>JAPVLO010000022.1:8712500-11547855 GCA_027257055.1 Cephalopachus bancanus | reverse complement strand
CACAACCAGACACTGAATCTGCTAGTGTTCTGATCTTGGACTTCCCAGCTTCCAAAACAGTGAGAACCAAATTTCTGTTATTTATAAATTACTCAGTTTTATATTTTGTTATAAAAGCAAATATGGACTAAGACAGAAATTGGTAATGAGAAGTGGGATACCTAAAAATGTAGAAACAGCTTTGGAACTAGATAAAACTTTTTGGGTAAAAGCTGGACTATAAATGTGAAGACTAAATCTGACCTTTTTCTTTTATCCAAATTCATAACTAAGATACTTGGGAGTTACACCTGATAAGAACTCAGCAAACCATCTTAACTTCATCTACATATCAACAAGCCTGGGGTCTTTGTACCCTTTGTCTCAGAAAAAAAATCTTGTTTCCTGATAAGAACTACATATTATCAGTCCAGAAATCTTTGAACCCACCTATGACTTACAAGCTCCTGCTTGGAAATGTCCCTCCTTCCTGGGTCAAACCCATGACAATCTCACACGTACTGATTTATGGTTTCTTGTAACTTCCGTATTCCTAAAATGTATATAACAAAGCCACCATTTGGCCATGGTGAGCACATGTTCTCAGGACCTCCTGAGGATGAATGTGACTGGGCTTAAGTCCTCAAGTTTGGCTCCAGAATAAACCATTTTAAATATTTTGCAGAGTCTGGCATCTTTTCATCAACAAAGGGCTAGTATGGTGCAGATTCAGGAGAAAAGAGCTATAGAGAAAGCATCAGCCTTATGTGATTACGATCAGAGTGTTGATAGAAATATGGATAGTATATCTTTGAGGAACAAAGTATTAGAAACTGGGTGATAGGCCATCCTTGTTTTACAGTGGTAAGACATGACTAAATTTTGTTTGTGTCCTAGTGTTTTGGAAAAGAAGAAAGTTTTTTTTTTTTTAAATCAAGGTCTCACTCTGTTGCTCAAGCTGGAATACAGTGACATGGTAATGACTCACTGTAGCCTCGAACTCCAGGACTCAGGCATTCCACCTCATCTTCCTCAAGTAGCTGGGACTACAGGTACGAGCCACAAAACCAAGCTATTTTTTTTTTATTTTATTTTGTGGAGGCGAAGTCTCACTATGTTGCCTACGCTGGTCTCAAACTCCTGGGCTCAAGTGATCCTCTGCCTTGGCCTCTCAAAGTGCTAGGATTACAGGTGTGAGCCACTGCACCCAGTCCCTTTTTCTTTCTTTCTTCCTTTCTTCCTTTTTTTTTTTTTTTTTTTTGAGTTGGAGTCTCACTCTCGCCCAGACTGGAGTGCAGTGGCTGCTCCCGGCCACCTCAGCCTCGACCTGCTGGACTTCGGTGATCCTTCCGCCTCAGCCTTCCAAGTAACCAGAACTACAGGCGCACGCTGCCACCCCCAGCTAATTTTTTGATTTATTGTAGAGACGGGTCTCGCCAAGTTGCACAGGCGGGTCTCGAACCCGCGAGCTAAGGCAATCCACTCACCTCAGCCTCCCAAAGCACGGGATTACCGGCTGAGCCACCAAGCGGGGCCCCTTTTTTCTTTCTTTTTCCCTTTCCCCTTCCTTCCTTCCTTCCTTCCTTCCTTCCTTCCTTCCCCTTCCCCTCCCTCCCTCCCTCCCTCCTTGCTTTCTTTCTTCCCTCCCTCCCTTCTCTTTTTCCTCCCTCCTTCCTTCCTTCCTTTCTTTCTAGAAGGAACTTGTGAGTGAGTCAATAGTATATTTGGCAGGAGAAATTTCTAAGCAAAGTGCTAAGAGTGCTTCATGACTTCTTTTGACTGCTTATAGTAAAATGTGTGAAAAGTAAGTTAAAGATGAAATTTTTAATCAAAAGTAAAGCAGAACTTAAACATTTGGAAAATTCTTAGCCTGATCATGCTATAAAGGATGGAAAGGCATATGGCCAAGGAGATGTTTGATAAGAATATCTGTATGGCTAAAAGGAAGCCATTCATGAAGATAATGGAAGGCATTGCAGAGATCTTTGAGACTGCCATTCCTATCACAGGGCCAGAGTGCTAGAATTTGAAGAAAGAAAAGTTTCAAAGGCATCTATGGAATGTCAGGACTCACTGCCCATGGCTACCTAAAGTTTCTGCTCCACACATTTTGGTACCACAATCCTCAGCCACCCTAGGTGGGATTCCAGTGGTCCCAGGTATAGTGTGGTCTATAATGACCTCCCCTCTAGAGGACACAAGTGGTCAGCCTCGGCAGCATCCACATGGTGTTGACTCTGCAGTTCCACAGAGTGCAAGAGCTTTGGGGTCATGGCTACCTCCATCTAGATTTCAAAGGATTCCCTAGAGAATCTCAGGGGCCAAGGCAGAGAATTGCCATCAGCAGAGTCCCCATTAGGGTACTCTCCATTGGAGCTGTATGGTCAGAACCACTGCAGAGAGCCCCCATTAGGGCAATTTTTATTGGAGTTGTGTAGGCTGGGCCACTGCTGAGAGCCACCACTATAACAATGCCTAGCAGAACCATGGGAGCAGGGCCACTCCCAAGACCCCAGACCTGTAGAGCCATTGGTGCACAACTCCAGCCTGGGAGAGCTATAGGCCTGCAACCCAAACATGTGAGAGTGTCTTAGAAGCTGGGTACAATGCTGTCCATTGTCTTGAGGGTCCACTCCTATCCCAGTGTGTCCAGAATGCAGGACTTCAAGTCAAAGATGACTATTCTAGAGATCTAATAGTTCATGTTTTTCCCATTGGGTTTTGGCCTTAGGATCTATCACTCATTTCTTCTTTTCTATTTCTCCCTTTTGAAATGGGAATGCTAGCCGGGTTCCGTGGCTCAGCCTGTAACCCCATGCTTTGGGAGGCTGAGGTGAGTGGATTGCCTGAGTCCGCGGGTTCGAAACCCGCCTGGGCAACTTGGCGAGACCTCATCTCTACAATAAATCAAAAACTAGCCGGGTGTGGTAGCACGCGCCTGTAGTTCCAGCTACTTGGAAGGCTGAGGCGGAAGGATCGCCGGAGCCCAGCAGGTCGAGGCTGCAGTGGCTGGGAATGGCCACTGCACTCCAGTCTGGGCAACAGAGTGAGACTCCAACTCAAAAAAAAAATGGGAATGCTTAGCCTCTACTTGTACCACCATGGTATTTTGGAATCATGTAACTTGTTTGATTTCACAGGTTTACAGCTTGGGGGAAATTTCATCCACATCTGTTTTCCATGATATTTAGATAAAACTCTGGACTTTAGACTCTTGAATTGGTTTTGGAGTAAGTTAAAACTTTTGGGACTATTGGGATAGAATGTGAGAAGGATATACATTTTGGGGGCCAGGAGCAGAATTCTATAGTCTCAATGTGCCCCCCCAAATGTGATAGTATCAAGAAACAGGGCATTTAGGAGGTAGTCATGAGGGCTTCACTTATCATAAATGGGATTAATGCCCTTATGATTCTTTTTGAACTTTTTGCCCTTCCGTTACGTAAAGACACAGCATTCACCTCTTCTACCATGTGAGGACACAGCAACCAGACACTGAATCTGCTGGTGCCTTGATCTTGGACTTCCCAGCATGCAGAACTGTGAGAAATAACATTCTCTTACTTACAAAGTAAGCATTTGAAAGTATTTTGTTGTAGCAGCCTGAATAAACTAAGCCATTAATCAAACAAGTAATCAAAACAGAAAATAGAATATATTTTTGAATTTCATGAAAATGAGATATAACATTTCAAAATTTATGACTGTAACTTAGGCAATACAGATTGCGCATCCCAAATCCAAAAATCTAAAATCCAAATGTTATGAAATCCAACATTTTTGAGCATCATCATGATGCTCAAATACAGTTCTTATTGGAGCATTTCAGATTTTAAATTTCCAAATTAGGGATGCTCAACAAATAAGGATAATGCAAATATGCCAATTTTTTTGTGTGTGTGTGAGTTGAAGTCTCACTCTGTCACCCAGGTTGGAGTGCAGTGGCATGCTCATGGCCATCGCTGCCTCTACCTGCTGGACTTAGGTGATCCTTCCACCTCAGCCATCCAAGTAACTGGAACTATAGGCACACACTACTATGCCTGTCTTTGATATACCAAATTTTGAAAAAAATCCAAAACACTTCTGGTCGCAAGAATTTTGGATAAGGGATACTCGACTTGTGCTTAGAAAGAAAACCATAGTACTAAACACCTATATTAGGAAAGAAGAAAGATTCCCAATCAGTGGTCTCAGTTTCCACCTTTAGAAACTAAAAAAAGGGCTCAGTGGCTCAGCCTGTAATCCCAGCACTTTGGGAGGCTGAAGTTTGAGACCAGCTAGGGGAAACTTGGCGAGACCTTGCCTCTACAATAATTCAAAAATTAGACGGGCATGGTAACTCACACCTGTAGTCCTAGCTACTTGGAAGATGAGGTGGAAGGATCGCTGGAGCCCAGCAGGTTGATGCTGGGGTGGCCGTGAGTGTACCATTGCACTGCAACCTGGGCGACAGAGTGAGACTCCAACTTCAAAAAAAAAAAAAGAAACTAAAAAAAGAAGAGCAAGTTAAAACTGAAGTAAACAGAAGAAAAGTTAGTAGAGATCAATGCTGAATCAATGACATAGAAAAACAAAGAAACAATAGACAAAACCAATAGCTAGATCTTTGAAAAGATCAATTAAATTGATAAACCTATAGCCAAACTGCTCAGGGAAAAATTACCCATAAATTACCAATATCAGGAATGAAAAAGATAACAGTACAACAGATTCTACAGATATTGCAAAAATAGTATAATATTTTGACAACTTTATGGCAATAAATTAAACAACATGGATAAAGTGGACAAATTCCTTGAAAGACACAAATTACTAAAACTTTCTCAAGAAAAACTAAATAATCCGAATCTATTAATGAAATTGACATTGCAGATAAAAGCTTTCCACAAAGAAAACTACAGTCTCAGATGACTTCACTGGTGCATTCTACCAAACATTTGTGGAAGAAATATTAGCAATTCTATGAAAACTCTGCACTTCCTCAAATTAAAGAGGAAGGGATGCTTCCCAACCTATTCGATGAGGTCAGCATTATCCTGACATCTAAATTAGAGAGAAGCATTACAAGAAAAGAAAACTACAGACCTATATTCTTCATAAAGGTTGATGCAAAATTCTTAGAAAAAATAAACAATTCAGATATAACAATGTATTAAAAAGATAATACACTATGAGGAAGTGGGGCTTGTTTTGAAAATCAATGTGATTCACCATGTTAAAAACTAAAAAAATGTATGATGCATATACATATACACACACACATATATATATAATCATCTTAATAGATGCAAAAAAAATGACAAAAATAAATATAAAATCTCAGTTAACTAGAAATAGCAAGGAACTTTCTCAACCGGATTAAGTACATCTACAGAAGACCTACATCTAACATCATGTATTCGTATATAATGGTGAAAGACTAAATGCTTTCCTCCTTAGATGTAGTACTGGAGGTTCTAGTCAGTGCTATCAGGTAGGAAGAATAAATAAAAAGCATTGAGGTTGAACAGGAAAAAATAATTATTCCGAGTTGAAGTGTATGTCTATGTAGAAAAGTCAATAGAATCTGAGAAAGGAGGCCAGGTCTGGTGGCTCATGCCTGTAATCCCAGTACTTGGGGAGGCCAAAGCATGAGAATCACTTGAGGACAGGAGTTCAAGATCAGTCTGGGCAACATGGTGAGACCTCATCTCTACACACAAAAAAATTTTAAGTAGCCAGGCATAGTGACATGCACCTGTAGTTCCACCTACTAGGGAAGCTAAGGTAGGAGAATCACTTGAGCTAAGAAGTTAGAAGTTGCCATGAGCTATGATTGCACCACTTCACTCCAGCCTGGACAACAGAGCAAGACCCAGTATCTTAAATAAATAAATAAATAAGACAGGCATAGTGGCTTACACCTATAATCCCAGCACTTTGAGAGACTGAAGTAGAAGGATCACTTGAGTCTAAAAGTTCAAGATCAGTCTGGGCAACATGGCACGCACCTGTAGTATCTACAAAAAACAAAAAAATAGTCAGGTGCGGTGGCTCATGCCTGCAATCCCAGCACTTTGGGAGGCAGAGGTGAGAGGATGGCCTGAGTCCAGGGTCTTGCAACCAGCCTGGGCAATTTGGTGAGACTTCATCTCTACAATAAATCAAAAACTTAGCCAGGTGTGTTAGTGCATGTCTGTGGTTCCAGCTACTTGGAAGGTTGAGGTGGAAGGATCACCTGAGCCCAGCAGGTTGAGGCTGCTATGAGCATGTCACTCTAGCTTGGGCAACAGAGTGAGACTCCTACTCAAAAAAAAAAAAGTCTCAGCTACTTGAAAGGCTGAGGATCACTTGAGCCTGGGATGTTGAGGCTGTGGTGAGCTGTGATCATGCAACTGCACTCCAGCCTGGGTGACAGAGTGAGACCCTATCTCTTAAAAGAAAAAAAAACTCTGCAAAAAGAAAAATGCCATTAGAACTAATAAGTGAATTTAGCAAAGTTGCAGGAAACAAGGTTAATGTACAAACATTGAGTTTAATGCCACATATTAGCAATGAACTATTAGAAATATAAAGTTTTAAATGCATTTCATAATGACATCAAAACACTAAATATTTAGGCATAAATCTAATAAAAGATATGAATTCCCTGTATACCAAAAATACAAAATATTGCTGAGAGAACCTTAAAAGATCTAAATTTGTAGAGAGACATACCCTGTTCATGAATTGGAAGCCTCCATATTGATAAATGTCATTTATCCCAAACTGATCTATATATTCAAGTAATCTCAATCAAAATAACAAAAGACTTTTTGTAGAAATTACAAGTTTCTGAAACTTATGTGAAAATGCAAAGACTCTAGAATAACGAAAACAATTCTAAAAAAGAAGAGCAAAATTGTATTACTAAAACTACTTGATTCCAACTCTTACAAAGCTGCAGAAATCAAAATAGCATGGTATTGGTATAAAAATAGACAAATATCAGCAAAGCAATACAGTCCAAAGATAAACTCATGCATATATGGACAACTGATTTTTCACAAAGATAATGCAGGAGAGAAAGGATAGTCTATTCAATAAATATTGCTGGAATAATTGAATATCCATATGCAAAATAATGGATCTGTATCCCACACCAAATACAAAAAAATTAACACAAAATATGACATTGGCCCAAATGTAAAACCTAAAACTATTAACTCCTAGATGAAAACATTGAAGAAAATCTGTGGATTAGGCAAAGATTTCTTAGACATTATACCAAAATTACAATTCATAAAATAATAAATTGATGAAATAGATTTAATAAAAATGTAAAACTTGTCTCCACATCACCTATTAAGAAGTCAAAAGAGCCACAGACTGGGAGAAAAATCGTTGCAAAGTTATATCTGGTAAAAGACATATCAAAAATTAATTTAATATATCATCAATAAGGGTACCTGACCTCAAACCACGTGATTTGGGGACCAAAGTGAGGCCCAAACCTGTACAATGACCATTTGTGCACCTAACCCTGAACTGTACCCCACATCTTTAAAAAATGTTTTTAAAGGCAAAAAAAATTAATTTTAAATTATCAAAATTCAACAATAAGAAAACAAGACAATTTTTAAAACTGGGCAAAAGTTTTGGATAGACTTTTACTAAAGAAGATATGCAGAAGTCAAATAAGCATATGAAAATGTGCTCAACATCATCAGTCATTAGAAAAATACAACTTATCACCACAGTGAGACATCATTACACTCCTATTAGCATGGCAAAAAAATTAAAAGACTGACCATACCAAGTGTCACTGAGGATGCAGAGGACCTGGAACTCCCAAACACTGCTGATAGCAGTGTAAAATGATTCATAATTTTGGGGAAATAGTTTAGCAGTTTCTCATAGAGTTAAAATATACTACTGTATGATTCATTCATTCCACTTCTAAGTCTTTCTGGAAAAGGAAAAGAAATATAGATTCTTACAAAGACTCACATATGCATGTCTATAGCAGTTTTGTTTGTAATAGCCAAACAGTGGAAATGATCAAAATATCCATCAATAGATGAACAGAAAAATAGAATAGCCGGTCTTGGTGGCTCAGCCTGTAACACCAGCGCTTTGGGAGGCTGAGGTGAGTGGATTGCCTGAACCCGCGGGTTTGAGACCTGCCTGGGCAACTTGGCAAGACCTCGTCTCTACAATAAATCAAAAATTAGCTGGGCATGGCAGCGCCCCCTGTATTTCCGGCTACTTGGAAGGGTGAGGCAGAAGGATCACCGGAGCCCAGCAGGTCGAGGTGCACTCCAGTCTGGGTGACAGAGTGAGACTCCAACTCAAAAAAAAGAAAAAAAGAAAAAAAAAAATAGACTAGATTCTTGTATATCCATACAATGGAGCACTTCTCAGTAAAAAAAACCAATAAATTATTGATACACACAACAACATGGGTGAATCACAAAGTAATTATGCTGACTGAAAGAAGCCAAATAAAAAAGAATACATATTATGTGATTACTTTTTATATAAAACTCCAGAAAATGAAACGTATGTAAAGCAAATGAATGGTTGCTTGGGAATGGAAAAGGAAAGGGAGGATTAGGAGAGAGTTAAAGGAGAAAGGAAATATTGGAAGGTGATAGATATTGATTATTTTGATTGTGTTGATAGTTTCACAGATGTATGTAGTACACAGGTGACTTGTGTATGCCAAAACGTATTAAATTGTATGCTTTAAATATGTGAAGTTCTATGTCAATTATACCTCAAGAAAGCTACTTTTTTGGGCTTTCTCTGGTTAGTCCACCTCCAGTTTCCCCCAGATCTCTAATCAGAGCATTCCTAAAGGGTTTCCCTTTATTGTACTATAAGCCTTTCCTACTTCCCTGCCTCTTTTTGAGTCTCTGCCAAATGCAAATGATAGTGGCCAAAGCCTCCACCATAGCAAGTTCTGAATAAATAGCCTCCTGAGTACCAACAAATCCTATATGAAAGTGTTCAAAGGGTCTTTGTGGCTTTAGTTATTGGCCCTGCATCATTTTTATCATTTTCCAGGACTATGCTGTTCACAAGTAACGCATGACCCAAAAGCAATCTAAGCTGTCTTTATATAGTTTCCCTGCCAAAGCTGGTTTAAGATAACCCATTTGTTTTTACCAGGATGAGTAGTTCATAAAGAAATGCAGCTAATACTCATTTGAAATCACTTGATGCCACCAGATGGCCATCTTAAGAGTGCCAAGGACTGATTATCTGAGGTAGGATCCATCAGCAAATAATCTAAGGTCAGGATTTTCAATGGGAGTTGCTAATAAATCTGAGCAAGGTATAGAAAGTTCCCCGAGAAAGGTGAAACACGAATGAGGTTCTCCTTCTTCTGGAAAGGTCAGGAGAATGGCGAGATCCAGGATGTTTCATCCGTAAATAGATAATGTGAGAGGGAGAGAGAAATAGAAACTCTTATGAGGTTAACTGGTTAACTAATAGTGCTGTGTGTCCTCAAACAGTAGTATAGTCTGTACTGCATAAGGAGGAACCACAAAGTAAAGAAGCGTGCCTAGAACTAATTCAGCAGAAGCACTGATAAGTTTTACAGTGGCAGTATTGCCCTAAGACAAGGCATTTACAGCTGGCTTAAGGATGAAGCACTAGGAAGTGATGGGTTTTTGATAATTTTCCATGAAGTTGAGTTACAAACCCCGAGACTTGTCCAGAACACTCATGCACAAATACACAAGTTTTCATTAGGGATGCCTATAGAAGGAGCTGTTGAGAAACTGTCTTCAGATTATAAAAGGCTGTGGAGTCTTCAGGAAAACCATGAAGATCACACAGATGAACACAAACAGAGGCTATTTATTCAGAGCCTGCTACAGCAGAGGGGTCAGACATCCCCACTTGTGTTTAGCAGAGACTCAAAGGCAGGCAGGGGAGTGAGAAAACTTTATAGTGAAAAAAGGGAAAAGTTTCAGGTATGCTCTGACTGGAACTTATTATGGAAAACTGGAGGCAGACTAAGTAGGAACAGGACATTTTAAGGTTTGAGAAACATATTTGTCTTCCTCTGACTGATCCTGAGTTGCAAGCAGGCAAAAATTGGGGAAGCTGATTCATTGACCAAGTCCTAATGGTTCTGGGCCATTTGCTGCAGAGATTGTGGTTTGACTTTCTGGACTGGTTGCTAGTCAAACTGGTTTAGCTTTCTGAGCTGACTGCTACCCAAGCTGTGGGTCAGAGTTCTATTGCCATTTATGGTCTGGCCTTTGCCTATTGGTATATTCAGTCTCTCACAGTGGAATCTTGGCATTGTAGATAATAAAAAACACCTGCCTGGTGAAACATATTTTATATATATATATTTTTTAACTGTAGTCTCACTCTGTCACCCAGGCTGGAGTGCAGTGGCACACTCATGGTCACTGCAACCTTGACCTGCAGGACTTAGGCAATCCTTCCGCCTCAGTCTTCCAAGTACCTGGAACTACAGGCACGTACCACCACACTGGCTAATTTTTTGATTTATTGTACAGATGAGGTCTCACCAAGTTGTCCAGGCTGGTCTTGAACCCCTGGGCTCAAGCAATCTCTTGCTTCAGTCTTCCAAAGTGCTGGGATTACAGATTGAGTCACTGCACCTGGCCATATATTTTATCTTTTAACTACTGAACTAGCAGTCATAGAATAATAATATTTGTTTATACAGCACTTTAAACTTTTAAAATATACATTCAAATATATTCTTCCCTCTTTTATCCTTACTTGTGATCCTGAGAGGTTAATTACCTAAAGCCACTCAATGCATTTGGGCTAGAATCAGGATTAGCTAAAATAATACAGAGTGATTTGTAATATAACTTGAATTGTCTGGAATAGATATCATCTATAATGGCTTTAAAATAAATATTTTGGAGTTCAAACTATAATAAAGGATCTGTTTCAATTTCTTTTTAATTTAATTGCTTAAAGTTGGAATAAAACCTTGAAGGAAGGGGCATCACTCCCCTTCAAATACCTACAAGGCTGTCATGTGGAAGAAGGATTAGATTTACTCCTGTGACTCCACAGGGTAGAACTAGCACAAGTGAGTGGAAAAGAGACAGATTTCAACTAAGAATGTGAAATCTCCTTCTAATAATGAGATTCTTGCCTCCCAAAGATGTTGCCTTGTGAAAGCTCCAGTTCCTCATCTCTTATAGTGTTCAAGTAGAACTTTATAATCTGACCTCTCTAGAAAGTCCTTGAAATTGACACACCTGCTAACCTCAAAGACCTTCATAAATTTCAAGTTTATGAAATTTTGTTAAACATTGAAGAGTCATAAATGCAACAGTTTAAAATCATTCAAATTCTCCAAAAAAATGAGCTTTATTTTAAGTTTTACCCTCAGACTCTTCATCAAATTAGTATTTTCACCCATATGCTCATATGTTTTCAAGAACTTTTTTAAAGCGAAAATTGTCCTACTAAGGATTCATCTAACTAATCTTGCATCAGCATTGCTTTCTGATTTCACAGTTAGAAAATTTATACCGATCATTCCGCAACTTTTTTTTCAAATTTATTGTAGAGATGAGGTATCACTAAGTTACCCAGGTCGGTTAAAAAAAATTAAAAAAAAAGAAAGAAACTTTATACCAAATATATTACACTCATTTTTGTTGTTAATGAATCGTAGGAAATCAACGGGGTAAAACAAAACCACCTTCTTTTAAATGCTAGGTTCTAGGATTTTAATCTGTAATATTAAATCTTTGAAGAAGATCTTTTTCTTCTTTGTGGCTTCTTTTTTGATGTTCCTTCAGCTTGAATGCAATTACATTCTTTTCTTTCTGTCTTTTTTTTTTTTTTTTTTTTTTTTTTAGTTGGAGCCTCACTCTGTCACCCAGACTGGAGTGCGGTGGCCGCTCCCGGCCACCGCAGCCTCGATCTGCTGGGCTCCGGCGATCCTTCCACCTCAGCCTTCCGAGTAGCCGGAATTACAGGCATGCGCTACCACGCCCGGCTGATTTTTGATTTATTATAGAGATGAGGTCTTGCCAAGTTGCCCAGGCGGGTCTCGAACCCGCGGGTTCAGGCATTTCACTCACCTCAGCCTCCCAAAGTGCGGGATTACAGGCTAAGCCACCGAGCCCGGTTTCTTTTCTTTTCTTTCTTTTCTTTTTTTTTTTAGTTGGAGTATCAATCTGTTGCCCAGGCTGGAGTGCGGTGGCACACTCACAGTCACCACAGTGCGGAACCGCTGGGCTCCTGCGATCCTTCCGCCTCAGCCTTACAAGTAGCCAGAACTACAGGCGCGCGCTACCACGCCTTATTTTTGATGTATTGTGGCGACGAGGTCTCGCCGAGTTGCCCGGGCTGGTCTTAAACCTGCGGGCTCAGACAATCCACTTGCCTCGGCCTCCCAAAGTGCTGGGATTACAGGCTGAGCCACCGAACCCAGCCTAATTTTTTCATTTATTGTAGAAACGAGGTCTCGCCAAGTTGCCCAGGCTGGTCTTGAACCCCTAGGCTCAGGCAATCCTCTCGCCTCGGCCTCCCAAAGTGCTAGGATTACAGGTTTGTGCCACCAAGTCAGGCTACATTCTTTTCTAGCGCACAAGTAAATTGAAACTAAAAACAGAGGGTCCTCTTTGACACCTAAATTGTGGTTGTTCCGTGTTCTCCAAGGTCTTCTGATAGATCCTTTTCTCACCCTGCTCCTTCCCTGTATCTAATTATTTAAAATCGAATCCCCTAACTTTTGCCAGAAGGGTATTTTATTTTTATGATGGCCTGTGGTTTGTCTTTAGGAAAAAAATAATTTAGAATCCTGGGGTTTCTCCCAGAGTCTGAAAGAAGTCATTGCAGAGGTAAAGCGGCCAAGAGGTCGAGGTGAAAAGAAGTGCCTTCTGCATAAATCTAGTTACTGAGTCGTCTTTGACAACTTCCGGGACCAGACTTCAGGCGGTGCTAGAAATTGTTTTCTTTACCATACATTTTTTTTTTTTTACTGTACATATTTACATACATATACATATGGCAAAGGAGAAAGTGATGACGTGTGGCTCTTCTTGTAGAATAGGAGGTAAAAGGAAATAAAACAGGTGTCTAAGAAGAGGTTCCATTAGAGTTGGGAGAATACAGAATAACTATCATTCAGACCTGCAAGAGTTCTCTGCAGGTAGCAGCCTGGGGAAGCAAACTCGTGCACGCTCTTGGGGATCAAGCCCTTGCTTTCTATTTCTTCGCCTGCAGCCAGGGCGCACGCTTCTTTGAAACGGACCGAATTTCCTCCTCGGTAGCTGATCAGGTTGACTCTTTGAGACTAGTGGATATTTCTTTTTTAATATCTCCAATGCCTTTTCTGTTACTGCTGTTGTTGAGGTTGAGGGGATGAGATCGGTCGAAATTCCGTCTGGGTAAGTGGGGGATTCTCGGCGATGAGAAAAGGAGGACTTAGAAGCCGGAGGAAGAAGCAGCAGCCCCCCACCCTCGCGTCTCCTGTGCCCCCTACTCCCCACCCGCGACCTCCCGTGGAGACCCCAGGCGGCAGCGTCAATATTTGATCGGCTCCTCGCCAGCCCTCGCCCGCGGGGTTTTGCCCGGCATCGCCCGCGCTGCGCTGAAGACGACGCCCGGCCCCGCACCCGGCTTCGCAGGGACCCTCTCGGCGCTCGCCCTTTGCCCAGGGTGGCTCTGCGCCACGGCCGGAGCGAGGCGCCCACCATGCGCGGCTGCCCGCGGCTGGCCCTGCTCTGCGCGCTGCCCTGGCTCCTGCGGGCGGCGCCGGGGCACCTGGCGCAACCCCCCCCGCAGCCCCCGGCGCTGCGCCGCGATCCCCGCGACCCCGCCAGGGGCGCCGAATTCGACCGCGTCTACAGCGGGGTGGTGAGCCTCAGCACCGAGGACATCTACGCCTTCAACTACACCAGCCAGCCCGGCCAGGTAAGACACTCGCTCGACTCCTAGAACTTGCCAGATTTCAGAGCCCGGTAGCTGCTTTGGGTTCCCCTGGGCATCGGCCTTGGGAGACCTCAGACCAGGAGACCCTCGTTCCCTTTCTCTCCTCCCCGCGCTGCGGCCACCATCCTTGGGCTCGGGGACAACTCCGCTTCACCTCGCGCGCCGTCCCCCCTCCACCACCCCCGGCCTGGTGGCTGGCATTTCTGGGTTTTGCAGGGGCGCTGGTTCCCCCGCACAGTCTGCAGGTCCCGGGTCCTTGCTGGGCCTTTCTCCAGGAAGTCCCGATGTTTAGGTTGCGGGGGTGGGTTAGTGGTGGCGGGGAGAGGACAGCACCTTTGCTCCTCATCCCTTGCAGAGAAGGAGCCTCATTTCATTTGGAAGATTCAGACAGACCCTTCTATTTCCTTGTGCATTGGGGGGGGAGACCCGCTCAGGATGTAAAATGGAAATTGTGGGAGAATGGACGGAAGCTGCAGAGCATCCGTGCATTCAATAGCCACTTCCTGCGTTTCTGTGTCGTTGTCACAAGTATGTGCTTCAGAGACTCCAGAAGATTCGGTCGAAGACATGAGAACTGCAGCCATTAGCTGATCTATCCAGATTTCGATTTTAAATCAGGGTGGATAATAAGGGTGTGCAAGTTCTGGTTCTATTTCTGACAAGAGTTGAAGTGAGATATAGGGGAGAAATGACCTTCTAGTAACTCTCCCTCTGACATATACTCGAATACTCTGGTTATATAATGTTTTAAAAATACATATAATTCACTTTTTCCCTCTAAGGGGGGGGAGAGGGGGAAGGGGAGTGGGGGATGGAAGGTTGGGAGGGGGGGAGGGAGTACTCTCCAGGTACCTGCCATATAAATGTGTTTCGGTATCCCTTTCTGTGCCAGCATTCCCTGCCCCCCAGGGATATTTCAGAACCAGGTGACTGGGATACCACCATATGCCTCCCGCTCTGATTCTCACTCAGGATCACAACTCGAAAACCTTATGCTTCCAATAGCGAGGGAGGCTTGTGGTGAGCGGGAGAAACCAAGGTGCCAGTCGCTACTCCCAGACATATTCCAGCTGTGTGGAGTGAAGAAGTGCCCTGAGTGCCCATCTCCAGTCTGGCACCAAATCCTGTGCTGCTGTCACCATGGCAGCACAGCCCTCACCCTACTCTGTCCTCGGTAACCTTCAGGTTGTGTGTCCTGTAGTGAGCAGAGCAGCTGTGTGTAGAGCCATTTCATGGTAGACAGGCAGAAGGGGTATATTTTTGCTTCCCAATCTCTTTCTATCCAGTGTGGGGTACTCACCAGCTGGCTGACACATGAGGTGTGTTTCTTTCCCTGTGATTGGCTGGGAACAGGGGGGGAAAAAAACAAAACCAATGCTGTAAACCCCATGATCTCTGGGGGTAAGTCTCAGCTTCCCTCTAAATCATTCATTGGTGAGGAAATTCAATTTATATGTGCCAAGTACATCCTGACATCAGGCATTTCTTGCAGTTCTGCTTAGAAATAGACTGCCTGCTTTTGAAAGGCTGCTTTTGCCTTTTCCTCCTTAGTATTGTGTGTTTCAGAGTTGAGATCACTTGCTTGACTTTTCTCATAAAGCTTGAGATATTGAGGGCAGGGACACAGTCACATGCGTCTCTGTACCCCAGTATCTAGTGCAGTGCATTGCACGTCAGAGGTTTATAAATGTTTTTGCAAGAATTAATAAAGTGAAGAAGCGGGCTCTGTGGCTCAGCCCGTAATCTCGTGCCTTTGGGAGGCTGAGGTGAGTGGATTGCCTGAGCCCGCGGGTTCAAGACCCGCCTGGGCAGCGAGACCTCATCTCTACAATAAATCAAAAAATCAGCCGGGTGTGGTAGCGCATACCTGTAATTCCGGATACTTGGAAGGCTGAGGCGGAAGGATCGCCGGAGCCCAGCAGGTCGAGGCTGCGGTGGCCAGGAGCGGCCACTGCACTCCAGTCCGGGCGACCGAGTGAGACTCCAACTCAAAAAATAAATAAATAAATAAATAAAGTGAAGAAAGCATTAAAGAATCTTAGCTGAGGCTAAATAAAGTGAAATATATACTCTTTTCAATTTAATAGATTAAAAAAGTGAGATCATCTCAGATAAGAACAATTTTTTATAAAATAAATTTTGTTTTTCTGAAAAACAAAATTTATTTGTTTTTCAGAAAAACAAAATTTTAAAAAATTGTTCTATTGTGCCCTTTTTATTTTGCCTATATGTGTGTTAAAATGCCCCTTATTTTATGAAACAGTTTTGCAAACATCTTTGTATAATAAAATAAAATGTTGACAACCCAAGCACACCCTAGAATTTTCAATTCAAATGCTATTAGTCTTGGGAATACTAAGTTGGGAACCATGGGAGCAGCAGAAAACAATTATTTTAATGCCAGTATGTACCAGATAAACCAAATGTACTAAAATCTTACAGTTCTCTGGAACCAATCTTTATTTTTTTATTTTTTATTTTTTGAGTTGGAGTCTCACTCTCTTGCCCAAGCTGGAGTGCAGTGGCATGCTAATGGCCACCACAGCCTCGACCTGCTGGGCTCAGGCTATCCTTCCTACTCAGCCTTCCAAGTAGCTGGAACTACAGGTGCGCACTACCACAACTAATTTTTTTTGATTTATTGTAGAGACGAGATCTCACCAAGTTGTCCAGGCTGGTTTTGAACCCTGGACTCAGGCAATCCACTCATCCTGGTCTCCCAAAGTGCTGGGATTACAGGCTTGAGCCACCACACTCAGCCAGGACCAATCTTTAATATGTAAATAAAACAGTGGAACCCTCAGTCCACCTGCTATGGGAAATTTCCATCCACTCACACCAGTATCTCCAGAGGAAGTTTTCCTGATCTATCTGTCCACACTATCACTCTCCATTTCTTTTTCTTCCTTTTTTTTTTTTTTTTTTTTTGAGTTGGAGTCTCACTCTGTTTCCCAGGCTGGAGTGCAGTGGCACACTCACGTCCACCCCAGTGTCAACCTGCTGGACTCTGACGATCATTCCTCCTCAGCCTTCCAAGGCACGGGCTACTTCGCCTGGCTAATTTTTAATTTATTGTAGAGACGAGGGCTCGCCAAGTTGCCCGGGTTGGTCTTGAATTCGCAGGCTCAGGCAATCCACTCGGCTTGGCCTCCCAAAGTGCTGGGATTACAGGCTGAGCCACCAAGCCCAGCCACTCTCCATTTCTTTTTTTTTTTTTTTCTTTTTCTTTTTTTTTTGAGTTGGAGTCTCACTCTGTCGCCCAGATTGGAGGGCAGTGGCCGCTCCCGGCCACCGCAGCCTCGACCTGCTGGGCTCCAGCGATCCTTCCCCCCCTCAGCCTTTCCCAGTAGCCGGAATTACAGGCATGCGCTACCAGCCCGGCTGATTTTTTGATTTATTATATAGATGAGGTCTTGCTGCCCAGGTGGGTCTCGAACCCGCGGGCTCAGGCAATTCACTCACCTCAGCCTCCCAAAGGCGCGGGATTACAGGCTGAGCCACTGAGCCCGGCTCCACTCTCCATTTCTATTGATGGCCTTTCTTGGTTCTTTTTGCTCAGTGTAGGATAATAAGCAGCCCCTTTTTCCATGGACACAAGATGGTTGGACAAAGCAGAATTTTACTGAAGGTTTGGAATAACATACAGAAATTCAGCACAGCACAGGACAGGTGCTAATGTATTACATCAGAAACCTAGGCAACACTATCCCAACAATTTACCAGCTATCCCCCAACAGGGGATATTTCATGGTATGTCTTTTTCAAGCCCTGGCTAGTTATCATCTTCTTGGTCATCCCTCATCCCCATCTCCAAATGCTGACTTCCACCCTGTAAGTTTTTGTTTCTCTTCCAGGTTGTACAATTTTTGCCATCATTGTTCACCTTAAACTCACTAAGGGGTTCTGCTGGACAGAGATCTATGATCCCAGATGTATGCTCTCCAGAACAGAAGCTTGGACATGACTGTGTTTACTCTAACCAGTACAAAGTCTCCATCCCTCTTCAGTGCAAAAAGAATTTGGTTTAGGAAAACAAAAATCTAGTTTTTGAGCTTTAATATTTTGTAAAATTTTTTCTTCAAACCATTGTTGTTTGCCATTATTTTTTTCTGTGCATCGGAGGAGAAAGTCTATCCTAAATTTAGGCTTTGGTGATGAGAGGAAGCAGTTGTGGGAACTGTTGCTCCTAATCTTTCCTGTAAGCCCCTGCTTCTCTCATACCAAACACTATCCCAGAGAACCCCAGGATCTAGTGCAGTATGTGACACATCAGAGTTTTAGAAATGTTTTTGCAAAAACGAGTAAATAAGTGAAGAAGCATTAAGGAATTATGGCCAAGCTTATGTCATGTTAGCTGAACTCAGCACCAGGAAAAGTCTCATATGCCTTCCAGGCACAGGGTAATGTAAATATGAAGTTACCTTTAAGAAAAAAATCGCTAAAGCACGGAGTGACTGGTTTAAAGAATAATGAAAATAATGATTGCAGTTGCAGGTTAGATTATGGTTTATTTCATTTCTCTGGAGGGGGCGTGTCTGGAGACTCCCTTTGAGGGGAAGAGGGTTACATTGTGCAAACAAGGTGTTCTGTAACCACAGGGCTCAGCCCTACTAGAAGAAAATCACCTTGGTGGCGAAGTTGCCGGGATATGTTTGACTGGGACAGAAGGCACACATGCAGGTTTACTGGGAAATTAGAATATCCTTGTAGAGACAGGTGGCAACAACAAGCGAATGTTTCTATTAGAATTAGATAGTAAGAAACCCTTAAATGAAAGTCTAACCACTGTGCAACTGGCTGTCTTCTCTGAGGTTTTCAGTAACAGAATTCATTGTTTGCCATGAATTTTTGAATTTGAAATATTTCCCTGAAAATATTTATTTTTTGTTTTTTATTAACTGAGGCATTTATCTTTTAGCGAGATATCTTTTAATGACTGTTCTATGCCCAAGGAACAATTCTTAGCTTTATTAATATCAATCAGTAGTTGTATATCTAGTTATAGCAGTCTCTTGGATCCAGATTTTAAAAGCCTACCCAGTCCTTATGACCAATAAAAGATATATGTGGACAATCCACTGGTAATTTTAGTTATATAGAAGAAGTAAAAACTTGGACGTAATCGCAGTTCTCCCCATCTTATATAGGCAATGCTTGCTCTTCATATTCAGAGACCAAGAAGCCTTCACTGCCATCCTTCCACATCCTCTTACTGTACTGAACTAGTGCTTGTTGGAAGAAAGATTTACCTCATTAGCACATTATCTGGATGATTTTTCACTGGGGTCAGTCTGTCTGGGCTGATATAACACATCACCACTGGCTAATTCCATGTCCGGTGAAGGGCCTTTTTCCTGGCTTTTAGATAGCCACCTTTCTACTGTGTCCCCACATGGCCAAAAGAGCAAAGACAAAAGCAAGGTCTCTCATGTCTCCTCTTATAAGGGCACCAGTCCTACCGTGAGGGGTCCATCCTTACGACCTAACTACCTTTCAAAATTCATATTTCCAAATACCATCATTTTGGGAATTAAGTTTCAATGTGTGAATTTGGGGGGTGGGTGGGTGGGGACATGAACATTCAACCCATAGCTGTCACCTCCTACTTTGAAAACAGGGCATCAGCATGTCATAGGGTGTTTAGGGGTTAACATTACTCCAGTTATGGGTCTAATATCATGGAGGACAAGCCTTCTGCCTGCCTAAACTTGATAATCAGCTACTAAGTTGGATAATGGATTCTGTAAGTCTGTGCTGTCCAATGTGGTAGCCACTATCCCCATGTGGCTACAGAGCACTTGAAATGTGACTAGTCTGAACTAAGATATGCTGTTAAGTATAGACTAGGCCGAGTGCGGTGGCTCAATCTGTAATCCCAGCACTTTGGGAGGCTGAGGCAAGAGGAATGCCAGAGCCCAGGCATTTGAAAATAGCCTCGGCAACTTGGTGAGACCTTATCTCTATAATAAACCACAAAAAAATTAGCCGAGCATGGTGGTATGCATCTATAGCTCCAGCTACTTGGAAGGCTGAGGTGGAAGGATCACCTAAGTCCAGCAGGTCAAGGATTGCAGTGGCCGTGAGTATGCCACTGCACTCCAGCCTGGGCAACAGAATGAGACTCTAAATTTTAAAAAAAGTATAGAATAAACACCAGATTTTGAAGACCATATGAAGAAAATAATGGAAAATGTCATTAATATTTTACTGTGTGTTTAAATAGTAATATTTTTATACATTAAATAAACCATATTTATAAAACTAACTTGACTTTTTTTAACCTTTTAAATATAGCTACTAGATAATTTTCAAACACATATGTGGCTTACATCTTATTTTTATTGTACAGCACTGTTCCAAGTACTACAAGACTTAAGAGGAGTCATACATTCCACACCTAGCTTTGTTAGAGGAAATGAAACTTGAGAAGGTCATAATACCTAGATAAGTAGAATTTTGATGGCAGAAAGGGGAAAGGCTTTGCAGATATGAAAAAATATACCTGATTTATTTTTTGGTAAGACTATGTCAGAGGTCTTTGCCCTTAGGAGGCACATGGTGTGTAATTGTGTCTTTTTTTAGATGATAACCATCATTGGTCATTATTGCCTAGTTCCATGAACTTATGAGGAACACCAAGATAATGATATTTTAATTCCATCATTTATTTTTTATTTTATGAACTGGAATATTTCTCTAATGAGAAACTTATCCTCATCAAATATATGGTTAATTTAGCCTACAGTTTGTAAAGAAAACTTGGGACAAATGCTTCATTCTTTACCTTTTTTTTTTGTTTTTGAGTGGGAGTCTCAGTCTGTCACTCAGGCTGGAGTGTAGTGGCACATGTATGGCCACCACAACCTCGACCTGCTGTGCTTTAGCGATTCTTCCACCTCAGCCTTCCAAGTAGCTGAACTACAGGCGTACTACCATGCCCAGCTTATTTTTTGATTTCTTGGAGAGACAAGGTCTCACCAAATTGTCCAGACTGGTCTCAAACTCCTGAGCTCAGGCAATCCTCTCACCTCGGCCTCTCAAAGTGCTGGGATTACAGGTTTGAGCCACTGCACCCAGTGCATTCTTTACCTTTATTTATCAGTTTTCAAAATGATGAGTTGGTCTTTTTGTATCCTATAATGATAATCAACGAGATTTTATTCAGCATAATCATGAGCTTATGGGTTTAAATATATTTGCTGTATTTTAATCCATTGCAGTTATTATCCTTATTTAAGTTTAAATTGTTTATCTTTGGCCAGAGAAACCCAATATAAGTTGGCTCCTGAATTCTTTTGGTAAAACCTAAGTGCTCTCTGACAACTTCCTTGCTTTCGTGCGTGAAAAGTTATTCCTGTCCCAGACCTACAACCATCCATTTCTCCAGGAAGTTCATGTTCCTTTGAGTGAGAGATAGTGTTCAGAGATCACAGTTTGGGAACTAGAAGTACTTATTGTGAATGGGTTGGTAATCTTTTCCTGAGCCTTCTCAGCAGACATAGCTAAGGAATACATTATATCATAAGTTTATACTTATTGCCAATTCAATTCAGAAATTTAGGGTTTTTACTTAACTTCATTGGTTCTTAACCTCATCCATATCTCCTTTATTTCACACCAAATTCTTAGTTCCTAACAAGATCAATTAGATCAACTTAGTCACAGTCTCAGTCTGTGTTGCTAGAAAGAAATACCTAAGGTGGGTAACTTATAAAGAAAATAGCATTATTTGGCTCATGATTCTGCTAGCTGGAAGATGGCCACCTGGTAAAAGCATGAGGCTGCTTCCACTCATGGCAGAGCTGAAAGGAGACAGTGCGTGCAGAGATTACATGGCAAAAAAGGAAACAAGGGGGAGGATGTGCGGGCACTTTTTAAAATAACCTGCTTTTGCTAAAAATAATAGAACAAGAACTCACTCATTGCCGTAAGAATGGTACCAAGTCATTCATGAGGGATCCACAACACCTTCCCTTAGCTCCACCTCAAACACTGAGGATCAAATTTCAACATGAGGTTTGAAGGGTCAAATATCCAAACTATACTACTGTTAGTCATTTGTTTTATCCCACAACATACCACAACCATTTTAGATAACAATGCTAACGTTACTACCAATAGTAAGATTATTGGAAATAGCTTGTATTAGTCAAGGTTCTCCAGAGAACCACTAGGATATATGTATACATAAAAGGAATTGTATTAGGGAGGATTGGCTCACACAATTAGAAAGTGAAGTCCCATGATAGGCCTTTTGCAAGCTGGGCAATGAGAAAAGCCAGTAGTATGGCTCAGTTCAGGTTCAAAAGCTTCAAAAACCAGAAGGCTGAAATAGGCCACGGACAACTCAAGAGGCCACTTTACAAGTCCCAGAGTTCAAAGGCCAAAAAAATCTGGAGTCTGATGTCCAAGGGCAGGAAGAGAGGAAGCCTCCAACCAGGAAAGAGAGAGAGAGAGAGCGAGAGCAGGAGGAAACTCAGCAAGCTACTTATCAGCAAGCTACATATCCCTCTTCTTCTATTTGCTTTTGTGGTAGCCAGGCTGGCAGTCCATTGGACCATGTGTGCCCATGTTAAGGGAGGGTCTTTCTTTCCCAGTCCACTGACTCATATGTCAATTTCCTCTGGCAACACCCTTACAGATGCATTCAGAAACAATGTTTCAACAGTCATCTAAGCATCCCTCAATCTAGTCAAGTTAACAACTAATATTAACCATCACACAGTTTAAGATTTATTCTTACAGTACCTTTTAACCTTAAACTATATTTTACCATAGGTGTTGAGTCAAATTACTATGCTTTAAAGTAATATAGCATAGTTTCTTTTAGTAAAGTTATGCTATCAACTTGTTGTGTTCATTGTTATATTTTACTTCTGAATTTAGAGACTGTTTCTTAATTTTGTTTAAAAATTCAAAACAAAAATTTGTAAAATATGATATATTCAAACCTAAATTTTGTCCTTATCCTTTGCACTCCTTCCCTCTCTTCCTCTATAAGCAACCATTTATATTTTATAACATGGTAGAGACCTTGTCTCTACAAAAAAAACAAAAAAATTCGCCTGGCAATATCTCTGCCTCAACTTTCCCAGCAGCTGGGACTACAAGCATGTGCTACCATGCCTAGCTAATTTTTAAATTTTTTATAGAGATGAGATCTCTATAAAAGTGGGAGGATTGCTTGACCCTTGGAGTTCAAGACCAGCCTGGGCAACATAGTGAAAACTCATCTCTACAAAAAAATGAAAAATAAAAAAATTGGCTAGACATGGTAGTGTGTGCCTATAGTCCCAGCTACTTGGGAGGCTGAGGTAGGAAACCACTTGAGCCCAGGAAGTCAAGGCTGCAATAAGCTGTGATTATACCACTGCACTCCAGTCTGGACTACAGAGTGAGACCATAACAAAAAAACAACAAAAAGTCTGTTCCCATGCTTACCTTTTTTTTTAGGAATTCCCTTTATACTTATGTTGGCCCTTCTTTGTTGTTTCCTTTTTTTTTTTTTTTCAAAGTTTGTTAGCAAGGAAAAGGAAGAAGAAGCATTCGTGGCAGAAAGACCTGCCATGGGCAAGTTTTTCAAAGAAAAATCCCCTTTTTGTTGTTTTCTAGAACTCAATTTTTTAAGAATTATTTTAATCTCTTTCCTGACAGAATTTCTTTTTTAAATTTAATTTTTTTTTTTTTTTTTAGTTGGAGCCTTGCTCTGTTTCCCAGACTGGAGTGCATGGCACACTCATAGCCACTGCAGTCTCAACCTGCTGGGCTCAGGAAATCCTTCTGCCACAGCCTTCCAAGTAGATGGGGCTACAGGTGTGTGCCACCATGCCCAGCTAATTTTTATGTATTATTTATTGTAAGGATGAATTCTTGCCAAGTTGCCCAGGCTGGTCTCAAACTCCTGAGCTTAAGCAATCCTCTCGTCTCTGCCTCTCAAAGTGCTGGGATTATAGGTGTGAACCACCACACCTGGCCTCTTGACAGAATATGAAAGTTTTTTTCCTCTCTTTCACTTTCTATTTTCCTTAAAACATTATAAAGTTATTTATTATATTCTTGAGCTCCTTCAAATTTAATAATCATTTATGGAAAAATTTTAAATTTATTTCTAAATTCTGCCACTTCTTTTTCAAATCTTTATTTTCTCCAGTGATTTCATTTCTGAATTTTTGAAATTCTTATTTATGTTTTCCTTCTTGGTTTTTAAATTGTTTATAATTTAAAAACTCCACTAAAAATTAGGCTGCAATTTTCATGTTTTATAGGCATGGCTCTCTGGCATATGTTAATTTGTAACGACATTTTCTGCTTCTTTTTTTTTTTTTTTTTTTTTTTTTTTGAGTTGGAGTCTCACTCTGTCGCCCAGACTGGAGTGCAATGGCCGCTTCCGGCCACCGCAGCCTCGACCCGCTGGGCTCCGGCGATCCTTCCGCCTCAGCCTTCCAAGGAGCTGGAACTACAGGCGCGCGCTACCACGCCCGGCTGATTTTTTGATTTATTGTAGAGATGAGGTCTCGCCTTCCCAGGCGGGTCTCGAACCCGCGGGCTCAGGCAATGCACTCACCTCAGCCTCCCAAAGGCGCGGGATTACAGGCTGAGCCACCGAGCATTTTCTGCTTCTTATTCTCTTTTACTTATAGTGACTTTATATGAGATTTAACTGCAGTCTTTGGCTATTGCTCATGCTTGCATTAGGTGAGCATTTCTTACTTTTAGAAGGGAAATGTAGATTTGGATAGCTTTCTTCTGTTGTGTTTGTGAAATAATCAAAACATGATTATCTTTCTGAGATCTGCTTCCAAAGATCCTTCCAATTCCTCTCCCATTTTATGGAGACTTTCTCTTTCCTTTGTCCCTATATTCTCTATCCTGTTCCATTTGGATTCTACTTCCTCAGCTTTTCCTCAGGCAGAGCTTTATCTGGGAAGGGAATTTTGATTAGTTTTGAGAATTCATGAGGCCAAAATGCAAGCAGCAGTTAAACTGAAGGGGGTTTTCTAGGCCTCTATTTTGGGATGAGTGTAAGGATACTTCAGGAAGTATAGAACATTCTGGAGCAGTATTACCAGTTATCATCTAGTCATCTCTTGTGTTCTATCATCTAGATGATCTGTGGGGTACCAAGCAGATCTGCCCCTAGACCATTTAGTAAAAATGGTAATTCTCAGTTTTCAATGTGCAGTTAAAGAGATAAGCATATAATTTCTTTTTCATGAGAAACTGAAGGCTAGAATTGTGAAACAAACTATATCAGTGAGAGGTAAGGCAAAGACTCCTGAGTGTCTGATTTTAGGTCCACGATTTCATCCATTTCAAGTCATGGACTGTTGTGTTCTCAGGTTATTTTTTATAATATAGGTTTTCATTTGTGGTTTCTGAAAGATGATAAACTTTGCTTTACTTTTGGGCAGTGAGATTGCAGGATATTTTAATCTTCCTTTCTGTACTTTTATGTATTTTCTCAATATTTCATAATAAACATGTTTTATATTTACCTAGGCAAAGACAACAAACAACTAACAGGCAGAGCAATATTGAGGAAGAACACAGGGTGGGGTGCCAGGAGACGTATGTTTTTAGCTCTTTACCTGTGACCTTCAGCAAATCTTTTTTCTTCCCTAAGCTTTATTTTCCCCATTGATAATAAGAAGACAGGATTTCATTTTTTATCTTTATTCAGGCACTAATATTCATTGTTCTGATATTTTCCTGTCATGTGTCAGATAGTGATTTTTTCTTCTTCTTCTTCTTCTTCTTCTTTTTTTTTTTTTTTTTTTGAGTTGGAGTCTCACTCTGTCACCCAGGCTGGAGTGCAGTGGCTTGCTCATGGCCACTGTAGCCTCGACCTGCTGCATTTAGGCAATCCTTCTGCTTCAGTCTTCCAAGTAACTAGAACTACAGGTGTGCACCAACATGCCCGGCTAATTTTTTTTTTTTTTTTACTTATTGTAGATACGAGGTCTCGCCAAGTTGCTCAGGCTTGTCTCGAACCCCTGGGTTCAGGCAATCCTCTCGCCTCTGCCTCCCAAAGTACAGGGATTACAGGCATGAGCCATTGTGCCCAGCTGATTTTTTTCTTCTTAACTGTAGACAAGTAGGATAAACTTCTTGCCAAGATGAACAGTTCTACCTTTTTGTCTTATATAAGCAAACAAATGAAAACTTTACTTTCTCTTTTTAAAAAATGTGTATGAATGTATTTGTTTATTTATAATAGAGATGAGGTCTCACTGCATTGTCCAGGCTGGCCTCCAACTTCTGGGCTTAAGCAATTCTCCCTCCTTGGCTCCCCAAAGCGCTGGGACTACAGGTGTGAGCCACTGCACCTGGTCCTTCACTTTTTCTTAAAAACTACTTTTTTTTCTTTTTGAGAATACTCCTATAGGGGCTCTCCACTGCTTGAAAGTTGTTTTGTTTTGTTTTGTTTTCCTACACTGTTGTCACGTATGCTGAAGTTGTATTCCAATTCCGTTTTTTTCTGGTATCCCTGCTGAGTGCCATGTCAATAAACTTGCTACCATATTGGCTTTGACTTTTTGGTTATTGTTTTGTTTTCTTTTTTTACTGCTGCAAAGGTCCCTTCTAAGAGGATATTTTAGGCATCTGATCCCCTATGCAGAGATATTCAACCTTTCTTCCTTTCCTGCTTGTAATTTGAAATATCTTCTATGTCATCTTCTATGCCATTCACTTTGGATTTGAATTTAAAAGATCAAGGGACTTGAAGATACTGGTACAACTTGGAGCCTCTTTGCTGCTAGAAGATGCCAGCATTACTTTCTTTTTCTCAAATAGAAATCATCACACAGTGT
This sequence comes from Cephalopachus bancanus, assembly GCA_027257055.1. Taxonomy (NCBI): domain Eukaryota; kingdom Metazoa; phylum Chordata; class Mammalia; order Primates; family Tarsiidae; genus Cephalopachus; species Cephalopachus bancanus. The sequence goes on along the minus strand of JAPVLO010000022.1, from coordinate 11,521,147 downwards.
TGATGTTATCACACGTTGCCATGTAGCACCCCAGAGTATGTTAACCAGCTCTTTCTACATTGTTTAACTCTGGAGCTAACAGAAGTTCTTTGCCAACACACCAACACAGTGCCCAAGTGATTCAAAGGCACATCTGATGAGCTATTTGAATTGAGATCCCTCGATCCTTTCTGCTTATTTGTAAAATAAAACATTAAGCATATCGTGGATCTGCCAGATAATAGAATCAATCAGTCCTTTCTATTTCACTGAACACACACACACACATACACACACACACACATTATAATCATTGTTTTTTTTCCTTAACTTGATATTTTGAAAATGGAAACTTTGTGGTTTTTTAGTACATAAGTTGGTTAGGCTTGTGGAAAAAAAGCCTGAAGACCTGTGTTTTATTTAAAAACTGAAGTCAGCAATAAGAACAACATTGTATTCTATTAAGTTCTCAGTCTGAGATCTTTTGGCTTCCATATATAGTATGTTTCTAAGAATGTGTGTAAAAATAGCTTATATAGGAGAAGCTATTGATTTTCATGTTAAAAGCCAGAGTTCCACAGAGTAGGGAACCCAGAAATAATTCTATGTATTTACAGTTAACAGTTAATTGTCAATAAAAGGCACCAAGAACATTCATTGGGGGAAGCATATCAAACCAAAAATCTTCTGCACAACAAGGAAAAAACAGGCAAGAGACAACCAGCAGAACCAGAGAAAATATTCACAAACTATTCATCCAATAAGAGATTAATATCCAGAATATGCAAGAAACTCAAACAACTCACCAGCAATGGAAACAAATAATTCAATTTTTAAAATGGGCAAATTAGCTGAATAGACTTCTCTCAAAAGAAGACATACAGATGGCTAACAGGTATATGAAAGAATGCTCAACATCACTAATCATCAGGGAAATGCAAATGAAAATCATGAGATATCATCTTACCTCAGTTAGGATGGCTATGATAAAAAAGACAAAAACTAACAAATACTGGCCAGGATGTAGAAAAAAGGAGAATTGCAAGCTGTTGGTGCGAATGTAAATTAGTCGAGTTATTCTGGAAAATAGTATTGAGGTTCCTCATAAAACTTAAAATGAAACTCATATGATCCAGCAATTCTGCTACTGGGTAATATATCCAAAGGAAAGAAAATCAGTATGTCTAAGAGATATCTGCACTCCCATGTTCAGTGTGGCACTAGTCACAGCAGCCAAGATTGGGAATCAGCCTAAGTGTCCATCAGCAGATTAATGGATAAATCAAATGTGGTTATATATATACACAACGGAATAATATTCAGCCATTAAAAAAGAAGGAAATCCTGTCACCACAGCAACTTGGATGAGCTTAGAGTTAGGTGAAATAAGCCAAGCATAGGAAGACAAATACTATACGTTCTTACTCATATGTGAAAGCTAAAAAAGTTGATCTCAAAGAAATAGAAGAGTAGAACAGTGGTTACTAAAGGCTGGGGAGGGTAGAGGGAAGGATATAGATCAAAGCTGGTTAAAGGATAAAAAATTACAGCCAGATAGGAGAAATAAATTGTAATGTTCTATAGCACAGTTATAATTAACAACAATTTACTTATATTTTCAAATTGCTAGAAGAATGGATTTTTAATGTTCCCAACACAAAGATATGATAAATGTTTGAGGTGATAGATATACTAATTATCCCAATTTGATTATTACACGCTATATGCATGTACTGAAATATTACACTGTATCCCATAAATATGTACAAATATGTACAATTTTTAATTCACTTAAACACATTTCTAAGCAAAAAAAAATTTTTTAATACGATTTCAAGCCGGGCTTGGTGGCTCAGCCTGTAATCCCGTGCCTTTGGGAGGCTGAGGTGAGTGGATTGCCTGAGCCCGCGGGTTCGAGACCTGCCTGGGCAACTTGGTGAGACCTCATCTCTACAATAAATCAAAAACTAGCCGGGCGTGGTAGTGTGTGCCTGTAGTTCCAGCTACTTGGAAGGCTGAGGCGGAAGGATCGCCGGAGCCCAGCAGGTCGAGGTTGCGGTGTCCGAGAGCGGCCACTGCACTCCAGTCTGGGCGACAGAGTGAGACTCCAACTCAAAAAAAAAAAAAATACTATTTCATTCCTGGAGAGGGAAAATTAAAAGTAAGCATTATACAGCAATTGGAAGTTATATGTTAAATGTTACTAATAATAAAATTATTTAAAATGTATTTACTGAGACTGGGTGCGGTGGCTCAGCCTGTAATCCCAGCACTTTGGGAGGCCGAAGCAAAAGGATTGCATGAGCCCCGGAGATTCGAGACCAGCCTGGGCAACCTGGTAAGACCTTGTCTCTACAAAGAAATCATAAAAACTAGTTGGGCATGGTGGTGAGCATCTGTATAGTTCCAGCTACTTGGAAGGCTGAGGCAGAAGGATTGCCTAAGCCCAGCAGGTTGAGGCTGCGGTGGCCATAAGCGTGCGACTGCACTCTAGCCTGGACAAGACTGAGACTCCAACTCAAAAACAAAAATGTGTTTGCTGAGATAACCCCTTACTGTAAATTCTCATTCACTCAGTTTATTTTCAATAGTAATAATAGATAAGGAAATTTGCTTTGCTGTTAGGGAGAAGGATAGATAGAAATGCTAATTTTGTATAAGATTGAGCAGGACATTTTTTAATGGTTTGAACAAGAAGAGTTGATACAGAAACCCACTATTGTTTGTCCATATGCTACACCCTTAAAGAAAGGCATAATGTTCTAGTGGGCCTGCATGCACCTGCAGTCTTGAGAATTAGCAAAGAAAGTGTATCCCCATGTCTCCTATACAATCCCTGTTAAGTTCCTTCAACAAGCTCGTAACCCCCTGCAGACTGTTCTCATTCAACTGAGAGAGATGAATACTTATTCACTCCCTTTTATCAGTGGCCATAGATTTGAAAATATAGCACTAATGTAACCATAAGCCTTATAATTTATATAACTTTTTGTGTGTTATAACTACTAATCAACAATATGTTGTAGTGAATAATGTTTTACTTTGTAATAGGCTCCGTTACTCTATGGCAAGCTTATTCAACTCTTCAGTTTGGTGTTACTGATAACACTGTGAGCTACCTTTGAGTAGCTGGCACCAGGAAATGTGGACCATAAATGTTACTGTTAACAAAATGCAACTGAAACTTGCATACAATTTTCTGTCAGTCATGTATTTAATGTGTAGGTACCAGCAACCCTAAATTTATAAAAACGGACTGTGAAACTCAAGTGGCAAGCAGACCTGTTCCAAAAATGCAAGGAGCCAGGTCCTGCTCCCTGAATTTGAATTCAGAAATAAACTTTTCTGCCAGTTCCCTGCCTCTCAATTTATTAACATCGAGACATAGCAGCTGAGTGTTTACTCAGACTGTAACAGAGTGAAACTGATTTAAAGGTATCACATTGAAAAGTGTGTCCAGAAAAAGTTTAATACAGCCTTATTTCTTGATAAGAAAACTATGAGTGATACAACTTCTCTGTCACAGCTCCCAAGAACTGGGAAACTTTCTCTTTATTTGACCACTGAAAAACGTTTTAGGAATTAGTTCTCAACATAATTTTAAGAAACTTTCTTTTAAACCTAGCCTTCTATAGTTGATCTCAAGGCTGGCCAAGGGTGTTAAAATGTACGTATGAAAGTATTTAAAGGTAAAGATCACCTGTGTTTTGTTTAAACTCTAAGTGTTTGGATAAAACACTTTGTTTCTGAAAATGGTAGCAAAATTAAAGCTTATTTAGCATCATGAAGTAGTGTGTTGTCCTGAGCAAAAGCATTCTATGGCTATCTAGGGTACTTGTAGTTGATATCTTGGACTTTTCAAGGGTGTTTTAGTAATAGTATGCCTAACCCAGGTTACAAAAGTGTTTCAGCTTAATTTGGTTTCTCACTGACACCTTCTCCCCACTCCACTCCCACACAGTTTCCCGTTATTAACATCTTGCATCATTGTGGTACACTAATTATGAACCAATATTGATACATTATTGTATTTATTATCAACTAAAAATCTATGGTTTACATTAGGGTTCACTCTTGGTGTTGTACAGTTCTATAGATTTTGAGGAATGCAAAATGTCATGTATCCACCATTGTGGTATTGTACAGAATAGTTTTACCTTCTGAAAATCCCCTGTATTTCACCAATTAATTCTTCCTTCCCTTCCCTCAAACCCCTGATAACCACTGAGTTTTTACTGTCTCTGTAGTTTTGCCTTTTCCAGAATGTCATAAAGTTATAAAGAAGTTCAGAACATGCCACTCTAAAATATGTCATATTCACTATTTTGAGTCAAAGGCACTTGAAAAACAACAGGTGCAAGATCTCTGACCTTCATTCTGTTTCTTAAAAGTATAAAATGAAATTCCACGTGAAAGATGACCTTCCTATGCTAAAAAGGAAAGCAAAATTCTTATCATCATGAGTGGGAAAGCAGCTGAGTGAGAAGGCCAGGAGATATTTCTCGAATCCGCCTCCCTGAGAATTCAAAGGCCAAGGCTTTTAATGGTGGGCAGGAGGCTAGAAAATTGGGACTGCTGATTGGTTGTGGATGAAATCAGAGCATCGAGATTGTCTTCCTGTGCCTAGTCAGTTTCTGAGTGGGGGTCATGAGTCATTGGTCGGGTTGGCATCTGATGGTCTACCAGAATACACTGTCCGAAAAAGGTCTCAAACACCAGTCTTAGGGTTATGATATCTATAGGAGCAATTGGGGAAGTTAAAAACCTTGTGAACAATAGATGTAAGAGGGAGACTACCTGGTGATTAAAAGTACTCATGGCCTTTGGCAGATTAAACTTGTGGATATCATCAGGAGGTCAGCATAACCTACAGCCCATTGTTCTTCAAAAGAAAAACAAACTGTTAATCTTGTAGGCAGCCCCTGGGGCTAGGATATATATGGAGGGAGAAAAGATCAAAGAGAACCTTATGATTTAGCTACGTTCAAATCCCAACAGAATTCAGGCCCTTACGACAAGTCTAACCTTGTGGTCTTATATTCATTTTATACAAGTGGTTTCAGAGACATTCCTGGACTCAGGATTTGTCAGAAGTTACATAGGAGATTAGCATTTAAAATAAAGTCCCTCTTGTTCCCACACTCCTATTAATCTATCCTAGGTCTATTTTAATTTTCAGATCAGCCAGGACCCTAAGAGGACAGAGGTCAAATTTTGTTTTCCCAGCAGTTGGAATCATATAGCATGCAGCTTCTTTTACTTAGTGATATATACTTAAAGATCCTCCATGACTTTTTATGGCTTGATAGCTTATTTCTTTTTAGTACTGAATAATATTCCATTGTCAGGATATACTACAGTGTTTACCCATTTCATTATTGAAAGACTTCTTGGTTGCTTTCTATTTTTGGCAATTATGAATTAAGCTGCTGTAAAATTTATGTGCAAGTTTTTGTGTGGACATAAGTTTTCAATTCATTTGGGTAAATACCTAGGCATATGAGAGCTAAATAATATAGTAAAACTATGTTTAGCTTTGTAAGAAACTATCAAACTGTCTTTCCTCCAAAGTGGCTGTACCATTTTGCATTCCCATCAGCAACGAATCAGAGTTCCTGTTGCTCCACATCCTCATCAGCATTTGGCGTTATCAGTGTTTTGGATTTTAGCCATTCTTGTAAGTATGTAGTGGTGTCTCATTGCTGTTTTAATTTGCAATCCCATGATGGCTTATGCTATTGACCATATTTTCATGCTTGCCACCTATATGTCTTCTCGGGTGAGGTGTCTGTTTAGATCTTTTGCCTATTTTAAAATTGGGTTGCTTGATTGGTTATTGTTGAGCTTTAAGAGTTCCTTGTCCTCAAAAAACAAACAGCTCCGTTAAAAAGTGGGCAAAAGACATGGATAGACACTCCTCAAAAGAAGATAGACGGCAACCAACAGACACATAGAAAAAGTGCTCAAGCCGGGCTCAGTGGCCCAGCCTGTGATCCCGCGCCTTTGGGAGGCTGAGGTGAGTGGATTGCCTGAGCCCACGGGTTCGAGACCCGCCTGGGCAGCAAGACCTCATCTCTACAATAAATTAAAAAATCAGCTGGGCATGGTAGCGCGTGCCTGTAATTCCGGGTATCTTACACAGAGCAGACTTTTTTATTTTAATAAAGTTCCACTTACCAATTTTTTTAATGGATCACGCTTCTGGTGGTATATATAAGAAGCTATCACCAAATCAAAGGTCAACTAGATTTTTCTCCTATGTTATCTTCTGGAAGTTTTATTGTTTTTCATTTTATATTTAGGTATATGATACATTTTGAGTTGATTTTTGTGAAGAGTACAAGGTCTCTGTGTAGTTTTTTTTTGTATATTTTGTTCAGTTGTTCCAGCACTGTTTGTTGAAAAGATCTCCCTATATTTTTAGTTTTATAGCATTGTGTACATGTTTGCATTTACAGCTTGCCTTGGACCAAAGACTATGAAGCAACGCCACACCTGGTGCTCAGTTCTTAAAACCAGTCCCAACCTTCCCTTTTGCTGCCAGCATCTCTGATCTCTACCACTCTCTTGCTGCTCCCTTTTCCTATATATCTTATGTCTCTGTGCTTCGTCCATCCTTTTGTCTTTCAAATCTCTTGTGAGCATGGTCAGCCCATCAAGGTCCCCTCACTTCTCATCTGGTTGTTTGAGACTTTGATAATTACAAAAATATTCTATCTTCTTCGTCTCGGGAGATAAGGTTTGTTCCTTACTTTCTAATTCAGAGTCATGATGAATAATCTCAGTTACTAGAGAACTGATCTTCCAATTATCAAGATTTTGTTATAGATTTTTAATAACAGAAATGGTGGAAGATGAAGAACTCGTTATTTCAGCAGTATATATTTGTGTTGATTTCATGTGCCATCATTTCCTGTTTTCAAGTCATCAGGGTTATCCTTGCCAAGTCTGCCTAGCTGCAGAAATATATTTGGGCTTACATTTGAAACTTTTCTTTGTTCTTTTTCCATCACTAAAATAAATTTATATAAAATATTCTTTGAAACTATAAGAAAGGGGTAATTGTACTTAATTTAATTTATTTATTTTTAAATTTGTATTCCATAAAGTATTAATAAGATAATTTAATGAGAAAACAAGTTAATTGTATTTTAAACTTAAGAGCTCAAAGACCTTTTACATTAGTCAATCTCCTCTCACTTTACAAGAGAGAAAACGGAGAGGCAGCAATATAAATTACTTGTCCAAAATCATGTAACTAGTTTGATGCACAGTCAGGAATGTAATTCAAGTTCCTAAGATTATTTCCTCGGGATATTTCAACTACACTCTTGCTCCCGTAAAAGCACATCTGTTATGCTTATTAACAATAAAAAATAATTTTAGCTAAGCGTGGTGGCTCATACCTGTAATCCCAGCACTTGGGAGGCCAAGGCAAGAGGACTGCCTGAGCCCAGGAGTTTGAGACCAGCTTGGACAACATGGTGATAGCCTGTCTCTACAATAAATCAAAAAATTTATTTACAGGCGCATGTCTGTAGTCTCCGCTACTTGAGACACTGAGGTGAAAGGATTGCCTGAGTCTGGCAGGTTGAGGTAGCCTGGGCATCAGAGTGAGACTCTGACTCAGAAAAAAAAAATTAAAATACCATAGTCATATTTTCACACACCATGTCTTTTGACCATGCAAAGTAAGAGCCTTATGTCTGACTCCTCTATGATTACTGAAAACTGAAACAAGACTTTTTTTCTCTCTATGAATTGTCCAAGCCCATTTATCTGTGTACCAGGCAAGCAGGTTGGACAATAAGTAAAACTGTGAAGTTGCCAAATTTTCCTCAGTGTTTCAAAGAGCCACAGCTGCCCACTAACCATAAACTTACTCTGACTCCCTGGGGATACCAGAGGACCAATCGTGTGTGTGTGTGTGTGTGTGTGTGTGTGTGTGTGTGTGTGTGTGTGTGTGTTTTATTTTCATCAACGCTGGGATCTTCCTTTGTGCTAGGCATGAAGTAGCCTGGAAATCAGGGCAGTATTCTTCCTGAGAACTGGTATTTCTGGATCTACACTGAGCGGCCATGAAGATAAGCCATGACAAACAGGACTAACTGAATGCTTCTGTCCCTCTAGATTTAACTGCCCTTTTGTAGACAAAGTGACTCACAGCTGTCTTAATTAACCTCCTACCTGGAACCATATGTTATGGACCATATAAAAAAATCCTGTATTTGTCTTCCCTCTCTCTCCACACTGCTTTCACCAGGGAGGAAGAATTATAGCCTTCTAGAAGAAAGACAACATTGAGCTGAGTAACTCAGGGATTAAAAACCGGGGGCTAATGAGAGCGACAGGTAGTGGCAAAGTCTAAGTGTGCAACGAAGGTCTTGGGAGGTTGGTGGATAGGGAGACCATAAAATAGCTGTGGGGTGTGAGTGAAAGGACCAGGAAGGAGAGAAGACGTGGGCTCAGAATCTTGGTTACAAACAACAGAAATCAACTGACTAACATAAGAATAAAAATATTTATTAGAAAGACATCAAGTGGCTCACAAGCCTGAGTTACCAGGCTCTGACCGCATTTGGGGACCAAGGGAAACCAAGCTTCAGGAAATTTAGCAACAATTGTACACCAGGTCAGGTGCTTGGTCAGGATTCTACCCATGGCACCACCGCCTCCATGCCATTAGATGTGGTCATCCCTGGCCCTGTTGATACGTAACCCATTGGTTTTGAGGTGTGTAATGAGTGCAAGATAGGCATAGATAGATACATTTCTTGTAGGCAGGTTTTAGAAAGTGTCCAGACATCCTGCCATCAGGCTGAACAGTCCTGCGGGCTGGAATGGGAATTCAATGTGTACTCCCAGTCCGCCTCACCCCCTCAGCTTGTCAAAAGAAAACTCCATCTCCTGAACCAGGAATCAGAAGACCCAGAAATGAGGCCACCTCTCCACTCATCAGAAGCAGAGAGATGTCAATTTCTCCAGAGTGGCAGTCACCTGTGTCCCACCCTCTTTAGCATATCAATTACTATGAAAATACATCTTGCTTCTTAGTTAAGAGCAAAAGCACAGTCTTTCTTTTTTGAGAGAAAGATTTTCCTGGCCTTTCTGGTACAAAACTTTCTCCTGTCCTTTCTTTCCTCTCTCTTCTTGCTACTAAACTTTGTTTTAAAACTTTGCTGGCCACTCTAAACTTCATTTTAGGGTTGAACCAAAGAATCCACAAGTTTTGTGCTGCACCCCACCCAGCATCAGTTTCACCATTGCCAGTGAATTTTTTTTTTTTTAGTTGGAGTCTCACTCTGTCACCCAAGTTGGGGTGCAGTGGCATACTCACGACCATCCCAGCATCGACCTGCTGGGCTCTGGCGATTCTTCTGCCTCAGCCTTCCAAGTAACCAGAACTACAGACACCCGCTACCATACCTAGTTAATTTTTGATTTATTGTAGAGATGAGTTTTCACCAAGTTGCCCAGGCTGGACTCTAACCTGCGGGCTCAGGCAATCCACTCGCCTCAGCCTCCCAAAGTGCTGGGATTACAGGCTGAGCCACTGAGCCCGGCCGCTAGTGAATTCTTAACTCTCCCTTCCTCTTTGAGTCATTTACTCACAACTGAAAGTACCAAGTGAGTACATCCAACCGTCTGAATATGGGTCATGTATCTGATCTTTTGACGTTCATAGGCAACCTGGCCTCTCACAAAACTCACACAGTGGGGTGGAGTAGGGGCGATTTCTCTAAAACATGCAAGGGTTTTGGATGCTGAGTAGCCCTAAAAGCAACTCCACCAAACACACTCGTGGGGTGTGCTCAAGCTAGGGCATTTGTTGAAAAACAGCTATGTGGACCTAGACTTAGGCAGGGGTCATGATGTGACAAAGGAGAAGGTTGGGGTGCTGGAGTCTTCTGTCTCTCCTCATTTAAGAGCAGCATCTCACCCAAGCATCAGAGTAATTAAAAAAGTATATATCTTCTCTGCCACCGTGTTCATTTCACAGTTAGAAATACTTTTCTCTCTTACACATGGCCTTCCCTGAAACCCCTTAGGCTTGTCTCAAAAAATTGTCTTTAGAGACTTTGAAGAGGAAGATGTTTGCAAATGATCAGTTTTTGTCTCGTTGAGAAAGCAGTTTCCTTTAGGTAATACTTATATCCTGACAAATGCTTATTTAAAGTTATAAATGGCACCCATCTGGCAGTAAATTCTATTACAGAAATAGCTGATAAACATCAGATCATAACTCTTACAAAATCATAACAATAATTTTATGCTGCTTTTCCATCTTCAGAGCATTAATTAAGTAGGCCCCAGAATCACTCTAGAAGAAACTTACCTACAGTGCAATCAATCAACATTTAATAAAACCCAGGGAATGGATCCTCAAGTTCTGTCTGAAATCATACATAATTATTTTTTCCTCTTCAATTCCCTCACAGGAGGAGACCTAGGAGATAGAGAGAAAGAGATAGGAAAGATAAGAAGGAAAGGAATCTTGCTTAGGAGATGAGCACACTCAGATACCTGCAAGGACTGGGAACCAACCCAGGTTGCCAGCTGGCTCCCAAGGAATAAGCCTGGTATGCCTAAAACCAGAGAGAGGCCAGTGGGACTAAGAAACTAATGCAAAAACTGTGAGAGACCTGGAGAGACAGAAGATGGTTAGCGCTTGGAGAGACAGGCAAAGGCAGCCCAGGTTAGGGTCTTCAAGACATATCTCTCTTGATAGCAGTGTTCTAGTGAAAAATATCTAGGACAGCATTTCCCAAAGTGTGGTCTGTGGAGCAATTGTTTGTAGGATAGACTTGGTATTTACTGCATGTAAAAAGGGTCCCAAGTGTAGTGGAGCTCAGCCATGTTTTTACTGCCCAACATCCAAATCCCATTCCTATGTGTTTGGGGGAATGCCCCATTTGATGAGTCTCAGCCGGAGGTAGAGTTTTTTGCTTTCTCATTCCCCTTCCCACCTGCACCCGCACCAAGTTCTGGCATGGGCATGTGGCCTAGGTGCTGCTAATCAGATCTGCTTTCTCCAGACTTTGACTTGTGAGCCAATGATACAAGGAAGCAGCTGTTCAGCAGCAATAAAGGCAACATTGGGCTTCTGGGGATGAGCATGGGAACAGGGTGGTGGCGCTTAAAACCTCCTCAAACCGACAAGTTTCTGCAAAGCCAAAGAAAGCATCAAGAGAGCAGGGAGACAGCCCACAGATCGGGAAAAAATATTTCCCAACTGTATGTCTGACAAAGGCCTAACATCTAGGATCTACAAGGAACTCAAATGGGCTGAAAAGAAGAAAAAAAAAATCCCCATTACAAAGTGGGCAAAAGATATGAATAGACACTTCTCAAAAGAAGACATGTGAGCAGCCAACAGATACATGAAAAAATGCTCAGCCTCACTGAGCAAATGCAAAGAAATGCAAATTAAAGCTACACTGAGATAGCACCTAACTCCAGTCAGCATGGCCATCATCAATAACTCAAAAAAACAACAGATGTTGGGGAGGATGTGGCAAAAAGGGAACACTTCTACATTGCTGGTGGAAGTATAAACTAGTACAACCTCTGTGGAAAATGGTATGGCGATTCCTAAAAGATCTAAAAATTGACTTTCCATACGACCCCGCAATCCCCCTACTGGAAATATACCCGGAAGAACTCAAATCACTCTATGAAAAAGGTACCTGCATGCATATGTTTATTGTAGCATTGTTCACAATAGCAAGAGCATGGAACCAACCATGTTGGTTTTGATGGTGCTGTCCATCAAAAGAGGACTGGATTTCCAAAAAGTGGTTCATATACATGGTAGAATATTACACAGTCATAAAGAAGGACAAAATCATGAACTTCACAGTAACTCGGATGGACTTAGAGTCTATAATACTGAGTGATGTATCACAGAAACAAGGAACTGAGTATCACATGTTCTCACTCATAAGTGGACCTTCAACAATTATCATAATACTATATGAAAAGGATTGGCAGTAGTGGGAAACTTCCAGGGGTGGGGTGGCATGGAGGCTGGGATTGGCAGTAGTGGGAATCTGCCGGGGGAGGGAGGGCACACTTCATCAACAAGGGTACCTGCATAATGAACATTTGTATACCTAACCATGAATTGTACCTCACATCTTAAAACAAAAACAAAAACCTTTCAAAGGCTTTCTACTGCCTTTAGAATGAAACTCCAACCTCCCTAACACAATTTAGAACACTCTTCCGGATTATAATGAAACTTAACTCATCTCATACTCCAGCCAAACCAATATCCTCTCAATTCTTCAAATATGCTTCTCACCCTGTCTCTCTCTTCTTCCCCTCCCTATGTCTGCTACACAATTCCCTTTGTTTGGATATTTCTCTTTCTCTGTCCTTCTTCCACTTTTTATTAATTCCTACTCATCCTTTAGGAAAATATTCTCCCCAAAAGTCTATGCCACACACTCCCACAGGAACATGAATGCTAATGTGATGGCTTCATTTCATTGGCATCTCATATGCAAAACTCTGATCTCAAAGAAGAGAGTGAGTATGTCCACACTGCTGGCTAATATGTCTCCTGTGTCCAGAACAATTATTGAATGAGCAGAGTTCATCCTAAAGTAGCACTGTGTATTGTTCTGCCAATGGTTATATTTCTTTTTAATGCTTTCCCATGTTTTTATTGGAATTGAAAATTTTAATATAAAATTTAGATCATGAACCAAAAGACGAAGGCTTATGTAAACGTATTTATGTGTAGATTGATGTTGGCATAATGAAAATGGTGAGATGAGGTCTGGAAAGCACTCTTTCTAGGAAAGTGCTCTGAATACAAAATGCTGAGGATTTAAAAGTATAGCTCTGAAGGAGTAAACTGCTCTTTCAATCAGATGAATGAGCTGTTCCAGGCTTGCTGGAAGCCAAGCTGTGACAGGAAATTAATATCTTATGTGCGATGGATCAAATAACCTTTTCCTTTGCCAGGGGTGATTGGGCTTATAAGTGTGTCTCCACACAATGATGGCAGACAGTCAATAACTGATTAACTAATGAATGGATGGGAGTGGAAACAGTTCTGTTTTCTGCACTGCCTGGTGTTCTATGAGGTCACAAAACACTGTCCCATATCATTTTCCATTTGACTGACAAAACAGCCCAGGGAGAAAGATAGTCTGGGTGTTACTGATCCCATTCTACAGTTGAGAAAACTGAGGCCTAGAGAATTTAAGTGATTTGTCCAAGGTCACCCAGCTAGTAGACATTAGTGCCAGAAATAAAATCCAGGTTTACATATCTTTCTTTCATGGCTTGAATGTACAGAAGATAGTTTTTCAAGGCTGAATCAGGCTGAGAGAATCTTAAACAGTCATATCAATAACTTTGCTTATCTTTTAAAAAAAGAATAACCTGCTATTGGAGCAGCTCAGCTCCCTGCTGTAGTTATGAAAGCTTGGAATGAAATGCTTCATTGAATAAGAATTGCTAGCTTCTGGTAAGAAAGGGATTCTGGACTGCAAGGGTGTTTGCTCAGGGGTAGCTGTTTTTATACAACAGTCACATAATGGACTCTCCCAAAAGTCCCACCTTCACTCAGCCCAGCTGGGACACACAAGCCCATGAAGGATCTTGGCAGTGTTAAAAGGTAAACTGAGGCACAATGAAATTTTTAAAAGAGTTTATTGGAGCAAACAACGATTTATCAATCAGGCAGCTCCAAACCAAAAGTGGCTTCAGGGTCTCAGCCAAAGGAACACAAGGAGAAGGCCTTGATAGGGTGAAAATAAAAGTAAAGCAAATAAAATATTTGATTGGTTACAGTTATACAGTTGCCTTATTTGGTCTACTGTGTTGGAAAGTCCCTATATATAACTGTTAGTAAGTGTGTGGCTTCTGATTGGTTAGCCTTAAGTTTCATTTTTCTTTGATTTAGATATTTACAAGAAATAGCTCAAGTTTAGTTTTGTTCATGCTTTTTTTTTTTTTTTTCCTGAGTTGGAATCTTACTCTGTGGCCCAGGCTGGAGTACAGTGACATGCTCATGGCCACTGCAGCCTCTACCTGCTGGGCTCAGGCAATCCTTCCACACCAGCCTTCAAAGTAGCTGGAACCACAGGTGTGTGCCACCACACCCGGCTAAATTTTTTTATTTATTGTAGAGACAAGGTCTCACCAAGACCCCTGGTTGATCTCGAACCCCTGAATTCAGGCAATTCTCTCGCCTCAGCCTCCCAAAGTGCTGGGATTACAGGCATAAGCCACTGTGCCTGGCTCATGTTTTCAACTCAAGCAAGATTAAGGACATTTATGAGGCCTAACTGGGTTTGTCTGTTCAGGGATTCTTCAGGCTGGGCCTCCATTTTAATTTACTTTAACAGCAAGTAAGTGCAAGTTGAAGATAAGAAGACAGGGAAAAGTAGAGTTTTGGAGAATGATTTATTGCTTAAAACTCCTACAAACATTATGGTATGGATTGATGTGCTGTCCCAGAAGTGTATGTTGAAGTCCTAACCCTTGGAACCTGTGCTGTGACCTTATTTGGAAGTACAGTCTTTGCAGATGTGATCAAGTTAAGATGAGATCATTAGATACAACGTGACTGAAATCCCTATAAGAAGAGAGAAATTTTGACACAGACGCACACACAGAGAACAGCATGCAAAGACAAAGACATAGGAAGAAGGTCATGTGACAACAGAGGCAGAGAAGGGAGTGAGGCAGCCACAAACCAAGGAATGCCAAGCATCGATGGCCACTGCCAGAAGCTAGGAAGAGCAACAAGGAGGCTACTCAGTCTCAGAGGGTATACAGCTCTGCTGACACCTTAGTTTCAGACTTCTAGTCTCCTGAACTAATCTGACCTGATAACAGGATCAAGACCAGCACATCGCTGTTCAATGTAGTACCACCTTCATCTGGATCCCCTGACTGTCTTTCTTTTTCAGGATAGAGAAATGGAGAAATGAACAATGTTAATGAGGTCAAAGACAATGCAAAGTTTTGCAGCTGGCTGAGACTTGAAAGAGAGGCAGCTATCACCACATCCTGAAATATAGTTTCATTTGCATGAGAGAACGAGATGGGAGGTAGGGCTCTAATCTATGAAGTTAGCATAAGCAGGTCAAACACCAGAGTAAGTATAGACCATGGCAAATGAACCAGCAAGGCTATGTGAGTGTGTTTTAGAGTGTGTGTTTTAGAGACTGCCACATTCCTGAGTAACAAGGAGCCTTTAAAAACACAATTAGTCGCTCAGGAGTGGGCAAACACAAAGGTCAGCACATCATGGCTTCCTTTTTCTTCTTCTTATGAAACAGTTTAGACATTTAAACAAGTGTTGAAGATAATGCAGCCAGCATCTATATACCCAAGACTCAGCTTAAGAAATAAAAAGTTCAAGCTTCCTATTTTCTCTCACCCTGATCCTCTTCCTCCATTCTCAAAAGTAACCATTTTGGAGAGATGATCCTTTATAGTTCTTTTGATTTCTGCACATCTGACAGGAAAGCACTGGCTGTAATCTTTTAATACTCTCATTTCAAGGATGTTTCCATAGGAAACGGCTTTAGAAAATAAAGTGTTACCCTCTGGAACAAAGGGAAGGCAGGCTTACTGCCCATTATAAAAGGCTTGGGTTTCCTAAGCTCAGTGTTCCTTTCCTGTAGGGCAACTCACTACATGTATGTAGGTATCTCTCTGGGCCCGTTCAGATCACTTTCATGGTACTTGGGAGCAAGGGGAAGTGTGCTAATGCCGCTTGCCATGACAAGAGTGATAAGTTCTTTGTTTCCAACCCAAGAGACTTGTGTCTTCTCTCAGGATTTATGAAACTGGCAAGAGAGGTAACGTCTCAGATGCTTCAAAGTTCTCAAACTCCATTATCTTAAATTTGATGCTTATCATGTCCACGAATGAATATTTTACAAAATATGTAAACATAAAAATATGGCATTGTTTTGCTTGTTTACAAAGTTTATGTAAATGGAACCATGCAGTGTGTATCCTTCAGCAGCCCACTCTCTCTCTTAATTTATCTTCTTGAGATTTATCCATACTTATCCACATTCCAGTTCATTTACTTTTAATCACTGTATAACACTTCATTGCACTGAATACAATTTATTTATTTACACTTCTGTTACTTAGCTTATTTTTGTTGACATTTTATTACTGCAACCAACCAATACGTACAGTGAACATGATTGTTCATGATTCCTTGTGCATATGTAAGAGTTTTTCTTTTGTATAAACTTAGGAATAGAAATGTTGAAATGTAATATGAACGCATAGTCAGTTTTAGAAGATATCGCCAACTTGCTCTCTGAAGTGGTTGTACCAAATAACATTTTCATAGGCAATATTCAGGAGTTCCTGTTTCTCTACATCCTTGCAAATATGGTATTGTCATACTTTTGAGGCTTTACCTTGCTGATATATGTAAAGTGCTGAATATCTTTTCACATGTTCATTTGGTTATTCTTCCCCTCTTTAGTTGCTATTTATTTCCCATTTTATATTTATAGTCATTTTCCATTGGTGGTTGGCTTTTTCTTATAAGTTTTAAGGGTTCTTTATATATTTGATATTGATTTTGTCTTTTGTATATGTACAGACAACATGTTCCAGTCTATGCCTTGTCTCTTCCTCTCATTTATAGTGTTTAAATAGTTTCTTGATTTCATAATGGAATAATAGAAGATCCACAGTGGTGTTCAGTGGAACCAAGAATTTAAAATAGTGAAGACAGCCAATTCTAACCAAGCATTATATGGAGTCAGGGATGCAGGAAGTTTGGGGTCTTGTCATGAATTTCCCATAGCTGAATATTCTAGGAGAATTGCATCACTTCTAAATCTCAGGCTTTTCATCTCTAAATGAAAGGGTTGGACTAGATAATCTCCCTAAGCAACTTTCCACATATAAGGTTTTCTAACATCATGAGTCAAGGTCTTATGCACCCAGCATGCAATGGCAGGACCTGTGTAGAAGAACCCAGCTTCATTAACTTAGGTCATGATGGATCAGCCTCTGTGTTGCTTTCCTGACTCTTCCACAGGGGTAAGAGTTGTCCTCTGTGTGTTCACAGCCCCTGCTCACATTGCTATCATAATACTCATATTATGTTGTTATTGGAGACTTTTCCATTTGTCCTTCTGACTAGATTATGAGCCTTCTCAAGGGCAGGGTTGCCTTAAGTATATCCCCAACCCCTCCCATAGTTCCTGGCTCAGGGTAAACCTTCTGTGAATGTGAGATATGATAGCAGCAGCCTGGGAAAGGGGAAGGGAAGGAAGGAAGGGAGAAAGGCAGGGAGGACAAAGGAACTAAAAACTGCAGATATACACTCAGTGAACACAACAGAGTCACTTACATAGTTACTCATTTGAAAAAGGGACATCAACAAATGCTACTGTAGCTGTTTTACAAATGGAGTCAGTTTCTCAAACTCACACAGGCAAACAATGGTGTGCTTAATAACAAACCAATCATCTCTGATTCTTAATCTGATGTTCCAAATAATAGAGGCTGCAGTCTCATTATTTTAGCCAATTTGGATTTTGAATTAAACTGATTTTCATTTTTTTTATGCAACAGAAATATATTCCTTATAATTTTGAACTTTTCCCTACTGACATGTTCTGAAAGATTAAAAAGGGAGTCTCTAAACTTTAAGATTTTTTCATAACTGTGGTTTATATAATATCAGAGATGGAAGTACTTAAATAATTATCTCTTAGCTATATTCAATTTCCTGTTTGTAACAAACATAGGAAGAAAGCAAGATCTATGTAATAAAAGTGTTCTTGTTGTCATGACAACAGGAAGAAGCAACAGGAGGAAAAATCTTAGCTCTTAAGGATGGTCTGTTACAAGGTGTCAGGGCCCATTAAGCATAGTCGGTACCCTGTTCCTCATTTAGTTTTGCCTTTACACAGCTACTTCACTGCTGTAAATGTAATCCAATTTTCTCAGCTACACATTAGCCTTAGGAAAGGCAGAGCAAATTTCCAACAGGGCTCTTTATCCTTCCCTGGGGGTAATACACTATCTGTTCATCTTGAAAAGCTGCTCAGTGTTTTCTAGCTCCTACACAAATACATATCTTTTGCAATTTATTATGCCAGTATCTCTGAGTTTGTTTTCATTATGGCTAGTGAGATCATTATTACGTTTTTTTAAAGTAAGTAAATTACAAGACCCAGACCAGGAATAAAATGCGAGTGTAGAGATGAGTAGTGGATTGGGATAAACATAGCAGTGATACATCTGTTCTACAAGCTCCATTTCAGCCTCAACAAACACCACCTCCTAGATGTGCTCTAATATTAATGATCACAGGGATGTGCATCTCAGAATGAGCAGTTCGCAAGCGGCTAACAAATGGGGTTATCCATTAGATTGTTTCTTCGGGATAATCCTTCCCAAAGTGTAGGCCCCAAACCATGTGCATCAGAATTCCCCAGCACCATGTTAAAAATACATATTTTTTAAGTTCTATTCTTGATCTGCTGAGTCAGAAATGATGGGGGTTGACTTCAGAGACCTGATTTGCTAAAAAGCACAGTAAAATTTGAAAACCATTGCCCTCAGATCAAAGTGTGAAAGGAAATTGAGGGAAATCCCTTCTGGCACTAAGAAGGGTGGAGGAGGTTGCATCCTAGGTTAAAAAAAAAAAAAAAGGAAGCAGACAAAATAAAGACAAAGCTTGCCTATTAAAAAGGTTTCAAGTTTTTATCTCAGTTCTGACTACTATAGATTTAAACCAGACTAAAGTGTGTTCTGAAAACACGTGCTGTATAATGCTGGTGTGTGTTTTTATTATAACCTCAAAAGTGAGTCTGCTTCTAAGGTAATTCACTCTGCCAGGTACTAGGAATGCCAAAGATGAAGTTTGTATCTTCCTAGAAGAGCCAGGCAGGTGACCTAATAGTTAAACTATCGTGTGGTCCACAGTGAGATGCAATTTCACATCCACTAGCATGGCTATTATAAAAAAGACAGACAGTGACAAGTGTTGGAAAGGATGTAGAGAAACTGGAATCTTTATATGTTGTTGGTTATGTAAATAACTGGAATATATAATGATGCACCTCTTTGGAAAACATTTTGGCAGTTCCCCAAAAGTGAAACATAAAGTTATGTGTCTCCCAGCAATTCCACTCATAGGTTTATACCCAAGAGAATTGGAAAATGTTCATACAGAAATTTCTATTCAAGTCTTCATAGCAGCATTGTTTATAACAGCCAAAAAGTGAAAACAACCCAAACGCTCTTCAATTGAATGGATAAGCAAAATGTAGTATTTCTATACAATGGAATATTATTTCACAATAAAAAGTAACGAAGTATTAATATATGCTACAACATGGATGAAACTTGAAAACATTATATTAAGTGGGAAAGAAATGAGATACAAAAGGGCATCCATTGTATTATTCTACTTATATGAAATGTCCAGAATAGGCAAATCAATAGTTAGCAATTAGATGAGCAGTTGCCAGGGATTTTGGGGACAGAAGGAAATGAGGAGTGACTCCCGATGGTTACAAGATTTCTTTTGGGGGTGTTGAAAATATTCTGGAATTAAATAACAGTTCTGGTTGGACAACTCTGTGAATATACTAAAAACTACTGAATTGTACATTTTATTATTGTTGTTGTTGTTGTTGTTGTTATTGTTATTGTTATTTTGAGTTAGGGTCTCACTCTGTCGCCCAGGCTGGAGTGCAGTGGCATGACCACGGCTCACCGCCGCCTCAGCATCCTTTGCCTAAGCCTCCCGAGTAGCTGGGACTACAGGTGCGTGCCCCCACAACCAGCTAGTTTTTAACATTTTTTGGTAGAGACAAGGTCTCACTATTTTGCCCAGGATGGTATCAAACTTCTGAGTGTAAGCAATCCTCCTGCCTTGGCCTCCCAAAGTGTTATGATTACAGGCACAAGCCACCATGCCTGGTCAAATTGTGCACTTTAAAATAGTAAATCATATGATGTATGAATTATATCTCAATTTTTTAAGTGATGGAAGAAATTACCAAGAAAAAAGTAATAAATTTGACTAAATTTTAAAAATTATATGCAGTGTAAACATATCATATAAAGGTAATCAGAGGCCACACAAGACCTCCCCAAGGGCACTTAGTTGGTAGAGTGGGATAATACTAGGGAGGGCTTCCCAAGGAGGACTTTAGGGTTGAAGAGGATATCCAAAGGCCAGTCATCATTGAGGACATAGCCCTTTAGAGAAACAGCAAATAATTGGAAGTGACAAGACAATGGAGGATTGGCAGGCAAAGAAACTAGAGAAGAAAGCAGGGACGAGATCAAGAAGGGCCTTGAGATATTCAAATCGGAGGAGAAAAGATGAACTTTTTAAGTGGTGTTGGGATAACTGGAGAGCCATATTTTTAAACAATTAAATTGAAGTCACTACTATATCATATACTACTATTGGTTGGAAAGGGGTCAGACATTTAAATAATTTAAAAAACAAAATCATAAAATACTAGAAGAAAATATGATAAAATTCCTCAGTAACCAGGAGTGGTGAAAATCTCCATGACTATGACTCAGAATCCAGAGAAAAAATTGAGAAATTTGACTGCTTGAATCTAATCAAGCAACCAGTTTACGGGAAATACACAAGATAAAGGAACTTGTTCAATGATGCCACAGGGTGCAATCAGCAAAATCAAGAATGTGGGTACCTCTACAGATTTGTGCTACTTTTTTTTTTAAACAAACAAATACCCCTCAAAAGGTGGGAAGGGAAGGGTACCTCTTAGATTAAGTATCAAAAGACATATGAACAGAATACAATGTGTGGATCTTATTTGTACCCGATTTTTTTTTAACTGAAAAAAAGCAATTTTTGAAACAATTGAAAAAATTCAAGCACTGGATAGATACTAGATCATTTTAAAGAATTATTAATTTTTGAAGTTGGTTAGTGGTAGTATTGCATTTATGTTAAAAAGAGGAGGACCTTTAGCCGGGCATGGTGGCCCAAGCCTGAGTTCTGATTACTTGGAAGGCTGACGCTGAAGGATTGCCTGAGCTCAGAGGGTTGAGGCTGTGGTGGTCATGGTTGTGTCACTGCACTCTGGCTTGGGCAACAGAGTGAGATTTTGACTCAAAAAAAAAAAAGGAGGCCTTATCTTTAAGAGATATATATTGGACTACGCCCATTAAATTACCTGATCTTTGGTGTGCACTTTAAAATCCAGTGGGGGAGTATGTGGAAAATAGGAGGTATCAATGAAATAAAATACCTTTGTTAACAATTATTAAAGCTGGATGATAAGTTCATGAGTATCCGTTATACTATTCTTGTGACTTTGGGGTGAATCTGAGAATTCTGCCTAGCCACTGAGACTTTTTCAGTAGGGGAATGGTGGATGAAATTTGCATCTTTGCAGGTGCATCCTTGAGGGTAGGCAGACCAGATGGGAGCTGTCAAGAAGGGTCACAGTGAGAAAGGAATGAGCTCTGAGAATGTCATTGGGAGTGGGAAGAAGGTTGTGGATATGGACAGTGTTAGGAGACAGAACGAGGGAGCTAAACAAGCAGGAATGAAGGATGACTTTCTGGTTTCAGGCTTAGATGACTGAATGATGGGGCCATTCAACAGACAAGGGAATTCAGAAGAAATGAAAGTTAGGGGTGAAGGGAGTGGTAGATTCCATCAGACATGTTGGGATTGAGGTGTCTGTGGAGCATCCAGATCTTAGGAGAGAGGTCTGTATAGAGATATGGTTTTGGCAATTATCAGCTGCAGCATAATTTCCATGGAAACATGTGGAGTATAGGCACAAGAGAAAAAAAAAAAAAACTTTCTCCATGATCAAGCACTTCCTGCCAAGTTAACAAATGACTCTTGGGCTGCTTAACATTTAAAAAGCAACACAGTGGGGCAACACCTTGGGTCCC
Organism: Cephalopachus bancanus; assembly: GCA_027257055.1. Lineage (NCBI taxonomy): Eukaryota > Metazoa > Chordata > Mammalia > Primates > Tarsiidae > Cephalopachus > Cephalopachus bancanus. Next base: position 11,499,253 of record JAPVLO010000022.1, on the reverse strand, counting down.
CTCCCACTGTGGGAGCTTTTCTGTCCTCTTAATAAATCCTGCTTTCTCATTTAAAAAAAAAAAAGTGATGCAGTGGCTCAATCAAGGAGAATGATGTAAGACAACCAAATGGCAATATATGATATCCATGCTGTTCTGTTTCCCCTCAGTTTCCATTTCTAATGTGTGATAGATCCTCAGGGTTTAAGTGCAGGATTTTCTTGTTTCATTTTCTTTCTCCTAATAAAGGAGTTTTCGAGTGGACGCTGAAACATTAGAAAAACAAATCTCATGTGGAAGATCAAATCTTGCCTTTTCTTTTTTTAATCCTACCATTATTTATTCCTTCAATTTTGTTATCGTCCATGTTGCTTATGGTATTTAAAAAATTGAAGGGAAATATCAAAACCATCTAGATCCAGGGCCACAGTTCAATTTCCTATCTTTAACGCAGCCATAATAAAGTTAAATTCTTGGGCTGATGTATAGGCAGAAGGAGCCATGCAGCTGCTGATTGATGTAAAAGAGCATTTTGTGTCAGGGATTGATTTATACCTTAAAACAAGGCAAAGAGAAGAATACGCTGTTGCTGGGGAAGCGTCATGATTTGCTGTTGGTGAGAGCCTTGGGCCATCTGTTAGGCTTTAATAAAACATGGTCATAACATTTTGGCTTGAAATACAGAATGATTTACCAAGTCAAAATTAAAGTTTGTCAGCAGTTGAGGGCCTTGTAGGATATGTTTTTAAGAGGAGGTTGTTTTTGGTTTTTTTCCCTTTAAATATTTATATCTTTGGTATTGATATTCAAATAAAAGGAAAATCACATTAATATCTTTATTTGTCTGTTCTGATTTCTTTCTCAAAATCTGGTGTTGCCTGCTCAATTCAAATTTCTCAACCTGCTATTTGAAGGCTCTGTAATTTGGCCTCATCCAAGAACAATTAAATCAGAGTTTTGGTCCGTTGGACTCAGGCATCAGTTTTTTCAATCTCCCCATGCATTTGTAATGTGTAATCAAGGTTGAGAGTCATCCTGGTCACAGTGCAAATGAGGGAAAACAATGGGAACCTTTGGATGATCTATCATGAAAAGCAAATGTCAGAAATTAAAAAGTGTTTCTAAACTTCAGACGGTAGCTATGGAGTGTCTGTGTATGTGGTTTACATCACCTCTCTCTGTCCTGCCACGCAGGTGACCGCCGTGCGGGTGTATGTCAACAGTTCCTCTGAGAACCTCGACTACCCAGTCCTCGTGGTGGTTCGCCAGCAGAAAGAAGAGGTGTCCTGGCAGGTCCCTCTGCTCTTACAAGGACTGTAAGTGGGTTTTTTCCCCAGACAACTTTACTCCATTTTGTTTCCAATGTCCTAGACCTTAATTGGTCTTTTCTCTAGTGAAAGGAGAAATCAGACATTTGGAATGTTGCAATATGACATGCTAAGTGCCAATGGTAGTCATAGTGCATGCCCTGACCTGTTCAGCTCTGCTCAATCTTCAACCCCTTTGAATTTCAGATAAGTATTTCTGCCTAGATTTGCAAAACCTGAAAGAACTTGGCCATTTAAAAATTCTACCGTAACATTCTGTAGCTCTTGGTTGGATAATGGGTCATCCAACAGCCATCTAACGGGCCAGGCCCAGCAGTCAACAAAAACCAGTAACACCTTCCTCATTCTTCAAAATGTCCATCATGTGTTCATTCTTCGTTCCATAATGTTTATTGAGTTCTACTAAGTGGTAAGCACAGGGGATACAGTAACAAAAAAGCAACAAAATCCCTGCCCTCATGGGAGCTTATATTTTTACAGGGGACAATTGTAAAAGGCACTGTGTAGCACTAATAAGAAAAAACCCGGAAGCATACAAAATGGGCACATAGTAAGGTGTTGCAACATTTTTAAATGCTGAGGAATTTGGTGATTGAACTACTGACTCTGATAGGTTTGACTTAGACTCCAGAGCTCTCCTTACCCTCTATTTTAACAAAAGTTTAAAGAGTGAGTGCAATCAGCTGGTTATCAGGACAGTCCCCCCCCCTCAAAATTTGGTATTTTTTCCTCACTGAATTAGGAGAATGGCTCAGTGTAATGTAGACACTGCCTATGTCAGCACAGAACAGTCCTCATGTCTCTCTTATTACATCACACAACCTAGTATCAACAACACTAGTTCTAAAATCACTGTTGATAGGCCCAGTCTAAAATTTAAAACATAAGAACTTGAAAACAAATTTGGAGGGAGGTAAAATGAGATAGGCTTCTTTCCTTGCTCATTCATTGAGTCTCTCTCTTGTTCTTGCTGGTTTTTCTCTCCACTGGTGGCTACAGATATCAGAAGAGCTCCAACTACCAGGAAGTAAGCCGTACCTTATGTCCCTCAGAAGCAACCAATGAAACAGGACCTGTGGAGCATCTGATATTTGTAGATATAGCATCCATGGCACCACGGGGTGCCCAGTACAAACTGCTGGTTACCAAGCTCAAGCACTTCCAGCTCAGGTAAGCAGGACTCACTGTGGCCTTTCTCTGTTGACTTGTCTGCGTGTCCAGTGCCCATGGATGCTCAATTCAGAAACCATCCTTATAGATTAGCACTCGAAGGAAATCATCCACTTGTCATTTCAGCACCTTCTGAAACCCCCTGCCATAACTGGGCAGCAGGACCTTGATATATGCAATGGGGAAGTGGCAGGGACTGATGCAGGTATAAGAGTGTTGACCTCAAAGGTGAATGTGTTTCCAGGGATCCGTGGGAGGACCCTGCCCAGTCTCGAGTACAGGCAGGCATTACTGCTGACTGCAACTTTTGTATTATGAATCAGTGCCACACTCCTGAAGGAAGTTTTGTTTTTGTTTTAGGGAAGATTTTAAGCTACTTTTCCTATCCTTATTTGCTATTGCAGTTTTCTCCTTCCAGGTTAGTAATGCAGGCTTTGTCCATCTTTGAAGTGACTGAAATAGGGTCCAAGTGCTTAATTCACAGACTTCAACACCAGAAGTTAAAGTTATAAGAAGGAGAGGTTTTTATTAACTAGGAGCCGGGCCGGCGTCCACTTGCCTGCTGGACATAACAGTCCCACAGCAGGAGGCACTGATTAGCTGTAGGGGCTTGCTTAAGAAAGGCTAAACCACATTGGGACTTTTCAAGTGGGCTAAACCGCAACATCCTGGAGGCCTAGGTACCTTTCAAGCAATGCAAGCGTGGTTCACAGAAGCGAAAAAAAAAAGCTGTTGGACAGTTTAACCTAGCCAGCAAGTGCTGTTGCCAGTTTCCAGGAAGGGAACCTTTTAACTGTGCAAAGGCTGAGTACATGTTTAGCCTAATTTTTGACATTGTAGATGTTTTTTTAAAGCCCCCTTCCACATGACCAGTATGATTTTTTTCTCCGTTTCTTTCTCTTTTTTTTTTTGAGTTGGAGTCTCACTCTGTCGTCCAGACTGGAGTGCAGTGGCCACTCCCAGCCACAGCAGCCTCAACCTGCTGGGCTCCAGCGATCCTTCCGCCTCAGCCTTCCAAGTAGCCAGAACTACAGGCACGCACTACCAAGCCCAGCTAATTTTTTGATTTATTATAGAGATGAGGTCTCGCTAAGTTGCTCAGGCAGGTCTCGAACCCACGGGCTCAGGCAATTCACTCACCTCAGCCTCCCAAGGCGTGGGATTACAGGCTGAGCCACCGAGCCTGGCTCTTTTCTCCGTTTCTTAAAAAAGCTAAAACAAGCCGGGCTCGGTGGCTCAGCCTGTAATCCCACACCTTTGGGAGGCTGAGGTGAGTGGATTGCCTGAGCCTGCGGGTTCGAGACCCGCCTGGGCAGCAAGACCTCATCTCTACAATAAATAAAAAAATCAGCTGGTCATGGTAGCACATGCCTGTAATTCCGGCTACTTGGATGGCTGAGGCAGAAGGATCACCGGAGCCCAGCAGGTCGAGGCTGCGGTGGCCGGGAGTGGCCACTACACTCCAGTCTGGGCGACAGAGTGAGACTCCAACTCAAAAAAACAAACAAACAAAAAAAAAAACTAAAACAAATAGGAACGCCCATTGAAAAAATAGGCATAAGACATGGACGCTTCACCAAAGAAGCTACCTAGATAGTCAAAAGACACAACCCAATTATCTATCAGAAATATAAATTAAAACCGTAGTGAGATTCCACTACAACTATCAAATTGCTGTAATTTGAAAGACCCGACAATGTAGTTCTGCTCTTTCGATGTATACTCAACTCCTAGATATGTAACTGTGGTATTCATTCAGTGGAATACTACACAACAATAAAAATGAGCAAACTATTGCTTTGCCTGACAACATGGGTAAATTGCACAATGTTAATCAAAAGAAGACAGATGAAAGAAACACCTGCTGCTTGATTCTATTCATAGAAAGTTTAAAAATAGGCAAAACTATTCTGTGATGCTAGACATCAAGACAGTGGCCCCTTTGGGGAGGAAAGAAGTACATGTTATGTTGACCTGGTGGTGATTTACTCAGATATATGCTTTTAACTGTGCACTTTTCTATATATTTGTTGTATTTCAATTAAAAAGTTATATTAAAAAAACCAGAGGCCAGGCTTGGTGCCTCAGTCTGTAATCCCAGCATTTTGGGAGGCTGAGGCAAGTGGATTGCCTGAGCCCATGGATTTGAGACCAACCTGGGCAACTTGGAGAGACCTTGTCTCCACAATAAATAAAAAAATTAGCTGGGCATGGTGGCACGTGCCTGTAATTCCAGCTACTTGGAAGGCTGGGACAGAAGGATCACCTGAGCCCAGCAGATTGAAGCTGCGGTGGCCGGGAACGTGCCACTGCCCTTCAGCCTGGGTGACAGAGTGAGACTCCAACTCAAACAAACAAACCAACAACAACAACCAAAACCAGAATATTTTAAAATAGTATATGCTGCTTTCTTGCAGCTTATTTTTCCAATCAGAATGTTCCGTTCTATTGTAAAGTTCTCTTTACTTTCACGAGGGCAGTTTGTAAAGAAGTCGGTAGCCAGCAGAGTTGCTAACAGGAATCACACGTTTATCCTGCTCTTCTCCACACCCCTTGACATACTGTTAGACCCATAGAGACAAATAGACAGATGGATATATGAATAATCAGAAAGACGGAGAAGTAGTTTCAGCAGTGTTTCCAAGTCTCTCCATTAATTCTGGTATTAATGGAGACAAGGGTGACAGGGATCATGCCTGCAATCCCAGCACTTTGGGAAGCCAAGGCAGGAGGATTGCTTGAGGCCAGGATTTGAAAACAGCCTGAGCAACATAAAGAGAGTTCATCTCAAATTAAAAAATACATAAATAAACAAATAAATGAATGTGACGTGATCCTTACAAGAGAAAAGAACACTCTATCCCCTATAAGATCAAGCAGAGGAGATTTTCTGGTGGATAAGATCCACCCAGATCAGTTAAATCAGTCTCTGGGAAAAGATTTGGGCACTGGGGTGTGTGTTAGTTGGAATCTCACTCTGTTGCCCAGGCAGGAGAGCAGTGACACACTCACAGCTACTGCAGCCTCGACCACCTGGGCTCGTGTGATCCTTCTGCCTCAGTCTTGCATGTAGCTGGGACTACAAGCACACACCACCATGCCAGCGAATTATTTGATTTCTTTGTAGAGACGAGGTCTCAACAGTTGTCCAGGCTGGTTTCCAACCCCTGAACTCAGGTAATTCTCTTGCCTCTGCCTTTCAAAGTGCTGGGATTACAGGTGTGAGCCACCTCACCTGTAGAAACTGGTATATATTTTTTAAGTTCCCTCAGGTGATTTTAAAGTGCAGCTAGAATGGAGAACCCACTACCCTAAAGCAATTTATACATGTGGTATTTAAGTTTAATAACTTAAAAATCTATTTATATTTAGCCATGTGAGAATTCATAGTCATACATTTGATGGGAGTGGTAGCAAGTTAGAGTACTTGAACAGAGTGCAACTTGAAATCCCGAGAAGCTTTGCCTTTCCACATTGATCTCTGTCTTTGACCTGTTACCATCACCTGGTGGCAGTGTACTTGAATTGTAGGTCTGGTTTTCTGTGAGGTTAATTAGACACTTTGGAGAACTGAATTCCATGAAACCAAAGTCGTAAAGTCACAACAACCCTAGCGAGTGTTAATGAATGATTTGTATGCTGGTGAAACTGCAAATTTATTCCCTCATGTTGTTTTCTTCTTTTACTTAAGAATATGATTTAGCCTCAGCAACTAGACGTTGAGAGCATTTTAAAATGCACACAGTTACTAGGGCTTTTATAAGACCAAGATAAACTTGAGAAGCGATGGTAGCTGAGAAATAATGTCTCTTTCTCCCTGGCTCCACCAGCCTTACTGGTGACCCAGAAATTCAGAGAATGACAGTAATGAGGAAGAACTGAGGATTTTGGTGAGGACTGGGTTCCAGGTTTTGAGAGAAACACTAAAGAATTACCTCCAATTCCTGACATTGCAGTTTCTGTAGCACGTTTTTGAGTGGCAGGCTAGAATGATAAGGAACACGTTCCGGGATTTGAAGGATTATGATTCTAGAGAAAAAAAAAAATCCCGGAACGTGTTCCTTATCAGTCTAGCCTGCCGCTCAAAAACGTGCTACAGAAACTGCAATATCAGGCTCAGCCTGTAATCCCGCGCCTTTGGGAGGCTGAGGTGAGTGGATTGCCCAAGCCTGCGGGTTCGAGACCCGCCTGGGCAGGCAAGACCTCATCTCTACAATAAAATCAAAAAATTAGCCGGACGTGGTAGCCTGCGCCTGTAATTCCGGCTATTTGGAAGGCTGAGGCGGAAGGATCGCCGGAGCCCAGCAGGTCGAGGCTGCGGTAGCCGGGAGAGGCCGTTGCACTCCAGTCTGGGTGACAGAGTGAGACTCCAACTCAAAAAAAAGAAAAAGAATTGAAGGAAATTTGGGAGTCTAATCCACCCACCTCATTCTGACAGATGAGCAAACTGATGCTGAGAGGTTGGGTGGCTTGTTCAAACTCACATGGCTAGAAAAGTTCAGAACCAAGACCAAATTCCACTTCCACCAGTCCGGTTCTGAGCTCTCGTCACCATAACATGCTATTTCTACTTTCTGTTTAAAATTTTTCTCCCAATTTTTAATAAGCTTCCTAAATATATTTCTCAATCTCATAAAGCATTTATTTATGTAAACCCAGCTTTAAAAATAAAGCAACTCTGCTTTAAAGCATTACTCCCTGCCATCTACCAATGCCTCAGACCCCTCCGCACGCGCACACACACACACACACACACACACACACACACACACACACACACACACAGACACCTTTGCCCCTACTCACCTTCCCAAACTCCAGTGCCAGGGGATTCAGTGTTTCTGGAGTATGAAGTTGCAGGCACAGGGAACAGTGATAGTCTGAAGAAACAGGCAGGCACATGATCCTGGGGTGGGACGATCTTAGAAATATTAAGTAGTTTAGACAATTGGCTACAGTGTGATAGTTGTGCAGAGAATGGATTTGAGGGGGAGAAAACTGGATGCAGAGAAGTTGGAAGTCAACCAGGTGTGGTGGCTCAAGCCTGTGATCCCAGCACTTTGGGAGGCTGAAGCGAGTAGATTGCCTGAGCTTGTGGGTTCGAGACCAACCCTGGGCAACTTGGCAAGACCTTGTCTCTACAATAAATCAAAAATTAGTCAGGCATGGGAGCATGCGCCTGTAGTTCTGGCTACTTGGAAGAATGAGGCGGAAGTATCGCCAGAGCCCAGCAGGTCGACACTGGAGTGGTCGTGAGTATGCCATTGCACTCCAGCCTGGGTGACAGAGTGAGATTCCAACTCAAAAAAAAAATAGTAAGTCTGGGACAGTGTTCCAAATATGTATGGTGGATGTGAATTCAATGTAGGGGGTGAAATGAACAAGACTTAATTGGATATGAGAGGGAAGGGAAATGAGAGAGTCAAGAATCACACTGTAGCTTGGAGATGCTTGTGCTGCTAGGAGAAAATGAGAAGTTTGAAGAGGAAAGGAAGAAATAATAAGTTCACTTTGGCACATGCTGAGTTTGAAGTACAAGATGTCTGAAGGCAAAGTGTTGACTATAGACCAGCGTGACACTAAGGGTAGAGGTCTATGTTGCAGATAGTCAAACTAGAAACACTTCAGGAAGGCTGGTCCACATGGTGCCCAAGGCCAAGTTACTGGAGACAGGACTGGAGAAACAGGCAGTCCCAACCTTGATCTTTAAGATCTTGGATGCTGGACTAGGGAGTTGGAACTTCACCTTTCAGGTTATGGGAGCCATGAAAGGATTTGAAGCAACAATAGTATGAACAGATCTGATTTTTAGATGACTTTAGTGACGATGTGGAAGACGAATTGGAGAGAGGAAGAGGAGAGGCAAATAGGCAAATGAAAGGTTATTTGAATAGAGAAGAATAAAAGATGATTAGAACTTGAACATGTGCAGCAGCAACAAAATTGTAATGAAGAAAAAGAGGCAAATGATACACATGGGGATAATTCACAAGTTCAACAAATACAGATGACAGAATAAATGATAGAGTGCTGAAAATACTTGTAAACTTAGACCCTCTTCCAATCTTCCAAGTAGGGATCCTGAGTCTATTTTGTGAGGAGACAGTGTGTGAGTGAGATAGCTGAGCTGCCATGCTGTGAAAAGTAGTGGGGGTTTTTTTGTTTTTGTTTTTGTTTTTGTTTTTTTAAGAAATAGATGGGTAAGAAGCTTTTAGACCATTTTTCTAGGTGTCTTTTCATGCAATAACCTTTGGTATTTTGAGACTTACAATAGACTTACATTACTTTTCCATTTTTTTCTTATTGATAGTACACTGGGCAAAGATGGTGCTTCGAGTGGGAGCAGGTGCATCCTGGGTTACTTTTACACTAGCAGATGAATAGGATTTGATCAATCAAATGTGGAATGGGAGGAGTCCAAGATGACGTGAGATGACTTCCTGCAGTGACGTTGGAAGTCTGGTGAGGTTTACCCACAAAGAGATATTGCTGGTCAAGATCAGGGAAGTGACAGCACGTTCCATTTTTATCATGAGGAGTTTGAGTGCTTGATGAATGTACAAGTGCAGAAGCCTGGCAGGTGATCACTGTTCTGTGACTGGAGCTCAGGAGATGGCCCTGGTCTGGACATAGGACTTGTGACTCACTGGTGTCTTTGTGGTATTTATGGCAACTGAATATATATATTCTCTTTCAGTCACATATAGTTATATGTGACTGAAAGAGAGTAAGAAGATCAAGAATGAGACTGTGGGTCACATTCTCATTTAAGGCATAGTCTGAGAAACAGGAGCTATTAAAGCAGGCAGATGTGTGTGTGTTGGGGGTGGGGGGAGCCAAGATAGCAGATATCATAAAGGCTAGGGGAAGAAAGTGTTTTAAGACAGAGGGAGTGGTTGTCAGTGTCAAATGTCATAGAGAAGTAAATATAGTTGAAGGCTAAGTCACTGTATTTAGCAATTAGAAGGTGTTATGGTCTGAATGTTTGTGATTCCCCACATTCGTATGTTTAAATCCTAATCTCCAAGGTGATAATACTTGGAGGTGGAGCCATTGGGAGGTGATCCAGTCATAAGGGTGGAGCCCTCATGGATGGGATAACTGTTATAAATGAAGTCTAAAAGAGCACCACTTCCACCACATGAGGATGCAGCCAGAAGGCACCATTTATAAGGAAGGGGGCCCTCACTAGACACCAAATCTGCAGGCACCTTACCTTGATGTTGGACTTCCCAGCCCCCAGAACTGTGAGAAATAAATTTCTGCCCTTTATAAGACATCCAGTCTATGGCATTTTGTTATGCAGTAAGTCCCCTATATACAAGCAAGTTCCATTCTGAGAGTATGTTTGTAAGTCCAATTTGTTTGTAAGTTCAACTAACATAGTCAGTTACCAGCTACATCACTGCTGCCTTTATGCTTGCTTCCAGACACCTTGGGCTTGAAATAGATACTGTACTACTGTACTTTATACAGTACTGTATAGTAAGGCATACAAAAACATCCTGTAGAAGATGAACACACATGGCAATGTACACCAGGCATGTGAACCATGAACTAACTTACTGGACATGAGAACCATGTTTGCATCTTTGAAAGTTCATAACTTGAAGGTTTGTATATAGGGGACTTGCTGTAGTTATCTGAACAAACTAAGAGGAAGTGACTTTTAGCCTTAGCAAAGGCAATTTTAAGGAGATGATAGAGAAAGAATCCTAATAGCAGTGGGTAAGGAAAAAGCGAGTGAGAACTGAGAATAAAATACTCTGATGAGCAGCTGGTTTGTGAAGGAAAGGAACGATAGTGGAGGACATTAAAAGAAGGAGATACAGGGAGGCATTTTGTTGGGATTTTTAAAGTTTATCTTGAAAATGGTTGAGACTAGAATATATTTATAAAAAAGGAGGTAGAAAGGCAGATGACATTCATAGAAGAGTTGGATATTTGTGGAAGCAAAACCCCAGAAAAGGGTAGAAAGGATAGGAATTTAGTGCATGAGTGCAGAGTTTACACTTAGACAGGAGGGGAGAGGATAACAGATGACAAGAGCGTTGGTGGAAAAGTTAGGGTAGTGAAGGGAGTTAATGGGGAGTAATATTCTGAAGTCCATAGTCCAAGAGAATAATAGAATATAATTTCCTTCAACAAACAAAGTGGGGGTTTTGAATTTCCACTGTTCTCTCTGCTAGAGGCTTGGTCAAAGAAGATGAATAAAAGGCTGTGACCCTCACAGACCTCTCTGTTGCCTCCAAAATGACTAAACTTTTATCTCTGCCTCTTTTTTCACTTGCCCTTTCTTCCCATCCCTCTGCTTTTTCTTCTAGTTTATTACTCTTCCATCTGCATTTCTTCTCCATCTTTCTACCTTCCCCATAGGCCCCCTCTGCCTCTTCTGCTGTCTCCCTTATCTGCACCCCGTCTCTCTTGACTCCACTGGTTTTTTCCCCCCTCTTCTATGAAATGGTCAAAACAAGGAAAGAAAACTAGTTTTTAGTCTCTTACATTACAGATAAACATTTGCTTCCTGCTTAATTTTTTTAAACAAATAAGTTGAAATTTTCTTGCCTTTCTCTAATACTAACAGTACATGAATTTCAATTCGCTTCGTTCTGTTGGTTAATGACCCTTGATAAAATAAACCTTCCCCACCTCGCTAGAGCCCATGTGGAAGGAAGCAGAATGTCTCATCTGCAACAGACGTAGTGTTTATTTTGCACATACTGGAAACTCCATGAGAAAGAGAAGACTTAAATGTGATAGTCTTACAGACAACAATATGTTTTCAAGGTTTGCGTGTGTTATACTAGCATATAAGAACTAGTACAGAGAATAACAACAACAAAAACAGAAAGTAAAGTTCAAACAATATGGGGAAATAAAAAATTCTGGCCAAAGAACACAGGTTGCTTCTGAAAATCTCATGCTGTTGCCAGCCAAGAAAATCATGTCCTCTTTGTTCCTCTCACCTGGCAACAAAGAGGGTCGAAGGCCCGGTGTCTCCCTGGTAACAGCAGGGGACACTCCCCGCACTGCTGAAAGGGCGCTACCCAACCCATACACAGTACTATGGGGCCTGACTCTGGTGGTAGACTCTCTGGATCAAAAATACAACTGGGTTTGACAGTGACTTTGGCTTCTTTAACTGACTTAAGGTCAGAGGTTTTCAAATGTGCTTCAGCAGATCCAATCCTCAGCAGTAATAACAGTTTCTGTTCAAAGAGGACATGTAAACATTGCATCCCTTGTTGTGAGCTAAATACTGAGCCCAGTCTGACAACAACCTAAATTGTGGTCATTCCCTTTGTAAATAGTGCTCAGATTATATGACTTTTTTTTTTTTTTTTTAGTTGGAATTTCACTCTGTTGCCCAGACTGGAGTGCAGTGGCACACTCCTGGCCACAGCAACCTCAACCTGCTGGGCTCCGGTGATCCTTCCGCCTCAGCCTTCCAAGTACTGGAACTATAGGTGTGCGCTACCATGCCCGGCTAATTTTTGATTTATTGTAGAAAAGAGGTTTCGCCAAGTTGCCCAGGCTGGTCTCAAACCCACAGACTCAAACAATCCACTCGCCTTGGCTTCCCAAAATGCTGGGATTACAGGCTGAGACACCAAGCCCAGAGATTGTATGACATTGTATGACTTTTAAATAACACGTCTAATTATACACTTCTTGTTTAAATGTCTTCAGATGCCCTTTCTACAGGAGTACAAAATTATTTAATTGTTCTAAAAGGAAAATTAGGAAGGGAAAAAAGAATCTTCAGAGAGCACCAGGGGATGAAGCTGGTGAGGAATCCTAGAAAAAGTTTGGGTTCAGACTCCCAAAAAGGCAGATCACATTGGTGGGGTGGGGATATTCCATCCCTATGTGTGGTGTTTCAGCAGCCCGGGGAGTGCAGTGGACTTGTGTGAATGATCATCAGGACTAGCAATGAGGCAAGAGCCAGAAGAAACCAAAGCCCCAGACAGCTCTTACAAAACTGTAGAGAAGACCAAATTTGTCTTTGTGACAAACTCTTGAACTCATTCATAGATGCTGCCTCCAGACAGCACTCTATACTATAAATGTACGCTTTTCTAAATACTCCTTACACTCTCCTTTCCTCAGTGCCTGGATCGTTGCTGTCTTTGCAGAAGAATGAAAGTATCTAACAAAATAATTTACAATGAATTACTAATTGGAGAGAAAGGAGCTCATCATATTCTTTGGGTGGTATTTATGTTTTTAAAAGACAGTCAATACTACGCAGACATAAAAAATAACAAAATCATGAACTTTGCTGCAACCTGGATGGAACTAGAGTCAATAATACTGAGTGACCTCTCACAGAAACAAAGATCTGAGTATCACATGTTCTTACTCATATAGCGGACCTTGAACATCCATCGTAATACTATAAAAAAAGGACTGACAGTGGTGGGAAACTATGGCGGGGAGGGAAAGGGAGGTGGGATAACGGTAGTCAATATCTGTCTGGGGACGGGGAGACACCCCTTATCAACAAGGGTGCCTGAATGAAGTATATTTGTATACCTAACCTTTAACTGTACCCCACAATATCAAAATAAAAAATATTGATATATTAAAAAAAAAAAGACAGTCATAGAATTGGCAATGCCTAACCTAGAGGGGATAAAATCTTGGAGAAGAATTCCAGTTGGTGTGGCAGGCAACTGGGGAGGTAGAACAGAAAAAGCTTAGTCCTATCCCTAGGGACATCCCATGGAGGTTATCTATTGACCATGTGTTGTAAAAAATGATCTTTTGCTTGGAGTCATCAAAATTATTTTGAAGTGGTATTCATATTATCCACAAAGACCTAGAACCTGCATTTCCTCTCTCAGGTCATTTCTGATATTTAAGCCCCGTACTTGATCGCAAAATCTTAAGAGAGTCCCAAGGCAAAAGTGCAGCCAGGTGTAGTGGCTCACACCTGTAATCCCAGTACTTTGAGAGACTGAGGTAAGAGGATTGCTTGAGCCCAGGAGTTTGAGACCAGTCTGGGCAACACAGGAAGACCTTGTCTCTACAAAAAACTAATAATAAAAAAAATTAGCCAGGCATGGTGGCACATGCCTGAAATTCCAGCTACTTGGGTGGCTGAGGAGGGATTGCTTGAGCACAGGAGGTCAAGGCTGTGGTGAGATGTGACCATGCCACTGTATTCCAGCCTGGGTGACAGAGTGAGACCCCGACTCAAAAATGCAAACAACGAAAGAAAGTAACTTACTTGTATAGGCTTGACTTCATGGATACTTAAAGTCATAAAAACAATCTCCTTTCCCAATTTGGCCATCTGTGAGAGTTGAAACCACCAAGTCCCCATACAGTTTACTTTGTCAGTTTGACGGGGCCAGAACTCCTTTCACAAAGGGTAAGGCTGTCTCCCTTGCATCTAGTTTAACATGGCTAACTTTTAAATAAATAAGTTTTGCTTGCTAACGTATGCTTTTCTCTCACTGTTCTCCCTTTCCTTTCTTGCACTGACGCTTCTCAGGACAAATGTTGCCTTTCACTTCACCACCAGCCCCTCTCAGCCTCAGGTAAGTGAAAGGTTCCAAGAGTGATCCAGCTCCTACCTGTTGGTGTTGCCCAAAGAAACAATGGTAACAGGTAGAGTCAGCACGTGGTGTTGCCCTTGATTTTTCGCAATTTGGGGATTACTTGTATTCTGGTTTGCTACTCATGTTACTGGGATTTGGGGCACACATTTAATCTTATCACCTTAATGGGTGTAAAATGGGAGGCATGACGTTTGTTTTCAGGTGTTCCTTTGTTTAACCATCAGTGAACAAATCGCGTGCCTATTATACACTAAGCACGTTGTTAGATTGTGCTTGGCGGTAGGGACACAGGGATGGAGAAGAGTGAGACACACTTTCTGCCATTATGGATCTGATAGTTGGGAAGTGGGGCAGGGGAGCGGAACAGGGAGAGGCAGGCTGACACCAAACCGATACACAAATAATTAGTTGACCCGGAAATGCAATAAAAATAAGACAGATTTTTAATTTTTACAATGTTATGAGTGGAATAAATTACTTTCTCCTGTCTTAAAGAAAGAGCCAGAATGTAGACAAAAAGTATTAGGAGAGTTATATTTATTGTACTCTCCATTACATCATCATCATAAATGGAATAAATACATGAAAACTTTTATTAATTCAGGCTGGCTTTTGGTGACATTTCTAGCTACCTTCCTTTCTTCTTTCATAGCTTCTGAAAGAGTAAAGTTTATGCAATATCTTTTTTTTTTTTTTTTTGAGTCAGCATCTCACTCTGTCACCGAGGCTGGAATGCAGTGGCACAGTCACAGTTCATCTCAGTCTCGACCGTCTGGGCCCAAGGAATCCTTCCTGCCTCCATTTCCCTAGTAGCTGGGACCATAGGCACATGCCACCACACCTGGCTAATTTTTAAAAAATTTTTTGTAGAGATGAGGTCTTGCTATGCTGCTCAGGTTGGTCTCGAACTCCTGGACTCAAGCAATCCTTCCATCTTGACCTCCCAAAGTGCTGAGATTACAGGTGTGAGTCACCATCACTGGCCCTGCGAAAATAAATTTAAAATGTGTTCATTTATTGTAGATTTTTAATAAATTTTCTGCAGGCTGCAATACAGCTTTGGTCATAAATGGCTACTTCATTTATGCATTGGATATAGCAAAACTGGGATTAACATTTTATATGAACCTGTTATAACTCAATCACTGGTGTGCTGGTAAATTTTTAACTGGTTGTCAGACAGAAAGCCCTGATTTGTAGCATTTGCCCACCCAATTCTGTGGAATAAATACCTCCACTATGGTTGATTACAAGCAGCCATTGTGATTTCATTGAACAGTTGGGAAGTGACTCATGCACAATCAGTTTCCCAAGCCTGTGTGTGAACCAACTCCCACACAATCTTCAATTTGTTCACAAAGCACTAGTTACCAGGTACAATGGGAGACACTTAAATAAAAGGTGAGAGAACGGCAAGGCAAGTGTGGAGAAAAAGAGGATGAGCCGAGAAAAGGCAACGAAAATTTAATTTATTAGAGGGAAAGGAAAGGATGACTGGCCCTAAAGAAGAACCAGCGGCCTGTTCTTTTGGCATGTCCCTCTTCTACCCCATAGCTGGGGTCTGGTGGTCACGTAGCAGACGTAGTCCTGAGGAAGAGGTGTTAGTGGTCATGTAGCTCCGAGATGTGGCCTTGAGGAAGCAGGCTGGCTCTGGTGGTCATGTAACCTTGAGGATGCAGGTGTTGACAGCAAAAACAAGATGTGCTTAAGCAAGTGGGGAAGGAGTGGGGAGGGGTGAGTGGGAGTTGTAGCTCCCTTACAGGAATAACTTTCACTCTAACTACAGGAAGAGTACAGTCTAATAGTCCTGTACAGAGCTACAATATATAGGACATTCTGAATGCCACACACCCTATACAATATAGCAGAAGAGCTTGTAGACTGGAAAATTAGCGACAATTCTGTATTACAACTTCTTTTTAATTTTAAAAGGTATGTCAATATTAAAGTCTAAAGAATTTGCATGAGCTCCAAACAAGTGTGACAATATACTTAGAACAAACTGATAAAACAAAATAAATTCCTTGATGTCGCCGAAAGTCTTACTTTACTCTTAACTGTTACCATTTTGGCCTGTATTTTATATCCTCTTTGTTTGTTTTTTTGTTTTTGTTTTTGTTTTTTTGAGTTGGAGTCTCACTCTGTCACCCAGACTGGAGTGCAGTGGCCGCTCCCAGCCACCTCAGCCTCGACCTGCCGGGCTCCGGCGATCCTTCTGCCTCAGCCTTCCAAGTAGTTGGAACTGCAGGCATGCACTACCATGCCCGGCTAATTTTTTTTTAATTTTATTGTGGAGATGAGGTCTCACCTGCCCAGGTGGGTCTCGAACCCACGGACTCAGGCAATCCATTCACCTCAGCCTCCCAAAGGCGCGGGATTACAGGCTGAGCCACCGAGCCCGGCTTTTACTCTTAACAGTTCCCATTTGGGCCTGTATTTTATATCCTCTTTGTTTTGTTTTGTTTTGAGTTGGAGTCTCACTCTGTCGCCCAGACTGGAGTGCAGTGGCCACTCCCGGCCACCGCAGCCTCAACCTGCTGGACTCCGGCGATCCTTCCGCCTCAGCCTTCCAAGTAGCTGGAACTACAGACGCGCGCTACCACACCTGGCTAATTTTTTGATTTATTGTAGAGATGAGGTCTCGCCAAGTTGCCCAGGCGGATCTCGAACCTGCGGGCTCAGGCAATCGACTCACCTCAGCCTCCCAAGGTGTGAGATTAACAGGCTGAGCCACCGAGCCCGGCTTATATCCTCTTTGATTACAAAAAAGATTCTCTGTTTTTATTAACTCGCCCAAATGATTGTACATTCTCAGATAACCTGTGTCGATCACTGTCTGCCTTTATGCCTGTAGAGAAAAGCAAGTTACAGAAACTAGGCAGGTAGTCAGAATCAGATGGTGATTTTAGCCTAAATTCCAGCCCTTGCTTTGGGTACTTGTCATTTGTTTCTTTCTGGTAAAAGAAGGTTGTCAGAGCAGCAGTCAAAAACATTTTCTGCCATTGCTTTGCTAAATTCCTACGTGTCCATGTGGCTCTTGGAGCTACCACCACCATGTTTCTTAGCTTTGGCCCCCTCCCCTATCTTGAGGAGGTGAATTTCTCTATCTCCTCTCTCTTCTCTCTAATTTGCTTTCTAAATAAATTATATTTTCCAATCTAAAAAAACACATTTATTTGGGGTTTATGGTAATTTAGAGAGAATACTTTGGCATATAGATAAGAATTCAGTAGGTGTTTATTTGTTTGCACAAACCAATTACCATCATATGTGGGAACATATATGATGTTCAATATTTCTAGTAATAATCATAGAAATGCTCTTGAGTTACACAATATGGCTCTCCGTAGAACCAAGAGCACCTCTTGGGAATTCCAATCTACTCATCCTTTGAAGATTATATTATATATAGTATTATATATATAATATTAAATATATTATATTAAATATATTGTATTATATATATTTCAGTCAAACCCCGAAATGAAGTGGGTTCTTGGGGATATTGCCATCTGTTATGAGGTGTAAATAGACTTCCAAACAGCATCGTTAATGACACTCTTTAATTTTTTTTTTTTTTTTTTTTGAGTAGGAGACTCACTCTGTCACCCAGGCTGGAGTGCAGTGGCACGTTCACAGTTACCACAGTCTCGACCTGCTGGGCTTAGGCAATCTTTCCACCTCAACCTTCCAAGTAACTGGAACCACAAGCATGCACCACCACATCCAGCTAATTTCTTGATTTATTGTAGAGATGAGGTCTTGCCAAGTTACCCGGGCTGGTCTTAAACCCTTGGGCTCAGGTAATCCTCCCACCTCCATCTCCCAAAGTGCTGGCATTACAGACGTGAACCTCCAGGCTCAGCCGACACTCTTTAATCTTCTTTTTTTTGAGTTGGAGTCTCACTCTGTCTCCCAGACTGGAGTGCAGTGGCCGCTCCCGGCCACCACAGCCTCGACCTGCTAGGCTCCGGCGATCCTTCCTCCTCAGCCTTCCAAGTAACCGGAACTACAGGCGTGCGCTACCACGCCTGGCTCATTTTTGATTTATTGTAGAGATGAGGTCTCGCCAAGTTGCCCAAGCGGGTCACGAACCCACACTCTTTAATCTTGAGATGACTTTATCCCCATCAGAAAACTTAGGATTAGGGGGAAGCATTCTATTTTTATTGCCCTGGTTCTCAAAATACGCTTAGTAAAGAGGATGTTGGATTAGCAAATTAAGTTTTAATATGTTTTGCTTGTCTTTTAAAGTGATAGATTTATTAGAGTCAGGATATGGAGCTTGTTTGGGCTGGTTCCCTCAAAATCTTCATCATACTTCTCAACTATTTACCACATTTATAGTAACTTGGCAGACTTCCCCTTTCTTCATCATAAGCTTCTTCAAAATCTTCATCATAAGTTTCTCAGCTATTTACCATACTGATAGTAACAGCAGATTTCCCCTTTCTTCATCATTAGCAACATGTTTACAGCTTAGAGTTGATACAATTTTTCATAACCTAAGTAGTTAAATAGTATAACCTCTTTCAATTAGAAATGTTTCCTTCCTTATGCAGCCTTAAAAAAAAAATCGAAGGCTCCTTATGTAACATTAAAAAAAAAAAGAAAGAAAGAAATGTTTCCTGGCAAAAGGTCTAGGGGAAGGTCTAGTGCTAATTCTTGCCTGTGGGAGGTGGTTAAAATTCTTGAAGAGCAGGCTTATCTGCTTTTCAACATGAAGCTTCATATTTCACAATGACCACACAGAAATAAATCTTGTCTCATATTATGTACCATGTATCCCTAATTCAAAGGGGGGTGGGGATGCTTCTTAAATAGAAAATGGAATAAAGTGTAGAAAAGCTTAGTCGAGAAAGAAATGGTCACACCCTAGAAAATGAAATGGCAACATTGTATGAAATGACTACTTTGTCTTATTCAGGGGTGTATTTCTAGTGTCTGTGCAGTTAGTTGCTCAATATGTATGAGATGAATGGCTGACTGAGTTAATCAATGGAGATTCATTGAGATTTGCATATGAATTTTATGCCTGATAGTAGAGGAGACAATTCTATTCTTGTGAAAATAAATCGTGTCTTTCTTATCTTATTTTCAGTATTTTCTATACAAGTTTCCCAAAGACGTGGACTCAGTTATCATTAAAGTGGTGTCTGAAATGGCATATCCATGTTCTGTTGTCTCGGTCCAGAACATCATGGTAAGTCCTGATAATGTCACCCTTCTAATATGGAGTGTTATATTATCCCAGAACAAATGAAAGAGAAGGGTGAGGACCATGTTATCCTCTTACTATGTATCTCACTCAAAACTGCTAAATAATAAGAACAGTATCTATAAATCTGAGTGGGCAGACTATGTTTGCAGACCTTAATTTGGAAAGACGAATAATGGATGACTCCTCGCCAAAATCAATGAAGTAATGAGGGAAGGAAAGAGGAAGGAGGGAGAATCATAACAAAGGACAAGGAAGGAAGACCAAGGTGTGGGCTCCACAAGAAAAATAATGTAGAAACTTAGCTTCTGTTCTGTTTTTAAAATTGTATTGTTGCCAGGCATGGTGGCTCACACCCGTAATCCCAGCACTTTGGGAGACCAAAGAGGGTGGGTTGCTTGAGCTCAGGAGTCTGAGACCAGCCTGGACAACATAGTGAAACCTCATATCTACAAAAAATAAAAATAAAAAAACATTTGCCAGGCATGGTGGCATGCACCTGTAATCCCAGCTACTCATCTGAGCCCAAGAGGTCAAGGCCGCCCCAGCCTGGGTGACAGAGTAAGACCCCAACTCAAAAATAAAATAGTAACATTGGGACCTCTCTGTCTCAGAGGCGTTAACAAAAAAGTGGGAAAAGTGTTATACACTTGAGGACAATCTTTTTTACAGCACTCTTTAATACAAAGTGACTTTGACTTTAGAGGACAATGTACCAAGTTTTAAAAGGACAACTTAAGCCGGGCTTGGTGGCTCAGCCTGTAATCCTGCGCCTTTGGGAGGCTGAGGTGAGTGGATTGCCTGATCCCGCGGGTTCAAGACCTGCCTGGGCAGCGAGACCTCATCTCTACAATAAATCAAAAAATCAGCTGGGCGTGGTAGTGCATGCCTGTAATTCCGGCTACTTGGAAGGCTGAGGCAGAAGGATCGCCGGAGCCCAGCAGGCCGAGGCTGCGGTGGCCGGGAGCGGCCACTGCACTCCAGTCTGGGTGACAGAGTGAGACTCCAACTCAAAAAAAAAAAAAAGGACAACTTAGTGACTGTTCTGGGGTAAAATTCGTTATGGTTCCCATCACAGTAAGGATGTCCTCCCCCTCAGCTCTGTGAACCAGTAGGAAAGGCGCTACTGGGACCTCTGTGTAGTATGACATGATATGACATTGGGGATGCTTTCCTTTTTATCCCTCATGCATGCTACAGTGCCCGGTGTATGATCTTGACCACAATGTGGAATTTAATGGTGTCTATCAGTCCATGACCAAGAAAGCTGCCATCACACTACAGGTGAGACATCGCTTCTGGGGTCATTATTATCAGTCACAATGCTCGGTTAATCATTTATCTACAGAGACAGCATCCAAAAGGAATGCCCATCTGCTGTGCACTTTGGATCTTTTTTTCTCTCTGATTGGTTTGAAAACTAATTTTGCTATGCCTGAAATCAAAGCACGAGTGATGGTAGACAGTGCTTTTCTGCCAGGTGCCCCTTTCTTCTTAGGGCTTCCTGGGAACCCATGGTGCAATGGGACATGTATCTGACAGATTGCTAGAGTGGTAGAGCCAGAAGATTCCACTCTACTCTTTGGAGGTGCCAATTTAGGTGAAGCTTATCAGATCCACCGAAAGCAATGAAACATATTCTAATAATGTGTACCAGTAACAGTAAGCAAAAGAGGACTGCAACTCTGGACCGAATGGACAGGTTCAAAGGTATATGGATTATATTTGTGAGGCAGTTCAACCTTTTGTTTGTAATTAAATGATTATGTTCCTGGTAATTTTGTAGCAAAATATCAGCATATTTTAAAAAGAGATTCTGTTCCTGCCTTTGGGGTGGTATTTATATGAGGTACCTGCAACTCGATCTGTTCCCTAGGGTTAGGTGATGCTCTTTATTGAATAACAAACAAAGAATGAAGAGATAATTTAGGTATCAAACATGAAAATTCTATCAATCAGACTTTAATTTTCAAGGGCCTTGGATTTGATATCCCAAATATTGTTTTTAGTATTTATTTCTTCCTTAACACCCCAACATTATGTGATCCCAGATGTTAAAAGGACAGAAAAATAGCCATAGTAGGGAACTTCAGATTTTACATCATCCAGGGCCTAAATTAATAAAGGATAAAGCATTTTAGTACCTGTTCTCTATGGAAGTGTTTGGCAGTAATTTGTTACTACTCTTTTGGGCCCATGCTTCAGTCCTGGGCTATTTTCTCGGTGAGCCAACCTTGATACCAGAAGTCTGGGGATGAATTTTTGAAGAGACACAGTTGCAGAACTATAATGGACCTTAAAGATCATCTTGTCAAGCATGCTTCACTCATGGATAAGGAGATGGGCACAGAGAAAGTGAAAGATACAATGACATCTCAGGTCTCCAGATTTGAGTCCTTTGCCTTCCTGGCAATTATTTATTTGACTGTGTGAGTTTTAGGAGAGTGATTTATCATTAGATTTTGACTTAAAAACTTAAAATGTAAGCATTAATTATTAAACACAGGCTGTCGATGTATCATAGGGTGCTTATTACAGTTCTAAGCATTTCACTGGGCACAAAATAGATTGAAATCAGAATAGTGTGTCTAATTTCTTGGATGTAGCAATTATCTTAGTGTAGAATAGATTGTGGTGATGTGAAAGTTCTTTCTAAGGAGTTAGAGGGTAGGGTTGAACTTTTCTTTTCTTTCCTCTTTCTTTCTGTCCCCTGACCCCTGGGACTTTCTCTCTTCTTCTTGCTATATTTTTTTTACCTGCCTATCCTAAGGTTGTTATGTCTTATACAGAAGAAGGACTTACCAGGAGAGCAGTTCTTCGTGGTGTTTGTGGTAAAGCCTGAAGATTATGCCTGCGGGGGATCTTTCATCATCCAGGGTAAGAGCCGGTGAGGACTACTTGGCTACTTAGAAAAACCTGAAGAGAATGAAAGGGAAGCCAAAGCTCATCTCTAACTCTCACTAAGTAAGGGACCATCCACAGGGACTTGGCGAGGCAGTATGAGTGATAATTTGAGAAAAAACAAAAGGAAGAAAATAATAGAGCCAAAGGTATTGTTGATACTATGAAAAATCACTTAATACATTTTATCTTTTCAAAGTCTTGTATTCCCTCAGATCACGTAAGGTAAGTTTACTCAGTTGACTCTTTACTCAACAAACCTGTACTGCAGTGAACCAGTTATTTTACATAGCAGATCAAGGTTCATTTCCTAAGATCGGTTTGGTGGCCAGTAGTAATGGAGCCACTTATATTTATCATTTCCACAAGGATGTACAAGAAAAACTTAGAGTTTTCCATTCCAGTTGCTACAATTATATCTCACAAGAAATCCAAGCGTGACAACTTATCCCAATCATAAAAGGGCTGTGTGAGTTCTTAGGCATAATATAAATAGTTAGGGGTAACTGCCCACTAACTACTTTGGGAATGGAACAGGCTGTTGATTGAAACCATCTGCTGATGAACCATACGTGACCAACAGAGAGTACTTACTGCTGAGTGTAACGTGGCTCTCTTGGTATTTAGGTGAAATTTCTACGAGTGTGTTCTTTAATCTCTTAGTTACATAGCTCTAGAGTTTTACCAGTATCTAATCCTCCTTGGTAAACTACAAGTCCTTTGATGACTATACAAGGAAAAAAATCTCACCGGCTAGAAAAATACAAACCAAAAGAAGAGGTAACTTTCTATTTTTGCAGCTGTTTCCTTCAGATGTCTGTAGATATCTGAAGGGGAAGGGTCAACTCTTCTTCATGGGAGTAGGGAGCTGCAATCTCATTTATATCAGTTAGTGCTACCCAAATGCACCCAAGCAAAGGCCATATTGAGTGTCTTAACCAAGAAGGATGTTAGATGGTTTGAGATTGGGGGTATGGGGAACAGATTTTCCATCAGTTCTTGTTAAAAATAAGAATCAGCACCTAGAGTAAATTCTGGACATTTTTAGAACAATTGTTCAGAAGAGAAGCCAAAAATCTACATCTGATTCATTGTGTGTTGTTCTTTTCTTTCTTTCTTTCTTTCTTTCTTTCCTTCTTCCTTTCTTTCTTTCCTTCTTTCTTTTTTAACTAGGAAAGGAGAACCAGACCTGGAATCTTCAAAGAACAAAGAAGCTTCAAGTGACCATTGTTCCTTCGATTAAAAGTCAGTGTTGGCTTTAGAGTGCTGTGGAGAGAATCCTATGTCAGGAAATCTATCCTATAATTCAGTGTCAGTGTCATCCTTCCTGAGTGAATCATTATAAGAAGACTAAAGTGTATTTACCTTAGAGATTGAAAAGGGAATCAGGGCATTTTGTTGACTTTTTTCCAAAAAAGTAAGGGAGCTCAATTACAGTGTTCTATATGAGCAGTTTCTTCCTGGCTTCTGCTGGGAACTCATCACTGTGAAGACAGCCACTTGTGGATAATGTCTGGGTGACCATAAGTAGTTTTGTTGCTTGAATGAAAATTTCTTAGGACTTAAGAATAGGTGTGATGGAGGTGGGCCCTTTAAGTTGTCCTTTTCTCCTAAGGACAACCTGACCAAAGTTGTTTCTCTCCCCTCAGAATCCGTTTATGTGAAATCCTGTGTGTTTAGTGTCTGCATCTTCCTGTCTTTCTACTTGGGATACCTGCTGGTTGTGTTTGTTCATTATGTGAGGTAGGTTAAAAGTTTCAAGAAATGTTAAATTCCTTTGCCTGTCTCTGTGTAGTGATTAGAGCACAGGTTTTAGAGCCAGACTTGACTGGCTTCAAATCTACCTCAGCTGCTATGTGGCCTTGAGCAAGTTACTTAATTCTTCGTGCTTCAGTTTTCTCAACTAAATGAGATAATAATTTACCTCATAGGATAGTATTACTGAAGCATTTACATCAATACCATGCACATAGTAAGTGCTAGTAGAGTGTTGGTTATTTTCATAGTCAAGGAAACTTCAACAAAAAGGCAGAAAATACTACAAATCCCTCAGAATGTAGGAAGTGGAGATTTAGAAATAACTTTAAACATTCTATCAAAAAGTAAATTTAATGCCTAAAATAAATCTTGAGGTGTGATAAACAACAGGAATAATATGGTTTGATACTATATTACCAGGTGCTTTTCTGCTGTTATAGCATTAATTTCCTAGTAAAATGTCCTTTGGGGTAAGAGAGAGAGGGAGAGAGAGAGAGAGAGAGAGAGAGAGAGAGAGGATTGTGCTGTAATCTGACCAAGGAAATCTCCTTTTCCAAGAGTTCGAAGCCCCAACCAAGAGTCTTCCCTTGCCCCTCCCAGCAGGACTGAATCTTGAGAATTCTGATCTTTCTTGCACTGTCTGTGAAACAACAACAAAAGAATGGCAAGAGGTTTATAATAAACAAAAGATATTTCTCTTCTTGAACATGCAAAGAAAGCAAAACCAGCATAGAGTTTTGAGACTATTTGAAAAGATTAACTCCTTCTGTAGAAAGACCTTGTGCCGATCTCAATAATACAACTAGATAGTCTTTATGATATAGGCCTATCTCTGACTCAAAAATTAACTCCTTCTGTGACTTTTGTGATGCTTCTGGATTGACATACTACCTTCAAAAACAGTAGATGACTCCTGGCCAAATATGGAATAATTTGAGCACTAAAATTATTGAGAATAATCAATTAAAACCATTGGGGACAAAAATGGAAATTAGCGCGTCTGTATTGATAAAGAAAAGTAGTACCTAAACACCTGCAGATACAAATCCAGTGAACTCAACAAATTTGCTAAGACAGGTAGGTAGCCATTAGGGAAAGAAACCATTAGCAAATACTCATAATAGAAGGGAGAACTCTTGCCTATAGCCAAATGCCAAGAGCTGACTGCTAAAAACAAGAAAGTGCTGGAGTTGGAAAAATAATCATTTTTCAAACACTAGAGTAAAGACTAGATCAGGCTAAGAACCATCAATGGATGCTAAATCTAGAGGTGGGAATCTGGTAAGAATCAAGATGTTTGCATGGCCTTAAAGTCTTATGAATTTCTTAGTAGTTGTAAGCAAAATAATAGTAAATATGCAGTGGAGAATCAAACACATTGACTGGGTGATCAAAATTAGGCCAGGATGGACTTTGTATGCCTTTAGATTGACAGCCTGAGAAGGACACAATATCACTTGTGCAGCATTCCAGAAATGTATACCTTGAATCTGATCATGTAAAAAAATTAGACAACACCAAATAACAAAATGTGTCATGAAAGACTACTTCTTGGCTGGGCCATGTTTCCTGGTTTTGGCCTACCTTGAGGAGGTGAATCTCTTCTCTCTCTCTCTCTCTCTCTCTCTATAATTTACTTTCTAAATAAACTATATTTTCTAATCTTAAAAAAATGACAACTTCTATGGAAGTCTATTAAAAATAATACCTGATCTCGACCAGGCATGGTGGCTGACTTTAATCCCAGCATTTTGGGAGGCTGAGCCGGAGGACTGCTTCAGACCAGGAGTTCAAGACAAGTCTGACAAAATAGTGAGACCTCTTCTCTACAAAAAAAAGTAAAAACTTAGTCAGGCATGGTGGCATATACCTGTAGTTCCAGCTACTCAAGAGAGCCTTGATCGTGCCACTACATTCCAGCCTGGGCAACAGATTGAGACCCCTAACTAAAAAATAAAATAAAACACTCTGATCTCAGACAAGGTCTTGTACTAGAAGAAATACATACTAAAAGGACATTATTATCCACATGCGGTGGCTCACACCTATAATCCCAGCTCACACCTATAATCTCAGCAATTTGAGAGACAGAGGCAAGAGGATTGCCTGAGCCCAGCGGTTCAAGACCTGCCTGAGCAAATTGGCAAGACCTTGTCTCTACACTAAA
This sequence comes from Cephalopachus bancanus, assembly GCA_027257055.1. Classification (NCBI taxonomy): domain Eukaryota; kingdom Metazoa; phylum Chordata; class Mammalia; order Primates; family Tarsiidae; genus Cephalopachus; species Cephalopachus bancanus. Next base: position 11,473,165 of record JAPVLO010000022.1, on the reverse strand, counting down.
TCAAAAAATTAGTCAGGCATGATGGTGCACGTCTGTAGTTTCAGCTACTTGGAAGGCTGAAGTGGAAAGATCACCTGAGCCAAGGAGGTCGAGGCTGTGGTGGCCGTGAGCATGCCAGTGCACTCCAGCCTGGGTGACAGAGTGAGACTCCAGTTCAAAAAAAAGGACATTATTGAGTCAACTGATAAAAGTGAGGTAAAGATAGTAAATTAGATAAGAACATCGTATCAATGTTAATTTTGCAGAATTTGATAGCCATATTGTGGTTATGTAAGATAATATATTTATTCTTTAGAAATTAAGGGATAAAAGTCCATGATATATGCAACTTACTTTCAAATGATCCAGAAAAATTCATATATATAATATATATCTTGCTACATACATATATGCATGTATATGCATGTATAATATAAATATGAAGAGAAAGAGAGGGAATGGTAAAGCAAATGGGGTAATATGCTAACAACAGGTGAATTTAGGTAACGGGTATATGGGTGTTCTATGTTCTATTCTTATTCTAACAATGTCCCTGTAAATTTGAAATTATTTTCAAATAAAAAGTTAAAAACAAAACCCCCAGGCTACAGGCAAATATCATACCTGGAAAATGTATATATTAACTGATTAATAGTTCAATGGATTTATCAGATCATAGTGGTTAACATTTAATAAGTTCCCACTCTGTGCCAAGTGGTGTACTGAGCCCTCTAAGTAGATTATCTTATCTGATAAGATAATAACCCAAGACCAGTGGGTGCTATCATTCTCAACATGTGACAGTTAAGGAAATTGAGGCAAGAATACACAGCCAGTAAATCAAGGAGCTAGGAATTGAACACAGGCAGCCTAGTTCCAGAGTCTTAGGTCTGATGCAGGCTGGTCAATATGGGTCTAGAGTGGTCAGGGCATGTGAGGGAAAACAGCTCTGACCAAATAGACTGGACCAAAAGCCTGGCACCCAGCAAAATTATCTGATTCAAAAGGAGCTCCAAAAGCTTCAACTTTGCCTTAGATGAGCTCCAATGTCATGGAAAAGAAGCTCCTCTCTTCTGCCTCTCATAGGAAAACTGTCTCTACTTCTGAATTGTTTTTAGAAGAGAGGATCATGCCTCTTTAGTTAGCCAGCATAGGCATAGTTAACATAAAAATACACACAAAATTAAGCTAATACAGCTGGTTATCGTCTCCCTACAATTGTTATATAGCCAAGTGAAGCAAGCACAGTTTTTGAAAGTTGTGGCATAAGGTTCTGCTGAAACTTTTAACTTGCAGATTCTGTTGCTACAGTCAAATGCACAGCATACATTTCCTTCCAGATATAGACAAACTGGAAATAGAAATCTGGAGACATAAGAACTGAGAAAAAATGCGAATAGGAAAACTTTCCTTCATTAAAATAACAGTTTTCTATAAAACCCTCTGAAGCCAGTCCTCTCAGCATAATGCCATTTGTTTGATAAGTCCCCTATACCTTATTATAAGCACATATGAGATTTGTAATACATGCTATAAGATCAATGGAAAACATCAGTATGGGGCATAGCCCCTGCCCTCAAGAAACAGAATTCAAAGTGTCTTTATGCTGTATTGGTCTGAGCCTAAACACTATTTTCTTCCCATTCTCTAGTCCCAGTTTATTCAGCAAGCATTTATTAAGTCCCCTGCAAAAATGTGCTGACCTCGGACCAAGCCTTGCATACGTGTTCTCTTATTTGTTCTTCTCAACCTACCAGACATTGAGTTCAAACTGTCTAATCCTGAGTACTTATCCTTCCCTTTGATTCTTATATTAGCTATCCGTTGCCACAATAATGCTACATTAGGAAACACCACAAAATCTCCAGGTGCAAACAGCAATAAATATTTAAGTTTGCTCATAAATCTATGAGTCAGCAGGATGGTTCTGCTGATCTGGGCTGAATTCAGGGACGTCAGCTGAGTATGATCATAGAGTATGACCTGCTGGCAGATCAGTAAGGAGCTGGCTCTTGGTCTGTCATCCTCCAGCAGGCTAGTGTGGAATTATTTGTCTCCATGAGAGATGCAGAAAAGTATAAGGCCTTAAGATGTAGGGTTAGAAGTAGTAGCACATTATTACTTCTCCTTCATTCTACTGGCCAAAATAAGTCCTGAGGCAGATCCATATTCAGGAGATGAAGATGGAGATGCCAACTTTTGATTGAAGGAACTAGATACAAGAGGAAGTGCAGCCTTAATCTAGTATAGTTCTCTGTCCCTTGGCACAATCTGGGCCCCTCATCTGGGCTCTGCTGGCTTCACAGATTCATCAGTGCTTGCTGGATGAATGAATGAGGGCTCTTTGGCAAAACCCTTCCTTTTAGTGGACAGAGCTATTTTAAGATCTCTTCTAGGTTCTAGCTTGGCATTTCCATACCATATTGCAGCAAACATATTAAAAGGCACCCACATGCCTCATTAAATAAAATGTATGTATAACTACAAGAGCAGAGTTGAGATGCAATGGACTGGTTGACTACTGTTATGTTCTGCAGGCATTTAACTAAACATGTATTCATGTTGAAAAAAATCTAGTATAGTTCTCATTTGCTATTTTTCCCTTTGTTCACTGAATACTGCCTGCCTTATGTAGCTTTGGAGATCATTTAACTCCTCTAATGAACTGCATCCATTCCAAAACCGAGTGCAAATGTGTGTAAAGCCTGTTAATCCAAACATATAATCCAAACACATCATCTTCTGAGTCCATTTAATTACTTGCCAGTCACTATCACTAAAATTGTCAAAAAGGATCTTCATCACAACCTCATTTGCCAGCTAGAACAGTCAGGCCAAATCATAACTGCTCTCTGTAATGATGTGCTTTGTTCAGTTGACAAATGTTTAGTGATCATCTCCTATGTGCCAGCTATGTACTAGAGGTTAGAGATACAAGAGTAAACAAAACAGTCTAGATCTCTGCTTTGATAGAGCTTACACACGAGCAAATTGTAAAGGAGAGGAACACGAGCAAATTGACAGGAGGAGAAAAAACATAGTGGTGTGAAAGAGAATGGTTGTATAGGGGAAGCTACTTTAGATTTGATTTGGTCAACAGAGAAGACCTCTCAGAACCAAGACCTGAAAGGCAAGAAGGAGCCAGTCATGTAAAGATCTGGGCAGACAGTGGCCCAGGCAGAGAACAAGAGCAAATGCCCCGAGGCAGGGTGATTCTAGTGTGTCTAGGTACAAAAGAGGTATAAAGAGAAATTCTTCTACCATACCTGCCAGGATCAGAGTATGCAATTTCTAGGGCCCCAGCTGGAAGTAAATAAGAGCTTGTACCAAAATATGAATTCTTCTGGCCCCCAATCTCTCTCCCTCACTCCTCCAGCCTCATTTTGGGGAAAAAAAAAGGGTAATTTAAATTTTAATTTTCATTAGACCTTCACAAATGATATACCAGGTTTGTTAATAACAACTTTAGGTCAGGTATAGTGGCTCACACCTGTAATCCCAGCACTTTGGAAGGACGAGACAGAAGGAATGCTTGAGCCCAGGAGTTTGAGACCCACCTGGGCAACATAGTGAGATTGCGTCTCCACAAAAAATAATAATAAAAAAATTAGCCAGGAGTGGTGGCACACGCCTGTAGTCCTAGCTACTCAGGAAGCTGAGGCCATGAGGTTGAGGCTGTAGTGAATCATGATCATGCCACTATTCACCAGCCTGGGCAACAGAGTGAATCCTGACACACACACACACACAAAAAGCTCTATTGAGATATTATTCATAGACTATAAAATTTACTCTTTTAAGTACAATTCAGTGATTTCTAGTATATTCGCATTTTCACAATCATTACCGTTATCTAATTTCAGACTATTTTCATCACCTCAGAAAGAAACCCTGGCTTGGCGTGGTGGCTCACGCCTACAGTTCATTGATTTTCAACAAACATACCAAGACAATTCAATGAAAAAAGGAAACTCTTTTCAACAAATGGTGCTAGGACAACTAGATATCCACATAAAAAAGAGTGACATTGTACCCTACCTCACACCACCTATGAAAGTTAATACAAAGTAGATTAAAAACATACATATAGGAGTCAAAACTAAAACTCTTAAAGAAAGCATAAGTATAAATCATAAACTTGAATTAAATAATAGTTCCTTAGACACCAAAAGCACAAGTAACAGAAGAAAAACCAGATAATTGGATTTCATAAAATGACAACCTTTGTGTTTTAAAGGAAGTGAAAATATCAATCTATAAAATGGGAGGAAAATATTTGCAAACCATGTTTCTATCTAGTAAGGGTAAAGTATTCAGACTATATGAAGCATTCTTAAAACTCAGTGATAAAAAAGACAAAGGGTTTAATAATAGATATACAAGTGGTCGATACTCATATGCAATGATGCTCAACACCATTAACCATTAAGGCAATGCAAATCAAAACTGCAATGAAATATCACACATACTAGGATGGCTATAATAATGTTTTAATGGAAAATAATGAGTTGTCAAGAATGTGGAGAAATTGAAACACCCACAAATTACTGGTTATAATATAAGACAGCCATTTGCAATACAGCCACCATGAAAAACAGTTTAGGAAAAAAAAAAAGTTGTGCACAGTTATCTCATGCCCAACAATTCTACTAGGTATTCTTGATTCAGAATGCTAATATTCTTAGTATCTCACTCAAGAGAAATGAAAGCATATGCTTACACAAAAACTTGCGTAAAAATGTTCATAGTACTGTTATTCATGATAGCTAAAAAGTAGAAACAGCTAAAATATTCAAGTACAAACATATAAATGAAATGTGGTATATCCATACAAAGGAATATTATTCAACCATAAAAAAGACTGAAGCACTGATACATGCTATAGCATGTATGACTCTTGAAAACATGCTAAGTGAAAGAAGCCAGACACAGAAATTCACATATAGTATGATTCCATTTATGAGAAATGTCCAGAATAGACAAATTTATTTAGACAAAAAATATAGATTTGTGGTTGCCAGAGGCCGGGGGATTGGAGAATGGGGAGTGACTGCTACTGGGTTTGGGATTTCTGCTGGAGATGATAAAAATGTTCTGGATTTCAGTGGCAGTGGTAGTTATACAACTTAGTGAACATACTGAGACTCACTGAATTGTGAACTTTAAAGGGTGAATTTTATGATACATGAAGTGTATCTGTAGCTTGATGAATATATGAATGATGTATATGCCAGAGAATGAAATTGCTGGGACATATGGTAACTCCATATTTAACTTTTTGAGGAACCATCAAACTGTTTTCAAAGTGATGGCACCATTTTACCTTCCCACCAGCAATGTATTGGGGTTCCAATTTCTCCATATCCAAAGACCCATTTTTAAGAGACCCTGGCAGACAAATTTGCAGCAAACTCTACAGAGAACAATGTAAAATGCTGAGGTTTTCACTGTCTTAGGAGCATGTATATGTGCTTGTTTGCAGGTTTCAGAGAAAATCCATTGATGGAAGCTTTGGTTCCAATGATGGTAAGAACAATCCCTGGTTTTAATTCAAAATGATGTCAATTTCACATATGAATTCTAGTGAGAAAAAAAGGACCAGGTATGGTGGTTCACACCTGTAGTCCTAGCACTTTGGGAGGCCAACAAGGGAGGATTGCTTGAGCCCAGGAGTTCAGGACCAATCCAGGCAGCATGGCAAGACCTTGTCTTTACAAAAAAATTTTTTAAAAAATTAGCTGGGCTTTGTGGCACACACCTGTAGTCCCAGCTACCCGGGAGACTGAGGCAGAAGGATTGCTTGAACCCAGGAGTTGAAGGCTGCCGTGAATTGTGATTGTGCCACTGCACTCCAGCCTTGGGCGACAGAGTGATGCCTCAACTCAAAAAACAAGCAAACAAAATGATGTCAAGTAGTGTGGCAACATCCCATTTGGTGTTTCTTTTCTCACTTTGCCTTTTGCAATGTACAAACCCTCCTTTGATTCCTATCCCACAGAGTCTTTCTAATCTGCAGTCTTTCTATGGAAAGCAGAACAAGAGCTTACATCAAAAACTTTTTCTTGGAGTGTCCCTTGTAATTATATACACACCACTAGTCATTTGTTCCTCTTTTAAAAAAAGTTTAATCTTTTCTAGGATGTAGTTGTTCATACCTGTCTTATCCCAAAGCTGATTTGTGAACAACAGCAAGAATGTATTGTATCAAGTTTATTTTTCCCAAACTGAGATCAAGGCTTAAGTATCTAGAAAACAGAAATATTTGAGACTAGGAAATATAATAAAGAGTATAAAAATTTGGGGGAATTCAGAGTAATTATACATCCACCCATTGTGATATGCTCCTTCCTCCACTCTGAGAGTTTGAACAAAGAAATTCAGTCGCCTGATCTTTTAAACAAAACTTAAAAATGTAAATGTCCTCATTTCTGAAAAGCCTAAATTAGCGTAAGTTACTCAGTGCTTATAAGCTATTTGGCATACAGTAAGAATTTGGAAAAGAAATGAAGTAGGACTTGATTTTTAAGTCACTCGTAGCAGATGTTTAGGTCTGTGTTTTCCACACTTAAATGAGTCCACAGAATCTTAGAAAGACACAAACTACCCCACCCCCACCCAGCAGGAACATTTCTCCCTTTGCTGGAGAGTTTACTTCTTCCTCTTCTTTTTTTTTTTTTTAACATTTGTCTTACTTAATGTCAGCATGTCTATTTTTCCAGCCACCCAGGCACTTTGTTTTAATAAACATTCAGCTGCCAATATAAAAGACTGTAAAAGAACACCTGCTCTTGTGGCTTTAAAATGCGAAGTACTACTTTCCATTTTGATCGTAAAATGTTTAAATAAATGTGTCTTCTTTCTAGATTTCATCTTTTTTCCTACAGTGCTCACAGGTTTTGCTTTTATTTTAGTCCTAGTTGAACTTAGACCTAAATTCAATTGGTTGGATCCCACGAGAACCCTCTGAATGGATGATCTATTATTTTTATTGTATGAGCAAAGTCATTTTAGTATTGTAATAATAATTAAAGAATTCCATATCTAGAAAGGTCTCTTGAACACTGAAGTTTGAGTGAACAGAACTGGAGATTGAGCCAGATCATTGTCCAGGGTCAGGAAGGCTCTAAAAACTACCTAAAAGCTACAGGATCCTTCAGACAGCAGGCAAGTGAGTGACCAAAGAGAGTTAAGATGTATCAGTAGGATTCATATGACTGCAAGTAACTGCAACAACAACAACAATAACAACAACAATCTCAAACATACTTAATCAATAAAGAGGTGCCTATCCTTGAAAGTTGAGCAGAAGGATGAACTTCGGGACTGATGACATCCAGTAGCTCTGGCCCACTTCCCTGACATTCCCTTAGCTCTGATTTAATCCCAGGTCTGGAAGTGAGTTGGGTCAAGGCTCACACCCTCACCTGACAGCATCAGAGGGAAGGAACCTCTCCTCACGTTCCACTGGCCTAGAGTGGATCATATACTTATTGTTAAACCAGTCACTGCAAAGGAATAGATGGACCTGCACAGGAAACAAATGTACTTTTAGTGTCAACGTTATTGAATTGCAGGCCAGATAATTCTTTGGTTTTGGAGGCTATTCTGTACATTATTGGATGTTTAACAGCATCCTTCCTTTCTGGGCACAAGGTTCCAGTAGTACACTCTCTCCTGTGGTAGCTAAAAATGCCTCCAGACATTGCCAAATGTCTTCTTAGGGGCAAAACTATCTCCCATCCTTTCTTTGTTTGAGAACCACTGAATGAAACACATCAGCTGCCAGGTACAATTGAGGACACCTGAGCAAGATGCCAGCTTGGTTAGGAAGTAGGGAATAAAAACGTTCATCACAAAGGGCTTTAAAACAGGAAGAAAATAAGCAATCTTTGTAATGCAGAGAGACCACAGGGAAAGATGGCACCACCTCCAATTTCACATGACCACTAGTGAGGCAAGACTTGGATGCTTAAAACAAGAGTAGGAGAAGACAAGCTCTGCCCAAGGAAAGAACCGGTTAGTGACTTTTTTAGACTTATCGAACAGAACACTGAGGAACCAGCTGGGAGCAAGAAAAAGAGGCAAGTAAAAACCATATCTGAAAGCTAGCATGAGACATTTAGGGGATGAGTCTTTGAAAAGGAGGAAGGATTCAGAAATTTCTTCCTCTCCTAAGGCCAGGATCAGTATGACCGTGGAGGGCAGGAAGTTCCATGAAGCTCAGAGCTATAGGAAATGCCCTGGGTGTTGTCTCCAGAGAAAATGCTAGAAGCCACCTCTGAAAGGAGGTGGGGCACTTGATTTGACTTGATGTCTGCCTACGTCACTGTGGCACTAGATATCTAAGAAACTTGGCCTAATCCTTTCACCTTGGGCATGATTGAGGTGGAGGAAATGGAACCAGGTCCTTATAAATTGCCAAATTGCCAGCAGCTCTGTTTGAGTTTGGTAATGATAGGAAAGACTGCATTCAGAAAACCCGCAGGCTACTCTGCATTTGTTTATTTTTTGTTTTGTTTTGTTTTGTTTTGTTTTACATGCCTGCAGTTATTTAATTAAGTTGTATTTTCAAAATACAGACATTGCCAAATGTCTTCTTAGGGGCAAAACTGTCTCCCCTCCTTTCCTTGCTTGAGAACCACTGATTGAAACACATCAGCTGCCAGGTACAATTGAGGACACCTGAGCAAGATGCCAGCTTGGTTAGGAAGTAGGGAATAAAAACATTCACCACAAAGGGCTTTAAAACAGGAAGAAAATAAGCAATCTTTGTAATGTAATTTGTTCCAACAACACTAAAAAGCAAAAGGATTTTCTTTCATATTTCTTGGGATGAAGAAAGAGATAAGACCCTGGGTGAGGTGGAGATAGTATTGGTAAAAGTCTGCTCCAGATACCTTGAAGGGACTTTTTTCCTGTGGTATGAATGACTGGACAATACATTCTGTAATCATCACTTAATACCAAAGACAGGGACCTTCGTGAGAATCTGAGGAATACTAAGAAAGTCTCTACACTCTAAAAGTCTTTCCTCCACTGACTCTGTCAGCAGAGAAACCCCACATCATTGTTAAGAAGCCTCTACAGAAATTTGGTGACCAACTGAGAAGACGAATGAAGCCTCTCCCATAAGCCTCTGGGATCGCATGAGCTGCCACCATGAGCTTAGGTTGACCATAGGCGGAGATTTCTTTCTCAAGTGAGGGAGTTTAACAACACTGAGAAGTTTGTAGATTTAAGAACCAAATGGCCAACCCAATCCTTTTCTTGATAGAGCCATTACTGAATCAACTTCTTGGCAAAAAGCAGGGGCTGGTGGAGATAAGACAAGGAGCGTGTTGAGTTTGGAGGACTCAAGGGCCACAGGCCAATCTGTGGCAAGGGTCTTGAATTCTAGTCCTGGCTCTCTATACTTCTTCCAAATTTCTTTGACCTTCCTTGCCCCTTTTTTTTCCTCCTAGAGGTACATCCCTCTGTAAAGATTAATGGTTTTCTTCATTTTCTCAACTTCTGAAACAAAACATGAGGCTAATTGGGGTAGATAGCCAACTGGTATAAAAATGAAATTTCAGCCAGGCTCGGTGGCTCAGCCTGTAATCCCGCGCCTTTGGGAGGCTGAGGTGAGTGGATTGCCTGAGCCCGCGGGTTCGAGACCCGCCTGGGCAGCGAGACCTCATCTCTACAATAAATCAAAAAATCAGCCGGACGTGGTAGCGCACACCTGTAGTTCCAACTACTTGGAAGGCTGAGACGGAAGGATCACTGGAGCCCAGCAGGTCGAGGCTGCGGTGGCCGGAAACGGCCACTGCACTCCAGTCTGGGTGACGGAGTGAGACTCCAACTCAAAAAAAAAAAAAAAAAAAAAATTTCATAGCAGCTAATTCATATCATTTCTGACTCCCTCTTCAGCTTCCAACCTCCTGAGGCTTCAGAGACAGAAGAGAGCAGAGCAACTATAAATATAAGTCCCTGAAAGACCCAAACATGCTCAAAATGAAATGAAAATTTTCACTTCACATAAGGCATTTGACATATAAAGCAAGCATGAAGGCATATCCTGTCCTATGTGAGTGAAGTTGACAGATGCAAGTGACTCATGCTCAGAGAAAAACATACCAAAACAAGTTTCCTCATTAAGATGAGATCATTCACAATCTTACAATGTCTGCTATTCCCAGCCAGAACATCTCGGCCTGTCCTATAAATGGATACTTTGTGTTTAATTCTGCTTTCTCAATACTATACAGTTAAAGATAGATATGGCCTTGCCTTCCAAGATCATACTTGAAGTTTGGAAGGAAATGCTTCGGTTTTTGCATTCTTTACAAGGCCTTAGACATAAGCAAAACTAAAAGAATACCATTGTCCCCTGTTGACCAATCTCATAGTTAAATTGTGCGTATAAAAGTCTGCAGAGCCAGGTGTGGTACTCATGCCTAAAATCCCAGCACTTTGGGAGGCCGAAGTGGGAGGAATGCTTGAGCTCAGGACTTCAAGACCAGCCTGGGCAGCACAGCGAGACTTCGCCTCTACAAAAAAATTTTTTTTAATTAGCCAGGCATGGTGGCATGCACCTGTAGTCCCAGCTACTTGGGAGGCTGAGGCAAAAGGATTGTCTAAGCCCAAGAGGTTGAGGCTCTGGTAAGCCATGATCATGCCACTGCACCCCTGCCTGTGTGACAGAGTGAGACTCCAACTCAAAAAAAAGAAGAAAAAGCCCACAGAGTTAGAATATTTTTGTGTACTGGCCCTTGTACTACATATGAAAATCTTAGTCTCTTGTCCACCACATACCCACAGTGTTGCAGTTGCCTCACAATGAATCCGGCCAACAACTACACCAAAGCCAGGTCACGCTCAGTTATGAGAACAGATACCAGTGATTCATCCAAGTTTGAGCAGACCCACACAGCTGGCTTTTTCTTTTTCATGAATTTGTCACCTAACAAAACAGTGATTGTTTTGTTTGTTCGTTTACTTTGATTTTAGTTTTTGTTTCTCTTTTTTTTTTCCGTGTCGGAGTCTCACTTAGTCACCCAGGCTGGAGTGCAGTGGCATGATCATGGCTACTGCAGACTCGACAGTTGGGTTCAGGTGATCCTTCCACCTCAGCCTCCTGAGTAGCTGAGACTACAGGCACACACCACCACACCCAGCTAATTTTTTGATTTATGATAGAGACCAAGTTGCCCAGGCTAGTCTTAAACCCCTGGGTTTATTGCTCAGGCAATCCTCTCTCCTCTGCCTCCCAAAATGCTGGGATTATAGGTGTGAACCACCGTTTCTGGCCCTAGTTGTTTTTTTGTTGTTGTTGTTGTTGTTTTGTTTTGTTTTGAGTTGGAATCTTACTCTGTCACCCAGGCTGGAGTGCAGTGGAATGCTCACGGCCACCCTAGTGTCGAACTGCTGGGCTCAGGCAGTCCTTCCACCTTAGCCTTTCAAATAGCCGGAACTATAGGCACACACTACCATACCTGACTAATTTTAAATTTATTATAGAGATGAGGTCTCGCCAAGTTGCCTGCGCTGGTCTTGAACCCGTGGGCTCAGGCAATCCTTTCACCTCCGCCTCCCAAAATGCTGGGATTACAGGCTTGAGCCACCACGCCCAGCCTATTTTTGTTTTTAATTACACACACACTGGCTTCCATGAATCATTTCAATCCTTTGCCACAATGAAACTCAAGCATTTTTCTACACACATGTCTACTTCTCATATCAGAGTGCTTTCAGGAACACCAAGATGGCAAAAATTTTTAAGTTTTATGAACTTTTTCATTTGCTATTTTCATGTTTGATAATTTTTTAAATCACTTTTTAAACAAGAGACATAGGTATGGTTTAAAATATGAAGCTTTGGCTGGGCGCAGCAGTTCGTGCCTGTAATTCCAGCACTTTGAGTGTCCAAGGCAGGAGAAATGCTTGAGCCCAGGAGTTTGAGATCAGCCTAGGCAACATAGTGAGACCTCAACTCTACAAAAAATTAAAAAATTATTTGGGTGTAGTGGTGTGCACCAGTAGTTTTGGCTATTTGAGAGGCTTAGGTGAAAGAATTGCCTGAGCCCAGGAGGTCAAGGCTGTGGTGAGCCATGACAGTGTCACTGCACTCCAGCCTGGGCAACAGAGTGACCAACTCGAAAGAAAGATAGAAAGGGAGAAAGAGAGAGGAAGGGAAGGAGGGAGGGAGGGGGTTTAAGCTTGAAAAGAAAAGAATGTGAAAGATACTGAGAGAAATGTAAAAGACCACAACATCACCTAGGAACAAGACCAACAGAAGGGTTACCACAATACTCTCTGCAATGAACTAAACAGAAAGAAGATGCAGCATGACCCTACCCCAGCAGGGAGTCATTGGCAAGCAGCAGCAACGGATCCGAAAAGCGAATGTGCTTACTTTTAAAAATATGAGTTTATTTGCCAGACGCAGTGGCTCACACCTGTAATCCCAGCATGTTGGGAGGCAGAGGTGAAAGGATTTCCTGAGCCCACAGGTTCAAGACCAGCCTGGGCAACATGGTGAGACCTCATCTCTACAATACATTAAAAAATTAGCGGTGCGTGGTGGCGCATGTCTGTAGTTCCAGCTGCTTGGAAGGCTGAGGCAGAAGGATTACCTGAGCCCAGCAGGTCGAAGTTGTAGTAGCCATGAGCGTGCCACTGCACTCTAACCTGGGCAACAGAGTGAGACTCCAACTCCAAAAAAAAAATGAGTTTATTAAAGTCGAGATGCAAATGAGTCTTGACCTTCTTGTCTCTTCTGAAAGATATTCTTGAACCTACATGAAATAAACACATTTGCTGCCAGTTATTCATGTCTTGAAGGAAAATGTCCTTGTCTTTTTGTTTTCAGTTAAGAAGCTACATTTAGTGGTATATATGTGTAACGGAATACTATTCAGTCTTTAAAAATGAGATACTGTCATTAGCAACATGTCCTTCATGGATGAACCTGGAAAACATTATACTAAGTGAAATACACCAGACACAGAAAGAGAAATACTACATGATTTTACTTATATGTAGAATCTTGAAAAAAAGTCCATGTCGCGGCACCATGGCTCACACCTGTAATCCAGCACTTTGGGAGGCCAAGGCAGGAGGATTGCTTGAACCCAGGAGTTCGAGACCAGCCTGAGTTACATAGTGAAACCTCATCTCTACAAAAAATTTAAAACATTAGTCAGATGTGGCAGCGCATACCTGTAGTCCCAGCTACTCAGGAGGCTGAGGTGAAGGATTACCTGAGCCCAGGACGTTGAGGCTGCTGTGAACTGATTGTACTATTGTATTTGCACCTTGGTGACAGAGTAAGACACCAACTTGGAAAAAAAAAATCAAATACAACAAACAGAAAGTAGAACAGTGAATACTAGGGGAAAGGAGCTGGAGAAAAGAAGAAGGTATAGGTCAAAGGATACAAGCTCGCAGCTATCTGTGGTAAATAATCTAGAGATCTAGTGCCGTAGGAGGGCTATAACTAATAACATTGTATTCTAACTTGAAAATCTACTCTACTTGAGAGTAGATTTTAGGTGCTCTTACAGCAACAAAGAAGAGGTAACTGTGGCAGGTGATGGATATGTTTACTTGCTTAGCGGTAGCGATCGTTTCACTATGTGCACGTACATAAAAACATCATGCTGGGTAGGCATGGTGGCTCATGCCTGTAATCCCAGCACTTTGGGAAGCCAAAATGGGACGATTGCTTGATCCCAGGAGTTAGAGACCAACCTGGGCAACAAAGAGAGACTGCATCCCTATAAAAAAAAAAAATCAAAAAATTAGCCAGGTGCAGTCCTATAATTCCAGCTACTTGGAAGGCTGAGGTGGGAGGATCATTTGAGCCCAGAAGGCTGAGGCTGTGGTGAGCCATGATCATGTCATTGCACTCCAGCCTGGGCGACAGAGTGAGACCCCAACCAGCGACAGCCTTGCCTGCTGAGAATGCTGCATTAGCCAAAAGCCTTGCTGTCCAGCTGAGCTACCAAAGAGAAAGGAAATCAAATCTCCAAAGCCATGACGTTAGTCTCTCATTGCCTGGCTGAATGTTTTGAGCTTAGGCTTTAGTTTTTCTTCTTCATGGAGGAAAATAATGGACACACAAAGAGTAAAAAAATAAACAAAATATGATAAAACCTACCAAGTTGGCTTGCAATACTGAGTCTTTTCACCACCCACCAATGGAAATGAAATCTGAGAGGTAGATGAGGAAGGAGAGCTGACTGTGACAACCTAGGAACTGCTTGGCATTTTGGTTCTCTCATGGGTTATGCACTGTCGCTTTCATGTAAATTATTTACTTGAACTTTATTTTCAATGAAGGAACAGAAATATATGTATAGCGAGGCTATTTTAGAATATTCTCAGTTATGTTCTTTGACTGAAAATGTTTTCCTGCACTAGTACAAGAGACTGACAAGTTAACTCACAGACTTTTTTGTTTGGCATGTGATACGAGCAATCTCACTTCTCAGAAAGAGGATGTTATTGAAATTCCCACCAGCCTGACAACATACCAGATCCTTAGCAAAGCTTGGAAGGCACTGAAGACATGTCTTCATGCGTTTCCTTAGATGAGTGTTACCCCTGGAGATATGGGGGCACTAAATCAGAGTCAGAGACACTGCCTAGATGCCTGCGAGTTTGTGGTTTCTGCTCTCTTTGTTCAGTTCGGCTTAATTCTCAGAAATGGATAAACTCGAGGGACAGCATCTTGCCTAATAATCAGTAAAAAGGCTGGGAGTTATTTTTATCTGATGCTTGTGATGGAGTGGCTTCAGAGACACTCCCAGATTTGCAGGACTGTGTGCTCACTCTCCAGTGAAGGAATACTTCATTGGAAAAGTTGGAGGAACATTATCTTAGAGTCTGTCTCTCACTGCCAACAACCAATTGGCAACAGATACACCTGTTCTACCTCCCAACTATCCATCAAAATAAACCATCTTCCTCTATATCCTTAGTTCATTTTATCATCATTTGTTGCTCCAATGAGTGCACTAATATTCTTCCTATCTGGGCTTCCTGCCTATAGTTAGAGTACTGCTAAATGTTATAATAAATTAACCTCCAAATTACAGTGGTTTCTTAATAGGAGTTTATTTCTGGTGTTTTTGTGCAATGGTGGCTTCCCTCCAGTAGTTCCAGACTCTGTTCTTGTAAAGAGAAAACTGTCAGGCAGAAATCAGCTATTTTTTTAAAGGGCCAAATAGTAAATGGGTCACACAGTCTCTATCACAATTACCCAGCTGTGCCATTATAACAGTATCCATAGAACTCCCCAAATTAGTGTGGTAATATCTCAACAGACCTCTATATTTGAATAGTGAAATTTGAATTTCATATAATTTTTTTCCTGTCATAAAATAATATTCTTCTTTTGCTTTTTGTCTTCAATCATTAAAAAATTTAAAAACCATTCTTAGTTCAAGGACCTTACAAAAACAAGTGGCAGGCTAGATTTAACACTGGGGTCTAGTTTGATGACTCTTGTATTCGAGTAAAAAGAAAATAAAATTTAAAAATATTGTGACCTGATGATTCAAGCTACTGAGAGCTGTGTTGTTTTGTTTTAGCAACTGGACATAAAGCATCTACTTCTTTGCTTTTCTCAACAGACTCTGGAAATGTGGTGTCACATCCCATTACTGCCAGCACACCAGAAGGGAGCAATTATGGGACAATAGGTATTTCCTACAATGGGTCTGTTCATGGAAGTTTTTCCTAATTCTCCAGATAACAGGATACAAATGGCCCTCCAGCCATTAATAACCATGAGCATAGGCAAAGAAGTCATCCTATGAGATTGTCTTTTATTTATAAGATGAATTTGTTGGAGGATCTAGACATTTCCTTCCAGCTTTGGCTTTCTCCAGTTCTATCATTCTGTTTCTTGAACCTGCTAGCCGCCCTCAAACAGAATTCCCTGCAGTGGTTGCCATCGATACTAGGGCCCTCTGGGGACTTTTTCCTATGCAGCCTGGGGTTTAAAGCATGCAAGATGCATCACAGGGACCCTGACGTCAGTTGACCAGTTGTTTCATTCTCAGGTTTCAGTGGAGGAAAGGCAATCAGAAGACTAAAGCAGTGCTGCAGGTGAACACGGCTGTAGCCTAATACTCCTTCATTTTGGCTAACTTCATAATTGAACCTGCTCACTGCCACTCAGTCATTCCCCTGGCAAACCCTGGTGTTCCTAAGTGGCCCAAAAGAAACAGAATCCCTATCTTGTTAGGGTAGAAGTGCATTGAGCTGCCTGGCCCTTCCATGCTGCTTGTGGACCCATGAAGGTGCATCTTAAAATGTCAGTGGAGAGGAACTGGGAATCCTGTATTCCTGCCCAATTATTCCATAACTTGGAGAAGCATGTGGGCTCAGTGCAGGCTACTTATATTTAGTTCTGTAAGAACAGGATTTTTAAAAACCATCTGAACAGAAGAAATAAAGCGGAAGGTAAGATCAGCTCATGTGTTCATCAAGCTGCACAAATCCCCATCTGCTCTGGGAAACATTCATGGGAACAGAAGGATTCTTCTTCCTGAGAATGTTGTTTTCATTATATAATCATAGATACAGCATGTGGGGGACTTCTGTGTACAAATACTTTATCCATAGGAAATGTATAGCTGCTGGATATGTGTGTGCTTCACATATATGTGATAGATGCTATACATAACTATGTGCATGTGTATGTTTACATATTTATGTTCATATTTTACAATATGAAACATGGGATGTAAGCACAATGTTATTTTTGTATCTAGATAGTTAACAGAGCAGATGCCCTTATATTTTAATATGTATTCAGCCCTGGAGACAGACAAGTTAAATATAAAAATAGGAGAGGAACAAAAATAAAAATCTGCTGAGAAGGAATGAGGGAAAAGAATGTGTCTTGTGGGTGAGGAGTTTGTTTTGATCAATACAATGTTTTCTAGAGTGAGTCTGCACTGTGCTTTTTGCAGAGAGGAGTGGGCTCCATAGGCTCTTCTTGGCGTTTGAAGACAAATGGGTTTTCTCTGTTTCAGATGAGTCAAGCTCCAGTCCTGGAAGGCAGATGTCCTCCTCGGATGGTGGACAGCCATGCCAGTCAGACACAGACAGCTCCGTGGAGGAGAGTGACTTTGACACTATGTCAGATATTGAGAGTGACAAAAACATCATCCGGACCAAGGTACCTACCTCTGCCTCACCATACTCTTTGAGCTAACTTGGCAGCAGAATCAACTTCAGCAACACCTTAGTTTCCTTTATTTTTTCTTTCCTTCAGGGGAAGTCATATTTCCCAAAAGGCTTAGATCAAACGTAATTACAGACTAAAAGCAATACTCTGTTAATTAGCAATTTTTTCTTGAGGAAGGAAATTAGAGCATTAAAGAGAACAGATACTCTCAAGGTCTGATGCGGCTGGCTGTGGACAATAAAGGATAAAGAGATCCAACCAGGTGGAAGAGACATTTGTTTAAAGGACGTACCTGGAAAAGCTCCCTGGTTCTGTACATATCATCCTTCAGGAGGAAATCTCATTTCTTTCTGGCATTTATTTATTATATTGTGTTGTTTCCAGTAAAAGATATGAAGGTGAAATGCACAGTTTCAACCCTACGTAACTCAAAAACCACACAGTGGACAGCTCTGAAAGCTGGGAAATCAATTCTTGAGATATAAGAAGCACTCAAAACTCTCAGTAGGTTATCCACATCGGCCACACCTTAATAGCCCAAGGAAAATACTAGGATCTTTATGAAGGCATCATGGGAAAAGCAAAATTAAAAAGAAAAATACTGAATAACTTTATTCAAGTAAATTTAATACATTTGAATAATTTTATTCTTGAATAATTTTAATTGAAATATGTAAAGCTCTCCTTTGTGTCTTATGCGTGATAAACCAAAGTACAGCTTTGTATTCTCTTTTTATTTGGTACCTCAGATGTTCCTTTACCTATCAGATCTGTCCAGGAAGGACCGGAGAATTATCAGCAAAAAATATAAGATTTATTTTTGGTAAGTAGATGAGCAGTAGGATCATAGTTCCCTTAGGTAAACATAGTTTCCTTTGTAAGAGCCATAACCGCTTAGTGTTTAGTGTAGCACAGGCATAGGTGATGATGCCACAGGCCAATGACAAATAGACCTGCAGCAATGACACACATGGATGCAGCCTTCTCCCAGCCAAGAGACTGAGCTGCCCGGCAAAGACCCCTTCCTCCCCTCAGAAACTCCCAAGCTGATGGTTGTCCTCTTGTGACAGCTCTTCCCATTCTTTTCTCTGGAAGGATGTCCTTTTATTTGGATACAGATGTTAGAGGGAAACAAGGGTCACTTGGAGTTTCATGGTGGGACCATCAGTTTGGAACTGAAGTATCTAAGAGATACCACACACCCTTCATGGGATGCACCACCCATTACTTGCACTCTGATGTTTAACAACATCCTAAAGAGATTAGGCCCACATAAATGGTTTGGTTAAACCAGAAGCAGACATTAGTTATAAAGTTTTTACCAATGGTTGTATGAAAAGAAAGAAAAGAAAATCCTATTGTTTGTTGGGTGCCAATCATTAACCTTTTAAAATACATCATTTCATTGTGTATTTTCAGTGTTCTCCTCTGAAAACGAACTCATAGTAGCCAAGGGGAGTTTTTCTTTACTTCTTTGCCTCCTCTTTAGATGAGGTATTGTATACCAAATGCCCAAATGCAAGAGAGAGGGAGAGGGAAACTGAATAGACAGAAACCACATAATCAACTTCTGATCACTCGTGTAGTTGACTATGGATTTCTGGGGTGGAAACATTCTGGGGTGGAAATATTTAAAAATATTGAGCAAAGATTCCATTTTTAATTTGGAAATAATGATTTCTGGTTCTTTCTGCCTGCATAGGAACATCATCACCATCGCTGTGTTTTATGCACTGCCTGTGATCCAACTGGTCATCACCTATCAGAGAGTAAGTGCTTCCCCCAAACCCAGAATCCCAGCTCTCAACCTGCAAGGAAAGTCTTCACTGTGACTTGCAGAGAGAGATGCAACTTGGGATCTGTTCAAGAATTAGTTTTCCTGCAACCATAAAAAAGAATGAAATCACGTCCTTTGCAGCAACATGGATGGAGCTGGAGGCCATTATCCTAAGTGAACTAGCTCGGAAACGGGACTCCAAATACCTCATGTTCTCACTTATAAGTAGGCGCTAAACAATAGGTACTCATGGGCATAATGATGGAAATAATAGACACTGGGGACACTGGAAGGGGGCAGGTTGGTTGAAGGGGTTGAGGGTTTAAAGATTATCTATTGAGTACACTCGTCACAACTTGGGGAACAGGGACAGAAGCCCAGTCCCCACCAGTACACAATATACCCAGCTAACAAACATGCACCTGTATCCCTGAATCCAAAATAAAAAAAAAAAAAATTAACTTCCCAATGGGAGTTCTAATTCAACTTCATTCACCGTTGCTTCATCTTTAGCTGACCTTTCAATCTAGTTCTCAACTGTTTTATCACAAAGGAATCTAGGACCTCTTCACCTTGCACTATTCATAATGTTTAGGAACTGCATCTTTTCTTTACAGTCTGAGCTTTCTGATCATCATGGGGTAATGAGTAGAATAAAGTTCCAGATCAAAACAAAGAAACCCAATATCTAATCTAACCTGTGCCTTCTCACGGGGGGTAAATACAAAATTAAAAATAGTTTTATGAAACTAAAAAATATTAAAGTAAAAAGAAAAGGCTGAGGCAGATGAATTGCTTGAGTCCGGGAGTTTGAGACTAGTCTGGGAAACATAGCAAGACTGCATCTCTACAATTAAAAAAAAATAGGTACTCATGGGCATAATGATGGAAATAATAGACACTGGGGACACTGGAAGGGGGCGGGTTGGTTGGAGGGGGTGAGGATTTAAAGATTATCTATTGAGTACAGTGTTCACAACTTGGGGAACAGGGACAGAAACCCAGTCCCCACCAGTACGCAATATACCCAACTAACAAACATGCACCTGTATCCCTGAATCCAAAATTGGCAGCACATGTCTGTAGTCTCAGCTACTTGGGAGGCTGAGGTGGAAGGTGGAAGGATCACCGGAACCCAGGATGTCCTGGCTGTGGTGAGCTGTGATTGTGCCACTGCATTCCAACCTGGGTCACAGAATGAGACCCTGCCCCCCCAAAGGAGACGAAGGTGAAGGCAAAGAAGAAGATGAAGGAGGAGGAAGAGGAAGAGAAAGAGGAAGAAGAAGAAGAAGAAAAGAGAAAGTTTTTTAACAAAACAGTTTTTTGTGGTTTTTTTTGAGTTGGAGTCTCACTCTGTTGCCCAGACTGGAATGCAATGGCGCACTCCCGGCCACCGCAGCCTCAACCAGCTGGGCTCTGGCGATCCTTCCACCTCAACCTTCCAAATAGCTGGAACTACAGGCACGTGCTACCACGCTCAGCTAATTTTTTATTTATTGTAGAAACAAGGTCTCACCAAGTTGCCCAGGCTGGTTTCAAACCCGTGGGCTCAGGCAATTCACTTCCCTTGGTCTCCCAAAGTGCTGGGATTACAGGCTGAGCCACCGAGCCCAGTCCAAAACAATTTTTTGAACAAACAAAATAATATAAAACAGCTTGAGAATCCCTACTGCTCCTTCATAGAACCCCGTGGCCAAGGTTCCTTAAGTGACCTTCTCTAGAATTTTTTTTTTTGAGTTGGGGTGTCACTCTGTCACCCAGGCTGGAGTGCAGTGACATGATCACAGCTCATTGCAGCCTTGACCTCCTGGGCTCAGGTGATCCTTGTGCCTCAGTCTCCCAAGTAGCTGAGACTGCAAACACGTGCCACCATGCCAGGCTAATTATTTTACTTTTTAAATTTTTATTTGTAAAACGAGGTCTTGCTATGTTGACTAGCCTGGGCAATGATTGACCACTCCTGGGCCCAAACAATTCTCCCACCTTGGCTTCTCAAAGTCCTGGGATTAGAGGCATGAGCCACCAATGTCCAGCCCTTCTCTGGAATTTATTACACACAAGAAAGCACATTTAGAATAGCATAAGGCTGAAGGTGTTTCTAATGCAGAGACTCTCAGACCTTGCTGAGCATTAAAGTCACCTGGAAAACTTGTAAAATCCCATTGTCCAGGCTGTACACTCACCAATTAGATGAGAGTCTCTGGGAACAGAACCAGGCATCTGTATTATTAAAACACCCGGAGATTCCAAGTTACAACTAAGTTTGAGCACTGATGGTCTAATAGTACTTAGTCGATTCCATACTTATTGGATAATGAGGACAAGGACTTCATGAGGCTTGAACACCACTTTTATAATCTAAATATTTTCTGCATACTTTGGGGCCCTGTCAGAACATACAGCTGTACTGTGGTTAGGAAGGTTCTTGACAGAGATGGTGATAAATATGGAAAACTGAGCACACATCTCTTCATGCCTCCCTGCCCCACTGTTACCATTTCTATCTAGAGTATGGGACAGCTACATATTCCTGCAGCATTAATCTAGAAAACAGATTAAAGGCAGGTCCAAACATTAGCACTCTTTCACAGTCCTTTTATCATGAGAACAAAGGAAACACACTTAGTCACTTCCACCTTGAGTCTGTATAATGGGGTATAAAGAATATTTTCATTCAAAGCAAGATGGTTATATTTAAAGGAAATATGCCTGTGCTGAGTAACAGTGGCAGATAATGACCCAGACCTGCTGAGAGACAGTGCTGGTTACATTATAAATCACAGACAGTATGTCACTGAGTCCTGCCTGTACTTTGTGTTTTCAGGCTGGGGCTCAGAGGGTGGAGAAAAACTGCACTTCCTCTTCTCTCTCTCTTGATTTTACAGGTGGTGAATGTCACTGGCAACCAGGACATGTGTTACTACAACTTCCTCTGTGCTCACCCCTGGGGAGTCCTGAGGTAAACTCAGTCTTTGGGTTGCCCCGAGACATTTAGACATGCCTTTCTGACTAATGTTGTGATTTCAGTTTTTTTAAAATACTAAAAACAACTGTGGAAAACAACCCCAGTCAAGGGTAAAGAGAAAGTAAACCAAGAAGTTGACACAAGGTGTGCTTCTCTCATTCCTGTGTGAGGGCCTCCGGAAACATCCCTAAGGCCAACCTGTAAGATGAGAGCAGTGCTGCTTTTGAAAATGTCAGGTCTCTAACTATGATGGCATTTGTTCGGGAGCATGAGCTGGCAGCCTATTGTCCTTCAATCCATTACACAACTTCATGAGATAGACATAATTATTACTCCTGTTTTTAGATGAGGACAGGGAAGGAGTTGCTGAAGGCCCTCAGCAGCTAGTGATGCCAGGACTCCATCACGAGCCTGCAGCCTCCAAGGCCATGCTCTAGCCACCTGACCTTGGTAAAGCAGATAGAGCATTTGGCTGGGAGTTGGGAACCTGGCTTCTTCCTTCAGAACTGAACCAGTCTCAGTTTCCTCAAATAAAGCTGCTGGCTGTGATTGGCTGACACTTATCTATTTTTTTTTTTTTTTTTTTGAGTCGGGATCTCACTCTGTCACCTAGGCTGGAGTGCAGTGCAGTGGCATGCTCACAGCCACCACACCCTCAACCTGCTGGGTTCAGGTGATCCTTCCACCTCAGTTTTCCAAGTAGCTGGAACCACAGGCATGTGCCACCATGCCCGGCTGATTTTTTGATTTATTGTAGAGACAAGGTCTCGCCATGTTGCTCAGGCTGGTCTTGAACCCCTGAGCTCAGGCAATCCTCTTGCCTCCGCCTCCCAGAGTGCTGGGATTACAGGATTGAGTCACTTCGCCCAGTCGACACTTATCTTGAAATTCAGTTAGAGAGCATTCACTCTCATTATGTAGCTGAAACACCTGCCTGTCTTCGGAGCTGCTCTCTTTTCCAGGATTCCTACTAGTCCAGTGCCACTGGGACAAGAGACACTTGGGCGGGTGTTAGAGAAGCTAAGTGGGCATCCCTGAGAGGAAGCAGACACCTTATCACAGGCTAAGTAAGCATCACGAAATGAAAGAGTTAGGTTATATCAGAAGATTTATAATAATTTTCCAATCCTGAAATCTTATGGAAAGGTTTGTGGTGGAATATACTGAATGCTGAGTTCCCTCATTCGCACATGCATTCATTCTTGGGATCCCTCTGATCGCCTCGACTGTCTCACGGTTTCCCATTCAACCCTGTAGTGCCTTCAACAATGTTCTCAGCAACCTGGGCCACGTGCTTCTGGGCTTACTCTTCCTGCTGATAGTCTGGCGACGAGACGTTCTCCATCGAAGAGCCCTGGAAGCCAAGGACATCTTTGCCATGGTGCGGAAAGAGTGGGTGAATCAGAGGTGGGAGCTAGGAAGGATCTGCAGAGGGGAGGTGCATCAGGCTTGATGGTGTAATGGCATGTTATGACATGAGGCCAACAGCGTGGGCTTCCAGATTAGTGACATGGTGCCTATGCCACCAATAAGGACCTTTCTACTCACCACTTTTCTCCTTTTTTCAGGAGTACGGGATCCCCAAACACTTTGGTCTCTTCTATGCTATGGGCATCGCGCTGATGATGGAAGGAGTGCTCAGTGCTTGTTACCATGTCTGCCCTAATTATTCCAACTTCCAATTTGGTAATTGGTACTTATATCTAATATACAGATTTGAGTTATGAGTCTTATCCTGGGACCCTCCCCAAAATGCCGAGGTCATACTTGCAAGAACTGAATGGCATTTCATAGGCACTGAAGTAATCAGAGAGCACCGCACCCACCAGAGATCATGGTTTCTACACATTGTGCCATTTGTTCTCTTCCACCACCTTTTAGACTAGAGAATGTTCAACACTGAACGCTGATGCCATGGCTGTATTTGAAGGCAGGCAATGGGCTAAGTATTAGGCAGTAAGTCAGGTAGAATCCACCAACAGACTTCTAGAAAGATCACTTGGTATAACTTGGCCTAATTGACCAGTTAACTGCTTTGACATGAAAGTTCTAGAAAACCCAATTCAGATTGGATTGAATAAGAAGGACATAATAAGCTCACCATCTGAAAGTCCTGAGGTAGAAAGGGCTTGAGATTGATTTGTGTGGTGGCCCTGGTTCCATTTCTGTGTGATCCTTGTGATTGTGACCAGCTTATGTGTTGGGTTTACCCTTGTGTTATCTTCCCTCATGGTAGCAAAAGTAGCTATGGCTTCGTAGCTCCACCCCACCATTGTAGAAAAGGTAGTAAATTGGCTTCCGGGAGCCTTCATTAAAGAGCCAGGAAGCCTTGTGCTGAGAAACCTCCAGGCAACGTCCCTTCACACCTCAGTAGCTTAAATGGTCATGAGCCTCTTCTTGAATAATCCCCTAAGTCCTTGTTAGCTCAGGCCTGATTTGCAACACCAATCAGCAAAGAGGTGGGATTACCATTAGACCAGTCAGACCCATTCCTGGAGCCAAAGTGGCTGGGACAGCTTGTAGTTCTCACTTGAAAAGGAGGGTAGATATTGAGTTAGTGCTGAGATGCTGTTAGGAAGGAGGAAGGGGAGAATCATCCTGGTAAGCAAGTAACAGTGTCCTCCATACTCAAAGGTAAGAATTTTTAAAGTGGTTCTTTTATGCTTGTGCTCTGGCCTCTGGCTGTTAACTCAGAACACTGCTGAACTTCTCTGTCCACATTTAATTTTTTTAATTATAATTTTTTTTGGTCAGAGTCTCACTCTGTTGCCCAAGCTAGAGTGCAATGGCACTCTCATGGCTACCACAACCTTGACCTGCTGGGTTCAGGCGATCCTTCTGCCTCAGCCTTCCACGTAGTTGGAACTAAAGATGTGTGTCACCACGCCTGGCTAAGTTTTGTGTTTATTTTAGAGACAAAGTTTCTGTAAGTTGTCCAGGCTGGTTTTGAACCACTGGGCTCAGGCAATCCTCTTGCCTCTGCCTTCCAAAGTGGTGGGATTACAGGCGTGAGCCCCCATGCCTGACAGAAAACATTTGAAATAGAGAAAACTAAAGAGAACCATAGTTCACCACCTAGAATGAACAAATGTAAACATTTAAAAATATTTACCTTAGATCTGCTGTTTGAGAAATAAAACATGGTAATAAAGTTGAGGTCCTGTTTTGAAACAGTTCCCAAACTTATCCTCTCCCTCCTTCCCCAGAGGCAACAACTATGATTAATTTGGTATTTATCCTTCCAGTTTGTTTTTATAGGTTGGCTGTATATAGCAAATTAATATTAGTGTATCACACCGTGTTCTGCAACCTTCTTTCTTCACTCAACAGTATATTTTCAAGATTTTTCAATATTGAATCAAGGACATGTATTAATAGTTCAATCATTTTTAAGGATTGTCATATTCTATAATAAAAGTATATCACATTTATCAATTCCTCTATTGAACAACATTTTGATGTTGTCAATATTTTGCTATTACAGACAATGCTACAATGAACATCCTTGTGTATGTCTCTTTGTGGGCAAGTGAGAGAGGTTCCTCGAGGTACCTAGAAGTAGAATTAAGTCATTTGATTAGTGCAGCTTCCAAAAACTAACAAATGTCTCTCCAGAGCATTAATTTGCATTCCCACCAGCTGTGTGAGTTCCCATTCCCCCATCACTACTAATATTTGCTAATGACTTATATTTAAATTTTTTGCTAATTTTTAAGTAGTATAGGGTATTGCATTGTTAACTTAATTTGCATTTTCATAATTCTAATTCAACCAAATTACATTAAATTTCTGGCTGTTTTTTAACACTAGGTTTTAAAGCTATGTATGTGTAGTAATCAATGTGGTTATATTTCAGGGTGCTGAGGACGAGCTCCCACATCCACCTGGGACTCATTTTATTGTCACACTGTCTAAACTATTATCATTATGGACCCTTTTGTTACTGTTATTGAACACCAGTGTTTAAAATGTAAATATCCCTGCAAGTAGGGATGGTCAATTATTTATCCTATCAGATACTTATTCTTCTGTGAAAGAGGAATTGGATTGGATATTATATTGGATGCTTTTCTTCTATGGACTAAGAGCAACCTCAAAGCGTTTTTTATTTTAATTTTTATTTTTTATTTTTTTTTGAGTGGGAGTCTCACTCTGTCGCCCAGACTGGAGTGCAGTGGCCGCTCCCGGCCACCGCAGCCTCGACCTGCTGGGCTCCGGCGATCCTTCCGCCTCAGCCTTCCGAGTAGCTGGAATTAAAGGCATGCACTACCATGCCCTGCTGATTTTTTGATTTATTGTAGAGATGAGGTCTCGCTGCCCAGGCGGGTCTCGAACCCGTGGGCTCAAGCAATCCACTCACCTCAGCTTCCCAAAGGCACGGGATTACAGGCTGAGCCACCGAGCCCGGCTTCTCAAAGCGTTTTTTAAAAAAATTTTTATTTTTTATTTTTGAGTTGGAGTCTCACTCTGTTGCCTAGGCTGGAGGGCAGTGGCATGCTCACGGCCATCACAGCCTCAACCTACTGGGCTCAGGCGATCCTTCCACCTCAGCT
Organism: Cephalopachus bancanus; assembly: GCA_027257055.1. NCBI lineage: Eukaryota > Metazoa > Chordata > Mammalia > Primates > Tarsiidae > Cephalopachus > Cephalopachus bancanus. Next base: position 11,446,709 of record JAPVLO010000022.1, on the reverse strand, counting down.
TTCCAGTAGCTGGAACTACAAGCATGCACCACCATGCCTGGCTAATTTTTTAATTTGTTGTAGAGATGAGGGTAGATATTGCCCAGGTTGCTCAGGCTGGTCTCGAACCTGTAGGCTCAGGAAGTCCTCTATCTCGGCCTCCCAAAGTGCTAGGATTATAGGCGTGAGCCACTGCGCCCAGCCTCTCAAAGGGGTTTAGAAGTAGAGTATGTGAGGTCTGCCTATAGAATGAGCCTAGGGAGGCTGACATGTCGGAGGTCTCCACAGTCTGAGGGCAGCACATAGTCCATTGACCGAAGTTCGTGGACTTCAGTGAGGGGATGCTCAGAGGCTGAAGAATAATCTAGAAAGTGTCACCTGTCTGTTGCCTACTGAATCCTGATGGTCTCAGCTCCTTCTCTGGGTCCTCAGACACCTCCTTCATGTATATGATCGCGGGCCTCTGTATGCTGAAGCTCTACCAGACCCGCCACCCGGACATCAATGCTAGTGCCTACTCTGCCTATGCCTCCTTTGCTGTGGTCATCATGCTCACCGTCCTCGGAGTGGTGCGTCCCTCTCTGCCCATCTTCCGTCTGGCTCTTGAAAAGCGCCCTCTTGAGAGGCCTGTTTTTGTTTGTTTGCTGGACCTCAGGTGAACGGGTTTGGATGAGCCATAATCCTCAGTTCATGATACACTCTCATCACCGGTCCATTCATGGTAGACTTTAACTTCATTATTTGGTTGATTATTTTTAATAATGTGGTAGGCAACTGTCCAACTACCCCTGGATAGTTATAACATGAAATCGGGGCCTGACTCGTGTGAAATAAGAATAGACATGTACAAGCAGATTGGAGAGACTGACCTGAAAGAACAGAAGTCACTTTCTAAACGTGCATGGGTGACAAGCTTTGGCTGTTTTCAGTTATTTGAAGTGCATTAGCCCCAACTGTAGCCCTATTGTCCCTTCACCATTGCTGTCCAGCTACCTCCCTATTTCTTCTCTTCTCTGTTTCATTTGGCTGGCTAGTCAAATTCTTTTTCCTGCCTGTTGTACAGTGGGATCCAAGAGTTCCAAGAAGGGGGGTAAAATGCACCCTCAGCTCAGTTTTTGACTCCTCATGCACACACGAGAGATAGAATGATTTTAGAAGGGTTCTCTGGGAAAAAATACAAAGGAAGATAACCTCCATCTTTACTCCTAGGTGTTTGGAAAAAATGACCTGTGGTTCTGGGTCATCTTCTCTGCAATTCACGTTCTGGCCTCGCTGGCCCTCAGCACCCAGATCTACTACATGGGGCGTTTCAAGATAGGTGAGTCACTGTTATTCTATTCTAAACACATGGACCAACTTACCATGGTAAAGCAGACATTGCCTTCACTCATCCTAAATGAAGGTGTCACCGTGAACATGTGCTCTGAATTCTGTGCTGTGGTAATATTGTGTGCAAGAGCTTCCTCTCTCTTATAGGACTGCAATAAGCTATTATCACCAGTTCTACTTTCAGCTGAAAATGAAGCTTGTCACACCTCAGAACTGAGACTACCTCCAGTTCCTAGATGCAAACACTTTATAACTCACCAAACTTTGACACTGCATTTGGAGAATGGTCATGATCATCATACCACTAGTTCCACCTACAGAACATTTTTTGGTTTATGGTATTTGAAAAAGTATTTCTCTAACTGTGCTAAATGGTTGTAAAGAAGGAATGATATATTTTCAGATTCTAGGGCTGGAACTTTTTGATAACAATTTGCCAATCTAAGAGGCAGAACGCCTCTTCCAACAGTGTGAATTTATCAGGGAGCACCAAACGTTCTTCAGAAATCAGCTTGTGATCTGCTGTTGATCAGTTGTCACACATGGGAGCAACTTCAAGCTGTTTTTGAGCATTTAAATGTATCAGCCGGGCTCAGTGGCTCAGCCTGTAATCCCGCGCCTTTGGGAGGCTGAGGTGAGTGGATGGCCTGAGCCCGCAGGTTTGAGACCCGCCTGGGCAGCGAGACCTCATCTCTACAATAAATCAAAAAATCAGCCAGGCGTGGTAGCGTATGCCTGTAATTCCGGCCACTTGGAAGGCTGAGGTGGAAGGATCGCCGGAGCCCAGCAGGTCAAGGCTGCGGTGACCGGGAGTGGCCACTGCACTCCAGTCTGGGCGACAGAGTGAGACTCCAACTCAAAAAGATAAATAAATAAATAAATAAATGTATCAAATCATTTCAAAGTCCAGAAAGTCAGACTTAAATATTCATTTGTATGTTTCAAGGCAAATTATTATTTATAAACATAGGTCCAGCCTTAATATGTGTGGAATCCAGAGCTAGAGTAAAAAATTAAAGCCTGCATGTCATATGTGTAAGAATTTCACAGTCATAAGGCAGACTAAAAAGCTATTAAATACATGAAAGAAAAAAGAAGACAGAAAAAACAAAGAAAAGAAGACAAAAGAGTAAATATACTATGCTTTCATTAGAAGACCCATGTTCAAATTTAGAATGCTTGGTCTCAAGAGCGAACACTCTAAAATGCAACCTTCTTTTCTTCCTACCTCTGGTTCTTTCTTGTGTCCTTTTTTTTAAGTCAGAATCTCACTCTGTTGCCCAGGCTGAAGTGCAGTAGCACGCTCGCAGCCACTGCAGCCTTGACCTGCTGGGCTCAGGTGATCCTTTTGCCTCAGCCTTCCAAGTAGCTGGAACCACAGCCACACGCTACCACACCTGGCTAACTTTTTGATTTATTGTAGAGATGATGTCTCACGAAGTTGCCCGAGCTGGTTTTGAACCCCTGGAATCAGGCAGTCCTCTCGCCTCTGCCTCCCAAAGTGCTAGGATTATATTTTTATTATTTATTTATTTATTTATTTTTGAGTTGGAGTCTCACCCTGTCGCCCAGACTGGAGTGCAGTGGCCGCTCCCGGCCACCGCAGCCTCGACCTGCTGGAGTGCTGGGATTATAGTCGTCAGTCACCATGCCCAGCTTCCTGTGCCTTAATGAGCCTCACAGTGTGCCTGTGGACACCCCTGCACAATGTCCAGTGTCCATTCACCTCTCCCACAGACAGGCACCACTTGACCATTACTTGCCTCCAGAGGTGCACACTCGTGGTACCATCTACCCTCAGAAGATAGACAAGGGAAGGGAGCTTTAGAGGCCTTGATGCAGGCTCAGCGCCATCTGGCAGCAAGTTCTGGGGTCCAGGTCTAAAAGAGAAAAGAGTAGTCCTCTTGGTCTGAAGACTTCTCACTCATAAGGGAATAATGGCCCTCTTAAAATATGGGACCCCTCTTGCCCAAGTCTAAGAGCAATTCTACATAAACAAATGGCATTATGACTAGAGATGGAATAAAACAATTGTGCATTTTCACAGTTCAGTTTTTACCTCTTGCCATGGTCAGGAGATTCATTTTTGGCATGAACATAGCCAGCGTACCTCCAAATCTCCCAGTTACATTAGTAGTTATGTTGAACATTTGGCATGGCACTCTGGTGAGTGAAATCATACAAACTTTCAAAAGGAAAATAATTAGGAGCATTGTTGTCCTGGTTTCTCCCAGAGTTGGAAAAATAAACTTGAATACAGATATATGCAGTAGTAATGATTACCAATACACAGAGGAGCTTTCATATATTTATACCACCTTTGCTTCATGCAATATGAAGATACTTTACCATTTAAAAGAGGTGAGATTTAACATATTATGCTGTGGCCATGTAATAATTTGTCAAGGTCCCAAGAGGAAAAAGATGTCTTGGTCCCAAGAGAAAATACTCCACAACATAGCTGTGCAGGAGAGTGGTTCCCAGTCCCTGCCCCTCTTTCCTTTTTATATCTGGTCCATAAAGATTGAGGAGAATTTTTTTTTTCTTTTTTACAAAGGAACTATTCACAAGATATGAGTCGGGTAGAGGAGAATGAAATAGGTAGCATGGTAATCCAGGATTAGCAGCGAGGCCTTTACCATCCACAAACCCAGAAAGACAGGGAGGAATTGGTTACCAAAATGTGGAAGGAGAGAGTCCTGGAGAGGAAGTCCCTCCTGAAAGTAGCTGTGATCTTTCATTGACAGAAGCAGCCAGCCTGAGGCAACCTCACAGTGAGAGCACCAGGAAAACAAGTCCTCTGAGCTCACTCTCCTTCCTTTGTTTCTGCAGTCTCCTGCTGGGGCTACCCATTGTTCTAATCTAAGGAGAGTAAGAGAATCCACTGATGTCTTCTACACAGGCCAGCCTCCCCAGCACAGTACAGGAGCATCCTGGCAAGCAGCTCTAGCAGGACAAAGGGAAGACAGTCATGTATAGTTCAAAAGAATATTTTCTTTTCTTTTTTTTTTTTGAGTCGGAGTCTCACTCTGTTGCCCAGACTGGAGTGCAGTGGCCGCTCCCGGCCACCGCAGCCTCGACCTACTGGCTCCGGCGATCCTTCCGTCTCAGCCTTCCGAGTAGCTGGAACTACAGGCGCGCGCTACCACGCCCGGCTGATTTTTTCATTTATTGTAGAGATGAGGTCTCGCCAAGTTGCCCGGGCGGGACTCGAGCCCGCGGGCTCAGGCAATCCACTCACCTCGGCCTCCCAAGGCGCGGGATTACAGGCTGAGCCACCGAGCCTGGCAAAATGAATATTTTCAATGTCAGTACCCAGAGAGTCTTCCTCAGGAGGTTACAGATGTACTAAAATCCAAAAGAAAACTTTCTATTTCCTTGTGGCAATGATTGTGTCTAAATGTAGTCCAAAAGAAGGAAGTGCAATTAGTGGATGGTAGATCGGCCAACTCCAGTCTCTCTACCCATTTCCTAAACTGCCTTTGCCTTCTAGCCACATGCTCCTTTCTTGAGGCCCTTCAGGCTACACAAGAAAATAAATGTGGACACAGGAAAGGCAGCAGTGATAAGACAGAACATTTCATAAATAGGACAGAAAGCCAGAGAGCCAATAGCTCAGACCACTACTGTGTCCCATGCTCCCAGGAGCCCTGGAAAAAGACCTCGGGGGTTGCTCACGAGAGAAGATGGATTACAAATTGCAGGTGGTGCACAAAAGTAGACAGTGAGAGAAAAGAGTCTTTAACTCTTTTTTTGAGGAATAGCAAACTTCTGAATGTTTGAGACAGGCAGAAAGATTCTGTATTCTTTTTGATGAGCAGACATTACTTTTAGAATTCGAAAACAAAATTAAAGTTATTAATCTTGAGAAACAATAAAATGAGCAGTAGTTTACCTGTGTGTTTCCTTTCTTACAAACCTTTTTTTTTCTCATCTCTCCTCTGCTTCCTCCTGATTCAGATGTGTCTGACACAGGTAATGTTCAGCCACCCTTCTCAGAGTTCCAGATTGTTTCCTTATCAGAGCGACCCATCTGGCTGGCCTGCCAGCCCTGTTCCCTGAATACCCCCTTCTAGGCTGGGCAGGATCCATGAGAGGGGGCAGCCAAAGCAAGGCTGAGAGGGGAGGCTGCACTCCCACCCCTCACCTGCTGTGCACCTCCTCTGGGCTGTCAGGGACAGGCCTCTCCCTCCTGGTTAAATTGACTGCATGGGTAACCTTCACGAGGAACAAGCATTCACAACCGAGCTGAGATCCACATTCTCTGAAGTGCTTGCTTCAGCAGACTCAGACTTGCATTTGATGTCTATGGTACGGAAGGTTCACAGAAAGACAGCTTGCCTTTGACCCTGACTCTGTTCATGTAACCAATAACACGCACACACACAGCATTCCATATCATCCTTTTAAAATTACACTTAAAAAAACCAAACCTTTTCCTGTCTTTTTCTCCCATCTTAACTTACACTCTTTTGATTCTTGCTTTAGTGCAGATAGGTCTTCTGAACATGCTCGGTAGCCCAGTATCCCTTGGTTCTGTTCTTACTAATTCATAACTACAATGAGAAATACAGATTCAAAAGTTTTCAAGCTAAGACTTCCCATCCTCTGGGGAGAGCAGATGTTTTAAGGTAGATTTGAGGGACCCATAACATTGCTGCTATAAAGGAAACACCAGAGTAAACTATAAACAAAGGGACACATGGCTGAAGGAGACAGAACAAGGGTTGGCCAGCTACCTGTGTTATTTGTGCTTGTTGCTAGTGTCTGTCTTGCTTGCCTGTCGTATTATGCACAGATGTGGCACCCCCTCTATGAAAAAGTCATTTTTAAAAGCAAATATTTATTGCTCACCTATTAGGTGCAAAGCTTTCTAATGCATTTTAACGAAATGAAGACCACATTACCTTGGTCCCAAAAGCTTGGGCCACCTCAGAGTATTTGTATTTTCACTGACTAAGCCTTCTCACCATGCAATTGTGTTATCAACAGATTTGGGAATTTTCCGGCGGGCTGCCATGGTGTTCTACACGGACTGTGTCCAGCAGTGTAGCCGACCTCTGTATATGGTACGTGTGTGCTCCTGTGTTCCTTGGCCTTCTCCCAGAAAGTAGGGGAAAAGTAGGAGGGGGCGTGTTTCAGGACAGTCACTCAGGACTCCCTAAATCAAGAGGACCAGATGGCCCAGTGTGGCTGAGATACAGTTAGTGGGGGAAGGAGCATGTTGCTTTTTCTTTTTCATGAAAGGCAAACGAGGGTGGTCCCATTTTTGTAAACAAAATACTTGCTAGTATATAACGAAAGACAACATGCATATCCAACTGTGAAACAGTGATTATTGCTATGAGGGAAGATCAAGACAGAGTGTCCTTATAAATAATCATCCAAGAGGTACCCTTGTGCTCGTGAAAGAGCATATGATTAATAATTACACCAGGACAGCAGGCATAAACCAGGACCGTCCCAAGCAAACAGGGACCTGTGGTCACTCTGATCACTTTCATTCAGGAACTTTACTTTCACATTATGCATTTCTTTATTGCTTAATTTTTACAATGAACAAGTATTTTTTTAAACTGTGGTTATTGCTTAATGGTTGAAATATACTTTTAAAAGTTTGCCCTTACAATTTTCAATACATATTCTAATTATATATTTCTACACGGATCCCAGAGATCAGGGCCCTAGTCCCAGCTCTGTGCTGGGTCACTGGCCATTGACCTTGGGAAGGCTACTTACCTCCTCCGAGCCCACTACCCGAGCCTTTGTACAGTACTGAGGTCAGAACTAGTGATACTCTCATGGCCTGGCACACAGGAATTGAGTAAGTCCCCACTAATCCTTTGTAACTAGAAGGACTTTTACATAAAGGGATATGAGACTATTCCTTATAGAACTATTCCCTCTGGAGGGATATTCTAGAGAAATATCCCTCGGGAACTTGGACAGGAGATATAGGCACTATACACTTAAGGGAATTGAGGCTGAGGGCTTTATTCAGGTGAGAATGAAATAGCCTATTAGGACCTGAATATTTTGAGAGGTAAGCGAACCAGGAGGGACAAGTTATGTTTTTGTTCATTTGTTTTTTACATTAATTTATGCAGGCTTTCTTTTTGTCTAAACAAACTTTATTTTTTATTATATTATATATATACATATTTTTTTCATAGAGATGAAATCTCACTGTGTTGCCCAGGCTTGTCTCGAACTCCTGGGCTCAAGCAATCCTCTCACCTTAGCCTCCCAAAGTGTTGGGATTACAGGCGTGAGCCACCACACCCAGTCAATATTTTAGAGTAGCTTTAGGTACACAGCAAAATGGAGTAGCAGGTACAGAGATTTCCCACATACCCTCTGCCCACCTCCCCCACACACAACTTCCCCATTTTGACATCCCACACCAGTGTGGTACAGTGATAACAACTGATGAGCTTACACTGACATATCATTATCACACAATCCACGGCTGACAATATATTAGAGTTCATCCTTGCTGTTGTACATTTTCGGGTTTTGACAGATGTATAACATCATGTATCTACTATTACAGTATTATACAGAATAGTTTGACTGTCCTAAAAATCCTCTGTGCAGGCCGGGTGCAGTGGCTCAAGTCTGTAATCCCAGCACTTTGAGAGGCTGAGATGAGAGGATGGCCTGAGCCCGCAGGTTCAAAACCAGACTGGGCAACTTGGCGACCTCATCTCTACAATAAATCAAAACAATTAGCTGGGCATGGTAGCGTGCACCTGTAGTTCTGGCTACTTGGAAGGCTAAGGCGGAAGGATTGCAGGAGCCCAGCAGGTTGACTCTGGGGTGACCTTGAGTGTGCCACTGCACTCCAGCCTGGGCAACAGAGTGAGACCCCCCAAAACCAAAAAACAAACAAACAAATAAAAATCCTCTGTGCTTTATTGATTCAGCTCTCACTCCCTCCTAACCTCTGGCAACCACTGATCTTTCCACTGTCTCTACAGTTTTGCCTTTTCCAAAATGTCACGTTATTGGAATCATGTAGGATGTAGTCTTTTCATATTGGCTTCTTTCATTTATTAACAAGCATTTAAGTTTCCTTTGTCTTTTCATGGCTTGATAGCTCATTTCTTTTTAGCAGTGAATAATATTTCATTGTCTGGATGTGCCACAGTTTATGTATTCACCTACTGAAGAACATCTTGGTTGCTTCCAAGTTTAGGTAATTATGAATAAAGCCACTATAACATTCGTGTGCAGGTTTTTGTGTGGACATATATTTTCAGCTCCTTTGGGTAAACACCAAGGAGAGGTATTTATTGCTGGATTGGATGGTAAGCATATGTTTAGTTTTGTGAACAGCTTCCAAACTCTCTTCCAAAATGACTAGACCACCTCACAATCCCACCAGCAAAGACTGAGAGTTCCTCTTGTTCCACATCCTCCCCAGTATTTGATGTTGTCAGTGTTTTGGACTTTGGTCATGCTAATAGATGAATTAGTGTGTTGTTTTGGTTTTGTTCTGTTTTGTTTTTTGAGTCAAAGTCTCACTCTGTTGCCCAGGCTGGAGTGCAGTGGCATGCTCACAGCCACAACAGCCTCAACCTCTTGGGTTCAGGCAATCCTTCTGCGTCAGCCTTCCAGGTAGCTGGAACTACAGTCACGAGCCAGCATGCCCAGCTAATTTTTTAATTTTATTGTAGAGACGAAGTCTCGCCAGGTTGTCCAGGCTGGTCTCAAATATCTGGACTCAGGCAATCCTCTTGCTTCCGCCTTCCAAAGTGCTGGGATTAAGGCGTGAGCCACTGCACCTGGCAATGTGTTTTTTAATGAAGGTATTTCCTTCAGATTGGATGGATCACCTGCAAAGCCAAAAACAAAAAAACAAAAAAACACTACTTTTAAATAGTAGATGAGTGACTATGCAAACTAAAATATAATCAAATCTCACCTAAAAGTTTTAAGTCATATGCAAAGGAACAGGAACAAATTGTGAATAAATCTCATCAGAGCGATTGTTCTTTAAGATGGACATTTCCCCTCCATTTTCTCCCCTACCCAGCAGTGTTAATGTAAAGACTGTGTGCTGTACAGACCAGGAGCCTGGGATTTGCAGGAACTTCTTGGAGGCAGAGGAATGGGTACAAAACTAACTCCCTCCAGATTGGTCCTAAGACTTGCAATAGAGACTACCAAGTAGCACAACCCAGAGAAACAGTCCTCCATCACATAGCACCAGTGACAGAATTCTTTTAACTGCTAAGTAATAGCACACACCACCAGCCTCCTCACTAAGAAGTGGGTCCAGGTGTCCAGCTCCAGCAAACAGTGGGGAAAAACAGTCACGGTCCTGCTTTGCTTACCACATTTTCTTTTACAGGGACAAAGTCAAGTCTGTTTGCAGTCAGAAGCCACTTAGTCCTTGTGGAGGAACATTGGCAAGGCTCTCCTAGAACCATAGACAATTGTTTTCACCAAGGCAATTGTTTTTCCATAGTTGATGCTTTCGCTAGCCTAGAAGTATAAAAGAAAATTAGTGTGTACAGCCTCTCATTTGACATTTTCTTTCCTTTTTTCCAGGATAGAATGGTGTTGCTTGTTGTGGGGAATCTGGTTAACTGTTCCTTGTAAGTAGTCTTTATTAATGTTTTTGTCTTTATTAATTTCTGTAACACTGTGGTTTATTTTTCCATGACTGTCATTTTTACAAAGAAATCTGAAATTAAGAAGGTAGGACTCATTGTCCTAGAGACTTGGATAAAAGATATTTTTCTTCCTGGATAGAAGGTGGTAGGACACTCTTGTGTACCAATCACAGCTTGTCCTAAAGCATTGATGCATTGAATCATTTGCTCAACAAGACAAACATCAAAATGTATTAAATATATGTGTATAGATAAGATGGATGGATAGATAGGTAGATAGATAGATAGATGCTATGCCAATAATTGCAAAAATGCAACATAGTTTTAAACTCTTTTATGGAACTTTCCCTACAGGTTACCCAGTAGGCATTCTTTTCTGTAGAAGTTTCTCTTTCTTACTAAGTGTGTGTGTGTGTGTGTGTGTGTGCGCGCGCACACACACACACACACACACACACACACAAGTCTCTTTCCTATCTATTTCTTTCTCTAGATCTCTTCTTCCCACTTCACCACCATCATTTTTTGGCCTCTTTTTGTCCCTCATCATCCCCGTGGTCTTCCCCCCACAAAATGGCCTCAAAATAGAACAGTACAACAGATGTATATTTTTGCTGGCTGAGCTTATTTTCTGCAACCTATTCTCAATTTAAACATGTTTGAGTGAGTGAGATATTTTATTGATCCCTCAAAATACAAGTAAGTTTAGCTGATTTCATTTGTACTCCTCTGATAGAAAAATGATTCCCTGTTCCTGGCACACATTAAGACATATAAAGGAATGAAGAAAGAGGCATGCCTTCTGGGGAAACCAGAATTAAGTCATGAGAATCTGAATCTTATCTAGGGGGACATATGTTTCTGGAAGAAACTTCCCAAGTTGTCATCTAGGGGGTCACCTCAGGATAGGATGTGTGCCTTTTAAGAATTCTCCCCTTTACGTGGGAGCAAGTGGAGATGAGGGAATTCTTGAGCAGTGGTCCCCTGCAGTGCTCTTCTTGACCACCCATCTAGCAGCAGGTTCCACAATCCTGGTGATCCAGTAAGACAGGGCGCTGGGAGGGGAAAAGGAACCAACCTCTTGACAATGAACATCACGTGACTAGGATACACTAACACTGTGACGATCTGATTGAGGGTAACCTCCCTCTCGGCTGCTTCATTAATGCATAGAGTGATTTAATATGAATGTTATATAGAAAAGAATCACTCTCTTATGGCCCTAAAGAAGAAAAACAGTTTGCGTGTCTGTGTGTGTGTGTGTGTGTGTGTGTGTGTGTGTGTGTGTGTGTGTGTATTTACATATACGAGAGAGATGTATGTATATATGTTGCAAATATAAATGTAAAGAGAGAGAGAGAGGATAAAGCAAATATGGCAAAATGCTAATAATTGGTAGGTCTGAGAAAAGGATATACAAAAATTTGTTGGTATGCTGAAGATTTCAAAATCTGGGAGGAGAAAATTTCTGTATGATGTAGAACAAAGTCAGTTGGAATTCAAAATGAACAAAAAGTCCATTAATAACAGCTTTACACTTGAAATACTTAGGAATAAGTTTTGAGAGATGTGCAGAATCTTTCTGTAGAAAACTTAATTACCCAATTAGGAGACATGAAGGAAAATGTAGCTAAACGCAGGCCTGGGTGAGAAGATTAACCATTACAAAGATATTCTTTCTCAAGTTAATGTATAAATTTAGAATTAAAATTGTAATTAAGTGACTAGAATTGTATTCTAAAATATGTTTGTCTAATCAGGCAAAATTCTCAAGGATCTTTGAAAAAGAAGAACAGAAGGAAGGAGGGGCAAAAAGGTGTAGTGACTAGTCCCACATGACCTATAGTACTTCCGGAATGATGGAAGAGTGTTCCACATGCCGTGTCCAGTACAGTCACTGTTAGCACATGGATATTGTGAACTTGAAATCCGAATAGTGGGACTGAGGAACTGGATTTTCAATTTTATGAAATTTTAATTAATTTGAATTTAAATAGCCATATATGGCTACCAAATAGACTGGTACAGGCTAGCCCAATCAAATAATCTAATATATTATAAAGCCATAATAAAACAGTGAGACACTGATCCAAAATTAGAAAACAGAAATATAAGTCAGTACATTAGAATGGAGAGGGCACAAACCCAACTAGATAGAGGTGAAGATATTTTAAAAATATGTGTGTGAAGGTGCATTTATTAAAAATAATTCCTAGCTGGGCTCGGTGGCTCAGCCTGTAATCCCACGCCTTGGGAGGCTGAGGTGAGTGGATTGCCTGAGCCCATGGGTTCGAGACCCGCCTGGGCAGGCAAGACCTCATCTCTACAATAAATTAAAAAAAAAAAATCAGCCGGGCATGGTAGCGCGCGCCTGTAATTCCGGCTACTCGAAAGACTGAGGCGGAAGGATCACCGGAGCCCAGCAGGTTGAGGCTGCGGTGGCCGGGAGTGGCCACTGCACTCCAGTCTGGGAGACAGAGTGAGACTCCAACTCAAAAATAATAATAATAATAATAATAATAATAATTTCTAATCAAGGAGACAAGGAAGAGTTATATAATAAAGGGTTTGTTATCACTGAATAGACAATTGGAACAAAATTAAAGCTAAACCCCAACCAAAATAAATTTCAGTATTAATTTAAAAACCATAGACAGGTAGCAATGTGTCAAGTCAATTTTGGAGATAATTCTACTTCTAGCAATCTATTCCAAGGAACTAATTTTAAAAGAAAAAAAAGCCCAATATGTCTTAATGTATTCATTTATTCATTGCAATGTTCCTTACAGTAGTGAAAAACTGAAGAGTGTGGAAAAATATTTCATCTTTACCAAAGAGGAAAGATAATTGTTTACAGTACATTCACCTAATGGGAACTTTACCTAGTTAGAAGTGAATACTCTGAAGAATACATAATAAATTAAAAGTTACTTATATATGCTGACACAGTGACTTGCACCTGTAATCCCAGTGCTTTAGGTGGCTGGGGTTTGGGTTACATAGTGAGACCCTCATCTCTACACAAAAAAATTTTTTAATGAGCCAGGCATGGTGGTACGGACTTATAGTCCTAGCTACTTGGGAGGCTAAGGAAGGAGGCCACTTAAGCCCAGGAATTAGAGCTATGATTGCACTGGGTAACAGAGTGAGGCCTCAACTCCTAAACAAACAAACAAAAGCAAATGGACACGGTGGCTCAAGCCTGTAATCCCAGCACTTTGGGAGGCAGAGATGAGAGGACTGCCTGAGCTCAGGGGTTCGAGACCAGCCTGAGCAACATGGCAAGACCTGATCTCTGCAATAAATCAAAAAATCAGCTGGGTGTGGTGGCACATGCTTGTGGTTCCAGTTACTTGGAAGGCTGAGGCGGAAGGATCACCTGAACCCAGCAGGCCAAAGGCTGCAGTGGTCTTGAGCGTGCCACTGCACTCCAGCCTGGGTGACAGTGTGAGACTCGGACTTAAAAAAAATATATTAGGGCAGAGTAGTGGAAAAGCCAATAATGTTACAAATCCACCTCCATGACCACCAACATTTCTCCTGTGTCCTCAGCGCCTTGTTCGGATTGATATACCGCCCCAAGGACTTTGCGTCCTACATGCTGGGCATCTTCATCGGTAACCTGCTGCTGTACCTGGCCTTTTACATCATCATGAAGGTAAGAGGGGGCGCTGGAGCCAGCAGAGCCTCAGGCTCTCAGGCAAATGCAGGCCAGGGTCCACCATGGCCTCTGCTTCTCACCCGGCAGCTCCGCAGCTCGGAGAAGGTCCTCCCAGTCCCTCTCTTCTGCATCGTGGCCACCGTTGTGCTGTGGGCTGCCGCCCTTTATTTTTTCTTCCAGAATCTCAGCAGCTGGGAGGTAAGGGGACACCTTCCTTGTCCAAGAATCTCTCCCTCCATTTTATCTTTTTGACTTTTCTACCTCCCTCTCTTAATGTATCAATTGCTTTTTATCTTTTTTTTAAAAAAAAGATGTGGGGTACAATTCAAGATTAGATATACAAGTAGTCATCATACACGTAAAGTTTGGGGCTCCCTTTGGTCCCCACTTCACCTGGTTTGAGATCAAGTATGCTTATTGGTATCATGTGCTCCCCGACTCCCCTGGCAGTGTCTGGCTACTGCCAATCCCTTCCTTATAGTATTATGGTAAATGATCAGGGTTCACTTATGAGTGAGAACATGTGGTACTCAGTTCTTTGTTTCTGTGATAGATCACTGAGAATTATAGATTCTAAATCCATCCAAGCTGCCGTGAAGCCCACAATTTTGTCCTTATTTACGGCTGTGTAATATTCCATCATATATATGTACCACGTTTTTAAAATCCAGTCCAGTTTTGATGGGCAGCGCTTTTATCTTTTTTACAGTCTCTAAAATGAAATACTTCTCCAAAAGGGGTGGTTTTTAATGTCCACACATAAATGCACGTTGACTGGCATGTGGTCACCATTCTCAGGGTTGTGCTTCATAAATGGGTAAGCACTACAGACCACAGATTTGATCTTCATTATGTGTTGTATTATGATCTTGGTCTCGATGGATGCTTAGCATGTACAGAGACCTCGAGTAGTGTGTCTTCTCTGCCTTTGTCATAATCACCATCCGCCAACAAATGCCCAGATGTAGGAGTTATTACATCCATTTCATAGATAGCAAAGCTGAGGCCTGGAAAATTAGCGCTGCATCTCAGGCATAGAGCAGGGAGGAAGTCTTAGCTCTTCATCATTGCAGACTCCACAACAAATTTTAGAACATTTTTATCACCCCAGAAGAAAACCTCACACACCTAGCATTCCCTCCTTATTTCTTCCTAACCCCTTACCCCTAGGCTACTACTAATCTTCCTTTTGCCTCTATATATTTACTTATTCTGGACATTTCGTATCAATGGAACCAGCCATATGTGGCCTTTGAGTTTGGTTTCTTTCACTTAGCACAATGTTTCCTAGATTCAGCTATGCTGCAGCATGTCTGCTTATTGCTGAGAATATTCCATTGTATGGATGGACCACACACCATCTACCCATTCATCAGTTGATGGATACTTGGGTTGTTTCCACTTTTTGGCCATTGTGAGTGATGCTTCTGTGAACATTTGTGTGCAATTTTTAAAAAATTTTATTAAAGTAAAATATACATGTAAAATTTACTATCTTTACCATGTTTAAGTGTCCAATACATATATTTGTATTCACTTTTCCCCCTTCATCTCTCTCCCTCCCTACCCTTCCTGGCCTCTGGTAACCCCATCTATTCTCTATCTTCATGAGATCCACTATGTTAGCTCCCAAATATGAGTGAGAACATGCAATATTTGTCTTTCTGCGCTTGGCTTATTTCACTTCAAATAACCTTCCAGTCCTATTCACGTTGCTACAAATGGCAGGATTTCATTATTTTTTATGGCTGAATAATAGTCCATTGTGTGTATGTACCATATTTTCTTTATTTATCCACTGATGGGCACTTAGGTTGATTCCATATTTTAGCTATTGCAAATTGCGCTGCAATAGACATGGGAGTGTGGTTCCCTCTTTGGGATATGGATTACCTTTTCTTCAGATATATGCCCAGTATTGGGATTGCTGGAGCATATGATAGTTCTGTTTTTAGTTTTTTGAGGCACCCCCATACTGCTCTTCATAGTGGCTGTACTTATTTACATTTCCACCAACAGTGTGCGAGGGATCCCTTCTCTCTACATCCTTATTAGCATCTGTTATTCCCTGTCTTTTTTGATAAAAGTCATTTTTCCTGGGATGAGATGATATCTCATTGTGATTTCAATTTGCATTTCTCTAATGATTAAAGATGTTGCATACTTTTTCACATAACTGTTGGTCATTTGTATGACTTCTTTTGAGAAATGTCTGTTCAGATCTTTTGCCCATTTTGTAACCTGCTTATTTGATTTTGTTGTTGTTATTGAGTTGTTGGAGCTCCCAATATATTCTAGTTATTAATCCCTTGTCAGATGGATAGTTTGCAAATATCTTCTCCCCTTCTGGGGTTTGTCTCTTCACTCTGCTGATCATTTCTTTTGCTGTTCGGAAGCTTTTCAGCTTGGTATAATCCCACTTGTCCATTTTTCTTTGGTTGGCTGTGCTTTTGAGTCTGTATGGACACGTTTTTTTGTGTGAATGTGTGTCTTCTTGGAAGTTAACTTTTGGTGCCAGACATCTAGTAGCATTTTGTAGCTCTCCGGACGCTCAGCCCTCTAAGCAAGGGGACTGTGAGAATCTTGCCCGTGTCCTGCCTCACCTTCCTCCAGGGAACCCCAGCTGAATCCCGGGAGAAGAACCGTGAGTGTGTCCTGCTGGATTTCTTCGACGACCATGACATCTGGCACTTTGTCTCTGCGACTGCTCTGTTTTTCTCATTCTTGGTGAGTTTGCCATATCCTTTTGTCATTTTCTTCTCTCTTTACATCTTGTACTCTTGTTTTGTTTTTGTTTTTTTCCTCTTCTACTCTTCCTTACATCCTCTTCTTTATTCCGCTCTAACTTCCCTTGTCAACTCCTTATTGTAATTCAATATACAGACCATCTTATTTCATATATATATAATAATTTTGAAAAAGTCAAACTTAGGATTAAGAGATACACACACGCACACACACTCTATATCCTTTGGTTAGAGTTTGATTTTCCCTTTCCTCTTACTCCTCAATATTTTTAGACAGAGTGGCAACATTATTTTCCCTAAGTTATACAGCACGTTTGATCTGAATTGGTTATTAGACCCGCACGGCTTCAGGAAAGTTCTGATAACATAATCAGTCCTTCTCATGCCATACTCACATTTCTCCTCCTCTTCTAGGCTGACTGAATATTTTACAAATATTTTACAGATTCCTTGAGTGGCTCAGGATAGCAACCAGGCCTCTGTTGCCTTCCAAGCCGTCTGTCTCAAATCTCTCCTATAGTTTCTCTGTTTTTTGCTGCAGCCCTTTATGTCAACCCTGGATGATAGCTCCCAGTTTAATCCTAATTTTGACTTTTCCAAATTAAAAGTCCATGTCGCCGGAACACAGGTTCAGTTGACAGCCCCGGGGGCTGTGACAACTCTAAGCAGGCTCAGACCAGTCAATGGAACCTCAGAGTGGATCAGGGCTGTCCCCTAGTGGCTAGTTTGGGAGGTTGAACGAATCTGTGTAAATACCTCTCATGGTTTTTATTTTATTTATTAGCGAGACAGAGACAGCAAAGGTGAAGCTAAAGATTCCACGTGGGGAGAGCGATGGTCAGGGAAGGAGGGTACATTTCTTTTTTTTTTTCTTTTTTTTTTGAGTTGGAGTCCCACTCCGTTGCCCCCGGATGAAGTACAGTGGCACACTCATGGCCACCCCCAGCATCGACCTGCTGGGCTCCGGTGATCCTTCCATCTCAGCCTTCCAAGTAGCCAGAATTACAGTGCGCGCTACCATGCTCAGATAATTTTTGATTTATTGCAGAGACAAGGTCTTGTCAAGTTGCCCGGGCTGGTCTCGAACCCACAGGCTCAGGCACTCCACTTGGCTCAGCCTCCCAAAGTTCTGGGATTACAGGCTGAGCCACCGAACCCGGCTGAGGGCACATTTCTTAAGCAGCAATACTCTGTGCAACAGGACTTCATTTCCTCTAGGTCTTGACCTAAATGTTCCCTTCTAAATAACGACTTCCCAGACCACCCTATCAAAAAAAAATTTTTTTTTTTGATTAGGGTTCTCACTCTGTCTCCCAGGCTGGAGTACAGTGGTACAATCACAGCTCATCGAAGCCTCAACCTCCTGGGCTCAGGTGATCCTTCCACCTCAGCCTCCCAAGCAACTGGGATAACAGGTGTGCACCACCACGCCTGGCTTATTTTTTTTATCTTTGTAAAGGTGAGGTCTTTGTAGAAAGCCTAGGCTAGTCTTGAACTCCTGAGCTCAAGCAATCCTTCTACCTTGGCCTCCCAAAGTGCTGGGATTACAGGCATGAGCCACCACACCCTGCCCTATCATATTTTTTTACTCCCCTGTCCCATACTTCCTGTATTTCCTCCCTAGTTTAATATTCATCCTTAGCACATATTACTCTCTAACATACTATATTTTACTCATGCATCTATTTCACGTCTAAAGCCCTCTCTTAAATGTAAGCTCCATGGAGGGTAGGGATTTTTGTCTCTTTTGTCCCCACCTATATCTCCAGCAACTAGAACAGCACTTGATAAATCCTTACACATATTTGAATCCATTGACAACTGAATTGCATCATTGTAATTAGTGCCTATGACCAGCAAGGAATTCCAGAGAGCGGTGGAAAACGTGGCAGTGAGTGTGGGAACTCAGTTTCCAGTCCGTGGAAATCTCAAGAGAAAGAGACCTCGTGTGACAGAGATGGGACATTCCTTTAGTTTCGCTATCCCTCTCATTTCAGGTGTTGTTAACTCTGGATGATGATCTGGATGTGGTTCGGAGAGACAAGATCCCTGTCTTCTGAGCCCCCAGCGCTAAGAAGGGGAGAGGGTGCAATCAATCTTGGTGCTGTTTCACAAAAAACACAGTGACCGCAGCAAAGTGACCACTGCCAGATGCTCCACTCACCCTCAGTGGAGTCAACTCAGTGTTCACACAGGAAGGAGAGGAGCTGGCTGAAATCCAACCTGCGAGAACAGGAAGCAAAAGGAGAGACCTGCTGAGGACAGCGGCAAACAGGAGGAACTGAGACAACACGCCCTCTTCCGCCTGCAGTGCTGCGAGTGAGACATGGTCAGAAGCCGCATCCAAGTTAACTTGCTATCTTGGGACACCTCCCACACTCCCCTGAGACTTGCCAGCAGTGGCAGAATGCTGCTGCACTCTTCCTTCCAGCTGCCACCATGCCCGGAAAGGCCAGCACCTTGGACATCTCACCCAGAAATTTTGGCTTGGCGCCCTTCACACCTCTGTGACATCTGCGGTTCTAGGTATCTCAAAGCACCAGTTGGCTTCTCCAAGGTCCTGGGAAGGCGTGATTCCTCAGATTATGGCAGAGAGCTGGACCCAAGGCCCCACCCAACTGGGATTAGATGTTCTGATAGCACCAGCTAGTCACCTCCTCAGAATGCCAGATGCTCCCCGCAGGCTCCTAATGCCGTTGAAAAGACTTGGGATTGGGCTTTGTCACACACTCCTCTTAATAGGGAACTTCACTGGGACCAAGGCCTGGGTGCCCACTTGTTCCTTCGTGTCTTCCCCTCACTGCTGTGTGTGGACCTCATCACTCTGGCTCCACCCTCTCGGGAAGGCCCTGTCATTCCACAGATGTCTGTTGTGCCCCAAGGCAGAAGGGGAAATGAGAAAAACTCTTCTGGCAGCAGGAGGAGCAAGCGAAATGACTGCCTGGGCTGAGAGATGGGTGACCTCAGCAGCAGGCAGACAGGCCTCCCCTAAGGACATGGGCCCCCAGAACACATTCCACAGAGAGAACAATGCTCACTCGGCCCTCCAACTCACACAGCTCAATTTGGTGCCCACAAGCCTTTGGGAAAGAGCCAAGTGTCCTAACCAGGGACACTACTCTAGGGGCCCTCCACGACTGAATCCCTCATCTGTCACTCAGTGTAGACCAGGGTTCCAGACGTTCTCCCTGAAGTTCTCAGAAGTAACTCTCAGGATGAACACACTTCCTCTTCTCCTTGCAAAGAGCACAGCTAATTTGATATCACCTCTTGGTTGCACCTGCTCTCCTTCTCTCCCAAGCAAGGTGTTAAGGAGTTTGGCATTCCAGATGCACTCTCTCATGGTCTGACAGCTCTGCCTCTGAGGAGTCCCATGTTGGCCATTGCCTGGATGGAGTGTGATGTAATCAGGAAACAGACATACAAGTACATGCATGCACATGTATTTGCTAGTGAAGTTGGGGTCACTTGTCACCTCATTCATTAGAGAAATGGATCATTCTTAAAAAAAAAAAAAATATATATATATATATATATAATTGTGTTTTTTGCCAGGACCAGTGTGGCTCACACTTGTAATCCCAGCACTTTGGGAGGTGGAGGTGAGAGGATTGCCTGAGTCCAGGAGTTCAAGACCAGCCTGGGCAACTTGGCGAGACCTCATCTCTACCATAAATCAAAAAATTAGCCGGGTGTGGTGGCATGCACCTGTAGTTCCAGCTACTTGGAAGGCGGAGGCACAAGGATCCCCTGAGCCCAGCAGATTGAGGCTGCAGTGTCCATGAGCACTCCAACCTGGGCAACAGAGTGAGACTTTGGCTAAAAAAAAAAAAAAGTATTATTGTTTCTCTAAAATATCTTCATAGTGTTTAAAAACACATTTTATAAGTTTGAACAGCAAGCCTTTCCTGATCTTAAAAACATGAAGATACTTTCAGTGATATGTTTTGTGATCTTAGAAAAAATGTTCCCAAATGTGTACTTGGTCTTTTGTTATTATTTCTTAAAAATTCTTGGTGTCTGAGTGTGGTGGCTCATGTCTATAATTCCAGCACTTTGGGAGGCTGAGGTGAGAAGATTACCTGAGCTCATGGGTTTGAGACCAGCCTGGGCAACTTGGCGAGACCTCATCTCTACAATTAAAAAAAAAATTAGCTGGATATGGTGGCACATGCCTGTAGTTCCAGCTACTTGGAAGGCTGAGGCGGAAGAATCACCTGAGCTCAGCAGGTCAAGGTCGCAGTGGCCATGAGCATGCCACTGCAATCCAGCCTGGGCGACAGTGAGACTCTGACTCAAAAAAAAAAAAAAAAAAACTGTCAGCTTCCAGTAACCATATGAAGGCCACGCATTATATAGTTGTGTTAACCTAATATCTAAAAACACTTTTTGAACCTGCTTGACTATGACTGATTTGACTAATTCTTTCATTTTAAGGCATTCAAGTTTTCTAATCCAAAAAAGACCCATGAAGGAAATGTAAATGATAAGATCCGTTCAGGTGGCCATATGGCCTGAAGTGGATACATTTAAAGACATATGACCTGTCTGATAGCTTCTTTGGGAAAATATCCATGGGAAGGGGAGAGGGCCTGGAGGAAAAGACAGACCACACTGCTATACCTTTGACCGACTTCTGATCATGTCTGTCTGTTGCGATAAAGTCACACACTGTGGTCAGTTTTGTGCCCTGCAGCAATACTGAAAGTCCAGACCAAGCCTGTTTTTATAAATATCAATTCTTGATGTACATGCTGCTAATCCTTTCTACAACACTGATCTCACGGTCGAAGCACATAAAGCCGTCTGACTGCATCTGTGAGATTTACACGCAGCACTAGGGGAGAGGCTTAAATAGCGGAACAGTATGTCGTGTGCGTGGCACAATGCCTCGGTGAACCCTTGCCTGTGTTTGTGGGCTTTGCTCTTCAAAAGAGAAAGGAATGGTAAGTCAGAAAGTCAAGTTCACCAGGAGGGTCACTGGAGGAAAGCAGTCACTGTGAAGAGGCTCTTGGCAGGGCTAGCACAGCAGTCATGAGTGGGTCAGCTGGAGAGGGACAGAGATGTGGCAGCCAGAGGAGCAAAGCTGTGCACATAAAAAACGACCTCTTGACACCTCTGACAAATGCTGGAGAAGCAGCCCCACCTGTTTTTGCTGGATGGTTTACTGAGGGATTAGCTCGGTTTTATTTAGCAGCAGCAGAAGCCATTGGAAAACTAGAGTCTATCTGGGGAAGGGACTTTCCATGGCTGAAGGAGATCACAGAACCAGCTCCTTGGGGGCAAAGAAAATGGCACCTGCTCCCTTTATAACTCCAAGCACTCACCAGAATGTTCCATGGGGTTGCAAAATGCACGTGTTGGTAAATCAAATAATACCAAATCTTTCTCATTCTGGGTGATAGTCTCTCTGTCTAAAATTTGAGAGAAAGGGAAAAACAAAAATAATCATTCTTCACAGCAGTTAAAGGAGAATCTGGGAAGGGTTCCAAATATGTCAACTTCCTTGCTGTGTGACCTTGGATAAGTCACTGGACCTCTCTGATCCACAGCTGGTACATCTCCATGTTGCTACCTGAAAATGGCAACATTAGAGATGCATAGGGCTCTGGGAGCAGGGCTAGCTAGCACATAGGATCCTCAACTCACACCTCCTGAGTTGCACCAGAAGGCAGGTAAGGCCGGGGTCGCTCTCCTCCAGGGACCTTCCTTGAAACTAACTGTTCTGTCTGCTGCCCTCAGTTCCAGGAGGCCCTGAAGGGGTGGGAGACCTCTTCCTCTCCAGGGACACTGCCCAGAGTTGGCTACCCATCTATTCCCCACCCCTCCTTGTTCTTTACCATTGCATTTCACTGACTCTGGCCCTCCGATGCTTATTCCAACTCAGATGGAAGAATGCTACCCAAGCTGGGGCCAAGCAGAAACCCCAGCTGTGTCTAATGTTGCCTTTAATTATTGCTGCCTCTGTCCTGGGAGTTGCTGTTTCAAAGGAGTGCTGTATGCAGAGGTCCCCCTCACCCTGCCCTGCACCAAGCGTTCTGTAGGGCGGACTTGGATGTTCAGCCTGTGTGTGGCGGGAACTTCAGCCCACAGGTGACTAAACAGCCCCAGAAAGAGGAAGCATGGGAGCATCACTCTGCTTTTGAAATGACCCACTCTGAATCAGAAGTCCTTGGCAAAACTAAGGAAAAGCACTAAGAGCAGAAACTATCTGCTCTGCCTGAAGTCGTGTAAAACCCTTGTTCACCATGGTTCTGCCCAGTCTATGGTAAGACTTTTAAAACACTGTTTGGAGGAGACAAGATGTATTTACATGGGTAAGTGCTAATGTCTCCTCAGTATTAAGCCACCATTTTCAACGAGGTTAAGTGCCTGTTAAAGCGTAGGTCTTAACACTTTTGAATTCAAATAGGCTTGGGGAGATTCACAGACCAGCCTTCATCACCAAGTTTCTAGAACACCGTCGTCATAGAGTTTTGGCTTGCGCAGAACTCTTCTGCAAATGAACTCCAAGGGAGGCCTTTGTACATTGTATGGTTTTTCTGAAGTGTGGTCTTGCTATTCTTACTGGAATACAAAGATGACCAGGTGGTTGCCATTGTACACAAAGAATTACCCTTTACTTCCCCAATCTTGGAAAAATAGAATTCTGCCTTCTTAAATATCTCTGAATTAAGAGATGTCATCGTTTGCCCTGAACTCTTATATTTTTAAAAACTCTCTGGCTCTGTCCTACATCTTTTTGGCTGCCTTGAATGCCCTGTCATCTAAAGCTTACTCATTCCACTGGAGATGAACAATAGCTGACATATCTTAACATACAATAGCTTTGAAGTTGTATTGCATTTCAGTTGAGTGCCAAATAAAGATTGGATGTCCCATCTCTTGACCCAGCCATTATAGTTGTGATTTAGAAACCAACAGATTTAAGCCATGAAAGATTTTCAAA
Source organism: Cephalopachus bancanus (assembly GCA_027257055.1). Taxonomy (NCBI): domain Eukaryota; kingdom Metazoa; phylum Chordata; class Mammalia; order Primates; family Tarsiidae; genus Cephalopachus; species Cephalopachus bancanus. Next base: position 11,423,423 of record JAPVLO010000022.1, on the reverse strand, counting down.
TCAAGACAAGAGAAATCTGATATACAATCTCACCATGGGTAGCTCCTGTTCCCCTACTTTATATTTACCCTAAATCATGACATTTTTGTCATGAATTAAGACTCTGAGTTCTTTAAGCAGAATATTGTCCAAAATAGTTCAAAAGCTTTCTCTCTTAGGGTGCTGGAACACTTGCTATCACAGAAAGAAGTTGGTTTGCATTTTATGATTTTTATTACATTTCTTTTTTTGTTTTTTTGTTTTTTTTTTGAGTTGGAGTCTCACTCTGTCACCCAGACTAGAGTGCATCACAGCCTCGACCTGCTGGGCTCCGGCGATCCTTCTGCCTCAGCCTTCCAAGTAGCCAGAATTACAGGCATGCACTACCATGCCCGGCTGATTTTTTGATTTATTGTAGAGATGAGGTCTCGCTGCCCAGGCGGGTCTCGAACCCGAGGGGTCAGGCAATCCACTCACCTCAGCCTCCCAAAGGCGCGGGATTACAGGCTGAGCCACCGAGCCCGGCTTTTTATTACATTTCTTATCCGAGCCTTTCACAAAGCACGTTGTTACTAGGCAGGCCCCTTCTAGGAATGAGGACAAACTCAGTTATGTGGTTTACTCTGCTTCTATCTCAGTATGGGACACCTTGTGAAGTAATATGCATTTTTAGGGGGTACACTTCCCCTTTATTCTCTCCTTCCTCACCACATCTCTGTTCACTTACACAGAATCAGAAATATGAGGGGGACCCAAAAAACCCCAGAATTTTATTTCTTATTTATTTTGAGTTGGAGTCTCACTTCATCGCCCAGGCTGGAGTGCAGCAACACACTCATGGCTACCCCAGCGTCAACTTGCTAGGCTCCGAAGATCCTTCCACCTCAGCCTTCCAAGTAGTCGGAACTACAGGCATGTGCTACCACACCTGGCTAATTTTTTTATTTACTGTAGAGATGAGGTCTCACCAAGTTGTCATGGCTGGTCTTGAACCTGCAGGCTCAGGCAATTCACTTGTCTTGCCTCCCAAATTACTAGGGTTATAGGCTGAGCCACCACGAGTATTTTTTTTTTTTTTCGTGTTTAAACTTCATTTACCTTCAAAGTACTCTCCATTTGATGCAATACACCTATTGAGATGCTTTTGGAACTTGTCAGTTTTGATACCTTTTAGTGCTTCTGCTGTTTTTTTGTTTCACCTCTTCCACACTGGCCAAACATTTCCCTTTAAAGACTTTTTTCATCCAGGGATACAAAAAGTCAGGGTGAGATCGGGTGAATAGGGAGGGTGGGGCATGGGGATAATACCTGTTTTTGTAAAAAAAATTGCTGAACACTCAGCACATGTGGGCAGGTGTGCTTGTAAATCACCTATAATGAAATGGGCAAACACGTTAAAAGAATCTCAAAAAAGAAAGAAAAAAAAAACTCACTGAAGCTGAACACAGCCTCTCACAACAATGCTAGAAGTGTTGCTAGAATACTTACCTAGCAGGGAAAGCCTGTGCTACAAAGGACTCACCCTCCAAAAAATAATTTCGTTTATTGGGGGTCCCCTTAGTATAGTTTTAGTCAATAGTCAGTCAAGAAATATTTGGGCCAGGCCCCAGGGCACAATGAGGAACAGGAGCACAGCCATGAGCAGAATAAACAGTCTCCTTCATCACATGGCCTACAGTCCAGTGAGATAGAGGGACAGGAAACAAATACATGTTTGTAATTTTTTATGCTAAGCAGGCAAAAAGCTACAAGAAGGGAACATCCTTATAAGAATCTTACCATTTGGTACAGGACAGAAAACAAACAAACAAATTTTATCACCAGGCATAAAACCCTAATTACTGTAAAACTTAGCACCTCTCTCACAACCAAATTCCTAGAAAGAATTTGGTTCTGGGGGTGTCCATAAGAAACCTCTTCAGGGAGGTATGGCCTTTCTCCATCTATAGTTTACAGTCCTATTACAAAATCAAAGAAGAAAGTACAACAACAACAAAAGGCCACATGTGGTAGCTCATGCCTGTAATCCCAGCACTTTGGGAGGCCAAGGTGAGAGGATTGCTGGAGCCCAGGAGTTTGAGACCAGTCGGAAACATAGCAAGACTTCATCTTTTTAAAAAAATGTAATTAGAGGAGTCCCCTGCTCAAGATCTGGTATCAGAGAAGGATACCTTTGAAAAATAGGCTTCTGCTGAGATTGCTCCAAACATGTCTGAGAGTTTCCTGTTGACTTTTGGATGTTAGAACAATGTAATAACTATATGGATGGAGCATTCAAGAAAAGGAAAAATGAGGTGAAACAAGAATAATAAATGTAAACCTGGTAGACCGAGTGGAAACTCAGGCAAAGGTCAAGTTCAAGCACTCATGTTTTCTGAAGGTCTAAGGGGAAAGAGAACAGATAAAATTTCAGCCAGAACCATTCCTAAAAATCTGTAAATGTGGATGATGGCTTTAAACCAGAGGGTAAATGAACAGGATTGAAACATACCGGAAAGGATAGTTACTTCTTTGAGTAATGAATCCTAAGAGGTAAGCTAGCAGGAAAAGAAAAATGATTTAACCTCATGAAAGGTGTAGGGCAGTAGTGTTGGATAGAGATGATGGATACACAGAGCCTGCAGAAGGCCATTTTGGTGAGAATTGTGTAAAAAGGGCTGGGGACACGGGACTGGCCCGAAGGAGGAGGGACAACGTTTGATGCGGTAGATTTGTGGGTTTGATTTTGTTTTCTTTTGGTTCATTTAATGAATTAATTAATTTGTTTGTTTATTTTTGAGTTGGATTCTCACCCTGTCGCTCAGGCTGGAGTGCAGTGGCATGCTCACGGCCACCAAAGCCTTGACCTGCTGGGCTCAGGCAGTCCTTCCATCTCAGCCTTCCATGCAGCTGGGACTACAGCATGTGCCACCATGTCTGGCTAATTTTTTGATGTTGCCCGGCTGGTCTTGAACTCCTGGGATTGCCTAAGGCAATCCTTTAGTCTCCACCTCCCAAAGTGCTGGGATTACAGGCGTGAGCCACCGCACCTGGCCTTGTTTGTTTTCAGGCAGACTGAAAACAAAAAGAAAGAGACCCTTGGCGTCCAATGAGCTGAGGCTACAGAGGCTACTATTCCTTCCAGGCAGTATTTTCAAGTATCATATTGGGGCTAACAGGGGAGCTTACATCCTATTAGCCTCCCATAGCCTAGCCCGTCATGCCCAGAGGAAGAAAATAATTGTCCTTTCCAGATAAAAGGAGAGAAGTCAGAAAAATAAAAGGACACTATAACTGATAGCCACAAATTTTTCATAAGAAAAATGAAAATTCCAGTTTTAATCCCAGCAGAAAATAGAGAATCTAGAGAAAGGGATGGTTGTAGCAGGGTTGGTTTGAATCCATCTGAAGAATAAAAAAGAGCATCATTTCCCTAATTCTTCCCAAGAGTTAGGTTGCAACAACCTCTCTCTGTTGGAGGACAGGTTGTGAGAGTGAGGTTCTCATTCCATCCTGTTTAGGGGGTTCTTACTGTTGGAAACTTATGTCTCAATTCTCATCTTCAGCCTGTAAAATATTAAAGTTGGCAGAAGCAATCATTAAAACAGCCAACATTCATCACTGGGCCCTCTGCCAAGGACTTTAATAGACATTACCATATCTAATTCTCAAAACTCCCCTAGAAGTCAGTACTATTACTATTATCCCCATTTCCCAGTTGGAGAAACTGAAACATATAGAAGACACTGTTCACTAGGTGTAGTGATGATACAGAAACCTGGACTGATAGTCAGACATGAGTAGTTAAAAAATCTAGAAAGCCGGGTGCGGTGGCTCATGCTTGTAATCCTAGCACTCTGGAAGGCTGAGGTGGGAGGATTGTTTGAGCCCAACCTTGGCAACACAGCAAGACCTTGACTCCACAAAAAATGGAAAAATTAGCTGGGCATGGTGGTATGTGCCTGTAGTCCCAGCTACATGGGAGGCTGAGGCAAGAAGATAGAGAGAGTCCAGGAGTTCAAGGCTGTGATGAGCCATGATCATGCCACTGCACCCCAGCCTGGGTAACAGAGTAAAACCCTGTCCAAAAAAATCAGAGACAGGAATAATAGATTATGCTGCAATGAAAATTCCACTTTTATTTGTACTTGTACCGATGTGCGCAAAACACACGGCCTAGAATTATATAACTGCTACATATATTAACAAAAAGGAAAGGTTTTCCTAAAAGTTAGAAGATATATAAATCTGACATATAAACCTGAGTAGCAGTGCAACCCATGGTGCCTCAGGAAAGCTGACCAATAAAATGATGGCCTTGGAGGATTTGGCTCTCCAGACTGAAACAGCTGGATTCATGTCAGGACTGTTGCTTTAGCTTCTAAGCTCATAAAGTTAAGAACCAAAGTTCTTTTTATAAATTCAATGACTGCATTTGGTAAAGAGTTGCAGACCTGAAGATTAATTTTAAATTAAAAGACACATAGCACAAGGTGTCAGGTTACCACTAGGAGCCTGTTGGTTCACAGAATTAAAAGTGGACCAAGAAAGCAGGAATGTGGTGGGTTTTTTTTTTTTTCCTGAAAAAATTCAGAGACTTGAAATGTTGTTAAGAGTCCAAAAATTCTCCAAAGCTGCCTCCTAACTGATGTGTGCTGGCCCAATGAGTCAGGCAGAGTCTACAACTCCCGTAATGGTTCGACCGTCTTTGTTTTTTTTTTTTTTTTTTCTTTTGAGTTGGAGTCTCACTCTGTCGCCCAGACTGGAGTGCAGTGGCCGCTCCCGGCCACCAAGCCTCGACCTGCTGGGGTCCGGCGATCCTTCCGCCTCAGCCTTCCAAGTTCCTGGAACTACAGGCGCACGCTACCACGCCCGGCTGATTTTTGATTTATTGTGGAGATGAGATCTCGTCAAGTTGCCCAGGCGGGTCTCGAACCCGTGGGCTCAGGCAATCCACTCACCTCAGGTTCCCAAGGCGCAGGATTACAGGCTGAGTCACCGAGCCCGGCTGACCGTCTTTGTTCTTAGTGGCGGAGCCCACGCAGACCCTTATCCTATAAGATAGTCATTTCATTCCAGCCAGATATAGGCAGAGGAACTAGCTGCACTGAATTGGAAAATCCTGTTTCTTCATTTGTACAATGATAATGGTGATCAGTGCTACTTAGTATATCCAGAAATTAGACAAAAAAGCAATATGACTTGGTTGCCAACACTGACATGCTAGCCAATTTTTATCTCCTGTACTAAGCTGTATGTTGGGCTTTTTAAAAGAAGTTTTATGTGCATTTGTACATCATCCCATGGCAGCATTCAAAACAACATTCTAATTGAATGATGAATTCCCAGAAAACTTCCCTAACCCATAAGTTCTCTACAACTACAATTGGCTTGCAGCCTTTCTTCAAATCACAGATCTGAATGTGATTCAGCAATGTAAGAAAACACCAATAACAACCAGACCTGCACAGCACAAACTTAGCTAAAACCTGCATGTTCCTATAATCCCAGGGCTATGGGAGTCTAGAGTGGGAGGATCACTTGAGCCCAGAAGTTCAGAGCTGTAGTGAGCTATGATCGTGCTCCTGCATCCCAGCCTGAATGACAGAATAAGACCCTTTCTCTAAAAAAGAAAAATGCTAGGGGTTTATATCTTCCCCAAAATCTGTAGCTTACTTGAGTATGTGAAAAATTAACTGATACCAGTTAACTAACCTACCTGTTGAATCGCCAAATTGTTTTCCACAGAGGTTGTACCAGTTTACACTCTCACTGGAAGAGGAGAAGGGCAAAGGAGCTGTTGACCCTGATCAACTAAATACCCTCTAGAGGAATCTGCATTTCAGGTGCATGGACAGGGGAGGTGGAAATGAAGATGACCATGGAAAATAAATATAAAACCTCATTTGTCCTTTACAGCAACCCTATGAGAGAGTAGGCAGGGCAGGTAATAATAACAACAAACAGGTAAGAATAACGCATAAATTAAGACACAGAGAAGTTTGCCACTTGTCCAAAGTCACAGTCCAATAACAACGGGGTCAGATACAAAATAGTGCTGTGGTCCTTGCTTTTCCTAAAGAATGCCAGTAAAATAACTTTTGGGTATTGTTTATTCAAGAGAACAGTTTAACAAAAGAAACTTCCCGATAGTTTTCCTTAACCTTTTTGTTTAGGTATGAAATATATTCTATAATTGACAAAGTACACACTAGTCTTTTTTTTTCCTTGAATTTTTTATTTTAAAGATGTGGGGTACAATTCAGGGTTAGGTATACAAATGTTCATTATACAGGTACCCTTGTTGATGAGGTGTGCCCCCCCTTCCCCAGCAGATTCCTGCTACTGCCAATCCCGCCCCCGCAACCAGCAGTTTCCCACTACTGCCAATCCTTTTCTTACAGTATTACGATAATTGTTCAGGGTCCACTTATGAGTGAGAACATGTGATACTCAGCTCTTTGTTTCTGTGACAGATCACTCAGTATTATAGACTCTAAGTCTATCCAAATTGCTGTGAAGTTCATAATTTTGTCCTTATTTATGGCTGCATAATATTCCATCGTGCATATGTACCACATTTTTTTTATCCAGTTCTTTTTCGATCAGCAATAGTTGGTTTCATGTTTTTGCTATTGTGAACAATGCTGCAATAAACATGCATGTGCAGGTATCTTTTTCATAGAGTAATTTGAGTTTCTTTAGGTATATTCCCAGGAGGGGGATTGCAGGGCCATATGAAAGGTCGATTTTTAGATCTTTTAGGAATCACCAGACTGTTTTCCATAGAGGTTGTACTAGTTTACACTCCCACCAACATTGTAGAAGTGTTCCCTTTTTCCCGCATCCTCTCCAGCATCTGCTGTTTTTTGAGTTACTGATGATGGCCATCTTGACTGGAGTTAAGTGGTATCTCAGTGTGGTTTTAATTTGCTTTTCTTTGATGACTAGTGAGACTGAGCATTTTTTTCATGTATCTGTTGGCTGCTCATATGTCTTTTTTTGAGAAGTGTCTATGCATATCTCTTGCCCACTTTGTAATAGGGCTGCTTGTTTTTTTCTTTTTGGTACGTTGAGTTTCTTGTAGATCCTAGATGTTAGGCCTTTGTCAGACTTACAGTTGGCAAATATTTTTTCCCAGTCTATGGGCTGTCTCCCTGCTGTCTTGATGGTTTCCTTGGCTTTCCAGAACCTTGTCAGTTTGATGAGGTCCCACTTGTCTATCTTATCTCTTATGGCATGGGCACTTGGAGTTTTGATCAGGAATTGGGTGCCAATTCCAATTTCCATAAGGGTGTTTCCTGTATTGTCTAAGGTTCTTATATTTTGAGGTTTAACATTTAGGTCTTTGGTCCATTTAGAGTTGATTTTTGTGTAGGGTGATAGGTAGGGGTCTTGTTTTAATCTCCTGCATATAGTCAGCCAATTTCCCAGCACCATTTACTGAATAGGTTCTCCTCTCCCCAATGGTTGGTCTTGGAGGCTTTGTGGAAGATGAGTTGGTTGAGAAATTGAGGTTTTTCTTCTGGAATCTCTATCCTGTTCCATTGGTCTATATGCCTGTCTTGTACCAATACCAGGCTATTTTGATTATTGTAGCTTTATAATAAAGTTTAAAGTTTGGGAGTGTGATGTCTCCTGCTTTGTTTTTTTTTTGTTTTTTGTTTTTTTTCCTATATGAATTTCTGTATTGTCATTTCCAGGTCTGAGAAGAATGCTGTTGGTAATTTAATGGATATTACGTTAAATCTGTAGACTGTCTTGGGTAGGATGGACATCTTAACAATGTTGATTCCTCCAATCCATGAGCATGGAATATTTTTCATTCGTTTGTTTCCATATCATTTGTTTGATATCTTTGAGCAGTGTTTTGTAGTTTTCATTGTAAAGGTCTTTCACTTATCTGGTTAGGAAGATGCCAAGGTATTTCTTTCTTTCTTTTCTTTTTTTTTTTTTTGTGTGTGTGTGTGGTTATTGTGAGTGGGATTGTGCTTTTTACTTTGGTTTCTGTTTGTTTATTGTTGGTGTATAGAAATGTGACTGTCTTTTGCACATTTATTTAATACCCTGAGACTTTGCCAAAGGCCTTTATCAGTGCAAGGAAGTTTTTGACAGATTCTCCTGGGTTTTTGAGGTATACAATCATGTCATCTGCAAAGAGGAATAACTTGACTTCCTCTTTTCCTATTTGGATACCCTGATCTTCTCTTATATGACTGTTCTAGCTAGGACTTGTAAAGGAGGGGTGTGGCCAGGCATGGTGGTTCAAGCCTGTAGTCCCAGCAGTTTGGGAGACCAAGGCAAGAGGATTGATTGAGCTCAGGGGTTCAAGACCAGCCTGGGCAACTTGGTGCGACATCATCTCTACAACAAATGAAAAAATTAGCTGGGCATGGTAGCATGTGTCTGTAGTTCTGGCTACTTGGAAGACTGAGACAGAAGGATTGCCTGAGCCCAGCAGGTCGATGCGGAGGGGGCCATGAGAGTGCCACTGCACTCCAGCCTGGGCAACAGAGTGAGATTCTGACTTAAAAAAATAAAATAAAAAAAAAATAAAAGGAGTGGTGAGAGTGGGCATCCTTGTCTTGTTCTAGTTTCCAGGGGAAATGGTTCCAATTTCTGTCTGTTTAGCAGTATACTGACTGTAGGTTTCTTGTAGATGGCTCCTACTATTTGAGGTATGTTCCATCTGTGCATAGATGTTCAAGGGTTTTGATCAAGAAGGGGTGCTGAGCCGGCTTGGTGGCTCAGCCTGTAATCCCGCGCCTTTGGGAGGCTGAGGTGAGCGGATTGCCTGAGCCCGCGGGTTCGAGACCCGCCTGGGCAGGAGACCTCATCTCTACAATAAATCAAAAAATCAGCCGGGCGTGGTAGCGCATGCCTGTAATTTGGCTACTCGGAAGGCTGAGGCGAAAGGATCACCAAAGCCCAGCAGGTTGAGGCTGCGGTGGCCGGGAGCAGCCACTGCACTCCAGTCTGGGTGACAGAGTGAGAGACCAACTCAAAAAAAAAAAGAAGGGGTGCTGGATTTTATTTAAAGCTTTTTCCATGTCTAATGATATAATCATGTGGGGTTTTTTTACATCTATTAATGTATTTAATTATGTTTATGATCTTGCAGATGTTGAAACAGCCCTGCATCCCAGGGATGAAGCTTACTTAGTCATGGTGGATGATTTTTGAGATGTGTTGTTACATCTGGTTTGTTAGGATCTTGTTGAGAATTTTACCATCTATATTCATCAAGGATACTGGCCTGTAGTTCTCTTTCTTTGTTGGATCTTTACCTGGTTTGGGTATCAGTGTGATGTTAGCTTCATAAAGTGATTTGGGAAGAGTTCCATCTTTCTCAATTGCCTAGAATACTTTCAGTAGGATTGATATCACCTCCTCCTTGTATGTTTTGTAGAATTCTGCTGGAAAGCCATTTGGTCCAGGGCTTTTTTTGGTAGGTAGTTTTCTTATGACATAGTCAATTTCCTGGATTATTATTGGTCTATTTAGGGTCTCGATTTCTTATTGTTCCAACCTGGGAAGTTGTGTGATGTCAGAAAGTCCTCCATTTCCTTTAAGTTTTCAAATTTGTTTCCATACAAGTGTACGTAGTAGTCTCTGTTAATCTTTTGTATTTCTTTGGGGTCAGTTGTGACTTCATCTTTGCATTTCTGATTGTGTTTATTTGGGCTTTTTCTCTTCTCTCTTTTTCTTGGTCAGTCTAGCTAGAGGTTCATCAATCTTGTTTATCCTTTCAAAGAATCAGCTTTTTGTTTTGTTGATTTTCTGTATTATACTTTTGTCTTCTATGTCCAAATTTGGGCTTTTATTTTGGTGATCTGGATTCTTCCGCTGAAGTTAGGCTTTTGGTTGTCTTGCTTTTTCGCTTCCTTAGGTGATTTGTTAGGCTGTTAACTTGTGATCTTTCCATTTTCTTCATGTGTGTTCATAGAGATATGAATTCCTCTCTTAGGACTGCTTTCATGCCATCCCAGAGGTTTTGGTAAGATGTTTCTTCATTTTCATTTGTTTCCAGGTATCTTTTAATCTCTGTTTTGATTTCCATGTTGACCCTGGAGTTGTTTAGCATCATGCTATCTAGTGTCCATGTCTTTGCGGGTTTGGGGGAACTTTGTTGCTGTTGATATTTTTTTTATTCCACCGTGGTCTGAGAAGGTGCATGGCAGTATTTCAATCTTATGGAATTTGTTTATGCTTGATTTATGGCTGAAGATGTTGTTGATCTTAGAGTACATTCCATGTTGTGATGAGTAGAATGTATATTCCGTGGTTGTTGGGTGTAGTTTTTGTAGGCATCAATTAAGTCCATTGGGTCAAGCATCACATTGAGGTTCTGGATCTCCTTGTTGATTTTTTGTCTTGATGATCTGTCTAGGGTTGTGAGGTTGTGAGTGGGGTATTTAGGTCCCCAGCTATGATAGTGTTAGAGTCAATATATTTTTCTTTTTTTTTTTAGTTGGAGTCTCACTCTGTCACCCAGGCTGGAGTGCAGTGGCACACTCACAGCCATCCCAGTGTTGACCTGCTGGGCTCTGGTGATTCTTTTGCCTCAGCCTCCCAAGTAGCCAGAACTACAGGTGCATAATACCATGCCCGGCTAATTTTTTTATTTATTGTAGAGACAGGTCTGGCCAAGTTTCCCGGCTGGTCTTGAACCCATGGGCTCAGGCAGTTCCACTCTCCTTGGCCTCCCAAGGTGCTGGGATTATAGGCTGAGCCACTGAGCCCAGTCAATATCTTTTTTTAGTTTACCTAGAAGCTGCTTTATGAATGTTGGTGCTCTTATATTGGGTGCATGTTTGTTTAGGATGGATATTTCTTGTTGATGGATTGAACCTTTTATCATTATGCAGTGACCTTCCATATCTTTTCAAATTTTTGATAGCTTAAAGGGAATTTTGTCTGAAATTAAGATCACAACTCCTGTTTTCTTTTGTGTTTCATTCGCCTGAAATTTTGTTTCCCATCCTCTTACTTTGTGTCTGTGAGTGTCCTTTCTGGTGAAACAAGTCTCTTGGAGACAATATATTGTTGCCTCATGATATTTTATTCATTTTGCCATTCTGTGTCTTTTCAGTAGTGTATTTAGTCCATTTAATTCAGGCTAATTATACATGTGAGAGATTATTCCTGTCATGAGGTTCTTATAGAGTTTCTTGTTGCTGCTATTTGTTTGTTGTCTTTCTTTCGATTTTTTGTGTTGATTCGTGTGTGTTTTCAATCTTTTTCCTGCATTCTTGTGAAGGGCATTGTTGTTCTTTTTTTCCTTTCGTCTGTGTTTAATACTTTCTTAAGTGTTTCTTGTAGAACTGGTTTGGAGGCAGTGTAAAATCTTAGGGATTGAATGTCCAGGAAGGATTTTAATTCTCCATGACTGAGGAAGCTTAGCTTAGCTGTGTAGGTAATTCTTGGTTGAAACTGTATCTTTTAGAACTTTGAAGATTGGGCTCCAAGCTCTCCTAGCCAAGAGTGTTTCTGTAGATAAGTCTGCTGCTCTTCTAATTGGTCTTCCCTGGTAGGTAGTCTGACCTTTTTCTCTTGCTGTCTTCAGGAGTTTTTCTTTCTTTTTTTTTTTTTTTTGAGTTGGAGTCTCACTCTGTTGCCCAGACTGGAGTGAAGTGGCCGCTCCAAGCCACTGCAGCCTCGACCTGCTGGGCTCCGACGATCCTTCCACCTCAGCCTTCCAAGTAGCCAGAATTACAGGCATGCACTACTACGCCTGGCTGATTTTTTGATTTATTGTAGAGATGAGGTCTCGCTGCCCAGGTCGGTCTTGAACCTGCGGGCTCAAGCAATCCACTCACCTCAGCCTCCCAAAGGCACAGGATTACAGGCTGAGCCACTGAGCCCAGCCAGGAGTTTTTCTTTTATATCTACTTTGTGTAGGTGAATTACTATGTTTCTAGGAGTTGGTCTTCTCATTTGTTGTCTTGCAGGGGTATCTGAATCTTCTGTGTTTGAATGCTTGCATCACTGATGAGATTAGAGAAGTTTTCTTGGATAATTTAATGGAATGTTTGTTCAAGGGTGGTCTCTATCTCTCTATCTGCCACAAGGATTCCAATTAATCTTAGGTTTGACCTCTTGAAATAATCACTCATCTTTTGGGGTTTTGTTCTGTCTTTTAAAGCTTCTTTTCTATGTTTTTAACAGCTTGGGTTAGTTCCATATTTTGATTCTCAAGTTCTGAGATTCTTTCTTCAGATTGGTTAATTCTGCTTTCCATGCTTATCAGTTTGTTATTTATTTCATTCACTGTATTCTTTATTGCTGTTATCTCCGTTATCAACTCCTTCATTCTTTCCTCTTGTCTCTCCTCATTTCTATTTATTCTCTCTATTAATATCTTGATATCTGGGTTTGTGTTTTGAGACCAGTCATTCTGGGAGCTCTTCATTGTTTGTGTTCCGAAGTCTGTTTTCTCAGTGGTTGACCTCCTAGGGGTCTGTGTGAGCCCATATTCTTTCTTTAGTTTTTCTTCATTTGTGTAGATTTCCCCACACACACACACTTTTTTGTAACCTCTTCTTTAATTCTGCTTGTTGTTCAGGGATAAGGGGTAGCTTTTACTTCTGCTTGATTGATTTCCTTATGTGGATGCTTTGTTCAATTCTGAAGCTGGACTGTGGGTGAGGGGCTGTACTTTTTGCAGTTTCCAGATTTAATTGAGGGTGGAGCTGTGATTCAGAAGCTATCTGCAGATCCTAGTATCCACTGACAGGTGTGTGGGCTCCCTGGAATGCACTTCCCATTGCCTTACAATCTGTTCAGTTGGGTATAAATTTGCCCCTGAAAGCAAAATGAGGTAAGAAAAAGGAAAATAATGGAAAAAGAAAGGAGGAGGACAAGATGAAGGTGGAGAAAGAGAAGAGGGAAAACAGACAGGTGTGCCAACTAACAAATGAAAAGAGACACAAAGACAGAAAAGTTTAAAATAAAAACAAAAACATACAGACAATTATACAAACACAGAAACCAAACAAAAATTCCCCTACTGATTTGCTTTCCCTCAAAAATACCCATACACAAACGGGAATTTTTTTTAAAAAGCATTAAAATAACAGAAACAAAGCAAGTACAAAAATGTAATCAGAAACAAAGAAAGAGGAGAAAAAAACTAAAACAAAAAATAAGCAGAGAACAAACAAGCAAAACAAACAAACAAAACAAACAAAAAAACAGAACTTGCTCCGAGGTTGTTCCTGTAACTCCAACTTCCTTTCAGCTCTGGATCCCAACCCCTCCCCTCTGCTCTCAGTGCTGGCTGATAGGGTTGCTCTCGGAGTGGGTCAGATGCCCCATGGGCTACAGTGGGAGTAGGGTGGATCAGATGTGGACTCACCTGGCTTGCTGCCAATGCTGTCAAGTCTCCCACTCAGATCTGATGTGTCTGTGCCTGTTCTAGCATGGGGGAGGGGCATCTGTCTCTCTGAGTTTGATGAGGAGATAACCTCTAGGACTCAGATTGGAGGATGGGCGGAGCTGGGCAGGGCGGTGTAGGTCTCTGTCTGTTCTCGGACAGAGAAAATGGTGCAGGTCGGGTCGACCTCACTGGTGGTGGGGCTCCTTTCCAGGTTTCCCCTGCTTTCTCCATGGATCCTGAAGATTGTGCTGCTCTGCTGTCACAGGTGATGGTGTGGACAGGGCACCAGGTGGTGAGGATCAGCTGCTTTCCACTGCCTCTTCCCAGGAGAGCCCCAAGAACAGCAGATAATCCTGCATGCCAGGGGCTCCAATCTCAGGGTGGTGGGGGTTGCAGTCACCTCTGGAGGAGAGCATGAACCTGAGTCTCCCCTCAGACGAACTTTCACTCACCCACTGGCACACACGCACTCACAAAGAAAGTCTTTATGGACACTTGCTTTTGCAGAGACTCTCACAGTCTGTCCTGTTCCGTCTCCAACTTGCCGGAAATATCTACACTAATCTTAAATGTACAGAGATTGGATTTTTACATATATGCATACGTATGTAAACATATGTACACACACACATTAATCAATGTAACCACCACAGAGATACAAAACATTTCTAGCATCCTCATGCCGGTTCCAAGTCAATACCTCCCCTAGAGATAACCACTATTCTGATTTTTCTCACCATAGATTAATTTTGCCTTGTCTTGATCTTTATATAAATGGAATTATGCAGGATGTACTACTTTTTGGTGAGCTTTTTCACTTAATATAATGTCTGTGAGATGTATCTGTATCAATAGCTTCGTTTTGTAAATACATGATATTTAATTTATCTTTTCTTCTATTGATGGACATTGGAACTGTTTCTGGTTTTTGGCTACTGTAATGAAAGCTGCTATGAACATTCTTATAATAGATGTCCTTTGATGAACTTTTTTGCAGGGCATATATTTAGTGTACTATAGAATTGCTGAGCTATAGGGTAGGTATGTCTTTAAAAAAAGAAAGAAAGAAAGAAAGAAAAGATACTGCCAACAGTTTTCCAAAGTGGTTGGATCAATTTACACTCCCATTAGCACTGTATGAGAGTTCTAGTTATTCCACATCTTTACCAACACTTGGCATTTGTCGATTCTTTCAGGTTTGGCCTAAATGAGAATGCAATGGTATCTCATATTTATTTTGCATTTCTCTGATGACCAATGATATCCAGTGCCTTTTCATAGACTTCTTGGCTATTTATGTGAAGGATTTGTTCGAGACCTTTGCCATTTAAAACATTTGTTTATGAGTCATCTTTATTTTATATATATAGAATATTTGATAGCCTATGACTTGATGAAGAGAAATTACTAATTTTAATGAAGTTCAGTCTAATAATTTTTTCTTTTATGGTTATGGTCAGACAAATATTTCCTATGGCTTTTTCAAAAATACTAGTTCTCAGATTTTTTGGTCTCAGAACCCATTTACACTCTTAAAAATTATTGAGTGTCCCAAAGTGTTTTTGTTTATGTATTTCATATCTGTCAATATTTACCATATTAAAAAGAAAAATAGAAAATTTGCAAATATTTATTCATTCATTCAGAGATAATAATCTCATTACATAACACAGATAACATTTTATGAAAAATTTATTTTCCAAAACAAACAAAAAATTGCAAGAATGGCATTGTTTTACTTTTTTTTTTGAGTTGGAGTCTCACTCTGTTACCCAGGCAGAGGGCAGTGGCACACTCACGGCCACCACAGCCTCAACCTGCTGGGCTCAGGCGATCCTTCCTCCTCAACCTTCCAAGTAACTGGAACTACAGGCACGTGCCACACATCTGGCTAATTTTTTTATTTACTGTAGAAATGAGGTCTCGCCAAGTTGCCCAGGCTGGTCTCAAACTCATGGGCTCAGGCAATTCTCTCACCTCGGCCTCCCAAAGTGCTGGAATTATAGATGTGAGCCACTATGCCCTGGCCACATTTTTGTAATCTAGTGAATGTCTGACTTAATAGACAATAGCCAAATTCACATCTGAGTCTCTGCATTCACTCTGTAGTAGTATGCATTTTGCTTTAAGTACAACCATGTGTCACTTAGCAATGGGGATACTTTCTTTTCTTTTTTTTTTTTTGAGTTGGAGTCTCACTCTGTCGCCCAGACTGGAGTGCAGTGGCCGCTCCCGGCCACCGCAGCCTCGACCTGCTGGGCTCCGGCGATCCTTCCACCTCAGCCTTCCCAGTAGCCGGAATTACAGGCATGCGCTACCATGCCCGGCTGATTTTTTTTGATTTATTGTAGAGATGAGGTCTCGCTGCCCAGGCGGGTCTTGAACCCGCGGGCTCAGGCAATCCACTCACCTCAGCCTCCCAAAGGCGCGGGATTACAGGCTGAGCCACCGACCCGGCTCTTTTTTTTTTTTTTAAGCAGGATTTATTGAGAGGACAGAAATGCTCCCTCAGTGGGAGGGGACCTGAGAGGGCTGCCCAGCAATGGGGATACTTTCTGAGATACATCAATAGGTAATTTCATTGTTATGCCAGCATCATAGAGTGTACTTACACAAACCTAGATGCTATAACCTTCTGTACACTTAGACTATAGGGTGTAACCTATTGTTCCTAGGCCACAAACCTGTAGAGTATATTACTGTACTGAATACTATAGACAAGTATAGACAAGTATAATACAATAAGTACTTATATATCTAAACATAGAAAAGGCACAGTAAAAATATGGTATAAACAATAACAAATGGTACACCTATATGGTGGCACTTTCTATGAATGGAAATTATAGGACTAGAAGTTGCTCTGGACGAGTCAGTGAGTGAGTGGTGAGTGACTAGGAAAGCCCAGGGCATTACTGTACACACCTGTAGACTTTATAAACACTGTATACATACTTAGGCGACACTAAATTTACTTAAATTTTTTTCTTCAATAATAAATTAACCTTCAAAAAATAAATTAATCTTCACTGACAGTAACATTTTTATTTTGAAAACTTTTTATTTTTAACCTTTTGCTCTTTGGTAATAACACTTAGCTTTTTTACTCTTTTATAATAACACAGCTTAAAAGACAAACACATTAGACAGCTGGACAAAAATATTTTCTTTCAGCCGGGCTTGGTGGCTCAGCCTGTAATCCCGCGCCTTGGGGAGGCTGAGGTGAGTGGATTGCCTGAGCCCGCGGGTTCGAGACCCGCCTGGGCAACTTGGTGAGACCTCATCTCTGCAATAAGTCAAAAAAATTAGCCGGGCGTGATAGCGTGCGCCTGTAGTTCCAGCTACTTGGAAGGCTGAGGTGGAAGGATCACCGGAGCCCAGCAGGGCGAGGCTGTGGTGGCCGGGAGCGGCCACTGCACTCCAGTCTGGGTGACAGAGTGAGACTCCAACTCAAAAAAAAAAAAAAATTTCTTTCTTTATATCCTTATTCTATAAGTCTTTTTCTATTTTTAAAATGCTCTATTTTTAGATTTTTTTTATCTTTTAAATTTTGTTGTTAAAAATTAAGACATGGTCGCTGCTTTGAGCTATGGCCAGGCCATGTATCCTAGCTTTAGCCCCCCCTGTACCTTGGGGAGGTGAATCTCCTCTCTCTCTCTCTCTCTCTCTCTCTCTCTCTGTCTTTCTCTCTCTCCCCCCTCCAATTTACTTTCAAAATAAACTATATTTTCCAAGCTAAAAAAAAAAATTAAGACACAAACATGAGACTAGGTTTACACAGGGTCAAGATCATAAATAATATGTCTTGTACCTCCACATCTTGTCCCACTGGAAAGGTCTTCAGAGGCAATAACACAAATGAAGCTATCATCTCCAGTGATAACAGTCTTTTCTAGAAGACCTCCAGAGGGACCTGCCTGGAGAAACTACTGTTTTTTGTTTTTTATGTTTTATTTTTAGTTGGAATCTCACTCCATTGCCCGGGCTGGAGTGGTGGTTTATTTTTAGTTGGAATCTCACTCCATTGCCTGGGTGGAGTGCTCACGGCCACTCCAGCATTGACCTGCTGGGCTCAGGTGATCCTTCTGCCTCAGTCTTCCAAGTAACTGGAACTACAGATGCATGCCACCAAGCCCGGCTAGTTTTTGTGATTTTTTTTGTAGAGACAAGGTTTCACCAAGTTGCCCGGGCTGGTCTCGAACCCCCAAGTTCAGGCAGTCCACTCACCTCCACCTTCTAAAGTGCTGGGATTACAGGCTTGAGCCACCGTGCCCAGCCAAAACTACTGTTTTCTAGTTAACTTTTTTTAATAGGTAGAAGGAATACACTCTAAAATAACAAAAAAACACAGTATTATAAATACATAAACCCATAACACAGTCATGTATTACCAAGGACTGTACATAATTGTATGTGTTATACTTTTATATGACTGATAGCACAGTAGATGTGTTTACACCAGTATTACCACAAACAGGCAAGTAATGCATTACACTTTGATGTTAGGATGATGTCACTAGACAATAATAATTTTTCAGCTCCATTATAAATAGGACCACCATCACATACATGCAGTTAGTGGGTGACCAAAATGCCCTTATGTAGCACTTGACTATATGTGAAGAAAGTCTAGCCTCACAGAAATATGGAGTTGCAAAGGGAGGAGTATTTTAGTAGACTTTTAAGATAATTGTGGATATTCTTTTTGACACTATACTCAAAACTCAACAAATGGTAGCTCCCCAAGATTACTTACAGTGGAGTTTGAAACCATATCAGTGAATTTTGTTTCATTACATTAAAATCTATTGATTTGTCTTGCACTTGGATGGATAAATTTTACCCATGCATGATTTTGTAACATCTAGTCTTAGCCATTTGGAAAATATTGGTTCACTGAATCATGTGAACCTTCCAAACATTGACACATTTCATTATATGATTGCTTTAATAAATATATATGCATATCAGTCATTTATATTACCCCTGATTTCATCAGAGAAGTCTTATTCAGAACCTGTCAATCTCACAGTGGTAAAAATTGTGATGGGCTCACTTCATTGATTTTTGAGAAAATGTCTGCCAAATATTCATGTCTGAATAACTATAAATTTTAGTCATTCTTGCAGCTAAAAATAGTATTTCATGAAAAAAAAAAGCCACTATTTCCTCCCACAATTCAAACAATTGCACCAGTGCTGCTTCTTAAGCTAACTATTATATTTTGGTTTCCAACAGGGGTGCTTTAAGTTGGCTTCCCATGTGGCAACAGAATACAAAATATTAATGTAACATTTAAAAAGAATATTAAAAGGAAATGTACTCGAGTCAAGATTTAATAAGATTAATAAATTTTATTGCTTCATGAATTACATTCTAAAGAGAACTGGCTTTTGTTTGTTGTTGTTACTATGAGTTTATGATAATCAAGAATACAATGACAGCCGGCTCGGTGGCTCAGCCTGTAATCCCAGCACTTTGGGAGACCGAGGCAAGTGTATTGCCTGAGCCCGCGGGTTCGAGACCTGCCCGAGCAACTCCGCGAGACCATATCTCTACAGTACATCAAAAATTAGCCCGGCGTGGTTGTGTGTGCCTGTAGTTCTGGCTTCTCGGAAGGCTGAGGCGGGAGGATCTCGGGAGCCCAGCAGATCGACACTGGGGTGGCTGTGAGTGTGCCACTGCACTCCAACCTGGGCCACAGAGTGAGACTCCAACTCAGAAAAAAAAAAGAATGCAATGACTATTAATGCGTACAGTCATGATGCCACTGCCTTAATTCATGCTAAAGGACCAGCAGTTTTACCCACCATTGCATTTGCACCGTCAGCGCAAATGTCGACACAACGGATATGCATACTACCTCCTAGTACTATCATAAAAATACTTCTGAATTTACAGACTCCCTAAAAAAGTCGTCTCAGAAAACTCAAGAGATTCTGCGGATTACATTTAAAAACCACTATTCTAGATGCTTTAGTGTTTTACCTTTCACAATTAGGCCTTGATACATCTCAAATGAATTTTTGTGGAGTTGGAGACCATCATACTTGGTGATCTATCACAGAAACAAAGAACCGAATTCTCACTCGTAAGTGGGACCTGAACATTAATCACAATAGCACAAGAGAGGGACCGACAGTCGCGGGACACTGCCGGGGACGGGGGCGGGGCATGTAACAACACATAGGGTACTTGGTTCTAAATCAGGGGAAGTGAAGACCAGTGGAGGCCCAAACTTCACCAGCAGGTAGAATATTTATGTACCCCACATCTTCATAATAAAATTAAGCTTCAGCTGGGCTCGGTGGCTCAGCCTGTAATCTCGCGCCTTGGGAGGCTGAGGTGAGTGGATTCCCTGAGTCCGCGTGTTCGAGACCCACCTGGGCAACTTGGCGAGACCTCATCTCTACAATAAATCAAAAAATCAGTCGGGTGTGGTAGAGCATGCCTGTAATTCCAGCTACTCGGAAGACTGAGGCGGAAGGATCGCCAGAGCCCAGCAGGTCGAGGCTGCGGTGGCTGGGAGTGGCCACTGCACTCCAGTCTGGGCGACAGAATGAGACTCCAACTCAAAAAAAAAAAAAATCATTAAAAAAAATAATAAAATAAAATTTTAAAATTTATTTTTTGTGTGTGGCATGAAATAGAGGTCTAGGTCCTCCCCCTGCAAACCTAGGAATATCCTATTGTTCCAGAACAATGTATTGAAAAGACGATCTTTTACTCACTGAAGTGAAATTGGCACCTTTGTCATCAATCAACTGACTATTATGCATGTAATCTATTTCTGAAATTTCTGGGGTTTTTTTTTTCCATTGCTCTACTATCTATCATTGTGCCAATAACACACTTTTTTACATACCAAATTTGACAATATTTTTTGGCAGCTTAAGTCTTCCAACTTCTTCAAGATGGTCTAGGCTGTCCTAGGATTTTTATATTTATGTAATTATTATAGTAAATGCTACATAAATTTTAAAATAAGTTTGTCAATTTCCAACCCTCCTCAAAAAAATACCTATAGTGATTTAAGTTGCAATTGCACATATTTATAGATACATTTGAGAAACATTAAAATATTAATGACATCTTATGATTTCTACTTCTTTTGAGTTTCTTTTCATTTCTTCCAGCAACATTTTATAGTTTTTTGGTGAGTAGCTGTATCCCTTGATAATACACTGGCAGAATAGCACTAAAAAGTCAAACAACCTGGTAATAACGATAATCTTTGTCTCATTTCCAACTTTAGGGAGATATAATTATGATATTAGCTGTAGGATATTTTTTGTATTTATGCTCTATCAGATTGAGAATGTTTCTGTCTCTTCTTATTTTGTGAAATTTTTTCTCCAAGAATGGATCCTGTATCTTATCAGCAACTGTTTGAGTTATCATATGATTTCTTTCCTTTATTCTATTAATGCAATGAATTGCATAATTTGATTTTTTTTTTTTTTTGAGTTAGAGTCTCACTCCTTCGCCCAGGCTGGGGTGCAGTGGCATGCTCACGGTCACCCCAGTATCCACCTACTGGGCTCCAGCGATTCTTCTACCTCAGCCTTTTGAGTAGCCGGAACTACAGATGTGTGCTACCATGCCCGGCTATTTTTTATTTTATTGTAGAGATGAGGTCTTGCAAAGTTCCCTGGGCTGATCTCAAATCCACGGGCTCAGGCAATCCACTCGCCTCGGCCTCCCAAAATGCTGGGATTACAGGCTGAGCCGCCTAGCCCGGCCGCATAACTTGATTTTAAAGTGTTAAAACAATTTTGCATTCACTGAAATAAACACTATTTGGTCATGATGTGCTATTCTTTTCCTATTTCACTAAATTCAATTTGCTGACATTTCATTTAGAATTTTCATATTTATGTTTATTCGGTATATTGGCCTATAATTTTCTTTTATTGTAATGTCTTGACAGTTTTGATATTGAAGTTACATTAACTTTCTAGAACAAGTCTAGAAGGGTTAACTCTTTCTCTATTTCATGTCTTGGAGTAGGTTGGTGTTACTTCTTCCTTTGATATTTAAAGGAATTTAGCCAAGCTTGGTGGCCCAGCCTGTAATCCCGCTCCTTAGGAGGCTGAGGTGAGCGGATTGCCTTAGCCTGCGGGTTCGAGACCCGCCTGGGCAATTTGGCAAGACCTCATCTCTACAATAAATCAAAAATGAGCCGGGCGTGGTAGCGCACACCTGTAGTTCCAGCTACTTGGAAGGCTGAGGCGGAAGGATCGCCAGAGCCCAGCAGGTCAAGACTGCGGTGGCCGGGAGTGGCCACTGCACTCGTCTGGGCGACAGAATGAGACTCCAACTCAAAAAAAAAAAAGGAAGCCGGGCTCGGTGGCTCAGCCTGTAATCCCGCGCTTTGGGAGACTGAGATGAGTGGATTGCCTGAGCCCGCGGGTTCGAGACCCGCCTGGGCAGCGAGACCTCATCTCTACAATAAATCAAAAATCAGCTGGACGTGGTAGCGCGCGCCTGTAAATCCGGCTACTCAGAAGGCTGAGGCGGAAGGATCGCCGGAGCCCAGCAGGGGAGGCTGCGGTGGCCGGGAGTGGCCACTGCACTCCAGTCTGGGCGACAGAGTGAGACTCCGACTCAAAAAAAAAAAAAAAAAAAGGAATTCACCCCTAAATCACTTGGGCTTCAAGGTCATTTGTTTTGTTTTGTATGGGGAGGGGAAGATCTTTTAAAGAATATTTTTATTGAAATATAATCCACACACTGTAAAATTCAGCCATTTAAAGTGTACCATTCAACAGTTTTTAGTGTATTTACAGAGTTGTGCCACTGTCACCATAATAAATTTTAGAACATTTTCACCACCCCAAAAAGGAACCCCTCCCCCAACCTTTGGTAACCACTACTGTACTTTCTGCTTCAGTAGACTTGTCTAGTCTGCACACTTCATAGAAGAAGAATCATAATACTTGGTAGGAAGGTTTTAAATAATAGAGCCCATTTCACAAACAGGTATATGACTATAAGGACTTTCTGTTTCTTCTTGTACCCATTTTGTTCAGTTGCATTTTTAAAGAACTTTGCCCATTTCATCTAAGTTCTCAATATTATTGGCATAAAGCTGTAAATAATAACTTTTTCTTTATTGGAGTCTCACTCTGTTGCCTAGGCTGGTGTGGAGTGGCATGATCATCATCAAGGCTACTGCAACTTTGACCTGCTGGGCTTAGGTGATCCTTGTGCCTCAGCTGTCTCAAGTAACTGGAACTACAGGCATGCACCACCATGCCTGGCCAATTTTTTAAAAATCTGTTGTACACAAGGTCTCGCCATGTTGCCCAGGCTGGTCTTGAACTCCTGGACTCAGGCAATCTTCCCACCTCATCATCCCAAAGTGTTGGGATTACAGGCGTGAGCCACCATGCCCAGCCTAATAATAATACTTTGTTTTTATTTTCTGTGTGATGTTTTATGATGTCTTCTTTCACATTTGTGATATTGGCCATTTATATTTTATTTATATTTTTACTCTTCTTTTTTTCCTAATGAGTATTGCTAGATTAGGAGATTATGTTGTTGTTTTTATGTTTTCCAATGATTAATTTTTGGTTTGTTGACTTTTCTCTATATCTGCTTTATATTTGTTGATTTCTGATCTATTACATTTTTCTTTTTACTTACTTTGGGTTTAACTTACTATTTTTCCAGTTTCTAGAGATGGAAACTTAAATCATTGATTAAAAAAACAAAAACCCTTATCGTTTTTATATATGCATTTAAGGTTTTTTGTTGTTGCTGTTTTTTTGATTTGGAGTCTCACTCCATCGCCCAGGCTGGAGTGCAGTGACACACTCATGGCCACCCCAGCGTTGACCTGCTGGGTTCAGGGTGCGCTACCACTCCGGGCTAATTTTTTGATGTATTGCAGAAGTGAGATCTTGCCAAGTTTCCCAGGCTGTTCTTGAACTGTGGGCTCAGACAACCCGCTCACCCCGGCCTCCCAAAGTGCTGGGATTACAGGCTGAGCTACCGCACCCAGCCGCATTTAAGGTTAACCTTCCTTCTAACTAATGCTTTAGCTACATCCCCCAAATTTCTTTCTCTCTCTCTCACCCCCTCCCACCCTCCCTCCCTCTTTCTCTCTCTCCTCCCTTTTCTCCCTTCTTTTCTCTCTCACTCCTCAAAGAGACTTCTTTCAGATGGTGGGCTATCTCACAGGGCCTCTCCACACTTTGTAAGTTTGTATAGTCCTGAATGAGGAGTCAATCTTTGAATCACTTGTGACCTCTGGTTCTCACATTGTGTATTGGACGTTCATAGCTTTAAAGGGCAGGAAGCAGCTGACGCAGCAGCAAAGTCAGACCATAACAATCTGATTTTAATCTAGTTATATCAGCTTTCTTTTGAGTAGTGTTTACATATCTTATTTATCTTTTTCAGTTCTTTTTCTTTTAGCTCATTTCTTTATCATTAAAGTGTGTCTTTTGTGTCTCTCGTAAATAACATAGAGTTGACTCTACTTTGTTAAATTCAGTCTGACAATTTTTTGAATTTGAAATTGATTTTTAAAAATCAATAATTAATGTAACTGTTGATATAGATGGCTGTAAGTCCATCATTTTGCTATTTGCCTTAAATTTTTATTTTATTTATTATTCTATTTACCCTGTGCATTTTTAAATTTTTTCTTGACTTACCTAAAAACGTGTGCTTAAATACTTAACTATTTGATTAAATGCATTGATTAACCCTTTGCATTCAAAGATGTCTTGCGGATCACCTACGAGCAACTTGACTGCACTTTTAAACAAAATAATGAAAAACTTCACATTAAATAGTATAGTGCTGGAACCAATGATTTTATTGTAATGACATTTGGCTTATAATGGAATTTTGGACATTGAGGAACTCATGACAAAAAAATCAAAATTGTATATATTTTTCTAATGTGTGGTAACGTGTGAACAGTTACTGATGTGCATTGCAGGTTCATTGATACATGTTGTGCAGTAGTAATTTGTTAGATGCCTTCCACCTTGTGTTTTTCTATTCAGGCAGGCAATACAGTCTCATCTTCTTCCTCCTACATTAATAATATATAATTTATTGTCCAGTCTGTTGTTCAAAGATAATGTGGAAGGATGCGCTCTTGATTCCTGAAAACTACATTTAAACTGATTGATCAGAAGCTTGTGAAATGTCAAATGGGACTTAGGTTTGTCTTTCTCTCTTTCTCTCTCTCTTTCTTTCTTTCTAAGAAAATAAATGTTAAAATTTTAAAAAATTAAAATTTAAAAAATTTTCTCAAAAAATGCAGAAGCATATTGATCTGCACAATCCACACCACTCATATTAGACATAATTTAGAATCATTTCAGGTTTTTTGACTGATAAAACATTTTCACCACGTAATGTCCTTGTGGTAAATTTCATTCCTACATGATTCCAAGTGCTGAGAACTATAACAATCCTTTTGTCCTTCCAACCAAGATGCGTAAGATTATTTTTCCTATACGCTCCTTTTTTTTTTTGGTTTAAAAACTTTGGCTTTTTTAGCCAAGTGTGGTAGCACATGCCTGTAGTTCCAGCTACTTGGAAGGCTGAGGCGGAAGGAACGCCGGAGCCCAGCAGGTCGAGGCTGTGGTGCCGTGAGTGTGCCACTGCACTCAGCCTAGGTGACAGACTGAGACTCCAGCTCAAAAAACAAACAAAAAAAAACACTTTGGCCTTTTGATTTGTGTTGGTTTTCCTTTTAGGTTGACTTTGTACCAGTAAGATGACATTTTATCTTTAGTAACTCTTCTGCTATGACGATACTAGTGTAATATCTGTTAGTAAACATGTGGTATCCTACTGCATTGGGAACTTTTTCCAACAACTTTTTATATAAAAGTAATGGAATCCTGGTGCTTACTGGATGATCAGGTTGAATGATGTTTTCAGATGTTATGCTGCCATAGTAGGAAAGTACTGAAAAAAAATACCCTAATTTTGAATCAGCTAGAGCATAAATGCATATACCCCATTTGGTAGGCTTATTTGGATTGGATGTTATAAATGACATTGGCCCTTTAAGTTGAACAACAGATTTGTCAACACAAATTGCCTGATCTGGTATGAAATATTGTGAAAATTTTAAATCAATGTATTCCAAATAATTTTTGGTCTTTTCGACATGAGTTCTGATTGTCCTGTTACTTGACACAGGTGTCTTCAAATGAAGCATCCAGAAGATTTGCATAAACCTTCTCTACTGAATGTTTCTAAAAAGAAGAGTATTTTACTACTAAAAGGAGTTGACCAGTACTCTTGCAAATTTGGTACTTGAATTATTCCCACATTTAAAATAACTGCAATAAAAGCTAAAAATTCCTGTCAAAGTCATGACATTTATGCCAAATCGATTTGTATGGCAGTTGCTTTCTCATTTTTTCACCTATATAACAATTATTTATTTTATTACACTATCCACTCACTCATTTGTAAAATACAGAGTAAAATAGCTGATTTGTTCTCTTATGTTTCTTGCTATTTGTAGTCCTGCTGTTTGAGGATGTACAACAATTTATTCTTACGGGATGATTATCTTTTTCTGTAACATCTTCCCATTCTTCACTTGATGATACATTGCCTTCTACTTCAAAACTACTAATACGTTCATTGCTATCACTATTTATTCCATTTGCCCATATTCTTTTTTGTGGGGTGATATCACTATCACTACATCCACATAAGTGTCTATTTTTTCTAACTTATCTGCATAAAAGTCTAAATCTAACTCATCTTCACTGCTGCTAATATTATAACTCCCACTTTTGTCTTTTCATTTTGCTATTGTTCTGCAAACTATAGAAATGATACAATTTCTGATTGTAAATTGCAAAATCAAGAAATGAAATTTATCAAAGACTATTACTTTTTCAATTTTACTTTTCTGACTTAATGCAGATATATTTGATCCATGCTGCTTGATATTTCAATATAATCAAACTTCAACTTCGAAAGTCTCTTTCTTTTAAGGCTACGGTAACTTGCATGTCTATCTTTTCAATTATGCCATATGATACAAAGGGTATATCCACAGATGCCTTTCTTATACAAATACTCTTTCTCTTTACCTTCTGTTACAAAGAAGTGTCAGCACCACCGTGAAAGCACTTCACACATTCTCTTTCTACATAACGCCAGTTGATTTTTTGGTTTTTTTTTTGAGTTGGAGTCTCACTCTGTCACCCAGACTGGAGTGCAGTGACTGCTCCCGGCCACCGCAGCCTCGACCTGCTGGGCTCCGGCAATCCTTCCGCCTCAGCCTTCCAAGTAGCTGGAACTACAGGCGCGTGCAACCACGCCCGGCTAATTTTTGATTTATTGTAGAGATGAGGTCTCACCAATTTGCCCAGGCAGGTCTCGAACCCGTGGGCTCAGGCAATCCACTCACCTCTGCCTCCCAAAGCGCGGGATTGCAGGCTTAGCCACCGAGCCCGGCTCAGTTGATTTTTTTAAAATGTATATCTCAGTATATATTCCATCTCATTATTTGCTTTTTTGTGCAATTTGAATGAAAAACTTCAAGGAATCATACTTTTTTTGAAGAATTTGTGCTGGCATTTTGTCCTGTATAATCACCAGCAATCTCTTTATGCTCTCTGAGAGGGGACATCCAAGTGGTTTGCTAGATTTATGATGTCTCCTCAGAGGGGATATCTGAGTGCAAAGGGCTACAACACTTATTTTTGTTATTCCATTTTATCTTCTCTATTAGCCTTTCAGTTTTACTTTAGTATTATTCATTTTGTGGTTACCCTAGAAATTACAATGTGCAATTTGGACTTATTACCATCTATTCAATGTTCATTTTTACAACTGAATTTTCAGCAATGAAATACTCCACACTAATTTTAGTCCTCCATTTAGCCTCCTTTGTGTCATTGTTGTCATATAGTTTACTTCTGCTTGTGCATAAGCCTTGCTTATTTAATATGCTTTAAATTTCAATATTCTTTCATATTTGCCTTCAATTTATGCTATCAATCCTCTTCACTTCTTCTTACTGCTCTATACTTTCATCTGAGATCATTTTACTTCAAAGGGAATAACCTCCTTTAAAATTTCCTTTAGTACTGGTTTACTGGAAAAAGAGAAGACTGCTCAGCTTTTGTTTGTATGAATGTGTTCATTCTGAGTTTTGAGGGAGTTTTTATAATTTCTAGAATTCCATATTGATAGATTTTTGTTTTTTTCTTTTAAGATGTCATTCCATTGTCCTCTGACTGCCATTTTTTGTGTGTGTGTGTGAAGTTGGCAGTCTTACTGCTGCTTCTTTGAAAGAAATATGTCATCATCATCTGGCTGCTTTCAAAATTTCCCTTTCTCTTTACAGTTTAGAAGTTTGATTATAATGTAAAGATGTATTATTTTCCATATTTATCCTGCTTTGTGATCACTGAACACTTGGACTCTATAGTTAATATATCAGTTTTGAAGATCTCCAGCCATTATTCCCTTAAATATTACTTCTGTCCAATTCTCTCTCCTCTCTGCTTGGGACCATAGTGATACATAAGTTGGATATTTTGACTGCCTCACACATCTCTTGCATTCTGGTCACTCTTCTCTTTTTTTCTTTCTGTACTTTGGTTTGATATTTTCTATTTACTGATTTTTGACTTTATTACAAACTTATTCAAGAATTTCTTAATATCACATCTTTCACTTTTTCAGCTTTAGATGTCATTATTATCCTTTTTCCATTATTTGTCAGGTTTATTGAAGTATAATTTAACCATAATATTCTTTCTATTTAAGGTACAATTCTGTTATTTTTAGCAAACACAATCAAGATATAGAACAGTTGTGTCTCTCCTCACAGTTGCTTTGTTCCCTTTTAGTTATCATTTCCACCAGCTCCCACAAACTACTGATCTGTTTTACTTCCATTTGATTATTCTTTATAAATTGCAATTCTCTGTTTTTATCCTATTTTGAACATTTTCATTTTTATATATTTCATATAGTTTCTGTAAAAGTCTTTGTCAATGTATCTCGATCTTATAAAATAATGCTAAAAAAGAAGTGGATTCACTTCTACCATCTACCTTCCTTTCTGCTTATTGGTCACATTTCCTGTATATTGTATATATTTTCTGGGCATTATATATAGAGAGATTGAGGTTGATGTTATTTTCCACCAGAGAGGGTCTTTGATCTACAGACATTTGAAATTCAAATTATTTTATACTGTATAAGTTACTCTGAAATTCTTTCCCTCTTTTTCCCCTGTGAGTTTTGTCTAGGTTGATGTGGATAGCTAGAGTGAAAGACCTAACTCTTGTCTCCAAGTCCTGTGCTTCAACTTCCTACAGTATATGTAGAGGGAGTTTAAACTGGATCATCTCTAAATACTCTTCCAGATCTGAAATTCTAATTTTCCTTTTATGAGTATAGAGGTATATAGTTTGTTCTAATAATATAGTTCTGGTCGTAATTATGATTTATTTGAGGTCGACTGTTTGATAAGAAACACAATCCCTATAGCAAATGTGTCATGACATTACTTTAAGATGTTTTGGCAAAATTTAAAGATTACTTGAATATAATTTCAGTATGCAAGACAAGCCATTTTAATAGTTCTGAAGCGATCAAAAAAGATAGAATTTACAATGCAAAAATGCAAAGTTTATTTTCTTAAATAAAATACTATATTCATATCTATACAAATAATTATTACAACCATTAAAATGTTACATTTAACAATAAAAATTTCAAAACTTTAAACAAGAGCATGGTTCAGAATATTCACACCCTAATACAATGCATTTGTAAAAAGATGTCAAAATAAACAGGACCTATTCTTATTTACAACTGTAGGACAATTTGATCATATTATACATATCTGCTCTAGATTCTATTACAAAACAAATTAGTTTCCATTAGAATTATAAATCAAATGATTTACAGTAATAGGACACAGTGCAAAGCAGACACTGCTGCCATGGTAATAGATGCAAATATTACACTAATGAAAGCACTAAAATTAGTTTGTTTTTTCTGGTAACTGCCCTACAGTAAGCTTCTCACCCAGTGTATCTATAAATAATTTGTGAAGGTAATTATGTTCTCAGATTTTTCAACTTTTTTTTACCAAAGTGAAAATATATATATGTATATTTATTTATATAGCCTGCTGAAAGTGGAAGCAAATCTTTTCTTCACAGTAACACAACTGCAGCATCTTAAGCAACACTGTCTGGTCCCTTTCTTCTTGGAAGATCAACAGTTCAACTCCCCTTAAACGTTACCATTATCCAAGTTCAGTGCCTCAGTGACCTCATAGACTAAACAGGATTTTAAGACTTGAGGGGAGGGAGGACTAAGAAGTCTCAGGAAAGTGAGGAAGGGATTAGATGGGGCAAACTTTAAGTTCCTTTGACATAATATATGTATAGGTGTACACTCAACTGAGAAAAAAATCAAAGATAATCTTTGGAAAAAAGTGTTAAATTACAAATGAAGAGTTAGCATCTATGTCTCATAAAGTTTCTAGTGGCACATTATGCAGTCATCTGAAATAACACCAGTTTGGATATTATGCCCAACATTTACATGTCTATGAAGCATCTGACCATATACACGTGCAAACAAAGATTAAAATTGATTCAGTTTGAGTAAATCTAGAAATAAGGATGTTGAATAACCACCACATAAAAGTTCTGAGTTTTAAAAGGCATTTTGCTACCAACTAGTAAGTTTTTTTGGGGGTTTTATTATTATTTTTTTTACAAATCAACATCAAAGATGGCTCAGAGAATGATAAGGCAACAGTGAGAAACATCAGCTGTACTTGTCTTCTAGGAGGTGTTTGATTACACAGCATGTACCATCATCCCAACTGGCCCTTTGCTATAACAGAAGAGTGGGTGAGTGATATGTTCCAATGGCTGGTCTAAGGACCAGAGGCACAGTTTCAGGTAAAGTGCAGGACCAGGGTGGAGGCATGTGGACAGATCTAGAAGTTTTGTGTCCAACAAGGTCCTCATGCTTCTTACCAGTGTATCTGGACTGCCTCAATCTGAACTTGGTGTCCCCACACAGATTCTAGTAGAAACACCCTCTAGGTTTCACTCCAGTACACAGGAAGAGTATAATGCAGAGAAAATATAGGTAAGTCCAAAAAAGGACCCTTTTGTGTTGAACTCTGGGGAAGGAAAAATGGTAACATTCAGCCAAAAAGGCATCTTGAGAAGAAACTAACTTCTGCCTTTAATTTGCATATAGTTATCATAAAATCATCAATCACAGGTTAACATCATACTAGCTTATCCAGCTTTTGGCTACTCCTATTGCCCTCTGGGTGCACACAGCCACAGGCATACTACCTCCAGGCAGAGGCAGCAACCATATAGACAACAGAATTACGACTTCCAGGCTCCTAAAGAGATCGACCCTGAACAGTTTCATTTTGGTACTTTTGTCCTTTCACTCCTTCATTAGAAAAAGACAAGTCCACTAAACCAAGGAACAGAACCATATGGCACACTGAAATATTTTAAATTAATTTTGAGCTAATTTTGTTTGATGAAATTGTTGTTGGCCTTTAAAAGAATAGGAGGCATAGTGGCCCCTAAAGCCAGGATTTGGGAATCACTTGCTTGAGAGTATGACTCAATGCCACATGCTGATCTAATAGATGGTGAGCCCCATAAGTGTTTCAAGGCAAAGGGGTGATCTTAGGAAATGCTCAGATTCCCTGCCACCTATCTGACATGGAACAGACAGGAAAAAATAAGAGCCTAAGTACCTATGTATCAAAGGAAAGATAAAGCTAAGAAGACGCATGTTAATAAGATTTTACCCTTTCTCAAATTTTAAAAATTGCACTCCCATTAAAATGTGTTTTTACCTTTTTTAGAGTTACTACTCCAAATACTGAAAATAGTTTCAGCCTCTCCCTCAAATGGCTAATATTAGAAGGCAAGAGCAAGGCAAATGAATTAACTTAAAATACTTAAATAGCTTTCTATTTTAAGAAGGCTAATTTTTAAAAGTTTATCTTTGCTTCTGTTCCACATAACCTTGATATGTGACTGGAAAATTGCTGCTAAAGAACAACCCTCCCTTCTCTTGCCCTGCTTCTGATATGTTAAATTTTGTGAATCATGGCCACTGAGGAATTCCCACAAAAACAAGTTTTCTGAAGTAGCTTAAAATATATGTCATCTCAGAGCATTGTAACCCCTGCCCCCCCAAGAAAAATGACATCAAACTGGATTCCTTTCATCTATGACTGACATATTAAAAGTTTATACGTGAAGAAAAATCTGAAATTTTCATTTCATTAGAAGTTACTGTTAAATGTTGAGAGGAATTAACCACTTTCTCTACAGATTCATATGCAACCAATAATGCTAAAAAAGAGAAATTATTTAATCAATGACTCTCACTTACGACTCAGATGTAACTTTGTGTATTTCCAGAAGTTAAAAAATAATTTGTAGAAATGGTTTTAGCTTCTATAGTCATATACTGTAAGGCAAGAATAACATTAAATTTATTATAAGCAAAAACTGACAAGATCTTCTGCCAACCCTTTACCAAAAAGTATATCCAGACTAGATATTATATAACAAATTTCCTCCCCAAAATCATGTAGCTCTAATGATCAAATACTTAATACTGCTAGTAAATCTCATATACTTGTACTTTTACGTCCAATAAGAGTACTGTGGTCTGAACACTTTGAGATCTGAGCTCATATATGAAATGAATTTAAATATATACATGCAGATGTCTGTAAAATAATTAGAGCTACATGTAGGCAAGAGCCCAACTATTTGCAGATAGTCACATCTTTCTTGAAATAAGCCGTACTGATACCTACTCATTCAAGATAAAACTATTAGACTGGGGAACCAAAAAAAAAAAAGAGAGAACAATTATTTTTTTGGAGGGTGGGCCCCTTGTAGTACAGGCTTCCCCTGCTCAAAAAGTGTTCTACGAACCTATCAGCATCAGTGTACCAGCTAGCATTGTTGTGAGAGGCTATGTTCAGCTTCAGTGAATTTTTTTTTTTTTTTTGGTGGATATTCCTTCAACACGTTTGCCCATTTTATGATAGGTGATTTACAAGTGCACCTGCTCACACTGCGCTAAGTATATTCAGCAGTTTTTAACCAAAAATCACATGACCTCTGTGTCCCACCCTTCCTATTCACCTGATCTCACCCCAGGAACTTTTTTTTATTTCCCCAGATGAAAAAAGTCCTCAAAGGGAAATGTTTTGCCGATGTGGAAGAGGTGAAACAAAAAACAGCAGAAGTACTAAAAGGCATCAAAACTGACAAGCTCAAAAACTATTTTGACAGTTGGAAAAAGCATCTCGATAGGTATACTGCCTAAAATGGAGAGTACATTGCAGGTGATTGAAGTTTAAACATGTAAGAATAATTTTTTTTAATAAATAAATTTTTGGGGTGGTCCCCCTTGTATTGTTGGAATGAAAGCACTGAGAAATGCAAACCCTATCTCTGAACACAGCTAAGCAGGAAAATACAATCAATACAACAGAAATACCTAAAAATAATGATTTTTGAGGCCTTTGCATTACAATGGTCAAAGTGAGCTTCTCCTCAGCTTAACTTAGCTCCAATTATAACTAGCAGTCCCCAGTCCTTCAGAACTCAACAGCCACTGTGAAGTGTGTGTGTGTGTGTGTGAGAGAGAGAGAGAGAGAGAGAGAGAGAGAGAAAAGAAGGGAGGGAGAGAAGAGGGAGGGAGGGAGTCAGGAACAGAGGGAGGGAGGAAGGAAAAATGAATAGTCAAACACATGGAAAATCACCCTTCTTGAAACTGGCAGATTGGACCTTTCACATATGAAGAAAAACTCAAATGGTAAAGCTTAAGATTCAGTTAAGAGAATTAAAAGGCAAGTCATAAATATCATTTTCCACAATACAAAATTTTGACTACTGTATTTATCACTTGTCATGTTTTAGTAACTTATTCATGAAGTTCTCCTATTCTTCCCCAAGACCATTTTGAAGAAAGAAAATACAGGTTTTTCTTGTTTACAGTATTTTTTTGTCCTCAGGAGGCTGCTTCAGTCAGCCGCAGAGAAAGAGAGGAAAGTTTGGTAAGAACAGTTAAAGAGGCACAACTGACCCTTTTGCTGAGTCTTTAGAAGAGGTATTCACTGGAGTTAACTGCTCTGACCAAACTATAGGAAACTTTTTTAGGATGGAAAAAAAAAAAAGATGGCCCTCGGATTCACTTTGTTAACAGAACAGTCAGAACAATTTATACACATCTCCCCCACCCATCCCATTTTTGGCAGAATGTAGCCACCACAAGATATAATAGGCTTAGCGGTTTAAGCAAAGGAATATACACCATTGTTTCCTTAGTTTTAAGTCTCAAAATTTAATATATATGTTTTTAAATTTACTATTGTTTTCAGTGGGGCTTTTCTTTTCTTTTTGTAGTTGAGGTCTCACAGGGTCACCAGACTGTAGTGCAATGGCATGATCTTGGCTCACCGCAGCCTCAAACCCCTGGGCTCAAGTAATCCTCCTACCTCAGCGTCCCAAGTAGCTGGGGTCTGCAGGCACATGCCACCACACCCAGCTCATTTAAAAAAAATTTTTTTTTTTGTAAAGATAAAGCCTTGCTATGTTGCTCAGGCTGGTCTCCTGTGCTCAAGTGATCCTCCTGTCTTGGCTTCCTAAAATGCTGGGATAACAGGAATGAATCACGGCACCTGGCCTTCAGTGGGGCTTTAAAAAATCCCAACCTACATCGTTTTTCTATGTATTAGCGTGTCTCAGGTCTCAATGTCCATTTTCAGACTACAGGCCTATTTTTAAAGGACTAGTTCATATTTAAAACCTGTTAGTGTACACACACACTCACACACACATATACAAAGATATATAGATATCTATATCTATATATCTTTTGAAGCACCATTTCACATCTACCAACAAGAAAAATAATGAACAAATTCATCTTC
The DNA here is from genome assembly GCA_027257055.1 of Cephalopachus bancanus. NCBI lineage: Eukaryota > Metazoa > Chordata > Mammalia > Primates > Tarsiidae > Cephalopachus > Cephalopachus bancanus. Next base: position 11,389,113 of record JAPVLO010000022.1, on the reverse strand, counting down.
TCATTATAATTCTGTTATGAAGGATAATAATGTAATAAACAATGCCATATTTAAAATATAAATACCTCAGTAAATGAAAATACTGACAGAGTTCAAACTCTGTTCAGAAATATTTTAAAAGTAAGGCTCAAATAAATGTGTAGATTAAGCCAGGCTCGGTGGCTCAGCCTGTAATCCCGTGCCTTTGGGAAGCTGAGGTGAGTGGATTGCCTGAGCCCGCGGGTTCGAGACCCGCCTGGGCAGCAAGACCTCATCTCTACAATAAATCAAAAAATCAGCCGGGCGTGGTAGCACATGCCTGTAATTCCGGCTACTTGGAAGGCTGAGGCGAAAGGATCGCCGGAGCCCAGCAGGTCGAGGCTGCGGTGGCCGGGAGCGGCCACTGCACTCCAGTCTGAGCAACAGAGTGAGACTCCGACTCAAAAAATAAAAAATAAAAATAAAAATAAAAACAAATGTGTAGATTATAAACACACTATTTACTGATCAATTTTTAAATGCATGTAAAAGAATTTATTTCAAAATCAAATAAATAGAATGAAGAGAGAATACTAAATATTCAGTTGATGAAACACCAATCATTAACTGAACCCATGCAAACTCCACAATATAACTGCTTTTACCCTTATGGCCTGATGCAAAATTCAAGTACAAAATGGAGAACATTTATGTACTCAATTTTATAGCTCTCTATATTTAAGGCTAACTGTCACAAGGAAGACCTTTGCTTTACAGATCTTGGCACATTAAAGGATAATGTCGCCCCCTAATTTGAAGAACACGACATGAAATCAGATCATTTATGGATTGTTATAATTTAGAAAGAAGCCTCTATCTAAACCAAACCTTGGGATTAAATTGATTAAACAATTCATTTATTTGCTAACGGCTTGACTTTAACTATGGACATTCAATTCAGCATCAACTCAATACCTTCCATGGGTAAAACACTGTTCTAGATGTTGACATTAGCCTGCATTTGGTTATTAACCATTGCATTTTATTAAGATGCCTGTACTTTTGGATAGCAACTCAACTATCTCAATGATCTATTCTATAAATTATCAACAATTGAGTTTAAAATCTAGGCTCCTTCTATTACCCAGTACATGCCAAAATGGTCTCCTCCAACTTCCAGCTGATTTGTATTTAGGTAATGTAAGATTGCAAATCAAATTTGGAAATATAAATCTACTTGGAGAATTAAAAAGCACACCATACAATTAAAAATAAAACATAACTTTTTTTGACAACTCAGTATTTGCATTATCTCTGACATGGCTTCCCTACATACAGAAGATAACTGAAAAGTGATTATATAAACACAAAGATATACACACATAATCCCTCTCTTCATGTACATGTCTGTGTATACACACACACACATACATTGGTAATCTCACTCATTACCTTTACATTTAATCAATTAAACAGCTGAACTGCAATCATGACCTAAAATATGGCTTATGTTGTGGGCAGGTCTGTTTGAAGACTGCTTGGAAGAGTCAGAGGAAGAGGAGTTTGCTATTGTAAGCAAAGGTGACATTGCTGAGCCATCAGGAAGAGCTGTAGCTATTTCTGGAAACAAAGATGTCATATTAAAATTTGATAGGTGAGAGTTGGTCATGTGCATTGGTGGCATATCAGGGAGAAGAGGAAAACTTGGTTGAGCAAAGCCAACAGGTCTGGGAGGAGATAAAATTGATCCAAATCGGTTATTCAAACTTCCACTGTTCACCTTCTCTGTGCTAGGATTTGAGAACATCTGATTAGAAAAATAGGGGATTGAAATATCATTGGACAGTGTAGGATGAGCAGGAGAATATGGGGGATAGAAGGATGGCAGAGTATTTTGGGGATCTACTGGGATGAGGGCTGGCGTTCGAGTGGCACTAGGCTGAGTAACCTGTGGAATGAAAGAAGTATTAGCATTTATTGGTGGATTCATGCCACCCTCAGGAATAAAAGAAAAACCAAAATTTTGTGACAGTGTATGCTGGTCAGGACCTGAATTATCATTAGGTACTTGTGGGCTATCAGGCATGAAACGGACAATACTTCCTCTCTTCTCGGTAGCAGGTTGTTGACGTCCAAGAATCATACTGCCACTAGTAGAGAGAGGGAGATGGGGAAGACTTGGATCAAAGACATTGCTATGTCTTTGGTTTCCAGAACGATTCCTTTCAGGCTGACGAATTTTGGAACCACTGCTGTCTTGCAGGAGATGCCTTGATCTCTGGGGTACTGAAGAAGTAGCCTGACGTACAGGAGGTCCTTGATCAGCATTTCCATGAGACACGGATGGATGTGGCAAAGCTGGTCTTGCAACCCCATGCATGTTGGTGGTGACTGGAGGGTTCATGTGGCCCTTGGTCCCATGACTGTCAGTGATCCTCATGGGATTGGATTTCTGTACAGAAACATTGGGACTTGTGTTTCGACCCTGAATATCTCCTGAGGAAGAGGAACTTGAAAAAGGAATATTCAAGGTGCTGTTCCTGGTGTTAATTGCACCTAAAGACATGTCACAACTTTCCCTATTCTGACTCTCATTCTCTCTTCTAATATGGACACTTTCATGAGTTGAGGGACAATTATATTCAATTGCAGAGGATGGCCCACACTGTGTATTCCTCTGATGCTCTGAGAGTGACCTCTGGTTCCCAATGACCTGATCACCAAGGTGAGGGGCAAGTAAACTCTGCATGAAACTTTGGTGACACGTATTTTCATTGTCCCTTGGTGGAATAGTGTTCCCTGTTGGGATGCTCTGAACTGGTGTATAAGGTAATCTCTTTTGACGGTCAATTGGTGGTGGACCAGTGTTTTGACTAATTCGAAAAGCCTGGGACTGCATACTCCTCAATGATGATACAGGATTGCCTATTTCATTGTTTCTTGACGATTGTACTTCAAAATTACTCGGGGGCTGTTGACTGGCTCCACTTGCTTTAAACGTCTGACAATCAGAAAGGCGAATATCTGAGGCTACAGCATGGTCCACACGACCCTGCATATTATGAATAGCCAAATTCTTATTTCTGGAAACATCAAGATAGCTTCTCATTTCAAGCTGGTCTGAAACTCTAGAACCCTGAATTGATATGCCCATTCTCTGCTCTGAATTAGAAGATGTCTTTCCAATAAGTGCCTCAGCAGAATAACTTGAAACTCTGTTTCTCTCTGGCCTATGTGGAGTACAGGTCATGTCAGAAGGTCTAGTCACAATACTTGGTTGGGACACCATTTGCTGCTCTAAGCCTCTTGATGTCAAAAGCCTCTGCATTGGATTGTGTCCCGATACATGTTCAGAAGAAACTCCTGAACCTTGCTGTCTGCTTCCAACATCCTGCTGTTGGTGCATAATATCTTGATTGAGATGGTTCTGGGGATGGTTATGGTGGTTTCGGCTAGTGGAAGGGTTTTCACAGCTCTTCTCTGGCTGGGAACTTCCAAAGTGTTGCTGCATTTGTTGCTGCATCTGTTGGTGGTGGGGATGTGGCTGACCATTCTTGGGTCGAGATTGGTCCGTTCCATGGTGCTTCGGTTGCAAGGAAAGCTGAGAGGCCTGAGTGCCCTGAACGAGATTCCTCTTCTTCTGCATCTGAACTTCCTGTTGTAGGGTCCTCTGTTGGTGGACATTATGGGGCTGAGAGTGAACAGAGCTCTCTGGATGAGGTACGTGGTGCTGCAGCTGATATAAGTGATGCCTCTCTCTTAACTGCCCTGCTTGCTGCTGCTGCTGTTTTATGTAGAGATGGTTACTGTGAAGGTGAGATACCCCTTGAGCTGGAACATGCTGCTGTAAGGCCTGCAGATGCTGATTGGCCTGGGTTTGCTGCTGCTCTGCAACAGGAGGCTGAGAATTACACTGAACTTCAGTTTGCCGCAATGAAGGGGCCACAAAGTTGTTACTAGGTGGAAATAATCGTGTAAGGCCATCTCCGTGTGCTGGGTTGCTTACAGGCACAACTGAGTTTGAGGAGTTGGGAGGGATCTGACTAACCATCATTTGAGCTTGATCAGAAATGCTGTCTGGAGTTCTGCTCATGAGGGACATACTTTCAAGTCTGAGGGGGGCTGGCTGACAATGCTTCTGACGTTTAGCTGAAGACAGTAAAAGGTCCTCTTGGACAGCACGTTTAGCAGAATCCTTACGGCTTTCGTGACTTGGCTTTAAGAGTGGCTCTTGAATCTGTGAATTTGGTATGGTACTGGTCATAGTATTTATCTGTTCTTGGGAATACTCGGTCATCAGAGATGGCCCAGGAGGCTGACTACCATAGGAGCCAGATGAAACAGTCAGATTCACCGTTGCAGGAACAGTGGTTTGCTCTGAAGTTTGGGACAGACCTGCACAGCTGACCAGAGGATGGCTGATGCTGCTCTGATGGATAAGATTATTCACACTTAAACTGGTGATGCTCGGTGGTTGAGAAGTAGAAGCCTGTAAAGAGGCATTTGACGTTTTAATTCCTAGAGAACAACATGGTTTTTCACGGGGCTTTCCCCTTTCCACAGCTGTTTCAATTGAATCCTGAGAATTAAATTCACTTGGTGTTGCTTCTGCCTGTCCTGTGCCATTCTCTTTAGGTATCTGTGATTTGAAAGGTGGGTCTCTCTCTAAAGATGATGCTTCAGAAGGCTTTGAAGTAACTTCCCTCATATCTGCCTGGAGGCCAACTTTTCCCTTCTCAAGGTTCTCCTGGTCAAAAATAGCTCTTGCTGCAAGAGCTACTATATCAGTTTGCTCTACGAAGGGACAGCTGTCACATGTATTAGTCGTTGCATTGCCGGTCACATCCTCCCTAGTTGTTTCAGGAAGCATGGATGCAACTGAGAAACTACGACTACTGCCAGAACTGGTGGACATGGGAGAGTCAGCCTGCCTACTGGTGACCAAAGAGCCATTAATAACCTCCTGATCAGGAAGGCAGGAGTGATGCTGAGGTGGATCTCTGTCATCATTGTTCATCAGTAATATTTCCTGTTTGGGATGTAAATTAACACTTGATTCAGTTATTTGAGAATTTTCTGAAGAAAAGTCAGGATGATCCATCTGATCCGAAAGAGATGATTTCTGTGGGTCTTTTTCTTTAGCAAGATCAGATAGCAATGTGGTTAAACCTTGCCCCTTTAAGAGACCTGTGTTTTGCATTGTATCTGATGAATCTTGCTCAACTCTGCAAGGTTCAGCAATGATTTCCACCTCAGAAACACAGTCAGTACCTGTAGTGCTCGTGGTAGATGACAATCCAGAAACCTGAGAAACCAAAATGTGAGCATCATTTGGAGATGGAATTAACACATTGGCTGAAGTGCAGGATTTGGCAGCACTTGACAATGCTAAACTAGTTGGTGATTTATCCTGAGATGTCTCTTGTTGCAAACTGGGTGTAGAATCTTTGGGTTTTGCTGGGGCCACTGCAAAATGTTCACTTGTTACAGATTCTTGGGAGGGTGAGCTGGACTCTTCTGCTGGTTTAGATTTGGATACAGACTCTGGTATTACTGATTCAGAATTTAGAATGTCCAAGGAATGCGAAACACTTACACTATTTGCCTGGGACACAGGGACAGATGGTAATACAGCAGGGAGGCTTTCCAGCAGTCCATTACAGGGTGGCTCTGCCGGGCCTTCAATGCTGGGACAGTCCAGCTTGCTAACATCTCTGACTGAATTCAGGGGACATGCTGACTTGTTTGCTGCTAAGTGTTTCTTGGCACCTGGCTTCTTATTCAACCTTTTTGACTTCACGTTAGGTGGCAAACAAGCAAGAGTGTTCATGGAGGGAGTAGTCACTAGATTGTAAGTACTGGGTAGTGTGGCTGAATTACCTGTTGTCACAGGAGGTGCTACAGTTGTTGCTAATGAAACACAGTTAGCTGAGGTGGTTTGACTATTTGCAGCAGTTTGAGGATTGGCAGGCTGGCTAATAGACAGTTGTACACAGCTTTGCCCAGCCATCTGTGATATGCTTTGATTGAGGCTGGCCAAAGCACCAAATGTATTCAGGGCAACATTGGTATTTGGATCTTCGCTGGTGGTAGGTTGAATAATTTGCATAGGGGTTTGATTGGTAGTTCCTGATGAAGACATCACAGGCTGCAAAGCAAAGAGCTGTCCATTTAAAGAAATGGTTTGAGGCTGTTGTTGGTTTGACATAGTAACTGAAAAAGTTTGTGTTGAGCTAGATGTTGATAAAGATGAAGGTCTTGGTAATATGTGGACAAGATGCTTTCCTCCAAAAGTCTGTGGGGTTGAAACATTTTGCACTGAATTATTAGACCCTATTATAGTATTGGCTCCATTGATAGGGAGTCGAACAGAACCAGGAGGTGGAGCAGAGAGGAGTGGCAAAGGATTCTGATTAGCTGCCTGTATGATTACTATCTGTTGACCTACTGTTTGGTTGGGAACCTCTGCCCTCACCACTGTTGGACATGGGGTGGTGCTGGGAGGCTGAAGAATGATAACATTCTGATTAGCTGGAGTTGCATTAACGGCCGACCCAACTGGCTGAGCCATCTGAATTACCTGCATTGCTGAATTCAGTGGAAGGATATTTTTTGGAGGCTGAGATTTAACCTGTGGCTGGGCAATTAGTGACTGCATAGGTAAAGATGGACATGAAGGCAAGGTTACAACTACTTGCTCAACTGACTGTCCATCTGCTAGAAAGGAAGTATTCAAGTTGATGCCTGTAGCCACGTGTCTACTGTGGTTGCTTGTGGTGGGGCTAGTACCAGACTCATTTAATGCTGGAGTCATGGTGGAAGATGGTGTCTGGCTTAAAGGCTGAATAGTGTTTCCTGCCAGTTGCAAAGTAGTCCACGTTGTCTGTGTGTTTCCAGCTGAAGAAATTCGGGTAAGGCTATTAATGTTTTTCAAATCTGAAGCACTAACACTTGAAGAAGGCAAAGAACAAGGAAGAGTCCAACCATTGTCCACAGAGTTTGCAGACAGAGTGCTTACAGGAGTGGTGGCCTTCCCTACTCCAGAGACAGACGGTGCCACCACCGTGGCTGTACTTGTCAAGTCTGCACTCTTGCTGTTGCTCACTGGAGAAGATCCACCGGCAGATCTGGGAGGCTGGGAGCAGACTGTGGTGGTAACTGAAACAACAAAGGTGTTTTGAAAATCACCTCTCAGGTCCTGTATGTTCAAGCAGGACTTGTTTCCATGGTGCACTTTAGTGGCAGTTGCTGAGGAGGTGGGGGGGATGCTTGTAGCACAAGGGACTGTTTTCTTCAATAATTTGGGGCTCTCTTGACCATTCTTATTTTCCAAAGGATTTTGATCGTTTGGATATGTGTGCAAGGAATGATGTTGGTGAGGTTCAGGCCCAACAGGAACAGCAATCAGTGAGCCACTAGTGGCACCAAGCACACTCGAGTCACTTTCAGAGGTGGAAAGCTCAAGAATATTTTGAGCAGAAATGGTAGCGGGAAGACAAAGAGGAACGGGCTGGTTGGTAGCCAATGCAGAAACTGTGGTTTGATGCCATGGCTTGTTTTCAGAAGGGTAAACTCCAGAAATAGACACAGGAGTCACAAGATTGCAAGTCCTCTGTACTGGCACCACATTGGCGGTTTGCTTTTGTAAATTATGACCAACATTAAAGGTTATCCCCTGAACAGCTGTTCCCTGGCTGTTTCCACCAGGCTGACTCCCATTGGAATAAACAATAATATTTTTTTGAACCTGGTCACTAGGAATAACAACAGAGACCTTTGAGTTTTTCAGATTTCCTTTCCAGTGGATTGTGGGATCATCATATAAGCATATGTCATTTGCTTTCAGTAATTCAATATATCGGCCATTTTCTTTTTGAATTTCTTCCAGTTGTTTTCGTAGCTTTTTTATTTCTTCAGCTATAATATTTAAAATAAAAATGTAAAAATATCAATGAATGTCAGTATTTACCATAACTTAGGAAAGAACAATGTACTAATTCTAATTCTAGCATTCTAAATACCTCAATTGAGACTCTTCAGCTCTTTTCTAACATAACTTCTTTCTGCTTTTTAGAATGGTATCTTTAAATGTCTATTCCCTCCTTTTAAAAGCATAAATGTTTAAAGGCCAACAACTGAAAAATTACTGATAACGTAGGTATCTCAACATTCCCAATTCAGATAGGGCAGCTACATAGGTGAAACAAAAGAAGACATATTGACATCATGGTAATATGTTAGAAAAATAACATTGAATATCAATATAATAACATTTAAATGCTGCAATAGCAAACATTTGTTGTGGTGATAATAGATAATCTCTCTCTCTTTTTTGAGTCAGAGTCTCATTCTGTTATTCAGGCTGAAGTGCAGCGGCATGCTCATGGCCACGGCAGCCTAGCCCTCCTGGGCTCAGGTGATCCTTCTGCTTCAAATCCCGAGAAGCTAGGACTACAGGTGCATGCCACTACACTTGGCTAATTGTTTTTTGATTTATTATAGAGATGAGGTCTTACTAAGTTGCCCACACTAGTCTTGTACTCCTGGGCTCAGGCAATCCTCTTGTCTCTGCCTCTCAAAGTGCTGGGATTACAGGCATGTGCCACCGTGTCTGGGCAGATAATCTCTTTTACAAATGGTTTTAGTTTCTAGTTTACCCTTTGAAACAACGGAGACTAAAAATGGAGTTTCTAGTTAGCCCTTTGAAACCAAGGAGCAAGAACATGTAAGAAGCAAAGTGGCAGAGCAACAATGAAAACATCAACAATGGAAACCACAATTTCCCTGGTAGGGTCAATGCAGGTATACTACTGAGCAGTGAAGGCATCAGCCCTACTTTCTGAGGGAGACAGCTTCACCCGGGCCCCAGGAACGGGGAGCCTCGGATGCTAGTATGTATGCTCTGTGACCCCACACATCCCCATCTGCCTTGCCACCATGATGTGTATTCTCACCTCTCCCAAAGCAGCCAATCCTCAAGGCTAATGCCCTATGAGGCAGCCTGAAATGGAAAGTTCCATTCCAATAAGGATGAGCTGAAACTAGCAGATCATTTTTCTCAGTTATTTACTCTAAGGCCCAAGAGAAAGATGCCAGTGTGCCATGGACATTGGAAATTAAAGGACAATCATTTTTCTCACTTACTGCACATTTACTGCCTGGCACTTTTCACTCATTTTCTCATTTAGCAACAACAACAATAACATTTATCAAGTATTTACTTTGTGCTAGGCATTAGTCTTAAGTGCACTGTATTAAGTGCTTATATTATCTCTTTTAATCCTTTTAAGAACCATGAGATGGGAACTACCTATTATTACCACCGTTTTTAGATGTGAGAAACATGTTCAGAGCAGTTACATAATTTGCCTAAATCCAGCCAGGCAGATACTACGATTATCCTCATTTTAAGATAGGGAAACAGGGACTTGGAGAGGTTAAGTAATTGGTCAAAGAGTACTGGTGAGTCAATGAAGCTGAGACTCAAACACAGGTGGGCCTAAGCCCAATGCCACTGTCTTGACCAATGGGCATGTGGACGGTGTGTATGCAGAGGAAGCCACTAGGAGAATAAAAGAGGTTAGAGCAAATGCCCAAAAAAGAATGGAAGACATAATGATCATGACAGAAATTAAAAAAAAAAAAAATAGCCAGATTTAAGCTATCTCAGGTACTACCCCTAACTCCGCCTGGCTGGTCAACTTTTGCTGAACCCCATGCAAACTTTTGCTGAACCCCATGTATTTTTTTAATAGTTTCCCTTTTCCCTAAAGTAACTTGATTGTCTCAGCCTCTGTGCTTTGAAAGCAAAGGAGCCTTCATTAGAAAAGTCATTCTAGCTGGGTGTGGTGGCTCACACCTGTAATCACAGCACTTTGGGAGGTGGAGGCAAGAGGATGGCCTAAGTCCAGGGGCTTGAGACCAGCCAGGGCAACTTGGTGAAACCTTGTCTCTATAACAAATAAAAAAATTAGCTGGCCATGGTGGTGCATTCCTGTAGTTCCAGCTACTTGGAAGGCTGAGGTGGAAGGATCATCTGAGCCCAGCAGGTCAAGGCTTCAGTGGCCGTGAGCGTGTCACTGCACTCCACCCTGGGGTGACAGAGTGAGACTTGGACTCAAAAAAAAAAAAAAGAAAGAAAGTCATCCTAGCCTTATTTACACTCCTCCTTTTCTGGGGTACCTCAAATGGTTACCAAACATGAACATGTATCCTGTATTTATCTGACTGCATCACAAAAGGACCTGGGCCATAAATGACAACTGACTTAGGTGATGGGGAAAGTTGCTATTTAACTAAAAGTAAATAAGGAGATTCTGAATGCTGACCTCTAAGATATGCTTTCCAGTATTGTTCCTGTCCATTACAATAAACACAGTCCAGCACTGGCCTGACCTCAGCAAATTCTGCCCTTTCTCCTCTACTTTTAAGGTGGCCTACTGAGTTGTCACAGGAAGTTATTTTGCTGCTCTTTTTAGAGCCATAAATAAAAAATAATTCAAATAGGTCTACACTGAACTTTACACTTGCCTGGGATATTTTTCTTTTCAGCTGCTATAAGGAAACTTTCTCTCCAACACTGGTGGAAAACAGAACTCATTTGACAGCATAAAAAGGTCACCTCTATCTAAAAATCAAATATCATCAAATGATCAAGCAGTTGAACACATACATTACATATAATATAAACAATTATGAACTGAATGGTTTGGCCTTTTTAGTTCATGCACAGTTAAGTCTTGGCACAGGCATGTCCTAATCTTGTTTTAAGTTATGCTGAACAGAACTGCCCCACTACATTCTGTTATAGGATTTCCCTAACTGCAAGATTCAACTGGAATAATGGAGATTAAGTATTATCAGTATCAAAACATGAAGTACACAGACGAGTCCAAAAGCAAAATTCTGTATGCCTATAAGATTAAGGTTGCTTTCAGAGGAGGGAAAAGAGTTAAATTAAAATGAATTTATTTGCAACACCATTCTTCCAGACCCAATGAATGCAAGATCTTAGTAATGTTTGGGGCAAAAAAGATTTTCCATATCCTAATATGTTTCACTGTGACACAAATGCCTAAACATTAAAAAAAAGTAAGACTATTCAAATCTTTACCTTGTTCATTGTTTCCTCCATTAAGCAGGAGCTCATCATTTTGCCTTTTCAATTCTGTTATATATTTAAAGGCTTGGTCCAGGATCATATTCTTGCTCTGACAAAGAAATCAACCATTTAAAAGTTTCACTAAAGGATAACAACTTCCTAGAAGAAACTTAAAGCTTTGTCTTGATCACATATATGTGCTATATATCTTTTCAATATATCTTTTCAAATTTTAAAACACACAGCAATTCAATAGCTTCTATTTTTCATTTTTCATTTGTTAAATAGTTACTGGGTATTTACTATGTGTCAGGTTCTGTTATAGGCACTGGAGATCTAACAGTAAATCAGACAAATTCCCTGCCCTTAAGGAATACACACACACCACACACACACACACATACATATATATAATATATAATGTATAATAATTAGGTGGTATTAAGATTTTACACACACACAAATGCTACAAAGAAAAATAAAGCAGGGTAAAGAGGGAGCTAGATTGATGATGGCAGTTACCCTGTGTAATATACCGTATGTGCCTTTTAAAATTCATATGTTGAAACTTTTATCCCTAATGTTACAGTATTTGGAGGTGGCACCTGTGGAAAGTAATTAGGACATGAGGGTAGAGCCTTTGTGAATGTATAGTGCCTTTAAAAGAGACAGAGGGAGATAATATCTCCCTCCCTCCCGCCCTCCCTCCCTCCTTCCCTCTCTCTCTCTCTCTCTCTCTCTCTGCCATGTGAGGACACAACCAGGAAGTAGGCCTTCACCAGAAACGGAATTGGCTGGAACCTTGATCTTGGACTTCCCAGCCTCCAGAACTGTGAGAAATAAATTTCTGTTAAGTTACCCAGTCTACATATTTTTGTTACAGCAGCCTGAACTAAAGCACTCTGCTACAACTTTTTTTGTATATGGAGGCTGGGGAAAACCACCTGAGCAAAATCCCAAAGGAAGAAAAAGGAAGCATGCCCTGTGGATACTTGGAGAAAGAAGGTCCTGAAAGTGAGATCAGAAGAACAAAGGTCCTGAGGCAGGGCTGGGCTTGGCATGTATGAGGAACAGCAAGGAGGTAAGTGGGGCTAGAATGAAGTATATGGGGAGGAGTAGCAGGAGAGGCCAGAGACAGCCTTCAAGACCATGTAAAGATTTGGGATTTCAATGTTATTCTTTACTCTGTTAATCACAATTACAAAGTATTCTAAATAATAGGTCAAGAAAGAAATGTCACTTGCTTGAATTTTGATATCATGTTCCCAGTATATTCCATGCCTAAGCTTTTAAAAAAGATTGTGTTTTATGTCAAAGCATTCCTTTATTCTTAAATAAAAATTGTTAAGATTGGAAACAGGCTATGCATATGCCAGAAAATGCAAATTATATGCAGGGACATATACTGAAAAGTAACATTCCTTTTTGCTTTAGCTCTTTAGACCCTGTTCCAGAGGCAACTACCATAAACTTACTTGTATATCCTTCCAGAAATGTTCTATACCAGTGCATGCCTCTATATATCTTTTTTTAAAAAAAACCCAGATAGAAGGAAGATATAAACAGTATGCTGCATTTTTTTTTTTTTAAATATAGCCAAGCGCAGTGGCTCATGCCTGTAATCTCACTTTGGAACACTTTGTAAGGCAGAGGCAAGAGGACTGCCTGAGCCCACGAGTTTGAGACCAGCCTGAGCAAATTGCTGAGACCTTGTCTCTACAATAAATCAAAAAATTAGCCGGGCATGGTGTCGTACATCTGTAGTTCTAGCTACTTGGAAAGCTGAGGCAGGAAGATCACCTGAGCCCAGCAAGTTGAGGCTGCAGTTGCCATATCCTGCTACTGCACTCTAGCCTGAGCAACAGAGTGAGACTTTGACTCAAAAAGTAATATGTATATGTATATATATATGTACATGTATATTATTTATATCTCCATATGTGTACTTACATATTTTTATATATAATATCTATATTTCTATACAGAATTTAAATCTGTATCTTATTTCTAATGACTGTATTTATTTATTAGACTATTACTGATGAATATTTAAACTATCTAATAGTCTTTCTGGTTCCTGTCTTTCTGGTTTTTATTCTTCTGTTATTAAGAATGTAGCAATGAATGTTTAACTTCTACTCAGATATATAGATAACTAAAGATCTCCAATACTTTATGGATAGATCTTTTCATCGAGGAATTGCTCTAATTTAGTCTTTTGTTTGGCAAGTTACAATTCTGGGTTCCTTATAGTGAGTCCCAACAAATACCCATACATAAACACAGAAAAATCTTTACTTTTAAGAGGAAAACAATATTATCCTTTTAAAAAACAAGAATCTGGGTACCTGCATAATGAACATTTGTATACCTAACCCTGAACTGTATCTCACATCTTTAAAATTAAAAAATTTAAAACAAACAATAAATAAAAAAGAATCTAAAAAAAATAAAAATAAGAAATAAAAACAAGAATCTGAATAAAGGCGGCACCTGATAATGTCCAGCCACCCGCCCCTTTACTGCAGAGAGGGGACAGAGTACGTACAAACAGTGAAGAAAATCTCCAGAGTCTGCTGCTGTGAGCCTAATATTGACTTCCTCATACATTCTAGGACACCAAGGGAGTGAAATGGTTATGGTTTTCTTTCTTCAGAGAAACTCAAAGGAATGAAAGTCAAGAGCAAGAAAACGAGATTTTACTGGACAAACACCAATATTTACTAAGCAGTTACCATTCACTAGGATGTGGAGAAAGAAGAATAAACTAGAAGACAATAGTTTGCCATTATATTAAGGAAACAGTGCCTTTTTTTTAGAGTTGTGGGGTACAAGAGGGGATTTACTACATAAGTAGGTTGCATGCAGGTGAAGTTTGGGCTTCTAACTGACTCTCTCTCCCCTGATAGTGGACAGGTAAACAATACATTTTTTAAAAGACTAAAAAACACACTTATGGAAGTCTAAGTTCACCCTGTGGAAGGGAATGAAAAGGGCAAGTCCTCTCCAAGGGAGATAACGTTGAGAAGCAAGCTGATTTGGCCCTCCAAAATCCTAGGAAGCTTCAATACTGAGAAACACCGGCTTCTCTAGAAGTTGGGGTAAGGTATGTGGTTAAAATTGAGGGGACGACTTTATTAAAGAGTCTTAATAAAACAGTAATAACAACCACCCTCCCCTGCCACCCACATCCTTTTAAGCTGGATGACTTTCCCTTTCTGCCTCAACTGCAGGAGACAAGTTTATTTTCTATGACATTTGAACCAGAGAATTTCAACCTCAGGGACACCTGGCACAAAAGTGAACAAGATGAGGCTCGTAAGTGAAAATGGGAGGGTAAACCTCTGCCTCCTGAATATGAGTCTCTACCCCCTCATCCCTGACATGGCTAAATGACAGCCAGGTTTATAAGCCTCTTCTCCCATTCCCACTCCTAGGCAGAAGAATGATGGTTTCTCGTCAAAAAAAAATAATAATTAATAGCTATCTCACAGAAGAAAACAACTACAACTACAAACACTGATGTTTTTGAGTTCCACAACACCAACACTAGCACACCACCTAATCACGCAACGCTAAGAGCCACCAAAAGACAAGCCTGTTCAACCAGCTTTTTAATGTCTCATGATCAAGTATGAAAAATCAGCTACATGTCATTTAGAGAAAGCCTCTGAAAAGAAAGACACAATATCAAAACAAAAGGGAGAAGAAAGGAAATTAGAGGAAATAAAAACAGCAAATTGAAGAAAGCTTCAGGGAAAAAACCTATATAACATTCAGAGATAAGAAGATATCGTATTCACAAACATATGGTAAGAAGAGGAACACATAGAGAATAAGAAGAAATACTCTTGGAAATTAAAATATGAGAGCTGGAAATAAAAACAGAAGAGTTGGAAGAGCCAATTGTTTGAAATTGAAAAAAGAGGACAGAGGATTCCAGAAGCAAAGTCTCCAGAAAAAAAAGGGAAAATGGAAATTATGTGATTTAGTTGACCATGTAGAAATCTGTACTAAGAGACTGTTGCAAGTGTGGGAAGCAGTAAAGATAAGTATGTAGAAAATTAAGCAAATGAAAAACTACAAGGCGATTATTTATACCCTACCCCTCCCCCAAAAAACAAATCTTACAACTGAAAGAAAACATAATAATAGCTCACTCCTTGACTCAACCTTGAACAATATTTACACAATCTTTATTTATTTATTTTAAGTTGGGGTCTCACTGTGTTGCCCAGGTTGGAATACAGTAGCATGTTCGTGGCTCACTGCAGCCTCAACCTTCTGGGCTCAGGCAATCCTTCTGCCTCAGCCTCTAGAGTAGTTGGGACTTCAGGCAAACGCCAGCACTTCAGGCTAATTTTTAGTTTTTTTGGTAGAGATGAGATCTTGCTATGTTGCCAGGCTGGTCTCAAACTACTGGGCTTAAGCAATCCTCCCATCTCAGTCTCCCAAAGTGCTAGGATTATGGGCGTGAGCCATGATACCTGTTCTATACAGTCTTAACTTAAAAATGGATACAATTTCACTAAAAGTTGTGATACAATTATATTGAGAGAATCAGAAAAGGGGAGGCCAGGAGAAGAGTATAAAAAGAAGCTGATAGATAATATCTAAAATGGGGCAGAAACCAAGTATAGTGGCTCATTCCCGTAATCCTAGCACTTTGGGAGGCTGAGGCAGGAGAATTGCTTAAGCCCTGGAGTTCAAGACCAGCCTGGGCAATATAGTAAGACATTGTCTCTACAAAAAAAAAAAAATCAAAATATTAGCCAGGCATGGTAGTGTGCACCTGTAGTCCCAGCTACTTGGGAGGCTAAGGCAGAAGGATCACCTGAAATCTGGAGTTTGAGGCTACAGAGAGCCATGATCATGTCACTGCATTCCAGTCTGGTCAACAGAGTGAGACCCTGATTGAAAATAATTAAATAAATAATAAAATAAAATAGGGCCAGGCTCAGTGGCTTAGCCTGTAATCCCAGCACTTTGGGAGGCTGAGGTGAGTGGATTGCCTGAGTTTGAGACCAGCCCGGGCAACTTGGTGAGAACGCGTCTCTACAATAAATCAAAATTAGCCAGGCGTGGTAGTGTATGCCTATAGTTCCAGCTACTTGGAAGGCTGAGGTGGAAGGATCGCTAGAGCCCGGCAGGTTGATGCTGGGGGGGGTGCTGTGAGCATGTCACTGTACTCCAACCTGGGCAACAGAGTGAGACTCCAACTCAATAAATAAATAAATAGATAGATAAATAAATAAATAAAACAGGGCCAGGCACGGTGGCTCACACCTGTAATCCCAACACTTTGGGAGGCCAAGGCAGGAGAAGTGCTTGAGCCCAGGAGCTCAAGATCAACCTGGACAATATAACAGGACCCCATCCCTACAAAAACAAGCTTAAAAAAATTAGCCAAGTCTGGTGGCACATGCCTGTAGTCCTAGCTACTTGTGAGGCTGAGGCAGAAGGATCACTTGAATCCAGAGGGTAGAGGCTACAGTGAGTTGTGATCATGCCACTGTAAACCAGCTTGGGAGACAGAGCAAGACCTTGTCTCAAAAAAAAGAAAGTGACAGAGCAAGTTATGAAACAGCACTGGATATATATATGTATGTTTATATTCATAAAGCAATATCTGAAGACATGTGTAACGACATCGTAATAGTGGTTATAACTTATGGGTAGGGCTTCAATTTATTTTTTAAACTTTTTTATGTCTTCTGTGTTGTTTCAATTTTTTGTTTTGTTTTCAGTGACACTTTTTGTCCTCATTATCAAAAGAAACAAAAAACTATCTTCATTAGGGAAAACTGTCATGCTTTAAGCTGAAATTTTACCCACTAGTAGGAGTTGATAGGGTATGGAGAATAAATTAAAGTAGATATCCTTGGAAGAGTATAGGAATAAATTTTAAATAGGAAAGAACATGCATTGGCAAGAAAACCAAAGAAATGTCTGGTAAACAGAGTGGAGCTTATGTAAACATAACCATGAAATTAATTTAGTAATTCAAGAGAAAACTTAAGAGTCTAGAAATTATATGGTATATTTGACCATGTAGAAACTGTACTGAGAGACTGTTGGAAATGTGGGAAAATTAAAGACAGGTATATGGAAAATGAAGCTAATAAAAAACAAGGCAATTATTAGCTTCAAAAAACCATGAATGGTAGTGAATAAAAAATAATCATTTTAAATACCAAAACAATTTAGGGAATTCTCTGCTCACAATTAATGAGTGAAAAAAAATGTGTGAACTTCTTACCTGCTTTAGGGCAGGGGAACATGGGATCAACTCTCCGATTCTGTTTATCCCAGCGTTGATTTTCTTCTTTCTATGCCTCTCCACTAGATGGGGGGTCGGGGGGGATGAGAGGGAAATCCATTTATCAAACTTTATACTACTTTGCCAAAATGCCCCATTCGCCCTAGATAAAGAAATTTTAGGTAAAGATACCCCTAAGAAATGTTTATCAAATATAATCTACTATATATAACTATAGTAAGTTTTTAAAAGTTCAAAGAATTTCATATTTTAAATCTAATGTTATAGGCTATGTATGTATTTAAGCCTAATGTTATAGGCTATGTATGTATGCCTGCAATCCTAGCACTTTAGAGGGCCAAAGTTGGAGGATCACTACAAGTCAGGAGTTCAAGACCAGCCTGGGCAACACACAAGACCCTGTTGCTACAAAAAAAGATAAAAGTGAGCTAGGTGTGATAGCTCAAGTCTGCACACCTAGATACTTGGGAGGCTGAGGTAGAGTAGCTTGAGCCCAGAAGTCTGAGACTGCTGTAAGCTATGATTGCAACACTGCACTCCAGCCTGGGTAACAGAGTGAGAGTCTCTAAAAAAAAAAAGTTTAGTGTTACAGAAATGGACATAAGGGAGCAACACCTTCGGGTCCCCTCCCGCTGTGGGAGCTTTTCTGTCCTCTTAATAAATCCTGTTTTCTAAAAAAAAAAGAAAAAAAGAAATTGACATAAGGAATACTTAGTATTTTAAAGAATATCACTGCTAATAATTAAACAATTAAATTCATATGATAAACAGGAGTTGCTAATATTCTATTACTATTAGGCCATCATCCATTATAGCTTAAGTAATTACTATAGATTTTGATGACCCACTAAGAAGCTAAGCTATTAGAAAGTTGCTTCTCTATGGCAAGTAGGCAAATGAGACCTTTCTAGACAGATTAAAGAACCTCAAAACACATTTTAGGATGACTAGAGGGACTTCTTGGAACAGAAACATTAGTTGTGACTTAAAATAGACAAGGAAAAAAAGACAAGAAAAGGCATTGGTTTGGTTTTCTCTATGGGATCTGGGCTCTTCACTTGGGCCATGTAGGATCCTTTCCTCAAAGAAATGAAGCAACTGAGGACTTCTCAATCAGTTGTGAAATGTTCCAGGCTTACATGCTACAACTTTAAAAGGGGCAAAAGGATACAAGAGATTATATAAATAATTTCTATAAGACACTGAAGTAGAAACACCAGCCTTGGCTTTTTTCTGTTAGAAAGTTTTCTAAAGCCTTCCTTTTTAACAAAGGGTTTCAGTGTTTCTAAGATGATCTTTCAGTTGGTAGCATGGGTAGGACTTGTTTTGTAAAATACATATATTTATTGCTTCAAGATGTAGCAATAAGGTCATCCTTTTCAATAACATCCAATTACTCTCTCTTAATAAGTTATGGTAAGGACATACCAATGGCACCATGTGACAGGTGATTCCAATCAAAAAGACTGAATTCATATACCCAAAAAAGACTAGATTTAATTAATACAGCCAAATAAAGAAGCAAAGCAATAAACTGTAGCTTACCTTTCCTCTGAATTCTCTAACAACAGTAATTGCTGTTACTTAATAGCAGAGTTTTTAATATGTGGAGTTTAAAAAAAAGTCAGCATTAAGACGCTTTAGCCCCAGCGATAAATGGGGTTTCAAAGGCGATAAACCCCATATTCTTGGAAATAGCAATATCCCATCAGTGTTCAACACAGTTTTCCATAGATAAAATATTCTCAAAGGTCCTTTCCTTAGAGAAGGGAAGATATCATTTACAGAGTAATATTAATTATTTTCTAAAATAATTTTTAAAGATCTGAATGCAGTCTATAACTGAAAATAAAAATTATACAAAGTGCCAAATTGTGAATTTATGCTCAATTAATTTCATATATGTTTATCTGGCTTTGGCCTATAATTTTGATATCTGAGATAAAATCAATTATTTATTTTCTACATTTCTTTCTATAATTGAGGACTCCACAGCCTTATTTAAGACTCTTCATGATGCAAGTCCCTTTAAGATCCACAGCCTGCTACCTATCTCTTACTAGACCTCAAAGCAGCCAGTCACCCCTGGAATTTCTGCAAAGACACATACCCTCATTCTATTTAGAAGTGTATCTGGACTATCTTGGTGGGTGAAATCACTTAAAATGCTAGCTCTAGGAATATATTTATCTTTTAAATTATCTAAACATACTATTAATCAGAAGATGATACTCAAGCCATCTTTATGAGCCTTGAAGTATTTTGTCAATTAAAAACAACAAAGGAACATTTTCCTAAAACATAAAGAATAAAGATTCTATACTTATAAAAACTTATAATCAACTGCAGTGCAATTAATTTTGAATGCAAAAAAAATGTTAACAAGTAAAATTTAAATGATTGTTTCTACCTGCATTGTGTGTCTCCCGGTTTTTCTTTCTGAAACAAGAAGTATAGATTAAAAGGTAACATGAATATAATGGAAAAGCATTTTCAACTCATATCTTGAGAACCACAAAAATAAATATGAATCTGTGTTTGTTGCATTAATAAGAAATCATTTTCAGAAAAAACTTCTTAATATACAGTATGGATGAAAACATAATGGCAGACACTTCAGTATAAATTTAGAAACCACAATTTCTGGAAATAAAACTACAGCTCTCTATTCTTCCATACCCAGAAGCCACAGGTTGGGAAATTAATTAATCACTGAAAATCTTAACTATTTCAAAATGTAATTTAGGTGGTAGTAAATTCACAAAGGGATATGCCAGGTAGGTGGCTTCTGATATTTGCTCTGGTACTTGGGCAAATGTGTTCGTGTAGGAGAGACAAGCAATACTAGAGAGTGACTGTGATGCCTGAAAAACATGACAGCCAATAGCATCCATCACTGACCAATGGCATTTGGGCTACCTTTTGCATTTGTGTACCTAAGGTAGTTCAAACTTCTCTCAAAAGCCAATCTTCTAAAAACATTGACTTTCCCTTTTAGACACAATTACCCAATACATTAGTATTCTCTTATACCTATTTGGTAAGAAAAGAGAATAATTTGAATTTTAGTAAAAGGATTGGCTATGAGAATCTAAGTAGAAATACTGCTTAAAATACTGGAGATTTAGAAGAAGGGTATACAAAGAACTGGAAGTGATGTGCTGATATGCATATTGGCACTAATGGACTACAGTGTCACAAAATGTCTACTCAAACAGACGACACCTTAAATGGACTTAAGATATACCAAAACTAACACTGTATGTAAGTAAAAATGTCAGGAGAAACTAAACATTTAGCATAAATTTGGTAATACATTATTTTAACTACTGGTGGGCATTCTACTTGTTATACTGCTAGTAGAACAAAGAGTCCAGGTAAATTTTAACCATATACTGCTTTCAGCAAATCTACTTCTATTTAACCACACAAATTTTTGGAAAGTAATCATTTTCTATGCTTCCAAATAAGAGATCCCTAATGACTTTCTACTTAGCAAAATAGGTACTAATATATTTTACTATATTATTTTTGGGCTGTGAATATATACCTGTGCTGCTTTTTTGTGGGAGTCTCATTCTCTGTCATTTCTGGCATGGTTACAGTGATAGGAACCTACAAAAGGATGGAAAGACACACCAGAAATTTTAGTCATTTTAGAATCTTAGAAAAACTGATGAGTAGCAATTTGAATACCAAAATGTTAAAAAATAAAATTGACATTGAAAAAGTACTGGATTAGGTGTTGTGGATAGAAAAGGGTAAAGGAAATCAGGACAAAAACACTCTAACTAGAGATGCAGAACATGGTGAATATCAAATGTGAGGTATAGCCAAAAAATGCTTGAGAAGATTGGAGGAGAGAAAGATCATTGCAGGCCTGAAAATCAAGAGAAGCTTAAAGGGGATGTGAAATTTGAGCATGACCTGGAAAGACAGGTAGCATATACTTAAGTTGAGAGAGTATGCTTTCAGTTCATGACACTAAACTGTTATACAAAATTTAAACAATAGTCCCCCTCTCTGAACACAGAAAAAAAAATTACTGACAAGTACACAAACATGTAATATTCCATATGTGGAAGCAAGCATTCGTTCACTCATTTGTTGAGCTTTCTTTAATTTCAAACTGCTACTAGTCTCACATTACCAAACATATGAAAAAGTCATTAAAAACTGGGTGTGAAAATTCTATATATATTTAAAACATCAGGATACTAAAGAATATATGGAGGGTACCCAAAAAACCTGGAATTCTCTTTTAGAGGGTGGGCCTCCTCTTGTAGTACAGGTTTCCCCCACTAGACAAGTGTTCCAGGATTTCATTGGCATTAGTGTACCAGCTAGCATCGTTGTGAGAGGCTGTGGTTGGCTTCAGTGAATTTTTTTTAATATTCATGATGAGTGATTTACAAGCACCTGCTCACACGGAGCTAATTATTTAGCAGTTTTTGACCAAAAATGGCATGAACCCTGTGCCCCACCCTCCCTATTCATCTGAACTCTCCTTGAATGACTTTTGTTTGTTTCCATGATGAAAAATGTTTTCTTTTTTTTTTTTGATTTGGATTCTCACTCTTGTTGCCCAGGATGGAGTGCAGTGACACGATCATGGCCACCGCAGCCTCGACCAGCGGGCCTCAAACAATCCTTCTGCCTCAACCTTTGAAGTAGCTAGAACTACAGATATATGCCACCATGCCTGGCAAGTTTTTGTGATTTATTGTAAAGACTAGGTCTCACCAAGTTGCCCCTGGGCTCAAGCAATCCTCTTGCCTTGGCCTCCCAAAGCGCTGGGATTACAGGCTGAGCCAACTGCACCTGGCCGAAAAACGTTTTCAGAAAGTTTTGAAGTTTTGCCAGTGTGGAAGAAGTGGAATGAAAAATGGCAGAAGTACTAAAAAGGCATCAAAATTTATGAGTTCAAAAATTTTTGAGCAGTGGAAAAAGCATCTCAATAAGTGTACTGCATCAAACAAAAAGTACTTTGAAGGTGATTGAAGTTTAGACTTGTAAAAATAAGTACACAATTTCTTATAAATAAATTGTTTTTTTGGGGTCCCCCCTCATATGTACTATTGGGAAATATACACATATATGGAAAAAAACTAAAAGCAAATACACTAATATATTAATCATAGCTATCTAAGGTCAGCGATTTTATAGATTTCCTTCTTTTATTTTCAAAAATTTCATAGAGAAAACCTTAATGTTTTTAATTCCCAGGGCTTTTTAACCTTTCAAAAGAGGTCTGCCAAGCTGTGGCACCTGTTCTAGTACACCGGAGAAGGTGCAAGCATACGTTCCTATTTTTTTTCTCTAGGATAGAAAGAAGGTAGCAAGTATGGAATCTGAAGTCAGAGAACATAAGTCTAGATTCTGGTTCTGCCATTTTCTAGCTGTCAGGCCTTAGGCAGCTTACAGAACCTCAGATTGTTCATCTACAAAATGGATCATAATAACAGAATCTATATCATTGGGTTGTTTTGAGGAGGGAATGAAATTATGCAGGGACAGCACAATATTAGTACCTAGTGGTAATAAGGATTCGGTAAACATTAGCTATAAATGTTGAGGTAGTTCAGGTTAATTTTAACCCTAGGAAGGAGGGGGAAGGGAGTAAGTAGAAGTGAATGCAGGCAATGGGATGACAGAAAATACTGATGACACAGCTGATGGAGAAAAGTGTAGTAAAGACCCATTTCCAGTAGTTTATTCCTAGTCCACCTTCTCCCCACCATCTGTGAAGGAACCTATTGGCCTGAGAGCAGGGCACTCACATTAGATAGCCATACAATGATGGTGTGGGACATGTAACAAGTAAATAATTAACCCTTGTCACCTTTCTCACCCAAGGACTTGCAGAGTTTCTTCACTTTGGATTCCTGGCTTCCAACGACTCCTGTTTCTGATCCAAATCTATCATCTTCTGCCAGAAGATGGTCTATAGATTATGTTTTCTTCTTACTACCAAAAGAAAATTCAGTGAATGTTTATAGTTGCTAGGTGTCCACTGACTGCACATAGGACAAGAGCAGGCAACTTATGGCATGTAGGCAAATTCTTAGCTGCATGCAAGATGATCCTGAATTCTCTCAGTTTGAATGCAGTCACTCTCAAAAGTCACTCTCCAGGCTGAGCATGGAGACTCATGTCTATGATCCCAGCACTGTAGTAGGCTGAGGTGAGAGGAGCCCATGAGTTGAGACCAGCCTAGGCAACATAACAAGACTTCATCTCTACATAAAAAATAAGTAAAAAATTAGCAGGGCAGTGTGGAGCATGCCTTATAGTTCCAGCTACTCAAGAGGCTGAGGCAGACGAATTGCCTGAGCCCGGGAGTCAAGGCTGTGGTGAGACTTGATTGTGCCACTGCACTCCAGCCTGAGCAACAGAGTAAGACCCCAGCTGAAAAAAAAAAAGTTAAAAAGTCACTTTTCTATTGATTACCTATGCTCCATTCCTTCATGATAGTAGTCTTACAGCCAGGAGGTGATTCTCTCCTGTTTCTCTTTTTTCTTTTTTTGAGTTGGGTCTCACTCTGTTGCTCAGGCTGGAGTGCAGTGGCACACTCATGGCCCACAGCCTCGACCTGCTGGGCTCAGGAGATCCTTCCATCTTGGCCTTCCAAGTAGCCGGAATTGCAGGTGCACGCTGTCACACCCAGCTAATTTTTTGATTTATTGTAGAGACGAGGTCTCATCATGTTGCGCAGGCTGGTCTCGAACCCCTGGGCTCAGGTAATCCCTCTAGCCTCATCCTCCCAAAGTGCTGGGATTACAGGCTTGAGACACCGTGCCCAGCCCTCCTGTCTCTTATGATGCTCACTTCCCTTAGGTCCTCATTACCCGTTGGTTACTCAACTTCCTCCACCTATGTCTTACACTAAGATCTGTCTTCAATTCTAAAGTTATCTTTGCTTCAATTTCCTACCTTCCCACTCTTGCAAGAGTGACTGAAAACTTACTTAAGGACCCTCTATTAAGACACTGACACTAGGGAGACACAGGTACAGCTCTGTGTGTGTGCTCTAAAAAAAAAAATAGATTTGGGGGTTTCATCCCAGACCTGACAAATAAGAAGTCTGGGGAGGGCCTGGGAATTTGCATTTTCAGCAAGCTCTGAGAGTGACCTTCTATCTCTAACACACACACACAGAGTTATCTGCAGGAACTTGTTTAAATAAATTTTCAGCCCATTCCAGACCCATCGCATCAGTCTCTAAGGGAAGAAGAGAAGGAGCACTCATTACAAGTATCCCAGGTGATTCTGACAAAGACAAGTTGGAAATACAGACTGGTATCTTTATTTTTATTTTTAGAGTTGGAGCCTCACTCTGTTGCCCAGGCTGGAGTGCAGTGGCATACTCACCACCACTGCAGCCTCGACCTGCTAGGCTAGGGGGATCCTTCTGCCTCAGCCTTCTAAGTAGCTGGAACTACAGGCATGTGCCACCATGCCAGCTATTTTTTGATTTATTGTAGAGACGAGGTCTCTCCAAGTTGCCCAGGCTGGTCTCGAACCCCTGGACTCAGGCAATCCTCTCTCCTCTGCCTCCCAAAGGGCTGGGATTACGGGTGTGTGCCACCACACACACCTGCTATCTTTAACTGGTGAAATTTCAACCATCTGACCAATGCCCTAGAGCTCCAGTCTTTCCCTTGCAGCACTTCTGAAGTCTGCAGATAATTTCATGTAATGATTAAGATGCATGAAGTCAAGTTCTAATTTTCTAAACATCTAGATCTAGGGGCCTATCATATAAGTGTCACATTCACTGCACTCAAGTGAAAGTCAGAAATTTAGCAGAAAGAAGAATATAGCTGCAAACTAAATCATCCCGTTTACCAAACGCCACTATGAATATCCATCTCAAACCACATTTTAACAAATTAAATTACATCCAATTCAATACAAAATAATTTCCATGTCCAATTCTCCCAATATTAAAATTACATTTCTGAAGTTGGAAAAAAGAATATAAAGAACTATACAATATTTTCATAAACCTTGGTTCACTTATTAATTAACCTATTAATAATGAAATAACATTTCTAAAATAATATTGACATAACTAAATACAAATATACCCTTTAAAATATTTAAAGTACCATTAATGTTTTAAGTGCCAAATATTATATTGGTAATCTATGAATTATTAAGTATTTACGGTAAGAAATAATTATTTCTGAAATTAGTCAAACCCAGTAGTTCTCAAGTATGGTCCTCAGATCACCTATATTGGAATCATATCTTTTATAACTTTTTTCCTTGAGGTAAAACATACATATAAGAAATTACACAAATCTTAAGTATAACAGTCAGTGAGTTTTGACAATGCACACACCTGTGTGACTCACCCCCCATTAAGATACAGAATATAACCCCCAAAGAAAGTCCTTTCATGACCCTTCCTAGTCAATCACTTCCTCTACTCCAGAGGCAACCACTACCATAACTTTTTTCACCATAGAACTTTATATAAATGTGTTGAGAATTCTTTTGTGCCAAGCTTTCACTCAGCATATTTGTGAAACTCATCTAGTACAGGGGTGTCCAACCTCTTGGCCTCCCTGGGTTGCACTGAGTAACATTTTGGCTTCCCTGGGCCACATCAAGTAAAGAGGAATTGCCTTGGGCCACACAAACTATATAATATAGTATATATAAAGACATTTTATTTTTATATTTTTTATTATAAAGTTTAGAAAAATGAGAACAACATAAGATGAGTGAGAAATTTGACTTTGTTTTTGTAAAACTAATCTATCAACGTTTGGTTTGATGGACATGGTCACAATTCTTAGTAAGTTCTCAAGGTACTCATCAGAAATGCTTGTTTGAATTTTGCTCCTAGTGTTCTTCATAATTGAAAACAGCTGCTCACAAATGAATGTGCTGCCAAAAAGCAACATCATGAATAAGACGTGATTGTGAATTTCAAAAATGAAGCTACACATGGAGTCATGAAGAAAATAAACACTAAAAAACACATGATGAGCCGGGCTCAGTGGCTCAGCCTGTAATCCCGCGCCTTTGGGAGGCTGAGGTGAGTGGATTGCCTGAGCCCGTGGGTTCAAGACCCACCTGGGCAACTTGGTGAGACCTCATCTCTACAATAAATCAAAAATTAGCCGGGCGTGGTAGCACGCGCCTATAGTTCCGGCTACTTGGAAGGCTGAGGCGGAAAGATCGCCGGAGCCCAGCAGGTCGAGGCTGCAGTGGCTGGGAATGGCCACTGCACTCCAGTCTGGGTGACAGAGTGAGACTCCAACTCAAAAAAAACAAAAACAAAAACAAAAAACACATGATGTTAACAGATTTTGTGGGACTGCATTACTAGCTGTCCTAGACCACATGCAGCCTGCAGGCCATGGGTTGTACAGGCCTGATCTAGTAGTTTGTTCCTTTCTATTGCTGAGTATAAATATATAACTGCATGTGAATTTATAACAGAGTTTGTTTATCCATTTTTCTGTTGATGGACACCGGGCTGATTCCATGTTTTAGCTGTTACAAAGTAAAACTGCTGTATAATCTCTCATTTCTCTTGGGGAAATATCTAGAAATAAAACTGTTTATCATATACCCTAAAATTCCACTCCTTGGTATTCACTAAAGAGAAATAAAGACATAGCCACAAAAAGACTTCTGTAAGAATGTTTATCCCACTTTCTCCAGAGTCATAGAAGCATTTTGCACTCTGGGTCACTCATTTTGACCCACACTGTAGGAGAGTTCTAGTTGTTCCATATCCTCACATTTGGTGTTGTCAGTCTATTAACTTGAGTCATTCTGGCAGGTATATAGTGGCATCTCATAGTTTAATTTGCATTTCCTGGATGACTAATGATATTGAACACATTTTTATACACATATTAAGGCCATCTATAGATACTTTTTTTATCTCTTTATATCTTTTGCTTGTTTTTTGGGTTTTGTTTTTGTTTTTTGAGTCAGGTTCTCACTTTGTCACCCAGGCTGGAGTATAGTGGCATGATAATGGCTCACCATAGTCTCAACCTTCTGAGCTCAGGTGATCCTTCTGTCTCATACTTCTGAGTAGCCGTACTACCACACCCAGCTAATGTTTCTATTTTTTGTAGAGAAGAGGTCTTGCTATTTTGTCCAGGCTGGTCTTGAACTGGCCTCAAGCAATCCTCCCGCCCTAGACTCCCAAAGTACTGAGATTACAGGTATCATGCCTGGATTTTGTTGATTTTTAAATTTGGCAGTTTATATTTTTATTATTGAATTACAAAGCCTTTATATATTCTGAGTTCTTTATGCCTTCTGGATACTTGTCCTTTGCTTGGAATACTGAAATATACTTTATAAATATCTTCCATAATGTGGCCTGCCTATTCATTTGCTTCATGGTGACTTTTAGTGAGAAAAACTTCTTGAAGTATAAATTATCAATTTTTTAATGATTACTCTTTTTTGTGTCCTATTGAAAAAATTTTTACCCATCCCCAAGATATTCCTCTATATGTATTTCTAGAAGGTTTATAGTTCTAACTGTTATATTTAGGTAAATGATCCATATTACATACAGCATGAAGTAAGGGTCAACATTCACCTTCCCCATATGTACAATTAGTTGTTCCAACACTATTTATTGAAAAGATTTATTTTCCTTAAAAGATTGTTCTGACTGAGCACAGAGGCTCATGCCTGTAATCCCAGCACTTTGGGAGGCAGAAGTGAAAGGACTGCCTGAGTCCAGGGTTTTTAGACCAGCCTGGACAACTTGATGAGACCTCGTCTCTACAATAAATCAAAAAATTGGCCAGGTACAGTGTCAAGCACCTGCAGTTCCAGCTGCATGGAAGACTGAGGCAGAAGGATCGCCTGAACCCAGCAGGTAGAGGCTGCAGTGCCTGTGAGTGTGCCACTGCACTCCAGCCTGGGCAACAGAGATCCTGACTCAAAAAAAAAAAAAAAAAAATTGTTCTGACACCTATTGAAAATAGTGCCCATATGCATGTGATTCCATTTCTAGCCTTTCTGTTCTGTTGTTCAGTATTCTGATCTATCCTTTTGCCATCACCACAGAGTCTTGATTAAATACTATTTAAAGTATAGATTCCTATGCCCCACCCAGACCAACTGAATCAGAATCTTGGGAAAGAGACATCCGGGAATATGTACTTTTAACAAGCTCACTGGGTGAGTCTTATGTACCCTAAAGTTTCAGAAACATTACAATACTTTAATATCCCTTCCTCTAAAACTTACACAAACTGAGGAGCTCGCAAATTAAGATCCATATGGAAATACCAGTAAATTTGGAATGAGGAAACCTGAGCTCTAGTTCTAGATTTGCTAATCAATAACTAGCTTTAATTTTACTTATCAGGGCCTAAGTTACTACACATGTAAGACAACAGGACAGAACTAGTCTGCCATTTAAGTATGAATTGAGTACCACATTGTCCTAGGAAATAAAAGATGAATAAGGCATGTCTGCCCTCAACAAGAACACAGTTTAGGTCAGTGCAGTCCAAAAGAACTCTGTGCAATAATGGAAATATTCTATATCTGCACTGTTCAATACAGCTACCACTGGTCACATGTGGCTATTAAGTACTTGAAATGTGGCTAGTGAGACAAAGGAACTAAAATTTTAATTTTACATAATTTTAAATAATTTAAGTTTAAATTTAAATAGCTACACATGGCTATTGGCTATCATATTGGACAGCACAGGAAATGGAAAAGATAAGTAAAGATGAATAGCAAAAATTGGTTGGTGAATATCAACTTCCAAGTTTTTATATTGTCTTATAGCTCTATATTAGATATCACCATTGAGGAAAACTAGGTGAAGCGGACACACACTCTTTGTACTAGTAATTTCCTGTGAGTGTATAATTACTTAAAATAGAAAGTTTTAACACATGAATTAAAAATTGGCAAGTGCTACCTCAAAGATTTATTAATAAGATGCTATTCAAAAACAGAGGATCAAGCATATTTCTTGTGAGGCTCAAAGGATGCTAGATCTTGGGAAATGAGTAGGATATTACCTGGTGGAAATGAGAGGGAAAGGATGTGTGGTAGAAGAAAAAGCAATAGAAAGGGCAATGAAACAGTAAAAAAAAGTCTGGAGAGTCCTAGGATGGTAGGAAACACAGGAGGGAGAGAAAGAGGTCAGAGGTGAGGGCAGAAAGAGAGCTTGGAACAGCCTGTGAAGGAATTTTCTACGCCTAATGACTGTGTTCAGATTTTATCTCAAGATCAGTAGTTCTCAAATATCAATCCAGAAAACTAGCATTGGTTTGAAACAAAGCTCCTCAGTCTACAGTAAAATGAAAAAGAGGACAATAAAGTAAGGATTTTTTTCTTTATACAATAAGTCACTAACTTGGTTACTTAGTTCAATAGATTTTTATATATGAATATACCTACCTAACTACTACTCTGATTAAGATATAGACTATTACTAGTATCTCAAAAGACTCTCCTGTGACTCCTGACACTTATTACCTTTAAGTTTCTTTTAAAAAAAAAATTCTAAAAAAATGTGCTCACACCTGTAATCCCAGCACTTTGGGAGGCCAAGGTGGGACTGTTTAAAGCCAAGAATATGAGACCAGCCTGGGTAACATAGCAAGAGCTCTACCAAAAAAAGTCTAAAAAGTAGCCAGGTATAGTGGCACACACCCGTAGTCCCAGCTACTCAGGAGGCTGAGATGGAAGAATCACCTAAGCCCAGGAGGTCAAGGTTGCTATGAGCTATGTATGAGTGTGCCACTGCACGCCAGCCTCTGCAACAGAGTGAGATCCTGATGCAAAAAAAAAAAAAAAAAGCTATCATCTCACACATTGCTAGAGGGAATATAAAATAAAAAACAGTTTGGCAGTTCCTCAAAAAGTTAAACAAAGTTATTGCATGACCTAGCAATTCCACTTCTAGTTATACACTCAGAAGGATTGAAAACATATGTTCAAATGTTCATAGTAGTAATATTCATATTAGCTAGAATTAAAACAGCCCAAATATCCATCAAATGATGAATGGATAAATAAAATGTGGTATATCCACACAGTGGAATATTCAGCAATAAAGATAATATAGCACAGATTAAGAAAATATTATAGTAAGTGAAAAAAGCCTGAACTAAAGGCCATATATTGTATTATTCCACTAATATGAAATGTCCAGAATAGGCAGAGCCATACAGACAGGAATTAGATTAGTGGCTGCAAGGGATGGGAGGAGGGAATGAAGAGTGATTGCCAACAGGTATGGAGTCTGTTTTTGGGATGGTGTTCTTGAATTAGATCATGAAGATGCTTATACAATTTTGTGAATATACCAAAAAGCACTGAATTGTACACTTTAAAAGGATGAGTGTCAGCCGGGCGTGGTGGCTCAAGCTGTAATCCCAGCACTTTGGGAGGCCAAGGTGAGGGGATAGCGTGAGCGGCAAGAACAGCCTGAACTTGGCAAGACCTCATCTCTACAACAGATCAAAAAATTAGCCGGGCATGGTAGCACACGTCTGTAGTTCTGACTGAGGCAGAAGAATCACCTGAGCCCAGCAGGTCAACACTGGGGTGGCTATGAGCATGCCACTGCACTCCAGCCTAGGCAACGGAGTAAGACTTCAACTCAAAAAATAAAAACAAAAAAATATATAAAAGGATGAGTGTCGTGGTATGTAAATTAAATATCAATAAAAAATATAAATTAAAAAATGAAGAGAAAAGCAAAAAAGTGTACTATGAATAAAAAAGTTTGACAACTCCTGATTTAACCAATTTTATGTTAATAAGCAGTTTTAAAAACTCATTTCATTATTACAAATATTTCTATAACTATAAATCAAGTAACTATTTGTATACATATATTCATTTCATGTTCACTCATTTATAAAGTGTTAAATAATGAAGTAATTTTTCCACTGGTCGGTTAATAAATGGTGGAAGCAAGATTATAACTAGGCTGAGCACGATGGCTCATGCCTATAATCTCGCACTTTGGGAGGCTCAGGTGAGAGGATTGCCTGAGCCCACGGGTTCTACACCAGCTGGGGCAACTTGACAAGACCTTAGCTATTTGGAAGGCTGAGGCGAAGGATCACCTGAGCCCAGCAGGTCGAGGCTGCGATCACCATGAGTGTGCCACTGCACTCCAGCCTGGGCAACAGAGACTCCAGTTCAAAAAAAAAAAAAAAAAATTCTATCTGACTTCAGAGCCCAAGCCCTTAACTACTTTCATAGTGATTCTCCCAGATTAACACAGTACTGTACATTTAAGCAAGAACATATCTCCTACTATCATAGTCCCTCTTTTTCAAGTTATATTATAAATTTCAATTTATATTATCCCGGATATGTGGATGGCAAGGGTGAACATCCCTAAACTGAATCCAAAATCCAAAATGCTCCAAAATCCAAAACTTGTTGAGCACAAGTGGAAAATTTCACACCTGACCTCATATGACGAGTCACAGTCAAAACTTTGTTTCATGCACAAAATTTTTAAAAATATCAGGGTCTGGCATGGTGGCTCTAGGCCGGGAGCAGTGGCACATGCCTGTAATCCCAGCACTTTGGAAGGCTGAGGCGGGAGGATCACTTGAAGCCAGTCTGAGTTTGAGACCAGACTGAGCAAGACCTCATCTCTACAAAAAAAATTTTTTTTTTTTTTTTTTTAGTTGGCGTCTCACTCTGTCACCCAGACTGGAGTGCAGGGGCCACTCCCAGCCACCGCAGCCTCGACCTGCTGGACTCCGGCAATCCTTCCGCCTCAGCCTTCCAAGTAGCTGAAACTACAGGCGTGTGCTATCACACCCGGCTAATTTTTTGATTTATTTTAGAGATGAAGTCTTGCCAAGTTGCCCAGGTGGGTCTCGAACCCGTGGGCTCAGGCAATCCACTCACCTTGGCCTTCCAAAGCGTGGGATTACAGGCTGAGCCACTGAGCCTGGCCCAAATAATTTTTTAAAAAATTAGTCAGGTGTGGTGGCATGCACTTGTAGTCCCAACTATTCAGAGTCTGAGGCAGGAAGATTGCTTGAGCCCAAGAAATTGAGGCTGCAGTGAGATATGAAGTATTAATATCTCTATCTATGTACATATATAATAAAATTACCTTTAGGCTCTGTGTATAAGGTGCATATGAAACACAACATAAAAAAATTTAGTGCTCAGCCGGGCTCGGTGGCTCAGCCTGTAATCCCGCGCCTTTGGGAGGCTGAGGTGAGTGGATTGCCTGAGCCTGCGGGTTTGAGACCCGCCTGGGCAGCGAGACCTCATCTCTACAATAAATCAAAAAATCAGCCGGGTGTGGTAGCACACGCCTGTAATTCTGGCTACTCGGAAGGCTGAGGCGGAAGGATCGCCGGAGCCCAGCAGGTCGAGGCTGCGGTGGCCGGGAGCGGCCACTGCACTCCAGTCTGGGTGACAGAGTGAGACTCCAACTCAAAAAAAAAGAAAAAAAATTTAGTGCTCAAACTTGGGTCCAATCCCCAAGATACCTTTTTTTTTTTTTTTTAAGTTAGAGTCTCACTCTGTCGCCCAGACCGGAGTGCAGTGGCCGCTCCCGGCCACCGCAGCCTCGACCTGCTGGACTCCGGCGATCCTTCCGCCTCAGCCTTCCGAGTAGGTGGAACTACAGGCGTGTGCTACCACGCCCGGCTAATTTTTTGATTATTGTAGAGATGAGGTCTCGCCAAGTTGCCCAGGCGGGTCTCAAACCCGCGCTCGGCAATCTACTCACCTCAGCCTCCCAAAGGTGCGGGATTACAGGCTGAGCCACCAAGCCCGGCTTCCCAAGATATCTTATTATGCATATGCAAAAATTCCAAAAACTGAAAAAATCCAAAATCTGAAACACTCTGATCCTACGCATTTAGGATAAGAGACACTCAACCTATAATATCCAGCACAGAAAACTTCTGTTCTAACAAGTTGTTTAGCATGCAGAAAACAAAAATATTATCAGAAGCCATATAAAAATGAAAAGCAACTTACGTTTTTTCATAAAACCAAATATTCATATCATTTGTCTCGGACATGTGTTAAATGTTTAAAATGGAATTCTACTGTTGGGATTGTTTAAAAAGCAAAAGATTGAAAAGAAGAACAAAGTTGGAGGACCCAGTTTCAAAACTTACTACAAAGCAGCAGGAATCAAGACAGGGTGATACTGGCAAAGGATATACAAAACAGATCAATGGAAGAAAATTAAGAATCCAGAAGTAGCCGGGCTTGGTGGCTCAGCCTGTAATCCCGCACCTTTGGGAGGCTGAGGTGAGTGGATTGCCTGAGCCCGCGGGTTCGAGACCCACCTGGGCAGGCGAGACCTCATCTCTACAATAAATCAAAAAATCAGCTGGGCGTGGTAGTGCATGCCTGTAGTTCCAGCTACTTGGAAGACTGAGGTGGAAGGATCGCTGGAGCCCAGCAGGTCAAGGCTGCGGTGGCCAGGAGCGGCCACTGCACTCCAGTCTGGGCGACAGAGTGAGACTCCAACTCAAAAAAAAAAAAAAAAAAAAGAATCCAGAAGTAAACCCTTTTGCTTGTGAACAACTGATTTATGGCAAGGATGCCAGGACCATACAATGGGGGAAAGAACAGTCTTTTCAACAAATGGTGCCAGGACAAATGAATATTCACATGGAAAAGAATCAGTTTACATCCTTACCTTATAATACATATAAAAATTAATTCAAAACAAATTATATGTAATTGTTCAATATAGTAACTAACAGTATAAAAATCTTATTCATGATACCAAAAGTACCAGTGACAAAAGAAAAAAATAGATAAGTTGGGCTTCATCAAAATTAAGAATGTTTGTGCCTCAAAGGACACTATCAAGAAAGTAAAAAGGCAACCCCTTCAGTTCCCCTCCCACAGTGGGAGATTTTCTGTCCTCTCAATAAATCCTGCTTTCTAAAAAAAAAAAGAAAAAGAAAAAGAAAAGATACTACCAGGGTGAATGAGGGCCACCTAGAAGCCCAAACTTCACCTACATGCAATCTACTTATATAATTAATCCTCACTTATACCCCATATCTCTGTCATAAAATAACATTTAAGTAAAATGTATAGATAGGCTGGGTGCAGAGGCTCAAGCCTATAATCCCAGCACTTTGAGAGGCTGAGGTGAGGGGATTGCCTGAGCCCATGGGTTCGAGAGCAGCACGGGCAACTTGGCGAGACCTCATCTCTACAATAGATAAAAAAATTAGCCAGGTGTGGTTTGGCTACTTGGAAGTCTGAGGTAGAAGGATCATCTGAGCCCAGCGGGTCGACGCTGGGGTGGCCGTGAGTCTATCACTGTACTCTAGCCTGGGCAATGGAGTGAGACGCCAACTCAAATAATAAATAATAAATAAAATAAAATAAAATATATAGACAGTGGGTATTAGTGAACAGATATGCAAATAGATCAAGGAAACACAGTACTCAGAAATAGACTCACACAAATAGGGTCAGTAATTTTTGACAAAAAATGAAAAGAAAACCTATAGAATAGGAAAAACTATTTATAAATCATATATCTAAAAAGTAATTATATCTAGAATATATAAAGAATTTTTATAACTCAATAATAAAAGACAAATAACTCAACTTAAAAATGGGCAAAGGATTTGACTGACTTCAAAGAAAATATACAAATGGTCAGTAAGCACATGAAAAGATGCTGAACATCATTAGCCACTAGGGAAATGTGAATAAAAACTATGTGAGATATGACCTCATACTCCTTAGGACAGCAGAAACAAAAAGACAGCAAATAATAAGAGTTGACAAGAATGCAGAGAAATTGGAACCCTAACACATATCCTGGTAGGACTGAAACTAAGTCTAACAACTAAGTCTAGTGGCAAACATTGTTTTCTTCCTACTAAGAAGCAAAGTTAGTGGGAAAGGTACATTTAAATTTTATCCTTAGATATAATTAGGATTAAAATCTAATTCTTACCATAAATTTTCTTTTTTTTAATTTTTATGATAAAGATGTGGGGTTACCATAAATTTTCAAGTCAGAATTAAGGTGTCTTAATTGAAAATATTTTATTTAATTGCCTAAACATTATTTGTTCATAGTTTTAGAACAACTTTTTCTTTCTTTTTTTTCCTGGATTTTATTTTTTATTTTATTTTATTTTGAGGATATGAGGTAGAATTCAAGTGGACATAGTACAGGTAAAGTTTGGGCCTCCCTTCAGTCCCCACTTTGCCTGGTTTGAGGTCAGGTACCCTAGAACAACTTTCTCAATCTCTATATTAAATTCTGTTTTGCTGTTGTTTAAAGCATTTCTAAATATTTTACAATTACAGACAATTCCTGATTTGCAGTGGTTCAACTTAAGAATTTTTGACTAGCCGGGCTTGGTGGCCTAGCCTGTAATCCCACGCCTTTGGGAGGCTGACGTGAGTGGATTGCCTGAGCCTGTGGGTTTGAGACCCGCCTGGGCAACTTGGCGAGACCTCATCTCTACAATAAATCAAAATGAGCCGGGCGTGGTAGCGCACGCCTGTAGTTCCAGCTACTTGGAAGGCTGAGGCGGAAGGATCGCCGGAGCCCAGCAGGTCGAGCCTGCGGTGGCCGGGAGCGGTCACTGCACTCCAGTCTGGGTGACAGAGTGAGACTCCAACTCAAAAAAAAAAAAAGAATTTTTGACTTTACAATGATGCAAAAGCAATAAGCATTCATTGTGACACAGTTGAGCCAAACTATAATTTGAGAAAAAGAAATAAGCCAAAGGCATAATTTGCTGGATACAGTTTTATTTTTATTTTGAGTTGGGGTCTCACTCCATCGCCCAGGCTGGAGTGCAGTGGCACGCTCACAGCCATCATAACATCAACCTGTTGGGCTCAGATGATCCTTCTCTCTCAGCCTTCCAAGTAGCTGGGACTACACACCCAGCTAATTTTTTGATTTATTGTAGAGATGAGGACTTGACAAGTTGCCCAGGCTGGTCCTGTACTTGTGGGCTCAGGCAATCCTCTCACCTCAGATTCACAAAGTGCTGGAATTATAGGCATGAGCCACTGCAATCTTCCTAGCCTTAATTTTTAATTTTCAAACTATGCAATAAATCTGTTTGCATAAAAAATTTTTTTTAAAGAATATAGAAATGAGCCGGGCTCGGTGGCTCAGCCTGTAATCCCGCGCCTTTGAGAGGCTGAGGTGAGTGGATTGCCTGAGCCCGCGGGTTCGAGACCCGCCTGGGCAGCGAGACCTCATCTCTTCAATAAATCAAAAAATCAGCCGGGCGTGGTAGCGCATGCCTATAATTCCAGCTACTCGGAAGGCTGAGGCAGAAGGATCGCCGGAGCCCAGCAGGCCGAGGCTGTGGTGGCCGGGAGCAGCCACTGCACTCCAGTCTGGGCGACAGAGTGAGACTCCAACTCAAAAAAAAAAAAAAAAAAGAATATAGAAATGTATAAAATTCAATGGAAAAGCTTCTGTGCTCTACAGTCCCATTCTTCAGGGATAACCACTGTAAACAACTTGACATTTTTTAGGCCCTTTGTTTGTTCTTGAACATACAAACTACCTATACTTCTGGCACAGAAATTATACCATAACTAAATTCAAGAAGAACTTCATACATTATGGCTTTTTTAAAAGTTCAATTGCAAAAAAAATCCCTGCTTGTTAAACAGCAAAGATGTATATGAAGTGCCAAAGCCCCTCTACTTGTAACAGTCTGATAGCATCAATTCTAGACATTTTCTTACTTAATGCACACGTTAGAAACTTACACTGAGGAGCAGGACACATAAAATTCAAATTCCATAAAATACTTTCTATTGCCAGTGTAGATCTCCTGTAGGGTGAGCCTACTCCTTGGAAAAAATACATGGCAGGTCCCATGACTTTACTGGTCACAATTACATAATAAAAATCATCTAGGCTTTTTTTTTTTTTTTTTGAGTTGGAGTCTCACTCTGTCGCTCAGACTGGAGTGCAGTGGCTGCTCCCGGCCACTGCAGCCTCGACCTGCTGGGCTCCAGAGATCCTTCCGCCTCCGCCTTCCAAGCAGCTGGAACTATAGGCGCGTGCTACCATGTCCAGCTGATTTTTGATTTATTGTAGAGATGAGGTCTCGCCAAGTTGCCCAGGCGGGTCTCGAACCCGCAGGCTCTGGCAATCCACTCACCTCAGCCTCCCAAAGGCGTGGGATTACAGGCTGAGCCACCGAGCCCGGCTTATCTGGGCATTTTTAATCATAAAATAATCCATTGGCAACATCCCAGTATAGTTCCCTTGATGTGAGCAATGCCTCTTCCCACCCAATTTTCAACCTACACAATAAATCCAAATAACTTATACTCTCCCTCCACTCCACAACTTTTGCCTCTGACCTTACAGCTGTCTCATTCTGCTGAGACAACCTTGTGCTGTCAGTAAGGCCTGTGGCAGGGAACCCAGACCAGCTCCCTCTTACCTGGCCGAAATCTGGTCCACAGAAACACAAACCTCTTTGATGCAGCAACTCCTAGAAATTTACTTTACAGGTATGTTCATGTATTTACAAAATACATTTATTCAAGCAACATTTTTCATTGTAACATTGTTTCAAGTAGCAAAAGACAAGGAAAACACTCTAAAGGTTCGTCAAAAAGAGACTGATTAAATGTCATAGCATTATGTTGAACCATCTGAAATTGCCTATATTCAACATTTTCTGTCTCTTGAAACTCAGTTTCCAATGTTTCAGTCTAATATCTCCACCCATACAATGTAGTGGTATTATGTACTGGTGTGTGTGTGTGTGTTTGTGTGTGTGTGTGTGTGTGTGTGTGTGTGTGTGTGTGTGTGTGTGTGTGTGTGTAAAGGGAGAAAGAGGGAGGAAAATATGTATGTATTTTATTTTTAACCTTTTTGCATTGGCTTGTTTTACATTTGTCTAAAATAACACAAATATGGAGATTTGTTTCTATACAACCTTAGAACCTATCTTTAATGATAATTTATTCTAATCACATTTACTGTAACTATTGCTAGGGTCATATTCTGTTCCTTCCTCATCCCCCTTTTTAACTTTTATCTGCCTCATAAATTTTTTCTCTTTATTTTCCTCAATATCTTCCCCCCTTTTATTGGTATTCTATTCATGAATGTTCTTAACAATTTTAACAAAATAGTAACAGACATTTGTTAGATATTTTCTTCTGTTTTATGAAATTCTCCAGTTTTCAGTTAGGTATGCTCCTCTACCCAACCCATCCCTTGTACTCTCAGTGCCTGCTCTTGGCAGGTCTTGGCAAGTTACTTTTTTTTTCCCCAGCCACAGTTATTGATCTCAGGTTGAATGAATTATAGAACAGCTAGGATTTTTCTTTGATGGTATGGTTAGCTATGTTTTCTCTCCCTGATTTAAAGAGGAAGCACATAATTCCAAATACTGAACTTTTAGACACCTTGCAAAAGAGAGAAGCCAGTCTGAGGATGAAACTGACACACAAAGAAAAGCAAAGCAAAGAGGACATTGGAGAAAAGGAGTCACTTACCAATAACCTAAAAATCCTAATATTAAAATTTAAATACAGCTTCCTCCTCTTCTGCTACAAGTTTTAATACACTCTATTTCTTATCCACCAACTGCCTGCCATCCACCTCTGCCAAGAACTTACTGAAATTATCTAGAATCGTAGTGCTAGAATATTTGTTCTTCTCCCAGATATATATTCAATGTCTTGTCATCTCATAATTTTCTTCTTGGTCCATTTGCACCATATTTCAGAAGAATTCCTTTGTCTTATCTTCTAGTTCAGCAGTTTAGTCCTCTATTACAACCATGCTACTAGTCAGCCTGCTATTGAAGTTTTATTTCATAAAACATGTTTTCAATTTCCAAAACTTTCTTATTCTCATTTCTTTTTCATAGCAACCTATTGCTATTTTATGAAAATAACATTCTCTCAAATCTTTTTTTTTTTTTGAGTTGGAGTCTCACTTCATCACCCAGACTGGAGTGCAGTGACCGCTCCTGGTCACCGCAGCCTTGACCTGCTGGGCTCTGGCGATTCTTCCACCTCAGCCTTCCAAGTAGCTGGAAATAGAGGCACGCGCTACCACACCCAACTAATTTTTGATTTATTGTGGAGATGAGGTCTCGCCAAGTTGTCCAGGCGGGTCTCGAACCCGCGGGCTCAGGCAATCCACTCACATCAGCCTCCCAAGGCGCGGGATTACAGGCTGAGCCACCGAGCCCAGCTTCTCTCAAATCTTTTTTTTTTTTTTTTTTTGAGTTGGAGTCTCACTCTGTCGCCCAGACTGGAGTGCAGTGCCATCGCAGCCTCGACCTGCTGGGCTCCAGCAATCCTTCTGCCTCAGCCTTCCAAGTAGCTGGAACTACAGGTGCACGCTACCACGCCCAGCTAATTTTTGACTTATTGTAGAGATGGGGTCTCGCCAAGTTGCCCAGGTGGGTCTCGAACCCGTGGGCTCAGGCAATCCATCTCTCAAATCTTTGAGGATATTTTTGAAGAAAAAAATATGACACTTTGCCTAATACATTCAATTCATTTTCTCAAAGATTGATTCTTCTGTTTGTTTAGCTTATTGTTCCTCCTTCATACTGTTGATTTTCCTTAAATATTGAGTGATTCTTGGTTAAATAAATTGGTGGCTAAAACTGGCTTTTCCAGCATAGTGGTCTCAGCTCTGGTGCTATTAAAAAAAAAAAAAACTTAAAAAAAAAAAGCTATCCAGGTTTAGTGGCTCACTCCTCAAAAAGCTGAGGCAAAAGGATCACTTGAGCCAGGCTCAGTGGCTCAGCCTGTAATCCCGTGCTTTGGGAGGCTGAGGTGAGTGGACTTCCCGAGCCCGCGGTTCGAGACCCACCTGGGCAACTTGGCGAGACCTCATCTCTACAATAAATTAAAAAATCAGCCAAGCGTGGTAGCATTTGCCTGTAATTCCGGCTACTCAGAAGGCTGAGGCAGAAGGATCGCCGGGGCCCAGCAGGTCGAGGCTGCGGTGGCTGGGAATGGCCACTGCACTCCAGTCTGGGTGACAGAGTAAGACTCCAACTCAAGAAAAAAAAATGATCACTTGAAGCCAGTTCAAGACCAGCCTGAGCATCATAAATAAATAAACAAATAAGTAAATAAATAAGCAAGCAAGCTGGGCATGGTGGTACATGCATGTAGTCTGAGCTGCTCAGGAGGCTTAGGCTGGTGGACCACTTGAGCCCAGAAGTTCGAGGCTGCAGTGAGCTAAGATGTGCCACTGTACTCCAGCCTAGGCAACAATGAGACCACTTTCCTAAAATAATGATAGCAATAATTTTTTAAAAGCACTCTAGGTGATTTTTAAATGTACATCTACCACTAAGAACCACTGTTTGAATATATGTGAAAAGCAGTCCTTCCTTCCATGAATGTACATGCTGATTATAGGAGTTCTGGCTATCAAGAGTATCACATGTAAGGAGAGGTGAGCAGCCAGGGAGGTGCCTCTGAAGGAAGCAGTTCCACATTCACAGTGGCAACCAGAAGGTCTCTAAGGTATAGACCTGATTTTTTCTCTGGCCCTGACACCCATATTGGAGCTACCCCCACTTTTTATACATATGTTCTAGTAGCTTAGCCAATGGTACTGGTAATTAGCTATTTTGGTGGGTACTGGTACTTTGTTTTTGAAGTGTGGAAATTATTTGCCTTCTGACCACCCTCAACCCACTCTGACTTTTCAGTTCTCTGAGCTCTGGGGTTTTCCAGAATTGTGTTACGAAAATTCACACCACCATTGTGTCCCCCTTTAAGCCTGTATTAGGTTGCATATCTCTCCACACAGGAAGTTTTTGCCATCAATCTGAACTCATATGCTTTGCATTTTTCATAACCCTCAAAGCTTTTGATATGTACGTGATACCCTTCCTGGTTTTCAACACTAATTAAGGTGCACTCTTATCTTCTTATTCTTTTTATTTGTTGCTTAGAATTTTTTAATTATTCAAACAAAATATGCTTACATTAAACTATTCCGATCATGCTGAAGGATTTAAGTCACAAAAAACACTCTTTCCCACCAATATCCCCCCCTCAAATTTCACTATTATTAACACTACTCAAGAAATTACTGCTATATTACTTTTTTCCCCTTTCCATACTTTATTTTTTGGAAGTGAGTACTAAGTCTAGCTTACACTCAAAGAGGGGGGAATTAATCCCTACCTACTGGAAAATAAACTAAATATATTTAGAATTCTTCCACAAGGAAGATTTGTCCCTTCTTCCCCGTTTATTTATCCAATCATTTATTTATACTAGTATGCACTCATGGATATTTATTTTATTCTTTGGGTCATAATTCAATGCTAGAGTTAATTTGTTGTTCAAATTGTGCATGGAATAATTTCATTGAATGCCTTTGAACATTGGGCACTCTTTTGGATTGGCTGCTGTGCCCTTTTTACTTACACACACACACACACACACACACACACACACACACACACACTTTTTTTTTAGTATTTCTTTATGTTTTGGCACTACAAGATGCTTAGGCTCATCTTATGTTTTCCCTGCCCCATTCCCACAATCAGCTATTTATCCAATTAACTGTCATTTCTTTTATCAGAGAATGGAATTTAGAAACCAAGATTTAAGTGCTACATTTACTCAAGGTGTCACTGCTTCTAGGCCTGCTCAGGAAACAGAGCTAGTGAATAAATGTATGCTTACTAAACCATGTCTATATATACATCCGTATTCACTTCTGTATCTATCTGTATTTATATTAAAATAAACACGAGTTTATATCTATTATCACTCAGAGCTCCCCCCACACACACTTATTTGTAATGTCTTTCTCTGACAGTGATAAACCTGGTTTCCAAAATCTACAATTATTTTTACTAATTAGCTCAACCCTAATATCTATGTAAAGTAGGTTCAGAATGGCTCAACTGACACCCCTCACAGAATTCTTTTTTTTGTTGTTGTTTGTTTTTTTGAGTTGGAGCCTCATTCTGTCTCCCAGACTGGAGTGCAGTGGCACGCTCCTGGCCACTGTAGCCTCGACCTGCTTGGGCTCTAGTGATCCTTCCACCTCAGCCTTCCAAGAAGCTAGAACTACAGGCATGCGTGCTACTATGCCCGGCTAATTTTTGATTTATTGTAGAGACGAGGGCTCACCAAGTTGCCCAGGTGGGTCTTGAACCCGTGGGCTCAGGCAATCCATTCATCTCTCCCAAAGTGCTGGGACTACAGGCTGAGCCACTGAGCCCGGCCATAGAATTCTTTTAATAATCATCAGATATCACCTGACTTGTCTGACATATGTCCAAACTCCTTTAGGGCAGGAACAACTTTGTCCATGTATCCCAAGGGCCTAACACAAAATGTTACTCAAATGTTTATTCAATGAACAACAGTCCTCCATAACTAATATAGCTAAACCTATTCAAATGTAAAATATTATAATCATAGTAAGCTTCCTTTGTAGTATAACTGACTCGAGTCAACTAACTCAAAGTTTAATTCCCTGGTCTCAAGTTAGTCCCCCCAGTGCTGGATCACCTACCAGTAATGTTTTCTCTGTTACTGAGTGCCCCTGAGTGCCATCTGTGCAGAGTAGGCTCATTATGAATACACACTCAGCAATCCTCATCTGTCTCTCATCAATTACTCCTAGAGCAATGATTCTGAAACCCGAATTATCATCAGAATCCAGGATCTGTTTCCAGATCTGAATGTGGTGTCTTTGAGGACAGGCTTTAAGAGTGTTTCATTCGCTGACGTATTCCAAGTGCCTAGAACCATGCAAGGCACACAGTGGGTAATTGCTAACCATTTGTGGAATGAAGGAATGAATGACTGAGGTGGGGTGCACAGCCACTGTAGTCATTAAATACAGATGCTGTCAAGCCCCCACATATCCTTGATGGGAACAGCCTTTGATGTCAGACTTAGGATCATATCTCAAAGCTGACATGTACTAGCTATTTGGTTTTTACATATGTAATCTTCAGAGTCTCAGCATTCTCACATTTAAAACTGGGAGAGTATCACCAATCCCCCAGAGGACTGTTAGGAGTTTATATAATGATACATTTCATGGGTCTGGCCAAGTACTGGGTAAATAGCAGGAACCAAATACATCTTAGTTGCCTTTCTTCCTTTTTCCCCTAATTGACTGAGAAGATGGTGGTCATCTGGTATTATATAAAAGACCCTGTCTACACCTACATCTATCCTTTTAGCCCTCCAGGACTTCCTAAGGCTAACTCTGATCTGAGAAGAGAAACTCTACATATTTGGTTCTTTCCTCTAGCTTTTTACTTTTCCCCTTAACCACCTCTCCTTCCAAAATGCAAAAATTTTCCTCATTAAACAAGAATGTACTGCCTTTTCTGCCTATCATTCCATCTCTCTGCTCCTGAAACTTTTCACCTCTCCACCTCTGACCAATCTCTCCCAAACCTGTGGCAGTATGCCTTCTGATTGCTCCAGCTAACCAAAACTTCTTCCTTGGATGTCAGGGGCTATTTTTCGTCAAATCAAAGGTCATTATCTTACTGGCAGGATTTAAGGCTGCTTATCTTCCTTTTATTGATATTCTCCTAGGTTGTCTTCACTCATCATGCATGGTCTCTCTCTCTCTCTCTAACATTAATCCTAGTCTTTCTCCTTTGAGTTCTAAGGCTCAGTGCTCTCTTCTCTTTTCTGTTTACTTTCTCCCTACAAAGTTTCAAATTGTTTCTGTGTAAAAGTCATTATGTTTTTATTTTAAAAGCTACTTTTCAACTGTTTTTATGCCAAATCTTTGGTTCGCTAAAGTTCTCTTCAGAACATTTAGTTTCAAAACAAATTAACAAGTCTGTTTGGAATGTGTCAAATTGCCTGAAGAGACCTACTCTTAAGAGAACTACTTCCAAATTCTCCTTTTTATCAATGACACCAAATCTTTAACCTGGCTCTAATCCCAAAAGTAATCTTCAAATCTTCACACCAATGCCTATCAATT
Organism: Cephalopachus bancanus; assembly: GCA_027257055.1. Lineage (NCBI taxonomy): Eukaryota > Metazoa > Chordata > Mammalia > Primates > Tarsiidae > Cephalopachus > Cephalopachus bancanus. The sequence goes on along the minus strand of JAPVLO010000022.1, from coordinate 11,344,818 downwards.
CTTTTCCCAATGTTCATCTCTTCCCGTTTGTTACTACCACCTTAGATTAGGCCCCATCTTGTATGTCTGGTTCTAAATTGTTATGTTTTGTTGTTGCTTCTCCCAGCCTTCCTCTTGGATAGATTTTATACCCAGGGCCCATCAATCATTCTAGTTCACCATATTCACCATGTTCCTTTCCTGCTCTAGAATCTATGGTACCATTTCCCACGGTTTATTGCATTACATCCAAACTCTGGGTCCCAGTTTACAAGACTCTGCCTGCTATACTGGCCAGTCTCACCTGCCCACCTCCACCTAATACAACACACATAAGGAAGCAGGGTTATCTAGCTACGCCATCTACTTTCCCCTCCTCTCCAATTCAAGCAGACTCTTCCCTGTGCTCCTTATCAGTTAGCTCACTTTTTTGGTTATTCCATGCAAAATTTCCCTCTGAAATGACCCTTCCACATTGCTCTGCCTATCCAAATCCTGCCAACCCTTTCAAGTCTAGTGCAAGTTGGTCCTCCTCTATAAAAATCTTCCCTGATATTTATTGTCCTTCGTCTTTTAGATGCAGGGTCTTGCTCTATCAATTAAGCTGCAGTGCAGTGGTATAATCATGGCAGCCTTGACCTCTCCTGGGCTCAAGAGATACCCCCACCTCGGTCATCCAAGTAGCCAGGATTACAGGTGTGTACCACCATACTCAGCTAATTTTTAAAAATTACTTTGTATGGGGGGGTTCTCACTATGTTGCCCATGCTGATTTTGAACCCTTGGCCTCAAGTGATCCTCCCACCTCCGCCTCCCAAAGCCCTGGGATTACAGACATGAGTCACCATACCCACTCACTATTATTATTTTACCTATATTCTGGGTTCTATCATTCCCACTACTTAGTGAACTTTTACATAATATCTCTTCTCTCTCATATATTAATACTCCTTCTTTCCCTATTAGTGTTATCCCATTAAAAATATCCTTATTCAGGTTGGGTGCAGTGGCTCATACCTATAGTCCCCGCTACTCAAGAGGCTGAGGTGGGAGGATCACTTGAGCCCAGGAGTTGGAAGTTACAGTGAGCCATGACAGTGTTACTGCACTCCAGCCTGGGCAGCAGAGCCAGACCCTGTCTTTAAAAATAAGTAAGTCCTCATTCAATTTTTTTCACATAAAAGGCTTTAGGACAAAACAACAGATATGGTACCATTTCCCACTGTTTATTGCATTACATCCAAACTCTGGATGTTTGCATGGAATAACCAAATGGTGGACATATCTGTTGTTTTGGCCTCCTGGCAATAATACCTTGGTTTTTCTCTAGAAAGCTTTTATGACCCATTCCTGAGGTCTGATGGGAGTATCAACATGGGCTCACCCTGGGGTAAGCACAGGGCTGACCAATAAGATTCCTGACACAAGAAGAAAAGCGGCTGAGGCTGAGTTAGGCCCATGGATCCCTGATCCTGGAAGCTTCTGTGTCCCTGGACTTCCCAGGGCTTTATTATTCCATCTTCCTTCACTTTTGTGAGCTTACCCAGTATCCATTCCTGCTTTATCTTAACTAAAGTCAATTTCTATTGTTTGTAACCAAAGAGAAATTGGTCTAGCAAGTGGCACAGAGCTAGAAGTTGTATCTCATGGACGAACCACAAAATTCTTCTCCTTGTTGCCTTCACTTTGGTTTCTGCTGCTTAAGATATTTGGCTAATATGAGAATGCTTTCACCAGGGGACCCAATAAATAGTTTCATTAATTGGGAGGTAAGGCTATTTGGGGCCCCTTATGCAGCCAAGCAACAGACGAAAGGAAAATTACAAGGAGCACAGATGAGAAATGGGGGAATCCTTGGGCACCTCTTTATCCTAAGACTAGCACTGAAGTTACCAGTAGACCATTACCCTACACAGGCAAGATCTAAAAGGGCTCAAACCTCTCAGTAATAGAAGTTTGCAAACTGTGGGAAGCTTTCATCATGTTATAAAAAACATGTATTATGCAATAAACAACATGGCCGCTGGCTGGTAGAATAACCTATCAGAAACAACCACGTAGCCGCAGTACGTTGGCTGCCAGGCAGCATATATAGGCAAACAACTGCGCCAGAGGGGGGAGCCATTTTGTCTTTGTAAAGAGCACATTAAGACCTGGAGTAAACTTGTCTGCAGAAGAACGGTGTCGGTGTCGTCTTTCTTCGGCTCGCGACAACTGGTGGCCCGTACGGGGAACCTTTTCTCCTTTTGTGCCGTACAGCGTTCAGAACTGCGACAACCAGGGCGGTTGACCGGTAAGTGAAGTCACAAGGTCCTCGGTAAAGAGGCGATTAAAAAGGTCCTCGGTAAAGAGGCGATTAAAAAGGTACTCGGTAAAGAGGCGATTAAAAAGGTCCTTGGTAAAGAGGCGATTTGCACAGGTCCTCGGTAGAGAGGCGATTAAAAAGGTCCTCAGTAAGGAGGCGATTTGTTTTAAGGTCCTCGGTAGCGAGGCGATTTGTTACAGTCTCTGGCATAGGAATTTCTCTGCCATGGGCACTACTTCCTCTCACCCACTTTTTCAAGCTTTAAAGTCCCTCTTGAAAACGAAAGGTTTGAAACTAAGGGACAAGACCTTGACAGACTTTATTCAGCAGATAGATGAGATTTCACCGTGGTTTGCCGTGTCTGGCAATCTCACCATAGGTAGCTGGGACAAAGTTGGACAGGACGTTGATCGTGCCCGAGAGAGAGGGGATTTGGTTGGAGGAGTACAGCCTCTCTGGAGGCTGGTCTGGGCCTGTCTGGAGGATCAGAAATGCAATCAAACCGTGGAGCAGGGACAGGCGGCTTTGGATTCGATAAAAGAGGAACACTCCGACTGTTCCGCCTCACAGGCTCCTGACTCTGAGTCAGAGGAGGAACTGGAACAGATAATGACGCAGGCAGAAAAACTGACCTTGGGTGATTGCGGCTGCCATCTTGCGGAGAGTAAAGGCCAACCCCCTCCGGGTCTTGGGGCCCTTCCTCCATATGCCCCTTCAGCGCCGCCTGGTGGCAGCGGTGGAACAACATTTAATGACGCAGTCTGGTTAGCAGTCCACGATTCTGGCATATCCCAAATCTTCCCGGTCTTTGTGAATGGGCAGGGACAGAGGTATCATGAGCCCTTGGACTTTAAAACGGTAAAAAATCTCGCCGAAGCTGTACGCACGTACGGCCTTGGAGCTGCTTTCTCATTAGCCATTTTGGAGTCCCTGGATAGGACAGCCATGACCCCTTCGGATTGGCAGCGACTAGTAAAGGCATGCATGAACCCTGGGCAATACTTAGACTGGAAGGCTTACTATATTGAATTAGCTAATGAGCAGGCCGCTAGAAATGCTGCTGCTGGCCTTGCCAACAAGCCTAAACAGAGACTTTCCTTAGCTTTACTCACTTTAAACTTTTTTCGCCTGGATGTGAATGGCAAGTCGGCCGCTGACCGTCATATGCAGACAGGTCCTAGTGAACGGGGCTATGTGAAATGGAAAGATAGACTGGCAGGTCAATGGAAGGGTCCAGATCCGGTATTGACTTGGGCGAGAGGATCTGTTTGTGTCTTTCCACAGAACGGTCAAGATCCGGTGTGGGTACCGGAGAGACTTGTTCGTCCGGTGCCACCCTCCAAGTCTCCGGAAGTTCCCTACGAGCAGACCGAGGATGATGGCAACGTGGACTCTGAAAATACATTCAGCCCACACTTTTCCGAGGTTTTTCATTACCAATCAATCACTGAATTTGCCTACCTTGCCTTATGTGCAAGACGAGACACCTTTTGGAGACTGCAATTTAACCCTTACTGGGGCGTTGTGTTTTACTATTTCCCTGAACCTTTCTGATATTAATAACAATCATACTTGTTTAACCTTATATAATCAGACAGCTGCTTGGTTGGACATGCCGCGTATCTACGGCACCTTGGCAAGCAGTAATGGGTCCATTATATCAGGACGTTGGCCAACTTTACAACTTAATACTAGTAAACCTAATCCCCCTCAGCCTTGGTGGGCACTGTTTTGCCGCAGTGCTCGCTCCGCGGACTTACACCCTTGGACCGGATGCCAGGCTAGAAAAGCAGGATGGGTCAATTGGCCCTATTTTACCTTTTCCCCATACATTGCTACAGCCCCTAATATGTCATGGCCTGGGTTCAATTTTATATACCAGAACCCCATTATGAGTGCCCCATCTAACCCTTTCGATTTGTGGCTATTAGGCGGCACTAGAGGTAACGACTTTGTACAGACCCCGCCGGGATTTCGGCATCACGGCTGCTGTTATCGCAGCGATAGCTATCGCCACCGCGGCCGCTACCGCAACCGCTGTGTCCCTTGCGACCACTGTTCAGACAGCAACCACCTTAAATACGTTGGCACATTCTACTGCGGTCGCATTAAGTACACAATCTAATGTGAATAATCACTTGCGGGGCAGTATCATGATCTTGAATCAACGTATGGATTTACTCCAGGAGCAAATAGACATCATGATACAAATAGCGCGCTTGGGGTGTGAGGTTCATACACCAGCCCTATGTATTACTAGCATCCCATATCACAACTATACAGCTGCTGCTAATTTGTCTTAAGAGCTTTCTAAGTATCTTGTAGGTAATTGGACTCAAGAATTTGACAATCTGACGGAAACGCTGCGGCGCGAGATTATTACAGTGATTTCTACCAGAGTGGATCCTGTCGTGGCACAAACTCTAGCATCCTGGATTGCGCGAGCCGCCCATCATTTGAAGGAGTGGGCGGGCATGGGATGTTTTGGCGTTCTCCTCATTGGATTGGCAGTTGTTTGCCTATATTGTTTGTGCACTTTACGCCGTAGGCGAAACACTGATATGGCCCTGCTCGCACAGGCAATTTTGGCCTTAGAGGAAGGGCACTCTCCCCATGTCTGGCTTGCAGCCGTGAAGAATCAACAGTGACAGGATGCCAGCCGTTGACTGCACTTGGAGCCCCGATGGGTAAACTCCATGGAGGTTATCCCCAGCTGCATACGGGTTGATGCCGCAACCACCCGTCCCCTGCAAAAGGCATCGGGCCGGTGCACAGTTGCTGGGTTGTACTTCGGCGATCCAGGGACTGGGGTACATAGCCCAAGGAAAAAATGGGGGCTGTGGGCTCTAGCCTCTCCTGTCATATAAACAAAAAGGGGGAGATGTGGGAAGCTTTCATCATGTTATAAAAAACATGTATTATGCAATAAACAACATGGCCGCTGGCTGGTAGAATAACCTATCAGAAACAACCACGTAGCCGCAGTACGTTGGCTGCCAGGCAGCATATATAGGCAAACAACTGCGCCAGAGGGGGGAGCCATTTTGTCTTTGTAAAGAGCACATTAAGACCTGGAGTAGCCGGGCTCGGTGGCTCAGCCTGTAATCCCGCGCCTTTGGGAGGCTGAGGTGAGTGGATGGCCTGAGCCCGCGGGTTCGAGACCCGCCTGGGCAGCAAGACCTCATCTCTACAATAAATCAAAAAAATCAGCTGGGCGTGGTAGCGCATGCCTGTAATTCCAGCTACTTGGAAGGCAGAGGTGGAAGGATCGCCGGAGCCCAGCAGGCGAGGCTGCGGTGGCCGGGAGCGGCCACTGCACTCCAGTCTGGGCGACAGAGTGAGACTCCAACTCAAAAAAAAAAAAAAAAAGACCTGGAGTAAACTTGTCTGCAGAAGAACGGTGTCGGTGTCGTCTTTCTTCGGCTCGCGACAGCAAACCACATGTAAGACTTCAAAGTTCATGGTCTTTAACATACCACTTTCTACTGATATCAATCTACCTGCAACTACTTAATCAAGGAATGCCCTCTCTTATTTCCATGGTTTGGAATCTTACTTTGAATGGAATGCCCATATCAACTTCCTAACTGGGAACTCCTAATTATTTTTTAAACTTTCTCTGATCCCTAGAGCTCAAACTAGATTTCCTTCTTCATAGTCCCAAACATCCTGACATAATACCTCACAATATCTTAACATGAAATTCACTCTGAGCCGGGCTTGGTGGCTCAGCCTGTAATCCCAGCACTTTGGGAGGCCGAGGTGAGTGGATTGCCTGAGCCCGCGGGTTCAAGACCCGCCTGGGCAACTTGGCGAGACCGCATCTCTACAATAAATAAATAAACTAGCCGGGCGTGGTAGCGCGCGCCTGTAGTTCCAGCTACTTGGAAGGCCGAGGCGGAAGGATCGCCGGTGCCCAGCAGGTTGAGGCTGCAGTGGCCAGGAGTGGCCACTGCACTCCAGTCTGGGTGACAAGAGTGAGACTCCAACTCCAAAAAAAGAAAGAAAGAAATTCACTCTGTATGCTTATTAGTTTTTCCTACTAGACGATACACTTCTAATATAGAAATCATCTTTAGCATTTGTATCTTGAATGATTAGTATTCAATAATGGAGTAACATATGTCTGTTGAAAGAATATATGATCTTTCTTAATTTTTCAGTATTAATCATTGCATCATAGAGTTTATGTACTGATGTTTAATTTGGCATTTAATGAATACTCCATTGAGACACTTAATTATTTGATAAAGGTATTCCCCAATCATTCCAAGTCTAGAAAAGGCTCTTACCAGCGAGTTCACCATTTACTACTTCTATATTCTCTTTAACACCTAATAGTGTTGGGCACATGGTAAGTACTCAATAAATACTTGATGAACTGAATTAAAAACACAGTATTAGTACATTAATAGGAGCACCTTATCATGGCCTACCAATCTGATGAAAAGATCTGGCCTTCTGAAGTAGTGCAATTGTACCCATGTGGAAATTTTAATGAGAAAAAGAAAAATTATCCAATTGGACAGCAACCGGCTCTTCTTTTAGCAAGAGTTCCACAAATACTTTATAGATAATAAGAGTAAACCTTTACAGCTCAGGATGAGAGACTCAAGCTATATATGCATGTGCATATTGAAAGGAAGATTACATATTTAAAGGGCATGTCACAGCTAAAATCACTTAATTCCACAAATCCATAATAGACGCACAGGACATAAAAGTATTTAATAGCAAAGTCAATTAATGCCCAGTCAACCTATGCTTAAGATATATACGGCTATCTTTGTGTAATGTATAACAAGGTAGTCATTTGCTCATTCAACAAGCACTTATTAAGGACCTAGTAATGACAGATGCAGTGTTAGGTCCTAAGAACACAAAGATAAAGAGAACACAGTTCCTAAGTTAGTGGAGTTCTATGCCTTCCATGTTGCAATGGTTTTTAAGAATATAATATGAGGCTGGGCTCGGTGGCTCAGCCTGTAATCCCAGCACTTTGGGAGGCTGAGGTGAGTGGATTGCCTGAGCCCGCGGGTTTGAGACCTGCCTGGGCAACTTGACGAGACCTCATCTCTACAATAAATCAAAAATTAGCCAGGTGTGGTAGCGCACACCTGTAGTTCCAGCTACTTGGAAGGCTGAGGCGGAAGGATCGCTGGAGCCCAGGAGGTCAAGGTTGCAGTGGCTGGGAGCGGTCACTGCACTCCAGTCTGGGTGACGGAGTGAGACTCCGACTCAAAAAAAAGAAAAAGTTCAGCTAAGAACTAGAGAAAGCTATTCAGAAAACCTTCATAAAAGTGTAATTAGATCTATTGTTGATGGGGAGAAAGGACACAGGGAGGAGGAGGTCCATATCCTGAGAAAGGCCAATGTCTTTAACAAAAGCAGTAATCTACTTGTGGGACCTGAGGGGGGTCTGAAGGTTCACGCTGCGAAGCAGTGGGAGGAAAAATTGGACGCGTGAATGAAGGCCTGATTCAGGAAAGCCTGGAACACAAGTTTAGCTTTTGGATATTGTTCTAGACTCATGGGAGTTCTCCGTCCTGGCTTCTGAATAGAATCATCTAGAGAGCTTTAAAAAAAATATATGCCCATGGCCAAGCTTTACCCCAAATAGAAAGTAAGAGAATCTCTAGGAGAAGTGTCATGGGCAATAGAACTTAAAAGCACACAAAGTGATGCTAATGCACAGTCTAGATCAAGAACCACTGGGCTACAGAATAAAAGGGTAAAGCATGAAGATACAGTTAAAACTAAGCTTGATTTAAGACCCTATTTATAAGCAACAAATTGGAGCTGATTACCTGTTGAAGCTTATCTTCTAACCTGAGTTAAACATTCTCAGTTTTCTTAGTGTTTCTTTTCCCTTGTAGGCAAGGCTAAACTCTGAAAATAGGAAAATAACTCATCAATATCTCATACATGTGTGCCCCATGTCCATAGACAACTAACCTAGAAAATAACAATGTCAAGTCTATGTTACTCTTACATCCCTGAAATGCAGTGTTTTTTATATTAGGTAATGTTCTAGGCTGCATCGCTCTGGGAGCTTTTCTGTCCTCGCAAATAAATCTTGCTTAAAAAAAAAACACCACTCTTAAATACTGGTCTTTTAGTTTAGACTAGAGCAAAAGGTGAGATTAAGTGTTCATTCTGGTAATAGCTGGATACATCGTACTACTCCTGGTTTCAGAAGTGCAGTGATTACAATGTACTTTACCTTTGTGTAGCAAACATTTTCAGAGTACTTAAAGAGAAACAACACATGTATCTCAAACAGCAACTCTGTACTACATTAAACATGTGTCCTGTGTGGGAGGACTCCTATGACAGCCTGTTGATCCTTCAAAAAGCAGGTTTGGTGGGTTTGTTTTTTAAGGAAAAGTAAACATGAGGCCAGGCGGTGGCTTACGCCTGTAATCCCAGCACTTTGTGAGGCTGAGGAGGGAGAATTGTTTGAGCCCAAGAGTTAGAGACCAGCCTGGGCAACATAGTAGACCTTGTCTCTACAAACAACCAAAAAACTAGCCGGGTGTGGTGGCACGCACCTGTAGTCCCAGCTACTTGGGAGGCTGAGGCAGAAGGATCGCCTCAGCCCAGAAGGACGAGGCTGCAGTGAGCTGGGATCGCGTCACTGCACTCTAGCCTGGGAGAAAGAGTGAGACCCCAGCCAAAAAATAAAAAATAAATAAACATGTAAATATGCTTCAGGATCCACGTTACTCACGGTAGGATTAATTTGAGAAATCTGCACATTGTTTAAATGCAAGGAAACGTCTTCTCTACGTGCAAAGTTGGCTACAACTGTCTTGTTTTGTGTGGTGTTGGGTAGCTACATTTACCTAACGGTAAAAGTGTTATGAGAACGGAAGTTGAAAATCCACACTTAGGTTTCTGCAGCCTCTTATTTCCAGATAGAGTTAATAAACGCCAAGGACCATGCCCCAAAGCTACGGGGAGCGGCGGGGGGAAGGGGACGGGGCTTGAGGAGTGAGCAGGGGCGAATTCAATAATCTACATTTTAAACCGGAGCAAGAGCCTAGAAACCTTACATTCCATCGGCAATACAGGAAAGTCGGTTTCAAGAGTCGGCCGTTGCCTTGGACGGCTTCTACTCGGAAAGCAAAAGAAAGGCTTTCCTCCGAAGAAGGCGCCAGCCGAACTCGTCGGCACGGGGGTGAGAGCCAGAGAGCGAGAAATCCCGAGGGCGAGGAGCGGGGAGGGGACCCAGCAGACAGCAAAAGGCGAAGGAGGCGGCCCGAGGCCATCCGCCGGGAACGCGGCCGCCCGGCCCTTGCTGCCGCCGGGGCAGCGGCGGCCTCGCTCGCCCCGCGCGCACCCGGGGCCGGCGCGCAGGGCGACCCCCTCGGGCCGGCACCAGGGGGCGCGGGCCGCTCGCGGAGCAGAGGGGCGCCACCCGCGGCGCTCGCACCCCGCCGGGCACCGCACGCAGGGGTCCCCCGGCGGGAGGCGCGCTCGGCGCGGCCCCGGGCTCCGGGAGCCGGGAGGGTGGGTGGAGCTGAGCCCGGGGCCGCCCCCCGGAGCCGCCCCCGCCGCCCCGGCCCCCGCCTCCGCCCCGGCTGTCAGCGGCCCCCTCCCGCCGTCACTCACCCGCCGTCGGTGCGGTCTCGGCCGCGGTGGCGGCGGCGGCGGCGGCGACCCCCACCTGGGTCATGATCCCAGGAGGGGAAGGCAGGGGTGTCCGACCGCCTGGGCGGATCTCCCCGTCTGCGGCCGCCGCCTGCTTCTCCGGGGCTGGGGGAGCGCGGGCCCAGGCCCTCCTCTCCCCCCGCCCCCGCTGCCTCTTCTCGCGGCCACCGCAGCCGCTGCGAGTCCGAGCCCTCAAGGCCGGAGACCCGGCGGCAGCGCGGCCTCAACTTTCCCAGCCCCCCTCCCCCCGCCCCTCCCCGCCCCTCCCGCGGCCGCCGCTCGGCACGCGAACAGCCTAGCCTGGGTGCACCGTGCGCCCACCTCTGTCACTCAGCCCGCCAATCCTACTGCGGGGAGGCTGCCATGGTAGCCAATCAGAGGCCGGAACTCCGTTACGCGCGGCGGGAGGGCGGGAGGAGGTGGAGGGAAAACCGAGGAGCGAACGGGCCTCGGGCGGCCCAATGAGGAAGGCCGGGGGGCGGAGGTGCGCAAGTTGGGTTGAAGGAACAGGAAATATTCTTAAAGGTAGAGTGACGGGCAGGAAGGAAAGCCAGTAGGTGAATGGGAAAGAGGTGGGCCTGGTTCCTTAAAGGGGACGCCTTGAGAACCTAGAAACGAAGGTGTTTTAAGAAACTTCTTTGTATTTCGTTCTGTGTTCTCCTTTCTACGTCTTTCAGTGGGAGTTTGAAAACGGAAGAACTGAAGCGGGCACGGAGGCTTCCGGAGTGGTTAGAGAGCTCCTTAGCCTGGAGGGTAGAAAGGCGGGAGGATGCCTTTCCAAGAGGTGGGAAAAAGGAAGCGACTCCAGACGCCTCCGACTCCTCTTAAACTGGAAGGTTGTTGCTGACCTGACACTGCCGGGATACGTAGGCTGTGGTCTCCAGTCCTCCGTTATTTGCAAATACGCACAGATTCCTGCGCGCTGAAGATGACCGTGCTCAGAAATGCCCTGGAGGCCTCCCAGCTGGGGGAAGGGAGCCGTGTGACCCTGGGGGACAGTCTCTAATAGAGACCTGGATCTGGGAGGCGCAGGATGACTGGTCATGACTTGGAGACCCGAGGGTCCCCTAACTCGCAGATGGGTTTGGAGCCCTGGAACCGTGGTCACGACTCCCTTTTCGTAATTTCGCTTCCTTTTTTGATAACCCCTCCTGAAACGGGTGTCCTCCACCTAGTTGGTGGCAAAAGGAATTGTCCCAGATCTTAGACGTCCATGGGCTAGAGAGGCAACTTCCAGAAGGCGTGCACAAGGCACGGCATAGGGAAATTATTCGAGGCTGTATACAGGAGAGGCCGACTTTGCATTGAAAAAAAAGGAGTCAAGGTAAACAATAGCTGAATCTTCTGTTGGTACAGCGGTTTGAAAAGCTATGATGAAACAGAAGGCCTTTAATGTTGCGTATTAAAATTTTATTTAACTCCTCCATCTAGGCACACGAAGTTCTGATCAGCCTTTGACGAACTTGCACACCCAAGTAAGAAAGACCCTACGATGCAGAGTAATATTAGCCATGCTAATAATGCTACCATGAAATTGTGTAGTCTTAGTATGTTTAGCTGTAGAAAACAATTCCCACTGGGCTCAGGATATAAAGTATTTTGGCTAACAAATATCCTATCTTGAGTATGCATGATTTTCTAAATAACTGCAATGCATCCGTTCTAAAGTAAAACCATACGCATAGTGTTGGTGATTTATAAAACAGAATTTGGGAGTTTCCTTGGACCACTATTAAAAATACACATTAGGCCGGACTCGGTGGCTCAGCCTGTAATCCCAGCACTTTGGGAGGCCGAGGTGAGTGGATTGCCTGAGCCCGCGGGTTCGAGACCCGCCTGGGCAACTGGGCGAGACCGCATCTCTACAATAAATAAATAAACTAGCTGGGCGTGTAGCGCGCGCCTGTAGTTCCAGCTCCTTGGAAGGCTGAGGCGGAAGGATCGCCGAAGCCTAGTAGGTTGAGGCTGCGGTGGCCGGGAGCTGCCACTGCACTCCAGTCTGGGTGACCTAGTGAGACTCCAACTCAAAAAAAATAAAATAAAAAAATACACATTAAGCCGGGCCGGTAGCTCATGCCTGTACTCTCAGCACTTTGGGAGGCTGAGGCGAGAGCACTGCCTGAGTCCAGGGGTTCGAGACCAGCCTGGGCAACTTGATGAGACCTCGTCTCTACAGTAAATCAAAAAGATTAACCCGACGTGATGTTACATGCCAGTGGTTCCAGCTACTTGGAAGACTGAGACGGAAGGATCACCTGAGCCCAGCAGATTGAGGCTGCGGTGGCCATGAGCGCCACTGTACTCCAGCGTGGCTGACAGTAAGACTCCTACCAAAAAAAAATTTGATACCTTCCTGGCACGATTTAGAAGTGGAAAAGAAGAGCAATTTCTGTTTGAGAAAGGTCAGAATATTGGCTTTTTAATTCAATCATCATTTCCTAACAGAAGTCCAAATCCCAACCTGAGATCTTTCATTGGCTTTACCCATTGCACGTTGGCGTACTGAACGAGACAGGAGAGGATGACATCAAATCATCACACCAGTCCTATTTTCGGGCTAGCTGGCCTGTGCAGTGCCTAAACTGGTATAAAATATGATGGCCATGTGAAACTGGTCTCCGTGCATCCAGGCCAACTCCACTTTTCACACGAACAGAGTGAGTCACCCACGTTCTTGAGACCCTTCAGTGGCGCCAAAAGACTGCACGATTTCCAGGCTCTTCCTTGCATCCCCAGTGTTATTCCCTGACCTTTTCCCCCCATTCCTGGGGATGAGTGACGGCGGGAGGGGGCCGCTGCAGCCGGGGCGGGGCGGGGGCCGGGGCGGCGGGGGCGGCTCCGGGGGGCGGCCCCGGGCTCAGCTCCACCCACCCTCCCGGCTCCCGGAGCCCGGGGCCGCGCCGAGCGCGCCTCCCGCCGGGGACCCCTGCGTGCGGTGCCCGGCGGGGTGCGAGCGCCGCGGGTGGCGCCCCTCTGCTCCGCGAGCGGCCCGCGCCCCCTGGTGCCGGCCCGAGGGGGTCGCCCTGCGGGGGTGCGCCCGGGCAGCAAGGGCCGGGCGGCCGCGTTCCCGGCGGATGGCCTCGGGCCGCCTCCTTCGCCTTTTGCTGTCTTCTGGGTCCCCTCCCCGCTCCTCGCCCTCGGGATTTCTCGCTCTCTGGCTCTCACCCCCGTGCCGACGAGTTCGGCTGGCGCCTTCTTCGGAGGAAAGCCTTTCTTTTGCTTTCTGAATGGAAGAGAGAATGACCAGCTCGTGAAATCGGCTTCCATGTTTCCCGAAGAAATGATACAGCTGTCTCCCAATGTGGTTGTAACACTTACTTTCACATTCCCAACAGCGATATATGTAGGTTTCAGATACTCCACACCATGACCAATACCGGATTTTTTTTTTTTTTTGAGTCGGAGTCTCACTCTGTCGCCCAGGCTGGACCTCAGTGGCACGCTCACAGCCACCGGAACCGCGACCTACTGGACTCAGGCGATCCTTCCGCCTCAACCTTCCAAGTAGCTGGGACCACAGGCGCGTGCCTCCACGCCCGGCTAATTTTTTGATTTATTGTAGAGATGAGGTCTCGCCGAGTTGCCCAGGCTGGTCTCAAACCCGTGAGCTCAGGCAGTCCTCTCCCCTCGGCCTCCCAAAGTGCTGGGATTACCGGCGTGAGTCGCCGCGCCCGGCTGACACTTTTTAAATTCTAACCATTATTTGTGAGTGCAAATAATGGTCTCTCATTGTGATTTTAATTTCTATCTTGCTAATAACTAGTAGTGTTGAGGCTATTTCCATATGTTTATGGGCTAGGGGCATATTTTCTTTGGTAAATCGATTGTCCAGATCATTAACCCCCCCCCCACCTTTATGAGTCAGGTTATCACTCTGTGGCCCAGGCTGGAGTGTAGTGGCAGGATCATGGCTCACCGCGCAGCTTCCACCTCCCAAACTCAGACAATCCTGGTTCAACCTCCGGAGTAGCTGTCACTACAGGCTCGCCCACCTCGCCCCCTAATTCACCTTAAAATCAGTATGCTTGTCTTATGGAGTTGTAAACGTTCTTTATGTTTCGAATGAAAGTTCTTTCTCAGACATACCTCTTTGTCGTGCAAATATTTTCACCCGGTTGATGGCTTGCTTTTTCATTTTCTTCAGTGTCATGGAGACCTCATCTCTACAATAAATCAAAAAATCAGCAGGGCGTGGTAGCGCATGCCTGTAATTCCGGCTACTTGGAAGGCTGAGGCGGAAGGATCGCCGCAGCCCAGCAGGCGAAGCTGCGGTGGCCGGGAGCGGCCACTGCACTCCAGTCTGGGCGACTGAGTGAGACTCCAACTCAAAAAAAAAAAAATAAATAAGGCCAGCCGGCGCAAGCCTGTAATCCCAGCACTTTGGGAGGCGGAGGTGAGAGGACTGCCTGAGTCCAGGGATTCGAGACTAGCCTGGGCAACTTGGCGACACCTCGTCTCTACAATAAATTCAGCCTGGGCGACAGAGTGAGACTCCAACTCTAATAGTAATAATAATAATAATAATAATAATAATAATAGTTATGTCAGACACAGTGGCTCATGCCTGTCATCGCAGCACTTTGAGAGGCCTAGGTGGGAAGATCGCATCTCTAAAAAAATATTTAAAGATTAAAAAAAAAATTAGCCGGGCATGGTGGCACACATGTTGAGACTGCGGTGAGCCATGATGGTGCCACTGCGCTCCAGCCTGGGCAACAGAGTAATACTCTATCTAAAATTAATAATAATAACGGCAACACGTATACCCCAGAGATATTGTGGGTTGAGTTCCAGACCACCACAAAAAAAGATCACAATAAGGCAAATTACACAATTTTTTTTTTTACTTTCCCACTGCATATTAAAGTTATGTTTGTGGTCCTGTGAAACATAACTGAGGAATGTCTCTCAGGCAAGCCAAGAGGTTGGTTCCAATAAACCTAATAATTTGAAGTTCAAATAAATAAATAAATAAATAAAAAGTTACATTGGCTGGGTGCAGTACCCTATGCCTGTAACCACAACACTTTGGAGACTGAGGTGGGAAGATACCTTGAGCCCAGAAATTTGAGGCAGTAGTGAATTATGATTGCACCACTGCACTCCAGCCTGGGTGACAGAGTGAGACCCTGTCTCCAAATAATAGTAATAATAATTTTAAAAAATATATATATATTTTTAATGCTGAGCCTTCAGCAAATCATAACCTTTTTGCTGATGGAGGATCTTGTCTCAGTGTCAATGGCTGTTTACTGATCAGGGTGGTAGTTGCTGAAGATTGGAGTGATGGCAGCAATTTCTTTTTTTTTTTTTTTTTTTTTTTGAGTTGGAGTCTCACTCTGTCGCCCAGACTGGAGTGCAGTGGCTGCTCCTGGCCACCGCAGCCTCCACCTGCTGGGCTCCGGCGATCCTTCCGCCTCAGCCTTCCGAGTAGCTGGAACTACAGGCGCGCACTACCACGCCCGGCTGATTTTTTGATTTATTGTAGAGATGAGGTCTCACTGCCCAGGCGGGTCTCGAACCCGCGGGCTCTGGCAATCCACTCACCTCAGCCTCCCAAAAGCGCGGGATTACAGACTGAGCCAATTTCTTTCTTTCTTTTTTTTTTTTTCTTTTTTTTTTGAAGTTGGAGTCTCACTCTGTCGCCCAGACTGGAGTGCAGTGGCCGCTCCCGGCCACCGCAGCCTCGACCTGCTGGGCTCCGGCGATCCTTCCGCCTCAGACTTCCGAGTAGCTGGAACGACAGGCGTGCGCTATCATGCCCAGCTGATTTTTTGATTTATTGTAGAGATGAGGTCTCTCTGCCCAGGCAGGTCTCAAACCCGCAGGGTCAGGCAATCCACTCACCTCAGCCTCCCAAAGGCGCGGGATTACAGGCTGAGCCAATTTCTTAAAAGACAGTACTAGCCGGGCTTGGTGGCTCAGCCTGTAATCCCAGCACTTTGGGAGGCCGAGGCGAGTGGATTGCCTAAAACCACGGGTTGGAGAACCACCAGGGCAACTTGGCGAGACTGTGTCCCTACAATAAATCAAAATAAGCCGGGCGTGGTAGTGCGTGCCTGTAGTTCTGGCTAGTTGGAAGGCTGAGGTGGAAGTATCACCTGAGCTCAGCAGGTCCAGGCTGCGGTGACCAGGAGCATACCACTGTACTGCACTCCAGTCTGGTTGACAGAGTGAGACTTCAACTCAAAAAAAAAAAAGGCAATGACAATTGACTCTTTCACAAAAAAATGCTGTAGCACGGAATACTGTTTGATAACATTTCATACCCACAGTAGAACTTCCTTTAAACTTGGAGTTAGGCCAAGCATGGTGGCTCTCACCTGTAATCCCAGCACTTTGGGAAACTGAGACAAGAGGACTGCCTGATCCCAGGGGTTGAGCCCAGCCTGGGCAACTTGGTGAGACCTCATCTCTACAATAAGTTTTTTAAAAAGCACTTTTAAAAATTGTCCTTATTTGATAAGAGGAATGAGTAGGAGCATAGTTGTGGTGCAGAATGACTCGAGTGAATGCTTTCCTGATGTTTTTCTGCTTAAACTTTGGCTAACTTTCTCAAAATATTCTCATAATAAGCAGGCATTATCATTCTTTGGACTTCCAGAAGGTCAACAGGTAAAGTGCCTTAAGCATCCACAAAAACTGTTGCTGTGACCTTTGCTCTAGACCATTCACTTTTGCTTTGACTTCTACCTCTCGCCTCAGCCTCCCAAAGTGCTGGGAGTACAGGCTTGAGCCACTGCGCCCAGCCAGAATGAGCTCTTTAAACACCAAATAATTTTTTTTTTTAACTCGAAACTGTTTCTCTCCTTCAAGTTCTTAAAGCAAAATTTCCCAGTCTCTTTTAATGCATACATTTGAAAGTTAAATTTGACCATATTTTAAAACCTTTGATTCTTATTACGTATAGCCCAACTCGACAGCTTTGCAAATTATATGTTCAATCATTTCCTCCCATTTTTCCTGTCTTGACCTTTGATTACTTTAGTCATAGATTATTTTTATAATTGCTAACCAGTTATCTCACACCTGCTATGAAATACATCTTTTTGTGACCTTATTATTCCTCAGTGGAGATATTTAATTCCCTAAGCATACTTCTCCTCTTATGTCAGTGATCTAATTTGAACAGGCATGCCTAGTAGAATTTGGTTAAACTTCATTGTTTTGCAGACATTTTTTATTTTTGAGTCAGAGTCTCACTCTGTCATCCAGGCTGAAGTGCAGTGGCATGCTCATGGCTACTGTAGCCTCAACCTGCCGGGCTCAGGCGATCCTTCCACCTCAGTCTTCCAAGTAGCTGGAACTATAGGAGCGTGCCAACATGCCTGGCTAAGTTTTTGATTTGTTGGAGAAACAGTTTCACCGAGTTGCCCAGGTTGGTCTTGAACTCCTGGGTTCAGGCAATTCTCTTGCCTCCACTTCCCAAACTGTTGAGATTCCAGTTGTGAGGTACCATGCCTGGCTACAATTTATATTCTTTACATGCATCAACATGATATATAACTCATTTATCTCTTCCACTGATTCACTCAGCACATTTAAATTCCAAAGGAACCTCACATATTTTCTTTTTTTTGAGTCGGAGTCTGTTGCCTAGGAGTGCAGTGGCATGCTCATGACCACCGCAGCCTCCACCTGCTGGGTTTAGGTGATCTTTGTTCTCCAGCCTTCCAAGTGGCTGAACCACAGGCATGCACCACCACACTCACCTAATTTTTTTATTTATTGTAGAGACAAAGTCTCATCATGCTGCCCAGGTTGGTCTTGAACCCGTGGGCTCAGGCAATCCTCTTGTATCCCAAAGTGCTGGGATTACAGGCATGAATCACTGTCCCTGGCTGGAACTTTGCACTTTGTATAAACTCAGTTTTTACTGAATAACTGTGATCAATTTTTCATTTTCTAGCTGTTAGGTGTTTGCATGATGCATCTGATATTTGTCTAGCTTGCATTAAACTCGATTGGCTCTGTATTGAAATATTGCTGAGATGTCTTGGGTTTTTCAATTCCAAAGCCTTACACTGATTCTCATCTTTTCACTCTTAGATGTCAAAAGAACCATATGGAATACTTATTCATTCCAGTTGTAATAAGAGAACCAAACTCAAAATTAATTTAAATGAGTTTTCTCCAACATTCTGTAACACCATGATGCCTCCCACCTCAACACAGTACCTCATGGCAATTGAAAACAACGTAATGTGTTTCCTGTTAAACATCACCAGGGCAGGGCCATACCCATCTTTTTCACTGTCAGTGCCTGATCCCTTTAGTATACTCTATGACCACACTTCAAATAAGACATTACTAAGCCCTACAAGTTACCAAAAGTACTTAAAAAAAAACCCCAACAAAACAGAACCTGGATGATTGATGAAAATCCAGGAATCATGTTCTAAATTTGTGCCAGAATACATATTATAGGCTGAATTCCCATTTGCTGTAAAGAAACACTAGATAATCTTATGTAGGGAAAGAGTAAGGATTAGGCAAGAACAAGGAAGGTAGGAGGTACTGAATAGTTATGGAAGTCACATTTGCTGGAATTAATGGTGTTTTAACCGTAACAGCAAATAAGACAAAGTATGAGAAACTAGCATAGATAAGTGTAAGAGAGGTCATACAGATTTGCTTATATGTAAAATAAACGGAATCAAGTCCCCAATAGGGGGTCAATCCTTGTGTCCATCATCTGGAGAAGAAATCTGTGTTAATCAGAAACCAACGAGTAAGGAAAGAATTTACTTTGGATTCTGATGCAAAAGGTCAACTTGTGTGGAAGGTCACCCCCTCATTTGTCTGATATGTGATCTCCAGGTAAGATGCCACCAGAGTTGAGCTAATCCATTTTCATTTATGTTTTGGGCCAAGTCTCACTCTGTTGCCCAGGCTGGAACGCAGTGGAACAATCACAGCTCATCACCGCTTCTGCCTCCTGGGCTCAAGTCGTCCTTCTGCTTCAAGCCTTTCAAGTAGCTGGGACCACAGGCACACACCGCAATGCCCAACTTTTTTTTTTTTTTTGTAGAGACAGGGTCTTACTATGTTGCCTAGGCAGGTTTCAAACTCCAGGCCTCACATGATCCTCCCACCTTGGCCTCCCAAAGTGCTGGGAATACAGTTGTGAGCCACTGCACCTGGCCTCCAGTTTCCTCTCAAGTGAAAATAAAATCAAGATCCTTGGAGGAGCTAGTATTCACTTTAGGAAAGAGGCTGACCTTCGCTGAGACATAAATTCTACTTAAACTAAAATTTTACTTTTTAAAAAGGCCATGGACTTTGCCTTGGTCACTGCTGTAGCCCTAGAGCTTAGAATAGCAGGTGCTCAATAAATTTGTAAAAACAACTTACAACTTTTATATTCACTAAAGGTAGATCACTTCTTACATAGAAAGGTAATAAGGACAAAGAATGTTATGAAATTCTTTTAAGGTGCTGTAACAAAGCCCTAATCTTACTAAGAGCTCTGGACTTTATTGTTATATATTTCAAGTTGTATATTCAAATTTCATCTGCACTAAACAATTACACTTTAGGGTAGGAGTAGTAACAAGTCTTCAAGATTGTTCAAATGTTTATACAGGGGTTTTAATATTGCCAAATGGTTTCTCAAAGATAAATTAACTAGATGAGTTTCACAAGTATGGTCAAAGAAACAAACAAAAAACCATTATAAAAAGGTCATAATTCAAGACCTAGCCTCTAAGCTGTAATTAAGTAGCAAGTTGCTTCACATTACTTCTGCTCTCAATAGTTTCTGGTTCAGATCTTTATTTTAGATCAACAATTTTTACCCAAGAAATAAAAAGTATCTTAAATTTTGAAGAATTGAAAAGGTTCAGAATTGTATTCCAACTCCTATTTCTGTGTTCTACCAAGTTAACTACACCTACATTAAAAAATCTGACTCAAGCCCTCTCTCCCATATGGCTGTTACTTGGCTGTATCACAAACCAGGACTAAGTTCCTACAGTACAGCCCTGCAAGGGAGGTCCAACTCAAGACATTCTGCCATAGAAAATACTTATGCCCTGAAAAGTTTCCAAAGGCTTACTGTTCTACTTGTGACTGCAATATCCAATTTCCCAGAAATGTCCAAGTCACTCATTTAGAAAAGCATCCAGACTACGCCCCTCCCCCGCTGAAAACCTAACCGCAAGAGAACTTTTAGGCCCATTTCCTAATTCTTATATTTTGAATAACTGTAAAGTGTAGTGCTTTCCAACTCTCATCCAGGAAACTAGTCCCTTCAGAGACTAATAACACATAATCTTACCCACTACCCCGGCCGATGTAGTTAAAGCCCAGCATTTTCTCCAAGCACTTTAAAAGTCAGTGTCCTAGGAGGCCCAACGATCCCCACCTCCTAGTATACATATCCTTGTGTAGTCCCTTACCACACTGTACTAGGCTGGGGCAATGACTGGCTGTGAACCAATAGAATATGGCAGAAGTAATGTCATCTGAGGCTATGTCATAAAAAAAGTATGGCTGCTGCTCACTTTCTCAGCTCACTTGCTCTGGAGGGAGCCAGATGCTAGCTGTTAGGCAGTCCTGTGATGCCACAGTGAAACTGAGGTGCAACAAGCCATGTGAGCCAGTCATCTTTGGAGTGGCTCTTCTAGTTCATCAAATCTTCAAGGTATGTCAGCCCTGGCTGACAGCTTGACTGCAACCTTATGAGATTCCTAGCCAGAGCTCCCAGCTGATAAGCAACTCCTAGATTCCTGATTTGGAAACTGGAGGAAACAATACATGTTTGTTATCTTAAACTACAGTGATAAACTAGACACACTGACCAAAGATTACCCATTATTTCTTGAGTGAAAAAAACTATAATATTTTGACTAGAAATAAAATACTAATTTTGATAAAAAAATTTGGCTGGGAACAGTGGCTCAAGCCTGTAATCCCAGAACTTTCGGAAGCCAAGGCAAGAGGATTGCCTAAGCCCAGGGGTTTGAGATCAGCCTGGGCAACTTCATGAGACCTTGTCTCTACAATAAATCAAAAAATTAGCCGTGCGTGGTGACATGTGCCTATAGTTCCAGCTACTAGGAAGGGTGAGGTGGAAGGATTGCCTGAGTCCAGCAGGTAGAGGATGCAGTGGCTGTGAGTGTGCCACTGCACCCCAGCCAGGGCAACAGAGTGAGACTCCAACTCAAATAAATTAATAAACTAAAAAGAAAAAAACTTGATTTCATGTTTGATATTCAAGAAAAAAACGGAGGAAAAAAAATCCCACTCGACTACTATGCTCCTAAAGAAAAAACTGAGCATGTGCTATCTATACCGAATACTTATTAGATTGTAGCCTAAAGTGTCAAGTATTTCCAACAATTGCATTCACAATGCAGCAGCAGTACACTTTCTTTGATCTTATTTTTTTCCTCATTGGGACTGACACAGATATTGGGCAGTGTATCTATCCAAAAGGCCTAAATTAGGATGATTTTTATGTAGATCTCAACGAAATGTGAAAGTAAGTAAATGCAGTATCAGAAACAGTACTTAATGACCAGTATAGTTGCCAACTGTAGGATTCAACACAATGCAGGGTTTTCTTTGACATTTATAGACATCACAGATCACTACCAGAACATCACATAAGTTTATTTCAGATGTAACAGCAATGTTAAAATCGACAAGTTTAATTCTTAACTGCACCAAGTAAACTTAGCCATTTAAGTATTTTTTAACTTATTCCCTCCAAAAAACTGAGGGAGCTTTTCTTTTCCACCACCACACACCATGGTTTCCCAATAGTTCTTTTTGGAGGACTTTCAATTGATGAGTAAACTGCTTTGGAGATATTTCAGAACTTCTTTCCCCAAATGAAAACTAATCTGGACATATATTGCATAGATCTCTCTACAGATTCTTTTCTTTAGAACCTAAATGCAATTGTCATACAGTAAAAATTTAACCTATTTGTCCCATAGTAAAAACTGCCTGTCCTGAAAAATATGATGGATATATCCTGTGATCTTCCAGTTAATAGAATTATTGTTTTACCTCAAAGATAATCATTATTATATATCAAAATAACCAACTCAATATGGGACATTACTTCAGTCTTTACTGACACACAGGCATAGGAACTAGTGCCCAGCTTCTACCTCTTCCACATGCTCCTCCTCTTCCTCCTCAAGTGGATGGAATTATTTAATACAAGTTTGATGTAGGACAAGGAACCCTTTACAAACATTTACAATTTAGGTTAAGTCATTGACTAGTGTGGAAACAGAAACTCTATAATGATAGGGAGCCTACACACTCAATCCAAAATTTAATATTTTTCCCCCTTAAATAACGTGTACTTAATTGTCATGAGGCAGCTATTCGGTTTTCAATAACCATATTTAGGGATACATTCATAGGACTGATTAGATAGTCCAGGTGAAATGGTTATAGAAATTGAGGCAGTGTCATCTCAGAAAACTCACTTATATATCAAAATCTATTTTGATATCTGGGAAATTTACAAAAAGGCTGAATTCTTCAAACTAATTATGCCTTCCGTAACTCAAGCACTCTTCTCTTAGCAAGAGCAAGCTGAAGCTTATCCATGAAGGTAAAGGTGCTTAATGCTAAACTTTTCTTCTAAGCTTAGATTTGGACTGTTTAAGAAACTGATACCCACAAAACCCAGGATGGTCTTTCTACATTTTTACCATCTTAAGATCAGAACCCTATAAATTCATTCAACTATCTTCTTTTTCTGTATTATTTCTTGGCACTCAAGACTGAAGTCTACTGTACTTTGTACTTTCACATTCTCAAATAAAAACTTAAGGTTTTAAAGTGTGCACATTTTATAAAATAATTTTGTCATTTAATATATTTGGAGATGAGACTTTCATACCAAAATTTTACATAAGAGGAAAAACACTATGAATCAACCTTCCTTTTAAAGTCAGACGAAGAAAACTCAAGTCCTGTAAATTGTTTTAAAGTTTAACTGAAAACATTTTTTGGGCTATGAGTACTAGCAACCTAAAAACTTCTAAATATTGGAGATGGGACTATGAGAGGAAAACATGACTATTTCAGATGCCTCTCATCTTACAAAAAGTTATCAACCTGTCAAAGTCACTTCCCATGTACCAGAAAATGATCTGGCAGAAACCAGTCTTGTTAGTAGAAGGGGTCACAGTGACATCTGCATTATTAACACTTCGTACTTCTATTTTCCAAGGATAGAAGCAACATGTTTAACGATTCCCCTTACCCCAAACTCTTCAACTCAATATCGTAGACACAGTAAGCAAATCTGGGATGTTCTCCAACAGATAAAGCAATAGCACAGCTATGTTATTCTCAAAAATACTGTCTAGATATTCTTTCCTACAAAATCAAATGCTCAGTGGTCACTTTTAACAGCCTGCATTAGTTAAACTTAAATGCATTTATTGTGCCACAAGTCCATATAAGGTTCCTTTTAGGTATGTCTTAATATGTCCAAGAGAAAACACCTGCTTTAGGTTTACTTAGGGGTAGTGACCTATAAGGACATCAACTCCACTTTTAAGGTTAGACTACTGTTGAGTTTACTGATTTAAAAGGACAGGAGAAAAAAATTAAATCACAACAAACCTCTTTAGGTCAGTTAAAGGCCATATCTCTAGCTGGGATATTAAAAAAAATTAATCTCACCAGCCCACACTCTACAAGTTAATGTCACTATTAACAATCAACAGCAGGAAAAATAAACCTGCTACCAACCAGCCCACTCATTAGCAAAAAAGTAGTTTAACTCAAACACTTAGACCAAAGAATAACACTACCTACGCAAACTGCCCCACCCACTAGCAAGAAGAGAAGAAATAATTGCTTGAAAAATCAAAATAAGCTTAGTATTTCTTACAAGGATAACAACGGTCCAACTCCTGAGAGTTCTCAGAAGGACTAAAGGTGGAGTGAAGGCAATGTCTAGGGATTAGTATCCCACAAAGTCTTTATAAACCCAAAGTACCACACACACTAAACTTGTCTATGAATTAGAGAACAAGATATTGCTGCTGCTTCTTTTTGTCTTTTGAAATATACAATATTTTGTAGGCTCTGCCCTTCAATGTAAAGCAGGACATTTAAAAAAACAGCTAAAAATTTTGAAATTATTTGACACCTAAATTTTGAGGACCATATATCTTAACTGCAAAATTAAACACATCTGCTTTCTTCCTTCAGTCAAACCACCTCACAAAAATAAGAGAACTAAAACAATCCAAACATGATTATTTTTTAAAGTCCTTGAAAGAATTAAAAACTTTTAGAGGAAAGGAAAGAAAGAAGAAAAACAAGAACAAAGGGGGGAAAACTTTAAAAGAAAGAGGGGGGAATCAATGGGCCTCTCTTTTTATTTGGCGACAAGCAAGTGCAAGAATGTTCATTTGTGATTCGTTCAGTTGTCTGTCTTTTGCACATCTGTGTTCTGACCAGAAGGAACTTTGAGGTTTTTCTGCAGCACATGAGCATCTGCGGGCTCTATCCTCTTATAGTAGTTCTTCTTTGTCTCAATAATCTCAAAGCCAAACTTCCTGTAGAAGTCAATTGCTGACTCATTGCTGATCTGGACATGCCTGAAATATAAGAAGGTAACAGAAAATAATAATAATAACAATAATAATAACAGTAAAGTTTAATCAGGTATTAAGTATTCTCCACGGGATAGCTCCAAATTGATTGGAGCTGGAATATTAGAGATATTGGTTACATTCTCTTTAAAATTACTAGTAATCAACAAATATTAGGTATTTGTTTCCCAAAAACATTAACCTAATTTTTACATTTGCAAGAAAGCTGGCTTAGATTAGGAGGCTTAGTAATAATGTTTATTCTTGCAGTAACAAAGGGTAAAGTACCCGAGCAGTTATAATATTTTTTATTCTAAGGGAAAAAAAGATTCCTGTATTTAAAAATGTGTTAAATAACTAAAGGAATGATTTAAAGGCCTTATTAACAAATGCAGGAAAGAAAATGATGAAAAATAAAAAACTAGTATCTCAAAGCCTGAATGTATCCTCTTTCTGAATGATAAAAACATGGTACATTTTGAAAATAAAAAATTTGAGCTTTCTCAAATATTCTCCAAAAAATAAAGCACATAATTTAACCCTTTGCACTTGGAGACACCTTGCAGATCACCACCAGCAACTCAGCTGCAGGTTTTTTTTTACAAAATAGTGAAAAGTGAGTAATTCCATATTATATAGTATAGCATTGGACCAATTATTTTATAATATTTGGCTCATAATAAAATTTTGGACATCGAGGAACTTATTTATGACAAAAAAATTGAAAATTTTATGTTTTTTTTCTAACGTGTGGTATGTGTGAAACAGTCAATGACATGCATTGAGAGTTCACTGAGAAATGTGCAACAGTAATTTGTTTGACATCCTCCACATGGTGTTTTCTATTCAAGCAGACAATGTAGTCTAATGTTCTTCCTCCCACATTAATAATATATAATTTATTCAGTCTGTGTACCACTGTGAAAGTACTTTACACATTCTCTCTCCTTTTTTTTTTTCCGAGTTGGAGTCTCACTCTGTCGCCCAGTCTGGAGTGCAGTGGCCGCTCCCGGCCACTGAAGCCTCGACCTGCTGGGCTCCAGCGATCCTTCCCCCTCAGTCTTCCGAGTAGCTGGAATTACAGGCGTGTGCTACCACATCCAGCTAATTTTTGATTTATTGTAGAGATGAGGTCTCGCCAAGTTGCTCAGGCGAGTCTCGAACCCATGGGCTCAGGCAATCCACTCACTTCAGCCTCCTAAAGGCACAGGATTACAGGCTGAGCCACCGAGCCTGGCCACATTCTCTTTCTATATAACGTCAGCCAATATTCTTTTAACATATATCTCAGTATATATTCCAACTCTGTTTTATGCAATTTGAATGGAAAACTTCAAGGAAACACACATTTTTGAAAAAGTTGTGCTGGCAGCTTGTCTTGTATAAGCATGAGCAATTTCTTTTCTTTTCTTTTTTTTTTTTTTTAAGTTGGAGTCTCACTCTGTCACCCAGACTGGAGCGCAGTGGCCACTCCCGGCCACTGCAGCCTCGACCTGCTGGGCTCTGGCAATCCTTCCACCTCAGCCTTCCAAGTAGCTGGAACTACAGGTGCGTGCTACTATGCCCGACTAATTTTTGATTTATTGTAGAGATGAGGTCTCAACAAGTTGCCCAGGCGGGTCTCGAACCCATGGGCTCAGGCAATCCACTCACTTCAGCCTCCCAAAGTGCTGGGATTACAGGCAGCGCCACCGAGCCCAGCTGAGCAATTTCTTTATGTCCTCTGAGAAGGAACTTCTGAGTGCAAAGGGTTAATATCTCTCATGGCCAAACTGAATGATAAACAATCTATGGCTGTGATTTTAGATTCGGCTCTTAATCTACAGTACCTTGAGATTCAAGTATAATCTCAGATTGGTAATCTCTGACTTTGATTACTAAACTCTACTACAAATAAGCATGTCACTGATAGCCTTGAATAAAACACAGAGTGAAAACAGCATGGCATAAGATAAGTAATATTAATAATGGTTTTAGAAGACCTGAGTTCTAATCCTGATTTCATCCTTATGATCCTGGAGTTCCCATCCCAGCAGAATAAATGTATATATTTTATCTAAGGTTCCTAATCTACAACTAAAATAAAACAAAACAAACAACTACCTACACTTTATAAAAACTACTTCCATGGTGTTTCTAAAGACACAATGAAATAAGTGACCAGATTTTAAAAATTTTTACTGCCAATTTACTAAACTCTTAATAAACATTAAATATTATTTTACTTACAGATAGATGTTGTCAAAAGTGCCATCTTTTTCACAGATGTTTAAGACGTGATTTAACATTTTAGTTCCTATTAATAAGACAAACAACAAATAAGTAATTTCATAAGCTAACCTTTAAATTACACATCTGCTTGCCACCTGAACTACTTATTGAGTACTAATAGAATTCAAGAGGGATACACTAGAACTAGATGACCCTATTTTCCAAATTTTTGTTCACTCTACAATAGCTATGTGTATTTTAAAATGTTAGCAGAAAAGTAACCTTTTAATACAAGCACTTCCAGATAGAAGGAAAAAAAAAAAAGTAAAAAAATCTATGCAGGGCTTCTAACTGATTTATGTTAATAAATAAATTATCTTTAACCTTATTTTATATAATTCAGTAACTCAGTATTCCTAAAAAGAAATAAATTAACTTATAAATAAATTAACTGGTCAATACATTAACAGTGTATTTATGCTTCTTTGTAAAAGAAAAGAACCACAAATAATTTTACCTATTCCTAGTCTTCGGTAAGGTGCCAGACATCCTAATGTCATGATGTAAAGTCTCTTCTGATTCTGTGAATGATCCACCCTACAGCACACCGCACCTACAGCAATATCATTGAAATAGGCTGCCATGGAAAATATAAAGATATAACATTCAACAGACAGAATACCACATTTTATTCAATTTTCTTCCTTCTAAGAGACAACACTGTTGCTGTCTGCATTAAGTTTTATCAGCTACTCTATGAATATCAATGGCCTCATCTTAAGTTCAAGCCTTTCCTAGAATAAAACTAGGTAAGTGAAAACACACAGGCATGCACTAAATAATAGAGAACATTTAATATTTCCTGTTAAAATTCAAAAATTTTATTTTGGTTTGAGATTTTTTTTTACAACCTAGACCACCCCCATTTTCCTTACTTGTAAAATAAGGAAGCCAAATTAGTTAACTCTTCCTGCTCTAACATTAAAAACTAGGGATCGAGAATACAAAGGACTGAAGGGAGGAGGAAAAAAAAAACATATTATACCAAGTTTTGCTAGCTCGCCAACTTCCAGCACATCCTTGTAGAACTTGTCATTGTAGCTGACTGGAAAGATGACCTGGTTCAATCTCTTCAACTGTTTAATATTGTGGGGTGTCACATCTCCCAGCTCGATCCGGCTACTGGAACAAACCAACATGTACTCAATAAAATATAATTAGCTTCATGTGTAAAATTAAGATGAACATATGAAATGAGCACCATGTCTTTTTTACATGTTTGATAAATCCTACTCTTCAATAGTGATGTTATAGTCCTATGATGATTACCACTTATAAGCAAAATTTGCCACCCATTCTAACCAAACTCTACTCATAGCTTCCATAAAGTTGTACACATTTAGGGACAAATATAGTGCACACAGCTACTAACGTCAAGATAATATTTTACAATAAGTGACAACATTTTTCTTGTAATAGTTTAGAAAAATTTGGATACACCTATTACTGATAAAAAAGACTGATACCTGATATTGGCAAGGGGATAGCAAATACTATTCTTACACTCTGCAGATGAGTATTGAGTATTTAAATAGATATAATATCTCTTGAGGACAATCTAGCACTATGTATCAAAAGTCTAAAAATTACATCTCCTTTATCCAAGCAATCCCACTTCGCGTAATTTATCCTAAGGAAATAAGCCAAGTAAGCAATAATTATGTGCATTCTCTTCACTGAGAACAGTGGGTCCTGGAACCACCTGCATCAGAATCACAGAGGGGGTATTCAAAATTCACATTCCTGGATACACCTCCACCCCCTCGCTTTCGGAATCAGAATCTCTGAAAACTAACCATTAGGAATGCAACAGAAGCATTTCTAAGAACCCACGCTTAATCAAAACAATTGGTTCCATGGGAAAAGAGATTAAAGCTAGAAAGTTTCAGATACATAGCAACAAAGTTGTTTTTCTTGTAGAGTTGCCAACAAAAATAAAAACTTAATACCTGAAGACAATTTCACTACTGTAAACTAAAGTGTGATCAAATATAAGGCAAATCTGACAGCATTCTACACTTTTTTCTTCCTATATCTGGAAGATATTATCTATCATTAATAGAGAGTTGCCTATAGCCACTATTTGCCTACTTAAACGTAACAGTGGTTGGTAAAAATAAAAAGAGCACCAAATCAAACTAAAAACCAAGATTTCAAAAATAAAACATTCTAGGCCAGGCTTGGTGGCTCAGCCTGTAATCCCAGCACTTTGGGAGGCCGAGGCAAGTGGACTGCCTGAACCTGCAGGTTCGAGACCCACCTGGGCAACTTGTAAGACCTTGTCTCTACAATAAATTTGGATTGCTGGAGCCCAGCAGGTCAAGGCTGCGGTGGCCGGGAGCGTGCCACTGCACTCCAGTCTGGGCAACAGAGTAAGACTCCAACTCAATCAATCAATCAATCAATCAATCATTCTGATGGTAGTCAAACAGACAGAAAATTATGTAGGTCCTACTCACTCGTCAGTAGTTTCAGATCTTATCAGCATCAAAATGCAAACAATGCATCTTAATAATGATTTGCATCATATTCTGAGTTATGAAAACTCTCTGCTGGAGAAATGACTAAACAAGAACGTCAATCACCACTTTTATAGTAACAAAAAAAGAAGAAAAAAAAATCAACGTGTCCACTGATAGGAATGATTAAATAAAGCATGTCATATTATTAGCACAAAAAGATGTGATCTATTGTTTTGTGGGGTGAAAGCACACCAACTATACTGTATTTAAAAATGTGTAGCACTTGTAGGTAATTTTAAAAACATTATTCTGTGAAATGTTAAAATTTCAATAACATACTACCAAAACAAAAATTTTGTTCTTAAAAATAATAGCAGCAATTACAGATCATATAATAGAATGACACAAGAAAAAGAAAAAAGGAAGACATTTCTAAAGTTGATTTACCTGGATAGAGGTGAATATGATATAGTATTTTATTTTGTGCTACAATTCTGTAAGAGATATTACTCTAATGCCCAGTTAGAAGACCATTCTGTTTGCTAGGGAGTTAGAAGCAAAAACCGAGGATATTTTAACTCCTAATTACATACTCTGTATCAAGACCACAAGAAAACAAAAGACAGTGGACGGTGTCCTTCCTATCATACTTAAGTTTTTGTTTTTATTTCTTACATTTTATTATAGGAATGCCAGGTACAAGTGAGGTTAACTAAATAAGTAGGCTGCATACAGGTGTGTTTGTTTATAAAGACAGGTTGTTGCTCTGTTGCCCAGACTAGAAAGCACAGTGGCACCACTGGAGCTCACTGCAGCCTCAAACTCCTGGGCTCAAGCAATCCTCCTGCCTCAGCCTCTTGAGCAGCTGGGACTACAGGTACATACCACCATGCCCAGCTAATTATTTTATATAGAGACAGGACTTTCTATGTTGCTCAGGCTGGCTGGCTGGCTGCTCTTAAAACTAATTTTAGTGTCACAAATTGGGTGCAGTAATTTATTTTACATATAATATAATATACATTAATTATTTTTAGACCATACCATTTAAAAATTACTCCATTCTATTTCTTGAAAAAAATCTTAGTCTCTGTATTTTAAAGCAATAATTTCAAAGTTACGTTATAAAGTTTACTTGTAAACGATAACCAAGAGTAAGTTAACCTAGGAAAAGTCAAGCTTTTAAACTATAAATAAAAGAAGTTGAAGTTTTTGAAAAAATGTTAATAATAATTTTAGGTAATTACCAGGCTTCAAGCATATCTACAATTTTTGAAAGGACAATAACCAGGTATTGCTTCACTTCATACAAAAAGAAGATGGCAGATCAATAGAGAAAACAATATTGAATCATTAAGGAATAGGCAGCTTAATCTCCCCTCACCTAAATAAAAAAATATATATCTTGACTTTTTAAAAAAGTACATCAACATAGAAACAACTAAGGGAAAATATCCTGTAAGAACACGACCAGAAATAAGTCTGTTGATATAGTCTTCCATGTGTTTTAAAAAGATATTAGAAATACTATAGGGTAGCTCTTTGAGAAATTTGAAACTTGCTAGAAACAAATAGAATATGCTAGCAGTTTCGAAGTGTTCATTAAATATAACTTTGTCAGCAAAATTCAACTTTAAATATAGTTTAACTTTCATTAACATGATATGTCTGATTGAAACGGAATACTTCTGTAATCCAGATCACTTAGCTCCAAATTATTTTGTAGATATTCTAAATATATCAAGGTAATATAATCAACTTGTAAACATAATTTGTCAAATAACATGTAGTAAGGCATAAGCATAA
This sequence comes from Cephalopachus bancanus, assembly GCA_027257055.1. NCBI lineage: Eukaryota > Metazoa > Chordata > Mammalia > Primates > Tarsiidae > Cephalopachus > Cephalopachus bancanus. The sequence goes on along the minus strand of JAPVLO010000022.1, from coordinate 11,313,763 downwards.
GGGATATGTAGAAATGTCAAGAAAATGAGATCACTTGACTGTAAACAACCAAAAAGCTTTCAGAAGTTAAAAGAACGTCTTAAAAAAATCAGAAGTTAAAAGAACGTCTTAAAAAATTAAAAGTACAAAGTACTAGAAAATTCATCTAGAAATGATGCTTCTAAGAATTCTGTGAATCTACATTTTTCTAACATTCTTATGAACATAATAGAGTTGCCTATTCAAAGCATAAATTAGTTCTATTTCAATCAATATTTGAACACCTATGTGCTAAGCACTTGGAATGCAAAGTTTACACTTAGGAAAGACGGTTATACATGATACAATGTGCTATTAACAGTTTGTGTACACAAACTATAAAAGTAACACTCTGTGAAGGTGACCCCAGGAAAAGTTTTGAAAGATGACTAGCTTATTCTGTGAAAGGGTAAAGAGATGCAGTCTAAGGGTAAAACATGAATGTTTTATGTTTATAATGTTGTATTCCCCAAACTATGGTCAGTTTGATATGGCTAAAATGTCAAGAGTACTGGGATTGAAGGAGAACCACTTTTATGAAGACCCTGTACATCAAGACATATTGGGTTACGTTTGGAGTTTGAACTCCAAAGTCCTAGATCCAAAGCATCTCTAGTGGACACCATTAAAGTAAATATATCAAAACTAATTCTTGATCTTATCTCCAAAATCTGCTCCACTTACCTTTCCTATGTCAGCTGAGGGGCTCTGCATCGGTGGTTGCAGATTACTCTTCCCTTCTTTAAAAAGCTTTTTTCAAATGATATCTCATGAAGACATACTCTGACACATCTGGTTTTCTTTCTTTATAATAAATATTCTTGATAGGTTTTCTTATCAGGATTATGTTGGCCCCAAAGCAAGCTTAGAAGTGTTTCTTCCCTTTTGCTTTTTAGTTCTGTCAATGTCTGCTTCATACATTTTGTGTGTGTGCGCGTGTGTGTGTTGAAGTCTCACTCTGTCGCCCAGACTGGAGTGCAGTGGTACACTCCCGGCCACCGCAGCCTCGACCTGTTGGGCTCCAGCAATCCTTCTGCCTCTGCCTTCCAAGTAGCTGGAACTACAGGCACGTGCTATCACGCCCGGCTAATTTTTTTTGATTTATTGTAGAGATGAGGGCTCACCAAGTTGCCCAGGCAGGTCTCAAACCTGTGGGCTCAGGCAATCCACTCACCTCAGCCTCCCAAGCGCAGGATTACAGGCTGAGCCACTTAGACCAGCTTGCTTCATACATTTTTAAGTTACATTAGTAGGAGCAGAAATATTTAGGACTGTCATTAATAACTTGACCCTTTTATCAGTTTGAACTGTCTCTCCTTTTTGGCGGTAATACTCCTTGAAGTCCACTTTACCAATACACACACACACCTTTCTTCTAATCAATGGTGCATGGTCTTTTACCTATTTTTTTTTTTTTTTACTTTTAATTTTCCTGTGTACTTATATTTAAAGTGTGCCTCTTGTAAACAGCATATACCCAAGTCTTTTCCTTTAATCTGACAACTGGAAGAGTCTATTAAGATTTAATGTAATTATTGATTTAGTTGATTCAAGTCCATCAGTTTACAACTTTTCTATTTGTACCAACTATTAATTGCTCTTTATTTTCCAGCCTATTATGGAGATCAATTTTCTCTCCTGGCTTTAAAAAAAAACTTTTCAAAGTTTACATAAAATTAAACTCACTTTTTTGGCTGTATAATTCTATATAAGTTTTGACAAATATGTATAGTCATGTTACCACTGTCAAAATAAAATAGTTCCATCACCCCAAAAACCTCCACCTATGACCCTTTGGAGTTTAATTTCCAGGCAATCACTAATCTCTTTTTAGTTCCTTGTAAGTTTTTGCCTTTTCAAGAATGTTACATAAATGGAATCACAAAGACATAGCTGCTTGTTTTGTTTCTTTCATTCAGCATAATGCCTAATACTCATCACACTGTTGTGCATATCAATGGTTAATTTCTTGTTATTGTTAAGTGGAGTTCCATTATATGGCCAAACCATAGTTTATCTTTGAAGGGCATATGGGTTGTTTACAGTTTTGGGGGAGTATGAATAAAGGTGCTATAAACACTTATGGACAAGTTTTGGTGTAAACACACATTTTTCTCATTGGGGCTTTTAATTGGTGTGTCCCAAATAATAAATGAGGTGAACATCTTTTCATGTACTTCTTTGCCATTCATGTATCTTATTTGGTAAAGTATTGGTTCAAATCTTTTGCCCATTAAAACAAAAAACCTATGTTTCTTGAGGTCTAAGTGTATTATGAATACATATACTTTGCAAAGTTATGTATATTTGCAAAGGATTTCTCCCAGTCTGTGACTTTTTCCATTTTCTTAAGTGTTTTTCAGAGAGAAGTTTTACATTTTAATGAATTTCTTTTAGATTGTGGTTTTTGGAGTACTAAGAAATCTTTGATTCAAGGTCACAAAGACTCTTTTTTTTTTTTTTGAGTCGTAGTTTCACTCTGTCACCCAGGCTGGAGTACAATGGCATACTCACGGCTACCGCATCCTCAACATGGTGGGCTCAGGTGATCCACCTTAGCCTCCCATGTAGCTGGATCTACAGGTGTATGCCACCATGCCCTGCTAATTTTTAAAAATTCATTGTAGGAATGAGGTTGCCAAATTGTCCAGGCTAGTCTTGAAACCCTGGGCTCAGACATTCCTCTCGCCTAAACGCCCCAAAGTGCTGAGATTATAGGCATGAGCCACTGATCCTGGCTTTGCCTAACTCAAGATCACAAAGACTTTATGCTTTCTTTGATAAGTTTTGCATTTAGGTGTATGAAACCCTGCCCCTTACATTCCTCACTTTTCTCTTAAGCAGCCTTCTTAAAGTATACCATAAAATTCACCTGTCTTAAATGTACAATTCAAGGATTTTTTTTGACTATTTACAAAGTTGCAAGTACTATCTCAATTCAGTTTCAGAAAATTCTCATTATACTTCCAAAATTCTTTTCCCCATGAAAGTTTTTAGTCTATTAAACTAGTCATGAAAAATTCACACACTGGTCACAGATATAATCACCGTATCATGTTTAGTCCTTTGCCTTCTTGCCAGCACCAACATTGGCCTTTGCAGTCCCCCTGACTTTCTTCATTCTGTTTTTGCATTCCTTTTGATGCTTCCTTGAGGTCTTTTTCTTCACATACAGGCCATATCTTGCAAGTATGTATTTGGGTGCATTTTTCTTTGCATAATCCAAGGAATCGTACATCATGCCAAAGCCAGTTGTCTTACCACCACCAAAATGAGTTCTGAATCCAAATACAAAGATGACATACGGTGTTGTCTTATAAATTTTGGATAGTTTTTCCTGAATTTCTGTTTCAGGTACTGTTACCTTCCTAGGGTGAAGGGCATCGATGACCATTTGTTTCTGCTGAAGCAGATGGTTGGTCATGAATTTCCTGGTCCAGATAAGTCACTGTGTGGTTCATGATGGCAGCTGATCCTCAGGCAGTCAAGGAGGAAAAGAGACTCCCAAAATTGTTCAAGTGTAACTGGAATCTATCCCCTTTTCTACTCCATAGACACTAAATCTACTTTCTCTTTCTACAAATTTGTCTTTTTTTTATACATTTGATATAAATGGAACCACACAATAAATGTGATCATTTGCACCAGGCTGCTTTCATTCAGCATAATACTTTTGAGGTTTATTCATGCCATAATATGTGCCAACTGCTTGATATTTTTATTGCTTAATACTATTCCATTATGGTATAGTTACACTACATTTTGCTTATCCACTCTCCAGTTGAATTCTATTTAGATCTTGGCTATTATAAATAAGGCTATGAATATTGCATACAAGCTTGTATGTGAATATATCTCAGCTTTTTTTTTTTTTTTTCCTGGTAGATACCTAGAAGTGGGATTCCTGGGTTGTATGGCAAATATGTTTAATTTTTTTAGGAAATTGCCTGTGGTAGGCACAAAAATGCCTCCCTCCCCAAAGGATGTCCATGTCCTAATCCCAGGAACCATGAATGTTATTATACATGGAAAAATAAACTGCAGATGTGATGGAAGACCTTGAGATGCCTAATATAATTACAGACAGGTCTAATATAATTACACAAGTCCTGAAGAATCAGAGGAAATATAGCAACAGGAGCTGAGAAAAAAGAGATTTTAAGGTGCTACATGGCTGGCTTTGAAGATGAAGGAAGAGCCAGGAGCCAAGGAATGCAGGTAGCCTGTAGCTGATGGAAGAGACAAGGAAATGGATTCTCCCCTAGAACCACTAGGAGAAATACAATCTTACTGTATTACTTTCCTAGGATTATCTTTACCACAAACTCAGTAACTTAAAGCAACAGAAAACTTATTCTCTCATAGTACATGAGGCTAGAAGTCTGAAATCAAGCTGTCATCAGGAGCATGCTCCTTTAGGCTGTGGTGGTCCCAGGTGGATCTTGGTTTGGGGCAGTCTAACTATAACCTCTATCTCCAACTTCACATGGTCTTTGCTGTGTGTCTCTCTCTGTGTCCTTTCCTCCTCTTATAAGGACACTAGCCAATAGACTGTGGACCCACTCTAATCCAGTATGACCTCAATTAGATCTGCAAAGAACCTATTTCTAAAGAAGATCACATACTGAGGTTCTGGGTAGACATGAATTTTTGAGGGACACCATTTAAATCAATACCTTGATTTTACCTCAGTGACATCTGTTTCAAACATCTGACCTCAAGAACTGTGGCTGTACCATTTACATTTCCATCAGTAATACATTAGGGTTCCAGTTTCTCTATACCCTTGCCAACACTTCTTATTGCCTGTTAATAGTCATTCTACTGATATGATGTGATATATCTCATTGGACGTGCGTTTCTCTAATGACTAATGCTTCGAGTATCTTTCTGTATGGCTACAGCCATTTAAATATCTTCTTCAGTGAGACTATCTATTAAACTTTATAACTTATGGTGCATACCTGGAAATATACCTAGAATTTTTTTTTTTTTTGAGTTGGAGTTTCACTATGTTGCCCAGACTGGAGTGTAGTGGCAGCTCCCAGTCACCGCAGCCTCGACCTGCTGTGCTCCGGCGATCCTTCTGCCTCAGCCTTCTGAGTAGCCGGAATTACAGGCGTGCGCTATCATGCCCAGCTGATTTTTTGATTTATTGTAGAGATGAGGTCTCGCTGCCCAGGCGGGTCTCGAACCCGCGGGCTCAGGCAATCCACTCACCTCAGCCTCCCGAAGGCGCGGGATTATAGGCTGAGCCACCGAGCCGGCTGAATTTTTTTTTTTTTTTTTTTTTTGAGTTGGAGTCTCACATTGTCACCCAGACTGGAGTGCAGTGGCACGCTCCCAGCCATCACAGCCTCGACCTGCTGGGCTCATGTGACCCTTCTGCCTCAGCTTTCCAAGTAGCCAGAACTACAGGTGCGCGCTACCACACCCGGCTAATTTATGATTTATTGTAGAGATGAGGTCTCACCAAGTTGCCTGGGTGGGTCTCGAACCCACAGGCTCAGGCAATCCACTCGCCTCAGTCTCCCAAAGTGCTGGGATTACGGGCTGAGCCACTGCCTGGCCAAACCTAGAATTTTTATACTAATTCCTAAGAACATCATTCCTTTTTTAATTTTTTTGTAGAGACTATTTATTGCTCAGGCTGATCTCAAACTCCTGGCCTCAAGAGATCCTTTAGCCTTTCAAAGTGTTGGGATTATAGGGATGAGCCACCGTTCCCAGCAAAAATTCCAATTTTTAAATTGGAGTGCTTGCCTTATTACTGAGTTGTAAGAGTTCTTTATATATTCTGGATACAAGTCTTTTATCAGTATATGATTCTGTAATTGATCTCTCCCAATTGTGGCTTATCTCTTCATCTTCTTACCACTATACTATACTAATATAATATGTAAGTAATAGAGAAAACTGGGAATTTTTTTCTACCATCTTCACCATTTTTCTGAAAATTTAAAACTATTCAAAAACTTTTTTTTAAAAGGAAGAACTATCAGAGTAAGAGATGATGAGGCATTCCAGTCAACTGCAATTTGTGAACCTTTTGGGACTGTGATATGAATAGCCCCTCTCCACCTTTCTTTTTGTTTTTGTTTTTTTTTGAGTTGGAGTCTCACTCTGTCGCCCAGACTGGAGTGCAGTGCCCACTCCCGGCCACCGCAGCCTCGACCTGCTGAGCTCCGGCGATCCTTCCACCTCAGCCTTCCGAGTAGCCGGAATTACAGGCATGCGCTACCACGCCCAGCTGATTTTTTTTTTTTTAATTGTAGAGATGAGGTCTCCCTGCCCAGGCGGGTCTCGAACCCGCGGGCTCAGGCAATCCACTCACCTCAGCCTCCCAAAGGCGCGGGATTACAGGCTGAGCCACCGAGCCCGGTTATCTTTCTTTTTTGAGACAGGTCTCACCATGTCACCCAGGCTGGAGTGCAGTGGTACAATCCCAACTCACTGTAGCCTCAACCTCCTGGACTCAAGTGATCCCTCTGCCTCAGCATCCTGAGTAGCTGGGACTACAGGCGTGTGCCACTGTGCCTGGTCTAAACCTATTTAAAAAGACGTTTATGAGACATAGAGGAAAACTAACTATTTATCTGCTTGCCCCCTGTTGGCATTAGAGTTTGTAATCCTAACTAGAGAACTGAAGATGGCAGTTAACAAAGAAACAGAATTATTCTCCTAGGCTCAAGTAAATTCATGTGGCATGTTATTTTTTTCTTGTTTTTCAAATCTATAACAATCAAACCCCAAGGCATCTTCACACCAAAATTTTTAGACTAAGGAACTAAAAGTGAAACAGACTGTGATGTAAGTAAGAAACAGCAATTGCAAAAATCCCCTCATACATCTGTACTAAGTCCTTATATGTGAAAAATGCAGCTACTTGCCTGTCTTTTTGTAGAGCCCATTAGCTATTAACTTGTGTCAGCATCACAAGATTAGTCTGTTATTCAGTCAAATTTCATGTTATCTATGGGCTTAGAATATGATAAACCTTTCCCTTGACTTACAAAATAAGCAGTGTAATGAGATAATGTATGCTAAATTTCAGCACAGCAATGTCAAATGATAAGCACTCAAATGTTTTTAGCTATTTAAGGTAATGCCAATTATGCCCATAATTTTAAAAACAGATTTAGTAAGCAATATTCTGAGAGGCCACAAGATGGGGTATGACTCCACAAAAGTGGGTCCTTCTCTGTACACAGCATGACTTTTTCTTTTTCTGTGAGAAGGGGGTCTCACTATATTGCCCAGGCTGACCTCGAACTCTTTAGCTTAAGTAATCCTCCAGCCTCAGCCTCCTGAGTAGCTGGGACTACAGGTGCCACATCACCATGACCAGCTCAAAGTGTGACTTTTTAAGTTATATAACATAAAATGAAGAGCTATTTCCTCTCTTCATTTTATAGACGATGAAACTGAAGCCCTGAGAGACAAATGTACCGGTAGTTGCACAGTTATCAATAAAGTCAGAATCAAGCTTATGTCTATGAATTTCCATTGCAGCGCAAGATCAACCACACCATGTTCCCTCAAAGGAGTGATCTTTACTTCCTAAGGTTATTATCTTTTTATTTTTTAAGAGAGAACTATTGAAAACATTTTCCTTATAGTACTGATAAAGGTGTATCTGCATAAAACTCAAAAACCATTTTTTAGCAGGGATCAATGTATGCCCATGGTCCCTTGATTTAGAAATTTCAAGGGGTTAGAAGGTAAATTTTTCTCAGCTAGGAGTAATCTGGTTCTAAATTCTTGCCTTCTAGTAAATTACATGAAAGAGTGATTCCTCAAGAATCACTTTTAGGTTCCTTCAACCTAAAAGTAAGCCTATTAAGAATTTATCAAAGCACAGATTAAATACTAACTACACACGAGGCCTTTCCCTGTCACCCACTGAAATTTCTACCTCATATGAACTATATTGCCATTCCTGTCTTTCCAAAGCACAACCTCTCTGTACTGCTATAAGCATTTACTTATTTTTTAAACCTTATCTCTGCTACTAACTATACGATTTAGGGCAGGACCTCAAATATTTCAGGGAATTACTAAATTTCTTCCAGTAAATCCCATCTCGTGTAGATTTTACAGCAGGGTTTCTCAATCTCAATATTACTAAAATTTTGGGTCAGATAATTCTTCGTTGTGTGGAGCCTTTCCTGCACACTATAAGATGTTTAGCAGAATCCCTAGCCTCTGCCCACTAGGTGCCAGAAAGTCACCTGTTTAGAGGAATTAAAAAACAGTGGTGGGGTGAACCAGCTCTCCATATTCTGTGACTGCAATTATTAGAGGTATAAAAATCTCAGTAATTATTTGACTGGTTACTAATGTTAAATACATACATTGACACAATCTACTCGACTATAACCTAAAAACAATCAAATTATTCCCTGACAAATTTTTTTGCCACTGTTATCTACATGTTTAATTAGAAAAACTCCTTCCCAGTGATGACTTTTCCTTTACTACCACCTAAATATTGACGTTTTTATTTCCTGACCTCTGAATCTACTGTTTATGGGTGACCTCTATGGGAACCTCAAATTCAACACAAAGTAACCTTGTTATTTTCCATAAGAAATTTCTACTTCCATTCTCTATGAATAGTACATCATTTATTCAATACAGAAATTTAGTTTTAGATGTATCCTTATGCCCTATTTTAATCCCTGTTAATTTTGCTTCCCCCAAATATCTTCACAACCTGTTCCTATGCCTGTTGTCTTGGTACTATAGGCCATCATTTCAGCCCAAATTCCAACAGCCTAATGAAGAGGAATAAGACTAAAGTCAAGGGGAGAATGCCACAATGCAAGCAGAATACTCTTTCTAAAACACAAATCTGATCATTTTACATCTCTACTTAAAATCTTTCAATAGCTGCACATAACCTACCAAATGAAATTCAAATACCTTAACACTGCATACATATAAAGCTCTTCATCACCAAACTATGGCCACTGGTCCAGTTCCCCTCTACATCCAACTATATTTTGGCCACGCAAAACTACTAAAAAATCCCAGAACCCAATCTCTCCTTTCTTCTTGGTTTACTTATGTACCTGTTTTTTTTCATTGGTAGATTATAGATACTACACCATCTTTACAGAGATATCATAAAGATTAAACAAGAATCCATTGCTTGGCCCAGCAGGCATATTACGTAGGCCTAAGAGTACCATAAGGGGAGGGGTGGGAGAGCAGATGGGTACAAGAACAAATTGAAGAAAGCAGTTTAAAAAATAATAATTTTATTCATTTATTTATTCTATTTGAGTCGGAGTCTCACTCTGGAGTGCGCAGGCTGGAGTGCAGAGGTGTGCTCACGGCCACCGTTAGCCTTGACCTGCTGGGCTCAGGCGATCCTTCCGCCTAGGCCTTCCAAGTAGCTGGAACTACAGGCGCACATTACCACATCCAGCTTATTTTTTGATTTATTGTAGAGACGAGGTCTCACCAAGTTGCCCAGGCTGGTCTCGAACCCCTGAGCTCAGGCAATCCTCTCACCTTGGTTCCAAAGTGCTGAGATTACAGGCTTGAGCCATCATGCCCAGCAAAAGAGAGTAATTTAAATATGACTTCAAGGTTTTGTTTCTTGGCATCATAGAAAGTTAGTGCTGATGGAGATCAGGAATGACAAACATATGACACATGCCACAACAGTCATCGTAGGATCAGTAAAAGCATTTTTTGCAGTCAGAGAAGGTATCAAAGTTATTAATAGATACCATCAACAGATTAGAACTGGCACACAAACTAGAATTTTTGGCCATTCCTGTCCAAGTTCAAGTCATTCCCTTTAAAGACAAAGAAACCAAAGTCAAGAGGTTAAAAAACATTAATGACCTTACTGCTAGCTATCATTTGTAGTACACAGAAATAAAACTTGGTTGTTTTTAGTCCAGTGTTTTTTGCATTACATTACGTTGCCTTTAAGGTAAGTAACAAACTATATAGCCTAGAAGGGGGAAAATTCAAATATACCCAAATTTTCTGGAGAAAGATATGTGTAAAGTACTCCTAAGTACAAAATGTTTTCCTTGCTTACCCTTGCTTAGCAAGTTCCACCTGTAAAAAATTTTCTTTCAAATCATCTGGGCCCTAAACTGGCATCACTCTGAATATATTTACTAATCTGAATGTTCAGCCCAATTTTCTAAGGAACATTACTTTTTATTGTTTTGAAATTTGAAGTAAAGGCAATCATCACAATTAAAAACGGAGTAAGTTATACAAATAGGTAAGTCACAAAGATATATACAAATGACTAGTAAAAGTTGTAAATGTCCAATTTTCACTAAGCAATCAAATTAACGAAAACAAAAGAAATGCCATTTATCACCTAACTAGCAAAGCAAAATTCGAGTTAAAGCTATATGTGAACATTTACTCAAAAACAACTTGTAAGCAAATTACTAGTTATTTCCATCAGTTTAAAAATGTTGAATGTATCCAACGTATCCCAGGCAAAGGAAATTTGTATCACTCATGACTGAATGGAAGTCACAGTATCTTCTTCCATTTTCTTTTCCTCTTCTTCTTTTTTTTATTATAAAGATGTGGGATACAATTCAGGGTTAGGTATACAAACGTTGATTATGCAGGTACCCTTGCTGATGAGGTATGCTCCTTCCTCCCCTAGCAGTTTCCCTCAACTGCCAATCCCATCCCCCGCCCCCAACAGTTTCCAACTACTGCCAAATCCCTTTCTTATAGTATTATAATAATTGTTCAAGGTCCACTTATGAGTAAAAAGTGACCCTACTCTTCCTCAACAGCCCTTGGAGAGAAGTGCATTCTCATACACTGCTGACAGGATAAACTGCTACTATCTTTTTGGAAGTCAACTGGCAACAAATCCCAGAGCTTTAAAAATGTCAGAACCTTTTGATTTTAAAAAAAACCACACTCTTAGGAAATTATGTGTGTCAAGCAGTTTTATGAACAAGCATTCACTACAGCATTATCGGTAGGTGAGATGAGAAGCCTCTGGACTTGAAAAACAAAGTGTCCCCTTAAGAACAGCTTCAGTTGGCCGGGCGTGGTGGCTGTCTGTAAACCCAGCACACTTTGGGAGGCCAAGGCGAGAGGACTGCCTGAGTCCGCGGGCTCGAGACCAGTCTGGACAACTTGGTGAGACCTCGCCTCTACAATAAATCACACAAACTAGCTGGATGTGGTGGTGTGTGCTTTCCAGCTACTCAGAAGGCTGAGGTGGAAGGATTGCCGGATCCCAGCAGGTTGAGGCTGCAGTGGCTGTGAGTATGCCACTGCACTCCAGTCTGGGCGACAAGAGTGAGACTCCAATTCAAAAAAAAAGAATAGTTTTAGCAGAGATACAAGCAGAATACAGGCTGCATTAGCTCAAGAAAGACAAATACATACTTTCAATTATCCCTTCCCCTTCCGTGGCAGACAAGGTGATTTAATTTTAACAGTTAAGCCAAAAACCATGAGTGGCCTCAAAATCTTTCACCATAGAGGTATGGACACCCATAAACAATCAGTTGGTCACAAGTTGAAACATTTAGAAATATCTACCATCTTGGAACTAGATTCTAAGGGAAGGGATCATGTTTTACACAACTTGTTTTTTTTTAATAAGCTAGGCATTGTTCTGTCTGATAGAAGTATAATTCAAACCACATATAAAAATAAAATTTTAGTATTCACATTAATAACACAAAAGGGAAAAACATTTCAACATGTAATAAAAGTAAAACTTTTTAACAAACACCTTACCTTAAAAAAAATTTTTTGGGGGAAGGGGGCACAACATCAATAAGGGTACCTGATCTCAAACCAGGCAAAGCAGGGATGAAAGGAAGGCCCAAACTTTTCTGTATGATGTCCACTTGTATACCTAATCCTGAACTGTACCCCATATCTTTAAAAATATTTTTTCATTCCAAGTCTTTAAAATCCAGTTCATTATACTTATAGCACGCTCAATTCAGACACTAATTTTCCTTGGAAACATTTGATCTATATTTGCATTTCCTAAAATTTACAGTAGATTCACACATCCAAGTTGTTTCAGAAATATTTAAAAATTGCCTGATAGGCCGAGTTTGGTGGTTCAGCCTGTAATCCCAGCACTTTGGGAGGCCGAGGCAAGTGAATTGCCTGAGTCCATGGGTTCGAGACCAGTCCAGGCAACTTAGCAAGACCTTGTCTCTAAAAATAAATAAAAAAATTAGCCGGGTGTGGTAGCGCACGCCTGTAGTTCTGGCTACTTGGAAGGCTGAGGCGGAAGGATCGCTGGAGCCCAGCAGGTGGACACTGGGGTGGCCTAGAGTGTGCCACAGCATTCCAGCCTGGGTGACGAAGTGAGACTCTAACTCAAAAAAAAAAAAAAAAAAAAAAAAAAAGCCTGATAACTGACTCTTAAGTGTTGGCATTCACTTAATTATAAAATTTAGTTAGTCACACAATGCCCATTCCAACTGCTCCACAACCAACTGTAGCTAATCACAATTGTATTAGGCAGCACAAAACTAGTATATTGTCATTAAATTTGGCACTGTATAGATTTTTAAATAAGAGATGACGGAAGAAGAGAAAGAGAAAGCAGGATTGGATGACGGCACAATTATATAATTTGTAGCTATTAAACTATAATCCATACAATTCTCATTTTCATAATGGAAAGGATATTTCTATTGGTTTCCATAGGCTGTGTTAAAAAAAAAAAAAAAAGATGAAGGACAACCGTTGAATAATTGAGAAAGCACATCTCTTTAGATACCATAAAGCTGAAAGCCACAGGTAATACCAGAAAGAAAATTAAAAGTCAAAAAAGGATTTCCATAGGCCAAAACAGAGGATGTAGTCAAGTGAAATTTAACACAAATGTTAGTTTGGTAAGGCTAAAAAGCTCATGACAACACCTTATAAGACTGAGGAGATTTTAGTTTACAAAAGTTTAATATGCAAAAATATAAAATTAATTTGATCATAAACTGTAGTAACAATAACAGGAAAGTAAGACGGCAGTCTTACTTTCCCACTCTACTAATCACATGTGCAGTTATAGTCACATAACAGCATCCAGGATGTTCAAAATTATGATAAACAGGGCAAATATCTTTTTTTTTCTTTGAGTTGGAGTCTCACTCTCACCCAGGCTGGAGCGCAGTGGCACACTCATGGCCACCACAGCCTCGACCTGCTGGGCTCAGGCCATCCCTCCAAGTAGCTGGAACTATGGGCCTGTGCCACCATGCCCAGAGAATTTTTTGGTTTATTGTAGAGATGAGGTCTCGCCAACTTGCCCAGGCTGTTTTCCAACACGTGGGCTGAAGTAATCCTCTCACCTTGGCCTTCCAAAGTGCTGGGATTATAGGCGTGAGCCACCACACCTGCCCTGTGAATATATCTTGATGCAATAGATGAGTGGTTGGGCTATAGATGACTTTAAAAAATCATTTCCAATCTGGAAATTCTTTGTCAGAGCTTCACCGAGAGTTGTCCACAATTTCGGAAAAATAAATCATATCAATAACAGCAACACAGCATGAGTCTACAATGCACACACCTGTATAAGTAGCAGATAGACTTTCTAAATTATACAACGATTCTATTTAAAAATAGATGCAAACATTTAATCTTCTTATGCTTTATGGCATAGCTGTGCCAGATCATTACCTACTGATAAATTTTACTGTAACTTGCTTTTCTTTTATTTCTCCTTTATATTAGGACATTACATTGTATCTTTAAACAAAACTGTGGTACACGCAGGCTATATTTTATAAGGAATTCACCCCAACATAGCAAGGGACATTACAAATGTTTGTTAAAATTCACTACCTCAATCAATAAATCACAAACTATTGATTTCACAGAAACAAGAAGTACAGATTGCAGGTTTACAAAAGTTGTCAAATGCTGCTTCAGACTGACTGGCTTTTGGTTTTGCTTACAAAAACAGCACTATAAACTTCAAAAAAGTTTTAATAAAGTATATGAAATATGTGATAAAGATCACAAATCCTGTTTATAGTGCAATGATTTTTTACATATACACATACCTAAGTAAACAACACAAAGATAAAGATACAGAATATTTCTAGTATCTCAGATGCCCCTTTTGCCCCTTCCCAGTCCACATGCTGTCAGAGGTAACCACTGTTCTGGGTTCTTTACAGTTTCATTTCTGACTGTGGAATCTTATATATTAATTTTATTTTCTAGTAACATTTGGTCAGGCACCTTTTACTAGTTCAGTTAGTAAACTACACTGTTCAACATTTATGTTATTGCTATCTACTTTCCCATCTTTACTTTGGTCACATTTATTCACATCTTGCTAAAGACATTTTTATTAGAACTAATTTGCATCTCTTTACTACAAATGAAGGGCAAATGGTCTTGATTTTACTTTCTATAACACTGCTTAATTACATTGCCACCTCCATTGTCTACGGCATACCTTCTTGCTTGAAATCAATTTCCAAAAAGTAACAACAGATAAAAATACCATACACAAATTCAAACTTCAATGTTCCTGGTTCATTTAAAAAAAAAAAAAAGCAACCTTAGTACAAACACCTCCTAATACATCTCAGACTTCTTCTAGACAAGCATATAACCACATGCAATAGTCAACAACCAGAAATTTATTCACTATGGAGGAAAGATATACCAATACAATGGAATGTCCCACTGATACTAATAAAAATACCCAGTAAATATGAGGAAAAATCAGATATGATAAGTTTAAAAAGTTCCAAAATGATAGGTAATGAAGTCAACAGAACGAAATATTCGAGTATTAGACTGATTTTTGTGTTGTAGTTTCCAGTTTTATTCTATTTACTTTTTTTGGTTTCACTCTGTCACCCAGGCTGGAGTACAGTGCAGCCTCAACCTCCTGGGCTCAAGCAATTCTCCTGTCTCAGCCTCTGGAGCAGCTACAGGTACGTGCCACCCTGTACAGCTACTTTAAAAAAATGTTTTTGATAGAAACGAGGTCTCCCTATGTAGCCTAGGCTGATCTCTAACTCCTGGCCTCAGCCTTCCAAAGTGCTGGGATTACAGGTGTGAGTCACCTCGCCAGTTCCCATTAGATATTTCTATTCAACTTACTGTTTAGTCATTAGCTCAATGTTAAAACATTTAACAAAAACCACACATTCGGGACCACTGTTTCATTTTCACAGTCCATTCCAAATCAAGAGTCAAGACTGTAAGACTGGCCGGGGCTGGGTGGCTCAGTCTGTAATCCCAGCACTTTGGGAGGCTGAGGCGAGTGGACTGCCTGAGCCCATATGTTGGAGACCAGCTGGGACCACTTGGTGAGACCTCATCTGTACAATACATAAAAAATTAGCCGGGCATGGTGGTGTGCACCTGTAATTCTGGTTACTTGGAAGGCTGAGGTGGAAGGATCGCTGGAGCCCAGCTGGTTGACGCTGGGGTGGCCACGAGCGTGTCACTGCACTCCAGTCTGGGCGACAGAGTGAGACTTCAACTCAAAAGAAAAAAAAAGACTGTAAGACTGACATTGTGTACGGTGATGCAAGTTTTGGAACTCAAGGATCTTCTCTCTCTTTTTTTTGAGTCAGAGTCTCACTCTGTCACCCAGGCTGAAGTACAGTGGCACAATCAAGTTCACTACAGCCTTGACCTCCTGGGATCAAGTGACTCTTCCACCTCGGTTTCCTCAGTAGCTGGGGCTACAGGTGTGCCACCACACTCAGCACATTTTTTTATTTTTTTATTTTTATTTTGTAGGATGAGGTCTTGCTCTGCTGCCCAGGCTGAAGGATCTTAACTTCTTTAGTTGCTGGCATAAGGTATAGATTCAATTAACATTACATTTCCTTCAAATTTGGCCAGTTACTCATTTCTAGGAATCAGTCTCCATCAGATTACATATAAATATCCACTTTAAACAAAGAGATAATTGTTTCATGAGTGTATTAATTAAAGGTAGATTGGCAAATATCACAGTTTGGCCCCCTTTCTCATGCCAAATTAAAAGATCAGAAAGAACATTACACCCTATGAAGACTGAGCTAATTAGATCAAAGATTTTGGATCTAAACATTCAGAATAATTTAATGGAGTCCCCCTATATAAAATCATGGCAGTTTCAACACTGGGAACTCTTCAGCCTCATTCTTCTTACTTTAACAGAACATGACATAAAAGTATTGAGTGCCTGGCATTGAGAATACAAAAACAAGTAAGAGAATGTTGGTACTGTGAACATTTCTTCATGTTTTCTAAACTTTAAAGGCTCTCAATAGAAAACAGACAATTAAACGTTAGAAAGAACATCCAGCATTTAGAGAAAAATTAGAGCAAGGAAACATATTACAGACGTAAGTCCAAATTAAACTTTCTTGGAATCACTTCAGCGACCTCAGACACAGACACAGAGATAATATTTAAATCCTTTTTGGGGCAATATGAGATTATGATGAAAAGGGACTTTTATTTCATCCTCAAAAAGGCTGCTGTGTAATTTGAAAGAGTTCTCTAACTTAAAGCATACTTACAATTCTTTAACTTACGGTAACAGAAAAAACTAAGGCATTTCATAAAGCTTTTAACATTTAAAGTTTGTTTTTTTTTTTTAAATCTAAGGAAGGTAACGGCAAGTTCCAAAACGGCTCGTTTAGGTAATGCTTTAGAACAATGTTATGTAATTAATACAATGGAAGTATAGAACTTTATGGGAAAGGGTCGTTTTCTCCAAATGAAAGCGATGGAACCCAAATAATCCCTGACGTTATTCAACAGAGAAACTGTGAAAGGCCGAAGTTAGCTCTGCCAATCACCCGAAGGGAGCAGCGTACTAACCCAGGATCCCCGCACAGCCCTCGGGGCAACAGAGACCGGCTGAAGCAAGAGCTCCACCTACTGATTCACAACACTTCCTTAAACATTTTGGCACCCCAAGTCTACAGTGATCGCGCTCTCTCCCCCCTCCTCCACTCGCTATGACCCAACCCAAATCTAGTTGAGTCACTAGCTCTTAATACTTATCCCCATGCTCTTTATCCCGCTTTCTTTCTCCCTCCAGAAGGTTCTGCACACGGCCCCCAAGGGGGAATAAAATGGAAAGGTGTCCAAGACGGCAGTTCCGGCGCCGAGCCCGGATGAGAAGAGGACCCCCCAGACCACTCCACTTGGAGCGGCGGCCCGAGCGGCTCAGCCGCCGGCTGCCGGGCAGGCGGCCCCGGGCTCCTCAGAATCGCCGTCCCCTGTTGCCTCCCTCAACCACACGAGTCCCCCCGGGCCGAAATCCAGGGTTCGGGGGGTCCCGTCCCCGCTGGCCCCGCACGCAGCCCGCCAACAGCCAGAGACGAGCCTCCGCCCCCTCTGGGAGCTGAGCGAACCGAGGAGCCTGGAAATCTCCCCCGCCCGGTCTTCGCCCGGACTCTCTCCCGCTCCGTGGGCCCGAGCCCCTCTACCAAGCCGGCTAGGCCTTGCCGGGCTGCCCTTCCTCACCCTTTCATCTTCCCCGCCTGCTGAGGCCGTCGTTATCACCGCTACCAACGCCGTCGCCGTCGCCGCCCTCAGCTCGGGCCACTCAACCTTGTAAGCCGGCCTCCTCGCCTCAGGCAGGGAGCTGAGCGAGGGACTGAGGCCGCGAGAGTCGAGCGCGGCCTGGAGTCTCCGGAGAAGCGGGGGTGTCTCCCGCGGCCGCGCTGCTGCCGCCGCTTCTCCACACGTGCACACGGGGTTCTCGGCTCCCGCCAGCCGCTGCCGCCAGCCAGACCCGCCGCCGCGCTGTGACCTTTCACCCCGCCCCCTCTGCGCGCCGGCGCGTCGGCCGCCTCGCGCGCAGCCGCATTGCGCGCCTCCGCCCACCCTTCCCCCTCCACTCGGGGATCTCCATCTTTCTCCTGGGCTGTGGTTTCTGGCGTCATGCTTCTCCTCCCACCCCTTACGACACTACTTGTGGTGCAGGCCTGGTAAGCCCTGGCGGTAAAATCCGGATTTTTCCACCCCTCCCTCTCCTGTCCCACATCAGCAAGATCAAGCTTTCCTGATCCCGTTCTTCCCAGTTGGTAGTCTCCAGAGTGACCTTCAAAGGCTCGTGCTTCCTAATAGGGTTTTATAAAGCTGGTACTTCTAGGTGTGAGGAAATTTGTGGAAAACTCAAGTAAATGAGGTGTCCTTAAAACAAACATAAAAATTAACCGGCTGGATAATTTGGCTACGCGCCAGCACGCCTCAAGCTTTGAGATCACGTGATTGGCTCAAACCTCACAGGCTGGGATTTTACCGGCGGGCCCCGGAGGGACGGAACTCACCGCCATTTCCGGTCCTTAGAGTGTGGCGTGACGTCACTTCCTTAGCAATGCGTGTTTTTTTTTTTTTTTTTTTGTTTTTTTAACCGTTATAATCGAGGCCTTCTCTATTGCACTTTACAACACAATCTTTGTGAAAACTTATCTTTATGTCTTTGATGCAAGAAAATTAGTATTCAAGGGATCTGCAAAGACGCGGATAAGGGATAATGTGCCGGGATAAGAGAGGCAGGGCGGAGCTAGAGGTCACGTGACTTGTTGGGCCCGCCCTCCTGCCTCCAGCTGAAGACTTCCCCCCCCATAGTGTCAGAGCCCTCTGGGTCCGCGGTCCGTAGGGTTTCTGCACCTCGCGCCCCAGCAGGTGAGCGGCGACCGGTAACTGGCGGCTGGGATAGAAGGGGTGGGAGGAAGGAGAGAAGGGAGAGTGTGAAGGGCAGCCTCCGCTGCCTGGGGTTTCCTTCTCGCTGTCGTCCTGCTCGGCAAGGGTCTCGTCTGTCCAGATCTCCTGACCCTCCCGTCCCCCCCCCCTTATTCGCCCCGCTACCTAGGGATTGAAATGTTCACCTTTCCCAGGGTTGGAAATGAGTGCGGCCATTATGGTTTCCTATTCGGAGCCTTTGGAGCTTCGAGTCAGCATTACTTCAGTCATTCTTCGGGGTCTGCAGTAGCCGCCGGTCCCATTCCTCAAAGCTTATTTTTTCCCCAAAGCCTCACTGTCTTGACAGGGCTGAGGAGCGGGGAAGTAGGAAAAACCCTGGAGGCAGAGGCGTCTCCGGTGAGACAGGCTTGGGAAGGAATGTCACTGATACGGCCCTCACTGCAGAGTCACTGAGAGCTTCCCTCTGAATGTGCTTTCTCAGTAATTCTAAGGGTTTTTATCTGACATCCCTGCAGAAAGGGTTCTACAAGGGCTCACACGCTTCGGGTGGGACTGGAAAGGTAAATGCAGGACTTTTTTTTCTCTGAAGGAGAGGCCAGTTGAAGGAGTAAAGATACACCGTCTTCAAAACGGAGTGTTAGTGATACGACAGTCTCGATTGAATGGGGGGGCGTTGAAAGATGGTGTTGTGTCTTGGTCTGCAGGAGGCCCAGGCTGGCTTAGGAAAAACAGACCAGGTTTCTTTGAAAGGGAAGTAATTTTTAAGAAACTGATTGGGTTGGGATTATTAAACTAAATTTATTTGGCTATAAACTTAAAGGCAAGAAGATTAGAGATATTGCTGACTTCATATTTTCTGCCTTTAATCCTTCTCTTTTTGCCATTCCTCCCTAAAATCCTACTTAATTGGCACTCCCAATGAATTCCTTGTCCGACTTTGTGGCTATCACTTGTGTCCCTCCTTAGCTTTTCCCATTTGTTAGGTGACCTCTTCAGTTTTTGATGAATAGTATTTTGTGAAAATACACAAATTGTTTTGCCCAGGTTTTGTCCAACCCAGTGTACTCTTATTTCATATGTAATGTTTAGCCAGTGTTTTTACTCCAAACAATGCTTTGGGGAAGAGTGTTTTTCAGTTTGTGGTTAAACTCTTTTATTTGTACTGCAAACTCAGAAAGTTCCGTGTTTCTTTTCGAATGAAAGTCCTTACAAAAATTATAAATTTGATTTTTAAAATCTAAATTACACTTTTTCTTAATATGAAAAATTATATTCTCAGTCTTTGTAGTTTTCTAACCAATATAATTAAATAACACATGAAAAAGACAGCTAAAAAATGAGGTAGATGGAATCATTGTCTCTGAGTGGTGGATGTGATTGACTTACTTTTGTTTTTCAATGTTTTCCAAATTCTCTACAATAAGTTGGTCTTATTTTGTTAAGAGCAAAAATTAAAAATTCTAGCATAATAGCAATTTAACAAAGTATTTTTAAAGTAAGTTCAGAATAGAAAAACTGACCTATTGGTGCTCCCTACGAGAAAAACAACCTTGAATATCTTGCTTTCCCCAAGTTATAAAGAGACTCCTATTATCTCTTCTTAATTTACAGTCTTAGAGTTTTGTACTTATTTTCCATACTGGAAAATATCACTAATGTATCAGTATGTTTATGTTGACATGCCTGCTACAGATATAAATGTAGTTGTGTTCATTCATTTTCTCCATAGTGAGGTTTCTTGATCGCTAGAGGGGCGAAGAAAATAGTGTTTGTTAGTTCATTGCCCAGGTGACATTCCACAAAATAAGAATTCCTTAAGTGCTCTGGAAGTCCTAACCAGTCCTGTCTGGCTGAGACCAAAATTGGAAAGAGAAAACCAGCTAAAAGCATTGAGCGTTTTAGAAGAGAAGATGCCAATATGAAAGTGGTTGAATGAATCTGCAGTTTTACTTCACAATTCCCTCAGTTTTAGGGAACTTATGAAAGCAATAACTTAGATCATTGATGAAATCTGGAAGATCAGCAACAGGAATTGTTGACTGCATTGTTGCTAATGTTGAATGTGAGGAAAAGCTTTGCCATTATACACAATTCATACACAAGTGATTTGAAACTTGGAAGACATTTCTGAGGTCAATAGAAAGATATAAACCTCACATGGTCTTTATTAATGCAGTGACCAACTTATTTTCACAGCATGTATGTTTACTAACAGGTGTGGTTATCTGAATATGGGAGGGAAGGGAAGAGTAATGAGTTGTACCAAGTGAAAAAGTGGCTCCGTATGATCTGTAAGTGAAATAGTGCTAGACTAAAAGCTAGGGGATCCTCATTCAGTTCTGCCTCTTTAGGTACATGCCCTTCTAAGTAAAGTTAGGGGTGGAACTATCAGGTTCGAAACTTAAGAACCTTCCTCTCGAGGGTATTGTGAGTTAAACCCTAGATAATCTATGTAAAAATATTTTTTAAAAATAAGTGGTATATAAAGGCAAAACATTGTGTAGACTTTACATGAATTGACTTCCCAACCAGAGCAACCTAGGTTCAAGTTCTGGCCTTACCACTTAAAAACAGTGTAATCTTGGACTGATTATTTAAATAAGGTTAAGCTTCCTCATTTTAAAATATATCCCATAGGTGCTATTGAGTTATATTATGAATGTGCAGTGCCTAGTACACATTTTGTAAAAATTTTGTATTATTTATTTTACTGATAACTACTTTTATTTTATTTAATTAATTTATTTATTTTTTGAGTTGGAGTCTCACTCGGTCCAGACTGGAGTAGAGTGGCCTCTCCCGGCTACTGCAACCTCGACCTGCTGGGCTCCGGCGATCCTTCCGCCTCAGCCTTCTGAGTAGCCGGAATTACAGGCATGCACTATCATGCCCAGCTGATTTTTTTTTTTTTAATTTATTGTAGAGATGGGGGTCTCACCAAGTTGCCCAGGCGGGTCTCAAACCCGCGGGCTCAGGCAATCCACTCACCTCAGCCTCCCAAAGCGAGGGATTACAGGCTGAGCCACTGAGCCCAGCTTACTTTGATTTTATATATTGAATGTCTACAGGAAACTTAAGACATCTCAGAATTAGTTATTACCCTTGTGAGCAGCAGGTTTGGGTTATGGAGAAGGGAGCAGAATTTAAAAAGATGCTATGACCAAAAAAATAGGGAGCAGGAAAAATGTACTTCTAGCAAAGATTCTAAAACAGATTTATTAGTAGAAGCTGAGAAATATTTTGAAAAGTTTCTTATTTTGGCAACTGCAGTGTCAATATTTTCAATATAAAGATTTTCCAAAGCTTTTGATTTAACATGTGGAATCATTTTAAGCCAATTTTGTTTCTAAATTTTATTCCTATAATGGATTATAGAAATATATTAAAATTGTACAGATTATAGAGCAGAAACTTTTGAGTTAATGCGTCTTAAGTTTTAACATTTTGCCTTAAAATTTTTGAATGTTTTTAATATCCTCATATGAAATAGACAAAGGAATGTAGAAGCATAATGAGATATGAACTAGAGTAAAATTTTTCCCTTCCTAAATTGACAACTTACACAGATCAGTGGTTTTGCAGTGGAAAATATCAGTAATTAAACAATAATTGAAGTGTAGCTATCATGAGTTTATATTTCACTTTAATCCTGAAAAAAAATTATTTGTCATAAGGAAAGATTTTATGAAGAGTTTATTGACTATTTTCTTTACTGTCTATTATCTATTATAATAAATTAGTAATAAATGAATTTATTGATTTAGGAATGAATTTACCCACTTACTATTTATTTACTTACATAAGATTTTTGTATAAATAAATTGTGACCAGTAACAATGTTTTCCATATAATTCTGCAGAGAATTGAAAAGTTTGCAAATTTCTTTTTTTCCTATGGTGAAATGAAAGAGACTTTGTTTTATACAACTGTATTCTTTCACATGTAGTATATACATACTGGGTATATACTGTATATATAGTAAATGTGTGTTTATAAAATATATAGTATGTGTATAGATAGTTGAAATTGATATATAATTTCATAGTAACAGATCTCCATTTTTGCCTGAAACTGTTAAAGCCATCTTTATAATTTACTACTGTGAACAAAATTTTCGAATGACTTCTTTATGTGTTTGAAAATCTCCCTTCTGTATATTTTTTGTGGTGAGCTTTACTTAATAAATTCCACAACTGTGATTAGCTGTCTTTAAAAATGTATGGTATAAGTATGTTCAGATTTAAATTTGGGGAAAAAAATACCTTAATTTTTATATCTTATTTTTTAAAATCCCAGTTATTTTTGGCATTATTATGACTAGTTACAATAAAATTTTCAGTTTTGGATTTTAATGCTGTTTGTAGAAACTTGTTCTTTTGGTGATAAACCTTTTAAAAAGTTTGTTTGCAACATGCCACTTTTTTTCTGAAAAATAATTAAGCTCATTTCATTGAAATTAAAATGGGTGGTATGTGCTCAGATGTGCTTTGAGCAGTGAAAAGTCAACAGACTTAAGTTTTAGTTTAACTTTTTTAAAATGTCTATTTAAAATGGAGGAGACTAATCAAATTGTAAAATACCTGTAAAATTGAAGAAGGGCATATGTGTACTAATGATTGTATATACATATGGAAAAGATTAGAAAGAAATGTATCAAAATAAGTTAGTATCTCTAGATTGAGACATTAAAGAAAACATTAAAATTTATTATTATACCTTCTGTATATTTGAATTTCTATAATCAATAGATATTACAAACTTTTTAAATTTGATGTGGAAAATCAGCACACCTAAATTATTCTTTCATCTTAACTACTTGAATATCTTCAGTGAAAATGTTTTGACTTATCCAGATAGCTGAGTAACTTATTTAGTTTTATAGGTGTATAGATATATTTTTAGATTTACATTTATAAGTACAGCAGCATTTTAAAAAGCAGAGTAAATCCTCATATATAAGATAATTTACCACATGACAAAGTGATATTTTAATCAGTGGGGGGGAGCACATATGAGGGAGACTTTCTTTTTTTTTTTTTATAAAAAATTGTGTATTTAGGCCCTGCACGGTGGCTCACGCCTGTCATTCCAGCACTTTGGGAGGTGGAGGAGAGAGGATAGCGTGATCCCAGGGGTTGGAGACCAACCTGGGCAACTTGGGGAGACCGTGTCTCTACAACAAAATTAAAAAAATTAGCTGTCTCTACAATAAAATTTAAAAAATTAGCCAGGCACAATGGTGTGCACCTGTAGTTTCAGCCACTTGGAAGACTGAGGTGGAAGGATCACCTGAACTAGCAGGTTGAGGCTCCAGTAGCCAAGAGCCATGAGTGTGCCACTGTACTCCAGCCTAGGTGACAGAGTGAGACTCTGACTCCCCCCCCAAAAAAAAAAGGTGTATTCTTACATGTTTAAACCTCAGTCACCTTCAAAGTGTTTTCTGTTTGGTGCAATATACCTATCCAGATGCTTTTTTGTACTGCTCAAAACAGTTTTGAACCTGTGAATTTTGGTACCTTTTAGTGTTTCTGCTGTTTTTTGTTTCACTTTTTCACGTAGGCAAACCATTTCCCTTTGAGGACTTTTTTCAGCCAGGGAAACAAAAGTCAGTTGGGCAAGATTGGGTGAATATCGAGGATGGGGCACGGGGCTCATGCTATTTTTGGTCAAAAACTGTTGAACACTTAGTATGGTGTGAGCAGGTGTGCCTGTAAATCACCCATCATGAAATGGGCAAACTGCTTGAAAGAGTCTACAAAAAAGATTTCATTGAAGCTGAGTGCAGTCTCTCACAACAAAGCTAGGTGGTAAGCTGATGCTGTGATGCCGATGGGTTCCTAGAATGCTTGCCTAGTCGATGAAGCCTGTACTACAAGGGACCTGCCCTCCAAAGAATAATTCTGGGATTTTTTTTTGGTATCCCTGTATATGTCATAATATAACTGATATAGTGTGCCTGTCTAGAATAAAATAAAGTTGAGCTAGTACTTTGCAACATAAGCAGAAATTGATTTCATGTAAATAATAAAATATTTAAAAGATTACTCTTCTAAATATTCCTTTTTTTTTTTTGAGTTGGAGTCTCACTCTGTCGCCCAGACTGGAGTGCAGTGGCCACTCCCGGCCACCGCAGCCTCGACCTGCTAGGCTCCAGCGATCCTTCCGCCTCAGCCTTCCGAGTAGCCGGAACTAGGCACACGCTACCATGCCCGGCTGATTTTTTTTTTATTTATTGTAGAGATGAAGTCTTGCTGCCCAGGCGGGTCTCCAACCCGCGGGCTCAGGCAATCCACTCACCTTAGCCTCCCAAAGGCACGGGATTACAGGCTGAGCCACCGAGCCCAGCTCTAAATATTCTTTACACATACTCTCTAGATGTAGTCCCAGAAGATAGGAAACCTGAAAGTCATAATATGAGTAAAAATAAATATATGAGACTACATAGAAATGAATAATTTTTAAGTGGCAAAAATAAAGGACAAAAGACAAATTGAAAAAAAAAGTTTGGAGGGGAGGGGAAAAAATTTGAAATATGTGTAACAGATAAAGAGTGAAAAGCTGTAATAACTCTTACCAATTAAGAAAAAGTTCATGTGATAGAAATATGGATGAAGCATGTAAACAGTAGTTCACAGAAGAGATTAGTATTATAACTAACACATAAGAACCATATAAATATTTGCCACTATTTGCAATAATTAGGTACAGTGTATAGCATTCACTGACTCATTCAACAGTTTTTTGTTTTTTGTTTTTGAGTTAGAGTCTCACTCTTGGAGTGCAGTGGCACACTCAAGGCCACTGCAGCCTCGACCTGCTGGGCTCAGGTGATCCTTCTACCTCAGCCTTTAGCTGAACCTACAGGCATGCACCACCATGCCCAGCTAATTTTTTAATTTATTGTAGAGATGAGGTCTCACCAAGTTGCCCAGGCTGGTCTCAAACCCGTGAGCTCAGGCAATCCTTTCACCTCAGCCTCCCAAAGTGCTGCAATTATAGGCATGAGCCACTATGCCTGGTAACAATATTTTTAATTAAAGTGAATGGATAATATATGTACAAATGTAAAATTTATATATTCAAACAGGTGTTTTTTTTTTCTTTTTTTCAAACTGAAAAGGTGTAACCTTACTACTGTAAATATGCTAACAATATTACTTCTCTGATAGCAAAAATTAAGTGGTAAGCCTACTACTAGTAGGGAGTGTGTGGGGAATGATTTTTTAATAAAATTCTAGTGGAGATGTGAATTGTTACAGGGTTTTTTACCCTAATAAACAATCAGGCAATATCAGTTAGTATTGAAAATATATGTATTTTCCCAAAGATCAGTCCCATTCCATGTTAATCTTTTTCTTAGAAATAAAAGTACCAGTGAATAAGAAAATATTTACATGAATGTTGATTGCAACAATGTTTCCATTAGTGTTTGTTGTGGCAGAAACCTTGGAACAAAGGGAATGTCTGTCGATAGGGGTACTGTTATATAAATTATAGACCAGGCGTATTATGGAATGTTGTGAGGTCATTAAATGGTAGGAGTTAAATACTAGTGATTTGGGAGGATTTCCAAATACATTCTAAAAGAATTTCCATCATGTATCTTAAGTGAAAAAGGCTAAGTATAGAGAAATGTATATAGTGAGATCTCATTTTTATAAAACCACTCAAGAAACACCATGAGTTTTGTATATGTTTACATGGTTGTCAACATTGGAAGGAGGAAATAGGCATAAAAGAAAAAGAAAGAGGCAGAGTATTCATAGTAACACATGCATATAAAACTACATGTTTGTGCATGTATGTGTATAAGATGGATTATAGGAGAGGATAGGCTTTTAGGGGATATAATTCCTTATAGTTTTCTATATTTTGTGTTTTCACTTTTGCAATGAGCTTGAAGTGTTTAATTAGGGAAAAAAAAAGCTATTTACATTTTGGAAAAGAAATAGAAGACCAGATGGGGCATTTAAGAAATTAACAAAAGGAAAAATACTACTTAAAATGGCCAGAAATGACAGTTATCTTGAATTTATTATTACCTTAATTGCTTAAGGTGTTTGAGAGTGAAGTGTATAAATTATCCTAATAACTCATAAATTCTCCTTAATTTTATACATGTGATATCCCTTGGATACTCAGTAAGAAATTTTCATTTACAATGTTCCAGAAAATGATAGGTTTTACTAGATAATGCTATAAATTGACATTTTATTTTTGGTGAATATCAAGTGCTCTAGAAATGCTTTCTGCTTTGGAGATGTAGAACATAGTGCACAAGTGAAGGATCTGTCCCCTGATTTGATCATATGACAGAAATCATAAGAAAAGTCTACATTTTTACTTGATTATACCTGATTTCTGCCCTTTTCAAGATTCTGAGGTTGATTCATCACTCAAAGCTATGGTAGAAAATGGCAGGTGCTTTAGTTAGATTTGTTGCATATTTAAAGTAGGTATATTTTTTCTTATGTTGTTTTTTTCCCCCTTTTTAATTACCAGTTTTATTAATTGTATATATTTTCTTTATTGTAAGCCATACAAAGTCTTCTTTGAAAAGAGTTGGGATATACATAAATAAAAAGTAATTTTAGAGTAGTATTAGCGTAGCAAGGTTATTAAGGGCACAAGTCCTGGTACCAGGTTGTGTGGGTCAGGTCCTGGCTCTTCTTACTAATGGTGAGACTTTGGGGTAAGTTACTGTAATCTTTTCATATTGCATTTTTCTCAACTTTAAAATAAGGGTAATAGTATTTACTTCATTGGGTATTGTGAGGATTAAATGCATAATATAAGAAAAGTGATAATAGTTTTATTACTTGTCTCAGTTGTTTTAGCATTCATAGAATCTCAACAATATTTTTAATTAAGTTGAATGGGTAATGTACAAATATAAAATTTATATATTCATATGTGTGTTTTCTGTCTCCTTCTCTCCCTCTTCTCCCTCTCTCCCTCTCTTCCTCTCCCCCTGGCATCCTTATTCTTTTTTCCCTTCACGTATTTGTACACAAATGATAGCACCTCTTCGTATTATTCTGCACCTTACATCTTTCACTTAACAATGTAATCTTGGCTGTCTTCCCACACTGATACAGTTAAAGCTGCCTTATCCTTTTTAGTGATAGTTTAGTATTCAATTGTATTAATATACTTTCATCATCATATGTAACATTTATAGAGAACTTAACTCCTGATCCAAGCATTTTTCTTTTTTTTTCTTTTTTAAATAAATAGTGTCACATTCTGTTGTCCAGTCTGGAGTGCACTAGTATGATCATATCTCATTGCAGCCTGAAACTCCTGGGCCCAAATGATTCTTCCACCTCAGTCTCCTGAGTAGCTAGGTCTACAGGCACACACCACCATGCCTGGCTGATTCTTTAGTTTTTTTGTAGAGATGGTATCTTGAAATGCTTGCCCAGGCTGGTTTTGAACTTGTGGCCTCACCACCCACCTTCTAAAGTGCTGGAATTGCAGGTATGAGCCACCATGCCCAGCCCCAGACATTTTTCTTAATGCTTTGGTTATACTAACTCATGGAAACCTCACAACAACCTCTGAGATAGGTACTATTTTTAGCCCTATTTAATACATGAGGGACTAGGCATAGTGGCTCATACTAGTAATCCCAGCACTTTGAGAGACTGAGGTGAGAGGATTGCTTGAGCCTAGGAGTTTGAGACCAGTCTGGGCAAAATAGCGAGACCTAGTCTCTACAAAATCAAATCAGATCAAACAAATGAGAAAAATTAGGCTTGGGGTGATTGAATGCCCAATAGTCACACCACTCTTAAGTGGTAGGACTGTGGACCCAGAAATCTCTTTCCAGAGATTGCTGTCTTAATACCACTAAGCATATATCCTCGCATACTACCACAACATATTTAACTAATCTCCATGTGAATGGACATTACAATTTTTTACTTAAGAAACAGTGCTGTAGTTAATATTTTGTTTACAGAATATTTTGTACACATATAGTACATTCATAAAAATGGACTAGCTGGGTCTAAGGTAAGTATATTTTAAATTTTGGTAGGTATTTCCAAATTGCTGTCTAATTTAGGGATGTGCAGAAGTTCAGCTTTGTGCTCAGTAATTTGCCAAAATCTGACATTTATCTAGAGTTTAGTAGACTGAATGCTTTTAACATTTCTAGCACCCTTTGTGTGTGATCTACCATTGTGTAATATCATTGGTTACTGTTATACGGAATCAATGTAGCAATATCGGGTATAAGAACAAGGTATGATATTTGGATTTCTTGATACTTTCAGATAATAATTATTCTGTATACAACTTGAAAAGCTCTTTATGTGATTTATAAACTAAAATTCTATCAACTAAAATTTGAATGTATATTACTGAAAGAGTGAGATGCAATAATTGTTAACAGTTGTGAAAGTTGCTGATTTTATGTAAGATCTTAAATAGTTAAATAGGGACTCAGATTGCAGAAGGATATGAACATTAAGAGTGTGATAGCTAAATATAGGAGTAACTGTGTCCTTTCTTGTGAAAAATGAGTTTTCAATAATTCGTGAGTCCTCGTCTTAAGTAATGAAAAATTAGGCAGTGAAAGACTTTATATAGGTGAATCCTAAAATCCTCAAATTATTTTGAGTATAACACATTTCTGTTCAGTGTCTACTATTTCATTCGCTTAAGATAGGAAAAAATATGTCTTATCCATGAATCTAAGAAGCAGAATGACTGACACTAAACTCTTCAGTGTGAGTGAAAGCAGGCGCTTAAAATCCTGAATCTGCTCAGGTCCTAGCCTAGTATATCTGCGGTGCTTGAATGTATACCTATAGTATCTGCTTATTGTTCAGTGTGTGTGTGTGTGTGTGTGTGTGTGTGTGTGTGTGTGTGTGTGTGTTTTAAATATGACCTCTTTCTCCCAAAGATACTGTATTGGGGATAGGGAGGGATTGTTTGGGAAGTTGCTGTCCATAGAGATAAACAGGCTGTCAGTAACAATTCTTTATTGTAAACTACTTCTATCTCAAATTAGAGCAGTATAAAAACAACAGAAAATAACCCTCCTTTCTACTTGCTACTTTCACCCTCCAAATAAGCCATTAACTATATTAACTTTGATGTTCAGGTTAGAGCTTAACCTGAATCTTGGAAGACAAATCCTTTTATGACTTATGGCACAAAAGTATATTTAAGATAGGGTTACTATACAGAGGATGTGAAAAAAATACACAGTTTAAGAAAGGAAAAACTATTAAAATGGTAATACTCAATATACTGATAACATAAGATGAATATAAGTCACGTTTGACTTCTGCAATTACAGAATGTGCTCAAAGTGGTTGCCATCAGCATCTAGACACTTCTGATTACGGCAAACTAAAAGTAATACATGGATAATATCTCTCAAAATTGTATACATTTTTTGACACCCTTGGTATTTTCCTAAATCGTCATCAAAATTATTGTAAGCTGATATGCCATTACGCTCTGTTCTGAAAATATAGATTAGAATAAGTACTTCAGAAGCATATTTGACTAATATACTCCAGAGTTATTAAGGGACTCTGGAAATTCCCAGGATTAGCTAAACTCGCAGGACTAGAGGGTGCCCACACAACCTTATCAGAAGTCATATACATTCATTCTTTTTTTTTTTTTTTAGGCAAGGTCTCACTCTATCACCTAGTCTGATTGTGCCATGATGGCTCTTCACAGCCTCAAATTCTTCGGCTCAAGCAATACCCCAGTCTCGGCCTCCCAAGTAGCTAGGACTATAAGTCACGTGCCACCACACTTGGCTAATTTTTAAAACTTTTTTGTGAAGAGAAGTTCTTACTATGTTGCCTCTGCTGGAGGAGTCATATACATTTGTTCTAAACAAACAGACAAAAACTGGTTTGGTTAAATTTTCATCTGTTCCCCTTATGGTATTCTTAGGATTAAGTTTCACTTATCAAGTTTTCATAAGCCATATAGTCCTTTATAACTACTCTATTACTTGACAGATAAAAGCAAAAGTGGACCAGGCATGGGACACCTATAATCCCAGTACTTTGACAGGCTGAGGTGGGAGGATCACTTGAGGCCAGGAGTTTGAAGCTGTAGAGAACCACAATCATGCCACTGCCCTACTCCAGCCTGGATGGTAGAGTGATACCCTGTCTCTAAAACAAACAAAAACCAAGGGGGGAGGGGCGCATCTCATCAGCAAGGGTACCTGCATAATGAACATTTGTATACCTAACTCTGAATTGTACCCCACATCTTTAAAATAAAAATAAAACAAAAACCCCAAACCAAAAGTGAATATGTATTCTGTGGAAACGTTATGCCTTTATAGGAGTCATTCTGCCAATACTATGTGCTTTTTAGAGATAAACTGACAAATCTGTACACATTTAAAGTGTACAATTAGGATAACTTTTGATGTACGCATATACTATGAAACCTTTACTACAATCAGTAGAATGAATGTATCTGCCAAAAGAAGTTTCCCTTTGTCTCTTTGTAATCCCTTTCTTTCTAATCCCTTTCTTTCTTACCTCCTCAACCCCTATTCTTTTTTTTTTGAATTGGGGTCTCACTCTGTTGCCCAGGTTGGAGTACAGTGGCGTGTTCACAGCCATTCCCGTGTTGACCTGCTGGGCTCCGGTGATCCTTGTGCCTCAATCTTCCAAGTAGCCGGAACTATAGGTGCACGCCACCATGCCCAGCTAATTTTTTATTTATTGTAGAGATGAGGTCTCGCCAAGTTGTCCAGGCTGATCTCGAACCCACAGGCTCAGGCAATTCTCTCACCTTGTCCTCCCAAAGTGCTAGAATTACAGACTGAGCCACTGTGCCTGGCCAACCCCTATTCTTAACCATCCACTGATCTATTTTATATCACTATAGGTTAGTTTTCATATTTTAGAATTTTATGTAAGTTAAACTTTTTTTGGCCTTCCACATAGCATAATTATTTTAAGATTCTTCCAGGTTGTTACATGTAAAAATTTCTTGTTGAATATCATTCCATCTATGGTTATGCCATAATTTTGCTTATCTGTTCACCCACTGATGGATATTTGGGTTGTGTTTCTACCTTTTGACCATTATGAGTAAAGCTGCTATGAATATTCATGTAAAAGTCTTTGCTTGGACATAAGTTTTTATTTCTTGTTGGAGGAGTAGAATGGCTGAATCATATGGTAGTCATATGCTTGCTTTTTTAAGAAACTGCCAAGCCATTTTCCAAAGTCGTACCATTTTACATTTCTACCAATGTATGAAAGTAGATATTCTGCTTCCTTATCAACACATCTTTTGGTCAGTCTTTTAAATTTCTAGCCATTCTAAAATTGGAATGTGGAATTACAGTTCACTGTGGTTTTAATTGGCATCTTTCTGGTGACTAATGATGTTAAGCATATTTGCATATAGTTGTTTGCCATCATATCTTTTCTTTGGCAAGGTGTATGCCTAAATCTTTTGTCTATTTTTTTTTTTTTGAGTTGGAGTCTCACTCTGTCACCCAGACTGGAGTGCAGTGGCCGCTCCCAGTCACAGCAGCCTCTACCTGCTGGGCTCCGGCGATCCTTCCGCCTCAGCCTTACAAGTAGCTGGAACTATAGGTGCGCACTACCACGCCTGGCTAATTTTTTGATTTATTGTAGAGATGAGGTCTCACCAAGTTGCCCAGGTAGATCTTGAATCTGTGGGCTCAGGCAAATTCACTCACCTCAGCCTCCCAAAGCTCGGGATTACAGGCTGAGGCCAGCTTCTTCTGTCTATTTTAATTGGGTTGTTTTGCTATTGAATTTTGAGAGTTCTCTGTATATTCCGGTTGAAAGTCCTTTGTCAGATTTATGCACTGTAAATACTTTCTTTCAGTCTGTAACTTGCCTTTTCATTCTAACAATGTTTCTTGAAGATCAGGAGTTTTAAATTTACATGAATTCCAGCTCATCAATTTATGTTTTTATTAATTGTGCTTTTAGTGTTTTGTCTAATCCAAGGTCACAAAGGAATTTTATAGTGGATTGGAGGCTTTTTTTGCATTTATATACATACTTGTTCTACCACCACTTGTTGAAGAGACAATATACTTTCTTTTTTTTAGATTGCAACAGATAGTTTATTTAGAAAGTAGATTAGAGAGAGAAGCAATTCACCTCCTCAAGGTAGGGGAGGTGACCAAAGCTAGAAAAGATGACATCCATGGGTTAAGGTGCTACATGGCCTGACCATTTTTTAACAAAACAATGACCACTTTCTTTTTTTTAATTAAATTTTTTTTTATATAGAGATGTAGGGTACAAGTAAGGATTAACTACACAAGTAGGCTGCATGCAGGTGTAGTTTGGGCCTCCATCTAGCCCTTACTCCCCCAGTATAGGACCAGGTGCCCTTTGTGCTATTTCATGCTCCCCACTCTCCTCCTTCTCTCCCTTCCCTAGCAGTGCCCCTTGACTGCCGATCCCACCCTTGTGGTAATGTGATTAACGTTCAGGTCCCACTTATGAGTGAGAACATATGGTATTCAGTTCTTTGTTTCTGTGACAGACCACCAAGTATGGTGGTCTCCAGCTCTATCCAATTTTCTGTGAAGTTCATGGTTTTGTTCTTCTTTTTAACTGCATAATACTCCACTGCGTATATGTACCATATTTTCTTTATCCTGTCCGCTTTCCACAGGCAGTAGGATTGGTTTCGTGTTTTTGTTATTGTGAATAGTGCAGTGATAAACATGTGTGTGCAGGTGTCTTTTTTGTAGAATGGTTTATATTCCTCTGGATGTATTCCCAGGAGAGGGATTGTATGGAAGGTCAGTTTTTAGTTCTTTTCGAAATCGCTACACTGCTTTCCGTAGAGGTTGGACTAACCTGCACTCCCACCAACAGTGTAGAAGTATTCCCTTTTCTCCACACCCATGCCAGCATCTGTTGTTTTTTTATTTATTAATGATAGCTATCTTTACTGGAGTTAGGTGGTATTTCATTGTAGTTTTGATGCATTTCTCTGAGAAATGTATTAGTGAGACAGAGCATTTTTTCATGTATCTATTGGCTGTTTGTGTCTTCTTTTTGAAATGTGTCTACTCATGTCCTTTGCCCACTTTTTAGTGGAGTTGTTTCTTTTTTCCTTTTTCTTTGTTCCTTGTAGATCCTGGATGTTAGGCCTTTGTCAGATACATAATTTGCAAATATTTTTTCCTTGTCTCTTTACTCTTTTAATGGTTTATTTTGCTGTACAAAAGCTTTTCAGTTTGATGAGGTGTCCCACTTGTCTATCTTTGCCTTTATGGCATTTGCTTTTGGGGACTTGGTCAAGAATTCATTACTTCAAGCCGGTCTCGGTGGCTCAGCCTGTTATCCCGCGCCTTTGGGAGGCTGAGGTGAGTGGATTGCCTGAGCCCACAGGTTCGAGACCCGCCTGGGCAGCGAGACCTCATCTCTACAATAAATTAAAAAATCAGCTGGGCGTGGTAGCGCATGCCTGTAATTCTGGCTACTCGAAGGCTGAGGCGGAAGGATCGCCAGAGCCCAGCAGGTCGAGGCTGTGGTGGCCGGGAGCGGCCACTGCACTCCAGTCTGGGCGACAGAGTGAGATTCTAACTCAAAAAGAAAAAAAGAATTCATTGCTTACTCCGATATACATAAGGGTGTTTCCTACAATTTCTTCTAGGATTCTTATAGCTTGAGGTTTTACGTTTAGGTCTTTGATCCATTTCGATTTGATTTTTGTATATGATGATAGGTAGGAGTCCAGTTTCATTCTTCTGCCTGTGGTCAGCCAGTTTTCCCAGCACAATTTGCCAAATAGGGTCTCCTTTCCCCAGTGGTTGTTATTGGTGACTTTGTTGTAGATGAATTGGTTGAGAGACCAAGTTTTTGCTTCTGGAGTCTCTGTCCTGTTCTACTGGTCTATATGCTTATTCTTGTACCAATACCAGGCTGTTTTGGTTACAGTAGGCTTGTAGTAAAGTTTAAAGTCTGGAAGTGTGATACCTCCTACTTTGTTCCTTTTGCTGAGGATTGTTTTGGCTATTCATGCTCTTTTTTGTTTCCATATGGATTTCTGTGTTGTTGTTTCCAGGTGTGAGAAAAATGATATTGGTAATTTGATGGGTATTGAGTTGTCTGTTGATTGCCTTGGGTAGGATGGACATCAGCAATATTATTCTTCCAATCCATGAGCATGGAATGTTTTTCCATTTGTTTGTGTCATTTTTGATTTATCTGAGCAGTGTTTTGTAGTTCTTGTTATAAAGATCTTTCACTTCTTTGGTTAGGTGAATGCCAAGGTTTTTCTTTTCTTTTTTTTTTTAATGGCTGTTGTGAATGGGATGAGACAATATACTTTCTCCACTGAATTGCCTTTGCATTTCTGTCAAAAGTAAGTTGTCCATGTA
This sequence comes from Cephalopachus bancanus, assembly GCA_027257055.1. Classification (NCBI taxonomy): domain Eukaryota; kingdom Metazoa; phylum Chordata; class Mammalia; order Primates; family Tarsiidae; genus Cephalopachus; species Cephalopachus bancanus. The sequence continues at coordinate 11,278,704 of JAPVLO010000022.1, read as the reverse complement.
TGTGTTGGTGTATAGCCTTTTTGAGCTAACAAATGTTTGTAAATTTTTAAATAATAATACTAGGCAGATTAATAGCGATTAGATTTTATCTATTCGTTATATTATTATTTGTGTTCTAGAATTCATACAATTAAACAAAATAACCACTAAATATATATATATTTAAGTCAGGGTTTCACTCTCTTGCCCAGCCTGGAGTTTATAATCACGGCTCACCATAGCTTTGGCCTCCTGGGTTCATGTGGTCCTCCCATCTCAGCCTCCTCCCATTTGTGCCACCACAAATGGCTAATTTTTTTTATTTTCTGTAGAGATGTGGTCTTGTTATGTTCCCCAGGCTGGTCTCAAACTCCAGGGCTTAAGCGATCCTCCTACCTCGGCCTCCCAAGTGCAAGGATTACAGGTGTGAACCACCACACCCTGCCTGTAACCTCTAAAATTATTCGTAAATTTATAACATTTTAAACTTTAAATACATTAATACATTAATCATATGTAATGTTTTTTAGTATTTAAGAATATTTAATAATGATCTGATCTAGGAGGTCATTCTGTGATGGTTCTATTTGGCTTCAGGTAAATATTGATTTCTAAAATCTTAGCCATTGGGCATTAGACCAAAATATATATTCAGTGTGCTTCCAAGAGGTTGTATAAGTTTTCACTGGGTGAATGAAAGTTCCTATTTCTTCCATATCTTTGTGAGTACTGTCACTGAGCAATATTTAGTAATTGCCTACTATGTGCCAAGGCAGTTTACTGGATAATTGGGGTGCTCAGTGAACAAAGCAGACGTGATCTCTGTTTTCCTACCACTTGTCTGGAAGCAGATACAGACACTGAACAGCTTCTTTTATAATTTTTAATTATAATAGGTTTAAGTGCTACAGAGGAGCAATATTGAAGACCACTAGAGCATTTTTAGGGGGAACAGGGCAATAATTCCTTAGCAAACCATACTTAAAACCTCCGTCTGTGCTTAAGTCCTTCTCCTCCCCTCACAACCAATTTAGTTAAATAAACCCTGGTATTATAGTATACTAGGTAAACAAATGTAGATTTCTTGCCTTCTGAATTGAAAATTTCTGGATTTTTTTACTGTAGTCAAGTGTTTAAATCCAGGTTGTGAAGTGTTTTTTCACCTATCTTAGATGGCATTATTTTCTTCTTACTATTTTGTGCTTTCAGTCACATTTTTAATGCAGAGATTTCATGAATTCCTGAGTTGGATGTTAACCTACTTATGGTGATGCTTCCTTTTAAACATTGGGTTTAATTTGCCTTAGCACAGCTTGTGAACCTTCTTCTTTTATTCCATTCATGAAATAAATAGCAAGACCGATTCACTTAAATGTAGAGACATCATTTTTCTTCTTTTTTATATATATATATTTTATTATTTTAAAATTGTGGGATACAGTTAAGGGTCAGGTATACAAATATGCATTGTGCAGGTACCCTTGTTGATGAGGTGTGCCCCCCTTCCCCAGACAGATATTGACTACTGTTAATCCCACCTCCCTTCCCCTCCCCGCCCCTCCCCAGTTGATTCCCACCACTGTCAATCCTTTTCTTCTAGTATTGTGGTAGTTGTTCAAGGTCCACTTATGAATGAGAACATATGATACTCAGATCTTTGTTTCTGTGAGAGATCACTCAGTATTATAAATTCTAATTCCATCCAGGTTGCTGCGAAATTCATGATTTTGTTCTTTTTTATGGCTGTGTAATATTCCATCGTGTATAAGTACCACATTTTTTTTAATCCAGTCCTCTTTTGATGGACAGCATGGTTGGTTCCATGATCTTGCTATTATGAACAATGCTGCGATAAACATACGTGTGCAAGTATCTTTTTTATAGTGATTTGAGTTCTTCAGGGTATATTCCCAGTAGGGGGGATCTTTTTTTTAGAGATAGGATCTTGTTATGTTGCCAAGGCTGGTTTCAAACTCATGGGCTCTAATGATCCTCCAGTCTCAGCCACTCAAGTAGATGGGACTACAGGTGCAAGCCACTGTGTCCAACTGGCATTATTTTGTAATACAAATGTAATAGCATTTTTACTGCAACACTGCTAATGCTGAATCTTTTATGTGCTTTTGTGTACATTAGTCTCAAATACTTACATTGCTTATATTTGGCTAGTTTGGTTGCTCATGATATGTTTTGTTGGCAAAGCATTCAAAATTTTCTCACTAATCAACTTTCAAAAGAATGTTATGGTAATTGTAGGCAGTCTTCAAGAGAAGTTTCTAAGTATTTTAAGCAATTGCTTTTTTTTAAGTAGTTGTACAATTTCTAGGTGACTACTTTTGAAGGGGATAATTCTCATGCATGACTGCCTGCTTTTAAAAAAAATTACTAATTTCACTTCATAAGCAGTTTAGCTGACAAAAGCCTATCCAAAAGTGCAACAGCTATTGCAGTGCTAATATTGCCATGAAGGTTGAGGGTCCTTCCAGAAGAGAATTTGCCAATGACAGTCCTTGGCACTATGAACTTGAACTTGCAAACTATTCAACACAAAATATTTTTTTATTAATTTTATTTATTACTTTCAGAGACAGGGTATTGCTCTGTTACCTAGGCTGGAGTGTAGCCGTGAGATCATGACTTACTGTAGCTTTGAACAGCTGGGCCCAAGCGATCATTCTGCCTCAGCATCTTGAGTAACTGGGACCCAGTGCGCATGCCATCACACCCAGCTCATTGTTTCCAAGTTTTCTGTAGAGACAGGGTCTCACTGTGTTGTCCAGACTGATCTTGAACTCCTGACCTCAAGTGGTCCTCTCACCTTGGTCTTCCAAAGTGCTGGGATTACAGGTGTGAGCCATCACACCCAGCCTCGTTATTATTACTTTATACATTTGTGAGAGAAAGTGGGAAGGGGGAGATTGTAGAATTCAAATAAACTAGTACTTCATTTTATTATTTTTAAACTATTTCTAGTTTTTCAGTATTGCAGTGTAATATTAAACATATATACATGTAAGTTCTTATCCACATGCCAAACACTATGGGGGGACCCCCCAAAAACCCAGAATTATCTTTTGGAGAATGGGTCCCTTGTATTACCCTCTGAATTTCAGTCAACCAGAGCTTTTATCTGGAAGTTTTGAGATGGTTGTGTCACAATTTGCAAAAGAAACATTCTGAGTTGTGACAAACAGGTAACTAGTTCTTCCACCGTGACAACGCACTTGCCTACACTGTCCTGAATATTTAGCAGTTTTTGACTGAAAACAGCTTGACCCCATACCCCATCTTTCCTGTTCACCCAATCTTGCCCCTAGTGACTTTTTCTGTTTCCCTGGATGGAAGATATTCCTCAAAGAGAAACATTTCTCTGTTGTGGAAGCCGTGAAACGAAAAGTGGCAGAAGCACTAAAAAGCATCAAAATTGATGAGTTCAAAAACTTTTTTGAGCAATGGAAAAAGCATTTCAATAGGTGTATTGCATCAAATGGAGAGTACTTTGAAGGTGACTAAGTATAAACATGTAAGAATAATACACAATTTTATTATAAATAATTTCTGGTTTTCTTTGTGTACCCTCTCTTATTTTCCTAGAGGTACAGTTTTTGGGATCAAAGATTTGATCTTTAAGGTCCGGGTTACATGTTGCCAAACTGCTTTCTATATTTCTTAGAAAATAATAAATCCAAATTGACCTTTTATTGATCCAAATTCACCTTTTTATTCTTATTACCATTAAGAAATTCACACCTTCTTGTTTACCTTCTATTTATTCTTAGAGTGTAGTTTTCAAAATTTTGGGGTTTTTTTAAGCTGTAGTGGCCTAAAATATTAGATAGTAATTTTTAATTGTGCATAAATTGAGTTCATAAGGCTATTGCAAATTCTCTTGCAATGTGCAGAAACTTTTAAGACTGCCATTCCACCAGCTCAGAGATCTTTTGTCTGCATATTATACATTGTCACTCTAACATTGGGTCAGTAAATAATGGAAAAGAGGCATTCCTGGTATCTTCCTCAGTTTAGCTAACAAATTACCATAGACTGGGTGTCTTAAACAGCAACCATTTCTCATAGTTCTGGAGTCTGGGTAGTCCGATGTCAAGGCACCTGCAGATCCTGTGTTCGGTCACCATTCACTTTCTGATTTGTAAATGGCCATCTTGTTGTAGCCTCACATGGTGGCGAGCAGAGATCTCCTGTCTCTGTAAGGGCACTAATCCCATTCATGAGGGCTTCACTTTCATGATCTAATTGTGTCCCAAGGCCCCAACTCTTTTTTAATTTTTTTTTGAGTTGGAGTCTCACTCTGTCACCCAGACTGGAGTGCAGTGGCCGCTGCCAGCCACCGCAGCCTTGACCTGCTGGGCTCCGGTGATCCTTCCGCCTCAGCCTTCTAAGTAGCTGGAACTACAGGCGCGCGCTACCACGCCTGGGTAATTTTTTGATTTATTGTAGAGATGAGGTCTTGCCAAGTTGCCCGGGTGGGTCTTGAGCCCGCGGGCTCAGGCAATCCTCTCACCTCAGCCTCCCAAAGCGCAGGATTACAGGCTGAGCCACCGAGCCCGGCTGAGCCCCAGCTCTTAATATTAACGCATTGAGGGTTAGAATGAAAACATATGAATTGGGGAGGGGGACACATTTAGGTCATGACGTGGTTTTTTTTTTGTTTTAAAGGTAGATAAAGGTGGCTGGGCACAGTGGCTCACACTTGTAATCCCAGCACTTTGGGGAGCTGAGATGTGAGGATTGCTTGAGCCCAGGAGTTTAAGACCAGCTTGGGCAACATGGTGAGACCTCAATCTACAATATCTCAAAAAATTAAAAATAATAATAGAATTAAGAAATAAGAAAATTAGCTGGGCATGGCGGTGTGTGCCTGTAGTCCCAGCTACTTAGGAAGGAGGTGGAAAAATTGCCTGAGTCCAGCATGTCATGGCTGTGGTAGCTACGATCATGCCACTGCACTCCAGCCTGGACAACAGAGTGAGACTCCGAAAAAAAGAGGAAAAAAGTTAGCTGAAGATTAAAGCTGCTGGTTAAAATAGGGTCTTTTGAATTACTTGTTATTAAATGCCTAAGTATTGAAATCAGACCAAATCTGGATGTTACCACTCTATAGCTCTGTCATCTTGAGTAGTTTGCTTGCTAAAAATCTATTTCCTCATCAAACCATACCCACCTCATAGGATTGTAGTTAAGGATTAAAGAGACTTGTTTCTTTTTTGACATAATGCCTAGAGTGTGATATGTTTAACAAATAGTAGTTGATGTTATCTATTTTAAATTTCAGAATATTTTATTGTGTTACTACTGTGCAAGGCACTATGGTATGAGGAGGGGAGGGAGTAAGAGAATGATAAATAAGCTTCTTGAGGGCAGGAATACCTGAATCTGTTCATGTAATCATTTTACCATTGATCATAGGCTTCTAGCCTATAAATTGATAATATGAAACAGATGTACTGAATATAGTATTTTGTTACTGTAACACTCAATAGTGTACACTTTATAAAAAATTGAAGAAGCAGGAATCAGTGATTTTCTAGAAATGTCATAAAAATTATTTATGGACAAGTCTGTTGACAAACCTTAAGCATATTTAGCTTACATGGTTTGAATTCTGTTCCTAGCTCAGGTATCCACTTTAGCTTTTATCTTCACTGTTTCTTTTTCAGGAATGCTTTTGTTTTGATATAATGTTGAAATAAAAGAGAGAGAGAGAGAGTGTGTGTGTGTGTGTATGTGTCCTCAAAAATTATATTCCAATAAGAATAAATTTTTCCTAATTGCAGTAGTCCAGTTTGCATCTGTGATTTTGCTGTAATTCTCTACTCATTGATTCTTGCTTTTGTCTACACATTTCCTTGTAGTTCACATCGGTAATTATTATGGATTATTTCACTAATAACCTTATGTTTGCCTTTGCTCTTAACTTCTTAGTTTATTCATTTTAAAAAATTCACTATGAAATATGTATTGAAATTCCCTCCTTCCTTGTTACATTGGTTAATTCAATGGACCAGTAAAGGCAACAGGGACCCAAATGCTTTTTTTTTAATAGATGGGGGTCTTGTTATATTGCTTAGACTGGTTTTGAACTCCTGGCCTCAAGCAGCCCTCCCACCTCAGCATCTCAAAGTGTTGAGTTTACAGGTGTGTGCCACCATGCCTGGCCTGGCCTGTCTTTCTATTTTGTCATCTTAGCAAGGTGGCCTGCCTGCTTATACTAGCTCCCTTCAAGGTTCCGAGAAGACTACCACAGTTCCAGATGTCCCATGCAGAGGACCAAATCCCAAGGGAGAGATAGTTGTTTCTCATAGCTTGTGTCTTTTAAAAGAGAAAAAAAATTATTCTTAAAAGCTCCCCAACAAATTTTGCCTTACCTCTTATTGGTCAGAACATCATTTATTACATGCTTTTTTCCCAAAGCAGTCAAGGGAAATGGAATGACCATAGGCTTGCCAAATTTTGAAAAAAATTGGGGTTTGGGTGGCAAAAAAAAAAGTTAGGGAACTAGGTATGCATAGTATAATACATCTGCCACATAAGCCATTCTAATTAGACTGCTAGATAAGTGAATTACATGAAATGAATAGAAAGTGCTTCACAAAATAACTAGTACTACATACTCTGTACATATTATAAGGTAGTTACTAGCTTGAATTCTACCTGTTCTATAACTTTTTTGACCACATATGAAAACTGTTAGATTCAACTTTCTCTAAGAAGTTAAGCTGTATGAGATTCTTCATCTTTTAAAAATCTGTGATTTCCAAAGCTAGTCTTTAACCAATTAGAGAGAATGTATTTTTTCAAGCGTATGTTAAGTACTTTGTTATCAATGAAGCACCCCAGTATTATGTATGTGAATACATACAGCCTTGGAACCTTAGTATTTAGCTTGTATATATCATCCCCTTCTTGCCCCACAACCATATCATCCAAGACTCCAGTAGTAAAAATTATTATTTCTGGAATAATGAAATCACCACGTGCATTAACCAGTGGCAATTTGGAGTGGACCTTGTAGGAAAAACATTTTTTTTCTTTTGGTGTTTTTATTTGCCACCGCAGTATTCTGCAGTGCCTGTGGGGGAGAGACTGATGACTCATTAGCTCAGATGGTTGCCTGTGCTGCCTTTCTGGATTTTTCCTCTTCTACCAAAGAGGTTTTTTTTTTTTTTTAATCTTTCACAAATATGAGTGGGGGGGCTATAATTTGTAACTAAAAGAATCTTATTTATAAATTGCATTTCCTGTTTACCCTACTTTAAAAAAGTAGGAGTCAAAACAGCTGAGGGAAAAATTTTTATATAATCATTGAGGTGATTTTTTCTGTGAATGTAGCTATTTAAACCACACTTTTCATGAAAACGTAGTAGATATTCATTATTTTATTTTTTACATGATTGAGAACAATAGCTGTAAATTGTCTTAGGAAGGAGTTACTAAATAGCTTATAAAACTGTTTTATAGCATTAAATCATGTCATAGTTTGACCCTTATAACATAGAGATTTGGGATATGATTTACTTTCAGTATAATATAACTTGCAATATAATTTGCTTATTGAACATCAGTGTTTCAGGAGGCTTTTTAAAACTTTAAAAACCTGTGCTTCTTCACTTAGAGGCACATGCATGCTTATTTTCTTTGCCCAGGCTCTAATTTCTTTGCTCTCTTGAAGCTTCCCTTCTAGGAAGGATACTGACAATAAATGGGGAGATTAAGAAGAAAAATTATATCTTTCAGGTAGCTATAAGTACTATGAAGAAAAGTACTATTGGGAATGACAATGGAAGAAGGGGGGCTATTTTGTGGGAGTGCCTCTTGGGGTGGGTATATTTGGAAAGAGACATGAATGAAAAGAAGAAATGAACTCTGGAGAAAAGAACATTCCAGACAGGGCACAGCAATTATAAAAGATCCATGTTGCTGTAGAGGAGATTGAAATTTAAATATGTTAAAATATCAAAAATGGACAAAAATGCTCAGAATTTGACACTTTGAAAACTGATATTGTCATTGTCTTATTTTATCCTGAAAGTTGTGGTAAGAGCTGGTTTTGAGATATATTTGCAACCACTTATCTGCATATAATGAAGTAGCTAAATTATTCAAAACCATTATATTTTTCTCCTCTTACCATTGACTTAAATTTTTTTTTTTAATTTTAAAGATGTGGGGTACAATTCAGGATTAGGTATACAAGTGGTCACTGTACAGGTAAAGTTTGGCTTTCCCTTTGGTCCTCACTTTGCCTGGTTTGAGATCAGGTACTCTCATTGACTTTTTAAAAAGTAGAATCATCTTGGTTTGCTATATAAGAATATTAATCGGTGAATGCACTTTATGGATCTGGTGATAATTTACCTAAATTATCTTTAGGTAAATTTGTGGAATTATCACTTAGACTCCCAATTCTCTTATTAATAAGTTTGATGTCACTGTTCCTAATGTGTAACTATTGTCTTTGGCATAAATTAAATAATATATGCCTTAAAAAGAGTTTAAAACTATAGAATCATCAAAATTCCCATGGTGACTAGGATTTTCTAGGTGACTGATAAACCCACAAGATAGGTTAATCATGGACAAACTCATCTGATTTCCTCTAATCATTGCTCATACATTTGGAGACATTCACTGTTTAGTTTTAAAGGGTACATGTGAAAATACTTATTTTAAAAAATTCTGGGTGCAGTGGCTAATGCCTGTAATCCCAGCACTTTTAGAGATGGATGCAAGAGGGTTGCCTGAGTCCAGGGATTTGAGAGCAGCCTTCGCTACTTTGTGAGACCTCATCTCTACAATAAATCAAAAACTTAGCTGGGTGTAGTGGTATGCAACTGTAGTTTCAATTACTTGGAAGTCTGAGATAGAAGATTTTTCATAGCCCGGCAGATTGAGGCTGGGGCAGCTGTGATCATGCCACTGCACTCCAGCCTGGGCAACAGAGTGAAGACTTTGGCTCAGAGAAAAAAAATCAGAAATACCATTATTCCCTCATGAACTCTATAGAATACCTTCCTGAACTGCAGCAGATTTCAACCATCTGTAGGGAGGCTTTACTGTGTACTCTCATGTCTCCTTGTTCACTTTTCAAGACTCAGCTTAACTACCTTGAAGTCACTCACCCTGCCCAAGTCTAGGTTAGATGCCATTGCTTGATGCTCTTCTAAATCAGCCTGTACCACTTCTGTGAGAGCATCTGTGTCATCTTACTGGAACTACCTGTTTGTCTCTATTTTTTTAGAAATAGAGTCTTGCTCTGTCACTCAGGCTGGATCACAGTCGTAGTGATTGTCCTGCCTCAGCCTTTCAAGTAGCTAGGACTACATGTGTAGCCTAGCTAATTTTTTTTTTTTTGAGTTGGAGTCTCACTCCATCGCCCAGGCTGGAGTACAGTGGCATACTCACGGCCACCCCAGTGTTGACTTGCTGGGCTCCAGTGATCCTTCCATCTCAGCCTTCCAAGTAGCCGGAACTACAGGTGCGTGCTACCACACATGCCTAATTTTTGATTTACTATAGAGACGAGGTCTCACCAAGTTGCCCGAGCTGGTCTTGAATTCGCTCGCCTCGGCCTCCCAAAGTGCTGGGATTACAGACAGAGTCACTGAGCCCAGCCAGCCTAGCTAATTTTTAAACAATTTTTTATAGAGACAGGGTTTCACTGTGTTGTTGAGGCTGGTCTCAAACTCCTGGCCTCAGGCAATCCTCCTGCCTCAGCCTACCAAAGTGCTTGAATTACAGGCAAGAGGATTGTTTGAGCCGAGGAGTTCAAGGCTAGTCTAGGCAACATAGACCTCATCTCTACAAAAGAATAAACAAATTAGCAGGTGCATGCCTATAGTGGTGCATGCCTATTGTCCCAGCTCCTCAGGAGGCTGAGGTGGGAGGGTTGCCTACCCAGGAGGACTATCTATGGTGAGCCATGACAGTGCTACTGCACTCTATCCTGGGCAATGGAGCGAGACCCAAGCTCAAAAAAAGAAAAACAGTTACATTAGTAGTCATCAGTATTAGTCTTCTGTTAGACATATTGTTAGGTGCCTCACAACAACCCCATTAGATTTTACAGATGAAACAGGTTCAAAAGGATGAAAGAATTTGATTTGCCCAAGGACACAGCTTATATATTCAAACTTACTCTGTCTGACTCAAAGCTGTGGTCTTTGTTTTTCAATAAAAAGAAGCATTCAAAATAGAGGAAATAGTACTTTTCAGTACTTACTTATATAACATCTAGAGTATTGTTTTATATTTTGTACTATTTAAAGGAAATATTGACATCATGAAATACTTCTAGAAAAGGATAGCCTCAGGAGTGAGGGATCTGAAAAGATTATCTGAGTAGATAATTTCAGAGAGACAGTTGAGAGCACTAAAGGTAATTTGGAGAGGAAACATACTTTGTGTCTACAGTAGTGGGAAAAAACAGGGCTAGAGAATAGAAGTTATGAGGAAGTAGATTTAGATTGGATTCAAGACAGGATTTCTAAAAATAGAGTGACTTTTTCAAAATTGAGGGCCTGTTCAAATAGTATTACTGATGACATTTTGGCAAGCATTTTACATTTCACAAGGAACATTTAAACATATTTGTAATTTAATTACGACTCTAGGGTAGGTGGTAATATTATTGCTGTTTTTCAAATGAAGATATTAAGAGATTTTGATTTGTCCAAGATATCTTGTAGCATATTATTGGTAGAACTAGAGTGTGATCCCAAGTCTGCTGACTCAAGATCTCATGCTGTCTCCACTTCAAAAGTCAGATGACCATGTATCATAAATGCTATAGAGGAAATACCTATATTTGAGGAGGAAGTTAGACTGTACAGTTGTCAAGTTCTTCTCTTACTTTGAAAATGTTTGATTTTCTGAAAACTGAAATTTGACCTTATTTGCTTGTTCACTACTTCTTTGAAGACTTTTTCCAGCCTATTTTCTAACAAAATGTTTGTCTTTAAATTTTATTTTTTCCCTGTATTAGCTAGTAGTTTCTAGAAAATTTTGTTCTGTCTCTTTATATTCCAGTCTATTGGAAGTCCTATACTTGCTCTTTTTTTTTGAGTTGGAGTCTCACTCTGTCACCCAGACTGGAGTGCAGTGGCCACTCCCAGCCACCGCAGCCTCGACCTGCTGGACTCCGGCGATCCTTCCGCCTCAGCCTTCCAAGTAGCCGGAACTACAGGCGCGCACTACCACGCCCGGCTAGTTTTTGATTTATTGTAGAGACGAGATCTCGCCAAGTTGCCCGGGTGGGTCTTGAACCCGCGGGCTCAGGCAATCCACTTGCCTCGGCCTCCCAAAGTGCTGGAATTACAGGCTGAGCCACCGAGCCCGGCCTATACTTGCTCTTATTTAATGAACTCTTATTCTGCATTTTCAGGAAACCAAAAATCCTTATAAATCAATTCCCCTTTCTTTACTTCCTCTCTTGACTGCCCTTCTTTCTATTTAGTTTTCCTCCTGAGGACATCAATTCTTTCTAATTCAATTCCATTATTTCCAATTATATGCTACCTTCATCTTTATCAACAATATCTGCTGATGGTCGCTACCTTATCATCAATACCATGTCTATGTTCTTGGCACTTTTCTTTCCCCTCTGATCATATTTTGCTCACTTGTAAGACCTCCCATATTTCTGTATGGTTTGAATCTTTGTTTTCACTCTTGACTTTTTTTTATGAGACTTTATGTTTTTAGAGCTAGTTCTCAGCAATATTGAGTGGAAGGTCCAGAGATTTTCCTGTATACCCCCGTCCCAATACATGCATAGCCTCCCTTATTATCAACAGTACCCAACAGTGGTACATTTGTTAGAATTAATGAATCTACATTGACATATCAATATAATCTAAAGTCCATAGTTGACAGTAGGATTCATTCATTCTTTCTTTTTCTTCTTTTTTTTTGAGTAGGAGTCTCACTCTGTTGCCCAGGCTGGCGTACAGTGTCACTCTCACGGCCACTGCAGTCTCAATCTGCTATGCTGAGGCAATCTTTCTGCTTCAGCCTTCCAAGTAGCTGGAACTATAGGCATGTGCTACCATGCCTGGCTAATTTTTTGATTCGTTGTAGAGACAAGGTCTTGCCAAGTTGCCCAGGCTGGTCTTGAACCCCTGGGCTCAGGCCATCCTCTCACCTCCACCTTCTAAAGTGCTGGGATTATAGGCATGAGCTACCACACCTGACTAGGATTCATTCTCCTTGTGCATTCAGTGGGTTTGGACAAAGTTTAATGTTCTACCATTATAGTATCATGCAGTTTCATTGTCCTAAAATCCTCTTGTGTTTTGCCTATCTGTCTGTCTTAAAAATAAGTAGCCTTATTTTTTTACTGTTTCCATAGTGTGCCTTTTTTTTCTTTAATCACACATTTCTTCTCTAGTAGGATTGTCCAACATCCATCTTCTGATAGCACTAAGTTAATCAAACCAGAACTTCACTGTTAATTAGTTCATTGTTAATACTTCTTTCCCTTTCTTTTATATCTTGGCTAGTAGATTAGAAATTAAGTTACAAGGAATATATGGTAATCCTTTGATGGCTCCAGAAAGATGAAAAACACTCCTCAGTCTTTCCTCAATTAATCCCCAAGGCCCAGGGCTTGGTTTTCCTCTCTTTCTGTGTTCTTTCTATCTGGACTCAACCCATCCTCAAAATTTACTTTCCGGCTATCTGTTCACTATACTTCATCCAGATTGTGTACATTTCTCCTCCCAAGTTAGAATCAGTTTCTCCTCTGCTCCCAATGTGTTATTTGTACCTCAGTTGAGCTTTTAGGGCATTTTTCTTTGCTGTGCAGTTGTTTAAGGCCAACAAAAGCCCCTTTGGGTATAGTCATGTGTTTTAGTCACAACTCTTATTCCCTGTGCTTAACACAGTGCCTTTCCCTTGGCAGGAGCTCAGCAAACACTGAATACATTGAAATCCATGAGCAGTCAAGCCTTGTCTGTTTCCAGAGCCTTTTCAACTTCTCATCTTGCCTGCGTTTCCTCCCCCACTTTAACCTTTAAGATAATTGCGTACCATTCTTCTCATACAGTTCTGGCTCAATCTTCAGTGATTTTTCTTTTGTTCATGGGATAAAGTCCACTTATTACCTTGGCATTCAGTTCAAGACTCACAAATTAGTCTGTATATCTTGGCATCCTAATTTCTCACCGTTGCCCTAATATAAACCTTTTATACCAGGCTGGGTGATCCGTTCACTATTCCTGAATATTTTATCTCTGTTCTTTTGTTATTGCTCACCCTTATGTCTTTGCTACCCTTTCTTTTCTAGTTTTTGCATTCTGCCTGACCTTCAAGATGTCTTCTCTAAACATTCCAATCTTTTAACTTTTAGTAAATAAGTATATATTTCTGTGAGTCTTCCTGGTTGTTTTGGGTTATTATTTAGCCTTTCGTAGTTACATGGACTTAGTCTCCCTTATTAAATTGGCAATAATTATTGTTAGATCAGGAGTCAAAAATGAACTTTTTACTTTGAGATCTGTTACCAATTTTCTATTTGGACTTGGATAGTTCATTCATTGAGTTTTTCAGATTATACATCTATCTATAAAACAAAAGGTTGAAATGAATTTCTTAATTCTTCTGTGTTTTTTACTAAAAAAGAAAAAAGGGAAAGCACTCCCAGTTAAATTTTAAAGATAAAGACTTTTTACATGTAAAATATATAATTTGTTGTGAGAAGTGCTATGGTGAAAAATAAAGCAGGAAAAGAGGGATGGAGGATCTTTCCCCTTTAAACAGATCTGTAGAGAAGCCTCACAGAGGTGACATTTGAGTAAAGACAGAGGAGAGTGTAGGAGCCAATGCCTGGGAGAAGAGCACTCCAGGCAAAGGGAACAACCTATACAAAGGCCCTGAGGTAGAATGTGCCTATGTTTTTGAAAAAATGGCAGAGTTCACTGTGTATATGCAAAATGATTAAGTGGAAGAGTAGTTGGAGAGCAAGTCAGAGAGGTCCTTGAGGAGGGGTCTGTTTTAGGGCTGGATGAGTCATTGGAAAGACACTGTTTTTTTTGGTTTTTTTTGAGTTGGAGTCTCACTCTGTGGCCCAGACTGGAGTGCAGTGGCCACTCCCGGCCACCGCAGCCTCGACCTGCTGGGCTCCGGCAATCCTTCTGCCTCAGCCTTCCGAGTAGCCGGAATTATAGGCGCACGCTACCACGCCCGGCTGATTTTTTGATTTGTTGTAGAGATGAGGTCTCGCTGCCCAGGCGGGTCTCGAACCCGCGGGCTCAGGCAATCCACTCACCTCAGCCTCCCAAAGGTGCGGGGTTACAGGCTGAGCCACTGAGCCCGGCAAGACACTGTTTTTTGTTAATTCCTTGATATTTCCTATGGCATACCTTACCTAGAGATATAATTCAATTATTGTAATATATAATCATAATGCATCCAGGAATTAGGTACTTTTAACTAAATTTCAAGAATTTTATGCTATTCTTTACTTTGAAGAGGTATAATAATAACTCAAGAATACACCAAAGATAAGAGTTGACTACCTATATTGAGTCTTTTGCTAGAGTTTATAACTTAATTTTTTTTTTCTTTTACCATAGGTAAATTAACATGATGGATTTTTCCAAGCTACCCAAAATACTTGATGAAGATAAAGAAAGCACATTTGGTTACGTTCATGGAGTCTCAGGGCCTGGTAAGTAATACATTATAATCTTAAGAGTAAGGATTCCTAACTTTGATGAATGTCTTCAAAGTATTTTAGGTAGAAATATACAAGTTTCTGTTTACCTGTATAAATCCTTTTGGTCCTTAAGAGATTTCATCTAGCATTGATTATATAGATTTGATAATTATTGAGAGGCTACTTTACAATCTCCTTTATATTTATGTTAAGTAAATGTATGACCAGTGTTTAGAGTTTTACCTATATGTCTTAATATTTTTGTTAAATATAAAGTTAAAAACTATGAAGTTTATAGCCTTTAATAGTTAATACCTTGCATTTATTTATTTATTTTTTTTTAATTTAATTTTATTTTTTTTGAGTTGGAGTCTCACTCAGTCGCCCAGACTGGAGTGCAGTGGCTGCTCCCGGCCACTGCAGCCTCGACCTGCTGGGCTCCGGTGATCCTTCCACCTCAGCCTTCCGAGTAGCCAGAATTACAGGCATGCGCTACCACGCCTGGCTGATTTTTTGATTTATTGTAGAGATGAGGCCTCACTGCCCAGGCGGGTCTCGAACCCGCGGGCTCAGGCAATCCACTCACCTCAGCTTCCCAAAGGCGCGGGATTACAGGCTGAGCCACCGAGCCCGGCTATACCTTGCATTTAATAGGCATTCAATTTGTTTGAATTTTAATAATTGTCTTCAGAGCATGTCTCAGAAATGTCAACTTTTATTTTTTGCCTTTATACATGTTTCTGAATGGTTATTTCAGGTGTTACGTAACTAGCTACCTGTGGGAAAGAAGTCTTATGATCTGATACTGATATTGGAAAGCAATTTTAAACTTTATGTTCTTTCTCCCAAATTTTGGGGTATTGCTTTTTAAATAGTAAATCTCATTCCAGTATTCATTTTATTATTGAACACTCCCACTACAAAAAGTGATTGTTTCCCTAAGTAAAACCTGCTCATTGATTTATTTACCTTAGTGCCATGGAAATTCATTTTTTCTTTTCTTTTTTTTTTTTTTAAATAAACCTTATGCTTTAATCTTTTTCTCGTCTAGCCGTAGTGGAGGTGATAATATTTTTTTGGTGTTTATGAAAATGAGAACTTTCAGTTACTTTTTTCTCCCCATAACTTGATGTGTGAACTTGAACTCATTGGCAGATAATAAAAAGGTTATATAATTCACTGTTTTTAATCTCTTTTGCCATGAAGAGAAACAGTTATTTCTTCAATGATCATAAAGGTCTTTAGGACAGATAGGCTAAACCCAATAACTTTTAGAGAAAAAGCAAGAACGACATCAAAAAATTTAGGTAGAAATACCCTGCAAAATATGTAGTGAACTGCTTCTGTAACCAATTTTTAATTCTTATGTACTTAATAAGATAATAGAGAAATGACATCCTTTTTGACTTGTCAATATGATTTTAAAATGTCATTATCTCTGGCATTTCAGTGTATCTTAATTGTTCTTAAATAGTAGGTATAGAGGTAAATATGGAATGAATAAATCTTCATTGTTCTAACACAGGTTAACTAAATATTAATACTTTAGTAGTTTCCACTGAATTATTACCTATTACATAGTTCTAGTCAGTTGTATCAGAAGGCTAAATATTAAAAATAGATTTAGGTCAGGCACGATGGCTCAAGTCTATAACCCCAGCATTTTGGGAAGCTGAGGCAGAAGGATCGCTTGAGTCCAGGTGTTCAAGACCAGCCTAAGCAACATTGAAACTCTTTTGATGCATATGTAGATGCATGTGTAAGTTCTTCTAGGTAGAGCTATCATTAATTTATCAGTAGTTCCGTGTACCAGAATAATTTTTTTTTTTTTGAGTTGGTGTCTCACTCTGTCACCCAGGCTAGAGTGCAGTGGTATGCTCACGGTCACTGCAGCCTCGACCTGCGTCTCAGCCTTCCAAATAGCTGGAACCACAGGTGTGCGTCACCATGCCCAGCTAGTTTTTTTATTTATTGTAGAGATGAGGTCTCGCCATGTTGCCCAGGTTGGTCTTGAACCCGTGGGCTCAGGCATTCCTCTTGCCTCAGCCTCCCAAACTGTTGGAATTACAGGCATGAGCCACTGCGCCTGGCTCAGAATAATTTTTAAAAATATGAGTATAGATTATTAGAAAGTAATAATATTTATCTTGGTATTATCTCTCATGGTAACAGCATAGCAAACTGATAATTTCATAGTATTCTACCATACTATGAGCTAAACCTTTTATTCTAATTTTTAGTTTAGATGTTTTTTTTTGTTGGAGTTTCATTCTGTTGCTCAGACTGGAGTGCAGTGAATGCTCCCAGCCACTGCAGCCTCTACCTGCTGGGCTCTGGCAATCCTTCTGCCTCAGCCTTCCAAGTAGCTGGAACTACAGGCACGCGCTGCCACGCCTGGCTAATTTTTTTGATTTATTGTAGAGATGAGGTCTCGCCAAGTTGCCCAGGCGGGTCTTGAACCCGTGGGCTCAGGCAATCCACTCACCTCAGCCTCCCAAAGTGCTGGGATTACAGGCTGAGCCACCGAGCCTGGCCTAATTTTTGGTTTTTAAAGTTTTATTATTATTCCAAAAATCTTCATTCTGTATATGATAGCAACCCCCAGAATGTGCCTCAATGCTACCAGGTAAGTTTGCCATACAGAATTTCAAACATTTGAAAATAGTTTTCCTGTATGTTATGTAAATAAGTAATCTTTAGTCTAACCAGTGTATCTTGTTTACCTCTTTATATCATACACTAAAAATACATCTTTATGTGAAACTACAAGTACGTTCCATGGCAGTTTTTTAAAATCTTTCTTATGAAAATGAGAGAGGCATGTTATTGCGTTCATTGGATGTTTTCATTGTTTGCAACTATCCACAAATCACTAGAGTCTTAAGTTATCATAACAGTCTTTTGTTCTCTTCAGTGGTTACTGCCTGTGACATGGCAGGTGCTGCCATGTATGAGCTGGTGAGAGTGGGCCACAGCGAGTTGGTTGGAGAGATTATTCGACTGGAGGGTGACATGGCTACTATCCAAGTGTATGAAGAAACTTGTATCCTCTTTGGTTCAATTTTCTGCCACTTTCTATATGTCAGAATTTAAGGATTGAGGCCAAAGGTAGAAACAACATAAACCAATGACATTAGAAGCATGAAATGCTGGTGTTATGAAGAGACCTGATTTCTACAGGCGTATATTGAGAAAGGGAGAAAGGTACTACGAAGTAGTGCTCGTATTCTAAGAAGTTGGTATCATCTTCTGAATTTTCATTCCTTTTACTGTTGCAGTAATTTAAAAACTTCAGGGAGAATCAATTGGAATAATTCTTCAGAGGGACACTTACTGTAAAAGAAAGCATAAACAGAGTAACAGTATTGATTTATGTGGTTAAAATTCTTCATTCATAATTTCAGTTAGTTTAAAATAGTGAATTGGCCAGACATAGTTCATTCCTATAATCCCAGGACATTGAGAGGCCAAGGCAAGACGATCACTTGAACCCAGGACTTTGAGGCTGCAGTGCATTCTAGCCTAGGCAACACAGTGAGACTCTGCCTCTAAATCAAGCAATCAATCAATAATAGCAAATCTATAATTAAAGCAGTCACCACTCTTTAATGAATAACCCAGAATGACTTGTTACATTACAGCTTCAGAACTAGGAAATCTTTGCTTTTGTTTGGTTATTATAAATTTGACTTTTAAACATGATATTTCTTTTCATTTTCTATGGAAAATGAAGAAATAAAGGATTAGGCCTTGTGAAGAGAAGTCACTTTTTTAGGGGCTCATGTATATCTTTTGCTTAGAGTAGTTCTCAAGATCGGCATTAACTATTTGGGTATTTAATAAAGATGTATTTGGTACAACTTTTTTGCCATTCTAAAACACATGCTTGCAGGTAACTAATCTCTGAAGTACTGGGTGCTGATTTAAAACAAAATCTGAAATTTTTTTTTTTTTTTTTTTTGAGTTGGAGTCTCACTCTGTCGCCCAGACTGGAGTGCAGTGGCCGCTCCCGGCCACCGCAGCCTCGACCTGCTGGGCTCCGGCGATCCTTCCGCCTCCGCCTTCCGAGTAGCCGGAATTACAGGCATGCGCAACCACGCCCGGCTGATTTTTTGATTTATTGTAGAGATGAGGTCTCGCTGCCCAGCGGGTCTCGAACCCGCGGGCTCAGGCAATCCACTCACCTCAGCCTCCCAAAGGCGCGGGATTACAGGCTGAGCCACCGAGCCCGGCTAAAATCTGAAATTTTAAAAATAAAATTAGAAGTCCTTGTAGCTATGAAATCATGACTAATCAAATATATATATATATATATTTTTTTTTTTTTTTTTTTTTTTTTTTTTTGAGCTGGAGTCTCACTCTGTCGCCCAGACTGGAGTGCAGTGGCCGCTCCCGGCCACCGCAGCCTCGACCTGCTGGGCTCCAGTGATCCTTCCGCCTCAGCCTTCCGAATAGCCAGAATTACAGGCGCACGCTACCACGCCCGGCTAATGTTTTTATTTATTGTAGAGATGAGATCTTGCCTGCCCAGTTGGGTCTCGACCCCGCGGGCTCAGGCAATCCACTCACCTCAGCCTCCCAAAGGCGCGGGATTACAGGCTGAGCCACCGAGCCTGGCATCAGAAATAATTTTATCTTTTAATTAATTTTTTACATGGTTTGAAGATTTAAAATAAGTGAAAATGTATACAGTAACAAGCTTCTCTATTTTTGTTTTCTTGTATCTGGCCAGTTATCAAAACACATATGCATATGTACATACATGCAACCACTTGATTAGTTGTGTATCCTTCTAGTTTCTTAATTATATATACGAGTAAACATAAACATTTGTATATTTCTTCCCTTTTCCCCTCTACAAGATAGCATATTGCATGCATTTTCTGCACCTTGCTTTTTTCACTTAAAAATAAATATAAGGTACAGAATATGTGATAAATATAGTAAAATGTTAAGGGTAGACTCTAGATAGTAGAGATAGGAAAATCACTGTAAAATGTTTTCAACTTTTCTGTAGTTTTGAAAATTTTCATGATCAAATATTAGAAATGAAAATGCATATTTTAGGGGTTTTATATAACAATTCATAGACATTTCTAGTCTTTTTTTCACAGCTGTGTAGAATTCTGTTGTATAGATTTACCATTATTTATTTATTAACCTCTTAATAATAGAAATTTTGGTTTCTAGTCTTTTGCTTTTATAAACCATGCTGCAGTGTAACTATAATATGAATTTACATGTTGGATTCCTAGATCAAGGCTTATTCGTTTTTAGGTTTTTTTTATTTGTTTTTTTTTTTTAATAGATACTAGGAGGTGAGTGCAGTGGCTCACACCTATAATCCCAGCATTTTGGGCGTCCAAGGTGGAAGGATTGCTTGAACCCAGGAGTACAAGGCTAGCCTGGGCAACATAGCAAGATCTCATTTTTACAGAAGAAAGGAAGGAAAGGAGGTAGGGGAGAGGAGGGCAGGGAGGAAGGAAGGAAGGAGGGAAAGAAAGAAAGAAAGAAAGCCAGGCCTGGTAGCGTGTGTCTATAGTCCCACCTGTTTGGGAGGCTGAGGCAAAAGGATTACCTGAGCCCAGGAGGTTGAGGCTGTAGTGATCCGTGATTGTGCCACTGCACTCCAGCCTGGGTGACAGAGTGAGACCCTGACTTAAGGAAAAAAAAAAAAGAGAGACAGAAAGATTAGAGAGAGACTGGTCTTGCTATGTTACCCAGGCTAGTCTTGAACTCCTGGACTCAAGCAGTCCTCCTGCCATGCCTTGCAAATTGCTGAGGTTTCAGGGATGAGCTACCATATCTTGCCCATTTTTACTCTCAGTAAAAGTTGTACTGCTTTTATTCTTATCAAGAAATGTGGAAACAAAGCAAATTTAATATGCTTATTTTCAGGCTTTATTATTTTCCTTTTCAAAATAGCAGTTTCAAAATAACTTAGCAGTTGCTAAGCTAAAAAGCAAGGATCATGTGAAAATCAAGACAGAGCAAGTGTCCAGTCTGATTGCAAGATTAGAAAATTGTCCAGCACCCAACAATCATATACATTTCATTCATAAGAATTGTGGTTATTTGGGACTGAAATTAATATTCTGTTTTCTTTCAACTTAAGCATACTATTTTTTCAACTTGCTACTCACTTGTTAGGACATATATACATATTAAGTTGTTTGGATATAACTATTAAATAAATGGAATTATTAGATATATCATTTGTTCTAGGATACTGAAAAAATTACTGAAACACTAAGGATGCTGTGAACTGAGAAAGCATAACCTCTGTTTTACCTTCTTGAGTGTCATTTTCCTGTTCAACTGTGATATTTCCTGTTAATATTATCTTTAAACTTTTATAGTGAGTTTTCCTCAGCTACTGTTTTTAGCTGGTGTGTCTGTTGGAGATCCTGTACTTCGCACTGGTAAACCCCTCTCGGTAGAACTTGGTCCTGGCATTATGGGAGCCATCTTTGATGGTATTCAAAGACCTTTGTCGGATATCAGCAGTCAGACCCAAAGCATCTACATCCCTAGAGGAGTAAATGTGTCTGCTCTTAGCAGAGATATCAAATGGGATTTTACACCTTGCAAAAACCTTCGGGTATGTCTGTGTAACCAGGAATTTCTAAAGTTGTTGAAAGAATGTGAAATGAATGTTTAGTGAACTGTTTTGTGCTCTTAGTCCAAATAAAAAGAGACCACTGAAGCATAGTTTAAATTTTTCCTTAAATCCGCTAGTAAGATTATGGAACCATTATGTTGTATAGATAAGTGCAGCAAATTATTTAAATTATAGCAGTAGGGGTGAGTCTCCTTGACGTTTAGTTGAACATTAAACAGCGAATACATTTCTTCTCTAGGTTGGTGGTCATATCACTGGTGGAGATATTTATGGAATTGTCAACGAGAACTCACTCATCAAACACAAAATCATGTTACCCCCACGAAACAGAGGAACTGTAACTTACATTGCTCCACCTGGGAATTATGATACCTCTGTAAGTATCATTTCAACTTTATCCCACAGAATAGCACTATTTACATATAACAGTTACCCAGTTTTAGTCCCCTAAATAATTAAGTAATTGAAATTTGATATATAGGTTTTGAGTAACTCCCATAATTATTTTTTAAGGGATTATTTTTTGTTTTTAGCTTGGACTTGGGAACACGAAAAGCAGAACACATTGTTTCTTTTTTAAGTATTAAGAAATATAACATTTTTCTACCTTCTTAACTGATCCTACATTTATTTAAAGCCCTGATATTTTAGGCATAAAGTAGACTATGATTTTAGTTGTCAATCTGTATTCATATAATAATTGTACCATGGATTATGTGAATTCTTATTTGGAGTGATCCATTTAAAATGTAGTCTTTTAATGTTATTTATAGTCACATACTATCAAATACAGTAGACCCATAATGGCCTTTACGGGTTGAAGATAACTTTATTGAGAAGACTGTTGTAGCATATAATTTTCTCCTGATAACATATGATGAGATAGAACAATTTTTTAATCATTTTACAAGTATTAGGTGGGGATAAAAGCAAAAACAAAAAACTGGAATTATCTTTTGGAGGGTGGGCCTCTTGTGGTAAACTCAGAATTTGTTCCTCTGGATCAAACAGTCAACCTCAGTTTTGAGAAGGTTGTGTCACGATTTGCGGAAGAAACATCCCAAGCTGTGGCAAACAGGTGACTGGTTCTTCCACCATGACAGCATCCATACTGCACTGAGTGTTCAGCAGTTTTTGACTAAAACAGCATGACCCTGTGCCTGCCCTCCTTCTTCACCCAGTCTCACCCTGAGCAACATCCCTCTCCACCAATGAAAAAAAGTCCTCAAAGGGAAACATTTTGCTGATATGGAAGAGGTGAAACAAAAAGTGGCAGTAGCACTAAAAAGCATCAACATTGATGAGTTCAGAAACGGTTTTAAACAGTGGAAAAAGCAGCCTGATAGGTATATTGCATCAAATGAGGAATACTTTGAAAGTGACTAAAGTTAAAGCATGTAAGAATACACAATTTTTTATAAATAAATTCTGGCTTGTCTTGGGTCCCTCCTCATATGAGGCTATGCTCTAACAGCGGTCCCCAACCTTTTTGCCATCAGGGGCCAATTTCACAGAAGACAGTTTTTCCACAGACGGGGGGTGGGGGGAATGTGCAGTCCAACCTCCCTATTAATGTTAATCTGTATTTGTAGAGTGGCTGCAGCAGCCCCAGTGCTAACATCACCACCTCAGCTCTATCTCAGACAATCAGGCATTAGATTCTCATAGAAGTGTGCAGCCTAGATTCCTTTTATGCCCAGTTCATAACAAGTTTGGGCTCCTATGAGAATCTAATGCTGCTGCTGATCTGACAGTAGGTGGAGCTCAGGCGGTAATGCCAGCGATGGGGAGCAGCTGTAAATACAGATGCAGCTTCTCTTGCTTGCTTCATGGCCCAGTTCCTAACAGGCCACAGACCGATAACCTGCTCTGTAACATACAAAGAATAAGAGTTGAGTTCAGATTGGGATTCTGGGCAATTAGCTAGTCTCACTAGCTTAGTGACTCACTCCAAATGGAGAAACCATGCTAAAGCAGACCATTCAAAATCATGCATAAACAAAATTACAGATTTCTATAGAGCCATTGACTTTGGAGTTTGTGAATAGTTGAAACCATCTGTTGTTCACAAATGTTAGCTCATATTCCTTTTTTTTTTGAGTTGGTATCTCACTCTTTCGCCCAGGCTGGAAGGCAGTGGCACACTCATGGCTACCCCAGCGTCAACCTGCTGGGCTCCCGTGATCCTTCCGACTCAGCCTTCCAAGTAGCCGAAACTACAGGTGTGCGCTACCATGACTAGCGAATTTTTTTGATTTTTTTTGTAGAGACAAGGTCTCACCAAGTTGCCTGGGCTGGTCTCGAACCCACGGGCTCAGGCAATCCTCTCACCTTGGCCTCCCAAAACACTAAGATTACAGGCTGAGCCACCAAGCCCGGCCTCTTCTTTTTTGCATTTATAAATATTTAATTAAATATTTTAAAATATTCAATTAAACATTTTAGAGTCTTTAACAGATAGGTATTTTTCATTAAAGCAGTATAAAATCATTATGATAAAGTAAACAAAGCAGAGAATGGGAAATAAACTCTGAAAGCTTTCACTTATCCCCCATTCCAGTCCCAAGAGTGTTTTGTGTATCCTTTACGACTTCTCCTTTTGTACTTACATATAATTCATTCAATGCTTTCCCTTTCTGAAAAATATACTCCTTTCTGAAAAAGTTTTAAACTTGTTTTTAGTTGTTAAAAAGGTAATAAATGTACATGGTTAAAAAAACAGGACCATATATAAAGATTCAAGATAAAAGCGTACACATTTCCCTTCTCACTTATATGTACCACCTTCCTACCCCAAGAGGATTCTGTGGTTACTTTGATTTTGATTATATGTAAAATCCTGCTATTTTTTTAAATAGGATGTTGTCTTGGAGCTTGAATTTGAGGGTGTAAAGGAGAAGTTCAGCATGGTCCAGGTATGGCCTGTACGTCAAGTTCGGCCTGTCACCGAGAAGCTGCCGGCCAATCATCCTCTGTTGACTGGCCAGAGAGTCCTTGATGCCCTATTTCCGTAAGTCTGAGATATATCCCGCAGTTTTTTCTGAGTTGTTGCATGTACTTATCACTTCATTATCTTTATAGATAATGGTTTTTAAGTTTTAATACTCTGATAAATTTTATCTAGCGTGATAGTGGTGAATTAGTTAAATATATTTAACTATTACCAATACTTATTTTAGAGTGAAACCACTGAGATTTATTTTTTTCACAATTGTTAACAGAAAACATTATTTCTAAAACTTTCTAAAAAAATAAAATTTTCAGAAGAAAATGTGTATCAAAACCATATAGCTATCTCTCTTAGGTTTTTTTGTTTGTTTGTTTGTTTTTTGAGTTGGAGTCTCACTCTGTTGCCCAGACTGGAGTGCAGTGGCACGCTCCCGGCCACCGCATCCTCGACCTGCTGAGCTCTGATGATCCTTCCGCCTCAGCCTTCCAAGTAGCTGGAGCTACGGGTGCGCGCTACCACGCCCAGCTAATTTTTGATTTATTGTAGAGATGAGGTCTCACCAAGTTGCCCAGGCGGGTCTTGAACCTGTGGGCTTAGGCAATTCACTCACCTCAGCCTCCCAAAGTGTGGGATTACAGGCTGAGCCACCGAGCCCAGCTTCTCTTAGGTTATTCTATAATTTGTAGATTGGTGTCACTATAAATTGATGATTTCTAAAATCATCTTAGTTCCGTATGCTGCCAAGCACTCTTTCTTAATTTGTAGTCTGTTACTTTCCATTTTCTTCATCTGCTTAAAAACCATCTCCTTTCTCTTTTAAGTTTCAGGGTTCATCATATCCTGTTTTACTTTCAATAATGACTTCATCATTTAATTCACAGGAAAGATTGAAGCTGTGAAGTGGCAATTCTCTCAACCTCTGACCACCAAACAAAGCTATTCATGTCCCAGTCTTTATGCAATTTCTTGACCTACAGACTTGTTATCTTGGTTGTTTCCACTATTGCTCTCTCATTAAGATCTCCATCTTTTTGCTCTTCCTTCTTAGTCAGCATATTTTTCACTATCCAGTTTAGACTTCATAGTTTATCATTTTTATGAATATTTGCCAATATAATAAATATTCTTGTTACTTTGTGTTCTATCACACACCTGACAAAATCCCAACTATGAATCAGTCCTGCTGTCTCCTCCTTCTAAATCTTCATGGAGGCTGCTGAAATAATCAGTTCGAATTGGTATCTGACTTTACTACTATGTAGCAATGCTGCGTTTCCCTAGTTATTATTCTTTCCTATTCTCAGCAGTTATTTCATACCACTCCATTAGCCTCAGATCTTCAACTCTACCCTTCTTTCCTCTTCTTTCTCAGGAAATTATCTTGCTAGGTCTTTCACAGAGAAATTAGAGGCCATGAGATTTGGAACTCCTTCAGCTTCCTACTTCTAGACTCACTTAACATACATTCCCATTCATCCCTTCTTCTTTTCTTTCATGTCATGTCTGCCTCAAGGACCTCCCTATATTATCTTCCTTCTGTTTCCCATCTAAGGGGGAAAAAAAAAACCCACCCTCTACCCTTTCTCCCTTTCCACCTACCATTACTTTTCTCCTCTTCATAGCCAAACCTCTTAAAGTAATAAATTTATCTCCACTTCTCCTATTCTAATTCACTATACTCTGCCCTTGGCTTTACCACTCCCTTAGCTAGTCTACTAATACATCAGTCACTCCCATACTGATCAAATCAAGAAGTAAGTTTTAGTATTTTCCTTATCCCTATAGCTTTGAATATTGCTTTCCACTTCTTCCTTGAAACATCCTGATTTTTTGTCCTTCTCATTAGCTTCTTTTTACAAGTTAGAGCCTCTGTTACTGGAGTCTTCGTTAAAGGCTCTTTTTCCTGTAAATTTGGTATTTATTAGGATTTTTCTTCTTCTAAGTCCTCTTCTTTCCTTATTCTGTGTCTTAACCTCTCTATGGATGACTTCATCACTTTCCTGACTTAAATATTTATCTATATATAAGGACTCTTAGACCTGTGTCTTTATCCCAAATGTCTTCTGAGCTCCAGACTCATACATCCACTTCTGATTAAACCTTTACTTTTGAATATCCTACAAGTGCCTCAAAGTCAGCATGCTCAAAACTGAGATAATCATCTTAATCAGCACTTCTTGCTTTGAAACTTGCTTATCTTTCTTTGTTGCCTCTTTAAAATATCATTATCATCCTTCCAGTGGATGCTCAAATCTGACTTCTCTCCAGGATTGTTATTACTCTCCTACATCTAATTGTTAACAAGTGCTTTTATTCTAGTCTCTAAATATTGTTTATCTACATGTTTATTGCCTACTCTATAACTCTAATTAAGGTACTCCCCCTAATTCCTGCAATAATCACATTTAATCAGACTTCTATCTTCACTTTTGCTTTCTTTCTAAATGGTTGTCAGTATGAAGTACTGACCTTTTAAAGCACATACTTGATCCTGCACTGTTTTGCTCAATACTCTTAGGGTGCTTTTTATTTCTCTTAGAACAAATACATGATCCTTAACTCCTTACAAAGCCACCCATAATCTGGCCATCTCTTAATTTCCAGTATTGTCTTAGCCTCTTGACTGCCCAACTACTTTTGTGTCACCATCTTCCAGGCATTTTGAAGGACTTTTAATTCCTCAAACAATAGCCTTTCTGGTCCCTGGCCCTTTAGAAATGCTGTTCTCTCTGCTTGGAATATTATTTTACTTTAGGAAAATTTTAATTTCCTTTCAAGTCTAACTTAATTTCAGGAAGAATTTTCTAACTCTATTCCAATCTAGTGTCAGACTTTGCACCCCTTCCTGTGTGCTCCACCAGCACCATGGATGTCTTCTATGACAACACTTTTCACATTGGGTTGCTGAATTTTCAAACTCTCCAGTCCAGCCCCATCCCAGGTTAAAAGTGATTTGGCAGAGGTATATTGAGCCATAGGAGAAATGTGACATGCCTTCATAGTCTGTTAAATACACTGAATGGTTTGGAGGGGAAACATTTTTAATGCATATTAATTTTATGTTGAAAAAAGTAGGTTATGATTAAGGATGCAATGTTTCTGTGAGTTTTTATGATAACACACAATATAACAGAAATTTCCCTTAGCGTTACATCCATTTCTTCTGCCCAGGCCCTCCCCCACCATAAACACTGTGCAAATGCACCGTGCACACACACACTCTCACACTTGCACCTCACACTCCTCTTCCCCAAAAGGGTATTTCACTCTCCATTGCTACCTTTTTTTTTTTTTTTTTGAGTTGGAGTCTCCCTCTGTCGCCCCGGCCACCGCAGCCTCGACCCGCTGGGCTCCGGCGATACTTCCACCTCAGCCTTCCGAGTAGCCGGAATTACAGGCATGCGCTACCACGCCCGGCTGATTTTTTGATTTATTGTAGAGATGAGGTCTCACTGCCCAGGCGGGTCTCGAACCCGCGGGCTCAGGCAATCCACTCACCTCAGCCTCCCAAAGGCGCGGGATTACAGGCTGAGCCACCGAGCCCGGCTCATTGCTACTTTTTAAGGAAAGTTTGAAAGTGACTGCTAAGTGGTACTGTCATCACTAGTTGACTCTCCAGTTTATACCACTGGAATCTGAGTTTTGAATACAGAAACATGCTATCTTATTTACTATTTGTTGTCTCTCCAGCATTTCCAAACACAGTTTTAAGTACTTAGGAAGTGCTCAGTAAATAGTTATTGAACAAATAAAAGGGAGGTGACTTAACACTTTGACTAAAAGCACTTTGTTCATTAAACTTTATAGCAAAATACAGATTTTTTAACTTATTTGTTTTGCCGTCACTTTCTTTTTTTTTTGAGTTGGCATCTTACTCTGTCATCCAGGCTGTAGTGCAGTGCAGTGGCACACTCACAGTCATTCCAGCATCGACCTGATGGATTCTGACGATCCTTCTACCTCAACCTTCCAAGTAGCTGGAACTACTGGCACACACTACCATGCCTGGCCTATTTTTGATTTATTGCAGAGACGAGGTCTCGCCAATTTGCCCAGGCTGATCTTGAACCCGCGGGCTCAGGCAATCCACTCGCCTCGACCTCCCAAAGTGCTGGGATTACAGTCTGAGCCACCGATCTCGGCCGCAAAGACAACTTTCAAAAGTTGTTCTTATTTTTCTTTTAGTTTTAATTTCCGTATTGCCTTTTCTTTAGCTAATTTATACAAGCATTCAGAATATCATTGTCTTAGTATTCTCATATCCCTCTTCCCTACCTTATAGAATAGGCTTTTACTTTTCAGCTATTATGATAGAGACGATTAATCATATTAAAGGCATATACTATTATAGGTATAAGCTAAGGGAGCAATTATATCTATATCTGTATGTTTTTGTATGTGTATGTATAGATAAAAATATTTGAGTGCTTTTTTCTTTAACTTGTCTTTTTGTGTTGTTTACCTGTTTTATTTATTAGCATTTATTGTATTATATAGCAAGTAGTCCACACTTTGTTTTCTTTGTTTAGATGTGTACAGGGAGGAACAACAGCTATCCCTGGAGCTTTTGGCTGTGGAAAGACAGTGATATCACAGTCTCTATCCAAGTATTCCAACAGTGATGTGATCATCTATGTAGGGTGTGGTGAAAGAGGAAATGAGATGTCTGAAGTTCTCAGGGACTTCCCAGAGGTCTGTATGTTGAAAGCTTCAAATAATATTCTAGAGAAGATGCTACTAATCGATGTTCATTGTCAATTAATACATCTTTGTGTTATGTTCTGGAACAGTGCTCTCACTAGTCAAGAAGCTTTTAAAAAATTTTAAAATTATATTAGATTAATTTTTGTATTTTATATTCAAGGAAAAGACTGAAATCTTCAAAGTCAAGCACTTGAAAGTTTATTTTTGTGATCTGGTAGTTTTCACTTATTGGAAGAAAAAACATTTACAGTGGGACCTTTAAATAGACCTTATGATCTGCTTGGTTACTATAGTAATATTTCTTCTTTCATAAATTAGTTATTTATGCAGTGGAAATAATTTCTGTCTTCACAGTACTGTGGAGCAGGGAAGAGAGGTTGGTGTGATGGGAAATATTACTTTGGGAACACTGATTATAAGAGGGATTAATAGGGCAAGTTGTAAAAAATACTAAAATGTTACCTTTAGAAACTGGAGAATCTCTAACAGATTTTTTTTTTTCACCTCTAGCTCACAATGGAAGTTGATGGTAAGATAGAGTCAATTATGAAGAGGACAGCTTTGGTAGCCAATACCTCTAATATGCCTGTTGCTGCTAGAGAAGCCTCTATTTATACTGGTGAGTATACAGACTGGAACAAAAGCACCAAACTTTTTCTTATCCAAAGAACTTTTTTCTTTCATTCTAAAATCTGTCTGTACATATAAGCACATTCCTAACTTTTAAAAAATATTTTACTTATTATATCTTGAGAATAAGTGAATATATAAAATATTTATATCCCGTGCCTTTGGGAGGCTCAGGTGAGTGGATTGCCTGAGCCCGCGGGTTCGAGACCCGCCCGGGCAGTGAGACCTCATCTCTACAATAAATTAAAAAAAAAATCAGCCGGGTGTGCCTGTAATTCCGGCTACTTGGAAGGCTGAGGCGGAAGGATCGCTGGAGCCCAGCAGGTCGAGGCTGCAGTGGCCGGGAGCGGCCACTGCACTCCAGTCTGGGCGACAGAGTGAGACTCTAACTCAAAAGAAAAAAGAAAAAAAAAAAATTTATAGAGCTGCCCCAATCTTTTTAATAACTGTAAAATTATATATCTTCTACTACCATTTTGTTATTACATGTTTACCATTGCTCTATCTTTAAATAAATATACTTGTACCTCTATAACTTGAATTATCAACTTTGAATTAATATATTTTTGACTGTGAATATAAAAGATAAGAAAATTCATGTGTTACCTTCCATCCCAGCTTTTTGTACTTTTATTTCTACATTTTCAGGATTATAAAATTTGTATTCTGTTCTGTAACCATAAACAATATTTGAATTAACTTTAGGCTTTCAGCACAATGGAGTTAATGGTCACTGGTAGTCTTTTGACTGCAGTTTCTTCATTCATTTCTTGTTTGGCTAAAATTTAACTTTTGGAAGTTTCTTCAAGAAAGGCTCACAGGAACTATATTCCCCATTTCTTCATAAATTTGAATTTTTAATTGCCTTTCAACTTTAATAGTAGTTGGCTGAGTATAAAATTCTTGGATTCATATTTCTTTCTTTGAGAACCCTTATTCTAGCCTTAAATTCTGGAGAAAAATCTGAGGCTCTGAGGCTGGTCTGCTTTTTTTCCTTTTTTAGATGATTTTTCTTTTTTCCCAGTGGAATTTCCTCTTGAAATTTGTCTGTCATAACTTACTAGGATACATCTCATTTTTATTGTTTTGATAAACTTTTCCTAAGATGTAATAATGCCCTTTCAATTTATGAATGTCTTTTATCTTAGAAAATTTTGAGAATTGTATCTCTTCTTCTTCTATTGTGGCTATCTTTTTATTTTTTTTTTTGAGTTGGAGTCTCACACTCTGTCACCCAGATTGGAGTGCAGTGGCCGCTCCCGGCCACCACAGTCTTGACCTGCTGGGCTCCGGCGATCCTTCTGCCTCAGCCTTCCAAGTAGCTGGAACTACAGGCGCGCGCTACCACGTCCGGCTCATTTTTGATTTATTGTAGAGATGAGGGCTCACCAAGTTGCCCAGGTGGGTCTCGAACCCGTGGACTCAGGCAATCCACTCACCTCAGCCTCCCGAAGGCGCGGGATTACAGGCTGAGCCACTGAGCCCGACTATTGTGGCTATCTTGTTCAGATATATCAGCTGTGCACATTAGTGCTCTGATAACTGTTTTCCATGTGTCATTTCCTCCCTAACCCTTTTTATTTAGCCTTTTTGTCTGTTCACAGGATAAATGGTATCTATTCTTTATATTGTTTCTAATGAAAACTTCATTTCTATTTTTATATTTTTGTCCTTTCAGCTGTTTGTCGATTTCTGCTGGCCCATGAAACACCTCTTTTTATCTTTATATATATTTTCCTTGAGATTTTGTTTTGTGATAGAATTCATTACTAAGTTCTCTTTTTTGTCATCACAGTTTTCATCTGTTCCTTGGCAGGTTCTTTGACCATTATTGTATTCTTCTCTTCTGTCTTTTTTCTTTTTTTATCTTTGTTTAGATATATTATACTGACATTTGTTATCAGTGTTACTCATCTTTGTAGGAGATGGGACAGGAATGGCAGTGACTGTGGTCCAGGGTAGCAGGAATTCTTCATGGTAACTTTTGAAGTTTGTTAGGGAATGGAGCTATGTAAGGAAATTATTTTACTTCTCTCCTACCAATGAAAACCAGTAACTGTAAGGCCATTCACAGTGAATTCTTCCACTGGCCTCACCTACTTTTTACTTAGTGACATAGGAAGTGCTTGCAAGTGTTTTGTTCATCCCCATCTCCCTACTTCTCCTTGATGCCAAACTGGGTCCACAGAACTCCTGTCGTTAGCCATGTTGCTTTTTGCAGTGTTCCAACAAAGGATTCTGAGGTTCGCTGCTCAGGATGTGGCTCCTACTTTGCAGAAGCTTTATCTGAGAGATACAACCTCAGATGAATTCTTGGTGTTTTCCCACACCCTTGTTTGTTTTTCACCTCCTTTAGATGGTGTGTTTCATTGTTTTGTTGCGGGGCTAAACATGATCCCTAGTTTTTAACGATTTTTAAAAATTCATCTTATTGCCAGGCTCGTTGGCTCAGCCTGTAATCCCACGCCTTTGGGAGGCTGAGGTGAGTGGATTGCATGAGCCCGTGGGTTCGAGATCCGCCTGGGCAGTGAGACCTCATCTCTATAATAAATCAAAAAATCAGCCGGGCGTGGTAGCGCATGCCTGTAATTCCGGCTACTTGGAAGGCTGAGGTGGAAGTATCGCCGGAGCCCAGCAGGTCGAGGCTGCGGTGGCCGGGAGCGGCCACTGCACTCCAGTCTGGGTGACAGAGTGAGACTCCAACTCAAAAAAAAAAAAAATTCATCTTATTTTTAAAGATGTGGGGTACAATTCAGGATTAGGTATACAAGTAATTGTACCAGTAAAGTTTGGGCAATTGAGGTTGTATTTCTATATTTCTTCTCCTTGTTTGGTGATCACTTTTATGAGGAGGAGAGAGTGACATGTTTATCTATTATTTTAAGACAGGAGATTTATCTCATTCTATTAAATGACTGCACAGTATCCCTTTGTGTAGGTATGTCAACATAACTGATTTCACCAGCACATTTTTGGTGGATATAGGATTTTTATAGTTTTTTGCTATCACAAATGAGGTAGCACTAAAACATCCTTATGTGTGTTTTTTTTAACACAGTCCTTGTGTGTTTTGTGTGCTTGTTTCTTTGCACAATTTTAAGGGTAATTTCTTAGAAGTAAATTCCTGACAATGCAACTGTCGGTGCAGATTTTAAATTCTGATACTCTTCAAAAGACTGTCAATAAGAGTGTCTGTTTCTCCACATCTTCACCAATGCTAGTTTTCGCAACACTTTCTTTTGATAATTATCAAACATACAGAAAAGTTGAAAGACTATTACAGTGAACACCATGGTACCCAACACCTAGATTCAACAATTGACATTTTAACTATTCTTGCTTTATTAGATACCTGTTCAATCTGTATTTCTTAACAGTGAGCTAGCATCTTTCCATGTATATTAACCATTTAAAAACAGCCTTCTTTCCTTTTTGCTTTTGAATGGTGGCTGTTTATCAAACTGATTTGTAAAAGCCCTCTAATTAATAGGCAAATTAATCTGCTATCATGAGTTGCTATCATGTCCCAGTTTGTTTGTCTTTTGATTTTGCTTACAGTGTATTTTTCTTTTAGGCACTGATATCTGTAGGTCTGAGAGAGAGTTCCCATTTGCTCCTGTGTATCTGCCCTTTCTACCAGTTCTTTCTGCTATACAAAATTCTTATCATGCACAAGTATTCATGACATTTCATCACAGATTAAAAATACAGTCATGCTTGTATAACGAAAGATGTATTTTCAGCATCAGATTGGAATATGTGATAATTATTGTGTTTTTAAACCCTTAATATTGATAAATAATGTTTCTGAACTGTTTTATGGAAGCCTCAGAAGTATTTTTTATTCTAAAGATGTAATATGATAAATAGTAAAGTGCTGAATTTTCCACTATTTTATTTTACTAATATAAGCCTGTTTTATTTTTATTACATTATATTATATTTTTTTGAGTAGGAGTCTCCCTCTGTCACCCAGGCTGGAGTGCAGTGGCACGCTCATGGTTACCGCAGCCTTGACTTACCGGTCTCAGGTGATTCTTCCACCTCAGCCTTCCAAGTAGCTGGGACTGTAGATGTGCACCACCACGCCTGGCTAATTTTTTGATTTACCATAGAGACAAGGTCTTGCCATGTTTCCCAGGCTGGTCTCAAACTCCTGGGCACAGGCAATCATCTTGCAGCAGCTTCTCAAAGTACTGGGATTACAGCGTGAGCTACCATACCCGGCCTAGCCTCTGTTTTTTTATTGATAAAATAAAGGAGTCAGGGCATTAGATTTTGGAACTTTAATAATGTAGCAATAACTGTACATTCCTAATATCTTAGAGTTGTATAGTACTTTCCACATTTGGGAGGACATTTGTATATGTTTCTCTGATATATCCAAGTATTTAGGACAGGAGTTATTCCATTTCAAAATATTTGGAAACCACACCGAGAAGTCAAGTTATTTTGCTAAGGTGTTAATGACAGAACAGGAACTGGAGCCCAGGACTTCTTTCTGTATACTATCTTTTTGTAAGGGGTTTACTATGTGCCAATTTACAGGACAGGACCTGATCTACATAGCAGAATAATCTGGAAACTTGAGATGTTACTCATGTTAATAACATGTGTTACTTGTGAAAAATAACCAAGCAAGTAGTTAAGGGTTATTTATGAATGCACGTATGTGTATGTAATATATAGACAGAAGCTATATTTGAAAATTAACTTTCCACTTAATTATTTATACATAGAATAGGGGAAATGTATTTTCCTGCTTTC
Organism: Cephalopachus bancanus; assembly: GCA_027257055.1. Taxonomy (NCBI): domain Eukaryota; kingdom Metazoa; phylum Chordata; class Mammalia; order Primates; family Tarsiidae; genus Cephalopachus; species Cephalopachus bancanus. The sequence continues at coordinate 11,244,378 of JAPVLO010000022.1, read as the reverse complement.
TAGAATGAGTAGTATATTAGGATAGGCTATGGCATCAAATAATTCTAAATATGTATTTAGTCGATATAATAGGTGTTCATTTCAGGTGTTCAGGGGCTCTTTACTCTGTCATTCTGGGCTGGGATCCAGGCTGACAGGTGTTCTTCCATTTCTCACACATGGTTTCCAGGGCTTCTGGGAGTTCTCTCCATCTTAATAAGGCCAGAAGGAAGAAAGAATATGGAAGAGTAATGTTTATCAAACTACTCTTGCTCTATGGTCAGGCAAGAGTTTATCAAACTACATCTTGCTCTATGGTCAGGCAAGAGTTCAGAGAGCAATTATTTTGACTCGTATTTTATTAGTCAGAGGTCAGTTACATGGTCATATCTAAATGCACAAGACATTAGGAAATATAGTTCAGCTGTATGTCAGAAGAAGAGGAAGAACAGTTTGTGGAAACAGCTAGCAGTCTACTTCATGTACTTATTGCTCTAAATTTTCTTAGGAGTGAACAAGTCAAGATTTTATATTCTAGCATTGTAACTTGTCATAATATTCTTCCCAATTTAGGAATTACGCTGTCAGAATACTTCCGTGACATGGGCTATCATGTTAGTATGATGGCTGATTCTACCTCTAGATGGGCTGAGGCCCTTAGAGAAATTTCTGGTCGTTTAGCTGAAATGCCTGCAGGTAAGTCTTTGTATTGCTTATCATGTAGGCAAGACTAACAGAATTCTGAGGGTTGGCTTAGAATCACTTTTTATTAAATTTCTTTTTCTTTTTCAGATAGTGGATATCCTGCCTATCTTGGTGCCCGTCTGGCCTCTTTTTATGAGCGAGCAGGCAGGGTGAAATGTCTTGGAAATCCTGAAAGAGAAGGGAGTGTCAGCATTGTAGGAGCGTAAGTACTTAAACTATTTACTTTTCAAAAGAAAAAAGTTGTTTTAAAGAGAGAATATTTAGCTTCCTCTGGGAGCAGTGCTTCTTAACAAGAGTTGCACTCCAGAATTACCTGTGGATCTCTTTGAAGATGCACATGCTTAGGTCATCTCTGTATGCTTTAGCTCCATAGATTTGGCTTCTCTGATTTATTATATTCAAGTCACAACATCTTAGGAATAATTTAGAAAATTATAGATATACTGAAGTGAGATTACAACATGGTAAAAACAAAGTGAAGATTCATGATCACTATAAAGCCATACTTTGTTCTTGGGGCTTTTCCTTCCTTCCTGCTTCATCTGTCTAATTAGAATAAGCTGATAACAATAAAATACCTGTCTCGTTTCTCATACTAGAAGGTGTTCAATAGGTTTTATTCTTATTTGCAATTTAAATACTGGCTATTGCTTAAGATTTGTATGTAAATTTTTCTTTTTTAAACATCGTTCCTAAAGTTGTTTACATTTAAATATACTCAAAACATTAAAAAATTTTTTTTTATTTTGAAGATGTGAGATATACAAATGTTCATTATGCAGGTACCCTTGTTGATGAGGTGTGCTGCCCCAGCAATTTCCCACTACTGCCAATCCCTTTCTTATAGTATTATGATAATTGGTTCAAGGTCCTCTTATGAGTGAAAACATGTGATACTCAGTTCTTTGTTTCTGTAATGGATCCCTCAGTATTACAGACTCTAAGTTCATCCAAGTTGCTGTGAATTTCATAATTTTGTCCTTCTTTATGGCTGCATAATATTCTGTTGTGGATATGTACCACTTTTTTTTACTCAGTCTTTTTTCAATGAACAGCACAGTTGTTTCCATGTTTTTGCTATTGTGAATAATGCTACAGTAAACAGGCATGTGCAGGTATCTTTTTCATAGAGTGATCCGAGTTCCTTTGAGTATATTCCCAGTTGGGGGATTGTAGGGTCATATTTTTAGATCTTTTAGGAATTGCCAGACTGTTTTCCTCAGAGGTTGTACTAGTTTACACTCCTACCAACAGTGTAGAAGTGTTCCCTTTTCCCTGCGTCCTCTCCAGCATCTGTTGTTTTTTTGACATTTTACACACACACACACATGTTATTTTTCTTAAGCATTTCTAATGACCCTTTTTTTAAAAATTTAGTGTTTCTCCACCTGGTGGTGATTTTTCTGATCCAGTTACCTCGGCTACTCTTGGTATTGTTCAGGTATGTTTTTCCTTAGTGTAGTTTCTGAGTCTCTTTCCTTCCCCTTCACCTCCTCCCTTCATTCCCTTTATTCCCACTCTTCTAATGTTATCTAATGAAATCATCGTGAAGTATTTAATTTAGTCTCTAAAGAATAGGCATTGGTAAAGTCTGTTTTAGGAATATTCTTAACGCGGAGAGCCTTTAATACTGTCTGTTTTTTCCTAGTGCTTTACCTAGGGTTTGTAATAAACTTAGTGGTATATAAATGGAAAAATACATCCAGTATTTTTATAAGTGTTAAAAGTAATACCACTCTTTGAGTCAGAGTAACCCTAGTTATTAGGAAAAAAAAGATCCCAAAATGTTTGATGGTACATTTAGTAATAATTCAGAGTCTAGGGCTCCTTCCATCTTATGGTTCCACCATCACCTAGCCTGGTGATCATCAGAATCTGGCTGGTATAAGGAAAAACTGTGGAGAAAGCATACATACCTTTTGAACCTGGGTTCAAAAGTGGCACAGTCACTCCACTTATTGTGCTAATTATGCCTAGATGAAAGCAAGGCTGGAAAATACACTTTCTTCCTAGGTAGTTGTTGCCCAGTGACAACACATGAGTTTTAGTGGACAGCTAGCCAAGTCAGCCACTAAAAGATGCCTAAATAAAAGATGTGTACAAGCCGGGCTCGGTGGCTCAGCCTGTAATCCCGCGCCTTTGGGAGGCTGAGGTGAGTGGATTGTCTGAGCCCATAGGTCCGAGACCTGCCTGGGCAGCGAGACCTCATCTCTACAATAAATCAAAAAAATCAGCCGGGCGTGGTAGCGCATGCCTGTAATTCCGGCTACTTGGAAGGCTGAGGTGGAAGGATCGCTGGAGCCCAGCAGGTCGAGGCTGCGGTGGCCGGGAGCGGCCACTGCACTCCAGTCTGGGCGACAGAGTGAGACTCCAACTCAAAAAAAAAAAAAAGATGCTTACAAAGCCAGGCACAGTGGCTCATGCCTGTAATCCAGGCGCGTTGGGAAGCGGAGACAAGAGGGTTGCCTGAGCCCAGGGGTTCGAGACCAGGCTGGGCAACTTGGCGGGGCCTCATCTCTACAATGAATAAAAAAATTAGCCAAGCATAGTGGCATGTGACTGTAGTTCCAACCACTTGGAAGGCTGAGGGGGAAGGATCACCTGAGCCCAGCAGGTGGAGGATGTGGTGGCCATGAGCATGCCACTGCACTCCAGCCTGGGCAACAGAGTGAGACACCAACTCAAAAAAAAAACCAAAACAGACTCTTTGCCTATGTTTCTGTCAGCATCAGATAAAAAGAAATGACTGAGGTGAAATGTCTTTAGCAGTTGCTAAAATTTTTAATTTTATTTGTTAATTATTTTTTTGAGTCGAAGTCACTCTGTCGCCCAGGCTGGAGTGCAGCAGCATGCTCACGGCTGCTGCAGCCTCCCTGCTGGGCTCAAGCTATCCTTCTGCCTCAGACTTCTAAGTAGCTGGAACCACAGGCGTGCGCCACCATGCCCGGCTAATTTTTTTATTTATTTTAGAGACAAGATCCCGCCATGTTGCTCAGCCTGGTGTTTAACCCCTGAGCTCAGGCAGTCCTCTTGCCTCTGTCTCTCAAAGTGCTGGGATTACAAGTGTGAGCCACAGTGCCCGCTTGAGTTTTAAATTTCAGAGAAAGGGGGAACAAAGTTAGGAATACATAAAATATCAGTGTTTGAATTCACAAAACTCACTGTCAAATCATACTAGATTAACCCTTAGTGATAGGGGTCTGAATTTGATTAGAACAGTTAGAGGTTTGTAATCAAAGTGAAGTGTCTTTTTCACATAAATAAGCCTTTTCTGGTTCAACTGTTTATATGTACCATAATAATCTTCAAAAGAATTCATTTTTCTTTTTGTTATGAGAGTTGACACACTTAAGACAATTTAGATACATTTTGAATTTGATTTGTAGGTATTACCATACACCCAGAAAATGAAGGGAATACATTCTTTTTTTTTTTGAGTTGGAGTCTCACTCTGTTGCCCAGACTGGAGTCCATTGGCCGCTCCCGGCCACCGCAGCCTCGACCTCCTGGGCTCTGGCGATCCTTCCACCTCAGCTTTCCAAGTAGCTGGAACTACAGGCGCGCACTACCACACCCGGCTAATTTTTTGATTTATTGTAGAGATGAGGGATGGGGTCTCACCAAGTTGCCCAGGCGGGTCTCGAACCCACAGGCTCAGGCAATCCACTCACCTCAGCCTCCCAAGGCGCGGGATTGCAGGCTGAGCCACCGAGCCTGACTGGGAATACATTCTTAATTGACATTTTCTGCAAATTTTATTCTATTTCAGTTACACTTGGTATATAATAAAAAAATATATAATTTGGCCAATAAATTATAGAATTGCATATTTAGGACAAACAAATATGCTTTAGTATTTTTTAAAACTTATATTTATAAGAAGAATTACTGTTTTTTTTTTTTTAATCAGGTGTTTTGGGGCTTAGATAAGAAACTAGCTCAGCGTAAGCACTTCCCCTCTGTCAACTGGCTCATCAGCTACAGCAAGTACATGCGTGCCTTGGACGAGTACTATGACAAACACTTCACAGAGTTTGTTCCTCTGAGGACCAAAGCTAAGGAAATTCTGCAGGAAGAAGAAGACCTGGCAGAAATTGTACAGCTTGTGGGAAAGGTAATTTGTTAAATCCCATGGAGGATAGATCTGGGGTACTACAAGTGTTATAAGAACAGATAGAACCTTGGATATGCAGATTCTTGCCTGGCAAAATAAATATTTATTAGATATTTTTTAAACTAATTGGAATCTTATATCCTTTATAGCAGCAGTCCCCAACCTTTTTGGCCTCAGGGACCAATTTTGTGGAAGACAATTTTTCCGCAGACCAGGTTGTGGTGACGGTTTCGGAGTAATTCAAGTGCATAACATTTATTGTGCACTTTATTTCTATGATTATTACGTTGCAATATATAATGAAATAATTATACAACACACCATAAAAATAAAAGAGGCATGGATGGAAGTGGTAAAATAAAATAATGGGCAGGCCACATGCAGACTAAAATAAGTGTCAGATTCTGACTTAAAGCCTGCTACCTGTTGCAGCCTTACAATTGAAGTACATCAACTCACTTACCACTCACTGATAAGGTTTTGATTTGAGTCTGTAAGCAATTGATTTATTATGGTCTCTGTGGAGTCAAACCTCACTGCTAATATCAGTCTGTATTTGCAGCCACTTCCCAGCAGCAGCATCACCACCTCAGCTCCACCTCAGATCATCAGGCATTAGATTCTCATAAGGTTCGCGCAACCTAAATCCCTTGCATACACATTTCACAATAGGGTTCACACTCCTATGAGACTCTAATGTCACCACTGATCTTTCAGAAGGCAGAGCTCAGGCAGTAATGTGAGCAATGGGGAGCTGCTGTAAATACAGATGAAGCTTGGCTCACTCACCCGTTGCACACCTTCTTCTATGGGACCTGGTTCCTAACAGGTCATGGACCGGCCCAGGGGTTGGGGGACCCCTGCTCTGTAGTACTTAGCATGGTCCTGAGTATATTGTTGGTAAAAAAGAAGCAGTTGATTTACTTTTATTTCTTGAAATGGAATGTACCCATCGCCAACAGAATTAGAGATGGTAGAGTTAGGATTTATTAACAGACATTTTTTTGTTTGAGCACTAGGGCTAGGTTTCAGAAGGATTGGATTCTAGTTCCTCTAATAATCTAGTATCTGACCTCAAACTAGTGACTTACATTCTTGTGTCTTGATGTTTCAAAGAAAGCTGGTGTAATTTTATTTAGGCAAATAAAATCCCAGAATTTAAAGTCTTCTCAAATAGTATACAATACTAGTTAGGATTCTAAGAATTATCTGCCTGGTTCTGTTCTTTTTATTATATCTTAAAACGTCCCCTTCTAATTTCTTCCAACAAAGGATAATATTATTAAATAGCTAGCATTCTAGCATGTATAAATACTCATTATTTATAGAGTACTGTACCCTTATAGGAGGATCAAGAAACAGAAGACCTGCAAAACCAGATAAAGACAATACAAGAAAAGAAAATGATAGGCTCATTTTGTTTGTGGATGTAGGTATAAAAATAGTAAATATAAGTTTGCTAGATCCTGTAGGGTATTAAAAATAATAAAATAATGCATCATGAGCAAGTTAAATTTATTTCAGGAATGCAGATATGATTAGACACAGAAAAATTTGTTATTTTAATTCACCAATGTAATGGAAAAAGTATATCTCTGATTAATCAATGTGGAAAAAATTTAGAGTTTATTACTTAGGAATTTCAGAAAACTCTTAGCAAACAGGGAATGGAAGGGAATTTCCTTATTCTGCTAAAAGTTAGATGCTAAAATCTAAGGAAAACATTTTACTTAATGGAGAAATTTCAAATACATTTCAATTAAGAATCAGGATTAAGACAAAAATGCCTGCTATCACTATTTATGTTCAGTCAAATACCAGAGGTCTTGAACAATGATGTAAAAAAACAAAATTATAAAGAAAGGGACAACATGTCACTATTTGTAGGTAATGTGCTCATATAACTAAAAAAATAACATAGTTAACAGAGAAACAAAAAAAATTAAAAGTTTGGTTGAGTTATCCTGATACATTATAAATATAAATCAAGAGATTTGTAGCAATACCAATTAGAAAATAAAATTAAAAATAAGATGTTCACAATAACAACAAAAATTAGAGTGTAAAAACCAGAAATATATGTATTCTATGGAAAACACTTTTAAATTAATACATGAAACAAGATGATTTAAAAACAGAGACAGTTTATGCTCTTGGGTAGATGACTGATTAAAAAGATGCCACTTCACTTTAATCTGTAAATTCATTGTGATGCCACTCAATTTCCGGTTGAATCTTCTGAGCTCATAACTGTATGGAACATTGATATTGCAAAGATGGTGCCATAAATCAAATGAGGGGAGGATTGTTTTAGTCATTGATGGAAAACTATTTATTAGTTGGAGAAAAATAAAATTGGATTGCTACGTAATTCTACTTGCAAAGGTAGACTCCAGATAGATTAGCTATTTAAGAGGGAGAGGTCTGACTTTCAGGTTAATAGAAAACGAACATTAAGAGAATATCTTTGTGATCTAGGGTTGGAAAAAGGGTTCTTAAACAAACCCCTTATTAAGTACTAGTAACAATTTTTGTTTAATGAAGGCCTACCACAGATAAAGGTAATAGACCAATAACATAGGTAGAAGAAGTTTGCAATGTCTAAAACTGATGGGCTAATACCTAAAATGTACAAAGATCTCCTGTAAGTTAACAAGAAAACTGTAACCCCAACAGATGCGACCAAAGGAAAGAATAGACTCGTTATTGAAGAGGAAACCCAAAAGATGAATAGGCCTGTGGAGAAATGCTCAAACAATGATGAGATATCACAATACAGTGGTTAGGATGGCAAAAATTAGAAAGCTGAGTGTTACCAAGTGTTGTGGGGATAGAGAACTGGTGTACTGGTGTACTCACAGTGAGTGGATCACCTGGTCCTCTCATTGTGGAGAGCAGTCTTGATGGAACTTGCTTGCATACCCTGAGACCTAGCAGTTCTGCTTCTGGATATTTATCTTCAAAGAAATTCTCAGACAGGTTCTTAAGTAGATGTTTGTGCTGGGGGAAAATTAGAGTAAATCTGAGTGCCCTCTCCTGGGGTAAAATAGGGAGGAGGCAGGAGTTTGAGACCAGTCTGGGCAACATAGAGAGACCCTGTTGCTAAAAAAAATTAGCTAAGCATGGTGGCATGTGCCTGTGGTCCCAGATTCTCGGGAAACTCTAGGTACAAGGATTGCCCAGGAGGCTGAGGCTGCCATGAGCTGTAATCATGCCTTCGCACTCTAGCCTGGAGTCACAGTGAGACCCCCAACTAAAAAAATAATAACAAAAATTTAAAAATAATAATAAAAAAATACACATTTTACATGAATTTATACAAATAAAAGGATACATATGAAACACATTGTAATGTGTACTTGTGGTTGAAGAAAGGACTAGGGATAAAAGACATATAACAAGAAGAAGAAGGAAACAGAAGACCTGATCCTTACCTAAGGAGCTCAGTGTACATAACTGATGCCAGAGTACAATTAACTTATTGGACTTGTTCCTTTCCCACTACTGAGAAGTCTTTGCTTGCTAGTGATCCTGGTAACACAAGTATTATCTCTCAAGGCTCATAGGGTGATTGTTAAAGTTTGTATCACTACCTATGAGGTAGTGATATTTAAAGATGAAGCTCTGTAACTTTGCTATACCAATAGGATAGCACTCAGATACAGATAAGTACAACTTAGTATAAATATAAACATCACATAATGTTTTTAAAAAATTCAGCTGTTAATGGGCTATATAGATTTTTGTGAAACGAACTTAAGCCTGAGCATTCAAATAATGAAGATAGCAAGCCAAGACATGAAGAAGTATTTTCAAAGGAAAAACATCAATCTTTTTGCACTCCCATCTTCTAGCAGCACTATTCACAATAGTCAAGAAGTGAAAGCAACCCAAATGTCCATTGATGAATTAATGCATAACAAAATGTGATATGTATACATGTATATATATACATATATATATATATATATATACACAATGGGATATTATTTAGCCTTAAAAAGGAAAGAAATCCTGTCACATGCTTCAACGCAAATGAACTTTGAGGACATTATGTTAAGTGAAATAAGCTAGTCACAAAAAGACAAATACTGTATGGTTTCACTTATATGAGGTATCTAAAATAGTTAATAGAAGCAGAATGGTGATTAACAGGGACTGGGGGAGGGAGAAAGGGGAGTTAATGTTTAATGTGTATAGTTTCAGACTTGCAAGATGTAAAAGTTCTGGAAATCTGTTTCACAATAATGTGAATATATATAATACTATTGCACTGTATACTTAAAATGGAGAAGATGGTAAATTTTTTTTAACCACAATACAAAAGAACAATTTAAAAAAAGCAGTTATAAAGTGAATTGTGAATGATAAGTGATTGCATATTGATTACATAGTTTCTGCTTATTAATTGATTGCCACCATCAGTCCCACATTGTGGAAGTAAATTTCTAAAAATGTCTTTGTCTCTTCTAGGCTTCTTTAGCAGAAACAGATAAAATCACTCTGGAGGTAGCAAAACTTATCAAAGATGACTTCCTACAACAAAATGGATATACTCCTTATGATAGGCAAGTTATACTGATTTCTTTTTTATTTGAGGATTTTCTATTATGTTTTGGTAAAGGAGCTGCCTGCACATTTAAAAACCTTTAAAAATTCTCATATAGGTTCATACACTCTGGCTCAATATATTGGTTTGTTTCATATGTTCATGGCAGACATTCAGTAATCTAATATGTACCTTTGTCTTGATTTGCTCATTAGTCCAATTATGACAGTATTTTTACTCATATGGTCACCCATAATTAGGTTAAGTTGTGGCATAGTGTGCAGATCTAGGGATCATTGCCTCCCTCACAAGCTTTCGTCACTTCTTTCCACTGCCCATGTCTCTTTTACTCTCTAAATAATTATGTTCTGCTTTCATACCTTATTTTCTGAGTCCTTTTTTCTTTCTACCAAAGTCTCTTTTATAGCCCTACAACTCTTGTCTGGTGATTTTTTTTTTCCATTACTGCCTCTGCTACTACTGAGGCTCATTTAAAGCTCCCATTTCTTTTAAACTTTGAGAATTTGAGCCCTTTCATCCCAAGCTGTCTTTTTTCCCCCAAATCATATTTGGCCCCACGTAAGACTGAAAAGGGACCTGAACAAATAGAAGGATTATCAGTAGGGCAAGCAGAAAATATGCCAGTGTATCAGTAAGCCTCAGAAATCTGCTGTATCAGGAACTTAAGAAGCTCTAGGAATCACCCACATAAAAATAGCTCAACAACAGAAAAATTCTTTGGAAAAGCTGTCACAGGAGTGTTTATGGAACTGTGTATGCAAATGTGTTTAAATGTGTTAGAAAATTGGTAAGAATGTATGTGGTCAAGGTTATGGGTAATTGAAAATGAACCATATTAAAGAGGAAAAGGGTTGCTGTTAACTTTAGGAACTTTCAGATTCCTGCGTTTTACTCATTAAACCTTAACCCCACTATCACGAGTGAGTCTGTACAACTCGGTTATTTTACCATTTTGGTTACTTACTTAACTGCATTGTATAAAAACAAACTCTTGGAGAGTCATTAGATTATAGCAGTACTGTTTCATTTTCTCCTTTTTGATGATTTCAGCAGAAAAAAAAATCACCCTTAAAATAAATAAATGAATATATATTTCTATCTATCCATCTATCCTGTATCCATTTCTGTGCAAGCACTCTGGTTAAGTAGCTAATAGTCTTCTCCACTATTCTTTTTTCATTCCAATAAATATAAGCAGTCTGTATATTTAAATAAGCTAATGCTTTGGTAGATTATCGATATAAAGTATACACTGCTTTGGAATTTGTTTTTGCTAATCTTCCTGACCTTCATGTATCCTAGATTCTGCCCATTCTACAAGACAGTGGGGATGCTGTCCAACATGATTGCATTTTATGATATGGCCCGTAGAGCTGTTGAAACTACTGCCCAGAGTGACAATAAAATCACATGGTCCATTATCCGTGAGCACATGGGAGAGATCCTCTATAAACTTTCCTCCATGAAATTCAAGGTATATTTTGTTTCTGCTGAAACTTTTTAGTAGGAAATGGTTCTTTTTAATTTTTCTGACTACTCGAGTCTCAAGCCCTGTTGTTTATCATTTTCGTACATGCCCAGGTTGTATAAAACCAGTTACAGGCCTCAAAGTTATGTTCAGTAGGAATTCCAATGATAAAAATTATAGCATGTCATGTCTAAAATAAATGCTGACGTGTTTTCCCTTTTGTCTTAACTGCCGGACAATTTAGAGCCTAATTCATGGCTGAGCAGCAATTACCTTACATTAAGTATCTGTTAGCATCTAACCTCCATGTTCTTCTGAAATGACATCTGCTCTGTTTACTTCTTGTAGCTGTCATGTATTACACATCATTTTTAACTTTTAAGTGGCCTTTTGTTTTTTTGGAGTTACACAAGTTGAAAATAGATAATTAAATGACTTAGTAGTAGAAACTTAATATGAGTTGATCAGTTGAATTGTATTTAATTATTTCTAAGTCATGGCATCAGGCATATTTACTAGTCACCTATTGAGAATGATTCTCTGACTGTATATGTAATATAAAACTTAAAAAATATATATTATATATCTGTGTGTGTATATATGTTTATATAGTATATGTCTGTTTACACTATATATAGATGGAAAGTAAACTTGTACAAATAGATACTCACTATATCAAAATTTCCAAATAATCACACTTTGGGTTCTGTCATTCCTCTTTGAGATACATAAACCAAGGAATCAGATATGTTTTGATATGTGTATGTGTAAAAGATTGTTTATTTAACTTTTTAAATGTCATCTAAGAATGAACAAAGCCAGCAGCACTTTATGGTATGTCCATAAAATAGAATATTATGAAGGCATTAACATCTTTTTTTTTCAAAACTATCCAAAGACGTAGAGAAATGCTTAATACTAATATAGAGTGAAAAAGAGTTCATATGCATATTTGATCCAAGTGTTGCCTTTAAAACTATTCAGGATGAGGATGAAAAAGAAATGTATCTTTAGTAGTGATAATTTCTGGTTGTATGGGTGATTTTTTTTCTATTTACATGCTCATTGTATCAAATAAACATCACAGGCATTTTTTAATGTCATTAGATATTCTATAGCATTATTTTGTAGCTGGAGAATAATATTTTCTGATTCTTAGGCATTTAGAAAATTTCCAGTTATGTATGAACAACCATGTAATTGTTTGTGTAGTTGGTTTTGTGTACTTTCTTAGTGTAGAGTCCAAGGAGAATGATTGGGTCAGGGAGCTTGAACATTTTAAAGTCTATTTTAGGCATATTACTTGATTAAGTTGTCTTCCATAAGAATTTAAAATATGGGTGCATTTTAATGTTATTTTCCAAGTTTTATTTTGCCATCCCAGTGAGATACTACCAGACCTAGAATAAGTCTGTTTTGATTAAATTAATTCCTCATTTTTCATATGTGATAAATCATTTGCATCTACTATGTGATGTGCACACTGTTGAAAATAAAGCCATTGGTCACTGAATGCAGTTAGCAGGCAAAAGATAAATTTAAAATTTTATTTTCTTTCTGTTTCGTTGAATTATAACACATGTATACATTTCTACCCTTAAGAAGGGAGGCCAGGCGCAGTGGCTTAAGCCTGTAATCCCAGTACTTTGGAAGGCCAAGGTGAGGGAATTGCCTGAGCCCACAGTTTCGAGAACAGCCTGGGCAACTTGGTGAGACCCCGTCTCCACAATAAATAAAAAAATTAGCTGGGCATGGTAGCATGCGCATATAGTTCTGGCTACTTGGAAGGCTGAGGCAGAAGGAACGCCTGAGCCCAGCAGGTGAGCGCTGGGGTGGCTGTGAGCGTGCCACTGCATTCCAGCCTGGGTGATGGACTGAAACTCCAACTCAAAAAGGAAAAAAAGGAATATGAGGATAGTTTTGACTCCTGCCTGTGGCTTACCAGTGTACATCACTTAACCTAATATTCAAAATATATAAGATACAAGTAACTTACCACACATTCTAAGTCATTTTCCAACAGTAAATTGAATTTGTAATGTCTTTTTTCAGGACCCAGTGAAAGATGGTGAGGCAAAGATCAAGAGCGACTATGCACAGCTTCTTGAAGATATGCAGAATGCATTCCGTAGCCTTGAAGATTAGAACTGTGATTTCTTTCCCTTCCTCAGCAGCCTCCTATGTGTATATTTTCCTAAATTTCTCATCTCAAAACCTTTGCTTCTTTATTGTGCAGCTTTGAGACTAGTGCCTATGTGTGTTGCCATTTGTTGCCCTGTTTTTTTGGTAGGTCTTATATAAAACAAACATTCCTTTGTTCCAGTGTTGTGAAGGGCCTCCTTGATCCTTTGTATGAAGTGGTGAATGTAGTAAATATGATGGCTACACTACTGTAAACATGTATTAGGGTGATGACCCTCCTTGTCCTAGATTGGCCCTTTCCTCATCTCCGTTAAGTTGCAAACAGAACTACTGCATGTATGCTCTTTGCAGTGGATTTGGAATGGTGGACCAGATTTCTATACCTTTTGACAGGTATTTCGTGAAGTAACTCAGTATCTATTGTGGTAAGGTCATTTGCAGCTTAGCATTTTGCAACGTAATTGCTTTGCAGGAAATACTTAAACATGAATGGTGAACGTTCCAATTATGCGTTGCTTCCCCCAGTATAAATCAGGAATACTATGGGAAACTGTTGAGAACAATAATGTTTTTAAAACAGGCATTTGTGGGCTTAGCACAGTATATGAATTAGTACCCTCTAAAAAAGTGAAAAAAGACCCAAGCAGTCAAACTTAGATCAACATCATTTTGTTAAAGCATATTTCATTTCACTAGGAAAAATTCAGTGTCAAAGACTATTATATACTGAAGTACTAGGAAATTCTTTTTAAAATTACATTTAAGCAATCACTGAAAACTTGATCCACATCACTCTTTCTTTTCCTCCAATATCTTAGAAGTCCAGGCTTCTAAGAATCATGTGGAGTGTGATGGCAGTGAAATGCTAGAGAAGATAGTTGCGGTTAAAGGCTGTTTGCACCTTTGAGGACCAGCTGGGCTATAGTGATTCTTGGGTCCAGAGTGGCATTATGTTTTTGTAAAATCATGACATGTGTCACACGTTTGCATGTCTTTTTGCTTGTTGAATTTTTGAACAGTTTACCAGTTGTAGAAAATGTAACTTTCTTTCATGTGGTTTTTTGATTCACTGGTTCAAAAGATTTTTCAAAATATCAGTGGCCACAGCAGCATAATAATTTCTATCCTGTCTAACAGAGATGAAGTTAATTTTGTATCTGCTGATAACAGAATCTGGGTCATGTGAAGAAAAAGGATCATTTTATTCTTTCTTCTGAGTTTCTGTTTAAAAACAACAATTTCTGCCTGTATAATAAGGCACACAGCAGAATAGCTCTGAAAGCAACAGTTTCCCATTAACTCTTTCTGACCAATAGTGCTGGCACCACTGCTTCCTCTTTGAGAAGAGGAAAGGGTGTGTGAATGTGTCTAACAATCTCAAATACCCAAATGTAATAGCATAAATAAAGTATTTATTTTATGCCTCAGTATGTTATTTAAATTTTTAGATAATACATTTCTTTTGGTCTGTTAAGGAAAGATGCAGTCAGTAGAGACTTCAGGTATAATTTTGTTTAAATCCTTGCTGTTTACAGTGGCCTGCTATTGAGGAAAGATATTCTTCCATACAACTCTTTTCAACCTGTCAGAATATGGGAAGATAGAAATTATACAATGATTTGTTGAGATGTGGACTTTGTGGTGCTTCTTAATCAGTTTGCTTCCAATGTGGCCTTCCACTTAAAGGCCCTAAGACTATTAGAAATTAAAAGGATTTCAAAAACTTTCTATTCCTACCTTAAACCTATCAGCAAGCTAGGATTGTGATAGTAATGAGTGAAATGATGAGGAAAGTTTGACCAAATTTGTTTTTTGTTGTTGATTTGAATTTGAAATCATTTTTACTCCTTTTAAGAATGTTGGTGTATGCGTGTGAAGATGCTAGAGAAACACTGTTCAGATATTCATTGTAAGTCTCCCTTCACCTATATGTTATAGAATTTCAGAATGGTCATTGATCATATTTCTTTAGTGAGAATGTGTTAAAATTACAACAATCTTTTAAAAAGCTGATACAGTCTATATTTATTGTGCTGTGCCTGGTCCTAAGTGGAGCCAGTTAAATAAGTTTCGTATGTATTTTTCCAGTGTTAAATCTCACACATTGTACCCTTTGGAAATTTCCTTCTATCCTGAAGAATGAATAGGAGAGGTCATATATATTGCCTACTTATCCATGGGGTTTCACTACCTTTATGTTAAAAGTTGTGTATAATTGTTAAACTCTATGAAAGAATAAAAAGTGGATTTAAATTAACATTTTTTTCTTTTTTGTGTGTGGCAAGATCTGCTAGAAAACATGCATCTTGTATTCTGACTTTTTATTTCAGCGTGATCTTTTAAGTTTTTTTTCTTTATTGTTACTTAAGATTAAGAAATTGGCTGGGTGTGGTAGCTTATGCCTCTAACCCTAGCACTTTGCAAGGCCTAGGTGGGAAGATCACTTAAACTGGTCTTGAACTCTTGGGCAACATATCAAGAGCTCATCTCTACAAAAAATTTAAAAAGTAAATTTTCCAGTGGGACATGCCTGTAGTCCCAGCTACTCAGAGGGGCCGAGGCAGAGGGATCACCTAAGCCCAGGAGATTGAGGCTGCAGTAAGCCATGATCATGCCTAGCCTGGGTGACTGTATTCCAGCATGGGCAACAGAGTAAGACTCTGACTCAAAAAAAAAATTAAATTAAATTGGGGCCCTCCCTATAGCCTGCAAAAAGTCCAATAATCATATCCCACTATGATATGGAAATACAATACACAAAATCTCATTCAATTCTGAATATTGAGAAAGTGAATGGCTTAGAAAAATTTACTTCCAAATTAAAGGAGATCAGTGGTACTCATTTCAATTTTGGGGGGCGGTCCTGAGTCTCACTGTCATCCAGGCTGGAGTGTAGTAGCACACTCACAGCTCACCACAGCCTCAACCTCCTGAGCATAGGCAATCCTTCTGCCTCAGCCTCCAGAGTAGCTGGCATGTGACACCTCCTGGTTAATTTTTTTTTTTTTTGTAGAGACAAGGTCTCACTGTGTTGCCCAGACTGGTCTCGAATGCTTGGGCTAAAGTAATTCTCCTGCCTCAGCCTCCCAAAATGCTGGAATTATAGGCATGAGCCACCATGCTCAGCATTCATTTCCATTTTTGACAAGTGAAGTAAAGCCTTGTAATTTATGATTCTGCAAGCAAAACTATTTAAGGTTTGATGCGGCAGCATCCATCTTAGCAAGTCGGTATGTTTCCTGGGACATTTTATTTTTTATTCTTAACAATTGCCAAATGAGTGAAGAAGCAGTGTGGGATAAACAACTCTTTATTACTCTTGAGGGACAGGTCTATTTAGAGAAATACTTAAAAATTCATAAGAAGGCTTAAACATTATAGAGTGGGTAATTTTTAGTCCATTAGGTAATATCCCAATATCGTTAGCACATTAGTTTTTTGTTGTTGTTTTCAGGCTGGTCTTGAATTTCTGGGCTCAAGCAGTATTTTCCCCTCAACCTCCCCAAATGCTGGTTTAATAATGGTGAGCCACCACACCTGGCCTCTTCTTGTTGTCTGGGTCTTACTCTATAACCTAGACTGAGTACAGTAGCATGATCATGGCTCACCTCAGCCTCAAACTCCTGGACTCAAGTGATCCTCCCACCTCAGCCTTCCTAGGAGGCCTACTAGTAGGCCTGGCCTCTGTTTTTAAATTTTTAATAAAAAGAGATGAGGAGCATTTTAGTTTTAATGTATTGCTACAATGGAACAGCACAAAGAAGGAAACTAAGTTTCTTAAGTGGGGTGTGATTCTAGGAACTTAGAAGTTGTCTTAAGACCGCATCAACCAGAAGTTGACTCTGAGACAAGTATTTGAGTTTTGGCAGTTTATTTGGGAGATGACACCAGGAAAGACCGAGTAGTGAATAAATAATTGAGATAGAATGGAAGGAAGCCAATAAAAGTGCTCATTATCAAGCACATCAATACTTTGGACTGTGGAGTATAAGCCTGTTGGGAGTTTGGGGAGTAAGTGAAAGACACATCTCAATTATCCCACCTGGGGTGCAAGGAAACCAGGGTACTTCCATCAGTCATTGATTGGTAGCCCGCTCCTGGCAATCTTCCATTGAAAGCTGTTCCCACAAAAATGGACAATCAATGCCCAGTGCATACATACAAGTAGAGTAGGCACAGAAAACCCTCTGCAAAAAGACTTAGGCGTGAGCAGTAGGGAGACTGGGCTGATATGCACTGAAATAATAGTCATGGCTGGAGAGATAAAGATGGGACACAATCAGCAACGCTTTCAGGCTTCTTAGAAACCCAGGAAGAGCCGGGCTCGGTGGCTCAGCCTGTAATCCCAGTGCTTTGGGAGACTGAGGTGAGTGGATTGCCTGAGCCCGCGGGTTCGAGACCCGCCTGGACAACTTGGCGAGCCCTCATCTCTACAATAAATCAAAAAATTAGCTGGGTGTGGTAGCGCGCGCCTGTAGTTCCAGCTACTTGGAAGGCTGAGGCGGAAGGATCGCCGGAGCCCAGCAGTTCGAGGCTGCGGTGGCCGGGAACAGCCACTGCACTCCAGTCTGGGCGACAGAGTGAGACTCCAACTCAAAAAAAAAAAAAAAAAACCCAGGAAGAAAAGTATTCAATCAGTAACATCAGTAACTGAAAAGTCATTCTGAAAAATAAACACCATGTAAAAAGATCAGGAGACTTTGCTTGGGAAAAAGGTTGTTTTTTTTTTTTGTTTGTTTTTTAAGAGCAGAGTACACACACCAGTTATGGTTATAAGTGGACAGAGGTGGAATTTGATGCTCAAAGTAAAGCAGTTTCTTAGATCAATAGGGCTTTTGATCATTTATTTCAACCCCCTCGCTACACAGAAGAGGAACTGTTTGGTTTGCCCTGTGCCACACATGCCACACAGCGACTTAAACACAGCTACTTAATTGCAGAATCTGGCCTCCTGATTTCTAGTGCCTCTTTGTTTACACTAAATCAACACTGTGTATCTCTTCCTTACATGTATACTTTTAATTCGGAAGGAAGAAGTTGGGTTGAATAAATGTGAGATAAAGTAACAGGGAAAACCAGGAGAGAGTGCTGCTATGGCTAGATAAAGTGGACATGTGTAGTATGATGATTCACTCATCTTAAGATGGAAAATGTGATTGAGAAATTGTTAGAGTTTGAGTCAGATTTTAGGAGGATGAGTCTAGAAATAGAACCATTTTGAAACCAAAATTATTTAGAGGTCTTTAAAGAGGGAAGGAAAAGGAATATAAAAAATAATATCTTACAAAGGACTTATATTCAGAATATATAAAGAAATCCTACAAGTTTAAAAAAATTCAGAACTCAATAGATAAATAGATAAAAGGATTAATAGGCACTTCACAAAATGGCCAATTACATGAAAAAGGCGTTCAGTTTCAAGTCATTGGGAAATGCAAATTAATGCAATATAATACCTCTTTATATCCACTAGAATAGCTAACATGAAAAGGACAAAGAATGCCAAATGTTGGTGAAGATGGGGAGCAACTGACACTGTCATATATTTTTGGTGGGAGTGTAAGTTTGTAAAATCATTTTGCGGAACTATTCTGACAGAGTTTACAAAGTTAGAAATACCTAATGATATTCCCAAGATTCCTACCCCTAGGTCTATACCCAACAGAAACACAAAAGACATGTACCAAAATGTTCGTAGCAGCACTGTTTGTAATAGTCCTGAACTGGAAACTACCTATACGACAATTTGGGAGAATTGAAGCAAATTGTAGTATATTCACACAATGAAATACTATACAGAAATGAGAGTTAATACAACAACATGCATGAATCTCACAGCATAATGTTTAGTTAAAGAAACCAGGCAAAAATTATGTACTGTATTATTCCATTTATGTAAAATTCAAAAACAAAACGTATCAATGGTAATTGAATTCCAGACATCAGTTATAGGTGGTGGGGAAGGGGATGTGAATAACAGGAGGATAGCATAAGTGAGGGATTCTGGGGTGTTGATAATATTCTGCATCTTGATGTGAATCCTGCTAACAGGTGTGTTCACTTTAAAACGAGATTTTAGGCGGTTTATTTTGCCCATGCCAGCTCCATCATGTCTCCCTTTCTTTCATCTCTTCTTTCTCTAATAAACTTTGTTTAAAAGCTTAAAAAAATAGAGGCTCAGACAGGGTGGGTTCACTTTGTAAATGTCCATATTCATGATTCAAGCACTTGTCTGTGTGAATGTCATACTTTAATAATAAGTTTACCCAAAAAAGTAATTACTATACTTAAGAGATTTCTATTTAAAGAAGTATTGCACTAATAAATATATAGTAGTGGTTTAAAAATACTTTTAGGTTTTACCTAATAATAAAATGATCTTGTTTTTATTTTATTTATTTATTTTTTTTTTTGAGTTGGAGTCTCACTCTGTCGCCCAGACTGGAGTGCAGTGGTCGCTTCCGGCCACCGCAGCCTCGACCTGCTGGGCTCCGGCGATCCTTCCACCTCAGCCTTCCGAGTGGCCGGAATTACAGGCATGCGCTTCCACGCCCGGCTGATGTTTTGATTTATTGTAGAGATGAGGTCTCGCTGCCCAGGCGGGTCTCGAACCCGCGGGCTCAGGCAATCCACTCACCTCAGCCTCCCAAAGGCGCGGGATTACAGGCTGAGCCACCGAGCCCGGCTTATTTGATTTTTAAACTTGCACTTTTCTGGCAGTGGTGATAGACTTGAATTTTTCAGTTCATGAGCTTTCAATTATCTTTATAACCAAGCTCACTTTGTCCGACACCTGACACTGCCAGTTGCCGTGGCTCACACCAATAATCCCAGCTTTGGGAGGTCAAGGTGGAAGGATTACTTGAGCCCAGGAGTTTGAGACCATTCTGGGCAACATAGTGAGAGCTCATCTCTACAAAATATCAAAAAATGAGCTGGGCATGATGTTGGTCGCCTGTAGTCCCAGCTACTCAGGAGGCTGAGGCAGAAGGATTGCCTGAGCCCAGGAGGTCGAGGCTATGGTGAGTCATGATCGTGCCACTGCACTCTAGTCTGGGAGAAAAATACCCCAACTCAAAAAAAAGGGTAGGTTTAATGTTTTTAGTAATTATATATCTTAATTAGGTGCTTCCCAAACTTGTCTGAATGTAGGAAATATATGGGATTGTGTTAATACAGATTCCCAGGCCCTGCCCCAAACCAACCTGAATTGGAATCTCTAGTCTAGGAAAAGAGTAGGGGAATCAATTTTAAAAACATTCCAGGTAATTCTTATGATGGGGCAAGTTTGGGAAATAACTATCTTTATTCTGTGCTTAGCTATGAAAGACAACACAGGAGACTTAATTTAAGTAAGTGTTCCCCCAAACATTAACTAGTTATATCACAAGCTGAGACTCCTATAAGACTGTGTGAAACCATTTATCCTTTGAGATGTCCAGCCAGATGCAGTGGCTCATGCTGGTAATTCCAGCACTTTGGGAGGTCGAGAAAAAGACTGTTAGTACTGGTCTTAGAATATTGTGGCACTTGGACAAAGTTTTCCTAAATCATCAAATTTAAGCAATTATTTAATTATTGTAATACCTACGGATTTTATTTTATTTTGAATCAGAGTCTCACTGTTGCCCAGGCTGGAGAGCAGTGGCACGCTCACAGCCACCGCAGCCTTCGACCTGCTGGAGTCAGGCGATCCTTCTGCCTCAGTCTTCCAAGTAGCTGGAACTACAGGTCCATGCCACCATGCCTGCCTAATTTTTTGATTTATTGTAGAGATGAGGTCTTGTCAAGTTGCCCAGACTGGTCTTGAACCCTGGGTTCAGGCAAGCCTTTCGCCTTAGCCTCCCAAATTGCTGAGATTACAGGTATGAGCCATTGCACCCGGCAATACCTATGGATCTTATTTTTATTTTTATTTTTATTTTTTTTGAGTTGGAGTCTCACTCTGTCGCCCAGACCGGAGTGCAGTGGCCGCTCCCGTCCACCGCAGCCTCGGTCTGCTGGGCTCCGGCGATCTTTCCGCCTTAGCCTTCCAAGTTGCCGGAATTTACCTATGGATTTTAAACAGAATTCTATCAGAGTAGTTTCCGGTATTTACTGAATGAACCAACAAGGTTATTTCTGCCCATTTCTCTGGAGTAAATATTGCCAGTGTTGATACACATCACCCTGAAACAGCCAGGCCTTTTTACCACTGCCTGTCTTGGTTCCCAGATTCAGGATGCCTGCAAGAATGTCACCTCCAATTAGGTAGTTCTCAGCATCTGCAGATCTAGAAGGAGCCGATAGCTGGAGGCTGTGTGCTGACCACACTCCTGGCAGCTGGACAGCAAGGTTTTCCTCAAAGGGAAATCGGTACAGCATATCTGTTTGTGAGATGGTTTTAGAAGTGAGGCAGATGAATAGCATGCATTTTAGCATACAGAGGCAAGCATTTACTACTTTAAATCCACAAATTCAAGGACTTACTTAGGGAGGAGGCCAAACTATTCAGTATTTTTTAAAATGAGTCATTTTTAAAGAAAAATATTAAGTGCAAAATGATAGAAATTTTTAGAAACCCTGCTTGTAAGTTAAAAGCCAGAGTGACTATTTTAGCATGAGTTAAAATGTAAGTGCTTACTGATGCAAGGTCCTGGTTTTATACAGAAACTCATCACCAAATGCAAAACTCTTTAGGAAGTGTCTATTTCAAAATTAACAGAACATATTTATTGACATTTGAGTCATGTGACTATTGACTAGTGAAAAAAATTAAAATTCAATAGAATAAAAGGATGTCACACTATTTCAGATACATTTCTTTCTTGTAGCAGCACCTATTGGTATTACTTTGATTAAACTACTGCTAAGTAAGTTTTGAGGGTTCACTCATTCTATCCTCCTTTGTTGTGCTCAGGAGAATCTTTAACCATGATTAGATAGACAAATCCCTGTTATTTATAGAGTTGCTTCAGTAAGAAATAGCACAATTACAAATATACCTCTGCAGCTACCTCGTCTCGTTGAGGGGAATTGTGCTTTCCAAAGAGAATTTTTCATGTGCCACATGGCCTGATTTTAAGTCATACTTCCCCCCAAATTAGCGGCCAACTTATTTGAGCTCTCCAGAAATTAGATGATAAATGTAATTGTAATTCCTCACCTGTAGAAAATGAGCTATGTCATAAGGAAGAGTGATCTGCACTATATCCTCAAAAAATGTTTTTATGAGAAAATTAAATGAATCTCTAGAAAGTTGATAAACAGAAACATGACCTATTAAGTTTATATGTTGAGCAGAAGGGAAAACATGACCCTTGACTTTGACTTGGGTTGAGGCAGAAACAACACCGATTTAAATATTGTAAATGACCTGGTGCGGGGGCTCAAGCCTATAATCCCAGCACTTTGGGAGGCTGAGGTGCAGAGACAGGTTCGAGAACAACCTGGGCACCTTGATGAGACCTTATCTCTACAATACGTCTGGGCGTGGAACTTGGAAGGCTGAGGTGGAAGAGTCGCCTGAGCCCAACAGGTCGACTCTGGGTGGCCGTGAGCGTGCCACTGCACTCCAGCCTGGGTGACGGAGTGAGACGCCAACTCTAAATAAATAAATAAATATTGTAAACTGACGAATTTAAAATTACGCGTTATTAAAATAACTTACTTCATAAGCATGACAGGAACAAGCCAAAAAAAAAAAAAAAGAGATAGTGTTGCTCTTTTGAGAACAACAACAACAAAAAAATCTGAATTATAGCTCCATGATATGTTTGAGCAAATGTGTGTATATGTGTGTTTTTTTCTAGAGCTATTAGAAAATACCTGTTCTCATTACCATTCCCATCATTTTTGGAGGATTTTGTTCCAGTAATTATCTAATATTTGAAATGTAATAAATTGCTCCTTTTCTAGAAAACATGTTCCTCTTTAATCATAGAAACAAAATATCATGGTGGGTAAGAGCCCAAGTTCTAAAATTAGACTGTCCATTCTCAGATTTCAGTGCTGCTACTTACTAGCTGCATGACCTTGGGCAGTCAAATTAACCTCACAGTTTTCTCATCTGTCAAAAAGGGTGATAAAAATACCTGCCTGGTTTAGTTAGAATTAGGTTCAGCTTGAGTGACAGTAATTCAAAATAATATGGTCAAAATATGGTGGAAATTTATTTCTTTTACATAAATATCAGTATTCAGGACTGGTAAGGTGCATGCATAATCTTTAGGTACCCAAGTGTGCTAGTTCTCCTCTCTGTCCTCAACACGTGTGTTCCGTCCTCTAGCTGTGGAGGAGAAAAATATCCTTTTCTGTATCTTTCCTAGGCTCGTGGTTGAGGCTTCTGTAATCAAAGACGGATTAACAAGGGAAAAGCATACAAATGTATTAATATAAATTTTACGTAACACAGGCACCTTCATAAGTAATGAAGACTAAAAAAAAAGTTAAACCTGTGTACTTTTATGCTAGATTTGATGACTAGTGGAAAAATTTGATGGGACAAAAAGTATGAGCTAATGGTAATAAACTTTGGGACATCTAGCAAAGCCTGTTTGTTCCGATTCCTCTCTGCCACCCTTTGTCTTCAGAGATGAAGATGTTCTTTTCTGCCAGGTATAGAGTCACCTCTCACACAAGGATCTTATGACTTGCTTCTAGAAAATGTTAAGAATATCCTTCCTAGGTTTTATGACCTGTTTCAGAGAGGAGGGGCAGGGAAAGGGCAGAAACTCTGTCCTGCTTCTGTGTTTTTCTCAAATTCCTTCAGCTTAAAACATTTGGGAATATATCTTGAACCCCATCAAGCACAATATGGCTGCTTTAATTCCTTCCATCCAATTTACATGCCACATTTCAACCATCAAGAAGAGGAAAAAGGTAAAGAAGAATGTGTCCTTTCCCTTTAAGGACATTTCTACTAACATACAATTGGCTAGTGCTTAGTAAAAAAGCCACACCAGCCGGGCTCGGTGGCTCAGCCTGTAATCCCGCGCCTTTGGGAGGCTGAGGTGAGTGGATTGCCTGAGCCCGCGGGTTCGAGACCCGCCTGGGCAGCGAGACCTCATCTCTACAATAAATCAAAAAAAAAAAAAAAAAAAATCAGCCGGGTGTGGTAGCGCATGCCTGTAATTCCGGCTACTTGGAAGGCTGAGGCGGAAGGATCGCCGGAGTCCAGCAGGTCGAGGTTGCGGTGGCTGGAAGCGGCCACTGCACTCCAGTCTGGGTGACAGAGTGAGACTCCAACTCAAAAAAAAAAAAAAAAAAAAAAGCCACACCTATCTGCAAAGGAAATTGGAAAACGTACCCTTTACTTCAAGCAGTCATGTACCAAGATAAAGTTCAGAATTTCTTAGCCAGGCATGGTGGCTCACACCTGTAATTTCAGCGGGAGGCTGAGGCAGGAGGATTGCTTGAGTCCAGGAGTTTGAGGCCAGTCTAGGCAACATAGAAAGATCTTGTCTCTACAAAAAAATAAAAACATTAGTCAGCTGGCTGTGGTGGTGCACACCAGTAGTCCCAACTACTCAGAAGACTGAGGTGAGAGGATTCCTTGAGCCCAGGAAGTCAAGGCTGCAGTGAGCTGTGATTGTGCTACTGCACGCGAGCCTGGGCAACAAAATGAGACCCCAGCTCAAAACAAAAGCAAAAACAAGATTTCTCAATAATGGTGGCATCACCCATAGGGGCATTTTTGGAAACGTATGAGGGTTTAAAAATTTTGTCACAATGATCGTGTGTTTGTGTGTGTGTGTGTTTTGGGTGAAGATTTCTTTGTCAGTGATATTTAGTGGGCAGGGTTCTAAAGGTTTTAAACATGTTGAAATGTGAGAAAACGAAGAGTCACCCTGCAGTTTGTATGAAATTTCACATGTCCCACCAGATTTTCTCATAGGTTAAACCCTCGTTTATAATTATCTATATCTACGACTGAGCCCCGTATTATATATAAACATGCAGTACTTTTTTTTTCTTTGAGTTGGAGTCTCACTCTTATCTCCCAGGCTGGGGTGAAGCGGCATGCTCACGGCCACCACAGCCTCGACCTGCTAGGCTCAGGCAATCCTTCCACCTCAACCTTCCAAGCAGCTGGAACTACAGATGCACACTACCACGTCAGGCTAGTTTTTGTGATTTATTGTAGAGACGAGGTCTCACCAAGTTGCCCTGGCTGATCTCGAATCCCTGGGCTCAGGCAATCCTCTCGCCTCGGCCTCCCAAAGTGCTGGGATTACAGGTTGAGCCACTGTACCTGGCCATGCAGTACTTTTTATACTATGTTAATATACACTGAAATTCTTGGCAATGCAAATAGTGCATATTAAGGAAAGACTGTGTTTTTTTGGGGAGGAGGAAATTATTCAAGAGTTGTTCATTATTTGGAAAATGATATCATTTATCATAGTATTTGAGTTGCCTTTTTCACTCCCTAGTGAGTTTGCATTGACTATTAGGGTCGCAATGATTCTAACTATAGATGTAAGCATCTAGTTACTTAATTACGTTTACTTGAAGAAATTCCTTCATATTCATATATCGAAATGCATATTATTTTATGACAAAGGAATTTTACTTTCATTTCTTCCTTATATTAAGTTGTAAGAAATGTTTTAATTTTTAAAATGTGTGCACAATTTTATTTCTGAATAATAAAGAGGACATTAAAATACTTATAAAAATCAGGCACTGGGTCTGACATGTCTAAGAACCCTATTTCATATGCAGTAAAATCACAGAGTAAATGAATGAATGAATATTGGGGGGTCACTAGCAATCTCTGCTGTACTACTTCATGTAGTTTGTTGTGAGGATTAAAAAGCTTGAATCTCCATCAGCCAGAGTAGAGAATCCTTGTTCAATACTAGGAACATTCAGTAGAAATAACAAAAGAGCCATGTCTTAGAAGTAATAGTACTCTAAACTAATCTGCAAGTAACTCAGAAAAAGTCCAACATAATGAAATGTAACAAAAATTTAGCATTCAAAACCATAAAATTCACAATGTCATGGATTATTGCCAACTAACACTAGGAAAAAAATTCAGCTAAGAGAAGCAGATCTAGAAATGATAGTTGATGGAATTAGTAGACAAGGAGCTGAAAAGCTTATTATAAATGTACTCCATATGCTCAGGAGAGAACTTAATGAGAAATAGAAGTTAGAAAAAACTGAATGGAATTTCTAGAGATTAAAAGTACAAAAAAGAAATGAAAATTTCACTAGAAGATACTAATAGATCAAATGCTGCAGAAAGAAGGATCAATAAGCTTGAAGAGAAAGCAATAGAATCAATCCACTATAAAGCACAGAAAGAAAAAAGATTAGGGAAAAAAAAAAGCTGAACATAGCCTCAGTAGCCTGTGGGATAAGGATAACTACAACTGGTTTAGTATACATGTAATTGTAGTTCCAGAGGGAAGAAGAGAAGAAAAAAAATATAAAGAAATAATAGCAAAACAAAATTTAAATTAGATGAAAATCAGAAGCCTACAGATCCAAGCAGCTCAATGAAACCTGGCCAGGATAAATATACATACTAACACACAGCACAACCACACCAAGGCACTCTATAATCAAGTTGCTGAAAACCAACAATAAATTAAAAACCAGCCGGGCTCGGTGGCTCAGCCTGTAATCCTGCACTTTGGGAGGCTGAGGTGAGTGGACTGCCTGAGCCTGTGGGTTCGAGACCCGCCTGGGCAACTTGGCGAGACCTCATCTCTACAATAAATCAAAAAATTAGCCAGGTGTGGTAGCGCGCGCCTAGTTCCAGCTACTTGGAAGGCTGAGGCGGAAGGATCGCCGGAGACCAGCAGGTTCAGGCTGCCGTGGCTGGGAGCAGCCACTACACTCCAGTCTGGGTGGCAGAGGGAGACTCCAACTCAATAATAATAATAATAGTAATAATAATAATAATAATAAAATAAAAAACCTTAAAGGTAATTAAAGAAAAAAGACATGTTACATCCTAATTAACAAGAATAAGAATAACCTCAGCTTGTTACCAAATGCCAGAAGTTCGGTCTAGGGTCCCATTGCTCACTGCACAGAAAAGCCATTCACTGAGACAATGAGTATTGTCAGGGAAGAAAGCTTTATTATTTACAGGTGATATCAACCAGAGAGATAGGAGCCAAACCTCAAATCTGTTCCCCTGCCCACACTGAAGTTAAGGGTTTGTATAGCTGGGAAAGAAAATAGGGAGGACAAGGAAGAGGAACTGGTCAACAGGCAGCAGGTACATTTATTTTATTGTACAAACATTAAGCTTCTTAAGCTTCAGTTCTATGGGAATTCAGCTTGTTGGAAACTTGGGCTGGTTTCAAGCTATATTATTAGAAACTATGCAAGTCAGAAGGCAATAAAATATTTTTAATGTGCTGAAAGAAAGAAAAATACCCTGTCAACCTAAAACTATATGCAGCCATTACTTTAAAAAAAAAAAAAGTAGTGAAAGCAGAATAAAACCTTTTCTACTCATCAAAATTTGAGAAAAAATATCACCAGCAGAACTATTACACCAGAAATATTAAAAGAAGTTATTTAGGCAAAATAAAAATAATGCTACATGGAGATGTGAATTCTCATACAAGAATGAAGAGAACTGAAAATTATAAATATGTGGTGTCTGTCTTAGTTCATTTTATGCTGCTATCAAGACTGGATATTCAACAGACATTCATTTGACTCATGGTTTTGGAGGCCAGATAGTCCAAGATCAAGGGACTGCATCTGGTGGTTACCTTCTTGCTCCATCATAACATAGCAGAAGGCATCACATGGGTGAGAAAGAGTACACGCGAGAGAGAGCAGGAGGTCTGAACTCACTTTTTTTTTTGGAGACAGGATCTCAGTCAGTCACCCAACCTGGAGTGCAGTGGCACAGTCATAGCTCACTGCAACCTCGAACTCCTGGGCTCAGTCATTTTCCTGCCTCTGCCTCCCAAGTAGTTAGGACTACAGGTGTATGCCACCATGCCTGGCTAATTATTATTATTATTATTATTGTTATTTGTAGAGTGAGGGTCTCACTATGTTGCCCAGGCTGGTCTTGAACTCCAGGCCTCAAGTGATCCTCCTACCTCAGCCTCCCAAAGTGCTGGAATTATAGGCATGAGCCACTGCACCCAGCCCTATTGGACCTTTTTAGAAGTATCTGTTCAAATATTTTGACTATCTTAATATTAAATTGTCTTGCTTTTTTCTAGTTGATTTGTGGTTGTTTTAGCTTATGGATGCAAGTCCTTTGATGGTTATATGTGTTTTCAAAAATCATGTATGTGCATGTATGTGTGTATATTAAAATTGGTCATCAGTTTAGATGTTGCCAAATCTGTCCATTTAAAAAATCTAATTTCACCTAATGGTTTTAGCAACCATTGTGATGGTCATTGTTTTGATCAGGGTTGCTCAGTAGAACTTTCTTCAGTGAAGGACATGTTCTAAATCTATACTGCCAATATGGTAGCCACTACCCAGTTGGGCACTTGAAATATGGTAGTGTAACAGAGGAGCTGAATTTTAATTTTATTTAATTTTAATTTTAATTAATGTAATAGCATTATGTGAGTAGTGGTTACTGTATTGGAGAGCACAAGTCTACATCTATCATTTCATATTTGTGATATACAACTTTATAATCTGTTCTATATATATTAGCTGAAATTCTGTAAGAAAATAAAATGAGACAAAATGATCAAAATGGATAGGTGTCTTAAGAAAAAAAGAGCCAATATTCTAAATTTATCATTTGATAAATTTGAAGGCCTTCTGTTAGTGAGAACTTCTCAGAACAAGATGCTCCTCTGACCATAGTCAACAAGATTGAAAAAAGCATAGTAACTCATCTTCTTATCTCCTGGATGTGAGGTTGGTGGGATGGGTTCACATGTAACTTTATAGGAAAGTGTTTTTCCATCAGACTTTCCATGTTGAGACTTGGTCTTCTGTCAGTCTCTTCACCAGGCTTTGAAAACTAATCCTCAGGGTTTGGCCAGGTTCAGGGCAAAAGTAGCTTTATTATGTTAATCGCGCTTTGGGTTTTCTTATATACTGACCTGATAATCCTTACTGTCTTGTCAGCTCTTTGATGCTTTACGGAAGATTTCTGAAAGGTATTTAATAATATATTTGCAGTTATTCTTAGTAGGTAGGTTGATCCAAATATGTGACCCAACCTATTACCAGATCTAAAAATGGAACTCTATCATATAGTTCTTAATCTTCACAACAGCTCTAAGAAGCGGTTACTATTATTATTCATTTGTTTCTGGATGAAGCTGATGAGGCATACAGAAGTAACTTGAACATATTATACAGGAAGTGAGCATTGGAGTCAGATGGTTTTTGTTGTTGTTGATTTTAGTTTGGGTTTTTTTTTTTTTTTTTTTTAGAGGCAAGGTCTTGCTTTGTCACCTAGGCTAGAGTGCAGTGGCACCATGATAGCACACTGCAGCCTTGAACTCCTGT
Organism: Cephalopachus bancanus; assembly: GCA_027257055.1. Classification (NCBI taxonomy): domain Eukaryota; kingdom Metazoa; phylum Chordata; class Mammalia; order Primates; family Tarsiidae; genus Cephalopachus; species Cephalopachus bancanus. The sequence goes on along the minus strand of JAPVLO010000022.1, from coordinate 11,214,951 downwards.
GTTCAAGTGACTCTCCTGTGTGAGAGTCTCAAGTAGCTAAGCCTGCTAATTAAAAAAAGATGGGGGTCTCACTATTTTGCCCAGGCAGGACTCAAAGTGCTGAGATTATAGGTGGAGGCCACTGTGCATTTCCTGGAGCCAGGTTTTAAAGTCACTTATATTTTACTTAAAACCTTTTCCCTTAGCTATCCAACTATATGCTTTACTTAAAATAAAGACTTTCAGTGGCTTTTATGAAAAGTCAGCTTTTAAATTTTGCTTTTAAAAGTGTTAAATAACAACAAATCCAGATGCGAAATAAAAATACCTTTAATAATTAGAATCCAGTTTTATTTGTAGTATATTAATAGCTATTACCAAAAATGTCCAGAAGTCAAAATATGCAACTGACGTAAGTGGTGTGGTATTAGGTTAAAGAACAAAGCACACATATAAAATGTTACCTGTAGTAGACCCTTTTGGTAAACTGTCCATATCCCCTTTCCCAGGCCAGTTCATCCATCTCTGATGGAATTTTGGTTGCTGAGAATCCATTTTCCATACAAATGCAGCACATTTGTACTGAAACTTGCCCACAACCAACAGGAGCTGCCACATCTGACAATGTGTAGAAGCTTAAGTCCTCTGTTATCCCTGTCCACCCACCCAATTGCACCCAAGCCAATATGAGAGTGGCAGAGACCAATCCCCTTGCTAGATGACACGAGTCAGTGATGACATTTAAGCTCCAGAGCTCCAGAGGACAAACTGCAGTTGCACCCACATCAGTGTTTTCCACCTCTCTCCTGCTTCCCTCACTCCCTTAGCAAGTTTCACCTGAACATCACTCTCTCAGTAGGTGATAATTTCAATTTCACAGAAATCTATTTCTCAGGCTCAGGTTCTGATTCTAGGGAACTAAACTGAAGACATTTCATTTCCACTTCCACAGAAATTTTCACTGAGTGGCAATAACTACTATGCTTTTTTCAATCTTGTTGACTATGGTCAGAGGAGCATCTTGTTCTGAGAAGTTCTCACTAACAGAAGGCCTTCAAATTTATCAAATGATAAATTTAGAATATTGGCTCTTTTTTTTCTTAAGACACCTATCCATTTTGATCATTTTGTCTCATTTTATAGAAAACTTCTTCAATGTGCAGCCTTCATACTGAGAGAATTGAGAATTCTAGTCTACATCTTTTTATGTCTTTCTACTGCTCTAGAATCTGAACCACATATAGATACTATTTTTCAGAAATGTACTTGTTTTTTTTTAAGTCAAAAAATTTTTTATTGTAATTCACTTTTTTTTTTTGAGTCAGAGTCTCACTCTGTTGCCCAGTGTACTTGTTTTTAAATGCACCATTGTGTGGTCCAAGGTAAGATACTCATTGGTATTTGAATTCCCATCTCCGTTTTCAAAAACATAGCTAAAAAAACCTGCACACTTTACACTTTATATATTTTTAGTACGAGTTCCTAACCACAATGAATAAAATTTCTATTCTCATCTTTAGTAGATAGAATTAACACTTACCCATGAATTATAACTGCTAACTTGTTAATGATCTTGCTAGAGATTTTTATTAAATAATACTCCCGGGGACTGTTAGAGTCAATGAAACTGATAATGTAGTTTCCAAAAATGTCTAACTTTCAGGAAGAGAATAGTATAAGAAAAGCATCGTCTTAACATGTTTGATGATCTCCGAATTAATTACACTATCAGTAGTCTATTGAAAAACATTTACCTGTATCTTTGTAAAGGCAGGTGAAAATACTAAAATTGAGAGGTTGAGGAATATCTTTGAGGCAGGGCTTGGGAGAGGGGTGAGAGAGATTGCAGGTCAAATGTAGGTATGCTTATTTATTTAACACCACTGGTTACAGTGCAACATTAGATAACATAAGGCATCCCATTTCAGAAATTGGCTCAAGGTGTATTTGAATAATTTATAGTTTAATGAATGTGAATCTAGAAACCCAAACCCTTAGCAAATGATCTAAGAACTCTCTCAGCTTGCACTTTTCTCTTTTCACCCCAGGACTAGCTTCTACTTTACAAGTATCCTTGTTTTACCAGTCCTAAAGTTTGTTCTGTCCAGTGGATCTCATCCTACCATCCCAGGAAATTTTATTCCTTTCTCTACTGACTTATCTTAAACCTCTTTTTCTCTACTGGCTCTTTCCTATAAGGTTATAAATATATTCCAGCACTTTCATCTTACAAAACTACTCAAATCAAAATCAAAATCTGTCAGTCTACCACTCAGTAAGCAACATTTAAATACATAATAACTTCTAATAATTGTTTATTTACTTAAAAACGATGTGATATGTATCATGCATATAGAAAAATGTATAGTATTTACATGGACAATTTAAAAAACAATATCAATGTATATGTATCCATCACTCAGATTAAGAAATAGAACACCATAGAAGCCCTGTGTGTCCCTCCTCAGTTGCAACCATCTTCCTCCCTGCAAAGATAAGCATTACTCTGACTTTTGTGCTAATCATTGCCTTGTTTTAATTTATAGATATATCATCCATGTGTGCATCCCTAAATAATATATTCCTGCATTTAGGAAAGCTAAGTAGCAAGTACGAATCTTTCACCAAGCAAAGAGCAATGCTGCCACTATCAGATAAAGGATCTCAGGAGAAGATAAACTGATTATGACCTGGCTTCAGGTTCCCTGAGAGTTTATAAGCATCTCTTTTGGGGGGGTCAGTGGGCAAAAGCCTTAGGGAGTCCTGGAAAACCAGGATTCAGCATAGTTTGAGCAGCTGGACCAAATACTGGACATTTGGCAGACATATGGTCAGAGCGAGTGGACTGCTTTGTGTTTTCTGCTTCTAAACCCTCCACAGCTACCTCCAACTCTCAGGAGTATGCCCCAATAAAAATCTGTGGGGTGAAGACCAAAGCATGGGGGGAGAATAGGAACTTTGAATGCAAAGTACTGAAAAGAATTTCACACAGCTCATGGGAGAATTCTGTCTTCATCTACAAAGAAGATAAATGACAACAGGGATCTTGGAGATGACAGTGTTCAGTCAGTTTGTCTTTCTAGCTGCACTGTTCTAGTCTGAACCAGTGCCTTCTGTATCAGGTCCACAGCTGCCATTCTGGGATCTACCTCTTGGGACTTGCCTTCATCTCTCTCCTGGTTCCATTTCCTGTTTTTCATGTCCCACGTTTTGTCTTCATAGGTTTTTCAATGAGCAGTTTCTCCAGTACTTGTTTCTCAAGTAGGGTGGGCGATAAATTTTTTTGAGAAATTATACATCTGAAAATTATACAGCTGCCTAGCAGCCTGGAGGTGACAAAATGACCCAGGGATATAACTGGTTTACAAACAACTTTGAGCCGAGTCCTCCTTACTTTAGCTACGATTCTACTCCGCTCCCTTCCTTACTTATTACCAGGTCCAGAGGTATTTGAGTGCTGCCAATTCTCTTGCTTTTTTAGGATCCTGTGGTATGAACCAGGTTTGCTCTCAGTTGTCCCCGAGGTCAGGGTGGGACTTGGCTTTCTCAGTTGCCGCTTGTTCTCCTCTTTCCAATTTACAAAAATTTCTTCCTTTCGCTTCCTTTCCTGTTTGCCCTGTCTGTTCAAAACTCCCTTATATGTCATTTGGGTGGGTTTCAGGAAAGAACAAAATTAGATACACATGTACCCACCCTACTTTGGTAAGGTTAGCAGGACTGAAAAAAGTGATAAAAAGTAATAGTGATATTTTCTAAGGATATATACTAGATCCAGTCATAGTGAACATTAAAAATATCTCAGCCAGACGTGGTGGCTTATGCCTGTAATCCTGGCACTTTGGGAGGCCAAGGCAGGAGGATTGCTTGAGCCCAGGAGTTCAAGACCTGGGCAAGAAGTGAGACGTCTCTACAAAAAAAATTTTTAAAAATTAGGCTGGGCATGGTGGCTCAAGCCCGTAATCCCAGCACTTTGGGAGGCCAAGGTAAGAGGATTGCCTGAGCCCAGGGGTTCGAGACCAGCCTGGGCAACTTGGTGAGACTGCATCTCTATAATAAATCAAAAAATTAGCTGGGCATGATAGTGCACACCTGTAGTTCCAGTTGCTTGGAAGTCTGAGGCAGAGGGATCACCTGAGCCCAGCAGGTTGACACTGGGGTTGCTGTGAGTGTGCCACTGCACTTCAGCCTGGGTGACAGAGTGAGACTGACTGAAAAAAAAAAAAAAGAAAGAAGCAATAGCCGGGCGTGATGGCATACATCTATAGCCCTTACTACTTGGGAGACTGAGGGGGAAGGATCGCCTGAGCCCAGAAAGTTGAAGCTGTGGAAAGCTGTGGTCATGCTACTGCACTTCAGACTGGGCGACAGTCAGACTTTTACTCCAAAAAAAAAAAAATTGAAGTTTGTAAACTCCTTAAAACTCTTTCTCATAGTGAAATGTAAGTTAAGGAGCTATACATCAGGAAAATTTTACTTAGCGAAGGAAGAAAAAGTGGCATGACATTCCTAGTCTGGTAGCCCTAGTACTGCATGTGCGCCTGATAGTATCCATATCTATTTCCTCAATCATCTTATCTTCACCACCACGCCCATTCCCAACTCCCAAATTCCTTCCTTGGTGTGCTGTGGAATTCAAGACCAGACATTAACAAAATCCCCTATATCCCAAATTCTCTCTGCTATTTATCTAAGATTTCTTTGCCTCACTCTAACTGAAACATGACTTTCCCCTAAGGAAACTCCCTTCCTGCAGCCCTCCCAAACGGTGGCTGCTTTCTCTCCTGCACTGTCATCATGTCACTGGTGGTAGCTTTCCTCTCAGATAGGCCTCCACTGATCCTGGCCTTCTGGCATTCATGCCCTGTGGAGTCACCTCTCTCACTGAATCAGAGCTGACTGACCCCAGTGGAATGTGGTGTGAGTGACAGTTTGGAACTTTCAAAGTTAGGTCATAAAAGACTTTGTAGCTTTCACTTTAGTTGTCTTGGATTACCTGCTCTGAGGAAAGCCACTGCCATTCATGAAGACTCAAGCAGCCCCGTGGAGAAGTCCATGTAGAGAGGAATTGAGCCCCCAAACCAACAATCAGCACCAAGGTGCCAGCCATGTAAGTGAGACCCCTTGACAGTGGATCCTCCAGCCTAAGCCAGGTCTTCTGATGACTGGAGCCCTACATGATACTGAGGGCAACCTCATGAGACACTGTGAGCTAGACCTGTCCAACTGAGCTGTTCCAAATTTCTGACCTACAGAAACCATGAGAAGTAATAAATGATTCTTGTTGTTTTCTGCCACTAGATTTTTGGGTGATTTGTCATGTAGGTATAGTCATGGGGTGCCAGTGGATCCAGAGAAAAAGCAATCACCTTCCTTATTCCTGACTGTTACTTCCAGATGCTTCTCCTTCACTCTTCCCTAACACCCTAGCTTTGAATTTAATGTCACTTATGCCACCAACTACCTCTCCTTATTGCAGTCATCTACCAACTCACAATTCATGTTCCCTTTTTGTATTGAAGATTTTTGCTCCTTGCTCAGGGTAACTTTCTCCTATGCTACTCTTTCTATACTTAGTGATTTCAACAGTCACTAAGATTATGCTTTCAATCCCCGACTTCTTATTTCCTTGACCTCTCCCCAACAATCTTAACCACCACACTAGTCATGCTCTCATCAGAGAAATTACCTTGATAACTGCAACGTGTTCATAATCTCAATTTCAATCAATTTCTATCTTTCCAACTCATCACCACTGTCTGTTACCAGCAATTCTTTGGCCCCAAGTCGATTTACAAACCTTTCATCCTGACACGTTTCATTGTCCTTCACTCTCTTATAACCTTATCTTGTTTCTTACCCAGCTTGGATTGCAGGGGCTATCATGATTGCCACACCCTTGCATACATATTCATTTCCTTTGCATCTCTTGGGCCATAGCACACTCATCTGGTTAACATCCACCTTAGTCAAATTTAGCTCTGTGCATTCGGTGTTTGCACTTGTGCAACGGCAAGACAAAAATAAAAGATACAACTCTGCAGGCTGGTTTCAATTTATTTTTTTGAGTTATAATAGTTTAATTTTCATTTTATTTTATTTTTTTTTTGAGTTGGAGTCTCACTCTGTCACCCAGACTGGAGTGCAGTGGCCGCTCCCGGCCACCACAGCCTCCACCTGCTGGGCTCCGGCGATCCTTCCATCTCAGCCTTCCAAGTAGCTGGAACTACAGGCGCGTGCTACCATGCCTGGCTAATTTTTTGATTTATTGTAGAGATGAGGTCTCGCCAAGTTGCCCAGGCGGGTCTCGAACCCACAGGCTCAGGCAATCCACTCACCTCAGCCTCCCAAAGCGCAGGATTACAGGCTGAGCCACCGAGCCTGGCTTATTTTTGTTTTTTGAGTTAGAGTCTTACTCTGTTGCCCAGATTGGAGTGAGGTGGCACGCTCCAGTCACTGCAGCCTCCATCTGCTAGGCTCAGGCGATCCTTCCGTCTCCCCCTTCCAAGTAGCTGGAACTACAGGCGTGTGCTACCACATCCGGCTTATTTTTTGGTTTATTGTAGTGACCAGGTCTCACCAAGTTGCCCAAGCTGGTCTCGAACCCCTAAGCTCAGGAAATCCTCTTACCTCAGCCTCCCAAAGTGCTGGGATTACAGGCTTGAGCCACTGCGCCTGGCCTTATAATAGTTTTTTAATTATTTTAATTATTTTGGGTTTGATAGTTTTCAATTACTTGAAATAAGGAAAGCTACAAGAATAGTACAAATTCTTTCCACTCATCCTTTACTCAGATTCCCCCATTATTAACACTTCCATGTTTTCTTGATTTATTATTCTCTCTTGGCATATCATTTTTTCTGATATATTTTGAGAGTGAGTTCCCCTAAATACATCAGTGTATATAGTCATGTGTCACTTAAAAACTGGGATATAGTCTGAGAAATGTGTTGTTAGGCAATCTTGTTGCTGGGCAACATCTTAGAGTGCACTTACATATGTCTAGAAGGTATAGCCTGCTACACACCTAGGCTATATGGTATAGTTTATTGCTCCTGGGCTACAAATCTGTACATTGTGTTACCCTACTTAATACTGTAGGCAACTGTAACACAATGGTAAGCATTTGTGTATCTAAATATATCTCAACATAAAGGATACAAAAAGTATAAATACAGCGTTATAATTTTATATCACTGTCATATATGCAGTTCATGGTTGACCAAAACATAATTATGAGTTACATGACTGTATTTCCTAAAATAAGAACATTTTTATACTTAGCCATAGATAATTATATTAGTGGTCATAATATAACTATCAAAACCAGAAAATTAACATTGAATCAATACTATAATCTAATATACCCTTTATTCAAGGCTTTCCAGTTTTCCCAATATTCTTGAGCAAAAAAATTTTTTTTTCTGTTTCAGGATCCTATCCAAGATCACACACTGCATTTAGTTGCCAGATATCTCTAGTCTTTTTTAATATAATGCAATAATTTAGTCTTTTTTGCCTTTTATAACTTGACATTTTTGAAGATTTCAATCAATTATCTTCTAGAATGTCCTCTGATTTAATTGGTCTGATGTTTCCTCATGATTAGATTCAGATAATGCACTTCAGGTACTTTATGTAGTTTTGCATCTTGCTTTTGCTATTTGACAGTATTTCTTGTAGAGCTTTTTATATAAGTGCATTGTTTCTTCATTCGTTTTTTAGCTGTTATTTCTTCAAATATGCTTTCTGTCTCTCTCTTTTCCTTCTGAAACTCCCATTATGTGTCCCATAGTTCTTCTAGGTTCTGTTCATTTTTCTTCATTCTTTTTTGTCTTTCTGCTTCTCAGACTGGATAATCTTTATTTTATTTTATTTTAAATATGTAGTAAACAGCCGGGCTCGGTGGCTCAGCCTGTAATCCCGCGCCTTTGGGAGGCTGAGGTGAGTGGATTGCCTGAGCCCGCGGGTTCGAGACCCGCCTTGGCAGCGAAACCTCATCTCTACAATAAATCAAAAAATCAGCCGGACGTGGTAGTGCATGCCTGTAATTCCGGCTACTCGGAAGGCTGAGGAGGAAGGATCGCCGGAGCCCAGCAGGTTGAGGCTGCGGTGGCCGGGAGTAGCCACTGCACTCCAGTCTGGGCGACAGAGTGAGACTCCAACTCAAAAAAAAAAAAAAAAAATGTAGTAAACAATTCAGGGTTAGGTACATAAGCGGTCATTGTACTGGTGAAGTTTGAGCCTCCCAATTTTCCTTACTTCACCTGGTTTGAGATCAGGTATGCTTATTGATGTTATGTGCCCCGCCTCCCAGCAGTGTCCTGCTACTTAATACTTCTTGTAGTATTATGACAAATGTTCAGGGTCCACTTATGAATGAGAACATGTGGTACTCAGTTCTTTGTTTTTATGATAGATCACTGAGTATGATAGACTCTAAATCCATCCAAGGTGCTGCAAAGTCCATGATTTTGTCCTCCTTTATGGCTGCATAATATTCCACTATGTATATATACCACATTAAAAAAATCCAGTCCATTTTCAATAGGCAACATGTTTGGCTCCATGTTTTTGCTATTGTGAACATTGCTGCAATAAACATGCATGCACAGGTATTTTCTCTCTCTCTCTCTCTCTCTCTCTCTCTGTGTGTGTGTGTGTGTGTGTGTGTGTGTGTGTGTGTGTAATGACTTGAGTTCCTCTGGGTATATTCCCAGAAGAGGGATTGCTGGGTGGTATGGAAGGTCGATTTTTAGATTTTTTAGAATCACCACACTGTTTTCCACAGAGGCTATACTAATTTACACTCCCACCAACAATGTACAAGTGTTCCCTTTTCTCTACATCCTTGCTAGCATCTGTTGTTTTTTGAGTTGTTAATGATGACCATCCTGACTGGAGTTAGGTGGTACCTCAGTGTGTTTTTTTTTCTCTTTTAATTTTTATTTTGAAGTTGTGGTACAATTCAGGGTTAGGTATACAAATGTTCAATGTGCAGATACCCTTATTGATGAGATGTGCCCCCCTTCCCCAGGTGGATATTGACTACTATCAATCCCAACTACCCACCCCCTACCCCCTACCTCCCTCCCCTCAGTTTCCCACTGCTTTCAATCCCCTTTTTACAGTAATACGGTAAGTGTTCAAGGTCCACTTATGAGTGAGAACATGTGATACTCATCTCTTTGTTTCTGTGAGAGATCACTCAGTATTATAAGTTCTAATTCCATCCATGTTGCTGTGAAGTTCATGATTTTGTTCTTCTTTATGGCTGAGTAATATTCCATTGTGTATATGTGCCACATTTAAAAAAAATGCATATTATATATTTTTTATTTTAAAGTTGTGGGGTACAGTTAAGGGTTAGGTATACAAATATTCATTGTGCAGGTACCCTTGTTGGTGGGGTGTGCCCCCCTTTCCCCAGACAGATATTGACTACCGTTAATCCCACCTCCCTTCCCCTCCCTGCCCCCCCAATAGTTTCCCACCACTGTCAATCCTTTTCTTATAGTATTACGGTAGTTGTTCAAAGTCCACTTATGAGTGAGAACATGTGATGCTCAGATCTTTGTTTCTGTGAGAGTATTATAAACTCTAATTCCATCCAAGTTGCTGCAAAATTCATGATTTTGTTCTTTTTATGGCTGTGTAATATTCCATTGTGTATATGTACCACATTTTTTTCATCCAGTCCTCTTTTGATGGGCAGCACGGTTGGTTCCATGTTCTTGCTATTGTGAACAATGCTGCGATAAACATATGTGTGCAGGTATCTTTTTTATAGAGTGATCTGTGTTGTTCTGGGTATATCCCCAGAAGGGGAATTGCGATATCATTCCCCAAGCTTTCTTTCTAAGCTTTTCCAATTGTCTATTGTTTGTCTTAACTCTTTTTTTTTTATAAACAATATTTTTTATTATGATATTGTGGGGTACCGTTAAGGGTTAGGTATACAAATATGCTTCGTTCAGGCAACCTTGTTGATAAGAGGTGTCTCCCCGTCCCCAGACAGATGTTTACTACCATTAATCCCATCTCTCTTCCCCTCCCTCCCCCCCATAGTTTCCCACCACTGTGGCTTCTCCTTCCCTAGGGTAATTGTCTCAGCCATGGGAGAGTTCTGAGTAAGGTGAAATGAAAGCAAGTAGGCAGGTTCTTTGAGCCTTCGGGGAGCAACCAGACAGGCCAAAGCAAACAGATACAATTATTTGAGAATAAGATCTATATTGTTACTTGTGTTACTAGGAACCAGGATACGGGCTATTATGGAGTGGGGGATGGTACCAGGGTAAGTTAAAATAAAATGTCACAAAGCTCTCTTACTGACTCAGCTATGTTTTTCTTAATTAAGCATTCCCCTGATTGTTCTAAAGTTTTGATTGAATTTCAGAGTTCCAAATAAGTTGGTCTGACAGTTCTTGCCAGATTATTTGTTGCTTTGGTGGAATTACAGATTTTTGGAATTTTCTCCTCTGGCATTTTTATTGGTTGTTTCTCCTTCTCCTTCTCCTTCTTCTTTTCCTCCTCCTCCTCCTCCATAGAATTCCAAATTTTATTTTATTTTTTAACTTTTTTTAATTTTAAGGATGTGGGGTACAATTCAGCATTAGGTATACAAATATTCATTATGCATGTGCCCTTGTTGATGGGGTGTGTCCCCCTACCCCAGGAGACTCCCACTACTGCCAATCTCACTTCCCCACCCACATCCCAGAGTTTCCTGCTACTGCCCATCCTTTTCTTATAGTATTATGATAATTGTTCAAGGTCCACTTATGAGTGAGAACATGTGACACTCAGTTCTTTGTTTCTGTGAAAGATCACTCAATATTATAGACTCTAAGTTTATCCAGGTTGCTGTGAAGTTCATGATTTTGTTCTTCTTTATGGCTGAGTAATATTCCACCATGTATATGTACCACATTTTAAAAAATCCAGTCCTCTTTTGATGAGCAACACGGTTGGTTCCATGTTCTTCCTACTGTGAACAATGCTGTGATAGACATATGTGGGAAGGTATCTTTTTGATAGAGTAATTTACGTTGTTCTGGGTATATTCCCAGTAGGGGGATTGCGGGGTCATATGGAAGGTTGATTTTTAGATCTTTTAGGAATCGTCACACTGTTTTATACAGAGGCTGTACTAGTTTACACTCCCACAAACAGTTTAAAAGTGTTCCCTTTTCACTGCATCCTCTCCAACATCTGTTGTTTTTTGAGTTATTGATGATAGCCATCCTGATTGGATGTTATCTCAGTATAGTTTTAATTTGCATTTCTTTGATGGCTAGTGAGGCTGAGCATTTTTTTCATGTGTCTGCTGGCTGTTTGTATGCCTTCTTTTGAGAAGTATCTGTTCATATCTTTTGCCCACTTTGTAATGGAGCTGTTTTTTTCTTTTTAGCACGTTTGAATTCCTTGTAGATCCTAGATGTTAGGCCTTTATCAGACATACAGTTGGCAAATATTTTTTCCCAGTCTGTAGGCTGTCTCCCTACTCTCTTGATGGTTTCTTTGGCTTTGCAGACGCTTGTCAGTTTGATGAGGTCACTTGTCTATCTTATCTCTTATGGCAACCATGGGCACTTGGGGTTTTGATCAGGAATTGGTTGCCAGTTTCAATTTCTGTAGGGTGTCTCCTGCATCTTCTAAGGTTCTTATGGTTTGAGGTTTTACATTTAGGTCTTTGATCCCTTTAGAGCTGATTTTTGTGTATGGTGATAGGTAGGGATCTTGTTTTAATCTTCTGCATGTGGTCAGCCAGTTTTCCCAATACCATTTACTGAATAGGTTCTCCTCTTCCCAGTGGTTGATAGTGGAGGCTTTGTCAAAGATGAGTTGGTTGAGAAATTGAGGTTTTTCTTCTGGAATCTCTATCCTGTTCCATTGGCCTATATGCCTGTTCTTGTAACAATACCAGGCTGTCTTGATTATTGTAGCTTTATAATAGAGTTTAAAGTCTGGGAGTGTGATACTTCCTGTTTTGTATTTTTTTGCTGAGGATTGGGTGATTCGTGGTCATATATGTTCCCATATGAATTCCTATATTGTCATTTCCAGTTCTGAGAAGAATGTTGCTGGTAATTTAATGGGTATTGTATCACATCTGTAGATTGCCTTGGGTTGGATGGACATCTTAACAATGTTGATTCTTCCAATCCATAAGCATGGAATATTTTTCCATTTGTTTGTACCATCTTTGATTTCTTTGAGCAGTGTTTTGTAGTTTTCATTGTAAAGGTCTTTCACATCTCTGGTTAGGAAGATATCAAGGTATTTATTTATTTATTTATTTTCTGGCTATTGTGAATGGGATTGTGCTTTTTATTTGGGTTTCTGTTTGTTTATTGTTGGTGTATAGAAATGCGACTGTCTTTTGCACACTGATTTTTTTACTGTGAGACTTTGTCAAAGTCCTTTATCAGTGCAAGGAGGTTTTTGACAGATTCTCTTGGGTTTTTGAGGTATAGAATCATGTCGTCTACAAAGAGGGATAACTTGACTTTCTCTTTTCCTTTTGGGATACCCCTGATCTCCTTCTCTTGTCTGATTGCTCTAGCTAGGACTTCCAAAACTATGTTGTAAAGCAGAGGTGAGAGTGGGCATCCTTGTCTTATTCTGGTTTTCAGGGGGAAATTGTTCTAATTTCTGTCTGTTTAGCAGTATGCTGGGTGTGGGCTTCTTGTAGATGGCTCTTACTATTTTGAGGTATGTTCTATCTGTGTCTAGATGTTTGAGGGTTTTAATCAAGAAGGGTTCTGGATTTTGTCAAAAGCTTTTCCCACATCTCATGATATAATCATGTGGTTTTTGTTTTTGCATCTGTTGATGTATTTAATTACATTTATGATCTTATGAATATTGAACCAGTTCTGCATCCCAGGGATGAAGCCTACTTGGTTGTGGTGGGTAATTTTTGAGATGTGTTGTTGAATTTGATTTGCAAGGATCTTGTTGAGAATTTTAGCATCTATGTTCATCAAGGATATTGGCCTGTAGTTCTCTTTCTTTGTTGGATCTTTACCTGGTTTGAATATCAATGTGATGTTAGCTTCATAAACTGATTTGGGGAGAGTTCCTTGTTTCTCGATTGCCTGGAATACTTTCAGTAGGATTGGTATCAGTTCCTCCTTGTATATTCTATAGAATTCTGCTGGAAAACCATCTGAATCAGGGCTGCTTTTTGTAGTTTTCTTACGACATAGTCAATTTCCTGGATGGTTATTGATCTATTTAGGGTCTCGATTTCTTCTTGTTTCAACTTGGGGAGTTTATGTGATGTCAGAAAGTCCTCCATTTCCTTTAGGTTTTCAAGTTTGTTTCCATATAAGTGTACATAGTAGTCTCTGATAATCTTTTGTATTTCTTCGGGGTCAGTTGTGACTTGATCTTTTACATTTCTGATTGTGTTTATTTTGGCTTTTTCTCTCTTTTTCTTGATCATTCTAGCTAGGGACCATCAATCTCATTTATCCTTTTAAAGAACCAGCTTTTTGTTCCAAATTTTAATGGTTGCAGGTATTGTTGATGAATGATTCCAGACTCTGTAAAATAGTTAAGATGGCTTATTCTGAGCCAAATGTAAGTGACCTTAGGCCTGTGGCACCCATCCCCAGAAGGTCCTGAGAATGTGTGCCCATTATGGTTGAATTGTAGCTTGGTTATATATATTTTAAGAGGACAGAAATTATATTGGTTTGGTCCAGAAAGGCGGAGTATCTCTAAGCAGGGGGCCCGCAGGCTGTAGGCGGATTTTAAAGATTTCCTGACAAATACAGTAAGTCTCCTACATATGAACAAATTCTATTCTGAGAACACATTTGTAAGTCCAACAAAATTAGCCTAGGTATCCAACTAACACAACTGGCTATACAGTAAGGTACCAGATACATCCCTGCTACTTTTATTCTTGCTCCTGGACATCCCGTGCAATAAAGATACTGTACTACTGTACTCTGTACAGTACTATACAGTAAGTACACAAAAGTGCAACCACTTGTGGAGGATGCATGCATGTGACAATATATGCCAGATACAAGAACTAACTTATGTGAATGCACTTTTGCATCTTTGAAAGTTTGCAATTTGAAGGTTTGTGTGTAGGGGACTTACTGTAGTCAGCTAGCATTATCTAAGGAGTTTCTAAAGTAGTAAAGGAAATGGGCAGTTTGAGGAATGATAAGGGAGTCAGGCTTCTTGGTATGTAGATGAAGCTTCATAGGTGACAGACTTGAGAGTAAGAAAGTGTCTTGAAAGGTGCCCAGGGTCCCCAAAACCCCAAAAGACAGCTTTACAGCCTCATAAAATACTTTGATTTTATTTCTTTATCTATTATATGATGTTATGCAGTGCTAGGTTGGAAAGTAAACTACATTAAATCATTAACGAAAAACCTATCTTTCCAGGCCTCCTTAGTTAGAAACTTGGCAAATAAAGAAAAAAGGTCAGAGTTTAGTCCTTAGTACATAACTTATTTAACCAGTCCTCTATGAATGATTATTTGCTTCCAACTTTTACTGACTCAAACTATTTGTTGATGAATAACTTTGCACATTATTTTGCATATGTGCAATTAAATCTATAGGAAAAATCCCAGAAGTTGGTATTGCTGCAATAGTATATACAATTTATAATTTTTATAGTAATTGCTAAATTTGGTATATCATTTTACACTTTTACCATGAGAGTTCCTGTATCCCCATGGTCTTGTCAACAGAATGCATTGTGAAGGTTAGGTGACAGGTGAAAAATAATATTTAAGTGTGGTTTTCATTTTTTATTTATTTTAGTCCAAGTGAAATTGAGGGTATTTTTGTATTTCTTTTTCTGTAAACTTTCTGATGTAAATTTTAACAATTTTTAACTTGACTATGATTCTTCCAAAGTTTCAAAGTACTCTTTATCTACCGGGGTGCCAAAAAAATGTATACACATTTTAAGCGATGTTATCTATGTATTACTATTCAAAGTTGAACTGAATTATGGTAGCAACGTGTAGTATGACATTCACTCAAAAGATGGTGTCAATCAAATTAATGTCATCATGCAACAGGCAGGGCAGTCAAAGAAAATGGTGGAAGCACGGTTGTCATTTGAAGAGCGCAAGACCATTTTGAAGTGGTATTTGAAATTCGAGAACATTGTGGAAGCACAATGACAAGGGAGGCATAAGTATGCAGCAGAACCTCCAACACACCTCCTAACAATTGCATGTATTCGTGATAAGTTTGAGATGCATGGTACTGTGTGTGATGTGCACAAGGGGAGATCCGGGAGGCCTTGCACAGAAACAAGTCCTGCAGTAGTTGCTGTAACCAGAAGTGTCTGGACACTTATGGTAACATATTTGAGCACCTCTTGTAACTGCAGAAGTCAAATGTGATTTGTATTCATCTTTTGTTATCGGTGTGTATTGAGTATTACAATTTTAATACAGTTTTTTCCTTTCTTAAAATGTTTATACCGTTTGTTGGCACCCTCTGTATTCGTGTGATCTTAATTTAAATACATGACCATTAATCTCAATTAGGCGTTTGTATTACCCAGCAATCCTGTTTCATATATTAGTCAGTTCATTTTCCTGTGCTTCTAAGTATTTCATGATTATTTCTTCAAATATCCAGCAACTTTTCCTCTATTTTCACTTTCACCTTATGTTCTACTTCACTGAAAAATATCAATGCTCTTCAGCCAAAGATCAGCAGGAAAAATACCTGCAGTTGAACATTGGGTTTATTGACTCAGTGCAATGAGTGTGAAAACAGACCATGGAGGTCCATGAGGACATCTCAGTGAGGGTGTTAGAAAGGATTTAATACAGTATTTGATTTTGTGTTCAGTGATTCTAGCAGGAGGATTTCAGACGTGGAGCTTTGTCCTTGATGAGACATTATCAGGAAGCTGTGGTAGACTATCACATTGGAGATTAGGAAAAAAAGTAAGAAAAAAAAATCAAGAGGTTGTGGTAATTCTATGATGGGAATCTTAATAAATCGTCTCTAGAAGGTGGGTGGAATAAAGTGAAGCTAAAACTGTGATTGGGAAAGAAATAGCAGACAGTCATACTAGGCAGCATAGGGAGACAGTCGTTTTTATGGTGTGAACTACGTCCATGTTTTTGTCTGTGTTTAGACATGATTACACGGTGGCCTTGTTTTTGTCTTATACTGTCATGATCACAGAGTGGTCTTGTTTAATACTGGTGTTCTGAGAATTTTTTTTATGTCCAACAGAACACAGTTTATGCAGTTTTGAAGGACAAGGATAGAAATCTGTTCTTTGTTGATAATCTAATTAGGTACTTTAGTTTGTAATATGTATGTTTAAAATATACTCAACATCTGACTTTTTGTGGAACTGAAATAAGCTTTTCCTTCTCTTCAACTTTACATTATGGTTTCTAAACATACAGAAACAGTAAAAGAATCGCTGAACAGTGTTAGATCCTCCATGTAGATGCGATAATTGTTAGTTTTGCTATTTTGTTCTCTCATCATTCATCTCTGTTGAAGCCTTTGAAAGCAAGTTGCAGACATCATACTTCACTCCTAAATCAGCACAAGTTTTCGAATAATAAAGACATCTTGCAACATAACCACAAATTATTACTTATCTATAAAAGAATACGCATAAACGTATCCATACATCATTCATCACTCCCTAACATCAACTCTAGTAGACAGACACTTCATATTCAATCTTCCTCAGTTGTTCTAGAATGTCTTTTATAGCTGTTTGGTTGGGAGCCAAGGATCTGCAATTCTCCAACAGCTCTGTATCTGGCGCTTTAATCCCTGATTTGAAGGAACAAGAGTTTCCGGCTCACTTCACTGCTTCGCACACTGGGGCAGGGTAGACCATTTCAGGGCAGGCACAGGCGTTTTAGGTTGGGCACTAGGTCAGGCTCATCCTGACCCCTGATCAAGATCAGCCTCCCCAGGCTAACAAATGTTAACAGCCACCTTTAGGAGTTCGCCAGAGGCAACGGTACTCCATCACCGCCAGAGGGCGCAAAGCGCCCGGGCGGGAGGTGCTCGGAGGGCCGGCAGGAGAGGCGCGCGGGGCCAGGGGTCCGGAGCGCGCGCCAGGACGCCCCCTCCCAGCCGTGGGGCGCGCGGGGACGCGCGTGCGCGGTCGGCGGCGGCGGAGGCAGCCGCGATGGAGGGCGCCTTGACCGGCCGCCAGGTAAGCGGCCTTCGCTGGGGCACGTTCCCAAGCGGTGGCTTTACCCGGCCGTTTTCCGCACGCTGGTTGCCAGAACCTTCTCAGGTGACAGTTCGTTCTTCCGTTCTCTTTTCTCGGCGCGCTTTGGAGTGTTTGGAAAGTTGTTACGCAGGAGATGGGGGGCCCCTGGGCGTCGAGGGCTCGACTTGGGTCCCGAAGTGTCCTGGGTTGATGTCCCAGGGCCAGGTGTCCCAGCCTCAGGTCCGTGGAGTCAGGCTCTGCGGCCGTGATTCCGACCCGGTGTCACGTTCTTCCAGCCTCACCCCCTTGCTTTCAACTTGTGCCCTGACAAAAGGGCCCGGGTGGTTGAAATCA
Source organism: Cephalopachus bancanus (assembly GCA_027257055.1). Classification (NCBI taxonomy): domain Eukaryota; kingdom Metazoa; phylum Chordata; class Mammalia; order Primates; family Tarsiidae; genus Cephalopachus; species Cephalopachus bancanus. Next base: position 11,197,431 of record JAPVLO010000022.1, on the reverse strand, counting down.
CTGTCCTGTCAATCAAGTTTTGGGGTTCATCTTGTTTTGCTATTGGTTTACTACCCGAATTGACAAAATGGAAAAACTTGTTTGTTAGTATTCAGGGTGACAGCCTACTTTGGTTGCAAGGGTGTTTGCATTTCTGAACACTGTCTTTTTACACTGGTTGTGTGTGTGTGTTTTACTTTTCGAGGACTGCATTCACTTCTTTTGAAGAGCATTTAATAGTTTATGGATCTGTTGAGGCACGCCAATGACTGTTGAATGAGTACATGAATGAATGTATTATTTCAACTGATTCTCAGAACATTACCATGAAATGATCAAGGTAGATATTCATGAACCCAATAGTCGTTGATTCAACTTTGTTCCTGGCATTGGGTGTTTGGTATAAGATGGTGAGTAACACAGACGTGATTTCTGCTCTCAAAAAGCTTATTGCCTAGACTAGAGAGAATTATTTCCTCTACTGTAGAGTTAAGGAAACATTTAGAGAGATTAACTCTGCAAAGAGATAGGAATCTGTTATAGACACCCTAGAAAGCCAGAATGGGCCCCTCACCCCAAATTTGTTTCAGGTGTAGAAACTGATGATGCCACTCATACACCATGAGGAAAAAGTCTTTTACTTACATAATTGAAGTCTCTGGGGAGAGTAGGGTGGGCCTCTCAAGCAGCACCAAAATGGCTTAAAAGAGCAAGCAAAGGAGACTGGCTCCAGGATTTTACTGTGGTTAGAGAGTAGGGCCGGAGTGAGGGCTCCTGTGCGTGGACGGGGTCTGCTTGGTTTGAATCTCTCACCTACCACAAAGGAAAGAGCACTCAGAATTTCTTAGCTTGTACAGATGATTGGCAGATGAGGAAGAGGGAGGGGTGAGGCTTAAAAAAAATGTTTGACCCATATCTGAAATGTACCATTTTCATTGAATTGAATTTGAACTTAAGTAAGCCTTAAGGCTCTCTGTGTGGCCTATAGCCTAAAACCAGGAAGGAAGGTGAAAGTTCTATTGAAAGCCTTGATCAAGAGCCCAGAGTTGTATTCTGAGGAATGAAATGTATTTTGAGAAACAAATGGTCACTATCAGTAATGTCTGGAGCCCTGAAGGGGGTAGGGGTATCTTGGTGAGGCCTAGTATTATGTCATTAACATATGTAGAGACATGTGTGACCTTGATTTCTATTTTCTGTATTGTGAAACAAGAAAGTCCCAGAGTTCTTTACCCTACAGGGGACAACCCTCAGGGAGAGTCACAAGAATCTGTAAAAATGTGCAGATGGAACCAGTTGTTGACCAGAGCATTCAGTGTTAAGGTGACATCCTGAAGTTTAGCCAGTTGTGTTGTCTCTTGGGTCTTGTCCTTTTTCAGGGACATCCTGGTGAAGGAATGAAAAGCAACAGGTCTACAATGAGCTCCATCATGTATAATAATGGTGAGGCTGTCTGTAAAGTATACAAACTCCTGTTGCTGTTTGCTCAGTTGAACCCCAGTTGCTCCCAAGTTGACAAAGCATCCAAGAGGGCATGGCCTCCAGCACCATGGCATCTGCCTAGGCAGTGAGGACAAGGGAGACCATGCCTTCCTGCGTATGGCATGTGACAGAAGGCCCAGATTTGGCTCTGTCCACTAGTAAGGAGGCCTTGTTGACTGTGCTGAGCTTGCAGGGTGCTGCTTCCATGACTTGGGGTGTGATGGGTAGCTGGGTCTAGAGGGTCATGGGCTCAGGACTTGTCAGATCTTCTATTTCCAGAGTGCTGCTACCAATTCCTGCTGTAATGGCAGATGCTGTGGGGCTGAGAATTTTCTTGCATCAGAAGCCTGTGGACAATTTATGGACATTATGGGTGGTCCAGAGGCTCATGAGTTATGAGAATAGTTACTAAAGTCTCTGCAGTGAAGCTCTGTGTGTGTGTGTATCTGTGTTTTGGGGATGAGCTAGGGGATAGTACTAATGAGAATATCTGTTGTATTTTCACAAATTCTAGAACCTTTAAAGGGGTTGCATTCAGGATAGTCACAGCATAAATGGGCTTAAGTAAAATTTGTAAATGAGGATTATTTTGTCTCTAGAATTTAAAAAGGGCTAAAAGGTATTGGACTTGTTTTAATGTTGTTGGTGCCAAGAGGATCAGTAGCTGGCTGTTTCTTGATAGTGCCAGGGATGGAGTGGTCCTTGGTTTACCAAATAATTTTCAGAAATTTAACCAAGGTGGCAGGCCATACACTATGTATATGACAGTGGACCATCCCTCTTTTTAGAGCTCCTTTTGAGTATGTCAAAAGACTGTCCTCGGAGGAGGATGTCATTGGTGTAATGTCACAACTGTGCTCCTGGAGAAAATTGGATGCAGTTAAGATCTTGTCTGAAAGGTACTCTGTGGTTAGCTAGGTCGGGGTAGATTGTGTCTGTCTGGAGGCGAAGAGCTTGTTGAAAGAGGCACTGAACGGAGCATAGTAGCCAAATCTATAATGGCACATTGCTTACTAATCGTGGATTGGATAGTAATTTATTTTCTTTTTTTAGTTGGATTCTCACTCTGTCACCTAGACTGGAGTGCAGTGGCCGCTCCCGGCCACCGCAGCCTCGACCTGCTGGGCTCCGGCGATCCTTTTCGCCTCAGCCTTCCAAGTAGCTAGAACTACAGGCTACCACACCCGGCTAATTTTTTGATTTATTGTAGAGATGAGGTCTCGCCAAGTTGTCCAGGTGGGTCTTGAACCCGCTGGCTCAGGCAATTCACTCACCTCAGCCTCCCAAAGCACGGGATTACAGGGTGAGCCACTGCGCCTGGCTGGATAGTAATTTCAATAGTGTGTTGGGGATAGGGGCCTTCATGGGTAAGAAGGATACTACATCAAGGATGCAGTATCCACTATGATGTGCCATTCATTCTTTTCAAGTTTAACAGGCCAAATTGGGCTGTTAAATGGAGAAGCAGTAGGGATAATCACTCTTTCACTAAGTAGGTCTTACATAATAAGTTTCAGTCCTTGGAGGACCTATTTTATTTTACATCGGATTGTATTATTTTAACTAGGGGTTGAGGGTGGTGGTCCACGGGGTCCCCTTTTTTTGAAAGCCAATTTGTAAGCTCTGATGACTTGATTTTAATTCATTACTCATTGGATCAGAGTATCCATAGCCACTGTGGGATATTTTATGGCAACATATACCATGACCATGGAGAATTTAGGCAAAGCAGTAGTTCTGTTGGTTAAGGTGAGGCATGCCTACTTGTCTGCTTCATGTTGAGTAACTCCACTAGTATTTTAGGGGATACCATGTTTAAATGTAGGGATCTCCAGGTATAACTAATTTGAGCCCCAGTATTGATTAAAGCCATGAAGATTTTTCCAGTTGCTACATTTTTGCACATGTTGAAGTAAATTCAGAACCTGTGGTTATTTTTATTTTTATTTTATTTTTTTTTTAATTGGAGTCTCACGCTGTTACTCAGGCTGGAGTGCAGTGGCATGTTCACGGCCACCACAGTTGTGACCTGCTGAGCTCAGGTAATCCCTCCACCTTAGCCTTCCAAGTAACTGGGACTATAGGCGTGCACCACCATGCCCGGCTAATTTTTAGATTATAGAGATGAGGCCTTGCCAAGTTGCCCCGGCTGGTCTTGAACCCATGGGCTCAGGCAATTCTCTCACCTCAGCCTCCCAAAGTGCTGGGATTCTAGATGTGAGCTACCCCGCCTGGCCTTCAGAACCTATGTTATAGAAGCAAAAAAGCCAGTCTTTCTCTTTTGTTATATAGATTGTTTTAATAAATTTTGTATGTCCAACTATTACGGTCTCCCGTTTCAGTTTTGTTGTTGTTGTTCATTTGTCTCCCCCCCATCTAGGTTTGTTTGTTTCTTTCTCCCCTCTTTTTGGAGGTTACTAGATACACTTCAGGTGGAGGGGGCCCTCTCAGCCCTTTCATATTTACAAATTTCTTCTCCAGAGAGCCTCAAATAGCTATCATCATGGTTATGGCTTTCCCCGTGGCAATGGTTACTTGAAGGGTTTAAGAACCTAAAGCTTGAGTGGGGTTTGACTTACCCTTTTGCTTTTTGCCACAGTGGTGCCACAGGTGCTTTTCCTTACAACCCTGAGGACCAGGGTCTTTGTTGCAACAGAGTCGTTGGTGGCAGCAGCAGCAGAGTTATTTCAGGATCCTGTGAGCCATGTGCTCTCATAACGGCTGCTTTTCCCTACCTGCCCACCAACCCTCAGCTCCTTATTTTCTTCTGTTTCTTTCTTTTAACTCCCCAATGACTGCTTCTTCATGAGCAACCACCACATGGTCCCATATCTTGCCAGAGTATAATCATTGCCCTGAGTGCTCTTTAGATTGGGGGCCAATACCTGTTCAAGACATCTCAATCACTCATTTAAACTCCATTGTTTGTATAAATCAGAGCTTATTTACTATTTCTCTATTGGTGGACAGTGAAGTTATTTCCACTTTCTTAGTATTACTAACATTCTTGACTCCATGTGTACATTAAATTGCTGCATTGTGGTATATGTACATCTAAGACCCCACTGAACATTGCACATTGTTCAAAGTGGTTGTACCAACTGATATCCCCATTACATTGTTTTTTTTTTTTTTTTTTGAGTTGGAGTCTCACTCAGTCGCCCAGACTGGAGTGCAGTGGCCGCTCCTGGCCACCGCAGCCTCGACCTGCTAGGCTCCAGCGATCCTTCTGCCTCAGCCTTCTGAGTAGCCGGAATTACAGGCGTGCGCTACCACGCCCGGCTGATTTTTTGATTTATTGTGGAGATGAGGTCTCGCTGCCCAGGCAGGTCTTGAACCCGCGGGATCAGGCATTCCACTCACCTCAGCCTCCCAAAGGCGTGGTATTACAGGCTGAGCCACTGAGCCCGGCTACATTGTATTTTTACTGTTTAATTGTTCCTCTGGCAGACTAAACTTCTGGAGACTAGGATTTTGTTTTATACATCTTTGTATCCCTAATGACAACGAAACTACCTAGCAAATAGTAGTAGTTGGAAAGCCTTTGTTGCATGTATAAATGTATAAACTATAGAAGCAAAAGAATAGATGTCTTCTAAACATTTAAATATTGTCCTTTTAACATTAATTTGTGTGTTTTGAACATTAGCGCTCCTCTTTTAAAAATTGCCATTTCTCAATAAGTAGTTTAAATGGTTTGATGTTTGTTTCCAGGCAATAAAAGAAGGGGATTCAAGCCTTGCCACTGAGTTACAGGAGGAGGTCGAGGAAAATCCCAGCCCAACTGTGGATGAGAATAATACCGTGTCAGCTAGGAAACAGGGACCAAATTCGCATAATTGGAGTGGTGACTGGAACTTTTGGGTAATTTTAAAAATACAGCTTAATTTAAATCTTGGATACACATTTTCTTTAGGTCTACAACAATTGACATAATGTTTGTGCATTTTTCCTTAGCTTCTATAATTTTGATGGTTAGGTTTGCGTCTAGAGTCCCAAAGACATTTCTGATTACTTCTTTGACCACTAGAATGCACTGTTGTCTGGTTTGATGGAGTGGAATTATCTGCTTCAATTTCCTTGTGAGAAAATGACACCAGAGAATTGGATTCCACTTGCACTGTAGCTCACTGTATTGGCAAGAGACCAATATTACATAGAAACCATGGTTCTGAGTGTTACTGAGAAACCAGCTATCTAGCATAATTTTGATTTAAAAAAATCAACTCCTGTACTTAAAAGGAAGTTTAATAATGTTTGATCTATAGTGTATAAAGACTAGAAGATGGACTTTACAGTTAGGAGTGTCATATTCTTGTTTGCATTGTGTTCACTTGGTTGTATAACCTGGATGTGCTTCAGGTTTCCCCACTGTAAACTGAGACTTCTACTTGTTGATCAGGTACAGTAAGATCTTAGAGTCTTCTTGTAAGAATAATATTTCTGTTACCATATGAAAGCTAACATTTTTTATATTAAAAGCCTCATTCTAAATCTAGCAATTCCTGTGAGTATTATGAGCCACTAAAAAGAATCTGGTATAAGACAAACTATAAATGAAATTTGTGTAAGATTATAAGGCGTATATAGTTCCAATTAGTTCATTAGAAAGGTGATCTCTTAAGGGTTAGGTAACCCTGGTAGCAGATTTTCTTATAATTATAGAGTAGACTAAAAAAGTTGTAATATTAGCAGGTTATAAAGATTAGTACAAATGTCATCGTTTTGTTCATAATTAGCAGTTCAGTTCATTGGAATGTTACTGAATCTTAACATGACTAAAGGTTCTGACTTCCTATTAAGAAACTTAATGTCATAAGCTTTTTTGAACCATTTCCTAAGGAAAATAGTTAATTGCTAAGAAATATACCAAAATAACAACACATCCTAAAAACCATGTCATCTATATAGAGTATATTATTTTGGCCACATTTAGAAAAGGTTTTTGACTACTGTGGCGTTTTGACCCTTCTGCACTGTGATTTTTATACTTTATGTTATATATAGATTGAGGAACTTTCATAGGTACTAAGGCTATGTAGCTATAGGACTAAGTAGTTACTGTGGTTACTACAGACTTAAGAAAAGACTAGTACAACAAAAGGGAAAAACAAAGGAATGAGATAATTTAGAAATAGGAGAGAGAAGAAAAGAGGTATGTGTTCTAGATCCTTGCTACTAAACATGTAGCCTGTGGGGCCAGCAGACTGTGCATCACCTGTTAGGTGAATTAGAAATCAGAATCTTGGGCCCAATCCAGACCTACTGGATCAGAACCTTCATTTTCCACAAGATTTCTTGGTAATATACATGTTTATTAAAGTTTGAGAACACTGGCTTAGTGTCAGAGGTTTGCTTTTGGTCAGATACTTTAAGGATTTTTTAATATGAATTTACATAGAATAGATTTAAAGACAAATACAGGATCTCAGAAATTTTACAGACTTTTCCGGAGGTCACTCACCCAGAAACCAGAACTATCAATAGCTCAGAAGCAAACAAAAACAATGACCCTGCAGAGCTAAGTTAGAGTCCATGCTGATATATCTGGTAATAGGAGAATGCCTCAAATCTTCATCTGGAGTTTCTTTAATGTATATTTGCCATTTAAAAAATAAGCTTAAATAAACTGAACAGGATATTGGAGACAGGAGAATTTGTTGGTAATAATAAAACATAGCAGTAAGAAATGATAGCAGAAGCTAAAAAAAGTATAGAAACCTGGGCCTTTTAATGAGGAGGTCAAAGGACTGTGCAACTAAGTTGACTCTAATACAGTACTGTAACAGTAGAAAGATGTTTTAGAAGTCTGGAAAATAAATAAATCATTTTTTTCTCTGCCATTTTAACTTCATCTGTATCCACTGACTCCATCATGTTGCTTTTCTCTTTTCCTTGTTCTCCCCACAATAAAGTTGGTATTGAATGAAAACAGTAAGATGGGAAGTTTACTGAGGGATCCAAAACTGACACAAGATAGATAAGCCAGGTGTCATAGTTTGCACCTGTAATCCCAGATACTCAGGAGACTGAGGTGGGAGGGTCACTTGAGCCCAGGAGTTGGAATCCAGCTTGGACAATATAGTAATACCCCATCTCTAAAACAAACAAACAAACAAACAGACAGACAAAATGAAAACAAAACACAAGACAAGTAGCATAACAGGAAGGTATCATAATGCACATGACTTGATAATTAAGCAAAGAATTAAGAATGAGCCATTTCACTGGAACACAATAGAATCTTGAATTGTGCTTTTTCACTTTAGGAAGGTTTCTACCAAAAGGATTGATAACTTTAAAGTTTTAGTATTTAAATAGTTAAGCTACAGGGATCTGGAAAATTCATTAATGTAGAATAACTCATATATTCTAGCCTGGCTAAGTCACTGTCCCACAGATGTGAATTTGGAAGGCTGCATAATATAATTGAACACACTGTAAGTTGGGGACAGCACCTCTGGAATTGGTATGTCTGTTCTGTCTTGTGTGTTTTCAGTGTATGGTGATCTTGAATATGTTGTATAATCTGCCTGACCTCAGTCACTTCACCTATAAAATTAGAGATTGGGTCACAATATTATAATACTCACATGTCTTTTAAAATTTTTCTTTTTTTATTTTAAAGATGTGGGGTACAAGGCAGGATTGGGTACATAAGTGGTCATGCATGGTGAAGTTGGGGCCTCCCATTGGGTCTCACTTCTCCTGAATTGGGATCATACACACTTATTAGTGTTGTGTGTCCCCTCACCTCTGTTCCCTGGCAGTGTCCCACTACTGCCAATCCCTTCTCTGTAGTATTATGATAGGTGTTCAGAGTCCACTTATGAGTGAGAACATGTGGTACTCAGTTCTTTGTTTCTGTGATAGATCATTGAGTATGATAGACTTTAAATCCATCCTAGTTGCTGCGAAGTCTATAATTTTGTCCTTCTTTATGGCTGCGTAATATTCTACAACGTGTATGTACCACATTTTTTTTTTACTGTGAGTATACTTTATTTAGTCATTTTTGTTACCACATTTTAAAAAATCCAGTCTACTTTCGATGGGTAGCACGTTTAGTTCCATGTTTTTGCTATTGTGAATAGTGCTGCAATAAACATGAGTGCACAAGTATCTTTTTTGTAGAATGACTTGAGTTCATCCAGGTATATTCCTAGAAGGGGGATTGCTGGGTCATATGGAAGGTCAATTTCTAATTCTTTTAGGAATTGCCACACTGTTACAAAGAGGATGAACTAGTTTGCACACCCACCACCAACAGTGTAGAAGTATTCCCTTTTCTCTTCATACTTGCCAGCATCTGTTTTTTTTTTTTTGTAATAATGACCACCCTGATTAGAGTTAGGTGGTATCTCAATGTGGTTTTGATTTGCATTTTTCTGATGATTAGTGAGACTGAGCATTTTTTAATGTGTCTGTTGTCTGTATGTCTTCGTTTGAGAAATGTCTGTTCATGTCTTTTGCCCACTTTCTAAAGGGGCTGTTTTGTTTTTTTTTTTTCCTTTTGGTATGTTTGAGTTCTTTGTAGATCCTGGATATTAGGCCTTTGTCAGGTATACAGTTGGCAAATATTTATTCCCATTCTGTGGGCTGTCTCCCCACTCTCTTAATGGTTTCTTTTGCTTTACAGAAGATTTTCAGTTTGATAGGTCCCACTTGTCAATCTTTTTTTTTTTTTTTTTTGAGTTGGAGTCTCACTCTGTCACCCAGACTGGAGTGCAGTGGCCGCTCCCGGCCACCGCAGCCTCGACCTGCTGGGCTCCGGCGATCCTTCCGCCTCAACCTTCCAAGTAGCTGGAACTACAGGCATGCGCTACCACGCCTGGCTAATTTTTAAATTTATTGTAGAGATGAGGTCTCGCCTGCCCAGGTGGGTCTCGAACCCCGCGGGCTCAGGCAATCCATTCACCTCAGCCTCCCAAAGGGGCGGGATTACAGGCTGAGCCACTGAGCCTGGCTTCACTTGTCAATCTTATCTCTTATGGCATGGATGGACTTTTGGGGTTTTGATCAGGAATCGGTTGCCTATTCCAATTTCCAAAAGGGTGTCTCCTGCGTTTTCTAAGATTCTTATAGTTTGAGGTTTTACGTTTAGGTCTTTGATTCATTTAGAGTTGATTATTATGTATGGTGATAGATAGGGATCCTGTTTCATTCTTCTGCATGTGGTCCACCAGTTTTCCCAGCACCATTTACTGAATAAGTTCTCCTCTTTCTAGTGGTTGTTGATGGAGGCTTTGTTGAAGATGACTTGGTTGAGAAATTAAGGTTTTGCTTCCGGAGTCTCTATCCTGGTCCATTAGTCTGTATGACTGTTCTTGTTCGAATACCAGGCTATTTTGATTATTGTAGCCTTATAATAAAGATTAAAGTCTGGAAGTGTGATATCTCCCACTTTGTTTCTTTTGCTGAAGATTATTTTGTTTATTTGTAGTTGCTTATGTTTCCATTTCTGTATTGTCGTTTCTAGGTCTGAGAAGAATGGTGATGGTAATTTAATAGGTATTGCATTGAATCTGTAGATCGCCTTAGGTAGGATCACTTGTATGTCTTGAATCAGTAGGAATCTCATGCAGTTTAACAGTTTGGCTAATAAGTGTCTGACAGTAAAATGTCAATTTCAAGAGGTATAGTTAATTCCCCATAGCTATTAATAGTAAAAACAGCTTTAGACTCTCTCTCTCTTTCACTGAATTTTAAAAATGTGGAACATATACATGATGGAATATTACACAGCCATAAAGAAGGACAAAATTATGAACTTCACAGCAACTTGAATGGACATAGAGGCTATAATACTGAGTGATCTATTACAGAAACAACTGAGTATCACATGTTCTCACTCATAAGAGGACCTTGAACAGTTATCATAATACTATAAGAAAAGGATTGACAGTAGTGGGAAACTGCTGCAGGGGTGGGGGGGTAGGATTGGCAGGAGTGGGAATCTGCTGGAGTGGAGGGCACACCTCATCAACAAGGGTCCCTGCACAATGAACATTTGTATACCTCACTCTGAATTGTACTCTGCATCTTTAAAATTAAAAATGAAAAAAAGATTGATGTAAGTAGGATGAAAAGGCAAAGTGGTTTGAGAAATCTTACCCCAAGTGTCAGGTTTTTAAGAAATACCTTTTTCTGTGTAATCAACTCTCAATTATTTACAGCACAATACCATCATTAATTAATTATTCTTCACTTTTACCATCCTTTTGTCCATTTTGTGGCCATTTTTCTGCTAATTTGAATTTTCATACCAAGATCAGTGAGCAAGCAAAGAAATCATTTGTATATACTTATTTTTTAATAGCAGATTTAGTTGATAATTATGTGTGTGTGTGTGTGTGTGTGTGTGTGTATTTTTTTTTGAGTGGGGTTCTCATTTTGTTGCCCAGACTGGAGTGCAGTAGCAAGACCACACCTCAACATAACCTTGACCTCTCCTGGGCTCATGTGACCCTCCCATCTCAGTCTCCCAAGTAGCTAGGACTACCATGCCTGGCTACTGCTTTAAATTTTTTGTTGAGATGAGGTCTCGTGCTGTTGCCTAGGCTGTTCTTGAGCCCCTGTGCTCAAGTGATCCTCCTGCCTCAAATAATTATATTTAAAGGGGGGGGGGCTTTAGAAGGTTTTCTGAAATGTAACTAAAATTAAATTTGTTTGGGGTACTTTGTGTGTTCTTCTTTGAATTATTGTATATTTGAAAATCTTGACAAATATAAATAGAAGAAAGAAGATATGAAATTGTAGATCCTTCAGATCTTTGATTTAGGAAGGAAAATAGAAAAAAAAAGATGGAGTAGGAGAATTTTAAAAGAGTTTAGAATTCAAATTGTTTGTTTTTAAAAAAGCATTTTAACAATTTAAAAAAGTCTAGATAAAATTTTTTATTTTAAATATGTGTGGTACAATTCATGGTTAGGTATACAAATGTTCATTATGCAGGTACCCTTGATGAGGTGTGCCCTCCCCTCCTTTGGAAGTCTAGATTTTTAAATGTTATCTATATATATATATTCAAATAATAAGGCTGAGTGTGGTGGCCCATGCTTGTAATCCCAGCACTTTAGGAGGCCGAGGAGGGAAGATTGCTTGAGCTCAGAAGTTTAAGACCAGCCTGGGCAACACAGCAAGACCCCGTTTCTATATTTTGAAAAATTTAGTAAAATAAAAGAAACAAAAATAAAAACTTTTAATATAAATATTTGGATTTGAATTTTTCTATATCATAGTCATTTTGTTTAATTGTACAAAAAATCAGAAATCTTTTTTTAAATAAAATTTTAATTTTAAATATGTGGGGTACAATTCAGGGTTAGGTATACATATGTTCATTATGCAGGTACCCTTGTTGATGAGGTGTGTCCCCCCTCTCCCCTGGTAGTTTCTCACTACTGCCAACCCCTTTTTTATAATATTACGATAGTTGTTCAAGGTCCACTTACGAGTTACAACATGTGATACTCAGTTCTTTATTTCTGTGATAGATCACTCAGCATTATAGCCTCTAAGCCCATCAAATTGCTGTGAAGTTAATAATTTTTTTCTCCTTTATGGCTGCAAAATATTCTATCATGTATATGTATCACATTAAAAAAAAATCCAGTCCTCTTTCGATGGGCAGCATGGTTGGTTCCATGTTTTTGCTATTGTGAATAATGCTGTAATAAATGTGTGTGCAGGTATCTTTTTCATAGAGTGATTTGAATTCCTCTGGTTTTATTCCCAGTGGGAGGATTGCAGGGTTGTATGCAAGGTCGATTTTTAGATGTTTTAGGAATCACCACACTGTTTTCCACTGAGGCTGTACTAGTTTACACTCCCACCAACAGTGTAGAAGTGTTTCCTTTTCTCCACATCCTCTCCAGCATCTGTTTTTTTCGAGTTGTTGATGATGGTCATCCTGACTGGAGTTAGGTGGTATCTCAGTGTGGTTTTAATTTGCATTTCTTTGATGATTAGTGAGGCTGAGCATTTTTTCATGTATCTGTTGGCTGCTTATATGTCTTCTTTTGAGAAATGTCTATTCATATCTTTTGCTAACTTTGTAATGGGGCTGTTTGCTTTTTTCTTATCAGCAAATTTGAATTCCTTGTAGATCCAAGATGTTAGACCTTTGTCAGATATACGGTTGGCAAACATTTTTTCCCAGCCTGTGGGCTATTTCCAGCTCTCTCAATGGTTTCTTTGGCTTTGCAGAAACTTGTCCGTTAGATGAGGTCCCACTTGTCTATCTTGTCTCCTATGGCATGGGTACTTGGGTTTTTGATCAGGAATTGGTTGCCCGTTCCATCTTCCGTAAGGGTGTCTCCTGTGTTTTCTAAGGTTCTTATAGTTTGAGGTTTTACATTTAGGTCTTTGATTCATTTAGAGTTGACTTTTGTGTATAGTGATAAGTAGGGGCCTTGTTTTAGTCTTCTGCGTATGGTCAACCAATTTTCTCAGCACCATTTACTGAATAGGTTGTCCTCTCCCCAGTGGTTGATTGTGGAGGCTTTGTCAAAGATGCGTTTGTTGAGAAATTGAGGTTTTACTTCTGGTATCTCTGTCCTGTTTCATTGGTCTATATGCCTGTCTCATACCAATACTAGGCTGTTGTGACTATTGTAGCTTTATATAAAGTTTAAAGTCTGGGAGCGTGGTGCTTCCCACTTTGTTTTTTTGCTGAGGATTGTTTTGGATGTTCGTGGTTGTTTATATTTCCATATGATTCCTATATTGTCATTTCTAGGTCTGAGAAGAATGCTGCTGGTAATTTAATGGGTATTGCATTAAATCTGTAGATTGGGTTGGATGGACATCTTGACAATGTTGATTCTTCCATGGAATATTTTTCCATTTGTTTCTGTCATCTTTGATTTCCTTGAGCAGTGTTTTGTAGTTTTCATTGTAAAGGTCTTTGACTTCTCTGGTTAGGAAGATGCCAAGGTATTTCATTTTTCTTGTGGCTTTTGTGAATGGGATTGTGCTTTTTATTTGAGTTTCTGTTTGTTTATTGTTGGTGTATAGAAATGCAACTGTGTTATGCCATTGATTTTTTACCCTGAGACTTTGCCGAAGTCCTTTATCAGTACAAGGAGGTTTTTGACAGAGTCTCTTGGGTTTTCGAGGTATAGAATCATGTCGTCTACAAAGAGGGATAACTTGACTTACTCTTTTCCTATTTGGATACTCCTGATTTTCTTCTCTTGTCTGGTTGTTTTAGCTAGGACTTCTAATATTATGTTGAACAGGAGGGGTGAGAGTGGGCACCCTTGTCTTGTTCTGGTTTTCAGGAGAAATGGTTCTAATTTATGTCTGTTTAGCAGTATGCTGGCTGTGGGTTTCTTGTGGATGACTCTTACAATTTTGAGGTATGTTCCATCTATGCCTAGATGTTTGAGGGTTTTTATTAAGAAAAGGTGCTGGATTTTGTGAAAAGCTTTTTCCATGTCTGATGATATAATCATGTGGTTTTTGTCTTTACATCTGTTGATATACTTAAGACATTTATGGTCTTTTGGATGTTGAACCAGCCCTGCATCCCAGGAATGAAACCTATTTGATCATGGTGGATAATTTTTGAGATGTGTTGTTGGATCCAGTTTGCTAGAATCTTGTTGAGAATTTTAGCATTTATGTTCATCAAGGGTAGTAGCCTATAGTTCTCTTTCTTTGTTGGATCTTTACCTGGTTTGAGAAACAATATAATGTTAGCTTCATGAAGTGATTTGGGGAGAGTTCCATCTTTCTCAATTGCCTGGAATACTTTCAATAGGAAGGGTATCAGCTCATCCTTGTATGTTTTGTGGAATTCTGCTGTAAAGCCATTAGGTCTGGGGCTTTTTTTTGGTAGGTAGTTTTCTTATGACATAGTTGATTTCCTGGGTTGTTATTGACCTATTTAGGGTCTCGATTTCTTTTTGTTTCAACCTGGGGAGTTTGTGTGATGTCATAAAGTCCTTCATTTCATTTAGGTTTTTGAGTTTGTTTCAGTACAGGTGTACATAGTAATCTCTGATAATCTTTTGTATTTCTTTGGGGTCAGTTGTTATTTCATCTTTTGCATTTCTGATTGTGTTTTTTGGGGCTTTTTCTCTCTTCTACTTGGTCAGTCTAGCTAGGGGTTTATCCTTTTAAAAAAAATCTGCTTTTAATTTCATTGATTTTTTTGTATTATATTTTTGTCTTCTATGTCCTGAATTCGGGCTTTTATTTTGGTGATCTGGATTCTTCTGCTAAAGTTAGGGTTTGGGCAGTCTTGCTTTTCTAGCTTCCTTAGGTGTTTTCTTAGTTTGTTAACTTTTGATCTTTCCATTTTCTTGTGTGTTTGTAGAGATATGAATTCCCCTCTTAGTACTGATTTCATGGCAAACAGGGATTTTGGTAAGATGTTTCTTCACTTTCATTTGTTTCTAGGTATCTTTTAACCTCTGTTCTGATTTTCATGTTGACCCGGGAGTTGTTTAGTCTCATGCTGTTTAGCGTCCATGCCTTTGTTGGTTTTGGGGAATTGTTGGTATTGATATTTATTTATTTTTAGTCAACTGTGGTCTGAGAAAGTACATGGCAATATTTCAGTCTTAAGGAATTTGTTTATACTTGATTATGGCCAAGGATATGGTCAACATTAGAGTACATTCTGTGTGATAATGAGTGGAATGTATATTCCATGGTTGTTGAGTGGAGTGTTCTTAGGTATCAATTAAGTCCATTTGATCAAGCATCATGTTGAGGTTCCGGATCTCCTTGTTGAGTTTTTGTCTTGATAATCTGTCTGGAGTTGTTAGTGGAGTGTTTAAGTCCCCAACTATGATAGTGTTAGAATCATTATCTTTTAAAAATTTTCCCAGAAGTTGCTTTATGAAAGTTGGTGCTCCTATGTTGGGTGCATATATGCTTAGAATGGATATTTCTTGTTGATGAATTGAACCTTTTGTCATTGTATAGTGACCTTCCATATCTTTTTAAATTTTTGATAGCTTAAAGGGTATTTTGTCTGATTTTAAGATCATGATGTTTCCTGCTTTCTTTTGTGTTCTGTTTGCCTGAAATTTTGTTTCCCATCCTCTTACTTTTAGTCTGTGAGTGTCCTTTCTGGTGAGATGAGTCTCTTGGAGACTATTTTGTTGCATTATGATATTTGATCAAGTTTACCATTCTGTTTTTTTTCAGTCATGCATTTAGTCCATTCACATTCAGCCTAATTATAGAAATGTGAGAGTTTATTCCTGTCATAAGGTTCTTATAGAGTTTGTTGTTGTTGCTGCTGTTTGTTTTTTTATTTGTTTGTTGTGTTTTTTTTGATTTTGGGGTTGATTCATGTGTGTTTTTAATCTTTTTCCTGCATTCTTGGAAGGGGCATTGATGTTCTTTTTTTCCTTTCTTCTGTGTTTAATACTTTCTTAAGTGTTATAGATCCGGTCTGGAGGCAGTGTAAACTCTTAGGGATTGGATATCTGGGAAGGATTTTCAACACTTTAAGCCTGACGTGTTTCTGTATATAAGTCTGTTGCTATTCTAATTGGTCTTCCCCAGTAGGTAGTCTGAACTTTCTCTCTTGCTGCCTTTAGGACTTTTTCTTTTATACCTACTTTGTGTAGGTGAATTACTGTGTGTCTAGAAGCTGGTCTTCTCATTTGTTGTCTTGCAGGGTGCGGGGGCCCAGCCCCTGGAGATATTGGGGGTCCCTGGTAGGAAAGATGGCATCGGTGATTAAACTGGAGGGATAGATATTAAAAGAAAGAAAGATGGAGGGATAGATATAAAGAGAAAGAAAGAAAGGGGGGAGAAAGAAAGAGATAGACTCTGTCTAGTGCAGAAGCTGTTTAATGGGACAGACTGTAAGCCTTTTATCCCAAATTTTCACAGGTTAAATCACAAGACTTTCACATGAACACAAAGCCAGATGGATGAGGGGCGTTCCCCCACCCACCAGGTGTTTCCTCAAGCCTGAGGAAGGACAGTCCCGATTAAATCACAAGACTATTACGTGAACACAAAGCCAGGTGGATGAGGGGTGTCCCCACCCACCAGGCGTTTTCCCAAGCATGAGGAAGGACAATCCCAAAATTATCTCACTGTTCCTTGTGCTTGGTTAATGTTCCTCAAAAGCAATACAATTCTAACATCATATTATTCTAATAATCAATAACTTTTAAAACTTATGCATACACAACACCTAATGACTAACTTGACTCTTAATACCTTTCTATTTTGTGCTAATTCTACCTACACTATAGAAACTCTTAATTATAGCTCAAACTAGTTCCTAAAGAATGTGGCCCAGTCCAAAGATCACGCTGGGCCATTTCTAGGAACAATTGATTACAGTCTCTTAACAAAATGGCTATCCTAAAATCCTATATATCTATCTTAATTTCTATAAAAGTTTCTAATTCCTAATCCTAATATATAAAGTTGATCATCAGCAATAAAGCTTCTAAAAATAAAACCCAAATATAAACTGTAAATTGTACTAAGGCCAAAACTGCAATAGTAGAAAATGGGAACAATGAAATTTCTAAAGTTAGCTGTATTCTTATTAAACCTCAAAATATCATGTTTGATCATGCTTGAACTAACATAATTCCCTGACATTAGCATGACCTATTCTACAATACTTTCTATGAGTAAAATAAATTCAATTTCTATAATAAGTAGAAAAACCCTACACTGACTGTAGCTAAAAACTGGTTTAAAGAATGCAGCCCAGTCCAAAGTACACTCTGGGCCCTTAGAAACGTTGCCCAGTCCAAAGTTCGTGCTGGGCCATTTCTGGTAACTCTAGATAATCATCTATACCATCTACAACTGAAAACAGCTCTCCATATGTATATACTAATTCTACAAATATACTTTTAAATCTTATAAAGAAGCTTGTATTGTATTAAAGGCTCCCAAATGTGACCTGAGTTTGAATTATATCTAATACCTAAGCCGAAACTATAGTTCATGGGAAACAGGAACAATGAGTTTCTAGTGTTAGCCATGCCTGTCACAGTCACAGAGACTTCAGCTTAGGTCAGCAGAGTTCTTTTTGGCTAAATAGAAAAAGGGAGGAGGGAATGGGGTCAACAGCTCCCAAGTGCATCCTAGTGGTCTCAGAGTCCACGGCCCTCCCTGATCCCTAATGCTCAGTGTGCCTTTGTGGCCAGCTCCCAACAGCAGGGGTTCTCTGAATCTCTTGTGTTTGAATGGTCACATCACTTACGAGATAAGGGAAGTTTTCTTGGATAATTTCATGGAATGTTTGTTCCAGGGTGGTCTCTGTTTCTCTGCCTCAGGGATTCCAATTAATCTTAGGTTTGACCTCTTGAAATAATTACTCATCTCTTTGAGGTTTTGTTCTGTCTTTTAAAGCTTCTTTTCTATGTTTTTAACAGTTTGGGTTAGTTCCATATTTTGGTCCTCAAGCTCTGAGATTCTTTCTTCTGCTTGGTTAATTCTGCTTTCCATGCTCAACAGTGTGTTGTTTATTTCATTCACTGCATTCTTTATTGCTGTTATCTTGGTTATCAACTCCTTCATTCTTTCCTCTTGTCTCTCCTCATTTCTATTTATTCTCTCTATTAATATCTTGATATCTGGGTTTGTGGTTTGAGACCAGACATTTTGACAGCTCTTTATTGTTTGAGTTCTGAAGTCTGTATTCTCAGTGGCTGACCTCCTAGGGGTCTGTGTGAGACTCATACTCTTCCTTTGGTTTTTCTTTATTTGTGTAGGTTTTCCTCTCCTTTTTAAAACCTCTTCTTTAATTCTTTTATACAGTGATGGGGGTGGGCTTTTATTTTTGTTTGCTCAATCTCCTATTCTTCCTTATGTAGATTCTCTGGTTTTGTTCAATTCTGATGCTGGATTGGGAGTGGGAACTTATACTTTTTGCAGTTATGAGATTTAATTAAGGGGGGAACTGTGGTTCAGAAGCTATCTGCAGATCCCAGTATCTGCTGACAGGTGTGTGGGCACACTGGAACCTGCTTCTCACTGTCTTACAATCTGTCCATGCCATGGGGGTGTCTGTTTGCTCCCTTAAAGCAAATTGAGATAAGAAAAGGGAAAATAATATAAAAAGGAAAGAGGAAGATGAAATGGAGGTGGAGAGATAGAAGAAGAAGAGGGAAAACAGGTGTACCAACTAACAAATAGAGAGACAAAGACAGAAAAAACAAAAAAGATAAAAATTACAGACAATTATACAAACAAACAACCCCCTCCCCCCTGTTGGTATACTCTCTCTCAAAAAAATACCCATACATAAACAGAAAATCTAAAAAAAATTAAAATAACAGAAGCAAAGCAAGTACAAAAACATAAAAACAGAAAGAGAGAAGGAAAAAAAGTTAAAATTAAAACAAACAAGCAAGAAGAAAACAAAACAAAGCAAAAAAACACTCTCTGTGGCTGTTTCTGTGGCTCCAGATTTCTTTCAGGCCTCTGCCTTAGGCAGCAGCTCTGGTCTCCAGCTCTTCCCCTCCGCTCTCAGTGCAGGCTGATAGTGTTGTTCTCAGCACAGGTCAGATGCTCCATGGACTACTGTGGGAGGAGAATGGATCAGATCTGGACTCATCCTACTTGCTGCTGCTACCGTCAAGTCTCCCACTCAGTTCTGACATGTCTGTGCCTGTTCCAGTATGGGGGAGGGGCATATGTCTTTCCAAGTCTGATGAGAAGGTAGCCTCTGGATCCCAAGGTGGAGGCTGGGTGGAGTTGGCTGGGGCAATGCAGGTCTCTGCCTGGTCCCGGGACTGAGAAGATGGTGTACTTCGGCACCTCATCACCAGTGTTTTAGCTTTATTTCAGAGTTCCATGATCTGCTTCCTCCTCCTCCTGCCTGGTCTGCTACTGCAGGTGATGGCGTGGGCTGGGTGCCAGGTACCACCATTCTCTGCTGCCTCCTCTCAAGAGTACCTCAAGAATGGCAGACAATCCTCCATACTGGGGTCTCCAATCTCAGGGTGGTGGTGGGTTGTAGTCACCTCTGGAGGAGAGCCCCAGATGCATGAACCCAAGTCTCCCCTCAGATGGACTTTCACACACCCACTGGCACATTACCCACTCACACAGAGAGTCTTTATGGACACTCACTTTTGCAGAGGCTCTCCCAGTCTGACTGTTCCATCACCATCTTGCTTGGAATTGAGTCCCATCTTCTGAACCCAGAAATCTTGATCCTGTCCTTTGTCATTGACTTATAGAATGATCATAGTCACATTATTTCCAGGTAAGTTTTTCTTCTTATGAGTAGCTTAAAACTTGCCACAAGCCTGATTTATAGGTATAGCATAAGGATTAATGTTACTCTGTAACATTTTAAAAGAATAATCCCAGGAGGATTAATTAGTGTATTTCTAACATACTTTGGCAGCTTTGGAGAAGAGTTTTCCTGTAATCATGTTGTCTTCCACAACATATCTTGGACTGATTTATTTGAGCTTAAGAAAAGGGTATTTTGGCCGGGCGCAATGGCTCATGCCTATAATCCCAGCACTTTGTGAGGCTGAGGATTGCCTGAGCCTCCAGGTTGGAGAACAGCCTGGGCAACTTGGTAAGACCTCATCTCTACAATAACTCAAAAAAAAAAAAAATTAGCCAGGTGTGGTGGCATGCACCTGTAGTTCTAGCTACTTGAAAGGCTGAGGTGAAAGGATCACCTGAACCCAGCAGGTCAAGGCTGTGGTGGCTGTGAGTGTGCCACTGTACTGACTCAAAAAAACCAACCAAACAAAAAAGGATATTTCAGGCCACTGCTTTGTTAAACTCTGGTCTGTGTACATGGCTCTTTGAGCTATTGCCACCATGTTTCCCCAAGGTTTTGCCCCCCCCTCGTACCTTGGAGAGGTGACTCTCCTCTCTCTCTTTCTGTCTCCAATTTACTTTCTAAATAAACTATATTTTCCAATAAAAAAGGATATTTCATATTTTCACTTTGCTGACTGATAAAAAAGATAAACTTACTTTCCTATTTATTTTATATTAAAAAATATTTCATCTGGCCTGGAAAATTTTAAGTATAGCTAGTTAAGATACTGTTTGGTAAACCTAGATAACTTTTAACATTTTTAGATTTAATTTTAAAGGAATAGGAACCAGTACTTCTGGCAATATGGGGAAGGGACTATTTAACTTCAATGCTCTTCTGCTGGAAGTACCTAGAAATGCTGGATAAATTGTTTCAGACATCTTTTTATAATACATATCTGGGCTCACAGAATAGCAAGGCAAATACTTAAGGGTTAAAAATAAAATAAAATAAAAAGGGAACAGATTTCCAGAGTTACAAGCACTCGAGCTACTGCTGAGGCAGCCCTGAGGAATTCATTCAGCTTTAATGGCCGCACAGCGATAGGAGATAGAAGATGATACCTTGGACTTATATAAATTGAAACTGAGACCTCTCTATAAAGCCACAATTATTGAAGAGTTATACATGTTTGGTCAGTGCCATGGGTAGCAAAGATTTGCACAAGAATCAAGCAAGCAAAAGAGCTTATTCACTTTCCAAGAGAGGAAAGGGGTCAGACACCAAGAGAAGCATTGGCCAAGAATGTTTGAGGCTGGTGGTTTATAAGATTTTTTTCAGGCGGTCAGGAAAAGGAGTTGATTGTTTTTGCATTCAGGTGGAATAATTGTGGTGGGGTGGGGGTGGGGGGAGTGGGGTAGTTGCCATGGTGATTAACTGTTCAGGATGCCAGAAGCCTGAGTTTCAGGTAATTATACAGACATCAATCAAATAGATCATAGAGACAGGGAGACTGGGCCAGCGTTTGTAAGACAGATTCTTAAATCACAAATGTTAACTGATGTCCTTTGATCTAGGGAACCAAAGGTACAGTAAAACTTAGCTGGGGGTGTGGTGTTGTTCTTGGGTTCTGAAAGGACATAACATGGAGTCAGTGTAGCCAATGAACAGCTATATTGCTTTTAACATTGCTTAGCTTTGTCATGTTTTTCTATACTTTTTAGATTACCTGCTAATCACTAGCCAAGGACAGAACTGGTTTCTCAGAGATAGCTATTGATAATCGCTGTACAACCCCCTCCCATCTTGTTTAGTAAACAAGTTAACCAAATCAGCTCTTTGTGACCTTTATGACACAGATCGCATCAACATGGCACAGGACTGGCCCACTCATCTGCCTGCTGTCCATCACATGACATTAGTACCTATACTTACTTGCCTTCTGTGATGATGTGGAGCAGACCACCATCCAGTCACCTTCACAGCCTTCCTCCATCAAAGGGAAGATTTAAAAGGATTTGAATTCAAGCAGCCATTTGCCATTGCCTTGCTAAGTGCTGACCAGGCCACATGGCTCTTTGAGCTATGACCACCATGTTTCCTAGCTTTGGTCCCCTTCCCTATTTTGGGGAGGTGAATCTCTTCTTTCTCTCTCTCTAGCCATTCACCTTTGTTTTGTTATGCACTGGTCAGGCAATGTTTTCTAGCCTTGGCTTCTTCCCCTACCTGGAATCCCTTCCCCTATAATTTACTTTCTAAATTAACTATATTTTTCCAATCTATCTTCAGCGCAATTCTTTGCATTTTGTGCACAGCACTGGATTGTAGACCAGTCAACCCCCAATGGGCCTGACCTAACATTTTGGAGCCCCCCCACATTAAGATTAGTAACTTGTGGTTGAAGTATAATTAGTCACAGGGGTCCTCAAACTTTTAAAACAGGGGGCTAGTTCACTGTCCCACAGACCGTTGGAAGGGCAGACTATAGTTTAAAAAAAAAAAGGAATTTTTTCATAGTTTTTTTTTTTAAACTATAGTCCGCCCCTCCAACGGTCTGAGGGACAGTGAACTGGCCCCCTGTTTTAAAAGTTTGAGGACCTCTGGAAGGGCATGGGGAAGTTGAGCCAGGGTCATATCAGGAGAAATTGAGCCAAGTTTCTTTTAGATTTGTTTAGGATGCCTATGATAATGCCATTTTGATTCTGTTTTTTCAGTACCCCGTGTAAAATATACAGGGTCTGACAAGTTCACAGACTCATTCTAGAAAAAGTACTATGTACCTCATTGCTGAATATCACTATGGTTGCCTTTGAAGTACTCCCCTTGGGAAGCTATGCCCTGATGCCAGCTCCTAATCTACCTGTCAAAGCAATTTTGGAACTCTTTTTCTGGAATGGCCATCAGAACTGTTGTTGTTATTACCCTTAATGTTCTGAATGTCATTAAAATATCTTCCTTTCAATATTTCCTTTATCTTCGGGAACAGAAAAAAGTCAGGGGCCAGATCAGGTGAGTAAGAAGAGTGTTCCAATATAGTTACTTGTTTACTGAATAAAAACTCCCTCACAGACAGTGCTGTGTGAGCTGGTGCATTATCATGATGCAAGAGATCCTTTGGGACCATTTTTGCACACACACACACTTTTCTCATGACAAGATTTTCAGTTAAGATCTTCCTATTTCTTTATTGATGTTTATTTGGTTTTCTAGCCTCAGAGTCACCCAGTGATTTTAACATACAACTCGATGAACTTTTGTAATGTTTTTATCAATTCTACTCATTACTGGCCATCCTGAACTTCTCTTCATCAGTGACACTTTCTCTCGCCTCAGAAAAACATTTAATCCATTTGTACACTGCCATTTTCTTCATGGCATTATCCCTCTAAACTTGAACTAACATGTCCCTGTCTTCCACTCTTGCCAAGTTTAACAGCACACTTATTTCAAACTTTGACATACTTGTGATGACAACTCTGATGGCCATTCCAGAAAAAGAGTTCCAAAATTGCTTTGACAGGTGGACTAGGTTATGGCATTGGTGTGTAGCTTCCCAAAGGCAAGTACTTTGAAGGTGACTGTGGTGATATTCAGCAATGAGGTATGCAGCACTTTTTCTAGGATGAGTTCATGAACTTAATTGTCAGACCTTGTAGACTAAGAAAAAATATCTACCTACACCTGCAGATTTAAGATAAGGAAGCTTGTCTGTCAAAACCTGGGCTTAGAGTATAGAGTTGGGGAAGTTTCTCTTGAGAATACATAGGAGTGAGCAGAAAAAGATTCAATAAATAGTATATTGTATCCTCCAAAACTTCAAATAATAAAACAACCAAATAAATACTATAAATGTCATATAATATTATTAAAAACAATATAAGAAATTTTAAAATGATAAATGGATAAGAAATTCCCAAAAATACTGTGCAGATTTGAAAAACAACCAAATATAACCTCCAGAAGTGAAAAATATGGTCACTGAAATAATAATTTTTAAATACAGTGGATATGAGAAATAGCAGCTAAAGAGAGATCAGTAAACTGAAGGATATATACGTGTTAGGAAATGACTCAGATTGTATCACTTGAGAGTTAAAGAGAGAAGTGTGAAAGAGAACAGTTTAAGATATAAGGGGCACAGTAGAGAAGTCCAGGATGAATCTAACAGGAGTGTCAAAAGATTAACACAGAATAAACAAAAGACAATATTCAAAGAGAATATGCATAAATAATTTTCATTTGTTGATGAAAAAGCCAAATTCTCTAAAATATTTAAAGAGGTTTATTCTGAGTCCTATATGAGTACTCAAGATTCAAGAGGTCCTGAGAACGTGTGCCTAAGTTGGTTGAATTACATTTGAGAAGTTACAGGCAAAAAACATAATACACGTGAGGTTTACAGTGGTTGGGCTCAGAAAACTGGGACATCTGGAAGGAGGGTTGCTTACACGTCATAGGTGGATTCAAAGATTATCTGATTGACAATTGGTAGAAAGAGTTAAGCCCTGCCTCAAGAATTTGAAATCAGTAAAAGAAATGCTTAAGATGAGGCAAATATATATATTTTTTCCTTCTGTGGGCTGTGTTCCCGCTATCTTGATGGTTTCTTTTGCTTTGCAGAAGCTTTTCACTTTGATGAGGTCCCACTTATCAATTTTATCTCTTATGGCATGGGCTTTTGATTGGGAATTGATTGCCTATTCCTATTTCCATAAGGGTGTCTCCTGCATTTTGTAAGATTCATAACATCTGAGGTTTTACATTTAGGTTTTTTATCCATTTGGAGTTGATTTTTGTGTATGGTGATAGGTAGGTGTTCTGTTTTATTCTTCTGCATGTGATCAATTTGTTTCCCCAGCACCATTTACTGAATAGATTCTCCTCTCCCCAGTGGTTATTATGTGGAAAAAACATTTGCCAACTGCATATCTTATAAAGGCCTAAAACCCAGTATCTACAAAGAATCAAACATGCCAAAAGGAAAAGCCCCATTAAAAAGTGAACAAAAGACATGAATAGACAATTCTCAAAAGAAGACATATGAGCTGCCATCAGACACAAAAAATACTCAGCCTCACTAATCATCAGAGTAAATCAAAACCACATTGAGATACCCCTAACTCCAGTAAGAATGGCCATTACTAATAAAACAAAAAACAGATGTTGGCAAGGATGCAGAGAAAAGGGAATGCTTCTACACTGCTGTTGGGACTGCAAACTAGTTCAACCTCTGTGGAAAACAGTGTGGCGATTCCTAAAAGAACTCAAAATTGACCTTCCATATGATCAAGCAAGCCCCCTTCTGGGAATATACCTGGAGGAACTTAAATCACTCTACTGAAAAAGATACCTGCATATGCATGTTTATTGCAGCACTATTCAAAATATCAAAAACATGGAACCAGCTGTGCTGCCCATCATAACTGGACTAGATTAAAAAATGTAGTACATATACATGATGGAATATTATACAGCCATAAAGAAGAACAAAATTATGGACTTTGTAGCAACTTGGATGGATTTAGAGTCTATCATACTCAGTGATCTATCACAGAAACAACTAAGTACCACATATTCTCACTCATAAGGGCACTCTGAACATTTACCATAATACAATAAGGAAGGGATTGGCAGTAGTAGGACACTGCCAGGGGATAGAGGGGTGGCACATAACATCAATAAGGGTATCTAATCTCAAACCAGGTGAAGTGGGGACCAAAAGGAGGCCCAAACTTTACCTGTATTATGACCACTTGTATACCTAGATCTGAATATTGCCCCACTTCTTTAAAATAAAAAACTAAAAAAAAAGAATTCTCTAATACCATTAAAAAAAGGATAAGGGAAGTTGTAGAAGCCAGGGTTCTCGTTATGCAGATGAAGACTAAGTAGTAGGCTTCAGAGTGTAGAGGTGGTAAGTGTCTTAAAAGGTGCCACTCTTCCTAGAAAGGAGATTCTCTACAGATGCAAGTTTTCCCAAGAGATGGTTTTGCTGAGTCACTTCAAAATAAGTAAAAGAAAGATATTTTGGGATAAAACATTTTTTATTTGTGTTAGGCCCTGCTTTCTCTCATGTGATGGTACACCAGAGTGAGATTGGAAGTTGGTATCACAGTGCCACAGAATCCATTCTGTCAGTCTCATGATTTCTATTTTAATGTTAATGCTAGTCAATTGTACCTAAAACTCTACAAGGGATGGAGTATAACCAGGTAGAGGTGTATCTGAACTCCTGTCCAGTCAAGGCCTGGAATTTAGATTTCGGAGTTGATTGTCCAGAATGGAGAAAACTATACAAATAAGCAAATGTGTAATATTATGTCAAGTAGAGATAGAAACTATGAAGACAATAGAAGAATGTAATAGTCATATGAGGGAGAGTAGTATTTTTGGCTAGGATGTTTAGGAAAAGCTACCCTGAGAAAGTGCCATTAGAGAGTGCCTTAAATGGGGGAGGGGGGAAGGGGAGGAAAAGAAAACACAAGTGAATCCTATAAAGGAGGGGAAAGGGGAGTGGTGTTCTATGGAAAGGCCCTAAGGTGGCAGTGAGATTGGCTTGCTTGACATACGGCGGTTGCTAAAGAGATGGTTGTGGCAAGAAAGATCAAGGATACTGATTCTTAGGTTTCTGGTCAGTGCAACTGGGTACATAAAAACACCATTTAAAAGATGAAGACTGGAGAGGTAGGTTCTGGGGGTTGGAGAAATCGAGAGGTTTTTGTGGAATTAAGTTGGAGATGCAAATTGAGTACATGAATAGAAAGGTCAGGTAGGCCATTGAATATATAACTTGAATCTCATGGGACAGATTGGAGCTAGAAGTAAATTTGGGAGTTTTTAAGTATGGATGGTATTTAAAGACAGACTATAAAGACTAGATGAGATCACTTAGGGAGAAAATGTGGATAGAGAAGAGAAGTGGACTTTCCAGTGTTTAGAATCTCATGTGGAGAAGCAGGAAAATAGCAAAAGAAATTGAGAAGATTTGGTTATGAGACAGAAGACAATCTTAGAAAGTATAGTGAACTCAAAGGCAAGTGAAAGAAGTCTTTCAAGGTCAGAGTGATCTACCATGATAGGTTAAGTAAGTTGAGACCTCATAATTGGCTGTTGGATGTGCAAGATGGGAGTTGCCAAGGTCATTAAAAGTACAGTTTAAGGGCAAAAGCCTGACTGAAGCACCAGGCTTTGTACTGTTGTCCTTGTCTTCCTTTGTAAAATTTGACCTAAGGTTTTCAAAGAAATAAAGGGCCAAATGAATTTTAATAGTTCATTTAAAACATCTATACTTGTTTAAAGATGACCACATCAACATGAACAAATCTTTTAAGAGAAAAAATTAAGAAATTACCAATAAATTAACATAATAAATGCCATAAAGAATATGGAAACAACTGAAATAGTGATGTATTACTGGTATTTACTGTATTACTGAAATAGTGATGTATTACTGATATATTATTAAGGCTTCAAGCTAAGTATAGCTCTTTGATTATCTAGGGCCATGAGAAATTTAAATAGCACTTCAAAAAAATCTAAAGTAAGCCAGGCTTGGTGGCTCAGCCTGTAATCCCGCACCTTTGGGAGGCTGAGGTGAGTGGATTGCCTGAGCCCGCGGGTTCAAGACCCGCCTGGGCAGCGAGACCTCATCTCTACAATAAATAAAAAAATCAGCTGAGCGTGGTAGTGCACGCCTGTAATTCCGGCTACTCGGAAGGCTGAGGCAGAAGGATCGCTGGGGCCCAGCAGGTCAAGGCTGCTGTGGCCGGGAGTGGCCACTGCACTCCAGTCTGGGTGACAGAGTGAGACTCCAACTCAAAAAAAAAAAAAAAAAAAAAAAAAATCTAAGGTAATACAAAAATTCTAGCTCAGCATTCTCCATCTGCCTTTCCAAAAAACCTTTTATTAGATTTGAGATGTGCACTTAAAAGCAATGACACTGAACCTATGAGCTACATGGGACAATGACTTTCTATCATCCTAGTCATACCTTGTGCAGTAATCAAATGATTTTAATTGCATTATTTCTCTGAAGAAGATGTTAATAAGCAGTAAAGTAGGCTAAAGGTAGGTGGTTGGAGGGAGGGGGAAAATAGGGTAGAGTGTTGACCTCTGAATAAGCTTTAAAAGTATTTTAAACATTTTCCCTTCTCATATAGTGTCGTGAACAGTACATGGTCAGAGATAACCAGGTCCATGCAAGCTGTGTCTTTCCATAGTGCGAAGCTTTTACTGATGTTATCTTAATCATAAAAACTGCAAGTTGCATGGAGTTCCCAAGGAGGCAATTCTCCTTAGTACTTTTCCTTTCACTTGGTGGTCAGAACCATGGGCACATGGGCTCAAGCCACTTCACAAGTTAGTCAAAATGGCATACCATACATAATAGTATTCTTAATCAAAATATAAATGTTATATATTAAACATTTCATACCAACAAAGTAATAACATCAAGAGAAAAGGGAGAGGAGAAAGGATTAATAAACCAGTCCAGAGGAAAGTGAGCAGGAAGAATTTTTCCAGGCTGGCACAGGCAGCACACCAGGTTAGCATCTTGCAAGGAAGAGTCTTTGATGTGGGTAGAACCATCAGCTAGACATGTCTCTTTAGATGGCCATTTCATGCTGGTAAAGTCTTACTCTTTTTATGGCGACAAAGTCCTCTGGTGAAGAGTGATCATGAGGAAATGTGCTTGGTTATGTCCTTATCTGGTTGGATGCAGTCTTTATTGATCAGACAAAATATCTGGTCCTTGATGGCATGATGCCTTTTAAAATGTAAGATGAAGTATTTTTCTAAGATGGAGTTACTTATGTCCAAGTTACTTTACATACATAGAATTAGCACATTTATTCTAACCCTATCAACTTCCTCCACTTTTACTTTTTTCTTTTTTTACTTTTAGCTTGTGATAATTTTAGATTCATATGTAGTTTTAAGAAATAATAACAATCTCTTGCACCCCTTAAAGAGTTTCCCCCAATAGTAACATCTTATACAACTACAGTACAATATCACAACCAAGATATTGACATGGATAGATTCAGGATTTCCATCACAATAAGAATTCTTCATATTGCCTTTTTGTAGACATAGCCACTTTCCTCCTGACTTCACCCTTTACTTATCCCTTGGCAACCACTAATCTGTTCTCCATTTTTATAATTTTTATGGGTTAGTATGATTTGTAGCTGAACTCTAGTCCTTGTGTTGTTGATCACTAATTTTATTCTGTTGTTCACAGAGAACATAGGTTATGTGGTTTTAATCCTTTAAAATGTATTGAAACTTGTTTTATGGTCTTGCATATGGTCTCTTCTGGAGAATGTTCCATGTGTGCTTGGGAAAAAAAAAGTGTGTTCTGAAGTTGTTGGATGGAGTGTTTTATAAATACCAGTTGGGTGTAGTTGGTGGATAATGTTGTTTAAGTCTTCTATATCCTTGCTGATTTTCTGCCTAGTCTTTTATCAATTATTAAGAATAGAATATTGATATCTCCAACTTACGTTGAATGGTCTGTTTTTTCAATTCTGTCAGTTTTGCTTCATGTATTTTAGGGGTATGTTAATTGTATATATAGTTATAATTGTTTTATGCTCCATACATAT
The DNA here is from genome assembly GCA_027257055.1 of Cephalopachus bancanus. Taxonomy (NCBI): domain Eukaryota; kingdom Metazoa; phylum Chordata; class Mammalia; order Primates; family Tarsiidae; genus Cephalopachus; species Cephalopachus bancanus. The sequence goes on along the minus strand of JAPVLO010000022.1, from coordinate 11,168,133 downwards.
TGGCCCTTTTTATCATTATACGATCTCTTTCTTAGTCTGGTAATATTTCTTATCATAAAGTATATTTCAGCTAATTTTCATCTCTTTTCATTTCTGTTTGTATGGTATCTCTTTTTTTAATCCTTTTACTTTCAGCTTCTATGTTTTTGCAACTAAGGTGTGTGTCTTTTGTAGACAACATATAGTTGGCTTTATTGTTTATCCAGCTTGACAATTGCTGTGTTTAGTCCATTTACATTTAATGTAATTATAATATGGCTGAATTTATAGATAATCATTTTGCTATTTATTGTCTATCTGTTTCATTTTTTTTGTTCTTCTGTTCCCTCATTGTATCTTTCTTTATGTGTTAAATAAATATTTTTAGGGTACCATTTTAATTCCTTTTTATTCAAAAAATATTTTGAAGGTTTTTTTAGTGGTTGCTCAAGAGATTATAGTATACATCTTAATCTCTTACAGTATGCTTTAGATTTCTACTAATTTAATTCTGCTAAAATAGTAAAACTTTGCTCTATCTTTATTACTTCTCATAGATCCAGCAAGATAGTGCTGTAATTATTGCTTTATAGACCCTTATGTCTTTTAAATATGTTAAGAGAAAAATGAGGACATAGATTTATATAGTCTTTTATATATACCCATGTAGTTGTAATTCTGTTGCTCATTTCTTCTTGTGAATTTGAGTTACTATATGATGTCATTTATTTGCAGCTTGAAGGACTTTCTTGAGTATTTCTTGTAAAGCATATATGTTCTCTCTGTTGTTTAGGATGAGAAGTCACCTGCAAATTATGCTTTTTTAAAAAAAACCTGTGTATGATGGATCATTTTTTTTCTTACTGCTTTCAAGATTTCTCCTTTGTCTTTTTACAGTTTAACTATTATAGGTCCAAGAGTGATTCTGTTTATCCTAATTGGGATTCATTAAGTTTTTTTTGATGTGTAGCTTAATGATTTTCATCAAATTAGGAAAAGTTTTTACTGTTATTACTTCAAATGTTTTTCCTCCTTTCACTTTTTCCTTCTTATATTCCCATTACATGTATTTTGGTTCATTTAATGTTGTCCCACAGGTCTCTGAGAGTCTTTTTATTCCCTTCAATCTTTTTCTTCTATGCTCTTCACATTTGAAATTTTTACTGTCTGTCTTTAAATTCATAGATTCTTTCTCTGCCATTTTGAATCTGCTGTTGAAATCCTCTAGTGAATTTTTTATTTCACTGATTGTGGTTTTCAACCCCAGAATGTCCATTTGTTTCTTTAAAAAAATTTTAAATATCTATTTGTTTAGGATCTCTACTTGTTGAGTGTTTCACAGTGGGCAGGTCTATATATACCTACCCCTAAAGTTTGAGAAAATTGAGAAGCTAAAGGAAGAGGGTAGCATATCCAGTTTCTTAGAAAGAGACACTTAATAGGGACAGAAGCCAAATGGATCCCCACAGAAGCGACAGAAGAAGGTAGATCCCTACACCATTATCTGGCAGATCCAGGGCTTATATACCATAGGGAAAAGGTATTTCAGAAGGAATGTGTAGGACAATTGAAGTATAATAGCACAAGGTTGTTTGACCTAAGGGTAGGATTTATAGTTAAGTGCTTGTTCTTATACAAGGAATAATAGATAAGCAAGAAATCTTAGAAGCCTTCCCAGAACTCAGATTCATCCAAAGTCAACGTGGTAAATTAGCATCTATGGAGTTGTTTCAGATTCCACATTAAGTCATTGTTGTCATACTTTCCTTTAGTTCTTTAAGCATGATTCTCTTTAGTTCTTTAAGCATATTTATAATAACTGCTTTAGTGTTTTTGCTAAATCCAATATCTGGGAACCCTTGACTGTTACTGTTGTCTGCTCTCTTTTTTCTTTCTTTAATATGAGTCATGTTTTCCCATTTCTTTGTATGCCATAATTTTTGTTGAAAATGTGACAATTTAAATTATCTATTGGAGATGGATTCTGATTGCATTTCTTCCTGTACCTTCACAGGTAGCTATTACGGATTTTTGTTTGCTTGTTTAATAGCTTGTTTAGAGTAAATCTGAGAAATCTGTATGTCCTGTGGCATGTGGAGCTAATATCTCTGCTAAGTTTATTGTTGTTATTTCTAAGTCTGGCTTCCTAGGGGTCACCCCTTATGTCAACCAATGATTGCTCAGTGATGGGCTTAACTACACAGAGCCAGTAAGGCTTTTCCCTTCTACGGACAGATCTGTGTATAGATTGGGTAATGTATTCAGTATTCTGACCACTTTTGAAAAAATGTGTCCATTTTAAAGTTTGTCCTACTTTTTATGTTCTCCCAAGATCTCTTGTTTCTGTAGTCAGGAGTGTGTGGATAGCTTGGATCCTCTCTACTTTGTGCTACACAGGTATGTAGGCTCTGTTTGGTCAGGAATACATGAAGAATTTATCAAACCCATCTATGGCTGCTTCTCCTTCGAACTTTCTTTATGTCCCTTGCTAATCTGTGACTTAATGGGTGAAGGAGGATGGGTAATGTGAACAGGCTCAAGAAAGAGTACCATAGACTTCCACTGTCCTTAGCCCAAGTTCAGTAGATTTTCATGAAGACAATGTCTAAGTTTATTGTATAGTTTTGGTCAGTTTTCAGTCATTGGAGATGATTGTTTTTGACAGCTTTTTCCTGTAATATGTTTTCTTTTGCAGAGAAGATTACCAAACTCCTCTGCTTCTTTTTCGTGTGTTTTTGAAATCTTTATGAGGTTTTTCCTATAAGGACATAAAAATATCACATAGAAGCATATGATTTTAACTTCCATTTGAAAATTTATTTTCTAAGACACTGCAGTTTTGATTAAACAGAAATGTAATTTTTTAAAGCATTCATTAGCATTTAATGAACTGCTCTTCGTGTGGCTTCAAGCCACCAGATCACAGGCCCCATCCACACCCTTAATCTTCTCCTCAGCTCTTCTGCTGAAGAATTTGGCCTTCATGATGACAGGCTGCTTTGAGAGCTTTCCCTTTCCCAGAACTTTGTAGTAGCCTGATTGCACCACATCAATAATGGAAACAGCTCCAGTCTTGTTTTCAGCAGCATTCACCCTTGTCTGCTCACTGACCAAAATCCAAATTTATTAAGATTGACATTTGGGCAGAAGCTCTGGTTCCTCTTTAAATGGTAATGTCTCATACCAACTTTACCAAAGTATCCTGGGTAATATTTGCTAAAATTGATCCCATGGTGATGCAAGCCACCAGCATTACCACGTCTCCCGGGTGCTTTTGGTGCTTGCTGATGTGGCCGTGGCCGTGGCTCACATGACTTCAAAGTTTCCGGGTCTTCCTCAGTCTGGATGACTGTGTGGAAAAGGGGCTTAGTGGTAAGGCCTAAATAAGAATGGGCAGGGGCAATGCTTGCCAGCCTAGGATGGGCTCTCGGACACGTTCGGCCAAGTCAAGGTGATGTCCTGATGGCCCAGGGCGGCGTGGTCTCATCATGATGGCCCCACGCGGCTTACAGACCCGAACCTAGGCAGAGCATGCGGCTCCAGAATCCCCACCCTGGGCCCATGCTGACCACCGTGCTCTGCAGCCAGGAAGCCCTGGCCAGGGTCAGGGGTCAGCAGCTGGAGACAATGGGAGTGAAACTCAGGGCCTCTCTGGCAAGGAAGTTGAGGTAAGAAAAGAATCAATATAATATTTTTATTGTTGTAGATTTCAAGTTGCACTTATAAAGAGAGAAATGAGGAATACAGAAGACAGTTCACACATCTACCTGATACAGAGAAGCTGATAGCAGGTAAAAAAGACAAATTTGCAAAAAATAACTTTATTGCCTTATTATTAAAATAGAACATACGAGTGTAAGAAAATTTAAGCCTTTGTGCTAGATAGAAAATAGTTTTCCAAATAAGTAGCATCTTTATGATCTAGCAGTCTCACTATTGGATATATGTCTAAAAGAAAGGAAGTCTCTTAGTATTTTGAAGAGACGTCTGTATTCCCATGTTTATTGCAGCGCTATTCACAATAGCCAAGATATAAAATCAACCTAAATGTCCATCAGTAGATGAATGGATAGAAAATATGGGACAGATACACAATGGAATACTATTAAGCCATAAAAAGGAATGAAATCCTATAATTTACAACAACATAGCTAGAACTGAAGAACATTATGTTAAGAGAAATAAACCAGGCACAGAAATACAATTATTGCATATTCTCATTCATTTGTGGGAGCTTTAAAAAAATTTTAACTCGTGGAGATGGAGAGTAGAATAATTGTTATCAGAGACTGGGAAGGGTAGAGAGGATGGGGAATAAAGAGAAAATAGTTAATAGGTACAAAAATACAGTAGATAGTAGGAATAAAACCTAGTGTAGAGTAGCACAATAGGGTGAGTATAGTTAACAATAATTTATTGTCTATTTCAAGATAACTAAAAGAGTAGAATTGGAATGTTCCTAACATAAATATATGATAAATGCTTGAGGTGATGGTTATTTCAGTTCCTCTGATTTGATCATTGCATGTTGTATGCTTATATCAAAATGTTACATATACCCCATAAATATGTACAACTATTCTGTATTTGTAGTAGATAAAAATTAAAAATATAAGTAGCATCTTTTCATTCATAATTAGACAATGTAAAGCCAAATTGAGATTTGGGGAAGTGTGATTTCCTACTTAGAATTAATAGTACTAACTAAGAAAATAGAACTAAAAAGAAATGATTCACAGTTTCTTCTGGTGCATATTTCATATGACTTTGGAGGGAAATTTTAGACTTGATGTTTCATATATATTAACTTTCCCCTGAAAAAAATCTACTCTTTAACTGATGTAAACATAAAGCAGTTTAATAAAGTGTTCTAGGGCTAAATCTTTATTCATGTAATTGTTTATTTTTTTTGAAGTAGGCTTTAAGAGAAAAAATTTAGTCATTTGTCTTACAAAAGTTTTATTTTTGATATAAGCTTAACATAGATTCATGAAGATAAAAATATAGAACTAGGTTTTTGTTTTAGTATATATTTAACTTTAAACATTTATAGTAATTTCTCAGATTTTTGGTACTGTTGGGGAATGTTTAACTCAATATAACTGAACTCCTAGACAATTAAGCTTAATAAATATAATAAAATGAATTAAAACAATTTTTAAAAATTGTTTATTTTTAAAAATTGTTTATTCAAAGTAATATATTCTTGTAGTAAAAATTTCAAATTTCCTACATGCAGTGAAAAGTGAGTGGTTCTTCCAACCAAGACCACTTTAATGTTCTTCTTAGGAGATGACCACTGTTAGCAATTTCTTATGTATATTTTTGGAAAACTTCTGTTTATGCTTGGGAATATACATACAGAAAAGAACTTAAATAGGGAAAGACTATGATTATTGTTCTGCATCTTGTTAGACCTCTTTTTTTATTTACACTACTTACAGATCCACTTCATTCTTTTAATGTCTCCCTAGTATTACATTGGAAGATTATATCATAATTTATATAACAAATCTTCTGTGATGAACATTTTAACTGCTTCTTGTCCTTTACCATGACTGCTAATGTTACACTGAACCTTCTTGTACATTTGTTTTTGCACACATGTGTGCACATGTTGTAAGACAAATTCCATGAAGTTGAATTATGACACAAAAAGTAATGTGCGTTTGAAAGTCTTACACTGTTGCTAAGTTACCCTCTAGACAGCTGTACCAATTTTTATTGTCATCAACAGTGAAAGTACTTGTTTAACTAGACCTCAGGAACTCTACTTTATCAAAGTGTGGAAGGTAGTAATGGTATTTAATCATTGTTTAAATATGCATTTCTCTAATTGTGAGGGAAGTTGAATGTCTCTTTGTATGTCTGTAAACCATTTGTATTTCTTTTTCTGAGAAGTTTTCTCTTCACAAACTTCCAGTTTTTCTGGTGGTTATTTGTCCTATTCTTAACTCGGAACAGCTTATTAGATGTTTAAAAAAATTAGGTATTTTTGCATGTGTTTTGAATGTTTCTTGCCAGTCTGCCACTTTAAATCAAATACTTTTCATAGAAACCTTTGTAAAATGTATCATAGCTATCACTGCCTTCTTGAAAGAAATTAGTGATTACGTAGTGACACTTAATCATTATGAAACATTAAAGCTACACAGAAAAGTTTAAGGAAAAAAAGTGAAAATCATTGGTGATCCTGCTACCTGTATATAATTTTAGTTAATATTTTATGGATATCTTTCTAGATGTTTTCCAGTGTGTATAATTGATTTCAAAAATTTACATTTCTGTATTTTTTTCTCACTGCTACAATAAACCTCTACAATGTGGAACATTTGGAAAATACAGATATTGAAAAGTAGAAAATTAAAACATTTAGAATTGTACCATCCAAAAATGAAATATCAATGACACACAAAACCATACAAATTAAAAAATGTAATTGGGATCATTCTGTACAAATGTTACTGTTTTCTGAAATAGAGTATACTAAATTTAATTTTTCAGTTTATAAAACACTGTCATATAACCTACAATATTGTACTTTATAGATTAGTTCAGTAAATATTTATTGAGCACTCATTATGTGCAAGACACCATGCTATTTTTGAAGAACTCACCTAGAGTCTGGTGAGAGAGTAGATATATAAACAAATCATTAAGACTCAGGGGTGACATTAGGAGTGTTAACAAGGTACAGAAGCAGTACAGAGGAAGATATAACTTACCAACTTAGAAGAGGACGGTTATTTTAATTTTGAGCATACTAAGTTTGAGATGCCCAGACAAGACATCCAATATGTATTTATAAAATATTATCTTGAAATAAAGATTTGGTATATATCATAGTGGCCTTCTAACTAATCTCTCTCTTAGTCAGTCTTGCATGGCTTCAGTCTATTCTCTGTCCTGTAGCTACAGTAGTTTTTCAAAAATGCAAATCTGATCAGATTGGAATGGCATTCCAGAGACCTTAGAATAATGCTCAACTTGCTAACTTATAAAGCCTTTCATATATGTTATGTATCCTCTCTCACCTTATCTTTCATTAAGTTTCCTATAATATCTGGCCCTCCAAAAGTCTAAATTCTTTATACGTGTTATTTCTTTTAACTTATAGGCCTTTTAACTTCATTTTGCTTAGAACTATTTTCTCTGCTCTGTACCTACCTATTTTTTATTTATAGTTTAAGACTTAAGTGTCACTCATTTAGGGAAGCATTTAACTATAAATTTGACTGTGTTCAGTTCAGGTCTGATACTAAGCTACTAACAGCTACTAATAATGGTCTGGTACATAGCCACAGTCTAAGCCTCCCAAGTGACTCAGTACCTTGACTGTCCTGACCTCTCTTTTAAGATTTCCTAGATCTTCCCATGATCCAGCAACTAAAAAGTTTATATTTGACATAGAAAAGTCGTATAGAACTCTGATTCAGCACCATGATCAGTTTCCACTGTTGTGTTAAATGACACCTCTGGGTAGATATTCCTGCTTAGTGTTTAAATTATTGCCTTGCATTTTTAAAAAAAATTTGTACTGTCCTCTATTATCTATTTACTGAACCATTATCTTTAGTTTTTGCTTTTGTAACCCTGATACCTAGGACAGTATTGGACTTACAGTAGGTAATAATGAAGTCATAGCTGATGGAGAGATGAATGAATGATTGAATAAATGAAATGAGGCTAGAAAACGAAATAAAAGGTATACCAAATGGAAAGATAAAAAGATAACTTTCTGTGTCATTTAAAATCAGGAGAATAGATTATTACCTCAACAATGAATAACATACAGAGTTAAAAGAACAGTAAAAATAGAATCATAGCAATAGTAGCAAAAGAATAAACTAGTCAAAGATTCAGAAGGATAGGTCAAAGAGTGTATGTGAATATCCAAAAGAAAGGAGGATCATAGTATTCAAGGGTACAGAGAATTGTAAGAATCTAGAGATGATCAAGTGGGAAATACAGTTGAACTAAATGAAAATGAAAAAATATAATTTGTGGGATATAGCTAAAGTGGTACATAGAAGAAAATTTATAGCATTAAAGGAATATATTAGGAAACAAAAAGGAATAAAATTGTAATTTAAATTTATATCTCATAAAGCTACAGATAAAGGAAATTAAAACTAGAGCAAACATAAGGAAATAATTGATAAAGATTAGAGAATAATTCAATGAAATTTAAAACAGAAAAAATAGAGGAAAAAAAGAAACCAATGCTGATAAACCTAGATCCTGGATGATAAAGAAAAGAAGACATAGATTACCAATATTAGGAATGAAGGAAGGGTCATCACTACTGATCCCAGGGACATTAAAAGGATAATAAGGTAATAAGGAAATACTATGAATATCTCCATACCTATCCATTCAATGACTTAGATAAAATGAACCAATTCCTTGAAAGACACAAACTACCAAAACTTGCATTAAGAAACAGATAGCCTGAGATAGCCCTATGCCTATTAAAGAAATTAAATTTGTAGTTAAAAACTTTCCAAAAAGAAAACTGGGCTTAGATAGCTTCAGTGGTGAATTCTACCAAACATTTGAGAAAGAAATAGTACATCTCTTCTGAACTATAAGAGGGGTCATATTTCATCTTATTTTATGAGACCAGTATTACTATAATACCCAAACTAGACAAAAACATTGCCAAAAAAGAAAACTACAGACTAATATCTCTCATTAACATAGTCAAGAAAAGCCTATTGTGTATATATATTAGCAAATCAAATTCAGCAATATATAAAAAGCATAATGGATTATGACCTGGTTCACTGTAGGAATGCAAGGCTGGTTCAACACTCAAAAAATCAATCAATGTAATTTACCATATTAACAGACTAAATATGAAAAACCTTAAATCATTTCAATAGATGCAGAGAAAGTATTTGGCAAAATTTGACATCCATTCATAATAAAAACTTTCAGCAAGCTAAAACTTTCAGCAAGCTAGGAATAGAAGCAGACATCTTCTATGAAAAAGCTATAGTTAACATCATACTTTATGATAAGTGAGTGAATGTATTCATAGTTTATAAAATTAAGAACAAGGTAAAGATGTCTCTCTTACCACTCATACTCAACATTGTACTGGAATTTTTTAAATGCAATAAATGAAATGAGCCTAGAAAACGAAATAAAAGGTATACCAAATGGAAAGATAAAAAGATAACTTTCTTTGTTATTTTTTTTTTTTTTTGAGTTGGAGTCTCACTCTGTTGTCCAGACTGGAGTGCAGTGGCCGCTCCCGACCACCTCAGCCTCGACCTGCTGGGCTCCGGTGATCCTTCCGCCTCAGCCTTCCAAGTAGCTGGAATTACAGGCATGCGCTACCACGCCCGGCTAATTTTTTGATTTATTGTAGAGATGAGGTCTTGCTGCTCAGGCGGGTCTCGAACCCACAGGCTCAGGCAATCCACTCACCTTAGCCTCCCAAAGGCGCAGGATTACAGGCTGAGCCACCAAGCCCGGCTCAACTTTCTTGTGAGAAGACATGATTTTTGGCTGGGCATGGTGGCTAACGCCTGTAATTCCAACACTTTGGGAGTTTGAAATGGGAGAATTGCTTGAAGTCAAGAGCTCTAGACCAGCCTGGGCAGTATAGTGAAAACTCATCTCTACAAAAGACATAAACAGATAAATAAATAAGACATGATTACTCATGTAGAAAATCTCAATCTATGAAAAATCTTCTAGAATTTATGTATGGGTTTAGCAAGGTCACAGGATTGAACGTTTATATAAAAGAGAATAAACAATGAAAAGAAAAAGTGAACATTTTGAATTTGAATTTAAAAATACCATTTGCATCAGACATTCCCCCAAATAAAGTGCTCTGTATACATCTAACAAATGTGCAGGCTCTGAATGCTGAAAATTGTAAAACACTGATACGAGAAGTAAAAGAAGACCTAAATAAATGTTTATGGATTGGAAGACTCAATATTGTTAAGATTCAACTCTCTCCAAACAAAATCTCAGCACGCTTTTTCACAGATATTGACAACCTGATTTTAAAATTTATATTGAAAAATAAAATAATTAGAATAGCCAAATAAATTCTGAAAAAGAGCAAACCTGAAAGACACATACTACTTGATTTCAAGACTTATTATAAAGCCATAATAATCAAGGTAGTGTGGAATTTGCAAAAGGATAGGTCTTTAGCGCGATGGAACAGAAAAAGAAGCTCATATAAATTTATACAAATATGGTAAATGATTTTTGACAGAGGTGCAAAGGCAATTCAATGGAGAAAGAATAGTCTCTTCAACAAATGATGCTGAAACAATTAGATATCCATATGCCAAAGAAATGAATCTTGGTGTATACCTCACACTTTTTCCAGTAATTAAATCAAATGGATCATAAACCTAAATGTAAAACATAAAACTATAAAGCTTCTGGAAGATGAACATCTGTGTTTTTCTAGAGAAAATCTGTGACCTGGCCGAGCTTGGTGGCTCAGCCTGTAATCCCAGTACTTTGGGAGGCCGAGGCAAGTGGATTGCCTGAGCTAGCGGGTTTGCTACCAGCCTGGGCAACTTGGGCGAGACCTTGTCTATAATAAATAAAGAAAAAAATTAGCTCGGCATGGTAGCGTGTGTCTGTAGTTCCAGCTACTTAGGAGGCTGAGGCAGAAGGATTGCTGGAGCCCAGTAGGTCGAAGCTGGGGTGGCCATGAATGAGCCACTGCACTCTAGTCTGGATGACAGAGTGAGACTCCAACACAAAAAAAAAGAAAAAAAAAAAAATCTCTGTGGTCTTGGGTTTGGCTGTGAATTTTTAGATATAAAACAAAAGCATGATCTAGAAAAGAAAACACATAAAAATTAATTTTTTTCTATGCAAAAGCTACAGTTAAGAGAATAAAAATGCAAGCCACCTGGGAGAAAAGATTAGATAATCACATATCTGATTTAAAAATTTTTATCTAGAATATAATTATTCTTAAAAGTCAATAATAAAAACACAAATAAACCAACAAAAAAGGCAGATATTTTACCAAATAATAAATATGAATAGTAAATAAACATAAAGAAAAATTACTCAGCATCAGTTATCATAGGGAGATGCACATTAAAAGCACAATAAAATAAGCTACATACCTACTAGAATTGTAAAAAATTAAAAAACAAACAAAAACCTGACAATACTAAATTGTAGTGAGAATGCAGAGCAACAGGAACTCTCGCCTGTTAGTGGTGGAAATACAAAATGATACAGCCACTTTGGATGGCATTGATGTTATTCAGGAGGTGAATAAATAAACAAATTGGTACATTTATATAATGGAATACTTTGGATGGCATTGATGTTATTCAGCAGGTGAATAAATAAGCAAATTGGTACGTTTATATAGTGGAATACTATTCATCAATAAAAAGGATTGATACATACACAGCAACATGGACAAATCTTAAATGCATCTTTATGAATGAAAAAAGAAAAAAGTCAAAATCTACATATATACGATTCAGTTTATATGGCATCCTGGAAAACATAAAATTATAGGGATAGAAAACAGCTATGATTGTTGTGGTGTGTCAGGGATAATGGCTGCACAGGAAAACTTTTAGGGTCATGGACTGGTTCTTTATGTTACTTTAGTAGTGGTTACACAGCTCTGTATATTTCTCAAATCTTTATAGAGGGAACTTTGTTGTTTAAAAAATTTTAAATTAACTAGTATATCAGATATGAGACTGGAATGCTGACTGTATTAAGTGAAACTGTTACAAATGAGTGACATAACTGCACTGAAGGATGGATTAGTATATTTACATTTATTCTCTAGCTTTGTCTGCTGAGAGGGCCTTAAAACAGTAATAATCCCAGCAAGAACCCAGATCTTGGTCTTTTTTGTTTGCTTGTTTGGTTTTGTTTTTTTGAGTTGGAGTGTCACTACGTGACCCAGACTGGAGTGCAGTGGCCGCTCCTGGCCGCTGCAGCCTCGACCTGCTGGGCTCCGGCGATCCTTCCACCTCAGCCTTCCAAGTAGCCAGAATTACAGGCATGTGCTACCACGCCCGGCTGATTTTTATTTATTGTAGAGATGAGGTCTCGCCAAGTTGCCCAGGAGGGTCTTGAACCCGCGGGCTCAGGCAATCCACTCACCTCAGCCTCCCAAAGCGCAGGATTACAGATTGAGCCACGGAGCCCAGCCAGATCTTGGTTTTTAAATACCATTCTCCAAAAAAAGGAACCAGAACTACTCGAAGAACTGTGCCAGGCTAGGGCTGGAGCAGTGAAAATACAAGATGAGTGAGCTTGGAGCATCTTATAGTGTTAGAAAGTAAGAAAGTGCTAAAAAAAAAAACAGCTAGAGCCAACTTGAAAGAGTTCCCAGTGGCCAAAATGTGAATATCTTGAGAGAAAAAAACAAACAAAAAACTGGATTATAACCTGAAGAACAAAATATCCATGAGTCCATACTAATGTAAATAAATGCTTGGATAATTACATCAGTGGGGAGAGGGCAGAAGAATTCCAAGCATCCCAGGTCATTTATATGCACGTTAAAGTTTGTGAAGCTCTGAGCTAGAAAATTAAGTGCATACTGAATGAAAGCCTTACTAGATTTTTATACTTCGTACAAATAGTAGTGAGGAAGGTCTCTAAAATATTTTAATCAATTTATGCATATTGATAAGATTGATTTTCACCAATGTGACCTCCTGTCTAGCATCCAGTTTCCTGATGAACAGGCTGCTTACTTCACCCATGAAAACCTTTTTTGTACATGTATATGTGAATTAACCAAACATTTGAACAGTGATAAATATAGTTGAAGGGTATATAGTAGCTTCTGATGGAGTGTAGTCCTTCTAATTAATTTGTTAGTTGCTATAATTAGGGCAACTAACGATTCCTAGAATATTTCTAAAAGTTTACTTTAGTGCCACTTTTTTTTACTCCTAATATTCATTTGCACCTTTCTTTTTCTTGTGTAATCTTGACTAAATAAATATTAAAATTAAATATTTGACCCAGCAATTCTACTTCTAGAAATATATGGTATTCTGGGGATTCATTAGTTGTACAACACTTCTGGCCTACCATGAGTATAGGCAGAATGAGGCTGTTAGTGGGGAGAGAAAGTCTTTGGGTAAAATGATTGAAATGCTGGTGGTTGGAAATTGGGCTGTAATGTACTGAAATGTATTAGGAGGAGCATAATATCTATTACTTAAAGAATCTATAATCCTTAAAGAAATTTTATTAGTCAAAAGTCTACCCAACAAAAAGCCCTATGCCCAGATATTTTTACAGATAGTTTTATTCAACTTTCAAGGTATAGATAGTCCCTAATTAGGCAATAGGGAAAGAGTAATCTTTCTAATTTGTTTTTGGAGTTAGAAAAAAACTGAGATGAGTTGGGACTGAGTTGTAGTGGGGGGGCCTGGGAGTGGAAAAATGGGAGAGTGGGTGTGAAAACATGTTTACTGAGAGGACATGAATGATATAGTCTTAGGGTTGTCCTTTTCTTTTTTTAAAAAAATTTTTTTATTATAAAGATGTGGGGTACAATTCAGGGTTAGGTATACAAATGTTGATTATGCAGGCACCCTTAGGGTTGTCCTTTTATTCGATGAAGGACTTAATTGGTTAAACAGTTGAGGTGGATTACCACTGTATACCTATACCTCTGTTTACCCTATCTGTCTGGGAAGGTAGGAAGAAGGCATGTTAACTAACAGATCTTCAGTTTGTACAGAGAGGAGACAGATTGGGATTTCCACCCAGAACCTAAAATGCCAAAATGAGACCTTGTCTCTGGGACATCATTTACGCTAGGAGCTGTATGTAGCCTTTCCTAAGCATACGGCTTACATCTTTCTTACATTAGAGCTTGGGGGTAAAAACTAGCACTGTGTTAGAGGCGGTGGTGAATGTGACCTTCATTAGTCAGAGACCTGCCATCTGTCCCTATTCTAGCAAACCCTCTTTGTACTAGCTGATTCTAAGCGTGCAGATGTCAGGAAGAATGGCTTTATCTCTGCTTCACCTTCTCCTGTGCATTTTTTGAGCTGAGGCTTTCTCTACAATCTGTCTATTGGTATATACTCTCTGACTTTGAAAACCTTATCCCAACTTTCAACCTGCTAATGTACCCATTCTTACGTCCACCCCTTACCACTGTTATGAATTCAATATCTTATACATCTTCCCTGTCATCTCAAAAGAATTGGGATTTTTTCAGAAGGAGGAAATAAATACATGTCTAGTATTCCTCCCAAGTTGGACTAGACTATCTATGTGCTGATTTTTTCTAAAATAACAGTATTTACACGTGTAAATTTGTGTATCCCTTTGAAAGTGTTCAGCTTGGGAGCCTGTATACTTTTTTCAGTGATGTCAGTGCTCAAAACATTTCTATCTTCTTCATCTAACTCTGATTAGCTGAGTAACAAGGTAGATGTACAAGCTGGAAAATGTTGTATTGGAGAAATTTAATTAAATACAAAATCTCCTACCAACTTAGAAAACCTTTCTGCAAAAGTAGAAGAAACAAAAGCACTTTATTATTGATTAACATGAAACCAGAATGTGATGTGCATCACAGGCAATCCGCAGAAGATATTGCAAAGGCAGAAAGAAAACTCACTGCTATATAGGTAAGCAGATATAGCCCATTACATTACATGCTTTAAAGAGTGATAAGTAGTCTTCAAGTATGACGATTTGACATCACCATTTGTCACACATCGTTCATCCTAAATTTACCTGGTAATTGGGGTAACTGTCAGTGTTATCTAATGGTCTTAATCCAAAGAAAAACAAACTCCTGTCTTTATGACAAGAAGTAGTTTTGGAGCTGGCACCCACTGAAGTTAGGCTCCTACCTTCTTACAGAAACTGGGAGATTGAGGTGTTATCTCCCTTGATGTTTACATTGGAAAAGATTGCTCCCAGATTCCTTGAGAAAACATTCCTGGGGTTTAAAACTGGCAAAGGTCTATGTAAATTTTTAAAAGATTCACATCTTCAAAGGAGCAGAGAAAAGATTTATAAGTTTTCTAAAGAAAGGGCTCTAAGAGGAAGGAGGAGGTGGTGTCTACCTTTTTACAGCAGGAAAAATTAATTTTTTAAAATCTACTTTTATTCTTACAGTTGTTTCAGGTAGAAAGCAAACAATAAATTAAAAAAATGTAAAGTATTAAAATGTGAGAATGGTTATCTTTTGTCATTTAATTGCTATACTGAAAGTAATCCTAAAAATATTGTTTCAAAGAGTGTTTTGTTTGTTTTTGATAATACCAGAATTACTGGGCTCCCAAAGATGATTGCTGTTAGAAAGGAATACTTTTGGATATATATTTCCTGATATGATTGTTTAAAAAAATACATTCTCTTGACTCATTGTTACTTTCCTATGAGTAGATATGATAAGTTTTTCAGTAAAACTAAATAGTACATTTTGTTTCTGTAAATATGTGTGTACCACTTGTTGCATGCAAGCTTACTCTGGAAGTGTATGGTACTGATTCATTCCACCTGAATTCCATAGCACTTTGTACTACTTTCCTTGTTATGTTGCAATTACTAAATACATCTTTTGGTATTGGGGCCCCTCAATTGTGTCAAAATTGTTCATATAATAGCTTGTAAATTGATTTTAATGCATGCATGAAAGTGAACTAAGTTTCTTGGTTAACATCTTTAATTTTACTCTAACTTTCTATTAATAGTAACCAATTATAAAGCTAAAAATCCATAAAACTATTTTTGATAAACATTATTTTCTTATTCCATTCTAAATTAATCAGATTGTTAATATGACTCAGATCAGGTAGAATATTACATCCTGAAATGCTGATTATTAATTGTGGTACATGCTTATCAGTAGGGAAATTGGAAGCAAAAATAGAGTGAAATACTTTTGCTTAAAAAAAAAGTTTTGTTTCTTACATAGGACATATTGCCAGAAAGCTGTTTTAAAAAATCAATTTTATCAAGGTATAAATTTATTATGATAAAACATACTCACTTTAGGAAAACCACCAAAAAAGTCTGCCAATTTATATCAAGTAGTCTTCAGGTAAAATAATCCAGGTAATTACTATATATCTTTGACTATAGTTAATGTAAAATAACAGTGGTTCTCAAAGTGTGGTCCATAGACTAGTAACACTGGCATCACCTTGTTAGACATGCAGGCTCAGCCTCAGCCCAGATCTATTTAATCAGATATTCTGGAGGAGAGGCTTAGAAAACTTTGTTTTAATAAGTCTGCCAGGTAGTTCTGATTTGCAGTTTGAGGAGCATTGAACTGAAAAATGTTTCAGTGGTTTAAAAATTTCAGGACACCTGAAGATGACCTTTAACCTAATCTCTGTTTTAAAGATGCATACTAGGTAATGAGTAACTTAATCTGCTTAATTATTTACAAGGAATTTCTGTTTGGTGGCATCTCAGTTTTGTTTTGCCAAAGGAAGCATTATGAATGACTGAAATTCCTTTGCTCATTTTTTAGTATTTGCATTTAACATAACTAAGTTTAAACATCTATGCAACATTTACCTAAAATTGCTAATTATGGTGTTTTAAAATTTAGCAGTTAAGCTAAATCTCCTCATAGCAATTCTTTATATCTTGTATTATTGATAATTTAGCAATACAGTTTACATTAGCCACAGAGTCAGAACTCAGTCTTAGAGGCATGGTATTAACTTGGTTTGGTAGGTAGACTCTTCATTTTGCTGGATATCAGTGATGAGATAAAGAGGATCAACTTAAAATGTATACAACTTTCTGAGTCATCTTTGATCTGTCCTTTATCCTTGTCCAACATCTAATCAGTCACAATTTCCCCATCAGTACTACCTCCTGAATACTCTGAATATAACTGTTCTGTCTCTTATTGTCACCTTCTGAGAAGGTCTGAACCACCTCAGCGTTTCCCTAGACTTTCAACTAATGTATCAGAATCCACTCTCGCAGTGTGTGAATTAAGTTGTCCTTAATAATACACTTCTGATCATGCCTCTTCCCCTTAAAGCTCATCAGTGGCTTCTCATGAAATCCACAGCCTACCATAGCCTGTGAGACCTTATATAATCTAGCTTCTCCAGTCCAGAGATCTATCTTTTTATAATTCCTCAAATATGCTGTATATCTTCTACCAAAGGACCTTTGCATGGGCTGCTTTCTCATGATTCTGCCAGATCTTTGTTGATCTTTATATCTTAGTTTAAAGACCACTTTTTCAGGGGACTCTTTCCTGATATACTCTCTTTCTACCCTGTCCCCCATACCTGCATAGCCCTTACTATATGTTCTCATGACTTACTTTACATTTTGGTAATATCATACTTATTTTTGTATTTGTTTGTTTGTTTTCTACCTTCCCTCTACATTGTGTTCCATGAGAGCAAGAGTCATCTCTGCTAACCCTAGTGTACAGCAAAATATCTGTCTTATGATGTCCAAAGTATATGAATGAATGAATGAACTAATAAATAAAAAGTGATGACTTTTCATGTGTTTAAATAGTATAAGGTTTATTAAGTTGCCAGATTTTTGTGAATAAGCTGTTTCTTATTTTTGTGTATACAGATTATGCTTGTGCTCTTCAGAGGGACATTTTGCTTCAGGGACGACTATACCTTTCAGAAAACTGGCTATGTTTCTATAGCAACATTTTCAGATGGGAAACTACAGTAAGACTTTTGTATTTGATTTGTTGATACAGATAATTGCATGGATAGAAATATATATATAGTTCCTCCGAAAGCAATGTACTTTAGATTATTCCAAAGTTAATTTTTATATATTTGTGCATCTATACTTCTGTATGAGTAAATGCATTTACATGTTGTATATACTGTGTAATATATTTTTAACTTAATACGTCGAGCTCCATTTGTACTTATTTAATAGAGTTAGAAAAAGAGATTTCAGGTTGAAAAAAGCTTGAACATATGTCTATAGGATTCCAAAACCCTGTCTTATGTGACAGACTGTCTGGGTTTTGTGTGTTATTGTGGAACATGAACACCCACATGCCTTTTCACACTTTGTCCTAATGTTAGATACAGGAGTTGGGGGCGGGGGGCAGAATACCAAAGGGAAGAATGTCTGACTGCTTACCCTGTTTTTCTCAGAGAATGCAAGCACATGCGTATTAACACATTCAGGTTTTTCAACAGAATATTCTGGATCAGATTGATATGATACTTGGTATTTTGTGTGGTATATATTTCTGAAAAAAATTTTTTAAATTCTTTTGTGTGTTTAGATTTCTATTGCCTTAAAGAATATAACCTTCATGACCAAGGAGAAAACTGCTCGACTTATCCCAAATGCTATCCAGATCATCACAGAGGGAGAAAAGGTGAAAAACTTTTCTGCCTTTGCTATATTACATAATAATCTAAAAATTCAGATCATTAATGTTGGGAATATAGGCAGTTCTTAGAGTTAGGAGTGTCTACTAGAGATACATTTTCCTTAATACGAGATTTCTGTATATATAAATAGTTATTAGTGATTAACTTTGACTGCTTTTTTTTTTTGTTTGTTTGTTTTGAGTTGGAGTCTCACTCAGTCGCCCAGACTGGAGTGCAGTGGCCTCTCCTGGCCACTGCAGCCTCGCCTGCTGGGCTCCGGCGATCCTTCCGTCTCAGCCTTCCGAGTAGCCGGAATTACAGGCATGCACTACCACGCCCAGCTGATTTTTTGATTTATTGTAGAGATGTGGTCTCGCTGCCCAGGCGGGTCTCGAACCCGCGGGCTCAGGCAATCCACTCACCTCAGCCTCCCAAAGGCGCGGGATTACAGGCTGAGCCACCGAGCCCGGCTTGACTGCTATTTTTATACTTTATAGTTTGAAGAGAACTTTTACCCATATTTTTCATTTCTTCATTGTAAGAGGTAGGTGGGGTAAGCATTAGCAAAATGTTCTTATTATTTCTAAATACCCTGATAATTCCATTATTGTTGTTTAGTCAATAATAACTGCCTAATAGCAACTAATAGGAACAAATATTCCTGGTGAACAGAGATTTGGGTAGCATATAAATAAATACATAATCATTATAATCCTTTTAAAAATAACAGTTATCTTTAATGCCATCATTTTTATTATTTCCTACAATATCTGCCATTTTTTAGTGGGGCCGTTTGAGGAATCTTTCTATAGCCACCTGGAAAATTGATTAGGGCCCCGTGTGTAACATTAGAAGCATAATGCTGAGAAAGAAAAAGAAGGAAAGGAATGAAAAGACAAATGAAAGAAAGAAAGCAAAAAAGGAAAGAGAAGGAAAGAAGTGGAGGGAGGGAGGGATGGAGAGAGAAACAGAAATAGTACTGTGATGTTAAATCTTTGTAATTATAGTTTTTGCTCTTATGAAGTTTCCTTTAAATGCACTATAAGGCTGGGTTTTTTTGTTGGTTTGTTTGAGTTGGAATCTCATTCTTTTGCCCAGGCTAGAGTGCAATAGCCTGCTCACAGCTACCACAGCCTTAACCTACTGGGCTCACGCAATTTTTCTGCCTCAGCCTTCCAAGTAGCTGGAACTACAGGCTTGCACCACTATGCCCAGCTAACTGTTTTGATTCATTGTAGAGACAAGGTCTTGCCAAGTTGCCCAGGCTAGGCCTCAAACCCCTGGACTCAGACAATCCTCTCACCTCCACCTCCCAAAGAGACTGCAAGCATGAACCACCATGCCTGGCCACTTTAAGTCTTATTTATTTATTTATTTTAGTGATAGGGTTCATTATGTTGCCCAGACAAGCCTTAAACTCCTGGGTTCAATGATTCTTCCACCTCAGCCTTCCCAGTAGCTGGGATTACAGGTGTGTGCCACCACACTTGGTCATTTTTATGTTTAACAATTTCATCTCTACAGAACACTTCCAAGTGCAGTACAAAGGGTTTTTTCCCCCTGTACTATTTGAGAATAAATTCTCATTCTGATCCCTTATCACCTTAGATATTCTGGCATGTATTTTCAACAAAGACATTATCTTGCATCAAAATCAATAAATTAACATTAGTATGTTACCATTGCTTAATCTTCAGATACATTCAATTTCTACAATTATCCCAATAATGTCTTTTATAGCAAATAGACACAGGTCAGACTTTTACATTTAGTTATCATTACAATTAGTTATCATGGTCTTTAATTTCCTGGAAGAGTTCTTTTGTCTTTTTTTGACTTTTATGTCTTTGACACTTTTAAAGATTACAGGTCAGTTATTTTGTAGGATATCCTTCAATTTGTGTTTGTCTGATGTTTCCTTGTGATTAAATTTAGGTTATGCAGTTTTGGAAGAAATACATAAAAGTGATGCTCTGTTCTTTCTGTTGCATCCTGTCAGATAGCACATGATTTCAATTTGTACCATTACTGATGATATTTACTTTGATCATTTATTTAAGGTGGTGTCTGCAGGCTTTCCTAGAAAGTTAGTCCGTTTTCCTTTATAATAATATTTTGTGGCAAGGTACTTTGAAACTATGTAAATATACCATTCTTACCATACTTTAAATTTATTTATTTATTATATCAGTATGAACTTGTGATTTTCTATTCAGTGAGTTACAATCTGCTACTCTAATTATTTTGATGCTCAAATTGTCCTAAATTTGACCACTGGGAACCCCCTCAAGTTGTCTCTGGTGTCTTTTTAGCTATTCTCAGTGTGTCTGAGCATTTCCTTGCCTTTTGTCACAAAATGTTTTAGGTTTTCCCTGCCCTAGTTGTGGAAGTGGCCACTTCTCCAAGGAGTCCTGGTTCCTTTTAGAAGAAACCAATATGTAGAAGCTAGTACGTTCTTTGCTGTTGGGGCATTTCCAAATACTCTAAGTAAGCAGAACTAGGGTTTATGTTGTGTATATATAACCACACACCCATATGCATAGTGCACAGACATATGTATACCCACTTATATATCTGTTTATCTGTCCATCCGTCTGTCCATCCATCCATCCATCCATCCAACGCCATTAATTTGCACTAATACCTTCAATTTCAAGCTTTTTATAACTCCAATCTTTCTATACTTCCCCGGCAGTGAGAAACCAGGCTTTCATTATCCTTAATATAGTTACTTATTTGACCAGTTGGCCTGTATGTAACCAATCTTCATTTCCATTGCCACTCTTCCCCAGAGATGCCCTTTTACCCTACTCGGTTTCTGACACTTAGAGTCAGGCTGCCACCCATTCCACCATGACATAGATGCTCTCACTATGTAAAAACTCTCTTTATCTTGCTTGGGCTGACACCCCATACCAAGCCCCTTCTCTGTGTTCACTTTGCTCTGCACCAAGTTACCCTCCACAGGGACGCCTTCCATTCCCTGCTTATACTCTAACGTTCTGTGCCAATCTGTCAATTTGTGTGGTTGCTGGCCCCACCCTGCTTGGGCTCTGACACCCTAACCCAAGACCACGCTCATGGACTCTGTCACCTATGCTGCACTCACTTGCTGTGGCTCTGACATGCCGTTGTAAACTGTGTTCATTCATGGCCATACACTTCACCATGTTTTGTATGGTCACACTCCACACCAAGCTACTCATTTACGTGGTGATTCTACTTGGGCTCTGACTTGTGCCCTTTCCCTCTATTTCTTTCACACTGTTCTTGTTCTCATACCATATTCTGCATCATCCCCATATGTGTTGGCCCTTTTTACTCACTGGGGCTCTGACACTCCAAAGAGGGCAGCCTTTTCTTTGTGGAAAACCTCTTTTCTAGTCTGACACCCTGCTTTAGGCTACAGTTCCTCTGTCCCTGCCTGCACCCCTAGTGTGGATGCCTACTTTTCTCTATTCCACTAATGCCTTAGGGCTGAACTATTCAGGAAGGGAATGGGAAGAACTAAAATATACTTATTCTTAATTTTGCAATTAATACATATATGTCTTTTCATTATACAGTAAAACCATCAAACATTTTAAAAACTAATGTCTTCATTTCATGCCCATAACCCCCAATTCCACTTTTCCCCCGCTAGAGGCAATTGCTGTCAGCTTGGTATATATCTTTTCAGACCTTCTTCCTTTGTATTTATGTACATATATATAAACACATAGTTTGGCTCTTTTTTTAAAAAAAAGGAAATACAATCTTATGTGTATTGTTTGTCAGCTCTCCTTTTTAAAACAACATTATCTCTTGGCGTTTCAGATCAGCACAAGTAGATAGACCTATCTCTGGTTTCTTATATGTGTTGTTTATCAGCTCTCCTTATTATAAAAAAAAAACCAACTTAACATTATTTCTTGGAGTTGCAGATCAACACCAGCAGATAGACCTATTTCTGGTTTTTAAAGTGCTGTATAGTGTTTCATAAAGTGGATATATGGTGGTTTCCTTGACCATTAGCTTATTTCTAATTTTTAAAGACTCTTTACGTATATTTTCTGATTTATTTCTTACAAAAATTTTTTATTTCTTATGAAAATTTTTTAAGACTCTTTACATATATTTTCTGATTTATTTCTTACAATTATTCTCATTTTTCAGACAAGGAAACTAAAGAAAAGAGAAGTGACCCAAAGTCACAGAACTAATAAGTGGGAAAGCTAAAACATGAACCCTGGACATTTAATTGCAGAGACCCTAGTCTCATCTTCCTCACAATGTTAACTCAATGATTTTTTTTTTCTATCATCATAGCGAAAACTGTACTACTAAATATTTACCCTTTATGTACTCTCTGATGGAAGGAAGAATAGTCTTGGTTTTAGTTGTTTTAGGTTCTAGAATATGTTCGATGCCTCAGAAGCTTAGAGGTATCATTATCCAGAATTCTTCCCAAATTAAGAAAGTTATTATTAAATCACGATTTATTAATTTTTTTTTGTAGTTGAACATCTAGGATGGAATAAAGGAAGGTAGTAATTTATGTAGATTATCCAGAAAGCTGGGAGTTTTAAGGAGTTGAAAATGTGGTGGTTGTTTGTGAGAGTGGATGAAGTTAATAACAAGGTATTTAGTTTAAGAAGTGGGAATTAGCAAGCATAACACAGTGGTAAAAATGAGCTAGACTAGGAGATTTAAAAAATCATATATATCTGATTGCAGGGTTGTAAGATTATCATAATTAGACAAAACAATTTGGACTAAGAAAATGGAATAAAGAACAGTAAGTAGTGATCATTAGCTCACATAGTATATATATAATTCTGTTTGTAAGAGCTCCTGAACATATGCTCTTTGTAAGAAATTTTGCTTTATGAAGACTATATAGCAAGGTTTCAATTTAATGAACTGGAAAATAACACTTTAAAATCTTTCTGTGAGACGCATTTATGCCCTAAATATTATTTGTTTGATATTTTACTTAATAAATCCAGCATAGATCTGAACTTTTATCTTTCTAAAGGTAACCACTCATTCATGAAAGGTCATGAGGATTGGAAGAGATGACATAGAGAAACTGTATTTAGTGCTGCCTTTTGTCACATTTTCTCATAAAAGCCTATTTTAAAATATGACTTTGCAAAAATCAGTTAAATGTAAACTTAGAACTGTAGATTAAAACATGTTACCTTTCTTCTATAGCATTCGAAGAAAAGTTCAATGTTAACATGGGTGTCTTATATCTAAAAGAGCTAATAATCTCTTAGCAGAGATTAGGTATTTCTGGAGTTTTTAGAAGACTATGAAAACTATATAATTTAAAATTAAATCCTTACGATAAATCTGTCTCTGAAATTCACATGTATTTTTTCTTATTCATTTTGTATACTTGGCTCAAATGGCAACCAGTTCATATATTTTTGCAAGTTTAGAATAAAATAAATTTTTCATAATTTTGTTTAGATTGATTTTAGTAGCTACTTATTTCAAGCCCCCTTTCCTAGTAAATACTGACAAATTGTATTTGTTGTAAGATGTGATTTATTATAAGATATGATTTGCAAAGACACCTTGTTCATACAATATATTATCTATTTTTCTTTTATTGTAACAAAAAGTTAAATAAAAGCAGTATAGAAAGTATTCAGTGGTTACCTCTAGTTTGCTTTGACAATAGCGAGTCCCCACAGACCTTAATGACAAATATTTCTGCCTTATTTTCCCTGACACTAAAACTGTCCTCTTATTTTTCTTTGCAGTTTTTCTTTACATCTTTCGGTGCCAGGGATAGAAGTTACCTCAATATCTTTAGGTTATGGCAGAATGTATTATTAGATAAGGTAAGTGTTTTTATCAGAGGTAGGTGCTTATTACAATAAGAACCTCCTGGTGTGTATCTATACAGTATTTGTGAACTTGAAGAGCTCCTATTTATTTATTTATTTATTTATTGAGTGAGTGAGTGAGAGTCTCACTCTGTTGCTCAGACTGGAGTGCAGTGGCATGCTCATGGTCACCACAGCCTTGACCTACTGGGCTTAGGCGGTCCTTCCTGCCTCAGCCTTCCAAGTAGCTGAAACTACAGATGCACATTACCATGCCTGCCTAGTTTGTGTGTGTGTGTTGTGTGTGTGTGTGTGTGTGTGTGTGTGTGTGTGTGTGTGTGTGAGATTTATTGTAGAGAGACAAGGTCTCACCAAATTGCCCAGACTGGTCTCAAACCCCCGGGCTCAGACAATCCTCTTGCCTCATCCTCCCAAAGTGCTGGGATTACAGGCTGAGCTACTGTGCCCAGCCTCCTTTTTATTTTTATGAACTTAATTTTGACTAGCGTATCCAAATTCCAAGTAGAAACTTCAAGCAAAACAAGATCCATAGTACAAGTTAAGATGTTAATTGTAATCCTCAGGGTAACCACCAAGAAAATAACTAAAAATACATTAAAAATAAACATCAAAGGAATTAAAATAGTACACTAGAAAACATCTTTTTAACACATAAGAAAGCAGTAATGGAATAGAAGGATAAAAAAGACATAAAACATATAGAAGACAAATAGCAAAATGGTCATTAAATGTGGATCAATCAAAAGGCAGAAATAGGTAGAATGAAAAAAATATGTGATCCGTTTATATGTTGTGTATAAGACTTGCATTAGAGTCAAAGGCACAAATAGATTGAAAGTAAAAGGAAGAAAAATGCAAACAGTAACCAAAAGAGATCAGAAGTGAATATCATAATATCAAGCAAAGTAAACTTAAAGATAAAAATTAGTAATGACAAGGAAGAATAAGGGATCAATTCATCTGGAATTCATAACAGTCATAAACATGTAGGCACCTGGTACAGAGCCCTCAAATATATAAAGCACAAACTGGCAGAGTTTCAGGGAAACATAGACAATTTAGCAATAATAGTTGGAGACTAAAACTCACATTCAGTGATGGATGGAACAACTAGACAGCAGATCAACAAGAAAAGATAAGACTTGAACAACACCTATAAACTAACTAGAACTAAAAGACATCTATGAGACTCTCCACCTATTGAAAGCAGAATATACACCCTTCTTAAGTTCATATGGAACATTCTCCAGAATAGACAATATGCTAGGTCATAAAACAAGCCTCAGTACATTTAAAAGGACTGACCTAATGCAAAATATGTTCTCTGACCACAATGGAGTGAAAGTAGAAATCAATAACAGACATTTGGAAAATTCACAGAAAGTAGAAATGAAACAGAACACTTCAAAATAACCAGTGAGTGTAAGAAGAAATGAAATGACAAGAGAAATTAGCAAATACTTTGAATAACATGAAAACAAAAACACAGTATACTAAAACCTATGGAATACAGCTAAAGTGCCATTTAGAGGGGCATTTTTAACCTGAAACACCTATATTCAAAAAAAAAAAAAATTGCCGGGCACAGTGGCTCATGCCTATCATCCCTATAATCGGGCACTTTGGGAGGTGGAGGTGAGAGGATTACCTGAGCCCAGGGGTTTGAGACCAGTCTGGGCAACTTGGTGAGACCCTGTCTCTACAATGAATAAAAAAATTAGGCTGGACGCAGTGGCTCAAGACTGTAATCCCAGTGCTTTGGGAGGCCAAGATGAGCCAGGTGTGGTGTCTCATGCCTGTAGTTCTAGCTACTTGGAAGACTGAGGTTGAAGGATCGCCTGAGACCAGGAGGTCATCGCTGCAGTAGCTGTAATATGCCACTGCACTCCAACCTGGGCGACAGAGTAAGACTCAGGCTCAAAAAAAAAAAAAAAAAATCAACAAAATTAACAAACCTTTAGCTAGACTGACCAAGAAAAAAGAAGAAAAGACTAAAAATAAAATTCAGGAGTGAAAGTGGTGACATTGCTACTGTTTTTCCAAGAATAAAAAGGATTTAAGGGAGTATTATGAACAATTAAATGCCAAGTTAGTAGCCCTAAATTAAATGAGCAAATACCTAAAAAGTCACAACCACCAAAACTGACTGAAGTAGAAATAGAAAATCTGAATAGACAAATAAAGAGATTAATTAGTAATAAAAAAAATTATCCACACAGAAAAGCCCGGGCCCAGATGACTTCATTGGTGAATTTTTTTGTTTTTGTTTTTTTGAGTTGGGGTCTCACTCTGTCACTCAGGCAGGAATGCAGTGGCATGTTCACAGTTCGTCACAGCCTCTACCTCCTGGACTCAGGCAGTCCTTCTGCCTCAGTCTCTTGGGAAGCTGGGTCTACAGGTGTGTGCCACCATGCCTGGCTAGCTCTTGATTTTTTGTGGAGATGAGCTCTCACTGTGTTGGCTGGTCTCAAATTCCTGGGCTCAAGCAATCCTCTTGTCTGGTACTCTTGTTGATGAGGTATGCCCCTCCCTCCCCTAGCAGTTTCCCTCAACTGCCAGTCCCACCCCCCTCCCCTGACAGTTTTCCACTACTGCCAGTCACTTTCTTTTAGCATTATAATTGTTCAAGGTCACCTTATGAGTGAGAACATATGGAACTCGAGTTCTTTGTTTCTGTGATAAATCACTGAGTATGATAGACTCCAAATCCATCCAATTTGCTGCAAAGTCCATATATGTGTCCTTCTTTATGGCTGCATAATATTCCATTGTGTGTGTGTACCACGTTTTTTTTAATCCAGTTCAGCTGGTTCCATGTTTTTGCTATTGTGAATAGAGCTGTAACAAACATACGTGTGCAGGTATCTTTTTCATAGAATCATCAGAGAAATGCAAATCAAAACCACATTGAGATACCACCTAACCCCTGTAAGAATGGCCATCATTAACAAAACAAACAACAGATGCTGGCGAGGATGTGTAGAAAAAAGAATGCTTCTACACTGCTGGTGGGAATGCAGACTAGTACAAACTCTTTGGAAGACAATGTGGCGATTTCTGAAAGAACTAGAAATCGACCTTCCATATGACCCAGCAATTCTCCGATTGGGAATATACCCGGAGGAACACAAATCATTCTATGAACTCATCACTTTTGATGCCTTTAGTGCTTTAGACAGTTTTTTGTTTGTTTATTTCACTACTTTTACATCTGCAAAACGCTTTCTTTTGAGGACTTTTTGTCATCTGGGGAAACAAAAAAATTGCTTGGGGGAGATCCGGTGAATAGGGAGGGTGGAACATGGGGGTCATCTGTTTTTGGTCAAAAACTGCTGAACATTCAGCTCAGTGTGGGCAGGTGCATTGTTTTGGGGGAACAATCAGTTACCTCTTTGCCACAACTTGGGATGTTTCTTTTGTAAATCGTGACACTGCCTTCTTAAAACTTCTAGATATAAACTTTGGTTGACCATTTGATCTGGAGGAACAAATTTCGAATTTACTACAAGGTAACCACCCTCCAAAAGATAATTTTGGGTTTATTTGGGGGGGGGAATCCCTCATCATATATACTTGAAATTTGCTAAGAGGGTAGATCTTAAGTGTTCTATATGGTGGAGAATGAAAGAAAATGATAACTACATGAGATGTTGGATATGTTAATTAGCTTGTGTGATCATTTCACTATGTATACATATATCGATACATTAAGTTGTATACTTAAAATTTTTTTTTAAGTTTTATACTTTTTTTTTTTTGAGTTGGGAGTCTTGCTTCGTTGCCTAAGCTGGAGTGCAGTGACTCGCTCATGGCCACCCCAGCATCAACCTTCCGCCTCAGCCTTCCAAGTAGCCAGAACTATAGGCATGCGCCACCACATCTGGCTAATTTTTTGTTTATTGTAGAGACAAGGTCTTTCCAGGTTGCCCGGGCTGATCTCGAACCTGTGGGCTCAGGCAGTCCACTAGCCTCAGCCTCCCAAAGTGCTAGGATTATAGGCTGAGCCACCGAGCCTGGTCAGGTTGTATACTTTTAATATACACAATTCCTATTTGTTAACTATACGTCAGTAAAGCTAAAAAGATTAAAAACAAAGAAAGATGCTGTTGAGGATGTGGAGAAGTTGGAACCCTCAAGTACATTGCTGGTAGATTGTAAAAAGGTGCAACCACTTTGAAAAACAGTTTGGCAGTTCCTCAAAATGTTCAACATAGAGTTACTATATGACTCAGCGATTCCACTTTTAGGTATATGTGTGCAAGGTAATTGAAAACATGTGTTCATACAAAAACTTGTACTCACATGTTCATAGCAGCATTATTTATAATAGTCAAAAGTGAAAACAATCCAAATGTCTATCAACTGATAGATAAATAAAATGTATATCCATACAATGGAATATTATTTAGTTATAAAAAGCAATGATGTACTGATGCGTGTTACAATATGGATGAACATTGCACATGTGAAAGAAGCCAGCCACAAAAGAACACATATTGTAGGATTCTATTCTTATGAAATGTCTAGAACAGGGTAATTCCTAGAAATAGGAAGTAAAGTAATTGCCATGAGAAGAGAGTAATGAGGTATGACTGCTGCTAGATTCAGGTATCTTTCTGGGTTGATGAACAAGTCCTAAAATTCGTGGTGATGGTTGTACAACTCTGGATATGCTAACACCCACTGAATCATACACTTTAGAGGGGGGTGAATTTTATGGTATGTGAATTATAGTACAATAAATGTATTTTTAAAATGGTTTAGGGAGAGAGTAGTAGAGATTTCCAGTGAATTAGAACTGCTTCTTCACAGGGGGAGCTTAAACGCCTCAGGCTAGGACTTAACTTCCTCTCCTTCCGGCTAAGTTCCTCACTGAAATAGACACATTATGGCCTTCAGGGCCCTTTGGGTAGAATGTCCTTTTGAACTCAGCACTGAGGACCAGAGCGGTCTTCCAGAGCAGCGTCCTGGGGTGCTTTGACTTTGCCTGAGCCAGAGCGCGTGGAGGAGTGGCCTAGAAGTCGGGAAGAGGAAGGGAAAGCTGGAAGGGAGTGGACTGGGGGAGCTTGCCAAGCCCAGACCCTACAGTCTCGGCAAGGGAATGGACATGACTAGCTGGGTATCCCAAGTTTGATCAAACCCCTCTGTATTGTCTGGGAGGCCCAAGTTCAAGCCCCTCTGTCCGTGCCTGTGCTCCTGGTCTGGGCGAGGCTTAGAGCAGTGGGTCCGTGCCGGGCACACCAGCGAGGGCCTGGAGTGGTGCACAGAGTGAGCTGCCTCACTACTCCACGCCGCCTTCCAGGTTGTGCTTCGGTGGAAGCCACCTTCACCCACGGCAGGCCCGTCACATTCAGATCCATTGTCATAATTACCATGGTGTGCTCTTAGTAGCCCTGGCTGAAAACTCCAGGGTTGCCATAGGTACCTGGCTCACCCCACCCCCAGATACTGAGTTGTCTAGTGCGCTGGGAATCCCTGAGGCGAGTTCCCTTTTTCCACTGAGGCACCGAAGACTGTTGTAGCAGCCTGCGCTTGGTTGTATACTGAATCCGAGTGTCATTTGCAAATCACACTTACACTTGTCACTCGCAAGTAAATTGGGATATTATCCTTACAAAAACAAACTCCAGGGAAGTGATGAAGTTCAGGTTTACGGATGAACCGATTGAGAAACTGAGTTCTGCACTTTAATGAAAAAGAGCTCTATGAAATGGGAGGAAGAAAGGGAATTCCAGGATATTGAAGGCCACCATAGCCAAGAAACACTGCATCTGTTGGCTGGTAGTAAAATTCACTCTTGTTTGAAGAAATCCCGATATCTGTGTTTTTGATGTGTACATGTAGAGTGTATTACATCTTCACAACAGTGAAGTCTTTGGATCATTTGGTTATCGTTAAAGATGCACTTGTAACTCTGTTTCAAGTGGACACTATACTTTCATTTTAAACAGAATGGTGTCTATTTCTGCTCTATAAAGAAGACAAAAATAATGTTTAAGCATATATCATGTGTTAAGTACTAGACAGAACTTAAGTTGAAAGTGAGATTTCAGTTTTAAAACAGTCCTAATTGGAATATTAAGCACTATAGAATTCACCCAGAAAGGGAACTAGAAAAAACAAACAACTATCTTTCTTGTATTCTCCTAGTGATCGTTGAAGAACAACTTTTTAAAGACACACTAATATATGTAACAATAATAGCAGCTCCCATTTATGAAGTATTAGGTGCCAGGCACAAGGCTAGGTGCTTGGTATAGTCTGGTAGCCTCTATAATTTTGTAAACCACAGTTGCTTTCTAGTTTTTTTAAGTCATAAAGCCACATTGGTTAGATTTCTTGATCTTGTTTAATACTCTAAAAAAAGTTTTAAAAATCCATAAAATACACAGCAAAACTACAACATTCTATAAACTAATCTTACACGTAACTTTTGAGTAATACATTTAATATATGCTGAAAATATTTTTAGATAACTTAAATTCAGAGAATTATATTGTTTACGTATAATTAAGGGAATCTGAGAGTAAAAGTAAATGTATGTTACTTCTGCTTGCTTTTTGTATGAGAAGACCTTAAAAACAAAGCAAATTAATCTAGAAAAAATTATTTGATGAAAGAACTACAAAATGATAGTAAAATCATGTTTGTATGTGTGCGTTTTACTTATTTTGCCAGTAAAATAAATCCACAAAAGAGGGAAAGAACTGGAGCCAAATATGTTGCTTTTGAAAAAGAATTTTTTAAAAAGAACCATTTTTTTGCATTCCTAAGACTCCTTTGATGCATTGCTTCAAAAAGGACAGTTTATTTCTAATATTTGACTTAGCAAAACATAAGTTGTCAATGTTTAGACATGGGTTTAAGCTGTCAGTATGATCATTCATGATGTAATTTATTGCACTTCAGCTTAATTTACAACCTCTGATTTCAGCACCCTTTTTCTAGACAGCACGTTGAGTATCTGGGATTTGTGGGGTCAGAGGACAGTGGCAGTACCGTTTTGTAATACAAACAAATCGTGCCTTCTCAGTCTTTTGTGAAGAACTGTAAAGCCATGGTTCAAGATAAGTTTTAGGCCCTTCCCTACCCCACCCCTCAGCCCTTCTCCTTAGTTTCAACCAGTAACCCTTTGCATGTTCTATACTCGAGCTAGACACAGTTCTGCCTTGTTTTTGTATGCTCTGCACACAATGACTGGTGTTACATTTTTAAGTGGCTAAAAAAAAGTCAGAAGAATAATATTTCATGACACGTGACAATTATATGAAATTCAAATTTCAGTGTCCATAAATAAAGTTTTATTGGAACACAGCCATACTCATTTGTTTATGTATTTATATGGCTGCTTTTCACACATAGTGTTTCACACAGCAGAGTTGAGTAGTTGTGACAGAGACCATATGGCCCACAAAGCTTAAAATATTTACTATATGGCCCTTTACAGAAACAGTTTGAACCCTGAACGATACTACGAAGTTATTTTTTAAAAAAAACTAATTATTTTCATTTCTTGCTTAAAACCCATTGCCCTTGGAATCAAAATCTAAAATTTTATATAGGTTCTGCACCTCTCCAGCCACATCTCAATGTATCCTGCCCATTCTGTCTTGTTAATTGTTCTGCATTTTTTTGTGAACATATCTACAACATGTTATTTCTGCCTAGAAACTGTGACCCTTTTATTCTCACTGTAGTTGTAACTCAATAAACCTGAAGTCAGATCCATTTCTTCATCTTCCTGTAACATCTTTTACTTCTCTTTTATAGCATTAATTACAATTACAGTTCTTTATAGCAGACTAAAGCTTAACTTTAAATGCCTTGAGGACAAGGACCATGTTTGTCTTGTTCACTGTTGTATGTCCACTGACAAGCTCAGTGTTGACTACATAGATGATTTGGCATATCTTGGTTTGCCCACTACAGTGTGGAACTGTCTGGGTTTAGGCCTCTGTCAAAGTAAATGTCAATTGTGCCTCCTTTACTTTTAAAAGTGTCCCAGTTTGGGACAATAAATGACATTTTACATATAGCAGATGCTCAGTAAGTACTTTTGAATTACTCAGTAGAATTTCAATGATTTAGAGTCCAGCTAATCACTACTCCTTATTTTCATTTTTTATTTTAGAGTTGTGGGGTACAAGATTTACTACATAAGTAGGCTGGATGCAGGTGAAGTTTGGACTTCTAGCTGGCTCTCTGTCCTCCTGATAGTGGACGAGGTACCCAGTGTGTTCCCACACGCCCCTCTCCCTCCTCCCTGCCTCTCTCCAATAGCAGTGTCTGGCATGTGTTGATCCCATCCTTGCGCTAGTGTGACCAGTGTTCAGGGCCCATTTATGAGTGAGAACATGTGGTATTCAGTTCTTTGTTTCTGTGAGAGTTCATGTAATGTGATGGTCGCTAGCTGCATCTAAGTTGCTGCGAACGTCATGGTTTTGTTCTTTTTTATGACTGCATAATACTTCACTGTGTACATGTACCACATTTTTTTTTTTAATCCAGACCACTTTCGGTGGGCATCTGGGTTGGTTTTATGTTTTTGTTGTTGTGAATAGTGCTACAATAAACATGAGGATATAATCACTATTCTAAATTAACAAGGAACTATAAATTCTCTTAGCTCAAGGAAAAGGGAAAGGATGAGGAGAAAACACAGACATTCAGTTTCAGAAACAGCATTCAGGGCACACCCTAAGTTCAATGTATGTTTAACCCAATTTTTTGAACACTTAATATGTATAGTGAGAACAAATGATTATCTCGAAACATTCAGTTGCCAAAAGAAATGTTATTTTCTATATAAGAAAATAGGATGTATGTTCAAGGTTTCAGTAGTAACGAGGATTAAAATTTAAAAATTACTTTTGTTAAAACTTTGTTAATTCTTTCATATTCCTACTTATATTCTTGTATTGCTGTATTTAGAATTGCTGATTTAAATAATATAGCAGGACATATAAAGAGTCAAAACTTACTTTTTGTACTATTTTTCTCTTGGAGTGATAATAGTGGTCTCTCTTGTTAGTACATGTGGGTTTTGGGTAAGCTAGCTCTCCCTGGAAACTTAAGAATACATTTTGGCAACTTGGCGAGACCTCATCTCTACAATAAATCAAAAATTAGCTGGGCGTGGTAGCGCGCGCCTGTTTTTCCAGCTACTTGGAAGGCTGAGGCAGAAGGATCACCGGAACCCAGCAGGTCAAGGCTGCGGTGGCCGGGAGTGGCCACTGCACTCCAGTCTGGGCGACAGAGTGAGACTCCAACTCAAAAAAAAAAGAATACATTTTGAAAGTGCTTATTTAAACACAGGCCCTAATGGAGCAGAAATCTGCATTCCTTTTAAATTTGAAGGCTTAAGGAGACAGAATGTCTTTCAGGCTTATTCCCAAAGGCAGAAGAAAGTAACATGTGTTAGATTCAGGGAAGAAGGGATGAGGGGAGCTTTTTAAATGTATATAGACCCACCCTCTCCAAATTTTGATACATGTCACTCTAGCTTCTATTTTGGGAATCACAAAATAAAAAGGTGTCTTATTCCTTCGGTGTTTTGGTGGAAAAAGGGTTTAAAACATAGTTGATTGAATGTATTAGTGTATATAAGTAAAGAATATGTTAATCTGAAGGGGACTTGGTCAAACTTAGGCCAAGAACTTAAAACTTAGGACAGAGTCACAGAGGTAGACTTTGATCAGTAGAGAAGTATATGGAGATATGGTAGAGATGAATCATCATGCCCTGTCACGGTTCCAGTGAATTGTCCCTAAAAGTTGTCCACTTTTGATTAGCTTCTATGCTTATTATGCAACTTTCTGATTACTGATTTGCCTTCCAAGGTATTCATGGATTCTGAGTGGTAGAATAAAAGATTTCCATCACTAGAAAGGAATATTCCCCACCATGCATTTACATTTCCAACTGCAGTTTGTGAGTGTGGCTTAAGTCAGCCTCTCTGAGCCCAACTCTAAGACCATGACAGTGCTGAGACCATTCTCCAAACAGTGGCCAGTTTACAAAGCTGCTGTCACCCTCTGAGACCTTTTGGAAGAGAGTCATCCAGCCTTCTCCTGAAAACTGGTCAGTGTAATAAAATCCTCTTGTTCTTCCTTATGCTACTCTCCAAAGATCATTTCTTTTGGAGTTACTTGGAATTCTAGAAGTTTTCTAGGTCTGAACATCCAGACCTACCTAGAAAACAAAAAGGAAAATTGCTGTTTTAGTCACATTTGTTTTATAATAGGCCTGCTGTGTAGAAGTCTTTGTATTCTTCCCTCTTTTTGACCTTTTTGGTTGACAGAAATCCTCCACCTATTTTTTCCTCATAAGTGAACCACACCACCTCCTACCCAGTCATCCAAGCCAGAAGCACGGACGTATCCTGTTTCTTACCTCTTTGCCAACCATGTCTAGTTGGTTACCAATGGCCTCGTCGTTTCTAGCTTGAACCATTACAATAGTTTCCTATCGCTTTTTAACATTCTCATCTCTTCATGACATTGTTGCTGAGTAGTAAGATTACTTTAAAAGCGTGTCTTTTAAAATCACATTTCTTTCTTTTAATTTATATATTTATATAAATTATATATTTATATATATTAACTTAATATTGTAGTAAAATACTTATATAGTACTTTACAGTTTGTAGTATCATTGAAACTATAGATAAGCATTGTAATCTCTTCATGAGTAGAAAACAAAACCACTGATAATGGAAAATAATAACTGAAGTCACTTTTAACTACTTTTTAAATATTGAAATTAATTTTTTTTTTAAAAGGCAGGATTTATTGAGAGGACAGAAAAGCTCCCAGAGCAGGAGGGGACCCAAGGGGGTTGCCCTGAAATTAATTTTTTTAAACTTTATTTTATTATAAAAAATATGGGTGCAAGTCAGGATTAGGCATATAAATAATGTATGTGCAGGTGAATTTGGGCCTCCAGCTGCTCCTCACTTCCCCTGATTTAGGATCAGATACCCTTTGTGTTGTCACATTTCTGAACTTGTTGCTTTTCTTTTTTTTTTTTTGAGTTGGAGTCTCACTCGGTTGCCCAGACTGGAGTGCAGTGGCCGCTCCCGGCCACCACAGCCTCGACCTGCTGGGCTCCAGCAAGCCTTCCGCCTCAGCCTTCCAAGTAGCCAGAATTACAGGCATGTGCTACTACGCCCGGCTGATTTTTTGATTTATTGTAGAGATGAGGTCTCGCTGCCCAGGCGGGTCTCGAACCCGCGGGCTCAGGCAATCCACTCACCTCAGCCTCCCAAAGGCGCGGGATTACAGGCTGAGCCACCGAGCCCGGCTGCTTGTTGCTTTTCTAAGTGAAGCCACTAGGTGGCTTTTTATGTTTTGACAATGTATAAGTATATTCTTGAGCAAGGCATACAAGGCCTTCATGACCAGGCTGCTTCCTCTTTCCCCACTGACTCTTTTCCCCCGCTGCCCCAACACACACACACACACACACACACACACACACAGACACACACGCACGCACGCGTGCGTGGGAACTGGCTTGCCAGGCTGCTTTGCTCCGCTGGTTGCTTGCGTTTGCTGTAAATGTGCTCATCTTACTTGACCTTTCAACAGCATTTGACACCATTGTATACTCCCTCCATTTCGAAACACCTCTTGCCTTCTGTGACATCATTATTTCTGGGCTTTCCTCTTTCCTCTCTGGTATTTTCTTCAATCTTTTTTTGCTGGCCACTCCTCTACTTTACATATCAGGTTTTCTTGTGGCTCAGTTCTAGATTCTGTTTTCTCTTTTAAGCCTGCTAGAGTTAGCTTTGCTGTATACAGCAGTGGTTTGGTATAAGGATTTTTATAT
This sequence comes from Cephalopachus bancanus, assembly GCA_027257055.1. Lineage (NCBI taxonomy): Eukaryota > Metazoa > Chordata > Mammalia > Primates > Tarsiidae > Cephalopachus > Cephalopachus bancanus. Next base: position 11,132,141 of record JAPVLO010000022.1, on the reverse strand, counting down.
TTAGCAAAAAAGTATATAATATCAGTTACAATACAGTTAATGTATACTTTTTCTCATAGCCATATATGGTAGAGTATATATTTATCTATTGTTTCAGTCAAGAGAACTACCATAATGTGCTAAAAGCACTAGTTTTTAGACAGCGGAAGCTACCTCTTTAGTGTGTTTTCTTCCTCTGAGTGATTGATATTTTCCAGTGTCACTCTGCTCTCTCATTCTGCCATTGCATAAAATGATTTTAGCAACCCCTAAATAGTTGATCCTTGCAGTTCGTCAAGTAACGTTTAACCTGTCTATACACTTTGCTAACTCAAATGGAATCATAGGTAGAAATTAGGTAAGTTTTGATTTTTTATTTAAAAAAACTTTTCTTCTGAAAAATAAATTGAACTTGGTAGATGAGACTCTCTGTAGTGTGTATTATAGTCCAGGTCCCTGCCTGGAAATTATTCTGAGTAAACTAAATCATAAGTATTTCCAAAGGAAAGAATTATCGAGTAAGATGTTACCTTAAACTTTTCTTTTTTCTTTTTTTTTCAGTTGGAGTCTCAGTCTTGTCACCCAGGCTGGAGGCACCGAGCTCAAATGCTAGTTTTAATTTGAGCAATTAAAAGTCTTGCCGGGCTCGGTGGCTCAGCCTGTAATCCCGCGCCTTTGGGAGACCGAGGTGAGTGGATTGCCTGAGACAGCGGGTTCGAGACCCGCCTGGGCAGCGAGACCTCATCTCTACAGTAAATCAAAAAATCAGCCAGACGTGGTAGCGCGTGTCTGTAGTTCCGGCTACTCGGAAGGCTGAGGCGGAAGGATGGCAGAGCCCGGCAGGTCGAGGCTGCCGTGGCCCGGAGCGGCCACTGCACTCCAGCCTGGGTGACAAGACTGAGACTCCAACTCAAACAAACAAACAAACAAACAAAAAACTAGCATTTGTTAAGTATTTCTTTGCCAGGCACTATGTTAGTCAATTTGCAGAAAGCATTTACTTTAATTCTTGCGAAATAAGTATGTATAGTTTAATTTCACAGATCAGGCTAAATTTCTTAGATGTGAAAAATTTGCCTTTTGTTAACAATCAGAAAATCAGAAGCCCAGGGTTTAAATATAGAGCAGCCTTGCCAGATGATAAATGCATACTTAAGCTATGAATTGGAAGATTAACAGGACTTCAACGAATACCAAAGGTAGAAAAGTATGTTTCAAGTTAAGATGAAATTTGAGAAAAGTTATGAAAATTGGAAAACTCAGGTTTTGAGTAGAGAATAGTTGGCATAGGTAATCTAATTTACCTTTGTTGGAGTGTGTAAAGGTGACTAAAGCTGGAGAAGGGAGTAAGAGTGGGATTGTGGAGGGCTTTGCATGCTTAAGAACTTTGGATTTTTTAAGTAAATAAATCACTATATAAGGATCATGAGAAAACACAGTGAGATTTTTGTTTTGGGCTTACCACCCAGACTGCAAGATAGCTGATGAATGTGAAGTGGTTTCTTCCTGCTATTTCTTGATGTTCCACTTATAGTACTCAAAGATACAACATTTGGTAGTTATAAAGGGTTAAATTCAGGAGTCTGATGGGAATGCTACATCAGTACTGAAGAAGTGGTATATGGAGAAGTAATAATTCTGATATTGCCAGAATTGAATAGAAAGTACCAGCTAGCATGGAGAAAGAAAATTTAACACTAATATGGTTAATTTTAAAAAATGAAATGAAAATAATTTTGCAATGTGTTTTACATTAATTGAGCATAAGCAAGATATTTTCACTTGTATTTTGTTGCTTATGAGTGTAGAACAGAAGAAATTGGAAACTGTCCCTTTAATAAAACCCTGTTTACCTATCCTGTTCTTGTAGGAGTGGCTTAGGAACCTGTAGAGTGAGGTATAACTTCCAGTTCTGCATTCTGACCTGTACCCTTGGAAAGAGTGCTGATACTACAAACCAGGAAGTGACAGATAATGTGCTTTAAACTACATTAGAACTTATCCTTTATAAGGAACAGCTTCTCATAACAGCATTGAGAGATTGAAGCAGTGATTTTACATAGTTGTCATTAAATATTTGGACCTGTGCTATGGATAAAGACTTTGCAGCATACCTAGAATACAAAGCTTTCTGGGCCAGAAATTGATCTTCTGACTTTTGAGCCTTATCTGATTGCTGCTTGGTTCATCTTTATTTTGTTAAACTACTCTGTAGACTGAAATAGGGAGACACTCCTGTGTTCACAGGTAGGTGGTCAGCTTTTTAAAATTTAGGCTATTTTCTTAAGGTTACTAAGGCAGATTGATTCTACTGATTTTTGAAATAATTATGAATATTAGACTGGGTATATGTTTTAATGTTTAAATGTTCAACATGGCTGTAAGTAACTACATTTTTATGACTGTACAAAAAGTCATTTTAAACAAATTAGCAAAGCTATAAGATGGTGAATTAAATTGTTCTATTTTGTTTTCCATTAAAAGTTCCATTTTATTTTCCTGTTATATACATATATAGTTAATTAATATATTCAAAAGTATATTGAAATTATCCTGCTATTAACTTCCTGATAGTATTTAATAAAATATTTCAAACATTTATGGAGTCAAATAAAATTACGTTTTTGTTGTTAGTATTTTCCTTATAGCATAAGCTTTATTTCTTTCGCTATTAGGAAGCTGTCTGAGTATTCATCATTGATTTATCTATTTGTTTTAGTCTGTCTTTGTAATAGTTTGTTATCTATTATTTTAGGAAAGATTTTATAAAAGAGTAATCTTACACAAGTATGTTGAAATATTACTTGCTTCTCTTTGGAAAGTTACCATCCTTTTGTGGCCCTAAAAATATTTCAAAGATAGTGTCTTTGGAAGAGTGAGCTAATTAGTAGTATATAGTAGTATGAACTGTTATTGTGAGAAAAGTTCACAAATGACTTGTCTAGATGGGAGCCATCAGAAAAGAAATGTGTTTGTGTTCCTTAGGATTGAGGACAATGATTCCTCAACTTTCTTTGCCACTAATGGTCCTTTTATTTTTCTTCTTTGGACACTACTTCAAAAGACTTTGTCCACCAAATAAGTGGTAGATTAAATAATAAATATTAAAACATCACTTTTTGATAGACATATATCATTTGTTTTTTCCAGTGAGAGGTTCTCATCCGTCTGAGATATCCTTTCTAGGTTAATATAATTCAACTAAAAACAAAGAGTCTTGCCCTTTTTTTTTTTTTTTTTTAACTTGAATAGATTTACCATAGTTAACTATTTAGATATTTTAGATGTTTTGAAATACTGATAATAATGTCTAAATTTTCATCACCCACTTTTATGGGATTCTAGTAATCTGGGTATAGCAAATTGTGGTCTAAAGTACTGAAATTTTGTTCTTAATTTCTTTGAGGTTCCATGAGATATAATGAAAGTCATCTAGTATAACATAACAAATTAGGATACCATAGCTATTAGACACAGAATAAAGAAGGAAAAAGAAAAAAGGAAGCGGTATTTGTTGTAGGGAATTTTGGAGAGAAATTCAAGGCATCTATATGTTTTGGCCCCATCAAATCTATATTTATTGCTACTGTTTACCAACTTAAAATTTTTTACGCCAATTAGGGTGATAAACTACTGACTTCAAAACAAACATTACTTATGGTTATATATTTATTGTGTATTTTTAGCTGGTTTCCCTTTCCCCACCTTTCTTCCTTTCTCCATTCCCCCATTCATATCCTTCCTTCAGCTCAACTGAAAACACTTCTGCAACGTGAAGCTTTATCTGATCACCCTAATCTACGGTAATATTTCCTTCCTTTAGACTCTCATGTCATGTTGATTCTACCAGTACTTTAGTGCATAATCATGTTATATCTTGTCATGTAACTTAAGAGTGTCCCACGTCTTCAACTATAAGTTGTTTGAGGGCCAGGAGCTTAACTTCTACATCATTTTTATTCCCCTATGCATCCAGTGCAGTAATACCCATTTGTTTGGTACCAAATGAATATCTGTTGAATAAATCAGAGAGAGAAAGAATCTTGCCAACAGTTGCTTCAAGTCTTATGCAACCTCTTTCTGACTTACTTAATCATGTAATTGTCTATGTAAATGTTTCTAGAAATCAGACCATTAGTTATCATAATATTATTGTTTTATTTTGCTATGCCATATATAAGTTTGTTGTATTTGATGATTTTAACATGGATATACTACCTACAAGGAAAAAACAAGCTGAACTTTATTAAAAATAAATCAAATGAAATATTCTGAATTCTGGTGTCTTGCATTTTATATTTCAGGAAAATATAATTTAAAGTTTATTGGTATATAATGTTTTAAAAATTAAAATATTCACATACATTATGGATTAAGGGAACAGGTTCTGAGCAGACACTTAGGACTAAATGGGGATGCAGTGGTCATGGAAGACTGGTTGGATTGCAGAATTTAAACTACAGATCAGTAGTTGCCAGATACTATGAATGAATTATTTCATAAAAAGAAATTTTAAACATTTTTACTTCCCATTCGTAGTTGTTATTATAATACACATTTAAAAATTATTTTATGTATTCCTTGTATCAACTGTCAGATAGCCATTATTAACCCATTTTTGTAGATGCAGAAAATGGAGGTACAGAAAAGTCAAATAACTACCAAAACCACATAGTAGTAGTCGCATGACAGATCATTCTTGACTTCAAAATTTGTTTTGAACCACTGTTTTATTCTTTTTCTATGTTTTCCAATACTCAGTGTAATTTTTCTGTCATTTTAGAGCCTGACTAGGCAGGAATTCTGGCAACTTCTCCAGCAGAACTATGGCACTGAACTAGGCTTAAATGCTGAAGCGATGGAAAACTTGTCACTGTCGACTGAGGATGTACAGCCAAGGTACAGCAAAATGTTTTGAAATGTCAGAATTTATCAATCATTAATCAAAGCAGAATTGTTTTAGATTCTACTAATTCTGAATTTCTATTAATTTATCCTTGGGTACAGTTTGTATCTTTGTGGTGGAATGGTGGTATAACTACATCACCTAAGATTTACTGTAAGCCTGCTTTTGGTAAGCCTTTTTATTAAGGATCTAAAGAAGTACTTCATAGATGACAGTAAAATAAATTAGATGGCAACTGTTTTTGGATGCAATGATAATATGGCTTTTTTCTCAAGGATCCTCTAGCATAGCACTTGACATATGGTTGACATATAATAAATATTGAATACATTAATTAAAGAAATGTACTGTGGGAATGCAAATAATGATTATACAAGGTAGACAATGTAATTAGCCATAAAGAGTAATAGATGATGTGATAAAGAAATTGAGAGAGATTATTTTTGATTGATGAGGATTCATTTTTTTGTTGTTGTTGTTGAGTTGGAGTCTCACTCTGTCGCCCAGACTGAAGTGCAGTGGCCGCTCCCTGCCACCACAGCCTTGCCTGCTGGGCTCCGGTGATCCTTCTGCCTCAGCCTTCCAAGTAGCCGGAATTACAGGCATGCGCTACCACACCCAGCTGATTTTTTGATTTATTGTAGATATGAGGTCTTGCTGCCCAGGCAGGTCTCGAACCCGCGGGCTCAGGCAATCCACTCACCTCAGCCTCCCAAAGGCGCGGGATTACAGGCTGAGCCACCGAGCCCGGCTTGATGAAGATTCATTTAAAAGAATGGACATTTTTATTAATCTGTACAAGTAAAAGTATATTTTGTCCAATGGAAATTGAGGCTGTAAGCAATAAAAACAATAAAGGACAATACATTAAAATTCTATAGCAAACTTTATGTTAGGTGAAACAGTCAGTCACAAAAGACCACATATTATATGGTTCCATGCATGTGGAATGCTAGAATTGGTAAATTTATAGAGACAGAAAGTAGATTAGTGGTTGCCAGGAACTGAGCGGAAGGGAGAGCGAGGAGTACCTACTGATGGGTAGAGAGTTTCTTTTTTGGGGTGATGAAATGTTTTAAAATTGAATAGTAGCACAATTCTGTAACCCACTGAACTGTACACTTTAGATGTACAGTTTTATGGCATGTGGATTATATCTTAATAAAGCTGTTATTTAAAAATTTTATAGCAAATAAGTCCTAATATGGAAATATTTTGAGTCTCAACATGCTGTACAAACTTTTACGCTCTAGGTGGTCTACTAGTTATGCCAATCCTATTTATATATTTTTAGTCTTCAGTATTTTATAGTCTTTTTTTATGAGATTGCACATGTATATTTCATCAGTTTTTCGGTTAAATTTTTTCATTGTATTGTTTTCCTGTAAAGTTTAGTAGCCTCTCTCAGGTACTAGAATTAGATAGAAAAACAATTATAATGTAGGCAAAGAGTCCTGGATTATGGTAAACAAGATCTGGATTGTAGTCAGGACCACCAAGGAGCTGAGTAACCTCAGGCAAATCTTTTAACCTATCCTATCCTCAATTTGCTCCTCTATGAAATGAGGCAGTTCATCTCAGTGATCTTCCAGGTCCTTACCAACCTGAAGAGTTTCCAGTCTTTGAAGAAGGAAAGAATAAATGTTTTTGACCAGTTGCCTGATATACTCTTAGAGCCAGCTTTTTGAGCTCACTAGCAAACCTGCTATTTTCTTCTTCTGGTGATTGAGTGCTTTCTAAGAAAATATGTGGCAGTGTCCTCATTCTGTCTTCTTTTCTCACTCTTCCAGTCTCTGAAAGAAGCTTATCTTTTTTTTTATTGTTATTGCCTCAGCGCTTCCATCTTCTTTCTCTTTATTCTCAATTTCTCTTTCCCTCTTCCTCCTCCTTTCCTTTCTCTGTATTTCTCTACATCTCACCTCCATTCTAAAGTATAGACACTCAGCTGGTAGGCGTCCTTAGAGTCCTGCTGTTTTGCTTGGTCAAGGGTGATGTGGTAGCAGATCTCCCTATTGTTTGGGAAGAGTAAAGTAGGATTGAAATACCCTTTAGCTTTTCTGTACCTTCCTTAGGATAATAGGGTTTAGGATGTCAGGCTCTCACTTTATTTTAGGAGAAGACTGTACATCACAATGATTATATGGGAATAATAATTGCTTCATAAAGTTGAGCACTGGAAATTAGATAAGTTGTGCTTCTTTTGTATTTAATAGACTTTCCTTTATTTTTGCTCCCTGAGAGAGAAAAGCAGATCCCAGGACATTTTATCCCTGTTATCATTTGAAAGCTGTTTCTTAAACCTGTTCTTAGGGCTGGGAAGAGAAAGAAGAGGGCAGGCCTGGTTGATGGCTCTATGCTTAGACATTATGAGCTTCCACTTCTGGGAAGGATTCGCCATTTCAGCTGGACCTGAGTCCAAAGGAAGGAAATCTGAAACTGCGTTTTAGTGTGGACCAGTATCCAACTTAAACATCCACTCTGCACCTTTCCAAGCCTTGTGGTTGTCCACAACTGAAATTTAAACAAGCAGTATTCATTTGATTAGTTGCTGTTATGGCCCCATGTACTTCATTAATTTTTAATGGTTTCTGAAATTTATAGAATCTCATATGAGCATATCTATCTTATTTTCAGAAATGAAGTCAATTTGCATGTGATTTAAGACGATAGCTTTGTTATAAGTAGAGGCTTATTTATTAAATTACAATAATCCATTTGTTGTCAAAATGCTTTATAATAGAAAAGGACGCCAATGAGGAGACCAAATAACTTATTTGTATAGAGGTGACCTTTTGATTCTATAATGATGTGTTTCTTACAGAAGTCCAGGAAGCAGTTTGGATGACTCTGGGGAGAGAGATGAGAAATTATCCAAGTCAATCAATTTTACCCATGAATCAATTATTCGGGTTTCAGAAACAGATTCATTTGATGGAAATTCTTCAAAAGGAGTTAGTATATGATATCCTTTAAAATATATATATCTGATACTGCCACGTGTTAATTATGATATAAGATCATATAAAAATACAGTATACAAAATGTTTAAAAACTTGAAATGTCAGGCTTCTACTTAATTTTAGGAGAAGAGTTTTAGGTCTGTAAGTAGCAGAGGTTATGTGGGAAAGATGTAGATTTGTTTAGAACTGGATAATGTGCAGAGCTATTATGCAGTTTTCCGAGCTCAGATTAGAAAGGGGATACATATCATTAAAAGAAGAACAAGGTAAAGAAATTTGTAGTTAGTAGAATTTTTCCAGGGTGAGTAGTGTGTGTGGTGGAAAGAATCTGTTTTGAAGGAAAAGATGAGCCCCTGAGCATCATGCTTAAGAAATAACAGATACTTCCTAAGCGGCCTCCTGAAGCAGGCATGGCCAGTTCACTACTGGGCTAGTTTCTTCCTTTATTTTTTCAAATATTGTTATAAGTACATCAATATTTTTATTTCAATGAGTTTTAATCAGTTGGAGTCTTTTTTACATTTAAATTTTAATTTTTTTAATGCTCAGTTTATCCTCTCTGCCAACAGGAGCCCCTTCAGGTTGGCTCCTTTGTCTTTCGAAATGACAAGTATCTTTGATTACTTCCTTTCTTTCTGGCACAAAATTACGTCCCAAGCACCTTTTGTACATTTTCTGCCCAAGACGTAGTATCAGCCATTTTCCTCATTTCTCCTAATGAGACATGGATTCTTTTGGTGCAGAATGATATTTAGGAACCACTTTCTGAATACTAAGAGTGCTTGCTCCTATTGCAGAGCTTTTGTTCTGCTGATTGGGGATGCAAGGTTGGGGCCAAAGCTGACTTTGTTGGTTTAGAGCAGGGCTTTGGCTGCAAATCTTAACTCGGCCTCTTACTAACGGTATAAGTTAATATAATTGCTTAACCATTACCTTTGTTTTCTCAGCTATAAAGTAAGGATAATACCTTATGGGGTTTTTATAAGAATTTAATGAATTAGTATATATGAAAGTATAGTCATGTGCCACATAATGATGTTTTGGTCAACAGTGGGCCGCATATGTGATGGTGGCCCCATAAGATTGTAATGGAGCTGAAAAATTCCTATTACCTGGTGACTTAGCCGTCATAATGTGGTAGTGCAATATGTTATTAATGTTTGTGGTGATGCTGGTGTAAACAAATCTCCACTGCCAGCCCCATAAAAGTATAGCACATACAATTATGTAAAAACATAATACTTAATAATGATAATAAATAGCTATGTTAAGTGTTTATGTATTTACTATACTATAGTTTTCGTCGTTATTTTAGAGTATACTCCCTATACTTATATTTAAAAAGTTAACTGTAAAACAGCCTCGGGCGGGTCCTTTCAGAAGGTATTCCAGAAGAAGGCATTGTTATCACAGGAGATAACAGCTCCTTGCCTGTAATTGCTCTTGAAGATTTTCCAGTGGAACAAGCTGTAGAGTTGGAAGACAGTGATATTGATGATCCTGACCCTGTGTAGGCATGGACTAGTGTGTGTGTTTATATCTTAGTTTTTAACAAAAAGTTTAAAAACCAAGAAATAAAAGAAATTTTAAAAATAATTTAAAATTTAAATTTTTTTTTAAATTTTAAAGATGTGGGGTACAATTCAGGGTTAGATATCCAAATGTTCATTATGCAGGTACTCTTGTTGGTGAGGCGTGTTCCGTACCCCTGGCAGATTTCCACTACTGCCAATCCCGTGCCGCCCCCTGACAGTTTCCCACTACTGCCAATCCTTTTCTTATAGTATTACAATAATAGTTCAAGGTCCTCTTATGAGTGAGAACGTGTGATATTCAGTTCTTTGTTTCTGTGATAGATCACTCAGTATTTCTAAGTCCATCCAAGTTGCTGTGAAGTTCATAATTTTGTCCTTTATGGCTGTGTAATATTCCATTGTGTATATGTACTACATTTTCAAAATCCAGTTCTTTTTCCATGGGCAGCACAGTTGGCTCCATGTTTTTGCAATTGTGAACAATGGTGCAATAAACATGCATGTACAGGTATCTTTTTCATAGAGTGATTTGAGTTCCTCCGGGTATATTCCCAGTGGGTGGATCGTGGGGGTCGTATAGGAGGTTGATTTTTAGATCTTTTAGGAATCGTCACACTGTTTTCCACAGAAGTTGTATTAGTTTACACTCCCACCAACAGTGTAGAAGTGTTCCTTTCCACAGCATCCTCTCCAGCATCTGTCATTTTTTGAGTTATTGATGATGGCCATCCTGGCTGGAGTTAGGTGATATCTCAGTGTGGTTTTAATTTGAATTTCTTTGATGACTAGTGAGACTGAGCATTTTTTTCATGTAACTGTTGGCTGCTCATATGTCTTCTTTTGAGAAGTGTCTATTCATATTTTTGCCCATTTTTTGATGGGGTTATTTGTTTCTTTTCTTTTCGGCACATTTGAGTTCCTTGTAGATTCTAGTTGTTAGGTCATTGTCAGATACACAGTTGGCAAATATTTTTTCCCAGTCTCCCTGCTCTCTTGATGGTTTCTTTGGCTTTGCGGAAACTTGTCAGTTTGATGAGGTCCTACTTGCCTGTCTTATCTCTTATGGCATGGGCACTTGGGGTTTTGATCAGGAATTGGTTGCCAATTCCAATTTCCATAAGGGTGTCTCCTGCATTTTCTAAGATTCTTATAGTTTGAGGTTTTATGTTTAGGTCTTTGATCCATCTGGAGTTGATTTTTGTGTATGGTGATAGGTAGGGGTCTTGTTTTAATCTTCTGTACATGGTCAGCCAGTTTTCCCAGCACCATTTGCTGAATAGGTTCTCCTCTCCCCAGTGGTTGATGGTGGAGCCTTTGTCAAAGATGAGTTGGTTGAGAAATTGAGGTTTTTCTTCTGGAATCTCTATCCTGTTCCATTGGTCTATATGCCTGTTCTTGTACCAATACCAAGCTGTCTTGATTATTGTAGCTTTATAGTAGAGTTTAAAGTCTGAGAGTGTGATATTTCTCCCTTTTATCTTTTTTGTTGAGGAGTGGTTTGGCTCTTCATGGTTGTTTATGTTTCCATAAATGAAAAGAAAAAAAGTAAGGACGTAAGAAAGAAATATTTTTGTTCATTGGTCTAATGTGCTTATGTTTTAAGCTAAGTATTATTACAAAAAAATTAAAAAGATTAAAAAGTTTATAAAATAAAGAAGTTATAGTAAGTTAAGGTTATTGTCAGAGAAAAAAATTTAAAAAATAAATTTAGTGTAGCCTAAGTGTACAGTGTTTATAAAGTATCTAGTAGTGTACTGTCATGTCCTAGGCCTTCACAGTCACTCACCACTCACTCACTAACTCACCCAGAGCAACTTCCAATCCTGTAAGCTCTATTCATGGCAAGTGAATATACAAAGGCACCATTTTTAAACTTTCATGCCATATTTTTACTATACCTTTTCTGGTTTTAGATAGTTTAGATATACAAATACTACTGTGTTATAGTTGCCTACAGTATTCAGTACAGGAATATGCTGCACCTGTTTGTATCCTAGGAGCTATCAGCTTTACTATATAGCCTAGGAATACAGTAGGCTATACCATCTGGGTTTGTGTAAGTACATGCTATGACATTGACACCATGAGGAAATAGCCTTATGATGCATTTCATAAAATGTATCCCCATTGTTAAGTGACACATGACTATATTTTAAAGAGGTTCTAGCACAGTCCAGTGTCCATAAACTGTTGTAATTGAAGGTGAGTCTGCATGTGGCTAGCAGTGGTCCTTCTCTATCTTCCACCAGGGAGCTCCCAGTGCCACCTCTGAGTAAATGTTAGGAAAACATTGCAAGAGCATTTATTTATGAGAAAGGCCACCAAGTTATCAGCTTGTTTCAGGCAACAGTCTTGTGTCCACCTCAGCCTGGGTTTGTGTTACGAATTTCTTGCTTATTTATCTGGAGACCCTTAGTGACTTACTGCTGGTATACTTGGGAAGTGAATAACTTAATGTTTTAAGATTGATCATACATTCATCATCATTATACATTCATGTTTAGCATAGATGTTTTCAGGTTATGGAATACAAGTGGTATAGATTAAGTTAGATCCTTTTTTCTTTTTGCATTTAAGAGCAGCATGGTGAGATTCTCAGATGTCTACAGTTATCTATGTAACTTTTCACTTCCAAAAATTTAGAAATAACAAAGTCAGCAATAGCTGTTTTCCAAGATGAAAATGTTTTTTAAGTTATAAAATTAATGCTCTATAAAAATTAATGAAATATAGAAGAGTATAAAAGAAAAATCATCCAGATGCTAAAAGATAGATAGTGACTGTTACTTTTCCTATAAATATCCATCTGTAGTCTCTATAATAGGAAGTATGACTTCAGTAGCAAGAAGAGGAAATGCATAAGTGTGGAACTACAGAGAAACTTACTCTACTTAGTATCTGTTAAAGGGGCCCTCCCTGGTTTGGCTAAGTAAGCATTGTTTCTTTATAGTGTAGGACTTCCAAATAAATCAAGTCTTGATTTTAGTCGTAATTTCTGTTTGAAGATTCAGTGCTCTGACTTGGGTAGTACAATCCTTTAATAAATTGTGTCCTAGGTCCCAGTTGTTATTCTGCTTTCTGAGTGGCCAATAGAAACCTGTGTCCTCCCTGGAGCTGCTTCTGCTGTTTAGTGCTGCTCAAGGATCTCATGGGACAGAAAGTATAAGGAGCGCTTATGTGTTTTTTTGCTCCCTTCCTTTGTGTACACACAGACAATGCAAAGTGCTCTGCTGTGTAGTTATACAGACTTCTTACACTGTTCTACTAAGTCTGATTATAGTACAGTGCTATTCCACTTGAGTACCCAACATAGCAGTGGCATCATACTTTAATGCCTAACATTAAATTTATTATAGAAAGGACACGCCTTTACTAAACCATTCCAGAAAGTATAGATAGCATCATATATTGACTATATTTTAACTCCTGATCTCTTAGTCCCTTTAAAGCAAAGCCAAGTTTGTTCTTATGAGTCTGCTATGAAACTGATTTCCATTTTAATCTTCTTTTTCCCACTGTACAAGTATGTGACTTTTCTCTTTCCATTTTCTTTCCAAATCCTTTAGGTTTTGAGAGATGGGTGAGGGTTTTTCCTTGAGATGATGGGGCAGGCATTGGCTGGGGAAACAAACTGGGTGTGGCTCCCCCCTTACCCCCCCAAAGAACTGATTGTTCTAGTACTTTTTTTGCCCTCTGTGTTCTTCCCTTTTTGCTTAAATGAACTACATGATCTTAACTGCCTGTGAGTTCTTTTTATATGATGTTTTCTATGAGTTTGTTGTTACTGTGTAAGATGACTTCAAAATGTTATATGTTATTTACTGATATTTTAAGGGCTGACATTTAGCAGAATTGCAAACATTTCAAAGTACCTGTAGTATTAAAGTTCTTACTGTAAAATCTAAGCTTTTAACATCTCTTTAAAAAAATTTAAATTGGACTGTTTGCCTCTTAGGGTTTAGGGAAAGAGGAGCCTCAAAGTGAGAAACAGATCAAAAAGAGCCCTTCACTAACTTCAGAAAAGAGGTTAAGTAGAGTGCCATCAAAATCACTGGACTTGAATAAAAATGAATATCTTTCTCTGGACAAAAGCAACACTTCAGATTCTATTGATGAAGGTAAATAATTTCTTGTACATTTTAATGCAATTTCAGTTATGTCTTTTAATATTCTCCTTTGTAATTAGGGAGTTTCAGATTGAGACTTTAGTTGTACTAGAAACAATCTTACCCTATAAGGAACCCCAAAAAGGAGGGGAAGTTTATAGAAGATAGGAGGAAAAGGTTGCTAAGTCTAACTCAACTCTACTTCCTTCAGAAACCTGGAATTCGAAAATCTTCTTCACATTTGGCTTTTAAAATTACAAGCCTTAAGGCAATGGATGTGGAGCAGTAGGTGTGGAAAAGCAAATCTCGTAATAAAAATCTACATGTCAGCTCCTATATACTAGACAGTGTAAGATGCTCATGCTTTATAGGTAGAGTGACCCACTAGCTCATCTGGGTACTCTTCATTTTATTGGCAGGGAAAACAAGACCTAGAGGGGCTAAATACAAAATCATGCCGTTAGTTAACTATGCAGGGTTAGTATTAGTGATCAGGTATCTCACGCTAATACTTACCAAATTATTTTTCTTCTCTTTTTCTTCTTTTTTTTTTTTTTTTTAAAAGACATTTTAGCCTGGCTCGGTGGCTCAGCCTGTAATCCCGCGCCTTTGGGAGGCTGAGGTGAGTGGATTGCCTGAGCCCGTGGGTTTGAGACCCGCCTGGGCAGCAAGACCTCATCTCTACAATAAATCAAAAAATCAGCTGGGTGTGGTAGCGCATGCCTGTAATTCCGGCTACTCGGAAGGCTGAGGTGGAAGGATCGCCGGAGCCCAGCAGGTCAAGGCTGTGGTGACCGGGAGCAGCCACTGCTCTCCAGTCTGGGCGACAGAGTGAGAATCCAACTAAAAAAAAAAGACATTTTAGCAAAAGTTACCCTAAGCTTGTTTTGTGTGTGAATGCAAGTAGTCATGGCCAGGGTGCAGTCTAAGATGAATATTTATTTAAATTATTGTATAGCTTCCAAAAGCAAATAAAGATCTTCAAAATTTTTAGAAAGGAAATTCTTCTATCAGTAAATGACTTTTTAAAAAAAGTACTTACCAGTGATACTCAGAATACTCAACCTTCTGCGTATGACGAAGCAAGCTTTTGACTGTGGTTATGTTTTAGAGTAACGGGATGAGTTTTTGAAAGCAGGAACATGGATGATTCATCATAACTGCTCCTGAATTTGATTTGTTTTTACTGTAGTAAACTTCCATTTAATTTTAATTTACTCTTGGAGGAACAATTTATATTTTAAGTTTATTGCAAAGACAAATGATAATATTCCATATGGTATTGAAAAGCAACTTATAGCCGGGCTTGGTGGCTCAGCCTGTAATCCCAGCGCTTTGGGAGGCTGAGGTGAGTGGGTTGCCTGAGCCTGTGGGTTCGAGACCCACCTGGGCAACTTGGTGAGACATCATCTCTACAATAAATAAAAAAATTAGTTGGGCGTGGTAGTGCGCGCCTGTAGTTCCAGCTACTTGGAAGGCTGAGGCGGAAGGATCGCCGGAGCCCAGCAGGTCGAGGCTGTGGTGGCCGGGAGCGGCCACTGCACTCCAGTCTGGGTGACAGAGTGAGACTCCACCTCAAAAAAAAAAGAAAAGCAACTTATTTGGTTTTAGAAGGCCAGCAGAGCCTTTATTCTATATTAGCTTAGTTCTAATATAATGATAAATAATAATCAGAATGATGACCCAAAGGCCTTCTGAATTTCAAAAGTATATTCTGGATGATCTTTAAAATTATGTGTTTTATATTGTAATCTATGCATACTTGGGGTCTTGAGTGGGATCAACAAATAGCAGTCCTTTGTGACCATCTATCTCTGTTGTAACCAAATTGGGAAAGACAAAAAGAGCAAGTCAGATAGAGGACACACATCATCTCTGAAACTAACAGTGACAAGGTTAGAGGGTGTAGGTGTGTGTGAAAGGTAAGTGGGCTGCTGATGGAGCTCAAGAGTGAGGTAGACTTAGCCACCAGTCACAGGCAGAGGGAAGATCCTCTCTGGAGGAGTCCTGCTTCTGTGGGCACCTCGATCCCAGAAGCAAGGAGGAGAGAGGTATGCCATGCCTACCCAATGCACGCCTTCCATGTTTACTGTTTTGGTTTGTTCAGGTTGCCATAACAAAATACCACATACTGGATGGCTGAAACAACAGAAATTTACTTTCTCATAATTCTGGAGGATAAAAGTCTCAGATCAAGGTTTGGAAAAGTCATTTTCTGGTGGGGCTCCCTTCCTGGCTTGCCACCTTCTCACTATGTCCTCATATGACCTTAGGGCATGCTCTCAGAGGGGAGGGAGATGGAGAAAATATAACAAAAACAAGCAGTAGTTGTTCAAAGAAATTTGAGTACTGATAACTTGGGGCTTGTCATGCTTATTAAGTGGGCATTTTAAGGACCTTTTTTAAAAATTATAAGATCATTGACACTGAAGTTAGTGCAGTGGGAGATACTGGAAAAGACCAAGGATAGTGGCTCTTTTATCAGTGCCATTTACCATTCATGCTTTAGTATGCATCAGGGCACCTATTAGTCCTACCCTGCTTGACTGAACTTAGGACTTTAGGAAGATCTACCCTGTCCCCCAGTGGCCAAATAAGTTAGTAACACTAAAACAAGGTTTTTTTTTTTCTTTTTTACCTGTTTTAAGAATGATCTTTAAAAAGTTTCATTATTGAGTTCCTAAAAGTAACATTAATGATAAGTTACATAAAGGATAATATTAAAACTTATAAAAACTGTGTGCATATGTAGAAATAAAGAACTTGCCTGTACAATGAGCATTTGTATACCTAATCCTGAATTGTACCCCATATCTTTAAAGTTAAAAAAAAAGAAAAGAAAGAACGATAGTGATATAGCTTCTGTTTTGCATGTGAGCCCTCTCACAATGTATGTCTTGCAGGTGCCCCTTTCAAGACTGTCTGGCTTCAGCAGTGAGAACTTACATGTCACATTCAGCCCTCTGTTGGTAGAAGTTTTATTTAAGGGATATGGTGGTTTTTTTTTTCTTTTTTTTTTTTTGAGTTGGAGTCTCACTCTGTCGCCCAGACTGGAGTGCAGTGGCCGTTCCCGGCCACCGCAGCCTCGACCTACTGGGCTCCGGTGATCCTTCCGCCTCAGCCTTCCGAGTAGCCGGAATTACAGGCATGCGCTACCACATCCGGCTGATTTTTTGATTTATTGTAGAGATGAGGTCTCGCTGCCCAGGCGGGTCTCGAACCCGCTGGCTCAGGCAATTCACTCACCTCAGCCTCCCAAAGGTGCGGGATTACAGGCTGAGCCACTGAGCCCGGCTGGTTTTTTTCTTTTGAGATTATCACTAGATGACAAATCTACTACTCCTACTGCTTTCCCTGAGTTCCCAAATCTTGGACTTGTCATAAGTATTAAATGGGCATGACAGTGTCTATTTAAAATTTTTTTTTAAGTTGTGAAGTTATGAAGACTCTTGAAGTCAGTCAACTGAGGAGACAATAGAAGTATGTGTGGGTTTAGAGGAAACTGGATGGATAGCAGATCACTTTAAACTAAATGTCATTTTGTTTAAAAATGGTAGTTTTGATCTACTTTAGTGAGCAGGCTGAGTGGGAAAATGAGAATACTTCTTTTTTTCTCTTTTCTACCACTCGTAGGCTATAATTTTTGGGAGCGGGGCACTGGGTGGTTTTGATATGAGAGACTCTAGACCCATGAATTCCTATCAGTAATCAACAAAGCAGAGCATCGTAAAATGTCTCATGGAGGGGCCTGAAGCAACTTCAGTAGCTCAGTCCCTTTGATGTGGAATTTAACTGAAGCCCAGAGAGGGAAAGTTAGACTAGAATCTGCTCTGACTGGCTTCTTTTTAAATGCATTGTACTCTATACTAGGCGGTTTAGAGCCAACCAAAATTGAAGGGTACTTTTTTTTTTTTGAGTTGGAGTCTCACTCTGTCGCCCAGACTGGAGTGCAGTGGCCGCTCCCGGCCACCGCAGCCTCGACCTGCTGGGCTCCGGCGATCCTTCCGCCTCAGCCTTCCCAGTAGCCGGAATTACAGGCATGCGTTACCACACCCGGCTGATTTTTTTGATTTATTGTAGAGATGAGGTCTCGCTGCCCAGGCGGGTCTCGAACCTGCGGGCTCAGGCAATCCATTCACCTCAGCCTCCCAAAGGCACGGGATTACAGGCTGAGCCACCCAGCCCAGCTTGAAGGGTACTTTTTAAAGAATATTACTGTACTTCCAGCTGCTGAGCAAAATGCTATGCATTGTGTTTTAATATGTTAAACCATGTGACTAATTAAAAACTTTAATATATAATAATTCATCGAATAAGCTACATAACTCCTTTGTTTATCTAAAGGGTTACTGCTGATAGTGTTTTTCCAAGCTAAGGAAAGCTGATAATCTTGACCAGTTTGGGGGAGTAGTTTAGAACATCTTGAGAAGATGCTAGGAGTTTACTGGTAAATGAAGATGAATTGACATGATGTATCCATATCCACAAATAGAAATAAGTTATGGCTATGTTTTTGAGGGTATATTTCTACTACTGTCAGGATTTACTTCTTCCCCCTTCCCTGTTCTGTTTGTCATGAGCAGTCTTGTGAAACGTCTGCCCAGGAGGTGGAGTCATGAGTGGAAGCTGACAAATTGGCTGAGGGTATGAGACACCTGGGCTGTGTCACGGTGATAGAACTTACTTTCCCAACCAAAGTCACTGATGCCAAGAATGGAAGCTAAACGTGAAGCAAAGATTAGGTTGTAGGAGGGACATGTAAGAATAGCAAGACTGGAATAAAATAACTATTCATGAATCCAACTGACATAAATAAATGATTTTTTAAAATGTAGAAATGGGGGAGAAATCTTCCTTACAGTGTTCCAAATAATGTATGTAGATACTTCCCCTTTCCAGGAGTGGAGCTTAGTTCTCCTCCCTTGTAGTATGAGCTGAACTTAGTGACTCATTTCCAATGAATGGGATATAGCGAAGGGGAACATAGTAATTTTACAGTGGAGAAATCTTCTAGGCACTTTCTTAACCAAGTGATCAAATGTTAGCATAACTGTGCATCACATTGACATCTTGTATTTCCTAAGTTTGGTAATAAGGATACTTCACCTTTATGGTATTCTTTCAAAAAATCCATAGTCTCAGACTAATCATGAAAAAACATGAGATGAATTCAAATTGAGGGGCATTCTATAAATATCTGACCAGTACTCTTTAAGTGTCAAGGTCATAAAAAACAAGGAAAGAATGAGAAGCTGTCAGAGATTGTGGGAGACTAAGGAGACATAACAACTAAACGTGGCATGGTATTTTGGATTTGATTCTTGTACAGAAAAGGATATTATTGGGGGAAAAAAGTAATGAAGCCTAGTTTCATTAGTTGTAAATTTCAAATTATTCTAAAGTGAAAAAAAATTTTAAATATGGTTGTAAATTCAAAGTCCTATAAATAAAAAAAATAGGAGTAAAACTAGTTTTGTTCATTGTAAATCTCATATTATTCCAAAATAAAAAGTTTTTAAAAATATGGTTGCAGATTCAAAGTCTTATGAATAAAAATAGATCCTAAGATATTTATCATTTATATTTAGCATTTCCAGTAGTAATTTATTCACTCAAAATAGATATTTAACACTTCTGATGTGCCAAGCACTGAATGTACATACATGTTTAAAATCAACATGGTCTTCACTCATGTGGAACTTAGATAATAAACGAGATAATAAGCCAATAAAAATATAATTGCAAATCAGGATAGGTTCTATGAAGGTAGGATCAATAGAATCACTTATAGTTGTTAGCTTTATTTGTGAACATGAGTATTTGAATTATTTTTAGAATAAGCATATAATACTTCTATGTCAGAAAAAGCTGTTTCCCAAATCTAATTGGGAAGTTACCTCACAAAACCTTTGCAAATTGCTTAGTTTCACGATTCATTTCTACACGGAAGGAAATTATTTGAAATTGAAGGAAATTATTTGAAATTGCAGTGAATAGTTTTTTTCTACATATAGCATTGTTACAGAGAAGGCAAATCAGTATCTACCTGATATCCTTGTTCTTTGCACCAGAGCAAAACAGAAAGGCCCAAATCATCTAATGAGGGAGAAATAGCAACAGCTGGGGATGAAGCCAGGGCCAGAGGGTTTTTCTGATCTGTAGGTGACAGGTGTTTTATACGGATAATTCTTAGAGCTTGATTTCTGAAGCATGGGTGGCTTTTGTCACAATTTTCATTCTGTGTTGATGGAACTTAACCCTAGCAGTAATAGTGAGTAATCCTGGTCCTGGAGTTATTAACACTTCATATTGGATTGCTTTCTGCTACTTCCTTTATTACACCAGGCTGCTATTCCTAGCTGTCACTTTGTTCTTTTTCTTTTTTTGATTCTTCTAAGTTAAGCTCCTTCTGGCTGTATAAAATAGAGATTAATTTTTGTGCTCTGGAGCTGGAGTGAGTTCAAATTCCAGTTCAATCATTCACTAGCATGGAACCTTGGCAGTTCTCTCTGTGCCACAGTTTCCTCATCTGTACAATGTACATGATAATGATAATACCACTTATCTCGTAGGATTGCATTGAAGATAAAATGAGTCAATATGGGTGGTGCGGTGGCTCACACCAGTAATCCCAGCACTTTGGGAGGTCAAGGTGGGAGGATTGCTTGAGGTCAGGAGTTTGAGACCAGCCAGGGCAACATAACATAAACTTGTCTCGAAAGAGAAGAGAGAGAGAGAGAGAGAGAGAGAGAGAGAGAGAGAAAAGAAAGAAAGAGAAAGGGAGGGAGGGAGGGAGGGAGGGAGGGAAAGGGAAGGGAGGGGGGGGAAGGGAAGGGAGGGGAAAGGGAAGGGAGGGGAGGGGAGAGAGAGAGTGAGAGAGAGAGAGAGAGAGAGTGAGAGAGAGAGAGAAATAAATAAATTAACTGAATGTAGTGGTAGGTGCCTATAGTCCCAGTTACTTCATTCACTTGAGCCTAGGAGTTTGAGTGACAGATGGAGACCCTGACTCAAAAAAAAAAAAAAGTAAGTCAATACTTGTAAGGTGCTTAGCACAATGTCTAACATATAGTAAGTACCATATAAGCATGGATTATTTGATATAATATTTCCAGGGAATATGAGAAGAGGCAAGCAGATATTACTTCTTCATTTGTGACCAGTGGTATTCAATATCATTATCAAGTTCCCAGAAAAAAATGTAATATTCCACTGTGCATTATTCAGCTTTGAAGAATACTTTTTAGAAAGATCTATGAGTTCTTTTAATGTATGGTATTGAGAATAGGTTGTGAATATAGTTATTCTTGTCTTGGAGCATTCAGCGTTAAGTCAAGTTGAAACGTTCAGGCTGACAAGCTAGTGAGTGCAGCAGATGTTATAGTCATTGATTACTTAATAGTTACAGAATGTATGAACATTCAGAAATAGAACTTGCTAATTGCTGTGGTAGATGCCCATCCAAGTGTCCCTCTGTTGCCCTTGTCACTCTTGAAATATTCTTTTTTTTTTTTTTTTTTTTTGAGTTGAGTCTCACTCGATTGCCCAGACTGGAGTGCAGTGACCGCTCCTGGCCACCGCAGCCTCGCCTGCTGGGCTCCAGCGATCCTTCCGCCTCAGCCTTCCGAGTAGCCGGAATTACAGGCATGCACTACCACTCCCGGCTGATTTTTTAAATTTTTATTGTAGAGATGAGGTCTTGCTGTCCAGGCGGGTCTCGAACCCGCGGGCTCAGGCAATCCACTCACCTCAGCCTCCCAAAGGCGCAGGATTACAGGCTGAGCCACCGAGCCCGGCTTCTCGAAATATTCTTTTGTGTGATATACTACTACCTTTTTGGGGTCTTGACAATTGAAATATTGATCATATGTAGTTTAGGGAACTATTATTATGGTTATGTATAGTTTGTACAGTGCATATGTGTATGGTTCCAATTTGGAGTTTTAATAGTCTCCTGGAATGTTCTGACCATTGTAATCAGCCTTAGAAATCATTTTGTGCCAAAAATAAAACAAACAAACAAAAAACCCCACAAAAACTCTAAAACCTTAAAATTACCTTTCCGTGATTTCTTCTATTTTGATCTGTTTTTTTTTCTAGAAAATATTCCTGAGAAAGATCTTCATGGAAGACTTTATATCAATCGTGTATTTCATATCAGTGCTGAGAGAATGTTTGAATTACTCTTTACCAGTTCACGTTTTATGCAGAAATTCACCAATTCTAGACATATAATAGGTTGGTCCTTATATTCTTAACTAATGATAAAATCGAGAGAGTTTTATTATCCTTAGAGGGCTGAGCCTATATAAACTGATTTATGTTGTGAGAGGGAAAATTAGATATGCTGTGATTTTATTTTGGTGATATACAAACTGGTACTTAAATGTTTGGTTAAATTTCACATGTGTATAGTATAATTATTTAAGTTCAGACCCTTTGAAAACTAAAGGTACCTTTACCAATCAAGGAACAAATTGAGTTGGGTTGAACCCAGTTCAAAAGGGTTCTATTGTGAAATAATTAAATGTTGGTGGAACAACCACTTTTCCAAAATGTTTGGCAGTATCTACTGAGGCTATGAAGTCTCAAAAGTTCATAAGACTCAAAAATTTGACTCCTAGGTACACATCCATCAGAAAGAAATACATTTGTACTCTGAATGACATACTACAGTGCTGATAGCACCATTATTTATAATGACCTAAATCTCAGAACAGTCCAAATATATCAGTAACAGAATGGATAAACAAATTGTGTATGTTCTTACAAAAGTATACTATACAATAATGAAAAAAGCACAAACTACTGCTACTTATAATAATATGAATGAATTCACAGCACAATTTAAGCAAAATATGCCAAATACAAAAGAGTACATACTATATAATTTCTTTATGTAAAATTAAAAACCAGCCAAATCAAATGTATGAACATAAAATCAACCTTGTAGTTACCGTTGTGGAGAGTCAAGTAGAGACTGGGAAGGAGCTTGTGGGATGCTGGTTTAATTCTATGTCTTGGCTATGATAACACGTGTGTGTTCCCTTTGTGAGATGATAGCGTCTACAGCATACTTGACTGAAAAAGCAAAAAAAGTTCCATTTAGGACATTGGTTATACTCATAAGAAGGATTTCATTGATTATGTGTTAAAAGTTCTATTTTGGTAACTATCTCAAAAAAGCTCAATAAGCTATAATTAGTTTGAAACAGAATTTATTGCAAATATTTCAGATATTTTATTAACTTTGGGAGCACATGATTAGCTTGCTATATAAAATTACAACAGCAGCAGCAGGGATTCACATAAGGTGAGTTATTTGACATAGTCAAAGAGAAAGTTATTCTGTAGCCAATAAATATAGTTTATAATTTAGGTATTTTATTAATTTCATTGTGTTATTTCTTTATTTGAAATCTTTATGTACACGTAATTATGTATTCATAGATGATATAATTGATATGCATTCTGTACAAAAATCATTTTTTCTTACTCATAGTAGAGTAGCAGACATTTCTAATTGATAGCTATTGAGTCTTGTTATGATATTAAAAGTTTCATAGTTTTTAAAAATTGTTTTTTTGTTCTTCCAGTCTTAAAAATGTGGAATATCTGAGAGATGTAAATCTTCCTTTTTACTCAGTAGCTTATATTTAACATATTATATCCCTTCTGATATATTTTGTATTTTCTTATTAGTGTTTTCTACCCGGAGAATTTGATATTTCAGAAGAGTTGGATACATTATTTCTCTTATTTTTTTTTATTAGATGATGTCTGCTAAAAAGCTGCCATTTTTATAGCTGAAAAGACCCACTAGCATCTTGCACGTTATTCTATGCTGGTGCTAAATGAAGTTCTTTTTTTGAAACACAACAAACACAACTGCATTTGTTGTCTGATATCATGTCTGTCTTCAATATGAATGACTATATCTGCTATCTGATTTTGTACATGACTTTGGGAAGCAAAGACTTCTGGCTAATTCCAAATCCAAACAGTTACAGACATATTGCTGGCTAGACCTAGAATTAGTCAGAAGCTTTGCCTCAAAAGAGAATGTGATCGTGACTGCAAATCATACTGCTGTCCTCTGGTCTTGTTACCTGGCAATCAAAGTTGTTATTTCTTGAGATTGAGTTCCAAAGTCTTCTTTGAAAAAAAATTAAGATTTTAATGATTCTTTTGTATAATAAGTTATTTGTGGTTAATCTGATTCCAGCATTAAAATGTCTGCTATTAAATCAAATTACATTTTAAATTAGAGCTTTTAAATCTGTGTTTTTAAAAGTATTTTTTATAGTTCTATGATATTAATTGTAATTAAAAGTTAAGTTTTAAGCCTTTTTACCCAAATTTTTCATTTGAAAGTATAAACCTTCAGAAAAGTTGCATGAATAGAATAATAACACCCATATACCCTTCATCTAGAGTCATCAATTTTTAAATTTTGGTAAAGTATACATACCATAAACTTTACACTTTAACCTATTTTAGGTGTTCAGCTCAGTGACATTAAGTACACTCACATCACTGTGCAACCATCACCGTCATCCATCTTCAGAACTTTTCATCTTTCTAAACTGAAACTGTACCTGTTAAACAATAACCTTTCCATTTTCCCCATTCCCAGTTCCTGACAATCACCACTCTAATTTCTGTCTCTAATAATTCGACTATTCTGGGTACCTCATAAAAGTAGAATCATACAATATTTGTCCTCTTGCGACTGGTTTATTACACTTCGCATAATGCTTTCAAGGTTCATTCATGTTGTCGCATGTGTCAGAATGTTATTCCTTTCTAAGGCTTTCCATTAATGACAGTTGGGTTGTTTATACGTTATATCTATTATAAGTATTGCTGCTAGGAACACTGATGTACAAATACCTGTTCAAGTATTTGCTTGCAGTTCTTCGGGGTATACACCTAGAAATAAAACAGCTGCATCATACAGTAAGTAACTCAATGCTTAATTTTTTGAGGAACTGCCATACTGTTTTCCATAGTGACTGGACCATTTTACATTCCCACCAAAATAATGCACAAAGGTTCCTATTTCTCTATATCCTCAGCAACACTTGTTATTTTTTTTTATAATAGCCATCCTAATGTGTGTCAAGGTTCACCAATTTTAAAACTTTATTGCATCAAAGGATTCTTAAAATTTTGCATTCCTGACTTTTATTATGTTTGCTCAGTATATCAAAATGGCTCATGTGTTCTTTTGGGTACTGTAGCCATTTTCTTATTTATTACAGATTTTTTAATATTATGATGAGCTTTAATTAGGTATTGGATTAACTATTTCAAGATGAGAGTAATCAGGTAATGTTCTGGCACATGATATTCAGTGGGCCTTGTTGGGTGAAAATATGTGTATCATTCATGAGAAGAAATACTTTTATTTGTTGATACTTGCTTTGTTGCATAATGTGCAGATTTAAAGCAGAGTTAAATGACATCTCTAAATTCTGTTTCTGATTAGCAATGGATTATTTGTATCATTTTCCTGAAACAGACTGACATATGACCAAAGTAATCTTCTGAAAAGAATTTTAGAATTAATTATATATCTTCTTTCATCTATACCTAATAAATCATCTTTACAGCAAATCCTGGATGTTAGATTCCATGGTTTGTGATATTGTCTTTTTAATTTAGTTGCAAGATTGTTGCCAGATACTCAAAAGGCAACTTCAGGATTCCTCATTAAATCCCCAGGCCTAGCTGTATAAAAGAAATTGAATACAATTGATTATATCCTAAAGCCTTGCTGTATTCCTTTGATAATGGTCATAGGTGTCAGTTAAAGACTCTTATACTTTAGAATGTTGGTGAATAGCAAATAAACATACTGGTACTTGCGTTAAGTTCATTTGTGCTGGCAGCATTAGGTGGTTTAATCAGGTCTTTGAATGGAGTTCATAATGATATTATCTTTACTTTCCTAATTTCTGGCTTGCATGAAATAACCTTCACTGTATAGTTCTGTGTTCTAAAGCTACATTTCTGGTCAAGTGTGTTTTTATTCGCTGTGTTATTCCAAAGCAAATAAAAGAGAATTTTGACCAAGATCGTGCCATAAGTATAGAGATATGATCTTAATTTTCTTAATATAGAAAAGGTTATATACTCATTTATGTTCCATTGCTTCACCTTGAATAAAGACGTCAGCAGACAAGGCACTAATATGATTTCTCATAACATTGACACGATTTCTCTTCAAGTTGATATCATGGTATATTATTGCATAATGACAAATGTCTTTCAAAGTTTTTCTCTCAATGATGGCAATGTTAAAATGTGTTCTGTCTCTGTTTGATAAGGCTGGTGTTATTATTTCTTTTCACAAGTACTGGGAACTTAAAAAAGAAGCCTACAGATGAACAAACTTTTAAAGTTAAAAGAAGATAAAGTTATCTTCTAAAAAAGGCAAAATATATTAATAGAAAAAAATTAGAAAAAATGGATCAGAGTTGGGGAATATGTCACATATAAGAAGGGTGCCTAACATTTAATCTGCTTTTTTCCTTAATGTTAAATTTATAACATACTAACAACTGAAAAGTTTAGGATTGGTCAACAATAAAAATTTAATTCTAAAAACTACCCTTTTGATTCTGTTTAAAGTCATACCCTTCGAATTTCTAGAACTAAACTGGTTTTATGTTTGCTGTGATTAGATGTAGTATCTACCCCTTGGACTATAGAACCTGGAGGTGATCAACAGAGAACTATGACCTACAGGATAGTTCTTAATAATCCACTTACTGGAAAATGCACTGCTGCCACTGAAAAACAGGTACGTCTGCTCTGTCTGTTCCAAAAGACTCATGCCTGTGGGAAGATAGAAGATGCCTGCCATAGTCACCAATTTACAAGACAACCACAACAAATAAATGGCAAGAAAAAAGGGAGAAGAAACGATTACAGGTTAAAACAGATGTAGGAGGTTTACAAAACATATCAACTCAGTTCTAATTCAAACTAACTACCTGTTACAAAGGTATTTATGAGATTTAAGGAATTTATCATGTTTAATAATGGCATGATAGCTATATTTCAAAGAAAGTAGTATTTATTTTTTAAAGAGAAATACTGAAGTGTTTATGGATGAAACTATATTGATGACTGGGATTTCCTTTGAAATGAATCCAGCCAGCCAGAGGATGGTGGTGAAGAGAGGGATGTGGGACTGGAGGATAGATGCAAAAGACTGGAGGGAGTAATACTGAAGCTGGTTGATGAGCTCATGAGGGTCATTACACTTCAGATTTTAAAAAGAGCACTACTGAAATCTGATTTACAGCATCAGGTCAAGGGTTAGAGCCAAGTAACGAGGTAGCTATTGTGACATATGGGAAATGATTGAATTTTTGAAATTACATTCTGTACAAGCTATTTAATGTTCCTCCTCTGTGACCAGCGTGGCACTGTCTTACAGTGGCATAGGTGTTCGGCCAATTTGTGTTGAAGAATCTGTTTTGCAACTAGTCTGAAAATATCTCTTTACATCTGAACCAGTAGTGCTCTTATAGTTTTGTCCATCAATATTAAAGACTTATTTCCTTTAAAAAACTCTTAAAGGATTGTCAAACATCTAAGAAAAATCTTATTTTGGTACTGGGGATTTTTTGGTAACTTGGGAAACCTTTTTTACCCCTTCTTAAAGAAAAGGTAGAAAAGGTGTGGTTAAAATGAGGAAAGGTTTGCCCATAGACCATGTTTAGATCCTGTTTAGGTGAGTGATGTTTTCTTTGGTTACCACCCTCTTGCACTTTTTTTGATGAAGGGTGGTTTTGATAAGTTTGATGAGTTTTGGGGTGAGGTCCTTATTTTGTTCAATTGACTTTTGAATTGTCCTCCTAAGAGAAACATTAAAAGCTCTTTATAAACTAAAAATACATATAAGAGATTATATGTTTTTTTTCTCTTGCCTAAAAGAAGAAAAAATATAGTGGTATAACAATAAACAGAGAGGCAGCAAATACTATTTCTGCAAATAGCCTCCAGCACGGGGAGTCTTCTAGCTTTGTATTTAGGTTTCTCATGTTCTTTATAGTTTCTTTTTTTTTTTTTAAGATGTGGTGTACAATTCAGTTAGAAATATAAATGGTCATTGTACAGGTAAAATTTGGGCCTCACTTTGGTCCCCACGTCACGTGATTTGAGATCGAGTACACTTCTTGATGAATTTTTTTGTGCCCCTTTGCTCTCTACCCTGGCAGTTTCCCACTACTGACAATCCCTTTCTTGTAGTATTATGATAATTGTTCAGGGTCAACTTATGAGTGAGAACATGTGGTACTCAGTTCTTTGATTCTGTGATAGATCACTGAGTATTACAGACTCTAAATCCATCAAAGTTGCTGCGAAATTAATAATTTTGTCCTGCTTTATGACTGCATTGTGTATATGTACCACATTTTAAAAATCCAGTCTATTTCAACGGGCAGCACAGTTGGTTACGCGTTTTTGCGATTGTGAATAGTACTGCAATAAACATGCATGAGCAGGTATCATTTTTGTAGAATGATATGAGTTCTTCCAGGTATCTTCACAGAAGGAGGATTGCTGGGTCGGATGAGAGGTCGATTTTTAGATCTTTTAGGAATCACCACACTGTTTTCCACAGAGCTTGTACTAGGTTACATTCTCACCAACAGTGTAAAAATGTTCCCTTTTCCCCCACATCCTCTCCAAAATCTCTTGTTTTTGTTATTGTTGATGACCATCGTGACTGGAATTAGGTGGTATCTCAGTGTGGTTTTCATTTGCATGTCTTTGATGACTAGTGAGACTAATCATTTTTTCATGTATCTGTTAGCTGCTCATATGTCTTTTTTTGAGAAGTATCTATTTATATCTTTTGCTCAGTTTGTAATGGGACTGTTTGCTTTTTTCTTATCGGCATGTTTGAGTTCCTTGTAGATCCTAGATGTTAGGCCCTTGTCAGATATACAGTTGGCAAATATTTTGTCCCAATCTGTGGCCTGTCTCCCTACTCTCCTGATAGTTTCTTTTGCTTTGCAGAAGCCTTTCAGTTTGATGAAGTCCCACTTGTCTATCTTATCTTTTATGGCATGGTCACTTGAGGTTTTGATCAGGAATTGGTTGCCAGTTCCAATTTCCATAAGGGTGTCTCCTGCATTTTCTAAGGTTCTAATAGTTTAAGGTTTTACGTTTAGGTCTTTGATTTATTTAGAGTTGATTTTTGTGTATGGTTATAGGTAGGGATCTTGTTTTAATCTTATGCATGTGGTCAGCCAGTTTTCCCAGCACCATTTACTGAATAAGTTCTCCTCTCCCCAGTGGTTGTTAGTGGAGGCTTTGTCAAAGGTGATTTGGTTGAGAAATTGAGTTTTGCTTTTGAATCTCTATCCTGTTCCATTGGTCTATATGCCCTTTCTTCTACCAATACCAGGCTGTTTGGATTATTGTCACTGTATAATAAAGTTAAAGTCTGAAAGTATGATACCTTCTGCTTTGTTTCATTTGCTGAGGATTGTTTTGGCTCTTCGTGGTTGTTTAAGTTTCCATATGAATTCCTGTATTGTTGTTTTCAGGTCTGAGAAGAATGCTGCTGGCAGTTTAGTGGGTATTACATTAAATCTGTAGGTTGACTTGGGTAGGATGGACATCTTAACAGTGTTGATTCTTCTAATTCATGAGCATGGATTATTTTTCCATTTGTTTGTGTCATCTTTGATTTCTTTGAGCAATGTTTTTTAGTTTTTGTTGTAAAGGTCTTTCACTTCTCTGGTTAGGAAGATGCTGAAATATTTCATTTTTTTGGTGATTATTGTGAATGGGATTATGCTTTTTATTTGGCTCTCTGTCTGTTTGTTGTTGGTATATAAGAATGCTACTGTCTTTAGCACATTGATTTTGTATCCTGAGACTTTGCCAAAGTACTTTATTAGTGCAAGAAGGTTCTTGACAGATTCTCTTGGATTTTCAAGGTATAGAATCATGTCATCTGCAAAGAAGGATAACTCGACTTCCTTTTTCCTGATTTGGATACCCCTGATTTCCTTCTCTTGTCTGATTGCTCGATCTAGGACTTCCAACACTATGTTGAACAAGGGGTGAAAGTGGGCAGCCTTGTCTTGTTCCAGTTTTCTGGGGAAATACTTCCAATTTTTGTTCATTTAGCAATATGTTGGCTGCGGGTTTATCATAGATGGCTCCTACTATTTTGAGGTATGTTCCCTCTATGCCTAGGTATTCCACGGTTTTTATCAAGTAGGGATGCTGGGTTTTATTGAAAGCTTTTTCTGCATCTAATGGTATAACCGTGTGATTTCTATTGTACATCTGTTGATGTATTTAATTACATTTATGGTCTTGCGGATGTTGATCCAGCCCTGCATCCCAGGGATGAAGCCTACTTTGTCATGGTGAATGATTTTTGAGATGTGTTGTTGGATCCAGTTTGCTAGAATGTTGTTGATTATTTTCGCATCTATGTTCATCAGAGATATTGACCTGTAGCTCTCTTTCTTTGTTGGATCTTTACCTGGTTTGTATATCAGTGTGATGTTAGCTTCATAGTCCTTTGTAATTTCTGAGGAAGAATCCTAGTATGTATATTCTAAATTGGCAAGAAACTTTATATATTAAGTATGTGCATGCAAATAATTTTAAATCTTATTTTGGCAGACACTATATAAAGAAAGT
Source organism: Cephalopachus bancanus (assembly GCA_027257055.1). Lineage (NCBI taxonomy): Eukaryota > Metazoa > Chordata > Mammalia > Primates > Tarsiidae > Cephalopachus > Cephalopachus bancanus. The sequence continues at coordinate 11,101,972 of JAPVLO010000022.1, read as the reverse complement.
CGGGAAGCACAGTTTTATTTGGTAGATTCAGAAGTACTGACACATGATGTCCCCTACCATGATTACTTCTATACCCTGAACAGATATTGTATCATCCGATCTTCAAAACAGAAATGCAGGCTAAGGTGAGCTACTGTAAATGAGCATGTTAGGATAGGCTAGGTCATACTCTGGTAATTTATAATCCTGAATTCTAAGTAGTAGCTTTACATGACAAAGCTTTGTTTCTTGCTCAAATTGTATGTCCAGTAGTGGTGAGCAGAAGGGTGGGGCTTCTCATTCAAGGGCCCAGTTGATGAAGACTTTGACATCCTGGAGCTACATGATCCAGAACATAGATTTGCAAAAAGAAAAAGTTCTAGCTGGGCACGGTGGCTCACACGTGTAATCCCAGCTCTTTGGGAGGTGGAGGCGAGAGGATTGCCTGAGCCCAGGGGTTTGAGACCAGCCTGGGGAAATTGGCGAGATTGCATCTCTTCAATTAAAAAAAAAGTCTCTACAATAAATAAATAAATACATAAATAAAATTAACCGTGCATAGTGGCACGTTCCTTTGGTTCCGGCTGCTTGGAAGGCTGAGGCAGAAGGATCACCTGAGCCCAGCAGGTCAAGGCTGTGGTGGTCATTAATGTGCCTCTGCACTCCAGCCTGGGTGACAGTGAGACAATGATTAAAAAAAAAAAAGTTCTAGAATTATGCTCATGATCCATTGACTAGAACCAGACACGTGACCCTGTTTACTGTCAAGGGCGCTGAGAGTTCTTGGGGAGCATTTAGTATGCAGTAACTAACTGATGCAATGGGAAAAGAGAAATGTTGGTGCATTACAGAAAGTGATGGGCTGTCATATGCTTGACCAAGTCATAGTTAATGTAGTTACTTTCAACTAATGTATAGCTCCTAGAGATTTTTTTTATACCAGGATTTTTTTTTTTTTTTTTTTTGAGCAAGAGTCTCACTCTGTCACCCAGGCTGGAGTGCAGTGGCACGCTCATGGCTCACTGCAGCCTTGACTTCCTGGGCTCAGGCAATCCTTCCGCTTCAGCCTTCCAAGTAGCTGGAACTATAGGCGCACCACCACGCTCAGTTAATTTTTTGATTTATTGTAGAGACGAGATCTCGCCAATTTGCGCAGACTGGTCTTGAACCTATGGGTTCAGGTGAAGAGGATTTCTTGCCACTGCCTCCCAAAGTGCTGGGATTTCAGGTGTGAGCCAATGTGCCAGGTCTATACAAGGAATTTTATAAAATTAGCATTTATTTTGAGTCCTTTATCTATTTAGGTAAAGAAAATTCAGGGCTAGGGAAAGGAAAGAAAAAAATGGCAAGTACTTAGAAGGAAAATTTGGTGAAATTATTAGCACACATTATTTTTTTAAAGGTGTCATTATTAAAATAAACAAATTTTCTTTTATGATCTTAATAACTGAATTTTTTTGGCTTTCTACTGAATGCAATCGTACATTTAATTGCAATATTAATATGACTAAAGTCTGTTCTTTTTTTCTTTTTATTTTATTTTTAAAATATGGGGTACAAATGAGGGTTAGCACATCCCTACAGGTAAAAGAATGGGTACCCTTATTGGTGTTATGAGCCCTCCTCCTCCCCTGGCTAAAGCCTGCTCTTTAAATAAAGTTTCTTCTTTCCTTCTTATTCTATTAGAGTTTCTACAGATTTGAAGTACAGAAAACAGCCATGGGGACTTGTCAAATCTTTGATCGAGAAGAATTCTTGGAGTTCATTGGAGGACTATTTCAAACAACTTGGTTTGTATATTTTTTACTTATCAATTTTTGTGAAGGAAACATTTATTTATTTTTTATTTTAAAGATGCAGGGTGTAATTCAGGGTTAGGTATACAAATGGTCATTGTACAGGTAAAGTTTGGGCCTCACTTTGGTGTCTACTTAAAGATAGCATTTATTAACAAAATTGATTGATTCTTCATTTGGATTCATAGCGGGAACCGGTAGATGGTATTGGAATGACTCCCACTGAAGTGGTTCCCGCTGTTTTATTTGCTGTACCACTTGTAAGTTTCAATGCTTTTTTTTGAATTGCAGTCTTACTCTGCTGTCTGGGCTCACTGACCACTGCAGCCCCAAACTCCTGGGCTCAAGCGATCCTCCCACCTCAGCCTCCTGAGTAGCTGGGACTACAGACACATGCCACCATGCTCAGCTAATTTTTTTGATTTTTTTTTTTTTTTGTAGAGACAAGGTCTTGATAAGTTGCCCAGGCTGGTCTTGAACTCCTGGGCTCAAGCAATCCTTCTGTCTTGCCTCTCAGAATGCTGGGATTATAGGCATAAACCACTGCACCCAGCCAAGTTTCAAAGATTTTTATTTTCATTGATCTAACAAACACTTATATAATATTGATTATATGTGGACATATAATAAAGTTCTATGTGTTTTATAAATGTTAACTAATTTCAGAATCATAATAATCCTGGTGTGCAGATACAAGTATTTTCTTCCATTTTACTAAAAAGAAATTTGAAACAAAGATTAAGTGACTTGTCAAGATCACACGGTTATAAGCTGTTATACTTCCTGTCTCTGTAAGGAGCCAAGGAGGCTGACTGTAGTGAGGGACTGCATAACCCAATTATAGATATATGTTTGTGCTGTCTAAAATCTAGAAAGTCCTGGGACCCACACCTCCATCATCAGATGCAGCTTTCCTGAGTTTATGCAGGCCCACTTAGTGATGGTAGTTATGTATGTGTGTGGATTCGTTGGAGGTGGGTGCTAGAGGCTAAGTGGGAGAAGCAATACAGTTGTTCTGTTTGCATAGTTCTTGGCATATACATGAGGAAAAAAAAAAATATATATATATATATACACACATATATAAGCATAATTAATTTTAGGAGAAGAAAAGTTGGTGATCAGTCAACTAGAGGTATTTAAGCCTTAATCATTTAGTTTGTTGATTATTGTCCTTATCTTCTTCCGTTGACTACTTCATTATTAAGCTCTTCCTCAAGAGCAGAGAAAATGAAGCTCAAAAACTAGTTTAGTTATTAGGTAATTTTTAATAAAAAAAAATCTGGCAAAGGAAAAGATTGGAACAAATGACAAAAAATGAGGTTTTTAGGTTGTTTGCAGATTTTCTTTGCTTCCTTTTTTGCAAACTCTTATTGAAAATTAGAGCTGTTATTTGCTACTCTTTCCTTTAAGGTTGACAAGAACCTTAGCCTATCTCGGAATTCTTTCTAATGATCCAGTGTAAGTGGATAGCCTGTTGTTTCCATAACTGAAATCATTACATTAATATTTAATATAGCACATGGCAAATTTGCTCTGATGATCCCATCATTTATTAATACACATTTTTCCTAGAATAATGAAACCTCATTATGGGGTCATTGTATTCTCTAAAGCTTTTCATTAAGAGTAAAGTTTGAATCTAGGCCATAAGAACCTAGGAATAGTCAATGTCACCAAGGCTTAAGCAAACAAACAAAACAACAAACCTTGTATCTTATAGGTGAGGTTTCCCTACTGTCTAAAGATTCTTTGTTGTTGTTGTTAGAAACAGATTTGTTGATGGAAGAATCTATATTAAATCAGTCCATTGAAGACCCTGGAAAAGTTAGTGGCCTTCGAAGGAGAAGGCGAACATTCAACCGAACAGCAGAAGCCATTCCTAAGCTTTCTTCTCAGCATTCCTCTGGAGATGTGGGCTTAGAGGCCAAAGGGGATATCTCAGGTAGTTATCATTTGGGAAACAGAGATGAAAGATTTTAGTTTAGTTATATGAAACAGAATGTGCCTCCTGTTGGTAAGATATGTCAGTTAGGAGGTCTTCCTTTCTTCCTATCCTTTATTGATAATGTTTGTAAAAGTCTTCATTCCTTAAAGATAATTAACATGAAAGTATAAAAGAATGGTTGCGAAATGACAAACATATGGCCATAAAAGGCATGTGACCCACATGGCATTTTGAAAATCGGACATTTTTATATGAAAACTCAGATTTGACAGCCCTGGGACCCAAATGCCTTCATAGCAACAGTTGGTAGACGCTTAGTAGCAGCTGCCCAGTTTGCCTGAATGTGCTCCCCAGCCTGACACAGTCTCCACCACAGTCACTGCCCTCCCAACTTCTGGACCACTTTTCTCACTTATTTCCTACCTGGCATCTGTAGATGTTTGATTTGTACATTTGTGTGTACTGCTCTTAGTCCTTACATACATCCAGGCCAACCCAGTAAAATTGCAAAGATGGAATTTAATTTTTATTATCCCCATTCTTAAGTCGGAAGACATCCTACTTCTACTGTTAACTCTCTCCCTCTCAGAGCTATAAAACTGTCATACCTTCTCATCTTTCTGCATTATCAGATTTTCTTTTGAGCCTTATATCTTAGTGTGAATGTTCATCACCATTTATGTTTAATGGCTAATTTGGAATTTCAAAGTGGGCAACAATGAATATGTGAGTATGACTTTTTTATTTTTTGAATCAAGGTCTCACACTTGATAGCCCAGACTGGAATATAGTGGCACAGTTATGGCTCACTGCAGCCTCAACCTCCTGGGTTCAGGCGATCATCCTTCTACCTCAGCCTCCTGAGTAGATGGGACTACAGGTGTGCACCACCACGCCTGGCCAATTTTTTGATTTTTTTTGTAGAGATGAGGTCTTGCTATGTTGCCTAGGGTGGCCTTGACCTCCTAGGCTCAAATGATCCTTCCTCCTCGGCCTCCCAAAGTTCTGGGATTACTGGTGAGCCACTGTGCCTGGTCAAATGACTACTTTTTTTTTTTTAAAGGAGAAAAACTTTGTATATAAATCCACCTCAAATATTATTTGCAGAGAGTACTTATGTAGACATTGTGCATGATGTATTGAATTGCTTATAATTTTATAGTAAATTAATTTGTAATATAGGCCAAATTTGAAGGATTACTTTGTCTTTACAAATACTCTTAAAATTTTCTTTTTTAGCTCTTTTCAAGCATTAAATTTATATCAGTTGCAATCACAATCCTCATTCCAATGTACTCTTTTCCTTGTAATCTGCAGGAAAGAAAAAGGAAGTAGAGAGCTATAACGCTGCTCTTATTGTAGTGATGAGTATTTTGTAAGTATTTGCCGTAAGTGCTTATTTTGATAATGTCTACTTTTATCTTTTTTTAAATTTTTAAATTTTTTTTAGACACAGGGTCTTGCTTTGTTACCTAGGCTGGTATGCAGTTGTGTGACTATGGCTCACTGCAGCCTCAAACTCCTAGGCTCAAGCAATTCTTGTGCCTCATCCTGTTGAGTAGCTAGGACTGCAGGTGTAAACCACCATGCCTGGCTAATTTTTATTTTTATTATCAACGGGGGAAGGAGGGAGTCTCAAGCTGGTTTCAAACTCTTGGCTTCAAGCAATTCTTCTGCCTCAGCCTCCCAAAGCTTTGGGATTATAGGCATGAGCCACATGACAAGCAGCTCTTCATTTATCTTTAATTCATTTCCAAAATAATTTGAATGTATTTGTATTATTATGTAGAAATTGCTACTTTTTGACCAAAGTTGACTTACAAAAATAGCAGTTCTATAGGCTTCAGTCTGATAGTTTTTGATGTGTGATTTTCAGAAGAATTGTTAAATTTGAGGAACTACAAAGTACACAATCAACAAATATTTTTAATCAGATTTGTTTTTACCATCATAGATTTTTATGAGAAATTCCAAAAATTGAAAGGGAATCTTTATATACAGGGGGTGTTAAAAAAATGTATACATTTTTTTTTTTTTTTTTTTTCTGAATTGGAGTCTCACTCCGTCACCCAGACTGGAGTGCAGTGGCATGCTCCCGGCCACCGCAGCCTCGACCTGCCAGGTTCCGGCGATCCTTCTGCCTCAGCCTCCCAAGTATAGCTGAAACTACAGGCGCATGCTACCACACCCGGCTAATTTTTTATTTATTGTAGAGATGAGGTCTCACCAAGTTGCCCGGGCGGGTCTCGAACCCACGGGCTCAGATAATCCACTCACCTCGGCCTCCCAAAGTGCTGGAATTACAGGCTGAGCCACCAAGCCCAGCCTACACGTTTTAAGAAAGGAAAAATCTGTATTAAAATTGTACTAATATATATCAGTAACAAAAGATTAATGCCATCTTTTGAGTCATACTACATATTGCTACCATAATTCAACTTTGTGAAAGTAATACATAGAAAATACCTCTTAAACTGTATATACATTTTTTTTTGGCACCCTGGTATATATGCTGGTGAAGTCCTAATAATATTATTTTACTCTGTTCGATTAGATCAGCAGTGTGCATAAGAATCACTTGGTGTGCTTGCTAAATTGCAGATTTCCTGATCCCAATCCCAGAGATTGATTCAGTAGGGCTTGAGTAGGGATCAGAAATCAATATTTTAAAACACACACCCGAGGTTATTCTGATGCATGAAATCTGAGCATTATGTGGTGAGAAAATACTGGGAACATTTGTCTGAATCCCAGGGTATTGTATAGGAATCTACTCAGTTGGTCATATTTAGACATTAATATCTACATGGCTCTATATGAATCTTGTATTCTCTTAGATTTAATTTAATTGGTTCTGATTCAATGATAGATGTTGGGTGATCAATTTTTGGAATGAAGTTCCTATATTAGCTTTTTTTCTCTAATTATAGATTTTAGAACATAGAAAATGTTTGCTGTTTGAGTTTTATGGAAAATTTTATATTCTGCTTAAACGATTTTTCTATGGCAATTTTGAATAGCAGATATTATCAGCAGATATTATCATTTGTATTACTTTACAAAAAATTTATACTCAAATGTTGATCTGTGTACCATTTCAATGCCATAATAATTTCATACATTTAATTTTCTCACTACTAAAGTTTTAAAAAAAATACTCTATAGGTCAAGTTCAGACTATATATATTAAGGGCAAGTTAATATTTGAATGGAAAAAATAATTAGATATAATGGCAATAATATATTTACATATATATGTAATAAGGTTTGTGTCCATTCACTTGAAAGGCTGCTGTGAAAACCAGTACATTAAGTTTATTTAGCATACAACATTTTATATAAGACACCATTAATGTACAAGTATATTTGAAACTTGATACTTTATCCGGGATGAACTAGAAGAAATATATATATTTCAGCAATTTTTTTTCTTGCTGGCTTCCACTGGGAATAAGAGGTACATCATGATCTACCTAAGATCAGCTCCATATCGATCTTCTGATGTGCAGTATTACGGGTGTGTAATTGCTTAAGCCAAAGTCACCCAAAAATAGATCCTGAAAGCTTACCTGGTAGAGTAGCTGGTGGTCACATGTCAACACTTACTAGGATTCCTAGCAGAGCGGAGAGATGTCAAGACAATCCTAACCTGCCAGTTGGGAATATTCGAGGACTCTGTTGCCCAGACTGGAGCACAATGGTGTGATCATTGCTCACTGTAACCTCGAAATCCTGGGCTCAAGTGATTCTCCTGCCTCAGCCTCTTGAGTAGCTAGGACTACAGGAATGTCCCCCCACGCCAGCTAATTTTTTACCTTTTTTTTTTTGTAGAGATGAGATCTTGCTATATTGCCCAGCCTGGTCTTGAATACCTGGCCTCAGGCGATCCTCCTTCCTTGGCCTCCCAAAGTGCTGGAATTACAGGAATGAGCCACCATGCCCAGTCTTAAGGACTTTTATTGTCACTCTAGTTACCTTCCATCTTTTTCTTCAATAAAAGTGATTATTTCATACAATAAAATAGGTATAATTTATTTAAATAATAACAACAACTGGAAAACAGTCTAGATAATATACATTTTTGAAGCTTTGGCATGTATTAGCAATGCTTTAGGTCTGGATAAGTATGGATTAACCAGGTACGATTTGCTCTACCTAGTGTGCTGCTGCTAGTTTTGTTGAATGTGACACTGTTTCTGAAGCTGTCAAAGATAGAATATGCTGCTCAGTCCTTTTACCATCTCCACCTCCGAGAGGAGAAATCTCTAAAGTAAGTCTTTATTCCCCTGCCCTGTAGTAACCATTTTATTTCAGTAATTCTTTAGTTATACAAAATTCAATTCTAATTTCAGATATTTTGATTTAACTATTCTGTAGTCATAAACAGATTTTTTTGTTTAATTTTGTGTTTTGTTTGCAAATGCATGTGGTACTGATGAATTCTGGATATGAGAGATGAGAAGCTATTCTCCAAATTTTGAAGATGGTGTTTTTCTTTCAGTTTAGCCTCTGAAATGGTGTCAAGAGCAGAAAATATTCAGAAGAACAAAGATCAGGCCCATCGTTTAAAGGGAGTGCTCCAAGACTCTATAGTGATGCTTGAACAGGTAGGCAACTCTGTAACTCACAGTACTTAGTACCTTTGTACCAGTATGAATCAGTTGCTCTTCTGATTGTGAGAATACTATTGCTATATCATTATTTGAAGAAAAACCCTTGTAGAGACAACTACCTCTGGAAGTTGTATAATACATAAAACAGTTACTGTATTATGCTTATTATGTATATAGTTCTTGTGTGTGTGTCTGTGTGTTTTACACAAAATGGAAGCATACAGTACATACTGTTGTATACCCTGTTTTTTGTTAGTAATATATTTTGAAAATGTTTCCGTATCAGCTTGTATACATGTACTTCATTTTTATTGATTCTTCTAGATAAAATCCATGCCTAATATTAACTCTTTTATAGAAATGGTAGCTACTGTATACACTGTCCATTATTTGACTACCATCTGTTCATCATAGATCTCGTGATACTTCCATAACAGTACATAAAGCACTTCCTCCTCTTTTAACAGCTGCATAGGGTTCACCTGTATAAATGCGCCATAATTATCTTGCTAGTGTTTTTATCAGTATTCTCAATTATTTTTACCAGTATTTACAAGTATCGAGTCCCCTAATTCTCTGTTTATAAGCCTCCTCTAAATATCTTCATCCACACAAGTGTTCCGTCGTTGGAGACTTCTCACGGCTCCAGTCAGGCCTGCGGCCCTCTTTGCCTGATGCGCAGCTCTCACTCTGGGGCTGCCTGTGGTCTGTCTGCGCGTGTCCTGTAGCTCGTGTTTTCCTCGCTCGGCTTACGTCTTCCTGATAATGAAGCACATCCTACTATATCTTCCCGAGAAATAGAATTTGCAGATAAATACTTTAAGAGTTTACCTGTCTGAAAATATTTGTTCTGTCTTTCCCCCTTGATTAATGGTTTAGCTGGGAATAGAATTCTAGAACTTTGAAGGCATTTTGCCTTTTGGCTTCCAGTGTTACTGTTGAGACTTTCTGAGGCAGTTATTTCCAACCCTTTGCTCTGGAAACTTATGCCTCTAGTTCTGGAAATTTTCTTGGGTCATGCAGTTGATCATTGTCTCCCCTGCATTTTTTTCTCTCCTGACTTTCTGCGGCTCCTGTTATGTAATTCAGATGTCTGCCTTCTTTTGGATGGGTCCTATAATCTTACTTTTTCTTACTTTTTCTTCCCATCTTCCATTTCTTTGTCTTTTTTTTTCTACTTCTGGGAAATTTCTTCAAATTTATCTTTAAGTGCTTCTACTGAGTTTTTCCATTTTTAATAACAAGTTTTTAATTTCTTTTTTTTTTTTTGAGTTGGAGTCTCACTCTGTCGCCCAGACTGGAGTGCAGTGGCCGCTCCTGGCCACCGCAGCCTCGACCTGCTGGGCTCCGGCGATCCTTCTGCCTCAGCCTTCCGAGTAGCCGGAATTACAGGCATGCGCTACCACGCCCGGCTGATTTTTTGATTTATTGTAGAGATGAGGTCTCGTTGCCCAGGCGGGTCTGGAACCCACGGCTCAGGCAATCCACTCACTTCAGCCTCCCAAAGGTGTGGGATTACAGGCTGAGCCACCGAGCCCGGCTAAGTTTTTAATTTCAAAGAGCTATTATTTCTGATTTTTATTCCTTTGTGGAGGTGTAATCTTTTTAAATGACTACAATATCTTTATCTCTGAGGATATTACTAATAATTAAAAATATCCTTCTTCTTGCATACTCATTTTCCATCAAGTCCCCTTATTTTAATTTTAATTTTAATTTTAAGAGTTCCCTTTATTTTAATTTCTATCTTAAGGGTTTGAGAGTTTCTTTAGATGTCTGGTAGCCCTCGGCTATCTGCTTGTGTGGATCTGAAGTTCTTAACATGTGGATTGGGCTGGCATTCCCTGAACTTCTCCGTAGATCTGGATGGGCTGTTGGTTGAAAAATCTTGATATCAGTATTTTCAGGTCAGTTTCCACAGAAAAGACACTTTCAGTCTCCCACCTGAGGATTAAAGGCTGGTTGCAGCATTTTAGGAGCTGAGTGGAAGAAGAGAGATGGGGCTGGCAGGGTAGAAGGTGTGGTCTCAGCATGTAGTATATACTTTTTCATATAACCCCCCTGTTGTGGGTGTATACTATTGTCCTTAACAATGCCTTGCTGTCCCCGCCGACAGTCAGAGACCTTCTGTTTTATCCTGCCCAGAAGATGAAATTCCAGATTTCTGTCTACATAGTAGGAAAGGTCAGATGCCCAAAGTATCATTCAGTCCCTTTTTTTTAATGGCCCCTTCCTCTTTCTTCCATTTCCAGAGATTCCTGGCCATCAACACCTGAGCTTTATGAGGATTCTTTGGGGTTAATTTTGTTGGTTTTCAGCGTTACCTCCTGTTAGTTTTGGATTTAATTTTTTAGTATGGCCTCCTAAGCCATCCATCTGCTTTCCAGTTTCCAACGTTGCATTGCCATTGTCTCCTTTTCTGTTCTCCCTACTCTTAAAGAACTGGGAGGGATAACTTGTGCCTGTAGTCCCAGCTACTCTGGAGGCTGTAACAGGAGGATCTCTTGAGCCCAGGAGTTCCAGTCTACAGTGGGCTATGATTGGCCACTGCACTTCAGCTTGGACAACAAAGAGAGACTTTGTCTCTGAAAAAATAATAATAAATAAAAGTTAAAAAAAAATCCCTTTACTGTACTTCTAGTGGGGTTTCAGAAGGGAGCAAATTTGGAACGTGTATTTAATACACTCATTCCCTCTTCAGCTCACTCATGCCTGGTCTTCTTTTCCCATAATCCTCCCAGTAATATTATGCAAGCTAAGGTTCCCAGTGAAACTTGTAAAACTAAATGCCTTTTTTTCAGTCTTCATCCTACATTGTCAGCATTTGACAGAGCTGACCACTTCTTTCTTGAAATGTATCTAATCTTGGCTTCTTTAAAATCATTTTTTAAAAACTCGCTGTGATATAATCAACCCTTTTAGAGAAGTTTTAGTATAGTCACAAGGTTGTGCAACCACCACCGTCTAGTTCTAGAACATTCTCATATTCCAGAAGAAACCCTGTGCCCAGTACCAGTCACTTTCCAGTGATTACTCCCCTTAGCCTCTGGCATTCATGAATCCACTTTCCATTACTATGACTTTGCCTCTTCTAAACATTTCATATAAATGGAATCATACAATATGTGGTCTTTTGTGACTGGCTTCTTTCACTTAGAATAATGTAAAACTACTTTTTGCTAGTAAAAACTGTCTCCTCTACCTAATCTCTACCTGACCCAAATGCTTCTGGGCTCTGGTTAGATTCTCTTCCCTTCTCTACTACTTTCTCTTTAGGTGATCTCATCCACTCCCCTAAGTTAATTTTAAAAATTTGTTTGAGTCAGGGTCTTGCTCGGTTGCTTAGGCTGGAGTACAGCTTATTGCAGCCTGTACCTCCTGGGCTTATGCTACCATGCCTGGCTAATTTTTGTATTTTTTGTAGAGACAGGAGTTCCCTGTGTTACCAAGGCTGGTCTTGAACTCCTGGCCTCAAGTAATCCTCCTGCTTCAGTCTTCCTAAGTGTTGGGAATATAGCTATGAGCCACTGCGTCCAGCCTACTCCCCTAACTTTATTTATTTATTTTTTGAGTCAGAGTCTTACTCTGTCGCTCAGACTGAAGTGCAGTGACACACTCATGGCCACCACAGCCTCGACCCACTGGGCTCAGTCGATCCTTCCACCTCAGCCTTTCAAGTAGCTGGAACTACAGGCATGTGCCATCACGCCTGACTAATTTTTTGATTTATTGTAGAGACAAGGTCTTGCCAAGTTGTCCAGACTGCTGTTGAACCTGTGGGCTCAGGCATTCCTCTCACCTCAGCCTCCCAAAGTGCTGGGATTATAGGCTTGAGCCACTGCGCCCATCCTTCCGGCATGTTCTAATGACTTCTTAGTTTGTTTGTTCTGTTATAACAAAATATCTGAGACTGGGTAATATATAAAGAACAGAAATTTATTGTTCACAGTTCCAGAGACTGGGAAGTCCAAGATAAAGGTGACGACATGTTCAGTGTTTGGTGAGGGCCTGTTCTTCATAGATGGCATTGTCTAGGTGTCTGCACATGGTGGAAAGGACAGAAGGGAAAAAAACACATCTAGATAATTCCATCCAACCTTTTATAAAAGCACTAGCCCATTCATATGCATGGAGTCTTCATGGCCTAATCACCTCCAAAAGGCCACACCTCTGCCTGCTCTTGCACTGGGAGTTCAGTTTCAACATGAATTTTGAAGGGGACACAAACATTCAAACCTCAGCAACTCCCAAATCTACCTCTTTCAACTTCTTTTCTGAGCTCCAGACTTAGACAATCACTGTCTACTTGACATCTTCACCTGGATGACTAACAAGTATCCCAAAGTGGTCATATCAAAAACAGAACTCAATATTTCTCCAATCAAAACTTCATTCTCCTCTAAAAGTCTCATTTCAGAAATGATGCTTCCATCCTCCAGTTGCTCAAGTCAAAAACGTAATAAGATATATAAGTATATATTTATGTATGTGATGATTTGTTTTAGTTCTGTATCCCTCTTGTGTAGAGGCAGGAAAATTACCTGTTTGGCTCACCATTGTACACCTAGTGCTTAACACAGTGCCCAACATTTAACAGGCCAGCAATAAATTTGTTGAATGAATACAAAAAAGAGTAACACACAGTTCTTGCTCTCAAGTTGCCTGCAATTTTATTTGAGAAATAAGATGTCCATGTGTGCTGTTAAAGACTATAAAAAAAAATACACAATTCGGTGTTAGAGTGTTAAGCAGTAAGAAGATGTTTTGGGGGTTTAGAGGCAGGATGATTAGGGAAAATGACATGGAGACAGAAAGTATGAGTATGCTTTAAATCGATGAAGAAGAATATGAACGCAATGGCATGCAAAGACCCTGAAGTAGAACTTGAGTTTAGGGGATAATGAGGAGACCCCTGCAATTTCAAAACCATTTAAGGAAACAAGCCTTTCACTTTGGATAATTTGAATACACAGTAGTAGGAAGAAATGCAGAACTCCAGCAAATGGGAAGAACTCTGGAGCCATCATACTGATAGATACCCTGGAAAATCAGGTGTTTCATATTCAGTGTTTTCGTTGGGCATCGCTATAAACAAAATTATATTAAATGTGATTGTAAATTTTGGGAATAAAAATAATCAGAAGAATTTAAATCTAATTTTGAAAATTATTATTTTTTTTTACAGCTGAAAAGCTCACTCATTATGCTTCAGAAAACCTTTGATCTACTAAATAAGAATAAGACTGGCATGGCTGTTGAAAGCTAGTGATCTTAAGGACTGAAACTATAGAGATATTTGAAACTAAAAGATACCATCCAGAAGAAAACCAGAGGATGAAGGATTCTGACATAGGAACATTTCCATGTTTTCTCATTATTGGATTTCTATTATGAATTCTTTTCAATAACACTTATTTGATAATTAGTCTGATGACTTTAAGAAAATCCAGCCTTTCATTTCTTACAGATATTTTTAAGCTGTGAATTTCTCCAGTAAACTATGAAATATATCATAGAACTGAATTTCTGTGATGCAAAAAGAAAATGAGACACTGAATTGAATGACATAGTCTTATTTCTATAGTGAGATTTGCAGTTTGATGGTTTAAATTTATCTGTCAGCACAGAATCAGTACATGTCTGAGAGGCTGCTTTCACTGTTGTGATAAGTCCAAGAAGCTAAGGAAGACAATACAAGAAGAAATCTCTAAATCATTACTAATTTTAAAGAATCAATTTTTAGGCATATATCATAACATTTCTAGGTTTGTGTACTGTAAATATTATAATGTCTTCATTTATTTAGCATGCAAATTCAATAGTCAAACTTTTTGAATCTGCATGTTGATGATTATTATCTGAAAGGTTTTTCAGCTATGCTGTATCTTTATGCAATAAATGTTTTTTCTTAAGGTCACTGTCAGAGGTGAGACTATCTCGCCTCTTCATACATCAAATGACAGAAATGTCGATTTAGGAAAAAGAAATATGTAAGATACCAACACTCAGAATGAAGAACCATCCTCTGAGTTTTCAAAACCAGAAGATTAGGGTGAAATCTGGGCATTTAGTAACAGATCAGATATATACTTGAACTAAGCCTGGCTTCAGCTTAGCAGTCTTTCATGATGGAATTTACCCATCTGATTGAAAATAAGTTGTGTATTTTCATAACCATGTATGGCTTCATTCTTTATAAATGTGTGTGTCTTGTTCTAGTTGGCAAGTTATAAGCCAGACACCAAACTTTAGCTCTTTAATAAAAACTTTTGGGGCATGTGTGTCCCAATACAAATGCACTGACTTTGAAGCTGTAAGTCAGACACAAGCTTTGGCTCTTTCGTAAGAAATTTTTGGTATGTGTTTCTCAAGTGGTTTGTGAAAATAAGGACTTTGTAAACTGACTTGAAATTCATTTTTTTGGCTGGGAGCGGTGGCTCAAGCCTGTAATCTCAGCACTTTGGGAGGCTGAGGCCAGAGGATTGCCTGAGTCCAGGGGATCGAGACCAGTCTGGGAACTTGGTGAGACCTTGTCTCTACAATAAATCAAAAAATTAGCTGGGCGTGGTGGCATGTGCCTGTAGTTGCAGCTGCTTGGAAGGCTGAGGCAGAGTGAGCCTCTGACTCAAAAAAAAAAGTTCTTTTTTTCCCCCCAGGAATTAGGGGAAGTTCAGGAAGTTTGTTTTGTCTCTTTTCTGGAAAAAAAAATATATGAAATTTGTATATAGTCTTACTGTTTTGAACAACTATTGCCTTTAATTAAATGTTTCCCTTTTCCCCCCAGAGTCACCACAGCCACGTGGCATTGTTAAGGTCATTTTTGAGATGCCTGTAGAAATGAAAGTATTGACTTGATTAGAAGGAAAATGGGTTTATCTGGATGACTTCTAAAGAGCCTACCCGGGGGTACCAGTGTACCTACCTGGGTTGGTTTGTTTTTTTGCGGGGAAGGATTGATGTGGTGCCTGGCTGTGAGCAAGAGTGAGTAACTGGATTATAAACTTGAAACTTTCTCTGTCAAATTCACAAGAATGATGGACCAATAATATTTTTGTGATGTTTCTTTAAAACTAGTACTTCATAACATACCTCAAATAAGATTACCAAAGAAAATTTCTTGATAAATTAAGACTAAACATGTATGGATTCAGAATCCAGTTTATAAAATGTGAGCCGGTCATGTGAATTGAGTATCAATAAAACCAAAAATGTCTGAGTTGTAGTTTTTCCATCTTTTTCTACTTAAAACTAGAAAGCCTGCTATAATGAAAAGTGTACACGGGCCTACACTAAAAATTTTTGTGCAAAAATAAAACCCAAAGAGGGCTCTCATCTCGGGGCAGTTTCATTTCAAATACGCAGACTATTGGAACCAAAGTACCAGAAAGGCCTGCTGGTCTAACGTCAAGTCAGCTCGCCAGAAATCCTGAAAATGAAGAAGTTGGATACACGAACAGATCTGGCGGCAGCGATGGGCCTTTAAGGGAAGGCTCGCGAATTCGGGGGAGGTACTTGGGTAACATTTCGCGGTGGAGAGCTCCCCCAACGCCTGTTGCCGGCGTCTAGGAGAAGGGGGGCCGACCCACGGTTCCACGTTTTCGGAAATCCTCCGGGTTCCCGGGCTTCCCGCATTTCCGTCTCCGCACCCCTCCTGCACCCCGAGGGCTCCGCAGGTTGTCCCGCCCGCGTGCCGCCCGCAGGACCCGGCGGGCCCGGCAGCCGCCTCTGGGGCGGGCGGGCCGGCCGGAGTGCGGGGCCCGCCCAGCGCCCCCGCCCCCGGGAGCCGGTCCGCGCGTCCTCCGCGCGCCGGGGCCGCGAGGCGGGGGAGGGGCCTCGGCCGCCGGCTCCGCGGGCTCCGCGGGGTGGCGGGCGGCGCACGTGCCGGCGGGCGGGGATCCCCGGCGCCGGGGGCGGGGCACCCGGAAGCGCGCGCGGACCTGCCGCGCCGAGACCCCGCGAACCGGGGGAGGCGGCCGCGCCGCCCGGGCCGCCGCGGGCTGCGGTCACAGGTGGGCGGCTGCGACGAGGCGCGGCCGAGCGGAGCCGGGGTCCCCGAGACACCAGCCGTCACTCCCGGAGCCCCGTGTAGTCCAGCTCGGGAGACGCGCCGCGCCTCCGGAGGAGCCAAACCTTCTCCCGCCGCCTCCGCCTCTCCGGCTGCACCTCCGGCCGGAGGGCAGGTAACTTCCCTTCCAAGGTCATTCTCCTGGCGGGGCGGCGGTCGAGGCCCGCCCACGTCCTCCCGCTTGGCGGGGGCGGGAGGGGCGCACTTGCCACCGGGCTGGAGCCGCGGGGCTGGACGGCGTCCCCGAGCACAGCCCGCGAGCCTGGTGGCCGTCCCGGAGCCGGGTGGCCGGCCCCTCGGCCGAGGGCTTCCCTGGCGCCGGCGCGCACACACTTCGCCTCTCCCCGCAACCCCGAGGGTGAGTTTCCACCCGCGCCCGGGCTTGGGGTGGAGCCCGCGCGGCCCTCGCCGGCCCTCACCCGCAGGTGAGCGCCGCCGCCTGCACCGGGGCTGTCCCGGACGCGTGGTCGGCTGTCGCCATGGGAACGGCTGGTGCCCAGACGGCGGCGCCTGCCCTGGATGGGAAGGGGGCGGCGAAGGCAGCTTGGAGCCCCAAGAAACCTGGGGCCCCCTGTCTGGCCAAGCGGAGCCATGAAAGCTTGATAAAAACGGGACCCCCTCCCCCTCTTTCTTTTCATTTTGGATTGCTCAGGCGTGGGTGGTTGATCAGAGAGAGGCGTGGCTGTGTTTACCAGATGTAAGTTGTGTTCTTTTCACCTTTACCTTCTGAGGGCTGCTTATGCCTCATGGTGACAGGTGCAAATCATGACACAGAAGGGCAGCATGAAGCCCGTGAAGAAAAAGAAAAGCGAAGAACCCGAGTTGGAGCCCCTGTGCTGCTGCGAGTACATAGATCAGAATGGGCAAAAGAACCACTTGGCTGCTTGTTTGTGTGACTGCCAAGACCTGGATGAAGGGTGCGAGAGGTAAGGACGGAGCCTTTCCTGACCCTGGTCCCACCAGCCCTTCTGAAAACTGCCGTGTATACTTCCTGCCTAGCCACCCAGAATGCTAGAATTCACTCTTGATTCTATTTCCAGGCATCTAAAATGAGAGTTGGGTCTATGTCAAGTGTGAAGATTTTATAAAGATGAATACGCAGTAGTGCACAGCTGTCTGTCTGCTCTGTTTACTAGGACATTATCATTTTTCCTTTAAAGAGAGAAGATGAGAGGACAGGCAGTTAAAGGGATAGTAGGCACGTTAGTATATATTAAAAATAAATGCAAGCCAGCAGACTTTGTTAAGTTTATAATGAACAATTCGTTCCAGAAAGTTCTTACATTCTTAGTGGTTTCAGCATTTAGAGACTGAGTACTTGAGACTGGGTTGTACCAGGTCACAAATGGCTTTGAGCACTGAAAGATCATTTTTCTGCTGTGGGTACTGGTCTTACCCCTTGTGTCTGGGAACTCCAGCCAGAAGGCACATACTTCTGCTGCATTGACTGTTTTCAGTGTGAGCAGAAATGCTGTTTTGATTGATCGTATTGTATCTGACTTTTATTTTCTCCACTATCCAAGTAATATAAATTCTTATCCAAAAAGATAGTTTTCAACATCACTGAAAAAAATTGTGTACCAAACAGTAATAATGTGGTTTTTATCCATTTTCTAAATAATTATATATTTCAACATTGTCATGTGGAAGGCGTCCTGTGGGAAGAATAGGGATGTTGGAAACTTGCTTTTCCCATTAATAATTTCTTCTGGTTAAAAAAGGCATTGCAACTGCAAATTGCTGACTTCGAGCTCAGTGCATTACATGAAAAGCATTCCCGGAGGTCTGCAACCTAGTACCAACCTTTATTCCTAAAGACCCAATAACCCTTTTGTAATGCTTCCTTGACAGTGTCTACTGTGTAGACTTTTTTACAGGTATCTTTAAATATGGATTCTTTAGGTTTAGTCTAAAATCTATACTGAGGAAATGGACCACTTTGCACTAATGAGTGGAGAAATGATGCTGTTTCCATAACCACCATCACTGAAGACCACAGGTCTTCCATTAACCTTGCTACTCTTCCTCCTTTCTAGCCTTTGAGACCTGGGCTGTCCCTGGAGTCTTCTCTGTTCTCTCTACACCCTTCTCTTCTAAAGATAGGCTCCCAGTGTTTCCACTGTCCCTGCTGTTCTGATAACTCCCGTATAATTATCTCCCACTCGTGGCCAGGTTCTAGCCCTATTTAAAACTGTCTGTCTAAAATCAAGGTTATCTTTCCTTAAACTCTACCTTTTCTTACTAG
Source organism: Cephalopachus bancanus (assembly GCA_027257055.1). NCBI lineage: Eukaryota > Metazoa > Chordata > Mammalia > Primates > Tarsiidae > Cephalopachus > Cephalopachus bancanus. The sequence continues at coordinate 11,083,326 of JAPVLO010000022.1, read as the reverse complement.
CTAGTCTTAGTTTGTTCAGGCTGCTATAATAAAATACCTCAGGCTGGGGTAATTTACAAACAGTATACATTTATTGCTCTCAGTTCTGGAGACTGAGAAATCCCAGATCAAGCTGCTGGCAGGTTCAGTGTCTAGTGAGGACCACCTTCCTCATATGTGGCACCTTCTTGCTGTGTCAACACATGACAGAAGGAGTGAATAAGCTTCCTGGGATTCTTTTATAAGGGCACTAATCCCACTCATGAGTGCTCTGCCCTCATGACCTCACCTTCTAAAGACCCCACCTCGTAATACTATTGCATTGGGAATTAGGTTTCAACATATAAATTTGGTGGGGGGCACAGATATTCAGATCATAGCATTCCACCCCAACCCCCTAAAATTCATGTCCTTCTCACAAGCAAAATACATTTACTTCATCTCAGTATTCCCAAAAGTCTTACCTCTTGTCAGCATCAACACCAAAGTCCTAAGTCCAGAGTCTGGTCTCTGAATATCATCATCTAAATCAGGTGTGGGTGAGATTCAAGGTACAATGCATCCTGAAGCAGGTTCTCTAGCTGTGAGCCTATGAAGTCAGATGAGTTATGTGCTTCTAAATACAATGGTGGGACATACTTAGAATAAACATTCCTATTCCAAAGGAAGTAGCAGTGAAGAAGAAAGGTGTGATGGTCCCAACCCAACAGGGCAAACAACATCAAATCCTAAGACTTGAGAAGAATCTTTGACTTGATGTCTCTCACCTTCTGGATACCTGGGATGGAGGTTGGGCTCCCAAGGCTCTAGGTATCTGTACCCCACGTCTTTATTGGGCACAGTCCACACTGCTACTCTCAAGTGTTGGAGTCAGGTGCCTGCAACGCTCCCAAGGCAGAAGTTGCATGCTGGTGGCTCTACCAGCTTGAGGTCTTAGGGGCTACCCTGTCCCCATAGCTCTTCCAGGCATTGCCTCAGTGAGGGTTCTGTGGTATCCCTACCCCTGTGACAGTTTTCTGCATCAGCCCCGAGGCTCTCCAGGGCATTCTTTGAAATCTAGATGGAGGTGGCCACATCTCTACAGCTCTTGCATTCACTTGCCTGCAGAGTTGACCCCATATAGAGTCATAAAGGTTTACTACCTGTGCCCGGAGGGGTCACTGTGGCCCACACCATGCCTGGACCCACTGAAGCCACACCTGGAGCTGCCATGGTGTGCTGTGTCAGAATGTAGGGAGCAGAGACTTGATGTGGTGCTTGGTAGCAAGCCTGAGGTTCCATGGGTGCCTTGGGCTGCTTTTATAAAACCATTCTGTCCTCAAGGCCCTGGCACTTGAGGCTTGTAATAGGAAAAGTAGCTCCGGGGATCTCCAAAATGTCTTCAGGGCTATCCTTCCATCAAACAGCGCAGAGAGGAAGGGTCGTGTCCTTCTTACTACCCATACACATGCTTGCCGTTCTCCCCTAAACCATAGTCTCATTTGTTGTAATATAGACAGGCTGAGAATTTCCCAGATCTTTAAGTTCTGCTTCCCTTTGATTATGAGTGGTGTCTTTAAATAACTTCTCGCATTTTACCACAAGCAGTCAAGAGAAGCCATGCAGCACCCTAAACACTTTGCTTCTGCAAAAACATTTTATTGCTCTTGAGTTCTGCCTTCTATAAAGCACTAGGTCACAAACACAATTGAGCTAAGTTCTTTGCCACTGATCGCGAGGATCGCCTTTCTTCCATATTGTCCATATTTCTACCAACATTCTGCTCATGACTTCTTAGATGATCTGTAGGATTGAGACTTTCACCATAGCTCTTCACTTCTGAGCCCTTACCAGAATCACCCTTTATGGTGTGTTCACAACAGTATAGGCTTTTTCCCAGCATGCACTTCAAAACTCTTCTAGCCTCTGTCCATCACTCGATTCCACAGTTGCTTCCACCTTTTTAGATATTTGCTATAGCAACACCTCCCTTCTCAGTACTAATTTCTGCCTTAGTCTGTTTGGGCTGCTATAACCAAATGCCTTAAATTGAGTAATTAGAAATGACAGAAATTTATCGCTCACAGTTCTGGAGCCTGGAAAGTCTAAGATCAAGGCCATCCGCGGTTTCAGTATCTGATGAGAGCTCACCCTCTTTTTAGATGGTACTTTCTTGCTGTGTTCTCACATGGTGAAAGGGGTGAAGAAGCTCTTTTAGGCCTCTTTTATAAAGGCCTAATTCCACCTAATTGCCTTCTGAAGGCCCTCCTTATTACTGTTGCATTGGGGATTAAGTTTCAACAAATAAATTTAGGGAGACACAAACATTTAGAACGTAGCATAGCCTAAGTGTGCAAAGATGTCAACAAATACTATTCTGTTCACCAAGCTCAGTCATTTCACTCATACTCTCCTGATCTCCATTTTTCCTAATGCTGACCCCAGTCCATGCTAGACTGGTTTATTCCCTTGACCCAGGCCTGGTTTTGTGCTATACCCATTTCTTTCTACTAGAAAGCCTCCCTTCCTTCCTCTGCAGTCACACAAATGCCAGCTGGCCATCAGAGTCAAGCACAGAACCCATCTTTTCCACAAAGACCCCTCTGATGACTCTACCCAAAAGTATTGACTTTGCTCTGAGCACTCCTTATAACATTTGATCGTAAGAGTTTGTTGGTTATTGCTGCTTTGCCGGTATCCTAACTTTGTGTGTGTGTGTGTGTGTGTGAGTTGGAGTCTCACTCTGTCGCCCAGCATCAACTTGCTAGTTAGGTTCAGGCTATCCTTCGGCCTCAGCCTTTCAAGTAGCCGGAACTACAGGCGTGTGCTACCACGCCCGGCTATTGATTGACTGACTGATTGTAGAGATGCAGTCTTGCCACGTTGCCCAGGCTGTTCTCGAACCTGTGGATTCAGGCAATCCCTTCACCTCAGCCTCCCAAAGTGCTGGGATTACAGGCTTGAGCCACCGCGCCCAGCCCTAACATATCTTGAATTCTCATGTTGTCTTCACTAGATTGTGAACTTTTTTGGGATTCTTCTGGCTATGCAGGTCACACGATCTCAATAGGACGTGTATGGAGTATGTGTCTATACCTGTGTATTTGTTCAGTGGAGAAATAATCTTGACTGTGAAGTTTCTAAACGTTATCTCGTTGCTACTTAACAAATGATATGTGAGTCTGAAAATCTTGTGTTGAGTGGGAAGGAAGGAAGGAAGATGCTTGCCCTCTGGTCTCTTGTCTCATTTATCCACTGTTTGGCATTCACTGTTCTGTGGTTTTTGAAACTCAGCAAACCCATATGATGTGCCTTCTCTCTGTGCCTTTTCTGAATAGATGGATTACCTGTAAGTCTGTGCAGCCAGAGACTTGTGAAAGAATCATGGACACCATTTCCGATCGCCTCCGGATTCCTTGGCTTAGGGGAGCCAAGAAAGTCAACATCAGCATCGTCCCGCCACTCGTCCTCCTACCTGTCTTCCTTCACGTGGCTTCCTGGCATTTCCTCCTGGGGGTGGTGGTTCTGACCTCCCTTCCTGTGCTGGCACTGTGGTACTACTACCTCACTCACAGAAGGAAAGAACAGACCCTGTTTTTCCTGAGCCTGGGTCTGTTCTCACTGGGTTACATGTACTATGTGTTTCTGCAGGAAGTGGTCCCGCAAGGGCATGTGGGACCCATTCAGCTGGCTGTTCTTACCTTCGGGTTATTTCTGATACTCTTAGCCTTGTACAGAGCCAAGAAGAATCCAGGCTACCTCAGCAATCCAGCAAGCAGCAGTGGGTCTCCAGGCAGCAGCCAGACTGAATGCCTGAACAGAAAAGGGCAGGAGAAGGCCAAAGGGTTCCCCGGGGCAGACACGTCGGGCAGTCTCAACAATCGTACGCCGAAGGATGATCTGAAGGGCCCTTCTAGGATGTCAGCTGGAAGTCCCACCAAGGCGAAGGAGGACTGGTGTGCCAAGTGCCAGCTGGTGCGACCAGCCCGGGCATGGCACTGCCGGATATGTGGCATCTGTGTGAGGCGAATGGATCATCATTGTGTCTGGTATGTTGGAAAAATTTGGAGACTTGGAAAGCGTAAATTCCTGTGAAGCTCTCTAACCATATTTGGTCTTTCCCTGTGCTAGCCTGAGATTTCTCTCCTGCTCTCCCTCCCAGCTTTACACCTTGTGGGTATTTGTAGGCTAAGATGTTCCCACTTAGTCACCACTTTTTCGAGTTTCACAAATTTAGTTTCTTCAGTCATTTCCTAAAGGAGAATAACAGAAAAGCTGTGGGGTTTTGTTTGTTTGGTTTTTTGTGTGTTGTGTGTGTGTGTGTGTGTGTGTGTGTGTGTGTGTGATTTTCTTTTCAACCGGTCTTCATTTATCTTCTCTCTCTTTTTTTTTTTTTTTTGAGTTGGAATCACACTGTCGCCCAGACTGGAGTGCAATAGCTCACTCACGGTCACCGCAGCCTTAACCTGCTGGGGTCAGGCCATCCTTCTACCTCAGCCTTCCAATTAGCTGGAACCACAAGCACGTGCTACCACACCCAGCTGATTTTTTGACTTACTGTAGAGATGAGGTCTTGCCATGTTGCCCAGGCTGGTCTTGAACCTGAACTCAGGCAATTTTCTCGCCTCTGCCTCCCAAAGTGCTGGGATGACAGGCTTGAGCCACCGCGCCTGGCTATCTTTTCCTTCCTAATAGAGGAGTACCTACAGTTAAATTATTCTTCTTTTAAGAAAGAATTTATCAGAATTGGGATAGGCATATTTCTCTGTGCTCTTCCTTTTGAACATAGAGCCCCCAAAAGCATGCTCCTATTTTTAGGTGACTCTTTTGTCCTACTTGTTCGTTCTTGATGCCGCCAGTGATTTCCACCTAACATTATTGAGTTGAGGCCCTACCCGATAAGCTGTTTGGTTAGTTGCAGAGAGACAGGCTTCTTTTGTACCTCCCAGCCGGCCATTGACAAAGGAGGACACAAAGGCCCATAAGATATAAAGTGCGACATTTCAAGATAATGTGGCAGCTTCACTGAGTAAATCTAAACCAAAAGGAGTATAATTAATTCAGATGTGAATGCTGTAAGTGGCATGCTTGTGAGTTTCTTGTTCTTCAGGCAGTCGTGTCAATGAATTGTGCTTCCTATGGCTAGGATTCTGGTGATGTAGCACAGCTTCCCCTCAGAAGGAGACGTAGGAAGGGACCTCAAGTGCATGGCTCAAGTATAGGGACAGCTCTTTTCTGATACTTTGTCTTTAGATATTGCAGTTCTGCGTCCTCATCATTTATTCCTGTTTGTGTCCACATCCATCCCATTTACAAATGCTGGTTTGCCCAGGGCTGGACAGACTCACCGACAGCAGCTCTCCTCTGCCCACCTGAGCATTTTGGTGCCCAGGGGGCAGAAGGGACTGCCTGCACATCCTGTCCTCCAATGGCACAGAACTGTTTTTGCCTGCATGTTAGAAAGTCATTCTCTACCCCACACCATGTTTCTAACCTCTTTGGATCTTTTTATTACTCTTTATATATCTAACCTATATTTCCCCACACTGTGTAATGCCTCTGATCGGTCATGTCTAAGTTTTTATCTCTCTTTCCTGAGCACGGTGAGAACCACATTAGCCTCCTTTGTAGCTGGGTCATAGACCTCACTTATTAATATTTAGGAAGATTTGTTAGCCAGGTTCTGCTTTTTACTTAGTCTTGTACTTTACTAACAATGTGATTCCACTTTGCAAAAAGCAGGGAGTATAAGACTGTATTCCTCAGTGGACAAGTTTTTAGTTCCCGAAAATTAAAAAAAATAAGAGAACTTACTTTTCACTAACTGAAGTTCACACAGTCCTTATTTTAAAAGCTTTCTTGTTTATTATGTGAGTTACACAGAGAACTTTTTAAAAGGTGTTTGCTCTTTTCTCCTCTCTGCTGTTTTGAGGATAAATAGCTGCGTTGGAGAATCCAATCATCAAGCATTTATACTTGCCCTTTTGATCTTCTTGCTCACCTCCGTATATGGGATCACGTTGACCCTGGACACCATCTGTAGAGACAGGAGTGTCTTCACAGCGCTCTTCTATTGTCCTGGAGTTTATGCAAATTACAGGTGAGCTATGGATGCCATAGCAGAGAGACCCACGGGGCAGGATGGATGACGCCATTGACAGGGCCGCCTGTTATTTACTTCTAGGTAGGAGTTCTCAGTCCAAACATTGGACAGGCCGTGGGGATACGGGTAGCCCTGAAATTGCCAATAAAATTGTGCAGTGGTTATGTGTGCTTTTCTAGAGTGATGTCAAAAGGATCATAGACCCTTAAAAAATAAAGGACCAGCTGGGCTCGGTGGCCTAGCCTGTAATCCCACCGCTTTGGGAGGCTGAGGTGAGTGGATTGCCTGAGCCTGCAGGTTCGAGACCCGCCTGGGCAGGCGAGACCTCATCTCTACAATAAATAAAAAAGCCGGGCGTAGTAGCGCATGCCTATAATTCTGGCTACTTGGAAGGCTGAGGCAGAAGGATTGCCGGAGCCCAGCAGGTCGAGGCTGTGGTGGCCGGGAGCGGCCACTGCACTCCGGTCTGGGCGACAGAGTGAGACTCCAACTCAAAAAAAAAAAAAATAAATAAAAATAAATAAATAAAATAAAGGACCAGTAGTCTATAAACAGGACTTAATCAGGGATTTCCAGGGTCAAATGACTACTCACATGCCTAAGATAACAACAATGAAATTAAAACAATAAATAAAAACTAGCAGTTGCAGGGTGTGTTGCAGGGTGTCCCAGCCTGTTTTGTCATAAATATCGGGAATCTTTCCTCATTTTATAACTGTCTTCTAAAGCATTTCAGCCCAATCTTTTTTTTTTTTTTAGTTGGAATCTTCACTGTGTTGCCCAGGCCAGAGTGCAATGGCAGGCTCATGGCTACTGCAGCCTTGACCTGCTGGGCTCAGGCAATCCTTCCAAGTATCTGGTACTAAAGGCACACGCCACCACACCTGGCTAATTTTTTTATTTTTGTAGAGACGAGCTCTTGCCCTGTTGTCCATTCTGGTCTCGAACTCCTAGGCTCAGGCAGTCCTCTTGCCTTGGCCTCCCAAAGTACTGGGATTCCAGGCGTGAGTCACCGCTCCCAGGCCCAGTCTTAATTTGCTGCTTCCAACCCTTTTGAGAAGTGCTCACATTTCTTTGACCTTATTTTTTCTTTCTAACCTTTCTCAGTTTTTCCTGTTCTACTTTTTTTTTTAATCACCACTCATGATTACTGTGGTATGTAGGTCAAAATTTCCTTTGGCTTTGTTAGATTGGGCCCATTTCTGTATTGTGACGATTTCCATGCTGTGGCAAAAGCTGTGCTCCTTCAGCTTTGGGCCAACCACTGCTCCCCCTGCAACACCAGAGTCTCCCTCTGCCTGTGTTATCTGTTCTCTTTCCTCCACTCTTTTCCACTGACACGAGTGCTCTGTGGTATCTTTGGTTTGGCCCTTTTCTTTTTTCTCATTCTTCATTTTTAGAACAATCCCTGCTTTCTCTACCCAGCACCCCCATGCGGCATGATCTCCCTGTTGCCATCTTAGAGCTAGACAGTTATGCGCATTTTTAGAATAGACGGGGCCGCCTCCTAAGAACTCTCCTAGGAGGTTTCTTTCCTAGTTACGCAGAGAGTCTTACTAGGTTGTGAAATTCTTTGCTACACTGTGGGTGATGAACGACCTGAAGTGGAGCTTGTCTATGTGCTCTGTGGGGTGATGTCAGTGGACTGAGGACACAATCTGCCTTCGCTTCTCACCCCTACGCCATGTGGGTGACTCGTGCCTCCTTCTTGATGAGGAGATCCTTGCGTTGGGTCATCTCTGGGGTTCCTTCAGCTTTGCGGATGAAGATTCTGAATGAATTTCTTCCCAGCTGACTCTTCACCTGTGAATGTCTGAATGAAAGTAATCAAACAGGAGACACTAATCGGCTGCCCCTTCTTGCAGTCTCATTAATGAGCCTGAAAGGAGTTTTCCTGCCCTGTGGGACTCTGTTTGGCTTTAGGAAGCTGAATTTGAAATGTGAAGGTGTTCCTACATCTCTTGCAAGTAAGCAAAGGGTACTGGTGTTGGGAGTTGTCTTCTTTGTGTTCCTCAGCATTTGACTGAGAAGAAAGGAGATGAATAAACTTGAGTGCTGTTCCTAGTGCCCACCTGCAGCTTCCTGGAAGACATTTATGGCAGTCTCGTGTCGCCTTTGTTTTCTCCTGAGCTAGATACAATTTAGGAATTACTCATTCATTTAACAAACAGATGTTGAAATCATGTCAGGCCACTTGCTGGTTGTGTGGAGGATACAAGATGCCAAAAACAGTCCTTGCTCTTCTAGTATAACATACTAGAAAGCAGGCACCAGTAATTATAGAATAAAATAGAATATGTTCTGAGTGTCTTCCAGTTTTGGGGGTTGGGGAAAGTGCCAGAGTCCTTACTAAGTAAAACGTGTGAAATGTTAGGATGATGACGGCTTTCTGAATGTGACAAAAACAGCAGCCCTGACTGGCCTTTTCCGCCTCCCAGCTCGGCTCTGTCCTTCACCTGTGTGTGGTACTCTGTGATCATCACAGCGGGTATGGCCTACATCTTCCTGATCCAGCTGATAAACATCAGTTACAATGTGACCGAGAGGGAAGTTCAGCAGGCCCTTCGACAGAAGACTGGACGCCGGCTCCTCTGCGGGCTCATCGTGGACACAGGCCAGTACAATAGGGGCTTCCTGCGGAACTGGCACCAGTTCTCCACCCTGGGCACACGTGCATTCCACCACCCTGCCGAGGACATTGTCTGAAGTGCCTTCTGTCCGGCTCTCTGAGGGGTGGTGGCTCCTCTCTCCGTCTCCCTTCCATTTTACACTTCAGTGTCCACACGCAGGATGTTCATTTTTATTCCCCGTTTCTTAAGGCATTATAGGGCCATGCTCAGGTTTAGAGGCTGGACTGGGAAGAAGTTAATTTTTCTGACTTCACCACTTAGACTTTTATATTAAAGCAGTAAAAGTAGAGCCATTCCTTTCCAGTCACCTTATTTATCGACTCAGTTGCCAGGAGTTGCAAAGGATGTGAATTGCTGATGCACAAATTGATAGAAGCAATTCCCGTCCATTATGTGGGGAAAGAGTTTTGGATTAGGATAGTTTCTAGTCCCTCTTTTGATTCTTAATAGCCATGTGACCCTTAATTGAGTCACTTTCCCAAGTCTCAGGGTCATCTGTAGAGTGGGGTACTGATGCCTGCCCTGGATACCTCACGAGCTATCGGGGATGGGGAGAGGTCATGCGAAGATGACGGGGGTGTGGAATGCATTGAAAACCAACTAAAGCACCACAGAGGTGTAGAGTATTATTAGGAAAAGTCTAAGACGGAAGAAAAATGTTTGTTTGAAGGTCAGACTATTGAAACCAATGTTGTTAGGGTAATCAGTTTGCAGCATATACCGCGATGTACAGTTATGGGAATTTCTCTTTTTGAAGTATTAGACATTAACTGCGCATACAAAGTAGAAGATGACCAGATGGATTGTTGCTAGTTTTCTGACCTTGAAAGGACAGTTGATAACGATCATGAAGATAACTATTCTAGTGTAATGCACAGTGGTTGTAAGTTTAGGTGATGAGTTCTTACATTTATTTTTATGAATTCTGTTTGGGTTTCCTGTAAATAATTCCAGTAGGCATTCGTGTTTTCTTCCCCTCTTTCCATGTTTTACCTGGTTAGGTGCTAGCACACTTGTGGCCATGGCTGGAGGAGGAGGTCAGACACTCCCGGGGGGACACTTTGCTCCCTTTTCTGAGCAGAGAGCCTGATCAGTACCAAGGGTTTGAATTTTTTGTTCATGTATTTCAAGTGCTGTCTAGCACTACATTGTGAAACTCAGTCTTCTGGCATCCACATTATTCTGGTGTGAACTTTCTGTGGGGAATTGAATGACATCTTCCCACCTGATGTGCACATCATTTCTCAGTCACCCTTCCCTCTCGAGGAGAGAATAAACAGGGTATATGTGGCTTCTGCTAATTAATGAATTGCTCTCTTCCCTAGTTCTTCCCCAAATAACACATTGTTTCTTGAATCATATCTCAAAACCGAAAATGTATAAAAGATTGAATATTTATATAAAATGTGTCGTTCTGCTACAGAAAGAAGATGAAGGGATTTCAGATGGGAAAACGCCCTTTTGAAATGTTGGTTTTGTACATATACTGTTTTGTAATCCCAAAGATAATTCATGAATTCTTAAATTTGCCTCGGCTTATGGCTTGATACAGGGAAAATGCTGCCAGCTCGCTCAGTCATTCTGTGCATGCTGCTTTAGCGAGAGAGTTCTAAGTGTTGAGAGGAAACATTGCTGCTTCCTGCAGTTCTGCCACTGCAGTTAGCGCCATCCCTAGCCTTGCCATTAATCGGAGCTATCCTTAAGACGGCCACCACACTTTATTCATGCCTGTCGTTGCTTTCCCCAGAGAGTGTTTGTTTAACGAATGATAGGCTCCGTATTCCACTGGGCTGAGCCCCAGAACAAGCCTGAGGATGTTAGCAGATGCTGCGGTTTCTACAGTGATGCCCTCTCCGTGGCCTGGAGTCGAATATTCATTTAGAATTAAGGTTGAATCTGATAGAAGTAATTTCTTTCTGTGCAGGTTTTAGATAAGAGAGTTAGTAATAATGTCAAGGAGAGCGTATGTGGGCAGAAATTGTTGTGTTTCTTGAATGTTAGCTGTACAGCCAACTCTGATTGTCTAGCAATTGATAATAAAAATTCATAGAAACATTAGTAAAGTCAGTAATTTTAGCTTCTTGCCAAATCTTTGACAATAGTTAAAATATGATGCAACGTAGAAGAGTTGTACAAAAAGACCAAAGTCATTTGGGAGAATCAGGACTGATCACCATGTTTATAACAACTCACCCCAATAGGGTTACGAATGAGGTAGCTCAGTTTCCCTCACTGGGATAGGAGCTCCTTGTATATTGTTCTAGCTTATCAGAACTAACGTGCTTGTTTTAAGTTCCTTGAAAAACACATGACTGGCAGTTTACAGAAGAAAAGCTCAAACCTGTCAAAGGATCAGTGGTTTTGTGTGGTAAAAACCCTCCAAAGCGTTTTACTAAAAGGAGCTGCCCATGAGCAGTGTTTCCATAGGCTCTGGGATATCCTCAATCTATATGTCTAGACTTTTGAGCTTTCTTATGATCTGGAACTATTAGAAGGACATTGTTATAGGCCTTGGTTCTCTCCAGAGGACAGACAAGTTTATTGTTGTGTCTTTGGAAGGCTCTGTGAATGAATCGGTCCCAGGGAAACTTTTGGTGGTGGGAGCAGTGGAAAATTGCCCTGTAAACCGATAAGCCAGCAGTCTCTTGGCCAGAGGAGCAAGCCCCACCAGGCGTGATTCCAGACATCTCATCCCACATCCTCAGCCTCAGTTAATAAACACTGGATGTGGAGCTGAAGAAATTGCCTAGTATATTCTGGCCACTTAGATTGTTATCATGCCACTGTGTACTTTTCTTGGGGAAGAGGAATGGACCCATTTGAAAGAGTCTAGAGAAATAGTTAAGGATCAGGATTGCATGAGAGGAGAAATGCCTTCAAAATCTAAGAGTTTCTTATGATACTCACAGAATACTTTTATGGTTCTAGCTGGGCCCTCCTGAAGTGAACCAACCTTAACAGCACCTCTCTGGTAGGTGACTCTCATGCTGCTAAAGTAAAGCCTTAAGTGTTTTTTTTGGGACAATGTGTTGCTTGTTTCACCTCAGCCACGTATGAGGGAGGACCCAAAACAACCTGGAATTATCTTTTGGAGGTGGGCCCCTTGCAACATACTCTGAATTTGTTCCTCCGGATCAAATGGGCAACCAAAGTTTTTATCTGGAAGTTTTGAGAAGACTGTATCACGATTTACAGAAGAAATGTCCCAAGTTGTGGCAAACAGGTGACTGGTTCTTCCACCATGACAATGCGCTTGCCTACACCACACTGAACAGTCAGCAGTTTTTGACCAAAAAACAGCATGACCCCATGCCCTGCCACCCTGTTCACCCAATCACACCCTGAACAACTTTTTTTGGGTTTCCCTGGATGAAGAAAGTTCTCAAAGGGAAACATTTTGCCGATGTGGAAAGGTGAAACAAAAAATGGTGAAAGCACTAAAAAGGCATCAAAATTGATGAGTTCAGAAACTATTTTGAGCAGTGCAAAAAGCATCTCAAAAGGTTTATTTCATCAAATGGAGAGTACTTGGAAGGTGACTGAAGTTTAAACATTTAAGAATAAATACACAATTTAAAAAAATAAATTCTGGGTTTTTTTGCCCCCTGCATAGGTGTTTGTGTTCAGAACATTGTAAATCTTTGCAAAGTAGTGTTTGCCTTGGTGAATGAAGAAGTAATTGTTGTCTTTGACCATACCATCTGCCTGGCAGAAAGATTGCTACAAACTTTCTCTTATGCAATAGTTCTTGGTACTTCTAATATTTTTAGCAAGAGGAAATTTTCTATACTAGAATCTTTCACTGCCAGAAAACACAATGCTAGTAAGGTTCTATGTAATACTGACCATCTGCTTAACAGACTATATTTCCTTTGAATAGGACATAATGCTTCTTATTATAAATATAGATCTACTGTAATATACGCAAAAGTATGACATCTAGAAGCACAGTTTTAGCCAGGATGTTTAAAAATTAAAATTTTGTGAGGTTTGGGTGGGGGGGGCGTGTCTCTTTAAACTAAGTAAATAGGATTTTATGACTTGACTTCATGTTAGCCATATTTTGGTACCCTGCATTTTGAAAAGGAGAATTTTCTCAAACAAGTAATGGATAAGAGGCGTTTACTTGCAGCACCTGTTTGGAATCTGGTTTTCATAGCAGCCTGGCACGTGTGCCATTTGATATTAAACACTGCAAAGGCGATGCACACAAAGGAAAGCCATGCTAAATTCCCTGCCAGATAAAATTCAGTGTGTTCTTGTGGATGTTCACTGTGATAAATACCAATTTTTTTGCAGAATCAGCTAAGTTTACTCCTGCTGCCAGTGGACAAGCATCTATACTTCAGCTGGCACTACATGTTTCACTGAACAGATAGGAAACAAATTTCTTAGAGGCTATGGCTATGTTCAAGTTGGGCTTATGACTTCTTAGTGCTCCAGCCTTCTTGATGGTACCTTTCACCTCTAGAAATTTATACTTAAAAGGCAAAGCTTTAAAACCAGAGCTAGGCTGGGTGCGGTAGCTTATGCTTATAATCCCAGCACTTTGGGAGGCCAAGGCAGGAGGATTGCTCTAGCCCAGGCATTTGAGACTAGTCTAGGGAACTTAGAGAGACCTCATCTCTAAAAAAAATAGAAATAAAACATTTAGCTGGGTGTGGTGGCACATGCCTGTAGTCCCAGCTACCAGAGAGGCTGAGGATTGCCTAAGCCTAGGAGGTCGAGGCTGTGGTGTGCTGTGCTCATGCCACTGCACTCCAGCCTGGGTGACATATTGACACCCTGACCCCCCAAAACAAAACAAAAACAGAAAATCAGAGATGGTCTGTTCTAGTCAATGATGCAGCTAAAATTCTGTGTTTATCCTGTGGCACCACTGACAAGATGCCACGTTATAGAGCTGGCAAGCTCAACTCGTGTTGTGAGCCTGTGACCTGGGTGACTTGATGGTTTGAGTTGTTAGGGATTTTGAGCCTTTTCATTTGATTGCATTTCAGGGACCAATGCTCAACTAAAGGAAACCCGGAAATACTTATCTAATGTTAAATTTAATATTTAATGTAACTGGCCCAGCAGCATTAAAGGAGAATCTCCAAAGCCAACTCTGGAAGTTGTGGGCTAGATGTTTTGCACTGTTTTTATACTTGTATTCATATCCTCATATCACCTCAGACTCAGACACAAGGCCTTTTAAATGGAGATTTCACAAAATACTGCCATTTATGTACAATAATGTCCTGTGGCCAAATTGTTTAAGTGGAAAATAAATTGCCTTCTTTAAAGAAAATAGCTGGTGTTTCTTGACGTGCCTCCTCTGTCGCTGTCAGAAAGCCCTGCATGAAAGCTGTGCTGCCTTGTTGCCCCCTTAGATATCCTCGTCCCGTGGACCTGTCCCCAGTCCTGTGCTGTTATTTTCCTGGTAGTTATCTTTCCAGTTTTGTAGGTCAGAGATTCTGCTTGTTGAGACATTATGTTAGTAACACTTCACCTCATATATTCTTGATAATCCAGCAGGAAACACCCCAGACTTATTTCCCTTAGATCTCGTTAGAAGGTTCTGTAAGTAGGCACAATGTCTAGTAATTCCTGTAATTACACAACACCTGTAATTCCAGCTACTTGGGAGGCTGAGGCAGAAGGATCGCCTAAGCCTAGGAGGTTGAGGCTGTTGTGAGCTGTGATCGTGCCACTGCACAACAGCCTGGGTGACAAAGTGAGAGACCCCCAACTAAAAAAAAAGTCTAGTTGGCCCAATCAGAATATGGGCTGCTAAAGACTCAATTTCTAGTTGATATTTGAGGTGAGGCAAAAATAAAAGCTTAAGAAAGAAAATTTAAGCCCTGTGTATTTCTTTAGGTCCCAGGCATGTTTTCTTTAGGAAGTCAGCTTTCCTCATCTACAGGCTTGGCATTAAAATACAATTGCTATTTGGTTTCTGGGTGTTAATATCAGCCAATATTTTGTAACTGTGCCATAGTTAAGTATAAACAGGTAGAAATTTAGATGGAAAGAGATTTAGTATGAATTACTTTTAGTTCCACTTTCTTTAGTGACCATTAATCTTCAAAAGAAAAATACTTTAGAGTTTTTAGATGACAACTGTATAATCACATTAAGGGGGAAAAATATGTGGGAACAGATATAGAAGAAATCAAGTTTGGTTCAGGGTGTTTTGTCATATCTTAGTAAATCATCACACACCTTTCATGAAAAAAGGATAGAAATCATTTTGCAGGAGGTGTAGCTAGATATCCCTTCTAGGAAGTACAAAATAATAAGAATATTCACTTAAAAAAACAATTTTATTTGGCCAACTTAAATTTTCAACATACCAAATAAAAGTAGTCACCTCAGGGCTGCAAGGAACTTTCTCATTTTACCATATGCATTTATGAACTGCTTAAACTTGTTATAAAAAACATGTATTTTGTAATGAAAAAAAATTTTAGAAGGTAACTCTAAGACAATTCATAAAAGAGAGCATTTTATCAGTCTTCATAGCACCTTAAAGATTAAAACATTCTTTGAACTCAAAATAGGCATCTCAGTATCAAGATCAAACTGAGTTGAGTACCAGAAGACAAACTGAGTGTATTATTTAGCAATTGCAGTTGGGAGCATGAGCAGATATTTTAATGAACTGCTAGGCTGTCTTGATAGAGGAATTACCTTTTGGAATTTCCTTCATGCTTATCAAGGTGCACTAAAGAGAAGGATCTTTGGCTCCCCAGTTTCTCTGAACCCAGGACAAGCTGCTACCCTCTGTAGCTGATGTGTAGAGCACCTTTAGATATGTGGTTTGCCATCAGGGATGGTCAGAAAGGATGGCGCCTGGAAGGCCTGTCACCGGTGCTAAGGCACTAGAAGACGGACCACCTGTGCCTCCTTTCTTAAGTACTCACACTTTTTATATCTATATTTATTAACAACTCAATGCTAAGCTACAAGGACACATATTTTTCTTCACAGGTGCAGGTAGGCAAGCCATTGTCCTTTTTAAAGTTCACTGTGCTAAAATTATGTAGGATACATTTGAACAGTAGAGCACTGGAATGTTCCTTTGGATTGTCCCACTGTGATAAATGCTATAGTGAATGACCAGCAATCCAGGAAAAGTCAAAGAAGGAAATGCAAATTCCCAACATAATTCCTTTGATCTAAGAATCACACAGAAAATAAACCAGGTATGTGTATATATGTGGGTGGGTGGAAGAAACACACATGGGGACCAATCAAGATCTCGCCCCAAGCATGACCCTAGCCTGTGTTCACTTATCTTACTCAACTGCTGGTCCAACTAATAGTCACTTCCAGTAGGCACCTGGAAGTCTGGAAGAATTTCCATCACTTTTCTGCGGAGTTGTTCTCGCCTCTCTTCTTTTACTCTTTCCTCTTTCATAAGTTTTGCAAACATCTTCCATGTCCAAAATGTGGTCCAAAGAATCCTCCTTTAAGAATAAAGAAGAAAAAAGGTGAGATACAAAAAGTTGACTTTCCATCCATTATACACTAAAAACTTTATAATAATTCTTATGTAAATAAAATATTATATAAAAGGTGTGGAAATCACAATTGGGATTCAGATAGAAATGCTATGAAGTAAACAAAGCAACAAAAGGAAATGGGAGTGACAGGTTATTTTATTTTCAATTGGTCAGGGAATCTCTGAGGAGGTGACATTTGAGCAGGATACCCGATGACCTCTCTGATAATTCAGGCTATGAGGCACAATCCTTAGTTGATCTGATCACAGGTGTATATTGTGCCCAAGCCAGGACCAGTGATGCCAGCAAGGCTCCTGCAACTATAGCTCTCAATGCAAAGATGCTGGAAAACCATATGCTGAATGTGCCACGGTTGCAGGCATTGAGGCCCCGTGCATAGACATGTTTAAAAACCTGCTGGTGACCTCAACAACAACAACAACAACAACAACAACAACAACAACAACGAACAAGTCTTGCATTTCAGTTGTGAAAAATACGTGAATGTCAAGTTCTGGACTCATGGTTATGGAGGATTGCTTGTTTAAGCCAAGTGTCTCTGCTGTCACAGGGAAGCATGCATGCAATGGCCTAGGATTTATTAGTGTCTGCCACAGCTGAACACTGGGTACATCAAGGTAAGCCACATAGTGTCTGCTCCAGGAGGGAGTGAAACTGATGAGCAGGTGCAACACAGTGGAAGGTACAGTGGTGTTTTAGAGCAGAAGGTTTTGAAGGAGATGATATTTGAAATGAATTTTTGTCAAGCAAAGAAAAGACATTCCTGGAAGAGGGCACATCTTGAATAAGGGCAAAGAGGCAAGGATAACGTGTGTGTGTGTGTGTGTGTGTGTGTGTGTGTGTGTGTGTGTGTGTGTGCAGTTACAAGCAGAGTTATGTCACTAAAACAAAGTAGTCACGTTTATATTTTCACAACTAGCGGCAGAGATGGAATTTGTTCTGGCTTCTTGGCCATCTAAGGAAGCCTTACAATACACTGTGGTTCTCACTGATTTTATGGGTATTTGTGATTTCATGTCTTTGATAATGTTGATTTTTGTTGGTGAAGGTACTACTCAAAAAAAAACAAACTCCAAAGAGTGAAATTGCCTCGTTGCTTTCTTCTCTTATCCATTCATTGCACCATTCACCGTGTCCTGCAACCAGCAGTATGGCCCACTCCTGGTCCCTGACCGTTTCTCCCATTCTTTCCTGCTATTCACATCTCTTTCCTGGTTACACTCCCATATTCTGACTTCTACATTTTAGCTCTTGCTGTTTTGCCATAAATGAAATGCTCTGGCCTTTGGGGGATGTCTTCCTAGATCATTCTTGCCTTCATTTATCTTTCTCCTGAACTCCTAAAATACCTTTATGATCAATGGTTGGCACTTATTTATAGCCTATCTATAGCTCTCTCTTTTTTCTAAGTTTTTAAAAATTGATACTTAATAGTATACATATTTGTGATAATTTGCTACATTCATATAATGAGTAAAGATCAAATCAGGGTAACTGGGCTATCCATCACCTTAAATATTTTATCTTTTATTTATGCTAGGGACATTCAAATTATTCTCTTCTAGCTACTTTGAAATGTCCAGTAGATTATTGTTAACCATAGTCACCCTGCTGATCTATTGAACATTAGACTTATTTCTTCTATTTAACTGTATGTTGCACCCATTAATCAACTTGTCTTCATCTTTCCCTTCCCGTCTACCCTTCTGGGCCTCTGGTAACCACAAGTCTTCTCTCTATCTTCATGAGATCCACATTTTTTTTTTAGCTCCCACATGAATGAGAATATGTGATATTTGTCTTTCTGTGCTTAGCTTATTTCACGTAATATAATGACCCCTAGTTCTATCTATATTGCTCAAATGGTGGATTTTATTCTTTGTTATGGCTGAATAATACTCCATTGTGCATACATACCACATTTTCTTTGTCCATTCATCTACTGATGGGCATTTAGGTTGATCTATATTTTGGCTACTGTGAATAGTGCTGCAATAAACATGGGAGTGCAAATATCTCTTCAGTATATTTATTTCCTTTCTTTTGGATATATACCAAGTAGTGAAACTGCAGGATCATATGGTAGTTCTAACATTAGTTATTTGAGGAACCTCCATACTGTTCTCCACAGTGGCTATACTAATTTGTATTCTCAGTAACTGTACAAGTGTTCCTCTTTTTCTACATTGTCATCAGCATCTGTTATTTCCTTTTTAGTAAAAGCCATTTTAACTGGTGTGGTGAGATGCTATCTCATTGTGGTTCTGATTTTAATTTTTCTGATGATTAGTGATGTGGAACATTTTTCCATATACCTGTTGGCCATTTGTATGTCTTTTAAGAAAAATCTGTTCAAATCTTTTGCCCATTTTTAAATTGGATTATTCTTTTTTTTAGTTGTTTGAGTTCCTTGTATATTCTGGTTATTAACCCCCTACCAGATGGTGTTTTAATCCATTTGCATTGCTATAAAAGAATACCAGAGGGTAGGCAACTTATAAAGAAAAGAGATTTATTTGATGCATGCATGGTTCTACAGGTAGTACAAGAAGCATGGTACCAGCATCTGCTTCTGGTGACCGGCTGCTTTCCCTAAGGTAGACGGGGGAAGGGGAGCCATTGTGTGCAGAGATCACATGATGAGAGGGGAAAGTAAAGAAAGAGGGGTAGGGGGTGCCAGGCTCTTTTTGACAACCAACTCTGTGGGAATTAATAGAGCAATAACTCATTTCAAGAGGATGGCACCGAGCCATACATGGGGATCCTATGACCCAGACACCTCTTATTAGGCTACACCTCCAACATTGAAGATTAAATTTCAACATGAGGTTTGGGGAACAAATATCCAAACTATAGCAAATGGACAGTTTGCAAATATTTTCTCCCATTCAGTGTGTTGTCTTTTCACTTTGTTGATTGTTGCCTTTGCTATGCAAAGGCTTTTTTTAGCTTGATGTAATTACAGTTTTTGCCTTGGTTTCCTGCATTTTTGAGGTTTTAAACAAAAAAAATCTTTGCCCAGACCAACATCCTGGAGTGTTTCCTCAGTGTGTTCTTCTAGTTTCATAGTTTCATGTCTCAGATTTAAGTCTTTAATTGACTTTGATTTGACTTTTGTGTATGGCGAGAGATAGGGGTCTAGTTTCATTCTTCTGCCTACAGTTACCCAGTTTTCCCAGCACTGTTTATTGAAAAGACTGCCCTTTCCCCAATAGTATGTTCTTGGTGCCTTTGTCAAAGATGAGTTGTTCGTAAATGCATGGATTTATATCTGGGTTCTTTATTCTGTTTCATTGGTCTGTGTGTTTGTTTTTATTCTAGTACCATGCTGTTTAGGTCACTATAGCTTTGTAGTAAATTTTGAAGTCAGGTACTGTGACACCTCCAGCTTTGTTCTTTCTGCTTAGTATTTATTTAGCTAGTCAGGGTCTTTTCTGGTTCCGTGTACTAAATTTTAGGATTGCTTTTTTTATTTCTGTAAGTAAATGCCATGGTATTTTGATAGGGGTTGCACTGAATCTCTAAATTGCTTTGGGCAGTATTGCTTTTTAATGATATTTCTCCAGTACATGAACATGGAATATCTTTCCATTTTCTTGGTGTCCTTTTCAGTTTCTTTTATCAGTGTTTTTAGTTTTCCTTGTATAGATCTTTCACTTTTTAAATTGATTCTGAGGTAGTGTATATTATCTGTAACTATTATAAATAAGATTGCTTTCTTGATTTCTTTTTCAGATTGTTCACTGTTGGTCTTATAAATGCCACTGATTTTTGTATGCTGATTTTGTATCCTGTGACTTAACTGAATTTATCAGCTCTAATAGTTTTTTGCTTGTGTGTGTGTGTGTGTGTGTGTGTGTGTGTATGTGTGTGTGTGTGTGGAGTCTTTAGATTTTTTCTAAATGCAAAATATAAGGTCATGTCATCTGTGAACAAAGGCTAATATGGCTTCTTTCTTTTCAATCTGGGTGCCTTTTTTTTTTTTTTTTTTTTTTTGAGACAAGGTATTGCTCTACCATTCAGGCTGGAATGTAGTGGCATGATCATAGCTCACTATAATCTCAAACACCTGAGTTCAAGCAATCCTCTTACTTCAGCCTCCCAAGTAACTGGGACTACAGACGTGCACCATCATGCCTGGCTACATTTTTAGGGGTTTTTTTGTAGAGACGGGGTCTCGCTATGTTGCCCAGGCTGGTCCTCAACTCCTGGCTTCAAATGACCCACCAGTCTTCGCATCTTAAAGTGCTGAGATTATAGGCCTAGCCATTGCACCCAGCCTGGCTGCCCTTTTTTTTTTTTCTCTTGCCTAATTGCTCTGGCAAGGACTTCCAGTATTACATTGAATAAAAGTGGTGAAAGTGGACATCCTTGTCTTCTTTTAGATATTAGAGGAAAGGATTTCAGTTCTTCTCCATTCAGAATGGCTTGTCATGTAGGACATTTATTATTTTGAGGTATGTTCCTTCTATACCCAGTTTGTTGAGGATTTTATCACAAAGGGATGTTGACTTTCATCACATCGTTTTTGGCATCTCTTGAAATAATTATATGCTTTTTGTTCTCAGATCTGTTCATGTGATGTATCATGTTTATTAATTTGCATATGTTGAACCATTCATCCCAGGGATCCACCATTTTGGATCCCTGGGATGAATCCCACGTGATTATGGTGAATGATCTTTTTAATGTGTTGTTGAATTTGGTTGCTAGTATTTTGTTGAGAACATGTTCCATATGCTGATGAAAATAATGTGTATTCTATAGCAGTTGGGTGAAATACTCAGTAAATCAGTTACACCTATTTGGTCTAGTGTGTGGTTTAACTTTGATGTGTCTTTGTTGATGATCTGTCCATTATTGAGAGTGGAGTGTTAAAGTTCCCTATTATTATTGTACTGCAATCTACCTCTCCCTTTAAATATATTGTTTGCTTTATATACTTGGTTGCTCCATGTTCGGTGCATAGATTTATAATTGGTTATATCCTCTTGATGATATTCATTCATTCATTCATCATTATGTAATGGCTTTCTTGTATCTCTTTTTTATAGTCTTTGGCATGTAGTATATTTTATCTGATATTATAGCTGTTTCTGCTCTCTTTGGGTTCCACTGACCTGGAGTATCTTTCCATCCCTTTGCTTTCAGTCTATGCATGTCTTTATAGGTGAGAAGGTTTCTTAAGGGCAGCATATAGTTAAGTCTTGTGTCTTTATCCATTCAGCCACTGTATTTTTTATTTTATTTATTTATTTATTTATTTTTAGTTGGAGTCTCACTTTTGTCACCCAGGCTGGAGTGCAGTGGCACACTCATGGCTACCACAGCCTCAACCTGCTGGGCTCCAGCAATCCTTCCACGTAGCTGCCTTCTAAGTAGCTGGTACTACAGACACATGCCATCTGCCTTCCAGGTAGCTGGTACTACAGACGCATGCCACCATGCCTGGCTAATTTTTGTGATTTATTGTAGAGATGAAGTCTCACCAAGTTGCCTAGGCTGGTTCTGAACCCCTGGGCTTAGGCAATCCTTTCGCCTCGGCCTCCCAAAGTGCTGGGATTACAGGCTGAGCCACTGCACCCGGCTTCACTCCATGATTTTTAATTGGAGAACAGAGTCCATTTATATTTAGTATTATTATTGATAAATAAGGACTTACTACTACCATATTGTTGCTTGTTTTCTGGTTGTTTTGTAACTTCTTTCTTCCTATCTTACGGTCTTACATTATGGATAGGTGATTTTCTCTTGTGTGTTTTAATTTGTTGCTAATTTTATCATGTTATAGGTTTTTGCATTTTGGTTACCATGAAGCTTCCAAAAAAAATCTTGAAGATATAATAAGTTATTTTAAAGAAATGACAATATATCTTAGTTCACAAAGAATAGAAACAAAACGTCAACAAAACCATCTAAACTTTAGCTCTAGTCCTAAAAAATTTTGACTTTTTATTTTCTCAATTTACATATTTTTTAAAATTTTATTTTAAAGATGTGAGGTACAGTTGGAGGTTAGGTATACAAATGTTCATTATGCAGGTACCCTTGTTGATGAGGTGTGCTCCCCCCTCTCCCCGGGCAGATTCCCACTATTGCCAATCCCACCCCCACCCTCCCCTGGCAGTTTGCCACTACTGCCAATCCTTCTCTTATAGTATGACAGTTGTTCAAGGTCCACTGATAAGTGAGAACATGTGATACTCAGTTCTTTGTTTCTGTGATAGGTCACTTAGTATTATAGTATTATAGATTTTAAGTCCATCCAGGTTGCTGTGAAGTTCATAATTTGATCCTTCCTATGGCTGCGTAATATTCCATTGTGTATGTGTACCACATTTTTTTAAAAACCACACTGAGATACCACCTAACTCCAGTCAGGATGGCCATCATCAATAACTTAAAAAAACAACAGATGCTGGTGAGGATGTGGCAAAAAGAGACCACTTCTACACTGTTGGTGGGAGTGTAAACTAATGCAACCTCTGTGGAAAACAGTTTGGCGATTCCTAAAAGATCTAAAAATCAACCTTTCATACAACTCCGCAATCTCCCTACTGGGAATATACCCAGAATAACTCAAATTACTCTATCAAAAAGATACCTGCCCACATATGTTTATTGCAGCATTGTTAACAATAGCAAAAACATGGAACCAACCATGTTGTCCACTGAAAGAGGACTGGATAAAAATTTTCATATTTTATATTGCCTATTTCTTCGCAGGTTGCTGTAGCTCTTATTGTTTTTGACAGAATTGCCTTTTGGGCTTTATACTAGAGTTGTACAGAGTCTGATTATTATATGTCTTGGGGTGGTTTTATTTGGGTCAAATCTGCTTGGTGTTCTCTGACCTTCTTGTGCCTGGATATTTATATCTTTCTCAAGTTTTAGAAAGTTCCCTGTTATTATTTCTTTGAATAAGCTTTCTACCCCTTACTCTTGCTCAATTCCCTCTGAACACCAATAATTCATAGATTTGGTCTTTTCAGGTAATCTATATCTTGAGGCAATCTTCATTTTTTCATTATTTTCCTCCTCTGTATTTTCAAGTACCCTGTCTTTGAATTCACTGATTCATTCCTCTGCTTGATCTATTTCAGGTGTTAAAAGCTTCTAATGACTTTTCAGCTCAGCAAATGTATTTCTCAGTTCTAAGATTTGTTTGATTTTTTAATATTATTTAATTACTTTGTTGAATATCTCTGATAAACTTATGAACTGTCTTTCTGTGTTATCTTAGAGATCACTAAATTTCCTTAGAACAGCTACTTTAATTATTTGTCAGAGAGCTCACATATTGCCGTGTCCTTATGGTTAGTCATTGATTCCCTGCTTTCTTTGTTTGGGGAGGTCATGGTTCCCTGTTTGCGGTTGCTTCTTCTGGATTTATGCCTGTGTCTTTGCAATGAAGGATTAGCTATTTATTCCTGTCTTCTCTGTCTGGCTTGCTTGAGTCTTTATTGGATATGTTTGCTTAGAAATTCTTAGTAATTTACCTATTTAATTTCTTGTTTTTCTCCTAGTAGGCAACTGTCTTCTTTCTGGCACTAGATGATGCTTTAAGCTCATGGTCTCAGCTCTAGTAAACAATCACAGTGCCACCCATCTGAATGGGGCGGTCCCAAAAGGGATAGTCTAGTAATGTGGGAAGGCTGCCTAGGGGTTCTGCCCAGAGGACCTGCATACAATCCGGTACTGCTGAACAGCCACTGTGATTTGAGGTCTTTTTTGGCTGAGTTACAGAACACAGTTTCCATGGCTGGTGATGGTGGTCCCACCTTACCCCTTTGTCTCTAGCTGTCCTGAGGGATATTTCTCCCTTCAAGCATTTGCAATGCTTCCCGTGGGTTGAGGCAGCAACAGGTCTCATTCTAGGGTACCCAAGATGGTGGGGAAGCTAGTTATCCACCTTGAACTTACTTTTTATGATGTAGAAACCATGAGTTGGGGAAATTTTCCGCATACTTGCTGCTGGGCAGATTTGGGGGCGGGGCATCGCAGATATGGAAGTCCAATTCTCTTACCATCTGCTCAGAGTTTTTTCACATCTCTGTGGCTCCAGGAATTGTCTCATCTACATATTTGAGTTTTGGGATATTGTTGGTGATAATCTCAGCACTGTATATTTATTTTTAGTTTTCTGTGACAGGGAATAAAGCCAGCTTGCTTCTATGCCACCGGAAACCTCTACAGTATCTGTCTGTCAATCTGATCTGATTTCTTATGTTTTCTACTGAATTATGAGAGCCAGGGACCATGTTATTAGGCATTTTTTTATGCTTGGCAAATATGTCTAGATAAATTGCATGTGGGTATAATGTGTGATAAGTATGATTTCCATCACCAAGGTAAGAGTTCTTAACCTGGAGTTTACAAACTCCTTGACATTTTATGTAAAGTTCTATGTTATGTGCATTTTCTGGGATGCAGGTCTGTGGCTTTCACTACTATCTACTTTATGTTGTTACTGTGGCTAAGAACCACAGTAATAAGGCAATATCAGAAATATTAGAAATACTGATCCAGCTGAGAAGAATGAGATAAGTATATAGTTGAGCTCAGACTTGAGAACTGCAAACTCACTGTTGATAACAAGAGACCAAGACCTGGTGGCATCTGTTAGTACCAACATTTTAACATTATAAAATTATCTAGAAGTGATAGAGATATGTAGGATTAACTTCATGTTCTTATTGTAAATTGTCTTTTTCAACGTTACTGTGATTTAAAGGTCAGGCCTAAGACCAACAGACATCTCTTCTTCCTTCCCTTTTGCCCCTAGCTCTTCCATACGGTATACTTTCATTCACATAAAACTGAATAATTATTTTCAAAATGTGAATGCTCCTTTTAAAAGACCTGTGGGCCAGGTACAGTGGCTCACGCCTGTAATCCTAGCACTTTGGGAGGCAGAGGTGAGAGGATTGCCTGAGCCCAAGGGTTCAAGACCAGCCTTGGCAACTTGGCAAGACCTCATCTCTACAATTAAAAAACAAAACTAAAAATTAGCTAGGTGTGGTGGTGTATTCCTATAGTTCCAGCTACTTGGAAGGCTGAGGCAGAAGGGTCACCCGAGCCCAGCAGGTTGAGCCTGTGGTGGCCGTGAGTGTGTCATTGCACTCCAGCCTGGGTGACAGAGTGAGACCCCAACTTGGGAAAAAAAAAGACCTGTGACTTTAAATATTAGCATCATTCCTGTAATAACCTCCATCTATTGATTTATGAACGATTTACTGCGTACCCATGTGTTAAGCACTGTCATGCACTGAGAACACAGTAGTGAGCAACCTGTGGCACTTCCATTCTTTTGGGAAGAGCAGACAGTACACATGTCAACAGTAAATTATACACCCTCAGAGAATCTTGAGTGCCGTGAAGGAAGAAGGACAGGTTAACGGACAGACTGTGATGGAGGTGGGGGGTCAGGGAGGTGACATCTGAGCAGAGAGCTGAATGATGAGATCAGGTCATGTGGAAGCTCTGAGGCAGAAGTAAGCTTTGTCTGTCTGAGGAACATTGTAGGAGGCCAGTGAGGCTGGAACACAGTGAACAAGGAGCAAAGTGGGAAGAGATGAAATCACAGCAGTGCTTTTATATCAAGTAGTTGCTGGCTGCGAATTTATTTCTTGTTGATTGCATCATTCCTATAATGATTTCATCTTCGATAAGACCTCTACTATTACATTTCATAGTTTACATATGAGGGTGAATTAGAACAGTGGGGAGGAAGACTGATGCAGCAAGAAGAGAATGTTTTAGCATCAGAAAACTTAAGAGTCCAAGGAGTTGCCTGTATTTGTACACTCGGGGCAATTTACCTACCTGTAGCTTGTTTCCTAGCCTGAAAATGGAAGTCATGCCCCCCCCGCCCTCAGGTTACAGTGTCATCAGATGAAATGGTTTGTAGGAAAGGCCCAAAGCCCCAGAAGAATCTCTCAGCATGTATATAGTGGCTAAGAAGCAGAAAGAAAACAAAGGCAGGCAAAAATGATATTAATAATAATGTGTTCACAATGACACTAAACTAAAAAACATGAGCTATTATTTTGGGCCAAGCTGTGCATTAAGTAAGTTACTCTGTTACTTTGTTTAGTCTTCACAACAACTCACAAGGCAGGTTCTGTTGTTATCCTCATTGTATACAAGAGGAATAGGGAGGCTCTGAAAGGTTATTTGTCCAGGGTCACACAGATATCAAGTCCTAAACTTTAAACTCCAAAGCTCAAGCATTTTATTCAAAGGGAAGTCCTCTGAATTCCCTCACTTACTGCCTATTTATTTTAATTTAGACAAAATTATACTCAACTTGCATATCTGTTTTCCCAGCCCACTGAATTCTAATACCTGTAAGTTAAACAGGGACAGACAGACTTTAGTGGAGGTGAGCACCCTAGTGACAATAAGATAAGGAAATAAGGAAAACTGTTTTAAGGAACAGAGACACACACACATGCATATCCACTCAAATGAAAACAAAGCGACCAAAAATGAATCCAAGTAGTGAGAAAAGGGGCACTTTTCCACACCTACAAGACAGTCTTCACATTTATAACAGCCCGGAGGTATCACTGCATATAAACCTGCCACATTAACTGATGCTCATAACAACCCAAATCACAAAAAAAGGACAGATAATTTGTTCACTCTAAGAGAAGTGCATAAGAAATTAACATTTCTGACACAAATGCTTAAAATTAGAAAAAAGGCCAGGGCAGTGGCTCATGCCTGTAATATCAACACTTTGGCAGACTGAGATGGGAGGATTGCTTGAGCCCAGGAGTTCAAGACCAGCCTGGGCAACATAGTGAGACCTTGTCTCCACAAAAACTCAAAAAAATTAGTTGGCTGTGGTGGCACATGACTGTAGTACCAACTACTCAAGAAGCTGAGGTGGAAGGACTGCCTGAGCCCAGGAGGTTGAGGATGCAGTGAGCCATGACCATGCCACTGTCTTCCACCCTTGATAAGAGTGAGATACCTAGCCGAAAAAAGAAAAAAAAGATAAAACTTGCTTATATGGAATACCTTATTTCCCAAAGGCACTGGATTAAATAAGACAAAACTGTCTTATTTTTTTTTTATTTATTTTTTTTGAGTTGGAGTCTCACTCTGTCGCTCAGACTGGAGTGCAGTGGCCGCTCCCAGTCACCGCAGCCTCGCCTGCTGAGCTCCGGCGATCCTTCCGCCTCAGCCTTCCAAGTAGTCGGAACTACAGGTGCGTGCTACCACACTCGGCTAGTTTTTTGATTTATTGTAGAGATGAGGTCTCGCCAAGTTGCCCAGGCGGGTCTCGAACCCATGGGTTCAGGCAATCCACTCACCTCGCCCTCCCAAAGTGTTGGGATTACAGGCTGAGCCACCGAGCCCGGCCAAAACTGTCTTTTAAATATTAATATGGCATACATATATAATAGGATTCCATATATAGAGAGTTCAAAACCAGGCAAAACTAAACTATAGCACTGAAAGCTTGATCCCCAGGAGGTAAAAGTGAGAAGTAAAGGCATTGTTCACTATTGATGTCAGGAGAGTAGTTTAGGAGAGACTTGTGATAGGAAGGAGCCCGTGGGACAGCGATGTTCTATTTTTTGACCTCAGTGGTGGTGACACAGGTATCCACTCTAGAGTAATTCATTAAACTGTAGTTTTATGATTTATGCACTTTTCTATATTCGTGTTATATTTCCCAATAAGTAATGTTTAAAAAGAAATTGAACTTAAAAAATAAAACTGGATGACTAAGAAATAATAAAATATACTTGCCTAAGTGTGTTTCATGTATCTCACATCACTCTATTCTCTGACCAGCCCCTGTGAGGTAGAGCGGGCGAGCTTCCTCCTCCTCCTCCTTCACCCATGTGGCCAGCGGGTGAGCTGGGACTCCCACGCTGCCTGGTGTCTCGGAGTACCCTGCTCTCCTAGCCCCCACCTCATCTTTTTAGACACATTCCAAGAGTATAATATTTTGCTGAGCAATTGTGAAGTCAGTGAATTTTCTTAGGATGGAAACCTCACCTGTCACTGTGCTCTGCTGCAATCTCATGCTTGCTCTGAGAATCGATCTTCTCCTCCCTGACCATGTTAAACCAGGCCCTGAAAGTCGTCTTCTGAAGGAAATGGACATCAAGTTTTCTTACTTCCTCCTCTAGATCAGTCAGGTACTGGGGGACAAGATAGGAATAGAAGTGAGATGGATCATACCAGGGGACAACGAATTAGAGCAAATAAACAGTACAAAAGAGAGGGGAATTGAAACAGAAACAAAACAAAGGACATTAGAGAGAAAGGGTAACACATAAAGAGAAAGGGTAACACAGCAGCCAAGATAATATCCTGTAATGTAGTATAAAAATAATAACCAGAGAAGTATAAACAGTTATAAGATTGAAGAGGTAGGTCTCTGATAAAGTCACTTGAGCACTATAAGACAAGAATAAGTGTTTTTTTAAAAAAGCTGATGTAAATGATACATTATAGTGTATACACACACACTGTGAAAGGAAACACAACACGTGCTTAAGATTTTATACTAATGAAAAATTGATTTGACATTTTCAAGTACACTTTTAAGCAGTGAACTAGATTGACTACTCTTTTTTTGAAAAGACATAATGACTCTGGGCATTCTGGATTCCATTTATTTATTTTATTTTATTTTTTTGAGTTGGAGTCTCACTCTGTCGCCCAGACTGGAGTGCAGTGGCCGCTCCCGGCCACCGCAGCCTCGACCTGCTGGGCTCCGGCGATCCTTCCGCCTCAGCCTTCCAAGTAGCCAGAATTATAGGCATGCGCTACCATGCCTGGCTGATTTTTTGATTTACTGTAGAGATGAGATCTCGCTGCCCAGGCAGGTCTCGAACTCACGGGCTCAGGCAATCCACTCACCTCAGCCTCCCAAAGGCACGGGATTACAGGCTGAGCCACCGAGCCTGGCTCCATTTAGTTTTCTTAGGAGTGAGCAGTGAGATGTATTTAAAGTGCATTTCCCTTTGGCCTTACCTGTAACCAATTCCGGATGACTCTCCTAAGCAATATCTGGGAATAAAGTTGATCAGCCTGGGCCGTCTTCCTAGCCAAACTTCCCTGACTACACCGGAACCAGGTTAGCAGGCATTTCCTTTGCAGGGCCAAAGAGTTATGTTCTTCTGCCACCTGGACAATTTTTCAAATGAGAAAAGGAAATTAATCCTTAAATTTAAATCACTTAAGGAAACACACGTCACCTTGCCAGATAATGCTGTAAACCGCACTTAGGCAATTATCAGAGAAGTGCCTCTTAAGGTACGTGCAGTCTATGCCCTAAAAGCTTTGACTGTTGACCCTACTATATGTAAGCGATAGTCTCACATCATGCATGGCCTTTCAGTGGCAACTCCCTGAAGACCACAGTGACTGGCTGGTTATGGAAATGGAATAAAGAACCTCCAGGGCCATCACTTTACTTCCGTAGAGTCCTGAAGTGGGTGTCTGGCAACATTCTCAGCTTGCTCTCCTGGAGCTTGGACAGCAACTCCATCACAAACCTCTCTTTATTATGTATTAACCACTGTCTAATTGAGGAAATGCCAATACTTTCAATTAGTTTTGTAGAATGAGCAGTCATCAGCATTGAAATTTAGGCATTATCAATAAACCACAAAACCATTTGATAGAAAAATAACATGATGAATAATTTAATGCCTTAACTTAAAAGGCTCAGAGTATCATTCTAGCAGAATAAACACACAACTTAGAGTTTATAGATTTTTAAAAGTAACTGTTACATTCTTTCAAGAAGCAGGAGGGGAGAAACCCTTCTCATTTAGTTCTCTTCAAACTCATCTGGCACCATGAGTGTGATTGATTAAAGTGAGTTTCTTAGCAGCCATATTTATTGCCCAAAATGACCATCATAGGAGGTCTCTGTGGCACCTGAAACTTCTGCCTGCCCAGGCCTGGGAATCAAAAGACAAGATAACATTTTGCCTATTTTGAACTTCTAGATAGTTGAATGCCCTGTTCTATGCACTGGATAATTTGTAGGGAATTACCAGAAATTTAAATGGTGTTTGATTTCATCTATCTCTGCAAAAGAGTGGATTAATGATCCCTGTAATAGAATTACACACCCATATCCTTTGCAATGTGATTTTCACAGTGCCTCCCTGTGGAGTGGATGGAGCCTCCTTCCCTCCAGAATGACCTTGAGCTTGGCTGTGATTTGTACTGGTCAATGGAATGTTAGTGGACATTATTCAAGCAGAGGTTTCACATGGGTTTAGATAACTTTGGTTTGGCCTTCTGGACCTCTGACAGTGTCCAGATGAAAAGCATGCCCTGAGAGCTGCTGGGACTAGAATGAGTGGCTTTGGGAAAGACCTGAACCCAGTCCGTAACTGGCCATAACATGTGAGTGAGAAACACCTGAATTGTAAGCCAGTGATTTTGCAGAGGATGTTTGTTATGCAACTTTATCACAGCAGAAACCTGACTAATGCACCTTATGGTAATAATTTTTCTTTCTTAAACTGCTGAAGTTGAGAGAAGCCTTTATTCATCTTACCTTAGTGATCTCTAATAAAAAATTTGTTTTCTAGTTTTTTCCCAACCTGTTCAATTACAAGTCTTTCTCTACCTTAGAAGACCAAATCTAAACTCTTATCCCAAACAAAGAAATATGCAGCCTAAATTCATTGATCTTTCTGGTTTTCAATCACCAAACTTCCCGCAAAGCCTAACAGGCATTCATCCTCTGAAAAAACTGAAAAGTCAATTTTCTAATTTTAGGGAGTAATAATGGGACACTGCACCTGGATGTTTTGCTTGCTTTGCATTCTCAGTCTCTTCCAAGGCTCTAGACCTTTTTTTCTTAGCAAAACCCTTTTATAATGTTCTTTTGCTATGGCTTCCAGCTGCTGATTCCTCTTAATTCTCTTCTGCTTCTCTAGTTCTTTCTGGAAAAAATAAAGGAGCAAAATGCCATGATTAAAAAGAAAAAAACCTAATGAATTTCGTTTCATTAGAAAGCTAATTAACTTAATTTGAACATGTAACCACTAAAGAGTGTGTTCATCATGATAACAGAGCTCTGGAACATTAAAAAAAAAAAGGCAACAGTTCTGCTAAGAGGGTTAGGAGAAGATGGTTACAAGTCTTACAAGAATCAGGGCTATGCATATTCTTGGGTTTATTCAGTATTGTTCACAGAAATGATTTACCTTTACCAAATTACCAAAAGCAAAGCATCTAGTAAGGAGAGCGGTCAGAATTTTTCCCCTCATTATTATGAAAGACCTAACAATGTAGCCCCTTCATTTAAATTTTGGAATAGAGATTCATATACAAATAACCCTGTTCAAATGTAAAGATACTCCATTTAGAATCTAGAAGAATATTCCTAGTGCTGAGCTGTTTTCTTTTTAAGTGATGAACAAGGAGCCCAGAGGCAAGTTAGAAGTATTAGAGCTTCATTAAGCAGCCTTCCCTCCTCTGAGGAGGAGAAAGATTAACTATACCTGGCTATGCACTGAAAAAGACAACCCATACCCCTCAAAGAAGAACTGTACCCCCGAGGGGGGTGCCTGAGAAAGAGAACAGAAACTTAATGGTCTACCCTATAGATGCCATTATTTCTTTTCTTTTTTCTCTATAAAGGTGAGAGAGAAAAAAATCTACCCAGAAGTGGTGAGTGGGAGCAAATGACACCTGCTACGAAAGCAACAAAGACTTCTGACTGCCTGCACAGTCAGCATCTTGTAGTATAAAATACAGAAACATTTAATGCAAGCTTATTTTTCTTCCCACACTTCCACATGAGGAAAAGGGCAGCAGTAAATTGGCTGATTGTGACAAGCTACTACTTGATGTGCCTGAGCCTTCTGTGAGAAAAAAAAAATTATGGAGAGAACACTGGAACATTTCTAATATGGAAGGCAGAATTGCTCTGACCTTCCAACGCAAACTACCTATTTCTATACAAGTTCCTAAAAATGAAATGTCTGTATTCTCTGAAATCCTAAACCAAAATAAGCTTTATAGTCTTTATTCCAGATACTTGAGATTCTTGCTGAATGGAATGGCCAGAAATAAAAATTATCTACAAAAGTTTTCTCATGAGTAAGAAGGGGAAGCTGAGGGTTAAGTGGGGAGGAAAACAAACCGATCACCTCCATATCCACTGAAATGTCCCTGTAGCATCAAGGCAGCAGCTGCAGTTTACAGACAGACATCTAACCCAGGCACTAACCTCTTGCAGAAGCCCTTGGGCTCAGCCAAAGAACCTGTTCCTATGCATAGGCAAGTTATGGTATAACTATGTATCTAGAATTATAACTCTGTGGTTGCTGGTCTAGGCTCCAAAAGGAAAATTCGTTTAAGATGAATTGTGGGGAAAAGGAGACTTTTAGAAGTTGACATTTGCACAGAAAAATATAAAGAAAACCATTTACTAAGAGTTCTGCTTGAGTCAAAATGTTGTAGTCTTCCATAGTGATTTAATTCAAATGTGTATTTATTTCCTCCCTTAGTTAAGGATTCCTCAGTAGAGCTGGTTGTATTTCATTAATATTACCACATTTTCCATTTCCTTGTACATAAAATGTCTATAATAGCACCTGCATCTATGATTCACTTGAAGATTACATGATATGATGCTGTCTGTTGTGAGATAGCACCTTTGTTGGGGATACATGCAGTGTTTCATAGAGCACACAGTTCACTCAGGCTAAAAAGGGATACAAAATCTGGGTCTCTCTCTCTCTCACTTAAATTATGTTTTACGTAATTACAAATGGCCTGCAAAAAATAGGATTCATTTAAATGTGTACCTGTATCAACTACTATGCCTTGAGAGAAAGGTCAGGAAATACAGCTCTGTTAAGAAAAGTACAGGGCAATCATCTCTGCCCCAAAATTCTCTTCTTCTGTCCATTATAAGCTACCCTTCCATGTGCTCCAGAATATCTTCCTGCTTGCTCAGTCCCGTAATTTGTAACCTTTGCTCTCTTGCATATTAATTTCTCCATCACTGCTGGATCAATCCTATGTGTATGAGTATGCAAACATGTGCTGGTATCTCCCATCTTTAAAAAAAATGAACATAAGCAGGTGCGGTGGCATATACCTTAAGTACTAGCTACTCAGGAGGCTGAGGCAGAAGGATTGCCTGAGCCCAGGAGGTCAAGGCTGCAGTAAGCCATGTTCCTGTCACTGCACTCTAGCCTGGGTGACAGTATGAGATCCTGACTCAAAAAAAAAAAGAAAAAAAGAAACAGAAAAAGAAAGAAAAAAAAATCACCAATAAAAAATTCCTTCTTTCATTTCATGTGATCCCCATCTTTATTCATGGTCTCCAGTTCCTCCTCTCTTCTCTCTTCAGCCCACTGCAGTGAGGCTGCCTTCCCAGTACACCTCCGAAAGCACTCTTGTCTAGGTCATGAACTCTCTCCAGGTTCCAAAGTCAGAGTCACTTATCTGTGCTCCTCAATT
The DNA here is from genome assembly GCA_027257055.1 of Cephalopachus bancanus. Lineage (NCBI taxonomy): Eukaryota > Metazoa > Chordata > Mammalia > Primates > Tarsiidae > Cephalopachus > Cephalopachus bancanus. The sequence goes on along the minus strand of JAPVLO010000022.1, from coordinate 11,049,658 downwards.
GACCAGTAGCACTTAGCTTGGTTCACTACTCCCCTAACAGAAATACTTTCTTCTCTGTTTTGATCCTAAATTCTCCTGTTCTCCTTGTACCTCACTAGCACCTTATCCTCTGAGTAATTATCATATTCCTTAGGACTTGGACCTGGACTCTCATCATCTCTATCCAGATAATCTCCCAAGTTGATTTCAGCTACTTTCAGAGCATTAAAAACATTGACGTGTTTTTTTCTTCCATATTCCTTACTACAGTCTTGCCCAGGCTTATATATCCAGCTGCACATTTGACATGTTCATCTACATGTCTACTAGGCATCTCACATTTAACATGCCCCGGTGGACAGAGGCCTCCTCAGCATCTGCTCAGATATCACCTCCTCAGAGAGGCCCTTCCCATCCTGCTTCCCCCATTACAAACCTTTTCTTCCCTACATCATTAGTTGTTAACTTGTTTACTGCCTGTTTCCTCAACTAGCATATAAGCTTTCTGAGGGCAGGGCTGTTGTCTGTCTTCTTCATTGCTCTACTCTAACACTTAGAACAATGACTAACACAGAGTAGATACTTTACAGATATTTGTTCAGTGGGTAAATATGCTTGTTAAACAATTATGGAAGACTTCAAGTCTTGCCTCATTTTTTCTGATAAAACTGTCTTTTCTTTTTTTTTTTTTTGAGTTGGAGTCTCATTCTGTCGCCCAGACTGGAGTGCAGTGGCTGCTCCCGGCCATTGCAGCCTTGACCTGCTGGGCTCTGGCGATCCTTCCGCCTCAGCCTTCCAAGTAGCTGGAACTACAGGTGCGCGCTACCACGCCCGGCTAATTTTTTGATTTATTGTAGAGATGAGGTCTCGCTTGCCCAGGCGGGTCTTGAACCCGCGGGCTCAGGCAATCCACTCACCTCAGCCTCCCAAAGGCGTGGGATTACAGGCTGAGCCACCGAGCCCGGCTGAAAACTGTCATTTCAATCACAAACTTCAACTGTATAAATATGTTTTGAACATAAAAGTAACCTCCTGATAAGTATATGCATTTAATAAAAACAGAGCAATGGGATGATAAAAGGAAGTTAGATTTTAATTTCCAGGTCATTGTGTGAGACCCGTGAGTGGCCATCTTACTGCTGTACCTGACAGGCTTTTCCAGCAGGGCCACAGAGACACCAGCCGCAGCCATGTCTTACCCTGTACTATCTCTTTCTGAATACAGAGGACAAGGTTGTTATGGGCTTTATCCCTGAGGAATTCTCTCAGTTCCTTTATCCTAAAACTGTCACAGGACCCTATGCACACATAACTTGGCTTTATCTTACATTTTCTGTCCAAAGAAATATGTGTGATTGCCCCAGAAACCTCCTGTACCATATCAACAGTAAAGGTGCTTATCTGTGTTATTAGGGATATATAGTACACCTGTTGGACAATTTGCTGGTAAACTCAATGAGCAAAAAAACTGCTCTTCTAGAAGAGGTGAAGCAGACTTCAATCAAACACATCTAAGTTGCAATTGATTCAGAGAAGTGACAGCAGGCACTGGTTCAGAAGTACCATTATCTTTTTGATGTCCAGAGGAATAACATTGCTATGGCCTTGGAGGTTGCTTACTGGGAACAGCTATATAAAGTATATAAGGAAGTAAAGAATTGTCAGGCAATGATGCATCAAAAGGGATAAGACCACATGATAAACTGAGTGGAGAAGCACATTGTACAAAATATTTGCTCAGAAGGAAAATGAGGCAATTGCCATGTGCATTTTAGATCTAAAGCTGTTCTCAAAGAAGGTTCAAGCACAGCCAGTCTATAAATGCATCTATTTTAATTTAGATAGCTACAGTTGACTAACTAAATGGAAACTAGTCTATGTGACAAAATCTTTTGGTCCATTGCAATGGACTGAAGTTTCCTTAAAAAAAAAAAAGATTTAAGCTTGGTATAGTGAAATAAATAAAACTGTATCTTGGTCAGGAATGCATTTTTCATCATTCTTGGTCTGTATAAGCTGTTTGCTTCCAACAAGAAAAAAGCTGGACAGATAGCAAATTAATGACTTTTTGAGAGGTGATCAGAGACCTGAAGCTATTACCTATAAATCTGGAGAGATGGCACCTTCAGGGAGGCACAGGTCTTATGCATTTACTTACCTGAGGCAGAAACCACCAGACAACATATGAACCAATACAATGATTAAACCAGAAATGTTGGAGGCTGAGTGGGCCAGCATGAGTGGGTGAAGCTCCTGAGAATCATAGTTGTGGGGTGGTTCCCACTCTTGGGCAGGCTTTTCCTCTAGGAACCCCAACAGGCTCTCAGAGAGAGGATCAGGGAAAATAAAATTTCGAGCAGGAATCAATGAAATTGAAAACAGGAAAACAACAAAGATAATTAATGAAACTAAAAGATGGTTTTTTAAAAAGAAACAAAATTGATATATATCCAGGAAAATCGAGAAAAAAAGAAGATGCAAACTGCCAATATTAGAACTCAAAGAGGCAACATCAATATCAATTTCTCAGACATTAAAAGGATCATCAGCCGGGCTCGGTGGCTTAACCTGTAATCCCACGCTTTGGGAGGCTGAGGTGAGTGAATTGCCTGAGCCCGCGGGTTCGAGACCCGCCTGGGCAACTTGGCGAGACCTCATCTCTACAATAAATCAAAAATTAGCCGGGCATGGTAGCGCGCACCTGTAGTTCCAGCTACTTGGAAGACTGAGGCGGAAGGATCACCAGAGCCCAGCAGGTCAAGGTTGCAGTGGCCGGAGCTGCCACTGCACTCCAGTCTGGGCGACAGAGTGAGAATCCAACTCAAAAACAAAAAAAGGATCATCATAAGAGAATACTGCCAACTTTATTCTGAGAAACTAAAAAACAGATAAAATGCTCAAATTCCTTGAAATATACACACTACCAAGGTCTACTAAAAAAGAAAGAGAAAACTTATATAGCCCTATATCTAGTAAAGAAATAGAATATGTTATTAAATATTCTCTTAAATAAGAAAACTTCAGGCCTAGATGGTTTCATCAGTGAATTCTACCAAACATTTAAGGAAAAAATAACACAATTTTACATGCTCTTTTCCAGAAAATAGAAAAGAGAACACTTCCCCATTCACTTTATGAGACTACCATTTTTCAAATACTGCAACAAGTCAATCATAGCACTAAAAACTACAGAGCTTCCAGATAACTGAACACAGGGAAGTTCCTGCAGGGTGTTGTGCCCAAAGAGGGCATGAAGCGCCACAACCCTTCCCTCATACCTCACCCTATGCATCTCCATTTTTATCCCTTATAATAAACCAGGTTAATGAAACTGACTCTGGACATGCCCAAGATGTCCTGCTGGAACCTGGTTCATGACTACTGAAAGATAGTTATTCAGATCACCATTCACAGGGCCTGAAGAAGAAGTATGCCAATGAAACTGTAAACCAATACTTAATTATCAAGTGTGGAAAGGAAAAAGTCCATTCCTCTGTCTAGAAGAATGTTGTTTATGCTATTTTTAACATAGAACAATTTTTGACACAGAAGAGCCTTTTTTTTTTTAACAGAAGGACCGCTGACATTTCTATTACAGTAGAGGTCTTGAACAGCCAAAAATCACTGTGATCAGTTATTGGGGCAGGTAACTCTGGATGTTGATCCTAGTGACTGCCGTGGTCTAACATCTTGTGCCTGCTTAGCAAGGGGGATCCAACTGTCAAAGTCAAGCAAGGTCACATTAGTTTCTAGTAATGATCTAACTGAGATCTCAAATCTCCAATCCTGGAGAATTCAGACAAAGTTTTCCATCCTTTTCCAGGTCTTAGCTATGATTCACAATTTTTGTTAAAGAAATATATTCGCAATAATTCTTTTTTCTTCTGATAAGTTCCCCATACCTCTTGATTCAAGTGCATCAGTAGCCATATAACCTGTATATCTCCCACAGCTGGACAGGGGGGTGACAGTCTTATCTGGAGATCATACAAATCTTTGCCAAGAAAAGATCTCTAGGACTTCCAGAGGTGAGATTCAAGCAGGACAATAACAGGAGCCTGGACACTACAGATGTCTTTGATGTTTTCAGTTGTTCAATATATCTCCCCTGTGGGGCATGTTGAAGAAAGAGGAGGAGTGGTCAAGGCCAAGCTGGTCTAGTCTGACATCCTAGCTCCTGACTGAACACTACAGACTTCACAGCAGCATGTCACCAGAAGTAAGAGCCAGCTTTAAGCCCCCAACCCTTGCTGCCGCCGCCGCCACCACCACCACCACCACCACCACCACCACCACCACCACCACCACCACCACCACCACTTTTGGAAAGTGTATGCAGTCCTGCCCTAGCTCAAGTTAATCCCCACAGTAAATTTTACCTTCACATCCTGAGAAAACTTCCTAGGTGCTTAATCAAGAACTGGAGTTCAATGAGCCCAGACCATCAAAGAGCCTGAGCTGCGGCTCAGTGAAAGCCAACTGTGTACCATAAGAGGGAAATGTAGAAGAAGCTGCAGTGGAAGACAAAGCCTTGGTCTCCCACCCATCCACACACACAGACATTCACATACAAGAACTACCATTCAGGCAGTCGGCGGGCAAGAGAAAGGATGAGTAAATAGTACTACACACACCAAAAAGATGGGAGAATCCATCCAGGCATAGTTCACCACATTTGGGGCCCCTGACTGCAATGTGAAACCTCTTGCTGCTTGTAGATTTACAAGCAAGGCTGCTGTCCTGTGCCTTCTAATATCACTGGTACTGAAGACCCCACCTGGAGGACTTGAGACTTTGGTCTCATCCTAAGCTTTCAGGCTTTTCCTTCAGTTGTGAATCTTTATTCTCTGGGGATGTCGGTTTGTCCTCTTATTTTTCAGTATTTCTACAGAATTTTTTCTACCATCAATCATTATAAAATGTTCTTCCTTCTTCTATCAACATTCTACCCCTCCAAAGCCCAGAATAAATGCCACCTCCCCCATGAAGCCTTCCCTGATTCCACCTCAAGCCCTACCTTCAACAATATTTTAATGCTTCTGCAGTGATAAAAAAGAAGCCTAATTGTAGTATTTAGCCTAGTCTAGTACATATTAAGAAAATATATATTTTCAGCTCTCTCATTTCCTATTGTGTTTCCCAGTTTGTTTAGCTTCTGTAGTGCCTTCATCATACTGCCTTACTTTTATAGCAAATCACAATAAAATTCATATTCAGTTTACAGAAATAAAAAATAATAACATACTGGGTGTCTTGTGTGTGCCTGTAGTCCCAGCTACTCAGGAGGCTGAGGTGGAAGGATCACTTGAGCCTAGGAATTTTGAGACCCCATCCCAAAAAAAGATAAACATTCTTAACAAAACATTAACCAATAAAATTCAACAATATATAAAAAAGGCCAGTATACCATAACCAAGTAGAGTTCATCTCAGGAAGGGAAAGCTGATTCTACATTGGAAAACCAACCAATGTAATTTACCATATTAGTAGATGAACTAAGAAGATGATATGATTATATCAAAAGATACAGAAAAAGCTTTCAATGAAATTCATAATAAATACTCTCCATAATCTAGGAATAAATGAGAATTTCCTTACTCTAATAAAAGACATCCATGAAAAACTCATATTTAGCATTATTAATGGTGAGATACTGAATACTTTCCTCCTAAGACCTGGAATAAAGCAAGAATGTCTCTCTCACAACTTCTATTCAACTTTGTACTGGAAGTCCTAGGTGCAATAAGACAACAAAAAAGAAGTAAAAGGCACACAGATTGGAAAGGAAGAAATAAAATTGCATTTATTAGCAGAAAACCTGGTAGTTTATATAGAAAATTCTGAAGAATCTACAAAAATACTCCTGGAACCAAAAAAGTGAGTTTAGCAAGGTTGCAGAATAAATGTCAACAAACAAAAATTCATTATGTTCCTATATATGAGCAATGAATAAATGGAATATTAATTTAAAAATACCATTTATAACAGTACCAAAAAGTGAACCACTTAGTTACCAATTTTACAAAATCTATGTGAGATGTGTGGAAAAACATTGATGAAACAATCAAAGATCTAAATAAATGGAGAGAAGACATAAGCAAGATGGTGGAATAGGAGCTTTCTACCACCATATCCCAAAAAGCATTGATTTTGACAACTCCCAATGGACAAGAGTACCTTTGTGGAAATCTGGGAGTCCAGCAAAGAAGTTCTAACAGATCACTGGACATATCAAAGAGGGTAAGAACAGTTTCACTTTACTTGAGTCACCCTTCCCCCAAGGCAGCACAGTTCAATGCCAAGAGAGGCAGCACAGTTCAATGCCAAGAGAGACTCCACAGTCTGATTTCTCCTATAAAGGAAAGCAAGAACATAGTGAGTGCTCACCTCCCCACGCTGTGTGGGATGCTGCCTAAGAAGCGCACTTCATTCTCACTTCAACCAGGTTACTGAGGTGACTAATAAGCTGAGTGGTTGGAAGAGGCTGGAGCAGGAAAGAGAGTCCACAGACCCACTACTGACCAATAAAAAGCCCAATAATGAGTAAGGAGATTTAATCAGCAACATAGAAAAGTCCAGGACTTGAGAATTTCACTGGTGAATCCTATCAAACATTTAAAGAAGATTTAATACCAATTCTTCTCAAACTCTTCCAAAAAAATTGAACAGGAATTAACACTTCCAAACTCACTCTACGAGGCAAGCATTCATCCTGATACCAAAGTGAGACAAGGACACTATTGTAAAAAAATTATAGGCCAGTATCCCTGATAAATATAAATGAAGCTGGGCTCGGTGGCTCAGCCTGTAATCCCGTGCCTTTGGGAGGCTGAGGTGAGTGGATTGCCTGAGCCTGCGGGTTCGAGACCCACCTGGGCAGCAAGACCTCATCTCTACAATGAATCAAAAAATCAGCCGGGCGTGGTAGCGCATGCCAGTAATTCCAGCTACTTGGAAGGCTGAGGCAGAAGGATCGCTGGAGCCCAGCAGGTCAAGGTTGCGGTGGCCGGAAGCGGCCACTGCACTCCAGTCTGGGTGACAGAATGAGACTCCAACTCAAAAAAAAAAAAAAAAAAAAAAAAAAAAAAAAAAATATATATATATATATATATATATATATATAAATGAAGAACCCCTCAACAAAACAGTAGCAAACCAAATTCAAGAGGGATCATATACCATGCTCAAGTGGGATTTATCCCTGGAATGCAAAGAAGGTTCAACATACACAAATCAATAAATGTAACACACCACATTAACAGAATGAAGGATAAAAAAGTCATATGATCATCTCAATAGATGCAGAGAAAACATATGACAAAGCTCAACATCCTTTTATGAAAAGGCTTTCAACAAATTAGGTAAAGAAAGAATGTACTTAAGTACAATAAAGGCCATTTATGACAAGCCCACAGCTGACATCAAACTCAATTATAAAAAGCTATAACCTTTTCCTCTAAGATCAAGAACAAGACAAGGATGCTCACTCTTGCCACATCTATTTAACATAGTGTTGGAAGTCCTAGTCAGAGCAATCAAACAAGAAAAAGAAACAAGAAATAAAATTGGAAAAGAAAAAGTAAAATTTCTGTGTGCAGATGACATGACTTTATATATAGAAAACCCTAAGACTCTACCAAAAAATGATTAGAACTGATAAACAAATTCAGTAAAGTTGCAGGATATGAAATCAACACATAAAAAACCAGTTGTGCTTCTACACACTAATAACAAACTCTGCAAAAGAAATTAGGAGGGCAACCCTCTTTCACCTCCCCTCCCACTTGGGAGTTATTTTGGTCTTCTTAATAAACTCCTGCTTTCTCACCTCTGAAATAAATAAATAAGGAAAACAATCCCATTTACAACAGCATCAAAAAGGAGAAAATACTTAGAAATAAAATTAACCAAAGAAGTAAAAGATCCAGAAGTTCATATGGAAACATAAAAGACTACAAATAGCCAAAATAATCCTTAGTAAAAGAAACAAAGTGGAAGATATCACACTTCCATATTTCAAACTCTATTATAAAGCTACAATAATCAGAACAGCCTGGTATTGGTACAAGAACAGGCATATAGACCAATGGAACAGGATAGATATTCTGGAAGCAAAACCTCAAGTCATCAACCAAATCATCTTTGACAAAGCCTCCACCAACAACCAACGGGGAGAGGAGCACCTATTCAGTAAATGGTGCAGGGAAAACTGACCACATGCAGAAGAGAAACAGGACTCCTATCTACCACCATACACAAAAATCAACTCTAAATGGATCAAAGACTTAGATGTAAGACCTCAAACTGTAAGAATTCTGGAAGAAAATATAGGAAACACCCTTATGGAAATTGGCATAGGCAACTAAATCCTGATCAACTCTCCAAAAGTGAATGCCATAAGAGATAAGATAGACAAGTGGGACCTCATATAACTGAAAAAAATGCTGCAAAGCAAAATAAACCACCAAGAGAGTGGGGAGACAGCCCACACAGTGGGAAAAAATATTTGCCAACTGTGTATCTGACAAAGGCAACATCTAGGATCTACAAGAAACTCAAACATGCTGAAAGGAAAAAACCAAACAACACTATTAAAAATGGGCCAAAGACATGAATAGACACTGCTAAGAAGAAGACAAACAAACAGCTAACAGATACATGAAAAAATGCTCAGCCTCACTAATCATCAAAGAAATGCAAATTAAAGTCACAAGTGAGATACCACCTAATTCCAATCAGGATAGCCATCATCAATAACTCAAAAAACAACATATGCTGGAGAGGATGTTGGGAAAGGGAACACTCCTAAACTGTTGGTGGGAATGTAAACTAGCACAACCTCTGTAGAAAACAATGTGATGATTTCTAAAAAATCTGAAAATCAACCTTCCATATGACCCAGTACTTCCCCTGCTGGGAATATTCCTGGAGGAACTCATATCACTGTATAATAAAGAATATCTGTACATGCCTGTTTATTGCATCACTATTCACAATAGCAAAAACATGGAACCAACCATGCTGCCCATCAAAAGTGAACTGGATAAAGAAAATGTAGAATGCTTTACAGCCATAAAGAAGGACAAAATCTTGAACTTCGCAGCAACTTGGATGGATTTAGAATTTGTAATACTCAGTGATTTACACAGAAACAAAGATCTGAGTACCACATTTGCTCACTCATAAGTGGACCCTGAACATTTATCATAATACTATAAGAAAAGGATTGGCAGTAGTGGGACACTGCCAGGGGAGGGGGAGCACATAACACCAATAAGGGTACCCACACTTTACCTGTATGGTCATCACGTATTACCTTACCCTCATTTGTACCCCACATTTTAAAAATAAAATAATTATAAAAAAAGAAATGGTTTTGGTTTGATAAAAATAAATAACACTAATTTAAAAAGAAATAAAAGATCTATACATTGAAAAATTTAAAACAGTAATGAAAGAAACTGAAAATGACACAAATAAATGGAAAGCTATACCATGTTCCTGGATTGGAAGAATCAATATTGTCAAAACTACCCAAAGATTTAATGCAATCCCTATCAAGATTCCAACGGTACTTTTTCACATAAATAGAAAAAAATACTAAAATTCATATGGAATTGCAAAAGACCCTGAGTAACTAAAGCAATTGTAAGCAAGAAGAGCAAAGCTTAAGACACCACACTTCCTGACTTCAAATTACACTACAAAACTTTAGTAATCAAAACAGCATGGTATTGGCATTTTAAAAAGACACAGACCAATGGAACACAATAGAAACCTAAGAAATAGGGAGGTGACCTGAAGATGGCGATGGCATAGGTGGATCCCTGAGATTCTTGGAAAGTGAGTTCCCAAAAAGACTATTACTTTTCTCCCAGCACCCCCCTGCCCACCACCAGCCACACTGGTACGAGGCCTGGGGAGTTTTGGTCCCACGCAGGGCCAGACATTGTGGCCGGACTGCGGCTGCTCCACTACATGTGATTTCAGCTGGCTGGGGAATCCCAAATCCTGGATCCCAGCTCCATCCCTGGCTACATCATTACGACCAGCACCCAGCGCCAAGCTGCCGGTCACCCAGGGAGACTCTGAGCACCCACCCCTCAGAGATACTGGTCCCATTTCTGGTTCAAGTGCCCTGTGAGGGACCCAGAGCCACCACCTGCCCCCTGGAGCTTTGAAGATCTGAAGCCCTGGGCCCACCCTGGCTGAGGCACTCAGTGTGCAACCACAAGCCTGTGTAAGGGGGCAGAAGCCCAAGCTGGTGTAAGGTGCCGATCACAGGCTTCCAGCTCCAGAGGAGGAAACACCCGACCCTCTCCCCCACTCCAGCCTGCTGGTAGCACCCTGGATGCAGCGCCCAGCTGTGCAGCTGGTCCCACTTAGAGTCCCACAGGAGCATACCTAAAAGTGAAAGTAAAACTACCAACTCCGCCATTTTCAAGGCATATTTATATTGCATCGCCCCACCCACCAATCAGAGCCTCCACCTCGGTTCCCATGGTGACGTCATTAAACAGGAGACAAAGCCCCTCCTCTACACTGAATAGAGACCAGTGTCACAGATCTCCCAGGCAACAAGCTAACTGACTGCCTGCCTGCAACAAAAACAGAAGGGAGAGGCTAGAGATTAGAATCCAAGGGATTTCATCCACTAAGGGATGAGAGAGAAAAATCTATACAAATGAAGAAAAACCAAAAGAAGAATATGGGTCTCTCCCAGACTCCTGGGAGGGCAGACACTGAGAAAACTGACTTCAGAATGCAAACAATGAAGGCCCCCCAGAATGACTGGTCTCAAAATATAAACCTAGACATCAAGACATTAATGGAGAGATTAAAAAGAATTGAGGAGACTCAAGAAGAAACCAGAAAGGAGCTGATAACTGAGATAACAGTAATAAAGAATACTGTGAATGAAATAAACAATAAACTGATAAGCATGGAAAGCAGAATTACCCAAGCAGAAGAAATAATCTCAGAGCTTGAGGACCAAAATACAGAACTAACCCAAAATCTCAAAGACACAGAAAACAAGCTCAAAAAGACAGAAAAAAGCCTTCAAGAGATGAGCGATTACCTCAAGAGGCCTAACCTAAGAGTAATTGGCGTGCCTGAGGCAGAAAGAGAGAGAGACCACATTGGAATAAACCTTCCATGAGATCATTCAAGAAAACTTCCCTTACCTAATTAATGATGCAAAAACTCAAACACAAGAGATCCAGAGAACCCCTGCAAGACAACAAATGAGAAAACCAACTCCTAGACACATAATAATTCACATAAACAAAGTAGGCATAAAAGAAAAAATCCTAAAGGCAGCAAGAGGAAAAAGGCCAGATCACCTACCATGGAAAACCAATTAGAATAGCAGCAGATTTATCTACAGAAACCCTGCAGGCTAGGAGAGCTTGGAGCCCTATCTTCAAAGTCCTAAAAGATAAACAATTTCAACCAAGAATAACCTACCCTGCCAGATTAAGTTTCATCAGTGAGGGAGAATTAAAATCTTTCCCAGATATCCAATCCCTAAGAACTTACACTGCCACCAAACCACCACTACATGAAACACTTAAGAAAGTACTAAACACAGAAGAAAAGGGGGAAAAAGGAGCAATGTTCTTCACAAGAGTACAGGAAAAATAATAAAATACACATGAACCAACCCCCAAAACAAAAGAAAGACAATAAACCAAGTGGAAGAACAACTCTATAAGAACTCTATGATAGGGATGAACTCTCACATTTTAATAATTAGCCTGAATGTGAATGGACTAAATGCACCACTGAAAAGATATAGAATGGCAAAATGTATAAAATATCACCAGGCAACAATATACGGCCTTTGAGAGACCCATCTCACTAGAAAGGACATGCACAGACTCAAAGTAAGAGGATGGGAAACAAATTTCCAGGTGAATGGAACACAAAAGAAAGGAGGAGTCGCGATCCTGATTTCAGACAAAATACCATTTAAGCTATCAAAAATTAAAAAGATACAGAGGGCCACTACATAATGATAAAAGGTTCACTCCATCAATAAGAAATATCTATCCTAAACATATATGCACCTAACGTATGTGCACCAACTTTTATAAAGCAACTCCTAGGAAAACTAAAGAAAGATATTGACTCTAACACCATCATAACTGGGGACTTTAATATCCCACTCACAACCCTCGACAGATCATCAGGAAAAAATCAGCAATGAGATCCGGAACCTCAATGTGACTCTGGACCAAATGGACTTAATTGATACCTACAGAACACTCCATCCAAAGACCAGAGAATACACATTCTACTCATCACCACACAGGATGTATTCCAAGATCGACCACATTATCGGCCATAAATTAAGCATAAGCAAATTTAAAAGGACTGAAATTCTACCATGCATCTTCTCGGACAACAGTGGAATAAAAATAAACATTAACACCAACAAGGTCTCAAAACCCACAAAGACATGGTCACTAAACAGCATGATGCTAAACAATTCCTGGATCAATTATGAAATCAAAACAGAGATCAAAGTTACCTGGAAACAAATGAAAATGAATAAACATCTTACCAAAATCTTTGGGATGCCTTAAAAGCTGTAGTAAGAGGGGAATTTATATCCCTATAAACACACATGAAGAAAATGGAAGGAGCACAAATTAATAGCCTAACAAGCCACCTGAGGAAGCTGGAAAAGCAAGACCACAAAAACCCTAATTTCAGCAGAAGAATCCAGATCACCAAAATAAAAGCCCAAATCCAGGACATAGAAGAAAAAAAGACAATACAAAAAATCAATGAAACAAAAAGCTGGTTCTTCGAAAGGATTAACAAGATCGATGGTCCCCTAGCTAGACTGACCAAGAAAAAGAAAGAAAAAACTCAAATAAGCACAATCAGAAACACAAAAGATGAAGTCACCTCTGACCCTGAAGAAATACAAAAGATCATCAGAGACTGCTGTGTACACTTGTATGGAACAAATTTGAAAACCTCATGGAAATGGAGGACTTTCTATCATCATACAACCTGCCTAGGTTGAAACAAGAAGAAATCGAGACCCTAAATAGACCAATAACAATCAAGGAAATTGACTATGTAATAAGAAAACTACCTATAAAAAAAAGCCCTGGACCAGATGGCTTTCCAGCAGAATTCTACAAGACATTTAAGGAGGAACTGATTCCAATCCTACTGAAGCTATTTCAGGCGATTGAGAAAGATAGAACCCTCCCCAAATCATTTTATGAAGCTAGCATCACATTGATACCCAAGCCAGGTAAAGATCCAACAAAAAAAGAACTATAGGCCAATATCTTTGATGAACACAGATGCTAAAGTTCTCAACAAGATCCTAGCAAACCGGATTCAACAACACATCTCAAAAATCATCCATTATGACCAAGTAGGCTTCATCCCTGGGATGCAAGACTGGTTCAACATTCGTAAAACAATAAATGTAAGTAAATACATCAACAGATGTCAAAACAAAAACCACATGATTATATCATTAGATGCAGAAAAAGCTTTTGATAAAATCCAGTACCCCTTCTTGATAAAAACCCTTGAACATCTAGGCATACAGGGAACATACCTTAAAGTAGTAAAAGCCATCTACGAGAAACCCACAGCCAGCATACTCCTAAACAGACAAAAATTGGAACCATTTCCCCTGAAAACTGGAACAAGACAAGGATGTCCACTCTCACCCCTCCTGTTCAATATAGTATTGGAAGTCTTGGCTAGAGCAATCAGAGAAGAGAAGGCAATCAGGGGTATCCAAATAGGAAAAGAGGAAATCAAATTATTTCTCTTTGCAGATGACATGATCGTATACCTTGAAAACCCAAGAGAATCTGTCAAAAACCTCCTTACACTGATAAAGGCCTTCGGCAAAGTCTCAGGATATAAAATAAATGTGCAAAAGACAATCACATTTCTTTACACCAATAATAAACAGAAACCCAAATAAGAAGCATAATTCCATTCAAAATAGCCACAAAAAAAAATGAAATACCTTGGCATCTTCCTAACCAGAGACGTGAAAGACCTTTACAATGAAAACTACAAAACTCTGCTCAAAGAAATCAAAGATGACACAAACAAGTGGAAAAATATCCCATGCTCATGGATTGGAAGAATCAACATTGTGAAGATGTCCATCTTACCTAAGGCAATCTACAGATTCAATGCAATACCTATCAAATTACCAGCAACATTCTTCTCAGATCTAGAAAAAACAACACAGGAATTCATATGGAAACACAAATGACCAAGAATAGCCAGAACAATCCTCAGAAAAAAAAAAAAAAAAAAAAAAAGCAGGTGGTATCACATTACCAGACTTCAAACTTTACTATAAAGCTACAATCATCAAAACAGCATAGTATTGGTATAGGAACAGGCATATAGACCAATGGAATAGAATTGAGATTCCACAGGCAAGACCTTAATTTCTCAACCAACTCATCTTTGACAAAGCCTCCACCACCTACCACTGGGGAGAGGAGAACCTATTCAGTAAATAGTGCTGGGAAAACTGGCTGACCACATGCAGAAGATTGAAACCCTATCTAGATAGATAGGATCCCTATCTATCCCCATACACAAAAATTAACTCCAAATGGATCAGAGACCTAAATGTAAAACATCAAACCATAAGAACCTTAGAAAATGAAGGACATACCCTCATGGAAATTGGAACTGGCATCCATTTCCTGAACAAAACTCGAAACCCACAGGCCATAAGGGATAAGATAGACAAGTGGGACCTCATTAAACTGACAAGCTTCTGCAAAGCCAAAGAAACCATCAAGAGAGCAGGGAGACAGCCTACAGACTGGGAAAAAGTATTTGCCAACTCCAGGTCTGACAAAGGCTTAACATCTTGGATCTACAAGGAACTCAAACGTGCCGAAAAGAAAAAAATAAACAACCCCATTATAAAGTGGGCAAAAGATATGAACAGACACTTCACAAAGGAAGACATCCGAGCAGCCAACAGACACATGAAGAAATGCTCAACCTCATTAATCATCAGGGAGATGCAAATCAAAACCACACTGAGATACCACCTAACTCCAGTCAGAATGGCAATTATCAACACCTCAAAAAATAACAGCTGCTGGAGAGGGTGTGGTGAAAAGGGAACACTTCTACACTGTTGGTGGGAGTGTAAACTAGTGCAACCTCTGGAAAGCAGTGTGGTGATTCCTAAAAGCGCTAAACATCAACCTCCCATATGACCCTGCAATCCCCCTACTGGGAATATACCCTGAAGAACTCAAATCACTCTATAAAACAGATACCTGCACATGAATGTTTATTGCAGCATTGTTCACAATAGCAAGAACCTGGAACCAACCACGCTGTCCATCAAAAGAGGACTGAATTTAAAAAATGTGGTACATATACAGGATGGAATACTATGCCACATAAAAAAGAACAAAAACATGAATTTTGCAGCAACCTGGATGGAGCTAGAGTCTATAATACTAAGTGACCTCTCACAGAAACAAAGATCTGAGTATCACATATTCTCACTCATATAGTGGACCTTGATCATCCAATGCACTACTATAAGAAAATGACTGACAGTATTGGGAAACTATGGGGGGGGATGGGACTAATGGCAGTAAACATCTGTCTGGAGACGGGGAGACACCTGTTATCAACAAGGGGGCCTGAATGAAACATATTTGTATACCTAACCCTTAACTGTACCTCACAATATCAAAATAAAAAATATTGATTAAAAAAAATAAAATTAAAAAAAAAGAAACCTAAGAAATAAACCACTCATATACGGTAAAGTAATCTTCACTAAGAATGCCAAGAATACACAATGGGGAAAAGATAGTCTTTTCAGTAAGTGGTTCTGGGAAAACTTAGATATTTACATGCAAAACAAACAAACAAACAAAAAACAACAACTGCATCCTTACCTTACACCATACACAAAAAATCAAGTCAAGATGGATCAAAGCCTTAAATGTAAGACCTGAAATGTAAAATTCCTAGAAGAAATCATTGGGGAAAATCTCCATTACGTTGGTCTTGGTAGTGATTTTTTGGACACAACATCAAAACACAGGCAACAAAAGCAGCAATAAACAAGTGGAACTATATCAAACTAAAAAGTTTATACAAGCAAAGGAATCAATCAAGAAAATATTTGCAAGCCATACATCTGATAAAGGGATAAGATCCAAAATATGCGAGGAACTCATACAACTCAATAGCAAAAACAAATAACAACAACAACAACAAAAACAAATAATTCAATTAAAAGTCTTGGCAAAGACAAGCCTGTAATCCCAGCACTTTGGGAGTCCAAGATGAGAGGACTGCCTGAGCTCAGGGGTTCGAGACCAGCCTGGGCAACTTGGTGAGACTTCATCTCTAATAAATCAAAAAATTAGTTGGGTGCAATGGCGTGTGCCTGTAGTTCCAGCTACTTGGAAGCTGAGGTGGAAGGATCATTTGAGCCCAGCAGGTCAAGGTTGTGGTGTCTGTAAGCATGCCACTGCACTCCAGCCTGGGTGACAGAGTGAGACTACAACTCAAAAAAAAAAAAAAAAAAAAAATCGCCAAAGAACCTGAAGAGCTACTTTTCCAAAAAAGACATACAAATGGCTAACTGCTAATCAAAACCACAATGAGCTATAATCTATACTGGTTAGGATGGCTATTATCAAAAAATCAAATGAAAGCAGTGTTAGAGAGGATATGGAGAAAAGGGAACCCTTGTACACTATTATTGGGAATGTAAATTAGTGTAGCCATAATGGAAAACAATATGGAGTTTCCACAAAAAATTAAAAATAGAACTACCATATAATTCAGCAATCTCATTTCTGATATACATCTAAAGGGAATAATATCACTATCTTGAAGAGTTATCTGTACTCCTATGTTCATTACAGCATTATTCACAATACCCAACATATGAAAACAACCTAAATGTCCACTGAAGGATGAATGGATAAAGCAAATCTCACACACACACACACACACACACACACACACACACACACACACACACAGAGGAATATTATTCAGCCTTAGAAAGGAAATCCTGCTATTTGCAACAACATGGATGAATTTTATGTTATGCTATGTATATTAAGCCAGACACAGAAAGATGTATGATCTCCCTTATATGTGGAATCTAAAAATTTCAAACTCTTAGAGACAGAGAGTAGAAAGGCAGTTAGTAGGGGTTGAGGGTAGGAGAAATGGGGAGACGTTGGTCAAAGGATATATACTTTCAGTAAGTCTTGAGACCTAATGTATAGTATGGTGGCTATAGTTAAAAATAATGTATTATATACTTGAAATTTGCTGAGAGTGGAACTTAAGTATGCTTAACACACACACACACAAAACTATGTGAGGTGATGGATATGTTAATTAGCTTGGTTACTGTAATTATTTCACAGTGTATATGGGGGGAGGGGGAACCCCCCCAAAAGAATTATTTTTTGGAGGGTGGGCCCCTTGTAGTACAGGATTCCCCCCATTACATAAATGTTCTAGGAACCCTTTGGTATCAGTGTACCAGCTAGCATTGTGTGAGAGGCCGTGTTCAGCTTCAGTGAGGTTTTTTTTTGGAGAGTCTTTGTGTTTACCCATTTCATCACGGGCGATTTACAAGAACACCTGCCCACAGCCTGCTGAGTGTTCAGCAGTTTTCACCAAAAATGGCATGACCCTCCCTATTCACTCAATCTCGCCCTGAGCAACTTTTTGTTTTCTCAGATGAAAAAAGTACTCAAAGGGAAATGTTTTACTGATGTGGAAGAGGTGAAACAAAAAATAGCAGAAGCACTAAAAGGCACGAACATTAATGAGTTATAAAACTGTTTTGAGCAGTAGAAAAAGTATCTTATGTTAAACAGAGAGTACTTTGAAGGTGACTGAAGTTTAAACATGTAAGAATAAATACACAATTTTTAATAAATTATGGGTTTTATGGGGTCCCCTCTCATATGTATATCAAATCATCACATTGTACATTTCAAATGATACAAGTTTTGTCAATTTTACCTTAATAAAGATGGGACATAAATAAGTAGAGAGATATACCATGTTCATAGATTAAAGTCTCAATTTTGTCAAGGTATCAATTCTCCCTAATTTGATCTATAGATTCAATATAATCCCAATCAAAATCCTAGCAAGTATTTTTTTTACATAGCAACATTAGTCTAAAAGCAATATGGAAAGACAAATGAGAATAGCCAAACCATTTCAAAAAATAAAAAGAGTAGCAGAATTCACAATGCCTATAAAACGACATCAATCAAAGACAGTATAATCTTTGCAAAGGAATAGAGATAAAGACTAACAGAATAGAATATAGAGCCCAGAAACAAATCCACACAGATATATTCAACTGATTTTTGACAAAGGTATAAAAGTAATTCAATGAAGAAAGGACAGTCTTCTCAACAAATGATACTGAAACAACTAAATGTCTATATAAAAGAGTGATACATACCTCATACCTTATTTTAAAATTAACTCCAAATGGACCATAGATTTGAATTTAAAATGTTAAACTATAAAACTTCTGAATAAAATATAAGAGGAAATCTTATTGACCTTGGGTTTGGTGATTGGTTTTAGATACAATACAAAAGCCACAATCCATGAAAGAAAAAACTGATAAATTAGACTTTATCAAAATTTAAAACTCTCCTAAGTGAATTAAAATACAAGCCTCAGACTGGGAGAAAATATTTGCAAATCACATATATAATAAAAGGCTTGGTCCAGAATATATAAAGAACTCTTAAAACCCAACAATAAGTAAACAACTCAAAAAAAATGGACAAAAGATCTGAACATACACTTCATTATAAAAGATATGCAGATAGAAAGTATAAACATATGAAAAGATTCTCTGCATTATTTGTTTTTAGGAAAATACAAATAATTGCCACAATGAGATATCACTACATACCTATTAGAATTATAAAGCCCCAAAAGTAGACAATAATAAATGCTGACAAGGATGTGGAACAAGAACAACTTTTATTCATTATCGGTGAGAAAACAAAATGGTACAGCCACTTTGGAAAATAATTTGGTAGTTACCTATAAAGTGAAACATAAACTGACTAGCAATCACATTCCTAGCTATTTACCTAAGTGAATTGAAAACTTATGTCCAAACAAAAACCTGTATGTAATGTTTCTAGCAGTTTTATTCATAATAGCTAAAACTGGAAGTATTATTCATAGAGGAATAGATAACTCTGGTATGTCCAGATGAAATTCTATTGAAGTACTATTTGATGATAAAAAGGACTGAGATTTTGATTCATGCAACAAAATGAATGAATCATAAATTCATTTTACTAAGTGAAAGAAGCCACACTGTATGAGTCTATTCTTCTGGAAAAGGCAAAAATATAGGTATAGAAAACAAATCACGGTTTGCCAGGGGCTAGGGGAAGTAAATGGGTCATTACAAAAGGGATACACAGGGGACCTTGCAGTGTTAAGGAATTGCTTTGTATAATTGTAGGTGTTAGATACATAACTCGATGCATTTGTTAAAAGCCATAGCACCTATATCACAAAGAGTGAACTTTAATATAGGCAAACAAACAAAATCAACCAGGATATTAGGGATTCCAGGATAGAATGTTCTCTGTCTGAATGAATCTGATTGTATTAAAAACAAATGACAAAACTGCACTTAAGGAATTGAGGAAAAATGGGTGCTGACCTAAGTGACTTTTTAAAAACTGAGTTTTAATTGGAAACTGTAAGGTTAAAGATAAAAGGCAATGTACATAAATTACATACTATAGTTGGTAATTTTTTTTTTGGTGGGGGACTATGAAAACTGCTTTACATCGATCCTGAGGTTGAAGAAATAAGTAAATGGATTACGGGAGTCACACTGTCAGAGAGGGCATTTACAAATGAGCAAGAAGGGAAGGGTAGAATAAACCCTCTAGATTAGAATTGGAGACATCAGTATGAACTCACATTTAGCTCGATATACATGTATACACACACAGATGGATAGATACAGAATGGTTATAGATAGTTGTGTACACATAGTTTAGCATACTTGTGTGTATTACCTACCTCTGTCTGCTGAGGTCCTGTAACTAATGACCCCCAGTAGCAATCAGCACCCTCAATGCCCAGATATTGCGTTCCAAATACCATTTATAACTAATGGTACCTTGGAGAAATGGCTCATCCTAAGGTTGGTGCAGTGAAAATACAAGATGAATAGTACTGGAAAGTGAAAATGCTCAAAAAACACAAAAGAATGGAGACATGTTAAAAGGACACAGGGGCCAACCTCCAAGAGCCAAAGCTGAAACAATCTGAGCAACAAAATAAATGGCATAGTTTTTTTTTTTTCTTTTGAGTTGGAGTGTCACTCTGTCGCCCAAACTGGAGTGCAGTGGCCGCTTCCGGCCACCGCAGCCTCGACCTGCTGGGCTCCGGCGATCCTTCTGCCTCAGCCTTCCAGGTAGCTGGAACTACAGGCGCGCACTACCATACCCGGCTAATTTTTTGATTTATTGTAGAGATGAGGTCTCGCTGCCCAGGCGGGTCTTGAACCCGCGGGCTCAGGCAATCCACTCACCTCAGCCTCCCAAAGGCGCGGGATTACAGGCTGAGCCAAGCATAGTATTTTTTAAAACCCAAACTATAAAATAAATATACAGTCATAAGCCATGTAATGATGTTTCAGTCCATGATGGACCACGTATGTGATGGTTGGCCCTATAAGATTATAATGGAGCTGAAATATTCTTCTCACCTAGTGACACAGTAGCCATTGATAAATGGTAGTGCAACCTATCATTCATGTGATCATGGTGTTGCTGGTGTAAACAAACCTACTGTACTGTCAGTTGTATAAAAGTATAGTATGTACAACTATGTATAGTACATCATACTTGAAAATGATATTATATTTTTATCATTATTTTAGAGTGTACTCCTTCTACTTGTTAAAAAAAAAACAGTTAACTGTAAAACAGCCTCAGGCAGGTCCTTTAGGAGGTATTCCAGAAGAAGGCATCATTATCATAGGAGATGACAGCTCCTTGGATGTTACAGCCTGAAGACCTTCCAATGGGTTAAGCTGTGGAGCTAGAAGACAGTGATATTGATGATCCTGACCCTGTGTGGGCCAAGGCTAATGTCTGTGTTTGTGTCTTCATTTTTAACAAAATAGTTTTAAAAATTAAAAATTATTTTAAAGTTTTAAAAATAAAAAAAGGATAAGGACATAAATATTTTTGTACTACTGCCCAATATATTTGTGTCTTAAGCTAAGTGTAATTACAAGTGTCAAGAAGTTAAAATATTTAAAAGCTAATAAAGTTAAAAAAGTTACAGTAAGCTAAGATTATTACTGAAGAAACAAAAATATGTTCTTATACATTTAGCGTTGACTAAGTGTACAGTGTTTATACAGGCTACAGTAGTGTACAGTAATGTCCTAGGCCTTCACCATTCACTCACTGACTCACCCAAAGCAATGTCTGTCCTGTAAACTCTATTCATGATAAGTGCCCTAATTAGGTGTACCTTTCTTTTATACATTGTATTTTTATTTTATTTATTTATTTATTTATTTATTTATTTATTGGACTTGCAAGATGGGGTGTCTGGTGGGCAGGCACATGGAAGCAGAAAGGTGTATTTTTATTTTTATAGTACCTTTTCTATGCTTAGATATGTTTAAATACTCAAATGCTTACCATTGTGTTACAATTGCCTACAGTATTAAGAACAGTAGCATGCCATTCAGGTTTGTAGCCTAGAAGCAATAGGCTGTACCATATAGCCTAGGTGTGTCGTAGGCTATACTACCTAGGCTTGTGTCAGCATACTCTATGATGTTGGCACTGTGACAAAATTACCTAACGACGCATTTCTTAAAACGTAGCCCCATCACTAACTGATGCATGACTGTTCATGAATCCACACTTATGCAAATAAATGATTGAATAAATAAATAAATGGAGGAAGAAAATCTTCCTTAGAGAATAATTCCTAATAATATATGTAGATACTCCTCCCTACAGGACATGGAGCTTACTTTTCCTTTCTACCTTGAGAGCACAATGGATTTAATGAATTGCTTCCTGTTAATCAAGTATGGAAAGGGAAGAAGAGTAACTTCACAATGGAGAAACACTGCTTTAACCAAGTCATCGGGACTAACATCTATAAGCTGTTATCTTGATTTCATGTGCCCTGCTACGATGCAATTACGAGGGCACCACACCTTGGTGGCATCTTCCACAAAACATCCACATAACCCCAGAATGATTATAAGAAAAACACTGGAAAACACAAATTAAGGGACACTCTACAGAATACCTGACCAGTAATCCTCAAAATCATCAAAACAGGTCATAAAAAACAAGGAAAGACTGAGAAACTATCACAGACCAGAGGACACTAAAGGGACATGACAACTATATGGAATGTAATATCCTGGATTAGATCCTGTACATTAATGGAAAAACTGGTGAAATATGAACAAAGTCTGGAGTTAACAGTAACATATTAATGTTGGTTTCTTAATTTTAATTAATGTACCATAGTAATAATATAATAACAGTAGGAAAAATAAACAGAATGAGGGATATATGAAAACTCTCTGTACAACCTTTGCAACTTTCTGTAAAATCTAATTATTCCAAAATAAAAAGTTTATTTTAAAAAATGACCTTCTACATGTAAATTAAAAGGCTTTGAATGACAAGTGAATATACTCATAATAGAATCTTAAATAAAAAAAGCATCTTAAAAACTATATACACCTACATGAATACAAATGGTCAACCTGACTAATAAAAGAGATGTACAGAGAAAAATACGATAGATATAAGAAGATATTAAAAGTAGTTTACCCTTGACTGGCTATACATTTTGTACAAGTGTCATGTCTCTTTAGTGTCCTCTGGTCTGTCACAGTTTCTCAGTCTTTTCTTGTTTTTTATGACTTTTTCTGAGGATTTTGATGATTTTGAGGATTACTGGTCAGTTCTAAAGAATGTCCCTTAATTTGTGTTTTCTGATGTTGTGGAACACTGCTGGGGATGGGGGGGGCACACTTCATCAATAAAGGTACCTGATCTCAAACCAGGTGAAATGGGAACCAAAGTGAGGCCCAAACTTTACCTATACAATGACCATTTGTATACCTAACCCTGAATTGTATGACACATCTTTAAAATAAAATAAAATAATAAAAGTAGTTTACTCTTAGTATTGAGCTCAGAGATTTTTTTCTATCTCTCAAATGAACATATATGAGAGAAGAAATTTTCTATAATGAACATATATGAGAGAAGAAATTTGTTAAACTGTATATTTTTAAAAGTGTACCATTGCTTTATTTAGTAGCACAACCCCATATTGTTTTATGAGATGTTACTGGGTTCTCTGTAAAAGAAGGGCTCTGTAGTCAGACATATGTGACTATTTGGCTCTCTTCTGGAGACTCATAAAGCCTAGTAGGCTGTTCATAGTTCTGAGAAGTCAACTAATAAAGAAACCTGTTTAGTTTTATTTTGACTGGCAGTTACCAACCTTATTGACCACAGAACTTATACTTTCTCAAAACAATTTAATATCTCAGACACCTCTAGGGTTACATGGAACACATGTTGGGGAAAGGCTATTTTAGAACCCTGTACCATTATTTTTAAAAGGAAGAAACTGAGCTGTTTTTAGAAATTTCTTAGGCTGGCTTATAAACGGATGAATTATATATGCCTATGCTTTTACTCCATAGACAGGATGATTCATTCTTTGGATATTAGTCAGTCTCTTTCCCCAGCCACCCAGCCATCACCCAGTGGGCTCATGAACAAAGTGGCTATAGTGGTAGGGATGATATGGGCTTAGCAACATGGACTTCAACTCACCAATGCCAACCTGGCTAAGGGCACTATTGAGTGCCCAATCTGCCAGGAGCAGAAACTAAAGCTGAGTCCCTGATGTGGTACCACTCCCCAGGGTGATCAGCAAGTTACCTGGTGGCAGGTTGGTTACACTGGGGCACTTACATCACGGAAGGTATAGAGGTTTGTTCTTATTCAAATAGACACTCTATCTAGATATGAATTTGCCTTCCATGCATGCAATGGTTCTGCCAAAACTACCATCCATGGACTTGCAGATTTACTTTATCCACTGTCATGGTATTCCACATAGCATTGCTTCTGATCAAAGAATTCACTTCACAGCAAAGAAGTATAGCAATGAAATCAAGCTCAAAGAATTCACTGATCTTGCCGTGTTCTCTACTATCTAGATGCAGCTGGCTTGAGAGAATGGTGGAATGGCTTTTGGGGACTCAGTGATACCACCAGTCAGGTGGCAATACTTTGCAGGGATAGGGCAAGATTCTCCAGAAGGCTGTGCATACTCTGAATCAGTGTCCAATACATGGTACAGTTTCTCTGACAGCCAGGATTCAAGAGTCCAGGAATCAAGTGTTGGAAATGAGTGTGGCACAACTCAGTTACCCCTAGTAAACTACTAGCAAACTTTCTGCTTCCCATTCCCTTAACTTTGTGCTCTACTGGCCTAGAGTCAGTGGGAGGAATGCTTCCACCAAGAGATATAATGATCCACTGAACTGGAAGTTAAGACTGCCATCTGGCCATTTTGAGCTCCTCATGCCACTGAATTAATAGGCAAATAAGGAAGTTATGGTATTGACTGGGATAATTGCTCCTGATTGCTAAAGGGAAACTGAACTACTATTCCACATTACGGGTAAGGAAGAGTATACGTGGAATACAGAAGATCCCTTAGAATTACCTATTAGTGTTACTAAGCCCTGTGATTAAAGTCAATGGAAACTCAATCCAGGCAACTCAGATTCTTCAGGAATGAAGCTTTGGTTCACCTTCAAGTAAAGAACTATAGCAGCTGAGTTGCTTGCTAAAGGCAAAGGGAATACAGAATCAGTAGTGGAAGAAAGTAGTTATAAATACCAGCTATGATCATGTGACCAGTTATAGAAACAAAAACTGTAATTGTATTTTCTCCTTATTTTGCTATGCAAACATTTATGCATTCTTTCCTTTTATTCCATTATCATGTAATATAACATGTATTGACTTTATATAATAGTATTTAAGGCCAGGCTCGGTGGCTCAGCCTATAATCCCAGCCCTTTGGTAGGCCGAGGCGAGTGGATTGCCTGAGCCCATGGGTTCAAGAGTAGCCCGGGCAACTTGGCAAGGCCTCGTCTCTACAATAAATAAAAAATTAGCCAGGCATGGTAGTGCATGCCTGTAATTCTGCCTACTTGGAAGGCTGAGGTGGAAGGATTGCAGGAGCTCAGCAGGTAGATGCTGGGGTGGCCATGAGCGTGCCACTGCACTCCAACCTGAGTGACAGAATGAGACTCCAACTCAAAAAAAATTTTTAACTATTGCTAATTTTCCATAATAGTATTTAACTCATAGGATATCAAAGAGAAGAGTAAACATCACTCAAGGACATTAGCTTCTCTTCTGAGGAAAGGGTTCATATGCTTTCAGTTGTATACAAGATAGCTATATCATGGCAGGCAGAATTATGATCTTGCTATCATCCTTATTTGCAGATTAACTATTGTTTAAGGAGATGTATATGGGTGTCAAGTTGACAAGGGGTGATGTGTCAACTTGACTGTATCACAGGGTGCCAGGCTAAACTTCATTTCTGGATGTGTCTGTAAGGGTGTTTCTGGATAAGATTAGCACTTAAGTTGGTGGACTTAGTAGAATGCGCTCCCTAATGTTGGTGGGCATCATCCAATCTGTTGAGAATCTGGACAGAACAGAAAAAGAAAAACAAGGAGGAAGCAATCCCTTTTTGCTTTCTGCCTGCCAGCTTGAGCTGAGCTATCAGTCTTCTCCTGCTCTTGGACTAGGATTTATACCATCAACTGCCCGGGTTCACAGCCTTCAGACTCTGACTGAAATTACACCACTGGCTTTCCTTGGTCTTCAGATTGAAGATGGCAGATCATGGGACTTCTTAGTTTCCATAATTGCACAAGCCAATTCCTTGTAATAAATCTCTTCCTATATATATGTCTCACTGGTTCTACTTCTTTCGAGAAACCTAATACAATTCCTCATTCAAACTTCCTTTCCATAAAAATGCCTCTAAATTCTCCAAATCCTTCATGGATCTTGCCTTGTGCGACTCTCTTGATCTCCTTGGTTTGTCTGTGTCACACATGCCATCAGAGCTCTATTATATTGTCTCTGACATGTGTGTAATTTTCAGTCTTATTTTCCCAACTAGAATTTAATAACCTTGAAAGTAAGAGTTTGGCTTCTTATTTCCTCTGTATTTTCTTTCATTTGTTCACTCACTTAGACACTCATTTAACACATATTTGCTGAGTGCCTACTGTATTCCAGGCACACTGTTAGCCAATACAATAGTGAAGCACACCAAACTACTCCCTTTACTCCTATGGAGATTACAGTTTAGTTGGGGATATAGCAATGTACAAAATAGCCACATAATTATAAATGTCAATAATGTTCTGAAGGAAAGACACTTGATGAGAGTCCACAGAGGGGAACCTAACTTAACCCTGGGTGGAGAGGAGGGTGAGCAGGGCAGGAAAGGCTAATCTCAAAGAAGTCATGTCTATAATACTCAGTGATCTATCACAGAATCAAAAAACTGAGTAACATATGTTCTCACTCATAAATGGACCCTGAACAATGATCATGATACTATAGCAAAGGGATTGGCAGTAGTGGGAAACTGCCAGGGAAGGGAAGGAGGTGGCACATTTCATCAATAAGGGTACCTGATCTCAAACCAGGTGAAGTGGGGACCAAAGTGAGGCCCAAACTTTACCTGTGCAATGACCATTTGTATACCTAACCCTGAATTGTACCCCACATCTTTAAAATAAAATTTTAAAAAAGAAGTCATGTTTGAGCTAAGATCTGAAGGATTAGTAGCTTTCCACTAAATAAGATAAAGAAAAAAGTTGGAAGTGAGAGGTATTCTAGACAGAAGTTCTGGGTTGGAGAACATGGATAGGGCCACAGTATCATACACAACAGGCCTCAAGTGACAGGGACTGACCAAATAGACAGTACTAACCATTTTCTTTAGTCTCTTCTCTTCTCGTTTTCTCTCAAGCTGTGCCTCCTTTTCCTCTGCCTCCCTTTTCTGACGCTCCTCCTCTTGAGCCTTTAACTGGGCCTGATTGACATTAAAATGCAGAAAAATCAGAACCCTTAATTTGTATGGGCATACAATCTTTTATGTTCAGGATAGTCAAGTGTCTACCAAGGTGCCTACCCTGTCTCTGGAAGAAGTCTGAACTTTATGATAAAAGTAGAAAGTGCAGCCAACATGTTTCTCCAAAAAAATCCTTTTCTACTTGGGAAGGTAAGACTGAGCATCAATAAGACCATTAGTTTTTCATCATAAAATGATTATTTTTTAGTTCTTACCCTCACCTGTGAAGAACTAACTAAAGGTTTTCTTTCATTTCACAAAAAAACTCCAGAACTACTGTTGGAACTGTATTTTTTTCTTGGTAGGTGCAAAATTTACTTCTGACAGTCTAAGTCAAAACTTTGAAAGATAAGCGCTTACCCCCCTTTGCAAATTCAATAGGTCGGACATTTGCCCATAACATACTAACCTTGGATATGTGTAAATCTTCTAATCTGCTAGCTCCCATCAACTTTTGTAACAATGCCTTTTGATATGCTAATGATACTGATTTTTTTCTGCCTTATGCTCCTAAAATTGTCATAGAGCTCAGGCCAGTAGGCCAAAAGCCATTTTTAAACTTAACTCTATTGTCTCAAGAGGCTTGTACAAGATTCATTTTTAAAGATCTAGACAAATCCTTTTTCTTGACTCAGTTTGCATTCTGAATTTATTACCAATTTCTCTTCTTCTTGTTTTTTCTTCCTCTCTGCCAAGAGCCGCCTACGTTCAGCTCGTTGAATTGCTCTCTCTTCCATAGCTAGAAAACATTAATAGAGTTCCAATATTTTTATATTGAAAAAAATATGAGGTACATTGCAAAAGAAATGTCTTCATTTTACAGTAAAATGTAGAGTTGTTGTAAAGGTTTTCTTATAGGTTGAGTGTTCATATTCTCAGAAAATAGCCGGGCTCGGTGGCTCAGCCTATAATCCCGCGCCTTTGGGAGGCTGAGGTGAGTGGATTGCCTGAGCCCGTGGGTTCGAGACCCGCCTGGGCAGCGAGACCTCATCTCTACAATAAATAAAAAAAAATCAGCCGGGTGTGGTAGCGCACGCCTGTAATTCTGGCTACTCGGAAGGCTGAGACGGAAGGATCGCCGGAGCCCAGCAGGCGAGGCTGTGGTAGCCGGAGCGGCCACTGCACTCCAGTGTGGGCGGCAGAGTGAGACTCCAACTCAAAAAAAAAAAAAGTATTCATATTCTCAGAAAATATGTATAGATATGCAGAACTTAAATATACACTACAGGTTAAAGATCTACTATTCCATCCTCAGCAATGATCGACAATATATAGGTTAATTATATTTGTTTACATTTTTATAAAATAACTAGGCACTTAAATAAGACAAAGTGCCTTGATGATACACTTTTAGTATGTGAAAAGAAACTCAGAAACCAGAATTCTAATTTGATTATACCTTTGATGAATGCAGAAAACTTTAATTACATCCAACAAATATTTTGGGAATCGAATCAAATCCCATTAAGTGAGTCTGCTAATTTTTCTTAAGTCACTGTACATATGTCTGTATATATAAGAACAACAACAAACAAACTAAAGTTTGGGGTCACGATGAATATATTTTAATCTAGTTTTAAGGCCTGGATATACAGATGGGCAGGAAATGGAACTGTACCAGGCATTTGGAGAACTGGCATCTGAATGAATTTGACTGTCAGACTCCTGTTCTTGACAGTCTATTAAATATCTATCCAAGAGAAACAAATGTGCAAGATGGTCTGATAATATGACTCTGTAATCAGTTAGGGTTTTCATAGAAAGAGGGGCATGGGTGGGAGGAGTATCAAGCTCTGCTCACCTAAGTCAGTCAATAGTTACTTTCAGTTCCTTGTGCCATGCTAAAGAGAAGATAATTTAAGTCCAACTTTTAAGAACTAATGAACAAAAAACTCACTAGGCTATTTCTTATAGATATCAAATGTCTGCTTTGCTGAAAAATAATGGTGGTGCCTCACATGGTGGGAGCAAAATTGTCTTTAAGAAGGCAGAAATAGATTAGGGGATTAAAGTGAAGCAGAGTCTCTGGTAATATGCCCTTTCTCCGTCTCTTCTGGATCAACTCATTAAGCAACTTGGCGAGACCGCATCTCTACAATAAATCAAAAAATCAGCCGGGCATGGTAGTGTGCACCTGTAATTCTGGCTACTCGGAAGGCTGAGGTGGAAGGATCGCCGGATCCCAGCAGGTCGAGGCTGCGGTGGCTGGGAGCGGCCACTGCACTCCAGTCTGGGCGACAGAGTGAGACTCCAACTCAAAAAAATAAAAAATAAATAAAAAAATAAAAAGTAGACTGGGATTCTAAAACAGCTAACTCCTTGATCACACAATAATTTTAAGAAAATTATCACATCTAACTGGATATTTCCTGATCAGCCTTAGTGGTAGGCAAAGATGGCATAAATTGCTATCTTGGCAGATAATTAATGCAGAGATCACCAAAATCTTCCTTAATAGGAACTGACTGCAGACATAGTGTCTTTCAGATGTCATTACTTATTAGAATAGCAATCATGCCACAGGTAAGAAATCAAATTTACAAACCACAATATAATGTCAAAGAGCCAACCTTCATATGCAAACATACGTACAGTGAGTGACTAGGTATATAGCAAACGATGAGAAGTTTCACTAGATGAGTTCTGAGGAAAGCTTCTATTCTCATAGTATTATTTAAACAGAGGTGTCTATGTACATCAAAAATATTATCAAATTAAAAAATCTAGTTTGGAGATTTCACATTTTATAATGAGTTATGTCTTTCATCAGGCATAACTCATTATAAAATGATACAATAACTTGCCTTGGATTGCTGTAAACTGATCTATATATATTTTGAGTTGAAGTCTCACTCCGTCACGCAGGCTGGAGTGCAGTGGCACACTCATGGCCACCCCAGCGTTGACCTTCTGCCTTAACCTTCCAAGTAGCTAGAACTACAGTTGCGTGCTACCACGCCTGGATAATTTTTTTTTTAATTGTAGAGACGAGATCTTGCCAAGTTGCCAGGGTTGTTCTCGAACCCGCAGACTCAGGCTCCCAAAGTGCTGGGATTATAGGTTGAGCCACTGAGCCCGGCCCTGATCAATATTTTAACATCAATAAAGTACAATGATAGGTGATATTAATCAGTGTTTATTCTTAGCAGCTACTTATCATTTTCTCATTTGTGCAATTATCCCATTTTCCAAATCTCAAATTACAGAAAAATGATACACCTTTCAGCAATTGTGTGTATGTTGGCTGGGAAGGCCAAAAAGATTGGCAAAGAGGGAGGAAAAAAAGCAGGGAGCTCTCTGCACGTCATGTTCCATGTTATCCATCTGAGATTTTGACCAGGTTCTGCCAGGTCTGAAATCCCGAGGTGCCAGGATTCAGTCCCAGCATATTCTGCCCTGGGAGGGAAGATCACCACCACCAAGACCACCACCAAGACAGCCCTGCCTTTCAGTATGGGATGGGGTGCCATCAGCTGCTTTGGGTTCCCTCTGGGTCCAGAAAGAGAACTTCGGGAGTCACTTCTACTGCCTCCAGTCCCAGGGGAAGCAACAGGCGAACTGAGGGAAAAATAAAGGAAAATGATTTAGATGAATAACCAGCTTCCTTCTAAGCTCTTTCACCTGAGGAGCTCAAAGCCTTTTACAAACTTTAATCCTTAGTCTCCGAGATAACTATGAATCGTTATTGCCCACTCTATAAATTGGTGTAATGAGGGATGGAAAGGTTAAGTGACTGGCTTGAGTCTCCAATGTAAGCCAGATACTCTGACTCCCATCCTAGTGCTCCAAATCCATAGGCATCACCAAGTCTCATCCTGTCATTTACCATACATAGCGTGTCTCAAGTATGTCCAAAAACATCTTAAGTGGCTTTGGGGAAATTTGGACTCTCGCTCAAGGTTCAAAAATGTGTGGTTTTATCTCACACAGCTATAAATTTAAGCTAGATAATTAGCCCAGGAGCAGCTCCTTGTGGAACTGATGTTGTCCGGCAACCTGGCTTTTCAGCACTAAACACATTCAGAACCCCAGAAATCTAGTTAGAGCAAGTAGGCATTTTTCTCTTTTACTGGCATAGTAGTAGAGCTCCTCAAAGGCCCAAACGCCAACTGTATAAAGAATGGGATCCTTATAGGCAGCCACTTGCCTTCACCATCTATTTGTACCTGTCATGTACCAGTCACAGTACATGGGACTTCTTTGCTTTGAGAGTGTGAAATCAAAGAAAAGATCATGGATTTCAGAAGCAAGGCAAAAACATTCAGGAGCCTCTCTGCCCCAAAGTGAAAAACCCCATAAAACAAGTCCAAAGAGTGTTTTGAGGCAATGGACATACTTCAGAGGCATCTGGCAGGTTCCTTTTGGTTCCTCTTCTCTGAGATTTGACAGCAAGCGACTCTGTGTGTCTGAGACTGCTGCAGTGCGCTCTGCTGCCCACTGAGCCTCTGCCAGCCGCTGGTTTTTCTTCAGTTCAGTTATTGTTTTCTGCTGTTCCTGAAGTTTCTTCTTTTGCTTCTCAATCAGTTGTTGCTGGGAGACATGGCGGTTGTGGAAATGACCCATGCAAATAGGTTCTGTTTTCTGGCTGGTGGCTCCAAGCTTCGCATTTCCACCAGGCTGTCGAGAGGGCTCAGCATCTGGGGTCTTGTGCTGCTTCCTGTCAGGTGGATTCAGGGGGACATTCTGAAGAGGACCTTGCAAGTTGCCCTTTGTTGTTCTTCCTAGGGTAGGACTGGGCATACAACCATTGCTCCCCAAGGGAGGCTCTTCCCACAAAGGGGCCAAGGCAGTCACCTAAGAGAGAAGGAGCATGTTATAGCTCAACTACATAAAGGACTGTGCTGAGGAGATCCAACAGTCATGTAGTCAGGATTGTTTTGTTTAATGAGGCAACTGCCCTTCACCTCTGGTAGAGTTGTCCTGTGGTCCAGGCCTGGCTACTTCAGAAGCCACCAGCCTTGGCTATGTGAGCCACTCTTAAAGTGTTCACTACTGTTCACCATGAAAACTGGGTGGGAGAATGCCTACAACTGAATTGCCATGGGCCAGGACATTTCCAATAGAAAAAACATTTTCTTATAAATTCTTAATTTGAGCCGGGCTCTGTGGCTCAGCCTGTAATCCCGCGCCTTTGGGAGGATGAGGTGAGTGGATTGCCTGAGCCTGCAGGTTCGAGACTCACCTGGGCAGCGAGACCTCATCTCGACAATAAATCAAAAATTCAGCCGGGCGTGGTAGCGCGCCCCTGTAATTCCGGCTACTCAGAAGGCTGAGGTGGAAGGATCGCCGGAACCCAGCAGGTTGAGGCTGCGGTGGCCGGGAGCAGCCGCTGCACTCCAGTCTGGGCGACTGAGTGAGACTCCAACTCAAAAAAAAAAAAAAAAAAAAAAAAAATTCTTAATTTGGACAGTTCATTTATGAATTAGGTAAGATTACTCCAGCTATATATAATGGGAATTTTAATATGCCATGAATTGACTCTGAATTTTGCAGAAACTTGAAAATATTGTGGCAAAGGATGTATTTTCTCAAGGATGTTTGAAAACTAAAGATTGCCTTTACAAATCAATAATAGTTCTGTTCTTTCGGTGCCTCTCCTACCACTAATTTACATTAATCATATGCCACAGTGACAGGGTATTTATTTATTTCAGTATCAAGGCCTAGTTTAAAGCCTAGCTACAGTTCTCACTATTCCTGAACTCTCTATTAATGAGAGATATTTGGAAGCCCAGGATAACTGGGCAAATATCTGCATTATATAAGAATAATGCTACCTAGTAATATTTTGCATTAGCATTAGCATACAGCTTAATTGTTTTCAAAGCTTGATCACATAAATCTCATTTAATAGACTGAGGTAACTTACTCAATTATAAGTTCCATACAGAGGGAAAGGAAACGATACTTTTCATTCAGAAAAACTTACTTTAGCCAAAATAACGTCAAGTTAAAATGTCCATTCTAGAATGGTTTGATTGCATGGTCTAAGATCTGACCAGTTTTTATTCTACCATCTGTAGTGGTATAAAGAGAAAAATACTATAATCTATCTAATAACAGAAGCTTCTAGCTCTAACAGAATGCCATTCTCAGGGACTCAAAAATTTTTTCATGATGATATAAATGCTTTCTATAGACTTAGCTGAGGTGAAAGTATGATATATGGAAACTCTGACATGTTAAAGACTTTTTAAAGTAAGCTTTTATTCCTGAAATGTCAGTGGAACACTTATTCATGAGAACACCTGCTTAAGTAATTTAGTATCAAGCAGAGTATATGTTTTAGGCTCTTTTAAACCTTGTGAATAATGACACATTATTAACCCAGCAAGATTGTGTAAAAGCCTTGAGTAAGGCAACAGGATTTCTTTTGGATCATGATAACATTTTAAGGTGAAAATAAGAGAATGAAAGAAAAACTTAAGGGTACAGATTGTACTTAATAGAATAAGAGTGAATAGTCTAGCTTAATTAGAGAAAATCACCTATTAGCTAACTGATAATTTTGAAAAATTTCAAGGTACAATATGTGTGTTCTTAGTACATGAGTTCCTATGATTGTAAAACTAATGAGCATCTAAGTAAAGATTTTATATTTTCATTTGTTCATGTTTAACTCTACACTCTAGAAAAAGATTCATTTATTCAGTAACCTACAGAGTCCATTGTAACCCTATATTTTCATGTGCTCTATTTTTTACAATATTATCCTTACTTGATAAAATCTTTTGTTCTTGATTTCAGAGATTTGGAGGCTTTTTTCTTGAGTCTAAATATATATTGTAATTTTTCTGTTTTGCACAGGAAAAAAATACTTTCTGCTGACTTTTTTTATTTAAGGAAAATAGCAGTGGAAGTCTGCAAGGTGAAAGGTTCCATATAGCTATTTCTTAAGATAGAAGGCTCTCTTGGGTCTCAACAGAGACAAAATTATCTGACATAAACATAAATAAAATGCCTAGGGGAAGGGACCAAAATGTTATATAAGTTCCAATAAGCATGCTCACAATCCCCCTTTGTTGAGAGAATAAGCTTAAATTAAAAACAGCCTATTTGCTAGCAGTAATCAGGGTAAAAAGCAAGACTGAGGACCCTCCAGTGCACAGTTTAATTTTACATGTCTGAGTTAAGTACTTAACAGCATTTCATAAAGGGTGGTGGAGGACGTAGATCTTTCCCAAAAGGCTTTCTAAACATGACAAGTACAACGAGGAAAGAAAAAACTGACAAGATTGACTTTATAAAAGCTTAGCAACTGTGTATGGTACCAAACACCATAACTAAACCAAAGAGACACATGACAAAATAGAAAAAAATGTCTGCAACATATATAATAATAAAAGCATCAATAGTCTTAAAAATATAAAGAACTCCTATAAATAAGAAAAAGATATGTAATCAAATAGAAAAATGTACAAAGGGCATGAAGAGACAAGTCAATATGTATCTGTATCTATCTTTCTGCATTCATATATAGAGATTATCTATCTGTCTATCTATCCATTCATCTATCTATCTATAGTCACTTAATGGCAGGGATGTACTTTGAGAAATGCATGGTTAGGTGATATTGTTGGAACATCATAGTGTACTTATACAAATCTAAATGGAACAGCCAACTACACACCTAGGTTATGTGGAGTAGCCTATTGCTCCTAGGTTACACACTTGGACAGCATGTTACTGTGCTGAGTACTGTAGGCAACTACAACCAAATGGCAAGTATTTGTGTATCTAAACATAGAAAATATACAGTAAAAATACAATATAAAAGACTAAAAATGGCACACCAGTACAGGACCCTTAGCATGAATGAAACTTGCAAGACTGGAAGACAGGACCCTTAGCATGAATGGAGCTTGCAAGACTGACTGAGTCAGTGAATGAACAATGAGTGAATGAGAAGGCCTGGGACATTACTGTATACTACTATAGACTTTATAAACACTGTACACTTAGGCTACACTAAATTTATAAAAACATATTACTTTTTCTTCAATAATAAATTAACCTTAGCATATTATAACTTTTTTGCTTTATACATTTTTATTTCTTTTTGCTTTTTGATTCTTATAACAATACAGCTTAAAACACAAACACACTGGGCAGCTGTACAAACATATTTTCTTTATACACTTAGTCTTTAAGCTTTTTTCTATTTTTACTATTTCTTTAATAATTTTTAAACTTTTTTTGTTAAAAACTGAGACACAAACATACACGTTGGCCTAGGCCTACACAGGATCAAGATCATCAAGAAATCACTTAGGGGTAGGCTTGGTGGCTTAGCCTGTAATCCCAGCACTTTGGGAGGCTGGGGCAGTGGCTTGCCCTAGCCCATGGGTTCGAGACCAGCCTGGGCAACTTGTCAAGACCTTGTATCTACAATAAATTAAAAATTAGCCGGGCATGGTAGTGTGCACATGTAGTTCCAGCTGCTTGGAAGACTGAGGCAGAAGGATCACTGGAGCCCAGCAGGTCGAGGCTGCGGTGGCCAGGAGCATGCCATTGCACTCCAGCCAGGGCGAAGGAGTGAAACTCCAACTCAAAAAAAAAAAAAAAGTCACTTAGGCAACAGGAATTTTTCCACTCCATTATTATCATATGGGACTACAATCATATATGTACCAAAACATTGTTATGTGGTACATGACTGCATATCCAAAATAAAAATGATTAACCTCACTAGCAATTAAAAAAATGTGTATGTTGAAGCAATAATAAGATGAAAATAGAACATGCATTCTATTTTTAGTTATTGTCCTAAGTAAATTATGGATGTGTGCAAAGATTTCACCACTAGGATATTCACGGATACATTGTTTACAATAGTGGCAAACTGGAAAAAATCTTGAAATCCAGCAGCAGAGGATTTAAACAGATTGCATCTTATGATTCATTATTGAATATCATGTAGCCATTACCAAATGAAGGCACAGAATGGTAGTCCCTAAACAGGGGCATGTATTAGGTTCACCTGTGGAACTTAAAAAAAAAGTATGGTGGCTCAAGCCTGTAATACCAGCACTTTGGGAGGCCAAGGCGAGAGGACTGCCTGAGCTCAGGGGTTCAAGATCAGCCTGGGCAACTTGGTGAGACCTTGTCTCTACAATAAATCAAAAATAAGCCGGGCGTGGTAGTGCATGCCTATAGGTCCAGCTACTTGAAAGGTTGAGGCAGAAGGATCGCCTGAGCCCAGTAGGTGGAGGCTACAGTGGCCATGAGCACTGCACTATAGCCTGGGCGACAGAGTGAGACTCCAACTCAAAAAAAAAAGTATAGGTGCTTCACACCCAGAAATTCTGTTTCAGTAGGTCTGATTTGAGGTATACTCTCAGTTGAGAACTACTGTTGCAAAAGTATATGCAGCGACACAGAAAATTTTCATGTTATATTGTGAAAATGCAAAAAATAAAAAGCTTTTTAGAAAAACATGATAATTACATTAGTATTAAGAAGAAAAAAACATAGTCTTCCTTTTCCTGAATTACGGCAGACTAGATTTCTTCCATGACCTGACTAAAGAAAATTTTTAAAATAAATAAAATATTAAAAGAGACAAATTTGCATATGCCTGAATAGAAAAAAGACTAGCTAGCTATAGTCCAACATGTTATTAGTGTTTATCTACAGATGACAGAATTATAGACTATTTTTCTTTTTGCTCTGTGATTTTTCTCCTACCAGATTTCTGTAATTAGTACATATGGCTTTTCTTATTAGAAAAATAAAAATTTAAAATTCCCTTCTTAGAAGTCACAAGCTCATTTATAAAGGAAATGTCTGAAGAGCAAAAAAAAAAGTTCAAGAGTTATAGACAGTGCTTTATCTGTCTGATAGGAGAATATTCCACTTCGTTGTTTTAAATTCCCTATGTTATGTCCCTATTAACATCCGATGACACCAAAGTTTATATGTGCTTATAAAATGAAGATTTGGTTCAAGGAAATAATCACTGTCCAGAGGTAACCTTTGTGTAGTGTAGCAGCTCTAATCTTTTGATAGCCTAGACAAGACAATGTGACATTGGCTGACATATTACCTATAAAAGTGCAAGGCTCAAATGCAAGCATTTACTAAGAAGGAAGACCAAACAAAGGAAACACAGTGTAGATTTCCATTCCTTACCGGTGGCCCCATCACAACTGTTGCCTCGTCAAGTGGACTGATGCCTGATGACCCATTTGTACTGAGTTTCCCTAGTGATGCTGCTTTCAGCAGCGCATCCATTTTTCTCTTGGTTTCCTCCTTTGTCCAAGCCAGCTCTCTCTTCAGGAGCTCTGTACCATGCCAATGCTGCCATTCTGTAAAGCAGTGTTGCAGAACTTGTTTCCGGTTATACTCAGTGGCCAGTTGTTGTTTTCTAAACAGCAAAGCACTTCCATTAAAATAAAGACGCCATTTACAGTTTGTTAATTGATAATATAAATAAAACACAAGTCCAAAGAAGTCCCAGAAGTGCTCCATCTTAGCTTCAGCTTCACCTTTTATGTTATGCTAAATGGGATTATTATAAATTCCCTACTGCAAAGGATCTCCTCAACAAGGTGTAGGCACCTCAACTCATTACCTTCAAGAAGAAAGAATTACCATTCTGTCTCTCATGTCACAAAGGCATATTAAGGTTTTTTGATTACCATAAAATAGTTTCTGACAGCTTTTGGTGAGGAAGGAACAAAAAGAATAGGTATATAATTAACTTTTTTTAAAAGCATCATCACAGCACCATAAGTAACAACCTTTAAAAGATGAATGCATGAAGGAGAGGTTCAGTCATGTGTGGAAATCTAAGACAAGAGGTTTGCAAGAAAGAAAAAGAAAAAAAAGGATACCACTTAACAAGTAAATTGTCAATAATTAAGTATAGGACTGATAAAAGTCGAAGTAAAACTATGAGGGTGGATCTTGTGAAAAAAGAACTGATCAGGCAAAGGACTGCTAAAGAGAAGGACTCATTTACCAAACGTTTGAACTAAATGTGTGACTGCATGGAGAAGATACTTGCTAAACATCAGATGTGTGAAAGGCAAAGACAAACACTTGCTCCCATGGAACTCAATTATCTTCTAGATCTTTCTAAGGAAGAGCTCCCTTTGGTTCCTGGAAACTTTATAAATGTTTACAAACTTTATAAACATGCCTGAGTGGTCAGGAAGTGGTGTCATTGCCAGCCACATTCCCTTTCCAATGGGAATCTCCACTAGGAGACACTTTGGTGGCAACCAGTCGAGAATTCCAGTATGGAGGTCTCAGAGATCTATCTGTATGTGGATGGTTATTATGTTGAAGAAGTGAGCTGTGAGCTTAGAACTACTTAGACATCAAGGATCAGTTTTGAGGTTCAAAGTATAATTCTGTTTAGAGACACACACAGAGACACACACACACACACATTTTTGAGTTGGAGTCTTACTCCGTCGCCCAGACTGGAGTGCAGTGGCACACTCATAGTCACCCCGGCATCGACTTGCTGGGCTCCAACGATCCTTCTGCCTCAGCCTTCCAAGTAGCCAGAATTACAGGCACGCGCTACCACGCCCGGCTATTTTTTATCTTATTGTAGAGACAAGGTCTTGCCAAATTGTCCGGGCTGGTCTCAAACCCACAGGCTCAGGCAACCCACTTGCCTTTGGTCTCTCAAAGTGCTGAGATTACAGGCTGAGCCACCGAGCCCTGCAAACATATTTTTTTATCTTGTAAAGATGACTCATATAACTTCTCCATAACCCTGTTTGCATATCCATTTCTCCTAAACATATATAATGCCTAATTCTCCTTACGTACTCTTTGGGGTCATATCAAGAAAAACATAAAATTCTCAAGTCAGTGAGTCAGGAGATCATTTCCACAGTTCTTAAATGCCACCTACAGTACTTACTGCCACCTATAGCAAGGAAAAATGTTACATTGTGACTCAATATACAGGTTTAAATGTGTGTGAAACAAAAATATATATAACTGAAACATTCTATTCTAATCTATTCTATATCTCTTTTAAAAAAAGCAACTCTGCCAACAGTATATTTCATTATATTTAATTGCTTCCTTCTAATGCATTGATAGATACTCAGTAAATACTTGGTGATTGCTTATTTGTGGTTTTTGTTATAAAAGTATAACACTAGATTTTCTCCATGGCCTGACTAAGAAAAATTTTAAAAGTAAATAAAATATTTAAAAGAGACAAATAGGTAGTAATAAATGTTTATTTGTAATACGTAATATTTTACTTTTATAGACATAAACTAAATAATATGAGACTTTATAACCTTGAAATACAAATTTTAGAAGAAATGAGAATAACAAATAGCAACATAGGTAAGAACACAGCTCCAAAAATATCAGTGTATAAATAATGAAATGAGTAAAAAATCATACATTTTCACAGGATAGAAGATGTCTGTTGCTCTGTCTGATTAATGTGAAATTCTATTTACATCAGTCTGCTCAGGAAGAGGAGTGTGAAATTTACCTTATATATTAATTTATGTTTTTTACAGCACAAACAGCCAAAAGCAGCACTGGGTTTTGACAGTAAGGGAGATTATTTGAATACAATGAGAAAGCAAAGAGAAGAATATTTCTGTAAT
The DNA here is from genome assembly GCA_027257055.1 of Cephalopachus bancanus. NCBI lineage: Eukaryota > Metazoa > Chordata > Mammalia > Primates > Tarsiidae > Cephalopachus > Cephalopachus bancanus. The sequence continues at coordinate 11,009,816 of JAPVLO010000022.1, read as the reverse complement.
TATAACAAAACAAAAAAATAAGAAAATGAGTAAAAAATGCATGTTTACTGTAGTGCTTACAGTGTACTCTACAATGGTAAAATGGGGGATTCGATAAGATATCTGTATTTGTGGGCTGAGGCAGAAGGGCAGAAGCACAGAAGCGTGGGATCCAGAGACAAGGCTGGTTCCTCTCTTGCTTCCTCACATTCACTTCTGCAGAGTGACAACACTCCATATAAGCCAATTTCTATACTTTTATTTAAAAACGTAAAAGAGCCGGGTTTAGTGGCTCAGCCTGTAATCCCACACCTTTGGGAGGCTGAGGTGAGTGGACTGCCTGAGCCTGCGGGTTCGAGACCCGTCTGGGCAACTTGGCGAGATCTCATCTCTACAATAAATAAAAAAAATCAGCCGGGCGTGGTAGCACACGCTTGTAATTCCAGCTATTTGGAAGGCTGAGGTGGAAGGATCGCCGGAGCCCAGCAGGTGGAGGCTGCGGTGGCCGGGAGCGGCCACTGCACTCCAGTCTGGGCGACAGAGTGAAACTCCAACTCAAACAAACAAACAAACAAACAAAAAAACATAAAAGACACTTAAAAACATAAATATTTTTGAAACTGAAAAATGACTTAAATTTCTTAAAACTTTAGTCAGATGCAATTTAAATTAGGTATGCTTACCTAAAGAAGTGGTTTCAGACATAGATACCTGATAATCATAAAGTGAAAGGCAGAGTTCCCTTATCAAGAACAGACTGTCCCCATATGCTAGCAAGCTGAAATAAGGAAATTTCTAGTAAGAGTATATAAACTGATTATCACAATTATATAACTGCATGCAGAGAAAGGCTGCCTCTGTTTATCTAAGAATACAAAATACAAAAAGTTTAAATAGGAATTTAAGTATGAACTTTGCTGTCAAGGATCAACACCTCAACCTGACAGTGATTGGTGCATGCTAACTAGATATGGGATACTGGGCAAGCAACTGAAAGTTTCTAAGCTGCAGATTCATCCTCAAAAATGATGTCAATAAGTCCCACTATACTGCCTCTCCTACAAGTTTGTTTTTTTTTTTTTTTGAGAATTGAGTTAAATAGGAAGGAAAAAAAACCTTGAAAATATAGAACAAAATCTACATGTAAGATAATAATACTGTATTAGGACAAGACTACTAGGTATCTAAAAAGTACTTGAATTTTTAAAGGCAAATGAGAAATGATAAATAAGCACATACTAGTGATCTGACTGAGTGCTGAAATCTGATACAGATCATTAAAAAGCAGTGACATGAACAGTTACATTTGGGATGAGCAGGTCTAGCAGGAATAGGAATGAAAATAAGCTTGTGCATTCGGTAGCACCAGGTAGCTTCAGGGAAAAAGTGGAAGATAAGATGATTCTGTTTAAAAGAAGTTTTAAAGTGAGCCAGGCAATGCAAGTCTGGTCTTCTTGCCTGTCTGGCAAAAATGTCAGGAGCATTACTAGCTACAGGTACCATGGGGCTACTGGCTGCTCCCCTGCATACCCAGGTGAGCACAGAGGGAAGGATAATTGAACATGATTGGCAGATGCACTCCATAAATGACTGCCCCAAAGAACACTGAAATTAGGAGTACTGGAAATGGGAATGTCTGACAGTCTATTTTCAGTTCAGCCTCACTCCCCCTCCGTACTCCTGGGTGAGCCTGGTAGGTTCACCCTGACCTGTTCCTACACAAGCCTGACTCTCTACTAGTTTATCAGTATTCCCCTACACTGAAAAATGCCCTCTTCTGCTTGACCACAGACTGCCTCTCTCATGGGACCCATGAATTCCTATTTTTAAAAAGCTTCCCAAAGGATTATAATGAATGATAGCCAAGTCTACATCACTCCTAAGTATTTATCTTATGGTGTCTTTTGTTGCAATTATTTTTAGTATTTGGATAAAATTTTTTAACTTCTCCACTTAGACTGAAAACTCCTAGAAGGTAACAATGTTTACTACTTTTTTTCTCATGCTACACCTAGTACCTAGGAGAGGATCTAGTATATAGTAAGTATCAGGTAAGCTAGTTGACTGAGTAAATTTATTCCATCAGACAGAATAAATGAGTGAACAAATGAATAACATGGTTTGAGGAATGCCAACTATTCCTTTTTCAGTAAGCCATCATCCTGCCATCATCCCAAATCCTGCCAACTATTCCTTTTTCAGTAAGCCATCATCCCAATTCAGGGTCAGTTTTTTCACTTGAAAAAATTGTCTGCTACAATACCCTCAAATTCCTGTCAAATTCCTGTTACTTCCATTTTGGCACTGTGTCCAGACAATGCCTGTTAAAGTAGAAATAAATTTCCTAGGAGGGACAACATATCAATTGAGGATTACTATAACAAAGAATGAGGAGCTTGAGAGACAAAGGGAAGAAATAAAAGCATGTTCCAGGAAAGGCCCAGAGCACTGGTACAAGAAAGGGTAGGATTAAAGACTCTATGGAGGTAATTCAGGGCGCTTCCCGGGAAAGAACTGAGACATCTGGGAAGCAGGGCTCAGGAAGGGGTGACAGAAGACCTTGAAAACAAACCCTGCTTTTTTTCTAGTGTTGTCTGGGGCTGGCTATAAATTGTCAGGGAGGACGGGGAGAGGGGGAATGGAGGATCTGGAACCAACTCTTAAAAGTGAACATGCTGACGACATTCAATACCACCATGTCAAAGGGTCTAACTTAATGAGTCTACAATTTTGTGCATTACTCAAGTAAGTGAATTCTCAGGGTTTGGAAGTAATTGTAAATGTTGAAATTATATCACCACATTGACATAATTTGAAATTTTATAAAACCACCGCTATAACTACTTTTAAAAGAAAAGAGATGAAAAAAAGAGTGACCACAATTCCTATAAGATGCATTTTTAGAAGAAATAAGCGGATGAACTCTTGGAGTGGAGGTGAGACTCTGAGCACAGGCTCAATTTAAAAAGATGATTGCTAAATTATGAATAATAAGAGAGAGATTTGTGGTTGCTCCAGAGAGGAAGTGGGAAGGATAGAAAGAAAAGAGGGAGCCGGGCTCGGTGGCTCAGCCTGTAATCCTGCGCCTTTGGGAGGCTGAGGTGAGTGGATTGTCTGAGCCCGCGGGTTCGAGACCCGCCTGGGCAGCGAGACCTCATCTCTACAATAAATCAAAAAATCAGCTGGGCGTGGTAGCGCATGCCTGTAATTCCAGCTGCTTGGAAGGCTGAGGCGGAAGGATCGCCGGAGCCCAGCAGGTCGAGGCTGCGGTGGCCGGGAGCGGCCACTGCACTCCAGTCTGGGTGACAGAGTGAGACTCCAACTCAAAAAAAAAAAAAAAAAAAAAAAGAGGGGAAGGAAAAAACCCCAGAAATGCTGGCCAGTCCCTCTGCATGGAAAACAGTCCAGTGAGGGGAAACCCCAGGTGGCAAAAACAAATGTGGGTGCGAGAGCAAGAGGGTGAGGACACAGCTGACATCTGAGTGACAAATGTAACAAATGGCTTCAACAGTCAGGTGAATCCACAGAATCACCTGTGTTTTATCAATCTGGTAAGAGTTAAGTTTCTACAATGAGTAACCCACTATAATAAATGCTCTCTCCTATCCTATGAGCTCACTGTTTAGAAAGGATGCTTGAAAACTCTATCAAGTTCAAGTTGCAAGAGAGGAAGCAACTGAGTTCTTCATTTACTTTCTGACTTGATTATTATTCAATAAGTATGTATTTGGTGTCCATTGAGGCTACTATTAGCTTTGTGACCTTGAGTCATTTATTTTCTCTGAGCCTTACTTTTATCACTTGTAAAATGAGGGGCTGAATCAGATGATCCTTGAGAGGTCTTCTTGTGCTAGGGGTTTTTTTTTTTTTTTTTTTTTGGCTCTAACACTTTATAGTAAAAAATTATTATAAGTTAAATATTTTCTAACTCTGGCAGTTTTAAAAAGTTTAGTACCCATTCTGGACATTTAAAAATAGACACCTGAAAATAATTCACAGATACAAGACAAAAAGTTCTGAAATCTTTTTTTAAAAAAATTGGCACATCATGCTATTATGAAATCTCTATTTAGTGCTTTTATATTTAAACAGTTTAATTGGAATGGAATCTTAAATTCTCCAGAGTTTTCTTACACAAGTTTCTTCTAGCATGTAAATCTCATAGGCCACTTTTAACTTCAACATCTCAGGTTCCACTAACTTTATGCCCTCACTCACATTGCTTCCACTTTACAGCAACTCCCTTTCCCTTCTTTGTTCAGCAAATCCTGCCAACGATTCCTTTTTCAGTAAGCCATCATCCCAATTCTTGATATCAATCACTAGGTCCTGAGACTTTGGAAATAAACTATGGGAGAGTTTTCTAGATTGGCCTCTTTTCTCCCCCCTCACTGCAGGAAAGGAGGAAATTGACCAGGTCACCCTCCTGCTTAAAAACCTCTGGCATTCAGGCCTTTCAGAAGTTGATGAACTTGACAACCACATGCTTGATAGTCTCCAGCCAATCCAGATGACTACACTTCATGCCATCATTCCAGTCTCCCCATCTCTACCTAAATAGGAACATCCTATTTACCATGCAGGGCCCAGATCAAGATGCATCTTCTTGATGAAGGCTTTCCTGGCATTCTTTGAGAGCCTCCTTGGCCACAGCTACACATCCCTCTGCCATGTTCTCAGCAGCAGATGGGGATGTATTACTCAGTTTACAATACTACTCAACACCTGTACTGCCTCTAGATCTTGTTTCCCCCATAGAACTGTGAGTTTTGAGGACAGTGGGCCATGGAGCAGTCTCTGGGACCTGATGCTGTCACAGGATCGCACAGCTCCAGGAGGTGTCATGCCCTTCTATGTAACAATACTTCCATCTACCATTCACTCAATTTTTTAAAAATCCTCAATGAATGACAGAATTACTGGTAGAGAAGTGATTATGCATAAGAACACGAACTTCCCCTTTGCCCCAAATAAACAAATGATTTCTTCTACATCTATCATTTCAACTCAAGAATGAAAAGTTGAACTTGGAAATGAGAAGAAGAAAATTATTTAATTTTAAGATGATGGACTAAAGAAAGCCTCACTTGAAGACAGAATTCTGTGTCATTCATAGGTGTAAGATGAAACTGATACAAAGTTATGAAAACCCTCTAAATAAGGTGTGGAACAAAAGACAGTAGAGTAGGAGGAATCACTCTTGGCAGGTCCGCCCTCGCAGATGGATGTTCCTGTGTCACTAATTAGCATTCTATGTACAGACAGTGATTTCTATCAATGAGAACTATTGGTATATACTCATAAACCAAACCCCCTCTTCTGAATGTTTGATGGTTCAAGGTGTAATGTTTCTACACCAGAAGACAAAGGAAAATTCCAATACTTGCTTCCTTTAAGGAAAGAAAATCATGCATATTAGTATAGTTTATTTTGTTTTTGGAGACAGGGTCTCACTGTGTTGCTCAGGCTGGCTTGAACTGCTAGGCTCAAGCAATTCTCCCACCTCAACCTCCTGAGTAGCTAGGATTACAGGAGTGAACCACAGAACCTGGCTAGAACATTTTAATCAAATTATTTTATTTGCTCATAATTTTCAGTTAAAATTTTCTAGTTTGAAATGTAACATGGAAAAACTGTGACTACCATACTTTTTAAGTGGATAAGATAATCCAAGTCAGCATTTTAAAAGTTTATTTCTGGATTCTTCAGAAGGAAAATATCTTAGGTAAACATACCAGAAGGATTTTCACAGTATAAATAATGGTACCTGTTTTCTTCTCTAAGATCATTTTCCAAAGCTTGAGTCTCCCGCACCAACTTCTGGGATCTTGTGTAATCTCTCCAGACCCTCAGGACCTTCAGTTGAATCTTCCAGTCAGACAGGGTCCCAGCTTTCCCCAGCTTAATCCTATGATCAAGAATCAGCTTGTGCCAGGCAGAGAAATACCGCTTTTGACACTGTAGTGGAAACATTTGGAAAATCACAGCCCATCAGCACTAGTTTTATATTATCTAATATCGAGAGTCATCTCCTCAGATTTCTCCCTTACACTTTTTAAAACAAATCTAGGAATTGTTGTCTTAATGGAAGGGAACAGAAAAAACACAATTACTTTATAATAATTCAAGTCATGCGATTGAGGCATTCTCAGCCTCACGACTTAAAATACTTAATTCCCATCATAAAGCACCAGTCTAGGGGGAGTTGGAATAACAAGTCACATCTAAGATATGAACTAAGGGGCTTGTTTGAGAAGCTTGAAAGCCTGCTTCCAACGTGACCTCCCTTGCCAGGCTGTCTTGGAGACTAAAACCCCAACCACTTAATTCATTCCTGTTACTGACATCACTGATGTCCTATACAAGCAAACATGGAAGATCCCATGAAGATGGAATGGGGTCTCTGGTCCCTGAGAATAAGAGAGCTAAAAACAACTTCAGGTGGGCTATCACTGACAGTATAAGGGACTTAGTGAGCCTAAAGAGACTAGATGTTCAGGATGCCTGTAACTTCCCACAATATGCATCATCTGACAGCAAATTAGCCAAGGTCTACCAACCCTAAGGATGTCTCCAGAGTAGTACTTTACTCATGGATCCTAGACTAAGAAAATCACTGAGACCTAGTCCTTGCCTCCTTCTATCCTGTCAGCAAACTTTACGTTCCTTCTAGACCAATTTACTTTCAGTTCTCAGCCCTAACACCAACTATGCTAATTCACACTTTCCTACCTATGTTCAAACTGATTTCTCTCTCCTTTTCTGCTCACTCTCTCTCCCTGACTGCTTCAGGAGTCAGGGCTCTCAAGAACCCCTCCTATTACCAACTCCTCTCCCTACATGTAAGTGCCCTCCACTGTGTTTCCAGAGCAATCTATGCTTTATTCAGTTAAAACACCTGTCACACTATATCATAATCACTGGTGTGCTGATTTCCAGTAGACTGTGGGCCTCCTGAGAGAAGGGAATAGCTTCCATAAATGGGAATGGCAAATCTGAGAGTGGTATTGAGTATGAAGAACATAAAAACAGAAAGTAACCTCTACAAAGTGATTTCGTAGGAAGTATGGGGAATACTGATGACCAGTCCCAAGGACTTGGCAGCTTTATCGGGGCCAGATTTAGTGCTATTCACTTCTTCCTTCTTTGTAAAAATACTTAACTTACACTGTTTCAACATTTACTAAGTACTCACCTCTGTGTTTGAATTTGGGAATGCTGAACAAAAGTGTTTAAGATATAATCTCTACTTTTGAGAGCTTATAGGAGAGAGGATATATAAATAAAAGACCAATAGCATAAAGAAACATATGCTAGAAATCTTAGAAACAGCCCATTTGACGAGAAATGTTTTCTACACAGGGTATCAGTTATATTCCCGTTTAGACAAACTATACATATTATTTATGGTAATTTCTCATTAGGAGAAACCATGGCACACTTTAAAAAGCCCTTTCCATATGTCCAATGAGGACACATTTTCTAGACCTTTACTTAGATACCTTGGACGGAAGGATGAAAGGAAAGAAGGGTAGGAAGGAGGGAGGAAGGAAGGAAGGAAAGGAGACTTGAATACTGGATATGCCTTTAGTCATAACCAGAAGACACATTCCTGCCCAGTTGAAGGGGCATGGCTTTTGCATTATTTGTTTTTGTTCCACAAAATACAGCATGAAAAAAAAAAATGGCACTAACTCGCATGTCACAGTCAAAAGAGTATATCCAGTGTCTATTTGCCACATTCATTTAAGAGATTTCTCTTGAATGACTTGGTGAACTATTCTATGCATAGCTATCTCTAATTTTAACTCCTGGATTATTTATAATGGTGAAATAGTACAAACATAATCCCCTTGACAGTAATAACACTATTAATAGTGTTGTCAGATTTCTATGTTCCTCTTCTTTGTAAAGTTCAAAACACCTTATATGTACCATTTTGTTAATTTTTAGGCCATTATTATAAAATAGAGATTGTATATGTTACTGTGGCTTACCTCACTAAGCTAAAACTTCAAGTAGAGAAAGGCTTAATGAGTCAATTCACAAACTAAAGAGTTAGTGGTATTGCTAAAACTAAAACAAACATTTCAGCATCCTGATGACTCTCTTTTATTAGGCAAAAAGACTCCTATAAAAAAGAAGGACAAATTCTTTGCTTTTTTTTTTTTTTTTTTTTTTGGTAATGAAATAAAACTCTATACATAATGTACCATGGGAAAAAAGCATTGGTTAGAAACATTTGAATTTAGGAGGAGAAATTTTGAGTTTTTAAATTCAGGGGTGACTGGGATTGGCAGTTGAAGGAAACTGCCAGGGGAGGGAGGGGCACACCTCATCAACAAGGGTACCCGTATAATGAACATTTGTATACCTAACCCTGAATTGTACCCCACATCTTTAAAATAAAAAATATAAAATATAAATAAATAAATTCTCTAATCAATATATTTATTTAAAAATACTTAGGTTGTGACCCTGAGAGCAAAATGATTGGTGTTAAAGGTCTATAGTTTAGTTTTACTACACAAGTTAACAACAGCCAAGTGACAGACTCGACAGCAACTGCTTCCTTAAAATTGACTTGCTATTGGTTTTTTATTCCTGCTGCTCAAAAAAGCAGTCCCATTAAAATTTAAATAACAAAATAAAGTATGAATCAAGAATAGCAGCTTAGTTATTATTGATTCATAGCAATCATTATTCAGGTAAGCAGGAGTCTCATAAGTGTGCTTGGAAGAAAATATTTGGGAAAGGAATATACTCTGTCTCATCGTCTCTGGAAGATAATGGTAGCTCTCTGTTAAGGGACGAAAAGTGGCATCCTTCCACAGACATGAACTATTTATTCTTTCTATTCCTCCCTCCCCCAGCTTACTCCTGGCTGCTCCCAGTCTGCTTCTCTTCTTTAGTTCTACTCTGGAACTATAATAATACTTTATCCCTTTGCTCTCTAAAACAAAAAGTCATATTTAAAACCACAACTGAGTTAGAAGACGAATACATTCTGTTGAAGCCAGGAGAACTTAAAATTTTAACTAGTTAGGTAAACAGTCAGACTTGCTTCCATTTCTTTCCCAATTCATTTATTTGTACACCATGTATTTATTTCTAATAAATTTTCTAATTATCATGTATTCTTTTCTAATTTCTACTATCTCTTTATCACAGTATGTGGTTATAATTAAGGTTTGATATAGGTAAAGAAAATAAGAAAATCATGATGGGGAAAGCTTTTCCTAAGCACATAGCTACAAGGGGGCACCTAAAAATAAATACTTTTTTTTGGAGGGTGGGCCCCATAGTACAGGTTTCCCCTACTAGTAACCCACTGACATCAGCGTACCAACTAGTATTGTTGTGAGAGGCTATGTTTGGCTTCAGTAAAGTTTTTTGGAGATTCTTTCAATACATTTGCCCATTTCAAATTATTTGATTTACGAGCGCACCTGCCCACCCTGCACTGAGTGTTCAACAGTTTTTGTCCCAAACAGCATGACTCCTGTGCCCCACCCTCCCTATTCACCTGATCTCACCCTGAGTGACATTTTCTGTTTGTTTCCCCAATGAAAAAAATCCTCAAAGGGAAACATTTTGCCAAAGCAGAAGAGGTGAAACAAAAAACTGCAGAAGCACTAAAAGGCATCAAAATTGATGAGTTCAAAAAGAGTTTTGAGCAATGGAAAAAGCATCTCTATAGTGTAATGCATCAGAGAGTACTTTGAAGGTCACTAAAGTTTAAACATGTAAGAATAAATACACAATTTTTTTATAAATTCCGGTTGGGGGGGTTTCTCTTATATAATAATTTCTAAAATAAAATACTACAAGGTAAGATTTGGGTAGTTTTACAGTGAAATGGTTTCCTTGCCACAAAATCTTCCACAAGATATTCATTGGTTGTTAGGATTCCACTGAAGAAAAGAAATGACAGCGCTCCCTGCTAAATTTATTACCTGCACTGGAGTTGCCCTCGTTCTGTTGGCAAGAAAAGCTCTTCCCTGAAGTGTAATCACACGGCTGTCACTGGGAATGATTGACGTTAGGTGGAACAGCAATTTGCTATCTAATCTTCATTGTAATTCTAACCCTGTCACTAGAGATGCTTGTTCTGATTAATGAAGTGGGTAACTCATCAAAATTCCTCAGCTATTTCCCTTTTGTCAGAAAGCTCAGTGATAATTGCATCAAAATTCTCCGTCATGGAAAAATAAACAATGAATTGTAAAGAGGACAAAAATGTCAACAAGTTTACAATTTATTTTTGCTGAATAGAAATAACCGGTGCAACTAGTGGTCTGTGGGAGTTGGCCAAGATTTGAGTGTCAGGAAGAAAGCTACCCTCCCTAGAGACCTCTAAGTGACTCCTTGCTGCTCTCATGCTAAAAGGAACCAAAACCCTACGCCTACAAAAGGAGGCAATCCGTAACTTCTTTTTTCCTTTTGGTGACTACTGTACCTGGGGAAAAGACCATAAACACAAATGTTATGAAGTGCCTGGGGGTTGGAGAGAGAAAGATCTTTATCATGGCAAAACAGTTATTCTGTTTCACTCTAGAACTAGTAGGATTTCAGGAAGAAATTGCTTAGTCTCACCACATAGTAAATTGGCTCTTAACCAATAAGAATGTACTGGCTATAGGCTCTTTTAAAGAAGAATGACCATAATGCATCCTGTAACACGACTACTCATTAGGAGAGGTCTCCTTTTCTAACACCACCTGGACCAGTTCTCATGACCTCATGTCTACAGGAAAGGAGACCTACTGCTCCCCATAGCCTTCTCTTTCCTTCCTCTTTATTTCCCTTTGAGACCTTCTTCTCCCTCTCCATCAAAATCTTTATTCCCTGCCAACTCTTCTCCACCCTTGACTACATACACACACACACACACACACACACACACACACACACACACACACACACACACACACACACACACACAGTGCCAAGAACATAGCTTACTTCAGAATACATCAGACACATGCTTGATTCACCTGATCTGAAAACAAGACAATGACGTGATGCCATCAGTTCCTCACCCACATGGTTCTCAAGTATCTTGTAAATATTTACCCTAAATGTCTAGTGTTTAGTGGAAAAGATATTCTGCTCTGTAAAATTTTAAAGAATGGGCTTCATTTATGTCAAAGGCCCTTTTCTCAAATTTTAAAAGCAAAATTTAATCAGTACTTTTTTCAAAAGACAAAAAAAAATCATATATTTAAAAACGAGAACTTCTGAATAAAAAAAGAGACTTCATAGCACTTGGAAATGCAAAACACCAGCCCAATATTTTGGCCCTCACTGTCCCCTCTGTGAGAATAGGAAATCTGGATTACCATAGAGTGAGAGAAGAAAGAACATTACAACAAAATAAGCAAACAATACCCCATCAAAATTGATAAGATTTTATGTGGAAAAATTCTATAAAGTTGGTTATATAAAGTAAAATACAATAATGCTATAAATTCCTCCTAAAATGTATACCACACATTGCCCTTGGCAATAAACAAGAGGGGAGAGTTCTATAAATCCCAGTATTCTTCATGTGGGTGCTGGCATTTCTCTTTCTCTGCAGGTTTTTGTTTTTTTGTTTTTTCGTTTTTTTTTTTTTTGGTAAAGAAGCTTTCCTTTATTTCCCTTCCCAAATATAAGACAACATTCTGAGAGGACTGTTGCTATGTGTCAGCTCAGAAACAGTTTTGCTTAAGTGGTATGTAGGCAGTCCTGATAAAACTAAGATCTTTGGAAAGGAATCATGGTATATAAATGAGATATTTAACTACAGTTTTCATCATCTTTTCGGAAAAATCCAGGCTTCTTTTCCATGTACAATATCTCCACATTTCCTTGGTTTAGTTTGAGGTGAATTTTGGAAGGTGCTATGTCACAAGCATAATTTTAACAATGATTCCTTTGGGTTATTATTATCTTACTTTAATAGAAAATGAGCAAACCAAAATCTTCTCCCAGAAAATTAAGATGTAGGTTAGTGTCACTCATCTTTCATCTCTCCCTTCAACTTTCACAAGCAAGAAAGATCATGGAATTTCTCATCTGTTTTTTTTTTTTGAGTTGGAGTCTCACTCTGTCGCCCAGACTGGAGTGCAGTGGCCGCTTCCGGCCACCGCAGCCTCGACTTGCTGGGCTCCGGCAATCCTTCTGCCTCAGCCTTCCAAGTAGCCGGAATTACAGGCATGCGCTACCACTCCCGGCTGATTTTTTTGATTTATTGTAGAGATGAGGTCTCGCTGCCCAGGCGGGTCTCGAACCCACGGGCTCAGGCAATCCACTCACCTCAGCCTCCCAAAGGCGTGGGATTACAGGCTGAGCCACAGAGCCCAGCTGGAATTTCTCATCTTATTTAAGAAACAAAAATGTGTTTCACAATAAGATGAGAATTCTTATAGTATAAGAATTTCATAGTTAATCCCTTGTTATTTCTGCTAATTAGTAGTGACACATGGATTGCTGTATATCCACAAGAGATTTCACTGCAAGATCAAAGAGAAAATAGGATAGGATGGAAGTAGAAAATATCTATACCAAAAAAAAAAAAGATGTTTTTGGTAAAACAAAGAGACCTGGCAATGAAATGTATAGAAAAGATATATGAATAGTGCTATACCTGAAATTATTTTTTGAATCGTGTTTCTCCCTCTCTCAGAAAGTTTCCTATTAAATAATGTGGCCCAAATAAGATGTTAAGATATTGTTTGGAGGGAAAAATAAAACCCAGAATTAAACCATAAAGAATTACAGGAATTGAAGAAATCTACAACTCCTAAACACAGATTCTTTAAAGTCTTCCTGCAAATATTCTATATAGCTATTTCTGTAGCAGTTGTGTCAGGGAAACATCTTGAGGGTGCTAACAAGAGCTTCCAGTTATCTAGCCACTCCCTACAAGTCAGCCAGGCATTTTCCTCCTTTTCTTCCTGTGGTCATATCTAGCCTGTTTAGTATCCAAGTTTCATTACCCAGGGGCAGCTTAAGGCCTCTTTAGAACCAGGCTAGGATATTGACTGGGACCAAGATCATGAGCCCAGAAGGCTAGCCTCCTCCTGTGGCCTTTACCAGAGGATTGTCCTGTCTCCAGCCAAATCTATGTAAAATCCTGAGGAGTATGGATTTTTACCATGTCTCAGTTATACCCCTATACACTGGGGAAGCTAGAGGTTCACTAACCATATTATACATGAAAACCAATCACACTGAAGTGGAAGGGGAAGAAAAGAGCTAACTTAAATAACTTTGGAAAATAGCATTTTGACTGAATATTATAAAGCTAAAATCAAAAATAACTATACAAATACTGTGGTTTAGTAAATTTATTTTCATAGAATAATGGGTTAGCAATTCTGAAACTACTTTTATAGTATACTAGGATTGAACTAATAAATAATTATAATGTAGATAATCAGCCAGGTTTTTCACTGTCAGAGAAAGAAGTTACAAATAAGCAAGAGGGAAAGGCCACACTGAAACCTGTGATGCTGGATTATGATTGAAAATATCATTATGAATTCATAATTGTTTATTATATATATAGATACAGAAGGTACAAATAAGGAAAGGGGGAAAATAACATGAACTTTGTTTTGCTGTACTGGAATTGAGGTTATAAACTCATGAATTTTAATATGTAAACAGACACAGAAGCAAATATAATGTGTGTATATGCGTGGGTTAATATACTTACATATATTTCCTAGCTCTGTCTGCAGAGAGGGCCTAGATACAATGACATCCCAGTAGCAGTGAGCACACCTAGTACCTAGATCTTGGTTTCTAAAGACTATTCTCCAATAAAAGGAATCAAAGTTCCATGCAGAAGTGGTTGATTTCAGGGCTAGGCCAGGGACACACAAGATGTGCCAGAAAAAGAGGACATGCCTCATGTTGATAGGGCAAAGGTGCTAAACAGAAAGATTTCCCAATGGCCAAAGTTTCAGTAACTTTAATAACCAAGTAAACAACAATATTAGAGTATGATCCATAGATTAAAATAAATATCAATGAGCACATACTGAATAAAATAAATAACTATATAAATAAATTCATATATAAATAAACAGAGAAAAAGGACAGTTCTTTTTGCCAGAGGAATTTCAAATAACAAATATAGAAGAAATGAGGGGAAACACAAAATCATCATTAGCCAAATATACATCAATAATTGTTATACGCAAGATCCACTAGTGGATGCTAAAATTAGTGGGTGATAGTTTAAAGAGAAGGAAAATATTTTCAGTTTCAAAAAATCTTCTGCAAGATATGAATACAGAAAAATAGCAACTTTAAAATGGAGAAACCCAGCAGACACAAACTTAACCAAGTGATCACGGTTAACATCAGTAAGTATGTACTCCTTAATAGGATATACTAAGAAGGACACAGAATCACTTCTTATAGCATTCTTCCCAAAAATATAATCTAAATAAAGGCAGGAGAAAACATCAGAAAACCCAAATTGAGAGATGTTCTACAAATTTAACCAGTTTTCTTCAAAAACATCAAGATCGCACAAGATGAGGAAAGACTGAAGAAATGTCACAGACTGGAGGACACTAAGAAGGCATAATAACTAAATGCAATGTGAAATTATGGATTGAATCCTGGAACAAGGACATCTGTAGAAAAACTGATGATATTCTAATAGGATCTATGATTTAGTTAATGATATTGTACCAATGTTAATTTCCTAGTTTTGATCATTATACTATGCTGATGTGAAACGTTAACACTGGGAAAAATTGGGTGAAGGATATTCAGGAACTCTCCACTATTTTTGCAATTTTTCTGTGTGTCAAAAGTTTGCTGTTTGTCAAATATTGTTACTTTTAAAACTAAGTAATCTGTTTTAGATGGGTCACTAAATTTGTAAAACTCTGAACATATGTCTAACATTTGTATCTAGCAGTCTTTACTAAAACGTATATGATTGTACTGTAGGCTTCAATACAATTTAAAAATTTCTAGAGAATACATGACTTATTTATCTCTCACTTGTTGGGTAATGTATCATGGTAATTTTCCTTATGCCTTCTCAAAATGACCTACTGAATATTTGTTTCTCTTCCTATTTTCTCTGAACTGCTGTTATGGACCAACTCCATCTGTCTCATGAAGGATGCAGAGTCTAAGAGTCTTTGCTAGACTTTCTCAAAATGTTAATTCCAAGACTTAAAATTCCTTCCTACCACGTTTCCCTCTGTTTTACAAAGCCAAAAGTCTGACCAAGTTTTTGTTAATATTTGAATAATGACAACTTCCTGCATATCAGCCCAAATGCCACCATCAGATGTGTCTATCTTTAAACTTTTTTTAATTGTATTTAAATTTAAAAATTTTTATTTTTATTCAAATTGAGACAGGGTTTTGCCATGTTGTTCAGGTTTGACTAGAACTCCTGGGTTCAAGCGATCCTCCTGCCTCAGTCTCCCAAGTTGCTGGGACTACAGGTATGTGCCACCACGCCCTGCTTATCTTTTTTTATTTTAATTGCTTTGATTACTTGACTTTTTTCCTTGTATCTTAGTTATCTATATCATATTCAAATTCCTATAACTGATTTCCAGGAACGTTATATGTCTATCCCTACAATTATCAAGCTCCCTTATCTTCCTAACATTCTCTTTTCTCTTACAATAGCCATTAATTCATGTGTTTATTCCATTAGTTTTCACTAAATTTCAGCAATATCCTGGAGTGGATGTTGTAGGATACATAAAATGTATATCTTTATCTTTTCTTGTCCAACCTTCTCATTTACAAATTTGCCAAGTAATTCTTTTTACCTGAAATGTTATAAGCCCCAAATTCACAATTTTATCAATCCCACTTCATTGAAAAAAATTGCTTAAGTAGCCTGGTAAGGATATTCATTTGTCTATAAGAAACTGGTCATAAAGAAAGGGTGAAGTAAAATGTAGATCATTAAAAAGGGCACAGACATAAGTGTATAATTACTTTAAGATCTGAGCTACCAAAAGGCAAGTAACTGGTTCTTGTATCTTCTGAATATTCCAGAACACAATGGTTCTGAAGACTGTCGAAATGGAAGCCAAGCTTTCAAAAATTGCAGTTACCTTCATAGCTAAATGCTGTTTTGAAAAGGGTAATTTAGGAAGATATTCTAAATTTACTCCCACACCTTCTAATTTCCCAGGATCCTACCAGAGTATATCAAGAATAGTCTCAGTACAGGGAATTGGTACACTGCTCTGCACACCAGGTCAGCTGAGAAAAAATGGTGTGGACAGTTTTGGTATTTGTGATGAGGTTAAGCTGGTCTTAGTGTTTACTTTATCCCATCTCTGAAGGAGCTTCTTGTCACACTACAGAATGCTGAATTAAAAGACATTACAATTCTCACCTGTTGATTTTCCTTGAAAGTTTGGATTAATAACTCTTTCAGTTTCTTTTTTCTTTCTTTTGCCATTTTCTTCTCATTCAGAAGAACATGAGCACTTTGAAACATGCACTTTTCTGAATTCCTTTGAGAATTTTCTTCTTGCCTTTTCTTCTCTCTATTAATGACAATTTCAAAATACACATATGTACAACAGATTTAACAATGAGAAATTACAACCTACAATAGTGGAATGAACACTGAATTTTCCACCAGAAGATAGAGATTTTTAGATCTGGCTCTAAAGCTACATATTAGGGTGATTTTTATTTGGAACCTTAGTTAATTCCATTATAAAATACAGATTAAATAATATAAGATTTATAAAGTACCTTGAGAAGCAGACAGTCCTATAGATACTTTAGTATTTTTATTTAGTCTAGCATTGAGCCATACTCCAATTGGAATTTGAGTGTTAATAACGCCTGGGTATTCTCTAAGATAAGCATAAGTTCTCTCTCTTCTTAAAATGGGGAAAGGGTATCTTCAAGTAAAAAAAGAATGAGGTTCTTACTACAAGGCTTTTTACAAGGTCTCTAACAAGAATAATAATAAAAGAATCTGGTGCTGTTGAGTAAGGAGAGACTGGAGTCTAGAATAACCCTAAAATAGCTAAAAAGAGAAAAAAGTAGAACTTAATGAAAAAATTGTAAAAGGCCCTCAGATAGGTAACCAGAATCTCTTAGCAGCCTTGTTGCTCCTCTTTCTGGTCATCCTTTTTCTCGCTCTCCTGTCTATTCTTCCTTATCCAGGTCATTCTTTCACTCACCAACTCAAGCAAGCTCATGGCTATGGCCTTCTTACTGGAGTGTATGTGTATAAAATATATACTATTAATAAACATAGCACCTAATCAGGAATTGGAATTAATAAGCTCTGGCCACAAACAAGCTGTGAAAAGTCAAATAAGTTATCTGGTCTTCCTAGAACTTCATTTTACAGTTGTAGAAACCCAAATTGAGAGTGATGCCAGAATACTCTATAGATATTCTCTCATTCATTCTCATGTATCACACAGAGGGCACACAATGTTATGTTTTATTACTGATGATGTTAACCTATATCACTTGTTTAAGGTGGCTTCTCCAGTATAAAGTTACTATTTTTTCCTGCGTAATTAATAAATATCTTGAAAGAGATATTTTAAAACTATGCAATAAAGAAGACTAGGTCACTTACAAACAAGTTAAAAAGCCCTACCAACAATAAAATTTTACTGACTCTTTCCAAACTACTAATGGCACAACAATGTTATATTAAATGGTTATAGGCATTTATCTAACATATTAAATAAATACAATTATGTATATTTATAAATACAATGTACAAATCTAATATATTAAAGAAATACAATTGCAATACCGAGAATCTGACTTTTAAAAAATAACATTAGAATATATATCTGTTAGGAAAGTAACAGCTGCTGATTGTGAAAAACTGGAGAGGTATAAAAGTCATCCATATTTCAAGTCAGTCCTGTTTCATTGTACATCCATTATGTAATAATTTCTCTAATACTTATGAATATCTGTTATTATAAATACTGTTCTTTTAATTATATTTGTACACAAAACTTTGTCTGGATTTCTGATAATATTTTTAGGGTAGTTTTCCCAGGACTGGACTTCATAGGTCGAGAGATAATACCATTTTATGCCTCTTGCTGTTTATTGCCAAATTGCTTTCTGGAAAGTTTAAATTGGTTTATCCATCTAGAAGTAGAACATATTATCTGTCTTACTGTAAGCATGGATAAGATTTTAACTTTTAAAAGAAATGACTGATCAGTGAACATTTGTTGAGTGCCCACTGTGAGCAGAGCATTCTGCTACTGTCAAATGTTACTTACTTTCACAATTTATTTTAGGTCAGCCTAGTTTTTCCAGGGCTTGTGAGCAATCTGAAAAGCAGAGCTGACCTTAGAAAGAAATCACTAAAACACTGGTGATTGCTTTCTGAAAGGAATGGCATCTGGAGGAGGCCTGAGCCTGGCACTTGAAGGAGTGAAGCACATGTCCACTGCCGAGCTGTTTTAAATTGGGTAGAATAAGAGCAATCAAGAACACAGGGGGGAGAGCGGCGTTGGCTATGGAGGAGGAAGGGATTATCTAATAGGTCTTTCTGGCCTCTCGGCTAGAGTATTCACACGTCTCACTCATGTTGTTCCAAGACGTTTGCTATTCATGCATCAGTGCTGTTTCTCAGAATAAACACATTAGTTATTTCACTTATGAAGTTCATTTTCTACATGAGGATGGAAAATGGTACTACATCCTGTGAGGACTACTGTCATTTTTCTCTTATGTCAGATATTCTTTTTCTTTATCTGTGGCAGTAAGGCAATGGCGACATTCCACATGATGATCAGAAAATAAGACACACAATTTACAATAGCACAAGGCACAATTACCAAATACGCATGAGGAAACATGTTCAACCTTAAAAATATTAGGTAACCAAAGAAACGCAAGCTAATCAACACAATGCCCATTAAAAGTGTAAAAATAATGAAAATACTGATACTCTCTAATGCTGAAAAGAGTGTGGTAAACTGGCCCGCTGCTGGTGATAGAGGAAATAAGTACAATCCATTTTGAAAGCAATTTGGCAAAGTTTCAAGAGTCATAAAAAGACCTAGACCGTTTAACTTAGTAATTACACTCGTAAGCATTTATCCTAA
Source organism: Cephalopachus bancanus (assembly GCA_027257055.1). Taxonomy (NCBI): domain Eukaryota; kingdom Metazoa; phylum Chordata; class Mammalia; order Primates; family Tarsiidae; genus Cephalopachus; species Cephalopachus bancanus. Next base: position 10,990,740 of record JAPVLO010000022.1, on the reverse strand, counting down.
GAATATAATTCAAAAGAATGAAAATGTTCCATGCTTAAAGATGCTCAATGTAATATTATAATGGTGAAAAATGTGAAATAGCAGAAATGTTTACCAGTATGAGGAGGAGGTCATTCCATAAACTATGGTGTAGGAACTCAATGTATCATAAACACCTCAGGACTCCAGACAATGTGTTAATTATAAGAAGTAGAATGACAAATTAAATGTACATTATGGTTGTAATTAAATATGTAAAGGGAACAAGATCAGGAGGAAACATGAACAAATGAAATTAGTGAATTTGTTAAGATGGTGGATAGTGGGTGATTTCTCTTTTGTGTTTTGTTATTGCTATGTTTGTCGTTTTAGGAACTTGAGAGCACTCCCAAAATGACTGCTTGAGCAGAGAAATTCCACACTGCTTATCATGCTGGCTTACATTTTCCATGCTTCGTCCACAGTGCGCCTCCTCTCAATTATCTCCCTCCGCAGCTTTACCATCTCCCTTTGAATCTCCTCTTCCTCTTTCTTGGCCTCTAGAGCCTTCCTTTTCTTCTCTTCTTGTACCAGACATTGAGCCTCCAAGAAGGCAGATTTTTTCAGGGCCTTTTCAATTCTCTCGTGCTCCAGTTCTTTTTCACGCCTTAAGCGATTTTCTTTTACCTTAAAGAAGATACAACAAAGGCAAAATACAGCCTTTCAAGGGAAAAGGATATGCAAAACTTTAGAACACATTTTTTTTTTTTTTTGAGTTGGAGTCTCACTCTGTTGCCCAGGCTGGAGTGCAGTAGAATGATCTGTATCGTGGAAAAGCTGAGAATCTAATGGGTCACCCCCCAAGTTTTGGAATCTTATTTACTGATGATTTCCCACTGACAAGACTGTCCAAAGTATACATTACTGCTTTTAGTTAGGTCCTGATTGTATTTGAATTATAATTTAAGTGAGAATGGGGATTTTTTTTTTGAGGCTACATTGTGAACAGTGATTTACTGCCTTAAAGAAAACTACAACCATTCATCCATTCATTCATTTATTTTGAGTCAGGGTTTCAGTCTGTCTCCCAGGCTGGAGTGTGGTGGCATAATTACACCTCACTGCAGCCTCTACCACCTAGGCTCATGTGATCCTTCCACTTCAGCCTTCCGAGTAGCTGGGACTACAGGCACACGCCACCATGCTTGGCTAATTATTATTATTGTTATTGTTATTATTATTACTGTAGAGACAAGATCTAACTATGTTGTCTAGGCTAGTCTCGAACTCCTGGGCTCAAGCAAGACTCCCGCCTCAGCCTCCCAAAGTGCTAAGATTACAGGCATGAGCCACCACATGTAGACTTCTATCATTATTTAAATAAACCAGTGATTCTGGATCATATTTGGACACCAAAAATATGAATAAGTACATTTCACTTTTTTCAAACCTATTAATTCTTTAGAAGGCTTAGCATGCTGTGAGCTAAGGATGGTCCTTTCCTTCCTGCTTCACTTAACTTTACCCTTATCTTACTCCTTAGTTGTGATAAGACTTCCAGACAATGGTTATCTATCTTATCTTCTCTTTTGTCTTAAGTTCAAATTAGAGTCATATTTTTACCCATTTCTCTAAAATCCCCAGTGCTGATTAGGCATATTTCAATGATTTAAAGCATCGACTTTCAAATTTGGCAATCAGAAATTCAGTGTTATACAAGGATAGTACACACACATATAGATATTAATTCAAGTTTAGTCTTGATTCTGAACATATGGCAAAGACTTGGTTATTCTGTTTCCCTGAAGCTACTTTACAAAGTGTTGAGACACAAGTCTTTTTTTGCTATAACCTACTAATCTCTTTGAAGAAAAAAAAGTTCCCACATGCCTTCTAATTCAAAACAGCTGAACTAGATTTAATTCAGATCTGTCCTCTATTCTAAATTATAATCACAAAATAAGTGAATTTCAGTTGTGTAGAGCCTGTAATCCTGCGCCTTTGGGAGGCTGAGGTGAGTGAATTGCCTGAGCCCGCGGGTTCGAGACCCGCCTGGGTAGCGAGACCTCATCTCTACAATAAATCAAAAAATCAGCCGGGCGTGGTAGTGCATGCCTGTAATTCCGGCTACTCAGAAGGCTGAGGTGGAGGGATCGCCAGAGCCCAGCAGGTTGAGGCTGCGGTGGGGGAGCGGCCACTGCACTCCAGTCTGGGCGACAGAGTGAGACTCCAACTCAAAAAAAGAAAAGAATTCTTATAACACTCACTAGAATATTCATAATATTAATGTATTAGTGTTACAATTCAAAAACCAAATTTGAGGATGCAATCTACGTATTTATATTAGGAAGTACCACATTTGAAATAATAGCTTACCTCAACACTCTAGGTAAAAATCAATTATTCTTTTTTTGGGTTATTTCTTAAATAAATTGTTTCTACCCTCAGTTTATGAGGAATTATTTTTCTTCTGAAGTTCTTATATTTTATTTTTATTCTTTCTAACCAAACCACAGATGGCACCCTTTTCATAATAAAGCCTATGTCTTTATTTAAGCTTATTAAATGTGTTACACAAAGACTGCTTCCTGTTATCCATTTTAATTTTGTTTTTCCCTCCCACCTGCTTATGTCTCATCTCCATGGTAAGACGAGGATCCTTCTGCTGCTTCTTGTCTTGGTTTTCCTCCCTTCCAAGATCTTCCAACATCCCAGAATCCACCACATCTTTATAGAGCAGATGGTCTATAAATTTTTGAACGGTGGTACTTTCCTCTTCTTCCTCCAAATAGCCGCATAAGTCTGGGGGAAACAGAACAAAAAAAACGGGAAATTTTTAAAGATTTTAATGTTAGTATAATATTCATATTTATATAAAGACTCCTGGTACAAAAAAAAGACAAAGCTGTGAATGTTCAATAAATAGTAACTGATAATGCAACTGGATGAATATAGGTCTCAGCAATTACCTTCAACAAAGAGGCAAAAAGCTCCATTTATCAGGAATTGCCCTCACCAAGTCACTGAAGACTCCTTCACTGCCAAATCTAAAAGCTATTACCTCAATCTCAACAATCTTGAGAACTCTACTTCTTAAAAAAAAATCTTTATTGTAGTATAATTAGTACATAATAAACTGTGAAAATTTTAAAGTCTACAGTACATTTTGACATATGCCAGTAAAACCATCACCACAATCAAGATAATGAACATATTCATAACGCCAAAAGTGACTTCATGCTGATTTGTGATCACTTCCTGTCACTCCACCCTATGCCTCCTCCCTATCCCTCTGCTTCAGGTAAGCACAGACCTGCTTTCTGTCACCAACAGATTAGTTTTCCTTTTCTAGAATTTTATGAAATTAAATAATACACTATGTACTTTTTTTGGTCTGGCCTCTCAGTCAGTATAATTATTTTGAGATTCATTCATGTTGTGTGTATCAGTAGTTCATTGCTTTTTGTTGTTGAGTAGTATTCCACTGTATGAATATACATACCACAATTTGTTTATGCATTCATTTGTTGATGAACATTTGAATGGTTTCTAGAATGTGGTTATTATACATAAAGCTGTTATAAACATTTGTGTACAGTTGTCCCCGAGTTTGTGGGGGATTGGTTCCAAGACCATCCGAGAACACCAAGATCCGAGGATGCTCAAGTCCCTGAAATAAAAAGGGGTAGCATTTGCATATAAGCTACACACTTCCTCTTATATACTTTAAATCATCTCTGGATTACTTATAATACCTAAGACAAAGTAAAATGTGTATAAATAGTTGTTACACTATATTTTTTTAGGGAATAATGACAAGAAAAATGTCTGAGCTGGGCTCAGTGGCTCAGCCTATAATCCCAGCACTTTGGGAGGCTGAGGCAAGTGGATTGCCTGAGCCTGTGGGTTCGAGACCAACCTGGGCAACTTGGCGAGCCCTCGTCTCTACAATATATCAAAAAATTAGCCAGGCATGGTAACACACTCCTGTAGCTCCAGCTACTTGTAAGGCTGAGGTGGAAGAACTGCCAGAATCCAGCAGGTCAATGCTGGAGTGGCTGAGAGTGTGCTACTGTACTCCAGCCTGGATGATGGAGTGAGACTCCAACTCAAAAAAAAAGTTTGTGCATGTACAGTACAGATACTATTTTTTTCCAAATATTTTTGATCCATGGTTGGTTGAATCTATGGATGCAGACCCCACAGAACATAGGCTTTCTTCTCTGTAGGGAAAATACCAACATATATGTTGGTGGAATGGTTGGATCATATGATAACTATATGTTTAACGTTTTAAAGAACTGTCAAACTATTGTCCAAGTGGTTACACAATTTTACATTCCCACCAGCAACGTGGAAACATTAGAATTCCTCCACATCCTTTCCAATACTTGCTGTGGTCAGTCTTTTAAATATAAGCCATTTTAATAGATATATGGTGATAACTCATTGTAGTTTAATTTGCATTTCCTTAATGACTAATGATACTTAATATCACTCTTGATTTTTTTTTAGTTGTTCTATAGATTATTAAAAGTGGGGTATCGAAGTCTCCAACTACAGTCACAGACCAAATAACATTTCCAACAACAATGAACTGCTTATTCGAATGTAGCCCCCTAAGATCATAAGGTAGCTGGAACTCACACTTTTGTGGTGGTGCTGGTGTAAATAAACCTACTGCTCTGCCAGTCGTATAAAAGCATAACACACCATTATGTACAGTCTATAATACTTGATCATAATAATGTTTATGTATTTACAATATACTTTTATTGTTATTTTAGAGTGCACTCCTACTTATAAAAAAAAGTTAACTGTAAATCAGCCTCAGGCAGGTCCTTCAGGAGGTATTCCAGAAAAAAGAGATGACAGTTCCTTGGACGTTATTCCCCCTAAAAACCTTCCAGTAGGTCAAGATGTAGAGGTGGAAGACTGATATTGAAGATTCTGAACTTGTGTAGGCCTAGGCTAATTGATGTGTGTGTTTCTGTCTTAGATTTTAACAAAAAAATTTTAAAAGTAAAAAATTAACTAGAGCCGGGCTTGGTGGCTCAGCCTGTAATCCCGCGCCTTTGGGAGGCTGAGGCGAGTGGATTGCCTGAGCCCGCGGGCTCGAGACCCGCCTGGGCAGGCGAGACCACTTCTCTACAAAAAATCAAACAATTAGCCGGGAGTGGTAGTGCGTGCCGGTAGTTCCAGCTACTTGGAAGGCTGAGGTGGAAGGATCTCCAGAGCCCAGCAGGTCGAGGCTGCAGTGGCCAGGAGCAGCCACTGTACTCCAGTCTGGGAGACAGAGTAAGACTCCAACTCAAAAAAAAAAAAATTAACTAAATTTTTTTTTAAAATAGAAAAATGCTCATAGAATAAGGATATAAAGAAAGAAAATACATTTGTACAGCTGTACAATGTGATTGTATTTTAAGTGTTATTATAAGAGCTAACAAATTTAAAACGTATGAAGTAAAAAAGTTATACTAAACTAAAATTAATTTATTATTGAAGAATTTTAAAAATAAATTTAGTGTAGCCTAGGTATACAGTGTTTATAAAGTCTACAATAGTGTCCAATAGTGTCCTAGGCCTTAACATTCACTCTCCACTTACTCACTGACTGACTTAGAGCAACTGTATTGCACACTTCATTCATGATAAATGCCCAATGCAGATCTACCCCTTTTTATCTTTCATGCAGCATTTTTACTGAACCTTTTCTATGTTTAGATATGTTCGATACCCAAATACTGACTATTTCATTATAATTGCCTACAATATTTAGTACAGTAACATGCTGTCCAGGTTTTTAGCCTAGGGGCAATAGTCTATATATCATGCAGCCTAGGTGTGTAGTAGGCTACAACATCTAGGTTTGTGTAAGTACACTCTATGATGTTTGCACAATGATAAAATTGCCTAATGATGTATTTCTCAGAGCTTGTCTCCTTCATTAAGTGACACTACTGTATTATTGTTGATTAATAATATATTATTTCTTGCTTCAATTTTGTCAGTTTTTGCTTCATCCATTTTGGGACTTTTTCTCAGGTGGGTATATGTTTGTAATTCTTGTGTTTTCTTGGTGGATTGACCCCTTTATCATTAGAAAATGCACTTTTTGTCTCTAGTAACATATTTTTTAAAAAAACTCTATTTTTTCTGATATTAATATAGCCAATCCAGTTCTCTTTTGATTACTGTTTGGATGGTATATCTCTTTCCATCCTTTTACTTTCAACTTATTTGTGTTTTGAATTTAAAGTATATCTCTTGACCAATTGTGGTCACTCACACCTGTAATCTTAGCACTGGGAGTCCAAGGTAGAAGAGTCACTTGAACCCAGTTGTTTGAGACCAGCCTGGGAAACAGTGAGAACTCGCCTCTACGAAAAGTTGGTTTTTTTTGGGGGGGGGGGTTGAAGTCTCACTCCGTTGCCCAGGCTGGAGTACAGAGGCACACTCACAGCCACCCCAGCATCGACCTGCTGGGTTCAGGCGATCCTTCTGCCTCAGCCTTCCAAGTAGCCGGAACTACAGGTATGTGCTACCATGTCCAGGTAATTTTTGATTTATTGTAGAGATGAGGTCTCGCCAAGTTGCCCAGGCTGTTCTCAAACCCTTAGGCTCAGGCAATCCCCTCACCTCGGCCTTCCAAAGTGCTGGGATTACAGGCTTGAGCTGCCATGCTTGGCCAAAAAGTTTTTAATAAATTAGCTAGGTGTGGTAACCTGTGCCTGTAGTTCCAGCTACTCGGGAAGCTAGGGAGGAAGAATTGCTTGATCCCAGGAGTTTGAGGCTATGGTGAGCCATGTCTGGGAGACAGAGTGAAACCCTGATTCAAAATAATAATAACAACAACAACAACAACAATAATAATAATGTACATCTCGTGTGTGTGTGTGTGTGTGTGTGTGTGTGTGTGTGTGTGTGTGTGTATATAAGTTATTTATTTTTTGTCCACTCTGTCAATCTCTGCCTTTGGACTAAATGTTTAATTAAATCCATTTATATTTAATGTAATTCCTGATAATGTAAGGCTTACATTTATCATGTTGGTATTTGTTATATATACATCTTCTGTAAATGCCCTTTATCAAGTTGAGGAATTTATCTTCTATTACTAGTTTGCTGGGAGTTTTTCTCAGGAATGAATATTAGATATTGTCAAGTACTTTCTCTGTGTCTATTGAGATAATGTTAATATTTGGGGCAAACATACATTTTAATGCCTGCATAATGTTTTTGTTCAAAATTTTGATTTAAAAAAACTCTACCAGTATATGATGATTGAGACCTGGTATAATACTAGATGATAATAGCTCCTCTAAGTCAAGGATCATAACTAGACCTATTAGTACTATATCAAAAGAAGTAATAGTTTCACTATACTCCATATATTTGCTTCAGGACAAATATCAAGTACCGAAATGCCTCACTTTAATAATGACATTAATAAACCAGAATATATCCAGAAGTTGGCAGCTAGGACGATAAGACCTAGAATCCATGTAGTATAAAGAATTGTTAGCCAGGCTTGGGGGCTTAGCCTGTAATCCCGCGCCTTTGGGAGGCTGAGGTGAGTGGATTGCCTGAGCCCGCGGGTTTGAGACCTGCCTGGGCAACTTGGTGAGACCTCATCTCTACAATAAATCAAAAAATTAGCTGGGCGTGGTAGCGCACGCCTGTAGTTCCAGCTACTTAGAAGGTTGAGGTGGAAGGATCGCCAGAGCCCAGCAGGTCAAGGCTGCAGTGGCCAGGAGTGGCCACTGTACTCCAATCTGGGTGACAGAGTGAGACTCTAACTCAAAAAAAAAAAAAAAAAAAAAAGAATTGTTAAGAGTACTGGTGCTATTTAATCTGGAAACATTGAAGTACCTCAGTGGTCAGATACAATTAAACTCTCACAAAAAATAAAAAAAAGACTGTTCTTGAGAAAGAAAACATATTATTTTCTGTTGCATCAAAGGGCAAAAAGTTACTAAGGACAAAATCCTAATTCTCCTAACTAAGGCAGACTTTTATAAGAATTAGGGTTCACAGTGGCTGAATGGTCTCGTCCCAAAGTGCAGGCTTCCTATTCTGGGAGGTGTTCAGGCAGAGATCACATCACCACATTTTAGGGACACAGTAGAAGGATCTCTAACTGAGTGGGAAAGGAGGGTAGATAAGACTAGGTAATCTTGAAGGATTCTTCTAACTTTAAGATCTCACTGCTTTGTGATCGCCTAGCTGGGATTTTGAAGAGTTCCAAACAAGGGAAATGATGGTGCCAGGTGGATTCATTAATGGTCTCTGAATCATGCATGAGGAGCTGCTCCCACCATCTACCTTGATGCTCAGAGAAAAAAACCTCAGGCCCTTGAATGCATTTGAGGAACGATCACAAGTTCATCATCTAACTTGTCTGACACTAACTCTGTACACAATAGTGGTTTTATCCCCCTCTGGGAAAAAAAAAGTAGAAAAGTAATAACCCCCCCTTATAAGTGATAACTAAAAAAGAAACAAGAAGCATTTTAAAAATATAAAAATAATATACAAATGCTTAAATGTAGTCTCTATCAAAGTAAATAGTCCAATGATATGAAGAAAGAGGCTCTCTTAAAGCATTAATCGCTCTTATAACAATAGCAGAATCACAGGCTCTCCCTATCTACAGATTCTACGTTTTAGGGTGGAAAACCATTGGTCCAAAATATTCTAAAGAAAATTAAACATTAAAAACAACAATACAACAATAAAAATAATAATTTAAAAATACAATATAACAACTATTTACAAAGCATTTACACTGTATTAAATATTATAAGTGATCTAGAGAGGATTTAAAGTATATGGGAGGATGTGTGTAGGACTTGAGTCTCTGAGGAGTTTGGTATCTTCAGGAGGTCCTAGAATCAATCCTTCACAGATACCAAGGGACAACTGTAATACAATACTTTTATTTTAAAAAGCCATTAATTCACTGAAGATATATCGTTTAAGTAATTTATAGTCAATCACTACAATTAAAGCCAATAATAAAACTAAGCAAAACACAGAAAAGTCAAATATAATTTACTGCTCAAAACAAAAGACTTCTTAGACACATTCATTAATGTTAACACTTAGAACAACCAGGTAAGTTCTTACCATCAAACTTGTCATATTTCAAATGGCCAGTGGCTTCTGGCATAAGGGTGATGCTTGGCATGGTGTTTTCTGCATTACCTTCTTCATCACTTGCTAATTCTTGCTTAAGTTTGGTGTCTAACCAATCACTTACCAGCTCCTGGGCTACAAATGAAACAAAAACATCTTTGAAATATTTCAATTACTTCAGAGACTTTGTCATTCACTGTTTTAATTTATTCAATAAGTACTAAAGAGTACCTATCATATGTCAAGTATGGTTCTAGATGCTGGAAATACAGTATTGAACAAAACTGAAAAAACAAACCCTACTACCATGAAGCTTATATTCTAATTGGGGAAGAGAAACAATAAATAATGAGAGGAAAAGCAGGGAAAGGAGAAAATAGAAGACAAGTTCTGTGGTTTTAAACTGGGTGGTAAAAGAAGGTTCACTGAGAAGAGGGGAAGGAAGTGAGAGTGAACCATATGGCTATATGAAGGAATATTATTCCATGAAGAGGGAAAGCAAGTGCAAAGGTCCTATCCAGGAGTGTCTAGACTGTTGGAGAAACAGCAAGGAGGTCAGCGTAGCTAAAGAGGAGTGAGTGAGTGAGGGGGAGTTTAGCAGGAGAGGAGGGGGAAGAGGTAATGTGCAGATCAGGTTTAGGATGGTATTTATCAACTGGGGACAATTTTGCTACCTGGTGGACATATGACAATGTCTAGAATCATTTTGGGTTGTCACAACTGGCGGAAGTGATACTAGCATCTGGTAGGTAGAGGCCAGGGATGCTACTAAACACCCTACAGTTTACAGGACAGTCCCCCACAATGGCCCAAAATGGCAATAGTCCTGAGGTTGGAATCTCCTCATTTAGAGTCTTGACACTAATTGAGGTACTTTGGCTTTTATTCTGAGTGCAAGTGCAATGGGAAGCCATAGAAGGGATGTGAGCAAAGAAGTGACTTCTATTTTAAGAGAATCACTTCGACTATTATGGTAAAATAAACTATAGGGGACAAACACAAAAGCAGGGAACACCATTGAGACACAAATGCAGTAATCCAAAAGAGAGGTGACAGTGGCCTGGAACTGCAGTGGAGGTATTAAAAATAATTCAATTCTAGAAAATAATGTTTTGAGGTAGAGTTCACATGATTTGCTGATGGACTGGATGTGGGATGTGAGAAAAAGAAATCTACAAAGTTTCTGGCTTAAGCAACTGCGAGGATGGAGATGCCATTTACTGAGGAGAAGGCCAACGGAACAGCAAGTTTTGGGGAGAAAGCAGAAGTTCAGTCTTAGACATGTTAGGTTTGAGATGCTTTGAGACATCCAAATAGTGGTGTTAAATATGGTATTGGTTATAATACTCTGGATTCCAGTGGAGGGGCCCAACCTGAAGAAATAAATGTGAGAGTTGTCAGCATACAGATGGCATTTAAAGCCACACACGCAGATCAGATTTCCCCAGGAAGAATATGGATAGAGAAAGCAGATCCAGGAACAGCCCTGAGTAACTCCAGCGTTGAGAGGTTGAAGAGATAAGGTAGAACCGGGAAAGCTGACTATGAGGGAGAGGTCATTGAGGCAGGAGGAAAATCAAAGGGTGTGATATCCTGAAAGCTGACTTCCATTTGGATTTCTTAATGACATTGACACAATCTTCTTAAATTACACAGACAAGGGGAAATGCCTACTTTAGCATCATCTCCATCATTGCTATAGCTATCAAACAGCTCTTATGCATAGGGCATGGGGAGTTCAAAGAAGAAAAGTGTCTTAGCATTACCTTCATTGTTATCATTATCACATAGCTCTTAGGGAATGAAATATTTATATTAAATAATGCCAAGTGGCATTTAATATAGATAAAATAGGAAAAAATGAAAAAGAGTAATATAAACCAAATGTAAAACAAATACTATTGGCTTTCATAGGAAGGTAGAGAAGGGGAGCAAATATTGATTGAGTAACCTTTGTGTACAATAATTCAAATGTTCATGTGTATAGTTTTTATATGTAAAATAACTCAGACCTACTAGAGGTCATTCATTAGTAAGTGGGAATTTACTATGAAGTGCCTCCCAGAAACAAAGAAAATTTCTCTTGGAGGGTTAAACTGTAGAAACACCTCAAATTGTATCAGAGGAGAAGTCAACAAACTAACTTTCAGGAGAGATTTTCAAAATATGTTTCTCAGAACACTGGTTCTTGTAGAATATTAATATAGTTGATAAGAGGAGAAAAATGATATAAACTTTTGAAAACCATGTTCTATCCATACAACTAGTACTTTCTAATGTGAATCACTAGTTTCTCAGGAGCATAGCCCTTTGCACTCAGATGCATGTTTCCTTGAAGTTTTTCATTCAAACTGCACAAAAAAGCAAATAAAGAGATGGAATATATACCATTAAAAAAAACACACACACACACATAAAAATGTAAAAAAAAAAAATCAGTTGGTGTTATGTAGAAAGAGAACATGTAAAGTGCTTTCACAGTGATGCACAGACAGACAATAAGTTCCATATTATTAATGTGGGAAGAAGAAAATGAGACTGCATTGTCTGCCTGACTAGAAAACACCAGGTAGAAGACACCAAACAAATTATTATAGCACAACATGTTTCGATGAACCTGTAATGCATGTTGGTGACTGTTTCACACATAACTACATGTTAGAAAAATATAAGAGATACAATTTTGATTCTTTCTGTTATAAGTTCCTCAATGTCCAAAATTCCATTATAAGCCAAATATCATTACAATAAAGTAATTGGTTCCAATGCTATACTCTTTAATATAATGAAGTGATTTGTTTTTCACTCTTTCTTTTAAAAGTGCAGTCGAGTTGCTAGTAGGTGATCTGAGAGATGTCTCCAAGTGCAAAGTGTTAATAGATATTTCAGGATAAAAAAGGTTCAAGGTCTAGGAAGCATGGAAAATGTAGTAAGTAAATAGTTATTTTTAACTGTAGGAAGTCTAAGAACCTTTAAAAGGCTCAAGTATACTGTGCACTGGCAGAAGGGGAGGTAGGTAGGGTGGGCAAGAACAGCCATGCCAATTTCAGAATCAATCTCCTTTCTCTGTCTCAAGTACTGCCAACCACTGAAGACCATCGCAGTAGCCTTCCACTGGTTGTTCTTTTCCCTTTTTTCTTCCCTATAATTCGTTCTTCATATATTTAAGAAGTTTTCCTACTCTACCTTTGCTTAATACCCTTCAATGCCATCCTATTATACTCAGAGTAAAATCTAAATTATTTCCTCAGGTCCTATGTGATGTGTCTTTTGCTCAGTCCTGCAAGTTCATCTCTACTGGGAAAACTCCAGCCACATGGGTCTTCCTCCAGTTCCTCAAGCACATCAAGCCTGTCTATACGTCAGCCCTTGGTGCCACTTTTCGCTCTGCCTGGGAACTTCCCATTCACTGCTCTGTTGATTCCTTGTTATTCAGTTCCAAGCTCGAATGACTTACACTACTACCTGATAATTTGCTTTTAATTTTCTTTATTCCCCACAAATGTATACTTCATGAAAGTCAGTGTTTTGCCTCTCTTGTTCATACCGAGTACTTTTAGTACTTAAAACAGTACCTGACATGGAGTAAGAACTATATATGTATTGACTAAATGAAGAAATAAATAAAATTATTAGAGACATAAATAAACTGGATGGAAGTTGGCTTGAAGGACGTCGCACTCTGTCACCCTTCTACCTCAGTGGCCTCCCCTTTTCAGTGTCCTTTGCTGGTTCCTCTTGATCCTTTCAGTCCCTAAATAGCAGAGTTACTAAGGGCATCAGTAACTAAAATACTGAATTCCAGATGAGCAAATGCTTTTGGGAGCTAGGAAGTTTAGGCTGGTTTTAGGGTCTCTTCATCAGGAACAAAAGTCATTTATTAACTGTGGTCAAATTATCTGTATAATACGAGATCAAATCAACATGTTACCATCTGTGTCACTGGGCTAATACCTTACAGTACTCACCAGTTACTGTTACATAAAATTGTCTCTGGACATGGTTCTATTTCAGGAAATGAAATGGGCCTTAAATACACCCTTACTTATAATATTGGAGTTAACTTCAGAGTAAATTATCTTCAAGGCAGTAGAAAGAAAGGAAAATTAAGAACAAAAATAAGAAAAGCTTTCGCCAGGCTCAGTGGCTCAGCCTGTAATCCCAGCGCTTTGGGAGGCCGAGGTGAGTGGATTGCCTGAGCCTGCAGGTTCGAGACCCGCCTGGGCAACTTGGCAAGACCTCATCTCTACAATAAATAAAAAATTAGCCGGGCGTGGTAGCGCATGCCTATAGTTCCAGCTACTTGGAAGGCTGAGGTGGAAGGATCGCCGGAGCCCAGCAAGTCAAGGCTGCAGTGGCCGAGAGTGGCCACTGCACTCCAGTCTGGGTGACAGAGTGAGACTCCAACTCAAAAAAAAAAACAAAAACCCAGAAAAGAAAAGCTTCCATCCTCTACTTTGAAATGCATCATGGGCTATGCTTTAAGAATCGTTAGTATCACAGTAAAAAACGTATTCTCTCACCTTCTGTATAGACTTCATCGTGATCCTCTATTTGCTCTGACGTTTCCCAATCTATGATTTGGCCCCAGAGTCTTCTAGGTAAATCTGAATTTCTGGCATAAAATGCATTTGAAACTGCAAATTCTGAGGCTTTCTCCACTCTCTTCAACATAACAGAAAAAAAATTCATTAAGATGACAAAAATTTTGTATAGGGTTAGAGAATTTCTCTCCTATTCAAGAACCTGATTTTCTACCAACTACTAGGATTCTTCCATTTTTTCCTGCATTTTTGAAGGAACTCTGAGGTTTAAACATCCATTGCAAGTAATTTTTCATTTCAATGATAATAATAAATTAATCACAGTATTTTACCAAGTTCTAACAGGTGTTCACAATGTTTATATTTGAAAAAAAGATAATTTAAGCTTTAGATCATTTTTGTTTATGGCATTAGTAATGGGATCCTGAGACCTGAATATTTAATTTAAATATAAAATATAGTATTTTATTAGTTTTCATGCCACTAGGACTTGCATGTGATTATGAAGAGGCAGAGTAACTGCAACTTCCTCAAACTACTACTTGTGAAAGGAACCTCCCATCATATATTAGGCAAACTATAGATTCAACAAAATTGGGAAAAAGAGAGTCATTGAACTGTAGTCATCCAGAATGCTTTAACTCAAGAGTAGGAGTCTAGTGCAAACATGACCAAATTCACAAGATCAAGCAAGGGAATGGTGAAGGTGGGCAAACTGCCTTACCATTTGCCCTTCATTTACCTGCACAGTATATAAAACTTATTTTGCAACTAAATCCTGATTTTCCCCATCCCACAAACCTGCTTTCCCCCATGCTTGCTGTGTTCTCAGTCTACCAATAAAGTAGTGACAACTCCATACTTTTGGTTCCTCAGGACGAAAACTCTGGAATCCTCCTTAATCTAGTCTCTTTCACCCTGCATACAGTGTATCAGGAAATCTGTTGATTCTATTTTCAAAATATATCCAGAATCTGACCCCTTTCCATCACCTCCACTGCTACCACGTTGGTCCAAGGCCCAACAACTTCCCGACAGGTTTTCTGGAATAGCCTCTCACACAGCAGTGAGTAGCCCCTTTAAAATGAAAGCCACGTCATGTTAGAACTCCACTCAAAACACTTCAATGGCTCCTCATCTCAGTCAGAATAAAAGTCAAAATCATTACAATGTGCTTCCAGGTCCTGCCACCAGACCCTTTGCCAGACCCTTTGTGAGCTCTCGAATCTCCTCACCTACTCCTTTTTCCGTTGCTCACTCTGCTGCAGCCACACTGACCTTGTTCGCTATTTTTCAAATATGCCAAGTATGTTCCTACCTCAGGGCATTTGTACCTGCTTCTCCTCTGCCTGCACTACTCTTCCACAGATATCCATATGATTCTTTCCCTTACCTCCGTAGGTCTTTGCTCAAATGTCACCTTTTCAATAAGACCTTCTCTGACCATTCTGTGGTCACATATATTTTTTTCTCTCACTCATTAAAAAAAACTCATGGCTGGGCTCGGTGGCTCAGCCTGTAATCCCAGCACTTTGGGAGGCTGAGGTGAGTGGATTGCCTGAGCCCGTGGGTTCGAGACCCACCTGGGCAACTTGGCGAGACCTCATCAAAAATTAGCCGGGTGTGGTAGTGCGCACCTGTAGTTCCAGCTACTTGGAAGACTGAGGCGGAAGGATTGCCGGAGCTCAGCAGGTCAAGGCTGCAGTGGCTGGGAGTGGCCACTGCACTCCAGTCTGGGTGACAGAGTGAGACTCCAACTCAAAAAAAAAAACCAAAAAAAAACCAACTCATATACATATGTGTTTGTAACCACTCTCCTCTAGCTCTCCTTCTCCCCCTTCTCTGCTCTTTCTCTATAACAATTGTCACCTTATAATATATTTTATCATGTATTGTTTCCTCCAAGTAGAACATTAGCTGGGATCATCATCTTCTCAAGGAATCCCTAGAACCTTGAACAGTGCTTGACAGTTAACAGGTACCCAATAAATGTCTATAAAAGGAATGAATAAAAAGTTTATTCAAAAAGGCTGCCCTTTCTCATTTTTATGTTGTCACCTGACCCACTTTGAAACTGACTTTTCCTCTTGCCCTTTGTGGAAAGACTGGTGGTACCTCTGCCAAAAGTTGTCATGGGCTTTACTGTCCAAATTCTCATGGGTTTCATATGTTAGGTTTAAGTCACACAGAAGCAGAGGAATAAAGTTGAAAAGTCAAGGGTAATTTGAAAATGATGTAGAAAATAGAGCATACAGGAAAAAATACAAACTGGAAGAAAATACAATCTCATTAAAGTCAAGAAACCATCATTCACTCCTTATGAGGTCACTCTGCAAAGACATATTTTCCTACATTATTTCTCATAGATTCTAATGTATCTAAATTTATGTTAGTAGCAAATGTCAACTATTGGATTTATATCTGGTACATAGTCTTTCCTTCAGGTTCTTAAATTGTAAGATAGCAAGATGAATTTCACATATACTAATGTGTTTGTATATGCACATGTATGTAAATAATGTTTAACTGCACCAATCAACTTCAGTTTCTTAAACTAATACCCACAAATAAAAATAAACAATAAAACAGATTTGTAGATTTGACTTAGTTTCTCAGGCTATGAGTGAAAGAAATAACTATGTATGATGTGTCATCCTACCTGAGTTGGATTTGTATAGGTTCTTAGCAGAGGAAGGAGATAGCCTGGGAGAAAACAGGAGGAGACTGAAGGATAAAAGCTCCTACTGACAAATGAAGGAGTCAAGAAATGCATGGCTTTTATAAGGCACAGAGATTTGGGGGAGAAAACCTACTAGATTAGAAATCTGTATTTCTTTGTCCTAAAATATTACATCCTTACCTTTTTTTTCCAAATAAATATACAAGAGACAGGAGAATGCTCTCCTCTATTTCAGTAAAACATGTGTCAATTTAACAATTTATTCTCTAATCAAGTCCAGATCGAAGCCTAGCTCTGTTCCCAGTACTGTGGGCGCATTAAGGGAAAACAAAAATGTCTGTTCTTAAAAAGCTCACTTTTTTTTTCTTTTCTTTTCTTTCTTTTTTTTTTTTAACTTCCATATGTCATGTGTGCAATAAACAACTCAAGAACAGTTCTAAAGCAAAGCAGGACGGTTTTTTTTTTTGTTTGTGTTTTGGTTTTTTTTTTGAGTTGGAGTCTCACTCCATCACCCAGACTGGAGTGCAGTAGTCGCTCCCGGCCACAGCAGCCTCGACCTGCTGGGCTGCGGCGATCCTTCCACCTCAGCCTTCCCAGTAGCCGGAATTACAGGCATGCACTACCACGCCCGGCTGATTTTTTTATTTATTGTAGAGATGAGGTCTCGCTGCCCAGGCGGGTCTCAAACCCACGGGCTCAGGCAATCCACTCAGCTCGGCCTCCCAAAGGCGCGGGATTACAGGCTGAGCCACCGAGTCCGGCTAGGACGGTTTTAAAAGAACTGAAAACCTTCAAAAGTTTATTATTCAGTGTTCACACCTGTAATCCCAGCACCTTGAATAGCCAAGGCAAGAAGATTGCTTGAGCCCAGGAGTTCAAGACCAGCCTAGGCAATACAGTGAGAACTCATCTCTACAAAAAAATAAATAAATAAATAAAGGATTTAGCCAGGTGTAGTGGCACACACCTGTAGTTCCAGCTACTCAGGAGGTTGAGGTGGGAAGACTGCTTGAGCCCAGGAGTATAAGGTTGTAGTGAGCTGTGAACGTGCCAATGAAATCCAACCTGGGTGACAGAGTGAAACCCTGATGCAATAAAATAAAGTAAAAAATTAAAAAGAAAGTTTATTATTCAGTAACTATGTTATATAGAACCATGCTCAATATTTGCTTCTCATGTCCCACAGCACACATCAATCCTTTGTAGCCTATCACCATGGATGGCAGAAATAGAAGTCACAATGTAATCCTTCATTTCTTCAAAATCAGGGGATACAAACATGAGTTTCTTGACAGACCCTCATGTGCATAATGCATGTTAAAATACAATAGTTCTGTGAGTAATATACTTTTGAGAGTGTCCAATTCTTTTTAAATCACTTTGTATAAAATCAAATGTTTGATGCTGTGTTTGTATATACATGGCAAAATAATTCTAAGGGAAAGAGTATTAGAGGATGAGATTAGGTGGTTGAGGTGGAAGAGAGGGATTTGTTCACTGAGAGGAGCATGTCAAGTGGAGCTGTGAGAGAAGGATCCGCTTGGTCTCTCAGAGACGAGGGGTATTCCAGACTGAGGGATCAGCATGAGTCAAAGCAAAGGGAAAACCTGTTGATAGAGGGGAAGGAGACTGGCCAGGAAGGTGTAACACAGAGTATCAGTACAGGGGCTGCTACAAGTAAAAAGATATTATAAGTTGATTGACAGAGGGCCTTAAATGCCCATTTGGAATTTGTAGAGTTTAATCTGATGGTGCTAGAATCTACTGAAGGTTCCAGAGCTGAGAACTGACTTGATGAAAATGTTTAGAAAGCTAAATCAAGTTACAGAATGTGCTGGAGGAGTAAGAAGATGAGTCAGTCCATTTCTTCAGAATGAGGATGAATTGTAAATCATAATGGACTGTTGCAATTTGGGTGGGCTGCTGCAAGTCTTACAGTTTTACCCAAGCATCTGCCCAATTCTAAGTGATTTCAACAGCCCTGAGGATGACTCACCAACATCCCAGCCTCACTCAAGGTTGCTTGATTTTCTGTATTCCAATAGCCTTCCCCTCAATTCTACTTCAGCAACCTACTGACATGGTCACCCTGAACTATGTCACAAAGCATGGTTCACTCCATTTCCATTGCTCAAATCAAACTCTGATAACCCTCTCCAACATCAAGCTCCTTCCTTCCTTCCTTCCTTCCTTTCTTCCTTCCTTCCTTCCTTCCTTTCTTCCTTCCTTCCTTCCATCTGTTTTATCACCCTCTCCAACATCAAGCTCCTCCTTCCTTCTTTCCTTCCTTCCTTCCTTCCTTCCTTCCTTCCTTCCTTCCATCTGTTTTATCACCCAGGCTGGAGTGCAGTGGCATGCATTCTACCTTTTGGGCTCCAGTGATTCTTCCACCACAGCCTTCCAAGTAGCCAGAACTATAGGCACATGCTACCACACCCAGCTAATTTTTGATTTATTGTAGAGACGAGGGCTCACCAAGTTGCCCGGGCTGGTCTCAAACCTGCAGGCTCAGGCAATCCACTCATCTTAGCCTCCCAAAGTGCTGGGATTACAGGCTGATTTCATTTTCTCTGCTCGTTATTCATGTTAGACCTAACCAAGTCCTCCAGTCACTGTATGCCTCCCTCTTCCAATTCATGAGTCCTTTAAAGCGTCCCCTTCTTTTACTACTTCGTGGGGACATTCAGTTACTAACTTACTTCATTCTCATACCCCTTGTTCCATTGCTTTTCCAATGAAAAGCTCCACGTCTGGATCAATCTGATCTACCAGTTTTGGGTACCATGAAAAATTATGGCTAACTGCTTCAGTGAGGTCTCCAGTGCTACTAGGAAGTCTTCCATTTCTGTTCTGAAGAGAGTCCTTTTTCAACTGTCACTATACTCCATACCCTTCCCATATATTTCCCCTTCCTTTCATGTAATGAGGTCTCAGCTGATTTTGAGAGGGTGGTCCACTCAAGTGGGTTTGGCAATCTTAGGTCCAGAGGTTGTAACTGCTTAGGATATACCCAAAATTGAGATATATTAGGGAGCAAAATCAGAAAAGAAGACAGGGAAGTGAATAAAGAGGTGGAAAAGAAGCAGGAGAAAGCAATGTTACAAAAAGATAATGAAAAAGAGAATTTCTAGAATTAAAAAGTAGTAACTGTATCAAATGTAACCTGAAAAAGTTTGAGGACTATCAAGAGACTACTGAATGTGGTCAGGAAGTCACTTATGACAACAGTTTCTGTGGATTGATAAGAAATAAGAACTGCAGGAGAATAACTGTGGACACAAGAGAATAATGAAAACACAAAGGTAAGGAATCCAGACTATATATCCAAGACATTAGACAAGAAAAAGAAATCATTCAGTAATCAGATAAGGCCTTACTGATTTTTTTTCAAGACAAGAGATTTGAGGGCATAGTGGAAAAAGAGCCACTGCATAAGTTTTAGAGAAATGATAAAAGATACAAACCTAAGTCAAGCAGGCTGAAAACTATATCAAAGAGGAAAATGGCATTGAAAAGTCAGAGCAGAATTTTATATTCCTGTTTTAGTTCAATCTTCCCCTTTGGACGAGATGGTAACTAGCTGTGCGACTAAGCCCTGCAGGGGCTGGCCACTGGAACTCTCAACACTCATGTACAAGCTAGGCTTACTAGATGTTGAGTGTTCTTCTCACAGGCTAGGCTCCATGATAGCAGATCCATTTTAGTTGTCTTCTAAGTCAGACTTCTTTCTGTGTAACCAAAAAGCCTTCCCTGGCCCCATCTAAATTAGAGCCACCCACCACAAGCTTCCATCACATCGTTAATTCTCCCATCAGCTTTAGATAAGTTGTTTATCTTCCAATGGACTATAAGCCCAGGGAGGGTAGGGAATGACCTCTGTGGCCTGTTTCAGCTCTAGTACCTGATATACTGGGCTAGTACTTTGGCATTTAATAAATAAATACTAGCTGAATGAATAAATTAAACATTATCATATCTGGCCTAGGTTCTATCTGGCCTGGTGTTCATGATGTATACCAATTTAGATAAGTAATAACTCTTCACAATACTCTCAGAAGGATATTTTCACAGGAGAATTCTGCATGATCTTGAAATATGTGGTACACAATGAATAGAGTATAGCGTGTTGCCAAATTGACATTTAGAAGCACATAACTGAAATGGTTTAAGACACTTGCAACTTAAATGGTACTTGGAATAAAAAATATACATCTCAGGCCTGGTAGAGATGTCAGTGGTTATCTAACCCAGTCCCTTCACTGAATGTTCAAACATAATCTTCATTAGCCTAACATTAAGTGTCCATTTGGAGGCCACTTAAATACTTCCAGTGATAGCAAACACATCTTTTTATGAGAATATCCACTCCACTTTTGGATCACTCTAGTCATTAGAAAATTCCTGCCAATGACACACACATAGCTTTTGCCCTTGGTCTCTATGTCAATATAACTACAGTACAGTCTTTCCAACATCTGAGGAAGGCCACCACATCCTCTCCTAAGGCTTCTCTCTCCCTGTTCTGTTAGTTCTCTTCATGTGATACTCATGGCATTTGAAACAGCATGTCTACACACATTTCTTGTCATTCACACTTAAACGCTTTCATGAGAAACGACAGAATAATGAAAAAAAAACCCTACGAAGTATAAAACTAAGGAAACATGCACAGTCACATGGGAATAAAACTAGCAAGGTATGTGCAAAGTATGTACAATAGTAAAGTAGAGACCTATAAGTATTTGTTTTCCATCTGATTAAACCTCTCAATTCTCTTTTTATTCTAATTCTGAATATCCTTACCTTAATCCAGTGTCCCACATTGTCAGGGTCAAAAGCAAGCTGTAAGATAATATATACAGAATATTAATACATAGCAATATCTTTATCAACTTTGCCATTTTAATTTATCCTTCTGACTAAAGCATATTGAAAAACGTTCTTTAGCATTTCTCCAAAGTATGTCATTAGAAAGTTCAGCATTGATTAGCAATAAATGACACAAAATAACAGTATAAAGAAGAAATGTGATACATACTCTAGGACACTGTCTAGTTTTTATTTCTTTTCTCAATTCTGATGCCTGTGCCCTAACTAAGACCAATTAGACCAGTTTTTTTTACGCTCCCCAGATTAAGAGATAAGATACAGAAATGCTAGATATAATGCTCTTTATAAAAGCCTAAACAAGCAATGATTAACTAGACAGGTTATCCAAGTAATCGTCTGCTTGAAGAAGGGTGTGTTCCTCTCCTCATTCTTTTCAGGAGTATCCAATAGTGAGAGGCTTTCTTATCTTATCTAGATCAGGGATATTGTTTAGTCAAATAAGAACTGCAGAATAGGCTTAACCAATCCGACTTCTGTTTCACAAAGCAGAAAACAAATTTTCACCTAGATCAATGAGATATTAATCTGAAACTAGAAATCAGACCATTAGGATGCTTCCTTTTCTTACTCTCTGTAAGCTTGCTGAATTCCCTCTAATGGTCACTTAACAAATTTTTGCTTTGCTAAAAATTCAAGTAAGGGGACACCTAAACTAGCATACTATCACATGGAGGAAAACTATAATATCCTTTTTCACTTACCTAACACTTCACCTTCACAGCACCTTACAGATAATTAATGAAGCTGTACTGCTGAATAATTTTGTCACTGCAAAAAAGAAAGAGCTGATCCTATTAAAACACAACTGAACTTCAAGGATCTTGGTGTTTTTACCTTTTTAACCTCCAGACAGCAGCAATGAGCAATAGCAGCAAAAATTTCTTCCTTTTGGAGTCCTAAAAAATTGTCCCCAATTTTTGCCTTTCATCATCAGGTCTACATCCATACCCTATTTGGAATTCAATCCATTATGCAACTGACATATTGCAACTGCTATATTGCAGTAGGAGAAACCTCCATTTCCAAGTCTCTCTAATGCTCCAGTCTGCATCTTCCAGTATCTGGGGTAAGATATTTACCAAGTGGAATATGTCTGGTGCATTTAGTTGGAAGATTTAGAATAAATCACAAGATCAATTGCCTGGGGCCCTCACAAAGGCCAAACGTCTCCAGAATATTTTTTAGGGAACTGTAATTTAACGGTGAAAACAGCTGGTGAAACTGCTCTGGAGTTGAAAGCTGAGAAGCCTCTCCAATTTAGCACTCTCATTTACATTTAAAACATTTATTTTTATGGCTGTTAAAAAGGTAGTCTGTGGAAAGCACACACCGTGACTGTGACTTCGCACGTCACCTACATATGTTTCAGGTTTAAAATGGGGTTATCAGTTTTTTTTCTTATCTTCAGGTGTTAATGCATCAAAAGGGATGACAGATATGAAGAGAATCTATTTTTTGAATGTCGGTTGAACTTATAAATTCCCCATGTGAATCAAGTATTGATATATTCAATATCCACTTGCACTTCCTTTATGTAAAACTGGAAGGGCAGGAGCACAGGCAGAGCATTTTATATGAAGAGCTGCCCCCTTCAATAAAGATCGGTACCCCAAGATTTGCAAAACACTAAAGAAATAAAAATATGTGGGAAGTTTACTAAAATTGGAGATGGGAGGAACTGACTTCGCTAATTCCCTTCACTCTGATGGTCACCAGCAGACCTCTTATGTTTTAGAAAAGCGTTAGATTAAAACCATACTTCTACGATGCTGCCCAGCAAAGCAGTAAGGTTCCCAGACCCCAAAGCTCCGGTGCACTTCGCTCAGGGCAATACTGGTTCCAGGGCGATCAAGGGGTGTGTCAGGTACGGATGTCCTGGGAAGAGGGAGGAAGCCCAGTAGGGGCCGCGGTTGGTTTCGAGACTGGAGAGCGTCTTGGGTCGGTCCCCGCCCCTCAAAGCTCCCGATTGGGATCACCTTGGGACTTGGCTTCCTTGTAAACCGTTTCCAGCGATTCAGTCCCATCCTCTTCTTCGAGGAGGACTTTTCCTGGGGCGCCAGGAGCATTTTCCAACTTCAGGCCCGGACTTCAGCCGAAGCCGCAACCACCGCTCTTCTGTTCAGGAGGTTTCCGGGTCTCACTGGGAGTTGTAGTTCCTCGGCTCGCAAAGAAAGCGATGGTAGGACGTCGTGGAACCACCACTCCCGGGAGGCTTCGCGCAAGCGGATCGCGTTGGCGCAGTTACCATGGCAACGGTAGAGGCTCCCTAGATCCCGGCTCACCTGGACTCGCTTTGATGGTGCCTTTGCCTCTTTCTGGCGCCCGGTGATGACGCAGTGCTCCCTGATTGGCTCTGCGTTGGAGGCGGTGGTTTAGGAGGCCGAGAATTCTGCAGGCCGGACACGTGGAAGTGAACTGTGAAGGGTTTGAGGGAGTCTCAAGGCTAAAAGAGTTGGGCGGTTTGTAGGTAAGTGCCCCTTTCCATGCTGGTGTGGGAGCTGCTAGGGATGGATGAGTCGCGTCGCACCCAGACACTTCCTGGTTATGTTGCAGTCCTTGTACTCCGGCCATGTCTCTTCTCTTTTCTGGATCTCCTGGTGGATCTTGCCCTCTGTAAGTTTGAATTCTTCCAAGTCGTGTGAACGTCCTGTCTCCATGAGAAAAGGACCCCCTTTGGACTGACCTCTGCCAAAGGTTCAAGTTCTCAGCAGGAAGTTTTTTTTCGAACTGTTTATGGGAGAGTAGGACGATCTCCAGTCCCTATGCTAGACGCCTAGGAGCCTGGGGCCCTGAAGATGACCGGTGCAGCAAAGATAAATCCAGCCTTATTCGCTGAGCCCTTCCAGGGGGGATATATGGGCTTATAAAGCATAGTAGAGATTTAGAACGAAAGCATTGGACCCAGCTGTTTTTTGACTGTATGACCTCAGGCAGCTTTTGTTTAATAACTCTCGGACCCTCCGTTTTCTCATTGGCAAAGTGGAGACGATAATACTTAAATTATTGGGGGTGTGCAATGAGTAAAAATCAATGCATGTAAAGCATTCTACCAGGAAAGTAAACTAAAATTAACTTTAAATTGGTGAAAATGAGGTCAGGGATGTCGTGCCCTCAGACCTACGACCAGCTCTGAAACTTGAGTGCCCATCTGAAAGGGGACGGTTGAACGCATTGTGTTCCCATAAGCTCTGCAGTATCACCAGGTAGTTCTTTAAAAAGGATAAGTTAGCTCTTCTTCAAGAAAGATGTCCAATGCGGATTTCTGAGAGAAAAGTAAATTGCAGAGAAGTGCATATTATACGATATGTTTACATTTTTGCAAAAGCAAACTGACCAAATACACCCTCTTCCCTTCCATATACAAGTATGTTTCAATGTTTGTATGAGTATAAAGAACGTTGTAGCAGCTAGAAGGATGGATTAGAGGCAGAGGAGGGAGAAAGTGAAAAGAGCACTGTAGCAAAATGGAAACTATGTTGATAAAATATTAATATTACAGTTAATATGTAAGCACATTACATGTGCTTATGAACAAAATGGAACTTCTAATAAGTTACTAGCCTATTAGAGTACAGCCTCTAAAGCCAAATTTCTATAATTTAAGTCCTAGCTCTGCCACTTACCAGCTGATGACTTTATTGTCTTCGGTTTCCTCATCTGTAAAATGCAGATAATAATGGCATCTATATTATGCATTTGCTATGAGGATTAATGGAGTTAATAAGTAAAGAACAATGCTTATTCGTAGTAAATACCTAATGTTAGTTGCTATTATTGTATTTTCAGTAGGTGAAATTAATTTAGCTTTTATTGTGATTGCTGATATTTGGACTTCTACCATTTTATTTTGCATATTTAATTTTTGATGTGCTTTTTTTGGTCTCTTGCCTTTTATTGAGTCAATCAATTGTTTTCTCCGTCTTCCCTCATCAACAGATTTGAAAATTACACATTCTGTTGTTAATCTTTTAATGGTTACTTCTGAATTTCTAACACACATATTTAGCAAAGTTTAACGTTATTCAGTATCTCTTTCCCCCTACCAAATGGTGTAAGGATTTCAGAATAACTCCAAAAGTCTTCTTCTGTTACTGGTTTCTACAACTTTAGCATTCATTATTTCTATGTGTCATTTCTAAGTCAGCTCAGTGCACCATAATGTTTAGGTGTCCTTCAAATTTTTCTATGCATATACAATCATTATAGAGAGTGTGTGTGTATGTTGGGGTAGGGGGAGAGATGTGGATGTGTACTTATAAATATATTTACAGTTTTTCTTTCACAAAAAACATGATCATCTTTTCCCTTCAGAAATTTTGGACATTTCTTTGACAGTAGGTAGATAATTTGTCTAAGAAACATTTAAAAATCCTTTCTCTCCTGATAGATGAGAGATGGGGGTTGGAAAGGCCCTGGAGATATTAGGACAGGTCCAGTGTTGCCAGAAGTGCAGGGAATCTTTGTTAGTCCTTGTAAAGTTACACATTCACTGACAGCCTGTCATTTGTCCTTACACCCTAATGGCTTTTTCCTAAGACTTTTCAGGAACTCCATCTGTAGAAGTGAAGTGTGCCAGTCATGGTGGCTCACGCCTGTAATCTGAGCACTTTGGGAGGCGGAGTTGAGGTGAGAAGATTGCCTGAGCCCAGGGGCTCAAGACTAGCCTGGGCAAGTTGGCAAGACCACGTTTCTACAATAAATCAAGAAAAATTAGCCAGGTGTGGTGGCACGCGCCTGTAGTTCCAGCTATGTGAAAGGCTGAGGCAGAAGGATCGCCTGAGCACAGCAGGTCAAGGCTGCAGTGGCCATGAGCATTGGCCACTGCACTCCAGCCTGGGTGATAGAGGGAGACTCTGACTAAAAAAAAAAAAAAAAAAAAAAAAAGGGAAGTGTGAAGTTTTGTGTATTTAGGAAAGGTACAACACCAGAAATACTAGAAAAGACCCATAACAAGTGAAAGGGGAAAGGATTATGACAAAGACAAAAACTAGTTGATATTTTGGAGACTAGTGATCTGTTTCTTGAGTTTTGCTTGGGTTGGTAGATTATATCACTTTCAAAGGGTGTTTGTAAAAAATGTACATGAGCCAGACACGGTGGCTTACACCTGTAACTCCAGGACTTTGAGAGGTGGAGGTGAGAGAATTGCCTGAGCCCACATGTTTGAGACCAGCCTAGGCAACATAAATCAAGAAATTTTTTTAAAAAGTACAATAAAAAAGTACATGAATAGGTATATTTGTGTATATTATATAATTACTTCATGGTAAAAACTTATATTGTATTTGAGCCCCTAAAAAAAAAGTTCAATTATAAAAACATTTACCATAATCTGAACAGTGAATGAGGAAAGGAAGACTTGGTTCTTCTATTTCTGGACAAAATTTAATTTAATTTTTTTAAATGTTTATTTCCAGCTGAAGTACATTTTCTGATGCTTTCCTCAGATTTCTTTTTTTTTTTTTTTTTTTTTTTGAGTCAGAGTCTCACTCTGTCACCCAGGCTGGAGTGCAGTGGCATGCTCACGGCCATCGCAACCTCAACCTGCTGGGCTTAGGCAATTCTTCCACTTCAGTCTTCCAAGTAGCTGGAACCACAGGCATGCACCACCATGTCCAGCTAATTTTTCTTCATTTATTGTAGAGATGAGGTGCCACCAAGTTGCCCAGGCTGGTCTTGAACCTGTGTGCTCAGGCAATCCTCTCACCTCAGCCTCTCAAAGTCCTGGGATTATAGGCATAAGCCACCGCACCTGGCCTCAGATTTCTTAATATTTGCATTCATTCTCACAAACAGAATCACTGCAATAGCAATTAATCTATTATAGTACTTTTTTTCTTGAACCCAGTCATCTCCTTTTTCTTGCTTATTTTTTTCTTCAGTAACATGTTGGATTACTGTGACTAGGGTGGAACTTTTATAAAGCTCCAAACAGCAGAAGTGAGTACATAGCACCAAAGCCTTATACTGTAGAGAAAGCCTAGTGTGTATTTCTCTCCAACTGACCTAGTAAGTTCAGTGTGCTAAGCTAAGGATTTTGAATTTCATCTTTAAAGTCACAAGGATTACATTGGGATTAAACCATTGTATTACAGGAGAGTCCATCTCTGCCTTTAAGAACGTGGTGGCTGGTGTCCTTTAGAGCTACCAAGGACCTATAATGACAGATATTGGGTTAAGAATGAAGAAAACTATTTCTTCAGTTGAGGAAAGAGTGAGAAGAGGAGATGAGAGAAAATACCATCAAGATTCAGTGGATGATTAATCACACTTGAAGCTCTTTTATTAAAAGATGAGGACTCATAGAACATGTTCATTCTTTCCTCACACAAGCATGAAGCTAAGAGGTCCCTGAGAGAAAGGTGAGTCTTGGAAGCCAAGGGTCTGGCTTCCTGGTCTGGCTGTCTCTACAGTCTACACTAGAGTCCCTGTATCCAACCTTGAAGATTCTGAGTGTGGTTATACTTGTAAAGTAGTCCCCTCTATCTGCGGCAAATATATTCCAAGGCCTCTAGTAGATTCCTGAAACTGCAGATAGTACTGAACCTTAGATAGATGGATAGATGATTGATAGATAGATAGATAGATAGATAGATAGATAGATAGATAGATAGACAGATACACACACACTGTTTTTTCCTATACATACATACCTATGGTAACATTTAATTTATTAATTAGGCACAGTAAGAAATTAACTCCCTTATTTCAGGAGATCCCATTCTGTAGTCTTCATATAGGCTGAGTGCTTTGTGGGGCAACATGTTGCCACTAATTGGAACATATTTTTTGGTCACATTTTCACCTACAAATGTAATGCCTTTTCCTTCTTAACTAAGTTCTTATCACACACTGTGGCCGTAACTTTTGCATTTTGATGTGCAACAGCAAAACTAGCTTGAATTTCTTTCTCCTTCACAATTTCATGAATGGAAAATTTATTCTTATTATGGTAGATCTTAGTCATCTCAGCATACAGTCTTTTGTCTTTCCTTAGTAAGTGGAGAACTTTCCACCTTTTCACTTACAGGAAGCACTTTACCACTTCTCTTTGGCATGTGTGAATTGCCAGCATCTCTACTCATGTGGTTTGAGGCCATTATTATTATTATTATTATTATTATTTGACCGGGCTGAGTTGCTTTATTAGAGAAAGCCAGGATTACAAAGGACTTAGGAGTTGGCATTGGCACCCTTCTTCTTGCCAAAGGTGGGTACAATATTGATGAATTGCCAGTTGTACTGCATCCTCCGCTTGGCCCAGCCTATCTTCTTCTCTTGTCTGGCCACCTTAGGAGTCTCAGCTCTCACTTTCCCAGCATGGGCAAGGGATCCATGGACTTTACCTCCAAGCATGTGGCCGGCAACTTCCAGGATGACCAGGGCCTCCACCCCACATTGGCCCATGGTGGCCTTATCCTCCAGGGGCGTGCCTGTCAAGAGTACAACTTGATCTTTCGGGGCAGTGCCCTCCAGCGTCTCCCAACCGGTCACCTCGAGGGTGTGTCGTTTCTGGGTTAGGACATAGAGCTGCGTGGTGGTGACTGAACCGCGGCCCCAACTCAGGGCCATTATTAAGTAAAGTAAGGGTTATTGGGCACAAGTTCTGAGAGCCTGCACAGTTGGTCTGATCTCTGATATGGCTCTTAAGTGACTAACAGGTGGGGAGTGTCTACAACATGGAAACACTGGACAAAGGGATGATCCACATTCAGGAAGGATGGGGTTGAATGGTGAGAGATTTCATTATGCAACTCCAAATGGCATGCAATTTCAAGCTTATTTATTGCTTATTTCTGGAGTTTTCCCTTTCATATTTTTGGACCTCAGATGACCGCAGAACTGAAACTACAGAATGCAAAACCATGGATTGGGGCGGCAGTACTGTATTAAGAGACCCGGTGGGTTTTCTTTTAGTTTCCTTTATATATATAACATTCCTTACTCCTCCTATTCTGATTCTGTGCTTACATAGCATATTTGGCTTCCTATGTGGCATTCTGTAGGACAAGGATGCACTGGCTGATCTACTTTGCTTTTTTTTTTTCTCAGAGTAAATAATTGTTGAAGCCGATTTTGTTGTTTAGTCTCTGAGGTTGGTTGGATTGAGCCTGACCCTGAGTTACAGATTTGTGCTGGGTATATGGACAAAATGAGATTTGGCTTGCCCGGTAGAAGGCCAGTTCTTGACCAGTGGCAAGCCCACTAACCAGTAAATCCTTAGAGGGAACAGGAAGCAGCCATTCTTTGAGCATGTGTGTCATTCTGCTGGCATAGGTTAGAGAGCTTGAGAGCTACTTTGTTTTTATGACTTTTCACATTGTGTTCTAGGGGAAAAAACAAAAATGTTTTGCAGATTACATGCAATTTTGGAAAATCTTCTATTAATTTGAGTGCCCATTGTATACTGTAGGATATTCTTTTAAAAGAAATGTCAGAATGCAACTTGTAGCCTGTTAGATTTACTCTCTCTTAAGAGGCATAATAAAAAGAGCACAGGCCTCCTTGCAGGAGGTCTGGGTTCTAGACCAAGCTTATGATTAATCTTGCTGAACCTCAGATTTGTTACTGTAAAATGGCAAAGGGGGTGATAGTGGTGATGAGGAGTTCCTGGGTTGGTATCTCTGATAGTAATGGTGAACTCTGAAAACTTTTCACCATTTCTAAAGTCTAATGGCAATCATACATTACTGGGATATTAAGCACAAGTTTACTAAAGCACTGGGATTTGTTCCTACCTGGAGTTGAGTTAACTCAGCATGGAAAAGCAGATTATGTTATGCTAATCAGAAGATTTAGTTTTCCGTTGTTTCTGTCATTTATTAATAAATGAGAGAAAAGAGCATGGGTTTGATGAGGAGATAATGAAAGATAGTAACATCCTACAATCTTAAACTTTATTTTTGAAACATACTAGTTTTACCCAATGAAAGTTCTTCTTACCTTTATATGAATTTAATTTAAATAACACAGCTCACTGTCATTCTCAATGACAGCATGCCAGGAAAAAAAAAGGAGAAGAAAAATTAAAAAAAAACACAACTCATGTATGTACTTTTAAACTCTTTACATACCATATACCGCTCAGACAAGATCGATATTTTTGGAGTAAGACAGAATTTTTGGAGGAGTCAACAAATTCTTGTCTCTAACTCTTTCTGAAATAGCTCCAGACAGTACAGTTTCTTCCATTCTACAATGTGTGTGAGGGTAGGAAGTGCTTAAGTTATTGCAGTATTTAATAATCCTGGTCTATTAAATTTTCATTAGTTCTTGTTTATGTTTCAAGTCTAGTATTCCATATTGGTCAATTTTAATATTCAGTCAGAACAACAGATGTTGATTCATTTGCTTTAAAGTACATTTTTTTTGTCTCTGTGCTCCCCCAACTTCAATTCTCCAGAGCTAATTAGATTTCAAAATGCTGTCTTAATTTTTGCTTTAGAGGTCTTTTGGCTTAAAATGTAAGCTATATTTTTATCACTTGAAGTCAGTATCTGATAAATAAGTAAGGAATATTATTATTCTGTTTTCTACAGTACATTTTTATTATTTTTTGAAAGGGACTTTCCTCTTTTAAGCAGTTTTAATGTGTAACAATAGAGTTTGTACAAATACTTCTATACTATTCTTTATAACATAACTTTTTTCTCTTACCAGTCTTCATTTCTGTTATCTTTGTGATAACTTGAAATAATGATCTTATAGTCATAGAAAATTACCCAGACTTTCTTCAAACACTTAAGCTAGCTTAAGCTAGCTTTTATAATTTACAATTAACATAAAGTCTCTTATTGGACCATACTGAATATAGTTATTCTTATGTCTAAGATTCTAATGACTGTGATGACTATTTTCTTTAAACATAATAATTATGTCTTCTGAAAAAGTAATGTTTGCATTCCTGAGTATTTGTAATAATGACTGATGAGGCTTATTTGTTTGGTAGCATCTTAAACAATGGTTGACTACATAGTATGATGTAGCTTAATGCTTTAGAAGATGGGATATAAGGTTGGAACCTCTCAAATGTCTGTAATAATTTATCAACCAAACAAATTGGCCCTGGCCCAACTGGCAAGAATTCTAGAGAGTATGGTACTTGCTGTTGATATGTAATGAAGTATTTGCAAAATGTTGGTGTGCCTGGTGACATTTAGCAAATAATCTGCTCTGCGTGCTTCTCAAGTTCTATAGTACATTTTGAAAGTAGAACCTAGTGCTTTGCTTCACTGAATACTAAATCATTGGACATCCAACAAATAATTGATGTTTTCTGGGTTTTTTTCCCTGTTATATCTAGAAATTAGAAAGCATGTCTTTGTTTTTTTCTTTAAACAGATGTTTGTCTTTTTCAGTTATAAAAATAATGAAAATTGCTTGTGGATCATGTGTGTGCTCCACGCAGTTTCCCGTCTCTGCTTGGATACCATATAAGAGCAAATTGGAAAATAATACCACTTCAGTGATAGTCTTTTGATATATTTGTTCATATGTTTAATAAATACCAGTATCCTGTTCTGGAACCTGTTTTCTTCAGGCAAAATTGCTGTATTCTTAGTATTCTCTCAAACTGGAGAAAGAGAAGTAGATCAGATCGGTAATCAGTATGATGTCAGCATTGTGACTGTTCTCTATACACATTTTCAAGGCTGAGAGTGAGCCTTGGCTTCATGGCACGTTCTTTCCATAATAAGTCTTTCCACTTCTGTCTTTTCATTTGTTTGGTTTTCATCAACGCAGACAAAAAAATTTCTCTGATTAAATGTTTAATTAGCTGATATCATCAAATTATTCTGGGACCTTGGGGAAGTTATTTTATTTTCTCTGTATCTTTTCCCACTCCCCTATTCCTGATGTCTAAGAATAAATGTCGACTAGAAATAGTAATACACATGCTATCATTCATTTTTCTGTAGGTTGCTTTCTTTGTGAAAATGCTTAGCTTTTAGATGTGAAACTCCTTCTAAATTTAATGCTCTTTTCTTGTCAGGACCTAGAGGAATCCCTTAGGATGAAGCTGAGTCTTACCAAGGTGGTTAATGGCTGTCGCCTAGGAAAAATAAAAAACCTGGGCAAGACAGGAGACTGCACCATGGACATTCCAGGCTGCCTTCTGTACACCAAGACTGGCTCTGCCCCACACCTTACTCATCACACACTGCGTAATATCCATGGGGTTCCCGCCATGGCTCAGCTAACACTGTCATCCCTGTAAGTGTTAGAACCAATGACTCATGTATGAACTCTGGCTGCAGCCTAGTTAGTTGTAAAAAAGAGATAGATTTATTTTGCTCTTATGTGTAATTTGTAGACTTTCAGAATGAAATCAGAAGAGAAGTGTCAGATATTATACATCCTCTAGCCCTAATCTGGAAGCCACAGTCTAGACTAATTGTTGGATTTGCTTCACTTTTCCTCCAAACCTGCAGTCCCATACTGCCCTCATTGCCACTGCTCTGAGGGGTAACAGAGCAGAGAATGCTGTATGAAAGCTAAACTTGGAGGTCAGGGGCTGTCATCCTGCACCAACCTCAAAGATTTTCTGCCTCTGCCCACGTACTTGCTGGTATGACTTTATGGAAACAGAACTAAGGGAATTAGATCAGTTTTTGTAATATACTTACTGACTTTTTACTTAATTGAAGAACTGGCTATTTGACCGAGTTACTCTGTGGTTCTGTATTAATGACAGTGATTTTTAAGGGGACAAGAGGAGGAAGAAAATCCAAGTATTCTGAAGCAGTTGATCTTTGCCGGTTTCTTCTCTCACAGAACCACTTGCAAATTGGAGACCTTAATTCTGGCTAATGAACCTGGTTAGTTGGGACTCTTGAGTAATGATGTACTTGATGTTCACGACTGTGTTTACTGTCACATAGCTTATTTGGATGAGGAGAAGAGCACTTCTGTTGTTAAATAGAGAACCTGCAGAATGATCTATTATTATATGTACTTTTCTGTTTTAATTACAGGGCAGAACATCATGAAGTTTTGGCAGAATATAAGGAAGGAGTTGGAAAGTTTATAGGTAAAAATTAATTAAGCTATTTGTAGGTGACTTGTGTTAATCTGGAGTTTGGAGGTGCTGTTGACCCTTTGATTTTTGTATTCATATGTTTATTTATTCATTATTTTAATAAACATTTTTTAACATCTAAGAACCAGGCATTGGGGGTTCAAAATTGAATGGGAAAATTGAACTGAGACATTTTTTAACATCTAAGAACCAGGCATTGGGGATTCAAAATTGAATAGTTGCTGCTCCCATGGAATTCAGAGTCTAGCTGGGGTTAAAATAAACAGGTAATTCTAGTAAGAATATAGTGACTGCTTTGCAGGATTAGGGATATGTACGTATATCATGACAGGCCAGAGAGAGGAGCATGCAATCTGCTCTGGGCTATGTGTAAAAGGATTCTTGAGAGAGAAGATAAGGAGCATCTTGGCTGGTTCAAGGAGGAGCAAGCATTAGCCAGGCCAGGATTGGGAGCAGCAGTGCTGGTATACTGGTGCGGGACAGAAGCTCCAGTCATTGAGCAAAGACACAGAGGTGAGAACTTGCAAGGGGGATACATGTGATCCAAAGCGGTCTCATTGTGCTTGCACCTCAAACATACAGGAGAGGATGAGGAGTTTATATACAGCTACATTCTGACATGTTAATATTATCTTTTGTTCCATAAATAGAATTGTACATGAACATGTATGTTCATTTACTTATAGGAAAAGTTTAGCAGTGACAACTAGAGAATCAGTTCTTCTGTAGGCCACTTTCTCCTGAAGCTTTTTCTGGTATCTGGGACTCAATTAACTGAATGAAAATCCTGTTTCCGTTGGTTATTCAACCCTCTGCTTCTGAGGGCTACTGCATGATGACTTGTTGGTTGTCATGAGACCCTGCATTTCAGTAGAATTTATGTAATAGTGTCCTAGATCTGAGGCCAATTTCAATAACCAGCTTTAAAGTATACAAGTATATAATTAATTAAAATAACTAATGTAAGCTTTCTAGGGATAATTGCAATAATTGAAATTGTGGAAAATGAAGTGGAAAACCAAAGAGGTTTTAAACTTTATTTATTTATTTTTGTCTTTTTTCAGTGAAATCTTTTTTTTTTTTTTTTTTTTAGTTGGAGTCTCCCTCTGTCATCCAGGAGTGCAGTGGCGTGCTCACAGCCACCACAGTCTCAACCTGCTGGGCTCCAGCAAGCCTTCCGCCTCCCAGCCGTCTCAGTAGCTGGAACTACAGGCGTGTGCTACCATGCCCAGCTTATTTTTTGATTTATTGTAGAGACAAGGTCTCACCAAGTTGCCCAGGTTGGTCTCGAACCACTGAACTCAGGCAGTCTTCTCACCTCAGCCTCCCAAAGTGCTGGGATTACAGGCTTGAGCCACCATGCCTGGCCCGAAATCCTATTTTTTAAATAGAAAATGTTGTATCGTATATGAAATTTAAGCACATATGGTTTACTAAACTTTTTTTGTTATTTTTATTTTTTAATGTTTGCCTTTTTTACTAAAGAACCTAAGAAACTGTCATCTTGAATCAATGAAACTTACAGAGAATGAGAACCATTTGCAGTATCCTATAGCTTCTCTATAATTCTGCTCCTAGGGGCCTATGATATTAGTAATGAGATGTTATTAATGGGATTACCTTATGACCATGATATTTTATCTTTTCAGTAGCTGATTCCCCTTGAATGGTACCTACAATGAGCATACTTGATATTAAATTTATTTGATAATCTTACTCAAATCAAGTAGGATTAACATGTCACTTTCATTATATCGTGTACTTTAAGATATACCTTTCCTTTGTAACAACTCACATATTAGGCCTGAACCTGTACATTTATGTTTTTTTAGATGAGTAGGTTTCAAAGTAATCTTTTCATTCATGTTGATAGGCTCCTATGATTCCAGGATCAGATACCAACTGTTTACTATGTTTAGAGTTGCTTTATTCAGCAGTACACATTGAGAACCTATTCCCTGTTACAACACAATGTGATTGTTGATGTAAGCACTCTCAAGGGTTCTTTTTTTGTGTTTATTCAGGAATGCCAGACTCACTCTTGTACTGCTCCCTGCACGATCCAGTCAGCCCCTGCCCAGCTGGTTATGTAACAAACAAGGTGTGTTTTCAGAAGGGCTTCCAAGGCTTCCAAGGCTGCAGTTTTGTCCCAGGAAGTCAGCCTATTGCATCCCTCAGACACTAGGATCCCACTTTCTGGAATGAACCCGTTATGCCTTCCTTTTATTTTGGTGATTATAATGGGATGGGATGGTTTATAAGAATTAGAGTTGGGCTGCCTAAGGATAGGGTTAAGGTGAGGAATGTATCCTCAGCGTTTTCACTGTTGCAAAAAAATTTGAAGGTGGAGGAGGGTCAAGTACATGCTGAAAAAAGAAATTGCTATGATGGGGAAAACAATAGACTTTTGATGTCATGCTTTATTTGCGGTTTTAACAACTTCAGGAAGAATGGCAAAAGTTGCTGATGTGTGTTATCACATGTATAACTATATGTAGTGGAACCTCAATATAGTACTGCTTGCTGGTAGAACAAAATCTGAAAAAGCTAGGTCCACAGCAGAGATTTTTATCTACTGAATAACAATACCAAAAGGACTTCATTCAAAGTTTTCTCCTGAGAGATAGCCCCACTGGCACTAGGGACAGCATACTGGCAGGGCTTGGGTATGTGCTGCTACCTTATAAACGCATTCACTTTTCTTGCCTCACCTCATTGATGTCAGCAATATCTATTAATTGTACCTAAGAACACTATTTTCAATTCTTCTGCTGTTGTAGGCTTCTTTTTATTTTATAATTTGAATTCTGAAGAAAATATTTTGACCTCTATTATCTACCCCAATTGTAAGGGAGAGAGAATTCTTGATCATTACACATTCTGTGCATGTAACAAAATACCACATTGACCCTATAAAATGTACAAATATTATGTATCAATAAGGACTTAAAAACAAAAGAAGTAGGAGAAGGTCATTTCACTCAAAAGGAACAATGTGATCAAAGCAGAACAGAATTAAAGTCTGTGGTATATTCAGGAACAGCAAGAGTGGGGTGGGGGTGGAGCATGCAGGATAAAAGAACGGAAGATGGCTAGAAAAGTATAACAGAATTCCTGGGGGCTAGCTTGAAAGTTGGCTTGTATGGCCACTGAGGAAGTCTCTACGAGCTGTAAGATATATCCCTAGAGAATTTGGAATATAGTATAACTCTTTTACTCACTATGTCTAGGATATTAACTTGTCACCATCTCTCCAGTTGTAAAGAAGAATGATTTTATTAGTTTTCTTTTATGTGCATTTTACTCTTGGTAATTCCTCATCATCTGGCTCTGTGGCAGTCTGTCTCTGTATGGGGTGTTGGAGGAAGAGTGGAAATGACTGCTTCCAAGTTCATGACAATTCAGCAGGCCCTTCAGCCAGACTGGTTCCAGTGCCTCTCAGATGGAGAGGCATCTTGTGAGGAAGCAACTTCCTTAAAAAGGGCCAGAAAGTCTGTGGATCGATCACTTTTGTTCCTGGATAACTGTCTGCGGCTTCAAGAAGAGTCAGAGGTAAGGCTGTGCTAACCATTCCTTTCTCTTGAAACTCACCTCCCTGACATTCCATGATACCACCTTTCCATTTCTCTTCCTCCTTCTCTGCTCCTCACTTCTTGGTCTGTTTACTTTCTCCTATTTTTTTTTTCTGAACTCTAAGTATTATTGTTCTCTAGGATTCTATCTTAGGCTGTCTTTTCATCCTACTCTGTATATGTTGTCCTTGGGCAGCCTTCCCTTAGTTTTAATTGCTGAGTAATTCTAAACTTACATATTTTATCAAGATTATTCTACTTACCTTCGAAATTACATAACTACTGGTCTATAGCTAGGTTGTATCACTAGAATATCCCTCAGACTCAGAAGTAACCAGACCCATTGTCTTATCTCCACAAACCTATTCTTCCTTTTGCTCTTCCTCAATACTTTTTCTCAGTTTATGGCATCTACCAAGTTTCTCAACCCTAGAAATTTGAGTTTTTCAATACTTCTGTTTTTCACTCACATATAATATCCAATTATTCACTCCTCCTTGATTCCACCTCCCTTAATATGTCTAGAATTTACTCCTTCCTTATTACCACCTTAAGCCAAAGCCGTAACTACATCATTTCTCAGGTTCACAATTACCTTGGAACTCTTCTCTATGCCTCCATTCTCATTGTGTGTGTGTGTGTGTGTGTGTGTGTGTGTGTGTGTGTGTGTGTGTGTGTGTGTGTCTCACTCTCTCACTCTGTCTTCCAGGCTGGAAGACAGTGGCATGATCATAGCTTACCACAGTTTCCACCTTATCCTTTCAAGTAGCTGAGACTACAGACATGTGCCATCACACCTGGTTAATTTTTTGTAGGGACAAGGTCCCTCTATGTTGCCTAGACTGGTCTGAAACTCCTAGACTCAAGCAGTCCTCTCACCTCGGCCCCCCAAAATCCATTCTCATTTTTATCCAGCCCATCTTCAGCTCATACAAATATGAGCTCCTTGCCCACTCCCCTAAAACTCTTAGATGCCTTGGACACCCCGCTGTGAACTAGCCTCTGCTTGTTCCTCTAATTCACTGTGGGCTACTTTCTCCTGTGGCCTGCACGCTGGCCTTTCTGAGTTGCTTGCAATTCCTAGAGGTGTCAGCCTTTTTCATTCTGGTGCTCTTGTTCACAGATTTCCTTCTGGACTGTTTCTTCTTATCTCCAACCATATTCCTTTTCTTGCTTCCATATCGGGCTCATTTCATTTCATTCATTATTCTAAGAAACTGGTCCCTGCACTTCTAGGAAATTTTCACTCTTTGCTACCCCTTTCATTTGTATGTAGTTGTATTATATCCCCAGTCATATTGTATTCATATTGTATTCTTGATGCATTTGTCTTTATTAAACTGGCCTCCTTAAGCTCAGTTTCAGTGTGTCATTTGTGTCTTCATCATGTAACAGGATGCCTGACACATAGTAATCCCTCAGTACATGTTTGCTGATGGTGAATGGTTATGTTACAGTGAGGAAGATGAAGCTGTAGCAGTAAATAAGGGATCTTGATAGCAGAGGTGAAGTTGGAGAAGGATGCATTTACTAGTGGAGAATGGAGAGGGCAGGTGAACAGAAGATAGGGGTCAAAAGGGAGAATTTCACTGTCTGAGGCCATGTTTGTAGAGTAATCCTGAGGAGTAATGGGGTCCCACTATGACGAAGCGCATTGAGTGTGAGAAATATTATTATTTTGAATTTAGCAATAAAAACAAAATTTGACTAATAAAATTAATATACACAAAATAATTACAGGAAGCTTATTTGTCACAATGAATAGAACTCACAGTTTCTACAGTAGAAGTTTGGTGTGGGGGCCAGGCATGGTGGCTCACACCTATAATCCCAGCACTTTGGAAGGCTGAAGTGAGAGGACTGCCTGAGCTCACGGGTTCAAGACCAGCCTGGGCAACTTGGCGAGACCTCATCTCTACAATAAGTCAAAATATTAGCCAGGTGTGGTGGCACATGCCTGTAGTTCCAGCTACTTGGAAGGCTGAGGCAGAAGGATTGCCTGAGCCCAGCAGGTCAAGGCTGCGGTGGCTGTGAGCATGCCACAGCCCTTCAGTCTAAGCAATAGAGTAAGACTCCAACTCAAAAAAAAAAAAAAAAAAAGTTCGTAGGTCTGAGTAGTTGGTGATGATGACATGCTAGCAACTATTTTGAGCCAGTTATTATTCATGTAGAATTAGTAATACTTAGGTAAGTAGAAAGCAGAAGAGTGAGTGTGGCAAAGATGATTTTTAGAAAGGCCAGGTGAGCCTCAAGTCCCTCATCTATGTTGTTGCAATGAGCCTTATCATTTTGTATTATTTCTGCGTGTTGGTCAAATGTCAGAGTCCCTCTCTGTGTCTCTTAGGCTTAAACTATTGTCTTGGTATGATTATTAATGGTGCTCCCCATATATTCTTAAGTGTTCCATTTTAGAGAATAAATTATATAATCATACATTTTATGCACACAAAAGGGAGTTTCCCAAATAGGACTGTGCTAGTCATATAGTACATGACTAGTCTAGGCCTGTGTAACTGTCTGTTTTGTATAGCTACATACGTCTTTTTCTTTCCCCCATGATTCCTAATCCTTCTTACTCACTAGATCCTTTTAGACTGAATGCCCTTCAATATTGATGCTTCCCAAGATTCTGTTTTTAGCTTTTCTTCTCCATATATTCCCCAGGTCAGGGATGGCAAATGGGTTTCAGCCAAGGAGTCATGCCCAATGCAGCAGGAAGAGAGTTTTCTGTTAGCCATGTCTGCCGTGGAAGCAGGAGTGGGGGGTGGTAGCATTGTACCAAGTATCCACCATTCTAGCCTGGGCAATCTTTTTTTAATCACACATAGCCATAACTTAGGTTCATATATTTAGTGGCTGAATTAAGACTGCCATTTGTACATCCTACTAATACCTCAAACTCAGAATATACACAACAGAATAATCATCTTGCCTTGTCCTCCACTGCTTTTCTAGGAGTTTCTGCTCTTTTCACCATCTCCTTGGTCTTCCAAAACAGGAGCCAGGAGTCATTCTAGACTTTGTCTTTATCCTGTACTTGGAAAACTAATCATTCAGGTTGTGTTGATCCTCCCTCCTGATGAGGTTTTCAGTTTTATCTTTCCTCTTCATCCCCACTGCCACTCCTTGGTACAGGTCGTCTCATCTTTCACCTGGACTATTGAAGTTTTCTCCTGCCCCATTCTTTAGCCATTCCCTCTCTTAAATTACTCTTTACACAGCAGCCAACATGTTCTCTCTAGAGCAATAGTCTGATTGAGTCCCACCTGCTTAAACTAAGTAGCAAAGTTTCCTCTTTACAGCTTCCTCGCCATCCCTCTCTCTTTTTTCTTTTTTTTTTTTTTTTGAGTTGGTCTTACTCCATCACCCAGACTGGAGTGCAGTGGCACACTCACAGCCACCCCAACATTACCTGCTGGACTCACGTGATCCTTCCACCTCAGCCTTCCAGGTAGCTGGAACTACGGGCATGCGCTATCACCCCTAGCTAGTTTTTTGATTTATTGCAGAGATGAGGGCTCAGGCAATCTCCTCACCTCAGCCTCCCAAAGTGCTGGGATTACAGGCTTGAGCCACCACGCCTGGCCTCTGTCCCTCTCTTTTATTCAAGAGCTACCGCTGATTTGTGTATTTTCTTGCAAGCCTTGTTTTTTATAATTACATGAACATAATTAATACACAGATATACATGTCTTTATTACATGAATATAATCATATGTTCAGCAAGTTGCTTTTTTTTCACTTAACAATATCATAAAGTTTTTTCCCTGTCTATGCGTATGTTGCTGTGTTTTCTGCATTCTTTTAAAACAGCTGAATAGAAAGCCACACTGTGAATATATTATAATTTATTTAAGCCTTTACTCTATTGTTGGATGTTTAGGTTGTTTACAGTTTTTCATTATATAAACATCTTTATAAATATACCTTGGTGCATATGAATGAATATATTTACAGGAGAGATTATTTGAAGTGGAATTTTAGGATCCTAAGATAAAAGTATTGACATTGTGATAAGTGTTGTCTACTTGCCTTCCAAAGAGGCTGAACTAATTTTTACTGTCTCTGGTTATCAGTGCCTTTTTCCTTACTTTCAACTCCACTATGTTGTCTGTGTTTTAACTTTTTTTTTTTTTTTTGCTGTATGGGCAACAATGGCATCTCACTGTTTACAATTTGCATTTCCTAACTGGTGAGGTTTAGTTGGTCTTCATATGTGTTTAGGGCGTTCACATTTATTTTTCTGAATTTCATATTCACATATTCTACCTAGATTTCTATGGGGTTGTCATTTCCTTAAAGGATTTGTTGGAGCTCTTTTTATGGTGTAGATATTTATCTATTCCTCCAAAGAGTAAGTTCTCCCTTGCCTTTTTTGATAGTATATTTTACCAGAGAACTTTTAATGTTTTGTACTCAAACATGTCAACCTTTTTCTATAAGCTTTAGCTTGTTTAGGAAGGCCTTTCTTGCCCCAAGATTATAAAAATATTCAATATATTCTTCTAAAACTTGTAAAACTATGTGTTTTTTTTGTTTAGATATGAGGTCCATTGAATTTCTTTTTGAATATGGTGTGCAGCAGTGGTCTTCATTTTATTGTTTTCCAAATGGATAGTCAATTGTCTCAACCGAACAGCTTCTAAGCTCCTAAAGTTATCTCTAGCTAAGAGACATGTAGGTGATCTAAAGCAGGCCTAGTCACTTAAACAAATTAAAACTCTTTCTTTTGTCCTCTTCCTCTGGTACCTGCTCAGTGTACATTTAATTTAATCTAAACCAGACAAGACTACACATGTTGATTGCCTCCCTGTCTTCAGTCTTTTCTTACCTGTTTGGTAAAGTGTCTTTCAAAGTGTGTTCCTTGGACCCCTAAAGATTCTTAGAGAAGGGAGCATCATTGCCCTTACATACTTCAGCTTTAGGAATTTTGCTGAGATCTCTTCTGACTGTCATGCTTCCATGTAAGGTTCATGTAAACAGAAGTCTTTGTTGCTGAAAATGGTTAAAAACATTCAATCCTTTATTTTAGGTCCTTCAGAAAAGTAAGATCATTGGAGTAATTGAAGGTGGAGATGTGATGGAGGAGAGGCTGAGGTCAGCACGAGAGACAGCCAAGCGGCCCGTAGGTGGCTTCCTTCTGGATGGCTTTCAAGGAAATCCAGTGACCCTGGAGACTCGACTACACTTGCTGTCATCAGTGACTGCAGTGCTGCCAGAGGACAAACCAAGGCTAGTGTTCAGTTAGGATGCAGGCTGGCCTTGTGGGATACAGGGCAGGAATGCTGGCTAATTTGATACTGTAGAGTCTGTCTTTTCTGGACTGAGTCTGCTAAGGCAGACTATGAAGGGAGATTATCCTACCCTTGATTTCAGAATGTAGAGCAAAGGATAACTGCCATGTGAATTATTTTATTTGAGCCTCATAAGTAAGAACAAGTATACTGTTTCCCCTCATTCTTGTGCCAATCCAAATATTAGTCTTTATTCATTATAACATGGTACCTGGGGATAAGTACAATGTCATGTGTAACTCTAGTTTTTTTGTTTGGGGTTTTTTTAAATCAGGGTCTCATTTCGTCACCCAGGCTGCAGTGTAGCGCCTCGATCACAGCTCACTGCAGCCTTGACCTGCTGGGCTCAAGTGAGCCTTCCACCTCAGCCTCTGGAGTAGCTAGGACTACAAGCACATGCCACCATGTCTGGCTAAGTTTTATATTTTTTGTAGAGAAAAGGTCTTGCTATGTTGCCTAGGCTGGTCTTGAACTCCTGGGCTCAAGTAGTCCTCCCTCCTTGGCCTCCCAAAGTGCGGGGATTACAGGTGTGAGCCACCACACCCAGCCAAGGGACTCTAGTTTAAATCAAGAAACCTGAGGACAGCTCTGGGATGGCTAGTGAGATGAAGATGGGCTCCACGAATAAGAACCTTAAGAAATTCATAGATCTGAAACAGGTAGTGAGTATTATTTTTTGAAGCTGAGGGGACTGACAGTTGATGGTTGGTTTATGTTTCTGTAAATCTCAGAATTCACTATGTACTTGTGAGAAAATCCTCTCAAGATTTGAACTGCAAGATTTGAAGCTATAAATTCTGAGTTTCTGAATACAGCTTATATTGTATTAGGCTACCCCAATTTTTTAATATAGTTTTTTTATCCCACCTAGTATGAATATTTATGCTTTTTTCCTGCATATATGTTAAAAGCTTTGATTATGGGGTGCTGTTTTATACTCCTTTAAGGCTGTTGGATGGTATATAATATATGTAATATTGCCACTTTTTAAAAAAATCCAGGTATAAGACTGAGGGTGGTGGTTCATGCCTGTAATCCCAGCACTTTGGGCAGTTGAGGCTGGAGGCTCGCTTGGGCACAGGAGTTTGAAACCAGCCTGGGCAACATAGCAAGACCTCATCTCTACAAAAATAAAAAACTTAGCTGGGCGTGGTGCTATTTACCTGTAGTTCCAGCTTCTTGGGAGACTGAAGTGGAAAAATCACCTGAACCCAGGAGGTCAAGGCTGCAATGAGCCATCATTGTACCACTGCACTACAGCCTGGGTAACAGAGTGAGACCTCCAACTCAAAAAAATTAAAATAAAAAATCTGGGTATAATTTATAGTTAAGTACATGAATCTTATGTACAGCTCAGTGAATTTTTACGCATATGTACACTGTATAAACACCAACCGAAACAGGATACTTCCATCACCTCAGCCAACCTTTGGCCCCAACTTTTAACTTAGTTCTCATGTGTTTGTTGTACCCCCTTCTATACTTGTTTCATGCTGGTGCATACGATAATTCAGCACTAGCATTTCCAGACATTTTCTGGACTTCCTTGCGTTAAATGCTCACAGATGTCTGTTACTGAATTTGAAAGCTGGGATTGTTTTTCTTTCTATAAGTGTGTAGAAATGCCAGCTTCAGTTGGAGAGGAGTTCTAAAACATTACATTACTTGAAGGAAACTGTAGTCAGGAAAACCAGCATGTATTTAGGAGTTCTGCTTATTTAATATTACATAAGCCTTTTTTTATACTTCTTTTAGAAATCAGGAAGTCTGTAAGTTTTTCTCTGCCAATTCATGTAAAGGGGCTATGGGTAGAAAAACAAACAGAAAAAACAACAGCAGCCAGCCCTGAACTAGTGTATCTCCACATCTTGTTTTGGGGCAAAATCTGGTTGAGTGCCATTAACACTCTCAGAA
The DNA here is from genome assembly GCA_027257055.1 of Cephalopachus bancanus. Lineage (NCBI taxonomy): Eukaryota > Metazoa > Chordata > Mammalia > Primates > Tarsiidae > Cephalopachus > Cephalopachus bancanus. The sequence goes on along the minus strand of JAPVLO010000022.1, from coordinate 10,946,710 downwards.
ATCCCTTACCTATTAGAGGTTGAGTATCCCTTATCTAGAAACCCAAAATCCGAAATGCTCCAGTGATATTCGTGTTGGTCAAAAAGTTTTCGATTTAGGGGCATTTTGGATTTTGAATTTTGGAATTAGGGATGCTAAACCTGTATCTTGGAAAACAGCATCTCATTCCACTGTGCAGATTTTTTATTAATGGAAAAAATATAAAGAAAGCCAACTAGATTCTTAGATCCTGTGGCCAGAATTGAAATTCTTTTTTTAAAATTTCAATAGCTTTAGGGGGTACACGTAGTTGTTGGTTATATGATTGCACTATATTATTGTGAAGAAGTCTGGGCTTTAAGTATACCCACTACCACCACCTGTGCATGTTGTAACTGATAGGCTATTATTATTATTTTTTTTAAAGTAGGGACGAGGTCTTGCTATGTTGCCCAGACTGGTTTCGAATTCCTGACCTCAAGCAATCCTCCCGCCTCTGCCCTTCAAAGTGCTGGGATTACAGGCACCAGCCACTATGCCCAGCTCAGAGTTGAGGTTCTGAGAGCAGGGGTTGCTTTGTAAATGAACCTATAAGGGATATAGTAGTTAAAATGTCTTTAATGCACCAATTATGAAAAATAAGTATAGGCAAAATACAGTTAAAATAAGCAAAATATTTGAGAGAAAAATAAAGCACATAGGTTTGCACTCTCAAAATATCTATGTAGTGTATAGAAAATAGACTATAAAGTTTAATCTGAGACCAAGGAGGTTGTTTAGAAGCGACGAGAGTGGAAGGGAAACTAACCTTTATTGAGCTTCTCTCTGGGATCAGAAATTATACTATGTGCTTTGTTAAATATCTCATTAATCCTCACAACAATTCTGTGGGGTTTATATTATTGCTCTTATTTTTAAAATGAGAAAACTAAAACTCACAGAGGCTACAAAATCTTCCCAAAGTGACACAGTGGTTACATAATTGGCAAAGCTGGGATTCAAGCCCAAGTCTCTGTGCCTCCAAAGCCTATGTTCTTTCTACCACACCTTGGTAGACACTGCCTGAGATATTTAACAAAGCACATAGTATATTTTCTGATCCTAGAGAGAAGCTCAATAAAGGTTAGTTTCCCTTTCACTCTCATCTCTTCTAAACAACCTCCTTGGTCTCAGATTAAACCTTTAGTGTTTTTTGTTTTTTTTTAGTGTCCTGTTCATTGCAAAGACTCTGATTTCATTCCTAGCATTGTCCTCATATCACTGTTCTTTTATTTTTACAGACTCATCTCTGGTGTGAGCCGACCAGATGAGGTGCTCGAGTATATTGAAAGAGGAGTGGACTTATTTGAGAGTTTTTTCCCTTATCAAGTGACAGAGCGGGGATGTGCCTTGACTTTCAACTTTGATTACCAGCCGAATCCTGAAAAGACATGTAGGTCTTTTGAAGTTAATCCCTGTCTTAGTCTTACGTTTCTTCTATTTCCTATTAACTTTTAGCTTGAGTAACAAGACAGAAATATGTACACATAAAGCCAGTCTTTTATAAAACTGTCTTTGTTTCTTATCTGTATAGCCTGGCATGTTGGCACACAAATCAAGGTACTTAATATTATACATGTAGATCATCGATATTAGGATGCAATTTTATAGTGAGCAGAACCAAGAAAAACAAAACCTCTTCTGTTCACAAACTGAAAAAAGAACATCCAGAGTGAATTGTGATGAAAATCATAAGAACAGGAAACCTTTGAACTTCTTAGTAAAAGTTAATTTGTTTTTTCACAAAAGAGTTCTTGTCTGCTTTTTGCAAACTCCATGCTATTAAAATACAGGGAGACTCACCATCCTCTGATCCTAGTGTTACTTTTTGCTTTTTTGGTTGTTTTTTTATCACACATTAAGAAGTGAAATCTGTTTTCCTCTGCTAATGTTGCTTTGAAGCACTGCCATTTTCTTTTTTCTATTAGTTATTTAGAAGACAAGAAAATCAATTTCAGAGTCTGACACTTAAATGGAAGTAGAAAAGGAACTGGGATACAGACTTTGGGATGGGGTACCTGAAGCAGTTTTTCTGGAGAGTGTTGCATGTCCAGTCTTCCCTCTGTCTTCCAGAGATGGGCTTTCATTTCCTTTTTCCTGCTGTCCTTTGAACTCTTACTCAACCATGTCAACCTTCGAACTGAATAGGGCCAGAAACTTATTTAAATGTTAATTTTATTCCCATGTGATTAAGATTTTACTCAGATGTTATACTTTTATAAAGCAATTTAGCCATTCATCTAAATCAGATTACTTCTAGAAACAAAATAAATCAGGTTGATCAAATTCTTATATATAGGAGGTCAATTTTACTCTCCTTTTAGACACACCAGACATAATATATGTGGATAGGTATACCATTACCACTTTATAAATGTTCGGGGCTTCATTTACAAACTGAATTATTTCCACAAGGACAGAGGTAACTTAGTAATTCTGTATCATGAATATGCAAAGCTCTAAAAAGAACCTGATTCTGAGTTCTCTGTAATGAACAAGTTCCTTTTAGGTCAGAAAAAGCTGTATCTTCATGATTAGGAAAACTAAAATAGTTTGAACATTTTAACCAAAATATTATTAATCGTGTGTGTGTGGTGTGTGTGTGTGTGTGTGTGTGTGTGTGTGTGTGTGTGTGTGTGTGTGTAGTAATTTAAAGTCCTTTGCCATCCAGGCACAGTGGCTCTTACCTGTAATCCCAGCATTTTGGGAGACAGAGGTGAGAGGATTGCCTGAGCCGTGGGGTTCAAGACCAGCCTGGGCAATTTGGCGAGACCTTGTCTCTACAATAAATCAAAAAGTTAGCTGGGCATGGTGGTGTGAACCTGTGGTTTCAGCTACCTGGAAGGCTGAGGTGGAAGGTTCACCTGAGCCTAGCAGGTTGAGGCTGCAGTGGCCATGAGGGTGCCACTGCACTCTAGCCTGGGCAAGGGAGTGAGACCCTGATTCAAAAAAATAAATAAATAAAGTCCTTTGCCCATACCATACTGAAAATTTCAAAGAAACAAGTTGGCAGCAATTCCTCCAAAATGTTAAGGCTTTATTATGGTTTCTCACATCAGCATGCAAATTCATGGGAATGAAATTATAACAACTCTGTGCCCAGTGCTCAGGTAGCTTGTCTTCTTCATTTGACCTTGACAAAATTACCCTTTTAAACTCATCTGTCCTTCTGGGACCAGCATTGAGATTGTTATCATTTGTTTCCAGACCCCTCTTATCTACTTGCCCCTGTTCAAGGCCACTGGCTTTCTGTAGTGGTTCTGTAGTGGTGGTGTAGCGCTGATGGTTCTTTTGCAGTGACAGAAATAGTCCTTCTGAAAGTAGAGAGTTCAAGGGAGCACTTCAGGTTCCCTTTTGACTCTGGATAGTCTGGGCTCCCTGGAGGGTCAGAGTCTCCATTAAGGGATGTATAAATGAAAACCATGTTCAATTTTTTTTGTTTGTTTTTCAGCTGGAGTCTCACTCTGTCACCCAGGCAATCCTACCTTAGCCTGCCAGGCATGTGCCACCACACCCAGCTAATTATTTGATTTTTTTGGTAGAGACCAGGTCTTCCTGTATTACCCAGACTGGTCTTGAACTCTTGGGCTCCTCATCCTCCCAAAGTGCTGGGATTATAGGTGTGAACCATCGCCTCTGGCCTATGTTCTACTTTAATCTATTGGGAATATAGGCAGTTCAAAACCTGCTTTTATTTGCATGACATCCATTTTGATAAGGGATGGAGATAACCTCAACACACACACACACAACACACACACACACACACACACACACACACACACACACACCTCAACACCAACTGTTTTTTACTCATTTCTTGATGGTAAGATTATGTGTTATATACTTGAAACCATAATTTGCTTAGATATTGTTGAATGTCTGAATTGTTTTGATGTTGTAGGTAAGAGGTTAGTGATCATCTTGAAGCATACTGCAATTTTTCTTTTCTTGTGTGATTTCCTTAGGATAAATTCTTAGGAGTAGAATTACAGGGTCAAAGGGCATGAAATAACAATTAAAATGAAATGCCTTTAGTGGCCAGTTCTTAACTTGATCTTCATTCAAGGCTTTTTACTGTTTGTCCTTCAGTATTACATCAAAATGGGACACAAGAAGAAGCAAAATGTATGGATCAAATAAAGAAAATTAAAACAACTGATTGCAATGAAGAAATAACATCATTTGAAATTAATCTAAAGGAAAAGAAGTAAGAAATTTCTTGAAGTTTGGACTTTGTTTCTGACTTTAAATTAAATTTTAGTCTATTTTATTTTATTGTAGAGTTGTGAGTTTCATGTAAGGATTTTGCTGCATAGTAAATTGTATACTGGTAAGGTTTGTGCTTCTAGGAAGCCCTCTCTCCCCCTGGTAGTGGGCATGATACCCAATGGGTGGTTGTGTGCCCCTTATCCCCCTTCCCTTCCTCCCTCCTTTAGCAGTGCCCAGTATTTGTTCCCACCTTAGTGCTCATATGCCCAACGTTTAGGGCCTACTTATAAATGAGAACATGTGGTCTTCAGTTTTTGGTTTCTGTGATAGTTCATTTATAATGGTGGTCTCCAGCTGCATCCATGTTGCTGGAAAGGACATAATTTTGTCCTTTATGACTGTGTAGTATTCCATCATGTACATGTGCCACATTTTCTTTATCTAGTCCACTTTCAGTGGGCATCTGGGTTGGTTCCATGTTTTTGCTATTGTGATTAGTGCTGCGGTGATCATGCATATGCAGGTGTCTTTTTGGTAGAATGATTTTTGTTCCTCTGGGTTTACAAGGGGGGACCCGAAAAAACCGAATTTATTTATAAAAAATTGTGTTTAAACTTCAGTCACCTTCAAAGTACTCTCCATTTGATGCAATACACTTATCGAGACACTTTTTCCACTGGTCAAAACAGTTTGTGAACTCGTCAATTTTGATGCCTTTTTAGTACTTCTGCCATTTTTTGTTTCACCTCATCCCACATCAGCAAAACATTTACCTTTGAGGACTTTTTTCATCTGGGGGAACAAAAAAAAGTTGCTCAGAGTGAAATTGGGTGAACAGGGAGGGTGGGGCACGGGGTGCTGTTTTTGGCCAAAAATTGCTGAGCACTCAGCACAGTGTGGGCAGGTTGTCATAGTGGAAGAACCAGTCACCTGTTTGCCACAACTCAGGATATTTCTTCTGCAAATCAAAACTTCCAGATAAAAACTTTGGTTGACAGTTTGATCTGGAGGAAAAAATTCCAAGTATTCTACAAGGGGCTTGCTCCCCAAAAGGTAATTCCATATTTTGGAGGTCCCCCTTCATATTCCTGAAAGTAGGATAGCTGGATCATATGGTAGCTCAATTTTTAGTTGTTTGAGAAAATGCCACACTGCTTTCCATAAAGGCTGAACTAGCTCACGTTCTCACCAACTGTGCAGAAGTGATTCATTTTCCTCACAACATTGCCAACATCTGTTTTTTGACTTTTTTAATGATAGCCATTCTGACCAGTGTGAGGTATTGTCTCACATAGTTTTGATTTGCATTTCTCTGATGATTAGGTGAAAGATGAGTATTTTTTCATATGTTTGTTGGCTGCTTGGATATCTTCCTCTGAGAAATGTCTGTTCATGTCCTCTGCCCACTTTTTTTTTTTTATTATAAAGGTGTAGGGTACAATTCAGGATTAGGTATACAAACGTTGATTATGCAGGTACCCTTGTTGATGCGGTATGCCCTTCCCTCCCCTAGCAGTTTCCCTCAGCTGCCAGTCCCACCACCCCCCTCCCCTGACAGTTTCCCACTACTGCCAATCCCTTTCTTATAGTATTATACTAATTGCTCAAGGTCTGCTTATGAGTGAAAACATATGATTCTCTATTTGTTTCTGTGATGTTCACTGAGTATAATCGACTGTAAATCCGTCCAGGTTGCTGCAAAGTCCATACGTTTGTCCTTCTTTATGGCTGCATAATATTCCATTATGTATATGTACCACATTTTAAAAATCCAGTCTAGCTTAAATGCTCTGCCCACTTTTTAATGGAGTTGTTTTTTTCCTGGTATTTGTTTGAGTTCTTATAGATCTTGAATGTTAGGCCTTTGTCAGATTCATAGTTTGCAAATATTTTTCCCCATTCTCTGGGTTGTTTCTTTATTCTCTTGAAGGTTTCTTTTGCTACACAAAAACATTTTAGCTTGATAAGGTCTCACCTTTAATTTTAGTTTTTGCTGCTTTTGCTTTTGAGGACTTGACCATGAAGTCATTGCCTACTCCTGAGTTAATTTTTGTATATGATGACAGGTAGGGGTCCAGTTTTATTCTTCTGAGCGTGGCTAACAGTTTTCCCAGCACCATTTGCTAGATATGGTTTCCTTTCCCCAATATTTGTCTTTGTTAGTTTTGTCAAGGATGAGATGGTTGAAAGTTGATGGCTTTATTTCTGGATTCTCTGTCCCTTTATACTGATCTGTTTTTGTGCTGGTACCATGCTGTCTTAGTTACTGTAGCATTGTAGTAAAGTTTGAAGTCTGGAAGTGTGATGCCTCCAGCTTTGTTCTTTTTACTGAAGATTGTTTTAGCTATTTGGGCTCTTTTTTATTTCCGTATGAATTTCTGTATTGTCTTTTCTAGGTCTGTGAAAAAATGATGCTGGTAGTTGGATAGGGATTGTGCTGAATCTGTACATTGCCATGAGTAGAATGGACATCTTGACAATATTGATTCTTCCAATAAGTGAGCATGGGAAGTTCTTCCATCTGTTTGTGTTGTCCTTGATTTCTTTGAGCAGTGTTTTGTAGTTCTTATTGTAAAGGATTTGACATCTTTGGCTTGATGGATGCTGAGGTATTTTCTTCCTTGTGGTTATTGTGAATGGGATTGGGTTTTTTTAAATTTGGTTCTCAGTCTGCTTGTTGTTGGTGTATAGAAATGCCACCTTTTTTTGTACATTGATTTTATATCTCAAGACCCAGCGTTTTTGATTAACTATCTAGGGTTTTCTAGGTATAGAGTTATATCATCTGTAAAGATGGATAATTTAACTTCCTCTTTTCCTATTTGGATACCCCTAATTTCTTTCTCTTGCCCAATTACTCTGATTAGGACTTCCACTACTACATTAAATAGAAGGGGTTAGAGTGGGAATACTTGTCTTATTCCCGTTCTTAGGAAGAATGTTTTCAGCTTCTGCCCATTAAGTATGATGCTGACTTCATTTGTCATAGATGGCTCTTACTGTTCTGAAGAATGTTCCTTTGATGCCTAGATGGTTGGGGGTTTTTCCAAGAAGTGATGTTGGATTTTATCAAATGCTTTTAAGGCATCTAATGAGATAATCATGTGGTTTTTGGTTACACATCTGTTTATGTGATGGATTACAATTATTGATTTGCATATATTGAACCAACCCACCTGGTCATGATGGATGATCTTTGAAATGTGCTGCTGGATACAATTTGCTAGGATCTTGTTGAGAATGTTTGCATCTATGTTCATCACAGAAACTGGTCTGCAGTTTTCTTTTCTTGTTGGGTGTTTGCCATTTTGGAGTATCAGGATGATATTGGCATCATAGAATGAGCTAGGGAGAATTCCTTACTTCTCAATTGCTTGAAATACTTTCAGTAGGATTGGTATGTCTTGTAGAATTCAGCTGAGAAACCATCTGGCCCAGGACTTTTTTGGGGAAGTTTGGGAAATTTCCCATTACTGAGTAGATTTCTTGGATTATTATTAGTCTGTTTAGAGTTTCAGTTTTTTCCTGTTTTAATCTTGGGAGGTTATGCCAGGAATTTTCCTCCATTTCCTCTTGAATTTCTAGTTCATTCACATACAGGTGTTCATAGCAGTCTCTGATAATCTTTTGTATTTCTTCAGGATCAGTTGTAAATCACCTTTTTTGTTTCTAATTGTGTTTATTCAATTTCTCTCCCCACCTTTTGTTGATCTTTCCAGAGGTCTGTCAATCTCAATTATTCTTTCCAAGAATCATCCTTTTGTCTTGATCCTTGTATGATTTTTTTGGTCTCTGTTTCATCTAACTGTGACTTTATTTTAACAATTTCCATTTTTCTACTAATTCTGGGATTGGATTTCTCCTGTCTTTCCAGCTCCCTTATGTGCAATGATAGACTGTTTACTTGAGATCCCTCTATTTTCTTTTTCTTTTTTTTTTGTTGTTGTTGTTTTGTTTTGTTTTGTTTTTTGTTTTTTTGAGTTGGAGTCTCACTAGGTTGCCCAGACTGGAGTGCAGTGACCACTCCCGGCCACCGCAGCCTCGACCTGCTGGGCTCCGGTGATCCTTCCGCCTCAGCCTTCCAAGTAGCCAGAATTATAGGTGTGCGCTACCATGCCCGGCTGATTTTTTGATTTATTGTAGAGATGAGGTTTCGCTGCCCAGGCAGGTCTCAAACCCGCAGGCTCTGGCAATCCACTCACCTCAGCTTCCCAAAGGCGTGGGATTACAGGCTGAGCCACTGAGCCCGGCTGATCCCTCTATTTTCTTGATATGTGCATGCAATGCTATAAAGTTCCTTCTTGGTACCACTTTCAGGGTATCCCAGAGGTTCTGGTGTATTGTGTCTTTGTTTTCATTTGTTTCTAGAATCTTTATTTCTGCCTTGATTTCTGTGTTAACCTAAAAGTCATTCAGAAGCATGTTGTTTAATTTCCATGTATTTGTGTGTTTTGGGGGGTTTCTGTTGGTGATATTTCTTTTTATTCCACTGTGGTCTGAGAAGACACTTGGTATGATTCCAACCCTTAGCAGTTTGTTCACGCTTGATTTACGTCCAAGTATGTGGTCGATCTTGTAGTATGTTCCATGTGCTGATGAGAAAAATGTATATTCTGTGGTTGTTAGGTGAAGTGTTCTGTAGATGTCTATTAGGCTCAATTGATTGAGTCTCAAGTTAAGGTTCCAGATTTCCTTGTTAGTTTTTTTGCCTTAATGATCTGTCTACAGCTGCTAGCAGAGTAATAGTCTCTAACCATAATTGTATGACTGTCTATATCCTCTCTTAGTTTAATTAGCAATTGTTTTATAAATCTGGGTGCTCCTATGTTGGGTGTTGTGTATATTCAAAATGGCTGTTTCTTGCTGATAGATTGAGCCTTTATTATTATGTAGTGTTCTTTATACTTTTTGACTTTTATTGGTTTAAAGTTTGTTTTATCTGATACAAGATTAGCTACTCTGGTTCATTTTTGTTTTTCTTTTGCCTGGAAGATCTTTCTCCAGCCCATTATCTTAAACCTGTGAATGTCATTTGCAGTAAGATGGATTTCCTGAAGGGTACAGAAGGATGGATCATTCCTCTTTATCCAATTTGCCACTCCATTCCTTTTCAATCTGTTCACGCTTAAGTTAATTATTGATATGTATGTGGGGGGAGTGTTTCTGTCATATTGCTATTAAGAAGTTGCTTTGCTTTTTAGGTTTTATGGTTGATTTGTATGGTCTATAAACTCTGTGCTTGCCTGTACTTTTGCAATGGGTGGAAATGTCTTTTGTTTCTGTGCTTAGAACTTTCTTTTTTTTTTTTTTGAGTTGGAGTCTCACTCTGTTGCCCAGACTGGAGTGTAGTGGCTGCTCCCGGCCACCCCAGACTCGACCTGCTGGGCTCCAGCGATCCTTCCGCCTCAGCCTTCCTTCCGCCTCAGCCTTCCAAGTAGCCGGAATTACAGGCATGCGCTACCACACCCGGCTGATTTTTTGATTTATTGTAGAGATGAGGTCTCACTGCCCAGGCGGGTCTCAAACCCCTGGGCTCAGGCAATCCACTCACCTCACCCTCCCAAAGGTGCGGGATTACAGGCACCGAAGATTACAGGCACCAAGCCCGGCTGCTTAGAACTTTCTTAAGCATTTCCTGAAGGGTTGTTAATCTGTCCCGAAGTCTGGCATATTCTCTTAGGGATTGGATGTCTGGGAAGGATTTTAATTTTTCTTCATTAATGAAGCTTAGCTTGGCGGGATAGGAAATTCTTGGCTTGATTTTTCTTTTCTTTAGGAATGTTAAAAATGGGACTCTAGTCCTTTCTAGCTTGTAGGTTTTCTGCTGAGAAGTTGGCTGTAATTTTGATGGGTCTTCCTTTGTAGATGGTCTGTCCCTTCTCTCTAGCTGCCTTTATGATTTTTTCTTTCTTACTCACCTTGGGAAGATGGATTATTATGTACCTTGGGAGTGGTCTTCTCATGTAGTATCTCACAGGAGTTCTCTGAATTTCTTGAGTATGCATGGCCATCTCTAGCAAGATAGGGGAAGTTTTCTTGGATAACATCTTGGAAGGCTTGTTCTAGGGTATTCTGAGTTTCCTCTTCTCTCTCAGGGATACTAATCAACTGTAAATTTGGTCTGTTTATATAATCCCAGACCTCTTGTAGGTTTTGATCATTCTTCCTAAGCCTTTTCTCCTTTTTTTAATCTACTGGGTTAGCTCAATACTTTGTCATCAAGTTCTGAGATTCTTTCCTCTGTCTGGTTGATTCTGTTATTGAGGCTTACTATTGTGCTTTGAATTCCAGGAAAGAATTCTTCATTTAAAGGATTTTAGGTTGGTCCTTTCTTTTAAGAGTCAGCTCAGCTTTCACTTCCTGCAGTGTTTTCGAGGCCTGGGTGATCTGTGTGTCCATCTTTTTGTGGATTTTGATGAGTGTCTTTGCCCTCCATAGTCTGAATTGTATGTCTGTCATCAGGGATAGGGTTCTACTGCTTGGGATCTGAGATAAATTTTAGTTTGTTTTAAAAGTTTATGTAACTATTTCCAATTTATGACTCCATAAAATATTTATAGTTGGAGATTACTTAAACTTTCTCAAATTAAATTCTAGAAAAACTTTTTTTTCTGTAGATGAATTTGTGTACTTTATCTTTTCAGAAAACTAAGGCTAGATAACTGTTGTTTTAGAAAAACTGTCAGAAAGATTAGACAAAATTTATTCCTTTAAAGCAATCGTCCCCAACCTTTTTGGCATCAGGGACCAGATTTGTAAAAGAAAATTTTTCCACAGACTGCAGGTAGGGTTGGGGGGAGACCAGGGGGGATCATCAGGCATTAGATTCTCATGAGGAGCACACAACCTAGATCCCTCACATCTGCAGTTCACGATAGGGTGTGCACTCCTGTGAGCATCTAATGCCACACTGATCTGACAGAAGGTGGAGCTCCACTCACCTGCCACTCACCTCCTGCTGTGCAGCTCAGTTCCTAACAGTCCATGTACTGGCACCAGTTCATAGCCCGGGGGCTGGGGACCCATGCTTTCGAGATAAGTAATAAGGATTTCAAGATAAAACACAACAAAGTTTTTACATTGTAAGGTACTTCAGATTGTAAGATACTTAAGTCATCTTGTTTAGATGTAGGTTATAGAATATTTGCTTTTATAAAGAATGAACTAAGATACAGTTTGAGTATCCCTTATCCAAAATGCTTGGGCCTAAAAGTGTTTCAGATTTTAGATTTTTTTTGGATTTTGGAATTTGCGTTATACTTACTGGCTGAGCATTCCTAACCCAAAACCCAAATTGCTCCAGTGAACGTTTCCATTGAGCATCATGTTGGTGCTCAAAAAATTTCTGTTTTGGAACATTTTTAGATTTTTCAGATTAGAGATACTCAATCTGTATCATGTCATTTGTCATTTTGGAAAAATGGGGTGTTTTTTGCTTATGTGAAAGGACATTTTAGAGATTCTGACCTATGTCTAGCTAGTAATAATTCAGAACTGAGAATTTATGAAAAAATGTAAAAACCTAGTTCTTACCTATATTCTGTTGGGACTTCTTGATTGTGGGTCTGATATAGTGATATCTACCACATTTAACTTGTAGAAAAATAGCCAAGGAAATTTATTTCTGTCTTTAAAATGTTAGGGTGATATAAATAAATGGTTAATATTAAAATCGCCTATACATTATAGATTTATTTGGAAATTGTAGTATTCTTTTTTAGCACTAGACATGAAGTTTTGGAGATTTGGAGATAAATCCTAGCACTGCTCTTAACTGTATGACCTTGGTCAAGTCACTTAGCTCCCGTTTAATAGCTGATAATAGGTCATACCTATATAGTGCTTAGTCTGTGCCCAGCAGTGTCCAAGCTCTTTGACTATATTAACTCACTTAATTCTAGCAACAACTCTCTGAGGTAGGGAGAAACAGAGGCACAGAGGGAAGTTAAGTGACTTGCCCAAGTGAGTTGTGGAGACAGGAATCAAACCCATGAAGGGTAGCTCCAGACCCCTCTTAACTCCCTCAGTCTTCAATCTGTGAAGTGATAATCAAAATGGTTATCTCCAAGAGTGGATGGAGAGATTAAGTGAGACAGTGTATGTGACAGTGCTTGTAAAAAGCTATGCAGGAAGAAAGTCATACCATGTCTTTTGATACTAATTTTGGTAGTGAGTGTAAAAGAAGTATCACTCGCTAGAACAGTGCTTTCTAACATTTTATGCCTTTACAATGTGACTAGTCCTACTCAACACGAATGAGTGGCCATTCATTGATGCTCCTTTGTAATCCCTTGACTCAGAGGTTGCATCAGTCAGAGGAAAATTTCTGAGTCTCCCTGACTCATTGTGTTCTTTGTCAACTTTTAACTATATTGCTGTCTTAAGCAACATCTGCCAGTGATGTTATTAACTCTTGGTAATTTCACCAGCTGTATAGATAGGCTAGGTTGTAGATTTTGTTGTGTTTCTCACTTTCTGGAATGTCACTGTGACTTTCTTTCTTAGGTACCAGGAGGACTTTAACCCACTAGTGAGAGGATGTTCTTGTTACTGCTGTAAGAATCATACTCGTGCATATGTCCACCATCTGCTGGTGACCAATGAATTGCTGGCTGGTGTCCTGCTTATGATGCACAACTTTGAACACTACTTTGGGTTTTTCCACTCCATCCGGGAAGCACTAAAAAGTGACAGACTGGCACAGTTGAAAGAGCTTATCCACAGGCAAGCATCTTGAGACCTTGTAAATACAAGTCTGACTCTTCACATTGAACCTGTACCACTGTTATAACATGAGAAGAAGTGAAGAAGAAATGCTCTGTCTTTAATCATTCATATTTGGACATAAGGTCTGCTAAGATAAGGAATGGCTATACCAGACTGTCCACGTGAGGGTAAAGAGATTTCTTCTAAAGACTTAAGTGACCTGGATTGATCAAAGAGAATTGAACTGTGACCTTTAAAATTTCTAGGCTAAGTCTTTTAGATGATAGAGATTCATTTAGTCAAAATCAAAAACTTTAGATGTGAAGGGACAGCCTCAAAGTAAAGGTTATAAGATGCTGAGGGACCACGGAGTTGAATTGAGCTTGAGAGATGACTGTGAGTGGCACAACCTCTGTGGACACATGCCTGTTAACTGGAAGGAATCTGGCTGATTTGAGGGTTTTCCTTATTTAATCCTCATGCTGTTAGGAGGAGGCTCTTTCAGATACTTTTGCCTTCCACACTGCCCTGGCAGTGCAGTGAATCAGAAATGGCTCTTGTGACTTAACTGGGCCCACATCTCCCTGGAATGTGGGCTCAAATATTGCTCCTATGATCAGTTGGCTCAGGTCACACCCTTTCATTTGGCCACATGGTCTGTTTGTGACTTGTCTTTCTAGAGCCAGTGCAGTTGCCTGTTAGGAGACAAAAGTTTGCTTGGCTGCTTTCTTCTAGTTGTACAGATCCCTTGTGGTTTGCCTTCCAGGCTCGTTAATAGTCTAACCACATAATAACTGAAGCCCCGCTACTTGTGCAGATCCATTCTCAGTGTGCTCACTTGGACAGAGCCATGACCTGGCAATTAGAGAATCAGTTTCTGTCTTCCTCAGCTGTGACGGTGGGCAAATCATATAACCTTTCCATGCCTGTTTCCTGAATAAATGGAGACAGGCATAGTGGCTGGGATTGAATGAACTTCTAAGATTTTCTAGCTCTAAAATTTGAGGAACAAAAAGTTTAGATTAGAGTCACAGCCTTAGTTGATGTCCTTGTCTAGTAATCACTTGGCTTGATGAAAAATGCACTGTGCCAAGGGACAGGCAACAATAGAGATATTTGAGAGCCTACAAAGAAGTTTGGCTTGTGGGCTTTAAAGTGGTTGTTGAATTGACATCAGCAGGTCCTAAGGCTGCAGGGGAGGTTGGTTCTTTCTAAGTCATCTCTATATTTGTCAAATTTTCTATAAGGAATACATGTACATGTGTGCACTAAGTTTTTGTAAAAACAACAACAACCAAACCAAAAAGATGCCCTATTTTTGTAGGGGTAAGAAATACATTTATTTTACACTTTATGCTATATTTTGCTATGCGTTTAAAATTTAATGGGCATTACTGAACATTGTTTCAATTATTATGTGACTACTGCAAGTTTTATGCATTGGGAGCCCATCTATATGGCTTTCTTTTTGGTAAAGAAATTTTGAATTTCAAAAATTCGTGGACATTCTGATAACTACTCCACAAATAGCAAGGGGCATGTATGGAAGACAATTTCTGTTCTCAAAGATCTGATTATTTTGAAATGCATTGAATTGGACTGTTCATATGTTTATATTTCTGTTCAGTGCCCAACCCATTGTTGGGAGAGTACTGTAATGGTAAGTATCCCTGAACCCATATAAAATTTATGAGTTTTATGTATGTCCAAAACACTGAAAATTGTGTTCAATATTGTTCATTTTCCTGGGTCTTTTTCTTATGAGCAATTTGAAAAAATGATCTTTTTTTTAATGTGGTAAATATATGAAAGACAGTAGTCAATAAAACATTTTTTAATTAAACAAATTTACTGTGTTTGCCTTTCTATAAATGGTAGTGAGACTGTTAAACAAAATATTACATTTCCATGGTACTGGAAATGTTCTAGAGATTTCTCATTGAAGAGCATTTGTGCTACATGTGGAATTGAACAGGAGATAATACAGTGATACACATTATAGTGAGTCCCTTGCCTCATCTCTTTAAATTATGTAATTAGAGGCCTTAAGGCCATGCTAGCACATAAAAACAATGACAATCTATGGAACATTTTTAATACACTAGGCACCTTAGTAAATGCTTTCTACACATATCTCATGATCCCTTAGAGCATGGCTGTGAGGTGTTGGTATTATCATTTCTATGTTAAGAACTGAGTTCCAGGAAGGTTGAGTAGCCTACCTGAGAGCCTACAAAAATTTCAGGAAGGTTGAGTAGTTTGCCTAAGGGCTTATCACTGCTCAGCTTTAGATTCTAGTTCCATCTGACTAAAACTTAACAGTTAACTGTTACGCTTAAGTAGATTGTAGATTATTAGATATTTTGACTTGTTCCTGGGTTGAAGAAGCCAAGAGAATCAGGACCAAGTAGAGGGGCCTCCTGGCCTTGGGGTATTGGGTACCCTAGGATTTTGCTGTAACTCAGCCCTGGTACCAACTCTTCCAATGGGGAATAGCTGGCACTGGCTCATGTAGGTGTTCAACTTGGCTTGCCACTCCATGTCCCAAAATCTCCTTGCCTCCCAGTTTGCAACTGTAACCACACCCTGAGTAGTGTTAAAAGGGTCTGGCGGTGTAATTAGTTCAAGTGGACTCTAGTAATCCTTAAGAGTCTATGGTTTCCAGGCAGGGTACAGTGGCTCAAGCCTGTAATCCCTGCATTTTGGGAGCTGAGGCGAGAAGATTGCCTGAGACCAGGGGTTTGAGACCAACCTGGGCAAATTGGCGAGACCTCATTTCTACAATAAATTAAAAAATTAACTGGGCGTGGTGGCACACACCTGTAGATCCAGGTATTTGGAAGGCTGAAGCAGAAGGACCCCCCTGAGCCCAGCATATCGAGGCTGCTGTGGCCATGAGTGTACCATTGCACTCCAGCCTGGGCAACAAGAGTGAGACTCCAACTCAAAGAAAAAAAAAAGAGTATGGTTTCTACATATCTTGGGGTAGGTATATTGTGTTATTCCTTGGAATAAAGTAAAGAGAAACTACTCTTCTAAAACATTTTTTTGAACCAAATGCTGATATAATTAAAGCATTTTAATACAAATTTCAAACAAAGATTATCAAAGGGTCAAAGCTAGAGTGAAACAAATCTTATCCAGGATGTTTTTTCTGTAGAGGCAGCTTGGAACTCCCTGAGAAATCACGGAGCTAAATGTTATTCTGTGCTTTCCTGATTAGGACCAAACTGCTCTCTGCAGTTTGATTAGTCATGCTTGTAACTACGGGATTACAGCTTATTAAAACAGACAATGCTGTGGAGGGCAGGGAGTCTGGAAGGTCAAACCTCCATGCTGAGCCAGCCACCAGCAAGGCTCTGCCTTTACCTAGGGGTTTGGTATAGTCGGCATTCATTTTAATATCCTTTTAAATTACTTTGTTTTCAACCTTCATGTCTCTTCCTCATTTTACACTCTTTATCCTCATAAGAGTCCCTGATTTGCAAACACGAAAACCAAATAACTGGGCCAAGAAGAAGAAAGCAAGCCCAGTGTAAGCCATGTGAATTCATGTAAACATACTTCCTCATTGCTCATGAAAATTCCGGCTTATGCCTGTGGTCCAGGTGTACTTACTAATAGCACCCTCCCCTTTTGTTCTTAAAAGTGCTGGACAAGTTAAATGGTCACCCTGAGTGGTAGAGATGACCAAACTAGATAACAGGTGCTCCATCTACATAGGACATATGTTACCCACATTTAGCTGATGGCTGCTGGGGACCTAATGCCGCCAGATAGTTCAGTCTTTCAAGAGAAGTCAACAATCTAGATTTTCAGATGAAATTTCACAAATGTTAAATGTTAGGTCAATTTATTTATTTATTTATTTATTTATTTTTGAGTTGAAGTCTCACTCTGACACCCAGGCTGGAGGGCAGTGGCATGCTCCTGGCCACTGCAGCCTCGACCTGCTGGGGTCAATTTTTAAGAAATATTCTGCTTACCAAACAAAACTTAGAGGTGCCTAGTTTACAACCTTTGGCTTAGAATCTGGGAGAAAAGTTTTAGCATCTTTAGCATTTAAAAATTTCTCAACAACTGATCAAAACATATAGAAAATGTACCTGTAGTTTCTAGTACCTGCAGCTATTTACCGATTCCCACATTAAGAGAATTCATGTTGTCCCATCTCCATTGTGTGACCTCCAGATAACTCCCAGAACCATTCAAGTCTACCAAAAGGGAAGGTATGAATCACCTTGTTCAACTTTTGTTTTGTATGGATGAGAAATTTTAGGCCTGGATAAGTTGGTTGTATCTTTCCTCTTAAGGGGTGTCTTAGTAAGTTCAGGCTGCTATAACAAAAATACCATAAACAGGGTGGCGTATAAACAAAAGAAATGTATTTTTCACGGTTCTGGGAGGTAGAAGTCTGAGATCAGGGTGCCAGCATGGCCTAGCCAAGTGGGGGCCCTCTTTCCAGTTGCAGACTGCTGCCCTTTTGTATCTTCACATGGTAGAAAGAGGGCTAGAGAGCTCTCTGGGGTCTCTTTTCACAAGGGCACTAATCCCATTCATGAGGACTCCACCCCCTGACCTCAATAGTCTTTCAAAGGCTCCACCTCTGAATACACTGGGGTCAGGATTTCAACAAAAGCATTTAGGGGGGGACACAAACATTCAGCCCGTAACAAGGAATTTAAACATGCACACATTTCTTTCTAGTCATCACTTTGACTCTCCTACATCTTCCTTTATTTTCTGCTGGGCCTGTGCCCTTGCAGGGTCAATGTCAATTTCCCATAACTCGTGTTCCTATGATCTCCTGTGGCCTCACAGAGTCAGCTGATACAGGACATAAGGGCTCCTATCACACCTTCCAGCATTAATAACAATTGACCAACACAGTGAAATCTCAATTACTATTTGTCAAGTGAACGAATATTCTTAGAGTAGTTGAGACGTTAGCTTCAGATTTAACCCAGGTGAGTTTGGTTAGAATCGACTTTGCACAGCGGTACATGGTAGGACCTATGCTAATGTCTTGTCAGTGGTGGTTTTATCTCACTTCATCTAGGCAATCTCCCAGTGACCTGACACGGTTTTTGGTTTTGGGGACTTTTCTTTCTGTTACTCGGTTCCACTTTCTACCATTATCATCTTTTAGTGCTGATCTCAAAGCAATTTCCCCTGCTCTGACAAGAGGAACTCGGAGTGAACTTTTCTTTTGTTCTCATTCCTCTCAATCCACTTGGAGACCAGGCCGAAGTTGCCGGGGAGTTCAAACGGCCTGTGCTTTCCCCAGTATGCTTCAGAGGGATTAGTGTGTCCTCTGCACACTCCTTCTAATGTTCGCCTCTCCCTGAACTGCTCTCCCCTGCTGTCTGCTCCTTTGTCTGTGAAACACATTTTCTCTTATTATCACCTTGTTCCCTGCCGGCTTTGGATGGTTTCAGCTTGTCTGTTAACAAAATCAAGATGTTGCTATTAACAGGGTCTTCTCTTTCTTAACAGCTTAAAGTCACTTCCTTTTATTTAGTCCTTTTCCTCTTCCCTCCCAAACCACATAATCATCTCTGCTTCAAATAAAAGTTGTATAACCATTTCATAACCACTGCTTTATAGTTGCTATCAAAAAGGCACAAGAAGGAGGAGAGAAAAGGGGAGAGAGACCAAAAGGAGAGGGGTGAGGGATACTCCGATAACTGAGAAACAGGACATGCATCTTCAGGACCCTTCTTTTGTGAAGACATTTAGGCAAGATGAGGCCTCAAGACTGAACATGGCAAGCTCAGTGTTCTGGTGGAGTTTTTCTCTAATTTATATGGGCAGATGGGAAGACTCCCCCTGCTGAGGATCTGTTTTCTTTCCAATTAGTTAAAATACTGTCTCAGAACTTTCCCAGCATCATTTATGTTGGTCATAAATCTTTTCATAGAATCCAATTACATGATA
The DNA here is from genome assembly GCA_027257055.1 of Cephalopachus bancanus. NCBI lineage: Eukaryota > Metazoa > Chordata > Mammalia > Primates > Tarsiidae > Cephalopachus > Cephalopachus bancanus. The sequence continues at coordinate 10,927,837 of JAPVLO010000022.1, read as the reverse complement.
GATATGAGTTTTTCACATCCCCCCAAAGCTAAAATATTTACCCACATTTTCCATTTCCTACTCATTTATTTTTTAGTTTAACAAACTTAAATAACATTTCCATCACAATTCTATTTATTGTTCCCCACAATACTAGCTGAAGAAAATACAAACTGTTCAAATATGCTCAGTTCCCACATAGTAATTACACTTCAAAAGAGAAAAGAAAAGAGTGACAGAGTATGTTTAATTTTTTTTTTTAAACCACATATCTGGTCTTGGTTAGACTCACCAGTTTCACGTTGTTTTTTGTAGAAAGTCCCTTCTAGTCATGTTGAAAAAGTGAGTTGTACTTTACTTGTCCACCTGAACATTCAGCAATTACCACAAATCCAACATGTCAAAAACCAAATTTACTATCTCTCTTCCTTCAACCAGCCTAGTTCTCCACTTTAACTACCTTCCCTGTGTTTTTTTTTTGGTTTTTTTTTTGAATTGGAGTCTCACTCTGTCACCCAGGCTAGAGTGCAGTGGCACACTCATGGTCACGGCAGCCTCCACCTGCAGGGCTCAGGCGATCCTTACACTTCAGCCTTCCAAGTAGCTGGAACTACAGGCACGTGCTACCATGCCTGGCTTATTTTTTGGTTTATTGTAGAGACGAGGTCTCACTAAGTTGCCCAGGCTGGTCTTGAACCCCTGTGCTCAGGCAATCCTCTCACCTCGGTCTCCCAAAGTGCTGGGATTACAGGCTGAGGCCGACCTGCCTATGTCAATGGCACCTGTCTTCCAGACAAATTCGACTGGAAGATGTACTCCTTGGATGATGAAGTGCATAGAAGGGAGAAGTACACGATATTTCAAGGATGATTAACAAGACTTGGTGACTGGCTCAGAGGAGACACTTAAGGCCTGATTCAAGGAAGATCACCACGTATCCTGCCCCCACCACCTCCTTGTCCTCCCCAATTCCACCCTCTTCCTTCTGTACTTTTACCATTCACAGCTACTAGGCTAAGCATTCATAAATATTATCTTCACTGGGATACTCCTTTCAATGACTCCCATCCAGACCAAGGCTAACCTGACAGCCTGAATGTCTAGGCCTGCCAATCTGACTCTATTCAATTGCCACGGGCTTTTTCATTTTTCCAAATCACCATATTCTAATCCTACCCATTCTCCAAGATCTAGCCCAAGAACCAAATCTTGCATTAAAACTTGATTTTTAGACCACATGCGGTGGCTCGTGCCTATAATCCCAGCATTTTGGAGGGCAAGGCAGGAGAATTGCTTGAGCCCAGGAGTTCAAGACCAGCCTGGGCAACAAGCCTGAGACCTTGTCTCTATTAAAAAACAAAAACAAACAAAAAGCTCGAAAAGACTAGACTCTGAAGACTAAAAGAGGAGGAGCTTCTATTCTGGCTTCCCTTGTTCATAAAGGCATCAACACCAGCACTCTGGATATTTGGTGTTCTCAGTGCTTCAATTCTGTGAGCCTCATCTCCCAACCAGACTATCAGTTCTGTAGGAAAAATGTAATTCCTCAATATTCTCCCTGCCTGTACTTCAACCCCTGCCCCAGTTTGCAACATATTTTGCCACTGAAATAATTAAAGGGAAAATTTGTGACTAATTTTCTTCTTGTCACAGGCCTGCAGTATGCCCTCTGACCCATCTTTAATATATCGCCTGTCCCACTCCTGTTTTCATTATCATCTGATCAATACTGTCTGTACTTTAGCATGTTATCTTCTTTATTGCTCATGGCAATTCTCTGAGGTTGATATTATTTTTTCTAATTTCCAGAGGAGAAACTGAGGCTCATAGAGGTTGAGTGACTTGCTCAAGTATACAAAACAGGACATCCAGGATTTAAACTCAGTGTTTTGACTAAGAAACCAGGATTTTCCCATTTTACCTCTTGACCTCCCTTGTGTTTTTCTTACACAGAGCTCCACTCTCCTTTAAGAACAAAAGACAAGTGGGGCATAGTGGCTAAAACCTGTAATCCCAGCACTTTGGGAAGAGGAGGCAAGAGGATTGCCAGAGCCCATGGGTTCGAGACCAGCTTGGGCAACATGACAAGACTTCGTCTCTACAATAAATAAAAAAATTAGCTGGGCATGGTGGCGCACACATGTAGTTCCAGTTACTTGGAAGAATGAAACAAAAGGATCACTTGAGCCCAGCAGGTTGAGGCTGTGGTAGCCATGAGTGTGCCACTGCACTCTAGCCTGGCTACAGAGTGAGACTCCAACTCCAAAACAAAGAACAAAAACCAGAAGCAGGTGGATGTCTATAGCTAGGTGATCTCTCTTGTTCGTTTTCTGGGCTACCCTCATAATTACTCTCTGGTACTAGTAAGTTAGGATGATTTAGTAACTGTTTCCTTTTCTCTTTTTTGGTCTCAGAAATCTGCACTGCATTTTTTTTTTTTTTTTGAGGGAAGGGGAAGGGAATACCTCATCATTTGGGGGGGGAAAGGGGGCACACCTCATCAATAAAGACTTTTAAATTGTAGAAGGGGGGGTGGTGAATAGCTTAGTCTCTCTTCTTGTCAGAAAGAATCTTCTTTGGTGACACATAGAGCCAGAAGGGATGTTACAGATTATCTATCTAACTACCTCATTTTTTAGAGACAGAACTCAGATCCAGACAGAGTATGACTAACCCAAGTTCCAACAGGAAGTGAGAGGCAAGGCAAGCGTAGATGTAGCCTCCATAGTTCCCATGTCACACAGTAGGTGTTCTATTGACATTGTTGCCACTCTGACAGTGGCTGTAGCCTTTCTGGCTGCTGTGATAATAGTGATTCTTGAACAAAGAGATCATTCTGTTTGTTGATACATTTTAGAGGGCTTTGTTAACCTCATTATTATGACTATGGGCATCATGGGATTTCACAAGATGTATAAAACTCACAAAACTCACAAAGGTTACATAGACCAAGCCCTTCCCAATGTATTACGCCATTTGCAATCCCCTCTCTGGCCTATGTCCCTCCCATAATTACACTTTCATAATTTATGGGTTTTGGGGTTTTATCAGAAGAAGGGAAGAAGTGAGCATTGGCATTTATCCACCAGGGCCCCATCAGGTGATCCTGCCTTTTTTCTCATGGGTCCTTAATTATCCATAGAATTTTTCCCAGCTAATCAGCACATAAAAGCCAACATCTTGATCAGGGACTTCCTAATATTTTTATACCATGGATTTTGCTCAGTAATACAAGTCTCCTAATCCTAACTCTCTGATATCTATCATTCATTCATTCAATCAGTCAAGAAAAATGTATCCACTTCCAATTAAGTGCTAGGTACTCTCTACATACTTAGGATCAAATGACAAAAACCTCACCTGCCTTCTTGGAATTTACAGATCAGAAGGAAATTTCACAATTACATATATTTTACATAGAGTTAGAAAGCTTCACTTTACTCATATAGCCTATCAAATCAAAGTCCAACCACAAAAGAACTATCCTAAGAGATGAGAGAGTGTGTAAAGAAAATAAAAATAATAATGGCTTTTACCATTTATTATCTATCTGTTATCCAGCAAAGACGTACAGGCCAAATTAATGAAGTGCATTCGCCTCTTAGCTGGCTGCCTGAATTAGCTCACACTAATTCGGCTTGAGTGTTTTTCATTTTAAGGTTCCCAACAAATCTATAATTCCCCCAAAAGTACGATTGTTCCCATTTTATAATTGAGGAAAAAGGTCTAAAACAGTCAAATAACTGTTTAAAATTACTTTGACTTCAAGAATATCTGGTTCCGGAGCCTGTATTATTATTTCTACCCTCACCCACTGGCTCTTGGGGGTCAAAGAAAGGCACTGCAAACGATATAAAAAACAATACAGGCTGCTACTCTCTTTCTCTCTCTTTTTTTTTTTTTTTGAGTCAGAATCTCATTTTGTTGCCCAGGCTGGAGTGCGGTGGCTTGATCACAGCCACCGCAACCTCAACCTGCTGGGCTCAGGTGATCCTTCCGCCTCAGCCTTCCAAGTAGCTGGAACCACAGGCATGCACTACCAAGACCGGCTGATTTTTGATTTATTGTAGAGAGGAGGTCTGGTCAAGTTGTCCAGGCTGGTCTCAAACCGGCAGGCTCAGGCAATCCTCTCATCTCGGCATCCCAAAGTGAGATTATAGGCGTGAGTCACAGCAACCGATCTTTTTTTTTTTCCCAGTTGGAGTCACTCTGTCACCCAGGTTGGAGTGCAGTGGCACACTCACTGCCACCGCAGCCTCCATCTGCCGGGCTCAGGCGAGCCTTCGCCTCAGCCTTCCAAGTAGCGGGAAATACAGGCGTGTGCTACCACGCCCAGCTACTTTTTTAATTTATTGTAGAAATGAGGTATCGCCCGAGTTGCGGGGGCAGTTCTCGAATCCGTGGGCTCCGGCAACCCCAAAGTGCTGGGATTACAGCCTTGAGCCACCGTGCCCGATCTACTCTTTTTTTTTAAAGTCGGAGACTCACTCTGTCGCCCAGACTGGAGGGCAGTGGCTCACTCATGGCCACCCCAGCGGCGACCTGCTGGGGATCTTGTGATCTTTCGGCTTCAGCCTTCCAAGTAACTGTAACCATAGGCATACACCACCACGCCCGGCTGATTTTTTGTAGAGACTAGGTCTTGTCATATTGCTCAGACTGGTCTCAAACCCCTGAGCTCAGGCAATCCCCTTGCCTCCACTTCCCAAAATGCTGGGATTACAGTCGTGAGCCACCACCACGCACAGCATAACTTGCTACTCTTAATGAATGTGTTTCCACTAAGTCATGTCTTGATTTTTTTCTAACAGAATTTTGAAAAAGGTGATTTAATCTTAATGTCTAAGAAGATAATCATGAGTAGAGACCCTTTCTAACGACACTGCATTTACTCAAAACTTTTTTGAAGCAACATTTGAAAATAGGGTTCTAGGCAGCACATTCAGTTACATATTCATAATGATAGCATTGTATATGTGCTTTAAGTTTTAGAAAATAAGGGTCATTTAAGTCCATGTCTCATAAGGAGGTCAAGCTAAGTAATTCTGGTTAGAATTTTTCAAAGGTGTGGCTGTATGGCTTAGAGTGATTGTAAAGTAATTTACACTGGGCATAGTTGCTCAAGCCTGTAATCCCAGCACTTTGGGAGACCGAGGTGAGGAGATTGCCTGAGTTCAGGGTTTGAGACCAGCCTGGGCAAGTTGGAGAGACCTTGTCTCTACAATAAATCAAAAAAATAAGCCGGGCGTAATGACTTGCACCTGTAGTTCCTGCTACTTGGAAGGCTGAGGTGGAAGGATCACCTGAGCCCAGCAGGTCGAGGCTGCAGAGACCGCAAAGCATGCCACTGCATTCCAGCTTGGATGACAGAGTAAGACTCTGACTCAAAAAAAAAAAAAAAAAAAATTCCTCCCAGATTTAGCTTGTGTTCTTCCCAGAACACCGTGTTGCCTCTGATTATCCTTCTGTCATTCATTCCATTATTTACAGTTTTCTGGCTAACTATGCTTTGTGAGCGATATAAGAGAAAGGATCATTGCCTTCTTTGATAAAACAAAATCCAGACTTCCAAAGTTTATTACCAAGAAGGAAAGATATTTCATGAGGGGATGGTTAACTGAACCTAGCAAGCACCAGTCCTCTCACTCTGAGTTTTAACTTCCCTGTGGAGGTTTCCTATTCAGGTCAGTGCTGTTTCCACCATGCTAGCATCTCCCCTGGGAACACTCTGGCTCAAGCTGGATTGGAAACATTTGTTTTCTTCCCTGAGAGTAGTTGAAATTTCTTCTTTTCTTTTCATATAACTGAGCAGATTTAGACCCACAATATATATATTTTTTTCAATAGCAGGGTTGATGTATGGTGGCAAAGATATTGCCCACAATAGGAAGTCTGCTTCAAAGTCAGAGGAGACATTCTGGCCATTGTTAAAAACTCCCCTGGGGTCAGAAGTGATTGACAGTAATAACAGCTAATCCTAATTCCATTATCTCATCTGCAGCGGGTTCAATGAATAAGACCCTCTCTATTCTTTGACAGTAACATTAAACAGCAAGTTGATGCCATTTTCTTAGTGTCAGCCAATTAGTTCATGGCCAATCTTGTGTCCTCTGCATTCTTATCCACTCTCCTCGCTGACATCACTGGATTATTTTGAAGCAAATCTCAGACAGTTTATAATTTCATTCGTAAACATTTCAAAACGTATCTAAAAGATAGAGTTCTTCTAAAAAACAACCTTAAACAGTACTATTATTATGCCTAAAATAAGTAATTAGCCCTCACTATAACCAAATACCTAGAGAGTATTCACATTTACATTTTTCCCACTATCTCATAATTTTTTTCCTGTTGTCTTGTCTCAATCAGCAACCATGTGGCAACTGAGTGCTTGAAATGTGGCTAGTCTTAATTGTGGTATGCTGAAAATGTAAAATATATAGCATTTCAAAAACAGTATAAAAAGATATAAAACATTATTTTACATTGATTATATGTTTCCATGAAAATTCAATGATTTATAATAGATTGGGCTAAACAAAATCTATTATTAAAATTATTTTTTATCTCTTTATGTATACTTTTTAAACATAGCTAGGAAAAAATTTAGCAATACATATGTGGTTTGCATATTATTTCTGTTGGATAGTGCTGATCTAAAGACTGAACAGGTTCAGGTTTAATTTTTTGGCAAGATTATTTCATGATGGTGCTGTGTTCTTCCATCTGGGGGCACATGATGATTGTCCCTCTTTTTGTGCAAAGATTGATCAGTGGTCCTGTTGCCCATACCAAATTCTGCTACATGCCGCTTGCAGGTAAAAATAAACAAGAATGAGATTTAGTAAAAGGAAGGTGATTTTATTCCAAAATCTGACAGATGGGGAAATGGCCAGGCTCATCCCTCGAAAAACTATTTCAAAATTTTAAACTGAGGATAGGGGATTTTAAAGGGAAAGAATGGAATGAGGAGTATCTGACGGTGCACAGGTGTATTTAGGATCTTGTTTCTATGATTATTTTGAATCATCCACCTGGAAAGCTGTCTTATTCCATCTCAATGTGGTCAGGTTATAGATTAGTCTCCTTAAAGTGACCTCTAAACAATGGAGAATTTTGCCATGGGGTCTAATATTCTGCTATTTTCAAGGGCAGCCTTTGGAATTTCTTAAGCAAGTACACAATTAGATTAGAAAGGAAAAAATCTTTACAATATAGAATAAGAGAGAAGCAGGCTTACCACTGTATTTCAAAAGCTGAAATGGAAATTCTCAGTTACAGTTCCAGGTATTACAGTCTGATACATTCATGTCAAATATGCCATCAGTTTTTTACCTAAATGTTTTAGCAGCCGTTAACAATCATTTCCTAGATCCACTATTCCATTAGGCAGTGCTATGCACTGAATGTTTGTTCCCTCACCCTCAAATTTATATGTTAAAACCCCTAACCCCATTGTGATGATATTAGGAGAAAGGGCCTTAGGGAGAGAATTAAGTTTGAATTAGGTCATGTGTGTGGGGCTCTCGCGATGAGGTCTCGTCTCTCCCAGAAGAGACCAGAGAGTTTGCTTTTTGCTCTCTCTCATGTGAGATACATCAAGAAGGCGGCGTCTACAAACTGGGAAATGGGCCCTCATCAGACACTGCATTTGCCGGCTCCTTGATCTTGGACTTTCCGTTTTCCAGAACTGTGAGAAATAAATGCTTGTTGTTTAAGTCATTTAGTCTATAGTATTCTGTTATAGCAGCCGCAAATGACTGTGGTAGGCGGTAGGGGGCGGTGGTGGTTCTAAGTGATAGTACACCATTCTTTCTGCGTTTATTAGTAGAAATGTTTCTATAAAGAAAAACTTTCTCCTTCTGAAGTTCAAATTGTATATGATGAACTTTTGATTCTTATATTTACTAATTTTCAAAACAATGAGTTGGTTTCTTACCATTCTCCAAAAGAAAACTAAGTTTTAAAAAATTTATGTTTTAAGTATTATAATAAACTCATGCATGTTAACCTGTTTGGTGTTTTTGAAACCATTCCATTATTCTTTTTAATCCTCAAATTGTCTCAACTTTGACCAGTGAAGTCCTTTTGATAAAGCCTCATTTTTTTTGGAATAATAAGATGTTTCAGGATCATATTTTAATTTCCTATATCCAACCTGGAAGTAACCATTTTCTCAAGAAATTCTGATGCCTTTGATTGGAAAGTGCTGTTTAGAGGCCATAATTTGGGTTCTAGGAGTATTTATTGCTGTACTTATAGTTATTGCTTCTAGATTTTTTTCAGTGGACAGAGCAAATACATACATTAAGAGAAAATACACTGTGAATTCAAAATCAAATTTAGGTGAAGGGGGGTTTTTTTGAATCGGAGTCTCACTGTCACCCAGGCTAGAGTGCAATAGCATGTTCACATCCTTGACCTGCTGGGCTCAGGTGATCCTCCCGCCTCAGCCTTCCAAGTAGCTGGGACCATAGACACATGCCACCATGCCTGGCTAATTTTTTGATTTATTGTAGAGACGAGGTCTCACCAAGTTGTCCAGGCTGGTCTCGAATCCCTGGGCTCAGATAATCCTCTTGTCTCTGCCTCCCAAAGCGTTGGTATTACAGGCATGAGCCATTACGCCCAGTTAGATCAAGGGTTTTTAAAGTAACTTTTGGATTTTATATCTGCATTTCTTTTTAAACTAAAAACTTTAGCTCCTACTGACATCAGCATAATTACTTATTTTGTCTTATCCATCCATGCAGACATATGTAACAGCGTCAGAATAATATGCCAATATTATTAGTAACAATGTAATGTCTCATGATAGTTTAGAGGTTCTTTTTAATTATTTGTGTTCTTGGAGATGTACATATCTTAGTGATATACGGTCAAATTACTGTGTTTTTAATATCATTTGAAATGATTTCTCTGTGGTTAAGCTATCAACTCTATTATGGATCATTTATCCTATTTTGTTTTTAGGGGTTACTTATTATCATGAATATTTAATTCAGATAAGGGTAATTTTTTTTCTTTTAACACTTTGAATATTTTATTCTACTCTATTGCTTATATGGTTTCTGAAGAGATGTTTGTTGTAATTCTTATCCTTGTTCTTTATAGGTAAGGTGGGGTTTTTTAATTTCCTCTGGTTTCTTTCAAGACTTTTTTCCCCCCTCTTTGTCTTTGGTCTTCTGCAGTTTTAATATGATATGCCTAGGTTTTTTTTTTTTTTTTTTTTTTTTGAGTTGGGCTCTCACTCTGTCACCCAGGCTAGAGTGTAGTGGCATGCCCACGGCTACCACAGCCTCGACCTGCTGGGCTCAAGTGATCCTTCTGCCTCAGCCTTCCAAGTAGCTCAAATTACAGGCACGTGCCTCCACACCCAGCTAATTTTTTTGATTTATTGTAGAGATGAGGTCTCACCAAGTTGCCCAGGCTGGTCTTGAACCTGTGGGCTTAGGCAATCCTCTCACCTCGGCCTCCCAAAATACTGGGATTATAGAAGTGAGCCACTGCGACCTGCATATTTTTATACATATATGAATATGTATAATTGCTTGGTGTATGCTGAGCTTCCTGGATCTGTGGTTTGGTTTCTGTCACTTATTTTGGAAAATTATTGGTCATTAATACTTCAAATATTTTTTCTACTCTCTTTTTTTCTTCTGATATTTCAATTACTCATATGTTATACTTCTTGAAATTATTGTGTAGTTCTTGGCTAGTTTGGTTTATTTTTCATTGTTAAATTCCTTTTTCTCTTTGCATTTCATTTTGGGGAGTTTCTAGTGATGGATGTTCAAACTCACTGAATCTTTCCTTGGCCATGTCCAGTTTACTGATAAGCCCATCAAAGGCATTCTTCATTTCTGTTATGGTATTTTTGGTTTCTAGCATTTTATTTTCATTTTTTCTTCAATTTTGCATCTTTTGGCCTACATTACCCATTTATTCTTGTATACCATCCACTGTTTTCATTAGAGTCTATAATATATTAATCATAGTTATGTTAAATTCCTTGCCTGGTAATTTCAAAATCTGTGCCATATCTGAGTCTGATTCTGATGGTTGTTTTGTCTCATTAACTTGCTTTATAACTTTTTGTTGAAAGCTCAACATGGTGTATCAGGTAATAATATCTCAGGTAATTAGGCTATTAGTTTGAGGTTTTATGCTAATCAGGTTAGGTATAGGGCTGTGTTTAATATTTGTTATAGCTGTAGCTCTTCAAGGCTTCAAGTTTCTCTAGGGCCCTTATCTTTTCCCTCACTATTGGTTTGAGTTTTCCTAAGAATTCCTTCTTAGAGTCTCCACCTTGCAGCTCTCTCAGCTATAATCCATATAATACTGGAGCTCTGTTGATGTGGTAGCTTAGTGTGTATGAGGGGAAGCATTCTATAATCTTATCATCAAATCTCAGTCTTTTAGGGTGACTGTGTCCCTGAACTGTGACCTTCACAAGTATTTCTTAGCATTTTAACCTCATTTCCTTTAAGGGAGAGGAAAGCTAGAGAAGAGTGGATTCTTCTGAAGTGATATAAAGCTCTAGTAATGTCTTTCCCCTTGCAGTGTAGACCTTTCCTATGAACACACTGGGCATATTTCAAAATAGTGACCTAGGCCCTTTCCCCTTGCAATGTAGATCTTTCCTATGAGGAACACACTGGTATATTTCAAAATGTTTACCTAGTCTGGGCACCGTGGCTCACGCCTATAATCTCACACTTTGGGAGGCTGAGGTGAGAGGATTACCTGAAGCCACAGGTTTGAGACCAGCCTGGGCAACTTGGTAAGACCCCCATCTCTACAATAAAGTAAAAAATTAGCTGGGTATGGTGGTGTGTGCTTGTAGTTCCAGCTACTTGAAAGGCTGAGGTGGAAGAATCACCTGAGCCCAGCAGGTTGAGACTGCAGTGGCTGGGAGCATGCCACTGTTCTCCAGCATGGGTGACAGAGCGACTCCTACTCAAAAAAAAAAAAAAAAAAAGGTTACCTTTTTCTTACCCCAACCAGAGGAAACTTTTCCTGGCTCTTCACCATAAGAAACTGGTGTGGGTGTCCCCTAATGCTGTGGCTCCTATGAGTCTCATTCTCATAGTTCATAGTTGGCCTCCAGTAATTTGTTAAAATTACCATTTAAGAGTTCCTACTAATTTATGGCTCTAGCACCTTTTGCCTCAGTTAAGCTGGTATCTGCTGTGATTTTCTGTATTTATTCTTTTCACCAGATATCTAGGAGGTGGTTTTCCTGGAGACCTTAATTCTCTGATGGACCCAAGAAAAACTGTTGATTTTCAGTTTGCTCCAATTTTTTTTTTTTTTTTTTTTTTGTGGGTATGGGAGCAATTTAGTTTAAGCTCTTTACATGCTGGAGCTAAAATCATAAATCTCTACACATTTATTTTTAGTATATTCGAGATAATTCTATTTATTTGTATACCAATATTATTTATTTTTAATTTTATTTATTTATGTGTTTTGAATTGAAGTCTCACTCTGTTGCCCAGGCTGGAGTGTAGTGGCATGCTCACAGTCATCGCAGCCTCCACCTGCTGGGCTCAAGCGATCCTTCCACTTCAGTCTTCCAAGTAGCTGGAACCACAGGCATGCGCCACGATGGCCAGTGAATTTTTTTATTTATTGTAGGGATGAGGTCCCGCCATGTTGCTCAGGTTAGTCTCGAACCCCTGAGCTCGGGCAATCCTCTTGCCTCCACCTCAGCCTTTCAAGTAGCTGGAACTACAGACATGCGTCACCACGCCCGGGTAATTTTTTTATTTATGATAGAGACGAGGTCTCACCAAGTTGCCCAGATTGTTCTTGAACCCGTGGGCTCGGGCAATCCTCTCACCTAGGCCTCCCAAAGTGCTGGGATTACAGACTTGAGCCACCTCGCCCGGCCTGCACTTTTCAATATAATAGCAACATGTAGCTATTGAGTATTTGAAATGTGTCTAGAGAAACTTAGGGACTGGATTTTTTTTTATTTTAAATAATTAAATTTAGATTTAAATAACTATACGGGGCCGGTGGCTACTGTATTGAACAACAGGTCTAGACTCACTAGTCTTTGTTAGAATTTCATACAAGGCTTGAACTCACATGCTTTTTTCCCTTCTTGGAAACTTTGCACATGTTCTTTGCTTCACATGGAACAAACTTCTTCGGACTCATTTCAAGGAAAACTCATTTTGATCCTAGAGACCTCTCTTACTTCTTCAAAGTGGTCTCTTACTCACTGTCTCAGAGTAGTCATCCCTGGTCCCTCAATCTACAGTAGGTGAGCATACCTTATTATTTTTGCTCACAAAAGCCTTATAGCGTCCAGTGTGGTGGCTCACATCAGTAATCTCAGCACCTTGGGAGGCCATGGTGGGAGGACTGCTTGAGGCCAAGAATTTAAGACCAGCCTGAGCAACATGGCAAGACCCATATCTACAAAATATTTAAAAATTATCTGGCATGGCGGCATGTTACTGTAGTTCCAGTTACTCAAGGGACTGAGACAGGAGGATAACTTGAGCTCGAGAGGTTAAGGTAGTAGTGAGCTACGATCACGCCACTGCACTTCAGCCTGGGTGAGAGAGTGAGACACTGTTAAAAATAAACAATCAAAAAAGCCTCCTTGTATCTTTCATAATGCTGACCCCAATTTGCACTTATACACACATGTGTGTGGATATTTATTTAATACCTGTCTTTCCTGCCAAACTGAGAATGGGACCATATTTGTATCATTCATCATTATGTCTCTGGGGCACAGCACAGGGCCTGGCACATATCTGAACTTCAATCAACAAAGGCAAAGTAGAGTGTGGAGCTGAAGCTTCAGGCTTCCAGGGTTCTGGGTCCGGGAGCAGACTGTGGTATCCGGTACTTCATAGCATCTGAGGTAAAGAAGACAAAATGTGTTCTGTGACAGATAGGGAACCAGAGCCAGGATCCAGGGTGGAACTCCCTGACTTGTTAAAAAGCGGTTGGGAATAACGGCCGGGAAAAACGGCCTTGACTATTTTTAGGGCAGGGGTGGGCAAACTTTGTACTATAGCCCAAATCCAGACCTCTACTTGTTCTGGAACATCAAGTTTTATTGGAACACAGCCCTATTCATTTGTTTGCATATTGTTTTTGGCAGCTTTTGCACTACAGCAGTAGAGTTTAGTATAGTCATACACTGCATAGCAATTTGTCAATGACAGACCACATTTATGACAGTGATCCCATAAGACGATAACGGAGCTGAAAAATTCCTATTGCCTTGTGATGTAAAATTGTAGTGTAACACTACTCACATGTTTGTGGTGATACTAGTGTAAACAAACCTACCACACTGCCAGTCATATATAAGTATCATACATACAATCATGTACAATACATAGTCCTTGATATGCTAATAAATGACTGTTACCGCTATATGTACCTTTTATTATTATTTTAGAGTGAACTCCTTCTACTTAGAAAAACAAGTTAACTGTAAAACAGCCAGCGGCAGATCCTTCAGGAGTCATTCCAAAAGAAGGCATTGTTTATCACAGAAGAGGACAGCTCCTTGGGTGTTATTGACCCTGAAGACCATCCAGTACCACAATATCACAAGGACAGTGATATTGATGATCCTGATTCTGTGCAGGCTTAGGCTAATGTGTGTGTTTGTGTAGCCAAAGCGTATGGTGTTTATGAAGTCTACAGTCATGTACAGTAAAGTCCTAGGCCTTCACATTCACTTACTACTCTGGTCTTTTAAATGGTCTGAAATGAATATGGTCAAATGTTAATGTTTGATAAGGCTTCTAGGTACAGGTATTATTCTTTTTTTAAAAATGTTTTTAATTTTTAATTTTTAAATTTATATTTATTTTTTTGAGTCAGAGTCTCACTCTGTCACCCAGGCTGAAGGACAGTGGCATGCTTCCGGTCACCACAGCCTTGATCTGCTGGGCTCAGATGATTCTTCTGCCTCAGCCTTCCAAGTAGCTAGAATTACAGGCATGCACCACCATACCCAGCTAATTTTTTGATTTATTGTAGAGATGAGGTCTTGCCAAGTTGCCCAGGCTGGTCTCAGACCCATGGGCTCAGGCAATCCTCTCACCTCAGCCTTCCAAAGTGCTAGGATTATAGGTGTGAGCCACTACACCCAGCCTAAAATGATTTTATCTCATGGACCACACCCAGGGTTGCAGAATTTAGTGTTTCTGTCAGTTAAGCATGCCAATCCTCTTCATTTAGTTCTCTGTCCCTCTTTGGGAGTCAGCTTGTCATATCTGTGTAATCACCAGGGAAGCACAACAAAAACCAACTGTTTGTTCTCCCTATGGTTCTCCCCCCTTGATAGGAATTAAAACCCATGCCTTAATTTTGATTAAAACTCATGCCTATGATATTGCTCACATCAAGCGACATTAATAAATTAATAATTCAAGCCGGGCGTGGTGGCTCACACCAGTAATCCCAGCACTTTGGGAGGTGGAGGCAAGAGATTGCCTGAACCCAGGGGTTCTAGACCAGCCTGGGTAACATGGTGAGACCTCATCTCTACAATAAATCAAAGCAATTAGCTGGGCGTGATGGCACACACCTACAGTTCCAGCTACTTATTAGGTTGAGGTGGAGGGATCACCTGAACCCAGCTGGTTGAGCCTGTGGTGGCCATGAGCATGCCACTGCACTTCAGCCTAGGTGACAGAGTGAGACTTGACTAAAAAAATAATAAATAATCATTCTACAAAAATGATACCTGCACATGTATGTTTGTTGCGGCTTTATTCACAATAGCAAAAACATGGACCCAACCATGCTACCCATCAAAATTGGACTGGATAAAAAAAAATGTGAGCCAGACTCGGTGGCTCAGCCTGTAATCCCACGCCTTTGGGAGGCTGAGGTGAGTGGATTGCCTGAGCCCGCAGGTTCAAGACCTGCCTGAGCAACTTGGTGAGACCTTATCTCTACAACAAATAAAAAATGAGCCGGGCGTGGTAGCGCGCGCCTGTAGTTCCATCTACTTGGAAGGCTGAGGTGGAAGGATTGCCAGAGCCCAGCAGGTCGAGGCTGCGGTGGCTGGGAGTGGCCACTGCACTCCAGTCTGGGTGACACAGTGAGACTCCAGCTCCAAAAAAAAAAAAAAAATGTGGTACATATACACAATGGAATATTACACAGCCATAAAGAAGGACAAACATATGGACTTTGCAGCAACTTGAATGGATTTAGAGTCTATCATACTCAGTGATCTATTACAGCAACAAAGAACAGACTACCATATGTACTCACTCATAAGCAGACCTTGAACAATTATTATAATGCTATAAGAAAGGGATTGGCAGTAGTGGGAAACTGCCAGGGGAGGGGGGAGGATTGGCAGTTGAGGAAAACTGCTAGGGGAGGAAGGGGCACACCTCATCAACAAGAGTGCCTGCAACAAAGGTTAACTCCAAATGGATAAGAGACCTAAATATAAGACCTCAAACCATAAGAACCTTAGAAAAGGAAGGAAATACCCTCATGGAAATCGGAACTGGCATCCAATTCCTGAACAAAACCCAAAACCCACAGGTCATAAGAGAGAAGATAGACAAATGGGACCTTATTAAACTGACAAGCTTCTGCAAAGCCAAAGAAACCATCAAGAGAGCAGGGAGACAGCCTACAGACTGGGAAAAAGTATTTGCCAACTCCAGGTCTGACAAAGGCTTAACATCCTGGATCTACAAGGAACTCAAACGTGCTGAAAAGAAAAAAACAAACAACCCCATTATAAAATGGGCAAAAGATATGAACAGACACTTCACAAAAGAAGACATCCAAGCAGCCAACAAACACATGAAGAAATGCTCAACCTCACTAATCATCAGGGAGATGCAAATCAAAACCACACTGAGATACCACCTAACTCCAGTCAGAATGGCAATTATCAACAACTCAAAAAATAACAGCTGCTGGAGAGGGTGTGGTGAAAAGGGAACACTTCTACACTGTTGGTTGGAGTGTAAACTAGTGCAACCTCTGTGGAAAGCAGTGTGGCGATTCTTAAAAGCTCTAAATACCAACCTCCCATATGACCCCGCAATCCCCCTACTGGGAATATACCTGAAGACCTCAAATCACTCTATAAAAAAGATACCTGCACACGTATGTTTATCGCAGCATTGTTCACAATAGCAAGAACCTGGAAACAACCATGCTGCCCATCAAAAGAGGACTGGATTAAAAAAATGTGGTATAGCCGGGCTCGGTGGCTCAGCCTGTAATCCCACGCCTTTGGGAGGCTGAGATGAGTGGATTGCCTGAGCCCGCGGGTTCGAGACCCGCCTGGGCAGCGAGACCTCATCTCTACAATAAATGAAAAAATCAGCTGGGCGTGGTGGCGCATGCCTGTAATTCCGGCTACTCGGAAGGCTGAGGCGGAAGGATCGCCGGAGCCCAGCAGGCCGAGGCTGCGGTGGCTGGGAGCGGCCACTGCACTCCAGTCTGGGCGACAGAGTGAGACTCCAACTCAAAAAAAAAAAAAATGTGGTACATATACACTATGGAACACTACGCAGTCATAAAAAAGAACAAAATCATGAATTTCGCAGCAACCTGGATGGAACTAGAGTCTATAATACTGAGTGACCTCTCACAGAAACAAAGATCCAAGTATCACATGTTCTCACTCATATAATGGACCTTGAACATCCAATGTAATACTATACGAAAATGACTGATGGTACTGGAAAACTATGAGGGGGGAGGGGGATGGGATTAACAGTCGCAAATATCTGTCTGGGGATAGGGAAACACCTCTTATCAACAGGGTGCCTGAATGAAATGTAATTGTACATCTAACCGTTAACTGTACCCCACAAAATCATAATAAAAAATATTGATTAAAAAAAAGAGTGCCTGCAAAATCAACATTTGCATACCTAACCCCAAATTGTACACAACATCTTTAAAATAAAAAATAAAAATAAAATAATAAATAGATAAATAATTCGATAATTTTTATATTTCTTCTGAAAGTTGATGAAAGTGTGAAGATGGTGGTGGTAGGTGTGAGCAGAAAGATGGTGGGGTGGTGTTACCAGGCAAATTTGTGTTTTCTTGCTAATTGAAAAGATTTGTCCTCTGTCTACTTCTTACTGAATTCTTTCTTTTTCACTAACAGTATCTCACAGCTCCTTTCTCTTTCTTTCTGAAGCATAATTTATTTTTACTCAACAAAGCACCTTTACTTCTAGTTCTCTTCTACATGGAGCAACTTTACCTATCTCATGAAACCTTGCTTCCTCACTTTATCTTCCTTTGCAAATCTTAAGCAAACTCTGCCTTTATCTCCAGTCTCTTCTATTTCAGACTTCTAGATAGCTTTGTCTTTATAATATTTTCAAAAGTGAAATACATCAGTTAAGACAGTAATATTTTTGTCTTATAAAGACTCCTACTTCCTTGGCCTTTCCTTGCTTCTCATGTGGGTGGGGATAGAGCGATTCTTGATTTAAAAATTCAGTGTTCCCAGCTCAAAATCCTCTGTAATGACAATTCATTGTTGCCCAATTTCATGCTCAAGAATCCTGTCCTTGATATTTTTAAGTAACATATCTATGATGAAGCATAAATAGTGGATGTTCTTTTATATGTGAAGTCTGCTTTCCAACTTATTTTTTTAATAGATTTTTTAAAACCACCTTATAAAGTAGACAGAACAGAGACCATTGCCCTCATTTTCTTCCTGAGGATGCTGCAGCATAGAGACATTTACTCCTTGGAGTTTGTCAACTGAAGAAGGTAGAGTTTAATTGAAGTTGATGGAAACAGGACAGTTAGGAAATGGAAATTCCCAGCTGTCAGGGGTTACAGACATGGTCGATTCCCTGAAGAAGTGCTTTCTTCACTTGGCTCCACTCATGGATTTCTTTGGAGACAGATGGTACGTGAGTTTGCCTGGTACAGCAAAGGTTCACTCCAATGCATGAATAGAAAGAATTTCAGTTCAAGTAAAGCAAAGCCTGGGAGAGAAACCCAGGGGGTGACACCAATTCTGGAAGGAGGCAGAAAGCATCCAGAGGGGAAAAGGACAGAAGGAAAGTGAGAGGGTGAAGAAGAGTAAGTGACAAGAATGAAAAGATGTGAAATATTTTGCCCCTAATTTATCCTTATGAAAATTTGATATATGAAAAGTCCTACTCGAAAATGAGATAAAGAAGTAATTATTTGCATCACAAATTAACTCTTCACTTCAAAAGAGTATTTACCACAGGTGTGATTCTGTGATGTGAGAATTTAGAAAAGAAGATGACTTGCCAGAGGTAGGAGATTTAAATAATAAAATCCTGATTATAGTATAATAGAAAATAATTCCAGTGATAAAGGGAGAGAGAGCAAAAGAAGAAGGTGGTTATGCCAGGAGCTCTCTGCAGAGCTCAGGCTTTTAAAAGGACAGGAACAAAAGGTAAAGGGAAGGATTACAGGCAAGTTTGAGCACAAAAGATTATCATGAACCTTCAAAAACAAAATGAAGGAGGCTAGAGTCAGGAATGAGCTGAGCCTTACAAAAAGCACTAAAAAAAGCTTTACTTAGAGTAAGGAGAAGCACAAACATGGAGCAAACTGCTCTTTGAGTAAGTAAGGTAGTATAATGTTAACAGAAGTTAAATAGTTCTTACTTTTTTTCTACGGTTTCTTTCGCTTCTTTCTCCTTCAAGGTGCAAAAAGTAGTTGTGACAAGGTGGAGAATGTGGTATTTTTCTTAGAGAGACAGTCTATGTGTGTGGAGGGAGCACACTGATATTATCCCACTTGGGAAAGGGATAGAGATCCACAGAGTTTGGGCATCAGACAGGAGAAGACTAAGAAGCTCCCTGGCCAGATTTTGGAGAAAGGTGGTGAGGAGCAGGTAGAGAAGGGAGACAAAATCACGGGGATAGTGATCTGTAAGCCCCCTGCCACTCTGCTCAAATCTTGGATAATTCTACTAAAACGTATTAACTGCTTGGTGTGAATGCTTTTTGTTGTTTTTTTTTTTTGAGTTGGAGTTTTCGCCCTGTCGCCCACGCTGGAGTGCAGTGGCACACTCATGGCCACCGCATCCTCGACCTGCTGGGCTTAGTTGATCCTTCAGCCTTAGCCATCCAAGTAGCTGGAACTACAGGCAAGCGCCATATTGCCTGGCTAAATTTTTGATTTATTGTAGAGATGAGGTCTCGCCAAGTTGCCCAGTCTGGTCTCAAACCCATGGGCTCGGGCAATCTTCTCACCTCAGCCTCCCAAAGTGCTGGAATTATAGGCGTGAGTCACCGTGCCTGGCCATGAATGGACTTCTTAAAGAAACAGAAGCTGGGCTCGGTGGCTCAGCCTGTAATCCCAGCGCTTTGGGAGGCCGAGATGAGTGGATTGCCTGAGCCTGCGGGCAACTTGGCGAGACCTCATCTCTACAATAAATCAAAAATTAGCCGGGCGTGGTAGCGTGTGCCTGTAGTTCCAGCTACTTAGAAGCCTGAGGCGGCAGGATCGCCAGAGTCCAGCAGGTCGAGGCTGCGGGGTCTGGGAATGTGCCACTGCAATCCAGTCTGGGCGACAGAGTGAGACTCCAACTCAAAAAAAAAAAAAAAAGAAAAGAAACAGAAAATGGAACTCAGCTCGGCTCCCTAGAGGATGTGAGGAAAACAACAGCCAACTTTTAGATGCAGGAACCAGGAGAGAAATGAGGATATATTACCTTCCATTTGGAAAGGAAGGTGCAGTGAGAATTGAAGTCTCATGTAGGCGAGAAAGTAAGAAAACACAAAATCTCTGTAAGTTTCTAGGGCTAGAGGAATTAAATGCTAGGAAATTGAAATGATGCATAGAGTAGAGGGGTTCTTGGCGCCCCTATTAATTGTTTGTTGAGAATTACAGCAAACAGGAGAGGTACCTGAAGGCTGAAGTCTCCTCACAAAGAGAAACAGAATAGATTTTGAGATCATAGGCAAGACTTGACATCTGTTCTCTGCACACGAGTAATTTAAGGTTAAGCCAATCAAGATATCCAGTTCGTCTTGCCAAGATGGATTGCAACTGTGCTTTAATCTTGGTTAATAAGATACAAGGGTAGGCTTCTTGGGATATCGGACAAAGAACTGACATGAGAAAGAAGAGTGGTTGTACTGTTGCTGAGCATTGCTGTGTCACATGACTTTTGGAACTGTTCCATCATTTCCTTATACCACAGAGGTGGGGGATGGGGAGCCAGCTTGAGAGCAAAGCAATCCTCTGAGGTTAGCAAACAGTGGGGAGGGAAGGAGCTTGAATCCATGATGACACTGTTAAACCACTGCCAGGCTGAAGCTCACACTTCCTATAGACTCCTTTATGAGGGTTAATAATAAACTTTCCAATTGTTGAAGAAAATTTGATTTAGGATTTTTTGATATTTAAAGCAGAGGCATTCTGACTGATGCAACAGTATATTTTCTTTCTTTCTTTTTTTGTTTTTAAATTGGAGTCTCACTCTGTCACCCAGTCTGGAGGGCAGTAGCACGCTCCCGGCCACCACAGCCTCGACCTGGTGGGCTCAGGCAATCCTTCCACCTCAGTCTTCCAAGTAGCATGCACCACCATGCCCGGCTAATTTTTTGAATTATTGCAGAGATGAGGTCTCACCAAGTTGCCTAGGCTGGTCTCGAACCTGTGGGCTCAGGCAATCCTTTCACCTCAGCTTCTCAAAGTGCTAGGATTATAGGCATGAGCCACCACGCCTGGCCAACAGTGTATTTGACAAAACAGTTCATGAATCGTTTCATATTGTCATTGATTTGAAAGTAACTTGTGGACCAGATGATAATAACCATAAGTGTATTTGTGGGTGGCTAAAGTTTGTATTATAGCCTATGCGAGTCCTATAAGTATCATAAAGTCACTCTGACTCCAAGGATTCAGGCCTCAATGTTTTATTAATAACATGACAATGTTCTCTTTAATGTCTTCTTCCACTTGAAGATAATTTAAATCTCAAAGGAAGTCTAAGACAGTAGATACCATCATTCAAATTCAAAGTGATTTAGTAGACTTAAATGCAAGGATAAAAACCAACAAGTTGAATAGATAATGAATACAAGATCTAGCATTGGCTTCAAAAGTTTACTTCAAAAGTTCAAGATGGGTGAGACTTGGTTTAATAGAACTTTAATGGAAAACATCTGAGAATTTTAGGTGAGCACATGTAGTGGATGCTATGGTCTACTACCTGTAGTTCCTCTTTAGACCTAAGGCTGATTCTCCCAGCTGCAGAGAGTATTTGTGGCTAATGGCCAATGGCTCTCACCTGAGTCCCTCTTCAGGCCTAGTCCTCAATTGAAGAGAACCATCACATAAGGTTGTGCCTCTTCCCTGATGGCAGACACTTTTTAAAAATAATTCAAGCTGGGCTCTGTGGCTCAGCCTGTAATCCCGCGCTTTAGGAGGCTGAGGTGAGTGGATTGCCTGAGCCCACGGGTTCGAGACCCGCCTGGGCAACTTGGTGAGACCTCAACTCTACAATAAATCAAAAATTAGCCGGGCATGGTAGCACGGGCCTGTAGTCCAGCTACTTGGAAGACTAAGGCGGAAGGATCGCTGGGGCCCAGCAGGTCGAGGCTGCAGTAGCCGGGAGCGTGCCACTGCACTCCAGTCTGGGCGACAGAGTGAGACTCCAACTCAAAAAAATAAATAAATAAAAATAATTCATCAATATGGGCATATAAAATCTAGGCCCAAATGCCTAAAGGCAGAACAAGTCTGAAGATCCATCCCAGATCCAGAGACCTCCTACAGGATCTGCCAAAGCCCTTGTTACATCTTAATCAGAGTTAATACTTCTCTGCGCAATTGTCCTGTATTCTACACTGACGATGATCCTCAAGTTCCATTAAATTTTCTACGTGTGAATCTCAGATTCAGAGTTTGTATTTGTTAAGAACCCAAAGTGTCCTCATGGTCTCCCTATTAGAGTGGGGTCATATAGGAGCCAGGTATATATAACAGTGGGCTAGGTATGACTTACAGCAGATCATTTCCTCAGTTCCAGAGTACATCGGTACATTCCAATTTGTAATTGGTATGAACATAAGTGTAGTGGCAGAACCATCCACTGTGGCTTGACTATGGAATGAGAACTAGTATATTAGGGAAGACTAAGCGAAAGTTTCTGAAATTTCATCTGAAGGCAGGATAATGTATTGTAAAATGGGGGTGGTTGGATGAGATGACAGAAATTAGAGATGAGATGACTCTTGAAGATCTCAAGGGTGCAGTGGTGATGGTCTCCATTAATTCATCAGTCTGTCCCCTACAAACACCTGGAGGATGACAGTGGACTACCACACAATCAACTAAGTAGTAGCCCTAATTGCAGCTGTGTGCCAGATGTGATGTCTTTAATATGGCCTCAAGTACACGGTATGAGGCCATTTATCTGGTGTGTTGTTTAGGTGTTCATTTCCATCTCTATCAATAAGGAAGAACAGGAACACATTCACTTGGGAAGAGTAAAAGTTTACATGTATAGTCTTGCCTCAGGACTATGTAGATTCTCCCATCTGCTGACATAATATAGTCCAAAGGAACCTGAACCATCCGGACATTTTGCAGAACTTCTCACTGGTTTGCTACATCTATGACATGTTGATCAGACCAAACGAACAAGAAGTGGCAACTACATTGGAGGTCTTGGCTAGGTACATGTACTCTGAAGGATGAGTGATTAAAAATACTGTGAATATTCAGAGACTTGTCACACTAATGAAATTTGCAGAGGTCCACTGGGCTGGGGTATGCTGGGAAATACTCTTCAAAGTAAACGGCTGGGCTTGGTGGCTCAGCCTGTAATTCCAGCACTTTGGGAGGCTGAGGTGAGTGGATTGTCTGAGCCCGCAGGTTCGAGACCAGCCTGGGCAACTTGGCAAGACCGCATCTCTACAATAAATTTAAAAATTAGCCAGGTGTGATAGTGCGTGCCTATAGTTCTGGTTACTTGGAAGGCTGAGGCAGAAGAATCGCTGGAGCCCTGCAGGTAGATGCTGAGGTGGCCATGAGTGTGCCACTGCACACCAGCCTGGGTGATGGAGTGAGACTACAACTCAAAAAAATAAAAAAGGAAAGGAAAAGACAAATTATTGTAAATTGCATTTCCATCACTAAGAAGAAAGCATAGCACCCAATAAGCCTGTTCTGGAAGTAGCATATTTCATGCTCAGAGATATTGGTCCGGCCCATATACCAGATGAAGCAGTTTGTCAGTTTTGGATAAGGCTCTGCGGCAGGAACAGACTGTAGCTCAATTTGCTCTGTGATTTGGGTCACATGGTATGGTAGAGTCTATGGTATAGGAGATATAATTGATAGGAAAAATGTCATATTTATTTTATGGCAAGCCTCAATAGAAAAATCCAAGTATATTCAGAAGCAAGGCAAGCTATCTACAGCAGAGAACTATATGCCTTTAGATAGAGTGTTCCTAGAGTGTGCTACTTGTTGCTGGTAAAAAACAGAGCATCTGGCTATGAGATACCAAGTGTCCATACAGCCAGAACTGCCCATCAGAAGCTCTGACAGATCATAAGGAAATAATTGGTACCTCTGGGATCAGGCATTAGCAGATCCAGAGAGCACAAATAAGTTAGCTGCACGAGTAGTTGGCTGAGACCACCATACTTGCAATCATGCCTCACCTTTAGCTCTCACTTATGGCAGCAAGGAATGAGGGGAAAAGCAAGGAATGAGGGGAAAAGGAATGAAGGGAAAAGCAAGGAAATGAGAGGAAAAGCAAGGAATGAGGGGAAAAGGTTTATGGATAGGTAAGACTGGAATGTAATTGCAAGCCAGAAATAGACTGTTGTTCTATGACAGGACTTCTGCCTCACTGAGGGGTGTCCCTGAAAGATAGGGATGAGGGGGAGTCTTCCTAATGAATAAAGCATCAGGCAGTGCATCTGTCAAGAGAGATGCTCGAAGATAATATATATCACTTAGGGGCAGTAGCTAATGACTTGGTCAGTTTGACTCCATACAACCAAGAATAGAGGTTGTCTTAGTTGATGTCAGCCAGTTCTTATTAGCACTGGCACAATAGGTAGGTCAATGGAATAACAGGCAAAGGAATGAAGTCACCATCCTAGCAAGGCTCACTGACCTTCATAATCACAAGAAGATAGTTCTTCTCTTATGTAATGGGGACAGAAAAAGAGTACTCACTTGCTTAATTTCGGTGATGAATGATCAAATACAACAAGCATAGCTGATAAATGATGGCAAAGATGGAAGCTATGTATAGGCCCAACTAACATGAACTCTTACTTGCTAAGGCTGATCTAATTACTGCCACAGCTAAAGGTGCAGCCTGCCAGCAACAGATACCCTCATTGAACCCCTGATATGACTCCATCCCTCAAAGAGATCAACCAGCTTCTCAATGGAAATTTTTTGCAATGGGTCCTATTCACCTTGGGATTCATTTTGGTAGGAATGAACACTTGTATTTCCTATTCAAACAACTTCAACCAAATAGTGCTTATGTAGCATTTGATCTCCTGAAACAGGATCCTGCCAAACATTGCTTCAGATTAATTGTTTTAATCAATGGAGGTGTGTCTGTGCACACATGACTGTGTGATCCACTCCTCCTATCTCATATCACACCTACCAGTATTTTCCAGTCTAATGGAATGTAGAACAGCATTTTGAATGCATATCTTCTGATGCTGAGGCACCAGCTTCTTGACAACAGTGTACACTCTAAAGTCAATGACCATTATGTGTGCTAACTCAATCAAATAGAAAACATGGATCTGGAAAACAAGCTGTCTCATATCTCTTCTTATAAGGATACTAATCCTGTTGTATGACTTCATTTAACCTTAATTATTTCCTTGTAGGCTCTATCTCCAAATACAGTCACGTTGGGGGTTACAGCTTCAACATATGGATTTTGGAGGGATACAAATCAGTCCATAACTTCATGCTTATTTACTGTTAATCCCCATTTCCACTTCCTGCTCTGGTCAATGATGAATCCAATGTCTGTCTCTATAGATTTGCCTGTTTGGGGCATTTTATACAAATGGAATTGTACATGTGGTTTCTTGTGTCTTGCTTCTTTCACTTAATATAAGTTCATCTTTTTGTATGTGAATATCCAATTGTCCCAGTACAATTTGTTTAAAAGATTCTTTTTTCTTCATAGATCATCTTTGTTGAAAATCAATTGACCTTAAATATAGAAATTTGTTTCTGGATTCTCAATTCTGTTACATTGGTCTATATATCTAACCTTATGCCAATACCATACTGTCTTGATAACTGTAGCTTTATAGTTAGTTTTGGAATCAGGGAGTAAACATTCTATAACCTCTTTCTTCATACTTTTGGAAAACCACCAATCTTCTTTCTGTCTCTGTGGATTTACCTATTCTGGATATTTATTCTTTTTAAAAATTGTTTTGGTTATTCTAGGTCTTTTTCATTTCTATGTAAGTTTTACAATCTGCTTGTCAGTTTCTGAAAAAACAGCCGCTGGGATTTTGAGAGGGATTGCCTGAAATCTATATTTGAATTTGGAGAACATTAACCATCTTAGTATATTGAGTATTCCAGTCTCAGAGCATGGAATGTTAGAGGTCTCTAATCTTTTTTATCTTTAAATTTCTTTTTTTAAACTTTTTTTTACTGAGGTGAAACACATAAAATTAGCCATTTTAAATAAAGTGAACAATTCAGTGGCATTTAGTAAAGTCACAATATTGTGCAACCTCTACCTCTATCTAATTCCAAAACATTTTCATCATCACAAAAGAAAACTGTGTGCTCATCAAGCAGTTCCTCTTCATTCCCCTTTCTTTCCACCCTTGGAAACCACCAATCTTCTTTCTGTCTCCATGGATTTACCTATTTTGGTTTTTCATATACCTGGAATCATACAATATTTGACCTTTGTGTCTGGCTTCTTTCATTGGCACAGTGTCTTCAAATTTCATCCATGTTGTAGCATGTATCAATTTCATGTTTTAATGGTTGAATGATATTCCATTGTATGTATATACCACAATTTGTTTATTCATTCTTTCATTGATGAACATAAAGTTCTTTTTACCTTTTAGTTATTGTGAACAGTGCTTCTATGAACATTTGTGTACAAATATTTATTTGAATACCTGTTTTTAATTCTTTGGGGTATATAACTAAGAGTGGAATTACTGGGTCATGTATTAATGCTATGTTTAACCTTTTGAGGTACAAATCCTTGTTCTTAAAGAAGGAATATATCCCATAAGGCATAAAAATCCCATTGAGCTATAAGTTATGGCTTCCATCTTGTCATTTGAAGCTCTCTATTCCAGGAGACCAATAAGCAGGCAATGAAGCATCCTGGCAAGGGTAATTGAATCTTCATCATAGGGGATGGTAGGGATGTTTTTGTACTGCAGAACATGGGAGGATACATTTGGCACGTGGGGGATTCACTGAGGTGTCTTTTTGCATTCCTTTGCCTAATGTTGATAGTAAATGAATAATAAAGCAACCATGGCTTGAGAAAATCACCATATTCCTCAAAGTCACTGCACCACTTGATGATTAATTTTAGGTGTCAACTAGACTAGATTAAGGGATAGCTGGTAAAGCATTATGTCTGTGAGATGTTTCTAGAAAAGATTGGCATTTAAAGTGAACTGAGTAAGGAAGATTCATCTTACACAATGTGGCAGGCACCATCTAATCAGATGAGAACCCAGATAGAACAAAAAGGCAGAGGAAAGGTGAATTTGCTTGCTCTCTCTTCTGGATCTAGAACACTTATATTCTTGGCCATGGGACATTCAAATTTCAGGTTTTCTAGTCTTTGTACTCTGGAACTGGCACCAGTGGCCTCCCAGGTTCTCAGGCCATTGACCTTGAACACAGAGTTATATCAGCTCTCTTGGTTCTCAGCCTTTGAACTGGGACCGAGCTAAGCCACCGGTTAGCTCCCGGTTTTTCAGCCTGCGGATGACATATCATGGGACTTCTCAGCCTCCATGATAATGTGAGCTAATTCCCATAATAACTCCCCTCTTGCATATCTATATCTACATATGTTCTATTGGTTCTGTTTCTCCTGAGAACCCTGATCAACACCACCGCCTAGACCAGTAGCGGGCTAATCAATAGTGAGGAAAATCTGGAATAGATAGTAGAAAAGAGCAATGATGAGAATTACTATGGTTTTGAGATCAGCTGCTATGGCAGAGATTATAGTTCATCCCATTAACCTTCTACAGAAAGAAAGACCAACTAGATTCCCGATGAAGCTGTTTCTAGAATTTCTTATATGAAAAATGTAGACCAAAAGTAAGGGTTTCTTCATGATGAGATGAAAATGTTTGAAAATTAGATTATGCTGATGGATATACATTTCTGTAAATACACGGAAAACAATTTAACTGTGTGCTTTATGGCATGCAAATTATATTTTGATAAATTTGTTTAAATGGAAGAAAATAGAAAAATAAGTTACTTTTAAGATTAGTTAAAAAACAGTAGAGCCAAGTTGCATAACAGATAGACTACAGTGGACACTGTGATGTGACACCCACATCTCATTGAGGAATTTGTTCCCCAAGTTACTAGGCGTATTGGCATTTGACAGCTTTCAACTGAAGACAGACTTTCTACCTAAGCATGCCTTCTCCTCAGCCTACATCCAATGACTGGCTAGGGCCATAAATGCCCTGCCCACTCTAGAGCTCCTTGTGGGATTGTCTGAGTTCTTTGTGTGACTGTATTACAGTTCAACTCCTTCTGCTGAATCCTCCTTGCTTCACTCTCCTATAGGTGTTGATCTCTAAGGCATATTCCATTAAATGCATCCATTTTGCATGCAAATCTCCTTTCAGAATTTCAGTGAGCCCTAAAAAGTCAATGCAATTTGAGTTGGGTCATTAAAAATTGAATATTCCAATCATGGGAAATAATGAGTTCATGGCACTCTGAATTGGTAAACAACATTTAGAGGATTCTGTTCTATTTGAGGGTCTTGTCTTTTAAGAGAAGCCAATAAAATGACTACATCCAAAGTAAAGCAACCAAGACGGATAGTGTGAAAAATTTTTACTTCAAGTAGAGATAAAGCAATTGAAACTTTGAAGAACTATTTTAATCCCACAAAAGCTGTCAAGCACAGAGGTTTCTGTGCTTGAGAAGAGAATAGGAAACCGAAAGGTAGATTTTATAAGGAAGCAGATTTTGCCTTAATGGAGAAAGAGATTTTCTAAAGGACAGCCTGTCATGGGTCTTGGGAAGAAGCGAGCCAGCTCCTTAATATAGCTAGATGATCATAGCTCAGAAATGTTCAAGAGAGAATTTCTACAATTACAAGGGGACTGGGGCTCAAGTCTCTTCCAACTCTCAAATTCCACGATTATAAATTGTGATAAATTACAAGTATCTTAAGAGTCTTTAATATGGAATCTTAAGTAATCTGCTCAAGTATAACACAAGATTCAATTACATCAGTTTTTCTTAAAGGAAAACCACACTCCACCACCATAAGTCTGGAGTGGTGTTGCATAGAATAAGATAAATGCATGATATTTCCTATTAGCTTTTCCCCACCCCAATGAGTTTGCTGTTAAATTCCTTTTTTTAAGACATAGGGGAGCAAATTATTTTATTTGAACAGCTTTGACTTTTATTAATAAGCATACTTACAGGTTTTTAGGGCTCAGCAGATCATTTATATCCTTCTACAATTATTTTAGCCTGCTTTATTATAGACTAAGGAATTCTCATTTGGTATTTTACTGATAAGAAAGTTGAGCTCCAGGAAATGAATAGACTTGACCCAGGCCACCAAAGGGACTATATGCCAAGGCTGAAATCTGACATCTTGTTTTCTGAATGCAATAATTTTTGTAAATTTCCCCAAATCATCCAAATTCCAATTTCTCTTGTCTTCCTGACCACTCTCACCGTATTTTATGGGTGGATTTGTGTCCCCTAAAAGATATGTTGAAGTCCTAACTCCTGGACTGTGCTCCTCTGTTGAAATAGGGTATTTGTAGTAATCAACTTAAGATTAGGTCATATTGGATTGGGATCTACCCTAATTTCTTCATTATAAGAAGAAGAAAATTTGGACACAGACACACTGGGGAGAGTGCCATGTGGCGATGTAGGGAGAGATTGGAATTTTGCTGCCACAAGCTAAGGAACACCAAGGATTGCCAGCACCATGAGAAGCTAGGGATAGGCAGTGACCATCCTCCCCTAGAGCCTTGAGGGAGACCATGGCCCTGAAAACATATTAATTTCTGACTTCTAACTTCCAGATCTGTCAGAGAATAAGTATTTGTTAAGTCACCCAGTTTGTGGTCCTTTGTTATGGCAGCCAAACTAATATACCATATCCAAGGCATTTGTCCCAGGTGGGAAGAAATGGAGTAAGAGGAAGGGATGTCAGGCTTAGACATTATAAGGGGCAAAGACAGAAAGCCTCCAAGAATAGATGGGTTCTGCTCCTCATTCCCTGGCTAAGAGAGAAACAGAGGACCCAGGGTAGGCTTCAGCAAGCAAGTAGCTTCCATCCTGGGTGTTAAATCATAACATACTCATGCAGTTGGCTGGGTAAATAGACAAGAGATTATATCAGTTTTTCTTAAAGGAAAACAAGCTAAGGAACACCAAGGATTGCACATACTCGTGCACTTGGCTGGGTAAATAGAAAAGGGTGTCCTGTTAGGTAATATCTGTTTGTCTAAATAATCATACTATAAAGTCAGTCAAGTATCCTAGGTATGTATAGGGAATACAAAACAAGAGAAAAATCAGATTTCATGTGAGAAGTTGAAAAGACTGTGCCAAATAACTTGAGAAAGAGGCTCTAGATGAACTGTGAATCAGATAGGTATGATAGAAGCAGCTACTTAGGGGGAAATGCCTATACCAACCATGGTAATAATCTTTCACATTTGTTAGGGCTTTACAGTTGACAATGCATTTCTGCTATGCTTTGAATGTTTGTGTTCCCTCCAAAATTCATGTTGAAACTTAATCTTCAATGCAATTGTATCAAGAGGTAGGACCTTTTGCAGGTGATTAGGCCATAACGACTCTGCCCTAATTGATGGGATTAGCGCCTTATGAAAGGGCTATAGGAAACAAGCTAAAGCTTTTGACCTTCTGCCCTTTTGTGAGGGCACAGGGTATGTGAGGACACAGTGTATGTCTCCTAAGGAGGATGCAGCAGCAGCAAGATGTCATCTTAAAAGCAGAGACCAGAATAGACACTGAACCTGCTGGCACCTTGATCTTGGATTTCCCAGCCTCCAAAACTGTGAAAAAATAAACTTCTATTAATAAAGTTTATAAATTATCCAATCTGTGGTATTTCTGTTATAGTAGCAGAAGGAGACAACAACCTCTAATATGTGATTTAATCTAATCTTCAAGTGGTTTAGTAAGAAAGGCCAGGCCTTCAGATCCCCATTTACTCATGAGGAAACTGAGCCTCATGGAGGTTAAACTGCTTGCCCAAAGTCACTTGTCTGTGCTGGTACCAGAACTCTAGGCTTGACTCATTTCTGTCCATTGTCTTTCCCAAAAGATGGTCAGAGCCGCCATGAGTTCAATCCACCCCCTTCTCTGTGGCACATTTGTCCGCAGAGGCCTTCAGCCACCGCTCCTCTCCCCGCCGTGCCCAGCAGACTCTATACAAAGCAAGGACTCAACACACAATGATGGAGATAGGGATAGGGTGATTAACTGCAGTGAGAGTGGGTGAAGCAAGAGGCCCCTGGTCTTGTGTTTGGCATGTTGTCTCGGGTTCTGCTTCCAGCAGTGTCTGCTACAGAGCTGAGCTGACACTGGCCTCACCTGCACTGAGTTTTTGTGTCAGGAGGTAGTCATGGAAACTCACTCCCTTTCTAAGTTGATGAGGAGACAATTAGATAGAAAGGAGGAATCAAGTTAATTGCCTGTCATCCCCTCTCTGCGTTCTGTGTAGTGATTCAAATTAAGCTCTTTCAGTTTTCTGGTATCAACAGATACCAACTGATTGGAGTACAGGCCTGGGAGTCTGTACCTCCAGGATGTAGCCAGTTCTAAGCAAATCCCTTAACCTTTCTTCCTCTCTGTTCAGTTCTGACCCAAGCATTCAGAAAAACAAATCTCTTTGCCTGACCTCCCCTGGTTTCTGACCTAAAATCTCTGAACTGACTTAATTTGAATCATCTTTGACTCCACATCCATTTAACTAGCCATTCCTCTTCTAGAGAAAAAATTAGGAACTTAAATTAAATTCTGCATTTGTTGAAATCCTGTGTCACTCAAAGAGATGTAGGTAAATAAACAGCAGTGGAGGCAAGATCTAGAAGTCATTTGCGAGAAGTGACACCATCAACTTGGCTGTCACCTGAGCAGAGCTGGAGGAGGGCTGCAAAAATGAGGCCTTTCCTTTCCTGTCCTATTCCTAGGGTCTCTTCTCTACAGCCAGGTAGAATGATTTGAAATTCCTTACATGGTCCTTGCTTCTTCCTATCTTTAGCTCATCAGAGGTCTACTCTGCCTAGAACACCCTTCCTGCTTTATTGCTATGTCTCAACCCTAACAATACTTGCCCAGGAAGCCCTCTCAAAGCTGAATATAAGGCTTCTAAACACCATGAATTCTCTTTACTATAGACAACAGCAGATTATCACTGTACACATGAATTTTTACCTCCCTACTGGGCTACAGGCTTCTACGGGGCAGGAACCATGTCTTCCCTAATGATGCTTCCTAACATTCAACACAGTGCCTGGCACATAGAAGGTAATCAATCAATATTTGTTGAATAAATTATTGATTTACTATGTGAATAATGGAT
The DNA here is from genome assembly GCA_027257055.1 of Cephalopachus bancanus. NCBI lineage: Eukaryota > Metazoa > Chordata > Mammalia > Primates > Tarsiidae > Cephalopachus > Cephalopachus bancanus. The sequence continues at coordinate 10,896,033 of JAPVLO010000022.1, read as the reverse complement.
GGAGTATTAGAGGATGATGTCCTGGAAGAAGAAAATATTTACTTAGGGTCTAGAGTTGAATGTTGGTTGTAACTTATTTGGATTTTCATACTATTTATATTTTACGCAAATAGTGTGGGCAACTATGAGTTTTCTTTGATCTCCAGAATAGGTTTGCCCCAAGAACTCTGCTCTGCTTCATTCAGGCCAACATCTTTCTTGGGAATTTTGGTCACTCTGAAAGTAGTGGGCCTCGAAGTCAAGTGTGCATGTTCATAATGGGAGCTATAGAGGTAGAGGAGGTGGGATAAAGAGTCTGAAGTGATAGCTTGGGAGATGTGTTTGCGATTCCTCTAGGAAGCTCTACTTGGATTAGATGAAAATTCTGGGAGGGAGATGTTGTCTAGGATAAGAGATAACAGACACTGTCTGGGGAAGAAGTGCCTCTCAGTTTAATGGTGGAGGTGACTATATGACTTTCACCTTGTAGCTGGATGGAGTTTATGGTTTTTATAGGGCTCTTGGGGAGTATGGCAAAGTAGAAAGGGCACTGAACTAGGATTCAGCACATTTGAGTGGTTGTCAGTCATTAACCAACCAAGGGACAATGGTTCTGGACCTCAATTCCTTTTTCTGTAAACGAAGGAGAGGATAAAACCAAGTATTCTCTAAAGACTGTTCTATGATTCTATAAAAATTGAGATGGGTTTCCCATGCTACCATTTTAGAAATTGGACATGGCAGGACAGTGAGATTAATGTCTTGGGCTGGGTTCTTAGGAAAGTTTGGAATGCAAGCAGTTAGGGAAAAGTTAGGTTCTCACAGAGATCTTTGTTCCATCTTTCTCTTCCTAACTTTTCCTCCCCTCCCCTTTTTCTCTCTGATGGGAGGCGGTGTGCTGTAGTGGCTAATTGTCTGGGCTTAGGAATCAGATGAATAAACATGTGAATCCCTGTTTGGCCACTTACTGACTGTGTGTGACCTAGGGCAAATTTCTTAACTTCCCTCTCCCTCAGTTTCCTCATCTATAAAATGGAGTTCATTTTCCCTAAGGTTATCATAAGGGTTGAATATTTGATGTATAAAAAGATATAAAATATTTGCTATTATTGTTCCCCACAAATATAGTAATACTGATATTATGTTCATACCTTTAGGACTCTAGATTTTAACATGGAATTCTATGACCTTTGATCCCACCGTCTCATCTGTTTCCTGTTTTGCATGGAAAAACCTAGGAGTCATCAATTTTTACTTTTGCAGATTTTAATTGTCTCAAGACCCAGCTTTGCTTGCACCATAAACCTATTGAGCTAGATGGCACATGGCACCAGAACTAGTGGGCATACAGAATTTTCCCACCAAATTGGAATACAGACATTATTATAAATTTTAAAAAATGTTGTCATTAAAAGCATTCAGGAGTAACAGGTTACTCAGTGGGGGATATGTACTTCCTTATTATATACTTAAGGGTTAGAGGAATAAAGATGGGGCAAGGGAGGCCTTGGATTTCTTATGACGTTATGGTACACTTTAAAGTTTTAGCAAGGCTGGGCGCGATGGCTCACTCCTATAATCCCAGCACTTTGGGATGCTGAGGTGAGAGGATTGCCTGAGCCCATGGATTGGAGAACAGCCTGGGCACCTTGGCGAGACCTCTTCTCTACAATAAATCAAAAAATTAGCTGGGCATGGTGACGCATGCCTGTGGTTCCAGCTACTTGGAAGGCTGAGGTGGAAGGATCACCTAAGCCTAGCAGGTCGAGGCTGCAGTGGCCAAGAGCGTGCCAGTGCCCTCTAGCCTGGGTGACAGAGTGAGACTCCACCTCAAAAAATAAATAAATAAATAAAATAATAAAGTTTTAGCAGCAGTGTAGCAGGTATCTGTCATGCCTGTATCTAACAGCTCTTAAAAAGTAAATTTAATGAAGTTCAGGATGATACTTCAAACATATAAGTTGTATCTTAATTTTTTTAATTAAAAAGCTTACATAGGTGAGAAGGTAGGTGGCAAGAATATTTAAGTTGCTTCTAAATGCAATTTTGAATAACATTTACAGATTATTTCTGTAATGCCTTTAATCTCAGTTGCTGGAGTGTTGACACTTAGGATCTGCACTAGGACTTCTCAAATACTCTCCATGTATGGCACAGCCACCCTGCCTGGTGTCCTCAGTTCTGAGGTCCTCTGACAGTCTAGGTGGGTCCTTACTCCTCTGAAACATATAAATGGACAAACTTAGGAGACGGCAGTGAACTCCTTGAGGGAAGGAACTGTCTTAGTCATTGTTAATATCCAGAACCTGGGGAAATGACGGGCACTTTGCAGATACTACTTAGTGAGTCTCAGGGTCTGAAAGCATAGTCATGTGTTATCTAACAATGAAGATACATTCTGAGCAATGCGTCATTGGCAATTTCATCATTGTGAAAACATCATAAAATGCATTTACACAAACCTAGTTGGTATAACCTATTTCATATCTAGACTAAATTGTATAGCCTATTTTTTTTAGGCTACAAACCTGGACGGCATGTAACTGTACTGAGTACTATAGGCAGTTGCAACACAATGGTAAGTAATTGTGTAACTAAACATAGAAAAAGTACAGTAAAATTTGATATAAAAGATTTTAAATGGTACCCCTGTATAGGATGATTACCACAAATGAAGCTTGTAAGACTGGAAGTTGCTCTGTGTGTCACTGAGTGGTGAGTGAATATGAATGGCTAGGACATGGCAGAACACCACTGTAGACTTTATAAACACTGTGCACTTAGGCTACACTAAATTCATTTAAATTTTTTTTCTTCAATAATAAATTAAACTTAGCTTATCGTAACTTTTTTTTGGCTTTTGGCTCTTTTGGAATAATACCGCTTAAAACACAATCACACTGTATAGCTGTACAAAAATATTTTTTATATCCTTATTTAATAAGTTTTTTCTATTTTTAAAATATTTCAGTTGATTTTTTTACTTTTTAAACTTTTTTGTTAAAAATTAGGACACAAACATATACATCAGCCAAGGCTTGTGTAAGGTCAGGATCATCAATATCACTCACTGGAAAGTTCCAGGAGGAATAACACCCAAGGTGCTGTCAACACCTATGATAACATTGCCTTCTTCTGGAATACCTCCTGAAGCACCTGCCTGAGGCTGTATTATAGTGAACTTCTTTTTTATAAGTAGGCGTATACTCTAAAGGAGCAATAAAAAGTACAGTTTAGAAATACATAAACTCTTAGCATAGTCATTTATTATCATTATCCAGTATTATGTACTGTACATAATTGTATACTTTTAAATGACTGGAAGCACAGTTTTATTTACACCAGCATCACCACAAACACAAGAGTAATGCATTGTGCTACAATGTTATGACAGCTACAACATCATTAAGTGATAAGGATTTTTCAGTTCCACTGTAATCTTGTGGGGCCACCACTGTATATGTGGTCCACTGTCGGCTGAAATGTCATTGTGAGGCCCATGACTATATTGGGTCTTTGTTAAGTAGAAAATAGAGATGCCCTGGGTAGGAAGACATGGTAGTGTTATGCAAAGCATATCTAAGGCATGTTCTGAACTGCAAGATTCAACAGGGAAACTACAGTGGATTTGTCGTTTCTTCTTCAATTAATGTCCTCATCTTGAATGACTCCGGAAGTTGAGATTCTGAGACTACCTCAAGAGAGTGAGGGAATGGAATAAAAAAGCCTTCTTTGCTAAAGCTAACATACAGGGGTAGAGAGGTTTGAAATGAAACCCTGGTCCCAATGTGGGACAGTGTTTTTCTCTCAGGGTGAGGAATTCACCTCACGAAATGCAGCCAGTCAGAATTCTACAGAGAGGTAGAAGCACTGGTCTTACCACTCATATTTCCAGATACAGTGAAGGAAAGGAATGACCAAGAGGAATCGGCCCATGAAAGTACAAGGTTAGCCTGACAGTTAATTAGAAGTTGAAAGGAAGAGAGACTGGCTGTTCTGCAAGATGGTTTACTGGCTGAGATTTCAAGGACCCCTGCAAGTTGAGAATGATGAGATCTGTTCATTTTTCCTTCACTGTAACGAATCATGCCTATGATGACAATTTTGTGTGAGTTGTGTTTTGTCAGCTCATTTCTGAATTATTGCTTCTCACTCAGGGTCTTCCCCACCATTTTAAGAAATGTCAAAATGAAGTCAGATTTTCGCTGGGGAGGTAGAATGTTCTGCTCTGGAGGAAGCATTTAGTTACACCTGTAATGCAGGGACTTCCTGACTCCAGGAATCTTCTTCCTTCCACATGTCAGAGGATGTACAAAGACTTACTAGCAGGCCTTGGCCAATGGCCCAACAGCCTGGCTGCTAGAAATGAATACAGGGAGTGTTCCCTTCTCTTCTCCTTCAGCAGGACAGGATCTTGAGGAAGGCTTTGCGAAACTCGACATTGAAGGTGGTGTAGATCACAGGATTAAGGGCACTGTTCACATAGCCCAGCCACGTCGTGGCACTGTAAAGCTCTGGAGACACGTGGCATGCTTGGCAGTGGGTATTGAGAATGTGGGTCAGGAAGAAGGGCAACCAGCAGACAATGAAGGCCCCTAGGTTGCAAAGGAAGAAAAAACCAGGTCAGGGATTTGCTTACTCCTTTTGTTGGAACATGAAATGACTCAGGGTTGGCTACTTTACAGCCACTATGCTGTAAGGCTTACACACCCGATTATTTTTTATAACAACCCTATGAAGTAGGTATGATTAGCCAAACTTTTTTTCTACGATGAGAAAATTGCACACCAAATTGATTTACCTCAGGCTTTTGTTACTAAACTAACTTTCTAGTTTGTTCTTTAGTTCTTTCCTAGACTTGCAAGACATGATCCCATGCATTTATGGGATGAAGATCTTTTTTTTTTTTTTTTTTTTCAGTTGGAGTCTCACTCTGTCGCCCAGACTGGAGTGCAGTGGCCGCTCCCGGCCACCGCAGCCTCGACCTACTGGGCTCCGGTGATCCTTCTGCCTCAGCCTTCCAAGTTGCTGGAATTACAGGCATGCGCTACCATGCCCGGCTGATTTTTTGATTTATTGTAGAGATGAGGTCTCGCTGCCCAGGCAGGTCTCGAACCCATGGGCTCAGGCAATCCACTCACCTCAGCCTCCCAAAGGCGTGGGATTACAGGCTGAGCCACCAAGCCCAGTTTGGGATGAAGATCTTGAAGATGTGATTGACACAGGTCTTGCTATTGAGGAGATTACATCTAGGGGTTCTAGTAAAGTCCCTAATATACAAGGAAGTTGGAGTTTGTCAGTGACTCAGGACATGATGAACTGCCTTCATTAACTATGTGGCACCTATGTGATTGATTTATTAACTTTAATTTCTTTATTTAAATAAAGCTTATATTTTTCTTTAAAAAATTAGCCCTGATTGCACACATTATGAAAAACTAGGTAAATACAGAAAAGTAGAAAGAAGGAAAATAAGCACCCATTATTTAAAGATAATTACTTTTGACATCTTGGCAAATTTCTTTTCACCCTTTTTAATTCCGTATTTATAATTACCTAAATGTTATCATACCACATAACAGTAGTATTTTGCATTCCTATTCTTCATTTAATTTTTTTTTTTTTTTTGAGTAAGTCTTACTCTGTCCCCTAGGCTGGAGTGCAGTGGTATGGTCATGGCCACTGCAACTTCGACCTGCTGGGTTCAGGTGATCTTTCTGCCTCAGCTTTCCAAGTGGCTGGAACTACAGTCATGCACCACCGCGCCTGGCTAATTTTTATGATTTATTGTAGACACGCGGTCTCACCAACTTGCCCAGGCTGGTCTCAAACTCCTGGGCTCAGGCAGTCCTCTTGCTTCAGCCTCCCAAAGTGCTGGGATTACAGGCATGAGCCACTGCACCCAGCTCACTTAATATTTTTAAACAAGTAAGCATTTATTAAATATCCAATATGTGCCAGACACTTTTATTAACCCGCTCTCTTATTTATTATTTGATTTATCTATTATAACTCTATATGATAGAAAGTAAAATACAGCTCAATTAGGTGGCTTGTTTTGCTTCATAAATTTCAATCTGGGTCCTTTGAATTTTTACTAGTTAAAATTTATGCACAAACACTTCTCAATTATATTGAAAACATTTAATAAATATCACAGGCTTTGAATTTCCAATTTCTGTCAAATGTGGCTATCATAGTATCCTATGCCAGTTCCACCTAACTTTACCTCACCCAATCTCATTCAACCCAACCCAATTCAAGCTGATTCAAACTTACCAAGCACAATGGCCACCATCTGGGTTGCCTTCTTCTCCCGAAGTGGCATTCCCCGAGGTTGCAGAGGCCCCAGCTTTAGGGATGTTGATAATCTGCCATTGCTGAGTTTTCGAACCTCTAAGCTGAGCTTGGGTGCTATGGTGGGACTCAGGGAGTTCCGTGTGCTCTCCTCGTTTTTCAACTCTCCCCTTTCTTGAAAGTCTGGTCCACTCAAGGCAGTATCTTGGCAGATGCTGTAGTAGCGTTTCAGCTCTAGGTGTGTCCGGCCAGGAGAGAGGGGCTGCAGGTGTGAAAAGAGAGGATCTTGACATTTCTGGGGATATTGTTTCTCTTCTGAATGTTCCTGAAAGGAGAAAAGAATGCAAAGAAGGAAAATATTTCACATATCATTGTGTGAAGATGGAGGGAACCCCTGAGAATGTGAAAAGTTGCAGGAAATAAAATCTGCTTTGAACTTTACAACTAAAGAGAACCTGCCATGTGTAGAACATTTAATAATCACGACAATCCCGTGAAGGGGTTAGCATAGGATATAGTCTGGTCTTTTTTGAGTTTGAATGACCTTGAGATACAGAGGAACACATTAAATGACACCACTGGGATGTCAGTCCCAAAATCTGGAGTGCAGGAAACTCTACAAGACAAATGACTCAATTTCTTCATCAAATAAATTGTAACAACAGCAAGCAATGATGTTTACCAGTTGTAAAGTATAGGCCTTATTTGAATTTTAATTCAAACAGACTAATTGTAAAAAAATTTACAAGACAACTAGGGAAATATAAACATTGATTGGTTATTTAGTAGTGTTAGAGAAATATTATTCCATTTTTGTGTGTGTTGTGATGTGGCATTGTGGTTGTGTTTTATAAAACAGTCCTTATCTTCTAGAGGACCTTACAGGGATATCTTTGGTTGGAATAATATGGCATTTGGGATTTGCTTCATAGCAGTCCAGTGGGAGTGTGTAAACATAAGTAGAAGTGTAGATTAAATAAGATTGGCCACGAGTTGCTAATTACTGAAGCTGGCTGATTTTTGTTAGATTTGTCTTTCTAATTTTTAAAAATTTTTGAAAATTTCTACAACAGAAAATTAAAAAGAAAAAGAAAACCCAGGATTTTCATCTCAGCTTTCCTGCCTAGTAGATGTGTTCTTGGGCAAGTTCATCTGATATCTCTGCGCCTCATTTGTAAAACAGAAAAATATAGGAGAAAAATGGGTTTAGGATGAGTAGACTCTGAGTACAGAAAATGGAAAATATGTGATTTGGGGGGGAGAATTTTGTTGGGGATATGTGTATGCCCAGCACCTGAATTTCATGTTTGGAAGTCAGATCCTTGTGTCAATCTTGAATAGGAGGCAGAACTCAACTCTCTAACTCCCATTACTGACTTCCTAAAAGCCAGATATTCTCTCCAAAACCCCACCTCTATGCAGCTAGAACTCTGGCACATAAACCAAGCCCAGTCAAGTGTATTTTCGCACTTGAGACTTTAAACTGGAACAAGTGAAACAGGGAGACTTCAGAATTCATCTAGCAGCCATGCAATTCAATGTCCAGTGTCCTTGGCCTTTTAACCAGAATACTCCTTAGGCATAAACATCTTCTGAACTGTTCTTCTGCCTTCTCATTGACCCTATGAGCTACCTGACAGCTTTCCAGTAAATTCGTTTTCTACATAAGTTAGACAGTTTTAGTTCAAGGAATCAGTCTTCTAGATATATAAAGTTGGCACATTGTATGAGAGGGACTCCCCCCCCCAAAAAAACACCAGAATTATCTTTTGGAGGGTGGGGCCCTTGTAGTACACTCGGATTTTGTTCCTCCAAATCAAACTATCATCCAAAGTTTTTTATCTTGAAGTTTTGAGAACACTGTATCACAATTTGCAGAAGAAACATTCTGAGTTGTGTCAAACAGGTGACTGGTTCTTCCACCATAACAACACACCTGTACAATTCAAACTGAATGTTCAACAGTTTTTGTCAAAAACGGCATGACCTCTGAGCCCCACCCTTCCTATTCACCCCACCTCACCCTTAGCGACTTTTTTTTGTTTCCTTGGATGAAATAACTCCCCAAAGGGAACTGTTTTGCCAATGTGAAAGAGGTGAAACAAAAAACGGCAGAAGCACTAAAAGGCATCAAAACTGCTGAGTTCAAAAACTGTTTTGAGCAACGGAAAAATCATTTCAGTAGGCATGTCGCATCAAATGGTGAATACTTTGAAGATCACTGAAGTTTAAACATGTAAGAATAAATATACAATTTTTAAATAAATGAATCCTATTTTTTGGGGTCCCCCCTCATACACACTTAGAAACATTGTTGAATGAATAAATGAGTGCAAGGGATATTCAATGTTATTTAGTGTTTTTAACTCTGCTCCACAGAGACATTCTTAGCAATTCTAGGAGAATATATAATTTAAAAATTTTTGGCTATATAATAATTGTACATATTTATGGGATGCATGTAATATTTTGACACATGCATACATGCGTAATGATCATACATGTAACTGGAATATCCATCACTGCAAACATTTATCATTTCTTTGTGATATGAAAGAACTATGGCTATTTTGAAATATACAATAAATTGTCGTTAACTGTAATCACTCTACTGTGCTATCAAATGCTAGAACTTATTCCTTCTATCTAATGGTATGTTTGTACCTATTAATCAGTCTCTCTTCATCCCCTCTTTCTGCTACCCTTCCTGGATTCTGGTAACCACAAATCTACTCTCTATTTTAAGAAGATTCACTTTTTAAGTTCCCATATACGAGTGAGGACATGCAATATTTGTCTTTCTATGCCTGGGTTATTTCATGTAACATAATGACCTCCAGTTAAGAGAATATATTTTATTCATGTCTTTTGCCTGCTTTTTAATAGAGCTGTTTGGTTTTTTTTTTTCCTTTTCACTTGTTTTAACATTACTAAATGTACCTGATTCTAAACCAGGGGAAGTGAGGACCAGTGAGAGGCCCAAATTTCACCTGCCTGAAGACCACTTATGTACCTAATTCTGACTTGTATACCACATCTTTAAAATAAAATAAAGAAGAAAAAATAGAGTATATTTTAAAACATTTTTGGTTCTTTATTTTGATGGGATTTTTTAATAATTAAAACAGCCATATTCTGTTTCAGCTGAATGACATTTTATTACCAAGATTATATTTGTGATTAAACCGGTACCTACTGATCTTTTAAAAGTGGCAATATTTGACATGTGATACATTCTTTCTGAAACAAGGAGACTGGGGACAAATTCTTGGAATTGCCCATGAAATGTCAGGTTTGAGAACACTGATCCAGTAGACCCTATCTCCATTTTACAGATGTGAAAATTCAGTCCTATGGGGGATATTGATTCTTGCAAGATTATATAATGGTGGGGGTATTTTTCAGCTTTCTCTGCAAACCCTTATCTCTGTCTCCATGACTGATATGAGGAAACGCTGGATTTCTCTGGGTCTGGCTGGCAGAGCCTCCACTCCCAGATGGCAGGACAGAACCTCATTCTCCACACTCCTGGCAATGCCAGCCTCTTGGCTCTCCAATCTCTCTCATAGTCAACACTTTTCCTCCGTTTGGCCTTGGAGCTTCCTAGGGCTTTGGATCTGCCATAGGTAACTTTAAGCTGCTTATCTATTATCATTTACAGTGAGAGTCTCTAACTGCTACGCCAGGCCTGTGTAAAAAGTGATTAATTAGACCAAGACTGGACAAGGCTCAGACTTTCATCATTACAGAATTTTAAAGTTTTATTCCTAATGTGGGATTCAGGGAGAGGAATGCTGCCTTAGATTTAACACCTCCGGGTTCCATTCTGCACCCTGCTAGCTTGGGGAGGTAGGGTTGGCTTGAATTGGAAGGACAAGGGTCAGGGTGACCGTGAATTTGTCTTTATTTTCCCCCTACATTTAGTGGTAAATAGGGCACCTGAAAGTCTCCTTTCTTTGCCTTTTTCTGGCTCTGCCCATGTATGTTTCATTAACGTTTCTTCTCTCTAATGCAGGTGGCTCTAGATGGCATCCTCACACCACATCCAAGAGTCATTGGCTCTGACCATTGAGATCTAGTCCAATAGTTACATGCATTCTGAATATCATTTGATGAAATCTATTCAGAAGCTTAAATCAGGCAGAATCTCAGATCTTGTCATATATTATAGACACAAGCATAGGAATCGGGACTAGATTTCATTTTGTGGTGGGAATGGAATGAAGATAAACCAGCATCATGGAAGATGGTAGCATTCTTTTTCTAGGATCAAAACATGGCCCATTTACCATTTTTCCTGTGGCATCTGATGGAAATCTGGCCCTTATTGAAAACTGCCGAATGGGGTGCAGCCGCAAACAGGAAGTCTAGGGTAAGTTGAAGAAGAAACAATCAGTTGTGGCTTAAGTTTTACACAGTTGAGCCATGTCATATGTAGCCATGTAGCCTGGCAATGTTTTGAACGCAATATGTTCATATCTTTAGCTTTGGATTCTGACTGTCTACTTCATTGGAACTAACAGTCCTGTTCTACTCAAGTCTTGTGTCTTTGAGAGTCTAATCTTCATTCAGGTCATCAGAGATTGTTCTAGACACCCAGATTGTATCTGCCTTCAGGATCAAACTCTGTTCTTACTCTGTCTTTTAAGCTTTTCCCTGAGCATTTTGGTTTTGCTCTTCTCATAGCCTTCATGGCACTTCATATTCAGGTGCTTAATTGTATTCACACTTAGCAAACCTTCTACTCAGTTCTGGGCTGTTCATTAACTTTAGGTGCAGATGCTTTATTTGCTTGTCTAGAGTCAAAGCTCCATGAAGGCAGAGGCTGTGTAATATTCCCACTGTCCCTTCCCTGGTAGATTGTACATAATCAGTATTTACCCCTTCATGCTGCAAGTATATTATGGGTCAACTACAATGTGCCAGGCACTGGGATAAGCAGAATTTAAAGTCCAAGCAATTGGAAAATCATTGCAGAGGCAAAACCTTCCATTTCAAAACCTAGATAGACCCAATAAAATGCATCAATAGCCTCCCATCCCACTAGCTGGTCAGTTCCTTGAGGCAGAGCTGGTAAGGATAAAAGGATTTTTTTTTTTTTAGTTGGAATCACGCTCTGCCACCCAGGCTGGAGTGCAGTGGCACACTCATGGCCACCCCAGCATCAACCTGCTGGGCTCTGGCAATCTTTCTGCCTCAACATTCCAAGTAGCTGGAACTACAGACGCATGCTACCATGCCCGGTTAATTTTTTAAAAAAATTTATTGCAGAGATGAGGTCTCGCCTAGTTGCCCAGGCTGGTCTCGAACCTGTAGGCTCAGGTAATCCACTCGCTTCGGCCTCCCAAAGTGCTGGGATTACAGGCTGAGTCACCGAACCTGGCCAGAAAAAACGTTTTGATAGACCCCGTAATTCTTGGTTTGGACAAAATATCAGTTCTGGGAATCCACCAGCAGCTCAAGGTGCAAACGCCACACTAAAACCTCAAACCGTATGGGACATGTGAACTGCTGGCCATTTGGGGGAAACAGGAGACTTTGAAGGAAAGCAGAAGCCCAGGACTATCCTATCATCTTGCCAAGTAGGTGGGCTCTAGGAATGACTATCAATGCACACACTTGAGATTGGATTTCCTACCTTAAAAACAAAGCCAATACAAGCAAATTAGAAGATGGGCATCATATCTGTGTCTCCAATGTGGCAGTACAGGCAAAATCATGCCCTACTGGACACAAGGCTGGGAGCTCATGGGATTGGGTGCTGTCTTCCCTGTGCCCCCTCCAGGGTGCTTACTTGTTGCGGGAAGCCAGGTCTGACGCTAATGCACTGACTATTTTGTCGAGTAAGGATCCGTTTCCGTCTTCTTTGTTTCAACACCACATAGATCCTGGCATAGACAAGGACGGTCACTCCAAAGGGCAGGTAGAAGGACACCACTGAAGAGTAGATGACAAAATCAGGATTGGAGATGGAGCAGATGCTGGGATCCCCTGTGGGCGAGAGAAAGGGAGAAGAGAAAGCAGTACCAAACCTCAGAAGGGAGCACAAAACCTGGCCCCACGTCACATGTGGTGCCTCCACTTTCTGATGCATGTGGGGAGTGCTGGAGAGATGCAGTCTCAGATACCTATGCTGTCATCATAGGTATCTAATGACATCTAATTCATCTTTGTGTTTCTTGCAGTTTACTTAAAAAGGAAATTTATCAACAATGATATACCAGAAACTGCTCTGTACTGTGGCTGCAAAGATGAATAACACATGTGTCTGCTCTTGAAGGAGCAGTCTAGATAGACAGATGATCCCTTCCGTACGATGCGCTAAGTGGCACACAGATGAAGGCAGTCTGGGAGGTTAGGGAGAATGTCACAGAGCAACAGGGCAGAGGCTCCTAGGAAGGAAGCAATCCCCAGCAAGGGGCCTGCTGGTGCCCAGTCAGTAAAGGATTGTTGGAATGCAGTGAAAGGAAGAAGCCTTCTTTGCTGAGAATGCCAGGTCTCCAATTTTGAATCTGGGACATAGGGCAGGTGGGTGGCTAAATACTAGACAGGTATTTGATTTTTCAGAGAATTTCAGCACTGGCCGGGCTGGGGATGGGAAAAGGACTGGTGAGGCTATTATCACTGTGGAGAATGTGAATTCAGATATATCCTTATTCCTCCTTTGTGTCCTGAAATGCTCCCACCATTTCTCCTTAGGAGGTCCCTGTGGCTTTGCCTTCTTCATAGCAGATGTTGAGAATCCTCCAGTGACCAGGATGGGGCCTGAAAGTTGCCCCATCTTGAAAGAAAAAAGAAAATCAAACCAATATCTGCCATGTGGTCTGCCAAGGGCTTTGTACACATTGTCTTACCTAATAATTACAGCAACATTATGCGAGGCAGGTGCCATTGCTGTCTCTATTCTCAGATAAGCAGACTAAATCTCAGAGAGGTTCAGTAAGTAGCCCAGGGCTGCACCTGACAAATATGTTCCTCCAGCCAGTCTGACTCCCCAACCAATGCTCTTTCTGTAATTTTGACTCTCTACTCCCTTCCACTACTGTGACAGGGCACACGTGTGCTTTGTTCATCACTGTCAGCAGCAACTGTTGGTGCTTCTGCCCCATCTCTATAAAGGGATGGGGAGTCTCCAACCCCAAATCTAACCTAAGAAGATGCAGCTTCAGGTGTGAGCTGATGGGGAGAGAGCAGTGGCCATAGTGGGTCCGTCATTCTGCTTCTTGGTTGTCTGAGAAAGGTAGAGGCTAGACAGCCCTATGTGAGTTTTCTAATAAAAGACCCAGATCTGTTATTTATTAACTGCAGGATCTTGGGCATATTTATTAACTATGCCAAGCCTCAGTTTCATTACCCATAAAAACAAAACAAAACGAAAAGAATAGAAACATTGTCTTGTAGCATGGTTGTGAGAATTAACAAGTGGTAGCTATTATTATTATTTATTTATCTCCCCTGAGCGTTTTGGACCTAGGAGGGAAGGTATCATTTGGAATGGAATTTTGGAGACACTTATAAGAAACAATATTTGTAGGGGAGGGAAGACAGTAATAGCTAAGAACTAAAATGCAAAGCAAGAGTGTGCTCCGTGATCAGTGAGGCATTTTATTGACAACACTGCCACCAGAATCTTTATAAGCTACTCCCAAATTCTCTGGTTCTCTGGGAAGGAGGTAAAAATCATGTCACCAAATCTCATGTCACCATCCTTTAGGAAATAACTCATAAGGCTCTGAGTAGTGGTCACCAAATTGGCATCTTTTGGTATTTAGTGGGCAAAGGGGCTGCGGGGAGGGATGGGGTGGCAGCTGGTGGTCTTTCTGAATCTCTGGAGAACCATGTTGGCAGCGATCAGCCCCTTGAAACCAGCTCCCCTGTTGTCCTCGTCTGACTATGATTTACGTACTTTTATACTGAGGAGGAGTCTCCATACATTTTGCTTGTGAGAAAAGGCAGTAGGGTGGCCAGGATGCTTTCCCATTATTCATCTTGCTGCCATCCTCAGTGTCCTGGATATTCCCCACTTGTTCCTTTGCATAATTCTCTACCCTTCTCTAGCCTCCTCTGGGTTCTGAGAGGCTGACTTCCAAACTTTATATATAAACTACTTTTTTCAAAAAGCTAGGCAAGGCAGGAGGATTGCTTGGGCCCAGGAGTTTGAAACCAGCTTGAGCAACACAGCTAGATATCGTCTCTACTAAAAATAAAAATAAATTATTGGGGCATGGTGGTGCACACCTGGAATCCCAGCTACTTGGGAGACTGAGGTGGGAGAATTGCCTGAGCCCAGGAGGTCAACACTGCAGTTAGCTGTGATGGTGCCACTGCACTCCAGTCAAGGCTGCAGTGAACTGTGATAGTGCCACTGCACTCCAGCCTGGGCAACAGAGTGAGACCCGCAACTCAAAAAAAAAAAAAAGCCACAGTAAGAAGTGAGTATAGTATGCTTCATTCATTTTTATGTAAAAATGAATACATATATACGTGTATATGAATGTAAGTGTGTGTGTGCCCATGCATGCTTGTTGCAAGCATTGTGTTTCAAGAATACTCTTGTTTGTTTCTAGGGAGGGGAATGAGGGAACTAACAGTTTGAGGTAGGAGGGAGACCTACATATCAGTATTTATGTTTCTCATGACCTCTTATGAAAGTTTTATCACATGCAAGTATTTATTTTTTTCCGTTAAAAATACTGAAAGAAGCCGGGCTTGGTGGCTCAGCCTGTAATCCCACGCTTTGGGAGGCTGAGGTGAGTAGACTGTCTGAGCCCATGGGATTGAGATCCATCTGGGCAGCTTGGCGAGCCCTCATCTCTACAACAAATCAAAAAATTAACCGGGTGTGGTAGCGCATGCCTGTAGTTCCAGCTACTTGGAAGTCTGAGGCGGAAGGATCGCCGGAGCCCAGCAGGTCGAGGCTGCAGTGACTGGGAGTGACCAGTGCACTCCAGTCTGGACGAAAGAGTGAAACTCCAACTCAAAAAAAAACAAAAAACAAAACTGAAAGAGAGAGAGAGTGTGAAGAGAGGGCATGTAGCTGCTTCAGGGTCTCTGGTCAATGAAGGCCACCATATGTAATGTCATCCCTTCCTCCCTCCCCTATCTAAGAAAACACTATCCTTCCTTAGATCATGGTTTGTAGCATCTCCCAGAATTTCCCCATGAAATGCTGCCTCGTGACTACACAGCAGGCAAAGTGACACTGGAGGTGAGTGGCCAACGAGGGGGTCCTGCTCCAGCCCCCAGCAGACCTGGCCTGATTGTGTGTCCTGTCAGCAGGGCAGAGGGATGCCCCCTTCCAAATCAGTTCCAAAGTTTCTCCGTTGCGAGCCAAAGAGATGGTGAGGGCAGGGAGGCCCCCTAGAACCTACACAGTAGTTATGGAGTGAATACACGATTGATGAGCGAATGAGCAAAATGTCCAAAGGAGCATTTTATATGAGCACATGAGCACTCACTGGCTAGGATCTAATAGGAAGGCTGGGCCGAAGTGGGCGGGGGAGAGGAAGTTACTCCTCATTCTCTGAGATTAGGGATACTTATCCCAACTAATCTCAACATTTAAGGGAGAAAGGATCATTTAAGGAAGAAAGATTCATCTACTTACTCATTCAACAAAACTTTATGGAGCCCTTGCTATGTTCAGAGCACTATGCTGGGTGATAGAAATACGACACAGGTCCACTAAATGGTCTAAGAGACTTTCGTGGGCTGTCTTGGGAACCCGAGTCTCACAGTGATGGAATAGCATGACCAAAAGCAAGTTTATTTGAAAGATTCATGAACTTCAAGCTCATTGAAGGATTTGATCTCAACCTGATTCCAAAGACAGGAGATGCTGATGGATCTGATTTTAGAATGAGCTTATTATTCTTTTAACTTTGGGCTCCTATTATTCTTTCAACTTCCTGAGTAACCAAGCTTTCCTGGGCTCCAGTGCTCTGAAAGCCAGGTGAGGTGTTCTATTGATTAAAAATCAAATAAATAACACTCTTCCATTTCTGTTTTTCAAAGGAAAATCAAGCCAGCTGATAGAATTTTCTTAACTTTTTTCCTCCCTGAAAGGTTTCTTAAACCCTTATCACCAGCTTATTCATCCACTGCTTATTCATTCTAGATTTCTTAATAACACAATAGCCATCTGATGTGGTAGAAATTTAAATACTAGTTATTTTTGTTATCTGTAAAATGAAAGTACTGGGCTGCTCATTCAGGGATCATTAGGTTTTCTTCTAGCATCGACAAGCTATGCTCAGTTGTCATTAGGGGTTGTTAATGATGTGATATTTGGCTAGACTGCCGGGCCTCTGCTGGGAGCTGGGGCAACCCTGGTCCTCCACCTTGGAACTCTCTGACCTAAGACCCCATCTTATGTTGTCCTTTCCTTAGAGAATTGAAGCAACTCCAGTTTGAAGGGACTGAAGTTCAGCTTTTCTCTATCTCGTGTTCTTTACTAATTTTCAATCACATTTGGCAGCCCATGGCATTAACAGAAGAGCTCTGCCAGAAAATTCTTTCTGTGTTGTGTTTCTTAATGAAAGCCCAGCTGCTTCCAACATCAGGTGTTATTGGCAGTATCCTACCCCCCCCCGACTTTCTACAGAAGTAGAAAAAATGACTGAGAGAAGTCATTTATATTGGGCTTTCGAATGAACTTGGGAGCTTCCGTATAGAGAAGTTACTGCTGGAACCCACATCTATCAAGGTAATGAAGCTGTACTGTGAAGGTCAGCTTGAGGCAGAGGAGGACATTGGGTGAAACAGTTTTGAGTTCTACTCAATAATTCCCCAAGCTGTGTTCTAGAAAGAGACAACTGGTCTCCTCTACAACCGCCAGCAAAACAACTTCTGGAATGGATGTGTAGTTAAATTTTGAGACATGAAACTTTTGTAATAAATAATAACAACAATAACAGCAGTTAATATCTACAGGCTCCTACAATGGAAGCAGACATATATAAATAATCGGAGGGCTTATTATTGTGCTATTAATAGAATCAAAAGTAAAAGGCTGGGCACGGTGGCTGATGCCTACAATCCCAGCATCTTGGGAGGCAGAGGTAAGAGGATTGCCTGAGCCCGTGGGTTCGAGACCAGCCTGGGCAACTTGGTGATACCTCATATCTACAATAAATTTAAAAAAATTAGCCGGGCATGGTGGCACATGCCTGTAGTTCCAGCTACTTGGAAGGCTGAGGTGAAAGGATCGCCTGATCCCAGCAGGTTGAGGCTGCCGTGGCCATCAGTGTGCCACTGCATTCCAGCCTGGGCGACAGAGTGAGACTCTGACTCAAAAAAAAAGTAAAAGAGAAGCTGAGTACAGTGACTCACACCTATAATTCCAGCACTTTGGGAGGCCAAGTTGAGCCTGTGAGTTTGGGACCAGCCTGGTCAACATGGCAAGAACTCGTCTCTACAATAATCAAAAAAATTAACCGGGTATAGTGGCGCATGCCTGTGGTTCCAGTTGCTTAGAAGGCTGAGGTGGAAGGATCGCCTGATCCCAGCAGGTCGAGGCTGCGGTGGCCATGAGCATGCCACTGCACTCCAGCCTGGGAGACAGAGGGAGACACTGACTCACAAAAAAAAAGGAAAAAAGAGAGTGTATGAGAGATGAGAGAGAAGAGAGAGCATACTTGCTAAGTCTCAGGACTTCTAATTCCATATTTGAAAATTCTTTTGGAAAGATTTTCCTGAGTTTTGTGTGTGGAACAATAATGATCTCACTGGTGGCAGTAACACTGCAATTAGTTCATCATTCTTCTTCATTTGAGATGTTGACATTAACTGGGAACTCTGTCTAGTGTCAGAGTTTGCAACTGTTTCAACTGTTTCCAGGGCGTGTGTCTGTGAAAGTAAGACTGCCCTCACCAAGAATGAGCAAGAGGCGCCACACTCAACCAAACGGATGGTGGTAGAGATTTGTTGCTGGTTGGCCTGGAGATAGGCAGTGCCTTGGTCTAGTGGTGGTAGTGAGTTCCCCATACTACAATTTCCAACTAAGAATGCATTTTTATATAGAAACAAGGGTACAGAAGGTGACTTAATTATCAGGCCAACTTAGTTATCAGGCCAATAAAGTACACTTAACACTCACCAGAAAAACAGTATTTTACTGCTACAGAGTCAGTTTCTATAGCCATGTTGGGGGATGTTGCCCTTCGATGGGCATAGTGTGTGTGTGAACTCATGTCATTCAGTTAAAATAATTAAGTGGTGAATAATAAAGGGTAATGCAAAGATGATAACAATACCATATTTTAAGAACACCCCGGGTTAACCAGGCAAATATCTGCTGATTAACTTGGCTAATTAGCCTTTAATGTGGCAAAAACAAAAAACAAAAAAACAAGCCAAACTTGAGCAGGAGGTATCTGCTTGGCATGTCTACATGTCATATGTAGGGATAGACTCTAAAGTCAATGAATAAAGTGAAAATTATATAAATTCAAAATTTGCTTTGAAAATCTCCTGAATCACATATGAAGATATACATAGTTTTATTATAACCCTGAACGGTAATAAATGTATGATACATAGAGTAATAGGTCATATGAGGATGACCCAAAAACACTGGAATTATCTGTTGGAGGGCAGGCACCTTGTATTACACGTCTCCTCCTCTAGATAAGTGTTCTAGGAACCCACTGGCATCAGTGTACTAGCTAGAGTTGTTGTGAGAGGCTGTGATCAGCTTCAGTGAATTTTTTTTAGAGATTCTTTCAACACATTTTGATTTACGAGTACACCTGCCTACACTGTACTGAATGTTCAGTAGTTTTTGAGCAAAACCAGCGTGACCCCTGTGCCCCACCCTCCCTATTCACTCAATCTCGCCCCAAGCAACTTTTTTTTGTTGTTTCCCGGGATGAAAAAAATCCTCAAAGGGAAACGTTTTGCTGATGTGGAAGAGGTGAAACAAAAAATGGCAAAAGCACTAAAAGGCATCAAAATTGATGAGTTCAAAAACTGTTTTGAGCAGTGGAAAAAGCATCAAACAGAGAGTACATTGAAAATGACTGAAGCTTAAACATGTAAGAATAATACACAATTTTATTATAAATAGTTTTTTAGGGGTCCTCCTTCATATATTATAAGGTTTATATAGAACATGTAATTTTACAAATTTTTGCCTAAGCCCAGGGGTTCGAGACCAGCCTGGGCAACTTGGCAAGACCTTGTCTGTACAATTAATACAAAAAATTCGCCAGGCATGGCGGTGCATACCTGTAGTTCCAGCTATTTGGAAGGCTGAGGTGGAAGGACTGCCTGAGCCCACCAGGTAGAGGCTGGTAGCTGTGAGCATGCCACTGCACTCCAGCCTGGGCAACAGAATGAGACTCTGACAAAAAAAAAAAAAAAGAAAGAAAGAAAAAGAAAAAAAGGAAACATCCTAACAATATATAGACTGAGTCTACACATTTTAATTTGCCCAAGTTTGTGCTCCATTGTATTATTATTCCAAATTTTCCAATAAAGACACTGAACCCAGAAAAGTTAAATAACTTGTTTGAGGAGACACAGCTGGTAAGTAGTAAAACTGGGGTTTGGACTTAGATTTTTCTGACTCCAGATCCTCTATCTGACTTCCTAAATGTGTTTTGACTTCTAAATAATTGTCCAGTCAATGACACTTGGAAGATTATTTATAAGTTAGGATTTGCCTGTATTTAAATGTGATGTGTAATATCTGCATATACATAAGCACATGACTATGTGATTTGTACATATATACCAGAAATTCATGAACCTGAAACATAGGAATTGAATGAACCTGTACAAATGGATAAAATAAGAAATCCAGATGGACAGTAGTCAATCAGTTTTCTCTTAGCAAATACTCAGTGTATACTGTCAATACCCATCATGTTACTGTGTGTGTTAATAGCTTTCATTCAACGCATAAAATTCCTGAGGCCAAAAGGAACATGATATAAACACAGAAGGCACCAATCCATAAGAGGTAGAAATTTGGATTGGTGTCATATGCTTAAAAACAAGCAGCTCAGCTATATGTCCGTCCATCCGTCTTTCCGTCCATCCATCTATCCATGCATCCATCCAGTAGAAGATATGTCATTGTCAACCATTACAGCCAGAATGTTTGTTATTAAAAATAAAAATACATGCTGTAGTAATTTAGAAATCTATATTAGTCTCCAAGTATCAGAAATTATTCATATTGAGTAAAAAGCTAGAAATATATATCCTATTATGTCTTATAATATGTTATTTTGTATTGTAGGTCTGTTAGAAATTGTCATCTTTTCATTAGCAAATCCTCCCTGAATTATTAATATATGTTGACTTTTTAAACTGGTACATTTTTTTCACATGAGTCCAATGACACTTCTTTCAAAATAGAGATGAGCCAGACTGTCCATTAATTGGGCAGAACTTTACCTCTGTGCCAATAATTGATGAGGTCTTGCTTTATGTTTTATTTATAACCAACAAAGGCCAAAACTTTGCAGTCTGTGGCGTTCTCACTTGATTACAAAGTACACCGGCCAGTGGTCAGAAATTTCAGGGCCGAGCGCCACTCATAGCCACTCAGGTGTGCTGTAAATGACATGGTGCTAGAAGTGAAGCTGTTATATTGTTACCTGTGGTGTTGAAGCCAAACAGGAGAGGGCAGGACACGGCAAAGGCCAGCACCCAGACAGCCGTAATCATGAAGGCCACGCGTCTACAGGAACTCTGTCCCGTGCCATGCTGGTAGTGAACCGGCATGACCACTGCGGTGTACCTGCAAAAGGAAGGGAGAGAGGATAGACGTCATGAGACAGGATGGAGATCTGTTCAAAAGTTGAAATAAGTTGCTAGTGAAATAATCAGTTGACACATATGGTAGGAGAAAAATGACTTATTTGGAGGAAGAGAGAAAAGGGTATTTGAGTGAAAATAGCAGAAAGGTTGAGATAAGATAAATGAAGAACTTATAGAGTGGGCTAACAGAGAAAGGGACAAAAAAATAAAAGTTGGTTCGGTAATATTGGGTTGCTAGAGAACTTTACCATT
Source organism: Cephalopachus bancanus (assembly GCA_027257055.1). NCBI lineage: Eukaryota > Metazoa > Chordata > Mammalia > Primates > Tarsiidae > Cephalopachus > Cephalopachus bancanus. The sequence continues at coordinate 10,874,736 of JAPVLO010000022.1, read as the reverse complement.
CTGCCTGCCTGCCTGCCCAGATAACCAGCCTTGCTGTCACATGCCGTGCATTCTCAAGTCTCTGGGTACTGGTCTGGGTGCCTTTATTTTATTCTACAGCTTTTCAGACAATGTCAGAACTGTGCCTGAAGAGGATGTCTGCTCCCTGTTTGCATCCTAATATATGAGCTCTAACCCTCGTAGTGACAGCTCTTCCAAGTAATAGAGGTTTCAATAACAGAGATGAGTTACAGCCAATGGGGACTTGTTTAAAAATTCAGTTTTCATGCTTCCACAAGGTCAAAGCCCAGGTCCTTACTCCTGTCGGACATTGTTATATTTTCTTCAGCAACTTCTAACAAATTCCATTTGCCTGTAGGACTTATCAGGATGGCGGTTGCACAGTCGTTTCCAACTCAAGATGTCTAAAATGGATCTCCTCAGCTCCCCATGCCTCTTAATCTGGTTCCACTTTTCTGCCTTTCTTCAAGACATTCAGACCCCAAACTCAGATCTTTTGATTCTCCCTGGACCCTTCCGTATCATTTGCTTGCTCATCCATTTAATCTTTCTATTTTTTTTTTTGAGTTGGAGTCTCACTCCGTCACCCAGACTGGAGGCAGTGGCCGCTCCTGGCCACCGCAGCCTTGACCTGCTGGGCTCCCATGATCCTTCCACCTAGCCTTCCGAGTAGCCGGAATTTCAGGCACGTGCTACCACGCCCAGCTGATTTTTGATTTATTGTAGAGATGAGGTCTCGCCAAGTTGCCCAGGCGGGTTTCGAACCCACGGGCTCAAGCAATCCACTCACCTCAGCCTCCCAAAGCACGGGATTACAGGTTGAGCCACCGAGCCCGGTTAATCTTTCATTCAATATTTATTGAATCCCAACTATATGGTAGGCCCTATCCTGGATATATAGAGATGTGCAAAAGGGACATTACCCCTGTTCTCGTTGCACTTAGAGTTGAGTGGAGTGAATGAATGATAAAAAAGAAAAGAAATATGTTAATATAAAGTGAAGGGTACCATGAAAGAAATAAGCAGGGTGATGTGTAAGAGAGCAAGAGAGGAGACCAAGAAGGGGCAAACCAACAGAGTGGGCAGGGAAGTGAATGGTATGAGAGGGCGCCAGACATGATGTGAGGTGGGGAAGAACTTTCCACAAAGAGAATAGGTCCTGTAAATTTATCCATTATGATCTCTTCTGCATTTATCCACTCATCCTTTTCCTGGTACCTGATTTCTTTCTTTCTTTTTTTTTTGAGTTGGAGTCTCACTCCTTTACCCAGGCTGGAGTGCAGTGGCATGCATGCTCACGGCCGCTCCAGTGTCAACCTCCTGGGCTCCAACGATCCTTCTGCCTCAGCCTTCTGAGTAGCCAGAACTACAGTCACATGCTACCACGCCCGGCTATTTTTAATTTTATTGTAGAGACGAAGTCTCGCCAGGTTGCCTGGGCTGGTCTCGAACCCACGGGCTCAGGCAATCCACTTGTCTTGGCCTTCCAAAGTGCTGGGATTACAGGCTGAGCTACCGAGCCCGGCCCTGGTATCTAATTTCGATGATGACTATAGCTTCCTCACTGGTCTCCAGTGGCCAGGTTTCAAAAAAAGATTTCATCCCCACATCTCCTGCTGAAAACTGTATGAGATAGGCAGAATTCTGGGATGGCCCCCAAGATGTCTGTCCTGTATTACTCCCTTTGTTGAGTATAGGCTGCACCTGTGAATATGATGTAATATCACATCTTTGAGTAGACTATTAATCAGTTGACCTTGAGTTAATCAAAGGATTATCCTGGGTGGGCCAGACCTAGTCAGGTGAACCCTTAAGGTGGGCTGTTTCTTGGCCAGCACTTGAGGTCCCCAATTTTGTGGGGATTCACGACTATAATTCCAGCACTTTGGGAGGCAAAGGTGAGAGGATTACCTGAGCCCACAGATTGGAGACCAGCCCAGGCAACTTGGCGAGACCTCATCTCTACAATCAAAATAATAATAAAAAAAAGTTAACCAAACATGGAGGCATATGCCTGTAGTTCCAGCTACTTGGAAGGCTGAGGCGGAAGGATCATCTGAGCCCAGCAGGTTGAGGCTGCAGTGGCCATGAGCATGCCATTGCACTCCAGCCTGGGTGATAGAGTAAGAGACTCTAACTCAAAAAAAAAGGGACCGGGTTATTTCTGAACTTAGATATTCAAAGCATGAGAAATTATCCTGCTGGCCTTGAAGGAGCAAACTGCCATCTTTTGCAAAAGGTCACTTAGTAGGAGATAGCAAAAGGCCTACCGGAGCTAAGAACAACCTTGGTTGACAACCAGCACAAAATTGGGGACCTCAGCCCTACAACTGCAAGGAAGTGAATTCTACCAACAACTTGAAGGAGTATGGAAAAGAACCCCAAGCTCCAGATAAGAATGCAACACAGCCTACACCTTGGTTTCAGTCTTGTGAGAACCTGAGCAGAGACTCTACCTACACTGAGCACAGAGTTTTGACTTTCATAAATGGTGAGATTTTTAAAAAAGATACAGTTTAAGTCTCTAAGTGTGTGATAATTTGTTCCACAGAAATAGAAAATGAATACACTATCAATGGTTCTTTCACTCATAGGCCAAGCTTGACCTTCCTCAACATGACCTCAACTTGCCTTGCCCATCTGAATTCCCATCTGTCCCTGATACTTACTCATAACTCCAGCTAAACTGGCTTGGTGATGGGTACTCTTCAATAGTCAGAGACCTGTGACTTTGTTCAATTCATTATTCCTTCTCCCTCCATGGTAACTCAGTCCTACCCTTCCTTAATCCCAGATCAACTCCCAGCAACCTTTTCTGCTTTAACTCTGAGCTCAAAACACTTCTGCACACATCAGTCACATTGCCCTCCTGCATGCTGTTGTCCTGCCTCATTACTGGAGGCTGGAGAGAGAGAGTCCCATTTGGTTTAAGTTACTTGATGGCTCAAATAATCTTATACCCCATAGGCTCTTGTACAGAGCAAGTAGTAAGAAGCTAATGACCGATTGCCTCATGGGTCATGAAAGCCTCCTTCCCCATAAGTGGACTGTTCTAATACTAGCCAGACTCAAAGGATCCAAGGTATACAAACAGCTGGGTCTACCTACAGCTCAATAATTTTTTTTCTTCTAAGTGTACAGGGCACCTGGAGGCTCCTTAACCCTTCTTGTGTACCTCAAGGTTTGAGGCAGAGGAAAGGAAGGACATTTGCTGGGCTAGAGGGCATGGGGCAATGCTCCCATGTGTGCCCAGCTGCTATGGCCCAGCGCTGCCTGAATCTGGCCCTTGCACATCTGGATGTAGAGTGTTCACATTTGTACTTCCAAGAGAGTGGTTTAAAGTCAGCTATGAATTCTGAGATGAAAGTAGACTCTGTGAGACTTGCCCTCGACAACATGACAAAGATGGCTTCATTCTAAAGAGGGAGAACAAGAGGTCCTTATTTACTCAGGTCTAATTCAGATCCTGCCACCAACCTAAGGCAGGCTACAACAACCTAGTTCCGCTCTTCTGATGCATCTGCGGTAAAATACTTCCTCTGATGTCCACCTTGGCTTATATAGGAGCAGGGCAAGTAGCACCTGGTGTTCCTTTGAGCCTCTCACTCTCCTCAGGACTTCAGACTCTGCTGTGACTTCAAGTCAAATAGGTCGACAAGGGCCTTACTGTTAGTGATGGCCCTGAAGCACCTTGGAGGAGAGGCTGAGCCTTGAGTTCTGCTGCGGCCATGACCAAACAGCTAGCTGAGGACAGGGGAAGGAAAGCTGTGACCCATTTTCTCAAGGTCTTCCATTTACATAATGGCCTGTAAATGGATGTAAAAAGGCCTGATCCTCCTGTGTCCTCAGTGATGTGCAGGTAAACAGCTAACAACTGGCACTCCAGGTGAAAAAGCCCTAATTGGTAACATCTGCCAATTTCTGTGGTGTAAATGCTCCTACAGTTGCCCATTTTAAGTTACACCAAAGCTTTAATAACTACCTCAAAAAATGCCTAAAATTTCACCTATCAGCTCTTGCTAGCCATTACAATTTGGCAGCTCCTTGGAGACTTCATGAATTCATACTCAAAAAAATTTTTTTTTTTTTTTAGAGATAGGGTCTTTCTATGTTGCTCAGGCTAGTCTCGAACTCTTGGACTCAAGTGATCCTTCCACCTAGGCCTCCCAAAGTGCTGGGATTATAGGCATGATCCATGGCACCTGGCCAAGGCTCTGTTAATTTAGTGAGCCTGCGAGTGAATGAAATGGAACCTTGCCTCCACTCTATAAAGGAGGAATCAGAGACACCGGAAGGTTACTAATGATGTCAAGGTCCTGCAGTGGATAGTGGCAGAGCCAGGTCTCCCACCTCCAAGGCTGGTGTTTCTCCTGAGTGCTCCACTCCCTCTCAAGGACATCACAAGTCTCTGAGGCCTTGTAGGAGACAAGGGCTTCCTCAGAAAAGCTAACATGGCAAGGAATGGTTTGTGCCTGCAGAGCACTGTGGATGAAGAACTGAGTTTCCTCAGTTAGCTTGATTCTATTCATTGCATTGGGGTCCTGCTGAATGCAGATTCCCAGGTCATGTTGTTGGAGATTTTGATCAAGTAGTTCTGATGTAGAACCCAGGCATGTATTTTTAACAAGGACGTGCATCTTGTGATTAGACACGTTGAGAAAGTCTGTGTTAGGAAAAATTTCTATGACAAATATTTTTGTTGACTTGGGTAAGAAGTGAGAGACCAAACTACGATTTACCATTGGTACATTCTTTTTTTTTTCTCTCTTACTCTTAAAATCTTGATTAAACTGTTAGAGTCAGTGAGACGCCCAGCTTGCCCTAGGTGGCTGAGACGTCGAGGCTGTTCCGGATTTGGCCATAGGAGGGCACTACAAGGCAGCAAGAACTCCGCCCGCTCAGCCGGGGTGAGAAGTTCACTGCTCACCTGGGGGCTCTCCAGGCCCGGTGGGGAGGCGGAGAGGGAAAGCCCGGTCTCCTCCCTCCCGCCTGGTTCCCGGAGCCGGGCTAGGACTCTGATTTCCCACCCAGGCAGACCGCCTAGCCTCTGGTTTCCTCTCGGAGCGATTGCACAAGACCGACCGCAGGCGAGGGCCGCGCCAAAACACCCGGAGGGCCGGGCTGGGCTTGGCTCAGGGCAGCAGCCTCACCGCTCTCCAGGCCCAGCCCGGCCAGCCACACACTCGCCTGCCGCCCCCATCGCCCCGGCGCCAGCCCCCCTCCCCTTGTGTTTGAGCTCCCAACTCTCTGGGCCCTCTCTGCTGTGGATGACTCCCTGACCCCCCCACTGGCAGTGTGCAGGGTGTGGCCAAGTCCGTGGGCTTTACAAACCCACGGACCAGAGTCTGAATCCCACCTCTGCTACTTAACTGTGTGGCCATGGGCCCGTGGTTTGACTTTTCTGTGACTCAGTTTCCTCATCTGTACAACGGGGATACTCATTCCTGACCGATAGGGCTGTTATGAATATTATGAGATTATCTCTGTACAGTTTTTAAAAGTAACAATGCCTAGGGCATATTAAACAGTCAAAAGATGGTATTATTTTTATTGTCGTCATTATTATTGTGCTATCCCTAGGGATCATTGATTGTTCATGTTAGTGAGTTTATGGCTGCCTTCCCCCTGCTCCTGATTATCAGGGAACATTAAACGTGTTATTCAGCAAAAAAAGAAAAAAAAATACATAGCATTTTCGGTGTGTCAGGCATTGTTTGAAGTGTTTTATAAATTTATTTAATCCTCCTAACAACCCTTTGAGGCCGTTGCTATTATCTCCGCTAAACAGATAAGGGAATGGAGGCCCTGAGAGGTTAATTGACTTGGCCAAGGTCACATAGGTATTTCGCTGTGGAGACTGGATTTGTAGTCGGGCAGTGTGACGCCAGAGCCAGGCTCACAGCTCCTGTGGCTGAGTGGGGAGTGCATATGCTGTAGGAGGAGGAGAATGACTGAATGCTGACTTTTGCACCTCCTAGCCCTGTGATCCTGGCAAGCTCATCCACACGTTCTAGCCTCAGTATCTTTGTAAAGTGGGAATTGAAAGGAGGAAAAGCCAAAACGGAGTGACTTTAGTCAGAGTAGCAGCCGTTTTAACACTACTTAGCTTTGTTGTGCTTTCTCAGAAACACACCCTATAATCATGAACAAGAAACAAAACCGGTTTCCAAGGATGTCATTTCTAGACAATCGCTTCTAACCCCTAAGCAAGTTACACCCACCTTGCTGGGTTGTCCTGAGGGTTAGAGATGATGAATGAAGAACTCTTAGTGCCTGGCACAGAATGCATGCTAAATAAATGGTAGCCATTTTTATTATGATTTCTAGATTAACGCAAGTTAGGGTTGGCACAGAGGTAGCCAGGGCCTTGAAGACATGGGACATATGCCTCATTTAGTTTAAGGGAATTGCACCTGGGCTGCCAGAATAGACAGAGGCCCCATCCTTGGTGCCCCATTCCCACTTCTGCCAATGAAGGGAACTCTCATTATCATAAAATACTTGGTGGGGGGGGCGGAGTAAGGAAACTCAGTCTCCAGTCTCACTAAGAGGCTGGCAGGTTCTGTATCTAGCATTTCTGCTCAAATGAGTTAATGATTATGTCCCTTCTGACTCTCAGTTCTATGAAAAGGGTCTGTGTGGCTCATCCCTCTACGAAAGGTCTCAGTACCTTGCAAAATTTGATCTCTACCCCAAGCCCTCTCCCAGGGTAGGAGATGTGTGTGTGAGAGAGAGAACTGATGGAGGTGCCTCCTCAGGAAGCTGGGAGTGGGGGAGGAAAGTAGCCAGCCTGGGTGGGTGAGCCTGACTCTAACTCCCCGCCTGGGTTTAATGAGCCCCAGAGCTCTGTGAGGGCTGCTTTTCACCACCTTTTATTTGGTCAGACAGGGGGCTCAATAAATCTTTAGTTCTGTGGACTCCCCTCGTGGAGTTGTTGAAGGAGAAAGCTTTTTGCAAATGACTGGAAAGCCCTTTGCAAATATAAAGTGCTTATTTAGATGCAAACTAAAAATCCAAGGTGCCTGTGACTCATCTGGTACCTATTGTGCTCGCTGCAAAGACGCGGAGGCTTGCCTGTGTGATGGGTGCCATTTGAGAGCCACTTAAAGAACTCCCTGGTGAATGAATTTGGCTGCATTATTCCTGGGCTCCTCTCGGAGGACTGTAATTCTCACCACTCGGTCATGTCCTCCTCTTCTGACACATTCTCAGCCCTCTCCCTGAGTTAGTTCTGACCCGGGATGCGGTGGGAGGGCTGGTACCCTGGGGAGGCAAGGAGCCAAGGGGGTGGGGGCTTGTGCTTAGAGGACTTCCCACTCTGCTTTTGAAGAAAAGAAAAGGCAGCATTAATCCGAGCATCCAGAGCTATGCCTAAGAATCTAATGACAATAGTATTACTTGCTTTCAAAACCCCTTTTATCATTTTCTTTTCTTTCGTATCTCTCTCCACCCTGTTATTACAGACCGGAGCTTCATGACCAAAAAGTACTGAATCCATTTGGTTAAGTTTGTCAGACGGGTGACTGGCATTGTGTGAAGACCAAAGGTGTGGGTGAATGACTGCATTTTTAATGACTTGACCAACTATTTGTCATCACACGAACAGAATTTAATGCTATTCTGCAAACTGCTGTGAAGAATAATGGGGACCGCTTTTCCAAGGCCTATTTTCCCTTCTAGAATAGGAGGGGGCTCCATCTGGAAGTTTGGTGAGGATTGATTGGTCCATATGGAAATACAAGCCAAGAGGGGAGCTTCCTTCTCCGTTGGGATCTAAGGTGTAGCTGGCGGGTGAGTGCTGTGCATTCATGGGTGTTTTCCTATACAGGACAGATGCCAGTTCAAGATTATTCTTGTTGGTTATGTTTAACATGGTGAAACTAGAAGTGTGTGTTAGGCATGGCTGCTGCCAGCAAAATGGTGCTGTCGTGTGAATTAGAGACAGGCACCTTCTTCTGGCTGGCAAATTACAAAAAGCCATCCTCTTCTGGCCAAGTCTTGCCAAAGGAAATTGCTGGCTGAATTTGGTTCCCACACCCTCATGGAACAACCTGTTCACTCTCACCCACAATGAAACCACCTTTGTAAAATTAATAAGAGGCCACAAGGTTACAATTGTGATGGGGCCTGAATTCTGTTATATCCTGACCCCTTGGAGCTACCTGAAAGGTTGATGAGCTTATTTTTTCTTCAAGAACAATGAGCCCTTAGGTCACACAGACCTTCTTGATGACATCTAGAAGTTTGAAGGCTGAAAGGTGTGAGCAGCTTTGATGACTCTTCCACATATCTTCCAAAGTTAAATAACCACTATTCACAAGAATTTTTTTTTTTTGAGTTGGAGTCTCACTCCATGCAGTGGCATGCTCATGGCCACCCCAGCATCATCTTGCTGGGCTCCTGTGATCCTTCCACCTCAGCCTTCCAAGTAGCGGGAACTACAGGCATGCACTACCATACCCAGCTAATTTTTGATTTATTTTAGAGATAAGGTTTCACCAAGTTGCCTGGGCTGGTCTCAAACCCACAGGCTCCAGCAATCCACTTACCTTGGCCTCCCAAAGTGCTGGGATTAGAGGCTGAGCCACCAAGCCAGGCCAAATCTTGACAAGATTTTTAACTCTCCCAATTGTTCCTATAGATAACATAAGCTTAAGACCGGTTTTTGAGATATGTTTTAGACTGTGCATTCTGGCAGACTCCTGACCCCACCCAGACCTGTGATCCATTCCAAAGAGCTAACTCAAATCTGCCCTGTGACGCCCCAACCCAGAAACTGACTCTGCTCATGAGGATAGTTTCGACAGCCCCATGACTTTTTCCCCAACTATTCAGCAGTACCTATTCACTAGCCCTTGTCTGCCAAATTATTCCTTAAAAAAACCATCTTCAAATTCTTGTGGAGGCAGATTTGAGAAATATCTCCTGTCCTCCTCTCTTAGCTGTTTTGCAATTATTAGACTCTTTTTCTATTGCAACACTGCTGTATCAGTACATTGACTCTTTTCTGTACAGTGGGCATAAGAACCGGTCAGGCTGTGACAACAGCCCCCTGTGTGTGAATGAGTGTACAGCATAACCTCAAGAGGGTAGAAAGGGAGGTCTAGAGCTAAGAAGACTGAGAGGGGACTCTGTATACAGCTCTTCTCCCTTCTCCCAAGGCTAGCCTTCTCCATTCTCTCCTGTCCTTTCTGAAAGTGCTATTTGTGGTATGAGCATAAGCTACCCTCAGGCAGGGACCCCTGACTTGATTTTAGTAGTCTCTGTTCAAGGCTCTATAATAGGCACAGCAGGGAGTCACAGGTGATATGGAGTTAGGTCTAGTATAAGAGATTAGGCTGATGGAGGTGATGATAAAGCAAGCCAGCTGCCATCCACTACTCTGTAAATGATAGAATCCTGGAAACATGTACTAAATGTCCAGAAATTGCACAAAAGATTTAGATGTTAGGGCTAAAAATATTGTAAAATTCCTATCAGTTCACTTTTTCAAAAAAACAGTTTTATTGAAATATTAATATAATTCGCACACCACATAATTCATCCATTTGAAGTGTACAATTCAGTGTGGGGGTTTTGGGGTATATTTACAGAATTATGCAACCATATCCTTTATTATATTTTTTCAGAGGCAAGGTCTCACTGTGCTGTCCAAGCTGGCCTCCTGGGCTCAAGTGGCCTCCCACCATAGCCTCCTGAGTAGCTAGGACTGCAGGCTTATACTACCACGCCTGGCCCCTCTATTTTTAAACATATTCTTTAGTGGTATTATATCTAGCATTATGAACATGTTCTTTCATTTTCCTCTCAGTTGGATAGCCAACAAAGTGACATAAATAAAAAAACATCCAGTTGGCTGGTTGGTTTGCAGTATCACCATAGGGAAGTGTTTTCATGTTCGTTCTTTGGTTATTGTTTGAAATTCCAATTTTGGTACATAAAAAGAAGTGTGATACTGGTTGCTACAGAGAGCACAACACTGGGTCATGTAAAGCAGACCTGCTCTAGGTTTTCTAGATGCTACAACATAGTTATAGAGAAGTCATTGTGAGGGTTTAAGGGTAACTGAACACAATTGTAGAGATATTGGAAAGGCTTTATGGAAAAGGGGGTCATTGTGATAGACCTTGGAGCATGACAAGGATATAGGGCAACCCAGGAAGAGATGAGATTGACAAGGGGAGTTGAGGCCATATTGTAGAAAACACCTGAGCCCACGGGTTCGCGACCCGCCCGGGCAATTTGGTGAGACCTCATCTCTACAATAAATAAAAAATTAGCTGGGTGTAGTAGTGCGCGCCTGTAGTTCCAGCTACTCGGAAGGCTGAGGTGGAAGGATCACCAGAACCCAGCAGTTCGAGGCTGCGGTGGCCGGGAGTGGCCACTGCACTCCAGTCTGGGCGACAGAGTGAGACTCCAACTCAAAAAAAAAAAAAAAAAAAGAAAAGAAAACACTTAATGCCAGGCAGTCAGGGGTGATTCTAGCTTTCCTTCCACAGAACAAGAAGACACTGAAGGGTTTTGAGTAGGACTTTACTTCTGTGGGGATAGTTTGGATGGCAGTAGGAAGAAGCTGCTAGAAAGCAGTGGCAGACTTTCAGGCAAGAGATCACAGGAGCTTAAAGTAAGTAGGGGGCAGCAAGGAAGAAAAAGTAGGGGCAAATCTCAAAAAATTGCGATTTAGCACTCATAAACATTGACTTGTTGGATTAGAAAGAGAGAGGAGTCAAGCAAAACCCAAGATTCCAGAAGAAAGATGTTGTCAATAAGAGATCATTGAGTCAGGATGGTTTGCTGCTTTAATGAAATTTGGTTTTTAACATTTTTGCATTATAAGAACCAGTGGGATATCCAGGAAGCGATGTGATCTGGAACTCAGAGGGGAAGGTGGGGTATAGCTGGAGATTTGGGGGAGGTTAGCACAGAGTTGTTATTAACTTGGAGCAAAATGACAAAATTCAGATCCAGGCACAGCCCCGTACGAGCTGTGTGACTTTGGCAAATTCCTTAATTATCTTAAGAAGCTGGAAATGAAGATAACAGTTCCTAAGAGTTGTTGAAATGAAATGAAATGAGTCAATGTGTGTCATAGCTTAGTACAGCGTGATAAATTCTCAATACATAGTGGGTCTTATTTGGGATCACCTGTAGGAGCATGGAGTGGATGGGTGATATTACTGGGAGAAAGAGAAGAGGTGAAGGAAAACAGGGAGAGGGAGAACTCAGACAAGGAAACGTTGGAGGCACTAGAGGTCATAGGCTTAAAAGTGACCTTCTTTCCCCAGGGATCTCAGTGGACCTGCTGGTGTCCTATGGGAACCATGGCAAATCCAAAGCTCAGGCAGAAAAAAGGGAAAAGAAAAGAGGAAGACAAAAGGAGAGGGAAAGTGAGGAACAGGGGACCCAAGCAAGGGTAGCAAATTCAGGCATTCCTAGGGATGGGAGGTGATGTTACTCAGGCGGAACATACAGAGTAGAGTGAAAATCACACAAATCCATTCCAGCAACCAAAAGGCAATTTTAAAAAACCCATATTATTCTTTACCTGCTTCTCTTAAATTCTATGAGAGAAATATATAGATCACAGCCGTGCTTTCTAAAACTGTCTTTCTCCCCCACCTCTCTCCTCTCTCCCTCCTCAAAAATACACCAGACTCGCCTCTCTCTCTACCACTTTCCTTGCATCCCTTTCTTCCACAAAAAGCCACAAACAACAGAATTTTCTATTAATCCATATAGTAATAATAATTAATAATAATTATAATAAAATATAATAATAATAATAATTAAAGTCAGCTCACCTTTGTCTTCCCCGAACCCCACTTTTTCCTTCCTATTAGGAATCACAAAAGTCCCAAAGAACTGTGGAAAAGCAAAACCGGAATCCCCTTCAGGGACTATATGAGAAGAAAGGCCTGGAAAGTTTATAGGATGATTATTTCTCTTTTGTCACTGGGGTTTCTTCTCATCTGCAAACTATAGTTTAAAAGAAAAAAAGAGGAAAGAAAATGTCCCCAGTGTCAAGTCCTACTTGGAAGTGATGCCAGTGTCCTCAAACACAAAGCCTATCTCTCCCTTCACCCCTCATCTTTTAGGTCACCTGTTCCCTATGCCTGGAAGGGAATTGTATAGTCCTACCTGTCTATGCTGATGGCACAGAGGTTCAGGATGCTGGCTGTACACATCATGACATCCAGGGTGACAAAAACATCACAGCAAACACGGCTGAAATTCCAGACTCCGCCTGTCACCTGGGCATCAGAGACAAGGATGTTAGTGTTTCCCCCAGTGAAGAAATGACAACCCAGTCACCTCTATTGCCTTTTCTATGCTGCCCAGCATAGATGTGGACACGCCTGCTCCCTGTGCCTGTGGTTGGTACCATTGCTCCTGAACGGCATGAAGACATCCGGGAGTCCAGGCTGTCCAAGATTGGTTGCTTAAAAAAGGACAAATTCACAGAATGCTAGAATATTCATGCAGGAAGGGATCTTCCAAATCAAATAGTCCTGTGTTTCTCAAAGTGTGGTCCACAGTGGTGAGCTCTGTAAAGATGTAGATTTCTGAATCCTTCCTCGACCCATTAAGTCAGTCTCTGACTCTGTAGCTCACAAATCTCCATTTTTAAATGAACACCCTCAGATATACCAAGGCTTAAGAATCACTGATCAAGTTCAAACTTGGGAGGCAACTAATGCTCCGTGTGGTTAAGTGATATGTTCATAGGCGTGCAGCTGTAGGTAAAAGAACTTGGGTGACTGGCCAATGCATGCATTATGCAAAAATGGCCACCCTGAAGCCCTCCACCCAGTAGAGAGCTCACCATGTTCTCAGGAAATAAGCTAAGAACCCGTTTTTCATAAAACATATCTCCAAAGTACAAATCTATCTGGTGTCAGGTTTTAAAGCTTGGAAACGTGCTGAAACTACATATATGGGAAACTACATATATGGGAAACTACATATATGGGAACATATATGTATATGTATACATATACATATAAGATAAGTCTGTGGCAGTGTGACTGCCTTCAGTACCCTTTCCTATGTTCTAATCCCCAAGAGGTGGGGGATGGAGTTCACAGAATTATTGAGGATGGTTTCGCCCACATGCCTTTACACATGTGTTTCAAGCTCCATAATCTCCTCTGAGTAACGCCTATAAGAAGTCAGGAATTTGGCTATTTAATTCATATTTCAGCACATTTCTATTTTAGTTTTTAAACTTTTACATAACCTGATTGAACTGGGAAGATGTGTCAGAGAGATTGTCACTTTCAAAATGTCCACAAAAGGGCCACTCATAGGCCCTCAAGGCTTTTGTGTACCTGCCAGCTTCCTGCCTGGGGGGCTGCCATTCTTAGATACCAGTTTTCAAGGAGAAATTGTGACACTTTGTGCCCCTGGCTGTAACTGAGTGTTCATGATATTCCCTCCTAAGCAGGCCCAATGGCTATTTTAGAGGCAGGAAGAGTGAAAAATAGGTACAGTGGACTTTGAAGAAGCTTCTTGAGAAAAACACAGATTTTGACCAAATGCTTGTACATAACGATAGTGCTGTTCCTCTGCTGGGGTTTTCTCCTGCAAGAATCTTCTTATATGACCATGTCACTTTAGTGTTCATTACTGCTTTATTCCAATAAGGTAAGGTTCTAATAGGGTATCTATCCTTCCCCTTCCCTAATAACTTCTTCCTCTTGGATTTATTTCTTTGTCTGCATCCCATTTTATCCTACATTTGGTCATCTCCAGACTCTATTTTGAGAAACCCTGACCAATGAGTTTTTGTTTGTTTGTTTGTTTAAAAGCAACAATGAAAATTTAAAACTTGTGATGAAGTCATCTTTTTTTTTTTGAGTTGGAGTCTCACTCTGTCACCCAGGCTGGAGTGCAGTGGCTCACTCACAGCTACCTCAGCATCAACCTACTGGACTGCGGCAAGCCTTCCACCACGACCTTCCAAGTAGCCGGAACAGTAGGTGTGCACTACCATGCCCAGCTAATTTTTTATTTATTGTAGAGATGAGGTCTCACCAAATTGCCCGGGCTGGTCTCGAACCTGCAGGCTCAGGCAGTCCACTCGCCTCAGCCTCCCAAAGTGCTGGGATTACAGGCTGAGCCACTGAGCCCAGCTGAAGTCATCATTTTTGTTCATTTGGTTGTAGACTTACTTTTTCTCTTTTAGTTGGGCCATTTAACTCTATATAAGTAAAGATCTAATATGAATTTATAGGAGTTCTGAGAATGAAAAAAATTTTAAAAGGGAGATGTAAGAATTCTGACCTAAAGAGTCATAATAGCACAGTGATTTAAGAAAGCCAGGAGAATAAAAGATGGTTTTGCTCATTATGTAGGACAGTTGCATGCTGTAAAAGCTTCATGTAAAAGTTGACTTGTGTATACTAACTTCTATTTCCACATTATGTCTGCTAGCAATTTATGTATTAAATTGGGGAAAACCCACTTTTTGCGTAATTGTGGGTACATGTATGTATATGTGTGTTTGGGTCAGTGAAGGCAAAAGAGGATAGTTAGGACAACGGCATACGTCAGTGCTGCTGGGTGTTCATTCATTCACTCATGCACTTATAGAGTAAGCATTTGTGAGGTTCCTAGTACTTAGTTTGTAGAGGGAGAGTATGTTATGTGTGTTGAGAGGTTTTACACAATGTACTACAGGGCCTATCCTTGAACAACTTGCAAGACAACTGGAGAAGCAAGACATTCATACATAAAATAACTAGAGGTCATCATGAGATCCTAATATTGTTAATACAAACTAACATTTATTGAGAATTTACTCTACATGCATCAACCAATCCATGTGACCTATTACAGAAATTTCTATAACTTTGAAATTTTGGATTTTGAAAATTGAATTTGGTTCTACTGTCTGTTCTCTTAGAGTCATTTGAGAACAAATTACATACTTACTTGATAGGAGATTAGATAACTGTTCCTTAACTAACACCACTGGAAGCAGGAGTGTTTATTTGTTTGCTGTGGCAACCCAGCTCCCAGAGCAGGGCCCAGGCGTGAAAATATATTTTGAAATAATGAATGGTTTTGGACATAAACTGTCATGATAATAGCTAACATTTATAGAATGCTTACTAAGTGCTTCCTGTCCTGCAAAGCACTTTTCATACATGAGCTCTATTGCAGATTATAATCCTATGACAGAGGACTATTAGCTTCATAGCAGAGAAAGAACCTAAAAGCTTGAAGACAATAGGCACCTCATCAAAAGGTCACAGAGCTTGTATAGGCAGACTGGGCACTGGAATGTAGGTTGTCATACACCCTGCTAAAGGGAAGTGTCAAGCACGGGGGCTGGTTGTTGGAAAAGAGATGAAAGTGGGTAGACACAAGAAAAAGGAGAGGAAACCAGGTGCTCCTCGGGGATTTGTGTATGACAGACTATACATCAAGTCCTTTCTAGGGAATGAGACACCTCCTGATTGCCTTTGTCCCAGGGTTACAAAAATCAGTGCAAGAGACAATGGTGACTTTGGGGCTAGGTGAAAAGAACACACCTGACAGGTTTCTTTAATCCCCCTCACCTCCTTGCTTAGTCCCCAAAGGCCAAAGTCCTTGAGTTGCCTTCCTGCTTCCAGGCCCCCACTGGAGTACCACCCATTCTGGCTGTCCTCGGTTCCTGTCTCCAGATTCTGCCTTCAAAATTCCCATTCTCTCCTTGATCTCGGCTAAGAGTCAAGAAGAAAACAATCTGATTAGCTGATTAAAATAATTCCCACTAAGGTGCCATCACTTAGCATTCCCTGGAGCTTACTCATTAAAATGAGTCTCTAATTGGTGGAACTGGTAATGGAATTTTTTTTTTTTTTACTGGAGTCTTCCACGCTGAGACACTGAGAAACTAACAGTAAGGATCGATAAACAGCATCAAAGTGAGTGCCAGGAACATGCTAGTAACACTCACACATCAACTCGTAGCAACCCAATGAGGTAAACATAATTTCCAATTTATAGATAAAGAAATAGAGACCTGGAGATGTTGAATAATTTGCCTAGGGATGCATAGCTTGTAAAAGGAGCTAGAATTTCAACCTCTTTATACTAACCATGACTCTTGCTGACTCTCAAAGGTCAGCATGTTGGCCACTTCTGAGAAGTATACCATTTGACTCCATTTTTTTTTTTTTTTTTTTTTGAGTTGGAGTCTCACTCTGTCGCCCAGACTGGAGTGCAATGGCCACTCCCGGCCACTGCAGCCTCGACCTGCTGGGCTCCGGCGATCCTTCCGCCTCAGCCTTCCGAGTAGCCGGAATTACAGGCGCGCTACCACGCCCGGCTGATTTTTTGATTTATTGTAGAGATGAGGTCTCACCTGCTCAGGCGGGTCTCGAACCCACGGGCTCAGGCAATCCACTCACCTCAGCCTCCCAAAGGCGCGGGATTACAGGCTGAGCCACTGAGCCCGGCTTGACTCCATTCTAATAGGAAAGGAGGTAGAAAAGTTGGCATTTGTCCACCCATTACCTACATATCCATTGTTTACTGAGTGCCCATTATGTGCCTGATAGTTTACTTTGGGGGATGTGTTGAACCGAATTAAGCCTGTTTTTGTTCCCAGGGCCTCAGAATATAGTGTGTGCCTGTTAGAGGGAGTGATGTGTGAATGGGCATGCATGAATTGAAGGCCCTGAGATAGGTAAATGGAAAAGAACTAAGATGCAATGTGATAAGTGCTGATGGTGAGATAGATAACAAAATGTTGGGAGATTCTGAACGGCGAAGTGATTTTTGGAATTAAAGCACATACAAGTTAAAAATCTGATTGATTTAAGGTCCTTTAGAGACATGATTCTTTCTCCTACAGTCCAATGTATAGAATTCACTTCAAAATTATACAGCAACCAGGTGGTGTTACTCTCATTTGCTAATGAATATAACTAACTCCCTTTGGTGATACAGAAGGTGAGAGTACCCAGAAACTGTCTTCTGACAGGGAAGTTGTCTATTGATTTTCAACAGGCACATCCTAGGGTAGCATTTCCCAAAATTACTGGTTGTAAGGCAGCATTTCCCAAATCACCTGAGGTTCTTATTAAGCAAAATGATTCTCAGGCCTCACTCAGGATAATAAGTCCTTCAAATGACTCTTTTTGCCTGGGTTTGGGAATCACTAGCCTGGGGGGTGAGTGAGGCATGATACTGTCTTCAGAAATGGTTGTCCCTAAAGCAGGGCTCCTGAAGCATTCTTTATGTCACGGATTTCTTTGGCCTCATGGTCCCCTTCTCAGAAGAATGCTTTTAAATGTGTGAAATAAATACAGTGGCTCTAAGGGGTACCAACTTCATTGAAATAGAGTTACTAAAGTATTTTAAATACATATGCTTCTTTCACAATTCATTAAATAATATCTAGTGGCAGATCTAAAATTCCTATAATTTCAGAGTAATGATAAGTGTCAGTGATGTTTCAAGATGGCTGTAACAACCATAATGTGATTTGAAAATATAAATATCTGTGATTTCTTCTGGTGACACTAAAGATTTCTGCTGTGGGTTGATGTCTACACTCATAATGAAAGGAAGTGCTAAATTTCAGCTTACCGAAAATAAAAGAGTGATTTCATTCACATCCAAATTGATGAACTCCCCAGATTAAGAACCCCTGCTCTAAAGGGATGGATTTTTAGTTGTTTTGGGGACATATCCAAAGGATAAAGATAGAATTACTTCTCCAATCGTCAGTCTAATTTTGTTTGCCACATTCGAAGTCTTTTTTGGGGAAGGGATGTGAAACATAGGATAAGAAATAAGGATTTTTCATTTCTCAGAATCTCAATTTCCTCATCTGTGAAATGGGGGTCTTGCAGATCAGTGGTTCCCAAATGTTGTAGCAGATGTCACAGTCATGTGGGATGGGAGTGGAGCTGAGACTTATTATAATTACTATAGACTTCCAGGGGCCACCTTGGGAATTCTGGTAGATTTGAGGTAGTCCCAATAGTCTGTATTCTTAACAAGCAGTATCTCCTTCTCTCCAAAAAACATAAATTGGACACTTAATTCCTAATGCAACAGTGTTGGGAGGTGAGGCCTAATAAGATGTAATCAGGCCTTCAGGGTTCTGTCTTCATGAATAGATTAATACCATTATTATAGGAGTGGGTTCCTTATAAAAGGACAAGTTTAGCCCCCTTTTGCCTCTCTTTTTGTCTTCTACCTTCTACCATGGGATGAAAGCATGAAGACCCTCACCAGATGCGAGATCCTTGATCTTGGATTTCCCAGACTCCTGAATGATGAGAAATAAATCTGATCTTTGTAAATTACCCACTCTCAGGTATTCTGTTATAGCTGCCTAACACAGACCAATACATTCCCGATGAAGCCTAACACCTCCCACCCCCAATGATGGTTTAGCTCATAACTGCTCAAAGTATAGGTGTATAAGAATTACAGAGGAGGCCGGGCTTGGTGACTCAGCCTGTAATCCCAAAACTTTGGAAGGCCGAGGCAAGTGAATTGTTGAGTTCGTGGGTTCAGGACCAGCCTGGGCAACTTGGCGAGGCTTTGTCTCTACAATAAATAAAAAATTAGCCGGGTGTGGTTGCGCGCACCTGTAGTTCTGGCCATTTGGAAGGCTGAGGGTGGAAGGATCACCAGTGTCCAGCAGGTCGACGCTGGGGTGGCCATGAGTGTACCACTGCACTCCAGCCTGGGCAACATGAGTGTACCACTGCACTCCAGCCTGGCCATCTCAAAAAAAAAAAAAAAGGAATTACAGAGGAGCCAGGTGTGGTAGCTCACACCTGTAATCCAGCACTTTAAGAGGTGGAGGCAAGAGGACTGCCTGAGTCCAGGTGTTCAAGACCAGCCTGGGCAATTTGGCAAGACCTTATTTCTACAATTAAAAAAAAAATTAGCCAGGTGTGGTGAAGTACACCTGTAGTTCTAGTTTCTTGGAAGGCTGAGGCAGAAGGATAGCCTGAACCCAGCAGGTTGAGGTTGCGGTGGCTGTGAGCCTGCCACTGTACTCCAGCCTGGGCAACAGAGTGAGGCTCCAATTAAAAAAAAAAAAAAGAAAAGAATTACAGAGAAGCTCACTTAAAATGAGACTCCAAGGCCTATTTCCAGAGAAACTATGTCATTATAAAATGGCCAGGAATTTTTTGCAGTTGGATCACACTTTTAAAATGATGGGCCAGTCATAGTGACTCACACCTAGGATTTTGGGAGGCTGAGGCAGGTAGATTGCTTGAGCCCAGGAGTTTGAGATCAGCCTGGACAATAGTGACATATCATCTCTGAGATAGATAGACAGATAGATACATAGATAGATAGATAGATAGGTAGATAGGTAGATAAAATGATGACAAAAATGATTTCTAAGCCCTTCCACCTTTAACAGTCTATGACTTTTGTCAAAATCCAGAGTTTGGTAAAAATTTTCTGCTTTTGTTTTCCAGTGGAGAGGTCTTTAATTGCTATTATCAGGATATTTCCATTCCTCCCTTCCCCCCAAATTGCTGTTCTTTCTTTTCATCACCATCTGACCTTGATCATCTTTTCCGTGGTGCATGTCCCTGCCTGAGTCCATATTGTTCAATCTTGCTTGTCTGCATTTCATAATCCTCAAGTCTTTTCTCCTGTCCTTACTGGGACCCAAGTACTCTGGGTTTAGTATTCCAAATGGTCCCTTGGCTGCTTACACTGCCGTCTGTCCTGCTATAAGTGCATTAAACATCACAAAAGATGCTTAACCAAGTGGAACAAAATGAGATGTTTGTGCTTGGAGAGGAAGCTCCAAACAGAGTGCAGCCTTTAAAGCAGGAAATTAAAATCTTGAGAGGTAATCTGAGATAGAACTCTTTGGCATGGCACAGAAAAAAGTTTTTGAGAAAATGCTGCAAACTGAATTAAACAGACAACCAAACCAGGAGCCCTATGAAATATAACCTTCTGTGAGGTCACCTGCATGGGTTTTGTCCTGAGTTTCTCTGCCAGGCCTAAAGACAAAGAATACTAAAGTGGGTCAGTAACAAGTTCTGGTAAGTTCTCCCAATGTACTGCCCAAGTACAAGCTTCTTCCTATGTGTTTTAATGATGAGAATGATATTAATGAGAGTTAACTATAATCTATACTTATGGTCCTCTTCCTTCATTCCAATAGATTCCACCAGGAATCGATGAGATCCCTGGGGAGTATCAATGGAAGAAATGCATAATCTATGCTAAATCAATTCTTCTATCTCATGATTAGTTCAGAGAAAATCATGTGCCATAAGCCAGTCTAATCAGATCACATTTTGATACTTTTACTAGAAATTCCAATACACAAATTTTCCTTCTTGCTGTGAAGGATGTGGTGTGGACATGTGAGGCCAATAGCTCAGCTTTTTGCCTGCCGATAAAGTCAATGTATGAAAGAAGACAGAGCTGAGAGAATTGAAGAGAAATGGAGCTAGTGCCTTGACTGAACCGTGCCTGCAACTCCCCTACCAAGGAAATTTTAAAGTTCCTTGTATGAAAGCCAATGCATCATTGATTATTTAAGCCAATAGGAGTTAAGTTTCTTTTTTTTTACTTAGAATTTAAAATGTCATAACTAAGATATTTATAGATTACAATTTTAGTTATCAAAGCACTCTCTTAGTTGATGACAATTGTGCCTAACAATTCCAAGATGGAAAGTGTTGTCACCTCCATTTAATTTACTTAATTCCATGTCTTCTGACTCCTGCTGAGTCTTTCTCATAGCATGACCTATGGTGAAATGACATTCATTCCAGTGAATTCTTTTGGAGGCAATATGTGACATTTTATTGCCTACCTCATAGCAATTCCCCACCCCAACGTCTTTTTTTTTTTTAATAAAGCACACATTTTCATTTTCTAGCTTCCTTTGCAGCTAAAGGTGGCCTCGTGATTAAGTTCTGGTCAGTTAAACTTAGGTGAATTCCCTTAGAAAGATGCTTCAAAGCTACTTCAGGGAAAAGTCAGTCTTTTTCTCTTCTCTCTCTCTGTGTGTGTGTGTGTGTCTCTCCATTGCCTCCACGATCCTATTTTTGAATAATGACATGATTCTGGGGGACTATGGCAGTCATCTATGGCAGCATGAAGATGTAGGCAAGCTTGCCAAGGATGATGAAGAGAAAGAATAGAAAAGTCTGGTCCATGATGACATCATGGAGCAGTTGAACCAACACCAACAATCCACTTCCTCCAGAATCCTCGTCATGTGAAAAAACATAAAATTTGGTTAAGCCACAACTAATGAATCCAATATTCACAGCCCAGACATTTCTAACTCATACATATTGGTGTCTGGCAAAATAAGCCAAATTTCCTTCAAAGATGATGGATATATTCAAGTCAAAGCACACGAGGCTATAAATGTGGTGAAACATTGACCCCCCAAATGGTGTTCTTCTCATGTGTGTCCTATCTTACTGGGGATCCTTGAACCTACAGCAGTCTCTGTGATCAACACTATACACTTTTCTTTTTCAAAGGGAGCTCTTGGGTATAATCAAGTGATTACTAGAGCAACTACTCGAAGTGCACTATTGTTAGTACAAATTAGTGAGAGTAACACGTTGCTCTTCCTGAGACACGTGGATTTATATATTCATAGCCTACATTTTAAGGTATCAAAGTGCTCTTTTCTCTCATTAAGGTACCTCATTTTCCTTTAAGGAAAGACAGGAAAACATTTAAGACTAAGAAAAGTAGACTGGAGTAGGATAAAGACCTGGTCCTCTGAACTAGAAATTTCTACTATGTTAACAGATCATCTGTTAATGATGACTACTTTAAGTCATATTCTATCTTTTATTGAAACAGACCCTCGACTGACAATTGGGGAAAGTGACACAGAGATATTAAGTTGCATAGGCCTTGAAGCATGTTGGTAAGAACAAAAAAAGACCCAAAAGCCCATTCCCATACTCTGCTCTCCCAAATTTTCTTTATGAGAATATAGATTTTTTTTTTTAAAAAGGCTATGCTCTTGATCACTGAACACCAACATCCAATAACCTTTTGAACAGAGGACACTGTCACTTTTATGGGGAAGACTAAGAACTGCACCAGAACTCTTCTCATGGAAGAAAACTCATAGGTAGTCTGTTTTATTACGGCCTTTGGCAAGGTTTCCTGTGACTCTTTGTAGTCTCAGCTGTTCTTCTAAGCTCAGCAGTAGAATAGGGATATCATCTATACCGTCTGGTGTGGCTGAGAGGAGATGTCATAGAGTTCTAGTGTGGAAAATTCACAATATACATCTTCTAAACCAGTGTATACAGAGGTTTTCTGATATGGTCCAATCCAGAGTCCTGGAAGTAATCATAAATGGATAACCAATGAGTACCCCAAGTGGCTTTGTTATGGATACCAAAAACTTGGGTTTAGTTTGGAGGGAATCAAAATGCTCATTAGAGCAAAGGTCTACTGCCTGCATTTCTTTCTGACATTCATCCTTCTGGAGGACTTAAGAATTCTTGTAATGTGTAGTATGGACAAAGACATTTTAGAAGTGGGGGTACTCTGAATTACTGACCAATCCCTACTGACTTGTAGCACCCAAAGTGCTTCACTCTTGAACAGAAATATCACACATTTCTAACTTTTTTTTTTTTGAGTTGGAGTCTCACTCCGTCGCCCAGACTGGAGTTCAGTGGCTGCTCCCGGCCACCGCAGCCTCTACCCACTGGGCTCTGGCGATCCTTCCACCTCAGCCTTCCGAGTAGCCAGAATTACAGGCGGGTGCTACCACGCCCGGCTGTTTTTGATTTATTGTAGAGATGAGGTCTCACTGCTCAGGCAGGTCTCGAACCCGCGGGCTCAGGCAATCCACTCACCTCAGCCTCCCAAAGGCGCAGGATTACAGGATGAGCCACCGAGCCCGGCAACACATTTCTAACTTTTATTCAGTCTCATTATTATTGGATGTAAAATAATAAATAGTTCACTCCCTGCTCCTCCCAAAAGTCTGCCTATAACAATATAGATGCAGATGGTATAAGTAGGAATTGCTCATATAATGCATATATTAGAGAGTAGATTCATTTTCTCATTCATGTATCAAATATTTATTTAACACATGTTATGTGCTAGGGAATATGTTTAGACGGCAGGAAATGAAGAACAAAGGTTTAGCCTCTGACTTCAAGGATAACTCAGTCTAATTGGATTGACAGAAAAGTCAAAATAACTACAAGACCCTTCACTATCATGATTATTCTAACTGGGAGAGATAAATACATAACCCCCACCCCCTCCCCCAAATATTTCCTTAGCCTTAAGATCGCTCTCAATCAGCCTGGTTCTTTTTCTGCTTTTCTTCTCTTTTTCTATTTTCTTTCTTTATGTCTCCCTTTTGAGGTCATAAGTCTAATTTTAATTCCTAGTCATTTTTTAATGCAGGTACAAGAATAGGCAGTCTATGTTCAAGGTTTTTGCTCTTCTGTGATATGTCATACTTAATTAACTGTTACCTTCACTATTAATATTAACTGAGATATTAATTTGATGAATCTTAATTTCTCTTAATCATAGCATCATTTTGATCCTTCATTGGATATCTCTTTAGAACGACACAGAGTACAGAGGAGAAATATTAACAAGATACTAAGGTTGTTTTTTAAAAAAATTTCCTGGTAAGAATATCTGTTGCTTGAGCAGATGTAAGCACCTTGATTTCCTTGTTAGCAAATGGATGTTTTGTCTTGATCTCCCCCTGACTCTGTTTTGCACTTTTAAATAACAATACTTTCAAATTTAAGAAATGTTTCTCCCCCTCAAAGAATTCTCTGGGGTCTGCTGCATTATCTGACTGCTGAAGGCTCTGTACTATTAAAGGAGGGATGGAAAATACACATTTGAAGGTTTCGTCTGTTCCTTCTGTAGCTGAGTCTACGGAGAGCTGGTACCCAGGAGGAAAGAGCCAAGATGGAGGGCAACAAAATCATCAAAAGAAGACTGATCTATTTGCAGATCATTCTTCCTATCTTTCCTTCTCATTCACTAAAAAAAGATTTTTTTCCTGTAATTATTTTCTCCCCCTGGCCTTGCATCCTTCTCACACACACATATTCACACATTGAGCACTGATGGAGACACCTTCTGGACTGCTTCATCCAACCCACCATGTCATTGAGATATGACTGGCACAGAGAATAAACTTGATGCCTTTTCAGGAAGCGTTTCATCACTCAAGTCCAATCACCTGGATGTTGTAGACGGAAAAACAGAATCATTCCCAGCTCCCTGGTTCTGATGTGGGCAATTTCATGAAAGAAAGAATGACAGGAACTCTCCTTCCTGCCTCAGTACCTGGACCACTTGGCGAGTATTTTGAGCCCCAAAGACCAGGAGCTCGGTGCAGACAAAGACAAGTGTGGTCATATGGAGAGTATGTGCTTGAGCCCACTCACCTCCAGGTACACCACCCAAGGCATCACCAAGGTGGCCACCAACAAGTCTGCCACGGCCAAGCTCACCACCAAGTAGTTGGTGGTGGTCTGCAGGGCCCGCTCCCTCAGCACAGCCACGCACACCAGGCCGTTGCCGAAGATGATAGCCAGGATGAGCATACAGTAGGAGAGGGCATAGTAGGCATGCGGGTGAGCCCAGCTGACACCTGTGGAATTCTCCGCCCAGCAGGTATAGTTCAAGTGGCCACTCAGTTGGCTCAGAGGTGCCATAGCCCAGAGGGAAGGGTGTGACCCCAAGGGGTTTCCTGGGAGGAAACAGAAAACAATACTGGTAAAAATCAGACTCTTTGGAGTTGGCTACTTGGATACATTTTAAAATTTATTGAATCAACAAATATTCACGAGCACTTTCTATGTAATGTAACGGGTATTGTTGTGAGAGCTACAGACACAGCAATGAACAAAACAGATAAAAATTCCTCCCTTCATAAAGTTTCCATTCAAGAGGAGAAGACAGATAATAAACAAGATACATGAAAGATGTGGTATGTTCAATGATGATGTGTACTTTGGAGAAAAGTGTATCGGGGAGGAAGTAAGTAGTGGGTGAGGATTTTGTGTGTGTGAGTATGTGTCTGAGAGTAATTGGGAAGCTCTCACGGAGAAATTGGCATTGAGTCAAGACCTGAAGAAGGCAGGGGAACTGACCATGCAGATGTCTGGTGGGAGGGTGGTCCAAATAGTGGGAACAGCAGGTACCAGGAGGAAAGACTAGCATGTAGAAGGACTGGCATGTGGAAGAGATAGTAGGGAGACCAGTGTGGCTTCAGCCCAGTGAGGCAGGGCTAGAGCAGGAGGCCATGAAGTGGAGAGGTTGTGCAGGGCTGCGCTTGGTTTCTGAGTGAGATGGGAAACTATGGCAGGATTGGAATTCCAGCCATGCTACCTCCCAATGATAGGACCTTGTGCATGTCACCTGATCTCTCCCGAGCTCCAGGTTCCTCTTTTTTTTAAAATCAATGTTTTTTATTATGATGTTGTGGGGTACAGTTAAAGGTTAGGTATACAAATATGCTTCATTTAGGCCCCCTTGTTGATAACAGGTATCTCCCCATCCCCAGACAGATGTTTACTACCATTAGTCCCATCCCCCTTCCCCTCCCCCCATAGTTTCCCACCACTGTCAGTCATTTTCTTATGGTAGTGCGTTGGATGATCAAGGTCCACTATATGAGTGAGAACATGTGATACTCAGATCTTTGTTTCTGTGAGAGGTCACTCAGTATTATAGACTCTAGTTCCATCCAGGTTGCTGCAAAATTCATGATTTTGTTCTTTTTTATGGCTGCATAGTATTCCATCGTGTATATGTATGATGCTAAAATTCTCAACAAGATCCTAGCAATCTGAATTCAACAACACATCTCAAAAATCATCCATCATGACCAAGTAGGCTTCATCCCTGAGATGCAAGTCTGGTTCAACATTCATAAAACAATAAGTGTAATTAAATTCATCAAAAGATGTCAAAACAAAAACCACATGATTATATCATTAGATGCAGAAAAAGCTTTTGATAAAATCCAGCACCCCTTCTTGATAAAAACCCTCAAACATCTAGGCATACAGGGAACATACCTCAAAGTAGTAAAAGCCATCTATGAGAAATCCACAGCCAGCATACTCCTAAATGGACAAAAATTGGAACCATTTCCCCTAAAAACTGGAACAAGACAAGGATGCCCACTCTCACCCCTCTTGTTCAATATAGTATTGGAAGTCCTGGCTAGAGCAATCAGGGAAGAGAAGGCAATCAGGGGTATCCAAATAGGAAAAGAGGAAGTCAAATTATCTCTCTTTGCAGATGACATGATTGTGTACTTTGAAAACCCAAGAGAATCTGTCAAAAACCTCCTTACACTGATAAAGGCCTTCGGCAAAGTCTCAGGATATAAAATAAATGTGCAAAAGACAATCGCATTTCTTTACACCAATAATAAACAAACTTATGCAAAGTAGGAGAATAATGGAATCCATCTATCTTAGTCCATTTTGTGTTGTTGTAACAGAATACCTGAATCTGGGTAATTTATAAAGAAATAAAATATGCTCTTTCTCAGTCCTGGAGGCTAGGGAAAGGAAATAGGAGGCTTGTGACTTATAGTGTGACCCTGAAATGCAAGCAAAAGTGATTCCTGCCCCAGGGTGTATGCTGTAGAGAGGCCCATTCTGGTCTTCTGCTGTGGTCTGAATGTTTGTGTACCTCCAAAGTTCATGTTGAAATCATAAATCCCAGTATGATGGGATTAGGGGTTATTGGGAGGTGATCAGGTCATGAGGACAAAGCCCTCATGAATGGGATTAGTGCTCTTATGAAAGAAATCCCAGAGAGCTAGCTAATCCTTCTGCCATTTGAGAACACAGTGAAAAGACAGCCATCTGTGAACCAGAAAGCAGGCTCTCTCTGGACACTGGATCTGCTGGTGCCTTGATCTTGGACTTTCCAACTTCCAGACTGTGAGAAATACATTTCTGTTGTTTGCAAACTGCTCAGTTTATAGTATTTTTTATAGCAGCCTGAATAGACTAAGACATCCTTTTCTGGTTATACCCTGCTTGTGGGATAAAGCCATATCCTCCCACAATGCCAAGGAACAGGCCCTCGAGTCTGGTGGGAGAGTAGTTCAAACAGTGGGAACAGCAGGTACCAGGAGGAAGGATTAGCATGTAGAAAGGCTAGCATGTGGAAGAGATAGTAGGGAGACCAGTGCGGCTGCCCACATCTAGACCACACCCTTGGTGCCATGATCATAGAATTATCTGCCCAAACTGCTCCAAGCCTGTTTCCAAGATATCACAGGTTTCATTCTGAATCTGTCATTATGAGGGTAGACTGTGCCATGTATGTGTGGGGCCCTTAGAGCCAAGTGGTGACTTTTTCTTGAAGCTCAGATGAATAGCTTCTGTGTAGTCTGAGGTAGGGAGAGAAGAGGCCAGAGTTCCTAAGGCAGGAAAGGGATGGGGCCCCAGGTTCTCCTACATGGGCACATTTTGTAGGGAACTCCTATGGGCTCAGGAATACCAAATTCAAACCTGGCCTTCCAGGTTTTTATGAAAGTACATTTGTCAAGATGGGAAGTTGAAACATTTTACTCAATGGTTTGTTGGTTACAACTTCACAATATTTAAACACAGCATATATGGGTCTTCATAGAAACTCTTGTTCCAGGGCCTGGCAAAAGTGGACGCTGGCTTGGTGGCCAACATTTGCTCTCAATCCTGGTAACTGTGGTTCTCTTTTGATTAGGATATTGGCCTAATCATGGCTGTCATTTTGTACCTCATTTTGAAACGTTTCAGCCTGGAATATGAAAGTGTTAAAATGAACAAATGATTGGAAAAGGGTGACCAACCTGGAATTAATTCAGATAATTATTTTAAAAATTGTTCTTTATCTTGGCACATTGTTTGCACTCAGTATATTTTAAAACATAATAATAATTCTTGATAATAATTGTAATTTTCTCATTATTCAGAGAAGGGCAGTCGCTGCCCTGGAGATAGTACTGCAGCTGCCAAGAACTCTTGGGAAAATACAATGCTTTCTGATTGTTCAAGGATATTTCCACTTATAAAGCAGGCTCGGGCCCAGATGTCTTCCCTTTCACTACTGGGCCACCTTGGAAGGCATGGCCAGAATCCCTCCTTCCTGGAGTCTGCAGTTGGCTAATGATATCTCAGCCTCATCTCATCTGTCAAGTAAGAGAAAAGCATAAAACCTTGGGATGCTTTTTACTATCTTGCTGGACTTTTTACTCTGCCAAGAGGCTTGACAGCTACCTAAAAATAGTAGAGCTGAGTGTCAATGGCTAATCATATGAAGGGAAACCCACATCTCTGAAAATCAATTCTGAGCCTGATGTAGGAATCACAATTGCATGGATTTCTGATTTATTCTTTCATGTTGTACTGCTCTAGTCTTAGATTCTTGATAGCAGCAGGTGGGGTAAGCTGTGGTTGTCCAGGCTATTTCTGATGAGTGGTGGATGTGGGAGATCAAAGCAGAGATGAGTAAGATGCTAGACTACTCCCTGCCTCTCAGCTAATTGTTCCAACCTCCTCCATCCTTAATTTTTTTTTATTTTAAAACAAGTTACTTATATAACACAGAACTGGGCTGGGATTTTTTTCTTTCTTTTTCCCTCTGATACATATGCTGCCAGATAGTTAACTGGTCTCAGGTAGGAAGAAGCAAAGAGCCTAGAGAATTCATTAATTCAAAAATTACTCTCTAAGTAATGCATAATGATAGGCTGGGTTTCTCATCAGCAAAATGGGGATAATCATATCCACTCTATAGGGTAATTGTGAAGATTAAATGAAATTATATACATAAAGCTTTGGCTCTCTTGACAATTTAAGCTGGATGATTCTCTGTTATGGGGGTTGTCCTGTGCATTGTAGGATGTTTAACAGTATCCTTGACATCTACCCACTAGATACCAGTAGCAACTCTTCTCCCCAAGTTGTGACAACCAAAAATGCTTCCAGACATTTTCAAATGTCCCTTGGGGAGGGGCTAAATTGCTCTCTCCATTAAGAATCACTGCTCTAGCATAATGTCTGGCACTAGCACCTGAAAGGTGGTAACATTTATTGTTAACAGGAAAGAGAATAGGTGAAGGGGTCAAATAAGTTACAATGCAGAGTGTCTAATAAACTTGGAAATTAGGACTTTACTGGTGACCTCAGCCAAGACTATTGGTCAAAAGTGGATGGGAGGTGAGACAGCAGATGAGGCAAAGACTAGATGATTGTTCCTGGCTTCACTCTTTCAAAATTCA
This sequence comes from Cephalopachus bancanus, assembly GCA_027257055.1. Taxonomy (NCBI): domain Eukaryota; kingdom Metazoa; phylum Chordata; class Mammalia; order Primates; family Tarsiidae; genus Cephalopachus; species Cephalopachus bancanus. Next base: position 10,845,482 of record JAPVLO010000022.1, on the reverse strand, counting down.
CTATAGATTGCACACTTTAGTGAGTCTTTACATTTTTTGCAAAGTACTGCTTAATCTCGGTCTTTTAAAAAAATTTTAGTTTAAAGATGTCGGATACAATTCGGGGTTAGGAATACAAATGATCATTGTACAGAAAAAGTGTGGGTTTCACTTTGGTCGCCACTTCACCTAGTTTGAGATCAGGTACCTTACTGATGAAGTGTGCTCCCGCCCCCGGCAGTTTCCCATTACTGCCAATCCCTTTCTTATAGTATTACGATAATAGCTCAGGGTCTGTTTATTAGTGAGAACATGTGGTACCCTGTTCTTTGTTTCTGTGATAGATCACTGAGTATTATAGACTCTAAGTTCACCCAAGTTGCTGTGAAGTTCATAATTTTGTCCTTTATGGTTGCTATCCTGGTCTTCATAGTTTGTTCCGGCATCTCTTAGAGTGAGTACATAACCTATTTTATTTTATTTTTTATCTTTTTGAGTCGGAGTCTCACTGTCGCCCAGGCTGGAGTGCAGTGGAATGCTCACAGCCACAGGCTCAACCTGCTGGGCTTAGGTGATCTTTCTGCCTCAACCTTCCTAGTAGCTGGAGTCACAGACAGGCACCACCATGCCAATCTAATTATTTATTTATTTATTGCAGAGACAAGGTCTTGCCAAGTTGCCCAGGCTGGTCTTGAACTCCTGGGCTTAGGCAATCCTCTTGCCTCTGTCTCCCAAAGTGCTAGGATTATAGGCATGAATCACTGCTCCTGGCCCATAACCTATTTTTAAAAACAGGGGAACAGAGAGCGGTCAGGTTCCCATCAGTTATGACATATGTCCTGCTTTGCTGATGTTCAGTCCCTCAGTGCTGAGTGACAGTCTGCCTGAAACATTTGTGAGGTGTCTCCTTAGCACTTGGGTAGTCATCAAGATATATAGACCCTCCCCCACCTTGGGGAGGCGAGTCGCCTCTTTCTCTCTCACTAACTTACTTAAATAAACTATATTTTCTAATCTGAAAAAAGAAGATGGACAGGGTTTTTATTGCTTGTTCCCTTTCCTTAAGGATGTTGAGTTAAACAGAACCAAGCACAACAAAAACGCCTTGAGTCCTCAATGTGCTTCTGAAGACAGCTACTTCTGGGCTACCACTGTGTGTCAGGCACTAGTATTTTACATGTATGGTCTCATTTTCATATTTATAGCAGCCCTAAATGTGGATATTGATATACTCCTTTTATGAATTAAAAAACTGAGACAGAGAGAGGTTCCATTACTTTCTCAAGATTACACAATGTGTAAGGGGTTGATTTGAGCCAAGCTTTGATCTCAAGTCTCCTTAAATCCCAAGCTCACAAGTTATTTAATGTGTCTATGCTGGGGGTAGAAGTTGATGTTAGGAGATACTCCCAGGCAGAGATAGGTTTTCCTCAAACCAGAACAAAGCACCTCAGTAGCAAGGTTTGATGACTATGTCTTTATTCATTTCACAGATCCCTGGCTGTTGCCATTTCTTTTTCTTTCAGTCAACATCCTGACCACCAGTGTCCAGAGCCTTTCTGTTCTGGGCTTCAGTTTAGACTTGCTATACTGCCTGACAAAATTAATGATTACAGCTAACATTTATAAGCATTGCCATATCATATTTAAACCTCACAACAACCTGATGAAGGAAGTAGAAAGTATTATCATACCTATTTTTGCAGATAAAGAAAGTGAGTCACAGAAAGATTAAGTATCTTGCGAGGTCACAAATCAGTAAATGATGGAGTTGATTCAACCCAAGATATGTATGATTCCAGAGTTCATGTTCTTAACTTTCACTTTTGGGGTAAGGCAGAAAACCTGAAATGGGTACCAATTTTAAAATCTCACTTGTTCAGAGTATCTTGTGCACATCACCTGACTAAGCTTGCTGAAGTCAATGCAGGTGCACACTGCTCACAGAACCAGTGGGAGTTACATTGTCATTATTATTAGAGATAGTCTTTAGCATTTTTATGGCACTTTATTCTGGAAAATTGCTATCTAGTTTATTTTCCTAATAAAGATTCACAAGTGCATTGAAAATACACAGCATATTTATATATTTGGGCACATTTACATTGTTGATAAATGTACAAAGAAAAACCATAGCTGATTACTGAGATCCAGTATCTAAGATAATAGAGTTTTTAAAAAATCATTAAGCCTCTCCAGTAAAGCACAGCACCCTTATTTTCCATCAAAACATCTAAAGACTGAGCATCCTGCCATTCTAATTGGAGGTAAAATGGGGAGCTTAGTAGATCAATCAAACAATAAGCAAATATCCAGTTGATGACAAACTTCAATGCATTAGAAATTGAATTTAATATTGAGTAGATTTTGTATTTACTTTAATGCAGTCATCTGTATAGAGGCTTTAATATCAGGTACTCATTGGGTTATTTTCAGTATTTTCCTTGCTCAGTATCCCTGCTCACTGCTAGCCATGCAGACCCTTGAAAATACTCACCTATAAATAAAAATAAGTTCCTAAGTAAAAATATTTCTCCCTTGTCTCTGCTTCCCTCTGGCTATAGGAGATCCCCATGTCATGTTAAGAATGATGACCTTCACTTTTACCTACAAACAGGCATTTTACTGACCTTTTAGTGTCAGTAAGCAAAGGACTTCACCTGTAAAGTGAAACAGGCAGTGCAATGAGTTTAGAACCCAAGTTCCACTTTGCTATTGCTGCATTATTATTTATGCATGCATTTTGATGGCATTTGGTTATAAAATTATAAATTCATGAACTGAAATAAATGCCTAATTACAATGACTTCTGTTGACCCAATAAGCTACAGTAAGTAATGGAAGTCCCACAATTAAATAACAACAATACCTTCAAAATCATATACCATCATAGAAGAAAATATACACAGCCATCATCACAAGTACTACATCTCTCTGTTGGGATTAATTGGATTCCGACTTGGAAACAGCCTGACTTTAAATAGACTATTGAAAACAGTGCCTCTCCAAACCCTCGGCTCTGGATTGCAGGGTGCTGAATTAGGGAGTTTAAAATAACAGACCCTTACAGTTAAGTTAAATCCTTAAGAGGAATACAGTCAACTAGCATACAAATCACAGAAATAATAATAACTTTTTGTTTCCTATCTTTTAATTCTACCTTGATATACTTTCTAGAGCCCATGAGAATACAATTTTGGGGGAAAAAAGGATAATAAAAAGGAAGAGAACAGGTTTCTACTGTTCAACCACTTAGAGAAAAATGAAAACAATGTTATTAGGGTTTTGGGTTTTAAAATAAGAGTAGGTATTGTGTTTTAATGCATATTTTTAGAGAACCAAAGAACACTAAGCTGATTAAATAACCTTCCAGAAAATAATACGTACAAAATTAGAAATGAAAACAAAATTACTTACCCTGAAATTTTCTTCTGATTTCTGGAGACTGTGGAGTTTATCACTTCAGCTCCTGCAGCCATTTACTGACACAGCAGACATACCTAAGCAGAGGAAACTTTGCCTTTCCCAAGACTCAGAAACTACGGAAATGAACAGAAAGAAAATCACCCATTTTTGCCTCTGAAGTGAAATTTGTGTGCTGCTCTTTCAGCTTTCCTACTAGACCTTAGTGCATGTTTATAGCTGCTTTCGAATGCATCCGTTATCTCTAGAGGATTTGGGAGGGACCCTAAAGTGAACGTTGGTTGGGTCAGCTGCTCAGAGGTTCTGTCCTTGGTGCTGAAAGAGAGATGGAGTAGGCACAAGCAAAATTCGTTTCCTGCCTCGCTTCTCCTCTTTTTCCTCTTAGCCTCTATCTGCTCTGGTACTGTGCTTTTTAGTATATGTGTATCCCCCCCCCACAGTGTTCTTTTTAATACCAGTTTTTTCCTCTGTCTTTACCTTTAGGTTTTAATTTCTGTTGAATAACTCTCACCTTCCTCAGTTTAATTGCTTTTTCCAGCTTTTGGTGGGTGGAGCGATGATTAGTTCAGAAGAAGGAATAGATCAACAAATTGATACCACAGTTGGTTAATGGAACTCAGTACAATTTAAAATACAATTGACAGAATAATTGAACTTGGAGGTGTGAACCTGTCTGGGAAAAGAAGGTTAGAGGAAATGTATTACAGTGGAAGCAAAACTGAGGCATGGAGTATAACCGGTGATAAAAATGAATAAGTTCAATACTGTGAGAAACGTTGGACGTTTATTTAGCAGCACTTTTTGCTTTTGGAGAACTTTACAAACACTTGCCAATTCATTCTTACTGTTTATCTATTTTATACAGCGTATTTTAAAAAAAATCCAGGTTCAGAACAAGGTAAATTAAGATGTAACCAAGGGCAATAGCAGGGAAAGTCAGTACTAGAACATAAACAATCTTTACTTATGGTCACCTGTTCGTATTCATTTTACCATGGAATTCTAACAATTTCTGTTTCTCTTAAATTTTTTTTCCTCCTTCCTTTAGACAGAGGGTAATTCTTTCACTATTTTCTCTGCCAACTGTGGATGTGCTTGGCAACTGCAGTGCAGCCTGTCATGGGGAAGCTAGTCATCATTTGACTATGATAGGGACCTCTGCTGGCTGAGAAAGAGGCAGCAGCAGCAACAAGGTCTAAATATTGCTATTAATAATAATAGCCATCATTTATTGAGCACGTACTATTGGCCAGTCATTTTAATGCATTCCCTCTTTTAATTCTTTCAACAACCCTATGAGATAGGTACTTTTTTTAAAAAAAACAACCATCCTTAATTTATAGATAGGGAAATTAAGGCTTAAGAAGTTAGCATAGCATCTGAAGGTGACACAGCTAACAAGTGGCAGAGCCAGGATTTGGATCTAGGTGTCTTAATTCTCTGAACTATTATATTATAATTCTTTCAAAGGTAGAAAATTTATATTTTCCAGGAGGCTGATAATATGTCAGAGAGATTAATAATTATAATGAAAAGAGTAATGATATTAATAATATAATATTTGAGTGGTGATTTGTTTAAAAAACACTTTCTAAATCATGCTATATCTTCATGATGCCTATTTTAATAGAGGTTGTTAAGGACTCAATTGTGTCCTTCCAACATTCATATGTTGAAACCCTAAACTTAGAATATGACTGTATTTGGAGATAGGATCTTCAAAGTATTGATTCAGTTAAATTGGAGTCTTCAGGGTGTGCCCTAATCCAATATGACTGGTGTCCTTATAAAAAGAGAAAAAGACACCAGAAATGTGAGCCCAGAGCAGGGACCACATGAGGACACAGGAAGATGGCACTTGTCTGGAAGTCAAGGAGAGGGGCCTCAGGAGAAATCAAACTGCCAACCTGTTGATTTTGGACTTCTAGCCTCCAGAACTGTGCAAAAATAAATTTCTCTTGCTTAATTCACCCAACCTGTAATATTTTATTATGGCAGTCATAGCAAATTAATACAGAGACTTAGAGAGGTTAGGTTCCATATTTAAGGTTGCCCATGATTTATTGGGCATAAAGGTATTACTTATATGGCATGATTCTATCAAACCTGCCCTAAAACTAGACCTCCCAGCTTGAATGTGAACTCCCAAGCTCTTCTATTGAGTCAGGGAACCAAGAGAGTATGCACTGCTAAACCTTGGCTTGACTGATATATAAAAGCCAGGAGTAACTGCAGGGTAGTATGCAAACCGAATGAAGCAGAAACATTCTAAGGAGTTCAGGGTTTCATACTGCACATTTTCAGCATCATGGTTTCACCTTTCAGCATCCTATGCTTATTTTCTTTAACAGTTGAAGATATTGCATCTAATGATAATGGTCCCCTGATAATGCATGAATGTAGCAGAAAGGACCCTATTTCTAGATTTTCTGGGTTGAGAACATGTAGTTAATCTTCACAGGGCAACCGTAAATGCTGGCAGGATTTCCCTCAGCATGTTTGTAGTGCCTTTCTTTGGCAAAGTTCAAAGCAAGATAAAGAGGGATAACAACTCTTATTATAATTCCATGTGGGAGCAACAGACAGAAAAATGGACTGACATACCTAAAGTCACACATTGAGGCAGTCAACTCAGTCTCAACCCTCAGTTGTCTCTCTGATAGACTCCCTGACTTCCTTGGTAAATGGGAAGGGATTGGAGAAGGAATAGAAGGGGAAGAGGGTGAATGAGGTGGTCCTGTCTCTCAGGACCTTACTGTAGGTAAAGATCAGCAATTGTTCCTTTTAACCTGGCACTTTCCATTCATACTCATACAACCAACCAGGTTTAATTCTTTTGAGTAGTAGAACTCTTATTCATGATTGGCATTGAAGACTTTGAGATCTGCCTTCTGGGAAGAATTCCAGGATGCCTACAGAACAGATATGCCTGGGCAAAAATCAAGAAAAGTACAAGTCATTTTCCTTTCCTTCCTTCCAGGAACTTATCCCAATAGCCTGACTGGAACATTCTTATGAACCAGCCAACAGTGCTTTATCAGGAAAGGCTTTAACTTTTGAACCTGAAGTGGGAGATTTAGAGCAAGAGTGAAGAGAAGGTGGGCTTCTGATACATAAACATTCTCAGCAGTTTTGTGTGAAAGGAAATTGGTCTGAAGTCTGTGGTAGAAATAGTCTCTTCTGGTCTTTAAAATGCTTTTCCAGGGAATGATACAGGAAATCTTTCCTTGAGCACCAATCATTGAATATGACGTTCTCAAACCACTTTAACTCCCAACTGAGTGCCTACTCACCAGGAGAGTGTGGAGACCAAATGAAGCAGAGTGGGGAGCCAGTTTGCAGAACCCTATATGAACAGAGAGACATTTTGTTTCCCTGTCTCTTTATAACTAGCATTTCTTACAGTGAACGGAAGATTTTATCATCATGAAGATCTTAAATTGTACAGATACTGATCTGGTTTGAAGAACAGCTCCTCACTGTGCTTTTCACTGGAATCAGACCCTCAGGTTGTAAAAGTGCAAATGTGGGTTGGCAAGTGTAGTGAGTGGACCAGGCAGTATGGTAACTTCTTCCCAACCCTAGCCCTTCTTCCTCTCTGATGATGTCTTGTGATGGATGAGGACTGTCTGAGAAAGCCTTAGGTTTATGTTTGAATTCATGCTGCTTCTGTAATACAGTTCTTGAAAGAAAAATAGTTTGACTCATTTATTATGGTCCAGTACTGAGCTCTGATCTTACTTCCTTTCTCTGAGAGAATGGCAGTAAATAACAGAAGGAGGTTTCTTGATCAGTTAAACTTGTATCCACTCAACTCTGAGGGTAGCAGAGTAATAGAAGGGAAGGAAATCAATTAATGACTTTTGTCTTCACATCTTCATTTACTTTTCTATGTGTTTGAATTTTATGTCCTGTTTCTACTGCTATCTTCATTTCTCAACCTATCTTCCTCCTGTTTTTTTCCTACTTTCCATCATCTAATCTTTTAATCTTCTAACTTTGCTCCAGTATCTTCTAGTCTGCTCTATATTTATTTTCTTCTTCCTCAAAATACACATAAATGGGAATGAAGATGGGCCAGAATGAGAGATTTTTATATTGTAATTAATTTGTCGTTTGTTCAGAAAGCATTTGAGGTTGATAGGTAGGGTGGGTTGTATTTTCCAAAGATGATCACAATTATATGTCCTATTCCTCATGCTTTTCTAGAACCTTGACACTGAATCCTCAAGAGGTACAGTCTTATATCTCTCTTATTTAATCTGTTAGGCCTTTATAACTGTGTCAACTAATAGAGTGTGGCAAAAATGATGTTATGTGAACTCTGAGGCCAGGTCATTAAAAATGTCATGCATTTCCACTTTGTTCCCTGAAAACACTCACTCTTGGAATTCAATCACCATGCTGTGAGAAAGCTCATGTAGCCCATGGAGGAGCCCTGTGGAGAAGAACGAAGACCATTGTCCCACAGTCCTGGCTGAGCTCACAGCTAAAGGCACTATGAACTAGCATCAACTAGCCCATAAAAGTGAGTCATTTTGAAAGTGGCTCCTTCAGTCTCCAGTTGAGCTGTCCCAGTTGATGCCATGTGGAACAGAGACAAGCTATCTCTGCAAAGTTTTGCCCAAATTTCAGAATCATGAGCTAAATAAATATTTGATGCTGCTTTAAACCAATCATTTTATTATGTAACAATAGATAAACCAAGACTCAATTTATCTGGAATATTTCATATCTAGTTTCAGAAAGAGCACATCCTAAATGTTATTGATTCCCATCTCATTTGAGGCAACTACTATTTAATTATTTAGTTTTTTTTTTTAATGTAGATGTTGTCTATCTCACCTTTATACATTTTATAAATCTTTTTCCTCAAGGACCAGGACCAGCAGCATTAACTTCACTTTGGAAGTTGTTAGAAATGGAGAATCATGGGCCCCTTCTTAGACTTACTGAATCCAGAATTTGCATTTTAACAAGATGTACTATTATTTATTAAAGTTGCAGGAGCAATGGTATAAAAAATAAGCCTATAAAGCAGATGCATCTCTAGACACTAGACAAATAATTTACTAATTATTTTTCATTTTTCTTTTATTTTCCAATTTGTCATTGTGTTAAAAAAATGCATAACATGAAATCTACCATCTTAACCACTTAGAAGTGTACACATTTCAGTGGTATTAAATACATTCATAATGTTGTCAACTATCACCATTGTCCATCTTGAAAAACTAAACTTCTCTACCCATTAAACAATAACTTCTCATTTCTTCCTCCCCCAAACTCCTATATTTTAGTACAATAAAATATAGCAATTATAAACATTAACACATCTAATAACAGTCTCTCAAAATATATGAAACAAAACCTGGCAGAAATAAAGGGGGAAATAGCTCTACATCTACCATTCTACTGTCTGTTTTTATGATTTGGACTACTCTAAGTAGCTCATATAAGTGGAGTCATTCTGTATTTGTTTTTTTGAGCCTGGCTTATTTCACTTAGCACAATGTTCTTAAACTTCATCCATGTTGATGCATATATCAGAATTTTATTCCTGTTCAAGACTGACTAATATTCCACTGTATGTATATATGTCTCACATTTTACTTATCTGCGCATCTATTAATAACACTTGGATTATATCCACATTTTAGCTATTGTACCTAATGTTACTATGAACATGAGTGCACAGATGTCTCTTTGAGACCCTGTTTTCAATTCTTTTGAATATATACCCAGAAATGAATTGCTAGATCCTACAACAATTCTATTTTTAATTTTTTGAAGTCCTACCATATTATTTTCTGCAGAAATATCATTTTACATTCCCACCAATAAATAGCACATAAGAGTTCCAATTTCTCCATATCATCAAAAACATTACATTTTCACTGTAATTTTTATTTGATCTATTGGTTGCTTAAAGGATGCGATTCAATTTCCACAGATTTGTGACTTTTCCAGTTTTACTGTTATTATTTTTTTTTAAAGTTTATTTTAAATATGTGGGGGTACAATTCAGGATTAAGAAAAGTGGTCATCATACAGGTGAAGTTTGGGTCGGTCTCCTATTGGTCCTCACTTTGCCTGGTTGGATCAGGTACTCTTATTGAAGTTATGTGCCCCTCCTCCCCTGACAGTGTCCCACTGCTGTCAAAGTCTTTCATGTAGTATTATGCAGGATCCACTTATGAGTGAAAATATGTGGTACTCAGTTGTTTGCTTTTGTAATAGATCACTGAGTATAATAGACTCTAAATTCATCCAAGTTGCTGCAAATTCCATAATTTTGTCCTTCTTTATGGCTGCATAATATTCCATCATGTGTATGTACCACACTTTTTAAATCCAGTCCACTTTTGATGGGCAGCATGGTTGGTTCCATGTTTTTGCTATTGTGAATATTGCTGTAATAAACATGTGTGCACAGGAATTTTTTTTTGTAGAATGATTTGAGTTCCTCTGAGTATATTCCCATAAGGGGGAATTGCTGGGTCATATAAAATGTTGATTTTTAGATCTTTTAGGAATTATCACACTGTTTTCCACAGGACTCCTACCTACCACTATACATAAAAGTCAACTCTTTAAATGGATCAAAGTCCTAAATGTAGAAACTCAAACTATAAGAATCTTAGAAAATTCAGGGGACACCCTTACAGAAATTGGAATAGGCAGCCAAATCCTGATCAAAACCCCAAAAGCCCATGCCATAAGAGATGAGATAGACAAGTGGGACCTTCTCAAACTGAAAAACTTTTGCAAGGCAAAAGAAATCAAGAGAGTGGGGAGGCAGCTCACACAATAGGTAAAAATATTTGTCAACTGTGTATGACAAAGGCCTAACATCCAGGATCTACAAGGAACTCAAACGTGTTGAAAGGAAAAAAGCAAACAGCCCTATTAAAAAGTGGGCAAAATATATGAATAGACATTTCTCAAAATAAGACATACAAGCAACCAACATCCACATGAAAAAAATGCTCAGCCTCACTAATCATCAAATAAATGCAAATCAAAACCACACTGAGATATTGCCTAACTCCAGTCAGGATGGCCACTCTTATTGATTTCTAACTTCATCCCACTGGGATGAGAGCAGACTTTGTATAGTGTCTGTCTTTTAAAATCTATTGAAATACAATTAACTTATGGTCTATCCTGGAAAATGTCCCAAATGCACTTGAAAATAATATGCATGCTATTATTGTTATGTAGAGTGTTCTGTATATATTTGTTAGGTCTAGTTGTTTTATTGTCTTGTTCAAGTCTATTTCCTTACTTATTTTCTGCTTGGTTGGTCTATCCATTATTGAGGGTGGCATGTCGAAATCTCCAACTATTAGTGTAAAACTATTTCTCCCTTTATTTCTGCCAGTTTTCGCTTCATTTATTTTGATGATCTGTTATTAGGTGTGTTAATATTTACAATTGCTATATTTTCTTGTACTAAATTTTTTATTAATATATAACATCTCTTTTTTAAACAAAATTTTTGTCTTAAAATCTTTTTCCCCCCTGATATTTGTATAGCCACCCCTGCTATCTTTTGGTTACTATTTGCACGGAAAATATTTTCCCATCCTTTCACTTTCAACCTTCTAGTGTCTTCTTATCAAAAATGAGTCTTTTGGCCGGGCTTGGTGGCTCAACCTGTAATCCCGTGCTTTGGGAGGCTGAGGTGAGTGGATTGCCTGAGCTTGCGGGTTCGAGACCTGCCTGGGCAACTTGGCGAGACCTCATCTCTACAATAAATAAAAAAAATCAGCCAGGTGTGGTAGTGCATGCCTGTAATTACGGCTACTCAGAAGGCTGAGGTCGAAGGATCGCGGGAGCCCAGCAGGTCGAGGCTGCAGTGGCCGGGAGCGGCTACTACACTCCAGTTTGAGCAACAGCGTGAGACTCCGACTCAAAAAAAAAAAAAAAAGTGAGTCTTTTGTAGAGACCATATTCAATGATCATGTATTTGTATCCATTCTGCTGATCTCTGTCTTTTGACTGGATAGCTTAACCCATTTACATTTAAAGTAATTGCTAAGAAGAGGCTTATTCTGTCATTTGCTATCTGTTTTCCATTTGCCTGATAGCTTCCCCCCTTCATTTCTGCTTGTCTTTTTGGTGGGTGTTTCATTACTTTTTTTGAAGTGAAATGTTAGACTTCTTTCTCATTTCCTTTTATGTATATTCTTTAGTTACTTTATTTTTGGTACTGTGAAGATTACATTTAACATCCCAAAGTTATAATACTCTAATATGAATTTATACCAGTTTAATTTCAGTAACATACAAAAACTGTCCTCTTCAGTTCTGTTTTCACTTCTTTTGGTTGTTGATGCCATGAAATTATACCCTTACACATGGAATGCCTCAAAACATAAACTAATAGTTATTTTAAGTGCACTTGTTTTTAACGTATGTAAAAAAACAAAAAGCATAACTGCAAGCCAAAGTTACAATCAGGCTACCTTTCAGACTAATGATTATTTTATTTTATATGTATTAGTCTCAAATCATGTAGACAGAAAAAAATGGTCATAATGCTAGCTTTTATGACTGTTCTTGCATTTATCTTTATTGAGCTCTTTATTTCTTCATAAAACTTCAAGTTGCTGTCTAGTGTCTTTTCATCTCAGCTTGTAGGACTCACTTGAATATTTCTTGCAGGGTAGGACTAGTGATAATGGACTTCTTTAGCTTTTGTTCATCTGGCAATGTCTTAGTTTCTCTTCTCCTTCTGGGAATCCCACAATGTGTAAGGTGCTTCACTTAATGGTATCCCACATTTTTTTTTTAAGGCCCTGTTCACTTTTCTTCAATCTTTTTTCTTTCTGTTCCTCAGGCTGATAATTTTCATTGTCCTATCTTCAGGTTCTCTGATTCTTTTTTCTGCCTGATTAAATCTACCTTAAATCTTTCTGGTGAATTAAAAATTTCAGCTATTATACTTTTTAGCTCCAGTTTATTTTTGGCTTCTTTTTAGTGTTTCTATCTCTTCATTAATACTTCTGTTTTGTTCATGGATTGTTCTCTTGACTTTCTCCACAACTTCTTTTAGTTTTTTGTTCATTTTAAAGTTAGTTGTTTTAAAGTCTTTGTATAGTAGCTCTATCATCAGGTCTTTTTCAGGAACAGTTTCTGTTGATTGATTTTTTAAATTTCTGTTTCTTTGTATGCCCTGCAATTTTTCCTAGGGGTGGGGTTGAGACAAGGTTTTGCTCTGCTATCCAGGCTGGAGTACAGTGACATAATCATAGTTTACTATAATCTCAGACTCCTGGACTCAAGTATTCTCCTAAGTAGCTAGGATATTGGCCTTCCAAGTAGCTAGGATCACAAGCATGTGCCATCATTTCTGGATTATTTTATTTATTTTTGTAGTGATGGGATCTCATTATGTTGCCCAGACTGATGCTTTTTAAATTTTTTGTTGAAAGCTGGACAGTTGGAAACAGGCAGGTCATTTGAAGTTAATTATGTGGTAATGCTGTAAATCAGATTCTCCCTCTTCCCCAGGGTTTGCTGTGGGTTTTTACTGCTGCTATTGGTAGTGTTTTTGTTTAATACTATTTTGATTATTAAATGCCAATGGTCAGCCTGAGGAGCAAACTTAAGGTTTTTCAGGTCTTTTTTGAACCTGCACCTTTCTCTAGGTAAACACAATCATTCTATATGCAGTTGTTTTTGAATGTCTTAGTCTTTAATGTCTGACTTCCAAAGGGGGAAAATAAAAAAACAAAGGGAGTCTTTAAAAAAGGGAAATCTGGAAGTCCTATAGCCAGAAGGGGAGGGACTTGCAACAATGGGGCAGGTGTAACAACAATGGAAGCATTTTTCTTTGTCTGTACCTCTGTGATCAGTAGCAGCTGTCAGTAATCAGAATACAGTTCCCCAATATTTAGAGGATAAGGTGGTTTTTTGTTTTGTTTTTTTTGTTGTTGTTACTGTTGTTTCCCCCCTACTCTGGTTCCTATAAGCTATGTGCAAGTTGTTCCAGGAACTCAAGCACAGTTTTATGCCACAGCACTGGGAGTGGGGTATGGGTATTTGCTATTGTGCTAAAATCTGGAATGAACAAAATAAACCTCAATTTACTATCCAACTCTTCCCCTGGAAGTTGAAAGCTTTCAGTAGACTCCAGAGTTACAAAATAATTATACCAGGCACGTTCTGTCAGTGTAATTGTTGTCTAGGAGGGGAAACAGATTCATGGTTCATCCTACTCCACTGTATTTCTGGAATCCTCCCCTCTTTTTCACTGACTTTTATTGTCCCCTGGGAATCATAAAGCTGGGTTTATAGGGGGTGGAGGATGAGGGAGATGGAGAAGTGGTGTTATGATGGAAGTAGTAATGACTGAGACAGCGAGAATCTGGAGGCTCAAAAGTTGCCTAGAGATTCTAGACTGGGTGAGAGATGTTTCAACTGTTTTACTCTAGGGCATTAGGGACACATATCATGAGGAATAAGATGGAGGGTAGTAGAGGCACTTTAACTTTGTCTTAGTTGATAACATTTATCAAAGATTACTATGCACACCCGTATGGAAACAAACTTGAGAGCCTAAATGAAACGGAGGATTTTCTGACATCACACAACTTTCCAAGGTTGAAAGAAGAAGAAATTGAGACCCTAAATAGACCAATAACAACCCAGGAAATTGATTCCATCATAAGGAAACTAAAAAAAAAAAAAGAAAAAAGAAAAAAAAAAACCCTGGACTAGATGGCTTTCCAGTGGAATTCTACAAAATGTACAAGAAGGAGCTGATACCAATTCTATTGACAGTATTCCAGGCAATCAAGAAAGACAGTACTGTCCCCAAATCATTTTATGATACTAACATCATACTGCTACCCAAACCAGGTAAGGATCCAACAAAGAAAGAGAACTACAGGCCAATATCCCTGATGAACATAGATGCAGAAACTCTCAACAAGATTCTAGCAAAATTGGATCCAACAACACATCTCAAAAGTTATCCACCATGACCAAGAAGGATTCATCTCCAAGATGAATCAACATCTGCAAGACCAAAAATGTTGTTCAATACATCAACAGATATTTTAAAAACCCCACATGATCATATCATTAGATGCAGAGAAAGCTTTTGACTAAATCCAGCATACTTTCTTGATTAAAAACCCTTGAACAAAACCTAGGCATAGAGGGAACATATCTCAAAATAATAAGAGCCATCTACAATAAACCTATAGCCAACATATTGCTAAATAGACAGAAATTGGAAGCATTTCCCCGGAAAACTGGAACAAGACAAGGCTGCCCACTCTCAACCCTTCTGTTCAACATAGTATTGGAAGTCCTAGCCACAGCAATCAGACAAGAGAAGGATATCAGGGATATCTAAATAGGAAAAGAGGAAGTTATCCTTCTTTGCTGATGATATAATCCTAAACCTTGGAAACCCAAGAGAATCTGTCAAAATTTTCTTTTACTGGCTGTGGCTCAGCACTTTGGGAGGCTGAGGTGAGTAGATTGTCTGAGCCCGCAGGTTTGAGACCAGCCCAGGCAACATGGTGAGACTTTGTCTCTACAATAAATAAAAAATTAGCTGGGTATGGTAGTGTGCCTGTAGTTCCAGCTACTTGGAAGGCTAAGGCGGAAGGATCGCTGGAGCCCAGCAGGTCGACTCTGGGGTGGCCATGAGTGTGCCACTGCACTCCAGCCTGAGTGACAGAGTGAGACTTCAACTAAAAAAAAAAAAAAATTTCCTTACACTGATAAAGGACTTCGGCAAAGTCTCAGGGTACAAAATCAATGTGCAAAAGACAGTCGCATTTTTATACACCAACAACAAACAGGAAGAGAACCAAATAAAAAGCACAATTTCATTCACAATAACCACACAAAAAATGAAATAACTTGGCATCTTCCTAACCAGAGAAGTCAAAGATCTTTACAATGAAAACTACAAAACACTGCTCAAAGAAATCAAAGAAGACACATACAGATGGAAAAATATTCCATACTCATGAATCAGAAGAATCAATGTTGTTGAGATGAACATTCTACCCAAGGCAATCTGCAGATTCAAAATAATATCCATTAAATTACCAACATCATTCTTCTCAAACCTGCAGACAATACGGAAATTCATACAAAAACATAAACAACCACAAACAGCCAACACAATCCTCAGCAAAAGAAATAAAGTGGGAGCTATCACACTTCCAGACTTCAAACTTAATTGTAAGGCTATGATTATCAAACCAGCCTGATATTGGTACAAGAACAGGTATATAGACCAATGGAGCAAGACAGAGATTCTAGAAGCAAAGCCTCAATTTCTCAATCAACTCATCTTTGACAAAGCCTCCACCAACAAACACTGGGGAGTGGAGAACCTATGCAGTAATGGTGCTGGGAAAACTGGTTGGCCACATGCAGAAGAACAAAACAGGACCCCTACCTATCACCATACACAAAAATCCACTCTAAATGGATCAAAGACCTAAACAGAAAACCTCAAACTATAAGAATCTTAGAAAATGCAGGAGATACCCTTACAGAAATTAATAGGCAACCAATTCCTTATCAATTCTCCAAAAGCGAATGTCATAAAAGATGATAGACAAGTGGGACCTCATCAAACTGAAAAGCTTCTGCAAAGCAAAATAAACCATTAAGAGAATGGGGAGTCAGTTACAGAATGGGAAAAAAATATTTGCCAACTGTGTATCTGACAAAGGCCTAACATTCAGGATCTACATTAACTCAAATATCCCAAGGGGAAACAAACAAACAAACAAACAAACAAAACCCAAAACAAAAAAACCCCCCAAAACCCAGCCCCATTAAAAAATAGGCAAAAAATATGAATAGACACTTCTCAAAAGAAACATATGAGCAACCAACAGATACATGAAAAAATGCTCAACCTCACTAATCATCAAAGAAATGCAAATCAAAACCACACTGAAATACTGCCTAACTCCAGTCAGGATGGTCGTCATTAATAACTCAAAAAACAACAGATGCCAGTAAGGATGCAGAGAAAAAGGAATGCCACTACACTGTTGGTGGGAGTGTAAACTAGTATGTGGAAAACAGTGTGGCAATTTCTAAAAGATCTAAATATCGACCTACCATCCGACCCAGTAATCCCCCTCTGGTAATAAATCCAGAGGAACTCAGATCATTCTACAAAAGATATACCTGTGCATGCATGTTTATTGCAGTACTATTTACAAAAGCAAAAACATGTAACTAACCATGCTGCCCATCAAAAGTGAACTGAATAAAAAAATGTGATACATATACATGATAGAATATTACACAGCCATAAAGAAGGACAAAATTATGAACTTCACAGTAACTTGGATAGATTTAGAGTCTATAATATTCAGTGATCTATCTCAGAAACAAAGAACTAAGTACCACATTCTCACTCATAAGTAGACTCTGAACATTTATCATAATACTACATGAGAGGGATTGGCCGTAGAGGGTCACTGCCAGGGGAGGGAGAGGGGAGGACATAACATTAACAAGGGTATCTGGTCCCAAACCAGGCAAAGTGAGGACCAAAGGAGGCCCAAACTTCACCTGTATAATGACCACATATGTACACCCCATATCTTAAAAAAATTCATTATAAAATAAGTTGTGTTTTTTGGGGAAGCAAATGTCTAAATATATATGAAAATATTTATTTTTATTTTGCAAATAAATAGTTTTAGCATTTCCCAGGAGGAAATATTCTCTAAGATTGGAAATGAACTATTATTATTTTTGCCATAAGTTGGGGTTTGAGTGGTCACATACTGTGTGCTTCTCTTGGGTAAGTGCCTTTATAAAGTTTTGATGCCTACCCTAGAACATAAGGGAGCTGCTTTCTCTTCATACCTGGTTTTCAAGATACCCTGCATGTATAAAGTATACCTGCAATCCATTCTCTACAGGTTGCATTGTCGAATCCTCAAAAGTTCAGTTCGCCCCAGCAGACGAGAGTTGTCAGACTTTGTATATTAATGATAATAATCTTTAATTCAGTGAAGCTTTTGTTGCCTCCTCAGCCTCTTTGCAATCCATAAAAGGGCATTTTGTGTCACTAAAACTCTTGGGGGAGTTAAAAACTCAGCTTTCTTGGAATGGCATCACTATTCCTGAAATACCCATTTTCTCTTCTTTCCATCTTATTTTCTCTCCCCCCCGCCCCCAACCCCTAGACTCAATGAGCACTAGCTTTAAGGAATCTCTTCATTCTAAGCTTATTTTCTCTTCGGAGATTTTTCTCAAACTAGTTTCAACTTTTCCTCATATTTTAAAGATGCTGTATAAATGTGCTCATGTTCATCGAGGTTCTAGTCATACTAGGGTATTTATAGAATGGTAACTGGGAGATCAGGCAAATGGCTTGTGCCTCATATTTATTCTGACCGTACCCCTGGATAATTCAGCATAATCATGCTTCCTATGTCTTAGGAAGAGAAATGGAGGAGCAAATGTGTGAGCATCTCCCTTGTTCATTAAGGTACCCAAGTGCATTTTCTAAAATATAAGGGGGATAATTAAGTTTGTTATTTTGGCTGGGGCTTTGGCCTTCTTCTCAACTGAATTAAATGATAAAGTTGTTGATCTCACGTAAGAAGTCCAGATGTAGATGACTTCACACTAATTTGTTAGGAATCATTTCTATATTTCTGCTCTTATAGTTTTTGTCTTGGGCTGACTTGCCTCATTGCTCCAACAAGGCTGCAGCAGCAATAGTTGTTCATATTCTCACTGCAACACCCAGAGGTGGAAAAAGAAACCAACTTTTAAGATTAAGGAAGGCCTTTCCCAGAAGTCCCTTGGCAAATTCTCTTTATGTCTCTTTTGCCAGATTTACATCAGATATCCATACTTGAATCGATCAGCAGCAAAGGGAATGTGAGCACTGCTGCCGACAGATTTACTAGGACATCCTTCTGGATCACAAAGGAAAAGAATAGATACCTGAACAAAATGTGGGGTTTTGCTAGCAGGGAAAAGGGTATGAAGTGATGAATTGCTACTTTAAAGATTAAAATGAACCCTCAGTAATGTTGTTAAAGGTAGTCACCTGAAATACTCTGAAGAATGATAGCAGCATTAAAATGATTTTCAAAAGAATAACAATATAATCATGCCCCTCTAATTTCATTTTTGCAAATTTTTCCTAGTTTTTATCCACTTGTACACACACTTTTACACAGTTGAAATCTTAATTTTATAGTCTATTTTTTGCCATGCAAGTTAATTGTAAATAATACTTGTATACATTTTACATTATTGCTACCATCTTTAATGAATAAATTTTATTTTATTCAGTTGATGTAAATTTTATTCTATTTTTTGAGTCAGAGTCTCACTCTGTCGCCAAGGTTGGAGAGTAGTGGCATGATAACGATGATCACAGCTCACTGCAGTCTCAATCTCCTGGACTCAGGTGATCCTTCCACCTCAGCACCCCAAGTAGCTGGGATTACAGGTATGCTCCACTATGCTTGGCTAATTTTTTGCAAAGACAAGGTTTTGCTATGTTTCCCAGACTGGTCTCAGACTTCTGGGCTCAAGCAATCTGTCTGCCTCAGCTTCCAAAAATGCAGGGATTACAGGTATAAACCACCGTGCCTGGCCTGATGCAAATCTTAATCCCGCCTCCATCATTTGATCCTTTTACTCTGTCTAATATCACTGCAATAAACTTTTAAAGTGGGTATTTATATTAAGCACATATCAAGAGTAAGATTATTACCAACACATTAGGAAAAGCAATAACAAGTGGCTGAAAGATCATAAGACACGGAGACTAGGGTTTTGTCTTAAACTCTTCTATATCCTTGCTGTGTACCCTGGTTTTAAGCCTTTAGAGCCTGTTTTTCCTTACTTGGAAAAGACGGAAGTGGAATAAATAAATTCTGTGATAATTTCTAGCTCCAATTGTCCTTGATTTTATGAATTCTAAGATCTCTTGAAAAACTTCGGTGTTTGAGTCTTAGGCTAGGATATCGACTCAATAAAGGCATGAAAATCGGTGGCCACATTATCCCTGTAGAAAACTTGTGTTTAACCAGCCCATTTTTATGTAAAGTAAATGCAAATACTTTTTAGATAGAGCATGCACTATCCATTTTGGTCACAGTTTTCTCCATTCCTGTTGTTTTACATTAGGATACTTCATACTCTTATGGTACCTGTCTTGTCCCTAAAAGGTTTTGAGATTGCAACCCCCGGAAAGTGACACTGTGACAATTGAATGAATCACCCACCTGAACCTAGCACCTAGGTTTCCATGGAAGTCTTCCTTCGAAGTATTGTTGAAAGGAAGCCTTATTTGTTCGCAATATCTAGTGATGGTTTCCATGTTCTGCACATAAACACCTTGTCAGGCATCAGAGACAGGTTGGAAAGGATGATTGATGGCAGTGGGCTTGTGAAATCACACCTGCTGTCACAGCAGATGGGGAAAAAAGCCGGAGTAACCTGTGGAATGGCTGATTCTTTTTGAAAATTCACTCATAAAAACATAATTTTAGCTCTTTTACATACTTTAGAAAGAGCCAGTACCACAGACCAAACTCTAGGGGAGCAACTACTATATGAGTTTTCAGGAGTGTGATTTCAATAAAATAGCAAAAAGCCTTCACCAACCAGGTGAACTGGTATTTGAGCACTGGGGTGGTGAAGCAGCTATTTCTTTGCCAAGCAAAAATATGCCACTCAAGCTGCAATTGCTGGCTGGCTGCCCACTGGGCCTATAAGCCTGTCCTCTGAATGCTGTCCCAATCCATGCATAGCTATTGCCTTTGGAGCACAGAATGCATCCTAAAAAGGAAACAAGGAGATGAAATAGATTTTGTACAGAGCAAACCAATGAATGGGCAGTGGGAAACATGGGCTTACACCATCTGGGAATCCACGTGGACCTAAGGAAGTGCTCTGAGGTCTGTTTTGACCTCATTCCATTGTTGGCTCTGTTTGTACAACTTACTAGTATATTATACTCATTTCACCTAACATGCATTATAATTTTATTCAACTACTAGTTACTGAGTATCCACTATGTTCACTGCACTGCTTTATGGGAGGTACAAAGAAGCATGTTTGGGAGGGTAGAACATGCACAGTGCTAAGCTAAAAAGAAAGGGAAGAATTTAATAGGATGAAGCAACAGGCTATCAGAGAGACAAGGCCTCAAGGTAGGATATGATCAAATCAAATGAACCCTTCAAACAGTGGAAGCTGTGTGTGTGCAAGAGGGAAAGGTACAGCATCTGAGCAGAAAAGGAAGGCTTTTCAGAAAAGCTAGGAATTAACTTGGGCCTCACAGTACACGGGAATTAGGTTCAAGCTAGGGCATGGTATGAGAGTAGTTTTACCTACCAGATCCCAAAGTCTCAAGCAGTTCAATTACTAGTTTATTCATTTGTTCAACAAATACTTATTGAGAACAGGTTTTGTGTCAGGCCTAGATAGTGCAGTGAATAAACATGAGAGATAGATCCTTGCTCTGACTGAGGGAGATGGAGAATGAAACCAACTAACAAGAGAATGGTGATAATTATGCAGACAGGTAGAAATGGAGGATGTGACAGTGAATGGGTGACTATGGTAGACTTGCTGCTTTCTTTGCTTCTCTGAAGAGGTGATGGCTAAGCTCATATCTGAATGACAAGAAGCAGCCAGCCATGCAAAGGCCAGAGGGAAGAGCATTCTCAGCAGAAGGAACAGCTGGTACAGAAGCCCTGAGATGGGAAGACGATTGGCACATTTGAAAAGACCAGTGTCACAGGGTGTAGTGGATGGCAGGAGAGGTGGAACAAGGTGAGGCTGGGGAGAGAATACACCAGATGGTGTAGGAGGTTGCATTTTATTTTAAGTGGGATGAAAGCCCTTTGAAGGCTTAAGCAGAGAAATGATATATTTTTTTTTTTTTGGCTTTTTTTTTGAGTTGGAGTCTCATGCCATCTCCTAGGCTGGAGTGCAGTGGCAAGCTCATAGCCATCCCAGCGTCAACCCATGAGGCTCCAGCGATCCTTCCCCTCAGGCTTCCAGGTAGCTGGAACTACAGGTGTACACTACCATGCCCGGCTAACTTTTTGATTTATTGTAGAGATGAGGTCTCTTCAAGTTGCCCAGACTAGTCTCAAACCCATGGGCTCAGGCAATCCTCTCAAAGTACTTGGCCTCCCAAAGTACTAGGATTACAGGCTTGAACCACTGTGCCCAGCCAGAAATAATATATTTGATATGCACATCCTTCTTCCTGCTATATGGAAATGGGGAGAGGAACCAGTGAAGAGGCTATTGTAATAATCAGAAGCAAGTTGCTGGTTCCTTGGACTCTAGTAGTAGCACTGGAGATGGGGGAGAAGGAACTACAGCTGAGTTATATTTTGGATATGAAGTGGACAGGACTTATTGATGGATGGGGTGGGGGGCGTGAAAAAAAGAGTTGTCAAAATTGTGACAGAATTGGACTCAGTTATTAAGAGTGTTTTGATTGCTCTGAAATGTTTAGGGAGGTTCTATCAAAGCATTGAGATAGTCAAATAAAAAATAAGCATGTTGTGGAAATAAATGAAGACCAACCAAATGAGAAAAGCAAAGGCTATTAATTCTGAGCTTGCTATAACAAGGAAGTGCGTTTTGGCAGAAGTTTAAAGGCAGGCAGAGGAGGGTGAAAGCTTTATGGTGGAAAAAAAAAGGGAAGGCATCAGGTATGCCTGGAGGGTGGCATGGCAAAGCTGTGAGCAGGCTAACTAAAAGCAGTGTCCTGTGAGGTTGGTGAGGGGTGCATATTTTGCTTTTTGTGACTGACCATGAGTTGAAAGCAGGGACAAAAATTAGGAAAACTGTCAGTTATTAATGAGTCTTGGTCTTTTGTGGATGACTTATGTAAGTTATTGTTTAGCTTCATAGGTTGTCGCTGAAGATAGCAATCGGACATCCTGCCACGTCTGATTTACAGCAGGCTGGTTTCCTGGGTTTTTTATTATAGATATGGGATTGGTTTCCTGGGTAGATTGCCGTAGGCTGTGTCAATGTTCTATTTTTACATATGGGCTGACCAGTGTCTGTCTCTGTAGCTTCTTAATGTGTGATAATGCTTGTTTTTATTTTTGAAGTAGGTTATACTTTTTTTTTTGAGTTGGGGTCTCAATGTGTTGCCTAGGCCAGAGAGTAATGGTATGTTCACAGTGATCATGGCTCATGGGAACCTCAACCTCCTGGGCTTAGGCGATCCTTCCACCTACAGGTGCGCGTCACCATGCCTGGCTAACTTTTTGATGTTTTGTAATGATGAGGTTTCACTATGTTGCCCAGGCTCGAGCCTAGTCTCGAGTTCCTGGGCTCAAGCAATCCACCCACCTTGGCCTCCCAAAGTGCTGGGATTATAGGTGTAAGCCACTGCACTCACCTCTATTTTTTTCCTTTCAGTTCCTGCAAATCCATTTCTCTTCATTTCTTCATTATTCTTTGTCTTTTCCTCTGCTCCTACATCAGTTTTTCATTGGTGATTACACTTTCCTTCAATAGCTCATAAAATGCTTACCTCTTCTGGGTGACTATTTTATGACAGAGAGTAGTTGAGCTTCCAATCCTAAGACCTAGGGCTGCCTAATAATATTTTATGCCCACCTATTCCACTTGTCAACAGAACATTCTCTAGGATTCAAAGTCGTGTTTACCAGTTGATGCTGATGCGCAAACTTTGTTACCAATTGAAGACAAGATAAACAGAAATTGAGAGTAAACATTCAAAAACATTTGCATCAATTTGACAAAATAATTTTATATTTGTTGAACTTAGTACTTAAAGTTTAGGCTTATATACCTTTTTAAAAAAATCTTATCTCATTATTCATGTATGTGGACTCAAAATTTTAAAAAAAACCACCTAGAGTTTCAGAACATAAAGTTTGAGAAGTACTTTGCCAGATTTCTAGAAGTAGCCAGCTCTAGAACAACTGGAATGAGATGAGAAATAAAGAGGCAAGCAAATGGTTAATGTTCACTCATGGGGTCAGAGACAGTGGCCGGCTTGACTTAGGAAGGGCTGCTTTTCCAACTTGGATGGCTCCCTCTTCCTACCTCTCAGAGGGGTTCCTGCGTTTACTGGGGTTATATTGTACTTCTATTTCACCAGCTCTGCAGACAGAGCATCCCTACTGCATATGAAAGCCTCTTATGGATGGGGGGGGTGTGAGTGAGGAGAGGAGGAACACACCTTCCTTACATTTTAACCAGATTTTTTTCTCAAACGTTCTCACCTTCTCTTCTTGGGGTTTATGTGTGTCTAATAATGGGACTTGGATTCCTTCATACAATAAAGACGGAGAGGAATGGAATAACAAAGTCTAAAAAATAATTACCTTAAATTTCACTTTTTTAAAAAAAGTATAATACTGGGCTCAGTGGCTCAGCCTGTAATCCCACGCCTTTGGGAGGCTGAGGTGAGTGGATTGCCTGAGCCTGCAGGTTCGAGACCCGCCTGGGCAGCGAGACCTCATCTCTACAATAAATCAAAAAATCAGCCGGGCGTGGTAGCGCATGCCTGTAGTTCCGGCTACTTGGAAGGCTGAGGCGGAAGGATCGCCGGAGCCCAGCAGGTCGAGGCTGCGGTGGCCGGCAGCGGCCACTGCACTCCAGTCTGGGCGACAGAGTGAGACTCCAACTCAAAAAAAAAAAAAAAAAAAGTATAGATGAGCAACTTCTATCCCTGCTCTTGCCTCAGGGGCTGAGGTAGTGTAAACTAAATGCTATCCCGAATATCAAAATGGTACAATGTGATTTTTGCAGTCTCCCTGAGTCAGTGTTTTAGATTGAGTTTCCTCATTCTTTTTCCATCCAGCTGGTGGTTTTTCTGTCTAGTTGTGTTTGAAAAGGCCACTATTGCAGGCCCCTTTGCATCCTGAATCCATTAAACTTTCTGTCCTCACATCTCTAAGGATGTGTTGGGAACGGTGGCTTTTCTGATCTTTCAAAATCACAGTACATTCTGTCATCAGCTTTTCATGTGGTGAACCTGAACTCACTACCTGCCTTTCTCTGTTACTCTGAAGGCAAGTGTGCTACCTGGTCTTGCATTCCTTTCTACCATTGCCTCTTTCCATAGGAAAGACTGACATAGTCTTGAAGCGTATGGCAAGTTCTCTTTTTTTCTTTTTGTAATCACTTAGGTAAAACGAAGTCTCTTCTTGCTTTCAAGTCATTTATCACTAGTGCTCAGAGAAAATTCTGCTTTTCATAGTCATCAACAGTGAAGGAGGAACAACTTTCTCAAGACTTAGGGGAAGCTTGTCTGCGTTCAATTCTCAGAAAATTCCCTAGGCAGGTATCTCCAATCAGCTCTAATCTACTCATCAGTGATTTTCCTTCAAAAGGAACCACTTGAGGCTGAGCCAGAGACTTGTCAAGTGTCTTAGGCCTTGTGGGGAACAGAAAGGAATAGAATAAAGGTGGATGAACAGGGAGAGCTTTGGAAGAGCTGATAAATCCACTTATAAACCCCTTTCTGGAGGTAAAGTACCTGAATTCTAAGAGGGAGAGTGTCATTTACTATAAAATATTTTTGTTTTATTTTTGTCTTATTTGCAATAAGTGGGAGATACTTTCAAAAATCTCTGTAAAATGAAGGCTAGGTTGTGCCAAGCTGACATTGTACTGATCCATCACGCATGTCCAAGGATGAAGACACCCTGGCAAAAGGGTGAACGTCGAAATGAGAAAATGTTAAATGTCTGAAATCACATAGTTATAAAATGTATAAAATTATGAAAACATTTCAATTATTCATAATGTAGCTAAGCAAAGTAACTAAATTCCATAGCAGTCTTTGTTTTCCATGTAATAACCAAGACAGGCAAATAGACACAATAAGTCATAAATGGGCTTTTAAAATGTATTGCCCTTGTGGGTGAAAATCTAGATAGCTTTATTTTCAGGTTTGGAATTAATTCAAAGTGGAGAGGGGTAGTCAGTATATCACAATGTTAGATAGTGAATTAGGATTCAAAAGGGTTGAATATAAAGCATTTATATTTATAATACTATAAAATACTTAAAAATGATCAAGTGTCTTATTCACATATAAAATATTAATTAATGGAAATAGAAACTGGGGAGATACGACTTGACAATATTTATGGGACTAAGATTTGGGGGTAATGGTTGATTGGACCATAAGCTTAAAAAGACTTAGCAGTAGGGTTAAAATAGAGGAAACATCCACAAAACTTTAAAGCTGTGCAGCTTTTGGCTGTATAAACAGAAATATACAAAACGAGGGAGGGACTATTCCCTTTGTACTCTAGACTGTCCAGGTAACCTTTGGGATGTTGTCATGCAACAAGATCACATTTTGAGCAGGACAGCTGTGTTGGTGGAGGGGATGGTATCCACAACATGGGACAAATGCGATGACTCTTATGCAATGTATACATCACACTCTAACTTAGAGGGTTTTAAAAAAATATTTTTTGAGGTAAATTGCACAAGCTATAAACTGCACATATTTAAAGTATGCAATTGATAAGTTATTTTTTCTTTGTTTCTTTTTAAACATGTGTGGTACAAGTCAGGATTAGGTACATAAGTGGTCTACTTGCAGGTGAAGTTTGGGTCTCCCACTGGTCCTCACTTCACTTCGCTTTGAATCAGGTACTCCGTGATGATATGTGTCTGCCCTTCCTCCCTTCCTCTCCTGGCAGTGTGCCCCTACTGCAGATCCCTCTCTTGTAGTATTGTGATAAGTTCAGGACCTGCTTATGAGTGAGAAGATGTAGTATTCAGTTCTTTGTTTCTGTGATAGATCACTAAGTATGATAGGCTCTAAATCCATCCACGTTGCTGTGAAGTCCATAATTTTGTCCTCCTTTATGGCAATGTGATAAGTTTTGAAACAAGTGTGTGCATACTTGAAAACATCACTACAATCAAGATAGAGAACATATTCACCAAAAGTTTCCTTGTGCCCATTGGTAATCCCTCCTCACTACCTCTTTCTGAATTTCCTCCTCATCCCCAAGCAACCACTATATGCTTTCTGTTACTATGAATTTCCATGGTTAATAGTTTTATTTAAAGAGACTCATATGCTATGTACTCTTTTTTTTTTTTTTTTGTCTTTCAGGCTAGCCATTTGTATCAATAGTTCACTTCTTTTGACTACTAAGTAGTATTCCATTATTTATCCATTTCTAGTTTTTGGTTATTACAAATAAAGACATACATATGTTTTTATATGACTCTATGCCTCCTTTTTTGTGAATAAATGCCTAGGAGAGGAATGGCTGGGTCATGTGATAGGTATAAAATAGTACCATGCTGTTTTCTAAAGTGGTTGTACTATTTTACATTCCTAACAACAGCACACAAAAATTCCAGTTCCACGTCCTTGCTGATCCTTGTATGGCTGACACTTGTATGGCGAGGTTTTAAAATTTTAGTCATACTAGTAGTTACAATGTGATATAACTTGTGTTTCTCTAATGGCTAATGATGTTGGGCCTCTTTTCTTGTGCTTATTTGTCATCCACATATCTTTGTGTTGGTAAAGCATCTATTCAAATCCTTTTCCACTTTATATTGGGTATTTTTTTAAATTATTGAGTTTTAAGAGTCCATTATACATTCTAAATACAAGTCTTTTATCTAATATATGCTTTGCAAATATATTCTTTCTTGTATATGTCTGTCTTTTATTTACGTAATAGTATCTTTTATTTTATTTTGTAGAGACAGTGTCTCATATTGTTGCCTAGACTGGAGTGCAGGGATACAATCATAGCTCACTATAGCCCTGAACTCTTGGGCTCAAGCAATCCTCCTGCCTCAGCCTCCCAAATAACTAGAACTACAGGCGCACCGACTAATTTTTTCAAATGTTTTTGTAGAGATGGGTTCTGGCTATCTTGCCCATGCTGGACTCAAACTCCTGGCCTCAAGCAATCCTCCTACTTTGGCCTTCCATAGTGCTGGGATTACAAGTGTGAGCAACTGCAACCGGCCAATAGTGTCTTTTAAAGAGCATAAGTTTTACATTTTGAGGAAGCAAAATTTACTAATATTCTTTGTAATGAGTTGTGTTTTGGTGTCATATAAGAAATCTTTGCCTAACCCAAGGTCACAAGAATTTTTTTCTTTTATTCCAGAAATTTCATATTATTAGGTTTTACACTTATGTCTATAATCCATTTTGAGTTCATTTTTGTTTATGGTACAGACATAGATTGAAAGTCATAGTTTTGCACAAGGATTTTTATGGTTTTTACCACCTTTTGTTGACAAAGCTATTCTTTGCCATTGAATTGTTTCTGCAACTTTGTTGAAAATGAGTATCCCTACCTGTATAAGTGTGTTTCTAGACTCTTCTTTTCTTCCATTGATATACAAGGGGAACCCCCCCCAAAAAAAACCAAGAATTATTTCTTGGAGGGTGGGCCCCTTGCACTACAGGCTTCCTCTTCTAGGTAAGTGTCCTAGGAACTCATTGGTATCTGTACACAGCTAGCGTCGTGAGAGGCTGCGTTTGGCTTCAGGGAATTTTTTTTTTTTTGGAGATTCTTTCAATGCTTTTGTCCATTTCTTGATGGGTGATTTACAAGCATACCTGCCCACACTGTGCTGAGTTTTCAGCAGTTTTTGATCAAAAACGGCATGAACCATGTGCCCCACCCTCCCTATTCACCTAATCAATATTGGAACAAACCTGAGATAAAAATAAGTCTTAATGTAACAATTGACTAGTAGGCCTAAAATTAAACAGTCCAAATTATAACATAAAATCAGAAGATACATAAAAATGTGTTCAAAGAGAAGGCATATATATTATGAATTGATTGTTAAGAGCCTGGAAGTACAAAGTATGCTATTGATGAGAAGAAGGTAAAATAATTAACAATAGTAGCAAAAACGAAGAAATACAGTCAGATATTTAGAGAAAACTATAAGTGTGTATAAAAATTTCATGTTATAAAAGTTGATGGAAGTAAAAAAGCATTGTTTTCTGAAATAATGAAAGGAAAATTTCAGATATTTCAGAAAGATGAAGAGGACAAACCAATGTTGGTATTCATATATACTTTCTTTAGGCTTGTTATAATTACTAGATTTAATCATATTCCTGTGATGCATTTAGTTTTTCCCCTTAAACTTGAAACTAATTTGCCTTTTTTATAGGCTATTTTTTCTTTCAGAGCAGCCTGTTCCTATTTATTTCTTTCAAAGCTTCAAACTTAGTACTTTTTTTAAAATAAAAAATATTTTTGTTGCTGTTTAGTCTTAGTGGTATCTTCAGATGCTTAAAGACAGTTGATGAAGTATTACTTCTTGGAAACTTAATTATGTTCATGAAGAAGCACATGTTGAAAATCTCTCACACGATCACTTAAACTTCTTAATGATTTTCTTAAAATTTTGCTTAACTTCAAAGACAAATTTTTGGATGGAATGATTCTTGTTTTGAAGAAATAATTTTCTGAAGTTCAGTGATGCCTTGTATTTTCTTTTAGTTTGTTTTTCCTGTCAGATTCAAATAAAATTATGTCTCATAGCTCTATTTAAAAAGAAAAAAGAAATATGTATTGACTGTCTCTGTGTTGGGTGAAAATGTTTTCATTCATTTTACTTCCTTCCCATCTCCATTAAGGTTATTAGTGAAATCTTAGATAATTAGTAAAATCTGAGGTTTTATATACACATTATTTTTCTTATTATTTACCTTCTTTCTGACTAAAGGGTTACCTTTGGCATTATTTTTACTTTTTAAAAAAAGTGAGGCCGGGCTTGGTGGCTCAGCCTGTAATCCCAGCACTTTGGGAGGCTGAGGCTAATGGATTGCCTGAACCCGCGGGTTCGAGACCCGCCTGGGCAACTTAGTGAAACCTCATCTCTACAATAAATCAAAAAATTAGCCGAGTGTAGTAGTGCACGGCTGTAGTTCTGGCTACTCGGAAGGCTGAGATGGAAGGATCACCAGAGCCCAGCAGGTCGACGCTGGGGTGGCCATGAATGTGCTACTGAACTCTAGCCCAGGCCACTGAGTGAGACTCCAACTCAAAAAAAAAAAAAAAAAAATGAATAGCAATTATTTTTTATTTCAAAGTTTTGTAGGTAGTTTTCCCTGTGAAGCAGACAGTGAGATGCATCACAGTTCAAATTGTCCCTCTGCCCAATCCTGCTTTTCCAGGACTCTTCTCATTCTTAGGTAAGATTTCTCAAGTCTCTTCGTGTGGTCCTGGTGTGCCATCCAAACTCCCTACAAATGTCACCATCTTTTGTGTTTCCTTCAATTTCAGTGTTTTTGAGTTTGTCTTTTGGTTTTCTACAATGTTCAATCAGCTATCCATTTATTTTTTACTGTTTTAATTCTCACAATGATGATGTGCTTATTTTAATTCTCCATGAAATCTTTCTCCTTTTGTATTGCTTTCGCTTTATCATTTTTGGCTTTAGTTTCATAAATATAATGTCCGTTCTTGAGAATCACAAAAGCTGGGCATGGCGGTTTATGCCTGTAATCCCAGCACTTTGGAAGGTAGAGGCAGGAGGAATCCCTGAGACCAGGGGTTCGAGGCAAGCCTGGGCAACTTTGTGAGACCACATCTTTACAATTAAAAAAAAAAAATTAGCCAGGCATGGTGGCAGGCATCTGTAGTTCCAGGTGCTTGGAAGACTGAGGCGGAGAAATCACCTGAGCCCAGCAGGCTGAAGGTGTGGTGGCTGTGAGCATGCCACTGCACTCCAGCCTGGGCGACAGAGCGAGACTCCAACTCAAAAACAAACAAACAAACGCAAAAAATTTGGGGGGGGTGGATTTCTTCTTCAAAGAAGACAATTTTTTTCTCTATTGGATTGATCACCTTCCTTGGATTATTTATGTATTTTTTAGAATGACATTTTAATTAATCAATTGGCTTTTCAGCTGTATGTATTACATCTTAGTGGTTTCTATAGGCGTTACAATGTATATCTGTATGTTTTCATTGTCTAGTTTGAGTTAACATTGTCTTACCTTACATGAAATGTAGAATTTTTTTAACTACATAGGTTTATTTATTCTCATTCCTATCCTTTATGCTATAGTTGTTATACATACTACATTTACATACATTATAAAACCTAACAAAATTTACTGTTTTTGCTTTATGCAGTTTTATATATTCTAAAGAAATTAAGAGGAATAAATAGTCCTATATAGTTACTGAATATTTACCATATCTGATTCTCTTCAATCATTCCTGAAGATTTGGTTCTTCACCTAGAAGAACTTCCTTTTAATTTCTTGTAGTGGACATCTGCTGACAACGAGTTATTTAAAATATTTTAATTTTTTCTTCTTTCTTGAAGAATATTTTTGCTCTCTATATAATCCTGGGTTGATAGTTTTCTTTCAACACTTTAAAATAATTCTCTCTTTATCTTTTACATTCAGTGGTTTGATATGATTCTGCTAGGCACAACTTTCTTTATATTTATTCTGCCTATATGGTTGAGTTGCCTAAAGTTGAATCTGTAAATTGTTTTTCACTAAAAGTAGGAAAATTTTGGCCATTTTTTCCCAAATATTTTTATGCCCTATTTTTACAATTCTCTTCTTTAAGGGTTCCAATTAAATGTATATTAGTCCATTTGATATTGTCCCATGGGTCTCTGAATCTGTTGTTTTTTCTTCTCCCAATTATTTCTCTCTTATTTATCCAGATTGTTTAATTTATATTCACCTACCTTCAAGTTAAAGGATTGTTTCATTTGTCATCTCAATTCCATTAATTTCAAATTTTTAAAATGTTTACTTTTTGAACTCTTGAATTTACATTTGGCTTTAAAAATATATTTTCTGCTTCTCTGCTCAGATTTTCTATTGTTTCATTCATTGCAAGCATATTTTTCTTTATTTCATCAAGTATAGTTATAATAGTTGCTAATCTAACGTTTAGATCATCTTGGAGTTGGTCTCCATTGATTTTTTTTTCTCTTGAGAATAATTCACATTTTTCTCATTCTTTGCACATTTACCAATTTGGCATTTATTCTGGACACTGTGATTGGTGAATGTGGATTCTGTCATATTCTTCCAAACATTTATTTCACTGGAGTTGTTTTATTAGGCAACTGACCTGATTGTCTCCAAGATTCAAACTTTGTTTACTTAGCAACTCAAATCTCAGTTCATTTATTTTATTTTATCTTATTTTATCTTATCTTATTTTATTTTTTTTTGAGTTGGAGTCTCACTGTCGCCCAGACTGGAGTGTAGTGGCTGCTCCTGGCCACCGCAGCCTCGACCTGCTGGGCTCCGGCGATCCTTCCACCTCAGCCTTCCAAGTGGCTGGAACTACAGGCGCACGCTACCATGCCCGGCTAATTTTTTTTATTTATTGTAGAGATGAGATCTCGCCTGCTCAGGTGGGTCTTGAACCCGTGAGCTCAGGCAATTCACTCACCTCAGCCTCCCAAAGGCGTGGGATTACAGGCTGAGCCACCGAGCCCGGCCATTTATTTTATTTTTATTTGGAGTTTGCTCCAATGATGTGTGGTTCAGGATTAAACCAGAACTTTAGGCAGAATGTATACATAGAATTTGGGGTATCCTCTTTCTAGCTTTTTTCTGAGACTCACCTCTTAATTTCTAGTGGTGTGGTTTCCCCAACACTGTCCCCTCATTCTTCAGACCATATGGGTTGTGATTTTCTAGTGGGGTTTTGGCTGCTTTGAGCAGCTGCTGACTGCAGCTTGCCTTCAGGTTAAACACCATAAAAAATAAGAAATTTACTATTTGCTTGTTCCTTTTACAAGTTTCTACCTGCTTTTGTCCACTCTCCAGTACTTTAAGATAGTTTACTTTTTATATTTTGTGCAAAGTTATAGCTCTTATTAACAGGAGAATCAGTCTGGTTCCTTACTTTGCCATACCAGAATTGGAACCAAACTTCTTTCTTTGGAATTGCAGAAAATTTACAAAAGTTCAGTAATTTTACTCTACTTATTCATCCTTAGGTAGTAAACTTATCCTACACATTTATTAGCTTACTGTAAAATATGAGTTGGAATGGATTATTTTTAATATATACATTTTAAATAGAGATGGAATCTTACTAAGTTGTCCAGGCTGGTCCAAACTCCTGGCCTCAAGGAATCCTTCCATTTTAACCTCCCAAAATGCTGGGATTACAGGCATAAACTACCTATCAAGGAATGAACCCTACCTCACCCAGCCAAGGAATGGGTTCTTTAAGAGACTGAAATGAGCCGGGTTCGGTGGCTCAGCCTGTAATCCCGCGCCTTTGGGAGGCTGAAGTGAGTGGATTGCCTGAGCCTGCAGGTTCGAGACCCGCCTGGGTGGCGAGACCTCATCTCTACAATAAATCAAAAAATCAGCCGGGCGTGGTAGCGCATGCCTGTAATTCCGGCTACTTGGAAGGCTGAGGCGGAAGGATCCTCGGAGCCCAGCAGGTCGAGGCTGTGGTGACCGGGAGCGGCCACTGCACTCCCTTCTTGGCGACAGAGTGAGACTTCAACACGGAAGAGGGAGAGAGAGAGAGGGAGAGAGAGAGAGAGAGAGAGAGAGAGAGAACAAGAGAGAACAAAAGAGACAGAGAGAGAGAGAGAGAGAGAGAAAGAAAGAGAGAGTAAGAGAGTGGTGGGGAGAGAGAGAGAACAAGAGAGAACAAGAGAGACAGAGAGAGAGAGAACAAGAGAGAACAAGAGAGACAGAGAGAGAGAGAGAGAGAGAGAGAGAGAGAAAGAAAGAGAGAGTAAGAGAGTGGTGGGGAGAGAGAGAGAACAAGAGAGAACAAGAGAGACAGAGAGAGAGAGAGAGAGAGAGAGAGAGAGAGTAAGAGAGTGGTGGGGAGAGAGAGAGAACAAGAGAGACAGAGACAGAGAGAGAGAGAGAGAGAGAGAGAGAGAGAGAAAGAAAGAGAGAGTAAGAGAGTGGTGGGGAGAGAGAGAGAACAAGAGAGACAGAGACAGAGAGAGAGAGAGAGAGAGAGAATTTTGTTACTGGTGTAGCGAAGTCTCAAGGGAGTGGAAAGGAAACCATGCCAGGAGAAAATTCTGTAGGGAATTCCGACTCTGTGCCAAAATATTTTTCCTCTATATTTGAAATGGGACAACTTTGGCAGTGCCCCTGCTTTTGTCTGGCAGGGCAACCTATACCAGATGTTATGTTAGAGCTAAGTCTCACCTTTACTCGGCTCAATATATGAAATAACTTTCTAACAATTCGAGCTTGCTAATACTGAGTTTGAACTCTCATAGTGAGTTGCCTATCACTGGAATCATTCAAGTGGGAGCCTGAATATCATCCATACTTTATTAGTATTGCTTCTATTCTTATTATGACGGGTGGTAGAAGACTATATTACTGCTTTCTCTCTGGCACACAATAGGCACTCAATAACTATAGGTTGCATAAGCAAATATTTGTTGAATTTATTGCATGAATGAATTGAAAGAATTTTCTCTGTAGTGTGAGAAGGTACACTTTGCATTCTGAGGAACAAGAATTAAAAAATTAGGGTAAATATCATAAGTATTTGATTTAGGGTATTTTGGTGGAAGGAAGCATACATAGGGTATTAAAATGTTTTAAAAGAAAAACAATCATTTGATTACAATCAGTTAATATGAAACAATCAGTGTGTGAAACTGGTTACTAAAGTACCTGTTAAAATAACTTCAAATTATCCATACAGGGATAATTTGAACTGGGGTGGGATGGCTCATGGCAGGTCCTCAGAACCTAGAAGGGTTCCCATGTTCAACTTTCCATGTTTCTCTTGTTTTTTCTTTATGTTCTTAAAGGGAAGGCCACCTGTAAGTTTGTCACACAATTTGGACATTCAAACAGTTGTTCCTTTGCCTTCTAGTCTAGCTATCAAATAATTATCACAACAGCACAAAATTGAATCTATTTCCTAATGTCACGAACATGCTTCCTTAAGTCATACGCAGGAAGCAGTGTGCTCTGTTGAAAGATGTTGGTGCAGTTACACTGAGGTTTCAAAACCATTTGAAATATAAAGTGAACTGGACACTGGAAGCTACCCGGAAGGTTTTCATTGCTCTAGGAATTTCATCTGGGTCTCACAATGACTCCAATCATGGCTATTGTCCAATTCACACTTTTGCCCTCACTTCATCAGGTGAATGAAGCAACATTGCATAATAGTACAATGGCATTCACATGGGAAGTGCCCATTAAGTATTTGAATGAAGAAATATTTAATTCATCGGATACCTGGAAACTAAAGTTAAATAATTCTTCCTTCATTTAAAGTTCCACAGATAGATGTTTATAAGGTTTGGTAGAAAAGTGATATTGTTCTAAAATAATATTAGCTGCTATTTATTGCTCACTTTGATATATGCCAGGCCACTTCCTAAATCCTTTATATGAATTATTTCATTTGTACCTTATAGTAGTATCCTTTGGGCTAGGCATTGTTATCCACCTTTCACAGAGTAGAAACTGAAGCACAGAGAGGATGGCCAACCAGCTCATGATCACTCAGGAAGCTTCAGAGCTAATTTATAGCCCAGGGCACTTGTCTTCAAGGCCTATACCCTTCACCAAGCATCTAGAGTGCCATAGGAAAGTAACCATTATAGAAGAATAGTGAGCAATTTAAAAACACTTTGTGAGATCACTTCAAATCTTGAAGGGAACTGAGGTGAAAAGAGGATTCTCTCAAAAAGGCAAATTTTGCATTTGCATGAGTTTTACCTGAAACCATGAGCAAATGGGAATATCATAGGGAATATAGTAATCTCTCCCCTTTTCTTTCTTCTAAGATTACTAGAGCTAGGATTTATGGACAACGGGGCACTCCAGAAATGCCAACCACAGAAGGAGCTGTTGGTGGAAGAAAATTTAGCCTCCTTCGTCCTCTCCACAATCTCTTTAACATTCTAGATCCAGGTCACGCAGTCCAAGGCATTCAAACTATTGCCTGAATGGGTTTCTGCTGATAATTAGGTAATTAATTCTATTGTTTGTTGAGCACCTGCTATGTTATTTATCTTTTTAAGATTATAGTAAAATATATACAATTTAAAGTTTGTGATTTTCATTATTTTAAAGTATACAATACAACGGAATGAATTACATCCACCAAGTTGTATAGCCATCATTTGTTTCCAAACCCTTTCATCATTCCAAACAGAAATTCTGTACCCATTAAGTAGTAACTCCTTATTCCTCCCTCCTCCCAATCCATTTGATGGAACATCAAATGTACTCTCTATCTCTGTAATTTGTCTATCCTAGATATTTCATGTAAGTAGAATCAAACTATATTTGTCCTTTTGTGTCTGACTTATTTCACTTCATACAATATTTTCAGGGTTCATTCATCTTGTTGGATATGTCCAACTTTATTCCTTTTTATGGTTAGATAAGAGTCCATGGCATGTATATACCACTTTTTGTTTATCTATTCATTTGCTGATGGATACTTAGGTTGCTTCCACCTGTCTTATTTAGTTGTGTGCTGCTATAACAGAATATTACAGACTGGGTAGTTTTTAAAGAATAGAGATTTATTTCTTACAGTTCTAGGGGTTGGGAAGTCCAAGATCTAAGGTCCCCATCTGGTGAGGGCTTTCTCATTGCATCTTCCAATGGCAGAAGGAAAAAGAGCAAGAAAGCGTGTGCATGAGAGAAGAGAGGGTCAAACTAATTACTTTATCAGGTACCCACTCCCAAGATAATTCACCCCATGATAACATCACTAATTCATTCATAGGGCCAAAGCCCTCATGATCTAATCATCTCATAAAGGTCCCACCTCTTAACACTGTTGCATTGGGGATTAAGTTTCAACACATGAACTTTGGGGGACACATTCAAGCCTGGCTATTGTGAATAATGCTGCTATGGACATTGGCCTACAAATATCTGTTCAAATCCCTGTTTTAAATTATTCTGGGTATATAACCAGCAGTAATATTGCTGCACCATGAGGTAAGATTATGTTACCTGTTTGAGGAACAGACAAACTGTTTTCCACAGTGCTATACAATTTACCCCCATCAATGCACAGTTTCCATTTTCTCCACATCCTTACAAGCACTTGTTATTCACTTATTATTTCCTTTAAAAAATAACAGCCATCCAGGTAGGTATGAAGTGGTATCTCATTGTGGCTTTGATTTGCATTTCCCTAATGACTAATGATGTTGAACATCTTTTTATGTGCTTATTAGCCATTTGCTTCTCTTCTTTGGAGATATGCCTATTCAAGTACTTCATCATTTTAAAATTGGACTGTCATCTATTTGTTGCTGAGTTGTGGAAGTTATATTCATTATCTTTAGTCTTCATCACAACCCTGCAAATTAGGCACTATTACTCTAACTTCACAGAGGAGAAAATCAAGGTTGAGAGACATTGGGTTACTTACCTAAGGTTCTATAATAAGTGGCAGAACTAGAATTTCAACCCATATGTGACAGGCCATCTCTGAAAGGGCTCCCCATGATGTTCGCCTCCTGGTATTCATACCCTCATGTAATTTCCTCCCCTTGAGTGTGGGCTGAATGTTAATGACTCATTTCTAATAAATATAATACGGAAAAAGGTATGCCATTTCTGAAATTAGGCTATGAATGACTCTGACTTTCATCTTGCTTGCCTTTTTAAAAATTTTCTTGCTTGTTTGTTCTGTGAGAAGTTAGTTGCTATGTTGTAAGTTACACAATAAAGAGACTCATGTGGAACTGACGGAGTCCTCTGGTCAACAGCCAATGGGACGTGAGATCTTCAGTTCAGGAGACTGTGAGGAATTGAATTCTGCCAACCACTATGTAAGGAGCTTTGAAATAAATCCTCTTTCAGTCAAGCCTTCAGATGAGGATGCAGCCTTGGCCAGCACCTTGATTGTAGCCTTGTGGGAGACCTTGAGGTATAGGTATCATATGGCTAAGCTGTGCTTGGATTTTGACATACAGAAACTGTAAGATAATACATGTTTGTTGTTTTAAGTTCTAAGTTTTGGGGTAATGTGTTATGCAGTGATAGATAACTAACACTCCGTGTTTACTGCTCTTTTGGTAAGAACACTACATTGGTTTAGATGCCAAACCAAGACATTGTAAAAGATAATGGAGCAAGTGCTCTTTCTGGGCCTATTTGGGCACAGCAGTCACAGGTCAGCCTCATGGAAGAACTAAACTGTGGATGGGAATAGTTAACCTGCCTGCAGTTATGAATAGTTTACTGAAAATATCCTTGTATATTGACCTTTTGGATGGTTCTTGTGAGTCACTGGGTTTAGCCTATACTCTAGTATGCTTTAGGAGCACGGAAGAGATATTCTGAGATATCTTTACCTCTTCCCCAGCCTCCTATGTTCTTCCATTGAGTGGAAACTTACCAGAAAGAAGAATAAATAGACTATAACTTCCTACTTTTGAATTTCTTAGATTAAAATCACAATGTTAATTTATCTGAGTTGGTCAGACTTTGGGAAAACTGATTAATACAAGAAAGTCCATCCATTATTATCAACATCAGTAATAAGTATTGATTATGCCTTGTGTTCTGAACCTGTAGTTCAGAACCACAGGATTCAGTGAAGCTATTTCAATCATTAGCATGATGGTTTCTGTGCAAATGTGTATTTTTCTGCAAACAGGGGCCATACATTTCATAGACTTTCAAAGGGGTATGGAATTCCAAACAGTTAAATATCAATACTTGGGTTTCCTATTAGCATGCTTACTCCTGGCTATAACTATACCCCTATTTTTAATCTCAGATCAAGGGTTGGGTCTTTCTGCTGTCCAGAGTCTCCTACTCCTTGATTTTAGTTCACCAGATTGGACCCTTTGGACACTAACAGCAGTTCACCTTGGGTCCAAGGTAGCCACAGCCTCTTAAGATACCTGGCTGCCCATCTCACCCTTCTTGTTTCCCTCTTGCACCTGGCTGCCCATCTCATCCCTCTTGTTCAGCATTGTGTTGGAAGTCCTAGCTAGAGCAATTAGACAAGAGAAGGAGATCAGGGGTATCCAAATAGGAAAAGAGGAAATCAAGTTATCCCTCTTTGCTGACAATATGATTCTATACCTCAAAAATCCAAGAGAATCTGTCAAAAACCTGCTTGCACTGATAAAGGACTTTGGCAAAGTCTTGGGGTACAAAATAAATGTGCAAAAAATAGATGCATTCTTATACACCAACAGCAAGCAGGCAGAGAACAAAATAAAAAGCACAATCCCATTCACAATAGACACACACACACACACACACACACACACACACACACAATGAAATAACTTGGCATCGTCCTAACCGGAGAAGTGAAAGACCTTTACAATGAGAACTACAAAACACTGTTCAAAGAAATCCAGGAAGATGCAAACAAATGGAAAAATAATCCATGCTCATGGATAGGAAGAATCAACATTGTTAAGATGTCTATTCTACCAAAGGCAATCTATACATTCAATGCAATACCTATCAAATTACCAACATCATTCTTCTCAGACCTGGAAATGACAAAACAGAAATTCTTAAGGAAACATAAATGACCATGAATAGCCAAAACAATTCTTAGCAAAAGAAACAAAGCAGGAGGTATCACACTTCCAGACTTCAAACTACTATAAGATTACAATAATCGAAACAGCCTGGTATTGGTACAAGAACAGGCATATAGACCAATGGAACAGTATAGAGATTCCAGAAGCAAAGTCTCAATTGCTCAACCAACTCATCTTTGACAAAGCCTCCAACAATAACCACTGGGGAGAAGAGAACCTATTCAGTAAATGACTGGGAAAACTGGCTGATCACATGCAGAAGATTGAAACAGGACCTCTACCTATCACCACACACAAAAATCAACTCTAAATGGATCAAAGACCTAATCATAAAACGTCAAACTATAAGAATCTTAGAAAATGCAGGAGACACTCTTATGGAAATTGGAACTGGCAACCAATTCCTGATGAAAACTCCAAGTGCCCATGCCTTAAGAGATAAGATAGACAAGTGGAACATCATCAAACTGGCAAACTTCTGCAAAGCCAGAGAAACCATCAAGAGAGCAGGGAGACAGCCCACAGAATGGGAAAAAATATCTGCCAACTATGTGTGTGATAAAGGTCTAACATCTAGGATCTACAAGGAACTCAAACGTGCTGAAAGGAAAAAAACAAACAGCCCCATTAAAAAATGGGCAAAAGACATGAATAGACACTTCTCAAAAGAAGATATGTGGGCAGCCAGCAGACACATAAAACGGTGCTCAGCCTCATTAATAATTAGGGAAATGCAAATGAAAACCACATTGAGATATCTTCTAACCCCAGTAAGAATGGCCATCATTAATAAAACAAACAACAACAACAGATGCTGGCGAGAATGTGGAGAAAAAGGAATGCTGCTGCACTGCTGGTGGGAGTGCAAACTAGTGCAACCTCTTTGGAAGACAATGTGGTGATTTCTGAAAGAACTAGAAACTGACCTTCCACATGACCCAGCAATTCCCCTATTGGCAAAATATCCGGAGGAACTCAAGTCATTCTACCATAAAGATAACTGCACACACATGTTTGTTGCAGCTCTATTCACAATAGCAAAAACATGGACCCAACCGTGCTGCCCATCGAAGCTGGATTGGATTTAAAAAAATGTGGTACATATACACAATAGAATATTATGCAGCCATAAAGGACAAACATATGAACTTTGCAGCAACTTGGATGGATTTAGGGTCTATCATATTCAGTGATCTATCGCAGAAACAAAGAACAGAGTACCAAATGTTCTCACTCATAAGCAGACTTTGAACAATTATCATAATACTATAAAAAAGGGATTGGCAGTAGTGGGAAACTGCTAGGGGAGGGGAGTGGTATTGGCAGTTGAGGGAAACTGCCAGATGAGGGAGTGGTACACCTCATCAATGAGGGTACCTACATAACTGTTTGTATGCCTAACCCTGAATTGTACCCCACGTCTTAAAAAAAAAAAGATACTGTGCCTGGGATGGCCAGACACCTTCCTAATGAGACCACTGGTCCATGCAGTAGAGTCTAACTCCTTCTATCTGCTGGTCCATTATGAGGCTCCGCTGTGCTTTTGTTTCTCTCTCTCAGGACAATTTACTTTTACACATACTCAGTAATGCCAAGAAGAGAGTTTTTGGGAAAAAAATATCCTCTTTAGTGTCAGAATGATAAACAATTAGCATTCAAGGTAGAAGTCCTCTAGTCCAGCATCTGTACTATCTTATCAAAGTTCCCTTGAAACTCTCCAGTGTTGAAGAACTTCTAACATCATTGCAAAGAGTCTATTCCATTGTTGGGCAATTGTGTTGGAAATATCTTTCAACAAACCCTAGGGCTGTTCTCCTTAGTTTTCTATGTTGGCAGCTGTTCCAATGATTGAAAACAGCTCTGAATTCAAGTTACTTCAAGAGTTGTTCATGCTATGTTTTTGATCCCCCTCATCTCACTCAACCTGAGAACATCTGTTTGTCTGCAATTGTGGAGAGCATTTTTTCTCCCTCACAAGGTTCTTGAAATGAATCATATCCATTAAGTCTATCTCCCCCCATCAGTAGTATTGTAATCTATGGGTAATGGGAGGGCTGCTGGAGGAGACATTGTTAATGTTATGCTTACACATCACGTTTATATATGTGTATGTATGTAGTTACATATGTTTATACCCACACATCTTTGCCATTCCTTGTCTTTACTATCCTTATCACAGGGATGGTGTTAGTGAAAACAATGAACATATATTTTCTAGTTCCATAGAAAATGATTAATCTGAGGGTACCAGATAGCAATGTCTATGCTTGGATTGATTTGGGTACCCTCAAACTGATTGAAAGTGAACCCTCTTCCTTTCAGGCCAGTGGAGACTTAGAATAGATTATATGATTAAAGAAATAAGGAGATACAATATTATTTCACACCTGGGTGCTGTGGAGTAAAGTTCATACAATTACTTATGGTTATTTAGTAATATCTTGTTTATGGAGATTTTCATAGCAGACTTTCCAATTGGAATTTTAACACTTTTCCAAGGAACTTGTCCATTTCAGGCATGTGTCTAAAGGGTGGTGATCTTTTTGGAGATGGTGTACAATCTGTATTCCTGCAGCTCTTCCAGTTTATAAAATCATTATTTTTTGTTTCCTGCAGTGATCTTGTAAGGTGGGGTGGGGGGATCATTAACCTCCATTTTACAGATGAGGAAACAGGGCTTCAGAGAAATCAGGGAACTATCTGAAAGTCACAGGCTTGGGGAGTGGCAGGCAGGGCTTCAGATGCAGGCTTTTGGGTTCCAAGTCCCAAGTGTGACCTGCCATTGCACACAGTGAGACACAGGGAGCCAGGAATGGAAATTCTGGGCTGTCCTCCTTCAACTGGTACCAGAGGGGTAGGTAGGAGGTGAGAAGTGCCAGAAGTGCCCCTCTTATGGCCTTCTGTATGAGATATGGTATAGCTTTTTAAATGATGAAAGTATAATTTACATCCAGTGAAATGCACAGACACTAAGTATACAGCTTAATCAGTTTGGACAAAGGCAGACACTCAAGTGGCTCACAACCAATGAATATATAGAATATTTCCCTCACTCCAGAAACATTTCCATCACTTCATGTCCCTTCTCAATCAATCCTTCCTACCACTCTGTTCTCCCCAAAATTTCCATTCTGATTTTTATCCCACAGATTTAGAGAGTTTATTTAAGATGGTTCTGTTTGGTCACCTGCAGGAAGGGTCAGATGAGGAGCCGTGACTTTGTTTTGTCCCTTTTCATTGCCAAGGTCAGCCT
Organism: Cephalopachus bancanus; assembly: GCA_027257055.1. Lineage (NCBI taxonomy): Eukaryota > Metazoa > Chordata > Mammalia > Primates > Tarsiidae > Cephalopachus > Cephalopachus bancanus. The sequence continues at coordinate 10,803,286 of JAPVLO010000022.1, read as the reverse complement.
GGAGCCAGTCTACATGCAAGCCACTTGGACAGGTCTGTCAACTGTCAGTGGACAGAGGCAGAGTCCTTGTGACAGTAGCTCCCTTCTGCATTCAGCAGGTAGTGAGTGACATTTAAGCAGCTTCAAGACCTTGCCTGAGGCACTTGTTGGCTTGCATGCTGCATACCACTGGAACCAAGTTGATGTTGACACAAAATAAGACATCTGCCCCATCCCATTCTACTTCTACTCTAGTGTTCTCCCTCAGGGGACAGCCTCTCCCCTGCACACAGGTCTGGGAGAAAACACAGGCCTAGGAAGACCGAGTCATGCCCTACAGCTCATTAGCCAACAACACCGTCTTCAATGGCAACCACATAGTGAATCTATGGCAACTCTGTCAAGATGATCTGCATATGGTGACCACCACCCTTTGGGGAAGGAAATAGATTTGCAAAATTGGACTATTATCAGAAGGTGTCTGAGTAAGTGACTGAACTCAGAGTCAGAAGGTGATTCTAAGGAGAGAGGTCTGACTGCCCAATACTCTCATATATGAGTCCTATTTCTAGTCAGGGAAGGTCTTTCATGGGGTGGGGCTAGATATGATGACCCACCCTACTCACCTTCTCCCCTACTTGGCATTCTGGCAAGTTCCTTGAAATGACATACCCTGTCTTCTTCACACATGGCATGAGTGAGTCTACTTTGCGCTTGAAGCAAGATCCAGCTCATCCATTTCCCCATCCTAGGTTGAGCCCCCGCACTCTCCTGGTTGGGACAGGAGCTAAGAGAGGCTACAGTGGGAAGCAGGGGGCAGCAGCAGGAGGAGTTGATTTCTGTAGAAAGTTTCTGCTCCCCTCTTCTTGGTCACGCCAAGGAAGTGCAGGGTAGTGACCAGCTCACCTCCACATTCCTGGCCATGAAGCAGAGAAGGATCCAGACACTTGTTTTCATTTGTGGTTGCTCATCTTTGTCTCCAACTGGCAAACTAGAATGAAGCTGGCACCCTGGTGACAACAGCAAGGTGTCACAGCCTTTTTATAAACGCATGGAGAAATGAGGCATCAGCAGGTACAGGTTGCAGTGACTCAGGTGGGGACACAAGAATTTCATAATTTAGAAAAAGTTTCCAGACTCGCGTTCTCCTTGCCAACAGGTAAGTCACTTTTCCCAGTTGCTTCTCTATGGCTCCCATCTTATCCAAAACTGTACAAATTCAAGGAAATCCACTTCATCTGGACAAAAACATAAAAAGAAAAGACAGTCAATTGAGATTCTGCTTGATTAATGTCTTGGAAGAAAGCTAACATGAATCTTCAGGGATGAAAATAAAGGGCCCTGAACCTGGGCTGTGGTCATAAACCTGACCTTGTTCCTGCCTAAACAACAAAAGCGAAGGAGGGAATTAGAGCTCTCATTCCAGTGTGATTACTATTGAACCCTTAACAGGACACAGCGATGCTTTTTGGCATTCAATTATGTTTTGCTATGCGTGTGTGTGTGCATGCACTCACACACTCACACACGCGGAGCCAGAATTGAAATCATCTCAAGTGAGAATTCTTGTGATGCATTTAAGGGGTCTGCATTTGACAGGTTGCTACCTAGTTATGGACTAAAATCTCAGCAGGCACCCCCATAGCTTATCGCCTGTCATTTTAAAACAAAGACATCCTGCTTCTCCTTTCTGTGTCACATCTCATCGACTCATTCTCAGCAGACTCTTACTTTCATTACAAGCTCGGTGCCACCTCCCTGACTTTCATCAGATGAAAACTTGAAAAGAAAAAAGAAAAAAAAAAACTCATTCCATGTTTTGACTTGAACTCTAGGTGTTGTTATTCTCTCAGTCAGTCCAGCTTGGAAGAGAAAAAAGAGAGAGAAAGCCCACCCCATGAGGGGACAGGCCTGCTTTCCTGTCTCCTGCCACCACACAGTCTCTGAAGTGTGTGAAGAAGAGAGGAAGAGACAATTAACACTCAGCACCAATCTGCATTTCCTTTTTAGCTGCCATTTACACGCTGCTCAGGTTTTGAAAACCAGCATTTCATGCTACTCCCTAGAGAGCCAGCACCAGCTTCCACAGGATCCATCTGCACAGCAGTCACATTGCTGAAATCTTCAGCCAACCCAGAATTCATTTATTTATTTTTCGAAGAGAGAGAGAGAGAGAGAGAGAGAGAGAGAGAGAGAGAGAGAGAGCGCGAGCGCAAGCGAATGGGGTGAAAATAATAGATTAGAATCTAGTGACATTTAACACACATGCTTGACCAATCTCTGCACTGGCCCAGGCAGGGGTGAGTCAGTGGAGTTTTTCTTTGATCATCTTCTAGATTAGTGTGCGAATGAGCAAGAGTCGCATGACAATGGAAGATGACAGGCTGTGTGGTTGGAGGCAGGAAGGACACACTCCACAAGTCTCGGTGCCGCTCATCAGCCTGCGTGTCAGCACGCTTTTGCTGATGGAGAGCAGCAGGGAGGAAAGCTGTACTGGGAAGTCACTGCTGGTGCGGGACGAGCTACACGATGCTTCTGGAGGAGGGAAATGTATATCATCAACTGCTCAGGCCTGGCCAACTTGCTTTATTAACTCCAAAGGGTTGAGCATTGAAACATAATATCTTCCATAACCTTTGTTATTTTATCATTATTATTTTTCAAAACGCAATTCACTACCTCGTGAGGTCGCAGAGTCAATGGTCGCAGCTGGCTTTTTAAAAGGGGCTGAGTCATTTTGTGATTGGTAAAACAGAGACAGCCTGAGATGAGGGCAATCAAGTTTTCTGCTTCAAGGCATTGGTTGATCACTATGGGAGTCAGAAAGAAGTGTTTTTCTCATGCAAGTTCTTGCATGATAGTATAGGTGAATGCAAAACAAAAAAAAAGTTGTTTTTTTTTTTAAGAGACAGCAGGTCTAAACTATCCTTATTGCTGTAGAACTAATGAGTGGGTTGATTCCAACAAGTTGTCTGCTCAGATGGCAGTTGTGGTGACAGTGGTGTTACAGACATTTGCCAGTTAAGTAGTACAAGACAGTTCTGTCTGCATGGGCACAGATTTACCTGTGGATGGGCACAGGTGTGCTCAGATAACAAAAATACCTCAGGGCACGGGCAGGAGGTGGGGAAGCTCATGGCAGTTAAAGTAGAATTTAATGAGTTAAAAAAAAAAACAAGACTCATAAGTAGTCCATAGTGATCCTTGAATGCAGTTACATGTCAAGTTAAACCACGTCCTCTCAGGATACAGGAATGTTCTGCAGCTGTCACAGTAACACTGATGCGTAACTTGGGTTTCTCAGCCTACCAGAGAAGGGACAAAAATAAGGTTATGATAAGTAGCTTTTTTTTTTGTCTACTAGGTAGGACCTTTAACACTTCAAGTTCTCAAATAGTTCTTGAAGTCCCTGGTGTCCCTCTTCTATCGTTCTGACTACAGGCACTGAAGACATATTGGATGGGTTCAAATCCCAAACTCATGCAACCATCCAAAACATATTTAAAAGAAGTGCCTACTATGAACCCAGCACTGTTTAGACACTAAGGAAAGAGCTGTTCAAGTTCTCATGTAATTTAGGTTCTAGTGAAGAAAGACAAATATAAATACACAAGAAAATAGGCAATATCCCAGATAGAGATAAATGCTCTGGAGGGAACAAAAGCCTACTTGTGATGTGTTCCAGAAAGGACAAGAAGAACTGGACAGTAAAGACAACCATTTAAAAAAGTGTGCTGAAGGGGGAAATAAATGAAGAAGTTTGGTTTAGATTAGAGAAACAACATCACGTTTGTATACTGATTCTGGAGAGAAGGATGCTTCAGCAATGTCCTTGGGCCATGTGAGGGGATGGGGGTCTGGTGCCAAGCAGAGGGGTTGACTTCAGAAGAAAAATGGACAGCTCATTCAGAGCAACAGGAGGGAAGGCAAATGCAGAAGATGGTTAGATGTGATGGTAGAAACCTGTGCCATTTCTTTTTCTGATTGCTCCAACTTTTTCAGTGAAGTAGGAAGCAGTAATCAGCTGAGAGTGAGGAGGAAAAGAAGGTGTTGGAGATTTGCAGAGAGAGAGAAAGATGTGAAATAGTCCTGGAAGAGTGAGTTGACTAGGGAAACACAGTAGGCTGCCAAGCAGCTCTTCGGGCCCACTTGAGGTTTGTGATAATGACTTTCAAGTGAGACCAGTCAGCATGGTTGTTTTCTTCAGGCATGTTTAGTTGCTCAGGTGCCAGCTTGGAGAAGTAGAGAGTCAGCTTTTACTAGGCTTAGGGTTTCAGCTGAGTGTGCTGGAGAGCGATTGAGGAGTTGACAGTGTGTGCATGCAGTGAGTAACTCATGATTGCCCATGGAATCTAAACTATTGGGGGGGGCGGCGAGTAGGTAATGGAGGGGGTAAAGGACAATAAAAAGATGTCAACAACAATGGCTATTGATCCTTGTGTGGTCCGAGATTGTGTGGTCCGAGAATTGCTGGAGTTGGGAGACTAGAGAAGGTGAGCTGCAAAGAGAGAACGCAGTGGTCCGAGAGGGAGAAGGTGAAACTGAGGGCAGCTGCTGGTGTAGTTGTGGATGATGACTAGGTGGGGGCATGAACTTAGTATGGCTAGAGGAGAGAGAGTAGAAGCAGAGTCATTGGAGGAGGTGAAATAGCTAGGGGCCGGCAGTTTGGGAGGAGCATCACCCTGCAGGACCAGTATACCTCTAGGGCCATCTTTCATGTACTTGACGTGGGTGGTGCCCCCTGGAGCCCAACTCCATGAAGTCTAGATAGATGTTGAAAGCACCAAGAATTGCAATAGATGTCGTTTTAAAAGGGGTCCAACTAAACTCACATCTTCAAGGAATGAGATAGAGGAAAGCAGATGACTGCACTGAGGCCCAGGGAGGGGCAATGGCTTAGAAGTGGCAAAGAATAGAAAGGAAGAAGCCCAACATCTTCCCCAGCCTATGGGCTCCAGGGGAAAGGAAGTGACGACACTGGAGTGGTTGCAGATGCTCCATTAGTTAATTATGTGACTCTTAGACAATTATTTAACCTCCCTGTGCCTCAGTTTTCCCAAATGTAAAATGGCAATAATAATTGTCCCTCCCTCACAGGTTGCTCTGAGAATTCAATGAGATAATATCTGAAATGTGCTTATCACAGTACCTGGCCCAGAGTAAGTATGTATTTGTTGTATCAGCTATCTGGGTCACCAGAGTCCCAATATTTCTGAAGGGACAGCATGAGGAGCTTCTCAAGGAGGGTGAGCACAGATGCTGACTTAGCCATAAGAGGTACGGTTCAGACAGGAGGGCGAGGAAAGCAGGCCCACAGCCAAGATAGAACAATTAAATATGAAGAGAGCTGAGAGGTTTGACAGAAGAAATGGAAGTAAAACGTGTTTCTAATCAGAGCCACAAGGAGGGTTGCCTAGAGGCTCTATTGGTAATTGATGTGCCTCTGACAATAATTAGAAACAATTTCTGGGGACTTACAGGGTAGAGTCACCTAGTGATATTATTTACCACAGAGAGTAGTGTCTGGAGTGAAAATGGATGTTATTGTTTCCCGAGAACACATTAGAAGGTGACTTCATGGTGAATAGATTTTTCAAGATTATTTGACATTCACTGACTTTCTATTTAACTCCTCTTAGTCACAGAGGCCATTACCGTAATGACAATACCTGGATTTATCTCTGTTAATGGTAGAAGACATGTGAGAGATAAATCCTCCCTGCATGGGCCTCCAGCTCATGCCAGTAACAGCTTTTCTTCTCCAAGCCACTTAGGCACCTGGGGGATTCTGGGAGTGCAAGAGGCCCAGGGCACAGCTTCAGCCTTATCCTAGTCCAAGAGAGACTCACCTACAAACAATCCAGGGACTGGATTAGCACGAAAGGTGTTGCCTTTTTCTAATGAGAGCTCTGTTTTGTGTCACTCGGGACTGAGATAATTATACAAAACACTTAGCACAGAGCCTGGCGAATAGCAAGCACTCAGAAAGTGCTGACTTATTAATTATTATTTTCTTGGGTTTTTTGTTTTTGAGTTGGAGTCTCACTCAGTCCCCCAGACTGGAGTGCAGTGGTCGGTCCTGGCCACCTCAGCCTCGACCTGCTGGGCTCCGGCGATCCTTCCGCCTCAGCCTTCTGAGTAGCCGGAATTACAGGCATGCGCTACCACGCCCGGCTGATTTTTTTTAATTTATTGTAGATATGAGGTCTCGCTGCCCAGGTGGGTCTCGAACCCACGGGCTCAGGCAATCCACTCACCTCAGCCTCCCAAAGGTGTGGGATTACAGGCTGAGCCACCGAGCCTGGCTTCTTGGGTTCTTTTGATAAGACTTAGGGAACTTTCCATATTTGGCATACTCCAAGACCTGGGGATGGGCTTAGGATTGGAGGAGAAACAATGGCATTATAGGACCATGGTGCTGGTGGCTGTAGCCCCCTGAGGAATCCCAAGTTCAGTGGCTTGAGTTTTTCCCTGAGTTGGCTTCACTTTGGGTATAAATCTGGAGGCAAGATGCCACGTGGCAGCTCACCTACAAGAGTACTACACAGGGATTTGAAGTCAAAGCTCAACAGATCACACAGTATCCACTTGCCTTCCACTCCCTCAGATGGCAGCTGAGGTGGGACCCAGCAAAGGAGGCATGGAGTGGGACACCTATAACTATAACCTTGCCTCCAAGCTAAGGGGCAGAAGGAGTCCTGACAGCTCACTCCATGCTCCAGCCCAGGTCACCAAGACAGGAAACACATTAAGACTTGTTGAGGTCTATAGCCCTACAGATGTTCCAAAAAGGTGTGCTACTGGCATTTTGGGAGGGGCAATTCTCCATTGGGTGGGACTGTCCCAAGAACAGTAGGATATATAATATCTGTGGCCTCTGCCCACTAAAAGCCACTCATAGGCACTGCAGTAAACAAAAAGATTCCATACATTTGATAACTTCTTCAGGTTGAGAACCACAGTATGAGTGACAACATGCCTGGCATGTTCTCAGTGCAAACAAACCTCTGTGCTAATATGCTTGCACACCAGCTGACTGGACAACCACCTGTCCTCATCTGGGTCACTCCCCATCCCAGCTTGAGAATGGGGAGCTAACAGAGAGCACTCTTCTAAGACTGAACAAATTTTTAAAGATTGCAGACTCTGGCTGTCCCCTCCCTGGAGACATGACCCTCCATGAAAGGGTTGTATTAGTCACACTACCTCCAGTCATGCATAAGTGTCCCAGTTCATCACACACTGCCAGCAGGGGGTGAGGGTGGGGGCAGGGGCAATTCACTCTGAAGTGAATGAAGCTTTAAGATTTGGAGCCTCTTCCAAGGCTCATATATGAAAGAAACTTGATTGAATTCCCAAATTTGAAAATATCCTACAATTTTGTATGACATTACCAATAGCACCTCATCTGAGAAGTTTGACTGTGGAATGATATTAAGAATAGCTACAAATTGTTACCAGTGTGTGTGTGCTAGACACTCTATACCAGGTGCTCTCAACCATGCTGAGAGTTCCTTTTTTTATTACCCGTAGTTAATGATTGAGGAAATGGAAGTGGAGAGAGGTCAAATGCCTTGCCTAAGACCACACAGCCAACCAGGTTAAGAATCAGGATCTGAACCCAAACTTGCTGATTCTAAAGCCCCATGAGCTCCAGATTTAGTCACACTGCCTCTTGGAAAGGGGGAATAATTATTAAACAGAGATACTGGTTCAAGTAAAGGTGTAAAGAGTGGGTATCTTGGGCTTGTCTGATCAAAGGGGGTAAGGGATGAGCACGGAGTCCCTAGGGAGATGGGCATTTGACTGGCAGGGTAGAGAGTATGAATTGGCTAAGGGGGACATTTTTCACGAGGGGCAGCAGAAGTTGGGAGGAAAGCCGAAGAGTTGGACTGGAAGTGTCAAGCAGCCTGTTTTTAACCCCAGGTCAATCTGGAATTTACTCTTCCTGAAAAAAGGATTGCCATTCCCCTCCTCTTTGCTGCCTAGAGGACACAGAGCCCTCAGATTTACAAGTTACTGGCAGAGGAGCAGGACCAGGCACGCAGGCAGGAAAGTCTGCAGCAAGTATTCCGTGGATGGTGTTGAGGGAGCAGCCGTTTGAGGAGAGTTGTTGGTAAAGATTTGTTATTTGAAGTATATTTTGAACAAATGCAGGTGTTTCCAATATATATGCTCAAAAAACAGTAAATAAAATAACATCACATATGCAAGAAATGACACCCAATGTGAATTAATGTGGGCAAGAGCAACACCCACCCAGCAGAGAGATAAAGGATGTCACAGGAGGAGAATTCCAGAAGGGACAGGAAGAAACACATTTTCTTATCCACAAAAAAATGACGGTGTTTCTCCAGTGAGGAAGAGTTTGAAATGTGTGTGAGAGACCCCTTTTAGATCACTTATTCAGTTTTGCATACAATTATGCTTAAATAAGCTATGTGTAGCTTTCGTCACAATGTAGATTCATTATCAACAACCCTCTTTTTTTGGCCATCACAAAAAGTTAAAGATTCCCTGGATAGTTTGACAACTAGCAAAATGAAAAATGCATATGTCCTATCGGGTGTTGGGCACTTGTTGGAATGTATCTTACAGGACTATTATATGGGTACATAAAGATATATGGACAAAGATATTTATTAGAGCACATCAATAAATGATGGTTCAACAGACAGTGGTTTACTAGCAATCATTAAACAAGGTTTGAATAGATATTATATTCCGTGGAAAAAAGCAATGTGCAAAATAATCTTATTATGCCATGTGCAATGTTATCATTTTATTTTAAAGTTTAAAAACAGAGTTTATTAGCAAGAAGAAGAGAAGGAAAAAGGAAGATTCATGGCAGAAAGACCTGCCATGGGCAAGTTTCTCAAAAACAAAAACCACACAGTGTTATTATTTTTGAAACACTGTATGCATGTATGCCTACACATAATTGTGTAAACATTAGTGAAAAAAATGGAAGGACAGTGGATACTTTTGGGGGACTGAAGTTAGAAATAAGAAGGGATTTTCACATTTTACTTTATATCTTTCCCAAAAAAGTGGAAGTAATGGGATTGTGGTGATTTTTTTTCTTTTTTGTGCCCCCGCCCCTTTTTTTTGAGTCAGAGTCTCACTCTGTCCGGGCAGGCTGGAGTGCAGTGGCACGCTCGCTGTCACCGCAGCTGGGACAAGGTTCAGGTGATCCTTCTACCTCAGCCTTCCAATTAGCTAGAACTACGGGCACATGCTACCATGCCCGGCTTTTTTTTTTTTTTTTAATTGTAGAGACGAGGTCTCACCAAGTTGTCCAGACTGGCCTTGAACCCCTGGGCTCAGCCAATCCTCTCACCTTGGCCTCCCAAAGTGCTAGGATTACAGGTTTGAGCCACTGTGTCCAGTCTTTTGTGCCTTTTTAATGCTTCTCCAACTTTCTTATGAAGAACCTGTGGTGCTTATGTGATCAAGCTTCATTTCTGCATGGGAAGCAGTGCAGCGTAGACACTATGGGTTCTGGAGAAGGAATACTTGGGCTCACACCCCAGCTGTATGATTATGGTGACTATGGATGAATGATGTCACCTCTGTGCGCTGTAGTTTCCTCATTTCTGGCACAGAGATAATAAGAGTATGTATTCTGTGAGATTGTCGAGAGTTTCGTGTGAGACCCTTTGTGTAAAGGGTGTGCTCAGGGTTTAGGAAGCATTGGCCATTATTAGTGCATATAGAAAAGTCAAGCCCAGGGGCACAGGTAGACAGGCTGGTGTTGAGCAAAGGGCTAGGCTTTCCTGACTTCCTCTGAGACTGGAGCAAAGGGACCCAATTGGAGGCAGAAAAAAGCCAAGTGAAGAGGACGGGACTGACTCAGGTTGCTTTTCCTCTTTCAATAGAGTAGGAGTGAGAACCACCGTAAAGGCCTGAAAGAACCTTTGTTTTCGTTCCTGCACATCTTTCTGGTGGTCCAGCAAGCTTTTTCCTTCTTCTTGCAGGCCTTACTCCTGCCTGATTTTCTGGGAATGGATTCTGAATGTGTGAGCAAAAGGCCTGCCCTTACCCCTCTCCAACCAAAGGCAGACACCAAGGCAGTCCACTCTTTTTCCCAAGCTCCAAAATCCTCTTAGCAAATCCTGGCCAGGCTGAATCTGTCACAGACACATTCATCAGCTTTCTCCATTCTGAGGCTTGGACAAATGATCAGACACCAGGAGCTGGGTTCTGCCCACAGTGGAAATTGGTTTCTCAGAATTTACTGTTTGACTTTAAAGCCACGGTCACTGAAAATGACTCATGGCCCCACTTGTGATTCCTTTTCAGATAAATCGCAGGCCAGACAATCCAGCATGCTTGAAAGGCACAGTGGCCAATTCAGGGCCTCAGCATGTTTGGGCCCTATGACTTGACTGGTTAATGTACCAGAAAAGGCCTGAAGTCAGTGAAAATGGTCACCTGTTGGCCATATAAGGACAACTATACACTGAAAAACAACAGAGCATTGTGAGAACTCTATGTCTGAGAGCAGCTCCCCAGCCCCGCTTAATAGCTTACACAGCAGCTATGACCGTTTGCTCTTGAGATCACTCATGACTCTAAGTATTCAGGTGCAGATACACGTGCACTGTCACCATCCAAGACGCTTCACAGTGTGGCTTCAGTCATTACAGACAGCCTCACCTCCCACTCATTTCCCTTCCCCTCATCTCTGCCCTCTGTCCCCTGCCTCCTGCTCCCAGGTTGTCATGGAAAACTCACTGTGTCTGATGCCTAAGATACGTCTGCCTCTCCAAGCTAGTGCATACTCACCCACGGACAGTGTTTTTATGTTGCTTTCTGACTGGCTAATTCCAAGGCATTCTGAATTATTCAATTCAACTATTATATGCTCTGCAATGTCTTTCTAAAGCCTTCTACACAGAATTGAGTATCTTCAGTTTGGTCTTTCCTAACACTGTTCATGCTTATCTCTCTTTTTTCTTTTACTATCTCATTTATTTCTTATTTTATTATCTATATTTACCTCCTTTATTGTGCTTTGTTACAGGTGATCAGTAGTCCTCACATTTCACTGGGCTTAAGAGTTTAAAGGCAACAGCATCTGTGGTGGCTATGATTGTGCCACTGTAATCCAGCTTGGGCAATACAATGAGGTGCCCACTCAAAATAAACAAAAAAACAAATAAATAAAAGCAGCAACAACAATCTATTAAGCACTTATGATGTGCAGGCCCAGGACTGGGAAAACAGTGGACTACTAAATAGTCTTGGTTCTCAGCATCTTATGTTACTGTGACCCTCTCCCCAAGATGTGACCTCTGATTTGTTAGTTCTGCCATGGAGGCTGGGAGTCTGCATGTATTATTTAATTATAATCCTGGGTGACTCTAATTCTGGTGGTCAGAGACACACTCTTTGGGTAACAGTGTAGTAGACTTATAGCTTGTATGAATGTCATGAATATCATTTATAGTATTGCTGTGGCATAAATTTGGATCCAAGTGCTTTGAGCCTGGTATATGAGAACCGTCAGTTGGCTAGTGAGTGAAGCTAGCTGACCATTTAAGACCTTCATCTCAGAGATTGGTAGGGTTCTCTATCAATCTTTGAATAAATAGGGTAGCATTTCCTAAACCAGTGTACTAGAGAACTCGATTCCACAGGATGTTAATAGGTGAGCCACAGGAAAAGTTAAACAAAGCCAAATATATTTTCTTAATGTAGTAATTGTCAGAGCCTACAAAAAGCAATGCACATTGTGACTCTCCACGAAGAGCCTACTGTGGATATTGTCTGTTCCATGAAGTTGGTGTGTGAAATATATAGGCTCTGAGCCAAAAGGCCTGAGCTCAAACCCACTTCTGTACTCGGTAGCTATCTACTTAGGCTGGGATTTTACCTGAGTTTCAGGTTTCTGTGTCTCATTTCTCATTAATGCTGGTCCTTTTTAAGTCATAAGATTACAGTGTGACTCAAATGACATATACATACTGTAAAGTTCTGAGCAGATATTAGTTTTACAATAGATGAGAAAATGTGCTAGGTGCTATAATTGTGGAATAAAGAAAGTACTATCGGGAAACAGAGGAGGGAGAAGTAAATTAATTTTGACTAAGATAATTAATTTATAGCTAGCAGTTGAATGAAATGCCAAAAGCAAACAAACACACACAGGTGTTCAGGATTGTTTTTCTGACACCATTTGCTATTCATTTGTGTGTTGCTTGCTATGAGCAGAAATATGGGTGTAACTGGAGATCTGTGAATGCCAATCTTCCAGAGAAGGAGCTGCCAAGGAAGGCTTAAATATGGTCAAATTATTTTGATTTTTTCAGAAATCTCATTATAATTATGCCTTAATAAATAATATTGAGATATATTCAATTCTAAGCCCAAGAAAAATCATAACATGAGGAAAGAGCTTTGTAGCACTTACACAATGACTTACCTTTATAGAATTTTGACATTCCCCTAGAGGAAGTATGACATTATGCAATTTTTATGTGATTTATCAATTCCAGCATAGTCTATTTGTTTAAGCTGTAGACTTTTGGCAATTCTCTTTTTTCCTGCAGTAGTGTTTTGTTCATTGGCTGAAGATTTAATCAGAGGAGCTAGGAAAAGGCTCTAGGGTCTAGCAAAAAACACCATACATTTATGTATTCATTTAAAAACTCTAAAACTATTTATTGAGCACCTACTCATGCAAAGCATAGTACTAAGCACTAAGAAGTAAATACTCCAGAAAATAGGCCCTCACCTCACCTCATGTAGACACAGTCTAGTGGAAGTTACAGAATGCAAACAGATAATGATAGTGTAATGTGACAACCTCTACACTGGAGTATCCACAGAGTACTATGGAGTCCATAAGAGGGGTGTATTAATAGATTTTCTCTGCTATAAAGAAATAGCTGTGGCTGGATAATTTATAAAGAAAAAAAGGTTTACCTGAGCTCATGGTCCTGCACGGTGCTGGCATCTGCTGGGTTTCTGGTGAGGCCTCAGGAAGCTTACAGTCATGGCAGAAGGCAGAGAGAGAACAGGCATGTCCCATGGTGAGAGTGGAGCAGGAGAGAGAGAAGGCAGGTATCAGGTTCCTTTATTTATTTATTTACTTATTTATGAACATTTCTTTGTTGGGAAATTTTAAAATTACTAATTCAATTATTTACTTGCCGTGGCTCTGTTGAGATTTTTTTCCCCTTTATTTTATTGCAATGATGTGGGGTACAAGTGAGGATTAGGTACATAAGTAGTCTATGTGCAAGTGAAATTTGGGACCCCAACTAGTCCTCACTTCCCTTGGTTTAGGATCAGATGCCCTTAGTGATTTTATGTGCCCTTCACCTCCCCTGGCAGTGTCTTACCACTGCCGATGTCAGGCTCTTTTAAATGAGCAGCTCTTGTGCGAACTAATAGAGCAAGAACTCACTCATTACGGAGAGGATGACACCAGGCCATTCATGAGGGACCTGACTCCATTACCCAAACACCTCCCATTAGGTCCTGCCTCCAACATTGAGGTTCACACTGCAACATGAGATTTGGAGGAAATGACAATCCAAAGTATATCAAGGAGTAACTATTGACGTTTGATGCAATTGGCAAAAGCAGCATATAACTTTGTTTCATGACCTTCCAAGTAGGGATAATGAAGAATTACTTGGAAGAGTCCATATGCTGATTCAAGACAGGAAGTACAAAATCAGTAAATAAGGAAAATAAGAGATATAATTAGAGGCAGCAGTATAAGAACTGGCCCCTAGATGAATGGACTCACTCTTCCTGGGAATGAGGAAAAGCTTTAGCTTGATATGGCTAAAAGCTGGACATCTGGGTGCTGTCCAGGGACTAATGCTCACAGATGAGAAATGGCCTGGTCCTGAAACAAGGTCTTCAGGTAGACTGAGCAAGTCTATGCCTCATGCTCCAAAGGCCTACAGTTCACTATTTGGGGCTTGTACAGGTGGATCCAGCTTTATACAACAGAAACCACTCTAGATAACGTAAGCAGAAAAGGATTTGTTACCAGATAAGTGGCTACGAAATTATTTGAGCGGCTAGAAGAGCTATCTCTAAAATGAGCTTCAAGGAATTCCCAGTCCACAAAGTTAGACAGCCTCATCCACAATCAGGAAAGTTGCATTTCTGCTGCAGAAGCCACTGAATTAAGAAGCTGCTGACTAGTTGGGCATGGTGGCTCATGCCTGTAATCCCAGTGCTTTGTGAGGCAGAGGCAAGAGGATTGCCTGAGCCCAGGGGTTCGAGACCAGCCAGGGCAAGTTGGTGAGACCCTGTCTTTGCAATAAATCAAGAAAAATTAGCCGGGCAAGGTGGTGCACACCTGTGGTTCTAGTTACTTGGAAGACTGAGGCAGAAGGATCGGCTGAGCCCGGCAGGTTGAGGCTGTGGTGGCTGTGTGCCACTGCACTCCAGACTAGGCGACAGAGTGAGACTCTGACTCCGATAAAAACAGTAAAAAATAAGCTGCTGACTGAAGAACATGGTGTCCCTGCCTCATCCTATGCCAGCAAATGGATATGAGCACTCTGTCTCCCTCTTTCCTTAATTCAGCTTTGAATTCAAGGTTCCTCTGAGAATTTTTATTTTATTTTATTTTATTTATTTTTTGAGTCAGAGATTCACTCTGTTGCCCAGGATGGAGTGTGGTAGCATGATCACAGCTCATTGCAACCTCAACCTCCTGGCCTCAGGCAACCCTTTTGCCTCAGTCTCCAGAGTGCTGTGCCTGCAGACACATGCCACCCCACACCCAGCTAATTTTTAAATTCTTTGTAGAAATAAGGTCTAGCTATGATGCCCAAGCTAGTGTTGAACTCCTGGCCTCAAGTGACCCTCCCATCTCAGCCTCCGAAAATTACAGGTATGAGCCACTGCACCCACCACTCTGAGGATATTTCAAAGTCTTTCTAGCTCTAGCTGCTGCAAAGTCTGGCTTTCTGGCCTCTTCAGCACAGGAAAATCCTAGGAAGAGGTTAGAATAAATTTGAAGAAAGCTAATCACAGTATCTGTCACAGGCCTATATCCTTTCTTGAATCCAACCCAGCAGTCCCCAATATTTTTGGCATCTGGGACTGGTTTCATGGAAAATAATTTTTCCACAAATGCGGGGAGATAGGTGGGGGTGGGTGAGGGGTGATGTTTTCAGGATGATTCAAATGCATTCCATTTATTGTGTACTTTATTTCTGTTATTATTACATTGTAATATATAATATATTGTAATATAAAATATAATGTACAGTTATACAACTCACCGTAACGCAGAATCAGTGGGAGCCCTGAGCTTGTTTTCCTGCAACTAGATGGTCTCATCTAGGGATGGAGAGAGGCAGTGACACTTGAAGTGTCTGCTTATGTCCAGCCTACTCTGTAATCTTATTTTGATTGCTGCCACTGCAGAAAACCCTGCTTCACAAAGATAGGGTGTTGGGAATGGAGGCAGGCTTGTCAGTGCTTTTGTGGCAATCTTAGGATATTCCACCTTGACTTTAATTCAGAACATATGGAGATTTAAAGTTGTCTCAAGCATACTTTTAAGACCACCATCATTTGCAGTCTCAGGCAGTTGATTCTCTTCTGGCATGGACAAAGTTGATTCTCCTGGCTTATTCCCAAATGGGTCATGGATTCATTCCTTGGGAAATAATGCTCAAACTTTTTTGAAAGCTGAGATAGGTGATCATGCACCAGCTGGGAGAAAGAAAGCCCTGGCTTAGTGTCTTTCAAAATCTCTGCGAATGTATGAAATATGTCAAAAAATTCCAATGTTCACTCATTACCCCATAATTCCAGTTTGGCTTTGAATGCAGGCACTTTACTGACTTGAACAAACTTGTCATTCTCCCCTGAAGTGACAGATTGAGTTCGGTGAGCAGGTTGAATATGTCACACAAGTAAGCAAGTTTTGCTACCCATTCTGTGTCATTGAATGCCACCAATGGTGACTGTTTTTCTAAAAAAAAAAAAAAAATCTCTGGAGCGGCTCATGTAACTCAAAAACTCTGGCCAGTGATCTCCTTTAGAAGCCATCTCACTTCTATGTATAAGAGAAGACATGTGCTCTGCATCCATCTCCTCACAGAGCTTCATGAACAGACATGAGTTAAGGGCATGTTCTTTAATGTGGTCGATAATTTTAATCACATCCTGCAAAACGATTAAGTTCAGGCAACATTTTTCGGCTAGCCAGCATTTCTCTATAGATGACACAGTGCGTAGACTCACATTCAAAAGCAACCTCTTTGACCTGAGTAGTGAAACCAGAAAGCTGTCCAGTCATGGCAGCTGCTCCGTCTGTGCGTATACCGACACAAAATGTCTAGTTCAGTTTTCCTGATATGTAGTCATTCAAAGACTTGAATAGTTCTGCAGCTGTGGCATTGATTAGCAATAAAAGTGCACATAACATATCCTCATGCACATCTTTCTGAAAAATATATCACACATAAACAAGCACTGTTGCCCTGGCATCAACAATGGTAGCCTTGTCTACCTGGATTGTGTACCATGGTGAGTCATTAATCCTAACAATTGCGCCTCAATATCCTTTGCTATTTCATCAGTTCATCTAGTTATGGTGCTAGCCAAAAGAGGAACACGTGCCACATTTTGAACTGTAGCCTCTCCTACAAGTTCATGACAAATGTACTTAGCAGTAGGCAGAATCAACTCTTCACCAATAGTAAAGTGCTTCTTAGCTTTAGCAATGCAGCTAGCCCCTAAGAATGATGCTCTCAGTGCAGACACATTTGATGAAGTGATAGCCTTTAATGATTGCTTCTATTCCTTGTGTTCATGATTTTTTTCTTTTGAAATACTCCAAAGGCTTGTCTTTTAATGCAGGGTGCTTGGTCTTCATGTGGTGAAGCAGTTTTGAAGTTTCATGGTGTCACTGGATAACCAGTTGTCACATATTGTACAAAATAGGCTTGGAGAACGTGAATGAATCACCTGTTGCAATGAACCCATAATTTAATTAGGACTCTTGGTATTTTATTTTAAATGCACCTTTCTTTTGTTGGCAGTCTTTGAGTCTTCTGCTGTCTCATCATCGGGTCTTTTTCCCTTTTCAAAGAAACTTCCAGTGATGTCTGTTCTTTACTCATTTTGGATAAGGTTAGCTTGTAGGTTTACCTAAACTGTGACTGAGACAAACACAAGCACACAGTGGGGGAAAGAGGCACAAATGGAAGTGGTAAATAAAATAATGCGTGGGCCACATGCGCACTAAAATAAGTGTCTGATTCTGATTTAAAGCCTGCCACCAGATGCAACTGTACAATTGAAGTACATGAAGTCACTTGTCACTCACTCGCTGAGGATTTTGATATGAGTCTGAAAGCAATTGTTTTATCATGGTCTCTGTGCAGTCAAACCTCACTACCAATGTTAATCTATATTTGCAGCCGCTCCC
This sequence comes from Cephalopachus bancanus, assembly GCA_027257055.1. NCBI lineage: Eukaryota > Metazoa > Chordata > Mammalia > Primates > Tarsiidae > Cephalopachus > Cephalopachus bancanus. Next base: position 10,785,888 of record JAPVLO010000022.1, on the reverse strand, counting down.
CAGTGCTGACATCACTGCCTCAGCTCCAACTCAGATCATCAGGAATTGGATTCTCATAAGGAGCATGCAATCTAGATCCCTCACATGCGCTGTTCACACTGGGGTTTGCACTTCTGTGAGAATCTAATGTCACAGCTGATCTGACAGAAAGTGGAGCTCAGGCAATAATTCAATGCAAGCAATGGGGAGTCGCTGAAAACACAGATGAAGCTTCGCTCGATTGATCTTTCTGCCACTCACCTCCTGCTGTGTGACCCAGTTTCTGATAGGCCATGGATGGGTGGTACTGGTTCATGTCCGGGGGTTGGGGACCCCTGCTCTAACCAGCATTTAATCCCAAAGAACATACCTAACTCCCACTCTTCTAACAAATATGATGAGAGATTTGGGGATGGAATATTGGGTCCTGCTGACCCTGGAGGGTTGGGGACTTGGGGAAACTAGAATACTTCAAATGTTGTGAGAGTTGATGGACAGCCATGGGGTTGATGAGGATGTGAAGGAAAGGGCCAGGAGGACAATTCAGAGGATTAGGAGTACAGTGGGAGATGTGAGAAGAGTAATGGAGGTACAGGTTCAGACAGACAGCTGAGTCTCAGTGCCCAGAGAAAGCAGTTGTGGTCTCAACAGTTGGAATTATGCCTGGATATTCTTTTTTTTTTTTTTTTTGAGTTGGAGTTTCACTCTGTCGCCCAGACTGGAGTGCAGTGGCTGCTCCCGCGCACCGCAGCCTCGACCTGCTGGGCTCCGGCAATCCTTCCACCTCAGTCTTCCAAGTAACTGGAACTACAGGCGTGCGCTACCACACCCGGCTAATTTTTTGATTTATTGTAGAGATGAGGTCTCACCAAGTTGCCCAGGCGGATCTCGAACCCACGGGCTCAGGCAATCCACTCACCTCAGCCTCCCAAGGCGCAGGATTACAGGCTGAGCTACCAAGCCCAGCTGAATATTCTAATTAATTCTGCTAGAAGTCATGACATTGGCCGATTGCTGGATGAATCAGGAGGGCATATGTATACCACGCAGTGTCTTCCTGATCACTTGATTTTAGCCTCATGTTTTCTTTTTTTTAATTTTTAAATTACGTAGTATATAGGTTTTAAATTACATGCTAAAGAATTATATAATTACAGAAGGGTTTTTGTTTTTTTTTTTTTGAGTCTCACTTTGTTGCCCATGCAGTGGAACACTCATGGCCACCCAGCATCGATCTGCTGGGCTCCAGCAATCCTTCTGCCTCAGCCTTCCAAGTAGCTGGAACTACAGGTGCATGCTACCATGCCCAGCTAATTTTTTTTTATTTAGTAGAGACGAGGTCTTGCCAAGTTGCCCGGGCTGGTCTCGAACCCGTGGGCTGGGACAATCCACTCACCTCAGCCTCCCAAAGTGCTGGGAATACAGGCTGAGCCATCGAGCCCAGCCAATTACAGAAATTTGGGGTTCATTATGGAAGGAATATAATACTCCACAACATAGTACAGTAAGATGAAGGTGAAAGGAAACCAACAAAGAGATCTTATCAATTACTAATACTTTTAGTCTCACATTTTCCTGTGAGACTCAGATCACTCGATTACCTCGCTGAGCAGCTTTGCCTCTCAGTAGGCCTGGCCTCCATCTTTCCAGGTGTGATTGGGTCATGAGACTCACCTGCAGGTCCAGGTAGAGACAGATCCTAAGTCATTCATGGCAGAGGCAGAGGGTGAAAGAATTCCACCCTCATCATTCAGGAGGATACAAAATTAACACTAGATGTCAAAAGATCTGATATGTGGACCACCACAAATTCATTTTTTGTTTATTCACTTAACCACATCTTCTGAGCCCTGTCATGTGACAGCACATGTGTGCTCTACACAGGTGAGGTAATGGTGGGCGAGATGCCCCCAGGTGGAGAATCAGTGGCAGAGCCAGTCAGGCAGAGAGAACAGCATGCTCACAACCCCTGGGCCTGAAGTAGAAGTAATAAGAGGCAGAGGTGGCATGACTGGTGGGATGGACCTTATTGGCCTTGTTACGGACTTTTGCCTTTCTCCTGAGTGTAAAGGAAAGCAATTGAAAAGGGTTTTAGGCAGAAGCATGGACATGATGAGGTCAGTGTTTAAAAACCTGCTCTGGTGATTTTTAAAACATCCCATGCTTGCTCGCTTGATGCTTTGATAGGAGGGGGTGGCAGGGATGAGGGGTTGTGGAGGTGGGCAAAAGTGGATGTAGGAAGCTCAGTTAGAAAGCCTTTGCAAGCCGGGCTCGGTGGCTCAGCCTGTAATCCCACGCCTTTGGGAGGCTGAGGTGAGTGGATTGCCTGAGCCCGCGGGTTCGAGACCCGCCTGGGCAGCGAGACCTCATCTCTACAATAAATCAAAAAATCAGCCGGGCGTGGTAGCACGCGCCTGTAATTCCAGCTACTCGGAAGGCTGACGCGGAAGGATCGCCGGAGCCCAGCAGGTTGAGGCTGCGGTGGCCGGGAGCGGCCACTGTACTCTGGTCTGGGCGACCGAGTGAGACTCCAACTCAAAAAAAAAAAAAAAAAAGAAAGCCTTTGCAATAGCAGCAGAGGTAAAGAAGAGAAAGGGACAGAACTGAGCTACTGAGAGGAGGAAGAAGACAATATGAGAAAGAAGTTTTGTTCTTTTCTCTCTACTCCAGTCACTTCAAACTCTACTTTTACTTTTAGATATTTTTTCATATTTTCTTCTTCATATTCATCTTTTCTTTTTTCTTTCTTTCTTTTTTTTTTTTTGGAGTCAGGGTCTCACTCCGTCACCCAGCCTGGAGTGCGTTGGCACGCTCACTGCCACCCCAGTATTAACCTGTTGGACTCAGGTGATCTTTCCACCTCAGCCTTTCAAGTAGCCAGAACTACAGGCACGGGCTACCACATCCAGCTAATTTTTTGATTCATTAGAGAGATGAAGTCTCACCACGTTGCCCAGGCTGGTTTCAAACCCATGGGCTCAGGCAATCCTCTTGCCTTGGCCCCCCAAAGTGCTGGGATTACAGGCTTGAGCCACCGTGCCCAGCCCATATTTGTCTTTTCATCTTATGTCCTAGTATAACAACATTAGAAAGGAATAGATTTATTTAAGAAAATTCACATCACAACATGAATATGCTTATATATAACCCATGCCAAAGACTTTGAAATGGTATATAAAATCTGCATCATATGTAGTGCCATAGTTAAGAGGATAGATTTTGCAATGTTAGCTGTGTGACGTGCGGCAAGCTATTTCACCTTTCTAAGCCATAGATTCACTATCTAGAAAATGGGGATGATGATAGTACCTAATTTGTTGGGTTCCTCTGAGTATACAGTGAAACAATACCTATAAAACAGGTGTAGAGTCTGGCCGGCATAATGGAAATGCTCAGTGTATGTTAACTAGTCTTGATGTTCGTAGCTCGTAGCTGACTAACCTCTGTACAATTGACTGATGCTCCTGAAGGCCTTCAGAGCCACCACTGAGCACTGCATAAGCAGTTATTGCATGACAGACTTGTGTACAGATTGCAAGGTCCCTGAAAAGATGATTCTGCATATTGAATTTGATTTTGCCTGTTTCCTCCCAAAGTCAGGTTCTGCCTTTGGGATTGTGCAGAACTTGTTGAAGAAGCACTGAATGGAGGAGAGGATGGGGAAGAGGGGAGAAGAGGGTTGAACAGGAGGAAGACTAAGAAGTGGAATTCAGGATTCCAGCACCTGGTGTGTAGTTTTGGTAGTAGTTCTATTGTGGCTCATTTGTTATGGGGCTCTGATTTGTTTTCTTAGTCCTTATGTATCTACTGAATATTTAAATGTGCTAAGCAAAGTCACAGGTACTGGGGACATATCTGTGAACAAAGTTCCAGCTCCCAGGGAGCTTAAATTTTGATGGGGTTATCTCTCTTGCCAGCAAAGTTTATTCTCCCAGAATTCTTAGCTGGCCAAAACTTCCTCCTCCATTGTAGGAAATAAAGGAACTGATTGGACACACTGCCTGTTCTAGAGCCATATTGAAAAAAAGCCCTGCTGTATGGAGTTTGGAGCTTACTCCTTATGAGGAAATTTGGTCTGTATTTTATCAGGGAGGGAAATAATAGAGAAGTTAATAACCCCAATAACACTTCTCTTATTAGTCCTCCAAATGTCCATAGGAGTAATATATTGTTATCCCAGATAAAGAAACTGAGGCTAAGAGGTTAACTGATTTTCCCAAATAGAGGTGGGATTTAAGATTTAGATTTCACCTCCTATGCTTTCTTTTTTTCTTTTATCAATTGGAAGTTGTTTGATCAATTGCAAACAAGTAAATTTAATGGCATTAGCCCAGTTGGCAGTTGGCTTAATGTTGTTGGTTAGAATCTCTAGTTAATAGATTTTATAGTGAGTTCATGTTCAGATACATGAACTTCATAACATATGACATAGCTTAGTGGTTCCCAAATGCCAGCCCCTGGACCAATGATAGTCTATGATAAAGGTATCTCTAAGCTCAACACAATGTGAAATAAATTAAGTTTAAGTTAAAGGGTGATTCTCTTATGTCTTCTCAACTTTCTATTATGGAATAATGTTAAGAGTAGCATTTTTATGGTTTTTTCTTTTTCTTTCTTTTCTTTTTTTCTTTCTTTTTTTGTTATTGATACTTGGCAAAATAAAAAGTTGGCAAGTCTATGTGTGTCAATTCTTTTTTGTTAAAATTTACCATTTGGTTTAATACAAAAGCCTAGGGAAACTTGATATAGCTGAACTAAATGAAAAATAGAAGTTCTGTTTCTGGCATTATGAATACTAGATATTAAAAAAAAATCCTTCTGGTGCAAAGTACCTAAAAAAGAAAGTAAAATTGGAAAAAAATTATATATTTTAAAAAATGCATAGTTTATTGGCAAGAAAGAAAAATTTTTAGAGGCCAAAAATGACAAGAAAGCACAAATACAGAGAAAGCCACATTTGGGAGAGAGGAGATAAGCCCCAGGTTCTGAGAAAGGTGGGAATAAGGACCAAAGACTCACCTAAAGCTGGTGCTCCTAAAGGTGGCATCCTCAGTAAAAAAAGAAAATAAGAACTAAAGTGTCCCCAAAGGAGCCCAGTAAATACAATTGTCTGTTTTATTCCTGGGATGCTTAGAAGGATAAATTTCTACTGAAAAATGCATAACAGTGAGTTACTCTGATTGCATTTAAGGCTAGAATTTCTTCTACTTATATGAGCTGAGAAATCCTACGCTGAAAATTCAAAATATTCTGAGTTGGGTATGACTCCATGTGCCTGGTACAGGCAAACACAAATCCTCCTGGAAGGCATCCACCTTGACTCTAAGCTTCAAATAATTCCTAAGATATAATTTCAACTAACATTAGCTCAAAAATCAGAAAATAGAGAAAACAAGGTATCATAGGAGGAAATCAAGAGAAACATCAAGAAGTAGCATAAAACCTGTAAAAACCTCAAGAATTAGAAATGTTTAATACAAACTATACAATAAAAGAGGTATTGAAATTATACAAAATTATTAAGCTTATTTTTAAGAATAACAATTAAAGCTTGTAGAAATAAAAATATAATCACTGGCACTTAAAATTTCAGTTATACAGGTGAAAAGAGAGTTAATGAACTAGAAGATAGGTATGAAGTAATTACTCAATGCATGGAGGAACAAAGAAATTGAAAATATGTAAGGTAAGTTAAGAGAGAGGGAAGACAAAATGAGAAAGTACAGTATACATCTATGGAAAGTAATAATGGAAAGATGCATATTCGAAGTTATCATGACTGAAAAGTTTTGAGCATTGAAGAAATACAGGAATCCTCAGATTCTGAAATTCTTAAGGTACCAAGCAGAATAATTTAGAAAACCATACCTAGACCCACCATATTGAAATTTCAGAATATCAAAGACAAATAGATCTTATAAGAAGCAACAGAAGAAAGAAAAATTACCTATAAAGAAATGACTGTAAACGGATAACTTACTTCTCAACAGTATCAATGAAAATTAAAGAGATACATTCAAAATCCTTCACTGAGAAATATTTAACAAGCCAAAAATAATATATAAAGAATTACATCTCCAAAATGTCTATTTTCCATAGGCTTTAAGAAAATACCTGTTTACTCATAACTGGAATGAACTGCCCTACAAACTTGGAATTTAAATATGAACACCCCCCCACCCATTTTTCTAATCACATATGTGCACACCTGTCCCACATGCTTCATCATCATGAGGCTTAGCATCTTCTAAGAGTTCCCATGCCTCTCGACTGAATTGTCTAAGAACACTGGGCACTTACTCCAAAGTGGGTTGGCCTTCTTCTAATGCCAGATGAAGAGGGAAATGAAATTTGGTCTGTTTCTATCTCCCAGTGTAGTTACTGTTTCATTGCCATGTGTATTGCAGTTGAATTTTGCCTTGAAAAATGCCATGGATATTGGTTTACTACAAGAGCACTCTGACAAATCATTGCATAATCACAGTGAGATCCTGTTTGGGGCCTTATAAATTATAGCAATAATAATCTCCCAGGAAGCAGTGGGTCATATCAATCACCATCATTACCCTTGGATGAAGAAACTGAGATGAAACTCAGTTTCATTGAGCTGAAACTACTCAATGACACTCATTTTTTTTTTTTTTTTTTTTTTGAGTCTGGGTCTCACTCTGTTGCCCAGGCTGGAGTGAGTGGTGTGATCCTGGCTCACTGCAGCTTCGGCCTCCTGGCCTCAAGTGATCCTCCTATCTCAGCCTCCTGAGTAGCTGGGACTACAGGTGCATACCACCATGCCCAGATAATTAAATATTTTTTTTGTAGAGACGAAGCTCACTAAGTTACCCACACTGGGATCTTTTCAAAGTGGCATTTTCTTCTCTTAAGCCAATAAGCTTTTTTTTACTCATAGTTCACTTTCAGGAACTGCCCTCAAATGGGCAGAATCTATTAATATCATGACACAGCTGCCACCTTCTTTTGCAAGAGAACAGACTCACAAAATCAGCATCTGGTGGGGTGAATCTCTTGGGTAAACTGAAATGCCTGAACAGAGTTTTACCTATGGGTTCAGGTCTGCTTGTAGGAAAACTGTACTCCATGTTCATTTCTAAGTAGGGAAAACATTTCTGTTGGCATGTGATTCTCAAATGAAGTGATGCTGACAGATACAGATATGCACATACTTTGTGAGGGAGAACACAGACAAATTGTAAGGTATGATCTGTGGATGTAACATTTATTTTCCTTACTAGAAAATAGGTCTGACTTCTTGGCATGAATTATTATAAATATTATGTTGGGGAAAAAGAAGCTACACTTTTCATTTGGAAAACCAACATATATCACAAAACCTGAACATAAACCTGGTATAACCAGACCACATTCATTCAATAGCAAACATTTACAAATCTGCTGTGTGTATGTGTACACAAAATACATTGACACTGCTGTGTGCTGTGTGTACACAAAATACATTGACACTGACAGCAATCAAGGTGCTTTTCTTGCAATCAACATCAAGGAAAGAGAATCCTGACATCTAAAACCTAACTAGTTGTAAAAGGGTTTTTATAAGTTACCAGGAATTTAAAGGGAAAGTTTCCATGCTGAACTCCTATTTTTACATGTTTTTTTTACATCATTTTATTTTATTTTTTAATTTAATTTATTTTATTTTTTTGAGTTGGAGTCTCACTCCGTCGCCCAGGCTACAGTGCAGTGGCACACGCTCATGGCCAGCCCAGTGTCGACCTGCTGGGCTCCACTGATCCTTCTGCCTCAGCCTTCCAAGTAACTGGAACTATAGGCGCATGCTACCACGCCCGGCTAATTTTTTATTTACTGTAGAGACAAGTCCTCACCATGTTGCCTAGGCTGATGTTGAACCTGCAGGCTCAGGCATTCACTCGTCTTGGACTCCCAAAGTGCTGGGATTATAGGCCGAGCTACCGAGCCCAGCCTTCTAAATCATTTTAAAACTACCTAGTCATTTATTAAATCTGACCAAGTAGCTCTTTTTTTTTTTAAGACATAATAAGATCAAGACTTTAAAAAATCTTGTAACATCTATGCTTTTAAAGAAATAATATGTCACTTTTATTCCAAGGTGCCATCTTTATTAACATTTTAAAATTAAAATATTTTAAACATTTATGGTAAAATTAATACATTTTCTTTATTTTAAAAATACAAACAACTCAGAAGTCCTGAACATTCTTTACAACTCTGTTCCATCACACTCATCTTAGAAAACCACTTGGTTTATCCTTCTAGTAGTTATTTCCTGAAACTTGCTCTCCTACCTAACACTGTATTTTGGTGATGTTTTAATATCAGTACATACAGAGGTATCTTATCCTTTTATAGTATTTCATAGAACAGATGTCCTGTAACTTACTTCCTACTGCTAAATATTTAGGTTGTTTTCAATGTTTCACATATAAAAACTGCAGTGATTATTCTTTGCATACATCTCTGTATATTTGTAAGAGCATTTCTTGATATTTATATAAATTAAATTAACACATCAAAGGATCTGCATATTTTATATTTGGATGCATTGTATTTATTAAATGTTTTTCTGCATTTCTCATTAGATTAAGTAAGCTGTATTTTGTTTTGTTTGTTTCAGTTCTACTTTAACCCCTAGAAAACTAGTAATATAGTCTTGGAGAAGCCCCTTTAAAGAAGACCAAAGCTGAGAAACCACGGAGAAAATAATCAAGGCTCACCTGGGAAAGAAACACAGTCACATGATCATCCTCAGGTCCCCGAGAAAATGAATCAAAACAAACAAGGATATCAAGGTCAAGAGAAAAATGAGAGAGCTGAGTGTTCAAAACCACATGAAGAAAGATAATTTTTTAAAAATTAAATTCTTAAGTAGTCTTAAATGATGCAGTAAAATATGCCCATTCATATGTGAAGCCTTTTCTCCTTAGATAGGAAATGATTTTATGTAGCAGTATTTTAATATTCTAATTTCTTACAAGTTTCACATATTTCATGACTTAAGCTTTCATATTTCTCACAAAGACTTATATTCCTCAAGAGAAGAAATAATGTTTTAGAACAAAGAATGCATCCAATAAATCTTTACAGCCTCAACAAATCTTTGCAGAGGACAATTCTCTTGTCACTAGGCAGGAATGAACATATATAAAGGACAAATAATGAGGCAAGACCCTTTTACCCTTCAGACATCCCCAAAATAAAGAACCGAATTCAAATTTTTATAGGGTTGACTTTCAGAGAAGTCTGACAGAAGCTGTGCATGAATTTCTTTTTTCTCCTCTACAGCTCCCTTCCTGCATACATACATATTCCTGAAATGGCTTAGTGACATAACCTATGGAGAGAGTTTGGCTGAAGTTTCTTTTAAGTACACAAATAACCATTAGTTCTCTCTCCTGGATACATTCTCAGATGTTGAGGAAGATATTTTCTGTGGTCAAAAGATTTTCTTCACTAGTTTTGGTCAAAATGTCTTTTCCCAGTATCAGTTCTCTATGTTGATGAGGTAGGTTCACTTACAAAGGCCTCCCCAAATATCTTACAGAGTTTATCTCTGGAATGAATTCCTCAGTGCTGAGTGAAGGATAAGCTGTGGGTCAAGGCTTTCCTACATTCACTGCATTCAGAGTGCTTCTCTTCAGTGTGACTCCTTATGTGTCATAGGAGAGAAAAATGGTCACAAAAGGCTTTCCCACATCATTTGCACGCAAAGGTTTTTTCCTCCAGTGTGGATCTTATTATGCTGGACAAAAGCAGAGAGGTAGACAAAGCCCTTTCTACATTCAAGGCACTCATAAGGCTTCTCTTCAGTGTGACTCTTTGCATGTTGAGTGAGGGAATAGCTGTAGTAAAAACTTTTTTCACATTCTGTACACTCATAGGGGTCTCCTGCAGTGTGGGTCACACTGGGTCAGAAAAAACTAGAGTGGTTTTCCCACATTCACTGCACACATAGAGCTTCTCTCCAGTGTGAATCTTCATATGTCAGGTTAAGGAAGAGTTGTAGCAAAAGGTTCTCTCACATTCTTTGTACCCAAAGAATGGGTCATCTTCACCGTGGGTCATCTAATGCTGGACAAAAACAGAGTGAAAGTTGAAGGCCTTTCTACAGTCTCTATACTCATAGGGCTTTTGTCTGGTATGAATCCAGTGGTGGTACACGAGATGTGACCTAGGGTTGAAGACCTTTCCACACTCCATGCACTTATAGGGCTTCTTCCCAATGTGAATCCTCATGCACCAAATGAAATTCACCTTTTCACAAAAAGGCCTTCCCACACTCCTGGCATCCATAAGGCTTCAGTCCAGTGAGAATCTGCTGACATCAAAAAAGGAGGCAGTTCTTGGTAGACACTTTCCTACATTCCTTGCATTTGTAGAGGATCTTCCTTACATGAACCAAGGTATCTTGGTCTCTGTGAGTCATATTCATGGAGAGAATTTCCTGCAGAGACTTTCTCCTGTAAAACCCTTATGTGCTGACTATTGTCTGTCCCCAACCCATTGTGTTTAGCGCTCATCTTCTCAAGGATGGTCTCCTTGCGGGAGAAGGTAACTGGCCTCAATCACTCTTTCTGATTTCCAATCACTCTTCCTAATCCCTCACTCACCCCAACCTAGAGGAACTTTTGGCTCCTGGGATTAGTCTTTCCTGGTACAAAGCTCCCTAGGACAAGGCTGGCTTGTCTTGGGTTTTACTTTGTCACCTGGATGGTGCTTTGGCAAAGGTATTTCTTCTGTCTTTTACCAGTGCTTCAGCTGGTAGATCAACTCTGGTTTGCATGCCCCAGTGACCATGAGTCTGCGGGTCTCTGGAGTCACCTCCCAGTATAGAGTCCTTGGGGGCTGGCCCAGCTGCTCTCACTCCTTCCAGATGAAGTACATGGACATGTCCTGCATGGCTGCCTCGGATGCTGCTGCAATGGAACCAGATGAAAGTCCACACTCAGGGCTCACATCTGCCTGCGCTGAGAGTGCTTCCAACTGCAGATACCAGAAAGCACCACACACAGCCTCTGCCCATGGGACTACAAGTCCCAGAGGCTTTGGCTTAACTTTTTGTTTATTAACAAGGGAATTTAACCCTTATTTATTCTGGGCGGAAGGAAGCTCACACCAGTTGTGTCAGGGAGAACCTTCAACCTTGCACGCAAACATACAAGCGAACAGTCATCCAAGGAATTTTTTCGTGCAGGGTGTGGAGAGAGATTGTTCTGCTTAGTACTTTATTATACCCACTGACCCACAGTCAGTTGTACTCAGGGGCTGGGTAAAGTCAATTCAGCCAAAATATGGAGTGTGGAGAAGACATGGCAGTTCAGGATCTCTTTTATGTTGCTAATGGCTCTGTAATCAGGAAAACCACTTTGCAAAAGTTTGGCCCCATTGCCTAAAGTGATCTTTCCAGTGTCAAACTTTTCCACATGTGTATCAGGATACATGTGCCAGAATGTACACAAATACCTAGAGAGAGTATTTGATTTATTGCAGAGATGAGGTCTCGCTGCCCGGGCGGGTCTCGAACCTGCGGGCTCAGGCAATCCACTCACCTCAGCCTCCCAAAGGCGCGGGATTACTGGCTGAGCCACCGAGCCTGGTAATATAAGCCATTTTTAAGGAGTCTGACATGTGAGAGTTGGGTTGTCAGTGTTTGAGTCATGGAAATGATACTGTATGGAGTTGAACAATTGGATCATCAATGTGATTCCTATTAAAGGCTCCCAGACCAAAAAAAAAAAAAAAAATCAGGATGGTACATATTTGATGGCAAAATTCTCAAAGTGTGGTCCCTGGTTTCAGTTGTATTCATTTTTAAGAGTTAAAGAAAGGGTGATCACTAAATACCTGTAACCTAACCTTGATAATGTGGACAATTATAAAATGAATTATCATTGAGGCAGGTTAGAAAATGCAAGAAAATATGACCTCTGTTTCACCGTACATGAAGCAGGAAGCAAGTAGCTAAAAATTTGGAAAACACCTTGAGAGTGTTTATGATTGGAGTCTGCAGAAAAATGCAGGCCTTCCACCCTTCTTGATCATCTGACAATTGCAAGTAGAACATGAGCTCATCACACAGCCCAGATGCCCAAATGAAGACAAATCCATGGCCTTCAAGACCCTTGGTCCCTCCCAACCATCTCCCCAAAGGCAGAGGAGATAAAAGCCAATCATCAAGACACCCTCAGTACAGCTCTCACTCTGAAGCTGTCTGTACTCCTTTCCCTTGGAGCATATACTTTCATTCCTTGGGGCAGCTCTCCTCTGGAGACTGCTCACCTTCACTCCCTTTCTCTCTCAGTGTGTACTTTTGCCTTAATAAACTCTTTGCTTTACTCACCAACTTGGTGACTTGTTCTGGAATTCTTTCCTGTGGCAAAGTCAAGACCTTGGGCAAGAGTTGAGGTCTATCTCCTCTTTCTCCATTAAAGAGAACTCTACTCCAGCAACAACGTGTTTTGAAAACGTCTATATATTTTTTAAAAATGAAATTATCTATCAGTACATGGTTTTAATGATATATAGCATCTTCTAAAATTAAAAATAATTGTTGTCATTTGAGCTTTCAGAGGCAATGCTTGTAAGTTACTTGGATATCTCAGCAGAAAATTGGTACAAATGAGGTCACATCAACAGCAATACCCAAAGCCAACTATCTGGGAGTTTTCAGAGGCTTTTCACAAGGCTCCTGTGTCGGCCTGAGCTACTGCAGGTGACTTAACCGATGTGATTATAGATTATCACCTGCAAATTTTGGTCCTTGGACACATCCATAGACAAAGTACACACCATCATTCCTCCACTTCCCTTTAGCATCATAGTCCAAGCATAAACATCGACTCTTTCTCTAGTATTAGACCAAGCTGTGAGTTTAGCCAGATTTTTCTTGAGGCTGAAGATTGCAGGACTTCCACACAGAGAATAACTTATACCTGGCTACTAGATATGGTTGTTTTAAAGCCCCTAGTCCCCAGTCCATTCTCCTGGTCTCTGTAGAACTGCCTTCTACTCAGAACCCATTCTCCCTACTACTCTTAAAGAAGAAGCCAGGTTTTCTTTATCAGTCAGAAACACCTCATACATTCCTCGATTCTACAGTATCTACTAGTCTCAAGTCAAGGCTAAGAAAGAGGAAGGAATTTCCTTATTAATCCAAAGTTAGGCCTGTATTTTCCAATTTCTGTTTTCATCTTTTACCTTGAAAGATGCCTGATCAGTGTAGTATCTTCTTCCTTTAGTGGAGACACCACCCTCATTCACACAGTTGTAGCCTTACCCTTTGACTCCAGCAGTACATTTCTTTAGAACACAATAGTGCCACATTTCTACAAGGTATACATATATACTGTTATGGGTTGTTTGTGTTTTTCCCCCCTCAAAGTGTTGTCCTAGCCCCCAGTACCTGAAAATGTGACCTTATTTGGAAATAGGATCTTTGCAGATGATTCAGTTAAGATGAGGTCATTAGGGTAGGCCCTAATCCAATATGATGACTATATTCTTATTAAAAAGTTTCAGGGAAAAAAGCTTCTTTCATTGAACAGAATTATTATGATGAGGAAAAAATAGTGTTTTCAACAAATGGAGCTGGGTCAACTGAATCCAAATACAAAAGAAAGAACTTGAATCCTTAGCTCACACTATACACAAAAATTAACTCAAAATGGACCATAGACCCAAATGCAAGAGCTAAATTAAAAAACTCTTAGAAGAAGACATAGGAGTTAATTCCTGTGATTTTGGCTTAGGTAATGGTTTCTTAGCTACCACACTAAAAGCTTGAGCAACAAAAGAAAAATAGATCAATTAGATTTCATCAAAATAAAAAACGTGCGCTTCAAAGGCTACCATTTATTGATAAAGTAAAAAGACAACCCCACAGAACAGTAGAAAATATTTGCAAATTATTTATTTGATGAGGGATTTGTATCAAGAATACAGAAATAATTTTCACAACTCAATAATCAAAAGACAAAAAGCCCAATTTAATACGGGCAAAGGATTTGAATAGACATTTTTCCAAAAGAAATGTACAAATGACCAATAAGCACATGAAAAGATGCACAACTCATTAGCCATTACAGTGTAAATCAGAACCACAATGAGATACCACTTCACACTTATCTACTGGGTAAGAACCGCCTCAAGTGCTGGTGATCTTTGCATTCTCTGCTTCCCCATCTCTGGTTCCTGGGGGAGGGAAGCAGAATGGGAGCCCAAGACTTATTTAAAGCAAAGTAAACAAGCACAGAAAGCAACAACTAAATCTTTCTAGGCACTCCTGTTGATTAGCCGGATTCTAGAAACATATTAACTCAGTTTCCTTCTACCTCCTGTGGAACAGGCCTCTTGAAGTATTGATTGCTTCCAGACCCAAAGTACCTTCCTTCTTTCTACACTTTGCCTATGCCTTGCTCCTGCCTGGAATGTTTTTACTCCTTAAGTGTCTCAGGCTAAACTAAAATGTCCTTTCCTCTAAAAATGCAGATTCTCCTTGTTTCTTATGTCACAAATACACTCTTCATTGTATTTTCCTAGTTTTCTATTTTTTATCTCATTTCATCGCTTTTTATGTTCTTTCTGGTGATAATTGTTTATGCAGTCTGATTCTCTCCCCAAACTATAAGCCAGCAAGAGCAGAATTCCTGTTGAATTTGTCTTTATGTCTCCCAGAGTAAGAAACACTGTGCCTTGCATGTGGCCAATGTTTTGTTTAATTTGTTTTATAACTCTCAGAAAAGGGTATTTTATATTCTTTGACCAACTAAGAGAAGTGTGGCCAAAGATGGGAATGACCTGCTCACATAGAATTATTTCATCATTGCTCATTGTTTCAAATAATATTAAACCTAACAAACAACAACCAAAACACAAAATCCAGTATAGCTCATCCATTAGTTATCTGTTTTGTGAACCAATTGTCTTCCCTTTGTGTGAGATAGCTCTGTTTCTGCCTGACGAGGGAGCAGTCCACTTCCAATACAAAAGTAAATTGTTACTCCAGCCACAGATTTGGGAGGAGCTCCTCCCCTTTCCTGTTTGTGTGAGTTGCTTAAGGGCCCTGGAGCCACTGCAGATAAGCTCAACACCTGCCTCTTGGATGCTCAGGTGGATTCTGAAGTTCCTTTCCTGTGGAGGTTGCTGTAGGGAAGAATGAGTTCCTATTTTGCTTAGAAAATATTCTTTATGACTAGAGGTTTCCCATGTGCTTCTTGTCTGTTCTACTTGTCTTCTATTTGCTGACAGCTTGTCTCTCTCTCTCTCTCTCTCTCTCTCTCTCTCTCTCTCTCTCTCTCTCTCTCTTGTGTGTGTGTGTGTGTGTGTGTGTGTGTAGTGAGAGAGAAGCAGAATGGGAAGCACATATATATAACATTTGAAGGATTTGCTGTTAACCTAGTAATGGAAAACATGCATATGTAAATGTTATTATGAGATGTTAACATATCGTGCTATAATATCACTGAAAAAGTTTAAGAAAAGGAAACAGAGAGAAAGCTCCATTATTTCTCAGTCTAGAAGGGCTGGTAAATTCAAAGCAGGGAAGCCCAGGCTTAAGTTGGGACTGACTCATTGAACAATTATGGATGATTCACTTCACCATTCAGTTTCTTTGCCCGGGAATGGAGGGATTAGACCAGAGACTCCAGATCTACGGATTTTCCCTCACCACATTTAGGCAATCTCCATTAGCCTGCAATAAGACTATAGGATAGAGGGCATGCAGGTCCAGGTGTGATAAATTAATGAGTCTCAGGGTAGATGAGGAATATAAAAGAGAACATGTTGTCTGAAGAAGTTGTGAATTCACAGGACCATGATTGCATTTATAATTCCAAGGTGAGATTTAAAGGGCAAATTTCAGATGAACCACTGTGCTCCATTTTGAGTCAACATATCTCAGGATTATCTACCTTAAAACTCTTAGATCCTTTGCTAAAAAGTCGGGTTCTGTCTTAGCAGTCTTTGACTACCCAGATCTGGATAATCGTGCCATCTCTAAGAGCTCATTAACCAATTCCCCCACACTCATTCTTCCCAATAATCAACTCCAGCCATAGGATGTGGGCTAAGATGTGGAAGGAGGGGTCATAAATATAGTCCATGTTAAAGTCTAAGCAGGGGATCTCCCAAACCATGCCTTCCCACTCTGGGCTGTCCTAACCTTTTCTCCTACTTCTTGTTTTTTTGTCAACTAAAGGCTGATCCATAGTGTCGTCCAAAGTTGTCAATTTGAAGACTCTTCTAATAGTGGCTAGATGGGTGTTGCTATTTGAGGGCTTCAACTGTCCCTCATAAGATTTTTTTTTGACTTCACTTCCACAAGGGAAGTAAATGGAGCTCATTTGGGGTTTATTCAAGGGCTCTTTTGATCTTGGGTAGAAGCAGGACTGATTGCTCTGGTGCTGCTCTCTGAAATGAGTCTTATACAACACAGTCTGATTTATCTCATTCCACTTCCTCTCCATAGACTCTTCATAAGACAGAGCTCAATTTTATAGGTTTTTTTGTGCCCCACAATTTGAAGCTCCTAACTAGGAACTGATAGAGAATAAATTTTCATCACTCTAACATTCAGAGAATATCCCAGAATCCCAGAACAGGGTTTCTCCAAGGAACCCCTTCTTTATATTTTCCATGAGAGAGGAGTATACACCTTTCAAAATACCCAACTGGTCTGAACTGTAAGTATTTCTCAAACAGCTTTTTTCACTTATTTATTAGGGCTTAATTGGTGGACTCTAGTTCTGGCCAAGATCAATCAGCCCCATTTCTCACTAGTCCTCCCTCTTACAACTAAAAAATCCCAGATATAACACAATAAACACAAAGACTCTGAAAAGTTGATGGTGGACTATCTCAGAACCTCAGAACTTGAAGAACAACACAGTGGTGAGTTCCCTGGACTTTCTTTTTGCCTCCAATCTATCATGAACTGCAGGGTGCTAGAGAAGTCTTCAACCTGGAATCACCAACAGGAAGATACAAAATAAATCCCCAGAAAATTATGCTCCTTCTGGCTAGAGGACTGGACTAGGGAAAGAGCAGCCTAATAAAAGAGAAAACCTTTTGACAGCATTTGGCTTTCTTCAGCTAAATCTCAAAGGAGAAGCAATGACCAATTTTTGATGATAGATGTGTAAAGTGCAAGAGTGAATGAAGAGAGATGAGACTGATGATACAGCCTGGGCCTGTACATGTGGGGATCCTTGTGTGCTGGGTGGAATACCTTTGTTGTGAATCTTTGGGCTCTATTTTGTAGATTTAGAGGAACAATAGATGTAACTTAAGTGAATAACAACTGATTCAGATTTGATTTTTAGGTGGGTCATTCCAGGGCTAAAGAAAAGCAATTGTAGTATTTCAAGTGAGAGTTGGTGAAGTCTTCCATTTGGGCAGGACATTGGACTTGTGGAGGAAGGGAATGATTTGAAATGTAGGGGCTTGGTCATTGGGTACTGGGGGTGTGATAATGAAAAAACCAGTGTCCAGAATGACCTCTAGCAGCTAGGTTAGTGAGGAGTTATCTACGATGACAAAGTAGGAGTGTTTGGGCCACTAGGAAAGAATCTAAAAGACTCTACAAGTTCTTTTAAGCTTGAGCCACTTCCACCATCCCTCGAAGAAGCAGAGGAACCCAGAGGGTTGAGAATAATTAGTATTCATTGGGCTCTTTTCATCTGGGTCAAGATGACTGAGGGGCAGGAAACTTCATAAATGACATGGCTAAACTGTAAACAGCTTGTGTAGATCTGAAAACTGGCTGAAAATTCTTTGAGACTTTTTTCCTTGAGAAATGTTGTCCATGTTCCCTCCCCTCCAGTCTGAGCCGATCTGGGACTACTATGCCTGCTTGGAACAACTGCAAATGGCAGACATGCTGCTATGTGACTTCTAAGGGTAGGTCATAAAAGATTATGCCTGGTTCTCTTGGGACATTAACCACCATGTAAAATATCTGACTATTTTCAGGCTCTCCAGTCAACAACTATAGCTGAGCTCAGTCCTCCAGCCATCCCCAATAAGGTACCAGACAGGTGACTGAAGCCATTTTAGACCCTCCAGACTAAGCCATCTGCCAACTGAGTCTTACTGAGTGACATAAGTGAATGTCACAAGGGACAAAAAACTCACCATTATGAGCTGAATTGCGTTCTTCCCCAAAATTACATGTTGACGTCTTAACCCCCAGTGCCTCAGAATGTGACTGTATTTGGAGATAGAGTTTTAAAAAGAGGTGATTGAAGTAAAATGAAGTCAGATGGATAAGCTCTAATCCAATATGACTGGTGTCTTTATAAGAGGAGATTGGGATACAGACACACACAGGCGATGTGAAGACACAGTGAGAAGTTGGCCATCTACAAGCAAAGGAGGAGCTTCAGAGGAAACCAACCCTACTGGTACCTTGATCTTAGGCTTCTAACATCCAGAATTATATATTTCTGTTGTTTATATTACTATACTTTGTAACCTGTGTAGCATTTTGTTACACAGCCCTAGCAAACTAATACACTCACCAAACTACAAATTTGTCACTTACAGGAATTGTGAAAGATAATAAAATGGTTGTTGTTTTGAGTGACTGTATTTTTTAGTAGTTTGTTCTGCAGAGATGGGAATGAGAATGAGCCTGGACTTCTGAAGTTCCTCTTGTTCTAGGGATCTCATTTTCGACTTACATCATCAGGTTAGAATGGACTGCTATGGGCAAACTTGTGGAGCGCCTCCGCCCTAACATGGCGCCCAAAGCGGCCAGACCTCAAGACAAAACAAGCCCTAATTAGGCAGCTGGAGGATGTTAGCATACATTCCTCTCTCGCAGGCCTATCGGTGTGTGCCGCGTTACCTTAATTGATTGGCAGAGATACTAGATTTAAGGTCACGGGAAAGAGAAACAAACAGCTGAAGCTGAGCTGAAGCTGAGAGCTGAAAGAAGAGGAAGAACGATGTAGTAACCTGGGATTAAAGCAGCTTGCAGAAGAATCGTGTGAGAGTCGTTATTGAAAGCGACAAGTGGTGGCCCATACGGGGAACTCGAAGAAGTCGAAATCCTTGGATTCAGAACTGCAGCTGCTCAGGGCAGTCGACTGGTATGTAGATCCCACAAGGGAGGGAAAAAACTAGAAAGGTCCTCGGCAAAGAGGCGATTTGGGAAGGTCCTCGGCAAAGAGGCGATTTGGGAAGGTCCTCGGCAAAGAGGCGATTTGGGAAGGTCCTTGGCAAAGAGGCGATTTGGGAAGGTCCTCGGCAAAGAGGCGATTTGGGAAGGTCCTCGGCAAAGAGGCGATTTGGGAAGGTCCTCGGCAAAGAGGCGATTTGGGAAGGTCCTCGGCAAAGAGGCGATCTAAAAGGGCCCTCGGTGTAGAGGCGATCCCCTTTTTGCTAACATGGGCACTACTTCCTCTCACCCGCTTTTTCAGGCTCTTAAAACTCTCCTAAGAACAAGTAGACATTCTCTGGCGCATGGTGCAAATAGGGTGTGAATGGCACACTATTGCTTTATGCGTAACCGGCATCCCATACCACAATATGACCATTGCTGCTAACCTCTCTCGAGAGCTTTCCCTCCATCTTTTAGGTAATTGGTCCCAAGAGTTCGACAACCTGACGGAGGCTCTACGTCGTGAAATCAGTGTCAACTCCATCAGAGTAGATCCAGTAGTCGCTCAAACCTTGGCCTCCTGGATCGCCCAGGCGGCATACCACCTTAAAGAGTGGGCGGGAATGGGTTCAATGGCCTTTTTGTTATTCTCTTGTTGTGTCCTGTGCCTCTATTGTCTCTGCCATATGCATCAACGCAATGCACGTGACCGTGCGCTACTAGCGCAGGCCTTTGCTGCCATGGAGGTGGATCAATCCCCTCAGGTCTGGGTTGCCGCGTTAGGGCAATAAGAACAGGGCAGGATGTGAGAATAGTACTGCACACGGGGGCCCAGGAGGAGTTATCCCGTGGAGGGCATGTCCAGCTGCATATGGGTTGACACCGCCTCTCCCATCCCCAGAAAATCGGTGTCGGACAGGTGGGCAGTCGGTCTGGCGATTACACGCGCGAGATAGACTGTCTTACATGGTCCTTGTTATATGGGGGCTGTGACCACTACCCTCTCCTGCCAAAACAAATAAAAAAGGGGGAGCTGTGGAGCGCCTCTGCCCTAACATGGCGCCCGAAGCGGCCAGACCTCAAGACAAAACAAGCCCTAATTAGGCAGCTTGAGGATGTTAGCATACATTCCTCTCTCGCAGGCCTATCGGTGTGTGCCGCGTTACCTTAATTGATTGGCAGAGATACTAGATTTAAGGTCACGGGAAAGAGAAACAAACAGCTGAAGCTGAGAGCTGAGAGCTGAAAGAAGAGGAAGAACGATGTAGTAACCTGGGATTAAAGCAGCTTGCAGAAGAATCGTGTGAGAGTCGTTATTGAAAGCGATACAAACTCAAAGAAGTGATGCCACCTGACAGAAGATGGGGCAAAAAGTCAGGGCCTACACTTAGAGCTTTTATGATACTTGAGTATCATATGATTTTATGATACCAGTAACTTTTAAACAGAGGTTAAAAATACTTTCTCATTAGTTTGAGAAAAATGGGGGAAAAAAAAACTACACACGTTGCATCTTTATATAGCTATTTTACAGATATGCCATTTGGCCAGGTGGGATTCCTTGGGAGAGAGAATTACAGTACCAGATTGCAGACTGAGAGCACTGTCTGACCTAGATTCTGATTATTTAGAAGAGTGATTATAGCTCTGGAGGCAGGGGTTAGGTCTCATGGCCTTCACCAGGAAACACTTTTCTTAGCCTTGGGGGATTCTATATTACAGCTAATTACAGGCTGTCTGCTAAGGTTTTCTAATTACTTCATTTGCATTCGTCTTGCTCTCCTAAGGAGCCTGTAAGCTTTTTGGAAGCATCTTGAGGACAGGGACACCCTTCCCTGTTTTTCTACTCTAGATAATGCCCAGTAGCTCAGTATCAGACAAAGACATCCAATAGTGGAGGTGGGCCGTAGAACATGAGACACTGTGGACATGGCTTCCAGGGTCAGCTTAGGTGGATTTAAATCCAAATTTTACTTCTCACTAGCTATGTGACCTTAGACAAGTTGTCTAACCTCTCCAAACTTGTTTCCTCATCTGCAAAATGGAATATTCATAATATTTACTTTTCAAAGCACTTGGCGTTGTGCTCAACACTTAGTAAATGCTCAATTCATATTAGTAAATAGTTGCATTAACTTTTAAAAAAAATTTTACTTGACTCAAAAATTCAAGAGCTCCTACATATTCACTACTGTCAGGTTTGGGATTTGCATGTGGGAAGGGAGACAGAGAGGTAGGTAGGCAGATGCTCTGGAATTAGAGTGTGGATTTTGGAGAGACCCAAATCCCAGCACTCCTTTGTAGAGGATGGGTGAATTTGTATGAGCCCCTGTCTTTGACATAGGGCAGGTGGTGAGGATTTCCAAGGTATGGGATGTCACTGCTTGTTTCTCCCTTACTCTCCCCCATAGGTGGACAAATCCAGGTGACCATCTAGCTCCTAGACCTGGCTGGCTCCCCTCTCAGACCTGGAGAACCCCCATTGAAACTAGAGAGACCAAGGATCCACCCCAACATAGCAGGCGCTTTCAGAAATTAAAAGGGAGCAAGTTAATTAGAAAATGCTTAATTAGAAAACCAGTTCCCTAGAAGAAAGGGAACTAACTGAAAAACAGACCTTAATCAAGAAATTGTGGGCACAAAAATCCAATGCTGGAGCTGGCTTGTACTGTCTCGTGAGAGTCATGCACATCTCTTCTCAAACTCCAAGTTCAGTGGCGTCAAGTTGGTAGCCTGAAATCAGCCATGGTGGGAGTACTTATACCACTGATACTGATTAACGTTTCAAACTTGGGATTTTTCTCAGTGATCTAGTTGTTAAACATTTACTTGGAGTCCTAATCACAGGGCCCCTGTGTCTCTGGGACTGCCTGTGTAGCAAGTCTAGAAACTTGTGGTGGAAAAACAACCCTGTAGTGTCTCAATTCTTTCAAAGACGATGTTTCCAAAGTAATTAGCACAAGACGAGTCACTGGGGTACATATAGTTAATTTCTCATTTTTTATGTAAATGTTTTACCTAATCTTTTATGTTTTCCTATTCTTAGTTTTTGTTTTATAATATATAAAATGCATTTCTACAACGACATATGTGCATACTTTATATTTGAGAGGTTTCTGCTTAAATTTTTTAAAAATCATGACATGTGAACTAAAAAGAAAAAAAGATATGGAGAAATCATTGTCTTGGGAGAGGAGAAAAGAGAATTAGTTCTAAGAAATTCAGCCAGATGATTTAGGAGTAGTGATATTAAAAGTGAGAGATGAAGGTAAAAGGTAGAAAAGGCGACTTCTTTGCTATTTTAGCCTGGGATTTCTTCGCTAATATGCAAACAGGCAGGTAGGCCACTGTGATGATCACTGTTCCTCGCTGATCTTGGAGGGAGAGTCCTTGCAGATGTGCTTCAGCAACTGCTGAATCTTCTGGAAGACTTGTTACAGTACAGATCCCTGGACCTCTCCCTCTAGATTCAAGCGGCCTGGGATGGGGCCTGAGGATTCATCCCCTATTTTTTTTTCAATCTCCATTAAAAAAATTATTATATTAGTCAGATTTAAAATCACAGACAATTTGCCATGTGTTGCTAAATTTTTGCTCTCAGTTCCATTCCTCATCTTCCTGTAGACTAGTACCAAACAGCTTGGCTACTGGCACCAGTTCATGACCTCACCTGGAGAAGAGACAGTGTAAAGGTTCACAGATGACAACAAAAATGTGGTGTTCCTTAGATAATCACTCTCTTCTTTGGATTTCTCAATTACTTTTTTTCTATATTGGTTTTTATTTCTAGAAAAAATTGACACAAAAAAAGTGCAGGTGGCAGCAGAAGGAAGACAAGTTCTCAAGTGATGGCATGCTGCTGGTCCAGCCCCACATTTTGAAAACCAGTGAGTCAAAGAAAAGTTTAAGGATAAAAGCGTTTTTGCTGATGAGACCCAGAAGGAGAATGGAGACCAGGAGACCCAGAAGGCAGAATGGAGAGAGTTTGGAGTCGTGAAGTCAGAAGAGTGGAAAATTGAGACAGTACAATCTATGTGTTGCTAAATCTTTACTCTCAGTTCCATTCCTCGTGGGTCAGATTACAGCCATAAAGGGACAGGAGTCTAGGTGTTGAGTTTTGATCTGGGAGCTTGGACTTCCAGTGCTGGTTCACATAAACACCAAGGAACAGAGGCCATGCTGGGTTTAGTTCTGCAGATTGTAATGGTGAGGCCAGGGGTGGTTTGGGCTGGTGGAAGGGATAGGGACAAGGTCTTACTGAGAGTCAAAGAGCTACAGAGACCACACCCAATATGTTGACCCCTGCTTCTCCCTTGCAGAATTTTTTATGCTCTTGGTTACTCATACCTCAGATCAGGCCTCACCTCCCTTTTCAAAGACTTTTCTCAGAAACTCTGGAAGGGTAGCTTCAATCCTGTAAAGCAAAGAGAACATGTGTCTGTTTTCAGACCAGATAATTGTGGGACCCAAATCTGACACTTCCCCTCTCCCTCCAGCCCCACAAGAGTCATGGTCTCCCTCATAACCACTTATATAGGAGGATCAAACACTTGTGCTTACTACCTATCTCTGCCTGAACAAGAGAGCAAGCCGTGCACATCAACCCCTCTGAGACCAGGCAGGGACTTACGAATCAATATTTACACTGAAACTTTTATCATACCTTCCCTTGAGCCACGACATTATTTACATACATATGCTTTTTAAAAAATAATATGTTTTTAAATATTCAGTCTAAGCATGCCCAAATATCCTGTCATGTTTCTGAGGTGTTGCCTAGGAGGACACGAGTCTAGTATGTGGACTAACACTGCCATCACGACTGTGTAAGAACTGGCTGCATGCCAGTGGTGTTACTACCTCAGCATTTGCTTTTATATGCTTTAGATATATCTCCTTACTCTGAGATTAGACATCCCTGCTTTATCCACACAACTACCTCTTTCTCCTTTTACTTGATACAAACAACTATTCTATAAATCTCTTTCCTTGTGTGTACCTGTCCATTCACTCTTTTTTTTTTTTTTTTGAGTTGGAGTCTCACTCTGTCGCCCAGGCTGGAGGGCAGAGGCACACTCCCGGTCACCGCAGCTGGCACACTCCCGGCCACCTGCTGGGCTCCGACGATCCTTCTGCCTCAGCCTTCCAAGTAGCTGGAACTACAGGCGCACTACCCCATCCGGCTAATTTTTTGATTTATTGTAGAGATGAGGTCTCGCTGCCCAGGCGGGTCTCAAACCCGCGGGCTCAGGCAATCCACTCACCTCAGCCTCCAAAGGCGCGGGATTACAGGCTGAGCCACCGAGCCCGGCTTGTCTGTCCATTCACTCTTACAGCTTTCTTTATATTTTACATTATTTTTTGTTTGGTTATAAACCTTCTGATTATCTTGTAAACTCCATAAGTAAACATTTTCTTCTTTGTATCAACTATGATGCCTAGCATAGCAGTTTTGAAAAGGAAGTTTTCAATGTTTGTTGATTGACTGATGAAGAAATATGGTTGGGCTGTTAAATTTGTTTTTTGTTTGTTTTGAGTTGGGGTCCCACTGTTGCCCAGACTGGAATAAAGTGGCATAATCACAGCTTACTACAGCCTCCTGGGCTCAAACAATCCTTTGTATCCCCACCTGGTGCCCTCTCTTTTCCTCCTGCACTTGGGAGTTTCCTTTCTTTTCATTTTGACTTTTTACTATGAATTTTGAATTTACAAAGAGGTAGCTGGGACTATATAGGTGTGTGCTATGCTACAATATCCAGTTAAATTTTTTATTTTTGTAGAGACAATGTCTTGCCCAGGCTGGCCTCAAACTCCTGGGCTCAAGGCTGGTCTCAAACTCCTACCTCAGCTTCCCCAAATGCTGGGCTTACAGGTGTGAGTCACCACAACTGGCCAAGGGCTGTTAAATTTGTTATGACAGAGAATCAAGCAGTCTTAGCTTACACTAGTAACTGCCTATCCAATATAAGGAACTTGGCTAAATACTGAGAAGCTCCTTTAATTATTATGATATTGTAAATTAATTATATATTTCCAACTGTATTTTTCAGTTGTGTGCATAATTATTATTATGAACGGTATTTATACTTAAATGTTTGGTGGTTCATGCAAGTGGCTGAAATTAGTAATGTTTTACAGTCAAGTCAAATTCATTTTTAATTGTTTTCTTCTCACAGTCATACCACTGGCAATTCCTTTGATGCAATGTGCAATTTAACTCTGGTCACTCTGTAACATATTCAATGCGTTAAAAGACAGAGGCCTTGAGTTCAACCCTGAAACAGGCGGGGCTTAAGCCCCTCCTTGCAAGGGGCTCTTCCTCTTGGACTCCCAATTCTTACACTCCCCTCACTCCGCCTTTATCACCTGGTGCCCTGTCTCTTTCAGCTGCAATTGGGAGTTTCTTTTCATTTTGACTTTTTACTATGCATTTTCAATTTATAAAGAAGTAGAAAGATAATTATACCCACACTCCTATCACCCAAATTTAACAATTAACATTTTGCCACACTTTATTTCTTTTTAAAGGATTTGCAAATTATAGACATTATGACAGTTCACACTGAAAAATTTCCATAGAAATCGCTAAAAAAATTTTCCTACATAACCACAATGCTAAATACAAGTCTTTAGCCAATGTATTATTGAATTATACTGTGTCAGTTTGATAGGGCTGCCATAACAAAATACTGCAGACTGGATGGCTTAAACAACAGAAATTTATTTTTCTCACAGCTCTGGAGATTAAGGCGTTGGCAGGTTTGATTTCTTCAAGGAGGCCTCTCTTGGATTGCAGATGATCAGTGATTGACTTCTTGCTGTGGCCTCACATGGTTGTCCCTTGTCTTTGTGTCTTTCTACGTTCGAATTTCTTTCTAGAACACTAGCAGATTGAATTAAGACCCACCCTAAAGACTTCATTTTACCCTAATCCCCTTCTTGAAGGCTCTATCTCCAAATATAATCACAACCTGAGGTACTGGAGGGTTAGAGTTTCAACATATGAACTTTGGGGAGAAAAATCTAAGTCTGTAACACACATTTAACAAAACCAAGTAGTATACTAATAGAATTTAATACCCAATCCATATTTGCTTCTTACAGTTGTCCCCCAGCTTTCTTAGTTCAAACAAAGAGTCAGTTAAGGACCCTGAATTGTGCTTGACTGTCGTGTTTCCTGAATTTATTTTTATCTAGAATAGTCCCTCTCTCCTCTTTTTTCCCATGGAATTGTCTCATTGAAGCAATTACTTCACATTTTGCATTTATCTTTTTGCTTTAAAAGAGAGGTGGTCTAACTTGCTTATCTGTCTGCTGTACTGAGCTTCCTACAAACTAGAAGTTATGTCTAAAGACTGGAATGATTCAGGTTAGACATTTCAGGCCAGAACATTTCACAGATGATCTTTTACATTTCACTTCGGGTCCCATTATATGACTTAACACGTCTAGTTGCTCAATTTAAGTGATGCTTAGATTAGTCACTGGTATAAAGTGCTGACAGCTTGATCACTGACAGCTTGAGAAACTATATTCTTCTCCTTTATGTCCAATAAGCAATCTTTGGAGGTGCTTTAGCTCTTGGGACACCTACATTGCCATCAAGTTTCACCTAATGGTTTTAAGAATCCTTAACTAAGGCAAATATTTCATTAGAGTTTACAAAATTTATTTTACATTTATTAGTTGGAATTATTCTGTAAAGAAGCACTTTCTCTCATCAACTGAACTATTTAGTTACCCTTAAATACAATTACAACTGGTAAGACAAGATAAATAATTTTTACCTTTCATTACCAATTTCAGAACAAGGAGTTGGCAAAATATCCAATGTAGACACATGAACTTTGTTTTGTCTGTAGTTTCTGTTTCTTGAGTATCATTTATACTTTCATGGCTTTTATATGTTCATGTAGCCATTTTTCTTTTTTACACTCTAATTGACCCAACTCTTACCAGTTGTGGTCCCTTCAAATTGGTCTGTCTTTTAAACATAATCCCATTTATCTTGGGAAGCTTCCTTATTTCCTGAAAGAATGAGATGTCCCAGGCTTGTTTGTATATCCTTTGTCCCAAATCTGGAGTGAGTCATTTCTCTGACAAGCCCTGATTTCTCAAATGCAGAATGGTGTTTAGAAACCATAATCTAGCTCTAGGGATACTCATTGTTACTAAAATATTGTTGTTGTTGTTTTCACCTCTTTCAATAAGTAGAATTAGATGATATAGTCATACATTGGAGAGATTGTGAGTTTGGTTCCAGACCACTGCAATAAAGTGAGTATCACAATAAAGTCAGTCACACAACTTTTTTTTGGTTTTCCAGTGCATATAAAGGTTATGTTGACACTACATTGTAGTCTATTAAATGTGCAATAGCATTATGTCTAAAAAGCAATGAACATATCTTACTTAAAAATACTTTATTGCTGGCTGGGCTTGGTGGATCAGCCTGTACTTCCATAACTTTGGGAGGCTAAGGTGAGTGGATTGCCTGAGTCCATGGGTTCAAGAACAGCCTGGGCAACTTGGCGAGACCTCAACTCTACAATAAATAAAAAAATGAACTGGGCATGGTAGCATGCACTTGTAGTTCTGGCTACTTGGAAGGCTAAGATGGAAGGATCTCCAGAGCCCAGCAGGTCGATGCTGGGGTGGCCCTAAGCATGTCACTGCACTCCAGCCTGGGCAACAGAGTGAGACTCCAACTCAAGAAAAAAAAAACTTAATTGTTTAAAAAATGCTAATAGTCATCTAAGCCTTCAGCCAATAGTAATCTTTTTGCTGGTAGAGGGTCTTGACACGATGTTGATGGCTGTTGCCTGATCGGGATGGTGGTTGCTAAAGGCTGGATGGCTTTAGTAATTTCTTAAAATAAGACAACAAAGAAGATTGCTATATTAATTGACCCTCTTTTTAACTTTTAATTTTTTTATTTTAAAAATGTGGGGTACAATTCAGGGTTAGGAATCACCACACTGTTTTCCACAGAGGCTATACTAGTTTACACTCCCACCAACAGTGTAGAGGTGTTCCCTTTTCACCACATCCTCTCCAGCATCTGTTGTTTTTTGAGTTATTGATGATGGCCATCCTGACAGGAGTTAGGCAGTATCTCAGCATAGTTTTAATTTACATTTCTTTGATGACTAGTGAAGCTGAGCATTTTTTCATGTATCCATTGGCTACTTGTATGTCTTCTTTTGAGAAGTGTCTATTCATATCTTTTGCCCACTTAGTAATGGGCTGTTTTTTTTTTCTTTTCAGCATGTTTGAGTTCCTTATAGATCCTAAATGTTAGGTCTTTGTCAGACATATAGTTGGCAAATATTTTTTCCCAGTCTATGGAATGTCTTCCCACTCTCTGGATGTTTTTTTTTTGGCTTTGCAGAAGCTTATAAGTTTGATGAGGTCCCACTTGTCTATCTTATCTCTTATGGCATGGGCACTTGGGGTTTTGATCAGTAATTGGTTGCCAGTTCCAGTTTCCATAAAGGTCACCTGCATTTAAGGTTCCTATAGTTTGAGGTTTTATATTTAGGTCTTTGATCCATTTAGAGCTGATTTTTGTGTATGTTGATAGGTAGGGATCTTGTTTTAATCTTTTGCATGTGGTCAGCCAGTTTTCCCAGCACCATTTACTGAATAGGTTCTCCTCTCCACAGTCATTGGAGATTTTGTTGAAGATGAGTTGGTTGAGGAATTGAGATTTTTCTTCTGAAATCTTTATCCTGTTCCATTGGTCTATATGCCTGTTCTTGTACCAATACCAGGCTGTCTTTATTATCATAGCTTTATAATAAAGTCTGGAAGTGTGATACCTCCAGCTTTTTTTTTTTTTTCTGAGGATTGTTTTGGTGATTTGTGGTCATTTGTGTTTCCATATGAATTCCTGTATTGCCATTTCCAGGTTTGAGAAGAATGCTGCTGGTAATTTAATGGGTATTACATTAAATCTATAGATTGCCTTGGGTAGGATGGATATCTTAACAATGTTGATTCTTCCAATCCATGAGCATGGAATACTTTTCCTTTTGTTTATGCCATCTTTGATTTCTTTGAGCAGTGTTTTGTAATTTCCATTGTAAAGGTTTTCACATCTCTGGTTAGGAAGATGTCAAGGTATTTGATTTTTTTTCTGACTATCATGAATGGGATTGTGCTTTTTATTTGGGCTTCTGTTTGTTTATTGTTGGTGTATAGAAATGTGACTGTCTTTTGCACATTGATTTTATACCCTGAGACTTTGCCAAAGTCCTTTATCAGTGCAAGGAGAGTTTTGACAGATTCTCTTGGGTTTTCAAAGTATAGAATCATGTCATCTGCAAAGAGGGAGAACTTGACTTCCTCTTTTCCTATTTGGATACCTCTGGTCTCCTTCTCTTGTCTGATTGCTCTAGCTAGCATTTCCAAAACTATGTTGAAATGTAGAGGTGAGAGTGGGCATCCTTGTTTTGCTCCAGTTTTCAGGGGAAATTGTCCCAATTTCTGTTTGTTTAGCAGTATGCTGGTCTCTTCAGAAAAGATTTCTCTGTAGCATGCGATGAAGTTTAATAGCATTTTGCCCACAGAACTTCTTTAAGAATTAGAGTCAATCCTCTCAAATCCTGCTGCTACTTTATCAACTAAGTTTATGTAATATTTTAAATCATTTGCTGTCTTTTCTATAGTGCTCACGATGTCTTCACCAGAAGTAGATTTCACTTCGAGCAACCACTTTTTTTGCTTTTCTATAACAAGAAACACCTTATCCATTTAAGTGTGAACATGAGATTGTGTAATTCAGTCACATCTTTAGGCTTCATTTCTAATTCTATTCTCTTTTACCATGTCTGCAGTTACTTCCTCCACTGAAGACTTGAACCCCTCAAAGTTACCCATGAGGGTCAGAATCAACTTCTTCCAAAATCCTGTTTATGTCGACATTTTGACTTCCTTTTATAAATCAAGAATATTTTTAATGGCATCTAGAATGGTGAATCTTTTCCAGAAAGTTTTCAATTTACAGTACTTTTCCCAGATCTATTAGAGGGAATCACTATCTGTGGCAGCTATAGCGTTTCAAATGTATTTTTTGAATAATAAGATTTTCAATTTGAAATTACTCCTTGATCCATGGGTTGAAAAATGGATGCTGTGTTAACAGGTATGAAAACAACAATAATCTCCTCGTACATCTCCATCAGAGCTCTTGGATGTCTAGGTGCTTTGTCAGTAAGAAGTAATATTTTGAAAGAAGTTTGTTTTTCTGAGCAGTAGGTCTCAACTGTGGACTTAAAATATTCAGTAAACCATGCTACTAACATGCGTTGTTATCCAGGCCTTGCTGCTCCATTTCTAGAGCAAAGGCAGAGTAGATTTAGCACCAATTCTTAAGGGCCCTAGGATTTTCCAGAATGGTAAATGAGCATTGGCTTCCACTTAAAGACACCGGCTTCATTAACTCCTAACAAGAGAATCTGTCTACCCTTTGAAATTGAAGCCAGGTATTCACATCCTATGAAAACCCCAGATGACATCTTCTTCCTATAGAAAGCTATTTCATCTACTTTTCTACATTGATAATTTATTTTTTAGGGTAGCCACCTTCATAAATGATCTTAGTTAGATCTGGATAATTCACTTCAGCTTCTACATCAGCACTTGCTGCTTTCCCTTGGAATTTTATATTTTAAAGACAACTTCTTTCCTTGTACCTCCTGAACCAACACTTAATGACTTCACACTTTTGTTCTGAAGCTTCCTCAACTCTCTTAGCCTTCATAGAATTGAAGGGAGTTAGCACCTTGCTCTGGATTAGGCTTTGACTTAATGGAATATTACAGCTGGTTTGATCTTCTACTCAGACCACCCAAACATTTTCTTTATCAGCTATAAGGCTATTTTCCTTCCTTCCTTCCTCCTCCCTTCCTCCTTCCCTCCCTCCCTCCCTCCCTCCCTTCCTTCCTTCCTTCCTTCCTTCCTCTTCTCTTTCTCTCTCTCTCTCTCTTTGTGAGTCCAGGTCTCACTCTCTCTCCCAGGCTGAAGTGCAGTGACACATTCATGGCTCACTACAGTTTTGACCTCTTGGACTCAGGAGATCCTTCCATCTCGTCTAACTTTTTTACTTTTTGTAGAGACAAGGCCTCACTATGCTGTTCAGGCTGGTCTTGAACTCCTGGGATCAAGCAATCCTCCAGCCTTAGCTGCCCAAAGTGCTGGAATTACAGGCTTTGGGTGAGCTACCATGACCAGTCTGTTTTGCTTTCTTATCATTCATGTGTTTCCTGGAGTAGCACTTTTAATTCCCTTCAAGAACTTTTTCTTTGCATTCACATTGTAGCTGTTAAGTGCCAGAAGCCTAGCTTTCAGCCCGTCCCAGCTTTTGACATGCTTTTCTCACTATACTTAATCATTTCTAATTTTTTATTTAAAGTGAGAAACATGTGACTCTTCCTTTCACTTCAAGTCTTAGAAGCTATTGTAGGGGTTATTAATTTCAATATTGTCCTCAGGGAATAGGGAAGATAGAAGAGAGGGAGGGAAATGGAGAATGGCCACTTGGTGGAGCAGTCAGAACACACACCACATTTACCGATTAAGTTTGCCATCTTTTTTTCTTTTTTTTTTTGAGTGGGAGTCTCACTCTGTCACCCAGACTGGAGTGCAGTGGCTGCTTCCGGCCACCGCAGCCTCAACCTGCTGGGCTCTGGCGATTCTTCCACCTCAGCCTTCCGAGTAGCCAGAATTACAGACACACGCTACCACACCCGGTTGATTTTTGATTTATTGTAGAGATGAGGTCTCACCAAGTTGCCGAGGTGGGTCTCGAACCCATGGGCTCAGGCAATTCACTCACCTCAGCCTCCCAAAGGCACGGGATTACAGGCTGAGCCACCAAGCCCAGCTAAGTTTGCCATCTTATATGGGCACAGTTCATGGTACCCTAAGACAATTATCATAGTAATATCAAAGATCACTGATCATTAGGCATGCATGGTGGCACATGCTTGTTGTTCCAGCTACTTGGAAGGCTGATATGGAAGGATCGCCTGAGCCTTGCAGGTCGAGACTGTGGTGACCATGAGCATGCTACTTCACTCCAGCTTGGGTGACAGAGTGAGACTCCAACTCAAAAAACAAACAAGAAAAAAAAAAAACCACTGATTACGGATCACCATATCACCATAACATATACAATAATAAGGAAAGATTTGAAATATTGCAAGAATTACCAAAATGTGGCACAGAAACACTAAATGCATACATGCTTTTGGAAAAAGATGACACTGATTGATTGTCTATATGTAGAGTTGCCACAAACCTTCAATTCATAAAAATGCAATATACAGAAAATGCAATAAAATGAAGAGCAATAAATGGGGCATGTCTCTGTGTGTGTGTGTGTGTGTGTGTGTGTGTGTGTGTGTGTATACAAATTTGACATTAAAGAGTTTTAATTACTATTCAATTTACTATTTCAATTTATATTTCTAAATGTCTGTTTTTGAAGTTTGGTTAACATTAATGTAATTACTTATTTGTAATAGATAATTTATAGTAAGTAATGAATAGAATATATATTTTTATCCTAGATTGTATCTCACCAAGAAGATGCAAAGTACTAAGTTTAAACTAAGTTGAAATAATGACTTTTCCTCTGTGATTGTTATTAATTTCACATACAATTAGATTCATGTTGTTTCTTTTTTCCCTTTGATTTTAGGAATGCCTTTTCTTTTTTTGTTTTATATAATTATGTATCTCAGTCCATTTGAGTTGCTATAACAAAATACTTTAGACTGGGTAATCTAGAAACATCGAAACTTGTAGCTCATAGTTCTGGGGATGGGGAAGTCCAAGATCAAGGAACCAGTAGATGTGGTGTCTGGTAAGGGCTCATTCTTCATGGATGGTGTCATTCACCTGTGTCCTAATGTGATGGAAGGAGCTAGTGCTAATGCTATTCCTGAGGGCTCTGCACTCTCACTTAATCACTTCCTAAAAGAATACTGACACATTGGGGATTAGATTTCTTTTTCTTTCTTTCTTTTTTTTAAAAAGATGTTGGGTACAATTCAGGGTTAGGTGTACAACTGGTCACAGTCACCGGTTTTAAAAGCTAAAAGTTATACTTAAAGGAGTTTCTCTTCCATCCCAATCAACTCCTTCCTCTCCCTTGCACTCTCAAAAGGTGAGCAATTTAAAAAATTAATTTCTGGTAAATTCTTAGTGTTTCTTATTACAAATATAGGCAAATTTGTACTCATAATCCTACCCTTCTTCTTACAAAGGTAGCATAAAACACACACTTCTTGGCACCTTACTTTTGCACTTAACGATATCTAGGGATTACTCTATACAATTGCATTAAGATCACCATCAATGTATGGAAGTCTTCTTCTCCATCATGGCATAGTTTATTTAACCATTCTCCTATTGGTGGACATTCGAATTATGTTATTTATTTCTTTTTTTTTTTCTAGTGCATGTAATACCTCAATAAATGGCTTTGTGTATGTGTCATTTCATATTTATGCAGTTATGTCCTTAGATTTCTAGAAGTGGGATTATTGCAGGAAAACAGAGGGACCATGACACCGAGGCTATCTTAGGAAGTAGTGTTTTATTAGCGACTCAGTGGGCTAATGCTCCAAGGCTGAGCAACCTGGAGAAAGAGGAAAGGGGTTTTATATGTTAGTTTAGGTAAGGGAAGGAATTGGGTTGTATGGCTATATGTTTTTCTTTGGAATTTGCAAAGTTTTGTTTAGCAAAACCAGATTTTCAAAGAACAAATTGTTTCCAAGATACACATGACAAACAGGGGTTGTAAACCAATAACTTCACAAAGAGAGGATGCAGGGGTAAGGTTGTGAATCAATTACTATCTTGCACTTCCAGGAAAGTGGCTTGTGGCTATTTGATTTTCTCACATCCTATATCTAGCAGGTTTGGAATTTGCAGGTTGATTTTTAAAAAAGAATAATTTAATTGTTTTTAGCCCCTCTCTGCCACATTCCCCCCTTTGATGCTCAACCCTTCATGGGTTAAAGAGCATCATATTTAATTTGGTGCATTAACATTATGTGGGCTGCAGTTTTTTGTTCAACAACTATTTCTACAAACTTAGAAATGGTGTTCCTAATTATTGGGGCTAAGCAAGGGAGGATAAGACAGGATCCCAACAATAGGATTACAGATCCAGTAATGGACTTAAATCCTCCCAGACGCAAGAACATGTTTTCAAACCAATTGTCAATTTTTATGCCATGCCATTTTTGTACTGGGACATGGGCAAGCTTTCTAATATTGCTGGCTATATCAGTTATAGCTTTACTATTATCATCTATTTGCAAACAACAGTCAAAGCTACTAAATTTACCACATACTCCTTCTTCTGCTAGCAGGTAGTCCAAAGCTAAGCAGTTCTGATAAATGGCAGCACACATTTGGGCTTGTTGAGCAGCAAGCTCAAAAGCCATGGCTGTTTCGTTAGTTATAATTTCTAAAACAGCTTGTAACTTAGCATATATATAGGCGAGCAGTATCCTCAACTTCCACGTGCCCATGTGGCTGGGCCATAAGTATTGATAATTCTCTGGGGTGGCCATTTGTCATCTTCCCAAACCTGGGTCCCTCCTATATTAAGAGTTTGATCAAGAGATAGAGCATTCCTTGTTTTGAGGCTCTCGTAAAGGGAGATGCCCAGTTCATTTCCCTTCGGGTTAGACAGAAGGAAAAATCTTGGCTGGATTATTTCTATGGTACATGTGCCTTTCCATAGCACTGGGAGTTGGGTATATGCAACCTTTCCACATATCCAAAACAGCCTTTTTGAAGCTTTCCAGAGGTCTGGATTTACAGGAGAGGTTTGTCCAGCTTTGACTTATAATAGGGATACCTTGAAATGGGTTAGCTTGTTCAGAGGATAGTACTATACAGTTACTTATAGTTTGGGTGACACTAGTTCATTGAAAAGATTTAGCTGCATAAGCAGGTGCCCAATACCAAACAGGTCTTAGTGGGTTGAATTCCAGTATGATATTCTTTTGCAAGGAGTTTCTCCTACCCATTGAGTATAAGCAGAGCCCACTCTGCTTAAGCAGTCTTTTCCAATTATTGTTGAGGAGAGGACCCATTTTAGGGGTAGGTTGTCTGTTTTAATAGCTACATAATTGTTCCACTGGAGGGGCTGGTATACATCAAGACTAGTTCCTTTTTCAAAGTCATTCTTCAGTCATTAGGAATCCTCCACATACCCAACAATTGGTGACACCAAGTGTCTGGGCTATGTTTTCAGCCAAATTTATAAACAGATTTTGGTCTGCTTCCCATGGTTGAGGGAAGGGGGTTAACTCTGGCTGTTGGGTAGCCAGGAGAGTTATAAATTGTACAACTTCTTTAAGCAGTTTCTTGGCTTTGGGTGCAGGGGCGAGATCCCAACAAACCCAACTTGTGCTTCTGAGGGTGCTACAAGCTATAACATCAGCTTTAGTGTACTGGTAGCTCTGTTTTGATAATCCAGTGAAGTACAGCTGGCCATTATGAGTACAGATATGTTTGTCAGTCTAACAAATTTCTGACTGGGATGAATAACGATGGAAGACTTTTACATCTGGTCAGATAATTTCTATACATTTACATGTGGGGGAAGCAATAGACACCCAAATTAGGCAGAAGTACATAAAAGCACAAGAAAGCTCCTTATTATAAGAAAAAACAGAAATGTTAATGAGACCTTTTCCCAATATGTCCAATTTGTAGGAGTTGACTCTGTCAGTCGTACAGCAAGTAAAGACAGTCCTATAGCAAATAAAATGACAAACAGTATAGCAATTGGCAAATGCAAAGGCTGACAAAGTGAAACAGTGGCTTATCAGTAAGGTGTTGATTCCGTTGAGTCCTCAAGCTTCTGCTGTGCATAAATCAGCCAGCGTCCAGTGTGTGACTAAAGAAACACTGACGGATCCTCAAACTTCAGCTCTGTGGCTAGTCCTGGAGTGGCTAGTGCAGGGCTTGGAGAATCCATTTTGGGTTTTCCATCAGCCTCAGTGACTTTCTGGAGGGTCAGTTTAAGGGGAGCCACCAGATTTGTGGTGCACTCCCAGTCCTGAGAGGCAGACTTAACTCTTCTGTAATGGATCCAGGGAACGATTTTGGCTACTTTGACTGCAGTTGGAGTAGACAAAAGGATGGTAAATGGGCCCCTCCAGAGGGGTTTTAGAGGCTGTACTTCCATTCTTTCACCCATACCTTATCACCTGGTTTAAAATAATGGGCATTGGTAGTTAAACTAATTGGTAGCCATTCTCTGACTTGATAATAGTTGGCATTTAAAACTGAACCTAAAGCTTGCATTTGTTGTTTTAGAGTAAGATTTCCTAACTCCTTTAAGTCTCCCTGTATGCCCTTAACAAGAGGGGGTGGCCGCTCATAAAGGATTTCAAAAGGTGAGAAGTCTGCTTTTTTTGTGTGTGGGGGACTAGACCTTACCCTTAGAAGGACTATTGGCAGAAGCTGGACCCAGTCCAAATGAGTTTCTTGGCATAACTTACTTAGTTGTGATTGGTCTGGTTCATTCACTCCACCTTTCCTGGACTTTGTGGCCTATAGGCTGTATGTTGCTTCCATTTGATTTGCAATCCTCTTGTCATTAACTGTACTACCTCGGCTACAAATGCCAGTCCATTGTCCGATCTTATAGTGATCAGGAGTCCAAACCAGGGAATGATTTCTTTTAACAGGAGCTGGGCCACTTCAGTGGTTTTCTCTGTCCTTGTGGGGAAGGCCTCAACCCATCTCGAGAAAGTACACACAAAAACATGGAGATATCTGCAGTCTTGGCAGCACAAAAGTTCTGTAAAGTCCATGATAAGATCCTCAAAGAGTGCCCCCTCCACTTACTGCACTCCAGGGGAGACTTTGGGTCCCTGCCATGGATTACTTTGATCACAAATTACACATTGTTCACAGACTACCCGCACTATACTGGACAGTTGGGAGACATAGAAGTACTTACTGAGGGTATTTTCGAGAGCGGTCCATCCACTGTGTATCCCTTGGTGAAACTGCCTGACAAATGCTGGAGCCAATGATTATGGAATTGCTATTCAGCCATCTTGAAATTGCCACCCTCCAGCTTGTAAGTAGTGTCCTATTTCGGTTTCAAACGATGTTTTCTCATTTGGCCTGTAGCAAGGGCTCCAGTTTGTCAGTGGGCTAGGAAGCAGTGCCACAGTTATTGCAGTCATTTTGACAGTTTCTCTTGTTGCTGCAAGCTTTGCTTCTTGATCTGCTTTGCAATTTCCTTTGGCAGTTATTGCATTTCCCTTTTGATGCCCTCTGCAATGTATGACTGCTATCTCCTTTGGTGCCCATACAGCTTCTATTAGCTCTAGAATTTCATTGCCATATTTTGTCTTTTCCCCCTGAATTGATTAAACCTCTCTCCTTGTATAAGGCCCCATGCACATGCAAGATAGTAAAAGCATACTTGGAGTCTGTATAGATATTAGCGTGTAGCCCTGCAGCTAGCTGGAGGACTCAAGTGAGTGCAATGAGTTCTGCTTTCTGAGCTGAAGTTCCTATCAGCAGAGGTTTCACCTCGACCATGGAGCTTAAAGTTACCACCAAATAGCCCACAAAGTGCTCTCCCTCCTGTATGAAACTATTTCCGTCCATGAAGTATTTGACTTCAGGGTCCCTGAGGGGCTGGTCTGTTAAACCTGAATGGCTAGAGAACACATCATTTATTACTTCAATGCAATCATGGTCTGGCTGTCCTGGCTCTGTAGGAAGTAAGTTGCTGGATTTAGGGTCTTTACCACCTCTAGGCGAACGTGTGAGTTTTCACAGAGCATTCCCTGATATTTGACCATTTGAGCATTGGTTAGCCAATATTGCCCCTTGTATTCCATTAAATTTATCACAGTATAAGGCACCCTGACAGTTAGGTTTTGTCCCATAGTTAGTCAGTTTCTGTTATCAGGAGTGCCATGGCTACCAGGGCTCGTAAACAAAGTGGCCAGGCCTGAGTCACAGAATCTAGCTGTTTGGATAAATATGCAATGGGTCTATGCCATGACCCTAGCATTTGAGTCAAGACCCCTACTGCAGTGCCAGCACATTCATGCACGTATAAAAAGAAAGGCTGGCCAGGCTCGGTGGCTCAGCCTGTAATCCCGTGCCTTGGGAGGCCGAGGTGAGTGAATTGCCTGAGCCTGCGGGTTCGAGACCTACCTGGGCAACTTGGCAAAACCTCATTTCTACAATAAATCAAAAAATCAGCCAGGCGTGGTAGCGTGTGCCTGTAATTCTGGCTACTCGGAAGGCTGAGGTGGGAGGATCACTGGAGCCCAGCAGGTCGAGGCTGCAGTGGCCGGGAGTGGCCACTGCACTCCAGTCTGGGCAACAGAGTGAGACTCCAACTCAAAAAAAAAAAAAAAAAAAGAAAGGCTTAGTCACATCTGGGAGTCCCAGACCAGGTGCATTGGTGAGAGCCTGTTTAATTTGTTCAAAGACCTGTTGCTGAGCCTTCTCCTATAGCAGAGGTTCCCATTCACTACCCTTTGTGACTTCATAGAGGGGTTTTGCCATGATGGAGAAGTTAGGTATCCAAATTCTGCAGAACCCCACAGTCCCCCAAAACTCCCGGATTTGACGTCAGGTAGTTGGGACTGGTACTGAACACACTGCCTGTTTCCTTTCAGGGCCAAGCTGGTGCTGGCCTTGGGACAAATGTAAACCTAGATACCTAACTTTTTCCTGACATATTTGGGCTTTTTCTTTGAGACCTTGTAAACCACCTTGCACAGGAAGGTGAGCAGTTGTTGTGTCCCTTGCATACAGTTTTCCTAGGTTGGTGCTGCCAACAGTAAGTCATCTACATACTGGAGCAAGGTACAGCCACACTGGTGTGCTAAAAAGGCTTTTAAATCTGAGCTATTGCTCTACCAAAGATGGAGAATTCTTGAATCCTTGGTGCAGCCAGGTCCAAGTTAACTGTCCCTTGATGCCGTTTGTAGGGTCCTCCCATTGGAAAGTGATCAGCTGGCTTCTTGGGGCCAGGTGGATGCAGAAAAAAAGTGTCCTTAAGGTCCAAGCAGGTGAAGAAAGTAGCCTCAGCAGGGATGAGACCCAGCAGCGTGTATGGGTTTGGAACGATGGGGTGTAGAGTGACCGTGACCCAGTTTATGGCTTGCAAGTCTTGAACCAACCAGTAGTCTTCCATGCCTGGCTTCTGCACCAACAATAGAGGCATATTCTAAGCAGACTGACAAATCTGGAGGATTCCATAATGCAAGAGCCTCTCCAGGTGCTTGTGGATTGCTATTTGTGGTTTGCATGGAATGAAGTACTGCCTTTGATGGACTGGCTCGCACCCTGACTTTAGTTCCACAATCATGGGGGTTATTTTTCTTGCCAGTCCTAGAGGATTGTCCTCTGCCCACATTCCTGGTACTCAAAATGGCAGCTCTGAAGATTTTTGTGAGGCCTCCGTTAGGCTGTAGAGCCACTATTCCTCTTCTGGAGGACAGTGAGGGTCATAATTTTAGCCTCTAGGTCTCTTAATCTCAGAGTTAGGTGATGAGGAGTGTCAAAGGTTGTCTGAGCTCAAAGTTTTCCCAGGAGGTCTCGTCCCATAAGACTATGGGGCAATCTGGGAGATACAGAAACTCTTGTATGACCTCATGGCTGCCAGCTGTGCAGTGTCGCAGCACCACGAAGGGATGTCTGACTTGATGCCCAGTGGTTCCCATAACATTAGTCCATTTTGGAGAGAAGGGACCCATAGGCTGGGTGTTCACGGCGTGTTCAGCTCCTGTGTCGACTATGATGTTCATACGTTGGTCCCCTATTATCATGCTGACCATAGGCTCCTGGGGACCTAAAGATAGTAGGGAACCCAGTCTGGTCTATTTTTGTTGCAGTCCTTCCATAGAGACCATAAAGCCATTAGAAGATGGTGGGTCCTATTGATAAGTGGAGTCTTGTGGGCCATTTTTCTGTTGGGCTTCCTCATCAGCTATTCATTGAAGGCATTCACCTTTCCAGTGACCTTCTTGGTAACAATAAGCACACTGGTTTCTCCCTAACTTCACAGGGGGTTGTGATGTCCCTTGTGTAGGTTGATAGATGGAGTTCAGGGGTCCATCCTGGCTGTCTTCTTCCCTGATCTCTACCTCTGTTTTCTCCCAGTGTGCCTGCTATCTGGTATCCCACAATGGGAGCAGCAAGCATGGCCATTTTCTTTATTTGCCTTCAATCTGCCTCTTGTTGGACCTCCTTATCTTGGTTAATGAACACTTTAGTGGCAACTTCTAGCAGCTGGCTAACATTCAATCCTTCAAAGCTCTTCAGTTTTTGTAGCTTATGTTGGATATCTCCTAGGACTGTCTGACAAAAGTTGTGTTTACCATATGCTGATTTTGGGTTGCCTCTGGATCAAAGGGGGTGTATAGCCAAAAGGCTTCACTGAATCTCTCATAGAATTGCTTGGGCTCTTGTCAGCTTGCTGGAACACCTCAGAGACCTTGCTCATATTTATGGCCTTTTTCCCTCCTTCTCTCACACCTCCTAGGAGGGCCTCCTGATACCGTTCAAGCATTTGCAACCCCTGGTTACTGTTGGGATTCCACTGGGAGTCCTAGGAACTGATTTTCTGCATATGTCTGGACACTGAATACTCCAGCTGAGGCATGTTCCTCTAGCCATTTTGTAGACCCGTGTATAATTCTCTGATGCGCCTCAGTATTGAATAGCATCAGGAGGAGTTGGTGGCAGTCCGTCCAGGTTGGCCTCTGGGTCTGGATAATGGACTGGATTAAGTCAATCATAGCCTGAGGCTTTTCCATGAAGGACAGCGTATGAATTTTCCAATTCAGGAGGTCTGTGGTGGTGAAAGGCTGGTACACAAATGTGCATTGCCCATCTTGGATTTGGCCTTCTTTGTCATAATAAATAGGTCCCCTAGACTCCCTCAGTGGCATGTGGAAGGCACCACGACATTCCCCTAATGTGAAGCTAGATAGGCATTCTGGCAGCTGCTTTCTGGGTGGGGTGTGAGGAGTCAGAACTGGTGGTTCGGGTGTGGCCTCTGTTTAAGAGAAGTATTAGGCTTAGGGGTGCATTCCAATTGTGAACCTCAAACTGGCTGGTGCCATAGGAGCAGGTAGCAATGGTGGGTAGACTGGAGAACAAGATGGTGGAATTTCTGTTTCATCAGCCAGCACCGGCTTACTAGCTAACTCATCAGACTCTGATGGGCATTTGGAACAGGCTGTTTTGAGGGCTACCATAATTTTGCAATTGTCTTTCCAACAAGCTTTTAGCCAAGAGGACCATGCAAGGACCACATCCTGCCAACAGTCAATGTAAGGGAATTGGTCTGGGTGACTTGGCTCTCCTACTATAATTTATATATTCTCCTAATGGTTTTTCTAAGGATCCCTCTGGTGGCCATCCAACCCGGAAAGAGGGCCAATCTATTTCACAGAATGTACGGAGCTTTCTCCAAGACATTTTGACACCATAACAATCTCCACAGAATCATTTGTCAAAGTTCTTAAGCATACAATCAAGAGGGTTAGTCTTACTTTGGTTTCCACCCATCTCCTCCCCCAACAGATGGCAGACACACACAAATAAGGGAACGAGGAGTATGGGAAACAGTTGCTTCATCCTCCTCCAGCTGTATTCCTCATGGAGATATTTCAGTCACCTCTTAGCAACTGGCAGATTGGTATAAACCCACGACCCAGACCAACCCTGTGATAAGGCTGGGGCTGCCCTCAACTTTATGAGGTTGTCACCGGCTTAGATTGGAACTCAACACTTGCTTCGGACCTTTGGTCAGGTCAGAACCCTTCCACTGTCTGTCTCATTCACACACAATCACACAGCACATTCTCCAACCCTCAACCCTAATCCTAGGAGTCAACGGTTTTGTCTCGAGACAGTGTTTCCTTCCACTGCCTTTCAGTTCTTTTCTTCAGACTGGAGACTACTAGTGAACTCCAGGAAGTGATCAAGTTCCCCTTCTTCCATCTACTGGCAGGTATATGCAAAGGCCATTGTTCCTATCCTTTCCATCAGGCAGTGCTCCTCACACTAGTTCCTGTGCCTCTTTGGGGTCCCTGTTGTGCTCTTGAGATCTGAGCCTCAGTGTGCCAGGAGGGGCCTTCCTCCTATGGATCAAAAGGTCCACTGCACGTCAGGTGAGATTGCCTCTCCCGTAACCCTGGAGGTGGTATCCCGATGATAAAAGTAGTGGAACACACCATCTCCAAACTCTCCCCTTTCCAGCCAATGCACCAAGAAATGTTGCAGGAAAACAGAGAGACTATGTCACCAAGACTTTCTTAGGAAGTAGTGTTTTATTAGCACTGGTGCGACTCAGTGGGCTAATGCTCCAAGATTGAGCAACCTGGAGAAAGAGGAGAGGGGTTTTATATGTTAGTTTAGGTAAGGGAGGGGATTGGGTTGTATGACTATACATTTTTCTTTGGAATTTGCAAAGTCTTGTTTAGCAAAACCAGATTTTCAAAGAATAATTTTTTTCCAGGATATACATGACAAGCAGGGGTTGTAAACCAATAACTTCACAAAGAGAGGATGCAGGGGTCAGCTTGTGAATTGATTACTATTTTGCACTTCCAGGAAAGCAGCTTGTGGCTATTTGGTTTCCTCATGTCCCATGTCTAGCAGGCTTGGAGCTTGCAGGCTGATTTTTAAAAAGGAATAATTTTAACTGTATTTAGCCCCTCTCTGCCACAGGATTTCTGGGTCAAAGAGTAAACACAGCTGTGATCTTGATAGATATTGACACATTCACCTCCAAAGGAATTGTATCATTTTGCATTCCCTCATTCGACAATATATAACAGCACTTGTTTTTCCATAGCCTTACCAGTATTGTCAAATTTCTTATTTTTGCCAATTTAGTGGGAAGAAAAATGGTATCACAGTGCAGTTTTGATGCTCATCTCTACATTTGTATCTCTTTTTTTAAGAGCATAGTTCAGGTATTCTGGTATGTCAGTGTGGTTGGTCTTTGTCTTCTCTATTTCTAGGAACACTTTATGTTAAGGAGCTAAATCATTTTCTGGTGAAATAGTTCCAAATATTCTTTTCTAGCTTGTAATTTGTCTTTTAACCTTTATAATATTATATTAATGCAAATGCCTTTTTAAAAGTCCTTATGCAATCAAATTCATCACCAAATCTTACTTATTGACCCAAGATTTGGAGTCACAGTTAGAAATTCTTTTTCCACTTCCAGATTTTAAATGAATTCATAGGTGTGTTCTTTTAGTACTTGTAGGATTTCATTAAAAATATTTCTGGATAGCTGATTCATTGAAGTAAAGTTTTCTTCATATAGCTTTTGTACATTTTTTGTTAAGTTTATTCCTAAGTATTCTGTCTTTTTGCTGTTATTGTCAATAGGGGTTGTCTTCCAAAGCACTTTCTAGCTGATCAACAATTGCATATAAGAAGACTGTTTATTTATATTAATTTTATATTTTGCCAATTAACATAATTCTTTTATTGTTTTTGGTATCTTTCACATTGATTCTATGGGGTTTCCACATATATAATTATATATAATCAGGGATAGTTTAATCTCCAGATTTCTAGTTCTTATAATTCTAAATGCTTCTCTTACTTATTTGAATTGGCTAGTACTTCCAGTAAGTTGTTAACCGGTCATAGTAATAGTGAGTGTTCTTGTCTTATTCATGACTTTAGTGAGAATACCTCTAGTGTTTCCTCATCAAAAATGATGTTACCTTTGGGGATAATTTTGTGTGAGTTTGAGTGTGAGTGTGTGTGCATGTGTGTGTGTATGTGAATAATGTATTTTTTTTTTCTTCTACTGAGATTTAAAAAAAATTAGTCATGTGGATTGATTTTGTCAGATTACTAATTGAAATAAAGAAAATTACAATAAGCTTTAATACATACAGACCTAATATGTATTATTAATGTATTTCTTAGTATTGAAATTCTTGCAATCCTGGAAATAAACTTACCTAGTCATTATGTGTTTAATATACTATTGGTGTTTGTGTAACAATATTTTATTTAGAGTTTTTTCCTCAATATTTGGAAGTGAGATTAGGATCCAGTTTTTTTCCTTGTGTGCAATCTTAATCATTTTAATAGCAATTTAAGTTCACTTCATAAAACTAATTAAGGCTTCCTTTGTGTTCTATGTCTGTATATTTTAAGTGACATTGAAATTATCTGCTCCTTAAAGATTTGTTATAGTCCCTCTGTGAAACCATCAGGCCTGGCA
The DNA here is from genome assembly GCA_027257055.1 of Cephalopachus bancanus. NCBI lineage: Eukaryota > Metazoa > Chordata > Mammalia > Primates > Tarsiidae > Cephalopachus > Cephalopachus bancanus. The sequence continues at coordinate 10,741,516 of JAPVLO010000022.1, read as the reverse complement.
TTCTTTTTGTTGGGGGGGAAGGACAGTTCTTGATGCTTGAAGCGTTCTTGAGGTTACCTTTCTCTTGTACTTCTCTCTCAGTCCTACTTGGCCTGGATGAATGAGGACTGGATGTAGTAGGAAGAAGGAAGTAAGTGTCCAGGGGCAGATGATTCCTTTCCCAAGCCAAGTAGGGCCAGGGCTAGAATGATAGTATAAAGGATTGATAGTGACAATGATTCTTTGCCTGAGCAAACTTTAGTCAGGCTCCTGAAACTTCTCCTAGGCTCATACATGCACTTCCTTATAAAATCCAGTTTTAGCCAAGAACTCTGCTAAATCAGTTTAGCAAGAACCCCCTGCTCTCTCTATCTGCTCTCCCTCAATATCTTATCAGGTTCCCTGTCCTCTCCCATTTCTCAGGTGATGCCTGATCTACCCTGGCCTGTCTTTAGCAAGAATCCTGTTAGGTCAGTTTAGCCAAAATTCCCCTTACCCATGATGCTTCCCCTTAGGACTTTTTCATCCACTGACCCCACCCAGTTCCTTGGCTATAAGTGCCTACTTGCCCATGCTGTATTCAGAGTTAAACCCAATCCCCTCGCCCCCTGCAAAATCCTGCTGCCTTGGTCCTATTGGTCTAAAGACTGCCTTGCCATATTTTAACAAGTGTGATTGAATACGGTTTTCTAATTACACAATAATATAATTCTGTCTAGAATAGAATAGGAAAAGGAGGGAAGCCATGCCAGAGGGCGAGAGAGCTGTGAGGAGAAGTGGGCACAGGCCTAAGATGAGAGGATCAGCTGCTTCTTCCCAAAGATTTTTCTTCCTGCATTCCATCCTGTGGGGGCTGGGGGGTGGCCCTAGTTTCACAGCTGGGAAGGCAAAGGAAATCTCCCAGAGTTCAGAGAGCTTCTTGGCAGCCTTTGGGAGTGGAGGGGATGCTTAGAGTCACCTCACCCCAGGGAGTTTGGACAAACAAAAGTCAGCGATCCCACACCCTAATTCTCCTAATTTGTATTCACCATGAGCCAGAGTCAGCCCACAAACCCTCTGGCTCACAGAACTATTAATAAGCTTCAGATCATAGACATTCTTTTCATGTCATGTCTTTGATTTTCTGAGGCAGCTCTCTACAAGCGGCCTTGAAACCGCCCCATTGCTCGGATAACTCCACTGTGAGGTGGCTTTCCTATGCTGTGAGGCAGATGGGGGTGAGGGGGCACGGGACAGGCTCTTTCTGGTGCCCAGAGCGGACATCTCCTTTTTCTTCCCCAGCTTCAGGTCCGCCACGTGCCTTCAGTCCCCTGCAGGTGGCAGGGGGCAGGACCTTCTTTTCCCCCTCTGCTGTAATACAAGCTGCCACCAGGAGGCGCTGGACTACAGAGCAGAGAACTGGACCGCTCAGATGAAGAGGGCACCACCCTTGCCGCTGCTGGATGGTGCATTGATAAGAGGCAGAGACAGGAGGAAAAAGATAGTGGAGAGAGCCTTAGCAACTCTCTGGCTCAGAGGGAATGAGGCAGGGGCCTCTCTGCAGAAGCAAAAAATGCAGAGGTAAAAGTCAGGAAAAAGAAAATATGTAGCTTCTTGTTCTTATATAAGTTGCTTTACTTCTCGTTTTTGTAAGTTACCCTACTTCTTGTTTTTATATAAGTTACTCCTCATTTCCTTGTACTACCTAAGTTACTTCCTGGTTCTTTTTGCTATTCTTTTCGAGGACTTTTCACTTGGGTGGGCTGCATATTCAAACTTTTGGCAGAATCCAATCAGGATGGTGATCTTGTAAGCCCATCAACAAATAGGACATACAAATGAGATAATTAAGTAAAACCAATCAGGGTGGAACATGTAATGCTAACAGCAGCCTCGAGCTACAAAATATCCAATCAAATGAATAATGCCAAACTGTAACCTTATAAGGGAGACAAAGATGTTACAATGTAAAGAAATGATACATAAGACAATACCTCGCTTCCTTCGGGGCTCAACCTTTGGATGCAAGTCCCCTGAGCAGTGCCGGCAGGAATAAACACTGTTTCCTGGCAAAGTACCCTGGTTGTCCCATCTCTCTCTATAAAGTTTCTCGCTACAGGAAGACTTTGGAGGGGCTGAAGCCCAAGACACTGCTGGGAAATTGACCTGTGCTCCTCGAGAACACTAGGTTATGTTTCTTGGGTACAAGTCACCGGCCTTGTGGAAAGTGCCACCACTCTCAGCCTCCTTTTGCTCAGGGCTGTGATCCCTGCAGATCACTGGTTTTCAGGATGGTGCTGGTGGGCAAAGCCGGTTGTATGGGCTCCTGTGTGGCTCGCTTGGGCCCCTCGGAGGGTGAGGTTTCCAAAAGGCTGAGCTGTGGCAGGATGGAAATGCTTTACATTGGAGGCCAGTAATTTTTCCCCTTTTGCAGGTAAATGTGAAGTCCCTTCCCCAGCAACCACCCACACCTACTGCATGAAGGCTGACCAGACCTGTCCAGCTCACAACCCCAAAGTCAGAAAAGAAAAAAGTAAGCTGGTTCATTTTAGCATCTTTTAAATAGAAATGTGAGTCAGTGCCTGACTGACCTCAGAGCCTCACATTCTGCCACAGGGGTTGCTGCCTAGCCCCCAAAACTCAGGGTAGCTCTGGGAGTTCTCAGACCAAGCTGTGCTACTGGGACCCATGAGTGGGAAGCAGGAGCTTTACCTGTGGAGTTCCTGCAGGGGGCTCACACGGGGATATGGAGAAGGTTCCTTGGGAAGACCTTTCTGTCCTTTTGCTTTCCTACAAAGGCAGTCTCAGGGTCTGGATGGCATGTAGCCGTTTTCCTGCAGACATGTTACATTTCTATATTCTTATTAAGACACTTAGGAACTTAGGACAGATTGAAGAGGTTGGGTAGAACCCTAGCCTTGGAATCTGGAGACTAAGATTTATTTTACTCTTGGCAAAATAAATTATGTAGATAGAGAGGGATATCTTCTCCAATTTCCTTTTACTTCCTTAATTACTATTGTTACTAATGCTATAATTGATGTATTGAACCCCTGTATTCCAGGCACTGTGCTAAGTACCTTATTGAACACTCGTTCATTGGATACTCACAACCCTGTGAAGGAGGTACGGTTATTCCTATAAGCAGATGAAGAAACTGAGGTTTAAGGAGGCTGAGTACATTTCCCAAGGCCCCCACCAAATCAGAATAACTTTGGACCCCAGTGTTATTCCACAGTCTGTTAATTATCATGCTCCAGGGTCTGAAGAAGACCATCAATCAAAATGAACTTTACCATGCTCCTCTTTGGACTAGTTCCTTAGAAACAAAGAGAAAAATTGTTTAACTTTTTTTAAAAAACGAATTCTACTTTTTTTGGATTTCTCATTATATAAGATAGGCCTCATCTCCCATTATAGAAGCACAGACTGTAAATTTTGTAGAGCCCAAACTCTTGTGTCCGTCTCTTTCAATGGTCTATTCCTACCTGCTGTTCTTGGCTATTCCATTCCTGGCTCCTCTGCATTAGCAAAAGTTTTGGAGACAGCCCTCCTGTTCTCCCTCGGCACCCTCCCTTGGATGCGTGTTAGGTAGTATTGCTCTTCCAGTCAAAGGCCTTGTGGCAGTTGAAAGGTGGTGGAGGCATCTCTTGATGTGAGCCCTGGAGATGGGGTTTAAGGGGTGTATGGGCCATGGTGTAGACTTGGGAATGCGCAGAACCCAGGAAGGCTGGAAACTGGTCAGAGGCAGAACACCCTGCGAGGGAGAAGGAGGGCAGGAGCCTGGCTAGAGAGGGTGCTTAGCTGGAATGGAGGGAGCGGGGCACCAGGCTCTGGGTGTTTCCCCTGGTAGAGATGCAGATTTTCAGGATATACACAGGGAGTGCCCAAGGTAGCTGTGATGAGAGCCTGGGAGGCAGGTGAGTGTGGACCCTCCACCTTCAGTCCCGGGAGGCTTCACCAGAGAGCAAGCTTTGTAAGCTCTTGGAAGGCAGGAGCTGATTATCCACCACCATATCTTCAGAGCCTGCTGTCACCTCTGGTGCTCTGTAGGCACGCAGGGACTTTCAAATGAATAAAGGGAGGGAAGGAGGGAGAATGGGTAAACAGTAGGGCCTGGGATGAGCTGAGAGCTCCAGAGGAGTGTCAACTAATCCCTTTCCTGGGTCAGGCCCCAGGGGTTCAAACTTCTCTGCATTTCTGACTCTCCTGGGGTCCCTGTGCACAAGAAAGCTCGCTCTTCTGGTCTTCTCTGATTCTACTGGATCAGAGAAACAAAACCAGAATTCAGCAAAATCTTAGACCAGATAAACCAGACAAAAAGGTTTGAGGAGAGTACCTGACTCAACAGAAAGACGCTCCATTTGTCCAAGACTTTTATCCTACCCATATCTCATCCCCAGAGTGGACGCTGCTGGTTTACGCTTGTTGGAGTTCACATATAGTTCCCGGCCTGTACGTTCCGGCACTGGCAAGTTTCTCTTATGGTTGCCCACTGTCCAGCAGGATGAAGACAGAGGAGCCCAGTGAATGGTTTCTCCTCAGTAACAAGCTCCCCAGTGTCCTCAATGATACAGAGATGCCCCTGAGCTCTTTGGGTAAAGACTGATTTTTAAAATGTGTTAGAACAGAACTTGAAAACAATAGATTGACTTGTTGTAATTCAAAGACTAGTGTATCTCTAACCACATTTTTTGTTTATTTTAAAATGTGTTTCCTTCGTGGCCTTTCTTGTGGCTCACCCTATGCAGTTTGCGTACTTGTTGAGTACGTTATCTGTTTTTGACTAGGCTTTTGCTGAACTCAGATTTTCCGAGACCCTCTTTCCTCACAGGCTCGGTTTTACCGTTCCATCTGCAGTTGGCTAGTTTCGGTGGCAGAAAGGCCACATCTGCTTCCTGTAAGCCCCTGGGCAGAAGCATGCAGTGGTGTCTCCTTCTGTTCTGGGCCCAGGGACTGAGGCAGGGCCCCCTCGCCTTAGGTAAGGCCTGAAACCTGGCAGAGCAGGGAGGGGGAAAAACCAAGGAGACCAGAGCGCTCATGTAGGGAAGGCTTTGAGTGCGTGCCACATCTGCTTGAGGGAAGGAAATGCCGTTTTTAGCTTCATGTGAGAAAAGGCAATCATTGAGAATGAGGTGCAGGTCTGTTTTGTGTGGCGGATGAAGGACTTTGTAGACCCTCAGGGTGCCTGACTGGCCAGCATGGGGAAGGACGCAGGGGCAGAAGAAGGGTCTAGGAAGGAGGGGTTGGGTTACCAGTTTGCTATTAGAAGTTCACTCCTGCGCCGGGCTCGGTGGCTCAGCTTGTGATTCCGCACTTTGGGAGGCTGAGGTGAGTGAATTGCCTGAGCCCGCGGGTTTGAGACCCGCCTGGGCAACTTGGCGAGACCTCATCTCTACAATAAATCAAAAAAATTAGCCAGGTGTGGTAGCGCACGCCTATAGTGCCAGCTACTTGGAAGGCTGAAGCGGAAGGATCACCGGAGCCCAGCAGGTTGAGGCTGCGGTGGCCGGGAGCGGCCACTGCACTCCAGTCTGGGTGACAGAGTGAGACTCCAACTCAAAAAAAAAAAAAAAAAAAAAATTCACTCCTGCTCCACCTTCCTTTCTTTTGTCCTTGAGGAACCTTCCAGGAAAACATTGTAAGTAGTTCTCTGTGGATCAGAACTGTCTTCTCTATAGATTTCAGGGACTATACCCTGACAGATTGAATCTTTGTTAAATTGATTTTCCTACATTAAAAGACTTAGTCAATTTTTTCCAAGCTGGGCGGGGGGGAATACACATATTTTAAAAACTGTGGTATATATTTGTTTTTGTGTAGCTTTCTGAACCATGGGAGAAGGGTAGAGAGGAGCCCAAGGGTACTGGGGAGAGGTAAGTAATGAGTGAAAGAAGTTCGGCACCAGTAACGAACGACTCCACACCCGGTCAGAACCAAGAGATTTATTAAAGGGGCAGTTACATGAAGGGACTGTAACCAAGGAAGAGCAAGAGAGAGAGAGAGAAAGAGAGACCGAGAGAGAGAGAGAGAGAAAGAGAGACCAAGAGAGCGAGAGAGAGAAAGAGAGAGTAAGAGAGTGGTGGGGAGAGAGAGAGAACAAGAGAGACCGAGAGAGAGAGAGAGAGACAGAGAGAGAGAGAGACAGAGAGAGAGAGAGAGAGAGAGAGAGAGAGAGAGAGAGAGAGAGAGGGAAGGAGAGAGAGAGTGAGAGAGCCAGCAAGAGAGTGGTGGGGACAGAAAGAGAAAGCAAGAGAGAGTTATGTAGGGGGATGGGGTGTATTTATGGACCTTGTAGGGGCTGGTCAGTGCCGTGTTTGGGTTTTATTGGAGGAGACTATGAGGTAGTATTCCTATAGGGAGAGATTGCTTGAGCATGGGTTTAAGTTTCACGCGCGGGAAAAGCTGGTGCTTAGGGCCTTTGTTGTCTTTGGGAGGCAGGCGCCATCTTGGGGACGCCCTTCTGATTGTTCTCTGTGCCTTTCACTGAGGAGGGTAGTTTTTGCCTGGGAGAAACAGAGTTTCTTGCCAAGCCTCCTTTCTCTCAGATTTCTTGGCTTTTGTGAGGGTTTTTCCAGGCAATCCAAATGACAGTCAACCAAACAGCCAACTTTGATTTCAAAGGAAAATGCACCCAGTACAGAACTAGGCTGTGGAAGATACAAAAAAACAAACAAACAAAAAACTGAAGAGGTGGTATTGACTGACAAGGGCTTATATCCTAAGCAGAGAAATCAAATAGGCCTATGAAAATAATCAACGAGTCAGGCAGGAAGCTCTACAGTGGGGTATCCTGAGAGGGCCAAGTGCTGAGTCGTGTAGTAGTCGTAAACCAGGCATTAATAAGGTGCTGGAAGCCGGGCTCTGTGGCTCAGCCTGTAATCCCGCACTTTGGGAGGCTGAGGTGAGTCGATTGCCTGAGCCCACGGGTTCAAGACCTCATCTCTACAATGAATCAAAAAATTAGCCGGGCGTGGTAGCGCGTGCCTGTTGTTCCAGCTACTCGGAAGGCTGAGGCGGAAGGACTGCCGGAGCCCAGCAGGTCGAGGCTGCGGTGGCTGGGAGTGGCCACTGCACTCCAGTCTGGGCGACAGAGTGAGACTCCAACTCAAAAAAAAATAAATAAGGTGCGGTTTATACAGTACAGGTAGTGAGTGTGACAGGAAATGGGAGATCGTGAAGGGCTGGGGTCCTCTAGGAGAGTGGTCCCTAACCTTTTTGGCATCAGGGACTGGTTTCGTAGAAGACAATTTTCCACAGACAGGGACGAGGGGGCCGATGAGCAGTCAAACTTCACTGTTAATTCCTGCCTCAGCTCCACCTCAGACCATCGGGTATTAGATTCTCATAAGGAGCATGCAACCTAGATCCTTCACGGGTGCAGTTCACAACAGGGTTAGCAATCCTATGAGAATCTAATGCCATCGTTGATCTGCAGAAGACAGAGCTCCACTCACCCACTGCTCACCTCCTGCTGTACAGCCCAGGTCCTAAAGGGCCATGGACCAGTGCTGGTCTACAGCCCAGGGTTTGGGACCCCTGCTCTAGGAGGAGAGGGAGGGAGGTGACAAACTTTCCTGTGGGTGAGAGCCAGGAAGGCAGAAGTCAGTTCTGGGGGGTGGAGGGGTAGGCAAAAAGGAGGTGGGCAGGATGACTGGAACAGGGCACATAAGGTTGGGTTGGGAGTCTTGAATGACAAGCGCAAAGAGGAGTGTCACTTGAAATGGGGAAAACAGGGAACAATTGCAGTCTCTATGGGGGGAGCTATAGAATGGACTGGAGAAGCTATCATTCCCCAAACCAGTTCTGGCCAAGAAGGTTGAAGGCTGCTGTGGACCCTGGACTCATGTGTGTTTCTCCTCTTCCCTAGGAGCAATGACAGGCACCATAGTCACCACGGGGAACATTTCCACAGAGGAAGGTGGCTCTGTCATCTTACAGTGTCACCTCTCCTCCACCATGGCAGAAGTGACCCAGGTCATCTGGGAGCAGCAGGATCAACTCCTGGCTACCCATCATGCTGAGTTGGGGTGGCACATCCAACCAGCCTTCAGGGAGCGAGTGGTCCTGGGTCCCAGCCAGGGCCTCACCCTCCAGTCACTGACCATGAACGACACAGGGGAGTATTTCTGCATCTATCATACCTACCCTGATGGGATTTACAGAGGGAGAATCTTCCTGAAGGTCCTGGCAAACTCAGGTACTCCTGCTGGAGCAAGGTGGAAACATTCCATGCAGCAGGGCTTCTCAATTCCATATCACACTGGAATCACCTGAGGAACTTTGAAGGAATACTGATGCCAGGGCCCCACCCAGATCAATTAAATTAGAACCTCCAGAAGCAGGAGACTAAGATGGGAGAGGTTCTAAAAGCATCCCCAATGAATCTAAGGGGCAGACGGTCTGAGGACCCCATTCTTGCATAAGAAGTGTATCTTAGCTGCGTTTACTAGGAAGACCAGTTGTGGAGGTCATATATGAAGAGTTCCCATTAATTGGTTTAGTATCAATCATGCCAAGTGGAATTAGTCCCTATGTTTATAAAAATTAGAGCTGCTTAAACACAAAGCACAGCATGTACTAAGTGTAAATGCCCAATAACTTATGTTTACGTGGTACTTCAAAGTTTCCAAGATGGGCACTTAAATCAATTTTAAGTGTTTGTTATCCACATGGGCACTTAAATCAATTCTCCAGAGATTGGCAAAGAATTCTTTTTGTTTTTGAGACAAGGTCTCACTCTGTCACCTAGGCTGGAGTGCAGTGGCATGATCCTGGGTCACCACAGACTTGACTTCCTGGGCTCAAGTGATCCTCCCACCTCAGCCTCTCCAGTAACTGGGGCTACAGGCACATACTACCACCACACCGGGCTACTTTTTAAATTTTTTGTAGAGATGAGGTCCTGTCATGTTGTCTAGGTTAATCTTGAACTCCTGAGCTCAAGTGATTCTCCTGCCTTGGCCTTCCAAAGTGCTAGGGTTATGGGTGTGAGCCACTGTGCCCAGCCTGGAAAGGACTCTGAGAGACAGTATAGCATAGCGTTAAGAGCTCTGACTCTGATGGAAGAATGCCTGATTCCAAATCCTGGCTCTGCTATTGACCTCAGACAGGATTACATAGCTTCTCTGGGCACCAGTTGTCTCATCTGTGACATGAGGATAGATGTAAGACCTTATGAGGTGCTACTGTTGGACTGAATTACCTATGACAAAAAAAGTCATAGAACAGCACCAGGATCCTGATAAGTGCTGACTATTAACGTGATTCCCATTTGACTGATGGAGGCAGAAGCTGGGGCTGGAAGTTGCTGAGTGGGAGAGCTGAATTTAGCTCAGGTGTTCTGGCTCCACTAACCCACAGCTTCAGAATTTCCATTTGCTGCCATCAACTGTTGGAGATTAAGTTTTGTGAGTTTGTAAAATATATGTTAGCTGAGAAAATACAAAGTTACCTTGAAGTGTTTCCTTTCAAATGCTACTTCTTGGTTGGTTGGACATAGGCCAAATGCAGCAAGTGGTTAAGAGCCCATGCTCTGAAATCACACTACTTGGGGTTGACCCCAGGTAATCTGGATACATTCTTTACCTTTTTCACATTTAGAAAATGTGGTGAATAATCTCATGATTTGATACACGTAAGGTTTTAGATCAGTACTAGACACATAATACGTTTAACTTGAGAAATGCTAGTTATTATGCTATTTATTGGTTAATGGTGAGACCTGAGACAGTAAACAGGACAGGGGACCTGGTTTCTAGCAAAGTAACCAAGTGATGGCCTTGACCATTCTGGGCTTTTCACCCCAGAGTCATATGCCTGAGAGCCTATCACCAGACTGCAGGACCGGGAGTAGGGAGGGAGCTCAAGTGGAAGACCTCCATAGCGGGGAGGTCCCAGGAACTGGAGGCTAGATGGGAACTATGTCTACTTGCTCACGACCAGACTGGGACTTTCAACAACCAATAGTCCTGACAAGCACACTCCTCCCAGAGGCTACAGTGACATAGCTATTCCCCAGAGTGAAAATGGAGAAATGAAGGTGCACATTTCTTCCTTGTGGCTCATGGGCCACCTGGGGAGAGAGCTCAGAAGAGGTTCTGTTGGACCCCTGTTCAGTTTCTCTGCAAAGCCTGTACGTTTCCAACCTTCTGGTCATTGCAGACTCCAAGGAACACCACTGGTCACTCAGATTTCCCTTCTTGTTTCTCAAGTGGTCAGTTGCTTACCCGGAATGTTAATTTTCCTTTAATCACTTGCAGACCTCCAGCCTGACTTCTTTCTGACCCTATTCTCAAACCTGAGTCCATGTTCCTATTCTAACACTAATTATAATATTTAAGTGATTTCTAACCTTAGTGCTAGTGTTGACCTTTACCCTGAAGCTAATCTGGTTAATTGACACAAGGTTTAAGTAGCCCTTCCTCACCCTGCTTGTAGTGATACTGTCATGCTTTCTGCAGGGCTGCTTCTTTTTCAAAGATCTTGACATCTTTGTTCTGTGACCATAACTATAAATGGAGGAATAGGTGCTTTTACTTCAAACCAAAAATTCCTAATGAAGTTGATGTTCCAAATTTCCCAAATTTTACTCTGGTCCTAATTGTATCTCTAACTGATCTTTAAACCTAGTCAAACTCATTATCATAATCTTCCCCAAACCTCATTAAGGTCTTAACCCCATCTATGTCTTGTTGATGAAAATTCTAAACTCTGTAAAATACTTAACGAGGTTTATTCAGAGCCAATTGTGAGTGACCCAGGTCCATGGCAGAGTCCCAAGAGGTCCTGAGAACATGTGCCCCAAATGGTTGATTTTTTACAACTTGACTTTAGACATTTTTAGGGAGACAGAAGTTACAGGCAAAACATAAGGCAATGTGAGGTTTACTGGGACCAGGAAGCGGGTGGAGAGATTTCAGATCAATGGTAGTTTCAAAGATTTTGTGATTGGCAATTGGCAAAAAGAATTAAACTCTGTCTAAAGAATGTAAAATCAGTAAAAGAAATGCTTGAGTTAAGATAAGAGGGAGCTGAGGAAGCCAAAGTTCTTGATATGCAGATGAAGGGCTCTAAGCAGCAGGCTTCTAAGACAATAGGTGGTAGGTGCCTTAAAAGGTGTCCTCTGCAGATGCAAATTTCCCCAAGAAACAGTTTTGCAGAACCACTTCAAAATATGTCAAAAAATTTATTTTGAAGTATTTTTATTCCCTTCAGGGTCTGCTATCAGTCATGTGATGCTATACCAAAATCAGGTTGGAATTTGGTATCACCACAGAGTCTATTCTGCAAGTCTTATTATCTCTATTTTTTTTTTTTTTTTTGAGTTGGAGTCTCACTCTGTCACCCAGACTGGAGTGCAGTGGCCGCTCCACCGTAACCTCGACCTGCTGGGCTCCGGCGATCCTTGCCTCAGTCTTCCAAGTAGCTGGAACTATAGGCGCGCGCTACCACACCCCGCTAATTTTTTGGTTTATTGAAGAGATGAGGTCTCACTAAGTTGCCCAGGCGGGTCTCGAACCCGTGGACTCAGGTTGTCCTCCTTTTCTGTCATGGCCTGGGATTTAGATTTTCAGGTCACCTTTGGTTCAGATGGGGTACATTCTGTCAGTTAGATGGGGGCTTAATTTTTTATTTTTGGTTTACTATCTATACATAAGCTGTAAGAGAACCCAGTCCTAACTTTGGCTCCAACCTGGCTGTACCCTCACACTTCAATTATATATCCTTTTCTTTTTTTGTGGATAGTTGTCTGCAGCCCCTCTGACCTTTGAAGTGTATGCTTCATAACTGCTTTGCCCCCCGTCTGTCCGCTTGTCTTCTGAGCATGTCTTCTGAGTAATGACCGTGACTAACCATGGGCAGTCCGCCCTCACCATGACTGAGTCCTCAGGGCGGGAGGAACAGGTTCTGGGGAGTTTGTATTCTTCAGGCCCTGCCCTTGTCCTAAGGGATTGGATTCCTTACCACCTTTCCAGCAATCTAAGCCCTTCATTAGAAGGAAGAGGGGCCAGGCTTCTGTTGCACCCTTCCACTCTTCTCTCGAGACTTCCCTGGAGAGCTGCATCCTGACTGAGTGCCTGAGGAGGAGGTAGAGGTAGAATGGAGCACCTGGAAACCCTTCCCCTATAGTACAGTACTCATGGAGCAATAATGTTGCTTTTCTCACAGTCTCTTTGGATCAAATATCACTCATTTCTTCAAAGCTGTCCTCCTGCATCTTCCTTCTGCCATTTACATTTTATGTCTTAAAGAAATTCACTTGTTTATGCTTTCATTCATGCCACAGATATTTACTGAGCATTCACTATGTGTCAGATGCTGAGAAAACAGCAAAGGATAATACCCTAGAGTTTTACCTTCTCCAGGGTTTCACAGCCTAGCTGAAAATAAGTGTTATGGGCTTAAGGTGAAAGGTTATATGATTTTTCTTCTTTTTTTGTAATTTAATATTAAATTATTTTAATTTTTTCTTAGGCTGGGTGTGGTGGCTCATGCCTGTAATCCCAGCACTTTGGGAGGATGAGGCAGAAGAATTGCTTGAGCCCAGGTGTTCAAGACCAACCTAGACAACATAGCAAGACCTTGTCTGCTTTTATTAAAAAAAATTCTTTTTGTTAAATATTTTATTGGTATGATTTCATAGTTGAAATTTAATAAGATAAAATATTAACTTTCTGGGTTTTTTTCTGGATTATATTATTTATTTCATTTTATGATTACTGAAAATAATCTCACTGAATAGAGAAAAGGAGTGTTAAAATGGTGTCAAATACATGAGGTATTCCACTGCTCAAGAGGTCAGTCATTGATTTCATGATAGACCAGGTGGATGCTCTGCTGTCCAAAGAGTTCGGCTCAAAGACTCCAGTCCTGTGGTTAGAAAAAGGGCCTGGCCAATGCTCACCCATGTGCCATGAAGCTTGCTGGGGCTTCCCTGGGGAAGGCCCCTTTGCTTCTGGCCTCTGCCACTCACCTCTGTTTTTCCTCCCTCTAGTGGCTAAGCACCACACTGCAATCCAGATTCCATTGCTTGGAGCCATGGCCACAGTGGTCATCTGCATAGCGGTCATCGGGGTGGTCATGCTGATTAGAAAGGTAATGGCTCTGACTCCACCTCTCAGTCATGGGCACCCCATCCCCTGCCACCCTGGCCCTTCCAGTTTCTCTTTCTGTCCAGAGAGAGACCTAGATGTGATCTCTCCTCTTTGTGTCTTTATTTTATTTTTTATTTTGAAGGCATATGGTACAATTCAGGATTAGGTATACAACCGGACATCGTACAGTTAAAGTGTGGACCTCCCTTTGGTCCCCACTTTGCCTGGTTTGAGATCAGGTACACTTATTGATGTTGTGTCCTCCATCCCCACCCCGGCAGCATCCCTCTACCATCAATCCCTTTTCTTTGTGTCTTATTTTGCCTTTTAGTATAGCTATTCATGCTCTTCCCTTGTCCTTCCCCCAAGCTGGGAACTCCTGGAAGGCTGGACCTGTTTCCAACCTATCTTGATGTCATCTACAGTTCCTAGTTCCCATCTGTCCCTTAAGTCACTGCTCTGAGAGTTCGATTTATCTATGATGAGTTTGATGCATCTTGGGCATCTACTACGTGCCAGAGCTTTCTGTATGTTAGCTCTTTTCATTTTTACAATTCTGGTAGTGCTGGGCAATCCAGAATGAGAAATAAATGCTCCCCAAATTTAGGAGTAAAATGTGCATGGTAAGACCAGCAGGCTGTAAAGCCTCCATTACTTTAGCTTAAGAAGTCATGTGGCTGAAAGAGTACTGAATGGGAACTGAAAGATTTGGCTTCTAGTTTCAGCACTGACTGAGTGTATGATTTTAGGGAAGTTACTTAATCTTTATGGGTCTCCATTTCCATTCACATATAAAATGAGGCTTTGTCTCATTTTCTGTGGCTATAACAGAATACCACACACTTGGAAATTATAGAGAAAGTTTATTTGACTCATGGTTCTGGAGGCTGGGAAGTCCAAGAGCATGGTGCATCTGATCAGGGTCATCCCATGGCGGAGGGTATCATGTGATGAGTGAGGTGCATGTGTGAGACAGAAAGGGAAATAGGGACGGAACTCATCCTTTTTATTAGGAACCCACTATCGAGATGTCAGCATTAATCCCTTCATGAGGGCAGAACCCCTGTGTTCTAATAACCTCTTAGAGCCCCCACCTTTTAATAGTGCTACAATGGTAATTAAGTCTCCAACACATTTGGAGGGGCACATTCAAAACATAGCAGAATTATGATTCTGCTTGTTCCATATCACAGAGTTGTGATGAACAGGTGGCATATTTCACGTAAAAAGTTTGAAAATAATAAAGAAAAAGATCAATGTCTTCACTGTGTCATAAACCGGTAGCTATTGATTTGGATGCATGAAGTAATTTCCCCCTTCTTGTTTTGTCTGATATCTTGGGCCTTTTAGGTCAGTCTGGGCCACCTTCAAGTCACCACACAAACATTCTGGAGAACCCAGGGAGGCTGTGATTCCTAACACCGTTTTCCATCTTCAGCCTAGACCCTCCTACCTGACCCATTTTTTCTCCAACTCTCATAACACTCAACCAAAAACTCAACTCTGTAGCCCCACACAGTCACGCATTGCTTAACAATGGGGACATATTCTGAGAAATGTGTCATTAGGTGATTTCCTCATGCAAACATCATAGAGTGTACTTACACAAACCTAGATGGTGTAGCCTACTACACATCTAGGCTATATGGTAAAGCCTGTTGCCCCTACCCTACAAACCTGTGTAGCATGTTACTGTTCTGAATACTGCAGGTCATTGTAACATGCTAGTAAATATTTGTGTATCTCAACATAGAAAAGGTACAGGAAAAATATAGTATAAAGAAAAAATTGGTATATCTGTATAGGGCACTTACCATGAATAGAACTTGCAGAACTGGAAGTTGCTTTGGGTGAGTCAATGAGTGAGTGGGGGAGTGACTGTGAAAGCCAAGGACATGACTGTCCACTACTGGAGATTTTATAAACACTACATACTTAGGCCACACTAACTTTATTAAAAATACTGCACTTCTTTCAATAATAAGTTAACCTTAGCTACTGTTACTTTTTTACTTTATAAACTTTAAAATTTTGAAAAACTTGTGGACTCTTTTGTAATAACACTTAGCTTAAAACACACATTGTACAGTTGTACAAAAATATTTGTCTTCTTTATGTCCTTTTTTTATAACATTTATTTTTGTTTACATTTTAAACTTTTTTATTAAAAACTAAGACACAAACACGCACACTAGTCAAGGCCTATACAAGGTCAGGATCATCAGTGTCATTGTCTTTCACTTCTACACTTTGTCCCACTAGAAGATCTTCAAGGACGATAACACACATGAAGCTGTCATCTCCTATGATAACAATGCCTTCTTCTGGAATATCTCCTGAAGGACCTGCCTGAGGTTGTTTTACAGTTAACTTTTCTTTAAGTAAAAGAAGTACCCTTTAAAATAACATTTAAAAATTTAGTATAGTAAATACATAAACCAGTAACAGAGTCATTTATTGCTATTATCAAGTATTATGTGCTATATGTAATTTTATGTGCTATACTTTTTTTCCCCATGTGTGCTATACTTTTATATGACCAGCTGTGTAATCGGTTTGTGTATACCAGCATAACCACAGACACAGGAGTAATGCATTGTGTTACATTAGGACAGCTAGGACGTCACTAAAGGATAGAAATTTTTCATCTCTGTTATAATCTTATGGAACCACTGTCCTATATGAGGTTCCTTGTTGACATAAATGACATGCAACACATCACTATATTACTCTCTGTGGACTATGTGCTTGGTGGTGTTATTTCTGACATATGTGGATTTACAGCTACCATCTTTTTTTCTTCCCATTTTCTTTATTTCCCTCCCATTCTGTCTTGCCATCTTTTGAATTAAGGTTCTTTTTTATTATTAAAAAGATCGATTTGTTAGTTATGCATTTTTAGTGGTTACATTACAGATTATAGACTATACCTCAGACTTATTAGCGTCTGGTATAAATGAGTACTTTTATCTTTTTTGGCTAATGTAAGATCCTTAGAGCATGTGAACTTTTTTCACCTTCCTCCCTAACTTGTTGCTATTCTCACACATTTTAGTTCTCTCTATATTTTAAATGCTCAAATAAATTACTATTGCTATATGAGCCAATATTCATTTAGATTCACCCTTTCTATTGCTTTTAACTCTTTTCTGCATGTCCTGCCTTGTAACTGGGATCATTTTCCTTTCACCTGAAGAATAGCCTGTAGTATTTCCTTTGCTGCACATCTGCTAGTGATGAATTATTTTGGTTTTTGCTTGTCTGAAAATATCATTATTTTTCCCGTATTTAAAAGTGATATATTTGTTTTACTAGTTATAGAATTCTATGTTGGCAGTTATTTTCTTTCAGCACATGGACAATATTATTCTGATGTCTGGCTTCCTGTGTTTCTGTTGAGAAATCAGATTTTGTTTTTGCTCTTTGAAGATACATCTTTTTTTCTTCTAGTTCTTTAACAATTTTCTTGTCTTTGGTTTCAGCAATTATATAATGATGTAATTGGGTATAGTTATCTTTGTATTTATTCTGTTTGTAGTCTGGAGTGCTTTTTGAATCTGTGGCTTGTTGTCTTTTGTAAGTTTTGGGTTATTTCAGGTCATCATCTCTTCATATATTACTTCTGCATTCTTTGCTTTCTACTCCCTCTATTTACAGGTATTTTAGATATATTAACCTTTTCTGTGCATGTCTCTTATTACTATTTTTTGGTATTTACCATCCATTTGTCTCATCATATCTTAAAATGGATGTTTTCTCTAATATTCTTCCACTTTATATCGAATCTTTATTTGAATAGCTTAAAGTCTGCCAAAATTCTCTATCTTGCCTTTTAATTCCTTGAAAATATTAACCCGTTATTTTGAAGGCTTTTCCTGATAATCCTATTAATTAAATCCTCCGTGGGTCCTTTTCTATGGTCTATTTTTACTTGTTTCTTGGTCATATCCTATTGGCTATTAGGTTCATTCCATTTAATGCTGTACATTCTACATGAAAAGTTATAACAATAATTTGAGGCTCTAGAGAATATCATCTTCTTCCAGAAAAGACTCCCTTTTGCTTCTGGAAGATGGCTAGTCTGGAGACCCTTGGCAATTCTAGGTAACCTTAATTAAATTGGTCAGGAGAGGGATTTAAAGCTATACTTCAATTTCTATTACTCCCTTACTTCTAGTCTTCCAAAGTCTCCTCTTCATGGTGGTTTCTTTCTTTTTAAATTAAATTAAATTAAAATTTTTTCATCAATATTTTTTATTATGATATTGTGGGGTACAGTTAAGGGTTAGGTATACAAATATGCTTCATTCAGGCACCCTTGTTGATAAGAGGTGTCTCCCCATTCTTGGTGGTTTCTGACCTTCAAATTTTGTTTCTTCAGCTAGAAGCTCTGTTTAGCTTATCTGCCTCTCTGGCACAACTTTGAAGCAATTGCCCTCAGGCTTTCTTCTTATTCTGGATGTTGCTTCCAGTCCACAAATTTCTTACTAATTTGACAGATCTCTGGTTTCTTTTTTTCCTTAATCCTCAGTGATATCTAGGCTGATCTATTCCTTCCTTCCTTCCTTCCTTCCTTCCTTCTCTCTCTTTCCTCCCTCCCTCCCTCCCATCCTCCTTCTCTCCCTCCTTTCTTTCCCTCCCTCCCCTCCCTCCCTTTCTCCCTCCCCCCTCCCTCCCTCTCTCTTCTCTCTCTCTCTCTCTCTCTCTCTTTCTTTCTTTCTTTCTTCCTTTTCTTTCGAGTTGAAGTCTCACTCTGTTGCCCAGGCTGGAGTGCAGCCGCATGTTCCCAGCCACCACAGCCTTGACCTGCTGGGCTCAGGCAATCCTTCTGCCTCAGGTTTTCAAGTAGCTGTAACTACAGGCACGAGCCACCTTGCCTTGCTAATTTTTTCTTTTTCTTTTTGATTTATTGTAGAGACAAGGTCTCACCAAATTGCCCAGGCTGATCTTGAACCCCTGGGCTCAGTTAATCCTCTCACCTTAGCCTCCCAAAGTGCAGGTTTGAGCCACTGTACCTGGCCCTCTCCCTCCCTCCCTCCCTCCTCCCCCTCTCCCTCCCTGTCTCTCTGTCTCTTCTCTCTCTCTCTCTCTCTCTCTGTCTTTCTTTCTTCTATTACAGTTTCACTCTGTCACCCAGGTTAGAGTGCAGTGGCATGATCATGCTCACCACAGCCTCGAAGTCCTGGGCTCAGGTGATCCTTCTACCTCAGCCTCCCAAGTAGCTGAGACTACAGGTATGTGCCACTACGCCTGGCTAATTTTTTTATTTTTTGTAGAAACATGGTCTTGATATGGTGCCTAAACTGATCTCAAACTCCTGGGCTCAAGCAATCCTCCCCACTCAACTTCCCAAACTGCTGGGAATATAGGCATGAGCCACTGTGACTAGCTTAATTTCTTTGAACAAATGTTTCTAATATTTTGTTTAGCTTTTCTAGCTGCTCTCAGTGGAAGGGTTGACTCAAAGCAACAGTTAACCATAGTTCCCTCAGGAGCAAAACTCCTGTATTTGGTATTATATTTTATATCTGCATTCAAAGCCTGGCTTTAATAAGTAGAGAAGATTTAGCAGATTTAGCTCACCTGCTCTGTGCCTTGGGCTCTGTTGGGTCAAGACAACCTCCTGAATTCCAGTCCATCAGTACCTAATGCCTGACCAGCCACTTAGACTTCCTCTAACTAGGTCATTGTCAGTCTCAGAGAGGGAAGGATTTGGACAGCTTTGTGTTCTTAGGCCCTGGCTCCATCTTGCTTGCTTATTGTGAGTTCTAATCTTGTTTTTCTCTTTCTCCTTCTTCCAGAGAAAGACTACCCTTTTATTTTTTTCTTCTTTTTAGTTTAACCGCTACTTGACTTTTTTCTCATTGCTCCCCTGAAGATCATAGAATCCTGATTCCTTCTCTAGATCTCAGAGTTGCATAATCTAGATTTGCTTCATAAGAAAGTGTCATTGTTGCTTAGACTTCATGGTATTATGCATCTTAAACAGTCTTAATTCTATATCCCCACCTTAACCTCATTGAATATATTTTTTTACTGTTACTTATTCTGCTTATGATGATATACTTTTTCTGCATACCTATATCTATTATCAATGACTGGTCTTGAACTTTTAGCTAACATCTTAAATCTTAGAGTTTTTCAGTTTTCTGTGTAGATAAACCCTCTTTGTTTTCCTTAACTTACCATTTATAACAAAGGTATTGATATAACAAATAGCATGTTATATTTTATATACCTGATCTACAACCTGATCTACCCATGAAGAGAGCTCAAGAACTCATACCCGAATATTATTTGGCTGAGAAGAGACTGGAATGAGGATGGGGAGAGATATTTTGGTAGCAGAGTCAAAGTTACATTCCCCTCTATGAGCTACAAATTGCCAAGATCTTCAGTCATGGGTCCGACAGTTCTCAAAGCACTTGTTGGATCTTGCAAATTTGGCCCAGAGGGAACTAAAGAGATTCTCCAAATGGTAGGAAAAGCTCATGCAAGCAGTAATTTTCCCCCAACAGTTACCAGCCTATAAGGCCTATGTCAGCTGATGATTTCCTTGTCCACCAACTTGCAGGCAAAAACCTCTGTTGTCTCGGGATTCAAACCTTCACTTTTTTCGTTATGAGACAACACTGAGATTGTTGACCTACTTAGTTCATAGATATGTGGCCATTTATTATTCTTTTTTATTATTCAACAGACTTGAGTAAACAAGCTATGAGGGACCCAGCAGTGACTTAGATGCGCTGGTGCTACTGAGGAAGACAATGATGACCTATAGCGTTTTCACTTATGTCTTGGCTATCACAATAGACATAACCAGGAAATGGAACCTGTAGGGGAAGGTGAGGATGAGAGAAAGGGTTGACTAGAGGGGATGGGAAAGAAGAGTGGCGATTGATCTTTGAGCTGGGAAGGGGGCTGCAATGGTGGTTGCAGATCAGGTCCTCTGCTATCACCAATGTTGTGCCACTATGGAGTGAAAGGATCACAGGCTCATCAGAAGCAGCAGAACAAATTTTCCTGTTAAGGATTCAAGACGGTTCATTTTCATTCTGAGCACCTGGACTAACTTTGATCATCCAGGGGGTATAGAAAGAGGAAAAGGTGGAAGAAAGAGTCCACTAGTTACCAAGTCCTCTTACTCCCTGTCTTTATTTACCAGCCTTCTCTGAAGATTCCACTGCTTCCTGTCTAGCTTGGGTCCTCTCTGCTTCTATTCTGTATTTTGGCTATAGTCTCTTGTCTTTGCTCTCTCCTTGCTCGATGCATTTTATACTTGCATTATTGAAGGTCCCAGCAGGGAACACACAGCACTCTCAAACTGGGTTGTTTGAGGACAGTTTAATAAGGGGGCTTACAAAAAGTCTAGATAAGATGTAAAGAGACCATAAGGAGCAGTGTAGCAATGTGTTGTAGCTACCCATAGTTCTTTAGGAGTGAGGATGATTACTAGAGTCTGGAAAGACAGTTATGTGGAAGGGCTCCCTTCAGAAGTAATCTTTGATCGAGGGTCATAGCCAGTCCAAGGCTGCCCTGCAGTGAGGTCACAGGGGAACATATACCCTCACCTCATTGTCCTTCCCTCCATCCCCCTGTGGCTGCTCTGCGGCTGAACTCAAACTTAAGTGGAGGACAAAGGAACCCATTGAGGCAGTGTTTATGGTACAGCAGGCATAGGGCACAGAAGGTTGGAGAGTGGAGTTGAGGGACAATGATATCCATAGCAGTACTGCTCACAGACTTGGAAACTAGGCAAGGGATTTGACTTTCCTTGAGGGTGACTGGCTTTGGCCTTCTCTCATGTCTTCTTGATCTCTTTTGATTATATCTGTAAGCAATACCCTTGTTGACTCTCAGCTGTATTTCTCCTAGGAACACTGTGCTATTAGTCATCTTAATACCCCTGTGGGTCAGGCTTTCTTGGCTCCCATTGTGATAATTACATGCACTTTGTTTTCTTTTCTTTTTTTCGGGGGAGTGTCAAATTCTCTCACTGTCACCCAGGCTGGAGTGCAGTGGCATAATCACAGCTCACTGTACTCTCCACTTCCAGGACGCAGGCGATCCTTCTGCTTCAGCCTCCCAAGTAGCTAGGATGATAGGCCTGTGCCATCATGCCTGGCTAATATTTTCATTTTTTATAGAGATGAGGTCTCGCTATGTTGCCCAGGCTGATCTTGAACTTCTGGGCTCAAGCAATCCTCCTGCCTCAGCCTTCTAAAATGCTGGGGTTACAGGCATGAGTCACCACTCCCAGCTGCACTTTCTTTCCTTCCTTTTTTCTTTCTTTCTTTCTTTCTTTCTTTCTTTCTTTCTTTCTTTCTTTCTTTCTTTCTTTCTTTCTTTCTCTCTCTCTCTCTCTCTCTCTCTCTCTCTCTCTCTCTCTCTCTCTCTCTCAATCTCTCTCTCTCTCTCTCTCTCCCTCCCTCCCTCTGTCTTTTAGAAATGAGGTGCTTCCGTCAAAGTGTCTCCTACCTCAGCCCCAGCTTGTACAGAAGAGATGCCACCAGACTTCTCAGGGACACTGGTGGTCCTCTCACTAGTACATTCCTTCCCACCTTAGTAAAAGGGGTGTTTTCTTGATCATCCCTTGGTGATCCATCATATCAGCAGTTGGATCTCTGAAATTACTTAGTACAGGGATTGACAAGGTTCCTCTAAAAAGGGCCCGATAGGACATCTTCTAGGCTTTATGGGCCATCTGGTCTGCTGCAACAATTTATCTCTGCCATCATAGTGCGAAAGTGCTATAGACAATATATAAATGAATGAGTATGGCTCTGTTCCAATAAACCTTTATTTATAAAAACTGAAATTTGAATTTCATATAATTTTTATGTGTCACGAAATATGACTTTTTTTAAAAAGAGTTTTTCCCCCAACCACTTAAAAATGTGAAAATCATTTTTGGCTCATGGGCTGTACAAAAGCCAACAGTGGGCTGGATTTGACCCATCGCCTCAATTTGCCAATCCCTGACTTAGTAGGCTCATTCTAGCGTTTTCACTTCTCTGAGCATTTTGTTTCCTTCGTCCACAGTTTGCCAAAGCCATGTTGGCATCTCTATTGATAGCAGCATATTAGACTTATGCCCTGGGACCCGGGCAAGAGTGTTAAATCTAGAGTCTCCCAATATTGGCATGTTATCCTTCAAACAGTCTTAGGTTCTATCCACCCAACCATGATCCATCACCTTCAGAATTCATTCCTAGGCATCTGGTCCCAGTTTCTGCCAGTAGATGTTAGCCACGTCTTTTAGTATGAAACCTTTCACTTCCCTTAGCAGCCCCAGCATTTCCTCAGTTAGTGCTGAGATTCTTTCAGTTTTGATACTGTTTGCTGTGCACATTCACATGGCCCCTTGCACCACTGCCGGCCCCTCACTCCCGCCTCAGCTTCCCTGCCATATTTGTGCCCTGCTGGGCTTGACACTATTGGATGCTGGTTCTGGTGTTTCCTGTCTTGGAGGCAGTGGGGAGTGGGCAGAGAGGGATCTGGTGTGTGTTTGCTGCTGTTATTTGCTAAGCCTGTGGTTCCTTGTGATTCTGTCATTCAGACCTGTGCTGGGCAGGTGACCTGCTTTAGAGGAGACTCCAGTGAGCCCGAGAAGGTATCAGCGTCACACCGGGATACCATTAGGCATTTCTTCTGTCATCTTACTGGTGCCTGCCATTCTTTGAATTCCATGTCTTAGCAAGTCCTCACCTATGATTCTCTCATGTGGGTGTGATGGCTGACTTCACTCTCTTGACTTTACTAAGCACATTTCCCTGTTCTATCCTACTGTCCTACAAATGTAATTGCAGTTATCTGGCCATGAAGCCCTTCTTTGCTTTGGAAAATCGGGTTGTTTTAGGTATGAGCTGCAGAAGAATGTGTGTGTGTGTGTGTGTATGTGTATACACCTGCATTTCAGTCCTAAGATATTTATTGAGCATCTGTCATGGGCTCTGAGGTTACAAAGAGAAATACAGCATAGACCCTTTCCTCATTTCAATAAAATGTAAGAAATTTACAAATTCCCTGTGTATCCCAGGACAAGTACCCTTCCTATACACAGTGGGAGCCATTAAGTGTTTTAGGTAGAACTATGGACAAATCTGACTTTCACTTCTAAAAAATCACTTTGCTGGTGGCTGTGTGGAGTTGGACTAAAAGAAAGTAGGAGTTCCGAAGCAGTGAGGATGCAGTCCCAGTGAACCAGGAAGGGAAATGTAGGGGCAGAACAGCTTGTGGGGGAGGGATGTCGTGGTTTCCTTTGAGACAAGTTGAGTCTGAACTTGCTGAGGGTCGTCAGGCGGTGATGTCCAGTGAGCAGGGATATACCTGGGTCAGGAGCTTAGGACAGATGCCTGGGCCAGTGTGGATAGCGATTTGGGGACCTGCAGGGGATGGATGGTGGCTGTAAGATGTTATGGATGTAGATATGGATAGAGTAGCTTAGAGAGAGTACTGAGTGTGAGAATGTCGGGGAACCCTACGGTGTGGAAGCAGATGTACAAAGAGAAAGAGGATGAGCCTGGCTGAAGACCAAGTGGGGATCAATGGAGGAGCTGGGGAACCAGGAGAGGGAGACCATAGAAGACAAAAAGGAAGAGGTCGGCAGTATCATATGCAGCAAAGAGGAAAGACAGTAGAGAACGAAAGCGGCCCCAGCAGGCTTAGTGCCTAGGATGTCATGAGGTGTGTGGTACGTTGTGGGTATAGCAAGTGTGGTTTCGGTGGGGGTGGGGAAGTGGTCAGTATTGAAACCCAGCTGAAATGAGGCTGAGCAATTGAGGGCAAAGGAACTAGTGTTGGTGAGAACCATGGTTTTCCTGTCGTGTGTGTGTGTGTGTGTGTGTGTGTGTGTGTGTGTGTGTGTGTGTGTGTATGTGTGTGTGTAAGCAAGAAGGACAGCATTATAACTCTCTAGGTGTGTTATATTAGAAATAATTTTTCAATAACATCCTCAATACTCACTTTGTAGTTTGTTTGTTTTTAGAGGAAATCTCTCCAAACCCGTTATGTGGAAAGTGACTTCAGAACGCCGGCTGGACAGGAGGAATGGGGTCCCAGCATTCCCTTGGGCCCTAGAAGCTGTGTCCTGGTAGAAGCTGCCCCTGCCGGACTCTGCGAGGAGCAGAGGGATGACTGCGCTGAGCCACATGACTACTTCAATGTCCTGAGTTACCGAAGCCTTGGGAGCTTTAGCTTCCTGGTGGAGACTGGTTAGCAGCCAGAGGCATCTTCTGGAAGATACATAATGTCTTTGCTATAGAGATGGATGTATAAGCAGCTGTCCTCTCCCTCAGTCCCGTGTGTGTGTGTGTGTGTGTGTGTGTGTGTGTGTGTGCGCGCGCGCGCAGTCAAGTGAATGGGTGCCATTCTCTTCTCTATCTTCCTTTCTCCATCCTTCCCTTCCATTATGGCAGACCAGGGTTGAGAAGCATGTATCTTGATCATGAGTGCAAAGTTAAACAAACAAACAAACTTGACCTGATTTTGAATCTGGCAGTTTGAGCAGATCCTGTGGCTCTGAGAAACACATTCCTCTGGGCACTGGGTAGGTTTTGGGCTACAAGGTTTTGTGGTGGGTGATGAGGATGGTGTGATGACAGACCCACCCCCATCTCATTTTTCATTGTCATTTTCATTAACATTCAATCATTTAAGGCATCTCACTGAGGGGAGATTTCGAGGATGACCAAACCTTGGTCTCTGCCCTTAGGAACTTACACGGGTAAGTGGGGGAGACAATATTTACATGAAAAGGTAGCAAGGAGAGAGAGAGATACAGGACACAGGCCCTCAGGAGGAGATGTCAGTTTGGGGTGAGATGGTCACAATAGGCCTAGAAACTTGAAAGGGACAATGAGGCTGGTCTGGGAGCAGCAGCAATTTTGTTGGGGAACTTGTAAGATCTAAAGTTCATGGAGCAGAAAGTTCCACAAGGAAGGATCTGGCACCAAGGGAGCCAACAAACTTCATATGTTATTCTCTAGGCAGGTATTCCAAGTCTCCTTTTGTTATGATGTACCCAGAGTCCATTAGCGATGGTCTGATGCACAGCACTCTGGGCTCTTCCAGCTGTGTGTGCCTGGGAAGCCCACAGGAAATTCGTGTGCCCACTGAGGGAGCCAAGTCTTAGCATTTGGGCCTTGGTCCATCTTTTCTGGATCAATCTAACACTGAGTCCTTGAAAAAATAATCTGTTTCCCACCAAAAATATGGATTTTTTATAATAGGACCTCTTCTTAGGCAAAAAACGGGGTGGGGGGAGGGTATGATAGAGGGTTTTAAAAACAAACACCTTCAAACTAACTTCTTTGAACCATTTTATTCATTCCCTGATCTCTTTGCACTAGGGTTGGGATAACTGAACTGCTCATTTCTGTTTAACTGCATTCAAGCTGAATTCTAAAAGATGTTTATCCTTTCACCATCTTAGAGGAATGAGCAGGGAGATTGGATGTAGTGGTGACTGATCTTATCTTATGGGCACAGGAACTGAGAGAGAATGGGAAGCAAGTCCATGCTAAGCATACCCACAGTTAAAATAAAGCATTGCCCTGCTCCCTAAGATTCAGGCTGGAGTTGGGTAGAAGACAACTCAACTCCTACCTCTCCTTGAATTTTTATTTTCCTCACTTTACCAAAGGGGTATGCAGTTATGAGCAATGAACTGAAATGTGTCCAACGTCCTTTGGAAGAAAGTGTGTTTTGATTTGGAGAAGATGGATATTGGGCAGAAGTTGGACTGAGAGGTGGGTGTTATTTAACATAACTATGGTAATTAGGAAACATTAGAAAATACTACTGAGATGGTGATAAACTACAAAAGGGCCTATAGATGTTAGGTTGGGTCAGGTTGATAACATGAGATCCAGTTTGACAGGAAATAAATTTTAAAGTGGAATTCACTGAACTAGATTCTCCTCCGAGAACCAGACAAGACAATCCTCAAAAGCCAGATTTCCGGAGACATGCACTGCCCAGCACAGTGGCATTTTCCATATGTAGTTATTGACCGCTTGGGATGGAGTTAGGCAGAATCAAGATGTGCTGTGCTACAGGTGTAAAATATGCCTCAGACTGCGAAGACTTCATATGACTAATAAGAATGTAAGCAATCTCATTAGTAATTTTGAGATATTGATTATATGTCAAAATGGTAATATTTTGGGATAGATTGGGTTAAATAAAATATATTATTGAAATTAATTTCACCTGTTTCTTATCTTTTTAATGTGGTTACAATGGAAAATCTGGAATTGCATATGTGGCTCTCATTGTATTTCTATTGGACCATGGAGCTCCAGTCTGTAAATCCAAGCCAAGTTGGTACCCAGGGGAGAGAGTCTGTCTATGTTTGTTGGTCTGTCTCTTTCTCCTTCATTCAAAATAGTATGTGAGGAAGCTTCTCCTTCTTATTGCCTTTTGAGAAATATTTAGGGAAGGTTCGCAGGGAAGACTGAGGTAGGGACCACCAAGTGCCAACAGAAAGAAATTCCAATCTCTCTTGTATCCCCGCTTGGATTCCCGAGCAAGAGGAAAGGAAAATAAATCAATCTGTGAATGAGTGTTCAGGGAGGAATACATTCACTGATCCCTTGCTCACATGCTGAGGCTGGGTTTATAAGTCTTAACTATCCTCCAGAGAATTATACTGAACAATTATGAGAAATTCGAGTCATGGAACTTTGAGATAAATGGTCTTCAAATAGGCCCTTACAATTTTATTTAATGCCTTGCCTCTTCTCACCCTATGAGCCCCCCCAAATGAATCATCACACACTTAGGTTCAAATAGATGCCACCAGTGCTGAGCTGGACAGGCCTGGACACGGTGTGCCCACCACTGTGCGTTCACACCACACCCCACAGAGGGAAAAATAGGAAGTATGGCTGTGACTGCCAGCTGTGGGGAGTGAGTTTTGTTCAGTCTTTGTATTTGTCCCAGTCCTGCTTCATGGATGTAACCAGTAATTTCTCACCCCTTACTCCAGAGCACATCTGTCAAGAGGCCCAGGGGAACCTTATGTGTGGCAAGATCCTGAACTTTCTGGAAGTCAGAATTATATACTCGATGCTTGAGAGAATTCATTTGTATAAGGTAGTGCAGGACAATGGTGTACAATAGAACTTTCTGTGATGATGTGTCATCCAATATGGTTACCACTAACCACATGTGGCTATTGAGCACTTGAATTCTGGCTAATATGACGAAATGAATTTTAAATTTTATTTAATTTTAATTAACTTAAGTTTAAATATAAAAATGTGACTGAGGACTAGTATATTGGACATCACAATTCTAGTAATTACCTTGTATACGGATATAAAAAACAGAGAGCTGTGTTTAGAGGACACTGGATAGCTCTCCAATTGTTATGCATTTGGAAGGGCTACCACCAGAAAGAAACACGGTTCTCTTCTATTCTCCTGTGTCCTTTCCATGGTAAAACAAAGCATGAGGTCAAAGTAGGCTGTGCATTTATTTATTTCGGGCTCTTTCCAAAAAGTACCTGAGGTAGCTAAATGGTCTAGGTCATGTAAACAGGGTCAGGACTGTCAAGAAGTTTGCAACTTATAGTTGTTAAGTAGGAATACACTTTCATCACAGGATGTACCCTGAACTATACTCATTCTGACTTCATGTAGGTTGTGAAGAGCACCTTCTCTGGGACTAAAACGCTAATG
The DNA here is from genome assembly GCA_027257055.1 of Cephalopachus bancanus. Lineage (NCBI taxonomy): Eukaryota > Metazoa > Chordata > Mammalia > Primates > Tarsiidae > Cephalopachus > Cephalopachus bancanus. Next base: position 10,713,777 of record JAPVLO010000022.1, on the reverse strand, counting down.
GATTTCACAGAGATTGAAAGAGGAGTATAACCATGGAGTGTAGTGGACTGGAAATTGGGATACTTGGATCAAGTGCTGGGCACGGCAATTCGCTTCTTGACTTTGGATACCTACTTAAACTCTCAGGGCCTCATAACAAATATTCCCTTATCTGTCAAATGGTAATATTAATACCTTTTAAAGGTTCTTAAGAGGATGTGGTTGACTGCTTCATAAGCTGTAAACTGCAGAATTAACATTACTATTGCGGATGTGCGCCAGGCAATACTTACGATGCCACAGAGGTCCCCAAGGGGGCAGCAAAACTTGTTGGGAGTACGTGAGGTGTCTGAAATTATTTAACAATGTCTTTAAAAAACTAGAATGTACAAAAAGCTAAGAGTTGCAGATATAGCCTTGGGGTTCACAAATTCTCTTTAAGCGTTTAGCAATTTTGTGTTTTAAGTGAGATGAGATGATCATCTTTTAAAAAGTCAAACATACTCTGGATATTGATGACCTTCTTATAACAGGGTACTACCATTGTTTTTTGGTCTTCATGTTTTTGTTTATAATTAAGTTGATTTCAAGACACAGAAGCTTATAGTAGAAATGATTCATTTCCTCTGGGCAGGGAAGCAGTGGGATATTTTGCAATAGTTGAAATACTGAGAAAGTGGTGGGAAAATTGTCTTCCCTTTACAAACTGTCATGTAGGGATGCTGCATTCAGAAGGACGAGTGCCAAAGCACGCAGTGCACTTCACTCTGAGCCATGACTTGGATCCACAAAGCATCATTCAGTACCTTCATGTTGTTCTTGTAGACATTCAATTATGTAGCTTTATCTGTATTTAACTTGCAACTTTATTTTAGTTTTATAATTCTGCAAGAGATATAAACATAATAAGTTTCCTTGGTGTTACCTTTGAGCATATATAAGAATGTTTATAATAAAATAATTATGCACTATTTTATTACTAAATGTTATGATAAAATAATCATAGACTCCCTCTCATCGAGGAACTCTGTGAGAAGTATTTTTCTCCCCTTCATACGGGCATATACATTACTCAAGTTTGAGAAATACTTGTGTGGCATAAATATTGGATTTCAGAAAACCTGACTTCAAGCAGTAGTTTATTAATTGTTGTGTATTGAAAAAACATATATTTCTGAACCTGTGTCTATAAATCAGTGTAGTAATAGCTATATCACAGTGTTCACAGTGTAATTTTGAAGACAGATAAAATATATGAAGGAGAACCTTTATAAACTGTGAAGTACCATGAGTAGTGTGTGCCATTTACAATTATTAGACCCTACAGATAAACCACACCACAACGTTTTCAACAGGTATAGAGGAGGCCTCAAGAGTGTGTGAACGGTGCAAAGAGATCAAAGACTGGTTGAAGTTGGCTGGAATTTTTGAGATGCTGGTTCACAGAAGTCAGATGGAGACAAATTAGGCACCATGAAAATCTTCTCTTCCTCTTTATTTTACACTTCTTAGAACATCAGGGTAACTTAGAAGTTCAGTGATTGAATTGCAAGAAGTCAATATTTAAATTCATAGAAATCATCGTGACTCCTCAGGGATTCAGTGGTCTCCTTATGAGTCTCCCCATCCTAGGCTAATGCCTGGATATCTTTGAGTTCCCATACTGGTGGATATGTCTGTCTATGCTCAGCTTCTCAGTCCAATATCTTTGTGACTCTCCAAACTGGACTGCCTATAGCTTTTCTTGACTTTCTCTAGCTATGATCATCTTTCTGTTAGTTTATAAACTCCCATGGCACCGAGAGTCTAATAGTACAATCAGTTCTTAATTTTATATGAACTTCTATTTCTTTCTAGTTGTTAGATTTTTAAAGCTTTCCAAGGATGAAATACTTTCCTCCATTTTATTCATACATTTTAGTGTTAAGAGAAATCCAGATGCCCACTGAAGACTCTAAATTTAATTCAGTTGGGTTGACTTCACCAAGGATGTGAGTTTTCTTATCACAACAGCAATTTCTGTACAAATGATGAGTTTAGAGAGCTCTTATGGGTGAGGTCACATAAAAGAAGGGGTCTGTGGACCAAATAGGAGTCGTTTAGGGGCTGCAAAGTCATCAAATGGGGAAATATGTATTTGATGTCATGAATGTTCCTTTTTTGCACACAGATATGAGAAACCCAAGAGATAAAAAGGAGACTGAATGATAGAATCATGGATAATAAAGATGAAGGAATGCAAGGATAGGTGGGCATAGTGTTAGCATTATGATATAATATAAAATAAGTAAAACCACTGGGATTGGTTATTTCCACAGGAAGCAGATAGATATTGATTTGCACATGGAGAAGGAAAAAATGTGAATCAATCTGTATAGAAGTAAATGAACCACGTCATCATTTTGAGGTTTGGACAGGTGTAGGATAATGCACAAATTTGCTTTCTTTCTCCAAAGTGACCTCAACATCGCCAATCCTACTGTAATGCTTACTTCTTGTGTTCAGATGACTGATATATTGAGAATTTTTCTGGGCTTCTGGGGATAGTCCTTAATTTGGATGATCTCAGATAAGACCTAGACCACAGTATATGCAAGAATGTGGAGAGCTGCCTAGAACAGAAATCACAACATAAAGAAGACACAAGAGGAAACCAAGAGAAGAGTTTTTTTTTTAATTATTCCTTCATATTCAAACTTCACAAACAGTGTGAACTTGTACAATACCTCAGAAAGTGAAACTTACAAAAAAAGTGCTGGTAACATTTAAAAAAAAACAACAAAAACCCCAAAAAACAAACATCATTCTTAGCAACATCAATTACTCTTCCACACAAAACAGAAACCTTGTAAAATTTATTTTCGTATTTTTAAGGCGTAATACTTCCGTATAAAGTATATGCAAGAGATAAAACTTCACAGTATTCCAAAATGTCACAATAATAATAATAATATAATAGTATAATGAAGCGCTACAGTTAATTTTTCTTTTTTTGAATGTTTTTTTTTCCTGTTTAAATAACAAATACAAGTCACAGGTAAATATACGTGAGAAAAATACGAGGCTAATATTAAATGGCAGGTAAGGATACTGTCACTGTAAGAAAAAACTGGCAGGATGTGTGTATTTAGTCTATATTTTAAAGCACTTGATAGAAAAGGCGTATGCAAGGTTTTTCAAAATGATTTTTCTGTTTGTTTGTTTGATAACTGATAACTTAAGAGTATAATGAGAAAAAAAAGGAACAAACTCCCTCTCAAAACTATTGACCTGCTCATCCCAAACCATGTATGTGGATGGATGGATGTGTGTGTTTGTGTATATGTGGATTTATCCGGCACACAGAGTGATAACAAGCAGTGTTCCATGCCCACCTGCAAAGATTGGAGGGTACAATCTCTGTAGTCATTCAGCCCAAGTTCCTCTTGGGAAATTAATCTTTCAACTTAAAGCTTTCTCTTTCCTTGCCTCTCCCTCTTTCCAAACTCTTCCCCAATTCCCAGGTCTTTGGTCTGAAAAGACAGTCTGGTTAGAAAAGTTGCCCTCCATTCAAAATTCACTGGGAAATGGAAACTACAAAAACAGTGACACCCATACAGACACTGGAAATACCACTTGGACGAATGAATGTGTGTGTGTGTGTGTGTGTGTGTGTGTGTGTGTGTGTGTGTGTGTGTGTATTAGGTCTAAGTATACAGTGTGTGTGTATATGCACATGTGCATGGTGTGTGTGTGTGTGTGTGTGTGTGTGTGTGTGTGTGTGTACACAGTAGCAATTGCAAAAAAGGGACCATATTCCTTTTCATACTAAGATACCTGTGATAAGAATCATTTCTGTGCAGGGAAAAGGGTTTCTTCGAATCTTATCACAACACTGTGGCGGGAACATCAGGAAATGGGGTCACCTTTCAGCAGTCACCACAGTAAACTTCATTGAGAGCACACATACCAGATGTCTGGTCTGTGTACATGTGTATGTTAACAGCTAGCCATTCAGCCAACAGGTAACAGAAAGACAGCAGATAGCAAAACACATCAATAAGGTGCTCAAAGAAAAAAGTGGCACCCACTTCTCAAATGGATGGCCACATTAAGGTGCTTCAAAAGTTTTTTTTTCAGTTTTCATTTCAAACATTAACAGAGTACTGATTTGTGCATGGTAGTTCTGAGTCAGGCCAAGGGTTTTGAGATTTCTGACATCTTCCACTGAAAAGGGCTTTCACTGTAGTTGTTTTGTTCAGTTTGTTGTGGGTCACTTGAGTTTAAGAATGTTTTTAATAGCCAAAAACTGAAATCAAATCAACATGACTAAAAGAAATAACTGATGAAATGGTATAGAACATTACTGCATTCCCATTGGATCAAGATGGTTTCGCCCATTTTTCTTCTTTCGCTAACACTGTTCCTTTTTTTCTGTTACAATCCATTCCTTATGAACATACAGAAATGACCAAAGTCATTGCAAGTCGCTGTTTTTATTTTTTGTGATCTGTTGCAAGAGTCCAACCTTGTTTCCTCTGCTGCTGTTTGTGTAGCATCTGGTTTTGTAATGAGCATCTGGATTTGTAATGAGCATTTGATTTTGTTATGTGCACACATGTCTAGATACACATATGCACACCCATACATGTATAATATATACACTATATATGTGGATATATATAGGAAATGTGTATACATTTATACATAATATAGTGTATAGTGTTTCAACTGGAGATAAACTGAACTGGGTTCAGACACTAGCATGTGTTTATCTTTCCCCTGCTCCCTCTGTATATTTTAAACAGTCTGGAGCTTTTATTTATTTTTTTAAAGTGCAATTTCAATGCAGAATAACTGTAATCCACTGATTCCTTGGAAAATGTTTTTGATGAGAAAAATCTGACGGTTCTCAGCCCCAAGCAAGAAAAACCTGGGTTTGGTCATGCCAGGGGCTGACATGGCAGTGCCAGGCTTGTGCCTGAGTGATTACTGGGCATTCTGGACTCTGGGCACCTCAGTAGCAGCAGCACCTTTATGAGAAGGTGGAGATAGAAAAGGAAGAGGAAGGAAAGTTCAGGTGAGGAAGAATGAATTTGCTGTGTGTTTACGTGTCAGAATTGCTACCTTGATTGTAGTGGATTTGCTCGGTCCCTGCTTGGCTTCAGCTAAGAGATGCCACCTAGTCCCTTCCCCACCAACTGACACCAACCTCCCCATGGCCCCCATGTGCTCAAACATCACCCATACGTCCCCACTCTTGAGGCTGACTTCAGAGTCAGCTTCCTGTGGGTATGTGAGTGCCAGCATTGAGTAGGAATAAGGCACCAGAGAAATCAAAATGTTACAAAAAGATGCAAAACCCCATTTCAAAGAGCCTCTTCCATTGCTTCAATCAAATATTGCATGTGATACCATTTGTCTGTGTGTACGTGAAGTGTGTCAAATACAGTCTCTGAAAGGAACTCAAGGCCCTTCAGCACCAAGAGCTTTAGGAATGCACCCTTTGTCTAAACACCCCCACCCCCCACCCCCACCCCACACCACAAGCAAAAGCACCAAATCGGGAGAACAAGGCTGCTTGCCATTGCTCACCTCATTTTTTGATAAAAATCAAAGAAGTCGATGAAATAGAATGTTCAGGAAATGCTCTGAAATCAAATGGATTTAGGCAGTCATGCATCTGGTTATTTGATGCTTTAAATGTCCAAAGAGTGTTGTGAAGGGGTTGAAATGTTCGTGTTTAATGTTTTGGGGGAATGTGCTCAACAGAAATTACTTCTCAAATGATGCCCATATCTTCCACTAACATGTCAACCTTCCCTATCTTTAAAAAAAAATTGTAAAAAGGAAGAGGTTCATCTAACTATAAAAGGAAATAATGAAGGCACATGATTTTATTCGGTCCCACAATCTTAAGAAAATGGTATTCTGTGTGTGTGTGTGTGTGTGTGTGTGTATGTGTGTGTGTGTGTGCGCGCGCGCGCGCACGTGCTCACTCATACACACGGAAATAGGAGTTCTGGGGGTTGTTGGGGCAGGAGTCTAAGGGAAGCTGGGAAAGGAGAACAAGAGAAAATTTTGAGACAGAGAGAAGAAAGGAGAAAGGAGGAAATGGAGCCCTCTCTTCAGCTTTCTGTCATTGACAGTCTCAAGATTTGGCTGCTTTGAGTCCAGAAAGGAATTAATTTGTCTTGGTCTAGAAAGTGCCCCAGTTAAATATCTCCAGTTTATCATGTTACAGCTTTTGGTGTTTCCCTTTTCCCTTCCCTCCAGCCAAATGATTTTTAAAAAAATATCACAGTTTTTAAAAATTATTTTTTCAATGTTGAAAAAATATGGAAAAGCTATTGAACAGCCTTCGGGCCCTCTGTCTCTCCACCTTCACAGTGAGCAGATGGATGGACCATCCACGGAACCACAGAGGGGGTGGCCAAGCTCCCTTGTGCTCGGTGGTCCCTCGCCCTGTCTTCCCGAGGGCTGGGGCCTTCCACCACCCTCAGCTTGTCTTCCAGTCGGATCCTGCCCTCCCGCACTCCCATCCATGGAATGTGGACTGCTGAGAAAAGCAGAGCCATGCTAGAGAAGATGATGACAGCAGCAAGGTCTCAGAAGTAGGTGGAGGAGATGGAGGCTCCCACTCCTCAGGCAGCGTTTGGCGTGTGCTCTCGGCAGCCTGGTCTGGGTGGGAAAGCATGGCTGGCCACGGAGAGGCTGAAGTCTCACTCACATTATTCCATGAGACTTCAACTCTCAGGCTCGCCACTTGTATGCCTCTCTCTGCATCAGAGTCGCCCTGGTCCCCAAGAAGGCAAGTATCCAAGATGGAGAGAAAGAGCCTGGCTGGGTCTACAAAAAAGGGCTACGGACAGCAGGATTTCAGAAACAAATTTAACTTTGGTTTTTCCAACTTTTTCAAACCTTAAAAATTAAAGCAGGGCTTCGGTGGCTTCGATCATCTGACAGCTGTTATATTTTTCTCATTTGGCAAGGCTAAGGCAGGGGGGAAGAGAAAAGGGGTTTCCCATAATTGGTTGAAGACACAGGGTGGTAAAATGCTTCCACACTTAAACTCACAGTCCAGTGTTTTTGACATTTCATAAATAGCTTTTTTTTCTCTAAAAAAGAATAAAACAAGAACAATCCCTTTACTTACTCATCTGAAACAAAATAAACAGCAGTGGGTACAAACTTCTTCTTGTAACAATTACAAAAAACAACAATATAATCCCAACTTTTAACACGCATCTTGAATCAGTTATTTTTTTTAACCTCAAAACTGCAGCATATCCTTAAGGGCAAACTTTTCGATTAGTTTTTTTCTTTTTTTTTTTAAATAATGTCTTCACCAAAAAAACAGTCTTGTACCAATAAAATGCATTCAAAAATAGAAAATATTACACAACAAAAATATGTATCCTTCCTTTCCAAAAAAGATTCTTCACAAAAAAATGTAGAAAAAATTCCAACAATTTTTTTCCTCTCCTAAACATTAACTTTCAGTCTAGGGCACAATTATTTATTGATTTAAATGTCTGTTTTTGCATAAAACATGGAAGATGCAAAACATTTACTGTATTAGGATTGTGAAGTTACATCCACTCCCACCCCTACTCTAAAACAAAACAAAACCAGAAAAACCCAGCAAACATTAAACAAATGGTCTAGCCAGTTGATTGGCAAAATATCTCCATCCTTCCTTTACTATGCATTTGTATGGGTCAATTGGCCCTTTTGGTACTGGGGATTGTTGAAAAAGGGAGATCAGGATTCAGGATTGGATTCAAGAGCTTCTTTAGCACATGCTGATGCCAATGAGTCATCTATGAGACCACCCGTTGCAAATCCTCATGAGGAAACGAATACATGAGGTAGCACATGGGCCATCAGAGGACTGAAGTGTGTCCATGCATGTACTGTATACATACATCCTTACAAACCACTTTCTCAAGCATAGTGCATATACATATGTATATACATACATACATACATACATATATATATATATATATGTATATATATGCATCACTTTTATTTTTAATTTTTTTCCAAAATGGAGCTCAAGCTGACGTAGAGCTCCAGTTTGGGCATTCACTGGAATAATGACAAGATCTCTGATCTCAAAGGAATGACTTATCTTCTCCACTCCCACTGAGTCTAGGTTCCTTTTATATTTTCAGCATTGCAGTTTAAACTGTATGTTTTTCTTACTTGACAATATTTATCTTTTATGTGGGATGTACTTTGTATGTGTATCCAGTACAAATAGGGTTTGTTTGTTTTTTCATAGTTTTTTTCCCTGTTGCTTATTTGCTTGCTGGTTTTTTCTTCATAGTTTTTGTTTTGTTTTGTTTTTGATTTTTAAAACAGTAAAATGTGTCCAATTTTGTTTCCAGTGCATTAAACAAATTTTAAATTAAAAGAAGAAATAAACCTTTCCCCCCCATCCTTTTAAAGGAAATGACTGATAAAAGTACAATATAATAAAATCAGGCATTGCCAAAAATAGCATGATGTGCAACCTCAATTACATCAAAGAAAACAAACAGACAAATAAGAACTATAGAACATAAGCACGAAGGAGCCAAGATTATATAATCCCAACTACAGAATGATTGGCAAGCACTGGTTAAAAAATAGGTAAGGCTACTCTTAGATTTCTAACTCAACATAGTTAACCACTGCTCTTCTGACTTTTCCTTCAACTCTTAATCTTTTACTCACTAGTTCTTTATATCTTTAAAAGGAACAAATTTGTTTTTATATTTTTGGTCTACAGTAGAATTACATATCAATAATATAATAAAAGGATATTTCATTAACAGGTTGGAACTGCATCCATGTGGGGACAGTAGAAAAAACTACTCATAGACATAGCAAATGGACTCTATTCTTATAAAAATAACCACAAATATAAAGAAATTATAACCAGGGCAACAGAGTAAATGAAAACAGGTGTAGAAAGATATATTTTGGATAATATAAACTCCTGACACAAGCTATGTCCTAGAATTGCAGCCTCCAAACCTTTCCCGTGATTTCCACCTTTCCATAGCTGCACTTAAGATTCCAATGGAAACAAAATGAAAATAGAGTAGACAGGTGGTTGAGTCAGCCAAAGCTGCTTCCACGTTATTTTAGTTGACCAGTCAAGACCAGGTGAATAGCATTTAAGAAACTGGCTAGACACAGGGAGCTGCTAAAGGACATTGTTTTTTAATTTTGGAGGAATTTGCAGCCCACTGATAAAGAGAGAAACCAAGGAACCAAATAATTTTTCTGGTAACAAATAATATATGAGATGAAATATAATTCTGATAGTGAGGACATGGTAGTGAGGTGGGAAAGAAGAGAGAGAGGAGGAACTTTGGGTACCACCTCTTTTTGTTTTTTTCAACACTTTGGTTTCCTTCTCTCTCAGAGCATCTTTTAGGTTAGCTGCAGACCCCAATGACCGCTGGGTAAATATGTGTCAGCTCAGCACTCCACATGATATCCATGCTTATTGGCCTCCCACAAAGCTAGGCGAATCTGGGGATCCCATCAGCTCCCACCTCGATGGGGCAGAGAAGGCATGCAAAGTTGTCATGGTAGGGGCTCTTTACATTAATTATCCCTATCTGATGGTTAATTCACACTGATGGTTTAGCGTGAGGGAAAAAAAAAGAAAAGACTTGGTAAGAGCTGAGCTTGGTAACCAACAAGTATAAAGTTTTCTTCTAGAAAAAAAAAAAAAAGAAAAAGAAAAAGAAAAAAGAAATGGCATCAGTCAGAAAACACTGCTTTTGGTTTCTTTTAACTTTGATCTGTCCTTGGTTTTTCTCTCATTCAGTTGCTCCAGTTTAAAGGAGAGTTTAAGAAACTAGTGCAAATGTCATCAAATCACAGCATTCCAGGAGCAATATCCTATCCCTTCATCCTAAGTGGATACTATCCCTTCAGACCTCCTCAGAAGACTGGGGCAATGGTTCAGAAAAGCATAACTGAATAAATTATTAATCTAGTACTCACTACAACAAGAAAGGCACTATCACAACAGATCAGCCTCCAAGCATTTTCCTTGCCATAGGCATGGGCGTTTCAACCACTCCAGCAATCACAACAAATTCTAGATTGTGGCTTTTTCAGTACTTGAAAGTAATCCAACTTCCCCACCAGCTACTGCAATTGGCTCTGGCTGTGTGGAGGCTTGGCCTGCACTTGTGTAGACACTGCCCTATGTTTCACCAATGAGCCTTGTTTGGTTCTAAATGATTTAGCTCACTCTCTTCCATGGAAGTTTCTTTCTCTCCATCAGTCTCCAGGTCATGACTCTATCAAAGATAGTTTACAGTGTCAAGTACTATACCTTATTTTTTCCTAATTTTTAAACCTCTGATCGAATCCTAAGTCACAAAGACAGTTTGGCACCTCCTCTAATAACAAGGTCTCCTGTAAATACCACTGTGAATGGAAGGAAAACCAAAGTGTCCTCTCTTGACTATCAAACCATATCTCTTGAGCTTGTGGTAGTACTTTTGTCTGGGAGAGAGGAGTTTAGGCTTTGAAGATTAAAATCTTTGGTGACAGAACTGGAGTGGGCATGCAAATTTCAAGGAAGAAGTTTCTCAAAGCTCTAAGAGAAGTATCCTAGGACAGTTCATGTGAATATATTTTAAAAGGTCAATTATTTCTTTCTATAGCTTTGGCTTGGTGCAGGATATGTCTTCTTAGTGATTACCCAATACACATTTCTAAGTACCTGTAAAGAGCTGTGAATTTAGAGTTTCTTATTTACAACAGAGATCATGCTTTGAGGGATTTAGGGATTGCTTATGTTAGTTCTAAAGGCTTTAGATGGAGTCTTTCTAACTAGCAAGGCTGACAACTTCCTTAAAAAGTTTTAACTTGGAATAGTACACTTGGACGGATACTAAGGAAGGGAGAGAAAGAGACAGGTACCAATGTTGTAATTTTAGGAAAGAAGCCTCAACTGAGAGTTTTTCAAATTGATGACCTCACATGTGATAGTGTTCAGAGAAATTCATTATTAGTCATTTATATGGGTTGTGATCCTTTCTTACTGTGCCAGAATCTTCAAAGCTGTCACCTTGGAATCTGGAAGAGCCATTTAGTATCTTATTATTCCCCACACAATCTATTGCTTTTTCTGCGAAGCAAGATTCTCTTATTAACAGTTACTAAAGAGCTGTCAAACTCTGATTACTTCTAAGATTTAAAAAGGCAATACAAAACTTTAACAAAAAGAAGTTAGAAAAAAACCTTCAAAGCTAAACTTTTAGGCACTATTAAGGTCTTCTGCTTAATAGGGATAGACTACGATGGAGCAGCTAGTAGGTTCTGGTCAAGTCTCCAGCCCTTCCTCCAATTTCAAAGTTGGCCTAGTTTGTTTCAAAATAAACCTTTTACTTCACTGGTTTTCAGTGTTTATTGCACTGTTCCCTTACTGTCCTCTTAAAAGACTTCACCACATGCCATGGCCTTCGTCTTTGGTTAGCCTGATCTAGTTTTCACCCAGGGATGGAAAAGCATGCTCAGGCTGAAAGGATATCTCCAATGTGGACAAGCTTATATTGTTTTGAAAGGAGTACATACCACTGCCCTCCACCACACTTGAAATGTGCACCAGCAAGGGCTTTTTGGTGTAGGCCAAGGTGAAGACTTCCATGCCATGTTAGTTAGCTCCCTCACTATTACAACTCTTACTGAAAGCTTAGTTGGAAAAAAAGTTGGGTAAACTTCTTCTTAAATGTACTAACCTAACTTCTTTATAATAAGAACAACAGATCCTAACAGCATGGCAGTTTCTAGGCCTGGTCAAGAGTTGGCAGAGATTCTACAGATTCTCACCAACCCCACTAAATCCAAGCCCTATGGAAATAGTCCTCTATTTTTTGTGTTGTTCCTAGTCTCATAACTTGCCTCTTTCTTTCCCATACATAACATACTCTCTCCTGGCACAAGAAAATACATTTCAGTAGTGCAATGCAGTGCAGTCATATTTAGTGCAAAAAAAAAAAAAAAAAAAAGCCCTATTATAGACCCAAAGCTCACCTCTAAACAGCTCTCACAAAGATTACCAGTGCTACAAAAGTGGGAAATTCAGTCTCTACCTCACATTTCTGTGAGTCATCTCTTTTCCTGCCCCTGTTTGTTTCAGCTCAAATGAGAGAAACTAGTATGCACCTATGTATTATTCTGTAAAACATTAAGCCAATAGGCAGAAAATAAAGGGAAGTAGTCGAGTTAAAATCAAGGGTACTGCCGGGCTCGGTGGCTCAGCCTGTAATCCTGCGCCTTTGGGAGGCTGAGGTGAGTGGATTGCCTGAGCCCGCGGGTTCGAGACCCTCCTGGGCAGCGAGACCTCATCTCTACAATAAATCAAAAAATCAGCCGGGCGTGGTGGCGCATGCCTGTAATTCCGGCTACTTGGAAGGCTGAGGTGGAAGGATCGCCGGAGCCCAGCAGGTCGAGGCTGCTGTGGCCGGGAGCAGCCATTGCACTCCAGTCTGGATGACAGAGTGAGACTCCAACTCAAAAAAAATAAAAATAAAATAAAATAAAAATCAAGGGTACTATTTAGAAGAGGAAAATAGCTACTTAATGCAAAGGTCAGTAGTGGTTTTTGTTTAATGGTTTTCATCATGTCAAATGGCTCTGATGCAAAGGGAATGGGTACAGAAAAAGATAAACTTTCCCGTTTCCCAAAACACGGTCCTAAATTTAACAGTGCTGGGCTCTCTTTTGAATAGTGCAATCAGCTATTCCTCGAGGGCTGCAGGCAGCAGCCACCATACATAGCATAAATAGGGACACTAGGAGCACTCACTTTTCTACATTGACCACTTTTCCCTCACCTCATTCCTCGCCTATTCACTTTTTTTTCTGACTACACATAAATACAGATATACATACATATATGCAGAAAATCTCAAGGCCCCTCTCAGAACGATAGATTGAAAATTGGTACAAATAGCTCAATGGCACACTCACACAAAAGTACAATTATTAAATATAAAAGTGAATTATTACATCTAAATTAAGAGTCTGCATTGTACCTCTTGTGTTATTCTCTAAGAAAAAAACATTCATAGTGGGATTTCTTAAGGAGCTTACTTCTGTCTTCAGGTTAATCTAGAATTAGTTTGGATTGTGGCAATGTTGAGTGATTCTGGAGAAATGATTTGCATTTGATAATCCTGGAGAATCTGTCTCTTCCATTTGTGTGGATCTTTACCCTCCAAGTATAAATCTGCTTGTCTGCTCATACTCACACATGCATGCTGGAAATCTCAAGAAAATAAAAATGTAGTTTACAATAGATTATGAGAACAAAGGAATTTGGTAGAGTGGGTTAGGCACACTCAGATAACTTTAAAACATCAAGTTATCATAGATTTTCTATATCATATCAGCTTCTTACCTGTGTTTGCTATGATGAGGCTGACTAAGAGACCCTGCTCCCATCTACTCTAAAAACCATAATTCTTCCAACAATAGTGGAAAAAATAATTTTAATTATATATGTAAATTGCCCTTAATTTGTATCTTAATAGGCCCCTCAGGAAAACTGAGGTTAATCTCAATTGAACCAAGGGAGAGGATTAACTGCTGAAAATCTTTGAAAATTTTCTCCTACAGATCTGCTGGTTCCAAAACAAGGTTTGTCCCAAGAACAAGAAGAGAGTAACTAGTCTTGTTTTTCAAAGATTCCCCTAGCTGTAGATATACACAAAGCACTATAGATGACAGCAAAATCTTATCTCAAATTTGAACGATTATTTTATTTTCAGTTGTATCCCTTTGCATATTCCTCTCATACCCTAGAGAGCAGGATAGGTATAGGAGAAGTCTAGGGTTTCTACAATTTCCCTAGATGGGTTTGATAGCATTGTGAGAAGTCTTGAATAACAAAGAAGCAGAGTTATCTTATTAATTCTTAGAACTCTAATAATAAGAGACAGGCAAGCAAGGGGTGAGTGGGCTAACTCTCTCTGGTAACCCTAACAACTGGTTTTAGGAATCCAGACCCGCAACAAATTTAGTCCCATCACATTGTCCTGTTCCCTCTCTTTGCTTTTCCTTTGTTCACTTAATTGAAATGGCAATTATTTTAATGATTGAGTCAAGAATGTCAATTACAGCACAAAAGACAGGTTACAAAAAGGTTGTCACACTATCTATAGATTGAGGTGAGTGAAAAACAGTATGCTTTCAAGTAAAATACTACAATTTCCTTTTTCCCCCCAAGTTTCTAATTTGGATTTTCCTTCTTTGTGATAGAGGGAGGATAGACGGGTACAGTGAAGTCCTGGCAAAGCAGTGCCAATCTCCCTCTGTTACTGTGGCCTCCAGGGCAGGGGGTGGGGAATGGGTGAGAAGTGGTGGAGTAACTGGTGTTTCTCTATTTGAGACCTCATGAACACATATAGTCTTGAAATGACTAGAAAAGAAATATCTACAATTATAAAAATCTATAGATGGACTGATTTGGCATTTTAAGCAGCACCCTTTCTTTTTCTTTTCTGGGTATTCTGTACTAGATACTAATAACAAACATCCAAAGAGGAGTTTAATTAAAATAATTTATTCCCAGCCAGCCTTATTCCAAAAAAGGATTTGAGGAGGCAATAAGGATTTGTAGTATAAAATGCATGGCCTTCGTCTGCAATCAATTTCCATTCTTTGGGCCAAGACCTGTTAGTTTAGGTACATAGGATTTCTTTCTCAAAGAACAGTTTTATTTTAACTATTCTATCCTCAACGTGTAGAGAGAATTTTTCTCTCCAAAGCTCTCAGGTGCTATTAAAAAAGGAAGATAACATTTTCATGGAGAAAAGACTCCTTAATGGTAGGATGGAAGACTTTTCTTTCTAAGAGGGAAGTGAATAGAGTAAGGGTAGGCAGTTATTTGACTGTCTATGGACAATATCAAATTAAAGAATACAAATCTTTTACTATCTTGAGAAGAAAGAAATAAAGGGAAACAAATCAACAAACAAACTTTACTGAAATACACATTCCTCCAGTTTCAGATTTCTAAAAAGTAATAATTATCAAGGTTTACAGATAGCAAACAACTGTTTTAATGTGTAAAAGTACTAACCCTTTGCTTTACCATGTTTCACTTTCTTTGAAGGAATTGCATCTATGCACACTTGTCCTAAAGTCCAGTGCAGAAAATAAACTTGTTTGCTACCAGCCTCAATATCAGAACATTACCTAAGCTATATTTGCAAATTCTAAAACTACGTATCTGTAAAAATGAGTTGCAGACTTTCTGAAATGCATTGTGGGGTGTGGGGGAAGCAAGCTTTTCATGGGGAAAAGAAGAAAAAAATTCCTTCCTATCCTCACAAATATATACTATAGTGTTTCTATTATTTTGCTGCATTAGTTACTTTTAGGGCTACTGGTGCTCCTGACAGGTGTCAGATTGGAAAAAGACTCATAAACAATAGGAGAGTCATAAGCAATAAGAAATGCACACCCTGGAGTATCTAGAACATTAACCACGAGTTGGCTGTTAATCTGAGGCTAACGCAGAGGTTGTAGTGAGAGATCCTAGGTATCAGGGTTGGACTCTTCTTGAGGAACTAGAAGGAACAGTGTCAAGAAGTTATCCCATATTAACTGGATCAAATAAGATCTAGCAGAGCCAGATCCTTTCCTACTCCACATTACATTTTAAATGATAGTATTTTAGGATTCAAAAGAGTGTCTTTTATCTTCCTGGGAGCCAATGCCTAAGGAGAAGAGTACTTTAGATGAAGAGGACTTTAAAATAAGATACCAGGAGTTAGAATGGACAAAGAAAGAGAAGGAGATAGGAGTGTTTGGGAGAACATTCCAGGTGAAGATCACAGTCCTAAGCAATGTAAATATTGGCTTTTAGAAATGTTGGTTTTCTACTAGATGCATGCCTCAGGAAGGCTTTTGAAACTTCTGTCTATTTTCATTATTCTTTATGATGTGAGTCGATGTTATAAATTGGTTTGATTAAGATAAAAGCTGGGTCAAGCCTCAAGTCAAATAGGAATACATTTCAGATATTAAACGTTGATACTTTTTGTCAAAGGGTAAAGCAAGAACTGAAAACATAACTCCTGCACCCAAAACCAGATGGCACTTGAAATGTCACAGGATTTGTCTTCAAAGAGCTGAGAGACAATGTGGTATCATGGCAAGAACATTGGACTAGAAGTCAGGAAAGACTGTGTTACAAGGTTGTTGCAAAGATAACATTATAAGCATCCTGAAAGGGATATACTCAGAATAGTATGAGTCAATCTTTGGGCAATGCTCTGGTGACCAGACAGCTGTAATTCATTGTAATGAAATTTATCATGATAACCAAATTGTATGGTGAATACTCAGTACTGGGGAGTGTACTGCTTGAACATGGAAGTATCCATTTAGCATTATTATTATTTTATTTAAGCACATATTAAATTCGTATTTAAGTCATCTCTGGTTGCAAAATAGACAACTTAGAAACTATGTATCTTTCCATGTATTAATAAACTACTGCTCAAAGTTCTAAACCAATCAGTAATTTTTTCCCCAAAAGGTGTCGTAAATAAAGAAATTCTTCCTAATGTCTCCTACAATGTGTTTAAGTGGAAGTGGCTTTTCTGGCTTGAAAAGAGCTCACTAAGGCTTGAGCAGTTATCAAAATTATTTCAACCCTTTTTTTAGATTCCTGTAAATCTAGTATCTGATAAACAATGTAATTTGACTAAGTATTAGCATGAGTTAAAATAGTCAACATTAATAATTTCTTTCTTCCTCAGAAATGGTCTACTCATATCAAGAATTTGAACACTGTGGTATTTTTTTAAAAATCAGAAAATATTTTTCTCTTTATCTTTGGCCAAATGTGAAGGTGAGAGGAATTAATGACCTCAGCTAGTACAGGTGACATTTAAAACTGTGATTCAGGTCCTCCCACTCTCAAAAGAATATTGATAACTTTTGAAATCTGAAGCTAAAATGAAGACATAGTTCACTCTGCCTATGAGTCTCAAGTTTATGAACTTACTCACTTTAGTGTTCTTTAACAAAATAAAGCTTAAAGAAGAATGTTCAGAATGGGGTGGAGGAAGGAAGAGAAATGACAGTTAGGGGTCATAATTATGACAGTTTGGGGGGTAGTAATGAGAAGAATCGGTAATTTAAAGTAGTCTTAAAGAGAAATAAGAAAGAAAGGGAAAAGGTTAGAAAAAGGAAGAAGGAAAATAATGTAGTGGATATAATTTGGGTATTATGTGATCACTGGAGAGGAAACAGCCTAAGACTCAATTCACAATTGTGTTTGCCTAGCAGAAATATATCTAGTTGAAAACTATGGAGAACAGATTGGTAATTTTGCTATTAGGGTTGATATTAGTCCTTTCAAAGTAGACTAAGAGTAGGTAGTTCCTTAATGAATACCAGGCTTCACACCTGGAGTGCCTGAGGAGAGCCTAGAAAAGGTGGGTGAGGTAAGGGGGGACTTGCTGGAGAGTACAGCAGAATGGGATGAAAGTAGAAAATAAAAAGCTATTATTAGGAGATATGAAAGGAATTCCTCAGTATTCTCACTGAAAAGCCTTCCTATTGGTCCAGTATGGAAATGCTGAGTTTTATCAAAAGCTGTTTTCATTCTGTCCTGACTATAGAACCGAAGGAGGAGACTCGTTTCAGGCACCTAGGATGGATGAAAAGTTGATTCAGCCATGAGGATTTCCAGGCATTGAGTTGAACAGCTGAGGGAAGCTGAAGAAGCTTTTTGTTTGAAAATACTATCTGAAAATATTTGTTGTACAGGAAGACAGGATACCTGATTTCTGAAGGTTCCTTGATGGCCTAGTTAAAGAAGATAGGCACCAAATCCCCACTGTAACAGGAAGATGGAGACACTTAGGGCCGAATACACAAGAACTACCATTTAATGGATTCTTCAGACTAAAAAATGACTTCAATATATATATATTTCTGAGTTCATTACAATTAGCCTCTGTCAATAAAAAGTCCCTCAAACTCTGGTTTTAGTTTTTGTTTTTTTTTTTTAGTCTCCCAGGAAAATGAATACTACACATTGCCAAGATACCTTCAGGGAAATGCTGAAGCTAGTTAAAATAATTATAAGCCCATTGAAAGGAGAAAGTAATTTGTAAAAAGAAGCAGTATTAAAATAAATGTTTGTGAATACAGTTGGGACAACTAGGCATTTCACTATCTTATACTTCTCAGAAGAGTGGCCCTTTGAAATGCAGCCTACTATTGTTGGTCAGATCATGTGGAGGTTAAGCAGCCCATTGGCCATATTTTTAAAAGCAAATACAGACAGTGACAGTCCTAGAGGGGAAAATCACAGATACATTCATGTGCACTTCTTTTGTTCTTTAGGTCTTGAAAGGGTCTGCTAAACAAGATCACTTTGAATATGAACCTCTTTGTACTAGCCACACCAACAAAAAGTTTAACAAAAAATGTTCACTTTCCTACATTTGCTAAGTCTGAATTTAAAAAGAAACTCTAATCCTCTAAAGACAATACTGAAGCTGATAATATAAAAAGCAAACCAGAGGAGTAATGATTATTATTGAATGCACCAGATTAACTGCAGCAGGTTGGTGATGGGTGACATATGCAAAGAAAGAATATTTCAATCAACTCATGATCATAGGCAGATTCAAAAGTTAAAATGAATATAATGCAATATATATTTCAATATAGAGTTGTTATATATAATGTGTATGTTCTAGGTTTCAGAAATACTGCAATGTAGTGTACTGTACTTAAGTAAGTATACCTAAACAGCAACTCATGTTTTTTCACAAAGTCACTAGAGTACTGATAATTAAAAAATATCAAAAACAAAAACAACTATTTTTTTTCCAGTAAAAAGAAATACCTATGGTTACAGTCACAGACTTCTTTTGGATATAGAAAGACAATATACATTTCAAAAAATAATAACAAACAAGTTGCAACTGAAAGTAGCCTTACTTAACAAGGGAGGGGGAAAAGTCACCAAAACAGAAGAGGAAAGAAATGTCCTCTGAATCCTGTAAAGCAGAAATAATCTACATGTCATAAAAAATAATGAACCATCTAATAAAAGAAGGGCATGGGAGTGAGAAAACTGAATCTAACTGTTTCCAGGCTACCCAGCCTTCAGAGTCCATTCACTTAGCACATTATACTAGAGTGGTAGAGTGACATTCTACTTTGATGCTTGAGATGGGCAAGAGCCGTCAATTCTTAGAGAGTACCAAAAAATATTCCCCTGATAGTCTATTGGTTTGCTAGACATGGTAAACAACCCACTCCTGGAAAGACTTTGGCAAAGGCCACATTGGTATCAGGAGACACAGTTTGTGATTTGTGATAATATTCTGCAAATATAGGCAGAATTGGGAAGCTTTAGTTTGGGAATAAAAAATGTGTGTGTGTGTGTGTGTGTGTGTGTGTGTGTGTGTGTGTGTGTGTGATACACTGGGTTGCATAGAGGAAAGGAAAGGAGGCCTTTCAGCCATTGGATGGCTGAGGCCAAAGTGTGTATGGGTCTTGCCTGCCTGGTGTCAGGGCTCCCTCTTCCTCCAGAAGACCTGGTAAAAGACCCCAGACTGCTGCTCTTTCTTGTCTGCTTGCCAGTTGAGTACTTCTGTTCTACCTTTTTCTGGAGGAAAACAGCCTGTCCCTGTGGGTTTGCTGTGGATCCAACAAGCTGCCTTTGTTTCTCCCAACTCTGAAACGTTACAGAAAGCAACAGAGTGGGCAGGTGACTGCTTCCTGGGAAGGGAGCCACACACGCCTGAACAGTGGAAAGAGGCAACAGTATCTATGCACCAGGACCTCTGTCAGTGTGTGCTTCATTTGAGAGGCACTGCACACTCCTAGGCGACAATAAATATATACACAAACACACACGTGCACACACAGATCAATAAATCCAATAGAACGGTAGAGTTTGTTAAATGTACTCTACTCCTCACAGCATATTCGAGTTTCTCCTGAAAGAGATACACAGACATCACTGATGGTTGGGTTCCTTTGGAATGCCCTCAAGCCTTGTCACAGATACTGATGCACCCAACTAAGGCAACAGAGCAGAGGATATGTGAGATATGTCAGACCTTCGACTCCTAACTAGAAAGTTCAGAATCTATCATGTTGCCATTGGGTAACATGAATGTGGCACAGTTTTGTGCTGAGAGCACCCCACACTGTGTGTGCATATGCATAATGTACACTCATTTACAAACATTTTGGACAGCAGCTGTGACATACAGGATGGGTTAAGACCCTTTCATTACTAGAATCTACATATAAATTATTTTGCTAGGCAATAACAACTGTTGCAACAGTAGTAGAAATAAATGTCTTTTATGGGGTTTTTTTTCCTGTCTTGGGTGTATCAAGATCTTATGGGGGGGGTTCTGAACCAAGGAAACCACTGAATTTGAAAGAGGGCTAGTAGGGGCTTTTATACCCTCCTTCAACATCCCAGAAGTCTGCATTCTTATGACTGTGGCTAGATTTTGCCTATGATCTGCAGATTATGCTCCTTCACTGAAGACTTGAAAGTTATGGGTTTGCATTTAAACAAAGAACAACCAGATAAATGAGATACTCTCTAAAACTGAGAAGAGAGAGCTTAGAGATATACACCATATAAGAACAAAAAGCTTTTTGTTGGGATCGTTCTCCCTGTTAAGGAAATGTTTAAAACTAGCATCCCAGGCACCTGTGATTATGTTTTACGGGATTCACTCTTTAGTAATACAACATCTATTTTACATTCAGCCCTGACTCACGTCACTGAAATAGGATAGGAGATAGCAGTCACTTCCTGAAAGTAGCCGGTTCCAGACAAGTTTGGTGCATCCCCAAAGAAGTCACCGTTTCCATAGTCCTTAATTATGAATAGGGCTCATTATGTTTTTTGATAATGTGACTATTAAAAAGCAAGGAATGCCATAACTTCAGAGCCTTCCAATTAATCTGTATTTTTTTGCCCTCTTCCCAGGGCTTTCTGGTCTAGGGAAATAATTCTACACTATAAGTAGTCTCTTGTGAAAAGACCTTCACTGAGGTCACTTAAGATCTGATTTCAGTCGAGAGTCTTCCGTTTATGCAGCAACGGGCAGGGCCTAAAGAAAACACTGGAATGGCAGGTGTTTCAGTCAGTGGTGCAGAAAGAGGATGTTTCTTGTTTTAACCCAGGGCGTTTTTACCCCTCATTTGGTGAGGAGGAAAAGAACTCACCATCCACTTCTTCAACCTGAAGAGAATGGAAACAAGCCCAGCTGGTCCACCACCATTCCCCGGGATCTGCTCATGTACGCTGCTGACTGCTATAGATTCTGCATTCAAGGAGAAAAAAGTCTTCAGAGACTTAGAAAAATCTTTGGGGTATTTTGGTCAGGCTGATCATCTTGATACCCAGTGCTAGAAATGATGCTTTGGATTAGTAATTTCCACATTCTGTGTTTACAGGAACACTGAGTCACCACAGCCTTTCCTTTTGTAAAGGTGTAAGTGGTATCAGAAATAGCAACTCTACACAGAAAACCCTTGGGAATATGAAAAATATTTTCTCTCAAGTGTGAGAGCTTTTTCTGTGCCTCCAAAACCTGTCTGAGCACCAGGTACAGATTGCTTTTGAGTCTGCCCCATGCTGTCTACTTCCTGGGTGCCTAAGAGGACAGCCCCTTTCTCCATGCAAACATAGAAGGGGAAAGAGGCTGCTGCTGTTCCAGTTGGGAAGAGATGTCTGGCCTCAGAAAGCTCAGTGATTGGGTCAGCTCAAGCACTCTTTCCATGAGCTGCAGCCTGGGGAGACATGGGGTTGCTTTGCTTTTTCTATGGCATCAGGGAGCTATTGAAATTCTAGTGCACCCTTCCTTTTGTTTGTCACCAAGTCACATGGTTCTGTCTTTAGTGTCCTATTTTTCTTTTTTTTAAAACTTCTTTTTCTGGGGGACAAAATTGGCCATTTAAATAAAGTTCTTTTCTAGTGAGTAAAGAGGTTTCTCAGAGCCAGAAATCACTCAAAAGAGAGTCTGTCGCCCCTACCCATGGAAAAACCCAGAGATTTCTCTAAATACTTCTTGCCAAACTTCCTTGTTTTGTGATTGGATGTTTCTTGGTTTAGCATTGTTTGGTGCTGAATATATTTTGCAATTCTTTTGTTCTCTGTCCCAGAGCTTCCATTACCCTGGACTTCAACTCATTACTAAATTAAAGAATTCTTTTAGAAGATTTCTTTTAAGAGTCAGGACACAACAGAAAGGGCACCCTCCTGTTCTCCTAAATCCCAAGGGCATCTCAGGTTGTGTCTGCTCTTACGGCGCACCTTCCTTTTGTTCCCTTGAAGCAGCACACTGACTATAGCAGAGGCAGACTTGATTTGATTATCTGATACCTTTTCTGCAGAATCATATATCTCCTGCTCCCAGCCCTACCTAATCAAATAACATCTTCTAGAACAACAGAGGAAGGCTCCAGAATGGGCATATCTAGTGGTCCTGGACAGATCTACCTCATCTCCCCTTTCCTAAGGGAACAGGTGTTGGGAGCATTATGAAGCCTTTATTATGTTTTCTCGGGAATCCGAGGGGTTTTATATGAAGCATATCCTGGTTTTCATATCTGTGCTGAGAGAAAACACTGAGTTTTGAGCATGGGCAGGGCACATGCTGCTGGTGTGCTTGTGAGATGAGAGTACACGTAACTCAAGACATTAGGACTGAATGTGAAACAAACATATCCAGAGGAAACTTTTCTCGTTTCATTATCAGAATGTACATGTTCCTACTGTTCATAGTTTGAAAAAGTGTTTTCTTGGTCCTCACAGAATATTTTGATGATATAAAACAAAACCCTTATGACTTTTAAAGAAAGCCCAAGTCTTTCTATGGCCAAGAGCTATTGTGACCTCAAAGATGGCTAGGAATGAACTGTGGCTGGAATAGGAGCAGGAAATTATCTACTATACCTAATCATGGCACAAATAGATTCAAAGCAATAGGGATTTGGAAAGGGAACAGTCTATAAAAATATTATTAGGAGTTAAAGTTTACAACTCAATTAAAATATATAGCAAACCATTTTGATACAGAGACTTTCATTTCAGACTTTTTTTTTTTTTTTGCCTAGCTTGTTTCTCATTCTTTTCCCATATGTAGATCTGTATTAGATCCAAGTGCTCCAATTACTTTTTTTTTTTTTAGGGTTACAGTTTACACATTTGGGGGTCTTTTCTTGTACAAACATTGGCATTTAATAGGGAAAAAACTGCTCACAATGCTGAGATACTACCAATGTTTTGAGTGCTACAACATTTTATTTTTCATAAACTGTAGCTAAATATCTTAAAGTAAACATTCCTCTTTGACTTTTTTCCCTTCCCTTGTTTAGCAAGTTCCATTTAAAAATAACAAATTGCTAAGAAAAAATGTTGTTTTCCATACTAACTCTTGTTCCCTGTACTCATCCTGAGATCTTAAATATGGAACATTTGCTTTCACCTGACCCATCTTTTTCCCAGCTAATAAAAAGAAATATTTTTAAAGCACTGATATCATCCCAGCATGAAGGTCTAAATGTAAGAAGATTGTAGGATTTGAAACTACAATCATAAAAAGACCCGTGAGCATTCTATGATCTTGAAGTAAAATATCGTTTCTGTATTTCCTAAGATATTTGTGACTGTTTAACTTAAAGGTGAGGGTTGGCATCTCTATCTTTTTGGAATAGGTACAGACTGGTTTATTTTGTAAAATGTGGGCCCGTTTGAAAAGCAGCCTCTTTGAGAGATCAGGCATATAGCAATGGCCCCAAGAAACCTCTTTGCTCCCCGACTTAGACTTTCTACTCCTATCTAACTTCCTTCTCTCCCCACAAAACAATTGTCAATTGTATTTTAGGCTGTGAGATGTTTGGGAGGAATGAACATACAGTAGAAATAAGCCTACTGCTGTGCAAACCTGGGCATTCCATTTCACAATGGACTACAATGATTAAATCACCTCACCAAGAATTCTTTAGTGATCATCCAACTTTTTTTTTTTTAAAGACACACTTCCTTTACAGGAAAAGGATGATAATTGGAGTTTCAAGTCACCAGTTTTTTCTCTGCATGTTCCACACAAAAGGTGGATCTTAGCCCAATTGCTTAGCTTTTTACATGGCAAATCAGCATTAAGGCAAATGGGTCTCCCTCAGATTTGAGAAGACAGCTAAATGTGGGCCATAATGGCACCCAAGATCAACTTTTCTGGAAGTGTTATTAAAATTCTCCCTACTTTGAATAAAGACACTATTTTAAATCTATTATTGTCAAATAGTTAAAAATATTTTAAAATGGCTTTTGGCCTTCTTTCATTTGTAACATGTATTGATCTAAAAAATTCTTTTCTTAACGTCAATCTTTTTTCTTTTTTGGGTGGAATGACTTGTTTTTCAAAATATCAAAACAATTCCATGACACAGTCAATTAACTAATGCTCCCTCTACTGATGGTAAGTAGAAATAGTAGTCTTACAAGAGTGATATTTTAAAAAGCAAAATTAGCAATAGAAAAATGGGCTTTCTCTATTTCTGAATCTGTTTCTCACTAACTTTTAGAACAGATCAGTTTTGGACACAGTTTTTGGGAGGACGCCTCTTAGAAACCATGACTGGTGATATTCAACAGTCAATTAACCATCCAAGTCCACATTAAAACTTTCAGCAAAATATCCACTGAATTAAGCACCATAGGACCAAATCAAACTCACAAACACTCCAGTTATACTAACCCTTCTAAGCATCACAAAGAACTTATGAAAAAGATCCAAGCTAACCAAATGTCTAAAATATATGAATAAAACCAATCTAGTCATTACAGAGTTGCTTGCCTTGAAAGATTTTCCCTCGTTTGCTGCACAGTTTTTGTAAATAAAATGCTGACAGGAAAATTAGAAGGAAAATTAAATTAAAATGCAAAGTAATTTCAAAACTAAAATACTCTCTCTTTTCTTCTTCTTTTTATAATTGTAGTTTGGTGTTTCTGCTTTGTTTAATTTTCCCTTTAAGTGTGTTAAAATCTGCCCAGCAATGAAACTTTGGAAGTTTTAGTGAGGTTTAAGAATTGCTATATTTGAGTTGGAATCCCTTCAGGACACTGTCTATAATGGAAAAATCTCTATTATAATACCTTGATCAGGACCGAGGAGAGAAATCCCAACTAGGGAGAGAGAGTGGCATCTGGTATGATGCAATAGATTGGTGGCCTTTTGAATGGTAGATATTGGCATCTGGGAATTTTTTATTAATTTCCCTAAAACCTTTCCAAAAAGCAAGGGTTAATAAACCATCTAAAGAATGATCATCTTATTTAGCCCTCTTAACCACGGTGGAAATAGTCAGAAGGTGATATTTGAAAGGAAAAAAAGTAATTTTGGCATCAATGCATCCTGATCTGTAACAGGCTTCTCATAAAGATGCTCTTTAAAGTTGTGAAGGGTGAGGAGCTATGGCAGAGTTTTGTGAACTCCTCCTCCAGGCTGACCACAAAAGGAAAGAACCCATTTATCAACACCTCTAGATTACTAGTGTTTCATCAAAGAAAAAAAGTAAAGTCAATAGAAATCCTAGAATCATAAGATCTCAACGAAATTTTGGAGATGCAAGAAAACTTTTTCTGAAAGAGAAAGTCCTTCCCATGAAAAAGAACAGAATTCTAGATGGATCAGTTTTAAAAAATATTCAGTGAAGCAATTTAAGCTTGCTAAAAGTCAAAGAACTACATATCAAAATACAAAGCAGCAATTCAAATTACAGCAGGGATGGGCTGGCCACAGAGGCCCTCATCAACCCAGGCAATACTTAAAATAATAAAAATTAAGAAAAATAAAAAAAAATATGAAGAAAATATCCTTCCTCTCTTTCAAATATAACTTTAGTTGCCTTTTATTCTTTCTATCTGGAAGCAGTATCGCTAACCTTAACAGTCTTGACTTACCAAAAAATATATATATGTGTGTGAAATAAAATAAAAGAGAAGGGATTGGTGGCAGTGTATGCAAAACCAAAAATGAAAAAAAATTACTTTCAACAATTTCACTTTTTTTTTGTTTTTTTTTTTACACAAATACTGTTGTAAATATATTAAAAAAATCAGCATTCTATCTGGTAAACGTCACTTTTGCCCCTCTATAAAATTTTGAATTAAAAAAGCCTCAAGAACTTTTTATTGTTCCCCCCACCCTCCATTTCTCTTTCTTTTTCTCTTCCACAAGAATATATCCTGACACTTTTTTTTTTTTTTGCAAAGATTGTTGGAAATAATCCTTCTCTTGTACCTAGACACATAGGTGCAAATTTCTGATATCTTTGTTTTATCTGCATTCCTACCTTTCATGAAAGTCCCTCTTGATTGTGCTGAGTCTGAGGCTCAGCGAAGACACTGAATAAATACGATAGCCACTGTTGCTTGTTGCTTGTCCAAGTCTTCCTGGCTTCTGCTGACAGGGGGGATATGGAGGAGATGGGCGAGGCTGTGTGGGCCCCGGGCAGAATCTGGGGGAGAAGCCTGCTGTTCGCCTTTCTTTCCCACACCTCTGAACCCACTGCCCCTCCCCAGCCCCACAGCCCTTTTATGAAATCAGACAACGTGGTAGGTGGAAAACAGCAGGGCCTTTCCTCTGGGTTTTCAACCAGAAGTGATATTCCACAGTTTTAACTGGTTACTGTGAAGTCCAAGCGGCCAGAATTGTGAAAATGTCCACTGAAACACTGCAAGCGGTGTACTTAAAGACAGTAGGCCTTTTAGATTTTGTTATATATTTTTGTAGTGCTCTTCACAAGTGAAAAAAAATTTTTTTTTTTACTTTTTTTTTAAAAGATTTTTTTGTAAAGAAGGGTTGTATTTAGAGGCCAGTAGCTAGAGATCCAACCAGTGGACCCCTTGAAGCACTACCAGGCCTTAAGGCCACCATCCGAGGGAGACTGGGAAAACTATTATTTACCCGAGCCTCCGGAAATGTAATGTACCAGCAGGCAAAAAACAGTTCTTCATGTAGTACAAAATGAAACGAAACAAAAACAAACACAGAAAGTAAAAACGAAACCAAAACATTTCTTAAATTCTAGTGCCATAGCTTTTTTTGTTTGTTTCTTTTTTGTTGTTGTTTTGTTCATAAGAAAGAGAGAAAGATACTACTTATCCATCAGACACATGCATCCTCATGTGGTCGTTGAACTGCTCGATTTGGTCAAACTTTGCTGGACAGACGGAGCAGACGTAAGTGGTCCCCTCCGTGCAGGCCACCACACCTGGGGGGCCAGCGCGGGCACCTGGGGGTGTGCCCGCGGGAGGGGTCCCGTTGCTGGCACTGTGCAGGGCCACGTGTCGCTCCAGGAGGGTCTTGTGAGAGAACTTCTTTTTGCAGATGTAGCACTCGTAGGACTTCTCCCCCCGGTGGAGGCGCATATGCACGTTGAGGGAGCTCTTCTGGGTGAAGCGCTTGTTGCAGATACTACACTGGTATGCCCTCACTCCTGTGTGTGTCACCATGTGCTTGATAAGGTAATCCTTTAAGGAGAAGGAGCGCCAACAGATGCTGCATTGGTGGGGCTTCTCACCTGTTGATGTAGGAAGAGACAGCAAGCAGGACAGAGCGAGACATAGCAAGGGAGGGAGAATGAGAGACAGAAAAACAAGACAACAAAAAAGAAAAACAAAAAAATTAAAAAAAAGTAAAATCTGACTGCTTAATGGGTCATCCTCGATTGGAAAAATTCAGGCCTTCCTGGCCCCTCATGTGCAGAGAACCCTTGTTTTACGGCCTGGACAGTTTAGTTTTCTAATTCCTCATGCCAGAAAATGGCTCTCTTGGAAAGCTACCAGATTTTCCTCAATAAAAATCTTCAAAGGTCATTCTGAGGAGAAAAGAGAGGGCTACTTTTTAGGGA
This sequence comes from Cephalopachus bancanus, assembly GCA_027257055.1. NCBI lineage: Eukaryota > Metazoa > Chordata > Mammalia > Primates > Tarsiidae > Cephalopachus > Cephalopachus bancanus. Next base: position 10,685,871 of record JAPVLO010000022.1, on the reverse strand, counting down.
AGCCATTTTCAGTGTCATCATTTGGTTACTTATTTAGGGGATTTAGTGTTTCTCATTAAAATTATCAAACAAATATAATAAATAAGAAAGAAGAAAGATCTTTGGAGGCATGGGGTTCTCTATAATCTTTAAGAACTAAGAATACTGGTCATATAGCATGGTACTTCCCATTACTCTCTGGGAAATATACCTACACGTTGATTGTAAGTCTGGAAAATATTTGCCAATATAGGAATAAGTTGTTTTGAAGAGCAATGCTTTCAATTTTATCTATTTAGACAGAAATCTCCCTAAAGTATAACTTAAGGGTTAGCTGGCCATCCTCTATTGACTTCTGAGCAGACTGGCCTCAGCAGGTGTGGAGGTTGAGTAGGTGGTGGACAACACACTGATCTCAGAGTCAAATCTCAGACCAACACATTGCACTCCACTCTGACAAATCACCAAATGCCTCTAAGGTATACAGTTCTACTTACCTCACTGTGCTAGTGTTGACATAAAATACATATGAAATCACTTTGCAGACCACCAAGAGTGGTGTGGGAATACTTGCATGGTATTCTTATTACAAGGATTCCCCCCCTCCATTAAATGGTTCCATATGCTTTTTGAACTCTTGGGTCAAATTTGAACATCGTTTTTGTTCCTGTCTCTTTCTTGCTCTTGGCCTGGTGGCAAAAGCCCTTTTCCCCCTCACTTTACGCTTCAGTTTTTTCATTGACTTAGAAACCAAATGATCAGCCAGGCTCAGTGGCTCAGCCTGTAATCCCAGCACTTTGGGAGACTGAGGCGAGTGGACTGCCTGAGCCCACAGGTTCGAGACCAGCCTGGGAAACTTGGAGAGACTTCATCTCTACAATAAATAGTTCCAGCTACCCAGAAGGCTGAGGCGGAAGGATCGCCAGAGTCCAGCAGGTTGACACTGGGGTGGCCATGAGCGTGCCAGGGCACTCCAGCCTGGGCGACAGAGTGAAACTCTAACTCAAAAAAATAAAAATAAAAAATAAACCAAATGATCAAGTTTGCTACAAACAGTAAGGTAAGTAAGAATACTCAGTCACTGAATGAGTATATGAGGTATTCTATAAGTGATGTCCCCAGCTCTGCACTTGACAGGTGAGACAAGCTCTAGTAAGGTGTTTGGTCCATTTTTCCCACCTCATTACTGACTGCCTGATGTAGTTCCCACTTCAGAGAAAAAAAGTCTTTCCACGTGCTCTTCCATCACCTGGCCTGAAAACCAAAGCTGCTGAAACTCTTTAGGGTAATATTTCAACATGTGAACTATGCATCAGGATAAGAAATCTACTTCTGAAATTTGAGCTGACTTTCATTTAAAATACATGCCTTGACTGTTTTTCCATTTTCTTTCCATTATGAGACAGAAGAAGTTAGATGTGTCCTGGTAATAGTAACAATGAAAAAAATCACCATGTATTGAGGCCTTACTATGTGGCAGTCTTGGTGATAAGTGCTGTATACTCATGATCCGTTTTATGAAAATTTCTCTCATTAGAAAGTTCTTTTGTTGTGTTTTCAAACATAAAAAGGATATGTTTTGAAGCACACTGATGAGACAGTATGATGCATAGGATCACAGGGTTAGAAGAAAAGTATTTCATTTTTAGACTAAAACACGAAAGGTTAGGGAAGTCTCACTGCTGATCATCCCAATTTGCTGAAGAGTGCAGTCTGTGCAAAATGTTTACATTGGTAAATATTTTTGAACTGAGAGATTCCCTAAGAGATACAGTCATGCATGCTATTTTTAGTTGAAACATTTCTGTCAGCTGTAAACATGCTTGGAACTCAGATGCTCTCTGCCATTCTTGTGCAATTTATAGAGTATAATTTATAAAGGTGATGAGAAGCCAACCAACTATCTTTTAAAACGTATTCACCTGTCACCTTTAATGGAAAGCATGCCTTAAGTCTCAGGTAGTTTTTTGGCTGCTAGGAAGTTGAAACTTCGTCTACATTAAAATGCTCTTGCTATTTGAAACTTTCACCTTCTGCGTGTTTTTCTTCTAGGCAAGGTCACCAATGAAGCCTTTTTACTTTGGCACACTTCTAATCTGTCTATAAATGGATTCTTTATAGTGATTATCTTTCCCTCCATAGCATATACATGTATGTTGTTTGTATGTGCGTAGTATTGATTCTATCACTAAGCTTCTGTGAGATCTGGACTTTTTAAGTGTTTTCATCTCTCTGGGTCTGTTTTGCTTTCTGTAAGTGAGTAATTGAACCAAGCACTTGTCACATGGTCCTTTGCAGATTTAAAGGTCCTTAGCCCAGGGAGGCCCACAACCCCTGAAGACTGTAGTTCTGGCCTTGTCAGTGAATGACCCGAGGGCAACCTGCTTAGTCACTGAATGCATCAGCAGTCCCACATTTTAAATAGGTCAAAGTATCCTGTTCTCTGCCCTGCCACAGAAAAACCGCATGCTAGTTAATGAGGAAAAATGTTTGCAAAGCTCTTGGGAGCTTCTTAAAGGAAGGTGCCGTCTATAATTATCAAGGTACTGTGATGGTGGAATGCAGGTATTTCAAAAATTGTCTTACTAAGTGGGGTATATTTTCAGATTAGTGAGGTGCCCACAACTTTCATTTCTATATGTATGAATTTGAAATGATATCACTCAGCAGGAATGTAAATGTTTGTCTCATTATTTTCCTGCCAATTACTTATGCAATTACTTATTTCCTGCAATCCCAAAAGGGTTTTAGACATTACATGTGAAGTGGATGTGGTCTGTTGATTGTTGTTTTCTAAGCGAAGAAAAGTGAAGATAAATGCTCATAGGTGGCTTTCCAGGTTTGAGCCTGTGGTCAGGAATGGCAAATCTGATTTGTTAGAAAGGGACACAGAGCACAAAGTGGATACTTGAATTACAACATGAAGGGGAAGATGAGATATGAATCCCATTTCCTTGGATGAATGACTTTGGCAAGTTATTTAACCTTTCTAAGTCTCAGTTTCCTTATCTATAACTTGAGAATAATATAGTAAGTACCTGTTTTGTGAAGATGTTTTGAAAATTAAAGAGATAAAGCACTGAGCACAGAGTATGTGGTCATTTTAAGGAAAATTAAGCTGTTCCATTCAGCACATAGGATGTGAGGATAAACGAAACCAAATGAGAAATGACTTGCATGGCACAGGGAAGTCAATCCGGAATTTTTAAAAAAATTGTTTCAGATAATCAATAAAGCAAGTGATTACATTACAGCTATGTAATTAGAATTAAGGGTGGAGTCTACTCTTAATTACATATGCTAATAGAAAGAAGTGGTCTCATGAATAAAATGTCAGCATGTAATATCTAAAAAGGATTTCCTAGCAAAGCAGCAATTGGACATTGGAGGCATGGAAACAAAACAGCAAGCGAAGAAATTGATGGGGAGGTAGTATCCTTTACTGCCTTGCCAAGGGTATTGGGAGTGGTTAAAGTATATATTTTTTTCCATTTTTCAATGCCTTCTCTTCAATTCCTTCTTATGGACCAGCTCTGACACTCTACCACAACTGACATGTGGGGGAAAAAAAGAAGAAGAAAGATGCCTTTTAGGTCAATAGAGGCAAAAGTTTCTATCCAAAGCTCACGAAGTTCAAGTATTATAAAAGTCATCCTAATGGGCCAAGACACCCCAATTTTAATTAGGTGACCTCTGCACTGGGGACTCGCCAAGAACCCACTATTTCTATTGATTTTTTTTTCTTTTTGAGTTGGGGAGGGTCTCACGATTACAGCTCACTGCAGCCTCAACCTCCTGGTCTCAGGCGATCCTTCTGCCTCAGCCTTCTAAATAGCTGGGACTATAGGCATGTGCTACCATGCTTGGCTAATTTTTGATTTTTTTGTAGGGTCGAGGTCACACTATGTTGCCTAGGCTGATCTCAAACTCTTGGACTCATGCAATCCTCCCACCTGGCTTCCCAAAGTGTTAAGATTATAGGCAGGAGCCACTGGCCTATTCTACTGATTCTTTCTCATTCAATTAGGCTTCTCTCAGAGTGCAGAGAGGACAGTGAATGCTGTTTTCAGAATGTTTTTCAGAAGTCCTATTCCTACCTGCCTCTCCATTATCTGTCCTAGCACAAGGCCCTCCTCTTTGGTTACAGTGAAGGGTCAAAAACAAAAAAAAAAACCAAGACAGAGTGCTTGGTGAGACACACAGCAGGGAAGAAAGAGAAAGATGAGATTATAGGTCAGGGAAGGTGGCCACTGGTGAGGAGAGCAGAGTGGGTACTTGAAAGTGCAGGTCCTCCAAGTGGGGAAAATCAAGACTGGGCCAGCAAATGGGAAAGGGTGACCAGCAGAAGTATGCTCGGATAGAATTTCATGGAGCTTCACCCGGCTGTATAGTCTGGTCTGCCCCCAGAGAAGTCTGGTTCAAGGAGGGCCCACACACCTGAGCTACGGTGGGAGTGACTGCCTGCTGGCCTTTCCGTCCCACTCCTGGGGTGTGATCCTGGTGCCAGCTCAGACTGTGGGTCTGTCTAGGAGTGACTGCCTACTGGGGGCACACTGGACCTGCGGCTTCAGCGACAACTAAAATATTTTGGTGTTAGCCATAATTTTGGGGAATTTTATCCATGTTATTTGACTTTTCTCACAAGTTTGTAAATGGGGTAGATATTAACATTCCCAGAAGATGGTATCTCCAATTAGAAAGTTGTGCTGATATCTTAAAGATCACCTAACAGTCAGTAACAGTTAAGAGTCTGATACAAGCCCATCTAGATTATCCTCCCCTGTTAATAACTTCTTGCTCTCTGGATCATGCTGCAAAATGTATGCTGCTACTATAACATATATAACAACTAGCCTATGTGTTCCCCAATGGCTTTGAAAATTTTACAGAATTTACAGCTATGTGCTTTTACATAAATTATGTTATTTAATTCTCAGAGCAACCATGTAAAGTAAGTACTACAGATCTGAAAAACTGAGGCTCAGGCTGGTTACAGAACTTACCTAAAGTCAGTCAGAAAGTGGTAATGATAAGGCTTTCTTATTCCAAGTTTTTTACTTATTCCTTTACCCACATTGGCTTCATATAATTGATAGCCCGAGCTCCATATGAGGATTATCACATTATTATCTTGATATCACCACTATTGTCCTACTGCCAACACTGTCATGCTACTGTTATTACTATGTCTATTTACATTGAATTCATGGCTGACATAGCTGAGCTTCTCAAGGTAATAAGCAAGATGACCATATGTGCACAGGATACCAATGGGCTAAAAATAATCTCCAACAAATGGGCTGTTGATAATATGGTTCAGAAAAGGCCAAAACATCTATATTTTGTTGGTGGAAAAAACATAAGTGCGAACACAGATATGTGTACAATATATTCTCTAGCAAATAAAAAAGAAGGAAAGAAAAATCAATGAAATCTAAAAGTCTTGTTGAGAAAAGAATGTATTTATGTTACAATAAAGAATTTATTCAAGTCCCTTGAATTAAATTCTTCTAGAAAGCATGCTTGCATTTTTAACATTCATTTATTATTCACTCAATAAACATTTGTCCAGCAACTGCATATGCTAAGCCTGTATTCATCTATGGATTTTTAAAGTAAAAAGTTCTGAGATTGGGTCTTAAATTTCTCTCTGGATAGGACTGCCACATGACATCCTGTTAAATTTAAATTTCAGATAAACAATGAATAATTTTTAGCATAAGCATTTCACAAATATTGGATGGGACATACCCTCAAAATATACCTGTTATTTAACTGGTTGCCTGGCATTTTTGTCTGGCAACCCTATACATGGAGGTAAATAAATAGCCCAGATGTCACCCTGTTCATTGTGATTATTACATGTGCTATTTTGTTTTATAAAGCAAGGTAAGAACAAACAGGACATGGTAACTAAAACTTGTTTCTAGAATTTTGGAGAAAGTACTTAATATATAAATATGCAAAGTATTTTTGCACTATTTCTGTAGTGCTATATCATAAAAGAAATAAACGATTGTGGAAATAGAACACTTATCCTTTTGGAAGTGGTTAGATAACATTAGAGAAAGATTTGGTTCATTCATTGATCAAGTATTTGCTGAGTGTTCATTATGAGTAATGTAGTATGCTGGGTATTTTGAAGTATTATGTGTGTGTGTGTATGTGTGTGTGATCACAGAGTTTACATTCATACATAATGAAAATGTAAGTCAGTACTGCCAAGTGCCAGAAGGGAAGCACTTGCTACGGGACCTATGCAATTTGGAAGACTCAGCTCAAATTATATTATCTTCCATAATATAATCTATTCACTACAAACTCAAACTTTTCTCCACAAGTCTGATTTACTTGTTCTAAACAACAAAAGGTTTGATGCCATCCTACTCCTAATCACCTAAGTTCATTCCTCTAGGGGAATGATCTTCAACTTTAGCATAAATCAGGCTTGTTAAAAAAAGACTGCTGGTCTTTATCAGCAGAGTTTCTGATCCAAGAGATCTAGGGTAGGGTGAGGGGGTGGGGGTGACATAATTTGCATGCTGCTGACATGGGGACCACACGGCTTCAGGATTATCTTGGAGTTTCTCTATTGCTTGCCTTCCACATCCATTGTTATTGCTTTGTTCTCTAATTTTCTTGCTTTCAAACATGTCCTCAACTCTGTTTCCTTTCTCACAACTTCTATGAAGCTTTAGTAAGTGAACAGGAGAGACTCCTAGAGGTAAGGAAGTCCTACCATGGTTGTTTGGCAGTAGATAAAAAGTAGTTGGGTGAGGGATTATCTTTTACTCTTATAAAAATTATTAGCTGGGCTCGGTGGCTCAGCCTGTAATCCCGCGCCTTTGGGAGGCCAAGGTGAGTGGATTGCCTGAGCCCGCGGGTTTGAGACCTGCCTGGGCAACTTGGCGAGACCTCATCTCTACAATAAATCAAAAAATCAGCCGGGCACGGTAGCGCACGCCTGTAATTCCGGCTATTCGGAAGGCTGAGGCGGAAGGATCGCTGGAGCTCAGCAGGTTGAGGTTGTGGTGGCCGGGAGCGGGCACTGCACTCCAGTCTGGGTGACAGAGTGAGACTCCAATTCAAAAAAAAAAATTATTAAGGAATTAAAAAAAAATTCTTATCATGAAAGACATTCAAGAAAAATACAAGCAGTATAATAACTTCAGCATTTAAATTCCAAAGAGGAAGGATACACATCAAAAGCATATTATACAGAGATGGGAGACAGAGTAAAGAAAATGTCTCCAGGGTGGTGGGGGCTAAAGTAATAATGATGAGGATTTAAAAAAAATTAATACTTCGCCACTTATGAAAAGCTCTCATGTGCATATCTTTACAGCTACTCAAAAGGCAGAAAAACTATTATTTTTATTTTAAACTTAAAGTAACTAAGGGTTGTAAAATCAAGTGACTTAAGGCCACAGCCATTTAGAGGAAACACAACTGCACCAGAGCCATCTAATTCCAGTACAATCATCTTTCACTTATGCCTCCATTGAATTTTAGTGTGATAATCATTATGATATATACTGTACAACTAAAGCCTTCTTGGTTGTCAAAGGTAGAGCTCAGATCCAAAGTCTATATGATGGCCTACTTATTTGTCTTTAACATTTTTTTAAATGAATATGTGAGCCGGGCTCAGTGGCTCAGCCTGTAATCCCGCGCCTTGGGAGGCTGAGGTGAGTGGATTGCCTGAGCCTGCGGGTTCAAGACTCGCCTGGGCAACTTGGTGAGACCTCATCTCTACAATAAATAAAAAATCAGCCAGGCATAGTAGCGCGTGCCTATAGTTCCAGCTACTTGGAAGGCTGAGGCGGAAGGATAGTCGGAGTCCAGCAGGTCAAGGCTGTGGTGGCCAGAAGCGGCCACTGCACTCCAGACTGGGCAACAGAGTGAGACTCCAACTTAAAAAAAAAAAAAAGAATATGTGGATCATTAACATAGAGCCACACAGATCTCAGAACTGCTTCGTTGTGGGCCTTTTTTTTTTTTTTAAAGAGATAGGCCTCTTGCTATGTTGCCCCGGTGCTAGTCTCAAATTCCTGTGCTCAAGCCATCCTCCTACCTCAGTCTCCTGAGTAGCTGGGACTACAAGAGGTCACCATTATGCTCACTTTATCTCTGTAGTTGTTGAAAATAAGCATGGCCTACGTTAAACTTTGGAGTTTCTGAATTGCTAAGCCAGTTCCTGTGCAGGTCTATTTGTCTGCATAGTAGCTGTGATGGAGAAAATCCAAATGCCCTTCCTTTCTGCTCTGAGTCCATCCCTGCTTTGAGTCCATCCCTGCTCTACCAAGTATCCCCAGTACTTTCTGGAATCTTTTTATATCAACATTTGGACTTTTGCTCTGGATTTTAATCATTTCCACTGGGCTCCTATAAAGTTGTAAGGCCCTGCTTTTTTTTGTTTAATGTTTTCCCAAGAAATTAGAAAGAACTGTGTTTGGAAATGTGAGCCATAATAAATCCAGGTCCTGAATTACTTACATATGTTCAGGCTGTTTTGCCTTTTGAAAATCTAGACCAATTGTTCTTAAACTTTTTTAGGTTAGGGACTATTTTAGTTAGACAAAAGTCTTGAAAGACAGATGGATTTCCAAACTGCCCCTGCCAAATAATTCTGGATTGAAAGGGAGGACCATTGCGTGTTTTGAATGAGGTATTTGATCGATATATGTATATCATTAATTGTTTCAAGATGTGACTATATTATCATACCAGTATGAACACCTTCATAATTTACTGAAGATCTTCATAAATTACTAGAGATCAGAAGACCACACTTTGAGCTTAACTCAGGTTTACAAAATGACTCTACCTATGGCTTCGGCATCTATGATGTCCAAGTGGTCCAAGTGTATAAACCCATTGCTGGTTTTAACAAGAGCAAATCCAGTTACCTAGGTTCACCATAGACTCTTTTAGTGAATCTATTGGAAAAATGTATTTAGACATCAAAAACAAATGTTTTGATAGTATACTGAATATTTTCTGTTGCAAATGTAAAGCCTTACTTCAACATGGGATTTAACAGAATGTGTGAATTTTATATCTGATAGGTCTACTGGAAGAGACCCACAGAAGGGCCGAGTAGATATGTTTATGGATCCAAGACCAGCAAAGTCAACTTTGAGGAGATACTGTCTAAATGGTCCTTCACCCTCAACCTTAACTTAGTTGTGTATAAGTCTGCCATTCAGAGAAGAAAAGTACATAAACTATGCCGGAGCACTCTGTAAACCCTAAGTTGCTACATAAACAAACAAAAAAATCACTAGTTGATTAATTCACCTATTAATGGTGATACCCACACATAGCACGTGGATTTCCCATGATTGATTTTAGGTTATTAGTACATTCACATTTACCCCAAGTAAGCATAGTGATCTACCACTACCTAGTTTTCTTCTTAAATTCAGTAGTGACTATGTTTATTTGGAGGTGTGAAAATTGCATCTTTAAGAAAAACTGATTTGCATAAAGGTGCATACATTAATTTACATGATATCCTGACTTAAATCTCACTGTAAAGAAGGCGAAGTTCATCTAAAGTAATGGTCTCTTTCAGTAGTTCAGTTCCATGTTGGGTACCTTGTCTCCATCTCTATTGCCTTCCATCCTTCCTAGTCCCTCATTTAAACTTATCTGTTTTATGTTCTGTCTCTTAGAGTCCTACTGGCTGATCTGAGAAACAAGATTGTCTTGAGAGACTAATCTGTTTCCATGCATCAGAATTAAAGTATGTAATTTTTCCCTGGCAAATTATTTGCCACTGAACAGAGGTATTTCAGAACCAGAGGTTTACCAGAAGAGTGACACTCTTAAGAAATTCAAATATGATGAACATCACTGTTATAGGTATCCTTAGGTACAAGAGAATCTATGTCAAATCATAGTCACATAGGTGGTCACTTATGTGGAGGCACATTCATGGAGATCCCATGTCTATGGCAACTCCATATATCTGTACCATTATGGACCAAAGAAAGTACACTGGCTGAGAGGTCAGGAGGTATCAGCTCTGGAATCCTAGGATCCAGGGATGAAACGCAATTTTGCCCACCTTGATGACTGAATTCCGTCTACAACATCCCTACAAAATGACCATCCACTCTCTCCTCAAACACCTTCAATTACAGGAGCTTACTTCTCTTTGGAGGCAGTCTATCTAGTCTTAGGGCAGCTCTGATTGTTAACAAACTTCTTTTATGTAGTGGGAAGAATCTCCTGATAGCATCCACTCATTGGCCCAGTTTTACCCTCTGGAGCTAAACGAAATAAAACAGAATGTCTCCTCCTCCCAACCATCTTAATAATGCTAATAATAGCTATCGTTTATAGAGTGCTAATTATGTGCTAGGAACTATTCTAAAAACTTCAAGTATAGTAATTAATAATTCTCCAAACAGCACTGTAAGGAAGGTGTACCACAATTATTCTCCATAGACAGGGAAACTGAGGTATAGAAAAGTTAAGTAGTTTTTCCAACGTGACAGTGTTCAGTAGTGGCCAAGCCTGAATTCAAACCCAGGCAAACTGGCTCCAGATCTCAACCTCCCACTGCTATGTTAATCTGCCTCTGAAACTCAAATCCTGGAGTCTGGCTTCTGTGACACCCTGAGCCATCTCTTCTACAAGCTGGACATCACTACTCCATAAAGAGTTTCTGTGATTTTTTTTTCTTTCCGTGGCAGGATTCTTTGTTCCTACGATGGGGAGACTGTTGGGGCTTCTAGAAGAGTCTTGCGGTAGGGTCTCTTTCAAATCCGAAAGATGACTCCAAACCTTCCCTTCCACTACTCTTCCCCCTTCCCTTCTGACACCCCCCCTCAGCCCCCTGCTGCCAGAGGGGCTGCACTCACCTGTGTGTACAAACATGTGCTTGACGTAGTTCTGTTTGGCGGTGAAAGTCTTGTTGCAGAGAGTGCACTCATAAGGCTTTTTTTCGCCTTGCCCACTGGCTGTGCTGTGGCCTGCAGATGAGGCCAGGGGCTGTGGCGCTGGCAGCTGTGCAGTAAAGGTCGACAGGCCGGGCTGGGACACTGTCACAAACTGGGTCTGCTGGCCTGCCAGGGGCTGTGGCAGGCTGAAGAGGAAAGGCTTGGGGCCGCTGCCCGCGGGCTGGGTAGTGAAGAGGGCCGGCAGGTAGGTGTTGCCAGCTGTGCCAATGACCTGAGTGTTGCTGGTCAAGGTCAGAGGCATCCTCAGGTTGCTGGTGAGGGTTTCTGTCTGGCGTAAGTAGAGCTGGGTACTTGGCAATGGCTGCCCGATGGACGTGTTGACCGAAGGCTGCTGCAGGACGCTCTTGTCGGAGCTGTTGCTGACGGTGATGACCGTGTTGTCCATCTCCACCTCGCTGCTTCTCTCCGGAGAGGAAGCGCCTGTTTCTAGCTGGTTGGGCTGCGGTCCACCCTCGGCAGGGGCTTCCGCGGCCTGCTCCGGCTGCGCAGGCTCGGCCTGGCCGTCCCGCGCGGCCCCGGGCCCGAACTGCTGCTCCACTGAGTCGGGCTCGGTGCCGATGGAGGAGCTGACGCCCGAGTCGAAGCTCTCCCCTTTGGGCTCGCTCTCGGTGCCCTCGGCCTGGTCGGTGTCTTCCGTGCACTCCTCGGACTCGTTGCGCTCCAGGATCTGCACCCTTTGCTGCCCGTAGTAGTCGTAGTCGTCCTCCATCTCCTGCTTAATGTGGATGTTGCCCACCAGGGTCTGGATGCGCACGGGCCGGGGCTGCTTGCGGCAGTGCGTGGTCTCGGGGGTGGTGGACAGGTAGCGCTCCATCTGCTGCGAGCGCTCGTGGATGCGCGTGATCCAGCTGGGGTCTTCCATGTGGTGGTCGCGGGGCAGGCCGAGCGCGGTCTCGTGGTGGCTGACCACCGCGCCGCTGTAGAAGGAGCGCTCGCCGCTGCCGTTCTGCATGGAGCATGCGTACAGCGCCGAGTAGATCCTGTCCACGCTGTGCTGCGGGTGGCTCTGCAGGTAGCCGGACTCGGTGTCGCTGCTCTGGCCCGACGTGCCCGACTCGGGCGTGCCCCGCGGCGTGTCCTGGCCCGAGTCTTGGATCCCTGGGAACACATCGCCCACGTTCTGCGACACGATGCGCGTGCACTCATCGATGACGGTTTTGATCTGCAGGATGCTGGCGGCCGTGAGGATCTGCAGGGCCTCCGACTGCGACACGCGCAGCACGCCGCTGTACATGAAGTCAATGAGCTTCTGCACCGACTGCACGGACACCACCGACGGGATCTCGATGTCGCTGTAGCCAAGCAGCAGCTTGTCCTGGAAGAAGGGGCTGCCGGCGGCCAGCACGCAGCGGTGCGCGCGCAGCATGCTCCCGTGGATGCGCACCGTCACGTCACAGAAGTGGCCACGGTTGCGCTGCTCGTTGAGGGTCTCGAGCACGGAATTGCTGAAGTTGTGAAGGTTGATGCTGTGAATGCGCTCGGTCATCCCCTTGCAACTGATGTCACCTGCAGCACGTCAAGGCAGATACAAAACAGGGTATGGGTCAGAGCTAGCTGGCTGCGTTCCTGACACCCAGGTCTCACCGAGAGTATAATGCTCACGGCTCCTAGAAGCACCCTCCTGGCAGACACAAGCGGAGAGATGAACAGGCTGCGGCACACAAGCTGTAGGTATGGTGGCCTAGGGAAATAAGACCTTGATTGTAGCCCCAATTCTGGCCTTAGGGCCCTAGCCATTTTGGGTATTGAATCCATATTAATCCCCAAAGTTTCAGCCAGGGTTGTCAGTTGAAGTAGAGTGGCCTAGTGACCAGATGAGCTGTTGGCCTGCTACTCCTACAATTTCAGCAAAGAAGAGCTGAAAGGCAAGTGGAATGCTTGTTCTCCTGGAACACTCCACCCCCACTGCAACAGACCTGAGTCTAGGTCCTCTGGGAAAGTTTACATTTCCTCCAACTTATTGAAGTTTCTTATTTTATTTATAGATAGCAACAATGTTCATGGTTAACAAATAGATCCCCTTCCTATTACTATATATGGCATACTAACAAAACCTGTGCCATGTATGCAAACATTCTTGGAAAATTCAACCCAGACCAAGATGTCTACCAAGCAACCACCCCCATGTTTTTCAGAAGAGGGATGGTCTACTGAAGGCAGTCTACTAGCTGAAGGGGTACCCACTGGCTGCTTTCATTTGTATTACTTCTCATCTTCTCTGACAACCTGTAGGAGTACTTTCTAGGGTGGCTGTGTGTGTTATGAGGAGTTTTCTGAATTTTCTGAGGCTTAATGAAGAAGGAATGTATAAAAGGTCAAAGACAGTGGTACTGACACCGGAGACTAGAGGACACTAGGTGATCATATTTATCATTCAAACTGAGCACTTTTAGGAGGGAAAGGGAGCATTGTTAATAATTAGGCCAGGATAGCAGCAGTGTACCAGGAGTAGGATGTGTGATCACTCAGGGTTTTCTATGTACTTGCTGGAGGGAAGTATTAAACAGCTCCTAGGAGAAAGGCAACATCAGCTGTGTGTGGAGGCTGTGGATAACCTGACCCATTGCCACCCCTGTGCCTCAGGCTGTACAGACACGGGATAATGCTGATGTGTTTGAATTCAGACCGAGACAGAAAACAGGTGGCTATGGCACTAGGCCTTAGGGTTTCTTATTTTTCCAGCTCACCTCTCAGATGGCACTAGAGAATCATTCTCCAGATCATTCTTCAATCAGATTCCTCATTCTTGACTTTACAATTGAACAGTCAGCTTGAGAAATGCCACATAAGTGGGCTTTCATAACCAAGCAGCCCAAGGGCTGATTGCTGACCTGTGAGCCAAATCCCTCAGTCTTAAGAAAAGCAACCCCAGAGGCAATGGCCCCCCAGAGGCAATGGCCTGGAGACAGGAGAAGGCCTACTTTCTCTGGTTCTTTCTACTCTGCCTTGGGATAGAGAACCTGCTCAGAAGTCTGAGCTCAACTAGTTTTTCTGTCTTGCTTCACTTAATCATCCTCATGCCACCTGAGTTTAACTTAAAAATGTTCACTGATAACATTTGCACTAACTTATGTAAGAAAATTTGTTCCTTGTTCTGACCTCCACGAGGTTGGTTATGTGCCTAAAATACTGTATTAGGCTACAGCATCCCTAAAACAAATTCCAAATTCTTTTTGCCAGATTAAAGAGTCATGGTGAATCCCCTATAAGTGTGCTAATACAAAAGAAGAAGGAGGCACCAGTAACCCAGGAAGGGCTGTTCAGGAACTCAGCAGACCAAATTCCAAGATCTTGTTGAGCTCCTTGCACACATATCACAAGAGAAAACTTTTTTTAGAGCTTACTGTTCTAACTACTTTATGATTTATGATTTCATTTGACAGTGTTATTGTTCCCATTTTACAGATGAGGAAACGGAGGCCAGAGAAACTAAGAGACTTGATCAAGGTCACATAGGCAATTGGTAGTAGAGTTGGCATTTGAACCAAGGCAGGCTGGCTCTACAGTTCACCCCCTTAACTGCTTCACTATGCCATAGGCTGTGCCCTTGAAAGAGGTCTGGCCTTTATGTGTCTGTGAGTCTGCTGTAAAGCTGTGTGAAAAGGTTTGTCCAGCACACTCTTCAGCTACTTCCACACTTATGCATGATTTAGCATGGCTTTCACATTTCTAGGCCATTACGCTTCAGCACAGCCTCAGTCATCTAACTTAAAGAACATATTTTTTTAGATGGGACATGTAAGAAATGAAACAACCTGTCCTGGCATTAAGATGTCAAGATTCTATATAAAAATTTTAACATCACCAAGTTCTCTTTAAGTGAAACAGTAAGTAGTATAATTGGTTGTATCTGTGATAAAAACCCCATCTCTGTGCAGGATGGATTAAAACTTTTTTTTCTATACAAGTGAGAACACTTTTTAAACATACATTTGCTCATAGCTCTAGTCACAATGAAAACACTAGAGATGTCACATGTGACAGAGTTGTATTCTTTCAGATAATTCCGGGGAGCAGCTCTATCACACTGATCATAATTAGTATCCATGTAGTATTCTGCAATGCATAAAACTCTTTTGCAGGTAACATCTAATTCCTTACAACAATTCTATATGGGGGACCCCCCAAAACCCCAAAATTTATTTATCAAAAATTGTCTATGTATTCTTACATGTTTAAACTTCAGTCACCTTCAAAGTATTCTCTGTTTGATGCAATACGCCTATTAAGATGCTTTTTCCACTGTTCAAAACAGGTTTTGAAATCGTCAATTTTGATGCCTTTTAGTGCTTCTGTTTTTTGCTTCACCTCTTTCATATTGGCAAAATGTTTCCCTTTGAGGACGTTTTTCATCCAGGTAAACAAAAAAAAAAGTTGCTTGGGGTATAATTGGGTGAACAGGGAGGGCTGGGGCTTGGGAATCAATGTTGTTTTTGGTCCAAAACTGCCAAACACTCAGCAAGATGTGGGCAGTTGCATTGTCATGGTGGAAAAGCCAATCACCTGTTTGCCACAACTCGGGATGTTTCTTCTGCAAGTTGTGATGCAATCTTCTCAAAACTTCCAGATAAAAACTTTGGTTGGCCATTTGATCCAGAGGAACAAATTCTGAGTGCACTGCAAAGGGGCCCACATAAGTCCAGTTTTCTTTTGGGGCCCCCCTCATATGTTCTCAGGATAGGTCTTATTATTACTCTCTGATATAGAAAAAGTTGAAGCTCTTAAAGTGTCTAAATGTCTTGCCCTAAGTATTACGCAGCTAGCAAGTGGCAGAGTTAGGGATTAGAACCTATGCCTCTTGATATTCTTCCTACTGCATTTAACAGTGGATCACAGAGGAATGGAACTTGAATTGCCCAAAGACCCAGAGTTATCCTAATTCTCAGCAGAAAAAAAGAAATACAATGAAAGCGGTGACAGAGCTTGCTTCTGAGGTGAGATTGTGTGAGAAATGATCACACACACACACACACACACACACACACGCACACACACACACCATTTCATGAGAAAAATCTAAATTGCTTGTTTGACCAATGTCAAACAAATTTCATCTTTGTAAACAATCAAGTTATCTACTAAATGCTCTGAATTATGATTATTGCAGTAATAACACCTCTCATCACTAAAAACCATAGAGACAAATGTAAACCTGCACAGATAGACAACCAGACCTGACGTGCCTAGTTGAGTTTTTACAGACAGTTCCTAAACATCGCCCTGAGTACACTGGCCCCACACTGCAGTGAACAGCCATGAAAGGCTAAATCGTTCTTGATGATATGAGTACAGATGCGAAAGGGGTCCCTGGGTCTCCATTCAAGCACGCCTTATTCCTCCAGCACACAATGCAGAGGCAATTCCTTTCCCAGGCTTTCTTTTATTTTTAACACGAATACAGTGGGAAAAAGTTTCTGCCACAGCAAGGCAAAGTCCAGGCTTTTGTGAACATGTCCTTTTCATCCAATGGGCATTAATGTATAGATTCCAATGGAATAAATCTGAAATACTCTACTGTAGAAGATTTGTCCCCCATTGAAAACAAATCTTGATTAGATGGTTATTCAGGGACTGTATAGGAAGGAATGGTGTGAAAATGCTAACTCTATTCTTTCTTAGATTGGCATTGAATAGGCATTTGGGCTATTCAAAAAAAAAACAAAAACAAAAAACCCAAACCTCAACCCTATCAACTGTACAAAACCATGCAACTTCACATAGATTATGTGTATTTGGGGGGTGCCTCCTCACCTGAAAAAAAAAAAAAAAACGCACAGGGTATGAACACAGGACTGATGGCAAATGAAAAAGTGATAAAAATAGTCATGCATGTGTTTTACAATAATAGCCCACCTCCTTTTCACCAGAGTAAAAATACAGAGTCAGCCTGTGATGGCATTCACTAGAAACACGCAAGGAATTGAGTTCTGAAAGTGATCCTGTATTCCAAGCAACTATTCTGTGAGAGAGCACAACCCAGATGGGGCTCAAGCAGGGGTGAGTCCCCAAGGGAAAATCTGCCTGTGGTTAGAGGGCCTGACTCTGTTTTGTAGGAACCTTGCTCCTGCCTATCCCTTAAGCTGCGGGGGTCCAGGGATAGGACTTAGCATGAGAATAAAAAGCTGCCTGCACACAAGAGAAAATGAGCAAGAAAGGAAACAGCAGGCAATACAATCTCTTTTAATTAGGTGTGAAATCCAGTCCTTTCTCAATCAGGAGAGCAAAAGGATATAGAAAATGAGACTAGTGCAAGGGTGAGGTGCTATAGAGGGGGATGGGAATCTGAAGTCTTTGTGACTTGGGAGGAAACACCGACTCTCAAATTAAAACCAATATAAATTTTGGTCAATCGATAAGTCCAAGTTAAATGGCAGAGCTGGAAAGCCATTGAGCTTTCAACCAGGAGCACCAGGCCCAGACAAGATGATTGGGTCAGTAAATGAATTAGGGTTAGCAGTAGTCAGGCCTCATATGCTTTTCCATATTGTGTCTTGTTGCCCTGGGTATACGGAGATTGATCTTTCATGTATCAGGAGATTAATGATGATCTATTCCATGTTGGTGCTGCTTGCCAAGTTGATTCCACTGGGAAAGAGCTAGCTGTCTCTGGAGAAAGGAAAGATGCATTTTGGGAACTCAGCCCGCTTACCCTCCAAATTCCCTGCTGGGGGTAAGACCTCAGTTGCATCTACTGCACCTACTTATATGTGCCAAGGGGACCTTACTAAGGCCATGCGTTGTAGGAGGCGTAGCGATTTCTTGCCCCCAGGTTCCATCCAGAAAAATGGGCCTGTGCCTGCCTTCCCTCCCTCTCTATTATCACTGGCATCTTTACCGTCTCTGGATGTGGCTGGGAACACTGGGGAACTCACATATGCAGGTGGAAGGGCAGGCAGAATACAGACAGAGCATCCTGGCACCACACACCTAGCATATCCCAGCTGTCATTACCTCTGTAGTGGGATCATGGAAGGGTGAGCAGCTTATAGGAAGGAGAGTTGTACAGTTTTACTTACCCATTTTTGGGTGAGAAGAGAAATATTTTGGGCCATTTCTCAATGAGCATTCTCCTTTATCTTCCAGATTATTTAAACACAGTGTGGAGGAACCATCCAGGATTTCAGCACATGTTTTGAGCCATTGGTAACAGAATTCTTCTCATAAAACACAACTCAATTGCTGAAGATTCAGAAATTTGTTTCTAACATGTTTTCAGGAATATACTACCTATGAAAGTTGGGACCTGCCTAAATGTGCTTTTATAGTCATTGCTTATTATTTTAGCTGAACAAAGAGATTAAAATTATTTAAAATATTTACAATATCATTCTATTTATGATCTCAATTCTGTAGTTGGGTATATCCTTAATATTACTTGAATTTTCATTCATTCATGGAACATTTCCTAGAGAATATTTAAAATTTGGGCTTTAGGGGATATATACAGTTCTCATGAATGAACATGTTCATACTTCCATAGGAATAAGGTCAGTGACTTTCATTAAAATCTCAAAGATGTCTTTGTTTCCCCCAAATTAAGACCCACGTATTGAGATTTAGGTATCCCTTTTTAAACTGCTCTTAACTGCTTTCAATAATTAAAACCTCTAAAACCAATGCAAGTTTCATGATTACTATTCAGTGCATCATGTCTGTTAAGCTGATATTTCCCATTTACTTAAGTTGAGCTGATACTATTTAGTACCCAAAGTGACATAAGTTACTTTTCAGAAGAGAATGATTTTTTTTTAAAAAAAGGATTGAAAGAGAAGAAGACATAAATGTAGATAATAAACTACTACTGCTAACAGAAATCTGGAGGATTATGACAGTCATATAGTTTTCAACTGCTGAAGCCAGCTATTATGCAGCAAAATTTGGTTTGAATCAGGTTTTTATCAGAAGAGATACCCTTTAACAGTTAACACGAATCCATAGGAGAATTAGGAAACACTCTTCAACGTTTTTTGCCTATTAAAATTTAGATATTGTATGATTTGAATAGAAAATAAATACAAACTCAATATACACATCTAATCCAGCCAACAAAATAGTGTGCACTTGAAAGCTCTGTAGTACTTCTAATGGGTAGCCTGCCTTTCTTTTTTCCTCTCTACTTTCCTTGTTTCTGCTGTTATATCATT
This sequence comes from Cephalopachus bancanus, assembly GCA_027257055.1. Lineage (NCBI taxonomy): Eukaryota > Metazoa > Chordata > Mammalia > Primates > Tarsiidae > Cephalopachus > Cephalopachus bancanus. Next base: position 10,666,778 of record JAPVLO010000022.1, on the reverse strand, counting down.
ACGTTTCACTAAGCTTCAAGAATGAGGAACAGGGAGGCAAAACTGTGAACTAGGAAAGCATTTGTCCCATGATTCTCAGGCCCATTCCCGCATCTTGACTTATCCTTCCATTTTTTATTTCCTTTCCTCTCTTTACTTCACCAAAAAGTAAGAGCTTTATACTTTATCTAAGGTTAACAATAGATTTACGTTATTAGTGGGATTTTCAGGTGCAAAGGAAAAAGTAATTCCAGAAAAGCCTTTTCCCTTGGCATTAGAGGCTCTCACAGTTCCCCCTGGTTAGCTTTGGCTTGCCTGATTTCAAGTTAACTCTGCTCTTGTATCCAAGAAGGGATGAGGACAATATGCCTGGTTATATGTGTAAAATTGTAAGTACAACTGACTTATGAAATTGCTTTTGGGGTCACTTGAATTTTTACAAATTCATTATTGAAACATTTACTGAGAACACCCCAGTATAAATGGACCCAGAAAGGTATAGACGATCTGAAATCTACAGCAATGGAAGAAATTCATTCACAAGGACCTTTGATATTTGAAACAAACATTCATCATCAAATTCTCCCAGACCTCAGTGCTCAGGGAAAGCAGTGTTCTGCTTTTATCTTTTTGGGCCCTGTGACTATCATAACTGATCATGTTTCCCTCTTGGCTCTGTTTACTAGGGATCTCAGAATCAAATTTAGGCCATATTTTAGCAAGGATGTAGGACCTTATGTTATGTTTTCTATGAAAACTTTTCAATGACCTCATTCCTTTCTTTCATTTTTATTTTAGATTTGGGGGTACATGTGCATGTTTCTTACATAGACATAATGTGTAGTGGTGGGGACTGGCCCATTCCCCAGATAGTGAATATTGTGCCCAATAGGTAATTACTGAACCCTAATCCCCTTCTCACCTTCCCCGTAATTTACCAGCCTCGTTATATTATCAATTCCTGGTTTTACCTCTTTTCTGAGTTCTTTTTTTATAGTTATATATAAGTGTATTTCCTACCTATTTATCTATAAATTGAATATTCTTTTAAGCCAATTTAAATCTCTTTAGTTATGGGGCAAAAGTATCATCAACTGATTGACAAGTAATTGAGCATCAACTTTATGAAACCATTTTAACCATAAGTTAAAACTTCAGTATTGAGTATTATCAAGCTTTAGGAATTTCTATACTTTGAGCATCTGATCCTAGTGAGATAAAATATTGAAATTTACTTTCTTATAGTACAGCTGGTGAAAGCTAAGTTTTAACTCTGCGAACAAAGGCATTTGACAGATAATTCCAGACAACATTCTGAAAGACACTTATGCCCTTATTCCAAAGTTGAAATAAAATGGCTTCTTGAGGAGGGAAGACCTGCTGGGACTAAGAAGAAAAGTCAGTAAAATCTGAGGTTGATGCCTTTAAATCCTCTTATATTGTAAACCTTTGAGACATCTTTTAGGAGTTTCATTTTTTTTTCTTCCCTCTGAAGCGCTTTCCTTACAAATTTAGCTGCTGCCCTATTGTAACCTTTTCCTTTGTTCACTAAATCTGGGGAACAAAATACAGAGATGCTACATCCGTGGGTGGGATACAAAAACGAACAAAAGGATCCACTTAAATTCACAGAGTTGTGCAGTCTGAACTTGGCTTTGGAAAAACCTTAAGAAGGATCTACATATTCAAATGTACTGTTAATAAGTTAGATCCTTTATTTTGCTGAAAATAAATTTTAAATTAAACAAGTCATTATATAAAAACCAGCATCTTCTTACTTAATAATCTGTTCTTCTTGGTCTCTATGTCATCATGCACTTATTTAATAGAAAAAACAAATTTTTAACTTCAGTGAGTTCAAAGACTCAGTATAACTCCCAGGAATGACATTCCTTTGGAAAATATCATCAACTGGTGATGAATTATAGTTAGGTAAGAAATTAACTTTTTGGCTCTGGGAAACTTTCATCTGGACTTCAATAAGTGAGAAAACAGAACCCCATAGTGTCATTTAAAAAAAGCTTTCTGACTAAAATTATCATACAGTTCCCTATTCACAGGACCTCCTTTAGTCCTCTGGTGCTGTGCTGTTCTGAAACTGCTTTTGAAGCAGGTCTTCAAATTGATGCTCAAATTTTCTCTTTGCTTGAGTCTTACTGGAAAAAAAAGTTGCTTCCAACATGACGACTGGTTTTCAAGAGTAGCTCTGGTTGTTGGTAGGAAGGGGCTGCAAGTTTTCTCTGTGCAAAGTGTGGACTTGAACCATGACAGATCATTTCACTGAGGAGTGAAGGCCTTCTAACCCAAAGCAACAAGGAAAAGCCAAGAAAAAAGGTAAATCTGCTTTGTTAGATGACTGGTTAAAATGGAAACATAGAAGTGATGTGTGTAAATCAGTTTAAGAAAGTAGCTGAAACTTATCTGCTTACCTAGAGTGACCCATTATACAAACATAGGAACTCCTTTAAAAAAAGGATAAGATAAACATTCCTTTTTGGATTATGCTGAGATGAAGAATATCCGAAACAAGTGTTGTCAGATAGAATTAAAAACCTTGAGAAGCACTGCTGAATAAGTAAAGTAGAAGGCATATTTCATACGTATCTAATAAGGAATAAGGTATTTTATTTTTATATTTTTATTCCTTACATATTCTTTTATATATGATTTATTATATTATTTTATATTATAGAAAAAAGATGTTATGTTTAAGTCTTCTGTAGCTATAGCTAACATTGGAATGATCTGATCTTACTTCATTGATTTAGTTGGATTTGATTTTCTCAGTTTTATTTAAAATAAAATCTCTGTGTTAACCCAAGAGGTTGGTTATTTTGTCTTCCTGTACATGTATTACATTCATTCTTATTTCTCTTCTGCTAAATTTTCCCCCAGCTCTGAGATTACTGCGCTTTCTCTACTCACCAAATCTTATGTACCCTCATGAAACCTATTCAAGGTTCTTCCTTCTCTGTGAATATTTCTACTGGAATCCATCTGGAATTCACTCTTTTTTTAGTTTCGACTGGCTGATGAGGTAATACACTGAGACTTTAGTTTCTAGTTTGCTCCCACTGAATTAGAAAACTTTCATAATGATAAGGTACCACCCACTTCCTTCAACTGGCAGGTAAGAAAGGCCAATGACATTTATGGACTCCCTTCTCTGACGGATTTGTGATTTCAGAGCCCATTAAGTTCTAAAGAAGAAGACTTAAAACAAAGGGTTCTTTCCTAATCTAGGTCCTGTAAAAGAAATTATTAATCTGGGCTCTTTTTGGGGTTAGGAGGGGCAGACAGGTGTTTTAGAGTTACATTGGGATATCATTACAGGGGAGACAAATAATCAACTTCCCCTCAAGTGGGAAAGGGTCCAAGGACTCTGCTTGCACACAACTCCAGTTGGGGTTCTTGATTGGTACACTTCTGGAGATTGGACTAAAAGGCACTTCTGTGAGAAGAAGTGATCATTTGGGGACTGGGTCGACCATCTGTAGAAAGGACCACTATTAAGGTATTCTATAAACCCAATGAACACAGTAGTGCCTGGCAGTCAGAAGGACCAGGCTCAATGGCATCTTTGTAGGGTAGTCAGGCAATGTCAATAATGGAGACCACCATCGGCTAAGAATCTGACCTCTCCCCAGATTTCATGAGTCTTGTGCCATTCTAGGGAGAGGAAGGGAGTCCTGAAATTGGGCTGTATTTATTGCCAACTTGATGATGGGTCTTGGGTTGAATTTTCTTTAAAAAAAAAAAATAGGAAAATGTTTCTTGTACCTGAATATGGAGGAATAAATCTGAACTTCCTACACATGTACCACATAATTTAGTTCTAAACCATATATTATTGTTTCTCTTTTTTTTCCATTTGTGCCTGTCTTATCTCTGTAAGAAGACTCAGCTTCCTGAAGTAATAAACTGAGTAAATTGCCTTGTCATAACTATAAATACAAATATACAGCTGGATTTCTCACAGCGTTCAGCACATTTCTTTACAACGAATAGGTTCTCTTTAGTTTGGTCACCTCTCCACTGCACTTCATAAACATGCTGACAATAAGTGGGCACCTCAGGGTACACTTCACTTCTTTTTGAGGCTTGTCTCCATGTTGTAGTCCCAAGAGGTCTTCCCAGTCCCTGAAGTTCTGTATCATGCTCTTTCTGCACTTTACTTCCCCACCTAACCACAGTTCTATTCTCAACATGGATTTAAGGTCCAAGGAAATTGGTTTATAATGCGCTCACTGAGCTCCCCACAAACTCTGCTCATTCACTTATGATTTCTGACACATGCCATACGGGCCCTATCTCCCTGATTCCATTTCTCCCAGGAGACAGCTCACTGCGTCGTCCTGTCAGCTGAAGCTCCATTGGAACCCAAAGCTGAGCCACTTTTTGTAACCAAAAATGAGGAGAAGCAACCAATCTGTGATGTGATATAAAAACAATCAGGCCAAATTCCCATCACTCTTGCCTAGGTTTGGGAGGCTAAACTGCTTGGTAACAGATGCTACGGAAATATCTATCAATCAGCGTTGATAACGGGTATTTATATTTGCGTTAACAGTGTCAAGGATTATTTAGAATATTTTCTCATAGTGGCCACTGGGTGTCCTCATTTACAAAGTAAATATGCAATATTTCGTGAAGGTCACCAGAGAAAATAAAAAACACTAGTTTTCTCTTTGGCCTTTTACAGACTGGGTATAAATTTATTGCTGACCTCACAATTAGGTTATATATTAGTACTGTTTAAAAACCTCCAGGTCAAACTGTTAAAGTTTATAACCAAAAGTAATGTATTCAGGGTCCAGACATGAATTTAAAAGGCTGTTTCCCCTCCACAGAGGGGACTGTGATCCAGCTATGAGAACGAGTCCTTATTCATTTGAAAATTGGCATGGGATTTTGACTATCTGCCGAGACAGCCAACAGAGAGGAGCTGAGAAGGTCTTAATTTATTCTTGAAAGAAAAGAGAACACCAATATCTCCATGGGATATTTGTTAGATTCTGTTTTTATCTCAACTTTTCTGAAAACTAATTAAAAATAATAATGAGGGAGATAAAATATGTCCTTTGCCTGAGAAATCTGAAATAATGTGAAAAACAGTACAATGAGCCAGGTCAGTATAATGATTATCAATCATTTCACATTTAAAGACAAAGAATTAAGTTATTCCTTTGTGGATCAGTTATCCCACCTGTAAAATGAAGATGCATATGCTTCAATGGGATGTCGTGGAGACACACACTAGGATATGGAGGCACACAGGGCTTCGAGGAAGAGAAACTGCACATGAGATAGATTTAAGGCATTACTAATATTCTAACTGTGGCTGAATCAGAGCTGTGTACGACTTGCCCCTGCTGGTAGACAGAAGTCACGGCCAGAGCTCACACAGCCAACAAATATGCACTGATTTGTTGCTCCAAGACACTGAGTGTGACACACTGCTTGGAAATCACTTCGTGTTCCCTAAAGTGAAGCTCTGCATTTCCAGGATTGTCATTGTCTCTAAATGTATGCTTATATACGTCTCTGATGAGATTCTTCCCTCGCACAGTAAAAAAAGGCTTTCTGCTCCCTCCCCTTGCAAATTTCTCAACTCGAGGTACAGGACTGCTAATGAATAGATAGTAGTACTCGGTCTTCAAATGTCATATATAGTCAACTAGCTAATCCTTTTCAAAAGCAGACTTTACTATAATACATATTTTTCACTTGTGTTCATCCCAGCTTAATTATCATTCTCTGGCATGTCATTTCAGTATATAAATTATCAATATGATTTTGTGTCATAACCAACAACATATACAGACTATATCAGGGAAGCCAGGAAGCTCTATGAGGTTTCACTGCCTTTCAGAAATGTTCTGTATCTTATTGGCTTTGCTTAATTGCCTTTTCTGTTTTTAAAGGACCACCCATCAATGCCTCTAGTACAACAACCTGCAACTCTTAATCAACAGTTAAATCCACAACAATACACAATAGCCAGGTCACTTTCACCCTGAGGTTGTACTGAAGGCTCATGATGTAGTCAGAGTGTCTGGAGAATTGTCTCATTTCTTCTAAAAACCCTTAAATTCCTTGGATTTATAGTATTTTCCAACTCATTAATTAGTAGATTCATTTTTGAACTACTGTAACCCTGGAGACACATATCTGCAGAGCCCTCCCGACTGTATTTTACCCTCGGCCTCTTCTCCTTTTGGCTTCCTCAGTTTGCTCCTTTAATTTCACTTTTAGAGCTTCTCGAGGCTCGGTGGCTGAACACCACACAGCACAGGCCTTATCTGATGTGCCGGCGCCTGGTGTGGTCTTAAGACACACTGGTGTTTTGTTCTTGAAGTACAGGACTGATGTTCTGAAACCTAGACTCCAACACAAAGGAGATCATTAGCTCGTTTTAAGTGTCTCTTTTCTTCCCTCCCGGCGACCTCCTACCCACCCCAATACTTCCTTAGTCCTGTGCACTGGCAGCAGATGGCAACCATATTCCAAAGCTGAGCATATACAAAACCGTGCCATGGAGAACAGAGTGGCTTCAAAGTTAGCCTTTCTATTCAAGTGGGATGGCGGAGACTTCTGGAGGAGTGAACTCATCTCTCATTCATTTAATCCTCTATTCATTCGGCCAGGAATTTGTTTTCCTACACATCCTTCTACTGTCCAGCCAGTTGAAGGAGGGTGGGCATGAGACAACTCTCTGGAGGGCCCTTCCAGCAGGAGGGCACTAAGATTTCTGTGCCAAGCTCTTGTTTCCCTGGCCGCTCTGCCTAATGCTGATTGAATCACGCCATTCCCGGGAGAGGAGCTGGGGAGCACAGTGTGTGGGGGGTGGATTTCTCAAGAACTGTATCCTTGCTAGACTGACAGTCACATGCTGTATTCCCCAGACAAAGATTAGACCCAGGAAAAGGATGAAACAAGGAGGAGGGTGTGGGGTTGCAGAAGACTCTGCAGGATGTTACAGAAATGGGAAGTGGGAGTGGGGAAACCTTTCCTTCTTGTTGTTTCAAGGTTTGCTAGAGCTTTCGCCTAATCATCTGTTTGAGCATCTTGAAAATAAGTATCTATTTCCATGATATCTATCAAAAACAGGCACCAGATTATGCTACAAAGTTGACCTGCCATATTGCTATTAGAATCAAAACATGTAGCAGCCTACATCCAAAACAAAGCTTTTCTTTTTCCCTGGCATAAAAACCAGAGGGTATCTGTGATGCACTTTGTTTTGTATGTCTGCAGAAAGAAAAAAAAAATCAGGTAAAAAAATCAGTACCTACACTTTCATTAATGGGCAAAATGCTCACAAATACACTATACCCTTACTTTTGCTCAGTTCTCTCTACCACATTCATTTATTCATTCAACAAACATTTGCTAAGCACCTACTCCTCCTATGGCTAAGCACTTTGCTGTGTGCTAGGAGTGCAGCCAGGCACAAGGGAGACAGGATTTCTGCCCTCATGAATTCTTCCACCTGGCTAAAAATATTTAACAATTAAACTGCTAGAATGTTATTTGAGGAACAGGAATAAGTTATCTTACCTAGCAATTCTTCTGAATCTTTCTTACACGTATTTCTTGAGGCTCCAGACTCCTTTAACCAGGAAGTTCGGTCTTAAATCTCGCTTTTTCTACTGTTATATTCGTTCCTTTCTTGGCTACAATGTTGAGAGTTCAGATTGCAATTGCTACCATTGGGGGTGGGTGGGGGGGTGGGTGGAAGGGAGGGGACTGTAACCCAGGGAATCGTTACTTCTCAAGCTACACATATATTTTCTCTGTAAATATTTTACCAGCTAATTTGCGTCTTTGGATTCTGTTGATTAGCCATCAACATGAGATTTAAGGAATACTGCATATGAGATGCAGAAATCATGACTCAGTAAGTTATTATTTTAAAGCTCTGACTTGGGAGTTATACAGACTTGTGCACAGTCTAGTTTGGCTTTCCACCTGATCTGCAACTATTACTAGGAGACGGTAGTCAAGTTCCACACTGATGTGTCTCTAGAATTCTACACTCAGCAGCAAAAGCACTTAGGAGTTCAGAGAAGCAAATGTCCGAAATTATCTCTGTGCATTACCACCAACCATGTGCGCACTACGGGACAGGGACAGCTCACTAGGTACAATGAGCCAACAAGTCTTACTGAATTTCTTAAGATTCCAATTTTTCCATCTCCTGCAAACTACTTCAGAATGGAGGAAGGTAACCGAGCAATGTGATTAAACGTAATCCTCCTCTGCAGTGAAACTCATTTACTCTTCTAAATTTTACCTCTATTTTGAATTATTTCAAACTACTCTTAAGTCATCAAGCAGATTGTCTTTCAAAAACATAAAAGGTGCATTTCTTTTCTTGTAAGTATTTCTCTTTGGAAAGGGCTCTCTGATATGGTAACACAGCAGTTTACCTTTTCTCTGGACCTGATGTTTTGTCCTCTCCAGGTATTCGCACTGGAAGGTACTGGGGTGAGAGAATGCTCACGTGGGGCGTGAGCAGATTCTATGGCATATGCCAGGGTGAGACAGCACACAAATCCATTCCTATCACTTGAAAAGCTCTGATTGATTTGAATGCATGTGAGGATAATATAATGCTATAATCTTAATAATACTCTCAACCTTCCCTATACCAAGCAGAAAACATTCAGAGAGACTTTTAAACTTCTCTGAGCCCTAGTTTCCTTATTGGTAACATGGGGTATTTTGTAAGAACGATGTAAGATGACACATTTGACACAGAGTGGATGCCCACTATATATTAGTCCTCCTCCATTTTTAGAAAGAAAAAAGAAAAAAAGACAAATGGGGGGAAAAAGATAATGAAGAAGCTTCCCAGTCTACCCAGGCTCGGGTCCAAGAAGGGACAGGAAGGGCACTGGCTGTTCCTTGAAGTAAAGAAGGTAACAATTCTACATGCTATCTCCCCCTGTAGCTCTGGGGCTTTTGCACCTCCGTCACTCTCAGGGGGAAGGTTGGGGTACCTGTGCAACCATATTTGTTGCACCAATTTTCACTCCTATTTACTTAACAATTTAAAACACTTAATTTGTAGCTAACGCTCAAATTCACTGAGTGCTGGCTGTTTTTCTGGTGCTGTTTTAGGGTGATTACGTACAGCATTCCATCTAATCCTTACAATAACCCTGTGAGATAGATATTGTTTTTATTTTCATCACGCATATGAGGGAATGGACTCATAGGAAGGTTAATTAAAGGCACATAAAATGCGTTCATAGCCGGGATCGGTGGCTCAGCCTGTAATCCTGCGCCTTTGGGAGGCTGAGGTGAGTGGATTGCCTGAGCCCACGGGTTCAAGACCCGCCTGGGCAACTTGGCGAGACCTCATCTCTACAATAAATCAAAAATCAGCCGGGCATGGCAGCGCATGCCTGTAATTCCGGCTACTCGGAAGGCTGAGGCGGAAGGATTGCTGGAGCCCAGCAGGTCGAGGCTGCAGTGGCCAGGAGCGGCCACTGCACTCCAGTCTGGGCGACAGAGTGAGACTCCAACTCAAAAAAAAAAAAAAATGCATTCATAGGCTGAAGTTCATGTTAAAAAGAGCAAACAACTAGACCACGAAGGTGAGAAAACTTTTTCTGAATAATACACAAATCTTAGTCTATTATCAACATGTTTGAGAAGTCACTTGAGCAGTCTGTTAGGATACGTGCTCCTGAGCTGAAGTCAATGTCCAAGTGGCATTGGCCTTCAGAATGAGTGAAGGTGTAGGGAGTCACTCTGCACTGGGATGTTAACGTGGACCTCTTCTTGGTTTTCAGTTCACTCCTGGCGGCCAGGTTTGAGGATGCGACTCTGATTGGGATGTGTCTTAGGGAAGTGGCCCTTTTCTTTTTTTAGTTTTCTGACCCCTCATGTCTAAACACAAATATAGGAATGAGTATGCACATGCATGTCTTCTCAGGAGGTTTACAGACTCTAAGAAGGAGGCCTAGGCATGGTACCCATGGAATCTAAGGTCTTCAGGTCAAGACCTCCTCCTCTGGAGTGGGGCTAGGGTGGCGTGGGGTGGGGTGGGGTGAGGGCACCCTCTGCCTGTATCACTGCCCAAGGAAACCAGGCCTGCTTGGCAGCACCTATCAGCATGTTAATCCAGGATTACTTAGGCCACTTCAGGAGTCTCAGGATCCTGTCACCCTTCTGAGACCTTTAGGTCAGGAATAAAATGGAATAGGCTAGATTCCCGGGGCCTTCATAAAAACTGGAAAAAATATCCTGGTCTATATGCAAAGCCTAACAGTACTTCCCTGAAGAAATTATAGATAACCTTTTCCCTGGAGTTAATTTCCAAGGTTTAAGTTCAGACTTTGCATGTGTCTTTTCCATGAGACACACAGTTATGCTTTGTAACTCAAATTTACATGTATATTTCTTCCATTATCTCCTTTTATATCCAAATATCCAGTTAAGATATGAGGCAAAGAGACACTATGTTATTATACAGGAAAGAAAGTGATTACAGCAGAAAACAATGACAAAGTTAATTCAATTACTGCTTCTTGAAATTCTTTGTGTAGCATTCTATGTGCCACACCAAGCTTTCTTAAAAATTCTGTATTTTTGGTCTAATATCTTAGTAAATAACTCAAAACATGAACCAAGTTAAAACTGGTGATGATAAATAAGTGGGAGGAAACTCTGTCTTTAGAATTGAAGAAGAAAGGAAAAACTTCTCAAGGTCAATTTTGACATCAAGTATGAATTCATTCTGCCTTGTGAAACAATAAAGACTCATGTTCAAAATTCTTCCATGTGGCTGTTTATATAATTTTCAGTAGTGATAAAATAATTTCTGCATTTAATTTTATAGGTAATTTAATAGTAGGGCAAACATGTGGTTTGATTTAGTTGCTTCCAGATCACCCTCCTGAAGTAGAAGTTATATCAGACACTTTACTTTGAGTCCAGGTGGCATCAACCTTCAGAATATCTTTAGCCATCACAGAGGGAGCACAGTCTAAGTGAACAAGTGAAGCCCTCTGAATAATCATGAACTTGAGGATGTCTTATGAGAATGAAAGAGGACATGAGAATAATATATAGGTTTGCTATCAGTAACTACAAAGCTATTTGAATTGGGCCTATCATGGAAGAAGTTCATGAAATGTGGCTTTTAAAAAAGGATCATGCTTTGAGATAACTTGTCTTAAAATTTGTTAGAGAACTTAAATGCTCAAAGTATATGATACCTATTGTCTGCTTAGTGTTCAGAGATTACTGAGGGTAAGGAACTGAGTGAATATTTGTGATGTGACAGTTCTTGCAAACCATTAGTTCTTATTAGCGAAAAAGAAGAGAAAGCAATATTGAGAAGTAGAGAAATAACTAACATAATTACTGATTCACTGGGCTTGGGTAATGCCTTCAAATTTCTTTTCCATATATTTACCATTCTAATTGCCCTGTGAAATGAGATCTAATTCCCTCTCACCTTGCCTATTTAATAGCAGAGTCTCCCTTAACACTGGTTTTTATTTTTCAGTCTCTAAGTGAACTTGGGACTTCTGTACCATAAAAATATTCATTACCCCACTTTTGAGTTACCCATTCATTATTTCATTTTAAACTATTACATTTCTTTACAAAGTACTTTGTAATTGTTGCTTTCTCATTTATCCCATGTTTGCCCCTGAACCCCTTTTGATGTTTTTTTAAAAAAAATATACATATCTGATTCTGCTTTCAGTCACCAGAAAGCTAACATTCTCCAAACCCAAGGTCATCTTTTCCCAGTCCCCTCCCTTGTTGGTGTCTGACACTCCCTTGCAGTGTCTGACATGGCTGCCCCTCCCCCGGTCCCCTTTCTGTACTATCCTGGCTTTTCTTCTGTTTCCCAGGTTCTCTTTTCCTCCTTTGATGGTTCTTCATTCTCATACTTATCACTCAACATAAATATTTTCCAACGTCCTACTTTCCTTTGTTTCTGTCAATAAAGTCTTTTTTGAAATTTACCCCCACATTTATGGCTTAAAGTATACCCTCTTGGCCAAAGTGTTTGCTAGTCCTAATGTCAAATAGTCCTGCTGCATATAACTCAGTGTTACTGGTCTCCACTGGGAACACCCTGATAACTCACATTCAGCACTATATGGAAATGAAGCTCTACTCTGTTCCTCTAAACACTTGCAATTCATCTTCTCTTTTTGATATCTTAGTTATCTTTGATAATTTCCCTTCCTGTACCTAAAACTCAGGTCTCCGAACTGTCCACCTTCATCCACAGAATCTGTTGAACCTGGCTCCTCCCCAGTCCTCCTCCCACCAGCCCCTTCTGGTTACCAATAGTGTGAACACTTGATGATGCCTCTTGGGCTCCCGCCTTCCTCTAGGCGCTCCCTCCCACATCCATGCATTCTCCACACTCTTGCTGCTAAATTAACCTTCCCAAAGCAGAGTCTTGACTGCAGCAGCCACTATTTAAAACCCTTCCACAATGCTGCACCAGGGTGCAAACCCCTCATACTGTTCTCTAATTTCCTCCAGGGAAATTCTATTCATCTTTCAAAAGAACTTGAATGGAACCTTTTCTGATAAACTGAACTAGCTGTTACTGTTAACTGGATTAAAATGTATTCTACAAACTTTCTAAATTCTGTAATGATAATGGTGACTTGAGGATATATACTAAGTTTTGAGATTCTTGGTGGTGGGGTGTGTTTGTTTCCACTTTTGTGCCCTCATGAGACTCACTTAGTGACAGGCACGTATGATAAACTCTCTCTATAATTATCAAGCGAGTGAATCAGTGGTCTAGTAGGTCCAGGTGTCTGGGGATGAATCTTTAACCACTCTGTGGGGCAGTTGTGAATGTATCTGATCTTCTCTACAAGGCTGTCAGTCTCTGAGCATAGGGCTCCTGCTTATAAAACTATATCCTGCACAATTCCACGCCTAAGGTCCTCCACACTGAAAGCATCTAGTAAATTGATGGATGAATAATCCTGACTCCTTTCTGTTCAGAGAAACCTAAGTTCTCTCAGAAGCAGACTCGGTAATAGGCAGTGTGCTTGGTGGGAGAAAGACCAGGGTTCGTTTCTGGCTCTGTCACTCACTATGCTGAGAGCCTTTAGTTATGAACTTGCCTACTTTGGGTCTCAGTTTCCTTATTTGTACAGTAATGGGCTTAGACTAGGTAATCTTTAATCTCTTTCAGAGTTAAAAAAAAGTTCAAATTGATTCACATTCCTCAGAGAGAACAAAGGATGTAGAGGCAGAAGAAAAGCAAAAGAGAAAGCAGGAAGTATTCATCCTGCTAATGAGGTAATAAGGAGCCTGACTATGGTCCCTAGTGTGAGGTGACTGATGGAAGGACCTGACTTGACATTTCCTTAACGCAAGGAAGTCTTTAAAGAATTCTCATGCAAGGTTGGGCTCGGTGGCTCAGTCTGTAATCCCAGCACTTTGGGAGGCCGAGGCGAGTAGATTGCCTGAGCCCACAGGTTCGAGACCAGCCCAGGCCACTTGGGGAGACCTCATCTCTACAATAAATAAAAAATTAGCCGGGCGTAGTAGCACATACCTGTAGTTCCAGCTACTTGGAAGGTTGAGGCAGAAGGATCGCCTGAGCCCAGCAGGTCAAGGCTGTGGTGGCCGTGAGTGTGCCACTGCATTCCAGCCTGGGTGACAGAGTGAGACTCCAACTCAAAAGAAAAAAAAAAAAGAATCCTCAAGCGAGCTCTCGATCAATCCTACGTGATCCAACTCCAAGGGCAGTAATGCATGTGGGCTTTCTTTGTATTTTTTAAGTCAGGATGTGAGAAACCTTGACAGATATGGAGAAGCACTAATTTTATATAATGAAATTTTCCATGAGCAGAGAAAGTATATATGAAACTGCTACTAGTTGTTACAGATAAGAAAGATGTATTCCTGCATGAGATGATATGGCAAGATTAAGAATACAGCCCTGAAAACAAGCAGTCCGTCTTAACAATAACACGTGAACAATCATAAGCACATCTATGCAATGTCTAGGAGAGCAATAGGGCATGGTGCCTGTGGTGCCCATGAGGCAATGGGCAAGGAGACTTGCCAAGGAACCTAGGAAGATTACACAAAATGGCAGATTGCTAGAGTTAGGGGCAGACACAAGTCAAAGACAGAGTTCCAGCATTTCACACAGGTGACTCTATGGCTCCAGCAATGGATCTTTCTCAATAAAAAAAGTTATTTTGAGATTTGCAGACCAACAAATCATTACTAGTTCCTTGGAAAACTTTTTTACTTCTCCTGACTTCATGGAAGAAAGGGCACTGTTGCCTATTGGAAAATAAATAGGTGTCTTGCTTTATTATTTATTTAGAAAGCAAATGTCTCTAAAAGGGACAGACAATTCAGCCCAGCTAGATTATAACAACAGGCAATGTTGCCCAAATATAAACGGTCCCATGATTAAAATCAGGTGAAGCGTAAGAAGACCTGAACTGCTCTGTTTTACGAAAACACTGTGCTCTTCTCGTGGCTCTGTAGCTTTGCTTCTGTTCCTACTGCCTAGAATGCCATTCTTTCTGTCTTTTACTTGACATATGCCTAGCCCTCATGCTCCAGTTTATCATCACCCGTATTGTGGAACCCTTGCCACTGCTACAGGCTCCTTCCTCAGGGGCTCCGTAGCATTTGTGTATAGCCAAACACTTTAATTCTGCATTTTTAGTAACCCCTTTTTAGGTTTATAAAGTACTGAAGAACCTCATGAGTTCCTAGAGTGACTAAATGGGATCTTGTTCATGTCTTTATCCTTAATCTTAGCTGAGGGCTTGTTGGAGAAGTAGGGGTTTGATAACATTGTATCAGTGACTAAATGAATGAATGAGAATGAAGTAAGAATGACTACCAGAAGTTATTGTATTGTGACCATGGAAGGCACTCAATTAAATTAGGATTGTAGGGCAAGGACAAGGTTTATAAAGAGGGCCAATTCTGTAAACAGAGGTAGATTAAGACTCTAAAAAATGTGCTTTAAAAGTAAATGTGTCCCCCCAAATACTAAGTGGAAACTTCAGGAAATTAGAGCAGATAAAAAAATTAACTGGCCTTCTAATGTATAAGTGCTTGATTAAGCACTAAAATCTCTAAATAAGGGATACAGTATAAAAGGCAATAAAAATAATCCCAAAGATATTACATATCAATTAACTCAGAGGCAGAAAGGTGACTTTTTAAAAAGGGAAGATTGCCTTTAAAGACAAGAAATCCACACTTTACAGGTAAGTGGTTTATTCGGTTGATGAAATGGCAGAAAAGCAGTTTAAATGAAAAGATAAATATGTAATTCCTTATAGGACATAGAATAAAGAGAAATGCAGGGCACTTTGGAGGCAACAAGAGCACTCAGTTATACCAAAGACACTCTATTTACAGCTTAAACTGATATGGAATTTATTAGGAAATTAATAGCAAGCCATAGGATAGTAACTGTCTGTAGTTGTTATTCCATCCCATTTTGGCTGTATTTCCTCTCAAATTAGTGTGACCCCAAAATGTTTTTAGGATTGTCCAACTTGTCCTAAATTCCATAAATAAACTCTTTCAGAGGATGCTGTTTTTTGCCATGTCTCTATTACGGTTCTTCACAGATGGGCCATTTTTGTCCTTCCAAAGTCTAAGAATAACTCTTTCAGCTATCAAGACATACCAAAATCCAGTTCAGCTGCTCCTGTGGGATTCCAGTTAGTTTAGACACATCTGCTGAGATACATGCATTTGAATCCAAATGAAGCTTTTGTTTGATTATACATTTTGAACATTTATGGAGGTTTTTTTGGGGCCAAAATGTTTTTCATTTTTTGGCACACCAAACAGAGATCTTCAGTTATAAACACTGCCTTCTGAGCACCTCCAACAGAAATTCAATCTTTTCATGTGAACAGGTGCCTCAGGAAGTTTTTGGAAGGTTTTATACTGAATCAGCTTTCTGATTGGAAACTTTCTGAACATGCAGTCAAATTTGCCAAAGAGACCTTCAAACTTGCTTGAGGAGTTTTCACTCAGATAGACATACATTCACACATAGAGACAGCCCAAGTAAAAGCAAATCAGAGCCCTGTAAAACTGAAGTATCTTTCTTAAAGGTTAAATACCATATGCAACCAAACAGAACAAAAAAGAAGACATGACAGGAGACAGAATGAACAAGTAGCAAGAGTTTCTTTACTGAGTGTGTCTTAAAGCTTTACCTCAGAGTTTAAGCTACACATCCTTTCAGTAACATTTTTATCTCACCCAGTTTCAAACATTCAAACATTTGCGTTTTTAAACACTGTACCTTTGAGCATCGCTACTAATTCCTTTCACTAACAATCTTGTTCAGTTATTTCAAAGGACTTCCTTCTCTAACACAAATGGGTCAACTCAATTCAAACATAAAGGAAGAAAAAACATTACTCTCTAAGTTAGGGGTTCTTTGGCAAAGCCCACATCTTACCTGAGTCCCTGTAACTTTTACCTTTCAGTTTGAATGTAGTATAAGCTAAAAAGTTGTTACAGAGTAAAATAACTTTTTAAGCCTTAAGCCTAAAATGTTTTACAGAGTTAAATCACTCCCCCAGTGGGCATGCCTGGAATTCATGGGGAAATCTGCTTTCAAGTTGTTCTTATGGCCTGAACCAGATGCTCTAAGGTGGCCAGAAACCTTTGTCTACACCCACTTAGCAGATTTCTGGCTCATTATCAGGGACTAAAAGGTTTATTTGCAGAAATGAATCACTTCCTTCAAAATATCCCTTACCCTATTTACATGCTTGCATATTCCTTCCATTTTGTTTTCCCCCTACAGCTTTACTAAGGGAATTAATTATCTGGAAGAACAGGAACATACAGTAAGTACATCTGAGATACAGGATGAGACACAGTATGTCATCTATTAGGCCTGGCTAAGACCAGCAGCTGATGCTAAATGGGAAGGAACATGCACCAAATGTTTTTTAATCACAAAGTTAGTAATTAATTGCTCTTTAAAATACATTTTATGCTTCTTTCTGTCTGTGTACATGAAATGCACATTTATTACATGCCAAAAATTACAACATTATGGTTTAAATGTGACTGGCACGGAAGTCCGGAAATCAGAGTTAATGTTCCCACAGCAACTTTAATTCTGTCCGTGTGCACATGTAGAGCTGTAATAGTCTTCTGTTTCAGGATAATACATATAGATGGTTTTGGGTGGGAAGCTAAAGACCCATATCCTCAACTGTAGTTACAGGAAAAAAACAAAGGATGAAAGCTGTGCTCCTTTCCACATACGTGGATAAAAACAATGTCCCCACGCCTGGTGTTGTATAATCAGGCAATGAAAGAATCTGCTGTCATGCCTGCACTCAAGGGGACAGTTTCTGTTGCTGTGGGAACCTGAACTTTGCATTTCCTGACTTTGGGGTAATTAAAATGTCAGCCTTAATGTGGCATTAATGGAGTTTGCCATAAAAATCTTCTTTGTTTTGTTCTCTAAAAAATTGCTTAAAAGTGCAAAATGAGCCAAGTGTACTAAAAATTTTAATCACAGGGACTTGGACGGGTGAAGCAAATGGTTGGAAAGGGAAGGCCAAGGAAGGTGGATGGCAAGAGATAGAAAAGGAAGAGCCCACCAGTCTCCTCAACCGTGTGCAGCTCCAGCAGAGTCATTCTACCTACAGAGCTAAAGTTAAACCCACCCATGCGACAGTTTGGGAATGTGTAAGCTTAAATTAAAAATAAATAAAAGCCGGGCTCGGTGGCTCAGCCTGTAATCTCACGCTTTGGGAGGCTGAGGTGAGTGGATTGCCTGAGCCTGCGGGTTCGAGACCCGCCTGGGCAACTTGGTGAGACCTCATCTCTACAATAAAATCAAAAATTAGCCGGGCATGGTAGCACGCACCTATAGTTCCAGCTACTTGGAAGGCTGAGGCGGAAGGATCGCCGGAGCCCAGCAGGTTGAGGCCGCGGTGGCTGGGAGCGGCCACAGCACTCCAGTCTGGGTGACAGAGTGAGACTCCAACTCAAAAAATAAATAAATAAAAATAAATAAATAAATAAAAACTGTTAATGCGTAAGTGCATCTCTTGGCAAGGACACAAAAAACCAAGACAGTCTGATGAGGCTAGTTTAAAACACAGAGAGTAAGTCACTACAGATATCAGCTTCCAAAAAAAGAAAGACATCAGAATAGATGGATCTACAGCCAGAAGTCAGGGGGACCGCTGGAGAGAGGAAAGTCACTTTTCCCTTCAATGGGAGCCTTATTTGAGTGAAAACAAAATGGAAGAAATATGCAAGTAAAAGTTCTCATCCTGTCTATCACATGTATATGACTGTGATGTGCTACAGCTTGATGGCTGTCAAGAGAAGTTTTTCATATGGAGGGCTTCGTCTGCTCTTCCGACTTGGTTTAGTCCTGCTTAAGCATTTAAAGGGAGAACTTGGCTCAGCTCACACTCAGTCCGCTTAGTGGGTAACTGCACTGTCAAATACCTAGGGTTTTTGTATCTTTTGCATTTCATAAGTCATCCTAATGCCTTCCATTACCATCATCTGAATTTGTTTACCATTAGATTTTTAGAAAATGGTGACGAGGTGACAAGCAAGGAGGTAATGGGGGAATATTGCTAAGAGGAAATTGTGGGTACACTGTAAAGCAGCACACATTTTAGCAGCGATATTAGCCTCATCATCTCACAAAGGAAAGCATATCACGACTATATTCTTTCTCGTTTTGAATATTACTGGGATCTTCTGCCAAATTTGAAGTGGCTTGGCAGGTTAAACAGCCAACTGAGAACTTAGGGAGTCAGACGTGTTGTCTTTGCTCTAAAACATGGCCTGTGCCTTTCACGTGCAAAAGCACTGTGCCAGTTCATATGCAGAGCTGACTTTTCTTTTGTGGGGATGACTTATCTATCATGTTTTAGAACCCAGTTACCAATATGAGTAGTTGCATATTTTCAAGATGCCTGTTTAGAGCCAGGAATACCATCTCTGGGCTTGGAACAGAGAATTCCAATGAGAAATGCTCTCACAATGAGAGCAAATCCATAAATGCCCTTTAGTACCCAAATGAGTTACCACGAGAAAGTCATTCATCTATCTGAGTGTCAGTTTTCTCATCTGTAAGTTGGGAAGAATCATACTGACAGGAGTGGGTATTAAGGCATGACTAAGAATAATTTTACTAAACACACGACAAATAAAAAGGTGCTATAAAAATTCAGGCACTAGTGAAAGCTTGGAACACCACACACTGGTGAAATGTTTCTGAAGTTAAAGAGACTAACAAGTCAAGGGCACTATTTTTAAATGCCCCAAATCTGTTAGTTCTAAATAGGAACTGAATATTTTACCTTAAGGAAATTAGGCTTTTAAATTAATCTATGGTAAGAATGACATTTGAAAGTAAAAAAAAAAAAAAAAAAAAAAAATCCTCTTGAATGCAAGAAGAGCATCCAAAAACTTTAACAGCTTAAAATAAACCTTTTTCCTGTCTTCTCTCAAGCAATCTCCAAATGGACAGATTTCTGTGAATCTTTCCTAAAAACAATTTTCTTCTAAGTGTAGGCTCAAATCAGGACAAACTACACTCCAAATATATTTGGAGAAAAGTATAATCAATTTAAACAACAGGTTGGAACAGAGGAGACTTACACATCTTAATGGCAAAATAAAAATGACTTTCTAAACAGCTGGAGATTAGGTTTCTCCTCCCAATTTGTTCTCCTTCCAACTACATTCAGACATCCTACTGAACTCAAATCCACTAGCTTCCCATGGTCACCAAGGAGCTGTATGACAACACCATACTCCTATTGTTTTCAATATATATTTCATGCAAACACTAAGACCCTGGTCGGAAAATACAGTAAAGTACAATAAATGAAGCCCAGTGCCTTTTCTATTCAGCAAAACATTTATTGTGTGGTAACAGGAGATTTCTGGGCTGAGGCCATTCTATGTAATCCACACCCATAAGGTGTGGCGGGAAGCCAGGTAATGAAGGTCTGCATGCAAAAGTCCCAAGTCTTTCACCACAGAAACGGGCTACCTTCCTGGTAGGTAGGAACAGTGTGCACATGTCAATGGGCACTGAGCCACACTATTTTCCAATTCTTCTTGTAATTACTATGAGGCTGGAGACCGCTAGGTAAGAAGGTCCAAAGATACGGTAGTCCACAGAACACAGTCCCTGCTTCTGATCCCTAGGTTTCTCTAAGGAAGTCACAGTTTTGGTTGTATAAATCACATAGGCCACAGAGATTTGGATCCCGTTACCTCTCTTTTCATTTGCTAGTGACAGCTGGAGTGTGGTCTTAGCCCAACCATACGTGGATCGAGCTCTCTTCACTCTAACCCTGTCCCTAGGTCTTTTCCCTTTATCTAGAGACTGTTATAATGAGGCAAGTAGAGAATGGAATCTTCCAGAACCATTGACCTCTTGCCCTCTTTGCAGAATTTTACATTTATTCTGTCAGAAAAATAACAATGGTGAATTTAGAATCTCATTTCTTAATTAATGATTTTTGTCTTTGTGAACAGGATTTTATTTTTGAAATAAAACTTTCTTGGTCATATATCACTCATTTTCAAGAAGAATATGACAGTTCTTTGCCTGTTACACCATTTTGGAGATAAGTTCAGAGGAGTTGTTGAGTATCTTAAGACTAAAAAGAATTTTCTTTTAGATTTAACTCCAAATTTATTTCATTCCTTTGCACTGTCAACACACGTTTCTTTCTCTCTGAAGTATTGGGTTACATTTCAGAAAGAGAAAAAAGTCTCCTAAACGTGATTTATCAACTTGCTTAAAATAGAATTTGAAGAAGTGACTCCCAGATTAGTGGGAAGATGGCAAAAATAAACAGCAAAGAAGTGATTTCAATAGCGACGATCTCATTAAGCTGCCCATTTCCAAATTTAGCCCTTAGGCAGTTTTTTTAATTAAAAAATATTTTTAATCTGCATTCTTATTGGCTATGTGAAGTCTGGGTGGCTTCTGAATTCTTGGAAGCCATTCTCTTTTCTTCTGTAAATTTATGCTACCCTTTAACCACTTCAAAATAAATTAAAAACTGGAAAGACAGAAATTCAGCCAAGCTACATGAGACTCCAATAACTAATGCAAATCTGACTTGTGTTATGTAATTTCAAAATGGATGTTTCCTTGTGTTTAACTGGTCTTCTGAGGTCCATATTTGGTTGTTCAATTTAATAATGGTGGAAGTGCCGTTATTCAGATCAAGAATAAGTAGAAAGCAGCAATGTCACTTCTTTTTCTGAGTTAATGTTATGAAAGAGAACGTGGCTTATGTAATTAATTGGCCTTCTGAGGTCAAATGGCTGGCCACCTGGCTTTAAAATATCCTCTAGCTTAGAAAATATACAGATGCTGGCTGAATTAACATGGTGGCACGTTACTTCTGGCTACATGAGAAGACCTAATGCAAAAACGGCCTGCTCAGAAAGCAAAAAGGCCAGCACCCGGGGGGAGAAGCACTACTCCAAGTACTGCGAAGACACCAGCACCTTAGTGGTGTACTCACAATCAGATGACCCGGTGTGAGCGTGAGAGTTTGTCAGTGAATGTGTTGAGTGGATGAGGGCTGGGTCTGGAGACAAAACAGCTTCAAAGTTCAGGCAGGGAAGGCCCGGCTTGGCGCTGGATCCACCCGGCTGAGTAATCTCATTCTCCTCAGATGCCTTCTGGTTTTCAGCTGTCTTGGGTTTCTTCCTGAAAATAAACAAAGGGCCCTTTGAAGGAACTGACTGCATATTTGGGAAAAGGCATTTTTAGAATCTGTTAAAGATAACTTGATTTTTTTTTTCTGAAGGGGGATGGGAGGGAGTCCAGTATGTCCCTTGTTTTAAAACAAGCTGATTCTTGTTTTTTTTTTTCCCTCCAGTAATGGCCTAACTGGGAACACATGAAAGCATATGGGCCAAGCAAACAGCACCACATTTGGACTCTGTTGGATGCATAAAAAGACCCTGTCCCAGAACTTTAGACAGCTTGAGCTACGTATGGCTGACATTATCCAGGAAAGCATCCCCCCACCCTACCCCCCTTAGGAGTTTTAACATGGTCTGGAAAAATACTAGTGGAGGTTTACCGTTCTAGCATTTGTCAGGAAGCTTAGAGACAGGACCCGTGGAGTAATGGGAGGAGCACTGGACTGGGAGTCAGGAGACTTGAGCTATGGTACTAGCTGTGCCTCTAACTTGCTGTGTGGCCTTGGGCACCTCACTTCACCTCTCTGGGCTTCAGTTTCCTCATCTGTAAAATAAAGGGCTTGAATTAGAAGGCCTTAAAGGTTCCTTCCAGCTTTAAGATTCTACTCATGGAACACATGGAACATACAACTTTCTTGTTGTTATTAGATTTTACTGAAATCAATACATAATTTCAAATCACAATTTGAACTTGTAGGCTGTACAGATGAGGGAGTAGTGATGGAGGTTTTTGTTAGAGCAGTAAGTGAAAAGTAAAAAGAAGAGCATAGAGTCTTAGCTGAAGAGGGAAGATGTCACATGGAGATTCTTTCCTCCAACTTCTTACTTATCCTACACCTTAGATTCCTTTTGATTTCTGATTAGTGCAAGATTCTGGAGTTTAGGAGTGTGACTGTGTATTTGGAACGTGAGGAAGACATGGGTGAAGGAAATTAAAAAGTAATTGTTACTATTACTTGGGGTCAGGAATAGAAAGTAAAGCAGAACAGTTGTCAGTCAGCTCACATCTCCTCTCCCCAGGACAATGCAACTGATACTAAATTAATAAATACTTAGCTTATACTACATGTTAGACCCCAGTCAAACTGGATTATTAGTCCTTGAACACTTCCCCAATTTCCTTGGTTTTGTGCCTTTTTCTATCATTATGCGGATCGTGACCAGAAAAAGGGTTTTTTTTTGGTAGTTGATGTGTGGTACAGAATTTGTTGTAAGTAGATTTCTTTCCATGCTTCCCTTGTTTCTGTGAGCATAGTGATGGACTTGTTATACAGAATATTTTGTATTGAAATTTGTTGTACTGGGTAGTTAAATCTGCCCTCGCAGAATATGGTGTTATGATTAGTATGCTGTGTTTTTGGTCCAACAGGTTGTGAAATCAAATCTGTTTCCTCAGAGGGCAGGAGGCAGAAATAGCATGGTAAAGATTAGAATAGAGGGGAAGTTTTCAGACATCTTTTTCAGTATGGAGGCAGCAATATGAGAGAAGCAACAAACTGTGATACCTTACCAATTGTCTGTTGAATGGTGACTATGGGATTAATGCCCCAGTTTTACATGTCTATACAGATCCCCAAGGAGCTGGTATTCTGGTTTTCAGTTTAAGGAAGTATCCAAGATCAAAGTCTCCAAAGCCCAATACCTCTATTCCGTGAAAACCAACAACTCCTCTATGGTCCCTGTTTCTGTCACCAGGTTGGAAAACTCAGGGTCATTATACTTTCCTCTGCCTTAAAGCCAATTCAACAAGTTCTGATAATTAATTCTGCTTCCTCCACATTTTTTCGCATTTGTGATTCTTTTCCACTTTCACTGCAGCCACCTTACTCAGTTTTATTTAGACTGTTGTCTACGAACCAGCTCTCCGTCCTCCCTGACTCCTCTAGTCCTGCTTCTTTGCATTCCCTAAACCTGAGATGGCCATGTTAGCCCGACACTTAAGGTCAGTTCCAGATCTCTCCTAGTTTTTCTCATGTGTACTAAATATTGGCCAGATTGTACTCTCAAATTTCTTGAATATTCCCAGAATATCCTGAGAATGTACATTCTTGACTTTACATCTCTTCTCAAGTTATTTCTCTTGCTTTGAATATCCTTCTTTGCCTGTTGAAATCACATTTACCCTTCGTACTTATTAAATGGTGTCTTCAGCTTGATTCCTCTCTACCACGTAGGACTTCTCTCACCACCTTCTGCACAACCTGCCCTTTAATTCCTCCTGAGATCTTTGTCTGAAATCCCTAAATTATTTTTTACTAATCTTATCTTACTGACTCATTTTATTCCAATAATGGTTATTTATGTGCGTATCCCTCCTATGAGACTATAAGCTCACTGAGGGTAAGGAAATGTCTTAGTTATTTTTGTATTCCCTGTGTTCATCCATTCTTTCCTTCTTCCTTTTCTCCCATTACTCATTTATTTACATATTCATTTTACGAATATTGATTATGTTCCTATGATGTTTCCAGCATGGGCTAAAGAATAAGACAGGTCTGGTTCTGCCCTCTTAGTGTTTACTGTCTAGTTTATACTATTAAGCAGAGTAGCTTATAAGTCATTCAATAACTATTGGTGGATGGAATGAAAAGGGGCTCAAATTAAAGTGTATTTTTAAGAAGAGTCATAGTCTGAATCTCAGTTAAGTTTCCACTCTTCATGCAGCAAGGCAGTAAAGCTACTTGATTGGCTGCTTCCCCTTTGAATCCATGAAGGGTGTTTAAATAGAGTAGGACCATTTTGCTCAGTAAAGCTAGGCTGACCCTCGTGATTTATTTAAATACAGGGACAAAACAACACCAATGATATGCATCACCTGTCAGAAAAAAAATGTTTATTTCTGATGCTTATAAACAAGGCCTAGGCTAGTTTCAGGTGTGTGCTTCAGAAAATTAAGGGAGCTGTCTTTCAAATATAGCTACATGAGCAAACCACCAACATGACTTATTTTTAACAATGCAAAAATTGTATTTATCTTCCTATCAGTGCCCTTGCTTCCTTCCCTAGATTTGGCCTGCTTCCTACCTGTCATCTGATGCCACCTGTTTGCTGTCTCAAGGATCACTTTGGGAGAACTTTCATAGCACAGAGACATTGGAGCCACCTCTACAAACAGGAAACATTACAAATTCAACCTTTTTGACTCTTCATCTCGTTTGCCTAATATCACGTTACTTACCCTTATACCACAGGGCTGTTTCTCAACTGCACAGGTGACAGAGAACTATTTGCTGCCTTCAGAAGCAATTTGTTTCCTTTCTCACCCTCCCTCATAGTTATTTTGTACTCCTTTTTCTGGAGCTGAGAAGCACTAAAACAGCACCAGTCTATATCTAGACATGCACAGGTGCTGTTATTTGACCCCATTTTTGTAGTTCATGGCGTATTAAGAAGGAAAAAGGAAGCCTTGTCATAATTAATTAAAAATATATTCTTTGCTTGTATAAAAAGAATTAAATAAACATTGCACATTTGAGGGCAAGTCTTCCCAAGCATTGGTGGCAATGCATTATTCCCTGGAGCCTTTAGAGGGCAGCAGCACACTGGCTGACTCCAGGCAGATTTCAGAGAGGCAAACTCCCGACCAGAACCTTCCTCCTGGTCACCATGCCAAAGGTTGATTTGCCAAGCTCTGGCCTCTCAGTTGCTTTCTTTCTTTTCAGTTCTCATTCTCAATATCTCTCTCTCTCTCTCTCTTCTCTCTCTCTCTCTCTCTCTCTCTCTCTCTCTCTCTCTCTCTCTCTCTCTCTCTCCCCCCCCCCCCTTAAAATTATACACTCTGATGAAGTCGCCCCTCAACCGGAAAATGAAAGCTCCAGTGAAAAAGTTAGACAAGCCAACAACAACAAAGAAAGAAACCAGGGAAAAGGGGAAAGGGGGCTGGTGAGGGGGAAGGACTTAAGAACAAGAAAAGGGCAGATGTTTCGTAAATATATGCAAAGCAAAACTGGGTGTACTCTGAGCACTTCCACAGAGAAACAGACCAATCATTGTGCACTTCCTCCCGCCACATTGGCGGAGTTCTGCATTCAAAAAAGAAAGAAAAAGTGTGGCCGCAGGCACCCGCCTTTCAACGGTCAGTTCTGACATTCTGACTGAACATCTCCCAATTGTCTGAGGAGAACAAAAACATTTTCATCTCCCCACTGCAAACATTTCTGTTATGAGAAAAAGGCTGCTTCAAGAACTGGGAGGTCTTTTTAAGGTGACTGGCAGCCGAGTTAGCCAGCAGAACCTTCTGGGTTTTTTAACTCTCATTGTGCTGACCCTGGCAACAAGTTTTGGGCTGGAACATAGCAGTGAGTCAGACTATGGAGGATGTTGGCTCTTTCCTAACTAGACCATATTGTATGTGGAAAGAAATATGCATTAAAACATATTGATGATATGGTAGGTATTAAGCATGTTAAATGCATGGAAATTAACCAGATCGGCAGCATTTGATGTATACATTTCATACTCGTTTGCACATATTGCACACATACAGTGATGGCAATGCTTTCTGCAACATATGGAAAAATAAATATTTTATCTGTGTGAGCTCTTAGCAGTCTCCAGGGTCTGTTGAGAGGAGAGTGCTCTCTTCTATCTCCCTCTCCCAGTTTTTTCTCTTCACTGGGTTCCCACCCTCTCCTGCACATTAACATGCCTTCCACTTATCAGCTGGGTCAGATAGGAAAGAATAAGCCAGATTTTCCTTTTGATTGTCATTGGCTGCTGATCATATAGATCAGTGATGCCTTCCCCAATCTTTTTGGGGTGCTAACCATTTCCCTACTCTTCTGTCCAATAATTTAATCAAAAAGGCTTAGTATCTGGTCAGGGGAGAAAAGGTAGGTGGTAACAGACCACCCCAGCAAGGGCTGGTAGCAGAACTGAGCTCTACTACCTAGTAGCTGTATGCCCTGGGCAGATGACTCTGTATCTCTGAACCTCCTTTTCCTCATATGTAAAAGGAGAATAATAATACCTATCTCTTAGGGTTGTTGTGAGGAATAAATGTAATAAGCCATGCAAAGTGGTGAGCATAGTGCTGGCACATGATAAGGACTCAGCAGTGGAAGCTCCTTTCATAGAGAGCATTTGTTTTGTGGCTTTCCTCATGTAAACTTTAAGAAGACATTTCCCTCATCTTAGCAACCTTTTAAAATATCTAGATTTGGGGCAGGGGCAAATGGATTGTTATTGCAGCAAAGGCAGAAAGAATCTTAGGATAAGTAATCTCTTCTTCAACACTTAAAAAAAATTGAAAATACTTCAGTGTATTTGTGTATTGTACCATTTAAAATTATGTCATAAAACATGAATTTATTTTTTTACATTTTTACATTAATTACTTTTTAGCAGAAGGCCATAAGAATAACTTTGCTTTAATCCATTATAGTGATTTGATAATACAAGATATATATATACAATAAATATATATATATTTATTGAGTCACAGTCTCACTTTGTAGCCCAGGCTGGAGTGTATTGGCATGCTCACAGTTACCCAGTCTCGACCTGCTGGGCTCCGGTGATCCTTCTGCTTCAGCCTTCCAAGTGGCCAGAACTATAGGCATGTGCTACCATGCATGGCTAATTTTTGATTTATTGTAGAGACAAGGTCTCGCCAAATTGCCTGGGCTGGTCTCAAATCTGCAGGCTCAGACAGTCCACTCACCTTGGCCTCCCAAAGTGCTGCGATTACAGGGTGAGTGTATGAGATATTTTAAGTCACAAAACAGGTTACCATGAAACTCTGAAATTATCTCCTTTTGTCATATATCAAATTTTTATATAGTCAGTTACTATATTACAAGTATGAGAGTTAATAATATTAAGCACTGATTACTAATATTTAAATTGAGTTTTATATCTTGTTTTAAAAAACCCTGTAAAATGCTTCACGTATTATTTTGAATACAATTTTTCATAATGAGAAAATAATGATATGCAAAATTTGAATGACAGAGCATTCTCTTATTATTAAGAAAAACCCTTCTTGTTCTTCAACACTTTGATCTCACTGTATACCCTCTCGACACTTTCTTTCTGCTCACATGCCAGTCTCTGCCATGGCTATGCCAAGAGTTCCTTGAAGTTGAGGCTCAAGCAAGCTGCAGTCAGCCTGCAGAAGACCACTAAGACTGAGCACTATGGTCTATTCACTGAAACTGAAACTGACCTACGACACTCTGACTTGCTATGCTTTGATCCAATGTTCTCCCATCGACTTAAGATGTTTTTGTGATTAAAGTATTTTATTTTATCAATTTTTTTAAACCTTATTGGCAGGGCTAATTTATAATGTTCTTCAGTGTTTTTCTCCCTCACTTTATCAGTCAGGATCTTGGCAAGAATAGATGGTACATGCAAAGGCTTTACCTGAAGAGAGTTTAACAAAATGACTGCATATGGAGGTATGGGAGGGCAAGGGACCCTTAAGGGATGGTGAAGCCCCAAGGACTAGCAACAGTGAACAACTGTTAATCTTAGAAGGAGCAAGAAATGGGATGAAGCTGTCTAACCCCAGTCAGAACTGCAGTTGGGAAGGAGGACTGAACTGATAAATGCCTTGACCTCTCTCCTCCACTTTCACATCTCTTGCTGATGTCTCCTTTGGGCCAAATTTGAAGGGACGGCAGAGGACAAGAGAGACTGGGTAATGTAGTCCAGGGAGGTCAGTCTCCTGGGTCACATGTCAGTGCAAAGAATGGCTCTGAGAACTTTTGGGGGGTGAAGTGAGTTGGTGAGACGAATCATCATCCTTTTCTTTCCCTTTTCCTTTTTATGCTCAGTTATACTTTCTGGAAGGATCAGGCAAAATAAAATCAGTTCTGTCTTAGCTTCCATGTACCTATTTTTGTCTATTTGCCATTCACAGAGCAAGAAAACTGAATGAAAATTCATGAGAGCAGGGAGTTTTGTTTGTTTTGCTTGCTGCCATATCCTTAGTGCCTAGAACATTGCCTGGCACATAGTAAATGCTCAACAAATTTTAGCTGAATGAGTAAATATACTCACCTCTGCTGTGCCAGACGCTAAATATACACCATCTCATTTAATTATCACAACAATCTGGGGAAGTAGGCAGGGCCACTGAGCTTGGTTGGGCAGGTGGTATGGGGGTGGGTAGGTGTTAAAACGTAACACTTGCCTCCCACTTCCCACTCACCTTCAAGCCTTGAGACCAGGCCCTGAGTACTGTCAACACACCAGAAGGGATACAGAAGAGATGTTTTACCCACCTTATTGATTTTTGCACCTAGTAAGTCTCTGTAATTTTTATTATTATTTCTCTTTTATATGTGAAAAGGCTATTTCTCAATAGCAGGTATTCCTTGCGCTTGAACTTAAGGATGAGTGAAGGCATTACATAAGTAAGTACCTTGCATGCGTGTGGACTGAAGAAACTCTGTTTTTGATCTTCTATCACGGTTTAGTCCCTAATCCCTCAATTCTATGAGTACTACAAAACACACTGATGGTTCCTTTCCCCATCCCTATCAATTATGATTCAGGTGACTGAAAGCGTTAGATGGAAAAAGCAACACAAAAGAAAACAAAACTCTGTTTTCATTCCTTTAGGTTTGAATGGCAGAACAGCAAAAGATATAGAAAATATGAATGTGAAAATCCTACCTGAAGCCTAAGAGGGATGTAAATCCCCAGATTTAGCATTTTCCAGTAACATAGAAGTCTGCAAAACACCATCCCATTACCTGTCTCATAACATATGGGAAAGCTTGTGAATGCAACTAGAATGAGCTTTTGTCTTAAAACGTGTAAGTTATTTTGTATGCATAGCCTCTACATAATTCAAATTTCTGACTTTTCTAGTGACAAAAGCATATATTCATCTGTTATTTTTTAGCAGTAATTACTAAATACTTTATATCAATCTTTTATCAGTATTTTCCCATAGGTATCATGTCTCCTACCCCAAATTATTTCTGTACCTTTCCTTGCCAGGGCTGTAGTTCTACACAAATGCTTCATATTGAGGGAACTAAACCAGCTATACAGATCCATCCATCCAGAGAGCAGATACAACGGCTTGGAGATATGGCAGAAGGAGCCCAAAGCCCCCAGGGGAGGGTCTTGGCTCAGCTAAGACAACAGGTAAACTCAGGCAAGGAAAGCTGGCTCACAGATTTGACACGGGTGGCATGAAATGACAAGTTACCCTGAGACTCAACAAAGTGGCACGGAAGGATGATGAGGAGCAAACAGGTCAGGAGGAACTGCCACCACTTCAGGTAGAGGTGCAGATGACCAAGCAGAACAGCACCAGTCCCTGCAAGGTGCGCTCAGACCTAGCTCGGCGCAGCCATCTGATGAGGAAGGTTGACGCTGCCCAGGGCATGCACTACAGACTGGAGGCTGAGGATCACTGTGGGCACCTCAGGGCTGAATCTGGTTACCTTGCTGCATCCAAGAAACGAAGCCATCTAAAATTTCACCTGCTTTTACAATTGTGTGTGTGTGTGTTTAATTAAACAGAGTGAACTAAGAAGCCTTTCATTGGAGACATAATGTACTCACAGTAGTTTCAAAATAAATGGTGTCACTCTTCAGGTAAGTCACTCCAGGGCTTGGGCCTAGTGCAGATGTTCATTGGGGCAGGGAACAGGGAGCGGCTGCATCTAGATCAAACAACAAACAAACAAAAATAAAGGCTGTTAGATGAATAGGTGATGGTGATCATTTATTTTGATGGACAGAACTTTGGGACTTGGTTGGGAGGCTGGTACTACACCTTCGCACCAAAGAACGGCAAGTCAGGAAAGGGAGAATGGAGAAGGTGTTGTCCAGCAGGGTTCCCAACCCCTGGGCCATGGACTGGTACCAGTCTGTGGCCTGTTAGGAACCAGGCCACACAGGAGGAGGTGAACTGTGGGTGAGCAAGCAAAGCTTCATCTGTACTTATAGCCACTTCCCATCGCTCACATTATCTCCTGAGCTCTGCCTGCTGTCAGATCAGTGGCAGCATTAGATTCTCATAGGAGTGTGAATCCTATTGTGAACTGTGCATGTGAGGGATCTACGATGCACACTCTTTATGAGAATCTAATACCTGATTATCTGAGGTGGAACTGTGGCAGTGATGCTAGCACTGGGGAGCAGATGCAAATACAGATTAACATGAACAGTGAGGTTTGACTGCACACCCCCTCACCAGCCCTGTCTGGAAAAACTTTCTTCCGTAAAACTGATCCCTGATACCCAAAAGGTTGGGGACTGCTGCTGTCTAAGGTCCATTTTCAGTACTTCCATCTGACCACCTGAGGCATCAACAGCACCCTATCAGTGCAGACAGAGTCAATTTCTGTGGTTCTGACTTTGAAGTTGAGTTGGGAGTGAGGCTGGAGGAAATAGGAACAGTGTCCTTCAACCTTGCCACAGCTGATTCTTCTCCTGGTACCTTTTTTTTCCATCGACAAATGAAAAGTATACATATTTTTGGTGTACAACATAATGTTTTGATATATGCATACATTGTGAAATGGCTAAATCAAGCTCATTAAAATATGCATTACCTTGCGTATTTATCATTTTATTCGTGGTGAGAACACTTGAAATCTATTCTCAGCAATTTCAAGTATACACTATATTCTTATTAACTACAGGCTCCAGGATGGACAGTAGATCTCTGGACTTATTACTCCTGTCAAACTGAAATTTGTATCCTTTGACCAACATCTTCCCAACCTCTGGTAATCACCATTTTATTCTCTGCTTCTATGAGTTCAACTCTCTTAGATTCCACATATAATTGAGATCATGTGGTATTTGTCTCTCTGTGCCTGGCTTATGTCTCTGAACAGAATGTCCTCCAGGTTCATCCATATTGTTGCAAAGGACAAAATTTCCTTCTTCTTAAAGGCTGACTGGTATTCCATTGTGTATTTTACCACGTTCCTGGTATTCTTGATTCCACTTCATCTCTTCCTCCTTATTGCTCAGTTTCTGCCTGTTCTACGGCTGCCCACTGATCTGTGCGTGTTCTGTTCTGAGCTCTTACTTGCTCTCTGCCCTTCGACTGCAAAGTCTCCATTTTCTTTCATACTTTTGAACTCTGAGGCATTAGTTCATCCTGAGATTCTAAAGAATTGACTACTGTCTGTCTCAGAGTCTCAGACTCAATGGTCTTCTTCTAGGCTTCATGTCTTTGGCTACGTTGGGCTCCAATGCTCAATTTATCCTGAACTACTCCTCCCTCTGTGTTGGGACACTGAATTATGCTGATTTTCCTCCTACCTTTCAGTCTGCTATTATGTCTTCTTCACTGGTATGCTTTCTTTTTCCTGTTCTCTAAATGTAGACATTCCTCTAGTCTCCTCAGGCATAGTCTACACCTGCCCTCCAGGACCTCAGCCATCCTCTCTCCACAGAGGGCATCTATATTGCTCTAGTTCTTGCTTTTTCTACAGAGCTCCAGACCCACATTCTAACTAACAGCTAGTTAGTTATTGGTTCAGCCATTCTTCTGTTCGTTTATTCAGTGTTTATACAGCAGGTCCTGGGCACCTGAATGAATAAGACAGGGTCTCTCACTTTGAGAAGCTCACAACTCCATCATATACTACACAGGCTCCTCGAATTCAGAAAGTTTGAAACAGAATTAACTGCCTTTCCCTCAAAACCTATTCCTTCTTCAGACTTCCCATTTTCTGCCACTGGTATTATCTTCACCCAGTTACTTGGGCCTGTAATTGAGGAGTCATCTCCAATTCTTCCCTTTTTTTCTTCTCATAACCAGTCGTCTGCCAAATCCTGTGATTTTCACTCTGGCTGTGTTTCCTAAATCAATAACTGTTTTCTATGCCAACAACCATTTCTCCTTTGCTACCTACTGTGAGGACTTCTGTGAAAGTCTTTTAACTGGCTTCACTTTTGCTCCAGTTTTCTTACCTCTAGCCCATCTTTCACACCAACAACATTACAGTAACTTTTCTAAAGTGCCTTTCTAAACACACGATTCCTTTGCTCAAAATCCTCTGCTTATTGGGTTAAATTCAGACTTTTCAGGTTGGCACTCAGGCTGTTGCAATATGGCTCAATCTAATCTTCCACTCTTATCTCTATGCTCTATTTTACACACCAGAAAAGTCCTACTCTTTTCCACCATGCTTATGGTTTTCCTTCCTTTGTTCAATGTCTACATAGAACTTCTTTACGAGCCATCCAAATGCCACCTCACTTATTTTCCAAAGGCAAGTGCCTTTCTTGACTCTTTAAGCACATTGTTGCATGACTCCCTTTGCACCTTCTACTGACTCTAATTATTATTTGTGTAATTTCTCTTCCCTTTTATAAGCTCTTTAAAGCAGAGACAATTTTTACTCTGTGTACCCTATAGTGGGCAATGCCTTGAAGGTAAGTTTATGCTAAACTTATATCTGCACCACTGAATTTAAAAGGAATAAAGAATTTTGCATAGAGTCAAAGAAACTGGGACTGAATTAGAAAACCCTTAAAGCTCATCTACTCCAACTCCCTCATGCTTCAGATGAAGAGACTAAGGGAACTGACTTGCTCAAGGTCACATCCTTATTAATGGCTGAGCAAGGATAATAGGTTTGAGACATCATGGATTTCTAAATATCTATCAGTGTTTACTTGACACCAATGGGCCCAGAACACCATCAATAGTGACCACAACAGAGAGAGTGAGGTTGGAGTGCATGGCCTGCAAAAATACATTGTTCCCCAAAATAACAAACTTGTTTCACTTATTCCCTTCAACAAACCAAACTAATAAATATCTTTTGATAGTTAAATAATGTCTAAAAATGAGGGTAGATTTAAAAAAACAAGGAAGTAGACATTTCTAACATTACCAGCAGAAACAATTATGAGAATATTGTAAAAACCACCAGGGTGATAAACTCAGGGTGATAATCAAAATGAAGACATTTCTCATGCTTTGGAAAAGCTGTGGGTTCAGATGGAATTCTTGGTGAGAACATGCTACAGTTATTCTATGGTTAAATTCATGACCTTATAGAAACATAGACTACTGGCAATCTGCTATTATCCACATTAACACTTATTTTTCCACCTAGCTTTGCCCAGTATTCATCTCTACGTTTGGTTAAATTTTAATTTATTTTTCTTTCCTTTTATTACTAATTTACTTGTAGAAATGCATAGATGACTGCTCCCAAGTCTATTCTAATTTTCCTGCCTTGTTCTTCTCTTGTGGTAGAAGAAACATTAATTGTTTAATCTCCTTTCTATTCTTATCCTCAAACAGAATCATTTTCTTTCACCTAAAGATGAAAAGCTCCCCAAAACATGCTGTGGGGATAATAGTGTTTACCTAGGTGAGGAAAACAGACTTTTCCAGGGGATCTCAATGGTTTTTACTTGGCCACAAAAGCTCAGCTTTTAAATGTTAGCTACAGTACTACAAGACTTCATCTGCCTCTCCTAGGTGACCACTTGACTCATTTCTACTCACCAGAGAGAAAACTTGGTAGTATTAATGAAACTCTTTTTGGCCAGTGTGGTGGAGCCAAGCTATGTGATGAGACATCCATTAGATAGCAACGTCCCAGCAGCCACATACACAGCAAATTGGGCTCAAGAGCTCTTTATTGTTTTTTCCAATCCATTATATGGCTGGAAAGATTGTCAACACATTGGGAAACAGAACTTCTTTCTCTTTTTTATACCCCTAGCAGGTACATTGAAATGATAAAGGAAATCACTGATCTATAATACATTGCAGTGAAAAATTATCTAACATGTAAATCTTTCATGTAACTAGATAATTTTAAATATACCTAACATTTGATTTAAATTGCGCATTTTATAACTAAACAGAGCCACAATAATTCCATCCCTTAATCAAACCCTTTTTTCTCAGCCACACATCTTGCTGCTATGATCTTACTTTCATTTTTTGGCAAATTGTCTCCTATCCCCATCTTCTTAACTTCCCTTTTGCCTTAGTACACACCTGAGGGTCTATTAATCAGAACAATTGCAGGGTGTGTCATGTTTTACTGCTCAAAGGGTGGTAACATTCTAAAAAAGACTCAGTGAAAATTACTTCATGATGTTTCAAGTTTATTCTTCTTTAATGACTTTCATAACCAGTGTACTCAGTTTTTAAGTCAAGAAATAATTTTGAGGGGCTATGTGTGCTACAAATTCTCCCCAGAATCTGGAAATCTATTCCCTCTGCCTCTTACATCATCACTGTAATAAAGGATCTGCTCTTGGAACCCAGCTGGCAAGTTTCTTGATGGTGTCAGAGGTGAACAGACAGTGGGTCACTTCTTGGCCTGTTTCATTGTTGATGTCTCTGAAGATCGTCTCAAAGCCTTTAGAGAGCAGAGTTGTTATGTAACACACTGCCACATATCACTGTAAGGAACTTTTTGCAGAGGTCCTATTTCAGTATGGCCTGTCCCATTCCTAAGAAATCACCCCAAATCATTCTAAAATTACAGAAGGGCACTTTGTGATTAATGTTTACAAAAAAGATAATAGTAACAATAATAGCTACAATTTATTGGATATCAAATGTTATCAGGACCTCTGCTAGGCATTTTTATATATAAATACATTCTCATTTAAACCTCATACCAATGCCAAGCTTTGTAGGTAGGTTTTTAGCATACCTATTTTACAGATAAGTAAAAGTGAGCCTCAGTGAGCTCATGCAACTGATCCAAATTTAGAAAGCTAGTGGATAGTGAGGCTGGAATTCAAACTCACATCTCTCTGACTCAAAACTATGCTCTTTTTTTTTTTTTTTTTTTTTTTTTTTACCATACAGCAACTGTTCCAACATGGTGTGGGCACATTTCTTGTTCCCACTGTGATCTCAGCACAAGGAAGATGCTTATACTATTTCTGTGATAGTTCAGAGCCCCTGGAGAGATTTGGGAGTACAGACCTCAGGTGAGGGAACTATTTCAGAAATTATCAATAAATATAGTCTCTTCCACCTCCTTTATAATTGAAGATAAGAACTTCTGACACTGGTCTTCTCAAACTCTAATGAGAAAATAAATCACCCAGGATTCTGATTCAGCATGTCTGGGGTGGAGTTGGAGTCTGCATTTCAAAAAACTCCAGGGTGATGCTGAAGCTACCCGTCTGGGTACCACAGGTCATGTGCCTGACACTTCTTTCTACCAAGGATTGTTTTTGAAGGAACAGTTCAAGCTGAATGACCACAGCAAGATTGGCTTCTGATACTGGGCCAGTTTGTCAGGTCATCAGGCATTACACAGAATTAAGGGAGTTTCTAGCATAGGGCACATTGTAAAAAAAAAAAAAAATTTCTAGATCCCGCAGGGCTTCCCCATCCTTTGGAAATTCAAAGTGATAATGTTTCTAACATGTACAATTTCTATTTTTTACATTATTGTTATTTTTAACAATAATTATCTGGTAATAATTCAAATAACACCTTTCCTCTGAGAAATTCAATGAGCTTTACTAACCTTAATTGTCTAACAGCAATTCCCAGGTGTAGGCAAAACTGTCTCAAAGATCATAGTACACTTAAGATTGTTCCACTTCCCTCGTTTCTTTGCCCCAAATGTAGTCGTGAGTTAGTGGTGAGGGGTTGCTAATTGGCAAAGACCCACTATCTCATAATTCGGGCACAGGAAATTTCATAAGCAAGAGTAAATCTAAGAAATAATTAGCACAGAGGTGATTGTGGGGAATAGAATGTTAGAGGAAAACAGGAGGAGGAGTTAAGCAGAGTGAGACCAAGAAAAGAGACAGTCAAATCACAGAACTAGCTGATGATCTTAGGTGAGTCATTTGATCTTCCATTGTAAGAGGAGGTCAGTTTCATGGTTTTTAAGGTTCCTTAAAACTCTATAGTCCTATGAGAAGAAAGATGTAGGAGCTAAGTAGCTCATCAACCTATTAAACCATTAAACCTGTTAAATAAATCTATTTGACTTTTTACTTAATTCATTACCCGAAACACATTTGCAAGTCTACCTCCCTAATCCTACCTCTCTGGAAACTGGTGAGAAAACCATTTAATGAATAAGGCACCAAAGGCATCATGGCCAAACTCATCAGGACCCCATCTTCAGCTTTCTGAAACTATAAGAACTGTTTTACTTTTAAGCTTTAGTTCCTTAATTAACCACTAGTTAATACCCATGTCTAGAAGAGATACCTCTGATGACTTGAGGACCCCTGGGATGGCCCTGCCGACAGAAGGTGAAATCAAAACCCCACTGTTTGTCACATTAAATCTATGTTAATTTTCTCCAAAGAGACCTCTTGATTCCTCTCTGACAATTCACAAACTGTGTTAGTCTAGAGCTGCACACATATCCCATGAGTCTTAGCATTGTCAGGTACAGTTGATTCTTGTTTAAAATAAGAGATCTTCGGAACCCTAAGTGCCCATACCATAAGAAATAAGATAGACAAGTGGGACCTCATCAAACTGACGAGCTTCTGCAAAGCCAAAGAAACCGTCAAGAGTGCAGGGAGACAGCCCGCAGAATGGGAAAAAATACTTGCCAACTGTATATCTGACAAAGGCCTAACATCTAGGATCTATAAGGAACTCAAACATGCCAAAAGGAAAAAAACAAAAACAGCCCCATTAAAAAGTGGGCAAAAGACATGAATAGACACTTCTCAGAAGAAGATATAGGGGCAGCCAACAGACACATGAAAAAGTGCTCAACTGCATTAATCATTAGAGAAATGCAAATCAAAACCACACTGAGATACCACCTAAACCCAGTAGAATGGCCATCATTAATAAAACAAACAACAACAGATGCTGGAGAGGATGTGGAGAAAAAGGAATGCTCCTATACTGCTGGTGGGAATGCAAACTAGTGCAACCTCTCTGGAAGACAGTGCGGTGATTTCTGAAAGAACTAGAAATTGACCTTCCATATGACCCGCAATTCTCCTATTGGGAATATACCCAGAGGAACTCAAATCATTCTACAAAAAAGATACCTGCACACGTATGTTTATTGCAGCTCTATTCACAATAGCAACAACGTGGAACCAACTATGCTGCCTATCAAAGTTGGACTGGATTTAAAACAGGTAGTACATAGATACAATGGAATATTACGCAGCCATAAAGAAGGACAAATATATGGACTTCGCAGCAACTTGGATGGATTTAGAGATGATCATACTCTATGATCTATCACAGAAACAAAAACCAGAGTACTATATGTTCTCACTCCTAAGTGGACCTTGAACAATTATCATAATACTTTAAGAAAGGGATTGGCAGTAGTGAAAAACTGCCAGGGGTGGAGGGGTGGGATTGGCAGTTGAGGAAAACTGCTAGGGGAGGGAGGGGCACACCTCATCAACAAGGGTAACTGCATAATCAACATTTGTATACCTAACCCTTAATTGTACCCCATATCTTTAATTTATTAAAAAAATAAAATAAAAGAAGAGATCTTTTGGATTAAGTTGTGTGTGTGTGTGTGTGTGTGTGTGTGTGTGTGTGTGTGTGTGTGTGTATGTATGATGATTTTGCTGGTTATAATAAACACCTGGTCTGGTGTGATGAGAACCCTTTCTCTTGCTCATTCAATACTAGAACCTTCCTGTCCAGAACAGCTACAAGTCCTCATTATTATAAGATCATTTTAAACTCTGTAATGAGAATTCTAACATGATATATGGCACAGCATGTTATTTAGTACTATTAGAGTTTTCTGTACCTTGAGCCTTGCATTAAATTTTCTGGATTGACCATTATAGTCTGTGGCTAAATGGAAAAACAGGTGCCAAGGAACATCACAGGGGCATTCTTGTGATGTTATCAGATAACACACTCTGTCACTGTCTCCAAAGTGAACATCATTTCACCTTCCCTGCTCCCGTCACTTCAATAGTAATGTTTGCTGCTGTTAAATAAATGCTTACCATGTGCAGGCATTGTATCTTTTCCTATGTAACTTTGTTTCTTACAATTAGTCTTTGAATGTGGGGACTATATTCCCATTTTATAGACGAGGAAGGTGAAACTGATGCTTAGGAAAGGTACCATTATATGTCATATGAGGGGCAACCTTCAAAAATCTGGAATTATTTTTTGGAGAGTGGGCCTCTTGTATAGGTTTCCCAGTATTTATCTATATTTTTCTCCTCGTTCACTTCTTATCTTGGAGGTTATCTTCTCTACTTCTGATCTTTATCCTTTCTTTTGGATTCATCAGGATACCTTCTCTGTAGTTGAAGGCATATTTATGCTTAACAGTACTATATTGATCATCACAACATAGTTTTTGGTTCATCTTCAACTCTTCCCTTCAAAAATCCTTCCAGAGGTTGTATCCTAAAATACATTTCAAAAGTAGTTCCTTGATCAAATAAATTTAGGAAATTTGTATACTATATATCATATTTGCAAACTCTAAATGCACATAGGATATTACAGGTGCTGAACTTCATCTTTGTCCAAACTTACTGGATTACAATCTCTCCCTACTTCCTTTTTAATGGAATACTTATTAGCCTCAGAATATGTTTAGGAAAAAGATGCTTTAATAGATTTCCCTTGGTTCTGAATTATTTAGCCTGGGCTTGTAAATTCACTGTTTCTGTATGGAATAAGCCCTCTCAGATTTCCTTTCCATCAATACTTCACTTGGTCTAAACCAGTTAACTTATAGGGTATCAGAAAGACTAAGCACATTTGTATCTCTGAGCTCCTGAACAATACCATTTTTCTCTGCTAAAATATCTTTATTACCTTTTCTGAAAATCTAGGCCTTCAGGGTCCATAAGTAACAATATATCCTTTATAAAACTTGTAAAGAATTCCTTGGCCCATAATGGCGTCTGCCACTCATTTGGTGTTTAGATACATGGTTATAGCTTAATGTCTGTTTTTTATATAGTAAGTGAGAGTAAATCTTCTTGGGCAGGAAGCTTGTTTTATATGAGAGCAACCCTCCCCCCCAAAAAAAGCAAAAACAAGAATTATGTTTTGAAGGGTGGGCTCTTTGTAGAACAGGCTTCTCCCACTAATTAAGTGTTCTGGGAATCCATCGGCATCAGTATACCAGTTAGCTTTGCTGTGAGCAGCTGCGTTTGGCTTCAGTTTTTTTTGGAGATTCTTTCAACACGTTTGCCCATTTCATGTTGGGTGATCTACGCAACCTGGCCACACTGTGCTGTGTTCAGCAATTTTTGACTGAAAACTACATGACCCCGGTGCCCCACCCTCTCTATTCACCCAATCTTGCCCTGAGTGACTTTTTTTTTGTTTTCTCTGATGAAAAAATCCCCCAAGGGAAATGTTTTGCCAATGTGAAAGAGGTAAAACAAAAAACGGTTGGAAACACTAAAAGGCATCACAATTGGCAAGTTCAAAAAACTGTTTTGAGAAGTGGAAAAAGTGTCTCAACAGGTGTAGTGCATCAGATGGACAGTACTCTGGAGGTGACTGAAATTCAAACATGTAAGAATAAATACATATTTTAAAAATAAATAAATTCCTTTTTTGGGGGGTCCCCCCTCATACATTACAGAAACTCTCGAACCTAGTGTTGCCCTTTGTGCATAGTAGGGTGTTACAACCATGTTATTGGTTACCATAAACAGAAATGGATGACATTGAGGCACCATAGTTCAAAACATGGTTTCTGTAGCAATTGGGATAGTTTAGAGTGCTAAAGGCCCAGAAACACCACCTGTCATCACTGTCACTGTCCCCACACTTGATACTGTGTGTGCCTAAGGCTTTGGATAAAGGCTAGAAGAGAAAAGGCAGTTCTGTTCTTAGGTGAAAGTAAGAATCTGCATTACTTGACATCTAAAGGGGAGAAGGTTAAAATAAGCTAGGAGCATCAAATAACCCATGAAAGGAATCGTTGGAATACATGCTTCCATACCAATGATAAAATTACCATTTATGATCATGAAGTCATGGTAACTTGATGAAAGGGAAACAGTTATTTTTCAACACTAGGAAGCCAGGGGAAGTCTTGTGTGAGGATTCAGTGTTTATTACTGTGCCTGGTACACAGAGTATGTTGCAACCATTTGCAGAATGTGCTACTGCCTTCCAGTCATATTCCGACCTCTATCTCTTTGAGTCAGTCTGGAGACACATTACATTGGTGAATTCAAGGCAGCTTGGCAACCACTAGTATAGCCCAAAACCCCAAACCATGAATTCCATCTTTCCCATAAAGCTCTTTTATTGCCACAGCACACAAGAGTACAGAGCAGGTTGTCTCAGGCTACTGTGTAATAACTAGATATTAAGGGGCTTTGAGTTTTTCAGATCAGATGTTATCTGAAGTTGGGGCTTAGTAGTCTCCCTAATAGTGAGTTTGTAGTGAACCTAGGACTAGAAATTTGGTCTCTAGATGCCTGGTCTGGGAGTTTTATTATGTGAGAGAAAAGAGTATAACTTTTTTCCTTACAACTGACTTTCATATTTTAGAGGAGCAAATGACTTTCATATTTCAGAGGAAGAGAAAATGTATTCCATTAAAGTGTTGTCTGTGGAGTACTTTACTATTTTCCTGGATAAAATACGGTATACAAACAAAAGATTTAATTAAAAACTATTTTATAAATGAGAATGTTTATTTATGTTTGCCTTAAAATAAGTAAGGACTGTATTATGAAACATGTGGAATAGCAGGATAGTGGTACAAATTTCATAAATAGAAAATCCTTTGTCTCTTCTTAGTTAAAATTCATAACAATGTATTGGAGTATTGATTATTGACAGTAATCAACAGTAAGTATTTTAAAAATTGAGATTTTTATTACAGAAGATTATTGGGTAGATGAAGCTAAATGGATTAGATATTTTTCCGTCATATCTATACTTAAGAGTTGTCTTTGTGAACAATGTACACATCTGACAGTGAAAATGAAGGGTGGCTTGCCTGTTGAGTGTATAACAGGCCACTGGGACAAGGCCACTGATTTTTCAAGAACCATGGGCAGTTTCTGTAGTAAAGTATCTCAGTTTCTTCTTTTCATAATAAAAATAGTTTACATTTATTTTCTGGGTGAAGTCTGAGTTCTCTGGATGTCACCCTTGGTTGTAGAGCAGGGAGATACTATTGGTAATGCTTTACTTTGACTTAGACACATTAAAGGTTACGCGGTTCTTTCACAGACATTCTCTAAAAATAATCCTCCCCATCATGAGTTACTTAGATGAGAAGACTGAGGTATGTGTGTGTTTGTGTGTGTGTAAGAACAGGAAGTGGGGATGCTGAAGGGCAAGGAAAGCGTGGTTTAAGTTGTCCAGCTAATGAGTAGTAGAACTTAATTTAAAATTGAGTTTTTTTTTGTTGTTGTTGTTGTTTTTTTTAGTTGGAGTCTCATTCTGTCACCCAGACTGGAGTGCAGTGGCTGCTCCCAGCCACTGCAGCCTCGACCTGCTGGGCTCTGGTGATCCTTCTGCCTCAGCCTTCCAAGTAGCTGGAACTACAGATGCACGCTACCACACCCGGCTAATTTTTTGATTTATTGTAGAGATGAGGCCTCGCCAAGTTGCCTGGGCGGGTCTCGAACCCTCGGGCTCAGGCAATCCACTCACCTCAGCCTCTCAAAGCACGGGAGTACAGGCTGAGTCACCGAAAAATTGAGGTTTTAATGATCTTCCCTCCAAAAATGTCATGGTTGTCAACAAGTTTTGTAGCACATCTGAGGCAGGGCACTAGATGAAAAATTAGATCAGTCTTGTCTTCCTGGATCTGTGTGACCATGGTCAAGTCACTAACTTTTCTTAGCCTTGTTTTTCTTTTAAAAAGTCATGGGCAAAGAATCATTGAATGGCATAATATCTTTAAGCTGTCAACGCTCTCACTTGTAAAGTGGTATTGCTAATGTGTGCTTTGCCTATCTCATAAAGTTGTGAGGTTAAAATAAGCTGATCCATGTGGAAGTGCTCTGTGTACTGTGGAGGACTGACTCAATGTAGTCCGGAAACATTAGGAAGGGATCTTGAGTGTGTGCGGGAACTGACA
The DNA here is from genome assembly GCA_027257055.1 of Cephalopachus bancanus. NCBI lineage: Eukaryota > Metazoa > Chordata > Mammalia > Primates > Tarsiidae > Cephalopachus > Cephalopachus bancanus. The sequence goes on along the minus strand of JAPVLO010000022.1, from coordinate 10,624,101 downwards.
GCTAGTCCACTCCCATTCTGGTTTCAGGAGAAGCTATAATGAAGCACGGGTACAGCTCAAATCCCACTCCATCCTCAACTCTCTCAGCATGCTGCAGAGCATCACTTGAGGAAAGTTACTTGAATGGGTGAGCCAAATGCTCAAGTTCCAGCCCTTCTGAGTAGAAGCCACAGAGAATTCTGAGCCACAGTATAGGCATCAATCACTGTTCCTTCAGGTGTGTCTGAAACGCTGGGGGACCCTAGGGAGGGAGGTTAGACGTCACTGCTCCTGAGGACCAGTTTTCTCCTGCACACAGCTCCAGCCCACATGATTTCACCTGGCAGACTCAGGAGACAGAAGAGATCCAGAATTAGCAGGAGCCTCCTCTCCTGATAACCTAAGTGCTCTGATTGAAAGGCAGAGGGTATCAAGAGAATGGCTGTGCCGAGTCGGCATTGATTTCTCCAGCCTTTGTCTGTGTCTGGTTTCTGTCTCGTTTGGAGGTGGTTACTGTTACTACAAGCAGCATGAATCATGTCTCTGTTAAAAAACAGAGCTTCAATTGTCTTACATAACCCCTGGTAACTGAACGTCTAATAATAGCAAGCCATTTCCAGGTAGGGAATCTGTCTACCTCCCAGACACACACACACACACACACACACACACACACACACACACACACACGCACGCACACACACACTACTCCCAATGTCTCACAGCAGAATGAGACAGACAGGGAGGAGGCAGAGGGAGAAAAGGGACAGTGCAATTACATTTTTTGTATTTTAAATTAATATTGAATAATCATGCATCGGAATCTGACGACCAATACTGTAGGAAACAAGAATAAATTTTAGAGTACTTGAGGCAGCAAAGAACCCCAGACACAACAGACAGACACCTTCCCTATCACTCTACCGCTGTCTAAAAGCCCCAAGCTCCAAAACCAGAGTGGGGTGAAAATTTCACTGAATTGGCTGCTAGCTTGCACTAACTAGCTTTAAATTCAAAGGACTTTTTCTCTTCTCTTTTTTGTTTCACCAGAGAGTGATATTCCAAAGGTTCTTGGCTACAGTCATTGCATAAAATTTCAGAGAGTGAAAGCAACTGAAAACACGACTGTAAAGTCCTCTCATGTAGGCTATATGGTATCAGTCACTGTTACCTAAGCCACTTTCTTTGGGGGAGATGACTCTGCATCTGAGGTCATTTATTTTTCCCAAGACATATGCTCTGGCTTGTAAAACATGATGAGGTCTTTTCATATATGATCCCCACTCAGCCACCTGTTAAGGTGATTATCAAAAAAGCAAAATAATAGGAGAGGCTGAAAAAAATGACTTTTAAAAAAGTACTAAGATAAAATTTTCTTTTACTAGTCATTTGGTTGAGGGAAAAAATAGGGTCTACATAGAAGTTTAAAAGTTTGTGAGAAAAAAATACAAATTTATAGCATATATGTTTCCTTTTCCTCACTGCCTCGCCTTGCCCATCCTAAAAATATCACTTCAAGGCCATATTTTTTGAGTGTGCCTTCTCAGGAACCAAGTAGCTCTAGATATCATGTAAATTGGACTGGGAGAGGACTTTACGGAAAATTACAGATAGTGGTTACATCCTGTCACTCATTTGGGCTAGGACCACAGAAGAAAAGCGTTCTTTTCTGTTTTGGTTGTTCAGTGACATGAAACAGTGGACTAGATTAGTTCAAACCAAGGAATGTCTTAGGTCACACCCACTCCGAGGACCAGCACCTGGCTATTCTACATGCTCTTAGCTGTTTAGGGATATAAAAAGGCATGATGAGATAGTTATCTGTCAAAATGGTTGTGTGTTCCCTCAAAATAAAATGTACTCAGCCTATTTTCTTTTGGAATGCTCTCCAAATCCATAAACAAAAGAGTATTACATTGAAGAAGGAAACAGGGGAAAGAGAAAGAATAAAAAAGGAAAGGAGGAAGGGGAATGAAAAATACTAATGTCCCATCATCCCTTCCTGCAAACCTGGCTGGATTAATCAGAAAAACCTCTGCTACTGTTCTCTGGCGGTCTCTGCCACATGCCAGATGGACATGACTTCTAAAGGAAAAGAGGTCTAGGTTTTTCTCACAATTATCCAAACATAGCAGTAGGAGTCTTGACCACTAGATCACCCTAAATCACAATAGGATCACAGTGGTGGAACACATGTGGTGGGACTAGACTCTTCTTATCTCATGGGCTTTGTGAATTACATTGTTTTTAGAATTGGTATGCTGGTGGACTAAATGTTTTGATAAAAACAGCCATGAGACACAAAAGGTTTTTCCCTCGAACTACTGTGAATATATTGTCGAATGGTACCTACTTTTAGAAGAGTAGGAGGTTTGCCTTTTCCTCTTGGCCTCAAAACCAGGCTTATTCTACGCATTTGTGAGGTAATTATACTTACCTGAATTTTCAGGGCACTATGTCAGCCAGTTACTTCACAGTGGTGTGTTTGGCACCTAAGCAAGGACTCTGTGGGCCAGACACTTAAAATGTAAAATGGATGATTATATTATTTTGCATTTGCAACAATAAGAGTATTTCTGAATTGTTGCTAACAAGTAGATCATCACAACCATATGTGGCACAACAGACCACATGACATTGTATCAGAAGCTTGTAGCTAATATTCTCAAATGATCCAGAGATTTTTTTTTAAACATAGAAATGGTGGCTGCTTTTCCCCACCCCTTTCAATAACCATTTATTGAATGTCTATTGTCAGTGATGGACTTTTTATTCACAGAAGGGAGCTGCACTATGCCAGATTCTCACCATGTTCTTTCTCTTCTCACACCGAACAAAATATCAGTAAAACACCAAGTACAGTTGTTTTTGAACCTGATAGGCAATCAGCATGCAGTAACCAGTCATATTAGTGATAGTTGGAACTGATGATATTGATAGCCGAGGGAACGACTTACTTACAAGGGCTCAGCAGTTTAAGAACATCTTAGGGACAACTCAGAGGAAGTAAATGAGTAAATCTGGTCTCACCTATTTATATGTTCCAACAAATGTCTAGAACTCTGGAATCTTGAAAAATCTAATATGATCAGGCCATTTTTACATGTATTGCAGGATTCCTATAAAGGGATGCATATATGTTGATTTAGCACACTTCTCTGTATTTGTAGAATACTCAGGATATGTCTGAGAACACATTTTATTTTTTAGAAACATTTATAGGAATCCAGCAATTAATTACTATAAAATCACCTTCACTTCAAAGAAATTTATTGAGAAGACAGTTTATAACCAAGATATTCAAAGCAACATTGGTGGGATAAGACAAAGTTAGAATTCTCTAAGATGATTACAGGAAAGCTGAAGAAATTACAGAGTGGTTTGGATGGAAGGCATCTGACTATCTGTCAGAAGATTTGGGTCCCCAGCCATGTTTGTTATCTGCTGTGTGACCTTAGGCAAGTCCTGAAACTTCTTCTGAATCTTACTTTTCTCCTATGTAAAGTGGGAGTGTGGACTTAGATAGTTTTATTTCCATTTATAACACTTGATGGTTCTAAAGTAAGAAAAGGTAAATGAGTACTTCCCCTTTCCTCTTGTTTTGATAAGTACTTGCTTTCTCCTGATCTGCATCTATGTGGTTGCAGTGGATGTTAGGTCTCTGGGTTCAATAAGTCTCATAGTAAGTATTCAAGATATTCTTCTTTGTATATGTGAAAAAATCATTGGGGAATAATTCTCTCTCTTTTTGTATATCATGTCTCTTCTTAGATCAGACTTATGCTATGATAACCATGATTATTCTGGCACTGATAAAGATTTTCTTCATCTACCCCCAAGGCCCTCACTCATGTTCACGCAAGCTTATTGTGTTGAATTATTTCTATATTTATGTCCTGGCTATTTTTTCTCTTCCAACTTGTTTATGAAATCCCTGGTAAGCATAAAGCTGCAAAAACAAAAACAAACAAATAAAACAAAACAGCTCTGTTTGAATAATTTACTTCAGTTAAAGCAGTATAAGAAAACATCCTAACGCTGAGGGAAAAAAAAAACAACCCAAAAACCAGCTTTTAAAAATACCCTGGTATCTTAGAAAAGACTAAATAAAATGCTATATCAATGATAGTTTCATATGTTGTTACTGTTTTTCATTTTCAAAGAGAATGCTACATATTGGGTTTACAGTCTGGTGTACAGACATGGCTATTTCTTCCCATGGTACTCAGGTCAACGCATACCAAAGCCAAGAAGGCCCACAGCCTGCCGAGCTAGCTTTGCAGAGACAAAGGAGCTACACAGAAAACCCAATACCTGGAGCTTATATCATATCCTGACTAGGCACTCTGGTTACCCATGACTCGCTCTTTTCCATCTGTGCCCTGTTTCTGTGCTGGTTTAATCCCCTTCACCTTGAATGCCCTCCGTTTGCCACTCTTCCTACTAATGGAAAGGAAGGCAAACAGAAAGTCCTCCATTTGTCTCCCCTGGACACAACTAGCTTAAGCCCCATTTCCAAGAAGCAACTTAGTTTGACCCAGCTTGGGACTCAGTAATAATTTTCACGGATAGCAAGTGGTAATTAGTCCCTGTGATAACTGGAGTCACTGAGACCACACATCTAGGAAGTACTCAGGGAACATCAGAGAAAAAGAATGCCCAGGGATGCATGGTCCTCATAAAAGGGGGGAAAAATGCTTGCTTTAAGAACAGGCCCAATATAGAGAGCTGTGGTATGCAAGAGCAAAGTTGTAACCTTGTACAGAGTGTTAGAATGATCTAACTTTTTTTTTTTCAGTAAGGGAGAAGAGATCCTCTGTTTCTTAAAAGAAGGAGTTAAGGCACTGGATATAGCAACAAACAGTATCGTAAGGTTTTATTGTGTTAAGTATGAAGCTAAGATGCTGAGGCTTTAGTAGGGAGAACACGGGGCACAGCTAAAATAAGCAAAGACGTGACTACGTGTATACAATCTGAATTTAACCTCGAAATCCCTTAAAGTGTCCCTTTCACTCTGATGGTTCCACAAACCCTGATAATATTTAGCTGGGCTTAAGTGAAGGGCCATGATACATCCTGATAGTAAAAGATGGAATGAAGCTCAGAAATGCTGGATACTGTTATATATGTATATAATTTTATTTACGTGTATATTTATATATCAATATATACAAACATATATATTTGTATGATGTTTGGCAACCTCACTCATGGTATTCCTGTGAAGTAGGCATGTGGAAAACATAATTAGCCCATTAAACAGATGGTAGGGCTCTGGCATATCTCACCATATTCTAAAATGGTGGAGCTGTGAGCATGGACTGAAGAAAGAGTGCGGTTTGATATATGGCTAACTGCAAATCTCTGTGAATTGCTACTTTCCTCAAGACAATCTGGGTAGGCTACATTTGGCTGAGAACTGGGGATAGTTTGGGAAGCTTTAAAAATATACAAGGGGACAACTTTTTACATTCATTCAGATATAGTATCTTCATTTTTACTTACTAGAGACATTTTTTTAAAAACAGCTTTTTATCTTAACTCATCTGTGTTCCAAGCAAACTTCCAAATTGCTGAGCAGATTAAAAAAAAACAAAAAACTACATGCCAAGTAGAAACACTGGGTAAATGTTATTTTTTAAAATTGTCTTAACAAAGTGCACTCTTGGAAAGGATAAAGTTGCAAAGATGTTTGATACCATAAACACATAGCCGTCATTGCAGCACAGTGACCAAATATGTCCAAAAGCACATGTGATGAACCTTTATTTGGCTGAATTATATGGCCATGGCATTGCCACTCCACAGTACAGCTGACTTCAGAGGTCCCGTAATTAAATATTCTAGCCTATTTCTTTGTTAGCTGAAATAGGATCTAGCAGAAGTGAAAGAGTTACTAAATTAAGACTTGAAATTACAAATGTATTTGAACTGGGTTCAAGAAGACATGAAACATCAATACATCTGGAGAATAGAACTTGCAATTGGCTGTTCTTTACCATCTGGTCTCAAGAACATTTTCTGCTTAGAAGTTGCATAAGCAATGAAAAACATACAAACAACTTCCTGTACCATGTTTTTGGTCACTTATAATGATGCATTACAAAGTAAACCAGCTTAATATGAGCAACTGTGCCTGAGTCCAGATGACAACATACATTATATAACTAAGATCAATGAAAAAGAACATTTTTATTTTAAGAGATGTGGACTTAAAACATAATGTTCAGGAATAAATATCCCTCCTTCTAAGGTGGTCATCCTGAGTAGTTTTAGTTAGATTAGATTTTAGTATCACTACAAATCCATCCCTAATTTTTGTTTAAATTGAAAAAGGACCAAAAAAAAGCTATACTGATAAAATGTTCCAAATATATTTTAATGACATACTTGCATCTTTAAGCAATAAGATACATTCTAAATTTTTTTCATAAAAAGTTTTTACAAATCCCTGTTTTCTTTTTTCTTTTGTTTTTCTTTTTGAGTTGGAGTCTCACTCGGTTGCCCAGACTGGAGTGCAGTGGCCGCTGCTGGCCACAGCAGCCTCACCTGCTGGGCTCCGGCGACCCTTCTGCCTCAGCCTTCCGAGTAGCTGGAATTACAGGCATGCACTACCATGCCCGGCTGATTTTTTGATTTATTGTAGAGATGAGGTCTCGCTGCCCAGGCGGGTCTCGAACCCGCGGGCTCAGGCAATCCACTCACCTCAGCCTTCCAAAGGCGCGGGATTACAGGCTGAGCCACTGAGCCTGGCTCCTGTTTTCTTAAACACGGTATGCTAATACCATTTAATTTTTTTCTATGATATAGCATCATCCTTGTGAATATTCATTGTTCTTGTTTTTCAGTAATACACTTTTCTTATTTCTTGTGAGAATTGGCCTCGTCCTGTATGGCTCTAACAGTCACAGGCTGAGCAGTTGCCCACCCTCCAGGGCTACTCTCATGGTCCCCATTTCTCAGAGCCATCTCCTCTCCACCCGCTATGCTAGATGTATTTTCTAATCTGCTTTGGCTTAGAAAATCAGGTAAATGAGAGCTATAGAGACAATATTGCTTGAACACAGGGCTTGGTTGGAGACTTGGCGGAAACTATTTGGACACTCGATGATCTTCATTTACTTTGATCAAGGTTTTGTTGTTTTTTTGAGTTGGAGTCTCACTCTGTCGCCCAGACTGGGGTGCAGTGGCCGCTCCCCACCACTGCAGCCTCAACCTGCTGGGCTCCGGTGATCCTTCCGCCTCAGCCTTCCAAGTAGCTGGAACTACAGGCGCGCACTACCACACCTGGCTAATTTTTTGATTTATTGTAGAGATGAGGTCTCGCCTGCCCAGGCAGGTCTCGAACCTGCGGGCTCAGGCAATCCACTCACCTCAGCCTCCCAAAGGCGTGGGATTACAGGCTGAGCCACCGAGCCCAGCTTTGGTCAGGGTTGTAATCCAGAGATGAACTGCCAGAAACTGGACCTTGAGGTATTATTGTGCAACACAGAGTGTGGCATTTATGCACTTTTATTGTAAGGGTTCTTATTTTAAATGTAGTTGCCCAGAAATCCATTCTGGATTACTTTACTTGATAGGTCTCTGATTAATTACATTTCACTCCCTTGATTTCCTTAGGCATCATGACTAACATGATGACGTTGAGAAGTAAGGACACAGCACATTTTTTAGGATAAGGTGAGAAAGTATTGGTAATTGACTTTATCATAGTGATGGAAGCAAAAGTATACAGTAAACTTAGAAAATTTTTCTAGACAGTTAACAGGACTTTGGCCTTACTGGACACTGGACAACATTAAACGTTTGTGAAGCTATTTATATAAATTTAAGTGTTCAGAGAATTAACATCTGATCATCTTTTTTCCCTTTCCCCCAAAGGGGAAATCAGCATAATTCACAATCTGTGATAGGATAGGGACTGTACTGCAATTTACCCTTTCAACTATCTCTGAAAACAGAATTTTTAAGCAAACTAATAATGTTAAGATTGTTGAGGGTGAAGGATAGTGGAAACTGTAATTAACCTATAAGAATGGAAAAAAACCTCTTTAAATACTTTAACATACACACATCTGATAAGCTACTTTTGTAGTTAGTGCTCAAGAGACTCTACTTTTTAACACTTTAAAATCGCAGTTCAAATCACATAGAGATATTCCACGATTATATTTTCAGCTAGTTCAGATTTATAATTTCAGCCAATTCCAGTTGTCTCTTCCTTAATATGTTTGAACTGGTGAAGTTTTACAAAATAAACATCTTTAACTTCCTAAGGTTACATTTTTAATGGTGTGAGATTTCTAAATTTTTTAAACATGCTTATATGATGAAAAATACCATGTAAGTGCTGGGTCTGCTTGTGATGAATTATTTTTGGACAAAGAGAGTTTGCAAGAAACTGTCAGTTTCACAGCAGCCAAGGTTACTGCAAACTGAAGCCAAAGTTCAGGCACAAACTTGTCTTCTACCAGTTTTCCACAACTTTGCTATCAACAGCATCTGAGGACATGGTTAATGAGTTCTGAAATTCATTCACAACATCGCTAATCTTTCTGGAATCTTATAACCTTGCCTGGCCTTTCTACAACCATGAGAGAAAAACCTTGATGAAATTAGAACCAGTCCTCATGCTTTCCCTTTCTTTTTTTTAGTTATTCACTTTTTTTTGTATTGGAACAATCAAAAGACTTCATGTTTTTAAATTCCATAGAAGACTAACGATTGAATAATTTTCTCACATCTCTGTTTGCACTTTCGCAGTCTGGTTGCATTGATTTGTGTCTCACAAGTAGACATTTCCTTTGTTGGTCATAAATCAATGCTATAGAACAAACCTGCCTGCACATTCCATCCTCCTCCTCAAATTTGTTGCCACTTAAAAACAAAGCACAGCTTACATTCTTTATGTTAAAAAATTAATTTCATTGGTTGTAACACACGAAAAGAAGAGAAACCTCCCGAGTTAAAAATCCCGGGGAAAAGGGGCTCCTTCCAAGCTGATCCCTGGTTCTTTGGCACTGCCCAGAGCAGAGCACTGCCTAGTGGGAGAGCAGCGCTCATCCGCTCTCCGCTCCCAGTATGCTCTGTTAACCCAATTAAGGTCCTCGCATTCATACATCACAAGGCTGCCCAAAGCAACACACTGTGATGTCACAGTCAGATATGATTTCACGGCAGGAAGAAACCAAAAAGGCAGAAAAGGTTGAATGTACTCTGCTTTTATTCAAATCTTCTAAGAGTGGGCAAAAGGGAGGATAATTTTTTTTCTTTTTTTCTGAGAGGAAAAGAGCACAAGCTTTCTCACGTGAATGTGAAAACTCAATTCTGAAGATATCCTGGTGCTTTTACCCCAAGTGGATAAGCATGAATAAAGGAGCACAAAGAAATACTATCATCAGTCAGAATGCTCTTGCCTACACTTAGCTACAGGTGGAAAGCAAGCAGGCACGATTTGATTTACCTAGATTAAAAGAGCAATTTTCTATCTTCTTTTTTTCCTTTTAAAAATAGCCAATCGATTTTGGCCTAGCAATTGCTGACTGTACCAGGTCCATTTTAATACACCACTGATTAAACGGTATGTTCATGGCTGAAGGCACTACAGCAGGAAAAGCAGAAACAGTTGAAGGAAGGGGGGTGGGGACCACAGACGAGAGCTCAAAAAAGCACTCCACGAAGGCCACAACTACTCAGTACTCCACCAGTGGACTGTCAATAGCGCATTCTAGGCTTGAACTAGCTGAAAAATAATCCTGGGAGTCTGAAGCTTGGAATTCACTTAGCTTTTCAATTTTGACCTTAAGAATTAAAGGGGAAAAAAATCAAAGTCCTTTGATATTTTGAAAAACACAAATAGGGAAAATACTGTGTTCTAAATTGCAATGACAATGCAAAAGATGTTTCTTATAAAAAAGTAAAATTTTCATAAGTTAGAGAGTGAGAGTTTTCTACCCAAAGGGGTCCTTGTTGTTTGGAGACCTTGCTTAGTGAGACTGCAAGTAAAAGAGATACAGATACTTTTACATAGGGTGACTGTATGTTGAGATTCACCAAGGCAGCTCTCAGAAAAATGAGAATATCTCTTCCGGTTCTAGAAAATAACTATCTTGATTATTACAAGAAAGTACAACCTTTATCAAAATTCATGTTGCTGGAAGCTATACTAGGGAGGAACTTTCTCAGGCAACTCTCAGAGAGACCAGCATCCCACAGATGTTTCTCCAGAAAAAGACAGGGTCCATCTGACACGTGAGACTATAGCCGAACAGTGGATTCTGGGATATGGAAATCGACTCTGAGAATTAGTGAACTTCCTTTTAAAAAGTGGTCCTACTTCTTATCCCCTTTCTGCTTCCTCGTTCCCCCCCCTTCTCTCCCATTATCATTTACTTAATTTGAATCCTGGCCTTAATGGGGACAGAACTGCATCCAGAGGTACTATTAAGATAAGAAATCTCAGGAAGAAAGATTTAATGAGGGGCTTAGGAGTTTTTGGAGGAGGAATTGAAGATTAGAGAGAAATGAGGGAAAAACTAAGAAATAAAACATCAGAATCAGTGTGGTGGCTGTAGAATAGCTTCTGAGAGACACAGATGGTCTGCATTCTCCAGAACAAAAACAAACAGGAAGTAACAGGGCCAGAGCCCCTCTTCCCTTCATTCCTCCCTCTAGTGTAAATTGGAAAAAAAAACAACAACAACAAATGTGTTCACATCAAAAAGTTTTCCTTCAAACACTAGCAAGTGACCGAAGTAAGAGAAACAATAGAGAGCTGGTTCCATTAGGTAAAATGCCAAAGGGGCATTACATGGTGGGGACAAAGAAGAAATTAAACACACGCAGTTTAACGAAAAGTCAGGCTCTATAGCCAACTAAGGATGAATGAAGCAAACAGGTGGCAGACCTGAGGTCTGGAGGACAGGAAAGCCTTAACTTTGAGTAATTAATTTTCTGGAGGAGTATAGGGTGCTGTGATAAATGTCTACTCTTTGGGTACAGAGGGTGACAACTGTCTTAGCAGAGGGAAAGAAGAAAATAACTCGGGAGTCATCTGGGGACACAGCGTTTCAGCTTGTAGGATAACAAGCTCTTAAGACATGACTTTGACTCATAAAAAATGTAGCTGGATTGGACTTACAGGGTTAAAAGCAGACTAAGAGCTGTTCTGTTCCCAAATCTGAATTCTGAAGTACTGCCTACAACAGCAAGCACGTACATACAAAACATCAAAAACACACAAGATGGGGGTGCAGGACCATCGATGAGGTGCATGATGTGCCAGTCACCTCTTTCCCCATGCCCTTGAATGGCACAGAGCTCTGGTGGAGTAATCACCAGTAAAATCAGAGACATACAAGCCATCTCACAGAGATAAACCATCCCAGGTCCCCTACGGCTCTAGGCAGCAGTGAGGACAGTTTTCATGTTCCAAAACTAATTGGACAGTAAGGAGTGTCTGTAAGAATAAAAGGGGGTGGGAGTGGAGGATGGAAATAAAAGGGAAAAAAAAGTGTCCTTGTTGAAAGTTTTAAATTACAGGCTCAGTAAAAAACTGGCATTCCACCACATCCGGTCTAGTTACCAAATGGAAAAATAGGGTCATTAACATGTTTATTTGAATTACATTAGTCCTTCTCTTTCATATTTAATTTATTCTGTTAGAAAAAAACCACAACGCTCTGCATGCTGGTGAAAGGCAGGGGTGTAATGGATCAGGGAGCTGAAATACAATGATCTTCACCCATTATCTGGCCCGCTAAGATTTTTCAGAACTTACTAGGATCATTCAGGGATTTTTCCCCTCAGGAGGAAGGGAAGGGTACAGAAAGATGTAAGGTACAGATGCCAGTAGTTTATTAAAATGATATTGAAGCACATTTGCATTAAGGAGTGGGAGGACTATTTTAATATGGAAAGGAAGTTTATACAGAGAATGAAAGTTTGGGATAAATGACCTCTTCTCAGAAGGAACATTAAGATGCGGGGTTGATGCTAGGCTTTCTGAACATTCTCCACATGATATGGAAGTTGTGGAACACAGTGAAATCTCTGAGTGATTAGTATTCTGGATGTTAAAAAAGCAAAGTCTGCAGGATGATCTCATGAGTTCTGTTGTCATGCAGAAGAGGTCAGGTCAACTTAAGTACAGGCAAGTATAATGTAATACATTTAGGAGAAAATGAAAGAAGGCATATTTTTAGAAAGATGTCTCGAGATGACCTGCTTATCTTTGTAGTGGTGACATGGAAAGGACATAAGACTTATTATCAAAAGACCAGTACCTGCTATACAACTTACTAGCTAGACTTGTATAAGTAATTCAACCAGTTTTCCTTATCCATAAAATGGGAACATAAACAGTTATCCAGAGTTGTGAGGATCAAGTGAGATGATCTATGTGAAATTGTTCTGTAAAGCATTGTACAAATGTAGGACACTTTTCTGAAGACAGTTGTGCCAATTACAGGCCAAGCAGTGTGCCAGATATCCTTAGAAACAGGGCTGCAAACAAGGCGGGAGATGCTCCCACAATGCTGAAGGGGACATGGATCTCCTGTCTCAGTGCTGACTGGCTGGATCATTCACTCACTACCTGAAGGGATTTCTCACCGGGATGTTGACCTCGGGTTCACTGGCTGCCTCCTCGGTTGCCACCCACTCGCAATGAGTCACTTAAAGTTCAAATCTTACTTCATGCTGAGATGTGAATCCAGAGGCAAGGAGTTTCAGACTTTTTAGCCACAGATTTCTTTTTAGTCACAGATGACAGGTAGACCCAACCTCTCACTGCCACACAGGCTGGACAGCCCCACCTAGACTTGGTTCCCGGGCACCTTTGTGCTCTAAGTCCAAGTTCCAGTTCCAATGGAACAAGCTGGCTAGGAGAACACTGCCTCGTACCCTTTCTTTAGGCTCTCCAAAGTAAGTACAAATTCCAGTCTCTAACTTTTCCTTAAGACGAGTTTCTCATTTTGCTACGCAGAGAATCACATTTTTTTTTTGGTTGTGAATCCTCCTCTTTGGTCCAGTTTGTTGAACATTTTGCCAGCTGTCTCTAAGCTGAACCTTGGCTCAAATACAATTGCATTTACATTAAGATCATTCTGTTTTGAGCCCAGAGCATACTCAGAGTGTAATTTTGACAGAGGAAGGGGAGAGTTAAATTACAACTCTAGTAGAAGATAATAGCAACCCATGTGTGGGACACTGTTTCTGGATGAAGTACTTCAAAAAAATAAAATAAAATAAAAAAGGATGGGAGGAATTTAAAAATCAGTTAAAATAATCAAGGTATAAGATGAAGATTATCAATTACGGTGACAAAATCAGGCAGGGGTATGGTAAATGTCTATAAAGAAATTAAAAATAAATAAATAAATAAATAAAAGACCTGAGAAAGTGAATATGAATTTCTTTATCAAATCAAATTCTAGTATTTGTGAATTAGAAGTCATCTTATTACTTTTTTTTTTTTTTTGAGTTGGAGTCCCACTCTGTCAACCAGGCTGGAGTGCAGTGGCATGCTCACAGCCACCTCAGCGTTGACGTCCAGGGATCCAGCGATCCTTCTGCTCAGCCTTCCAAGTAGCCAGCCACAGATGCGTGCTACCATGCCCAGCTAATTTTTAACTTTTTAATTTTTATTGTAGAGGCAATGTCTTACCAAGTTGCCCAGGCTGGTCTGGAACCCGTGGGCTCAGGCAATCTACTCGCCTCGGTCTCCCAAAGTGCTGGGATTATAGGCTGAGCCACCGAGCCTGGCCTTATTACTTTTTAAAAGAAACAATTTAAGGCAAAGTAGAGAACTACTTTTCACAGTAGGCAACAAACTTATAAAATTCATTAAAGGTTGATGACATAAATAGTATCACAAAGGTTTAGCTAAATTCATGAATAATAAGTCCATAGTGGGTTATTCAGAGAAACTAGGCTATCTGGAGGAAAATAATTCTTGAAGTTAGCAACAAGGACAATTGTCTTATATAACAGTTTCTTGACCCTGTGATCAGAAATTGAATGCCAAACTGAAAGGACCATGAGTCTGATCCAGTGGGAATTTTCCTTATAATTATATGCCCATAATAAAGTAGAGACCAACTGTTGAGTTGATATTAGGCCTGCTGGGGCCAGAAGGTCCACAGGTGCTTGAACCTACAGTCACCCATGTTATATTACCTAAGTTGTATCATGCCACTCCTTATCTGCTGCAATCGTTATTATTTCCATGTTACAGTTCAGAAAACTAAGGATAAGAGAAGTTCAGAGAGGAAAAGTACATTTAAAAAGGTCACACTTGGGATTCCAACCCAGGATTCTCTGCTTCCAAAGCTCTGCTGCCATACTGCTGCTGTTTTCTGCTCAGTAGCCTGATATATTAACAGCTTAAGATGACCAATTTAACCTGTTAAAGCTATGTAAAGTCTTGTTCTTCATTTCCCTTAATATCGAAACTGGATGTGCAGTAGTTTCTTGCTATCCAATCACATGCACGTCTATGGCTTTACATTAGAGATGTCTCCAGCTCTCATTAAGAGGGAACCAAAGAAGCAAACAGATGATGAGAAGGTAAAGGGCATATGGCCAGGAACACAAGCAGCTGTGGATTACTATAGAGTACTGCAGACTACAATGCACAGAGACAGCAGCTCTTTCTTCTCTATCAACTGATTTAAAGATTCATTCTTAGTTCTCCTAATCTAAGCTCAAGTATTACAATAGAAGTAACATAAAAAAAGTGAACGAATATCATGGACTCCAAAAACCTCCCTGGCTTAGTAATTCTAATGTCAAATGAGATATCAAAATGGAAGATAAAAATACAAGAAATGTCTAGGTGGGGGAGAAGCATGGTAAGGAAGAGAAGAAAAATTAGAGAATTATCCAGAGTTTACTTTCCCAGACTCTGATTTAATCCCAATGAGCTTTGTTTCTCTACATTTTGAAAAATGTTTAAATTCAGTTGTAGGAGATTGTATAATGCAACCTAAAGGTGTTGTTAGCCTAAATGCTAATAATTCAAAAATTATATGAGGCCTTCAAGACTAAATACCTTGAAGACCAAATACATGAGTATTAACTTCTGTCCTTGTAAAATAGGGACAGTTTTTAAAATATTATTCAGAATTATTATATATGTTTACATGTGAATAGGAGCTAATAAGGAGTATTATTAAAAGTCTAGATAAAAGTAAAGTCATCTATAACCCTTTCCCCAGGTTTCTCTTCACTTTCCTTCCATACATTTTGGCTTCCTTTTCTTTTCCTTATCTTTAGGATTTTAGCCACAGATGTAATAGATTTCTGTAACACTGACTGGCAACTCAGCTTCTGCAGATATCCCCTTGGAGATGGGCCACCCAAACAGTGACAGTCCCCGGTCAATGAAAAATTAATGCGGTTTGAGGTCATTAAGAAAGGGTCAAAATAATTCTCTTAGGCAGAAATGCTCTTATTACTTAAGGACATGTCCCTACCTAAAGACTTACATTCCCCCAACACCAACGTGACAATCTCATTGCCAACAAGGCCCGGGGATGAGGAATTACTGAATCTGGCAAAGCTATGTCATTGCTTAACTGGACTAAAGTAACTATCAGTGCCAAAGAATAAAGAGAATAGGAGAAAAATGTCAGGGGTGAGCACCTAGATCAAGAAAAAACTTCTTGAGGAAGGGACATCTAGTGGATGGAACACATCTCAGAGGGATGTGTTCAAGTCCTGGCTCTGGCTCTTGATACGGACTAGATGCATTGGGTGGTACAAACTGTCTAGGCCCAAATGCCTTCCTCTGTAAAGTGGAGAATTCCTTTCACATCTAAGGTTTAGATTTTGTGAGCCTTGTTCGGCTGGTTTACTTGGTTGGAATGGGATCAACATCATAGATTCGGTTCTCATACAAATCAGGTGGCTCAGTATGATGCTTTGCACATAGAACTTGCTCAATGAATAATTTTTTCAGTGACTAAATGTCTTGGGATAGAGAAAGACTCTTTCAAAGTCATAGACTCTAATTTAGGTTAAGATGGACAGCTTCTGAGAGAGGATAGAACTTGGTACCAATACATCTGAGCCCTGGGAAAAATAAATTAAAATATGGTCTCACTAACACTGAGGCAATAGTATTGTTACACAGACAGCTGTGCTATAAGAACAATATTACTATTTGATACTCCTCAAATCAGCTGAGAGTACTTTTCCCAGTAGCCTCTTCCAAAAAGAGATAACCAATCCTGAGATAATTCCCTGATATTAAGATTACATAAATAGCTCATCAAATACACACAATATTCAGTTATGGTATGAAAATTACAGATTTCTTTTCCTCTCATTTTTTTTTCACATGGGAAAAGCGAAGTCTGCTTCCATTACAGTCACCCCAATTCCTATAGGGGTGGGGAACGAGTTAGGCAGCACTACTCATTGAGCCATCACCTCTTTGTAAAATAGTTGATCTCAGAATTTGCCCATGTGTGAGATACCCAGAGATTCAGGTAGCAATCACATGCCAGGATTTGAATCATGTCATAAAAGAACATGTAACAATATAAATTAAATGAGACAATAATATCAGCTACCTGATCAGTGTGGTCAGACATATTATAATTTAAATTCATTACCAATACATTAAAAAAAAAAACAAACTAAAAGGAAGGATTTGAATCTGGACAATGAAGGATCAAACATTAGAACAAGAAACTTAGATCATAAATGTTCTCTGACTTCTTCAATTTGCTTCCAACATATGGAGTTTTATTTTGGTTTTGCTTTCATGAGTGTATTGTGTCCCCACTGTCTCTCATTCTAGAATCTGGCTGAGCATAGATACAGAGGGTGAAACACAGTCGCAGAGTGCCGACAGAGTCCCTCTCATGGTCTACAGCACAGTTCTACAGTGTCTCACATCTCTTGGTCAGTAGCGACAGGTAAACACTGGCTTTATTTTAGTAGCTCAGCTGTAGCTCCAGGGGAAGCTGTCCTGATGGCACACAATCAACCCCTCTTTTCAGGGGGTTACAACTCAACCATCAAAATACCAAAATTTGCTCTGGTTTGAAACTTGGTGTGTAGAGTCCCAAGTCCTGGAATGACTGTGGCTTACTTCCAAATTTAAGAAAATATTGAGTTTTTTAGGTGATTTATTTACTACTTTCAAATGTGTTTGAATAGTCTTTAAAATTCCATAGGAAATGCTTGAAAAGACACACCAGTTTAATACCTTTGGTGATTCATTCTGAATTTCAGCACATCACTGAAGAGACCAAATGGTGGGGAGTGGGAGAATTTCTTTGTTTATTTTCCTTCCTAATACAGATGTTTTGATCACTTGGGTCCTCATCAGTGTTCAAAATATTGGTGTGTTGTAACATAATAAAATAAAGGCGTTAACTTCCTTGTTTTGTTCCTTTCAGTGATGTGCAGAATGGATTAATGAGTTCTTGTTTTTGGCCCTTGTATAACTCAAAAACTCGTTTCAACTTAAATAAATTAAGTAATTAGTTCATAATATGGCCTAATCACCTCTGGTATTTTGAAACAAACAAAAACACAAAAATGGCTGTTGCACATTTGCACTTAATTACTTCCATATAAAATATGCACGTGGACTTTATTCCAGGTGACATAAATTTCAAATCCAAGCTTTGTTTGTGATAGAAAGCCTGGGATATGGTATTGTGTAGATTCCCGGGAAGATTCTGTACCCGTCCCGGCCATTTTCCTCAAGAAAATGAAACCACATTCTTGTTCTCTTAATTGGCAAAAGAAAGTACTTCACTTCAAAAACTCTAGAGAATCGGTTACTTCCTACAGAGGCTCAAAGGATGTTAATAAAAGAAAAGTCAGTATCATTTCTAGAATTTCCGCAGTGCTCAGTTTTTGCGCTTGGAGTCTGAACAGTTCTTGTTTGCATACACGTCTATCTGGGGATTGCTCCTGGTGATCAGGAGAGCCTTATGGAAATCCTTCCAGATGAATATAGCCAATAGAGCAAAAAATCTTGCTCTGTCTCTAATGTAAAGGGAAAAAGGCCTTTTTAACAACTGTATAATTGTGAGTTCTAGCCTTAAAGGAACTTTCTTGGCTTGGATTTCTTTCACCCTCCCCTTCAGATACTTAATAATCAAAGTTATGCCAAGAAACTAATGATGCAAACCAGAGTATTGCACATGAACTTGGATTGCTTTCCCATGGTGTAGTGCATGTAGTGTGACCAAGATTGGACCTAAAAAGTCAATGATAGAAAATATACAATGCAACACAATCAAGGTACTCCTACTTTGAGGGAGACTCACAAACCCATTTTCTTATCCTTCAGAAATGGTTATAATGATTTCTTTTA
Organism: Cephalopachus bancanus; assembly: GCA_027257055.1. Lineage (NCBI taxonomy): Eukaryota > Metazoa > Chordata > Mammalia > Primates > Tarsiidae > Cephalopachus > Cephalopachus bancanus. Next base: position 10,605,782 of record JAPVLO010000022.1, on the reverse strand, counting down.
TGGGTGCTGAAGCTCCTAGGCTAGTTTGACCATCAACTGCAAAAATAAGAAGGATCGCCCTTTATTAGTCAACATTTAGGTCACTTGCTTGGCCTGAGCCCACTGATGTGTTACCTGCATACCTCACAGTTCTTTATGTGGTATCTGATATTATCATTCATTTCTAACACCCTTTGAGTTTAAATACAGAAACTTAAGCACAAGTAAAGATTTCTCCAGGCTGTGGTAGCTTTATTGATATTATTCATTTTAATACAGAGACCACCTTTTCTTCTGCCATTTGACCTGGGAGAGCTTCTCTTTAGGCTTTCTGAGTCACACAAATCCATTCACATACAGTGTTGCAGCCCTTGTCAGTTATGGCCACACATTCCCTTAGTGATGTCTTACACACAATAGGCACTCAATAAACACTTGCTTTCCAGAATGGAACCAGCCTTATTGTAAGGAAAAATGGAATCAAATGCAATCGAGTTCTAAATGAACTCAAAGAAAGACTAATAGATCTTGAGTATATTTTTAAAAAAATCAAGTCGTGAAAAAACAGCTGGGTTTTGATACAGCTTCCCAAGGGAAGTAGTGGAAGTTTCATTACTCAGGGCATTTTAAACTAGAATAGACAAAACACTAGTGGGGTATGTTGAAATAAAATATGCGTAGTCCGTCTGTGAATTAGTGTTTACTTTCAATATAATTATAAGTGAAGCAACACTGTAATGGGAATTTTTCATACACAGGAAAGCTATGGCTACTATGTTTCCACATCGACCATATGTTGCACATATTGGTTGGTGTGGATGTGTATCCCTACTGCCCTCTAGTGGATGAAATGTAAGACCTACCTGATTTAACAGATCTAACAAGCTACTACAGTTTGGGGGTATATCAATCTTTAATCATTTAGGGTAGAAAGAAAATAGCTGTGTTGATGCATTTTCCATCAAATTATAAAATTGAAGGGCATTAAAAACAACAGAGCCAAACTCTGTAATTAAGACTGTCATTTAATGTTTGTTCGCACACGGTATTCATTTCTGTGTTTCCCTGCCAAAGATCCATTGTGTAATGTTGTCCTCACATGACATTAAAAACACCAGTTCCCTGGAAAATGTAAAAAAGAAACCGTGCTGCCTTAAAATGCATGGAGTTTACTTTTGGAAACAGAAAATTAATACAGACACAGTAAGATAATTTGGAACACAAGTAATGGCTACAAGAAACTTGAAAATCAGGATTGATCCTTAAATCTGAGCAAGCGTATTAGCAATCTCTGGGTGTGTTGGCTGGCACTCAGAAGAGGGCAAGCAAAATGGGTTTCTGAACAGGGAAGCTGATTTGAGAAAAGACTGACTAAATACATAGTAATGGGGCAGGAAAATAAGTCTAAACACACATTTGATGCTGGGGGTATATATTTAATGCTATCACATTTAGGCTGCTTTTCAAGTGTAGAATCCAGATGCTCTACTTCCAGTGAAGAAAGATATAGATCTGTATAGTTCTTTAGCATTTTGTCATTAAGACACAGGATAAATCTAAAGGCAGTTCTCTTTGTATAATTTTAATTATTTTAAGGGATTTAGACTTTAATCACTAAATTTTAGTCTCACACTTAGAATGGAAAATAATTTCTCTAAAATACTGAAGGCAACAATTATACAATGTGTGCTGCCAGCACAATCGATGCACCAGGTAGAATAAATGGAAATTGAATGAAGAGAAACGTCCCCCATGCAAGCTAAATGCACCAGGCCAAGGCCCTTACTATGAACAAAGGGAAAGACACGGATTAAACTTCTAAATATCAGAAACTCTTAGAAGTTGGTAATATGTGAGGAGATGGACATTTGAGGGGAGGGGTCTTGAGTGGGCATGACCCTTTGAGTTAGTGCAGTTTTTACAGTACAAGATTCAGTAAAGGGGTGATGGTTTAGCAATCAAAGCTAGGTCCCAATGAACTACTCATAAACTTAAAAAAAAAAAGTCACAGACTTACCTAGATAGAGGTACAAAAACAACATGACATCTCTCATTGCATGGGTGATCTAGAAGAAAATTTAACCTGATAGATATCCTGGGAACTTTGTTTTCATCTCAACCAGATTTACTGTATAGTAAATAGCATCTCTATTGATAGATGACTGGAAGCTCAGGAGAGTTGGGGGTAAGCAGTATGGGCCACAAAAAGGAAGTACAACTAATTTCCTACTTAGCACCACGGACAGAGCTGTTGGCAGAAAGAAACACCTTTGGTGTTATCCTTGGTGTTAAAGAAGCACAAAGAAATCAGTGTTGCATTTTAAAGACACTTCTTATCCTATTATGATTGGCAGTCCCGGGTGGAATCGTGTTCCACTGCTACCCCACAGGGCAGCCATTGGAGCTTAACAGGACTAGATCTGAATGAAAAGGTATTTTGCCCACCTGTGCACATGGAGGAAGGAAATACCAATACAGGAAAAACATGTCTCCTTGATCTTTCTCTGCCACTTCTCTGGTGTTTGAAAAATCACAGCACTCTAAAGACAACATCCAGCCTCTCCCATGACAAGATGAGTCCCTATATATCTTAGCTTTAGGATCTCTAAGGCACAGAGATTGCTCTGGGATATGACTAGGGAAAGAGAGTAAGTAAAGGTAACTTTAAAAGGAAGACAAAAACCTCCCTTCCACCTCCTCTTACGGCAGATGGCAAATCAGACCTCTTCTTCTTCTTGAGTCTAGCCCTTACAGGGTGAAAGTCATTCTCAGATTCCATAACTGAATAATACATTCTGGAAAATTAGAGCTATTCCTCTTGCCCTTGAGCAGTGAGTGGGTCTTCTTGTCTGTCCTGCTGAAGCTTGATGTAAAGAAATGTAGAGAACCAATTTTATGAAAGAAAGCACCTGGGCACAGATAATCTGGCATTAAATTGTACTGTCATTTGCTAAAAACTTGGAGTCTAAACTTCACTCATTTGATTGTTAACAACAACAAAAAAATATACTTCTATGCTGGGGTGACTGTGAACATGCCACTGCACTCCAGTCTGGGCCATGGAGTGAGACTCCCACTAAAAAAAAAATTATACTTCTAAAAGAATTAGATGCCAGGGAACTTCTGGGTTTTGGTTTTAATCAGTTTTTAGAGTTTTTCCTATCTTTTTGCTTCCTAGGACTTCATGTTCACAAGAGAGTTTAGAGAGAGTATAAGGTGAATTGAAAACAAGAGTTTTGCCAGCTCACTACGCAAGTCCACCAAATGGTCAAGTCCTCACTTGAAACTCTAGCAAGACAAGATGAGCTCTGTCTGCCCAGCAGCCTTTCAGAGACATTAAGGGTAAGAGGGAAGGTAAGTAATTCACTATGCGTCCCCATTTCTATAATGGGGAAGGACGTCTTGATACATTTATAATACTCCTCTGGGGATATTTCATCAGTTATACCTAAACTCTAATGGACAATAATTGATTTGAACTTTCCACTTAGCACAGAGTTGTAAACAGCTTCACTGCAGACGGCAGCAATGAGCCGACGTTTTGTAAAGTGGAGAGGGATTCAGAAACTTTTGTACTGGGTCATGCCGTAGCCCAACAGCTTTTGAATACAGGGAAGAAACAGTTTGTCCTCCTGGTTTTAATAGCTGGGCTAATCGGGTTTCAAGCCTGCAGTAAGTATAGGTTATCTTCTGAAGGCATTCCATTTGAACCCCTCACTATGATGATGGGGTTATAAGCTAGCCATAAAAATATACTCTTGATATAGACATACATCAGGACACATTCAAAAACATAACTTACTGACTGCTAATTTCCTGGTGAAGTGAAAAATAAGACATTAAAGTCATTGTAACACTATAGTTTTGTTTGTTTGTTTGTTTGTTTTTAACTTTCCATGGTGAAACTCTCAGGAAAAATATTCCCTCTCCCTCAGTGTCCTTCATCTGGTTGACATCACCCTGTCTCTCCCTCTCTCCCCACCTCACTTTGTTTCTAGCCATATGTTAGTGCCATCTCCATGGAATGGCTCCGAACACAAATCTGCTTCAAGGCACAGACCAAGCACAGCCTCCTAGTCCCCTCTCCAGCCCTGTTGAACATAGAAGTAGATGAAGTTGTGAGAAATCCTCACTCGATTTAAATCAGCTCTTCTGTCTAACTCAGGCATGACAGAAGGATAATAATGAAGAGAAATGAAAGACATTTTACTCAGACCACTGTATCTTCTGCTCAGACGGTGGCTCTTCTACCCTGTCCCACAGTCCTGGGGAGTTCTCACAATGGGATTCAAGGCTTACCTGGCAGCCCCTTTTAGACAACAAAGGGCAGAGGCCCTTTGAGTTGCTGCTGCCGCTTCTCTGGTGTCAAAGATCTACAAACCTAGTCTGTGAAATAGGACCTTGTATAATAATCAGTAAGAGTTTTGCAAAAGCCATTTTAGTCTGAAGTGTGAAGAATACACAGAAAGACGATATATTTTGTGAATACGTTGCTACCTGATATTACTCACCGTATGTGAATTTGACATAGAATATGAGTTTTCTGGTAATTCAGCTGATAAGACAGTAAGAGCAAAAATACTGCATTATCAGAAAATAGATTTACCCTTCACCCCCAATTATAGCTCCCTTTATGGAAATCTACAGAAAAAAACAGGATACAATCAGACATTTTATAAGATGTTGTCCAGATTCTGAAATGCATTTAAACCAAACTGAGCATAACTTCTTCCACTTGGTACTGAAAATAACACTGTAGATTCAAGACATCAAACCCAGTTCTGGTTTAGAGTCTACCACGGACTATTTAGGTAATACTGAGCAAGTTTCAGCTTTTTCATTCTTATGTGAGGAGAATGATACCTGTATATTCTTACTTATCATTGAGATGAATGAAATTATATCATAGGCTACTGAAAAAAAATGGTATTATATATATTTTGGGCCAGTCACCTTCACCTTTATAGCAGGATAGCCAGTAGTATGATTGAAAGTATGATTGACAATAGTCAAAGTGTATTTCTCCTCTCCTGAGTACATTGCAACATGGAAAAAGCATTTTCCATTATTTGGCTATAAGGATCTAGCCTTACCCAAGTTCTCCAGAGAAGGCCTTTCCCTTCATGGTCAAAGGGCAATGTTTTAATATTTTATGTTTTTTTTTTTTTTTTTTTTTTTTGAGTTGGAGTCTCACTCTGTCACCCAGACTGGAGTGCAGTGGCCACTCCTGGTCACCGCAGCCTCGACCTGCCGGGCTCCGGCGATCCTTCGGCCTCAGTCTTCTACGTAGCTGAAACTACAGGTGCGTGCTACCATGCCCAGCTAATTTTTTGAGAGATGAGGTCTCGTCAAGTTGCCCAGGCGGGTCTCGAACCCGCGAGCTCAGGCAATCGACTCACCTCAGCCTCCCAAAGCATGGGATTACAGCCTGAGCCATCGAGCCCGGCTTAATATTTAATCTTAAAATTAAATGTGGCATCCTCAAATTTGGTATGACCAACGTTTAAAATTCACTTAGCTTTCAGTTGAGTCACTAAGACCCTCTCTCAGGGTCAAGTTTCCACAGAACACTCTTTAACCACAAAGTTTTGTACAATGGTACCTAGTGGCTTCAAGTTGTTTTCTCAATAGTCAGCAGTTTAACAATTATTAATCTGTGAGTTTAATTGTAGATCATCACTTTAGTGTATCAGGCTCAGCTCTCATAAACTTCACTAAGCATAAAATGTGCCTTAAAAATAAAATGACGATAAAAGTTAACAAAGAAGTAGATAACTTAAATCCACCCCTTGTTTTATATCAGCTTTGGAATTCAAAGTTCCATAATTAATGGAAAAGGAAAAAGTTCAGAGAGGGTTCACAGCAAAGGCCAAACAACCTTCCTTCCTTGTACAAAATATGAAGAGATAATTTGTTAATGGTCACAAGATATGTTAATAGATGCTCCTTATCTATAACATTTCAAAAGGGGGCCCAAGAAGCATGAGGAATTTAGTTTAGTTATGTAATTCTGACATACTTCAGGAGATGTTATATCCTCATATGAAATACTGTAACATCCTACTGTAAGTTTTATGAAATATACTTGGTCCCCATTTATCTGTGACAATCTAAGTGCTGTTAGGAGGTGAGACAGGTGAACAAAGTTTCTAGACTTTGGTTTTTCATGAAAGTTAAAAAAGAACTGTGAAGCTCATCTTGAAATACTCTTTCACAAAAAGTATATGTGTGATACAATGACTAAAAGATCTCACTTGCTAAGTTGACTACTGTCATAGGGAACCAATCTCATGTGAACTGTCTGATCCCATTATTGATCAGTCTTTATCAATGCTTAGCAGAGGTCAAGGAAGCAAACCTAACACCTATGAAACAAATAAGAGACTTCCTTGCTTGCTTTTGAAAATGCCATTTACTAATTTTTTCTTTATAGTAGTCTGCTGAATGTAGCTATATTATAATTGTCATATAACAACCTTAATTCAGGGACACATCTTTTAAAACAATGTATTATTCAGCAACCTTAGGTAAACATGCAATTTGGGAGTGGAAAAGATGCATGCAGAGACAAGTAATCATAGATACAAAGCATGGTGAATTTCTGTGCCATGCACTTCACACCCCAACTCATCTCGCAGGGAAACTAGGGAAGGGGCAGAACCATTTCTATTATGATAATTCACAAAGGGAGGCCATATAGATATGCATGCAAAGTCTCTCCCCACCTCTCCATTTACATGCCAGGATTTCAACTCTGCGACACTGAGTCCCTTCATTTAGCCAATTAGTCCTTCCAGTTTCGTGTAATGCACGCCAAGAAGAAGGAGAAATAGAAGTGCTGACGTTCACTGCTTTGAAAGTTGCTATTCTAATGCCAAAGCTGCCTCTTGAGCAATTTCCAGAATGTATTAACATGGGAGCAAAGCACTATTCCTAAAGACAGGGATCACATTATGCAGGGGAGCCCCCTTCAACATGTCACACTCGCACAGAATCTCCTCCATTCCCTGCAAGATCTTACAGATGTAGTTAGCGTGGGCTCAAGCTTATGGTCTGTACTCAGGCAAACCTAGGAGGTCTTCCTGAAGAAAAGGGACCAATTTAAAAATATTTAGCAAGCAAAGCATGGCACATTACTAGACCATAGCATTGGCCAAGTCCTCACACTGTTGCACTGAAGAAAGCCAGTCAAGGTGCAAAGCAGACTTGTCTCTCAGTTTAGGGTAGAGTGAAGGATTCTTCAGTTTTGTTTCTTTTCTTTCCTTCCTTTTAAAATCAACTAAGTCTAGATTCAATTTTAATTATTTTAATTTTACAGACACCCCTACAATTTTCCCTCGATGTTAAGGACCAAGTTGAAAGCCACTGCATAATTGTGCAGCTGTATGTCTGAGCACCCTTTTATACATATGATTCTGATACTTAGCAGGAAATAGGGAGTTGCTTTGAAATACTCAAACCATTCAGTCTTCAGCTGACCATCCTGTCCACAGTTGAAACAATGAAAGAGGTTTTATTTTATTTATTTATTTATTTACTTAGAGAAAGTAGGAGTTTATTAAGATAGAAAAGCTCCCACAGCAGGAGGGGACCCGAAAGAGAGTAGGCTGGAAGAGATTTTAATATTACTCTTTCCCTTACTCTTGGCGATGGATTTATACAAGCCAGTTTGTGTCATCCTGGCCCACTACAAATTCAGTTGTTCTTTGTTTTAACTCATGATACTTGCAAGAGGTGACTGGACAAGTCCCTCACTGCAGATATGAATGGGCACTCAAAGTCCTGGTTCTTTGACAAGTTAGCTTTGTTTACTTGGACTACTTCTCTCTTCCAGGCCTCCTTTTTCCCATACACAAAAGTTGAGTACTGCCTGAGATGATCTTGCAAGGTTCCTTCTAGCTTATTTGTTGTATTTTGGCCTTTTTGCCCTAAAAAGCTAAAACTGGCTTCTTTCTCTGTCTTTGGTTCTGTAACTTGAAATCTTGGCCCCATCTTTTCCCTTGGTTTATTCCCTCAATATTTCCTTTAGTATCTCCTAAATATGCGGTGCCTCCATAGTTTTTCATTCTTATACCCATGCACTTGTCCACCTTCTCTCATAACCTATCTCATTTAGGGAACACTTCCTCTTCAGAATATCTCTGACTAGATGTCCTGCTACCACTTCAAAGTCCATGCAATAAGACAATCCTCTCGTTCCTTTTAAATCATTCAGCTCTACAAATTTCATGTAGCTACAGTTTGACTATTTGATGCTCCAAGGTTCTGATAAAATTTCACATTTTAAAATATATTTATTCCTGTATATAGCCATTTATCAAATCTAGAAATTTTCTAATAATGCTTTTAATTCAAATATACCTTATTTACTACTGTCCTTGGCTGACTCCTGATCACATTGTACCCAGGATACAAAAATTGCCTCCTCGCTTCAAACATATTCTCAGGAGTTTGACTGTTATAGTTCCCTCTTCAGTCCTCCAGTAGATTTTTATCCTACTTCAGATCATTTATGAATTTCAGACTCCCAGCATGAAAAGTTCCATAGATTTACTTGTCTAACCTGTTAGTGATGGGTGCCGCTAAGGCTCACCTTAATCCACTAGGCAAGTCACTTTTGTCTTCTGACTTCTCCCCACTGAGAGTCCTCCCTCTCCATCTCTGAACTTGTTTCCACATAAGCCTGCATCTATGGAATAATACCTCATGCACTGAAGAACATCTTTCATTCATCCAAATTCTAATGTAAGCCCCGTTTATGCCAGAGAGATTCCCAAGATGATTACCAGTCAACTGCTAACCTTCTAAAACAAGGTAAAAATCATTCCATTTGCCCTGCCACACATTAAAATTTTTTATAGTATTTAAAATGTATATTGTAGTTGTTTATAAATTACATTGATGTAGGAAAAATATAGCAGGTACTCAATTTAGTTTGATTATTTATTGCCTTGCAACTATAAGTCTTGATTTCAAGTTGCTATAAAAAAAACCTAAAAACAAATGTCTTATTTTGTTACTCTAAGACATATACAGCCATTTAAGTCTTCTGATTTTTGAGAACTGTTAACCACTATGCACATGCTAGATATCAGTAAACACTTGTTGAATTGGATTGAGGAGGAACCATCTTAAACAGTTTACTCATAGAGGAGGTAGTAATCAGAAGACTATTAACATAAATATTCCATAACAGCAACTGAGTGTAATAAGAAATAGTAATACTGTAATGAGAGTTTCTCAAATTTATCCTACCCTTTTGATCGCTTAATATTATATTGATAAAAAATTTTTAAGAATAGCTTTGATTTTAAAACACTAAATTTACACACCAAGAATTAGACACTAGCAAAGTCTTATAGTCTGATTTATTTCTCTGTAATATATCTGTCTTGAGAACATCAGCAGGAATATACCAAAGAAATATGCCCCTCACGGGATCAACTATATAAAAAGACAGAACACATCATCAGCACAAAAATCATTATCCATCTAATTTCTCCCATTCTAGATGGCTCCGGTGAGCCCCTCGATCATTACTGACTAGGGTTAAGATAGAGCTTAATGGATTAATTAAGCCAAAGCGGGACTGCATTGCAGACCAAAGAGGAGAAGGTCTTGATACAGATGAGGCAACAACTCTGTTCCTCTTTGATTCAAATGTGAAAACTTGGCTACCCCTAAGTGCTGTACATTTGTGCTGTAAAGTAGTCTCCAAAAATAAGATTTGCTGTCTGTTGTCTGAGCCTTTCCCTTAGCACTTATCAAAATCAGATACTCGGGTGTTTATCAAAATTTATCATGTAAGAAAATGAACATGAAGACTTCCTTTTTCTCCAGAAATGTGGGAATAATTGGAAGACAGGTAAAGCAATAGAGGCAAAGCACTCATTTTGGTAATCAAGAAGTACCAACTGGGGAGAGGTACTGTTTGAATGCCCGTGTGACTCTGAGAGAGGGCCAGGACACAAGACACTTACCAAGAGCTGAAAGGAAGAAGTGTCCATAACCATAAAGTAACCAGGGGAAACGCCCAAAGGCAGCTGTCAGAGTAGAAACCTTGAGATTTGTTCATTTAAACAGAATTTTGAAATTCAAATGTAAAAGGAGAATAAGATAATCTAGAGGACACAATTTGAGGTCTTTTTCTTCTTGTAAAAAAGAAGAGGAAAAAAATAAAATAAAATAAAACACCCAGAAGTACTATACCATACTGCCAGTTTACTCTCTTTCATGAACCAAATCAGCATATTAATGACATGAAAACCTACTTTCATGATGGGGACAATCAGGCTCTATCAGACACAGCATTAAATATGCAGGTATTAAAAGAAAAAATGCAAACCACCAGAAACATCTCACTCTGGAAATGGCAAGGCTGACTAAAGCAGACTGTGTCATTAATACCAAGCACACTCTGTAAGTCCAGAGAAGCATGTATGGAGCTAGACTTGGAAGGACAGGTCTCATTTCCACATTTCCAGCAAAGAGGAAGTACCCTGAAGGGGCCAAGAAGGTGGGAACTGGGCAGATTTCAGTCTTTGGGTGGGGGGAGGGATGGCAGAAACAGGGCAGCCTCCTCTGGGGGTCAGGCCGGCCCCACTATGTTGAGTCCCAGGGTCTGATTAATTGCAATGAAAGGACACTATTTCAATGGCTGCCTTGAAAGAGTTTTAAAAGTAAGTACAAGTCCCCAGCCCACTAGTACATTTCACTTGTGATTCTTGAATTAGGAGAAAAACGTGTGCTAAGTTCAAACAATAGCACACCTCTCAAAAAGACGCGGCACTTCTCACTTAAGAGAAAGAATAGAATTACAGAGTTGGAAGAGTTTCCTACCTTTGTGATTATTTAATCTAGTCATTTTGTAAATGAGGAAACTGAGGACTTGTCAACGGTCACAGAGGTAATTATGCAGCTGGAAACTCTAGCAGTAATGAGTCCACAGATAGATCTGGGGCTATCTGGGATCCAATGGAATTGGGTCTCTCGAAACCTTTTCTTTAAACAATCATATACATATGTATATTTATGTTACAGATGTATGTATATATATGTATACACTAACACACATGGAGAGAGGGAGAGATCTACAGATACAAACAAGTATGTATGCAATATATTGCTAGGCAGCAAAAACAGAACCCTTTGTTGTAACTAAGAAGCCATGAACTAGATTCATTTGTTCATCTGACAAACACTTATTAAACTCCAACTATGTTCAAGTATTATAAAAGTAAAGGGTGTATGATTAGACATAGTTTGCGCTGTTTCAAAGAGTTTACAATATAGTTGTTTTACATCTGCAGTACAACCCCCTAAATAATTGAGTAGCCAAACTCATTTCCATTGGATTAATACAAATCATAATCATTAACTCTGAATGATGAGAGAAGGCATAAACCCTGCATTATACTTTAGCCAGACACTGGAAATAATCTAAAGATTGAGTCATTGATTTCAGCTGTTCTGTGCATTTGGATGTGTTTTTCCTTTCAGAATGTACCCCAAATTCACTGCCCTAACTCACTAGCTCAGATGCAGAGCTCTCTGGGCTTTTGATGCTCTCCTGCTGTCCAGTGTCTGAGAGGGTATTTAGGTCAAGGATGGGGATGGAACTGGAAATAAGGCAGAGAACTTGGTTGAATCATGATTCTATCAGCTCCAACACTGCAGTCAACCCTCCATATCCATGGATTCCGCATCTGCGGATCAAAAATATTTGGAAAAAACTCCAATAAAAATAACAATACAGCAATAAAAATGATACAAACCAAAAAACAATGGAGTATAACAGCTATTTACATAGCATTTATATTATATTAGGTATTATAAGTACTCTAGAGATGATATAAACAATACAGGAGGATGTGCATTGGTTATATGAAAAAATTACCACATTTTATATCAGAGACTTGAACATCCATAGATTTTGGTATCTGTGGGGTAGGGTAGGGTATCCCAGAACCAATTGATACCAATCCCCTGTTGATTGGATACCAAGGGACGACTTAACTTAATCTCCAAGTCATTTCCCTATAGTTATATTTTAGTATGTGACAAAGCACAATGATTTCCTTTGAGATGAACAAAAGTTGAGTAGCTAACACTTAATGAATATGATTAGTTCAAGTATTCTGATTATGGAGAAAAATCACTAATACTAAGCTTAAGACCAAAGAAGTGATCACATTGCCCAAGCATTTCTCTTAAAAAGAAGGGAGGAGAGAAATAACATGAGTGCCTATCACATTTCAGACTATGCTTGGTTCCTTCCATCTATCAGTTCATTTAACCCTCATTAAAACCTTCTGGAGCAGAGATTATCTCTTCATTCTTCTCAGATAATGAGGCACAGGAAGATTGTGTACATCTACAAAGCCTGTGTTCTTTGTCAAAGCCTGCTAACAGATAAACCCTAAGATGAAGCAATGATGAATGCCACCAGCAATCTTTTCAATAAATATCTTCTATATAGTGCTCAATTATGTGCAGAAATTAATTCACAGACAAACACACATTTTTTGCCACTTTAACATTTAAATATAATAGCATGAGCAAACTAACATTGGGCCCACCAAATAGAATATTAATGTAGAAAATTCAATGACTCGTATTTTTTTTTTCAATTTTGGAAGACAATTTACCTGATGTTGGCAAGGTTATCATGCAATTAATGCTTTAAAAAAAGTACCCCCAAACTCTCTCAACACCAGAAAAAACATCATGCACTATTCCCACAAAAATCTAGCACAGTCAATTCAACTGCCAGTAGACAGGATTTATCCTCAAAAGTATTTATAGGTGAGCACATATTCTGCTTCATTTTCCATCTAGGGTTGACTTTCTCACTGCTTCTATTTACCTTGTCTTCTGTAAAGTGTGGAAAGGAAAGAGATTTGAGTTTTTCTTCTACATATGAAGGCCCAGATGTGGGAAAAGGCTGTTTAAATGAAAACACGGAGTTTCTCTCTTCGTAAGCTAAGAGAGTAAGCGGGTGGCATTCGGATCACACCCTCCTTCCTGCGTCCCCTGATCCACATGGACACACACTCCAGTTCAGTTTTCCTCAACTAGTTTCATGAGGGGTAGAAAAAGAAAGAGAAGAAAAGAAAAAGCAGGAAAAACACAGAAGAAAAAGAAAGAGGAAGGATAGGAAGAGGGCCTGAGGAAGGGATATAAATCTCCAGGGTGCTCCAGAAAGTGAAAAGATGAAAAGGGTGAGCTTTGAGGGCTCTCAGCTCTCCACAGTGACCCTCTCCATCAGCTCCAGAACTAAAGCCCTCCATAGGCCAGGATGGTGCTGAAAGAAAAACTCTGCACAGGTGTCAGAGACTGATACTACAGAGCTTTCCAGTCCCTTCCTCATTACACATAAAAGCAGCTATTCAAGAACTAGTGCAATTTTCCAGAACATATTCAAATGCAAGAGAATGGTGCCTTCTGAGATTAAACATAATACGAAAGTTAATTATTTAATATGTTAAAATTATGTATTATTTATAATTATTTTCTAGCTATGACATTGCAGTCTTCCACTAACACTTGATAATCAAGAGGTGAGAAAATATCATTTCAATTGCTTTGCCAAAGAGACAAAAAACAGAAATTGAAGTAGACAGGAACTATACCCTCCAGCACTAAAAAGGACACATAACTGATATTCCATTATCACTGCCAAAAATATCAATAGTGAGATCCTAAAACCCTGGGTATTTGTCTAATTTTTCCATGATCAGAACCAAAGGTGAAGATAGCATTGACAGCAACTGCAGTCTAGTCTTTTTGAATAACATCCATGGCTGGGATTCCAAAGATTCACCCATGTTGGAAATAGCATTCACAGTAGCTTTTCAGGCAAGTGGCACAAAGGAGAGAAAGGACAGAAAGGGAAATGCTAGTGCCCAAAATCTCCAGTCATTTTTTACCACCTTGACATGGGTTAGCCGAAGGCCATGGAGAATACGAATGAGCAGTTGTCTCTTTCTTGTACAGACAGCAGAGAGGGGGGAAACCACACACTTGTATTTTGCTAATGTAAAAGTCCCAGTGGAAACATTAGCACTCAAAGACATTAATGTGGATTTGGGACACTCCCTGAAGGATTTTGATTCCATTAGAAAAAAAAAAAAACGGTGACAGATACAATCCTGCTTTGATATGTTTAATGCCATTTAAAGAGAAACTGTACCCTTTTACCTCAGGCCAGGACACCAAGAGTTCAAAAAGTGAAGTATCATTTCTCAGTGCAAAGAAAAAGCTTGGAAAATATTATGTGAAAATTAATTTGGCATGCTTCTTTGAAATTTTAGATTTCTGGGATGAGCAAATGGGTACAGTTTTCTTTTAACTGTTTTTGAACACCATGTGTTGAGAAGAAAACAACAGAATGGCAATTGCTCATCCAAAATGCTAACTTGTGGCATGGCACAGTCAAGATGGCCTGCCACAGCCAAAAAGCAGGTGTGTGCTATGCCTCTCACTTCAGTAGCATGCGCACCACATGTCCCTGCATTCAGCAACCTCTTGCATTTGCTTTTAGAACCTTTCTGAAGGGGACAGTAAACATGACTCAACAGAACGCCTAGCTGAGAAGGGACTGGCTCTCCGAGCTTACTGTGAGACAGACTTTTTTGAGGAGGAACCAAAGAAAAACTGGAATGGTGCATTTATTTTGGAATTCTCTGCTGTATCACTTCTTGTGACCTAACACCAAGGTGACTGGTTTCAGATCATTTTGTGTGAATGAAATTTAGGAACTAGTCAGGTGTACCTAACCTAACAGCTCGTAGCAATAAACCTTCACCCCTCAGGTCCGTGGATCAGCTTGAAACATAGAATGTACAAAACTATTTGGTGTGCTGGGATGCCAAAGCTTCCTCAATCTGACATTGTGAATCTGATATTATGTTTATTCTAGAAATTAAAGATTTTCACAGAGATACAGGTCCTATTCAACTATACAACAGTCCTATAAGAAGAGGAGGAGACAGAAAAAAAAAAGATTTCCCTTTTGCCCTGTAAGAGGCTTGATAGAGGCCCAATTAAAGACATGGACACTTCTAAGCTCAAGTTAGAACTGTTTGGAATGAAATCCCACAATATCTGTGTTGCAGGGATAGACAAGGTTTGAAGATAAAGAAGCAGACGAGAGTCAAGATTATGAGTTTAACATAAAGAAATAGGAATCTCAGCTTTATTCTATGATTTTAATTAATAAATCAATAATCATTTATTAAAAACCTACTGTGGGCTAACGTCATGGGTGGAAAAGAATGAAACCTACAAGTACTAAACTGAAAAAAAAAATCCTTAAGCTTTACAGATATAATTGAGTGATGTTTTCTGCTTCTGGGTAAGAATTTATGGCGTTCAGGAAAGGTAAGTTTGGCTAAATACTCACATGCCAGTGTTTATTTTTATTCACTCAAATTATGATAACTGTATTTTTTATTCTTTATAGCACATTCTAGGTGATGAGGGGGCTACAACTGTGTATAAACACAGTTTCTGTATTTATGAAGCTTCCCATGCAGTGGCAGGAGGAATAGGATATATTAACATACTCTAAAACAGGACAGTATGCAATCAGCACCACACAAGACATACAAATAAGTGCTTTAACAGTTCAGAAGCAAGTTCTCCTGGCTATAGAACCATCTCTCCACAGACTAACTAAAATGGCTGTAATGCACGGAAAAGAGGAGATCTGTACCAAGCTTTAAGCCAACTAACCATCAGTGTGCAAGGCAGGGTGGGAGGTTAGCTGGGCCAGGAGCTGAGAAATATGCACTCTGTATCCACAGCATCGCTTCTCTCATGGTGGGTTGTCCCATAACTAATATTTACCAACAACATGCATGGATAAAAGTAGATGTCAATTGAATGACAGGCCAGGTCAATGGGCCTGCATTGGCCCTAGATATTTTAGATGATTATTAACAAATACTCTGTTAGAAGTTAATATCATAATGACATCATTTTCTTCCTATACTTGTGTGAACAGCTCAGTCTTTTACCTGTTCCAGAGTGATGGGGGGAGGTCCAATTCAGGGCTTCATCCTTTCAAATGAAGGAAGCACTGTGCTTATGCAAAGTGCCCTCGGTACAGGTATCAAAATATCTTTCAAAACAGCAACAAGCAAATTTCCTGATAGGCCCTAAGGAACATGAGTTAGAATCTTTGTTTCCTAGAAGTAATAACAATGGATTTGTGGAAAAGCTGATATGCTAGGCTCCTTATAAGAAGAGAAGTGCCCATAGCAGCTGGAAATAGGATTGAAATGTCCTGGTTTCTAGGTCTGGGTTCTTCCTATAGAAACACATTTTTCAATTTTCATTCCTACTGGACACTCTAGTCCTCTTCATCATGAACAGTAGTCTTCTATAGTTGGGGTGTGTGTGTGTGTGTGTGTGTGTGTGTGTGTGTGTGTGTGTGTGTGTGTGTGTGTTTCTAAGAGAGAGAATGGTATTACTGATGTGCTTTTGTAAAGGATTCAAGGTTGTCTGGATCCTCAAAGAATGCAATTGAAAAAAAATACTGTTTCTTTGATTCAATGGTGCTTACATTTGGGCAGAGTTTTCTTTTTCCATCCTCAAATACAGTATTTGAGACAATCTGTCCACAATGAAAAGCTTTTAGAGCATCAAAAGTGTAGGCAAGCCAAATCAAAATTAATCTCTGTGAAAACGGAGACTTAGGCACATGGAAAAAGTTTAGAAAAAAATCCGGGCAGGAGGCAATCCCACAGAAAGGTGTCTGACATCTCTCCTAACTCAAGGTGAGGAGAAGTATGAACAGGTAAAGAAGAGGGAGGAAGGGCTTCGGCCACTCTTATGATCCCTAGTCTCACCTGTACCTATACAACTCAGGGCTGAGTTAACAGGGGGTCCACTTGATTTGGTGATAATGTATCCTATAATATATCCTATTGTATACATGAACCCAGAGGAGACTAAGAATCGGAAGTCTAGGTTTATTGGGGCTAAGATGAAGTGCCAACAGATACTCACTAAAAGAAGACTGATCAGATTGGTCTGTGGGGTATCCAGCAGTGTTTCCTTTTATTATCATATTAGAAGCTGTGCATATTATTGGAAAAAAAACTCTTTAAAAAAAAGCCTTGCAAGCCATAGCAGCAAAAAGGGAGGAAGATAACAATGATCCCTTTTGAACACTTGGCACATGCCTGGCACTGTTTTCTTATACATGGATTTCTTTACATATATTATCTCATTTGATCCTCACACCCACTATGAATGATTGATATTTTGCCCATTTTCTGTGTGAGGAGCCTAAGGTTCAGAGAGGTTAGGTGATTATCTCAGGTCACACAGCTAGCAGGGGCTAAGCTGGAATTCAGACCTGAGCAGCAGGACACAAAGCCTGTGCTCTTTGCCATGCCTTGCCAGGCCAGACTTCGTATGCTTTTCATGGCATGAAATCAGTGTTGGGGGAATTCTGCCCAGCATCTCTGGTTAGCAGAGTGAATTGCTTTTATCATTTGCCAACATGTCATAGAAAAAAAACAAAACACAAAAAAATTAAAACTCCTGGCTCTAGATTTTCTATCAACCTGAAGTTTGGCTTGGTTACATATTATTTGAATATCTGACAATCTTATAAAAAGTCTAACGAGAATAAAGAATTCTTCATTTGTGCTAGCTTCTACATTAGTTAAAAACCTCATATTCCTACATAACAATGTGTCTGGGGAACTCTCTCACTGCCAGAAACTCATCTGAAAATGCTGAAAAGTAAGAATTTTGGGCCTATATACTGACTAATGTTACCAGCTGTGACTCGGCTTGAACATCAGTAAAATGATATTTCCTGCTACAATTTGATTTGGTTAAAATGTGTTTGAAGTTCACCCTTTGATTAACTAGTACCACCGCCTGTAACTGGAGGGCCTCTGAGACCACGTTGCTAGTGCAATCCAACCTCCCACCTACCATCAGTGCATTTCTAGGCAACAAATACTATTAAATTGATAACTACAGAAATAGGTCAAAATGTCTTTTCAATAGTTGCTAATATTCCCCTAATGTTCCATTGCTTCTCTTTGATTCTCATGCTAACATATTTTTTCTATGATTACAGGAGCAACAACTAGTAAAGAGAAATAACTAGAAGAAGGGAAAGCTTGCTGGGGTGGTTGAAGGTGCTCTTAGGAGCTCCCTGATCTATTGGATAGAAAAGCTAGACTACCCTAGGGGCCTGAGGGCGCCAAACTCAGCTCTGTTATTGAGTTGGGTGACCTGGAAGAAAAGCTGTACCTCACATGGGCTTTAATATCCTCATCTGTTAAAAAAAGAAGACTCAAGGTGACTGATTTTTCAAACTTGCAAAATGCTCAAAGTTCATAGGTGGTAGCCTTAACATATCACAAAGCATTTGGGTTTCAAACTTGTTTATAACCTTACCTATTAGGTCCTTGGCTATCAAGACAGAAACTTATTTTCATATTTAAAAAAAAGTAGTATTATGGCATATTTTTGTAAGCAAGACCCTTTGCATTCATCCTGGGCCTGATTATTCACTATGTAAACCTTTATTCTCTGCTTCTCTCTCCCCCAGGAAGAAAGTTTGCTCTTTTGAGTTCACATCCCATGTATAACCAAAGATAAAGAAAGGATAGACGTTCAAGGCTGCAGTGAGCTGTGGTTGGGGCACTGCATTCCAACTGGGTGACAGAGTTAGACTCTGACTCTTTAAAAAGGGGGAGAGATTTAGGGGTTGGTACAGTTGCACTGGGTATGTGGCTGATTTTAAGTGGGCAAGGAGCTTAAAAAGATCCCCTTGTTAATAAGGCTTTCCAGAACTTCTCCTGAGATGCAAATATCCCATAGATGGGTTAAACCATTCATACCTTGATGTTGTGATCACTTCAACACCAAGAGAGTTACTTCAGTGTAATGCAGTTTTGAATTGAAGCTGGGGAAAGAGATAGGGATAATTTGGGAACAGGGGAAGTAGAGAGAAGGAATCACATTAACCCAAGGCCCTTAGGTTTTGCTGGCAGAGGAAGGGGGGTGACCAGGACTGACAAGGAAACAGTTTTCTTTGCGGTTTTTGTCTAGGGCCTTGTTTGGAGCTGGTTAACCACTAAAAAAAATCCTTGGGAGATGGCATGGTAGCTCACATTTGTAATTCCAGCATTTTAGGAGGCCGAGGTGGGAGGATTGCTTGAGCCCAGGAGTTCGAGACCAGCCTAGGCAACATACTGAGACCTCGTCTCTACAAAAAATTAAAAAAAACTAGCTGGGTGGTATGCTGGTGCCTGCCTGCAGTCCCAGCTACTCAGGAGGCTGAGGTGAGAAGATCACCTGAGCCAAGGAGGTTGAGGCTGCAGTGAGCCATAACCATGCCGCTGTACTCCATGAACTCCAGCCTGGGTGACAGAGTGAGAGCCTAACTAAACAAACAAATGAACAAATAAATATCACTGGGGAGATGCCATGATTTATCAATAATTCCTTTGGCCCTTCTGTTGTGCCATGGTTGTGCTATTGCTGAACAGGAGGTCAGCATTTATTTAAAAACTTGCTAACTTCAGCCTGCCTGCTTCAGGCAAGGGTAGGTTAACCTAACTGCCTACAATTTAAACTCACAAACACTGTTTCTTCATGGGATTCTCCCTGCTTTCCTTCTTTTCCTAGAGGAGGGAGGAAAAAATTGTGTGAAAGTGAGGGTGAGGGAGAAGGAGGGAGGAGGCAGAAGCAGCTAACATTTCCTGGTCTTCCGAGTAAGTTAGCTTTTGTGTTAGGTGAGTACCTCCTAACAACCCTAGAAACATTATTAGTGACAGGAAGTACTTTATAGTCTCAGAGATTCTAACCAGAGCTCAAGATGACCAGTCAGGTTCCTTCTCACATAGGACTCTTTTTTCCCAACTCCTGTTTCATATATATATATGAATATATATATATATATTCTTCCCATCTTAATTGCATACGCTTGAAAACAGGTTTAAGAGCTAGTCGTGAAATTTATCTTTCAGGAATGTTGAAGACCCCCGAGTTATCGAAAGCATGCCTTCCTGGGAGTTGGGAGGCCTAGATTTTTCTGATTAAGTTTTGGTCCTAACAAACTGTCACTGTGGACGGGCCCATGCATCTCTGGGGTCTGGTCCAGGCCTGACAATTCTGAAATTCACACTCAACAATGTGGTGGCAGGCATTAGTGCTTGTGTACAAAACTCAGAAAGAATTATTCTCGTTAGATGCCATATGTAGACTGAAGAAAGGAACACCCTTCTCCTAATGCCAGTTAAGTTTTGAATAAGAAGAATGAAAGGATTGGTATGAGCTGAAAGCAGAAGGGAAAATGAGGGGAAAGCCACAGAACACATGCTAGCAGTGGCATTGTGGGAATATGAGAGGGGCAGAAGCCCAGGGCCACGGCTGAGAGATCAACTTGTTTAGAATACACTGATGTGTTGATTACATGACAACTGAGAAGTACCTAGGCTACAAAAACATGTAGAATGTTAGATGCTCATTTTTAATCTCAGTTTGATGATTGAGGCCTATTTTAATGATCCAATAAGGACCATGACATAACTATTTCTCCCAAATATTAACCTCTTGCAAAAAAAAAAAAAAAATTGACTGAGATAACTATAGATGTTTCTGATTACAAAACAAGATCACCTGATAATGATCTTGATCGTAATCATCTCAAGGTATTTGGAGTAAAGAAGAAGAGATGATTCCTTCTGAATCTCATTATGTAGACAGAAATTTTCAGAGTTTAACAGAGGAATTAACTTCTGAGGAATTGAAAAAGGAAATGGTTTTCAAAAAAAGGAGACATGTGACTGATATCTTCAGTTGGCAAGTCAGGGAAAGACACAGTCCAGGTAGGACCAGCTATATAATTTGTGGGGCTCAAGGCAAAATAATAAATGTGGGGCTTCTTACTCAAAAATTATTAAGAATTTCAAGACAACAACAGCAGCATATTAAGTCATGCATGGGGTCCTTCCAAACACGGGACCCTGTGAAACTGCACAGGCTGTATACTTATGAAGCTGGCTTTGGTTCTAGTTATTGTTTTCACTAAGGCATTCCAGCCCCCCCAAGACGAAAATTTAAAAGTCTGCATCGCCTCTCCCAAAACTCTCAACTAACCCTGTCTTCCTAAGGTAAGGATGTAACTGAATTCTGCAACAAGGATCAGAAAAATCTGGGGTCTGCCAACATATTTGATAGACTGCAACTGTACTGGCTTCTGCTACATTTGTCACAGTCACTAATCCCTGCTTCTGTCACAACCTAAGGATGCCCAGGATATCAATGTCTGGAAATTGAAACATATTTTCTAAAAACACAAATTTCTTTAAAGACAACAACAACAAAAAACAAAACAAGCAGAAGTTACTAAAAATAAGCTAGGCTTCCTGGATGTAAGTCTGCTCCCGATTTCTTTCTGATCTTACCTTGAGTAGGTCTTGGGCATATGCACACAGGTTCAGAAGCTCAAGAGAATTATCACAATAACTCTTTTCAGTTTGGGGGGGGGAAGGAAACAGGAGAAACTGGTCATAGCCCAGAAGAAATTCACTCATTTCACTAACTGTATGCTTGCTCCTTCTGTCTCTTTTTTTTTTTATAATCAGTATTTTTTATTATCGTTTTGTAGGGTACAGTTAAGGGTTAGGTGTACAATTACGTTTCATTCAGGCACCCTATTGATAAGAGGTGTTTTCCCAGTCCCAGATAGATATTAGCTACTGTTAATCATCCATAATTTCCAGTACCATCAGTCATTTTCTTATAGTATTACATTGGATGTTCAAGGTCCATTATATGAGTGAAAACATGTGATATTCTGATCTTTGTTTCTGTGAGAGGTCACTCAGTATTATAGACTCTAGTTCCATCCAGGTAGCTGCGAAATCCATGATTTTGAAACAAAATCATGGATTTCGCAGCTACCTTCTGTCTCTTTTTATGCTAAGTTGGAACTATGACTTCACTCTCCACGGAAACTAAGTTTCTCTTTACTGGATGTTTGAAATGGGCCTTGGGGAAAACTATTAGAGGGTAACATCATTTCTAAAAAATCACATTAATTTATCTTCACCTGCCTCCTCATGACATTATGATTCTACTAAGGTCTGTATAAAGAAAGAAGAGATTAAAGAAGCCAGAGGAACATCAAAAGAATAACAGCAGCCCAATGTGAGATGAATGTGGTCTCTTTTCCAATGATATTAGGGGCTTTATATATACTGAGCCTACTTCTTGTGGGAACAGGCCAGTAGCTTGGGCAGATAGATGCCCAAGATGTTTGTACAGGTCAGCTTATCCTGATCTTTCCGTATATTTTTGCCCCATTAAGAAAAATAAGTTCACTCCTACAGCCAGAATTATACTTTGATACTAGACCAATTGCTATATCCTTGATTTAGGATTTTAAGAAAGATATCTATTGGCAAAGCTAAACTTTTATTTTGCTTAATAGGTTTGTACTGCTTTGAGTAAGATCACTGGGGTCCATAAGTAGCTGGAAATGTGTTTGAATCTTTATAGTCATGCTTGGATTTCAAAAGCCTTCTATTTCACAGAGGTAATACAGGCTCAGTCATCATTTTCAGTGTTTTTACAAATGTTAATTAGCAGACAAGTTCTTAAAATTAAAAAAAAGTGACTGACCTTCACAACAGATGTCCACATAAAACCTTGATTCATTTATTTTAAAATTATTCTCCCCTGCTGTAAATAGATAGCTGTAATATATACATTAATATATGTGTGCACAATCAGCCTTGCAATACTGCTGTGAAGTAGATGAGGATAGATGGTTTTCTATTTATTTGACAAATACACTATTACATAAACAGGTTAAGTGATTTGTCCTGCAAGGAAGGGTGAAGCTGGGGAAAAAAAAAAAAGAAAGAAAGAAAAGAAAAGAAAAAAAAACCTCACAACCCTGCCACATCTGCTCTTAGATTATAGCATTCTGGAACTGGGTAGTCTTTATTGTTTTTGAGTGACCTAATCTAAATGTTGGGAATGTAATTTTCCTGAAAAAATTTTTTTTTTACTATTTCTTTCATTCCCTCTTATCTTCTCTCTTCCTCTTTCTACCTTTCCTCTGAGATTATTATAAACTATTGATAAACATGGCTGTTCTAAATTTATACTTGCTCTTCATGGGCTCTGATGGGTTTTCGCTCCTAAAGAGAGCATAGAAAAAAAAAAAGATCATTTCTGAAAAGTATAATGGTCAATACTGCTGGAACAGTTAGCTTGAGTTAATGCCACTACAAAGTTGACTCTGGCATCAGTGCTATCTTGGACCCTCCTCTCACAAGAGCTACCTCGTGGGCTCTTAAGTGATACAACAGGCAGGAAGGGCTTCTCTAAGGCAGAATCTGCTCACCAATACCCTACTATTCTCCTGGGATCTCAGACAAAAGCTGGAATGTTCTGTGTACCTTTCTTCTGAACTGCTTGAACTTGGAACTCTTCTCTACATTAGGGTTGCCCTCTTTTATGCTCTGACCTTAAATAGTCTTTCCCTATTTTGGCACATATTTGCATATCACTTATGGTGACATGTTTGAGAAATAACGGGCCTCACAGTTATTTGGCTAGGAAAAACTATTTTGCTAGCATTTTAATACCTTATTATCTCTTTTGTTGATTATCTGTGTGACTAAAAATATTTCTTGCCTCTTGTCACGCTTCTGGTTAATGTTTCCTAATGTCATCTGGTAAATGCTTAGGAAATACAATTTTATTTTAATAAATCCTAAACAAAACATGATTATAAAGAAAAACCAACAGAGAAAAGCCTATAATGAATTTAAAAGCTAGATGTAATAAATAGTTCTTAATTTTCTGTCACTCTTGCTCACTTACATCAGAATGTAACATTGCTAACAAATTAGTTATTCATGCTAATATTTTAAAAAACAGGGGCAAAATTGTAAGTTTCATTTCTGGTGATAGGATTGTAACCCCTGCAGCATGACAGCACTCGAGTAATGTCTGCTGTGTGACTGGTTTCGGAGATTTCATAAAGGAGACTGCACTACCTACACCTTCAACAAAGCTGCTTCTGTTTAGGACCCAGACTCCACTACGAATGTCCCTGTACCCGTCAGAACCTTGGCTGGCTGTCATCCCATCAGGTACCCCGTCTGCAGTTGCCACTCAGACATGTAAAGCGTGTGTTTGGGGACGACACACAGTGAAATGGGAAAGGAGACAGAGCTCTGTTGTGCCACTACATTTATTGTAAGGAACTAGTTACGCGGCAACTGCTTTGCTCTTTTATATTCTAGGCAACACACTGGTGAATATAATTCATAATGAACATATTCAACATTTTTTCCATCAGTTCAATACATTATTCATAAATATTAGAGATGGAAAGACCTAGTGGATTACTGAGTCCAAACCTCCTTTTTGTATCTCCTTTCCCCCAACTGTTATGCTAGCTCAGAAACCCAAACCCAAACCCAAACAAAAACTACCAACAACCACAAAACAAACAAATAAAAAACAAACACACAAGGAAAGCAACGAATTCACAAGTTTCCTAAGTAAAATGGAAAGCTCCAAAGCCTGTATTTGATGGGGAGGGGAGGGGTGAGGCTGGCTTTATGGCGGTAGAGTTCACTGAAGAGTAGGAGTATGGGTGGCTCTTTACTATGAAGACAGCCCAAGGAACAGTCCAAGGGAGAGGAATGCCGTTTTCCCCCTTTGCAATAACAGTTCAAGGCAAAGCCCAAGAGGCAATACCAAGTTCTTGGCCGAGTGTTTACTATGTGTCTCTACAACCTGTTGTGAACTTAGGACTCAGGCACTCTGTTTTCCATTTAGAACTTGAGATATGATGCTAATGCTAACGATAAGAAGAAAATGTATAAATGAAGAGAGCTAAAACTGCTAGAGAATGCTCCCTGGGATTATCTGTACTATCAAGATAGGAAAACTTTGCAGATGCTACTGTCTCTCTAGAGGAATAAATGCTTGCATTTTAATATTCTCAGCAGCTGGTTCCTGTTGAATGCCATCAGGATGATTCAGCCACCCACCAGGAACACCAGTAACAGCAAGTGCACACACAGAAATCTGCAAAACTTTCTTCTCTTGATGCCAACACCATTACTCTGGCAAAGTTAAAACCTTTTATTGAATTACCAGTTCTACTAAATGTGACCTTGTTCCCCTTGCAAATACCAGTTCACTCTCAAATAAATGGAACTTCTGGCTGATTAAAATGCAACATTCTTAACTTGAGCACACCCTGTTGTCGGCTTCTCCTCTGTCATGACCACGTGATCTACCTCTTTTTCATTTTCTTGCTGTTTACGGAGATCTTGAAGGACCAGCAAGATCCACACACACTCAGTGTCTACTTGTGTGTTGTCCTGCCAACAGCTAAAGCTGTGTATTTAGTGCAATATCTTTACCCTTACACATCTCAAATCATTTTATCATTTCCATTTTTGGGAAGTTTTTCATCTCTACAGAATTTGGTTGTATATCTGAAAAAACAGAAATCTGTAGATGAACTGCACTGACCATAGTTCTCATTAATGTGGAATTACTATGCCACACTCAAGCTGGATACAAATTCTATACCTGCTCCCTTCTTCAAATTTAGAACAGATTAGACACTAAAGGGAAGAAAATGCCAAAGATGACAGTTAGCTATCAAAAATGTCTCCCTGCCTCATTTTCAGGTCTCTGAAGTAAAATTTAAGGACATTCAACATAGATTCAGGTGCTCTCAACAGCCATGAAAATATATGGCTGAAGAGGGAATCTATAAATGTAATGAATACACAATTGGCTTATAACAGATGCAACCAAAATTAAATTCGATATCTTGACCTGCTCTCCAAAGTGAAAGTTTCTAGTTCAGGCTACAGATAGAGGTATAACAAGCTCATTAATCACATGAACCAGAAGTAGAAGCCGACACTTCTGGGGATGCTGCAAAGAGCAGTCTTAAGCAGTTGGGTTCTGTGGGGAACCTGATGGATAATATGGCACTGACAGTCTACAGTGAGCACCACTAATGGATTTTATGGTACACATGGGTATGGTGTTGGCTATGAACACCACAATTCTAGATCTCCAGGACAGTTTAAGGATCTTTGGAAGGGAGTAATAGGTCCACCATTAATTTTGTAAAAAGATTCAATATATTTTTATTCAGTTCCTATTATGTAAAAGTCATTGTGCTCATTGCTTGAGGAGATATTGACCTCAATTAGGTCAATATATGACCTCAAGAAGTATATTCATGGGAAAGAACTAGAGGCAGGGAAATATTAACAAATAATAGTGGTAACAACAACAGGGACAACAAGAGCAACACCGAATGATGATCATGTGCTTATCATTGTGCAGGTACTTTAAACACTACATTTCATGAAATTCTTTCAATACTCCAGGAAGGCAGGTATCATTTTCCTTCTTACAGATGTGAAAAGTGAGGCCCAGTAAAATTAAGTACATTGTCTCAAAATACAATAGAACTGCTCCTTATATACAAACATGAATAAATATATAAATGGCTAATATGTAAAACAGAATATGATAAGAGTCATTAAAATATACAAAGTATTGTAGAAATTAAGGAGGCAGAGTTTGCTTCTATTTGGGAATACCAGGGGGAAAGGAACAGGGATGGGAAAATGTGATGTATGTTTAGGAAACAAGGACTAATCAGTGTGTAATGTGTATAAGCATTGAATCAACATCCTCTGATTAGAAGTCATGCTTTGATAAGATAATAAAATACACCGATATGTACAGAAAGACTTCTAGGGAGAAGGACTTCTTTCCAAAAGATCTGACCACAATTTCTTTAAAATGCTTTTTTTTTTCTTTTTTGGTGAGGGTAGAGAAAAGAAGAAAAATAAGACACAAGATTATGAGGGTCAGGAGACTCCAGAGAGTCTCTGGGGAGTACATGGATCTGAGTGCATTTTCTTTCATTCTGCAGAATGTCTTATCCTCATTACACATATTTGCCTCTGCCCCATCTAAGGTGAAATTACTGGTACAGAAACAGGAGCCCCAAGGGTCGGGTTCCTTTGCTTTCTTCTTCAATTATTCCTAGACTATCACCCATTTTTTATTTTTATAAATCTGTTTTAGTGGTCAGCCTTGTGGCATAGGAATACGCCATAGTTAGAAAAGTTGAATTCTGGTCCCAATTTTGCCTTCCTCATCTTGAAAAAGTTTTTTCAGCTCTCTGTGTTTAAGTTTTCTTACTGACAAAGGGAATGGTTTAAGCCCGAATAGCATTTTTTAATCTGTTAGACACTCTCCCCCCCACTCCTTTTGATGAAAATAAAACATTGTTTTTCTGTAAATTCTGCCACTCTTCTGTATTTACAATTCCTGGTTTACAGAATCCAATGTATAGTACCACCAGTCCAGAGAAATATGGGGAGCTTTACTTCCTCTACTCTGTTAAGCTTTTCTTGAAAATGTTGTTTTCTGAATATAAACCATTGATATCTATCTATTTATCTATTGATATCTATCTATAATCTCTCTCTCTCTTTTCAAATTATACATGGTCCTACACCAGATATTCCAATATTCCTTTATGGAGAGTTGGTTAACCCACTTACCCATATTGAGCTATCTAAGGCTCCTTCAAGCTCTGAGACACAATTATTATGATTCTATGATGCTGACATTTGCTTTGTCGACACTTAAAGCAGAGCTTTTCAACTTCAAACAATAGCATAACAAGTTGCTATAACAATTACACTTATATGAATCTTCAAGCAGATGTGCATAATAGCTCTTTACAATGACTATCACACCGGACAACCAAAGCTTATGATGTTGTTATAAATTCCCACAACAGTAAATTCTATAGGTGATTATATCCTATGAGAAGAAGTGCTGCCTTTCCATCTACTTCTAGAATGGATTGACTCCTTTTCCATTTTTGTTAATTTTGCACCTAGTTGCAAACTTTAAACATCTCCAATAACTTTAATCTTTAGCTCCCGCTCTGTCGTGACTTCTATGTCTCACCCTTCTGACCTTGTCCACTGAGTTCATTCTTACTGATGCAATCAAACATGGTTCATTGTAGTTACATTCGTCACAGTGCTCATTATAATTACCATCATTCCTACAGCACTTCAGTTCAAAGAAATGAAATGTGCTTATGCAATTTGTTGTCATTTTGATTTCTTCAGTTAAAATTTAAAAAATTTAGATGGACAATTTTATCTGATCAATAAATACCTACCCAGTCAAATGACTCTGAAAAATTGTTAGAAAATCATTTATTGGAGCGCAATATTAAGTCTAAGGGGATTTTTATAAGCCTGGACAGTGGCATTTCACTGACCTTGAATCCACAGGTTCAAAATTTATTAGTGTCAACTTAGTCTTTTAAAGCAATCCATTACAGCAATAAGTATAAAATATGTATGTTTTATATTTATGTATGTGTTGAATTTAATAAATTAGTCGAGAGTCAAGGTATTTTTAGAGAAATATTAAAACCTCTCCACATTGAGCAGTTCAATGACTTTCTGATATAGCCAAAAATATCCTTTTGCTGAAGTTAAAACCTTTTTCCTTCTTAAGATATAGTACATAGACTGTAAAGTGGTAATGTAATTGGCTGTAATGATCTTTATATACCTTAACTTTTGCTGTTTTTATGGTCATGGTATGTACAAATAAATAAATCCACAATAGTTTAAGTCCAGGAATTTTTGTTTGGCTAAACTCTAAAAACATAGCTTAAATAAAGGGTTGAAAGCTTGGCATCTCATCATTGCTGTTTATGTTATAAGGCTTAACAATGACACCTTATAAAACATATAGTTGTTTATTTTCATGTTCAATAAGAAGTGTAGGGTTTCAGGACTGGGAATGGATTACAGATTGTTCTCTCCTGGTTATTTTTGGCTTTAAGTATATTGATCATTTTATCATTTTCTTGTTTTAAACTGCTTTAAACACAGCACAAATGTTATTCTCATCATGCCAGAAATGGGTTTGGAATTGATTTTGAGTTTCCATCAATTTTACTCTTTGCTCTCTGCGAGAAGTTTTTCACTTGCTTATATTCAAAGGGATAGTTTTGTTCAAAAGATGTCAGAGTACATTTAGAGATACTGAACTGCCCAAGAAAACACAGATTTTCTGCTTTACAAAAGAATAAAAATAGTTGAATTTATTACCATGTACTTTATTAAAATTAGTGAAGAATCATTTATATGAATGCAATTTCAAGGACTTCCCCCCTCTTTCTCTTTATGTAAGTGTTTGACAAAAGCATGTATCTTCTGAGAAGCCAGCCTGATTGGTCCAGGTTGGCACTGTTTCAGTGTTTGGCCTACGGCGGCTGCTTAGGAATAATTTTGTCTCATCCTCTCTATTTTCCTGGACCGTATCAGACTCAGACACGTGGTATACAAAGGAAATCCAAGTCCTTTAAAAATGCTATTTCTTTTGGTACTAAAGCCAATACCAGTTCTACTTTGACCAAATGATCTTATCAAGATTTAACAAGAGATAATCAGTAATATCTCCAATCTGCGAGAAGACATTCCACTAAGGAAATAATTTATAACATACAGTATACATACATTTTCTTCTTGGTGCCAGTAAGGTACATAATCAAACTTATTCTATTGGTACTAAAAATAATAGAACACTGACAAGAATTTTGTGGCAATTATTCATTTCAATTAATCTAAAAAGAAATAAACAAGTAGATCTTCCCACATTAAAACAGATACTGGAGATCTATTTTCAGTTGTTGCTGAAAATATTTTGGCTTTCATAAAGGCCCCTTACTAACATAGCTACTTTGCCCTCTACTGTGCTGTCACAATTCAGAACTTGTAACATTTTAGTCAGGTTCTCCAGACTAATTGGATGAAATAACTGCATTACAGTATTAAGATTCCTTTGCAGAAGCAAATGAAAGGAGATCTGCCCAGTTCAGATAGCTTGGAAGATCTGCAATGAAAATCGCCAAAATCCTTCATGTGTTATGTATTTTCCTCCATTTATAGTAATAATCACTTCTGTGATAACTGCTAGAATTTAACTTCACACTTAAGAATACCAACAAACAGAGAGAGAAATTTAGATAGGTAAACTCCATTTCCTATTCTATCCTTAGCGCTCCCTGTGCTGGTTCCCGTTTCAGAACAAACGCTTGGTGTCTTTTTAAAAGTGCCAAGAAATCTCTTCTCCAGCTATACAGGCCTCAATTTTACGTGTGTAGTAATGACACACCTTAAAACCGAGAGCCCCACAAACTAGAGAGGGATGTTAATTTAAATACAGACTTAGGGGGAAGAGCTCCATCTACTGAATCAGTTAGATCATAGTTTGTACCCTATAGTTATCCCATTCAACACTTTTAAACACTTAGAGGCTCTGGAGAGAACAGAAAAGTTGCAAACCCGAGTAGCCACAAAACCCAGCTTTGAGCCGAATCCCTTTTGCGGTATTTCCCAGATACCCCGAGCCCCTTTCCTTTGCCCTTCCCAATTTTCAAAGCTTTCCATGCTTTAATATAAAGTAAAAATGGATGCTCTGCTATATGAACCGTCCCTTGGAAGAAGGAGAAAGTCATTGGTTATTGAAAGAAATGCCTCAGATAGAGGAAGAGAAAGCTACAGAAAGCAAATCTCTACCTGGCAGGTTGAACAGTCTAGGTAAGAAGCAAAGAGATGCGTAGCCTACTTACTCCTCCTGCCTTGCATCATTGCTGGGGAAGTCTGCAGCCACCCAGGATCAGTTCTTCTGGGCTCTCCCCGGCTGCACAGTGTTATTGTGGCATTGGGAATTTGCTGTGGCTTCGTAAGATTATGGGGATATGCTTCAGCAAGCCAAAAAAGTCACAAACAAAATTCAAGGGAAAAAAAAGTACAAAAACAGCTGATCTTACTGGAGAAGCTCTTGGCATTTTCCTACATATGCCACAATTTTCTTTGGTATTTCCTGGTTCTGTGATCAGAAAAATTATCAAATCATGTTTATTATTGTTGTTGTTGTTGTTTTTTTTTGGTTGCTGGTGGTGACGGGTGGTACAGAGAGGGCACACAGACGGATCAAGGAGGAGCAAGGTAAAGATTACTTCTCCCACTTGTTTGAAAGCTTTCCAAGAGATCACAGGTTAGAAAGTTTCTCCTTCAGAACACCGAAGACATATAGATATCACATATAGGAAAAGATGACCATGCTCTTTCTAGATTAGGAAAGTAAAAACTTCTTAGCACACTAACAGATACAGAACAAAGCAAATTCTACCTGAATAAACATGAACATTACTATAGCTTCATAAAATTCAGGAGCATGTAAAACTTATGAAAATCCTTTATAAATTAGGATAAATTATTTGAATATAGAGATGTTAAGTATAGACATATATTAGATAATCAGGTGAAGCAACAGTTAAGTGGATTTTTAAATTACAAAAAATAATAAATAACAAAAGTTTTGATTAACACTAACCTTTTATCTTTTATGTAAAAACAGATTAATATAAATGTAAAGTGGATTCATGTCTCTCTCTGTGTGTATGTATAAATATATACATATACCTGCACAAAGTATTAATGACTGACATTAAAAGGTGATATGTTGCATAGAAATTTCAACTTTGAATTATTTTAAAGTGGGTATTTAAAATATCAGCATTAACCTGGCAGGTTTCTTTTTTTCTTCCTTTTTGAACACATTTAATTTTCAGGTTCTGTTTTAAAGCACAAAAAGAAAAACAAATTAGAAAACGCAGTGCACATCAATAAGTATTTTGTAAAAAAATTCATTTGCATTTATTAGAATATTTAGTTCTCAAAAAACGCCTAATTGGATTTTCTTCAAGCCTTTTCACAACAAGTTCAGTTCTGAGTCAAGGATAACTATGAGAAATTTCACCTCAAAAGGTAATTTGTTTGGATAGTTATAAAAGCCTGAAAAACAAGATTATCTCCACCATAACTATAACAAAACAGCTAATGAATAAGTATATTCTGGCAAGAATCAATAAGAATTGCAAAGCCTGAGAGGGTCATCGCAGACTTTTTTGAGAAAGGTAACCAAGTGAGGAAACATCAAACGGAGTTAATGGAGATAAAGCATTCTGAAAAATGGAAAGTGTTAACTATCACAGACAGGAAAGAATATTCTTCAACAGGAAGGACAACAACAAAACAAAACAAAACGACCCAAAACAATTGGAAATACATATCTTCAGAAGCAAAGTATGACTACTTATTAAACAAGAGGAGAACCTGCTTCTTTGTCATTCCCTTTGGAAGCCTGGCTTTAAAAAAAAAAGCTTGCACAAAAGATACATGTGTTCCTTTTCTGGTATTATTACAGGCCCACCTAGATTTAGCTTTCGATTCCAGATGAGATCAGGCATGTTCAGACTAGCACATCTTTGCTCTGTAAGCACAGAGCTGCTATCATTTCACTGGCAAATTCTCGTATCCCCAAATTTATGCACAATAGTTACCCTTTAAAATCTGGACATTTTTTATTTCAGTCAAATATCTCATTGAGTTTAATTTTTTCTTAATTTACTCTGCTAGCATTAAGCTGAAAAGTTAAGGCAGGCAACTCCTATAAGAAAGGAAAGTTGAATAGTACTTACCCTAAGTATAATGTGCAAGTCTTAATGGGGTAATTTACTTTTGCTCTATGATATTTAGAAAGGTGTCCAGGTCTAAACCCAGCTCTCGCCCTTTTCCCTTCTGGAAAACTGAGTAGATTCACTGAAGGTGCCTCTGAGAAAGATCATACAAATCAACAGCCTTACCTGTGGCCATTCAGAAGACTGCACTTTGGTGTGTGTTTAAAACTATGAATAAAGTCAGATACAGCGCATGCTCAGCAGGCAATTTAAAAATATTTATAACATTGTTGTTTCAAAAACAAATTTCCTCAAACAAAGCAAAACTCACATTTCTTATCCATGCCAAGTTTAACGTTCTGAGACAAAGCTGTTTTGGAGTTTTCCGCTGAAGGAAAAAAGGCTTTTAAAATTTTTTGTTGAACGAAAAATAGTTCTCTCTTCCCTTTGGGGTACCCTTGAAAGAGTGGAATAAATTTCCCTCCAAGTTTCAACAAAATTCACCTCTGGCTACAATATGGCATTACAAATTTAAGGTCTGTAAAAAAAAATAATTTTAGAGAAAGTAACATGAAACTAAAAACTACGAGTTCAAAGAATGTAATGGTCATCTGAACCTTCAAGGCACTCTTGCGTGTTACTACACAAAAATATATCCTGATACAAACGGGATATATTACATTATATATAGACAGGAATACTGTGTATACAACCATATGCATACCCAGAGAAGTTGTATTTTTCTTTTGCTAACTAACATCTGAACTCCTCAAAACTGAAGCAGAAATACATAAAAATTTAGGAGAAACCTAGTAATAATGTCAGTATAATTCATCTGTTTTTCATAGCAAGCATGGAGAGGAAGGCAATCCCATATCACTTAGTTAAATTTTGAGAGATAAAAGATAAAAATTTGATTAATTAAGGTTTTGAAAGTGCAGATTGCACCAGAAATACCCATGTCATTCCTAGTTGGGAATTTCTCCTTTTCTCCTCCTTGAGTATTCCTAAGTATTTCATTTTACCAACTATCCCCAAACCCTGAACGGCCCACAGATCTCACAGATCTTATTTAAATATCTTGCTTCTTAAGTCTCTGAATGAATTTCAGCTCCTGCTCTACTTTCCAAGGGTGCTCAGCTGGCCTCACAAAAGCTCTACAGACACATCGTTCACTATCTCTGATGCTTTCAAGCTCAACAGAGGATGCCAAAAAAAAAAAAAATCATCGATTAAAAAAAGTTTATTAAAGTGAAACTAGGAGTGCAAATATGAAGAAGTTGCTTCTACTTTTATTTCTCTCTCAACTCAGCACAGGTGTTTCCTAACTTATACTGCTGTGCATGCTGATGAGGGGGAGGGATAAATTAAGGTGAGGGAGTGGGCAGGGGCTGACCAGCAAGCATTTAGGACCTCCAGCCTCATGTGTTAATACATGTGTTTAAAAACGGACACCTCCCCCCAAAAAAGGCCTAGAATGAGGTTTCTTTTTGGCAAATGATTAAACTAGTATACTGAAATAATTAAAGCTTTGTTTTTAAATAAAGCATCAGATCAACAGAACAAAAACAAAGATAAAAATTGCACACACATATGCATGCATGCGCGCACACACTCTCTGACACACACACAGATACACAAAACTAGCGGGTGAGGGGAGAAGGAAATTAAATAAAAGAAAACAAACAGAGTCCTAACAGGCCATTCTCCGAAAAGGAATCTAAATAAAAAGTCATATGATATCTGATAG
This sequence comes from Cephalopachus bancanus, assembly GCA_027257055.1. Classification (NCBI taxonomy): domain Eukaryota; kingdom Metazoa; phylum Chordata; class Mammalia; order Primates; family Tarsiidae; genus Cephalopachus; species Cephalopachus bancanus. The sequence goes on along the minus strand of JAPVLO010000022.1, from coordinate 10,571,442 downwards.
TGCAGGACACGTCGCCAAGAACTGGAGCGGATTGCCTACAGGAAGAAAGGGCCAGTGTATTCCAGCTCAAAGAGCTTTTCTTTCCTCCTCCTCTATTTTTTTTCCCTTTTCTCCTCGGACTGTGAATGTGTTACTTTCAGGTCAGATCCACGAAGAATCCCAGAATGACAGCTATCACCTGTCACTGTACTCTTGGCGGTACAACTAGCTGATAGGAGCTGCCTGAGTTGGGATCAAGAGAAGTCAGTGCAGCTTGCAGTCACAGCCTCTTATCCTAGTCCCTTTGCCCCTTTCAAAGACCCCCTTGGTCACATCAAAAACAGACCAAAAAAAAAAAAAAAAAAAAAAAGATTTTTTAAAAAAAGAAAAAGATAAAACAAAAAGCAACAATGAAGGCAAAACAAGCCTGCAGCAAAATAAGAGTTCAGGGGGAAAAAGCCAAAACAAAATAAAAACAAGCAAAGAGGAAAAAAAAAAAGCCATTGCCTTCAATATAAAACTTTTTAAAGACCAAGTTTCTTTTATTTTGACGACGTTCTTTTTAAAGGTCTTTTTCTCCTTAAGCACTATTGAAAGCATTGCACATTTTACAAAAATATAGAAAAGTCTGAAGGCAATTCAAGAATGTTCCTAAAGAAAACATGTAACTGCAAGAAGTGAGTTATCCTGGAAAATTTTGGATTTGCCAAAAGTTCCCCTAGTTTTAATATCTTTCAGTGAGTTCAAGTGCTAACACTGGCCACCTAGTACTTGTTTTTTCTTTGAGGGTCATTACTGAGGCAACACATACCTAGTAAGGTTTCCCGAAAAGACTCCTTGTTATCAAGTTACTTCAAACATAAGGCACTCACACCTACCAGCCAAGAGGGTTTCTGGTGAGGCATCACACTCTGCCCTGATATGTATTACACCCTTAAGAAGCAGTTACATAAATGCATTCTATAAATATGGAAAAATGTATATATCTCTATTTTCCCTACAGTTTCCCTCCCCGGGGATATGAATAGATTTCATTTTCAGTTAATGGGGTGGGGGGAGAAGAAAAGAGTTGCTGACTCTTAAAACAACTGTTGTAGCTGTTTTCCACTTAGCAGAACAGTTAGTTATCTGTAGTTAGGTACTGTACATAACATATATTTACGGATTTTTGTGGAGCTTGTGATTTTTTTCCCTTATTTAGTTTTGTGTCTCTTAGGTATCTTTAAAAGATTTCCAAATGACAATCAAAATATAAATGCATTAAGAAAAGAACTTTTAGAGGAAAAAACCTTACCTTGGGTTTATAATTCAAGGATATTAGCATAAAGATATAAACGTACAGCATATATGAAAGATAAAATTGTTTACTACATTTTGCACATACAGTTCACATCCTGATTCCTTTTTTCTTTTGTTGGAGCATTAATTTGAAAATGATAAGCATTCTTGAATGTTTACTACAACACACACTCATGGTAAAAATATACATGCATAGGCAAAAATTCAAATGGAGAACACAAAGCTACATTGCAGTCGGAATCGCTGAAAAATCTCCGTCTAGACTATATTTTGCTTGAACTAGTGTATCATAGATGGGGCAAGTAATCTCTCTGGGGTTTTGTCATTTACGTAATTAGAAACAAAAATAAAATACAAATATTCACTCCCTGACTATCTTTTCTTAATAACTGACAAGTGACACAAGTGGTACCTTTTAAACAGATGGATGCAAAAACTTGTGAGATCGAATGAACTGAGGTACCCCATAGGTATTTTGGGCACCCAAATTCCATAATTAACTTTTTACCCAAGTGGCAAAAGTAGATGTTCTCGCCGCTAAATTGATTATCTGATGGACTCTTGCTCTTTCCTCCACAAGATTTTGGGGACCCAGAAAGGGTAAAGAGATGATAAGAGAAGATGCATCCTGAACAACTTTTATTGTGAGTAGAAAAAAAAATAGCACAGAGTGAGCATAAGAACAGTTGGATTTAGAAAGATTAAAAGAGGAGAAAAGAGCAACATATGCAACTTAATTAGTCTTTTTCTTTTTAATTTTTTCATGTATACATATATATTGGGACGATGGGGAGAAAAGATAACTGGATTTCTTTTGAATGTCTTTGTGTCTTTATAGAGTGAATGTTCTGTTCCTGTTTCTTTCTTTTTAGGCGAAAAACTAATAAAAATAGAAAAACATATATCAGACATTAAGCTCACTCCCCCCCCTTCCCTTTGTAAAGAACTCTTTGTTCTCTAGTGAAAATGCTGAAAAATCCCCGGGCAGCTACTCCCTGAAACAAGTGCAAAACACTTAGAGGCTTTTGGGCTGGCTTGAAGCCAGAAACCCTCCCGCTGTCTGGTTAGAGAGGAAAAAAAGAAGAGAGAGGGAGAGGGAGAGAGGGGAAGAGGGATGGGGGGGCAGAGAGAGAGGGAGAGAGAGAGAGAGAAGAGAAGAGAAGAGAAGAGGGAGAGAGAGAGAGAGAGAGAGAGAGAGAGAGAGAGAGAGAGAGAGAGAGAGAGAGAAATTGGAGCTTCCTTTAATAGACATAGGAAGCTGCGTTTTTTCTTTTTCTTTTTTTTCAAAACTGGCGGTCAAGCGTTAAGTAACTCCCATCTAAATCCACCTGCTAGAAATGAACTTGGGTAACCCCCCAGGGGTGCACAAAGACAGGGAAGACAGTAACATACTCCATACTCTTTCCCACCCCCCGTTGTACTGCTTCCATTCTTTCTGCTCCCATACACAAATGCCCACAGCTTCTCACACCGCCCCTCTTACCCCCCAACAACAAACACAGCAAAATACATGCTCCCTCAGTCTCCTAAAAAAAAGGCTTTTCCATCTCGGTTGCGACACAGTGATAAGGGGTAGCGAACATCTCATACCTGGTGTGAATGCTAATCAGTCAGGAGTTCTCCTTTTCCCAAGACAGGGAACTGTTTCCTTCCAAATTTATTAGAACCTCCTCCACTGCCTCTTTGAAAAACCTTCTTTGTCACCCTCTCCCAAGTCCCGATACTTCTTTAAAAAAAAAATGGCTTCGGAGCTCCTTCTATTCTTGATATTGATTCTCTCTCTCTCCCCCCACCCCTCCTCCTCTCTCCTGTCTGTGTCTCTTCTGAGTGGTCTATTGATAAGTCCCTGGAGGCACTGGGTCAGCCTGCCCGTAGGAAACCAGACACAATGCACAAATCTCCGAGTGCCATTCTGCCATCAGCAAGCAGACCACGTTTAGGAGAGAGAGAGAGGAAAAAAAAACAGTAGAGCAAGAGACAGAGAGAGAGAGAGAGAGAGAGAGAGAGAGAGAGAGAGAGAGAGAGAGAGAGAGAGAGAGAGAGAGAGAGAGAGAGAGAGAGAGAGAGAGAGAAGAGAAGAGAGAGAGAGACACCAACCAAGGGAGGGAGAGAGAGACTGAGAGAGAGGAAGAGAGAGGGGGAAGAGAGGGAGAGAGAGAGGAGAGAGAGAGAGAGAGACGGGGAGAGAGAGTGTGTGTGAGAAAAAGACTGATTGGAACAGGAGGGAGGGAGAGAGAGAAAGGGAGAGGGAGAGAGAGCGCGAGAGGGAGAGCGGCACTGCCAGTCAGGTTAATCATCCCTACTTTAATTAGCTGTTCGGCTTAGACATAAAACAATTGAATTTGAATGATCTGTCAGCAGGCTCGGCTGAACCAAAGGGGAAAAGCGAATATTACAAAAAGACTGTTGGTGTGTTCTGATAAGCAATACTGCTCGTACTGACAAATCCTCAAAGGGGGAACTATTAAAACTTACAACTAAACAAAAAGTGCAAATACAAATGGCACTAGATAGAGGTCTTTTAAAAATGGAGTTTTCTCCCCCAGTTTTACGAACCGTAGATATTTATGTGCAGGTGCCAACATATTAGGGGTTTTCTTGTAATGTGTGAAAGTTTATTAACGATGGTCTAGGAGTGTAGCAGACAGATGCTGCAGAGAACAAGACAGGTACAGTCGGATGCCGAATCTAGATCTTGGAGGGAGATGGATGCTGGAAGAAGAGGCACTGTGGCAAGAGATCAGCACAGACAAAGTCAGTGGGCAGACAGGCAGACAGATTTTAGGCACGGTACGATCTTGTCTAAAAAGGCAAAAGTTCTGATGCAATAATAGGTGCAAAACAATCCATCCATCCTCCTCTCCCGGGTGCACTCCAAGGTACAGTTAAAAAGGATTAATCTTTGTGACAAACAGAGCTGGCAAGGCAGGCTATGGCAGACACTGAAGGCGATTTGCAGACCCAGAGAATACGGAGCTAGGAAAAGCCCCAGAGATCAATCTCTCTAACCCCAAATTTAGCAGATGAGAAAGCTAGAGTCCAGAGTCCACACTAGAACCCAGGGCTCCAGCAGCCCACTAAGTCAGTGCTCTTTCCATTATACCAGCTAATCTCTAGCATTCTTTAAGGACCTGGTCCAACAGGTATGAAAATCACCATCACCCCTGACTCCAGAATAACAAAATTCCTCCATCTATACAGTTAACGTACAAACCTCCAATTTTTCAAAATGTGTGAATAGCTAAGCTCTGTGTGTGCATATACACATATATAATATATGTATATGTATATTTCCATTTTGCATGCTAGGAATAAGGGATTTAAGTCCTTAATTCATTCTCAGAGAAAAGCAGAAAAATACAGCATTGTTGAGGCCCCGTCTCAGCAAAGTATAAACTTGTGTCACATTTCCAAGCTGACGAAGGCTAGTGGATTGATCTAAAAACCTTACCCAGAGTTTACAATTTGAACATCATCTGTTATATATCACCATGTAATAAGATGTGGTTTTTTTCACACATCTCATTTCTAAAATATAGGCCTATTGTGGGTGAAAAAGAGATTGAGTCTTTCAACTTACAACGTAGTTTTTAAATCACTGATGAGATTTTCTACCTGGAAGATTAGCTATGGACAACTTTTCTAATATATTTCAACGGAAAATGAACTAGTGAAATAGGTATGGGAAACTGTATTATCTTCCCCAAAATCTGATGGTATCTTTTTGGGGACACACATGATCATATTCAGTAAGGATTCGCTCTTGACAACAAATAATTAAAGGTCCATTCTTTTAAAGGGGGAAAGAGGTGCTTATGAAGAGAATAGTACCATCAGATGTTACTGAAGAGATTAAGTTTCTTATCCTAAAACAAGAATCATGGTGTATATGAAAGTGAAAACTATCTCTCAGTCATGCTTCAGCAATAACGTTGCTACTTAGGGTGAAAGAAGAAAACCGAAAGAAATGTCAGGCACCTGGGAGCCCACTCAAAGACAAGTAATCTGTGAGAAGTCATAGCCAGAGTAATTTAGTTTATTTGCACACCAACCTCTTTAGCAATGGCTGCTGTGCCATGACTAAAACACATGGTCCACAGTCAATCTATTCTGAGGAATTGGGGACAAAAATCAGTGCTTTTGACATTGGCAGATCCTCCTAAAAGTCCCAAAGTGCCTGATAAGCAAGATCCCAGAGCAGAGCAGAGCAGAGCAGAGCAGTGGCGTACTTAGTAAATGTGTGCTGGTGAACTGAGTGAAAAGGCATAAGCTTTAGGACAAACACACTTTTATAACATTCCATAAGTCACAGTCACTCTCAGAGCCTCTGTTATCCTATATATAAAAAGTGATAATGTTGGTCCCATAAAGTTGCTTTAAGGATGACATGAGTTAACACATATAAAGTACACAGCTAGTCATTACATGGTAGCTACTTTGGAGGAAGGCATAACATGAGGGTGTAAACAAAATTGTGTATTATGAATGTGCTGAGTCCATTATAGTTAAAGCCTGCAGGTTCAAGAAATGAGAGCATATAGCAAAGCAATGATCTAATATACAGAACTCTATTAGAAATGGTTGGCAGTAGAAATCATAAAGTTTAGAACCCTACATTTTATGAATCTAAACTCCAAGGATTTTAGGTCATCTGAGGGTTGTCTTATCTCTTTGTTTCCCAAACTCTGGCTCATAATAATAATGCTGGCCAACATATTACTAAGTACTGGTTTGTGCTAAAAACTCCACTAAGTGTTTTACATTTTTAAATCACATTGTATCATCACAACAAACCTTTGAATTAGATACTACCAATATCCCCATTTCATAGAAAAGAAAACCGAGGTATAGAAAGGTTGTGTAATTTGCTCAATATCACACAGCTAGTAAGTGTGGAGCTAGGCTGAAATCCGGGCAATCTGACTGTAAAGCCTTCATCCTCAGCCATGTGCTATATACTACCACACAGTAGGTATTCAGTAAATATGTGTTGAATAAATGAGTAAAACACCAGAATTTTGATTTCATTAGAAATAAGTAAAAATCTGTGCACAATCACTTGAGAGAACCTTGTGTTCAGATTATGTCATCTGTACCTCTTCCATAACCTACTTCAGGTGCAGCCCTTTGTCAGAAGCCAGGGTGAGCCATGTCCCTGCATGTTGAGAGTGGATGGGGGGAAGATTGCTGATTATGACCACCCAGGGCATTTATATATCTGACGGCATTTTCAGCACTTTGAGGGTAGTGTTAGCACAAGGGTTATTAATTGGCTTAATTCCAGTTCGGATAATTACATCGTGTCTCTTTAATTTTCCCCCGACTATGCTATTCTTCATTTCTGTCACAAATGTGCTCTTTAAAAAAGCATATGAGCACACACAAATATATAGTTATATTTAAGGTTTGTATAATTATTTAAGGTGCTTTTTCCCCCTACATGATCAGAGTATAGTAGCTATGTAGTGAATGAATGGGAAAAAGACTTAAAGTCATTGCAAAATAAAGATAACTAGTTGAAGCTAAGATTTTTGTTTGGCACTGAAATAAACAGATTTTTAAATCATTTCCTTGGTGACAGAATTCCAATCATATTTTTTTCCTCATGGGCAGATATTTCCAGAGCTGATGACCTGCTCATGATAAGATGATTTCCTTATACTATGTAGTTTCCAGCACAAAAAACACCAATGAAAACTATGATCTTTTGAAGTAGAAAATGAGACTAGGTCCTGAAGAGTATAGCATATTGAACTTATGGGTATTAGAACAGTTATTAATACAGTTATTAGACCCTGACCTATTTGGCAGGTTTTTTTCATCTCCAAAACATATTACTAGAATAATCTTCAAATTATAGAAGAAAAGGACAAAAGATTCAATTTAATAAGCTTGGAAAGTTTGACAGTCATAAACAGACACAACTTCTCTTCTTTTCCCAAAGAATTCCTGGCCTCTGAAATACTGACTGTATCTATGTGACACTAAAGATACTTTCCCGGAGGTATACATTTAAATCATGTACACAAACAGGCAGATGTACCCACGGCAAAGCATGGTTTATTAGGCCTTTTTAGTGTACATTTGCATGAGTAAGTCATCAAATATAGGGAGTACAGAAAATAAGAGAATAAAGGGTTAATTTATTTATTATGCATGAGAGTCTCTAGACCTTTGCTTCCTCAGCTTTTAGTTCAAAATTCCATGCATACTCTGCACATAATAATAAATGCCATAATTCAATGTATGCCATAATTTGATTTACTTTCAAGCACCTTTTCTGGTTGAGCTCTCAAAGCCTTCCTTCTTACAAACTTCCTCCAAATTATTCCTGGTAGCCCTCTGTAAATCATCATTTAAAGTTGGTGTTTATGGGATGACCCCAATGTTATAGAGGCATTTGTATCAAACTAGTCCACTTCCTTTTGAGAATCGGGAGTTAAATTTCATGCCCTTATCTGAGACCAAGCCATAAAAAAAAAAAAAAATCCGTTTCCCATCTTTTTGACCCTTGCAATAATGACAGCAGTCTCTCAGTGACTCCCCTCTAGTTTGTTACTTATGCCTTGAACCTGAGCTCTTTGAGGACAAGTCCCTTCCACTTGGCCTGGAATAGTTAATATATTATCCAGTATCACATCTGCCATGGTGGTAGATGATATCCCAGAAAAGCTGGAGGTAACACATATTAATTCTCTTAGTTCTTCATAGGCAAATACAGTTTTTTCTCTGTGCCTCAAGTTTTCAATATGTAAAAGGAGCATACTTATCCTAAGATTAGTGATTTGATGTTTAGATTAAACTAATATTTTGGTTAAGATATTTCGGAATTAACTAGTGAAAAGCACTTCTTTGGCTATTTTCATAGCTTCACCACTATTTTTGGTTTTTGGGTTTTTTTTTTTTTTTGAGTTGGAGTCCCACTCTGTCGCCCAGGCTAGAGTGCAGTGGCATGCTCCTGGCCATTGCAGCCTCGACCTGCTGGGCTCTGGTGATCCTTCTGCCTCAGCCTTCTAAGTAGCCAGAACTACAGGTGTGCACTACAATGCCCGGCTAATTTTTGATTTATTGTAGAGATGAGGTCTAACGAAGTTGCCCGGCTGAGTCTTGAACCCGTGGGCTCAGGCAATCCACTCGCCTTGGGCTCCCAAAGTGCTGGGATTATAGGCTGAGCCACCACTGAGCCTGTCCTTCACCACTATTTTTATAGCAGGAAGTCCTTGGATAACACATCCTAAATTCAAAATGTAAGTGAATTTTGAATTCAAAAGAAAAGTGGACAAGATTTATCATGACTATTAGAGATGGTTAGTGAGTGTGCTTGGTTATTAAATGCCATGTAGGAAGAGCCTCACAGATTTCATAGAAGCAGAAGGTATTCAGGAACTGAGGCCAAACAACTTGGTAGAAGACAACTAGTACTGGAACCCAGTTGGTCTGTGCCTGATTCTGCACTCTCTTTACTGATACTTTGCAAGAAGGCTTTTACACTCTTGCCTTTCATAGTCCTGGTCACCTACCTTCTGGACATATTCTATTAAAGCAACTCTTAAATTCTGGTGCTGAGAAAGGGGTACCATATTCCTAATGTAGTCTGATAACCACATCACAAAGGAATTATGGTAGGCTGAATAATGACTTCCCAAATAGATCCATGTCCTAATCCCTAGAACCTGTGGATGCTACCTTATATGGAAAAGGGGTCTTGCAAATATAACTAAATTACAGATATTAAAATGGGGGGATTATCCTGGACTGTCTAGATAGATTCTAAATATAATCACAAAGGTTCTTAGAATGAGGGAGGCAGGAGGATCAGAGTCAGTAGTAGGAGATATGATGACAGAAACAAGAGGTTGGAGTTATTTGAAGAAGGCGTCATGTGCCAAGGAGTGGAGAGTCCTCCAGAAGATAGAAAAGGCAGGGAAATGGATCATCCCTATAGCCTCCAAAACGAACCAGTCCTACCAACACCTTTAGTACAGTGAAACTGATTCAGACTTCTGGCCTTCAGAACTGTAAGAGAATAAAGTTGTATTGTTTTAAATCACCAAGCTTGTGATAATTTGTCATACAGCCATAGGAAATTAACACAGGGACCATCAGCTACCTTAATCTGGGCATTACTTTTCAATTCAGCTGAAATATGTCTCAGTTCTTTAAAAAAATTCAGCAGATATATTACCTTATTGGTTTAAATTGTAATACAAGAATGCTTACCAGTCTTCAGAAAAACACTGACTATGACAAGTTAAGGATGGGTCTTTCTCTCTTACCATGAAGAATTTTCTTCTAGGTTGACATAAAGCAATCTAACGATTGTTGGTTAATTAATCAGTTGCTTACAGATCTACCTAATCACATTTGCCCATGTATGATCTTATAGCAGCTCATAATTGGTGGCTTGGCAATTGTATCCCCAAGCTAATCTACAAGAGTAGTTCTACCTAGAAGAAAACTGAAGGGTTTTGGTGTCTAGTTCTTGAGTGCCAGACGACCTGAATTCCAGTGATGCACTCCTTTGCTAGCCTCCCACCTCACATTTGCTCTACTTTTTCCTAATGGAGGTCAGAAATGGAGGAACAAAGCAGCACGAGGCAGCATCTACAATACAAACTTGCCATTCAGTTACTGAATACATTCTATTGACAGTGCTCCTAAAAGAGTGTGGTCCTTGGGCCAGCAGCATCGGCATTGCCTAAAAATTTGTTAGAAATGTAAATTCTTGGGCCTTACTCTAGACCTACTGAATTAGGTGCTCAGAGGTAGATGTCTTGAGTGCCTATATTTTAACAAGTCCTCTAGGTAATTCTAAAGCCCAGCTGAGAACTTTCATAGTGCAAATCTGTGAGGTTCAGCAAAGCTAATGAAAAAACATGTTGGACTATGAGGGATACCACCTGGGTGTAATTGTGGCTCTGTCATTTGCCAGCTGTGACCTTAGATCATGTTCTTAGTCTGTCTCCTCATCTGTACGATGGTAACAATAATAATGATAATAATAATAATAATTGCTCTGTCTATGCAAAAAGTTAATGCAGGGCTTAATAAGATCATGAATGTGAAAACACTTTATAACCTTAGGGTTATTATTACGAAAGAAACTTCACTTTGGATTGTGAATGTCCCGAACCAAGGTGTTGGGAATATTGCCTTGATATCTTATATTAACTGAGGTTCTGAGGTAACAATAGTAAAAAATTTCAAGAAACTCAAGATATCCAATTCTTCAAGCCAAAGTGAAGGGTGGAAATCTATAGATATTTAAAGAATATGTTATTAAATGGAGGATCCACTGACATTATTAGTCTCTGGAATCAAGTGCTAAATTTCTTGATTTGAAATTCTACTTTTCTATTTGTCAGGCAGCAGAATTTAGTGACAGCTTTGAATTCTGTATTGCCAGTGAAAGTCTGAGGCTTGTGGGATTCAGAACCACAATTCTTTATCAATTTCCAGTGACACTTGGTTTTAGTAAAGTGACCCATAATCTTTTTCATTTCCATACCATATTCTTAAATACAAAAAAAGGAAGCCAGCTCAATGACAATTCATTATGTTCACATATTTTTCAGTGGAAAACACATAAATCCTGGTAGGTGGGAAGGATTGTCCAGGTCAGAATTGATATCATTTTAGATACTGAAGTCCAATTTCTTAGTAAGTTGAAAAGAACTATGATACAACCAGATTGAACACAACCATGATTTTCCTGGAAAAACAGCAGAATTTTATTCAATCTCTTTTACAGCATTTACCCAAAACTCTGGGTTAGTGGGAAAAAAAAACACTCATGAAAGATAGCTTACCATGTCTTTCCTTCTTACATGAAACCATAGCAAGTATATATTTTGACTTGGGGGCTCTTCCACCCTCTGAAAGTTGAAACCTATACCCCACATTTTAGCAACTGCCCTGAGCCTTGCAGGACAGTTGTAGTGTGGCAGGGTCTGTCTGGGTTGCTATTTCCTCTGAACCAGTCACTTTCAGGAATACTATGTCCTTAAGCAAATCATCTGTTCTTATAAACTTCATAAATGTGTCATTTGTAATTTTGCAAGCTGCTCTGAAGATCAAAATGGATGGTGTATTTAAAATGTTTTGTGAACTAAGGATCTCCTTTCCTTGCTATTACTGATACTATTATTTACTCTTCAGCGAGAGAGTAAAGGTATGCATAGACATATTAGGTTTAAGTTATACACACCTTCATAGTTTCCCCCTGAACTTACATTAGCCCCTTTGTCAGGTTATAACTAAGGTGGTAACTAATGATGTTATTTCCTTTGAGTCTCTATATTATTTATATTTTGATCATGATCAGTTATATATTAAATAGACACTGCTGCAGAATTTATTATGTTTCCATTCTGGCCAGCTCAACTTTGAACATATTCCCTAAGTAAGAACAAATTCAGTATTACAAAATTGAAGAAAGCATAGCATCCAAAGTTGGTATTGAGGGGGTGAAAATATCTTCAAAGGCTATTTCTTGATTGCTTAATATCAAAGATCTACTTAGAAATGTCCATTAGCTCAACAAGCATTCCCAAAGGAAAATCTTTTTTTTTTTTTTGAGTTGGAGTCTCACTCTGTTGCCCAGACTGGAGTGTACTGGCATGCTCCGGGCCACCGCAGCCTCAACCTGCTGGGCTCTGGCAGTCCTTCCGCCTCAGCCTTCCAAGTAGCTGGAACTACAGGCATGTGCTACCACACCAGGCTAATTATTATTATTACTTTTGATTTATAGGTCTTGCCAAGTTGCCCCGGGCAGGTCTCGAACCCGTGGGCTCAGGCAATCCACTCACCTTGGCCTCCCAAAGTGCTGGGATTACAGGCTGAGCCACTGAGCCAGCCCTGAAGGAAAATCTTTAGCAAAGCTACCAACTGCTCAACATTGAAAAGATCAGGAATATATATTCTGCTACAAAACAAATTCTTTTTGCCCAAATTACCCAAACTTTGCTTAAACAAATCTGAGGTGAATTCAAGTGGAAAGCTCTTGCACTATTGGTATATTTAAATAAATTATTAATGTATTTGTGCAAATAATATCTCTGAACATCTTGAACCGCTATATGAATCTTTAATTGTGGATACAATTCCAACTTTTCTGCTGTGCATCTTTATTAGACTATGTGTCCCCTGAGGGCAAGCCCTGACTTATATTTCTCTGAATTTCCTACTGCCTCCAGTACATTGGTTTACAAGTAGCATTTGCTTCCAAACTATCTGCTGTTTAATTGGATTCACTTTTTATTGGCTTTTCTTGGGGGGCAATTAATGCACATAAAGTGTCCACAGATAAATGCATCATTACCACTGACGTGAAAGCTATGGTTCTTAATTTTTAAAAAAATTATGCATTGGACCACTTATTTTTCTCATGTGACACTTAACCTGACTAATTATAGAAGTGAATAGAAAAACATGATTCTCTTTTAAAAGGCTCACTTTACATGCAGCAATTTTTGGAATTCAGCTAATGTGTCAAGTAGTGTCATTCTGCACAATGATAGTGATGGTGAAGCTCTATATACTACGGTTTTGACAGGAAATATTTTATATTAAAACAAGCCACCCCCCCAAATTGCATAAACATAAATATGCACTCTCCCACAAACACACATTTGCACATCCTTAAACTTAAATTAATGCCACGAAAATATATTCTTTTGTTCCAGTGGAATACAAATGATGAAGACTAATAAATGAATAAATAAAGCTCTAGGTAGCCAAATCAATGTCTGCTCAATTCTGGTCAAGGAGGTGAAGTGAGGTTTCCCTTTGAGTCAGAGAATGTAGTGGATAAAAAGGACGTGAATAGCTGGGGGGATTTCCTGAGGCCATTGCAGACCAGCTCACACACAGATAAGAGGACTCATTTTCATGAGACTTTTAGGTCCCCTAGAGCATTAAGTGCCACATCACAGCACTACAAGAACAGGCCTAAATGCTGAGAAGGAACATTACAAGGTTCTTTTTCTTTCAGATCCAAATATTCAGGGGTTTGTAGGTATTTTCAAGACTGTTTTTTTCCTTTGTTTTTTGTTTTCCTCCAAGACCCACATATTCTTTCAAATAGGACTAAGTGAGAAGAACTTTTTATTATCAGCTCTGAATTGTACCCCACATCTTTAAATTAAAAAATTAAAATAAAGAAAATTGAAACTTAATTTTATTAATAAAAGAATAAAGTAACTTTTCTGAAAACAAATGGTCAACTGTAAAACCTGTGGATTAGTCCAACTAATTACCTCTAAAGGTAGAAGATATTTTATTTTTAAAAAATCTTGGTCTGACTGGTAAGTTAGTTCTAGATTAAGGATTTAGCTACAGTTTGGTGAGTGTTTGTTTTCTATTAGGCTTGGTGCATATTAATTGGTACATATTCTAACATTTCACTACTGTATTAAATTATTAATAATTTGAAATCATTAGCTGTTACTGTCACCATTTTTTTTTGAAACAGTACCACCTGTTTCTTCTAAGTTTGGTTCGAAACAAAAAGTCTGAAATCTAATTTGTCAGGAAAACAAATATGAAATTCAGGGAAAGGATAGGAATCACCAGAAGAAGGAGGTCCTATGTTAGAATGATTATGGAGAACAGAAGATAATTGAGTCTTCAAAACAAATGTAAAAGAGAGGTATTCCCATGTTCTGCAAATGAGGAAGCTGAGGCTCTTGAGAGGTCAAGTGATTTGCATATGGTGCACAGCTAAGAGGTGGCAGAGCTAAGCTTCCCCTGATTCTGTCTGACAAACCCCAATCTCTTCTCTTTTATATACTCCAGCCCCAGACATTAAAGTCTCTGACTATTCAGAAGTTTCTTTAGGATCTGCCATCAGGTTCATGGTGTAAAACAACAATTATTAAATATATATATGTGTGTGCATGTATATGTTACCTATTATGGATGTATATACTTAATATATATGAGTATAATATATTTACTATATGTATTCCATACATGTATGCAATACAAACATACTTAATAATAGTCAACACTTACCAAGTTCCAGATATTATTCTAAGCACCTTACACCTATTTATTTACATTGTCCTTAGAATATCTCCCTAAGTTAGAAATTATTATTCTTGTCCAGTTTTACAGATGAGTCAAGTAAGGCACACAACTAGTAAGTGTCTGTTACCCTTAAGAACATACCTGACCTCTGGGCTATTCTTTGTAAGATTTTGTTCCCACTTAGGGAAAAACAAGAGGATCTCAGAAGGTAGCAGAACTCACATGTTTTCCAGTCCACAGTGTCTTTGCTAGGGAGCAAAAAGAACAAGTTTGTGGAAAATCCTCACATCTGTGGAAGACAGAGTCCCCAAAGCAAAATATTATGGCCTGGAGAGAGGGGGAGACACTTTGGACAGGTGGATGCTCTGGGTCTCTCAAATCATAAGACATGCACAACCACCAATACAGAAACCCAATTTTATTCAATATATATATTTAATGAGCTCCTGCTGTGAGCAAAGGACTCTGCAAGGACCTAAGCTCTGGAAAGTAGCTACAACGATAAGTAAAAAACCACAAACCTAATATTTAGAATACGGGAGAAAATAAATACCACATAACACAAATACAATGCAAAATAAGGCAAATACCATAAAGGGTTGCTAACAAAATTCTGCAGGGTTTAGTAACTTGAGGAATATCATTTGATGGTGGACACTGAAAATAGTTATCAAACAGGCAGTGCTTGAGATGGATTTTGGAATATAGAAAAAAACTCAAAAAGTAGAAATTGGAGAGATAAGTTTTAGGCAAGGAGTACAGAATGAATTAAAGCAGGGAATAGGAAAGCACAAAGTGTGTTTGGGTTAAATTTGAGTAGATTTCAGAATACTCAAAGGATAGCAGCAGGAGTTTGAGATGTTATGGGTAGAACATCTGGGTAGAAATGTCCAGTCAGCAGTAGAAAAAAACCATCTATAGTACCAGAACTACAAGTCAAAACTAGATACTTAGATCCATAGGGAGGTGATGGTGCAAATGTCTAGCTGTAGTTATATGGGTTCCATGAAACTGCCCACAGTTTTCAAGAATGCAGTGAGGGGAGAAAGAGGCAAACTCAAATTTTGTGGGCAGAGGAAAGGAGAACAGATGAAGGAGCAAGAAAGGATTATTCAGGTAGATGGAAGGACCATGGAAATATGCCATGGAGCTCAAAGGTGAAGAATGCTTGAAGAAGTGGAGATGGTCAAAACAATTCAATCAAAAATAGTGAACCCGGCATTGCCGGGAAGAAATGGGATATCGAACAGCTGGTGTCTCTATCACTGTTCTCACCTTTGAAATAACCGGCTCATATGCACACAATTACACACATAAACAAGCATTATTTTTTTTCTAGGAAAATGTCATGGCATTATTAACTCTGAAGAAAACTATATCCAGAAGTTTTAAAAGTAACTAGAGTACTTGGGTACTCTAATAATGAACATTTGTATACTTAACCCTGAATTGTACTCCACATCTTTAAAATTAAAAATTAAAAAAATAAATAAAAACAAATGTACTATAAAAAAGAAATATAATTATACTTACTTTGCTGTACCTTACAATAAAACAGAAAAAAATTAAGAGATGCTATGTCAACATCATGATAGAAATAAATGTACTAACAACAACAACAAGAACAACAACAACAACAACAACAACAAAAAGATCCAAACTTTATTGTTTGATTTCTATTCAAAAGACTGGATTGAATTTTTGATATGCAGGTTAATTTTTCCTTGGTGGGATTATGAATTTATTTAACAAGTATTTTTGAACTTTTCCTAATGGTTGGGCATTGTGCTAAGTGCTGAGATCAGAAGAATTTCCACAGATGCTTAGATGGCTTTTACCTGGGAGCTTTGTTTCCTACGGTTGGCACAAAGTTGATGCCTTTGTGATGATGAGTTTCAGTTCTAGCCTCTAAGAGTTTTTGTGGTCATGTCCTTAAGTGCATATTTATGTGCCATTTTTTTGTTCCAAGATGTTTTTTTAAAGAGTTTTGAATAATTTTTAGTATCATCAAAAAATGCTTTAGAAGAACAAACCAACTCAAGGCCAACACAGGCATTGGTTCTCTTGCTTTGCCTTGGTGGCAGGTTAGCATGTGGGCAAGCAAGAATACTTTTTTCAAGTATTTGAAACAACTATGAAAATCTTATCCTTGAATGTATCCTCAAATAATCAAGGCAAGAAGGACAATCAGCTTTAGAAGGAGAATTTAAAAACAGCTTCAGCATGTTCCAACTGCTGGGTCAAAATGGAGTAAGAAAGCCAAGTAGAAAGGGACCCACAAAAGCTACCCTTGATATTTACTTACTAACTTACATGTATATATTTTTTGTATATGTATATATTTTTCTGTTACTGCCCTGACATATCACTTTAGTCTTTTACCTATATGGAAAAACACTTTTCCCTTACAAAGTAGAAATCTTGCTGTATACATTGTTTAGTAATATGTATTCATTCTTTCAAAACACATATATATATTGTATATATATTTAAATCCTGCACAGCATTCTAATCTATGGATATATCAACATATATTTAAGCAATCCTCTATTTTTGGACATTTTGGTTGCATTCTGATTTTCATCAATTTCAATAATGTTTTGTTGAGTGACATTACATGTAGACTTTGCAATGTTATTCTTCATTGGAAAGTAATTTTTGAAAGTTTTAACACTGAATACCACAAGCAAGGAAACTTAATATGACTACCACAAACAATGACAAGAAAATCAAATGCCCCTAGAAATCAGGGTGGAAGAGTGAGTGAAGTGAAGTGGCATACAATACATGGGATGGTAGGGACTTTGTCAAACCAGAGAGAACATGGCTTGTCCGAAGTGAGCAGCTGCTATTCAGTTCCAGTTATTGGTGCCATGTGTGCATGCAGACCTAATGTTGTAGGATCTTCAATTTTTCAAGAGAAGCAGGAAAATTTTGGATTTTTTTTGGTGAAATCTCTTTATCTTTAAAGGTTGGCTCAGATTATTTTAAAATTCTCTATGGACCAAAAATACACTAAAAACTTTCTATCTGCTAGCTAGTTGCTGCTCACAGGTCACTGGTTTGCAACTTTTTAATTAAAGAAAGGGAAGCATGGTGGTTGGGAATACATTTCCAGGTAGTGAGTTAAGCAAATAAAGTTTTGTTTCAAGTTTTCCCGGCATCAAGGGACGTGACATGGCGAAACTCAATGCACACATCTTGGAAGAGGGGTAAATACTGCCCTCTACTTAACACCCATGAAGGATTAACTAGAAGAGGCATCTAAAATATTTTGAATTTCTCAAGGAAATGTGCTTTAATGATATAAAACTCTAGTCCAATGTACTGTATGATGACATCTAATGATAATTTCCCTTCATTTTCCATCTGAACAAACATTTCCCATTAACATCCACCTGCACTACTTCCTTTCATAAAGAGGAGGTGGTATTTGGCTATGTTCTGGTTCTGATTCATGAGAAATCAGCCCAAGCCCAACATTTCTGTTCTTAACAGATTTTGGTTTTTAAATCTGTAGAACACAATGTTTCCCTGGGCTGAGTTCTAGCATGCCAAGTTTTGGCTGGCCACAGACTTTGACATCTGAGTGAAAAATCTTTCAACAATGGCATTTAAACTGAAGAATCAACAGACCTTTAATTATAACACTGCTTGTAATTCCCTCCCTCTCTTATCATGATGTTCAAATTGCCTCAAATCACTAACTGCATGGACAGCATGTTATTTCATTTGCCATTGGAAATATCATAATTTGGAAACTTGGTGGCTTGAGATTGTGTATTAATTTTTGAAAAATCAGTATTATTTTATTCACCATAAATTAAGGAGGCATATGGAACGAAGGTCAAAATTACTGATTCATTAGAAATAAGAAACAAAAAACACTCAGAACACAAGTTTTAAACTTATCTAAAATGCTCAAGATTTATTTAGATAAAAGCAGTATTTCTACTTGAAAATTAAGCATTAGATATATTGAAATTGGGAGTATCTTTTTAGTGAGGTTTCACTAAGTGTCTCTGTTATCACCATAAAATGTTAGGTGATCATTTCTTATTTTTTTTTAAATGACACAGCCTCAGATTACCCTATGCTTCCCTTATATAATAACAGAAGACACTTCTATACTGCTAAAATACATTAGGAATTGTTTGAAAACTTTCTTTTTAGAAACTGATATTGAAAAAGTACTTAATTTATATCCAACCTGGATATACTTACTGAAAAAATTGGGGTTAAAAATGCAAATGTGGAAAATGTTTATTTCCATTATCTGTAAAAGTTCGTTTTTGTTTGCTTTTAAATATAGATCTTGATTATATGTGGAAGGCAGGCATAATTTCAGTTCCTTTTTCATCTTGAGAAATCTGACTTTAGATTTCCAGGAAATATATTTATTTAGACCAAACAATATGTTAGATTTTTATGCATAATTTCTAATCTTCACAACATGTCTGCAAGTAGGGTATCATTAATCTGTTACTGATAAGGAAACTCAGATAAATTAAGTAATGTGACCAAAGCAATGAAGCTAGAGTCTTTTTGTCCATGGATTTTAAGGGTAGACTTTGCATGCAATCCTGGATATGATTCCAAAGACTGCTTTCTCATTAAGGCAATCCCTCCCCCCCCAAAAAAACAGTAAAAAAACCTCCCTGAAACGTACACAACTTTTCCTTGTATAATTAACCTTGTTTTCTTAATACAATTGGTTATCAGAGGTATCATCTTAATTATATCTAGCACTGCCTTGTGACTCTGAAATTCGTCTTCTTTCAGCATACAGAATTCACATTCTAAGAACAGGAGCCATAAGACTCTGATTTCTTGGAACAATCCTGGTTTCAAATCTTGCCTTTTACTTTCCCCATAAATATGCTTATATTTATAGAATTATGTCCTAAGTCTTTGTTCAGAAAATATGTGGCCTCTGACATTATCTACTTTGTGCATAAAATGTAGCTGGAAAGGCCACATCCAGGAAAATAATCCTGACCAGCACATAACACTCAAGAATTAGGTTCACCAAGGTAGAGCCACTATAGGAAACTCAAATCAAAGTTGTTGAGGAGAGTGGAGATAATAAGTACTATCAACAATAATAACTACATGCATTGAACTGTTAATGAACTGTTTCTGATCCTATTTATACATCATATTCAATCTTTACAATATTCTCATTTTACATATGAGAAAATGGAGGCTTAGATATGTTAAATAACTGGCCCAAGATCACATGACTAATAAGTGACATCTGGCTCCAGAGCTTATGCTTCACCTACTTTACTAAACCATCTCCCAGGATATGGGAACAAAATCTGAAGTTAAAAGAGCAATATCGGCCAGGTGCAGTGGCTCAGCCTGTAATCCCAACACTTTGGGAGGCTGAGGCGAGAGGATAGCCTGAGCCCAGGGGTTCGAGACCAGCCTGGGCAACGTGGTGAGACCTCATCTCGACAATAAATAAGAAAATAAGCTGGGCATGGTAGCGTGCACCTGCAGTTCCAGCTACTTGGAAGGCTGAGGAAAAAAGGATCGCCTAAGCCCAGCAGGTTGAGGCTGCGGTGGCCATGAGCGAGCCACTGTACTCCAGCCTGGGTAACAGAGTGAGACTCTGACTAAAAAAAATAAAAATTTTTTAATTATGTAGCTAGGGCTACATAAATGTAAACAATATTAAGATTATATATAGAAGATGCAGCCAAGACTCAGGGACTAGAATGGGAACATTAGGAAACAAGGTGGTAGATCTAGCACGGTTGGAGTCAGTAAATGTCTGAAACACAGGGGTGTTATGTTGCACTGAAAGAATAGCTACATCAGGGATACAGAGCTGCTGAAGAGGAGGAGAGAAAGAGAGAGGGAGAGAGGGAGAGAAATACACAGAGGATGGCAGATATAGGACTACTTGGTTGATTTCCTCCTTTACAAATGTAAATAAAACTTTGTGTGTTGGAGGTGGGGGCAAAGAGGATGCATCTAAGGATCCTACTCAAAAACATTTCTCTTTACATATAATTAACTGAAGGGGGAAAACCCAGTTGTCTAACAAGATATTTTTAAAAATACAAGTTTCTTTAAGAGGGTTAAATCTCATTCACACCTTGGAGTACATTCATTTAATGAGGTCACTAGACCACCTAACCAATGTAATTAAAGTCAAGAAGCTGCAGTTTGAACGGGAAAAGGAAATGGATAGCTGTGGAACTAAAGAGTGGGACAAGGGGATGGATGGTGATACAAAGAGGGATGAGAGGAGGGTTCCCCCGGGGCTAGGTGGGGGCACCAAAGAGAGTTTGTAAAAAAAGATGGCTAGGGCTACATAAATGTAAAGTACCAACATTGTCATTATCATTAGTTCTACTCTGTCCTTCCCTCTAGAATTTTGGTAGTAGACAGCGTGCAATCAAATCACCACAATTGGTTGCTAATTTCTTATTTAAAAGCTGAGCAGAATCCCCTACTTAGAGTAACTTCTCAATAAATACTTGTTGAGCAAATGGGATGTCAAAATGTGTCTGGTTACTAGTAGATACTAGGTAGCAAACAAAATAAAACAAAACAAAACACCATAAAACAATGACAAAAACAAACAAACCATAAAACGACAACAAAAGAAACATGGAAGTTGGAAACATTCAGATTTTCCAAGTTCCAACCTGTTTTTTCACTGTAGGTGAATCAAGTCCAGCAAATCGTGTCCTCCCTGGGAGGAAGGGAGAAAGAGAATAGAGAAAATGAAGAAAGCATTGACACCTCAGTCCTCTCCTCCTTCCATCCTTTTTGGCCCTACACAGCATGCTCCAGAGCCAGTGTGGCCTTCAGAATGTATGTCCTAGAAGCTGAGACAATGCTGGAATGATGAGGGCTAGTGAAAGCTGAAGCTTGAAATGTGTAGTGAAAAGCACACCAAACAAAGAGGGTATGTTTATTAAGATGAGTCCATTAAAAAAAGAGTTCATCTGCTCTAGTGGAACCTCGGTGGGCTCTTTTATTCTCCTCTAGACCTGTGCTGGGTCTGCACAGAGACAGTTCTGAAATGCTTATGGATGCAATCTGACAATCAGAAGCCTCATGCCTGGACAGGAAGAACAGAGCACTGAGGTCAACTGCAGAGTACAGGCACACAACTTGAGGGTATGTGGATAGTTCTCAGGTGTGACTGGAGAACAGCATGCTTTATGTGTATGTGCCTCCTCCTTCCTAGCCTTCTTCTCTTCCATCCCTCCTCCCCCACATATCTTTCACATTTTATAACATCACAGGAGATTTCTAAATTATAGTGCTTTTCAAATACTTTAAATACATATATATCGTCCTCTTAACCTAATGAAGAGAGGGGGAGTATTTGGTTGATGAAATGAATTTGACAGTAAATTTGTATTTTGGATACATTTTCTCACTTCTGAGTTGTGGAAAAAATTGTACATTTTGTCTAAATATTGATAAAGCTTTAGGATGTAAAGCAGGACTCTAAGGGGTTATGTAGCCCAGTGATTTCCAACTTAGGATGCCTCCTCAGGTGAGGGAGGTTTAAAAAGATAGATTCCCAGCTGGGCACGGTAGCACATACCATGTAGTCCCAGCTACTTGGAAAACTGAGGTGGGAGGATGGCTTGAGCCCAAGAGTTTGAGGCCAGTCTCTAAGAAAAAAAAATTGAAACAAATATAAAACAGATTCCTTAGCCCTTGATGTCACTCCCTTCACCCCCTTCCCCAAGTGATTCTGATTCAATGTCAGTTTTGGTACCCAGGGATCTTAATCAACCTCTTCATCCATCTGATGAGGAATCTAAGACCCAGAGAGGAAGGAGGTAGGGTGATTTCTCTAAGATAACACAGGAATATAGTATATGTGAAGATTAAGACTATGGATAATATGTAATTGACCCCATTATCTATATTCCAGATTACTTCATTATTTTAGAATATATTGTGCATGTCTGCATGCATAAAGCAATGCTTCACTTATCTGCAAACCACTTATGTGGCATTCCAAATAAAGCTAAGAACAGAAAGAAGGTGAAAAAGATCTGAAGGCAACCAAAACTGATATCAACTAGGCCACATAGAAGTCTCTCAAGTATCTTTAAAAGCTCTTCTTCTTGCTTCTCTGTCGAGACAGAGATGACTTGAATCTTCATCTCCCAGACTGGCCTTTCTTCTGCACTGTAGTCTCATGTCTACAAAAGCCCAGTGGACCTCTCCCGGATACCCAGTCAGCATCTTCACTCAGTGTTCAAAATTAATCTCGTGCTTTCCCCTCCCAAACCTGCTTCTGCTTTGCTGCCCTCCGTTTCTGTTTATGACTCCTCTCAGGTTCAAAATCATAGAGATGTCTTTGGTGCCTTCCTCTCACTTGCTCCCCAAACATAATGGATTAATTCTCCTTCTGCCATGTCTCATAAATCAGTTTGCCATCTCTGTTCTTTCCCTCTGCCTCTGCCCTAGTTAGGGCCCTCATTGCCTTTTACTTGGACTATGTAATAGTCTCCTACCTGATCTTGTGTCCTCAGGTCTCTCCCTACTCCAATCCATTTTACTCACTGCTGCCAGATTAATCTTCCTGAGGCACAGCTCTGATTATGTTACTGTCCTACTAGAAACTTTCAATAGCTCCCCACTGTCTACTGAATAAAGTTCAAATTCCTTGCCCTGATATTCAAGTCCTTTTGCTTTCTGGTCTCTATCTACTTTTACCACATTATTTCCCATTGCTCATCTTCACACACTTCGTGGTCAAGTTAAACTCAACTACTTCTTTGCAGATCTTTACCCTTTGATTCTTCCATGTTTTGCTCACGGTTTCAGAAATACCCCTTCCTTCTCTCTTTGTATGCGCAAATCCTCCTTGCTTTTCAAAGTCCAAAACCAGCGTCACTTGTTCTGAAGAGGCCCTCAGTTAGCCCTCCTCTGAACTCCAAGAATACTTTTCTGTACTACTTTTATAGAGCATATCACTTTCTACTACGAATTCTAGCAAAGTAAGCACATCTCAGTTCTGCTCTTAGATTAAAATTTCCTTGAGGCCAAGATTTGTGTCTTATCTGTATATCATCTCTAGTGCTGAGTATACAAGTGCACTGCCCACAGATATATGTCAAGTGACTGAGTTTATGCCTGGACTTTATACACAATCTAAACATGGTTTTTGTTTTTCTGTCCAAAGAAGATTAGAAATTATGCATCATTAGAAAAAAATGAGGATCTTAGTAATTTGATAGCTACAGAAGAAAAAAACTATAAAAAGAAGACATGAGAGCTAAAAATAGTGTAGCAGTCTGGGGGTAAATAAACACAGAAACAAATAATCTTATAAAATAAGGACCAACTGGTTAATTCCACAGCTTGGAAACCACTAAATAATATTGAAATATACAGCATTATTTTTATACTTCCATACCCTCTTATGAGAAACATAATAGAACTGCAGTTCAAGATAACAACACTGAATCATTTAGAAAAGTATGAATTATGGTAGGTATATTCTAAAAGAACTAGATATGCATATAAATCTAAAATGTTAAACATCAAAATTTAATATTAATGAAATTTAAAATGTTTGAGGCTAGTCTCAGTGGCTTAGCCTGTAATCCCAGTACTTTGGGAGGACGAGGCGAGTGGATTGCCTGAGCCTGCAGGTTTGGGACCAGCCTGGGCAACTTGGTGAGACCTCATCTCTACAATAAATAAAAAATTAGCAGAGCATGATAGCAAGTGCCTGTAGTTCTGGTTCCTTGGAAGGCTGAGGCAGAAGGATTGCCAGAGCCCAGCAGGTCAACGCCTGGGGTGGCCATGAGTGTGCCACTGCACTCCAGCCTGGGCGACAAAGTGAGACTCCAACTCAAAAAAAAAAAAAAGTTTGAAAATTTAGAAGAGATAAAAAATTCTGTTACATGGGATTCTGTTACATAAACTTTATATACAGAATGAAGTTAGGTAAATAAATTCTCTTTTTATACATAAACACATATCTATTTTTATTGATATTAGGGAAATATTAATTTTTTCCTAATAAAATATGCTCATGACATACAATTAAGAAAATATAGGAAAGTAGTAAGACAAAAAAATCCAAAAAATTTCCTACAATTCCAAAATTTCTATTGTATTTTTATACAATGGCTATGATTATACCATGTCTGCTTTTTAATTTCATATGTAGCATAAATAGTTCATACTGTTATAAACTCTTCATAAACATTTTAATGGCTCAAAAATTCTATCAATGGATACGTCATAATACATTTAACAAGTTTCCTAGAGTTGAACACCTTGTTTATTTCCAATTTTATAATATAAATATGCCTAACAAGATTTGCCATGAGCCGATAATTGCTGAAATAGAATGAGGAACTCATGAGGGTTCACTATGGTGCTCTGTCTACTTTTCTATATGTTTGAATCTCTCCACAAACAGGCAAAAAAGCTTATCTATGTGTCTTAGCTCATTTTGTGTTGCTATAATAGAATACCACAAACTGGATAATGTACAAAAAAAAATGTATTTGTCACACTTTTCAAGATTGAGAAGTTTAATATCAAGGTGCTGGCATCTGGTGAAGGCTTTCTTGCTGGGTCATCCCTTGGTGGAAGGGAGAAGGGCAGGAGATCACCAGAACAAGGAGGAGCGAGATTCACTTTTATAACAAATCACTCTCATGATAATTCACCCAGTCCCTGAAAATGACACTAATTCATTCATAAGGGCAGAACCCTCATGACCTAATCACCTCTTATTAGGTAGACCCTACCTCCCAACAGTGTTGCACTGAGGGTTAAGTTTGTAACAGATGAACTGTGGGGGAGGGCATATTCAAACCACAGCACTATGATAAGTATCTTGTGTACAATTTTTTCTGCTTACTTGTAATTGTTTTCTTAGGTTAGAGGTCAGTACTAGACTACTTGGTTCAAAGTCTGACCCCACCATTCTCTATTTATTGAACTGTGGACAAGCTGCTGATGCTTTCTTAGTTTCAGTTCTCTCATTAGAAAAATGAGTATAATAATGTTAACTTATAGGGACTTTTTTTTTTTTTTGAGTTGGAGTCTCACTCTATCACCCAGACTGGAGTGCAGTGGCCGCTCCCGGCCACTGCAGCCTTGACCTGCTGGGTTCCAGCGATCCTTCTGCCTCAGCCTTCCAAGTAGCTGGAACTACAGGCGTGCACTACCATGCCCGGCTAATTTTTTGATTTATTGTAGAGAAGAGGTCTTGCTAAGTTCCCCGGGTGGGTCTCAAATCTGCGGGCTCAGGCAATTCACTCACCTCGGCCTCCCAAAGTGCAGGATTACAGGCTGAGCCACTGAGCCCGGCCTTATAGGGACTGTTGTAAGGATCATATGAGATGATGTACATCAAGTCCCTTCCACAGTGCCTGGGACACTGTCGTTGCACAAATAATATCACCTTGAAAAAGGAATAATATCACCTTGAAAAAGGAAAATACTGGTTGCATAATTATATGTCGTGATTATAAAGAAACATCTCATATAAACCGAGGAACATGCCAGAGACAACATACTTAAATGTGCATAATCTCCATCTCCAGGTCAAGCACTTGTCACAATTATCCTATCAATGCTAAAATAATTTATATCCATAACTATCATTATTAAGCATTTTCTGTGTGGCCAATATGGGCTAAAATGTTTCACATATATTATCTCATTTAATCACCATAAACATACCCTGAAGCAAGTACTATTCCTATTTTTACTTTATAGATAAAGAAACTAAGGCTTAAAGATGAATGAACTTGTCCAAAAGGACACAGGAACAGACAGAACCTGTTTTCAAACACAGGTCTGAACCTCTGGAATTTGTCTCTGAGCTATTGAAAATGACCTTTGTAGCTGGCACTCTATTGCATAGACTTCAGCGTTTCTAATCTTTATCCCTCAGAGGCATATTTGGGTTTTGGACACAATTTTGGCACAATTTTGAATGTTTAACTGGACCCCTGACTGAAGGATATTTTTCCTTCCTTTCACTTTAATAAGTAATATTTATTTAAAAATTTATATTTTAGAAAATAACTTTAGAGAAGAAAGTAAGCTGTTCTTTAAGAATACATATATCATGGTCCAGAAAGACTAATATCTAGCTTGGTTTTAAACAATGATTTCTCATTGGTTTGATTATCTTATGTCCACTGTGAAACAATTCATTATCAAATATACACACACACACAAACACTTATGCACACTCCTTGGAAAAACTTTAAAATGGCCGTATTTACAGATTTCACTTTAAATATATAATCTGTAAGGTGTATGCTTGTGTGTATGTGGGAGCGTGAGACACAGATCCTGAAAGTCTAAACTTGGAAGAATGCTGTGTACATCTGAAAAAGGCAGTTTTCTAAGAACCTCATGAAAAATTAAGGCACAGAAGGTCACAATTTAAAAAACAGTCAGAAGGCAAATCGAGTCTTTATTCTGGGTTTGAGGAGGCCACTCCTGTGCAACCTACTTTAGACCAAGGTAGTCAAGAAACACCAAAGGGGATGCTGCATCCCCTCTGCCTCAGACAGTACATTTATGCATCTGTATTATAAAAAATGTGCCAGCTCTAGCAAGCTCGCAGTACTGAGCAAAGTGCTGTAGTTACAGCTGGGAATTTGTCTTTCAGGGCTGGCTGTATTTATTGTTGCTTTTTTCTAGTCTGTTCCTCCCTGGGGGGCCACAGTGGGGTGTTTTGTAGAGAGTGGGGGGGATGAAGGAAGAAGTTTTTGTGAGTTCTATTTTGGATTTTGGTGAATAGAAAAGCAAGGAATTTGCTAGCCTGTTACTCAGTTACACTGAAACATGATGCAAACTGACTCAATTTGGAGCACAGAAGGTACTGGAAAATTTTTCGAAGGAGGTCTTGAAATATCTAAGCCTGTCTTCAAGGAAGGATTTCTAAAAAAGTCACCATGTAAATAATAAAGGTATATTGTTATTTCTTTTCCCACCCATGACCCTCTAAGTCACTTCCTACACTGTAACACTCAAAGTAGTCAGTATATTAAAAAATTACTGTGCCCTTTATCCTCAATAGAGTATTAAGAGGGACATGTTTGAGTGTAGACACACATAGGTCTTTACAAAGTCACTTCTACGTATGTACACAGTAAGGAGCAGGGGGTGTACTTGTCTGAACAAGCTGTATTTCTATATATTTGTATCGCCCAATGTATTTTCTTATTTTTCCCGAATATTCCTGAGCATATATGTCCAGTATAAACATACACTTGTGTGGATGTGTCTATGTGTGCCTCTAATTCCATACTATCTTGAAAATGATTCAGCTTTCTAGAAATACAGCCACATAATTTTGTTTTGATTTGAAAGGCTGCTCAGCAAATGCATGCAGGTCATAATGGCAGGTAACAGACCATTTATTGAAGTGCTGAAACAAACAGAAAACAAAGTCCAGGACACCATCACAGAGCAGCATTTCCCTTGTGAGATACTCTCAGCTAAGTAAGGATTGAGTGAGACAATAATAAAACAAATACCCGTAGGCTTTTCAGACAGTAACAACCAGCTCAGGGTTAGCAGCATTTCTAGACCTTGATGGTACAATGATGTTCTCAACCTTTGCTTTCAGACACTGGATTGCTGCTTAAGTAGCCTTTATCTTTCCCCCCTAATTTTTGTTAAAGATGCCCTTGAAATTAGATTATATTTGTTCCTAACAAAGCATATGTATATTGTGGCATCACTCTTAAAACCAACAACTGAGTTTAGCTTTATGAAGAAAAAAATTCCAACAACCTTTCATGCTGAGATTTCTCATGCTAGTTCTCAGCACAGAAGTGATTTTTTTTTAAAGTTGCACAAAACCTAGCAAGGTTTAAGTTTTCCCAGCAAGGAGAAAGTGCTTTTCAGCTGTTAAATTTTTCAGATGCTTTTTTTGAATTTGGATAAAACTAAAAAACATGTTTGTTTTAAAATGTAAACCTTTTTATATACAGAGGTTTACATATAGAGAAATGCTATTTTTATGTTTAAAGATACTTGCTTTTGAAATAAGGAAGTCACAGGTATTTACATATAACAAACTGTATGTTGCTTTATGAATGTCTTATTTAGCACGAATATATAAATAGGGTGTTCCGGGGGACCTCTGATGCACATATTTGTTGATAAGATCACTTACAACACTGCTAGTGCATGTATTTCCATGTGACAGAAAAGAGTGGCCAGGTTTGAAATGAAGAACAACCTTACAGTCACTTAATACGCGTTGTAAAGACCTTTTACTTCAGTTGCAAGAGACTTTTTTGCCCTAAACCTGCTTGATTCCTCAGCTTGTTGACTGGGACAAAGCTTATACCACATCTGATATTTCAGGCACAAAAATGATGAAGAAATACATCGAAGTATCAGCAGAGAGGCAGAGATGATGGTAAGTCATCAGAAGGCCTGTCATTTTTAAAAAATCAGTTGGCTCAGTGGCTCAGCCTGTAATCCCAGCACTTTGGGAAGCTGAGGTGAGTGGATTGCCTAAGCCTGTGGGTTCGAGATCAGCCCAGGCAACTTGCAGAGACCTTGTCTCTAAAAAACAAACAAACAAACAAACAAAAACCAGTTCAATGGTTTTTATTATTTTCTGTAATATAATCATTTTCCATTTTATAAACAATGGAGAGAACAACAATTAGTTTTATTTCTTAAATTATTAGATTATAAAAGGCAAGTTTAGGAATATTGTTTCTAGAATAGTGACAGATGAGGCTATTTGTAAATCAATTGTCTTATTTTTCTGTTTAAAAAATAGCAAAATACAGTATTCTGAGGAAAGTTCTGGCAGATCAGAGTATTACATGATAATCTGAAGTCTGTTTCATTATAGAAGTTTGGTCAATGTTGAGATAATGTATTTCAGAAGGTATATTTTTCTTATAGATTGTACCTTCTGTAAGACTACCTGAGATCTAAGTCTTTAGTTCAAGACTGAAGTCTAGAAATGGTCCCATCAAATCTACAAAAGAATGCATTTTGAAAAACTCATTTTTTGCAAGTTGCTGATGCAACTTATCAGAGTTGAAGCTCAGGTCATACCCATCCCACCACTCTACTGCTGCCCCATTTACTAATCTAAAGGAGGATAAACCCCGGGAGAACAGCTATGTTTCCAGATAAGGAATGTGCAGTTTCTCTTGAAAATCACTGCATTGGAGGGATATAGAAAGACAACAGAAATGAGGATGGATACCTCCCCCATCTGCCTGCTAAATCTCTATCCATCCCTGAAGGCTTAGATCAAATATCGCTTGTCTGTTAGGCCTTCTCTGAGAAGCCCTATTTTTTTTTTTTTTTTGAGTCGGAGTCTCACTCTGTCGCCCAGACTGGAGTGCAGTGGCCGCTCCCGGCCACCGCAGCCTCGACCTGCTGGGCTCCGGCGATCCTTCCGCCTCAGCCTTCCGAGTAGCCGGAATTACAGGTGCGCGCTACCACGCCCGGCTAATTTTTTGATTTTATTGTAGAGATGAGGTCTCGCCTGCCCAGGCGGGTCTCGAACCCGCGGGCTCAGGCAATCCACTCACCTCAGCCTCCCAAAGGCACGGGATTACAGGCTGAGCTACCGAGCCTGGCGAGAATACCTATTTTGCAGACAAGTAATGGACTTCTTTCTCTATGAGCATCTCCAGCCCCAATGCCCACTTTAACATTATCTGTTTCTGCTTCTCACTGCATTACAGACCTCTGTGTTATTCAGTAGGCTCTTTTGGTTGAAGAACTGTCTCTGTTGCTTCTTTGCCGGAAGGACAATGGGAAGAAATGGAAGCCCAGAGGCCAAGGTCACTCAGGGAAGTTGGAGTCACAGCAGGCCCATTCAGAGGGGGCAGACCACAAAGGAAATGTAGCTGCTGCTGCTGATGATGCCAAAAAAGTGGGACTAAATCTAGCCTATTCCTTCTACTGACCCTCTAATCACTCATGAATGCCTTATTAGCATCAAATATGATTTGGATTCTGCTGACATGGCCCAGCCACTCTGCAAGAGGAGCAAGAAAAGTCTGTAGGCATAAACATCCATGATATGGGAGCAGAAAAATGTGTGTGTGGGCATCTAGGACTATGGACCTAAGATAGCCTCACAGGGTCATGCCCCCACCCAGAACAAGGCAGACATGACAGGGAAGCCTGAAGTCTTGAAGGAGCCTTGGAGCTGGGACAAGTAAGACATATTGGAGATCTATGTGGACAGGAAACTAGAGACCAGATGGGCCATCAGACATCTCAGCGAATTTGAGCTTAGACAGAAGACAGCACTGAGAAGAACAGGCACTGACCCCACCATAATGAGTTGACTATGTAATTGCTCCCCAACCCCCTGCTCATATGGCATTTGGATGACACTCCAAGGAAGAGGAGAGAAGACCATCTAGCCAAATGGAGGCTGAATGGGATGGGTCTAGGAGTTGCTACTTTCTAAGAGTAAAATACTTTGAGACTTTTAAGATAATGCAAATGAAATAACATTTTCTTCTGGGAATTACGATTTGGAAACTATTAAAATATTACAATTAGGCATTGTTTCATAAATATAATCATAAGCCACCTTTTCAAAAGAACTTTGTAGTAACTCTTTCAATTTTTATGGGTACAGTTAATTGTCTGCATAAAGTTATTCCATCTTCCAAAGCCTCTTACTCTCTGCACAAATGACAAATTGGCACATGCACATTGGCACAGGAAAAGAAGTAACTGCTAAGGTCACACAAGTGAGGATATTGCAGCCTTCAAGCACTGGAGGTCAAAGGTACCAGAAATATGGGCAGATAACTTAAAATTGTCCCTTCTTATGTTTGTGCATTGTTTCTATATGGAAAATTACATTTCTCTAAGAGTGTGTAAATATGCATCTGCTAGTGTTTTGGCAACTCTAAGTTACCTAAATTAGTTTTGATCAACACTGTCGGATTTTTAAATCCACCAACGTAATAAAAGCAAGTTTAAAAAAACACAAACAAACCCTACAGTACATTGTGTGCTCTACTGTTCCAAGCCTCGGCTTCAAGACAAAAGGGGAGCGAGACTTTGTCATTCGCTAGCTGTTAATAATCAAGAGAAGATCTGCCAGACAAGCTCTTCGAGGGCTCTGTCTGTCTGGACCAGGTATATACTGCAATACACAAAGGGCTTTGCAGGGGGAGAAAAATGAGTGTTCATGGACAATGATGCAGCTTTCTTAATTAAGATTTTCATTACTGATACATACATTAAGTTCTGCAACAGCAAGAGCCAAAGCACTGTCATGTGCAGGTAGATGTCCCTGATTCCATCTTCAGGCAGTAAAGCTAAAACATATTAAATGTGCACCCAGCAAATGTTGTGGGAGCCAGGAGAGCTCCAGAAATATTTCTGCTGGAATGCAGAGAGGCCCCATTATAGGCAGATTTGTAATGCATCTAATAGGCAGGAGAAAAGCTCATATCAATAGACTGTGTGTGTTTGTGTGTGTGTGTGCACGTGTATGTGTGCACATGCATATGTGTGTGCATATGTGTTTGTGTATGGAAATGTTTTGAGGGCCTGGATTACAGACAAGGTAACTGTAGTCAATCTAGGAATAATCCCTATATAATAACATGAATAGCTCAGGCCTTAAAAGGAACTTTGGTCTTTTAAATTTGCCCATGCCTATTGTTGAGAAAGGAAATAAAGGACTGATTTGGTGGCTTTTGGAAGATGGTAAAGACTCATGTATACAGCTGGCCCTGACTCTGCCCCTCCTGAGGTTACTTAGTCTATTTTCTCTGGATCCACAGACTGGTCTGCAAGTCCGTGTGGTCTGCCAAGGGGTATATTGTTCCCATGAAATAACTGGACTGTGGTATGGAGAAATCTTTCTTCTTAGAACAAGTTAGTTTTATAAAAATTATTTTGCTAAGAGATGAGAGGAAGCTAAAATCCTCCACAATCCTAGAGATAGAAGAATGTCTAGAGTGCATGTTTTTTTTATTCCATCTTAACTAAAGCCTGACTCATTTTAGGGTGGCTGGTGCAGTTAAGGTGACACAGCTTTCAGTTGTTTTTCTGGTGATTCTATTTGCATTCTTTCCTATTTCCAAGTCCATATCTATTTAGGCAGTTATCCATAGAGAGGTCCTATCTGTTCTCTCAAGAATGCCTCCATTTCTTGGTCACTGTGAATAGGGATGAGTGATGCTGAACTTAGTGAAAGATTATTTTACCATATGGTCAAAAATTGCACATTCAATTCTAATCAGGTGCTATAGTCTGATTATGCCCCACAAAATTCATATACTGAAATGTAATTGCAGAGCCCTTGTGAATGGATTCATGCTCTTATAAAAGAGGTTGAAGGGACTGCCTCTCTTCCTTCTGCCCTTCTGCAGCAAGAGGTGTCGTCTCGGAAGCCTAGAGTGGTCCTCACCAAACACCAAATCTGCCTCGATCTTGAACTTTCCAGCCTCTAAAACTGTGAAAAATAAATTTCTGATGTTTATAAGTCACCCAGTCTCAGGTATTTTTATATAGTGCACAAATAGACTAAGACACTAGGTAAAAGCATTTATTTGAAGGTTAAATATAATATACCATTTTCTAAGAAGGAATAAGCCAGAATCTAACATCAAAATGTCTCAAAAGAAATTATTCAAAGTGTTTTGGCTGTAGTTCTTCGTATTAGCTAAAGTAAAATACTCCAAATAACAATGGTTAATAAGATTTTTTTTTTTTGGAATTTCTACACTAAGATTCAGATCTCTGAAGTACCTTTCTGAAACATGTTATCTTACATGTTATCCTATACATCTATACTTTCTTTCCTAGGTGTATCATAGATTTGGACTGGAGTGGTAAATACCTAGGTGGTTGTGAAGTGGCTTGCCTCTATGCCAATTCTAGGTGAATAATGTTAATAATTGATGGTAATAAGATGATGAAGTAATTGGTTCTTTATGAGTAAATGGATAGTGTACAGAAACACTGTCAACAGATACTGCATAATTCCTGGGAAAGCTAAACAGTGTTATGATTCTTCCTAATCATTTCTCAAAAATACTGTTATAAAATTGGTAGAGAAGTATGTGGAGGCTATTGGTGAAGAACCAATGTAGAGGACATTTTGCAAGCCGGGAGACAATGTGTAAATATTATTTTGACTGGAGACTTTCCATTACTTCTCTTATGTATCCTTGAGCAGTTTATAAGGATTAGACTGAAGGTTAAAGGAAGAATTTAGATGTACCTTTTACTCATGTCTTGTCATGATACTCATGCTTCCCCTACCCATTATTAGGATTAATTTTAAATTAGAAGTGAGAATTGTTCTCCATGCACAAAAAACCCTAGAAATTTGACTAATAGTAGAACCCATTTTAGCCTATCAAAAAGTGTAAAAGGTAAGATGACCTCTTCTAGACAAATTTTTAGAACTGATTCTCTGGGGTAGGGTAAGGTAGGTCTGATTTATATTCAATATCTATTCATTTGAAGGAATAAGGAATAACATAGAAACTATGAAAGTGTATAAAATAAGAACATAATGAAAGAAAAAATCTTAATTTTATCACTATAAAGACCTCTTGTACAAGATGCCACTGCAAATGCCCTAGTAGACTGACTCTGTGAATAAACAGATCATATGTGTAGAAGATATATATCATATACATATATATATGAACACACATGCTATGTTTATATATAATAGTTAACATATATATATGGCATATCATATTATATATATAAAAAACATTTAACAACATATATAACATTTTTCTCTCCCCAAACTCCAACTTTGATGCTTGGGAAAGAAAAGAGTGAGAAAGAACATAAGAAAGACTCATTATTACTGTGTTCCCACTTAGTCTCCAAGTATAAACTATATTACAGAAGCAGGTGTATAGTATGTGAAGTTTTTTAAGGGTGTCATTAAGAGAGTGAGACATTCAGCACTGAGCCCTAGGTACCAGGTCTCTAACAACACCACCAACAGCACTAAAGTCTGGCTCATAACCATATGCTTGCACCTCATGGTGAGTTTGACTGCTCAGAGAACAAGTGGTTTACTAGGACTGTTTCCTACCATTCTTCCTTAGCTTGTAGTTGACCTGAGGGACTTCCATAGAATCTCTAACATGTTTGCCTCTTTTCTGCTTCCTTTCTGGACACAGGCTAAGGATTTAAGATATATATGACTTTCATGTAAATAATTTTCTGCCAAAGAGGGAAAAGTGTCCCAGAGCTCATGCCATCCATTATCATCTGCAAATGAACTTCTGTGCTGAAGGAATGCTCTAATTACCACTCAGGGCAGCTTTTACAGCAACTCCTGTCCCTCCAAAAAGATGTGAAGAATCAGTCCCAGACCCAGACGCTCTCTGTCCCAAAACACAGGGAAGACTCCCTGTCACAGTGTGTACTGCGGAGGCTGAGGTGATACTGTCATTGTGATGGTTCTGCTTTTCTAGCGTCTTTCACTTTCCCTGAAGTTGCTGAAAAATATTCCATTTCATTAAATGTGTAGTAATACACATGGGAGTCAGAGAGAGGGGAAAGATGGAGGACGTTGATGACATGGCCTCTAGCACTTTATTTATGAGAACATCCAGAAATCTCTATCTACATCTGGTAGAAGAATAGTGTCAATCCTGCCCTGGAGACATGGATCAGGCAATGTTGCCAGTGTGTATTTTTCCCTTCCCAATAATTTACTGACTCTGGAGTCTGACGGCAGAGTACAGATGATCATTTTTACATTCATGTAAGTGAACAATTCGTTTACCCCTTTGGGGGATGGTAATGCCAAATAAACAAAAATGAGTGTAATCAGGGGAAGTACTAACCACTCCTGACCCAGAAATGCTGTAGGAACCCTGACTGGTGCTTTGTTTCCCATGACACTCTTCGGTGGGTGGTAGTGGTGGGTGTTTGCAACAGAACATAAGAAACAGAGTTTGAGGTGACCTAGAAGGACTTCAGGGAGCACTGCCTTTGCAGTAAAGAATGAAGAATGAGACTGAGCAACTAAACACTTGTTAGATTGCTCATTTATCCTTTCCAAATTTTTATTGTGTCATTCATCTTTTCATTGTTGATTTATAGCTACTCTTAAAATATTAGGGATATGTCGCAAATACTTTCCCCAGATTTAAAAACTATTTTCTACCATAGCAATTTTTATTTTCATGTAATAAAATTTAATGCATATTTTAAAAAGCTCTTGGGCTTTGTTTTTATACTTGAAAATGCATCTCATACCTCCAATATGAAAATATTCACTTATATGGCAAAAATTATAATTGAAAATTACAGAATTAGTGAGAATGCAAAGAAATGGGCAGTCTCCTTCTTTGTTGATGGAGGTATAAATTGTTACAATTTTTCTGAAACATAGTTTAGCAATATATACATTTTACTTTGGCAGATCCACTATCATGCATTGATCCTAAGGAAATAATCAAGTTAAGTGTATTTTAAAAATGAGTATGCATGTGTGTACATATAAAGTTATTATAGCAGCACTGTTTAGTAAGGAAAAAGTTTTAACTATCAAATGTCTATCAGTAAGTGATTTAGTCAACAGATCATCTATACACTTAAGTACAACATAGCTGTCAAAAAGATAATGTAGATCTATATTTACTAACATGGAAAAATGCTTTTTACAATGTTAAGTGAAAAGAGTAGATTATAAAAACAGCAAGCAACTTTTCCTTTCATTTTAGAAAGAAAAAGATGAAGAGAGAGAGAGAGAAAGAGACAGATAAATAGAAATGTGCAGAAATATATTACCCAAGTATTAATAGTGGTTATCTCCTGTGAGATTTTGAATGAATTTTACATGGTTTTATACATACATATATACAGAACCATTGTAGCAAATTCAAACAAAATGAAATGTATACATTTTAGAATAAAAAATTCTGAGGAAAAAGAGCTTACATAAGCCCTGCAACAACTACTTAAAAATTCCAATATGATTCTCATAGTCATTAGCAATCACTAACTCTCTTAATAGGGTGACATCATTGCCTGACCAATTTCTTGATGGGTGACATCACTGCCTGCCTCAAGTTTCCTCTAAGTTTGACAATCATAGTTCTTACCTTAAAGAATTTTAAGATAGAAAAATTCAAATAGTGAAAATAATCTAAATATTTATATTGCAATTAGGTAAATTCTAAGTGTTTTATATGACAGAATATTATTTAGGCCTTACAGTGATATTTATAAAGAGTTTGCAATTACACCAAGAAATATTTGTTATATAATGTTGTGTTTAAAAATAGAATACCACCTTATACATGCTCAGTTATGTTACAATCTAGAGAAGAGACCAGAAGAGGATATAAAAAATTGTTAATAATAGTTGTTTCTGTGTCGTTTTCTCCTTACTCTATACTTCCCTTAAGTTTACAATACATGTGAATTACAGAATCACAGAAGTAGTAAATATTAAAAAAAATACAGCTGCCTTGCTCAACAGCTGCCAAATTTTACCCCAGATGTATCTGCGATTTAGTTTTGCATCAAATTGATCTCATGTCATTTCGTAAAGGGAATCGGGCAGAATGGAATGTGCTCAAATAAAGGGATGCCATTGCTGCCACCACCTCTGTCTAAGCCATTATTTCATAATACTTAAAATAAATGTGGGTAAGGGATCCCATTTTTGTTGGAAATTAGGAACTTCCAACTACTTCAGATCCTATTCCTATCTTCTCTTGGATTGCCAGCTGCTGGAATTTGATAATCTATAGTACCCTGGTATGTTTCCAGGTCTGGGAGTGGTTTTTGAAGACTGGTGGTGTAGATTGCCATTATGATGGAGGATCATTTGTTTATTTTAAATAGGAGTTCCCTTGAACAATAAGCAAGGGGAACTGCTAGGTAAGATCTTCATAGTTAATAAACTCTCTTTCCCTTCTTTCCACACCTATCTTCCTTCTTTTTTTCTTCTCTCTCTCACTTATTCATCTTCCCTCTCTCCTCCTTCTTTTAAATAAATAGGCTTTCTGTAGAGTTAGATGCCAGCTTTTAAAATTCAGACACAATTCACACTGAACCAATACCACACTTCAAGTAGATGATCTAATTGTGACTATGATCATATTTTAGCAAAATGATAATGGGAAAAATCAGAGTTGTCACTCATATATGTATGATGCATATTAGAGGCTTGGCAATAAGGTAGAGAATAGTTTTTTGAGAAAGTAAAAAAAAAAAAAAAAGACTGAGTATTGTGAGGATGAGGTGGAGGAAAGGAGCAGGCCTAAGACAGAAAAGGAATAACATGGTGAGTAAAGGTTGTTTAATCTGCTAGTGAAGGTTATTTAATCTGCTCCCTGTCTTTTGGACTAGATGGCAGCCTTTAGACCAACCTGGACTGTTTCAGACCACCCTGGACTGTGAACTGTTTGAGGGCAGGAATGGTGGTTTACCCATTTCTGTATTTTTGGTACCAAACACAGTGTCTGGTACAATGTGGATGCTCAAGAGATGTTTGGATAATTTAGTTGAGCCCTTTCACTGCCCTTCCATTCTGGCTTCAGCTAGAACCAAAAACAAGCTAAAACCCATAATGAATTTTCAGAAATACTAGGCGAAACCTATCTTAATTTTAACTCAAATAACATTTTTTCTGATTTTCTACTTTGCTTACTGAACAGCTGGAGAAAATCTCACAAGGCAGGT
Organism: Cephalopachus bancanus; assembly: GCA_027257055.1. Classification (NCBI taxonomy): domain Eukaryota; kingdom Metazoa; phylum Chordata; class Mammalia; order Primates; family Tarsiidae; genus Cephalopachus; species Cephalopachus bancanus. The sequence goes on along the minus strand of JAPVLO010000022.1, from coordinate 10,533,468 downwards.
AGGCATCAATATTGACCCACCAGACTCACTTGGGTCTTCTACAGTGCCAAGGAGAATTCAACTATGTTTCTCTGATCAACTGCAGTCCCATTTGTCTCAAGAATGATTTTACACCTCTCCTTTCCTGAAATCTCCTCCCTGTGTATTCTTAGAAGGACCTTGCCCCTAAGGAGCCATCATTTGGGAAACTTCCAATCTGTTAGTACCAAAGCTACACATGGGCTTGCTTCTGCCCCTATCCTTTACTCCTACTCTCATAATGACAGAAGAGGTGTCCCTTCATTTATACCTAGGATTCCATCTCTCTGTCCTTATCAGTGATCTTATACTACCAATCATCCTGTCCCTTTCTCTCTCCTGCACGTTGAATCTCCCCTCACTACTGTATTCTTTCCATCAGCATGCAAAAACACCAGTTTCCACTTTTTTCAAACCTCTGTTTTACCTCACTTTCCCCTCCAGTATATTACATGAGCTCATTTTCCTTTCCTTCACAGCAAAACTTCTAAGAGTTACCCACATCTGTTATTTCTTCACTTCTTACTTTCTCCTTATCCCATTGCAAACAAGTTACCGTTTCGACCACTTCAACAAAACAGCTTTTGCTAAGGTCATCAATAACCTCCAAATTAATTATTCAATGTATATTTGTCAGTCCTTAACTTTCTTGACCTCTCAGGAGTGTTTCACACACCACTGATACCATCTTTCAGACATTATTCCCTCTTCGCTTTGGTGCCTATGTTTTCTGATTTTCCTGCTACCTTCTTAGCTGCTCCTTCTGAGTATATTTTATGACCTCATTTTTCTGATTAAATATTAAGAGGTCTTCAAGTCTCAGTTTGGGCCTTGTTCTCAATCTAACCCTGTCCCTAGGCAATAAACTGTGGTAAATACCAACAGCTTTATTTATCACTATGTGTTGATTACCCTAAATTGAAATTTCTAGCCTCCATTTTACTTCTGATTTTCAGTTGTGCTATATATAAATGCCTATTCAATATGCTTACTTATACCTATCAAGAGCACCTCACACAGCACTGCCAAAACAGAACTTAGAATTTTTTCTCTACCCGAGTCCTCTGGTGTTCCACCTAACTGTGAGTGACACCATGCTCCGTAAGTTTTATAAGCCAAAAACCAGGAGTCATAGTTGTGACTTCTCCTTCATCTCTCACAACCAGCCATGAGAAAGGCCTGTATATTTTACTTCTGAATTTTCTGTGTTTCATTTATTTTTCTCCTGTTCCCACTGTCACTACCCTAGTCTACCCCTAGTCGGGTCTACTATCATAGCTCCCTTACTGGGTTTCTCATATCTAATTTTTATCCTCCCAAATTATTTACCACAGTGAATCTACCTTGACATATTTTTAAAATTTCTAATTTCAAGATAATTATACAGTAACATGCAGTTGTAAGAGATAATACAGAGAGGTTTGTTACTCCTTTTACCCAGTTTTGCCCAATGGTAACAGCTTATATAACTATAGTACAATAGCACAATCAGGAAATTGATATTGGTACAATCTGTCTACCTTATTCAGGTTTCACCAGTTTTATTGGCACATGTGTGTGTGCATTTAGTTCTATGCAATTTTATTACATGTATACACTCATGTGAACACTACCACAGTTAAAGCTACAGGATAGTTCCATCACAAGGATCCTTTATGCTACTCTTTTACAACACTCATCTCCATCTCTAACCCAAGCCCCAACTGTATCAGTCACAAATATATTCTCCATCGTTATAGTTTTTTTTTAAATTTCAAAAGTGCTATACAAATAGAATCATAACAGTATGTGATCTTGATATTGGCTTTTTTTTACTCAGTATAATACCCTTGCAATTAATCCAAGCTGTGCATATCAATAGCACATTCCTTTTTATTGCTAAGAGGTATTTCATGGTATGGATATACCAGTTTGCTTTACTATTGACCTACCGAAAATAATTGGATTGTTTCTAGATTGGGGCTACTACAAATAAAGCTGCTATGAAAATTGGTGCGTAGGTTTTTGTGTGGCTGTGTTTCCACCTCTCTGGGATAAGTGCCCCAAAGCATATGTCTTTAAAAAAGAACACTGATCACGCCACACTTCTTCTTTAGTTTGCTTTCTCATCCCTAGGATAAAGATCAAAATCTTTCATATGGCCTACAAAGGGCCTGGTATCATCAAGCCCCATAAATATCTTCAACCTCAACTTGGGCTGCTTGATGCCCTGTTCTCTCAATCCATCTGTATTCAGAACCTTCACCTGTGCTGCTCCCTTTGCCTTGAATTATTTTATACCAACCAACTTTGCTTCTTGATTTTAATCTTCAGATGTCAGCTCAAATGCCACTTCTTCAGGGAAGTGTCTCCTGAATTTTCAGACTCACTTAAATCCTCTTCTTATGTTTGCTCTTAGAGTCCTTGGTCCTTTTATTCTGTAGTTGTGAGCACAGTTTGTAATTACAAGTTCTTTCGTATGACCATTTGATTAATATCTGTTTCACACCCCCCAGATTGTAAGCTTCAGGAGGAGAGAGACCGTGTTTATATTCCTCACCATTATATCTTCAGCATTTAGTAGACGTTCACTTTGTGTTTCATGAAATTTGGCTAAGGCTTTCAAAACAGATAATCTTGGATTCAAATTCTCTCTCCTACTTATTAGGTGTTCCACTAACTCAAAAATGCTAAATCTCTGTTTTCTCATCTGCACAATTATGATTATAACAGCAATTACTTAAAGAGTAGTTTGAAAAGTTAAATCAGATAGCCATTAAAAGTATTTAGTCTAGTTCTCTAAAGAAAAGCAAACACTTGATTAATGTTATATTTTATTGCTATTATCAGATTAACAAGAGATACAAGTTTTTGTATTTTTCTTCCTAACTAGGCTTTACTCCATTATCTTCATTTCTTGCCTGTTTCCCCAGATTCTGATTCTAGTGACTTTGAAACTTCAACAAGAAGCCCTTAGTTTAGATCTTGGATAACCAGTATGATCACTGGTTCCAACCCCAGATATGTCCCCTCAGACCAATGAGAGCCTTGTTTAGCTCTCATAGTTCCCATTTTCATTTCTCTCAGCCTTTCCTCCTGTTTTCAGCCTGTTGATCTTATGTTGGTAAGAAAGCCTCTCCCCACTCCTAGTTTCCAGATGTTTTCTAACACTCCTTGCCTCGTGCCTCATTTGCTGTACTTCTTCATGGAGGCAAACCAACCTATTTGCAAGACAGCCCTTGGTCTGTATTTCTCAATGAGGTAGAATCAATCTATCAAAATTTGTGAGCACAGGAATTTAGCCGCTTAGTCCTTTCTTTTCTACTTAATCTAGTGACAGATAGTGACCTGCTCTTATGCAAATCCAAATTTCCCCGAGGGGGCTTCCAAAGATTGATTGAAGGGAAGGGAGTCAGCAAGCTCATTTTGCCTCTCACACTAAGCTATACCATTTAACCAACCTTTGGAAACATTTTGGTTCCCCAGCTATCAGTTCTTTTGTCTTATTTTTCAATGGTTTTAGAATTTGGGTGGGAAGGAGTGGTGCTATTTATGGACCCCTTCAAAGATTCCAACACTCTAGTGTATGCTTTTGCTTGGAATATGATTCTCTTTCTCTTCATCTTTTTTGCAGTTTAGTCATTTTTCAAGACCCAGCTGAATTGCATTTTACATCAGACTTTCCAGCCTTCAAGGTTCTCCTTCATGAATGAAATCCTGTCATACTTCCTGGACTGTATCATTTCTTTTGGATCTTAGTCATTTATTGTTTCATATGCATATAAAACACTTAACAGTATCATTTCTTTCCCTAACTTATTTTTATAATTTATTTTTAAGTTTTTAAAGAGCAAGCAAGGGCCATGTCTTATACTTAATGTTTTAACTCTCCACCAAACACGATTCTCATATATAGTAAGTGTTTAGTAGTATCTTACAGAATGAATATGGTTGTGGCTGGCCTTGTGACCAGACTTTGATTTGTAGGCCCAAGTTACAATTGAAATGGCTTAGTAACTGAATGGTTGCAGTAGTGATCAAAGAAATAAAAGGCTAACATGGGCATGTCCCTGAGGTGGGCATCAGTGCAAGTCTGGAGATACACATAAGTAGTGGAGCTTAATCCTATCTCGTGCTGTGTTTTCACCTTAGTAATATACTCTCCCATTTTTCCTTATAAATAATACATGGAACTCATGGTCTGATAGGTAGGAAGGCAAAGATAAATGCAAGCAGAGTAAGGCAATGTTCCTGGCTGTGGTAGATTGGTCTGCAGAGTGTTTTAATTCTCTGAATTAGTCTAACGATGGAAAAAAATAGCTACTACTAGCACAAGAAAAACAATGAGGAGGAAGGGTCCTGAAAATGGTGTCTGAGCAATGAAAGACAGTGAATATTTTAAAGATCACAAAATTTAATTTATTCAACCTAAATGCATAAAAGTACAGGTGGGGACATTATTTATGCAGGTATATGCAAATCACTTTATAAAATAGGCAAAGCCCTTCTGCTTTTTATAAGTTGCCAAGGTGGTTCCTGATATTTTAAAAGCTATGCACCTTTAATGTAATTTTCTGAGAGTTGGAATCCCTCTGTCGAAATCACAGTCATTGTCAGAGCAAGTTTATTTTTTTCCTCTCTCCTCTGGGACAATTACAAGACTCTTATAACCATGACAAAAAGAGTGGTTTCCACAGAGATATGACTGGAAAAATCCCTTGGAAATTGCTGAGGAGCAAGTCACAGTGTTCAAAGTAGAGAACATAGGCTTTGAAAACATGAACCCATCTGACCTCTTGAATTTAGTACAGTGAATTCCTGAGCTCTGAAACATGGGGCCCGGCTGTGCATGCCATATTGGTGCTATAAGACTGGCAGTAGGTTGGCTGTGGCATGGTCTATTTCAAACTCCTTCACAGTGCCCAGTGTTGCATGTTCCCAGATGACATTTGGTTGGCAGAAGCTGGGCCTCCAAAGCTGGCAGCCTGGAATGCAGCCCACTGTGTTTTGACAAACACATAATTGACCATCTGATCACCAGCCTACGTTCTGCACTCAGGTCACTGGGGGACCTGGGCTTTCAATAGGTCCCTACTCCTCGTCTTGTTCATCTTCTCAAACCTTTCTCCAGAAAGCAATATAGAGAAGACTTAAACACACCCACACATATCCTCCCGTTTGCAAAAGAGAACATGGTGCATGAGACATAAGCTGTTGAAAATTTCCTTTAAATTGTCCTGGCAGCCCAAAGTGAACAAGAGAAAAGCACACTTATGGTGAACTCTAATTCAGAGAGAAGGAATGAATACACTGAATTGTTTCAACACCCGGCTGTGCATAAGTTGCAATTCAGTTCAATGGCTTGGAAATTTTGCTTAGAAAAAGGCAGCAATGAGAAAATGATAGGAAATTGGGACATTGATTGACTTTAGGGGAGCATTATTTAGAAACCATTTCATTTTCAGGTGAACAAAGAGAAAAACAGGACACTGGGAATGTCTCCTCTTTATCTGCCTGCTTCTCCCATGGTCACTATGGGTAGAAGGAGACACACACCTGGAGGACAGTAGGCAGCAGCTCAGAGTGAGCTCAGAGTCAAATTGAGGTCTTTGGTGAAGCTCCCATAAAAATGAAGTTTTGGTCTGAAATCTGGCCCCATGCAACCTATCAGTCTTTCTTTTAGAAAGCAAAGATTATGCAAAGGCCCCAGAGATGCTGGAATTATATATCCAAATGTTCATGTCTATGTCAACACTACCAAATAGCCTCTTTTCTCTACTCCACCCCCACTGCACAGTTCAGGCCCTTGGTTTTCACCTTTGACCTGGTCAACCCATTCTCAGCCAGCCTCTCCACTCATCACCAGAGTGCTCTTTCTGAAACATAAATCTGCTTAAAATTTTTCAAAGCCTCCTTGGGACTGCAGGATCAAGTCCAAATGTCTTTGCATGACACACAAGGCCCTCTGGGATCTGCCTCCTCCCTGCTTTGTAGCCCAATCTCATACTCCTCTTTCAACCACCATGCTTTAGTCTGTGAATTACTCAGTCCCCTGGATCTGTCTACTGCTTTATGCCTCCTGACTTTGTAAATGTTCTTGCTTTTTTCCCTGATTATGATCCACTTTTCTTTCCACTCTTTCACTTCCACCTGGTAAATCACAAACTCATTCCTGTGACTCTAAGACTCAGTTCGGGCACATTTCCCACATGTGGGTAAGCACTCCTTCATTCTTCTCATGACATCTTGTATGTACCTGCATTCCAGTACCTATCATATGGTACAGTCTTTATTTACTTATTCATCTCCCCTATCAGACCGTGAGATTCTTAATGAAAAGGAACATTTCTTATTTATTTTGGTGTTCCCGGCACCAAGCACGGTAACTAGTTTTCCATAAATGTTTGTTGACTGAAAACTAAATAAAAGGTTGTACGTGATAACTAATCAAAACTAATCCACGCAGTAGTGTTAGCTCTTATAAGCATGGTGGGAGCCCATTAGCAATCTAATGAAGACAGAAGATCTCAGCAGTAAGGTGTTTTTTTGATGGGTATCACAGGGGCTAGTGACTGGCTGGGGTGACAGTAAGAATGAGGGATAAATGCTATGGTGGAGGAATAGTCTTTTTAACAGAGGATGTCACTAAGGCTATAAATTAACACCCTTTATAACACTGAATTTTCAATACTGGATGGGACAGTGTTAAGCAGGAATAGATCTGAGTCTGAATTTTAGAGAGCCCTAACTTATAAAAACCAGGGCAAGTCTGTGCTACCTGCTTCAAGGCAGCATGGCAGGTTATGGAGGGTTCCTCTTTGTCTCTGCTAAACAGTAATGGAATGGAAAACTCTTAGGGGAACATCTGGTAGCTATTCAGTTTCTACTGAAATCTGGGTCAAATGAGATTTGTAGAATGAGACACTGGAGTCAATGTAGTGCCAAGAAGAGAAGGTCGAAAGGGCAGAATTCTGCACCTGTTTGAAGGGGCACTTGGATTAAACACACTGGAGAGATAATGTTCTGATCTGTTCCCAAGGAACTTTTCTTTTCCTTTAGATGGACTTCTGGGGTCCCCACCCTTGGAGCCCTCAGCTGTGTTCATGGGGCACTTGAGGACAGTAAGACTGTCATAGGCCCTGTCACCCTGCTGACATAAGGGCAGCCTCAGGATTTGGAACAATTCAGGCAACATAAAGTCTGACGTAGAGATAGGACAAGGTCATGGGTACATGAATGGACTATTAGTTAGGTCATTTCCCTAGTCTTATTTCTGGCGAAAAAATAGGATTGCTCTAGAAGCTGTGTGACGGATGGTCGATATAGCAAAAAATCAGTTTCACATTTTCTTATGAACCAGAGACAGTCTTTCAATCACACTGTTTATCTCAAAGCCCCCCACCCCGATTTCTAATCAGTGACACAGGTCCCCTGTACTGCTTGTGTCTGAGGCTCGCCCTATAGCGCTGACGTCATAATAGCTGAGCCGTGCAGGCAGGAGTGCATGTGCTGACTCATCCCGGTGATGTGAAGATTAGTGCCTTGTCTAACACAGAGCTATTATGTGAACTGTTTTAACACAAAGAACTGTAACAAAAATGATTTGCCAGTCAGGGAACTAGAAATATGCAGTGCTAGGTAACTGAGGGGAGGGATGCGGAGACATAAAGTGGTAACCATAAGCATGCACATTGACATCCTCCAAAGCATTAACAGACTCACTCTATCAACACTGAGAACAAGGAGTAACGAGACTTGTCAGGGGCAGGTAGGACCCATCCCAGTTGTATAAATGCATTACACATAGCACCAGTCTTTGGGGAGTTTAATCAATCTTTCTCTGTCAAATGAATTGTCACGTTAGACTTTAGCCTTAGAATCCTCTGGAGGATTTTGCTCCCCTAAATATATTTGCCATTAGCTTCTAGGAATGTTAGTGGAAGCCACACACAAGCAAAAGAACCATGGGAACCTCCTTTCTGTGCAAATGATTATAACACAAGAAATACCTCGGAGTGAAGAGTCAGTGAAGCAAGATCTAACGTTGTGACTAAGGAACAGTGCTCACCAGAGAGTGAGATGCAGTCAGAGGATGCAGATGCTTATTTGTCACATTAGGTGACTGTCACTACCTGCAGGCAGATCTCTTGGGTGGTAGTCACTTTATTTGCGTTCATTGCCCCAGAATCTTTCTCAAGCAGTTTAATATAAAAATTTATCCAAACCCATTCAGTGCATCCTGGTTTGGGCTTTAAATAATTAATGCTTCTCTTTTTTCAAATAAAATCAAGTCTTTTGTCTTTCCAAATGCCTTTCCATCTTTTGTACCTTCAATAAATGTTCTGGCACATGTGAATCCCGGATTATTATTTTTTTTCTTCCTACACTTTATAATTTTGCACAAAATTTTAGCCTATTTACTTTTTAATCTTGTACTTAGTAAAAGGATATTAGAAATTTTGTCAATAAATGAAAGCTCTGATCTAGGAGTTAAAATTAAAAATGATTGGACCTAGGGATGGATGCATAATTGAAGAATACATGATTGCCTAATGATTGACAGGGGAGCAAAAGCCCAACTGTTGCTGGTATTTGGCTGAAGAATGTCAGCTATAGTTTAGGAGAGCAGTGACTTTTGAAAACAGCAGCTGCAGCCAAGTAAAGGGCAGTCTTTATATAAGCACAGTGGCTGGGCTGCTGGGCTTTTCAGCACCCTCATGGATGGCAACTTCACACTATTACCAACAGCACTAACTTCAAACTAAAAAGAAGCTAATACATACCAAAGAACTACTAGAAGTCACAACAAAGTCAACAAGAAAATACGCCAATAAAGACCAATATTTTCCAAATCTGACACTTTTCAAAAAAGGTAAATAAATAAATCACTCTTACTTACATGCAGAGAAGGAGCAGGCCACAGACTGATGGTCAAAGCACTGAAAATCAAAGAAAAACAGAAATTAGAAACAAACTCAGTGATACAGTGGGAAGAAGGAAAGCAAATCTATGTTGAGATGAGACTGGTTGTTCCAAAGGGCCCCATTTTGTCACTCATAGCCCCAAAATGAAGGAGATACAGCCTCATTCAAATTTTCAAGGTATAACCCCCACTATGATGACCAACACAGTGATCTTTGTCGATTTCATTCTGATCTACCATATAGAATTTTCTATAGTTGCACTACGTTCAATGAAATAGTCACAAATCACATTTGTCTACTTAAATTTAAATTCTTTAACATTTCATAAGAAGCTAAACATTTAGTTCCTCAGTCACACTTGCTGCATTTCAAGCGCTCAACAGCAATGTGTGGCTAGGGCCTTTCTTAATGGACAGCATAGACATAGAGGCTTTCTATCACTGCAGAAATTTCTATTGGGCAGCACTGACTAGAATAGGTAAAAGTTTTACTATATGGAACATGACTAAATTTAATTAATTTTGACAAAAATGAGTCAAATCATGATAAATTTTGACTCTTTGAAGGGTAAATTTAGTATGTTTAATGTCCAGAAGTTTCTCTGGTCAAATTCAATACATCTGTGTTTTGCTAACCACCAGGGTCACTGAGAACCTGGCCAAGTCTGCCTTGGTGCCATGGTTTCCCTTCTGACACTGCTTCCTTTACCCCTTCTCACCAGCATAGAATGTACCCTCTATGGTAGAAAATAATCTGACAAGCTAATTTTAAAGTAAAGCATTTCCCCCAAAAAACACATCTCTAATGATAAAAATTGTCAGGTTTTGGAGAGTTGACCACAGTTTCTCGTTCCATGTTTAAAATCTAATATTTATCCCTTGCAATCTTTAAATCACAAGCCAAATATGCTATTATAGGATGGTCTACCCATCCTTGTTTTAATAGTTTATCTTCTGGAAGGATAAAACTAAAGTAACAGAAGAGCCACAAGAAATTAATAAACGAAATAAGAATACTAAGAAAACAAGGCAAGTTCCTCCACCTTGACCCCACTAAAACATATCAAGGATTTAATATATGCTGATTGAATTCTTGTCTCCTGACACCATGATTTTAACCACTTCACATAAGGCCTCCAGATATATGCAAAACAAATTTTATTAAAGTAGATCAAGTAGAAGGAACTGATTAAATAGCTTTACACTGAAAAAGGCTGAAGCAGACAACTAGCACTTAAACTTTCTAGAAAGTTTTCTGGTCAATTGCACCACGGTAGAGACTTTTCCAAACAAATGATTTCCCCTCTGTAGCCAATGTGAAACCTTGCCCGTGTACATGCAGGTATAAAGGATAGTGACAAGAATTAAGATGAAAATCTGCAGCCAGGATCATCATGCTTGCTAACACAAGAAAGGATGGAAATCTCCAATGCTTTCAAATTATTTCACAAAATTGATAAGTTTAGTAAAAATTTAAAGCAAGATAATTAGATTATGTATGATTGATTGAAAGTACACACAAATTTGAAAAAAATATATATAGACAACTGACGAGTCTTCAAAGACTTAAAGCTGTAAGTTTTGCTACATTCTAGTCTTCTCTACAAGCCAAAATATCAGACTACTGCATTGGTGCATCTTTTCTTACCTTTTTCCTCTCTCCCTCCCCTAATCCTTCCTCATTCCTTCCCTTTCTTTTGTTTTCCTTTCCTTTTCCTTCCTTCTTTCTTTTCTTCCCTTTCTTCTCTCTCTTCTCTCCTCCTCACCCCTCTCTCCTTTCCTTCTTCCCCTTTTGAGCTTGCTTTCTTTCCCAACCTTTGGGGAAAAGGAGAAAATATGATTAACAATTTTCTATGAAATATGTTCAATTATAATTTTATATTACATGTTATAAACCCAATAATTCTCATAATCTATATTATGGACCTTTAAAACTATACTTAATATTTATGTTCTTATATCTAACCACGTAACTTTCCTTTCCAAATTTCATGGATCACTTATTTATAAAATTCGTCAAAATTAAATTTTTGATGTCATCAAAAGAGACCAATGTAAATTGTACCCAGACTGACTAATATACCCAAGGTCTGGAATGAAAAACTATCTTTTCTGGATATCAAACAACACACAGGCTGACTGTCAATGACAGGAATCCAAGATGAAGAGAAAAATCACACTGTGTATGTTACAGTCTAAAACAAATTAGAGTCAAGCTAAATTGAAGATTCTATTAAATATGATTGTTGTCCTTCTGTATTAATGAAGAACAATATTGACCCCAAATTTAATAGTAAGGCTAAATTTTAATCTCAGAGCTCTTATATACTCATAGATGTGCATAAATGTGAGAAGACCCCTACTTTTTGACTGAATTATAATCTGCTATGCAATTTTGAAACTATGCATTAATCTACACAGATTTATATTTGATCAATTCAAATAGTTATTTTATTAATATGTGCTCTTTCCACCTCAGTGATCATTACCTTATACATCTATAAGTTGCTTTCATCTGAAATACAAAGAATTATCTATAATAATTTCACATAAGATTAAAAACATTTTCATTAAGCATGGTAGGTCCAAAGCATAAATATCTGGCAAAGAATATAAAACTGTAAAGCCTAAATAATTCAGGACATTAAAACATTGTGGGAGGGAGCATGAGTAGAGAGAGGAAGAAGAGGAGTGACATAGTGAAGTCTAATCTTAGTTTTATGATTTCCGAGTGGAAATTATTATAGAGTGTCAATCTCCAAGTAACTAAATGTATTATTAATAATCACTTTAAAGATTAGTCTATTCTAATTGTTATTTATATAAAGTTCTACGGTAGTGGCTTTCATCATTTTAAAGTGAAGCATATCCCTTTGAGAATCTCTCTCTCCAGAAAACTTCTCCAAAATACCAAGTTTCAAGTAGTCCTTAGACTCCATGAAGACTATCTATGAATACCAGGTTAGTAAGCCCTGGCCTAGGCAAAGAGGGGAGAGAACCTATTTTCAATCTCATGACTCCTGACTGTAGAAAGTTTTTACAAAACTCCATAAACTAAAGCCCAGAGTTTAGAAAATGTATTAAAAGATAGAGCTGTAAAGGGCAAAGATGTGTGGTTAGAGAAACATAGGCTCCTCTGAAGGCTTCCTAGAGTTTTTTTTTTACCTTCATAATCCTTTAGAGTTTCTTAAAAAAAAAAAAGTGTATAGAGCCCTAGCATCAAGAGAATAGGGGAGTATCAAGCAGAGAAACAATAATGATAGTAAGAGTTACTATTTACTGAGTATCTTCTGTGGTTTCAGGCAGTTACTAAATAAATGCTTCTCAAATTTGGACTTGAGTATACCCAGGGATGTAGAGCAGTGTAACAGGGAGTACAAAAAGCCACAAAATAAATAGTAAACGACATGGCTGTCTTCCTGGAGGGTCAGTTTCCCTTGCTGGTAATTTAAACTTGTATTTGTACATGCATTCATTTGTCCAAGAACTGTTTCTTGGATGTTATGGAAGAAACAAAACAGATACTATTCTTGTCCTCATAGAACTTCCAGTTTGGTGAAACAAAGAAAGAACATATTGAGGAGTAAAAAGCAACATTTGTATATATTTTTTAGGGGAAAACAGGAGAACTCTCTGAAAAGTCTTTTTTGTGGCAGACTGTTTCAGGCAGTGTTTCAGGCAGTGTCCCAGCAGACACCATTAGTACTGAATCACTCACTCTAACTCGAGGATTACCCAAGTGGAAGAGTTTGAGAAGCATTGTCAACAGTATGTCAATTAATCCCTACTACAAGAAAAGTACTATCACTTCCAATATACTAGAGAAAAAAGAGAGATTTGAGAAATTAGGAAACTTACCAAAATCATACAATTGCTGGCATTTGAATAAGTCGGTACCATTCCAAAGTCTACATATTTTTAACCACTAAATTACACTACCTCTAGGTGTTTTCTACTTTATGTTTTTCCTTGAGTCTGGGCTCATTCAGGAATATGCAGGCTCATTTAAGCTTTCCTTTGGAAGGAGACAGGTTTGGCTTGATTTGCATTTTAAATATTTCACAGTGGTAAGGGAAAGCTATTATTATACCCATTTTATGGTGAGGAAGCTGAGCCACTTGCCAGCTGAGGTATCTGGGTGGGTTAAAAACAGAGTCTGGGTCGTCAGACTCTAATTCCTCTTGACTAACTCCAAGCCTAGGCAAAATTGTGGTCCATGGACTTTTCTGCACATGGGCTTCACACTGAGTGATCAAGAGTGAGATAAGCTTTGCTAAAAGAAAACAGTAACAGTACAGTTTAAAAAAAAAGGAAAATAAGCAACCATAACTCACAAAAATTGGGTACTTTTAGCATTGCAAAAAGGGAGCTCTTATTCATCACAAATGAGTCAGAAAATTAGAATGTGTCACAGCATTGATGACAGAGCTGATGGATTTGGATGAACTGAAGTTCAACACTTACCCTGCTAGCTCAGGAGGGTAAATGGTGTGACAACAAGGCAGAAGTGACCTTTTACATGACTTTTAATCTTTCCAATCTTTTTTCTTCAACTAGTCTCTTTAGTATTTAGGTGGGTTTTTATCTTTGTTTTCTATGGGTAGAGAGAACATCTTACTATCCCTTTAATGTTCTAGAAGTATTATGTTAATTAATTCTTGTGTGGGAGTCATTCCAAATAGTAGGATGATGATTTTTACCTTATTGATTTTCCTAATACCTTTCTGGCTTCCAGCATTTTCAAAGGATGAGACACTATTGGATTTTTAGATTCATGTCACTCCAAATAAGAGCCAGATTCCTAGGTTCCTGTCAATTGATATTCCATTTTTATACTGGAGACATGATGTCCTTTACCTGACAGATTCAAAAAACTTTATACTAGATTGAATATTCCATGCACCCTGACTTTGGACATTTTTAATTCTTCATTTTCTATCCAGCAAAAGGTTTACAAGATAAAATAAGCTGCAAGGTTATTCATATGTGCAGACAGAACCAGTGCAATTTCCCACCAGGTACTCTCTTACTATCTTCTGGTCAGTCAGTAGACTACAAATGCTATAAAACCTAATACATATCTTGGGGTCTGCTTCCCAAAACCATATTGTTTTGGATCTATCTCAAGAAGAATGATAAGGGAATGATAATGATGCCTTATCTTTCCCTAAGATGCTATACTAGCCCTAAAGGATGTCTACCTTCAAAAATTTTGATGATGAAGTAAGGTAGTAATCAACACAGAGAGAGGATTTAAAATCTGAAGTTCACCAATGAAGTCTGGAACTGTTTCTGAGCCTGAGACAGTGCCAAGATACAACTTAACATTCCACCCTATACAAATCTTCTTGATCCTTCCTGATTCTTTTAGGTATAGAGTCTGAAAGACTAGAATGGAATAAAAATAGCAGTGCTAGGAAGGGTAGTAGGGACTGCATTTGTTTAACACACTTAGAATGGTTTCGTATAGCTCCTAAAAATCGATAAAACTCTAGCATGATGACATTTAGAAACTCTTCACAATGTGAATCTAAACACCTTTCCCTCCATATCTCAAACTCCTGAAGTTGTAGCTTTATGGATTCCAAATGGATTGATGGACCAGGACCTTTGACCTGTAGTAAACTGATATCCTTTAGGGGATGTTGAAGAGGTCTGGCATGATCATGTGGTCCAACAATTTAGAGGCACTTGGTCATAAACTGCTTACAGTCTACCATTAATGCCACTGGGTACAAAAAAGATTGTGCCTGTGACCGACAATTTCATCCCAGGACTTCTTGGTATACAAATACCAAAAGTAACATGTTAGTGGTACAGAGGACTTTGGAATAAATATGGGCCCAACAGGAGGGAGAAAGAAACATCCAGATTAGTGTGAACAGAAGGCTGTCTTTATTCAAATGGTTAAAAACAAAACAAAGGGGAAAATCACGACACTAAATTTATATCAAAAGTATAAACTAAGTAGGTAATTATATCCAATGATCTGTCAGACATTAAACCATGAGGGCAGCATGGGAATGGTCTGTGTTTTAAAGACTTGGAAGAAGTTTTATGTAATATAAATTTTAAAATGTTAGTTTTGTCCTTGCTACCACCAACTATTTGCTTAAGAGCATCCAAGCCCTTTCACAATCTGGCCCCAACTCACCTCTCTAGTTTTAAAAGATGTTTCCCACTACTACTTCTTCATATATTATGAATGCCTATTTGCTCCTTCCTGAACATGTGTGGGACATCTATGTCTCTGAATCTGCTAACAGTTCACACTTGAATCTTCTAAGCCTAGTATAGTGTGTTAAACACAGCACGACACTCCAATGTTTGTTGAATAAATGCTGTCCGTCTATTTTAGGAGACTGAGATGATAGAAAAAAGTTGTTAAATCAGTAAATAAATAGCACCGAAGAGAGGTCAAGAAAAAGTTAATTTTAGTGCATTTTAGGAGTGGGGGCAAGATGAGTTTTAAGATTAGGAAAACTGATGCTCTTTATTCTTGGGACTAGCCAATGCGATGAGTCAGTTACTTTTTTAGGAACAAGTTTAAACCTCAAGGTTAAATGAACACAAATGCTCTGTCCATCAGCATATAATGAAAAAGTTGTGGCTATTTCCACATCAGTACAGTGAAATTAAAATATGCAGTACCCTTGTCAGAGGCATCATATATGACAGAAATTTTAAAAATAGTCCACTTTACCACATGGATGTGAAAGAGCTATAAAAACAAAAGTAAATGTTAAAAAAAAAAAAACTGGGATAATTTAGCTTCGGGAAGGAAGAGCTGAGGTGTGACTTTATAGTTTTTTGACTATAAGAAAAGTTGTTACAAAGAGGATAATGAAAGGCATTTTTGTCCTAGGGCAAAATGATACTAAACCATCCAGTGAAGAATTTAAGACTTAAAGATGAACATCCTAAATATGCAAGTGGTAAATAATCAAATAGATTGCTAAGAGCGGTTATGAAATGTTTTTCTTCCTGACTCTTCAAAAATAGGAAAAATCTTCATCTATTTTGGATGGAATAAATGCAGCTCTGCCTCTAGTCAGGAGGATGAATTCAATAACCTTTCTAGTCTTATTTAGCTCTATATGATTCTACAAATTTCTATAAAATGTTAACCCTAAAAACTACACAGGATTACAATACAATTGAGTAAAATACATTCTATAGTTTAAAGAGATCAGGCATTCCAGATAGTTGGTAAGTTATTAAATTCAAAATAATATATATAGTGTTTAAGTACTGATTCAATTTACAAGTACATATAACATAAATAAAATTGAGAAAAATGTACTTGAATATACTATAGTTTTAACATAAAGAACAACTAAAGTAAAACATTCTTACCATTACTTTTTCATATCTAAGAAATTCTGCTGACTATTTAGTAAACCCAGTATTGAATATGCAAATATACTCAATTTCCAATTAAATAAAACATTTTTAAAAGTCCAGAAAATAATATTAAAAACTTACTATTATTACTCCTAGGACTATCTTCAAAGACATTATGAAAACCAGTGAACAATTTAATGACCCAAATGGGCTCCCCATGATTAAGAATGTAAATCTAATAACAGATTCAGGGAGAAGCTCTCACAGGGGTGGCAAGTTACCGGCTTTTCTGTCTATTTACCTTGTAGCTTTGGAGCTCAGCAGAAGTGTCCATTACATACAGCAGAGGGTTAGATGAACAGTTCCAATGACCTTGTCTGAACCAAATACATTTCAAGCAGTTTGCCACATTTCTTAAATAGAAGATGAGCCCATTCTATCTATGGCCCAGATTTGGACTGGATCACTGAACTATTGCCCAACTCTTATAAGCAAAGCACTAACATGTACCAATCAACACGCAGCCCATAGCAAAGGCATCAGGAAGGTCAAAATACACACACATAAGAAATTGGCAGTACATTATAGAAGAAAGCTACTTCTAAAGATGGACTTTGACTATTAAAGCCTTTGAGTGTTATTCAACCTTGGTTAAGAAAAAAAGGGAAAAAAACTTCAGTTGCAATGTATCTTATAAAGAAGATCCAGTTAAAAAGAGAGTTTGAGAGAGAGAAATGTAGTTTTATTTTGCAACCCATTATTTCCATAAGAATGCGAATCAAAAAGAGAAACTATGCCAATTTCTTCATAGCCGACTTGTTATAGGATATTGTTCTAGTCTTCACTAATGACTTCTTGAGGTTGGCTATTACTGTGATCAGGAGTTGGGAGGACGGAGGTCTAAGACCTTTCAAAAGAAGCGTTTTGTTCAGTATCACTACAGAAAATAAAGTCAGCATTAAGCTAACTTTGACAACCTCACTAGGATAATGGTCGGTGCATGTAGCCATTGCTTATGCTGTTTCAAATGACAGGAATGAACGAAACAGCAAAGGTGTCAAGCTAACCAGTAACTTGAATTTTGAAAAGCTGTGGCACAATAAGCTGATAACGTAGGTTGTTAGAATTCATAAACCATACTCCCTGTCTCCCTCCCCATCCCTTTTAATTTTTACATCCATATTCCTATCACCAGGCCTTGAAGAAAACAAAGAAACAATTGTGACTGGGACTAATTCTTTGGGGGACATTTTTAGTTAGTTCTCCATGCTCCCTACCCCTAATTTGCTAAACATGTATTAATTTAACTGTTTCAATAATTTCTCTTAGGGGAATTTGCATTTTCTTAACTGTTGACACAAGATGCAATTTCAGGTGTTCTCACAGGTCATAAGGGAGGTATTTGGTGATTTTTTGTGAGTGTGTATATGTCTGTGTGTGTGCGTGGTAGTGATGGTGGTTTCTGTCTTTGGTTCTTCAAGTTTTCTAAATTTACTGCTAAAGGGGTAATTTGCTTCTAGTTTTACTTCAAATAAAGATATACACATATACATACAAATATTTTATATATGTGTGTGTGTATATATATAATTTTCCTTTCAAAAATTATAAACATTTTATGACTTTCTGTCTCTATACTCTATGAAGTGTTGTTACTACTAAAGTCAGAGTAATTTAGGCAGGAACATAAGAAAACACAAATGGCTTGCACAGAAACTTTATTAACATATTTATCTTTAGTGTTTTCCTCATGTTAAACTCCGTTGGTTCCTGGCTCTTTGTCAGCATAAACTCAAGGAGATTTTCACAATATCTTTTGCCCTAGAACTCCTGGCCTGTGAGATTTCCTTGTAAATATCTGAATTCTTGTATTCACCTATTAATGATCTAGGAATTGAGAGTGATTTTTGTCTGCTCTTTAACCTCCCACTTCCAGGATTAGATTGTAAACAACTTAGTGGGAATCCTTCAGGCCAAACCATGGCTGAGCAGATCTCAGCAGGAAGGGAACCCGTAGCAGTCTGTGAAACACCGTGAAACACAATTATGAAAATCGAAAGGATTCACCCATACTTTCAGGAAGAAATTATGTTGTTTCCAAGATGAGACCTAGAAAATAAGCCACATTAGAAGAAATTGAGCAAGATATAATTTCAAAAAGGGTCAGCAGAGGTAAATTTAAAAAATGCCAGATTTGCCAGGGCTTTCTCAAATCATGAATTCCTTTTCAGTACGCGACAGTGGCCTGCACCAGACACTTCAAGGGAAGTCCATTCATCTCTGACCGATAAGGCCAAAAGTATTCACTGCACAAATGGGTGCCTTTCTTGTCTCCAAAGACAATCAATTTATGTCCTAGAGTCTGAGGGCTCATAGCTTTCTTTTAATTTTGTAAGTCTGCACATGTATGGTTCCTCCTGCATGATTTGGTCCTGAGGAAGTGACCCACCCACAACTCCACAGTGCTAATTAACCCCATACTGAGCTTTTTTTTCCCCCTCATTTCACATATCAACTCAATTCTTTAAATGACCCAGGAGCAGCATGATCATATGATTTTTTTCCCTCTCATGAAGAAAGCATGATATTGGGAGAAACAGAGATATGTCTATCCTAATTCATAAGAGCATTACGACCCTAAACTATTATCAAATAGTATTTTATCTGAGTGTACAAAGATCCTTGGAAGACTCCCTTTCATGTCAACCATTCAATCTCTTGCCATGTCCATTTAAGATAATGAGTAATATATACCAAAAATTGAGGTGAAGTTTGATCTGTATTCAGAACATTTAAAACACATCCCATCTTACTAAGGGGAAAAGACCTATAGCCTCCTTCCCTATCTTGAACAGTTTCAAGAGAAGGACTAAAAAGAAGAATGACACAACTCATCTCTTTTCCATTTCAAGGAATAGAATCATGTTTTACTAGATTTATTTTTCCCAAAGGGAATGCCTTAAAAACTTAAGCATGGTCACTGTTTTCTAACTTTTCAAAAGAGAAAAAAAAAATGAACAAGATGATGGTGGATGATTTAAAGGAATCAGCTTGTCAACATAATGAAACCGAAAAAGCTTTTACAGAATATGTCCACATGCTTAAAAATCTTTAATGTAATGTATATAGTATAGAGTGGTTTTTGTTATGGCAAAAAAAGAAATGTCATTAATTTAGACAGTAAGTGTAAGGCGCTGCTAAAAAACTCCTTGGATAAATCATAGAAATACATCATGAACAGACAAATAGGGCCAGGAAAGTTTTAGCTTTCAAAAAAGTCATCAGATTTTAAGTCTGTCATCTCTGAAAATGTCAAGAAAATTCTGGCTATTTCCCTCAGTTCTACTAGTATATGGCTTCAGAGTTTTAAAGATTTAGACATAAATGGACAAGAAAATGACTTATTCTGAATGTCCCATCTTAGGCAAACTATCAATTCCTTCCTTTTCTCGAAAGTATGTGTGGCAAATTGGTTCACTTTGGTGGGACTTGGTAAGAGATCAAATATGTCTTGTGTGAACTTTCAACCTCTCTTTCCTCTGTAAAGTGATTAATGCATATATGATTAAATACCCAGGAATTCTTAAATTCTTAGTACAGTGAGTAGTTAATACAAGGGAAACCTATCTAATATCTAACATTTGTGCTTGAAGTGTCTTGAAGCCTATGTTTGAAACTGAAGACCTGATGGAAGTTTTAAAACATTTGCTATTGCCCCCTAGGCTTTTCTTAGGTAAGGCTACCACCTGGGAGTCAACTGGTGTATAAAACTGGCCCAATAAGCAAAAAAGGAAGAGCCATGTAGCACAGTTTATTTTTATTTATAGTGGTCAGAAATATGATATTGGACATACAGCCTAAATCAACCTCTTACATCTGGGCCTCCAGGGTTTGGTGCCTCATCTGGTAATTCTGAAACAATATGGTGGTGATGTGATTTCAAAGATTCTCCAGCTCATTACAATTTTTCAGGCTCACTGATGCTTGGGATTCAGAAGCCCTTAGCATGGTCTATGAGGCCCAATACAGCATGCTCCTCACTACCTCTCTGATTTTGTGTCCCAACACTTTCATGCCAAATTGATCTAAGTGACAATAAAGTATGGTTACCTATGGGGTGGACAGGAATAGGAACGTGGGCAGGAACTAAAGAGGAAAACATTAATAAAAATTAGTGACTTTAGGCCTGTGTTAAATTTCAACTCTCTCATAACAGTCTAATAAAGTTTCTGAACTTACCTTGAGAGTTGGTTTAGAATGGGAAAACATATTTCTCAAATGGAACCATTGCTTCATTAATTAATACCATGGCTTTTTTTCCAGAGCCTATTATTGATTGCTCTGCCAACTGAATTCTACTCCTGCCCTCAAGGACCTTCCATCCTAATGGGCATTTTAGAGAGGTTTTGACTCCATTATCCCTTATAGATTATTAGTCAGTTTAGATAAGTCATCATAAATGTCACAACCTGTCAATGACAACTCCTTATTGTTCCTTATCTGCTTTTCTCAATTGCCCTGTGATATCCATTAACCTGTGTGAATGATGGTAACACTCTGTGACCTGTATTATCAACTCAGCTAATTTTTACATAGATAAGAAATCCCTTCTCCACTCCCAACTACTTTTCCTTTCTCAATCATGGAAATATTATGAATGCCAATCCAGAATTATTTACTTGTTTAAAATGAGTCTTTACAATCTAATCGGAAGCACCATTTTTCCTTCCTTTTTTTGGAACTGATGGAGCCTCAGTCCCTAAGAAGCATATCTTGAGTTACAGGCATATTACAAGTCACTGGTGTCCCAGGTTTAGCACTCACTACTCTTCAGGATAGAATAATTTTAATTCAACAGAGATCCATAATCTTGCTCAAGCAATCTCAATTTCAGAGAAGATTTAATGAGTATATGTTTCTGGTCTCTATGTTCTCCTCTCCACCATAGTTTTGTATTTTCTGAACCCAGCTGCCTTAGGTAAATGTTAGTGGAGATGGAGAAATAAAACAGAACAAAAAAAAGAACACTCTCTTTCAACTTATTAAACTTGCTTTTCTTCCTCATATGCTTTAGAAACAAAAATGGAAGATTTAATGTATGTATAGAGAGGCAAATGTTCTCTCTCTATTGTTTTTCAGACATTTTCATCTTATATAAACAGTGGTGATGAAATTATAAATACCATTATCCCACCTCCATGCTAATGCTCTTATTATCTTGCATAAACAGAAGTGAACAAATACGTACATGACACCAATCAATTCCTTTTTAAAAAATACAGTTTTCATATTTCTGAACAGTGGAAGAAGAATTTAATGAACTCAACATGTAGTTTACCTGTTTCTATTTTGAAGGTTAATAAAGCAAAACCAAATTATTGCTTAAGTCCTTTAAGACTTACATCAGCCATCAACACTCTCTACACTGGCATGGGAGTGGGTAGAACTAGTGACAGTGGGTCTAGTTCCCCTGGGGCTGTAGATTAGGGCCTTGTAAGGCTAGAGAGGATGCTTAGATGTTGGGGCAGGAGATTTCAACTTGCTAGGTAGGTAGGAGATATTTGATGGCAGTGAAAGGAATTTTTTTTAATAGAGCAAATTGCTAGGAGGAAAAGGTGATTTGGGGCATTAGGTGAGAGAAACATCAAACCAAATCTAAAAACAGTCTGAGGGAACTAGGGAAAAGGGAAATCGTGACTTTTTCCATCTCTCCATGGGCTTCCCTTCTTCCTGGTATACTTTTGCCTTTCATCTTCCATCACTTCATACTCTTTTCTTCTCTGTTCAAGTCTTTTTTTTCTCTCTCTCTTTTTTTTCATAACATAGAAGCATTTAGTAACAATTTTAGGAGATAATGAGATGCAAAAATTAGAGAAGTCTTATGATGATATACCAATATACTGTGTATGTCTATATAACCTATATCTTATTGACCAAGAAGGAAAAACTAGGACTTTTGTGATTTTAAAAATTCATGGTATGTCTGGTCATATTAATCTCTAGACCAGCTGATTTTTAGCATTGCTGAAGTTTAATAGAATCAACAGTAGACAACAAAAAGAAAATGAAAAGTGGAATTTTATAACAACTTATATTTGCAAAGAAAAGAGGACTTCTTTAGAGTTGTTTATTGAAATTCCCCTAAAGTAATTTTTTGAACTTGTACATAGCCAACATCAAGAAAAAGTGCTTAGGAATTCTCACAGGGTTTAGGAATTACTAAGCCCTGTGTATTATGCTCATCACAGTCCATTCAAGCAAGTAAAGGACAACTAGAGCATGGCATCTCACAATGAATAGCATGGTTGGTTATTTTGCTAGCTTGCCTCATGGAGACAGGATCCATAGGAGCAGGACTTTGCTTACAAAGAACATAGACACCCAGTTTCATGTGAATGCATACAGTATGAGGGATTAGCTGTATGATATTACTTGCTAAGTACCTAAAAGTGTTCTCTAACCAAGCACCAATTTCTTAGCCCAATCATCTTGGGGGAAAAATCTAGTACTAAAGTAATGGGAATACTTTATTTGGTCACAGGTAGGGGACTGTTGCTGAGACACATGACAACATTCAATGCCTAAAAACGGGGGAAGCAAGGGGAAAGAGAAAACACAGAAAGGGAGACGGAAGGGCCATAAGCAAGGTGCCAATTCTCAAGACTCTAACAGAATACATCAAGAATCTTAAAACAGGGGAAGTAAAAGAGCATACCTTGAGGGAAAGAAACATCAGTACATTTTTGGAATCTGAGGCAAAAAAATAAAACTATTTGCTTCTTGTCAAGATTAATGCCATTGCCCCATGGGAAGTTTCTATTTCTTCTCCTTTTATACACACAGGTAATACTCTTTTCCTAAAGACTGGAATTCTGTGATAATAGTGATGGTTGCATTAAATTAGTAGCAAGTTGGGAATGAGATCTGACCACGAAGCTGTTTCTGAATCCAGTCAACCCTGGATTCAATGTGCTCAGTCTACTTTCTGTGGTTTCTCTGAGACCTGTGGCAAAAGACATAGGGCAGGCCTCCTTACAGGGACATATATGGCTCCAAAAAACAAGTACTACCTTCTCAGTGTGACTTTTTAGTTTTCACTTTTTTTCTCTTTTATCTCAGAGTATTAATCTCCGATTTATTCTCTACCAGCCTGGACCCTAGTGGCTGTTAACTTAGAGACATCTGCCAGTTCCATCAATTCCCTCATGTATGGTTCTCAACTGTACCTATTTAATCTTAGAGCCCAGACAAAACAATCATGTGTGTCCTCCTCGGCTCACAGGCTGCTGAGCCATAATACTGAGCCTGGTGTTTCTCCAGAATTATGGTTTCCACCTTGAGTTGGGGTTTCAGAATTACTTTGCAATTTTTGTACTTGTCCCTTCCTAGTCAGTTTCCTTTTTCATCTCCCAGATCCACTTATCACTCTGTTTAACTCATAACCAACCCTTTACCCTTTACTCTCAGCTATTAACTTTGACTCCTTTCACACAGAGAAAACAGAGGCCATCAAATGGTTTCCCATCACTGCACCTTTGTTGGTGAACCCACCTACAACATCACAAATACCCTTTTGTCTAGCACTGTTGACTTCCTCTAGGATCTTATTGTATCAGTTGCTCCTTCTTTCTTTTGTAATTTCAGTTTTCCTACTATCTGCCACCATGCTTTAGCCATCCTCATCCAAAGCTGTAGACAACAATAACAGCCATCTTCTGCAGACTTGATCTTTTCCTCTTTTGTACCACCTTTAAGCTTCCTAAACTCCCATGCATTCCCCAACCCATTGCAATCTGGTTCCTCTAGTTGTGTTTCTAATTAAACCATTTTTTTCCCCCAAAGTCACCAAAAACTTTTGAGTTGCTACTCCCTAGTGTTCATTCTTTAACATCATTTCTTTCTTTCTTTCTTCTTAAAGTCAGGTTTTCTGGGGTATAATTTATATGTAATAAAATTCACCCTTTTTATACTCTTTTACCATTCATTAAGTTTTAAATCATAGCTTGGTTCCCTTATGCCCATAAAATGAAGCCCAAGCCCCTAGTCTCCTGGCTTCACATACAAACCCCTTTGGAAGCCCTTAGCAGTCTTTCCCACATTACCCATTTCTGATCATACCAGGATACTTCTCATTCAAGAAATATGCTATGTATATTCATGTCTTTGGACTTTCTTCATGTTTCTTCTCTATAAACACACACTTTTTGGTATACATAGTAAATGTTATTTAATATCATCACATCAATTTCCATATAGAATCATAAAACTAGGTGTTATTTTGAGAAGCTAATGTTTTTCAAATAGAAGTCATTCATCAAAATGTTACCACTTGAAGATCTCTATTATTTTAGTATTCTGGATTGATTATGTTCCTCCAAAATTCACATGTTGAAATTCTAGCCCCCAATTCTTGAGAATGTGACTATATTTGTGAGTAGGCATATTGCAGATGTGATTAAGATGAGGTCATACTGTAGAGTAGGCCCCTAGTCTAATATGACCAGTGTCTTTATAAAAAGGGAAAATGTGGGTGCAGACACATATGCAAGGAGAACACCATGTGAAGACTGAGATGGTACTTCTATAAGACAAGGAATACTAAAAATTGCCAGAAAACCACCAGAATCTGGGTAAGAGGCATGAAACAGATTCTCTCTCATAGCTCTTAGAAGAAACCAACACTGCGAACACCTTGATCTTGGATGCCTAGCTTCAAGAATTGTGAAACAAAAAGTTTCTGCTGTTTAAGCCACCCAGTTTGTGGTTACAACAGCCCTTGCAAGCTAATATATTTAGTAAAAAAAAAAAAAAAAAGAAGAAGAAAGAAAGAAAAAAGAAATATATATATTTGAGCACATTGGGATAACAATTAGTTCCTGCACTCATCAAATACTTATTGAATACCTACTATGTGCTAGTAACTGCTCTAGGATGTTGAATAAATGACTAAGAACTTCATTATGTTACTGCATTTTTGGTTCTCTAGTAAGCAATTAATCTACCAATCAACAGTATTGATGGAATGCCTATTATTTATTTATTCAACAAGTATTTATTGAATACCTACTATGTGTCAAATACCATTCTAGGCCCAGAGGATAATGTTATTAACAGATCAAGTCCTCCACTTATGGAGCTTAAATTCCAGTATAGGAAACAGACATTTAACAAGTAAACAAGTAAATAAATTATGTAATTTTACTCTGTGCCCTCACACTGATAATCATTAGCATTTATCTTCTAAACTCTTTAACTCTTGAACAATGCTTGATAATAGAAAGTGAACATGTTGCTTCACAGTATACAAAATATTGATTAATACAGTGAAGTCTCAGACTAGGGGTAAGCTAATCCCCCAAAAGCTGTATTTCTCAATCAGTCCATCAATCATTAACATATATTTCTTAAGCATTTACTCTGTGCCAGACCCTATGCTGAAGATAATAGAATTGAGGACAAAGCAGACACAGCATAGTCCCCACTGAGCTTATATCCTAAGGGGAAAAGCCTGAACAACTAATCTCACAGTCTGTTCCTTAATTATGACTGTGTTAAGAATATATGAAGAGTGTTAGCAGATCACCTGGGCCAAGGGACTTGCCCATGAGGGGTTTTCTGTGGAGTCTTCCTTAATAATGTGATACCTGAACACTGTTTTGGGGCTTGGTTATGGGTATTTGCTTGAGCAGGAACCATAAAGTCTTCTGTTTCTTCTTCCTTATCTCTTTTCAACCACATGCACACATTTCAAATACTTAAAAAGCATTTTTTAAATATACGAAGAACACCAAAACTAAACACAGGAGAAGAACTCTCTAGAGGAAAGGGGCCAAAAATAGAAGAGGAAAAAAAAAAAAAAAAACCCCTCTAATCTCACCATTTGTTTTGAAAACACCCCAAATGATTAAAACATATTATAAGCTAAAACATATGAACTAATCACTTGCCAAGTTTCATTTTTAAATCAAAGCCATTTTTGAGGTTCATAAACTGAAAAAAGAGTCTTCAAATATGAACTTGTGTTTTTTCTTCTCTTGGCCCTCAGTTGGCTTGAAGCATTTGCTACTAGACTGCATAAAGGGAAAGAGATCCAGCTGGTTAGAAACATGTGGCATACATCTCCTAGAATATAAGATCCACGAGATCAGGACTCTGTTCATGGTTGTATCCCTGATAGGTAGAAGAGTGCCTGGAAGATAGCAGGGGCTCAATAAATATCTGCTGAATGACTAACTAATGAGTGTTCTGGGCCTTTTAAGGGATTCTCCTAGTCTCTTTTCTTACCCAAGCTGCTTCTTGTTTTAGGTCAGTGGTTCTCAAGCTGGGGATACTTTTGCTCCCACCAGGAGACATTTGTATTTTTAGTTGTCATAGCTGGAGAACCTGCTACTGCATCTGGAGGGTAGAGGCCAGGGATTCTTACAATGTACATACAGCCCTGCACAATGATTTATCTGGTCCAAGAGGTCAATGGGCCAAGCTTATAAAATCCTGCTTTAGGCTCTTTGTAATATTAGGCTGTCTTTGGAAATTCAATCCCTTGAATATCTGGAAGGAAGTTCAGTCCTAGAGGAACCGTACCAGAAGAACCTCACTGTCTCATTCTCATTCCCTTTGTGACCCAAAATAACTTCCTCCACCCTAAAGCATATTCCGAGAGAGCCAATTTTGCCTTTTGCCCTCCCTGTGTCAAAAATGCAGTTGCTGGGGAAACCACCTGAAAAATGTCTGTCCTTACAATGCCAGCAAATCATTTTTACAATGTATCAGTAATTTTCCTGAACTTACCTAAGAATATTTCCTAATTCAGTGAAATTAGCTTGTTTAAGGACTGGTCATGTATCTGTAAGAAAAAGAAAACTTCTCTTCAAATGCAACCAGTTTATCCATGTCTATCTAGCTTTATTCATGATAAATAAGATCAACTTCAAAAATTCCATCAAAACCCAATAATGTGCCTTTAGAGAGACTGAGTTTATAGCACTTCCTCTGCCACCTTCCTTGCCCTGCATATTAAAATACAAATATCTGAATCCAGTCTCAATGGGGAAACTTCTGTGATGCCAGAGAAGGGCATGTGCT
Source organism: Cephalopachus bancanus (assembly GCA_027257055.1). Classification (NCBI taxonomy): domain Eukaryota; kingdom Metazoa; phylum Chordata; class Mammalia; order Primates; family Tarsiidae; genus Cephalopachus; species Cephalopachus bancanus. Next base: position 10,506,122 of record JAPVLO010000022.1, on the reverse strand, counting down.
GATTTCCCCACTATGATGGTTGCTCCAGTAATCTTGGTGTTGTGGCATGTATCCCAGTTACCATAGAGACTGCATACACTAACAGTGCAGTTTTTTGATTGGGGGGGAAGACACCTTTATTGCAGAAGCTTTCCTGGAGAGATAAAGGTAAGACACAAGAAAGAAAGTGCGACTGCCAATAAAGAGACACAGCAGAGAGATGTCCCAGACGATCACACATTCTAGAAAATGGGGACAGAAGAGATTACAACTACTTGTATAAAGCCAGCATAAACTTTCCATTCAGTGGCTGCTTCTGTCAGAAAGATTTCCAGTATAGGGAGAAAGAACAGATACAAGACATTCTAAACAAAACAAAACAAAAAACATACTGAGGTATAGGGGTGACAGAAGGGGCATGGCCAGAAAACATTTTAAAATGATTCAAAGCAAGAAAAAATAAACCGACTCTCAGAGAACAGTAAAATGGAAAGTTATACTTCTATAGGATGACTGACTTACAGAAAGGCTGGCCCTTAGGGAATTATTTAAGTTCTGAGTACCTCTGTTTCCTTCCCTGCAAGAGGAAAGAAGAAGAAAAAGGATGACTTCCCTCTTCCCTGTTTAACAGGGGTCTCCTTAAATACCCCCATTGTTTCACATTATAACAGATGAATATGATGCATTCCAGAAAAGAAAATCTGACAAAAATACTTAGAGAATAGATAAATTAGAGGGACACTATTGAGAATGCAAATATTCATCCATAGTTTCTTAAAATGGTGAGAACTTATAGTTCATTGACAGTGAGATCTCATGTACGTAATTTTGCTCTGCATGCAATTTTAAGGTGTACAATTATTACAAAAATCAAGGCAGGTCTGTAATGTAAAGGGTCCAGGTGGTGAACTGTAGACACTTTTAAGTAGAAAGGAAGGCTGGAGATAGGATGTGTGTTGGTATGGGGAATGAGTGGGAATGAATATAAGGGGGAAAAAAAAAGTCTAGAAAAATATCAGATGAGTAATTTAAGTTCCCTGATGTCCAGGTCTATACATTCTAATGCTTTAGTACACATATTTCAGACTAATATGCCTGCTATCTACTGGGCATTCATATCTTTGTATTTTAAAATGCCATTCAAAGCTGTACTTTAAGCCATTAGTTCTCTCTTGACCTCTAGCCCTCTATATCAAATGACCTACCGAACAATTACAATTGGATATCTCAAAAGCACCCTAAATTCAACATGTCCAAAAATGAACTCATCTTTTCCTTTAAACTTTCTCCTCCTCCTTTGTTCCCTATGTGTGCAAAGAACATTACTATTCACCCATCTGCCCAAATTTCATACCTGGGAATCATCTGTTGCTTTTACATCACCCCTCAAATAATCTCCAGTGCTTATAGATTTGCAATTTTAATAACCAAAGGAGGATTTTTTTTGCGTAGGAAGCAACATTTGTATTAATTGAGTTTGAAACTCATATTAATTTATTCAACTTACACATTTGAAAAGTCTAGTTTCCTTTATACCTTTACCTTTTACAAATAAACACACATATCTGCCTGTTTCTTAATCTAGCAATTTTTGTATAAAATAAAAAAATTGCTTTCAGGAAGCATGAGATTACTAGGCAGACAATTTGGGACCTCAAACTATTTCAACTATTGTTCAGGGAGTTAGAAGAATGAGAGTTAGGGTCTAATCTGGGACCACCTTCCAAATGATATTGCCAGAATCACCAGTAGACACACGAAATACTTTTACTGTCAGTCTGACAAAAGGGAAGTTTAAGTCTACACCATACAAAGGGAGTTTTATAACCCATGTCATCCACATGTATGTTCTATTCTTATTTAATTCTTTTATAATTGTTTTCTACTTTATGGCCTGACAAAGGTAGATATTTTGTTTCTCCACTAACCAGGTTTCTTGATTCTAATGACCTTTTGCTGCACAATCTTGTTCACATTTGTACACCTCTTCTCCCCACTGCACCACTGTACCACTGCTCAGGGTACCACTGTCACTTGTAATAATGCAGCAGTCCTTTAAACTATGTTCTCTTATGTTTCTGAACCTTTGCACATGTCACTACCTTTGTCTAGAACACCCATATTCCCTGAAGAATTCCCTTAACATTTACCAAATGAAAAAAAATTAACAAATGCTTTGGAGGTTTCTGCTTTGAGTACTGAACAAAAATAGCAGCCTACCTAATATTCTAGATAAATCTGCATAAAGTACTCTTACCCTCAAAATTAATTTTGAAGAATCAGAAAATGTTGCCACGGAGAGTCATGGGCCCATGCCACAATATTATGTTTTGCATTTAATAAAAATACCTACAAACTGAGGGAAGAAGCACTTTTCTTCAATTCACCTGGAAAATATTTACCAAACACCCTCTGTGTGCCAGGTACTGTTCTAGGCACTGGGGATTTCTAGAGTACAAAACAGACAGACGGACAAACAAACAAAACAAAACAAAAAACCTACATATGGGGCTTATATTCCATAACAAGAGGGGGAAAAAAAAACCATGTAAATTAAAGGTGAGTGGATTGCCTGAGCCTGCGGGTTCGAGACCCGCCTGGGCAACTTGGCGAGACCTCATCTCTACAATAAATTAAAAAAAAAATTAGCCGGGAGTGGTAGCGTGCGCCTGTAGTTCCAGCTACTTGGAAGGCTGAGGCGGAAGGATCGCCAGAACCCAGCAGGTCGAGCTTGCGGTGGCCGGGAATGGCCACTGCCCTCCAGTCTAGGCGACAGAGTGAGACTCCAACTCAAAAAACAAAATAAAACAAAACAAAACATACACTTGAAGGGAAAAAGTGCTATGAAGCAAAGGAAGGAGGTACAATTTTAAACATGGTATTTTGAAAGGCCTTAGAGGTGAAAATTGAGCAATGACTTGAAGATAACCAAGTGTTATATAGGGAAAGCATTTATGACAATAAGGAAAGCAGATGCAAAGGTCCTGAGGGGAAATCATGCATGGCAGGTTTGAGGAAAGCAAGGGGGTCAATGAAGGTTGAGAGTAGTGAGCTGGGGTGAAGTACTAAATAGTAATAGAGGAAACTGAATGTGGAGGGCCTTGTGGATTATTATAAAGGTTTTGACTTTTCTTCCAAGTGAGATAGGGAACCATCAGAGAGTTCTGAGCAGAGAAGGGATGTCTGACTGAAATTACATTACATACATTGCAAAGCATCACTTTGTCTATCATTTTGAGAACAGACTATAAGTGATAAGGCCAGATGTGAGGAAGATAATTAGGAGGCTACTGCAATAAGCCAGGCAAGGAATGATAGTAGCTTGAATCAGGGTAGGAGTGGTGAGAGGATGAGAAGTGGGAAGATTCTGGATGTATTCTGAAGGTAAGGCTGCAGGATTTGTTCATTGTTTGAATTTGTGAGAGAAAAAAGGTCAGGGAGAAAAATACATTTTGACTTGGGCAACCCTAAAGATGGAGATGTTATTTACCAAGATGAGGGAGACTGTATTTGTTGGATAAAACAAGGAATTCCATGCCCAGTATGCTAAGTTTGAGATGATCATTACACAGATAGTGGAGATGCTGAGTAGGCAGTTGAATATGTGAGCATAGAATTCTGGGTAAAGATGTGGAATAGAGATACTAGCTTGAACCATAAGCTTGGGTGTGTACTTTAGGGAGTGAATGGAGATTAAAGAAGAGCTTCAAAGATTAAGCGCTTCGACCCTCTAATGTTTACATGTTGGAAAAATGAGAACAAACCAGCAAAGGATACTGAGAAGGAATAGCCTGTGAAGTAGGAAAAAATCAGGAAGGTGTGGGGGACTAAAAGGCAAGTGACAACCATGTTCTAAAAAGGCCAATGAGCCATGTAAAATGATGCTGAAAGATTGAACAAAAACTGTGAATTGGTTAATGGATTTAGCAACAGAGAAGTCACTGGTGACCTCAGTACAAATAGTTTACTAGACTAGTGGGTACAAAAGCTAATAGGAAGAGGATCAAGAGAGAAGTAGAGAATAAAATTGAAGAGCGTCTATATGATTATGGACATTTCTTGAGAAGTTCTGCTATAGTGGCAATCAAATAAATGGGACAGTAACTGCCAGGGAGTGTGGGTCATAAGAGCAGTTTTAGGCTGAGAGACATTGCAATGTGTTCGTATGCAGATAGGACAGATTTGGTAGAAAAAGGAAATTCGATAAAGCAGAAGAAAGAGGTGAGCTTTTTTTCTGGAGCACTGTTTATGAGAATGTAAGAGGGGGCAGGTTCTAAAGCACAATAGGGGTGGGTTGAGACAAGGTTAGAGTTCATCCATAACTGTAGGAGAGGAGGCAAAGTATGTGGGCATGGACACAGATGGGATGGTAGGTTTGCTGGAGAGAGAGAATATTTGTGAGTTCTTTTTTGATTGCTTCTATTTTCTCAGTGAAGTAGGAAGGAAGGTTCTAAGTTGAGAGGAAAGATGGGGGAGGTGTAGGAAGTTTGAGAGAGGGAAAGATAATGAGAAACTCTTGTAGAGATATGGGAGTGTGAATGGACGGAAAACACAACATCATTGCTGGGCAGAGACCATAAATTGAAAAGGAGAGTCATCAGTTTGCTTGTGTGTGTTTCTTCAGTCACATTTAGCTGGTATGCAACAGGCATGGAATAGGTAGGGAGTTGCCTATAATCAGCATGGTTGAGATGTATCAGGAGAGCCCAGTGAAGCAAGAGAAAGTCAAGGGAATTAAGGGTGTATGCAAGGAAATGAATAAAATCATTGTTCATAGAATCTAACCTATATAATGATACAAGAATATGGGGGCTACAGGCAAAATCAATGAGTTAGAGGTCGTAGTGGGCTTGAGAAATTGTTGTAATAGGCATAACAAAGGGATTGAGCTGTCAAGATTATTAGGTTGTGGTCAAAAAGTGAAATGCTTAAAATTGAGATTATGAAAGCTGTAATTATTAGTAAGGCCAAAAGGTCAAAAGTATAGTTATGGGAATAAGCAACTATGGTAGGGTGGAGGATAAATCATGAGAGAAGTCCAAAGATTTGAAATGAGGTATTGGAAGGATTGTATATTTACACATTGATCAAGAGTTGTAATGGAGTAGAAATCAAAGGAGCATTAGTGAGTCAGTGACTAAAATCTTCAAGAAAACAGGGAGTAGTGACCAGGGGGTTAGTAGATGACCATGACAAGGAGGATTATGGGAACATTGGGTCTTTCTGTCCTCCTCAACTTTTCCTCTCTCTTACCTTCCATCTTTCCAGTTTTTATGATTGGCCTTAGCAAAGTTTAATTTCCTAGGATTGATAGCTAGCCATCACCTGTGTCTTCCCTTTCTCTAATCAAAGAATTTCCAAGTCTTAAGAACTTTCACTTTCAAACATTTATTCTCCATTCTCCCCATTTGGGGTCATTACTAGTCTAGTCAGTCACTCTCTGTTCTATCACCCATTTAATGCTGTTTATGGTACTAACCACTACCTGAAGTTATCTTGTTCATTTATTTGTTTGTTTTTTGTGTGTGTGGGTTCTATTTGCCCTCATTATAATATAAGTTTCATAAGGAAAAAAGTCTTGTCTACTTTGTGCCTAGAACATAATATACCCTCGATAGAAATTTCTAGAATGAATTAATGAATGACTCCCATAACATGCTGACTAACATGCTGACGAATTCTTCTTTTCTCAGTTTTACACCATTCTACCAATTTCTCACTTTACCATTCTTCCCTGTTTCTCCCTACTTTCTTGCTCAACTCACCCATTTCACCAGTAAAGTCATTTCACTGCTCCCCCAAAATACCATGTAAATTTCTATCCTGATGGATGTCATCGTATTTCTCCCTTGTTTATAATTTCTACTTCCCACACACCAATTCTTCAAGGCCCACTTGGGTCTTTCTTCCTGGAAGTTTCAACAATTACCACGAGGCTTGCTGATTTCTTCCTTCTCTAAAATTCTGCTACCCCTCATAACATCAGCTGCTTTCTACTTTCTGGTTGTTTCAGGCGTGTTAATCTTACTTCTCACTTTAAATATAGGTTTATTTTTGGCTCAGAGATCTTGACTTACATCTATGGTACACTCAGTAATACTAACATAATGTAGGGCAGATAATGGATGTTAAAAAAATACTATGGCCTCATTAGATAGCTTCACTGACTTATGTCCTCAACAAACAATCAGACAAATTCAACTTTCTTGCCTTTTATTCTGCTGATAGTTGAATCTGACTATTCTTCCTGCTTTATCGATACCATCTTTGATATCAGAACCAACCAATCTCTGTCCACCACATAGAATTCACACCCTTGCATTGCAATTTCATAGCTAATCATTGTCATTGCCATTATTGTTCCCAGATTCTCTTGGCAGTTTTAGTATAGTCAGAACATAGCTGCCAAGATTATCTTCATTCGTGTTTTGTTTTGTTTGGAGACAGAGTTTCACTCTGTTGCCCAGGCCGAAGTGCAGTGGTACTATCACAGCTCACTGCAGGCTCAAGCTTCTATGCTCAAATGATCGTCCTCCTTCAGCCTCCTGAGTAGCTGAGACTACAGGTGCATGTCATCATTCCTAGATACTTTTCTTTTTTTTTTTTTCAGTGTATTGCTTTGTTGTTGAGGCTAGTCATGAACTCCTAAGTTCAAGCAAGCCTCTTGCCTCAGCCTCCCAAAGTGCTGGATTACAGGTGTGGGACACCATGCCTGACTTTTTATTTAATTATTTTATTTTTATTTTTTATTTTTTTGAGTTGGAGTCTCACTTGGTCACCTGGGCAGGAGTACAGAGGCACCCCAGCATCAGTCTGCTGGGCTCTGACGATCCTGCTGCCTCAGTCTTCCAAGTAGCCAGAACTATAGGCACACTACCATTCCTGGCTCATTTTTCGATTTATTGTAGAGACGAGATCTCACCATGTTGTCCAGACTGGTCTCAAACCTGCGGGCTCAGGCAATCCTCTCGTGTCTGCCCTATTTATTGCTTTTTAAAAATCCCTACTTTTTTTCCCCATCAAACTTTATGTATCCCCTGGGGATTTGTTTTCCTTGGCTTCATCTTTGGCCTGGTTCTTCTCTACATTCTTATGTTCAGTCACTAGATTTGCCCTTTGTCTCATTTGAGGGAATCAGCTTTCACACCTTCTTTTAAACTACCACGTATATTTAGAATCATTTCTCAAATAATACAAAATTTATAATATTTATGAATAAATGACACAATGCCAAGATATTCTGTCTCTTCTTTCAAATAACATCTGAAGATGCACCTGCACTACTGAGTTCTATATTTAAGTTATTGAATAAGTATCATTCACCCATCTGTTTTCATTCTGTCTTGCTTTTTCCAGGGTCTGCTTAAGAGCTGTATTGTGAGGTCTTTTGGACTAGGGACTGCCTGGCATAGTTCACAAACTGGCCTTTGCTCTGTATATTCATGTTCCTTGGACAAATAATAAATAATAATAATAATAATAGCCCACTCATAAATCCCTGGAAAAAAGAAAACTAACAATCAGGGATTATAATAGAAACACTGAAACAAAACTAACCTCTTACCAGGTTTTGCTACAGTAACATCTACTTCCATAGACCTATATTCTAACAAATAACTACCTACTTAAGTCATTTGTAAATTGTTCCTTTGCCAACATTATGTATAATATCAAATGCTTATGTGGTTGATAGGACAGAGAAAAACAACTAGAACATTACAGCTATGTGGGGGATCAGAGCAAAGGCAGCAAAATAAGAGGTTTACTCTGTTGGGTGCACAGTTTGTAAGAATTAGTTTCACAAGTAGAACTACTTGACAGAATATATGCCTGCTCTCGGCTTCCCCTTCCCCCCACCCTCCCTTTTCCCCTCACCACTCCAGATCTTTTTTCAATAATGGAAGAAGACTTTCTTTTTTCAATTCCAGGTGGGAAGTGTATCATTTTGTGTGAAAAATCTGTTTTTCTTGTGAATATAAAAATGGTCTGATTGAAGCTGCTCTATGAAAATGGCAGTGTGTCTAATGAAGGGGGAGAGGACCATAACTGAATGGGCGGAGCTCCTCTATATTTAGCTGCAGATGAGCCACAATTAAACTCCAGTTTTCAAATGAAGAATACAATGTAACGATTGTCTTGTTACTGCAGTGGCCGCTAGATGGCAGGTCCAAAAATCTAATTGGAGCCTCACAGGAGGGCAAATCTTAAGATTGAAAGTAGGATGTTTCTGGTACTCTATCTAGCATTGGTTTATCAGTAAGCCTTTGTAGTTTGGTGAAACATCAGGTGGATAAGAAAATATCCATGTTACTTCACAGGACTACAATGGAAAGAAAGCCCTTTGGTATCTAGGTTTGTAGAGCATTGTCAACACATACTCACACATCCAGATATAGCTAATTCTTTAGACTTCTATCAACACACATTTTCAGAGCTGTATGGTATAAATGCTCAGTTGTATTTAATTATCTAATGGTCTTTGCAATGCTTTGCTATAATCTCGAGAGTGCAAAAAGTAGTAGTCTAATCTGCCTCAATAGAAAAAAATGAAAGAGACTGTCAGGCTGGGATGAGGGTATTATATAGCTGTATTGTATTTAACAACATATATTTACCAATAATTGTAATTTGACATTATATATGTATATTTCTTATACTGGAAGCTAGCTGTACTTTCACATTAATTGTTTTGGAAAAGAATGTTGACATATAAGAAATCTATTATTTAATAGAATAAAATAATTAAGCACTATGATTTAAAATTAAATGAGTAAATTCAGAACAAATTCTTTGTTGAACACAGTACAATTTTCATTTTCTTCCACTCTGATGGGAGACATCTAGAAGTGGGTCTTATGAGACTATAAAAGGAGTCATTCTTGGACCAATTATTCTGAAGATAGATTGCGTCTTTCCCTTCAAAAAAAATTTTTTTGGTTACTAGATTATCCTGATATAAGTGATTTAACTACATGAACACTGAGTACTTTTCTTTATCTTTTAATTAAAGAACTGACCTTATGATTTTTAAAAGTAGAGAATCACAAGTTCTGAGATAATTTATCATTCTCACTAAAGAAAATGTGTTCTAAAGTCAAATTTATTTTTGTACAAAAGCTGTGACATGCATTTTGATATACATTTAAGCATCTATGCCAATTAAAATATTATAACAATGAAAGCAACGCAAACTCAATTATAGCCATGAATCTCACTCATCACTCACCTTTTGTTCTCTTTTCTTTTAAAATTTAGATAAAAGAATAACAGTAAACAAGTTGATTTCATCTATCCTTGCTCTGTATATCCTTGCTCTGCTAAATAGCTACATGAGACACAGGAAGAAGAGGGGACAGGTCTTCAGAATAAAAAACAAGATTTTTAGAAATAAAGAACAAATATGGGCTATATTGATTAATATAGAATAAATTTTAGATCAGTATTAATTGTTTTCCTTTAGTTTGAAGGAATTTAAAATAAGATGGCTAAAATAATTTATGATGAAATCCCATGGTCATTTTTATAGACATATGACAACAATTGCTCAAACTTGTGCTTTTCTCATAGAAAGAGGAATGAAAGGGAAACTGAGAGGCCTGGGTTCTATTATGGTTCTGAAAGTGACTTGCTGCACAAGAACCAGAGAGCATGGCCTCCCTGGGCTCCTCACCTCTGAAATGAGAGGGTTTTGAGGAGAAAGTCTGTGATCCTCTCTGCTTCAACATTCAATATACGGTTAAGTAAATTACTATTCACTGAAGATTTTTTTCCCACTGAAATAGACTAATTTTCTCAGATGAGAGAACACTGTCATTAAGGAGCTTATATTGAAAGCTAACATGTCCCTATGAATACTGTGGGCCCCACCCATGCAGGTGGAGCTGGATTTGGTTTTTCCTTCAATCCCCTTTTTCGTTCCCACACATTCTATTGTGTGTAAGTCTAAATCCTACCTGAGTGGTTCTCCTTGACCCCTGGATGGCAGCTTGCTAATTATTCAAAGACCCTTTTGCCTTTTTCACTGGGCATGTAGCTAAACTCCATTTCCCAGCTTTCTCTGCAGATAGGTACAACCCTGTGACCAAATTCTGACCAGGGGGATATTAGCAGAAGTGCCATATGCTGCTCCTGGCCTGTAAAATGTTCTTGTACAACCATTGCTCTCTCTCTTTACCTCATGCAAGGTGGATATCACACCCAAGGTGACCTTGGAGGCTATGTGCTGAAGAGCCTCTGTCAACTGGGGTCCCCTCCACAAAACTCTAGCTAGTTGAATAAATGCAGAATAGGACATAGCTAGTTTGGAAGTTACAGAAAATAGTAAAAGTAGTTTTGATTAGAAAAAAAATCCTTGCCATTGTCTTACTAGGCTCTGGTGTGGCCATGTGCTCCTTGAGCTACGACTGTTGCCATGCTTCCTGGCTTTGCCCCCTTCCCTGCCTTGGGGAGGTGAATCTCTTTCTTTCTCTCTCTCTGATTTACCTTTTAAATAAACTATATGCTGTAATCTAAAAAAAGATCCTTTTAGTTTTTTGTCTTATCCTATTTAGGTAGAAGGTAGGGATGAGGTGTTTGTGTGTGTGTGTGAGTGTGTGTGCGTGCGCGCATTGTGGCAACTATAGCCTTTAATATATTTCAGGTACTGCATTCCTAATAACCATGCCTTCAAAATAAAGTACAAATTAAAAACAGGCATGTGCTATACAATGAAATTTCAGTCAACGATGGACCACATGTATCACTGTGGTCCCATAATATTACAGTGGAGCTGAAAAATTCCTGTCACCTCATGATGTCATAGTCATTGCAACATTGCAACGTAGCTATGTTCTATTCTGCATTTATTCAACTAGCTAGACTTCTGTGGAGGGGAATCAACGAAACACATGTACTGTCCTCAAAGATCTTATGTATCGGTAAAGAAATCAAGAAATCGTTACAAGATAGAAAATGAAAGATATATATAAGTTGTGCCTTAGAGGGAGAACCAATATCTGGTTTAGGAGGGTTCCTAGCTAAGATAATAGTAACTTCTGTAATACATATAAGCTCCCACATTTCAACATAATAGGAGTCTCTAGTTGTCATAAAATTACTTTAAAAAATAAATTGTGTAACCTAAGTGTACAGTATTGACAAAGTCGATAGTATAGTAATACCCTAGGCCTTTCCGTGAACTCACCACTCACAATTGACTCCCCCAGAGCAACTTCCACTCCTGCAAGCTCCATTCACGGCAAATGCCCTAGACAGGTGTACCATTTTTTATATTTTATGCTGTATTTTCACTGTACCATTTTTAGGTTTAGATATGTATAGATGCACAAAAACCATTGTGTTACAATTGGTTACAGTATTCAGTACATGATCATGGCCTAGGAGTAAAAGACTATGCTATGTAGCCTAGGTGTGTAGCAGTGGACTATACCATTCAAGTTTGTGGAGTATACTCAGTGATGCTCACACAGTGATGAAACTGCCTAACAACACAGTTCTCAGATCACGTCCCTTCATTAAGTGATGCTGATTGTTTTGAAAAATTAAAACAATACCACAGGGAGAAACAAGTGAAGAGATAAATTGAGAACTAGTTGATTTTTTAAAAATGCTTTTACTTACATAGGGCTTCTAACATCACTATCACCTATAAAATTACAGCTATCAACTATTCTTTCTAAATGATCACTACACTTTTGATACTTTACTCTGTGTCAGTACTAATCTCTTTCGAGCCAAATTCCTTAGATATTTTCAGTTTTATTTTTAATTTTCCTCATCACTGCCTTCCCTAAAATACTTCACCCTTGGTTTTACTAATAATACTGGCCTGATTTTTCTTTTCCCTGTCTCTACAGTCCTCTCTCATCTTTTCTTTGGCTCCTCTTTCTTGTGCACTCTTTAAGTGTTGGAATTTCCTAGTATTCTGCTCTGTTTTTTTTTTCCTCATAATTTTTCCTTGAGTCATCTCATCCAGTCTTACAGTTTCACCTACCACTTCCTCCCAAATATCTCCCAGCTCTTGACTTCCAGCCTAGATCTTTCTCTGGAGCCTCAGATCTGTATTGCTTATTGTCTCACAGACATTTTAAGAAAATCTGAACATCTTGCTGTCACCTTATTAAATACAAGTCCCAAACCAAAAACGTTACTTGCCCTTTCATGGCAAGCCTCTTCTTTCTCCTCCTGTGTTCCCTCTCTTGGTAAAGGATGTCAACCTAGAAACATTAAACTCTCCTTTTTCTTTTCCTGTGTTCCATATCTAAATTAGCTAATTAAATTCTAAATCCTATAGTGTTTTTACAACCTTTCTAGGATTTTAGCCTAGGTTTGAGGACTAGAGAAGTGAAGGCAGATTAAAAACAGGACTTCTTTTAATTCAATGTCAGAGACCTACTACTATGAATTTCTTCACACAAACATATATAAAAAAAGGCAAGAAGTACAGGATTTTTAAAAAGAAGATTTTCATACCCTTCCATCATACCAGAGTTCCATTATAAGCCTGAAGAGAACCATGAGAACTGCTCTGAGAGGGAACATTCTCACATTCTATTTCTCACAATTGGTACTGCTTTGAAACAAAATTGAATCAATGGAAAGGAAGGATTTTGCAGAGGTGGGAGAAGCTCTGCTTACTGCTGGTCCTTTGGTAACCTTTGTAAAAGAAAAGCTTAAAAAAAATCCCTAATGGCTAAACCTACAGAAACTCTAGCTAGACTGTGGTTTTCATTCACTCCTGCGTATAATTATAAGGGCTCACATTCATTTTGTGCTTTATTTTTCATTGACATTCAAATGAGACTCCCCCCTCTTTTAATCAGTTGCTTTGATTTCTTTGTTCTAAAATCATTCTTTAATGTTTTCCCAATTCTTCAACATTAGTAATAACTTCCTATAGCAACCGTGCTCCTTTTTCTTTCCCGAGTGTGATATATTTATCATCTATTACACAAACCTCCTCTTCTGCTTCTTCCCTTTGCACCACCAGCTCTAACATCTTAAATTTTCATTTGACATACTGCTTACCTAAATTATTTCATGTGTGTTCCCATCCATGGAAATTCATTTTTGTGTGACATAAATCCCTACCCTATTCTATTTCACAGTAATAAAACTTTATACTGAATTGCCAAAGAGATAGGTAACCAACCACGCAGTTTAAATTAAGTGCAAGATACACATGTTTGAATATTCTGCTCTCTGTCTAAGATGTGTAGAGACAGGTCCTGTTTGTGTCTGAGCATTCTGTCATCTCATTCAAACTGTTGGAGTTAAATCACCTAAGAACAGTTTTCTCACTTTGATTCAAAAGTAACTTCAGCTATGCAAAAAAAAAAGCACAGTTATGAAATAATATGTGCATTAAAAAAATCTCATAAATAATGATTACAGTAGAGTTCAGCCTGTGAAAGGAACAGCCCCCTGACTTGAGCACATGCCAATGAGATTAAAACGCATCCGGGGTTGGCATTCTCATTGATTGTTGTCTCTCAGTACCTTCAATGGTTTCCAGTCCTTGTCCAAGTTAACCTTTGCTAGTTGTTGTAGCCATGGTAAATATCCTGTTTATTGGATTTTATTAGCATTTTAAATTTTGACATTTGGAAAAGCACAATCCTCCTTCTTTTTTATCCTGTCATTTTTAATGTATAAGTGTCCAGGCTCTTTCCAATTTTAAGTTTCTTTTTCTTAGCTTCAGAAGATTATAATTTTGGAAAGTCACAATTATTCTGCTAGTTTGTGGCCAGAACATATCAATTCCATATAACAAAATTTTAGTCAGAGACATCGTTCGTACAATTTAAGCATCAGAGTTGACTTCTCTCATAATTATTGGACATTTCTGGTAAATGAATTTTGTTCTGAATCATTCATTTAATTATGTTGATTCTTCACCATTTTTGGTGAAACAATAGTAATAATGTTAGACATTTGTACAGCTATACAGTTTTCAAAGTGCTTTCACATACATAGGTCTTATTTGATTCAGTATACTTTGTGGCATAAGCAATGAGGTATTACACCCATTTCATAGACAAAGAAACACAGGGACAGACAGTACTACTTTACATCACACACGATAAGCTGCAAGGCCAGAACAAACTCCTATTCCAGTGTTCTTCCCACTACACCACATCACTACTACTGTTTACTTGCCATTGCTTACTTACTGCTTTTCAAATAGCCAACCATCATTCCTTCCTCCGTACCACTCTAATATCATTTGTATCATGTTCTGTTTTCTCTCTTTACTGAGACTGTACCCACCCTTCCAGTTCCCCACAGCCCTTACTAGAGATTGTAAGCTGCTCAAGGACAATGATTCATCCATCTTTGTATCTCTAGCCCTGAATAAGATCCTACCATGTTTCTTCTGAGTCTCTTGTGCTATACATGTTCATTCTCTCTTGGTTATAAACTGCTTTCAACACATAATTTTGAAGAATATATTATAAATATAAGTATCATCCTGGAGGAAGACATTTCATCCATAAGTAGAATAATGGAAAAATCAGGAGAGTGGGTGATTTACTTGAGAGTTTCTGGTTTGTCAGTGACAGAGATAAGAAAAAAACTCAGGGTTCCTCATGCTCAAGTTACGTTTGCACTACCATAGTCAAATATGCTGGGACTGAATGGACTGGCTCTTTGGGAGGCTGTGTAAGCTGCATGAACAGTATTTTCACACCCCCAGTGCAAGCTACAATTGCCAAAAAGAGCTGTGGCAAACCGGACAGTTTGTTCCATTCTAATTTATCTGTGTTCCCGTAGCCGTGTCTCCACTCTAAACACTAATCACTTCTCTAGGTGAGCTTAAGTATCTAATTATTAAGAGCCCTCCAAATTTCTAGTGTCATCTTCAATATAGTTAGTGCCCTTTCTGTCCCATTTGCCCCCTGTGCTTGGTACTGAATCAGTACAGCAAATATCCCTAATGAAGAATCATGGTACAGGGTTAAATTTACAAATTAAGCAATTCCTTTAGTTTTTATGTCAATTCCTTTTATCTTTGTATCCCCACCCTCCATTTGCTTAAAATCGATCCCACTGAGAAGCTAAAAAAAAAAAAAAAAAAAAAAATGCTATGATGACAATTCAAAGAGAAATACTGAACCCTAGGACATTTTCCAGAGATTCTTGTTACCTGTAAACTCTTGCATATAGGATTAGATTACCTTGGCTGCCAGGGAACAGTAGGACAATACATTAGCAGATTTAATATTAATCTCTAGAATCCCAGATTTATTTCTCGTCCAGGTTAAATGCCCTTTTGATTATTTTAGCAAAAATAATACAAAAAATCGATTACAACCATTAATGGAAGCTTAAAATATTAACTCTCATAGCTTGAACCCAGTATCTATAATTAAATGCAAAAAGCTAAGTTAATGCAATGTTGAGGTTGTGCTTCTAATTGCAAAAAGTCATGAAATTTAAAATTAAGGTTTCTAGTGCTGCTCTCTGTCATTTCTACAACATTCCTCAATTTTTTTTTCTACAATATATGTTTAATTTAAATGTGTGTGTACTAGAGTTCCTGGGAAAGAACATATAGTATAATAGATTAGGATTCAACTTGTAGATGTCTGCTAAATCAAAATTACTAGTGAAGCCCAAATCTTTAAAAATTACAATGCCCTACTTGAGTGATTACCACATTCCTGTTTAGGAATTTGCCCATTTCTCCTATAAATCCTTGAAACTTCACTTCTGATGACAAACTAGTCATCTTTGGGGAGAAGGATTGAGCATTTATGTAGTAAGCAAATAAACCAAACAACCTGTGGACTATGACAGTACATTTAAACCTGTTCCATCAACAAAGTGACATTTATTTAAGGATATTCATGTGAGATTAATACTGAAAAGAGTAACTCAGAATATTTAGGTTTATGGGGTATCTAGTAGAACAAGGAACAAGGAAAGGCTTTAGAGATGGGTAAATAGCGATTCAAATTCTATTAATGTTATTGACTAGCCAAGGTAACTTTCAGCAAATTACTTAGCCTCTCTGAATCTTTTTATCAGAGTAATAATAGCTACTTTGTAGGGATGTTATGAAGATCAAATGAAGTAATATATGTAACACCTGCTCTGTAAAGCTCTCTTTGGAGTTTATATTACTATATCAACTATTACCAATACAGAATAAATAACCATGATTTAACAATCATTTGGCTATCTACAGGTATTTTGGAAACACAAGGTAATGATAATTTAAAATTTATTTGATTGAAAGATACCTAGAGTTATCTTTTTTTCGTAATAGTTTCCTTAAGTTAGTTATTTGTCTATGGCTTATTACTGAGTGCCCAGATGCATTTAAGACATGATGCATCGAGCTATATCTGCTAACTCTGAAGGCAGGTGAGTTAAATGAATTCTTGGATATTGAGCTGCCATGCTCAATATTTTCTTCAAATTTTATAAAACATTTGTGTCTAAATAGAAAATGTGCTTGAGAAATTCTAGTCCAGCATGCAATTTAGAGAGAAAGTTATAAATCATAAACATAAGGGCTTAGAGCTAAAGTGCCACCTCAACCATAACTATAATAAAAACTCCTAAGTGCATTCTGGCAGGAATAAATAAAAAATGGCAAAGCCTGTTGTGGACGATGCAGAGCCCAGGAAGGTAACCAAGTGAGTAAACAGCTAAGGCAGGATTATCCTCATTTGGGAGGAATCCATTCCAGACAGGAATTAAAGGGGAGGGGTTGGGGAAGGGAGAATGGAGGTGGGGGGAGGAAGGGTTTTTGCATCTGAAAGCAGCTAAGTTACCTTGTGGAATGAAAAGGAAATTTGTTTTTCCCTGTCAACAGTAATCTCATTTGAGGTCTAGCAGACTGGTTCACAAAAGATACATGTGTTCTACCTACTTGGTTTCTCTCCTCTGGCAGTGAGGTATACAGGCTGGATTCAGGTGAATTGGAGGCATTCAGAATAACATAGTCAAACTCCTTTCCAAAGGTGTAAATACCTATTCTTTAATAGCTTTCTTCAGTAGACTGCTAATTTATTGCACAGGTCCTGGCACATTCACAGCCAGGATTTATTCTTAGGAGTACTCCAGTGAAACAAATGGGTTTAAATGAAAGCAGAAGAGATCTACACTGAAACTATGAATCACAATTGATAACAATTACTGAAACCAACAAATCTTACATATACATTATACCCAGAAAACCTTGGGGGATTGGTTCCAGGACCTCACTGAGGATCTGAGGCTGCTTAAGTCCCTTACGAAACAGCGTAGTGTTACATATAACCTACATACATTCTACCTTACACTTTAAATCATCTTCATAATACCTAATACATTGCAAATGCTATGTAAATAGTCGTTACACCGTTTTTAAAAAAAAATTTGTATTGCTCTTATTGTTGTATTGTTATCTTTCACTGTTTCTTTTTTCTTAATCTTGTTGATCCGTGGTTAGTTGAATTTGCAAATGCAGAACCCAGAGATACTGAGGGCTGACTGTATAACTAATGTTTCTGAGTCCTAATGTTTCTCCCTATGTTAAAACATTGGTGTAGATGAGATTTCTCTGAACAGATGGGAGCAGTTGGACCAATGAGCTGAGTATCAATCATTTAGGGGTACCAGGACAATATCCATTGACTCAAGTCTTAGCTCTCAACTCTGACTTCCTTTGATATGGACCAAATTGCCTATCTTGTAGGTACTTCAGTTTCTTAATACCAATCAATAATGAACCATAAAACCTTTAGCTGATATAAATTCTATTAAAAATGGGTTGTTTCCAGCATAAGCCAAGGACCCTAGCTTTCTGTATCCAAATATTTACATCTCCCCCATCTTTTTAAGAACACCAGCATATATTTATTATAATAGAATTTACACTTTTAAGACCAGGCAAAAATTTAATATTTCAATGGTCATAAAAAGAAACTAAAAGCATTGGTTATTTTCTGAGTAATGAGAGTTCTTTTTTTTTTTTTTTTACAAAAGCTTAACTCAACAAATTTTGACCAAATTTTCATATAAAGATTACCTTTGATAGTAAGCATTAAAAAATCTCAGAAAACAGGTAAATATTAATTTACATGTCTCCCTTCTCACTCCAGGAAATATCACAAAATAAAATGACAAACAAATTACAGATAAATCATTCAACAACTATTCACTGAGCACCTATTGTGTCTCTGGCACAGTGCTAGGCAGAGAACAGCAGTGTCTTGCTCTGCTTTAACAGTGAGAATAACACTCATACCTCCTATTATCCTTAAGGAAAGACTAGCTGGAGTTAGGCTTAGTGGATTTGGTCATAGAGATAAATTCAAAACAGTGACCGTTTGGGTCACAGTATTTAAATTATTTAAGTGTTTGTTTACATAGTATTACTTTCTTGCTAAACTGCCAAGAATGGCCAAGTAGAAAATTATAAAACAAATCGATAAAAAAAAATGATTTGAAGAACAAATCTATTTAATATAAAAAGCATATTACCTGAGGCCAATATTACATTATCTGTAGTGCATTTAAAAAACGAGGTTTCAAATGTGAGGTATCTCCCAGCTATGTCAAAAACCCAAACTACAACTCATTCAATCAGTCTGTATTTACTTAATGTCAAAACATGGAAGATAGTATATCTAGGAACTAATTTTACTCCAACAATAAATTTAGAATGACTACCTATTTCATGTGGTTATCATGAAGAAACTCTGTCAGAAAACTAAAATGAACTGGCTTATGAAGTTGATGCATAAATGTATTAAAATATACGAATTCTGCTCACACTTCTTTCTCCTTGGGATGGCATTATCCATGAGCATCCCTGTGTATAAAAGAGGGAAAAACTGCCTTGGATATTTATGTTCCTGGCTAAGCTAGTCAACAAGGAGTATGAACTCTGTTGTTTTTGGATGCTTCTAAATGCAACAGAAGAATAATTTATGGACTTTTGTATATAACTGAAAGATCTCCTAATATTTTTAGGGTATTCAAAATAATAGCCATTTACTCCTTCTTCAGGGTGATATGGAAATTGCCCTTCCCAGGATTTTGTCTCCCACATAAACTACCATTTGTATACCACTTTATAGTTTACAAAATGCTTTCATATTTGTGCATTTTGTCATTCAGTTAAACGGCGCAGTGTGTGGCAATCAAAGACGCTGGCTTTGGCACCAGACAGATCAGGGTGCTTATCAAAGCTACTTACTAGCAGTAAACCACTGTGTGAGCCACTTGGTCACTTTAAGTGCACATTTTCCCATTTGGAAACTGGGGACAATATAATAACTACCTTGCAATGAGGCAGAGATTAGCAATAGTGCAATTAAAGCTTCATTATTATTAATAACCCATAGACTTCTCATTAGTCTGTTACTCTTTGTCAGGCTGGAGGAGAGGGGTCTTCACAGTTACTTAACAGTACATATCACAAACTTCTAGTTAAAGTAATGGCCTCTTCAAATCTTAGATCTGAATCATCTCCATAAAATGTTTCCTTAATTCATGGCCAAAAAAAGTCTTTCTATATACTCTCAAAAAGACAGTTCTTCTTTTGGAGCAAGATATAAAGTTTAATTCTTAGTCTTCTTTAACCCTGAAACTATTTTCCCCGAAGCAACCCATGTGCTGCCATCAAATTTTACTAGGTGGGCTAAAATAAAGTCAGAAGGAGATTTCTTTACATAATAGCTGTCCCTAGGGAAACTTGTGATACTTAAATTTTTCTAATAAAGAACTTTTGAAATCCATAAGTACAGGAAAAATCCTGATGGTCCTTCCCCCTTTTGATTCATTGATAATTCTCAAGCATTGGGCTGGCACAACTAGCGTAAACTGGTACATTTTGCTCAGTGGAAAGTGGTGGGTGTAGATGTTTTTGGAGCCAGTTAGTCTCTGGCAGCTGACTGAGTCACACTTGTGCTTTGTGGCCCACTTCTATCTTCAGAAAGCAGCCTGGCCGGGTATGCTCATCAAATGTGCTCACTTAAGGATAAACCTATTTGAATATTATAATATTTGGCCAACTTCCTCTACCGAATGGTGGACCTGGCTTACTGCCTCCGAAAACTATTGCTTGGCCTGGCAAAACAGGTCCTTTGACTTTCTTTACATGGTAGAACACATTCAAGACCTTCTAATCAAACACAGTATGAATCCTGAGTACTTTACCTCTTCCTCAAGCATGCTCAAGCTCCTGGCCTGGACCAGTGGGTTATGAATGTGCAAGAGTTATTTCTTTTGCAACATACAACTGTTAATTTTTTAAAAATTACAGCTGGAGAATGCAAATGCCATTTTTATTGTTGTTGTTGTTGTTGAGGTCTCACTCTGTCACCCCGGTTGGAGTGCAGTGACACAATCACAGCTCACTGTAGCCTTGACATCCTGGGCTCAGGTGATCATTCTGCCTCAGCCTCCCAAGTAGCTGGGACTACAAGCGTGTGCCACAACATCCAACTAATGTTTTAGTTTTTGTAGAGACGAGGTTTTGCTAGGCTGCCCAGGCTGGTCTTGAACTCCTGGACTCAAGTGATCCTCCCAAAATGCTGGGATTACAGGTGTGAGCCCCGACACCTGAACTAAATGCCTTGTTGATAGCTAGTGCTCCTTTGTCATGAAGAAGTCAGCAAACATTTACTGGAGAAGTTCTGTGGTAAATTATATATCATACTTAAGGAGATGCTTTCTACTCCTTGAAGACGTTTATCATTCTCACTGGGAATGAGGGAAAAACAAAACCTATACAGGCAAAACTGCTTAACACTTATAGGTCAACACAAACGTACACAGACACAATATATAAAGACTTTAGCATAATAAATAGGGTCTGGGATTATTGGATATACATTTTCCAAAGCAACAAAGAAGAACATCACTGAGTAGAGAAATAGCATAAGCAAAGGCATGGAAATGGGAATGGGCAAGACTGCTGACTTGGCCAAAGTAGAGAAGACAGGGCAGTAAAGAGCAAGGAGCTGTATGAAGGATCACCTCATTTGGCTCTCAAAGACCAAAAGACAGGACATACAAAGAATTATAATTTGTGTGTGTGTGTGTGTGTGTGTGTGTGTGTGTGTGTGTGCAGGTGTGTAAACTGTAGGCATGCAGATTGAGGAGTATAATGCCTTCTTTGCCCTAACATTACATAACAGCTTACAATTTTCATTCAGTACTAAACCAAAGCCCTTATTCATATCACTCCAAGGGAAATAGAAGTTGGTAGGGACCTTGAAGTTGGGGAAGAAGAGAAGGTCAAGAAGGATAACAGGTAGGAAAGTGGCTCTATAGCTAGATGAGGAATTTGGATTTTAATCTATGGGTGGAAAAGAAGCAGTATAAAATCCTAGGTCAAGAAAGGAGATGTGGAAAATAATGGGTGGGAACAGATACTCTAGATGCTTAAAAAGATTGTTTTGTGAAAAGCTGCAGGAAGGGTGACCTGTTTCCAGTGGTTCAGAAAGAGATAAGGGCCATAGGCCCACTGTGAGCCCTTGACAATAAAGAAAAGAGGCAGAATGAAGAGATATTGCTGGAGAACTGGAAGAATTTAGTGACAGACTGAATGGAAGTGAAAGGCAAAATAGGAAAATACTTCATTCTAGAAGTCTTATGATCCTAGTGCTGGGATACCAAGAGTACCAAGGATAGTAATTGGAAAAGAAAATGGACGGCTACAGCAGAAGATGCTTTGGTTGGTGAAGGGTATCCAAATAATTAGGGTTGTGTGTATGTGCATGCATGTGTGTGTGTGTATTCATGCATGTAAACTGTAGGCATGCAGACTGAGGAGTAATGCCTTCTTTGCCCTAACATTACATAACACCTTATAATTTTCATTCAGCTACCAATCCATTAATAAAGTGCCTACTATGTATAAGGTTTACAATAAGGCTATGTGTAAGGTTCATAATAAAGAAACATAAGCAATTGTACTACTAAATGGAAAATCGTTTAAACCTCATTGCAACATCATTTAAAGGATATATTTCCATTTTTATGTTAATTTTCTGTTGCTTGTAATTCTTAGGCCACTGACATAGCAGTGATTTCATCAGCAATAGATGTGCCATCTTGACATAATTTAAAATCAAGTAAATGTAGTATACTTGATATTAGTATATATAGATATCTTCTTTTTTCTCAAATAGCACTTATGCGTTTAGATTAAGCCAGTGAAAGAGATAGCTTTTGGTTACAGGGGGTTTAAAATTTTCTCTCGAATCAGTTATAATTGGAGACCATGTGGTTCTCTGGAAGGGTTACATGTGCATGTGTATACTCTCTGCCTCACTCAGATTTTGACCTTATGTTCATGGTATCAGAACCACAATCATTCGTATAGTAGATTCTTTCTTTTTTGTGGATTAGAGGAGAAGGGGAAACACCCTTATGTGCACAAAGCACCACGTAGAAATCCTATTGCAGTGGCCCCTGTTCATCCCCAATACAGGTGTGATGGAAACCTACAAAGAGCTGGCCTTCAGTACTGACCTCTTACATCATCTCATTTCTCTCATGCAACATCCATCTAAGCAACTGAAGAGCCCTAAGAGATCAATTAGTCTCAGAATTAAGTGCACCAAAAAGATAGCAGATATCAAGTTTTAAAAACATGGCTGGACTGTTTCTTAAACATTAATATAAAGCAAAGTTTGCACAAACAATGGATGTAGGAATCCATTCATATGAATTCCTTCATAATTACTAAGAACTGAAAACCTACTTTGAAGATAACTAGCCATGAATCAGAAAATAAGTTCTTCACAGCAGTTAAAGAAAAAGGGAACCCAAGAAATAAAGGAACATATGAAAGATTCTTAATATAGTAAGGTATTACTATACTTCTGACCTTTGGCTACTGAGAAAATATGAAAGATGACAATTCTACAGCTATTGTATATAAGGGAGGCCCAAAACACCCTGGAATTTATTTATAAAAATTGTGTATTTATTCTTCCATGTTTAAACTTCAGTCACCTTCAAAGTATTTTCCCTTTGATGCAATACACCTATTAGGACACTTTTTTCCACTGCTCAAAACAGTTTTTGAATTTGTCATTTTTGATGTGCTTCTGCTGTTTTTTGTTTCACCTCTTCCACATTGGCAAAATATTTTGCTGTGAAGTCTTTTTTCGTTGGGGGAAACAAAAAGTCTCTTGAGGTGAGATAAGGTGAATAAGAAGGGTGGGGGAACAGGGATCATGCAGTTTTTGGTTAAAAACTGCTGAACATTCAGTGCAGTGTGGGCAGGTGCGATGTCATGGTGGAAGAACCAGTCACCTGTTTGCCACAACTTGGGGGCATTTCTTCTGCAAACTGTGATGCAGCCGTCTCAAAACTTCCAGATAAAAATTTTGGTTGGTTGTTTGACCTGGAGTAGCAAATTCTACAAGAGACCTGCCCTCCAAAAGATAATTCCAGTATTTTTGGGAACCCCTCTCATATAATAGCAGGTTGCTCCTCTTATTCAAGGAAGCAAAATAATTTTATGACGTTTCACTAAATATCCATCTAACCAAAATATCCATCTAACCAAGTATCTAGTCTCATTCACCAGTCCTTATAACTTAAATGCATACTTTTCTTTTTTCTTTTTTTTTTTAAGTTGGAGTCTCACTCCAGCCCAGGCTGGAGTACAGTGGCATACTCATAGCCACCCCAGTGTCAACCTGCTGGGCTCCAGTGATTCTTCCACCTCAGCCTTCCAAGTAGGTGGAACTACAGGAGTGTGTTACCATGCCCGGATAATTTTTTTAAGAAATTTATTTATTGTAGAGATGAGGTCTCGCCAAGTTGCCCAGGCTGGTCTCGAACCTGCGGGCTCAGGCAATCCACTCACCTCAGCCTCCCAAAGTGCTAGGATTATAATTGAGCCACTGAGTCCAGTCAAATACGTATTTTTCTTAAGCAATAACTTGTGTATTAGTTATGATTAAATACTTTAAGATAAATTCAGTGTTAATTTTGTAGTACGTGACATAGTAGAGTGGGACAATTATACACAATAGTCTTCTGTCAGCCTGATGTTTCTATTTTATTTACTAAGATATTTTCAAATTAATGGCAAAATCCTGTTAAATGGTCAATGTATATTTTTGCTGCTACTTTTTTTTCCAGCATGGTACTATTACTGGTACCACAATGTCTCCTCATCTTGAATCTAGGCAGTAAAATTTGTTCTCTACTATAACAACATTTTCCTTTTTGTAAACAGAAATTTGGCTTTTACACAGCAATTTCCACCAAACTATACAAGTGCTAATGAAACCCGATTTAGGAGATAAACAATTTACTACTGTCCTCCTTTGAGCCTTTCTCTTTTTTTATTTCTCTAATCACCACACTAAGATTATTCTTTCCTAGAAAGCTATGAGCAGGCCGGGCTCAGTGGCTCAGCCTATAATCCCAGCACTTTGGGAGGCTGAGGTGAGTGGATTGTCTGAGCCCGCGGGTTCGAGACCAGACCGGGCAACTTGGCGAGACCTCGTCTCTACAATTAAAAAAAAAAAAAATTAGCCGGGCATGGTAGTGAGCGCCTCTAGTTCTGGCAGCTTGGAAGACTGAGGTGGAAGGATTGCTGGAACCCAGCAGGTCGATGCTGGGGTGGCAGTGAGTGTGCCACTGCACGCCTGACTGGACGACAGTGGAAATCTGACTCAAAAAAAAAAAAAAAAAAAAGGTTTAAAAAAAAAAAAGAAAAGAAAGCTATGGGCAGGGTTGATTTCATAATGAGTTACCAATTGCCTTTAAAAAAAAAAAAAAAACTGATGCTGTTATTAGATTTTTTGCCAAACCTATCAGTTAAGAAGCTCACCTTGTACATAACATTTTTCCTGCTTAACTGCCACCACTGCCACATTTGTAATTTGCTTTTCTGACTGTTTCTTCAATTTTCCTTCCATAAAATATTTTTTTCTGTTTTTATGCAATTTTAACATCTCTAATTCTTTTTTCTTCTCTTACCACATTCAATCTATTTTCCTTATGTAGCTATTTCCTAAGTATGTTTTTTTTCAGTGGTTTGTTGTGTTACATCAGCTTTTCCATAGTTTGGTTGATAATTTGCAAAGAGAATATACACGAATTAAACTGATCCACATTCTCTGTAGATAGGTTGACGTCCAAATTGCAAGTTTATTTGTCTATAGCTCTGATTGAACATGATGCCAGACAGAACTTTCATTCCTCAATCATATTTCCTCTTCACATATGTAGGAAACCCTTGGTCCCATTCTTGATCTCTTTATTTTCATTCAATTTGTGGATTTGTTCTACTCTTTTAAACTTGTAATTTGTGAGTTACCTTTTAAAAATACAAAGCCTAAGATAAAAAAATATTTTTTAAAGAAGATGCCTGAACATTTAAAACAAAGGGTGTTTGTAGAGTCACAAAGATTAAAAATTATTTTGATTATCTTTCTCATTTTAAACATAGTGATGTTTTAACTTATCAGTCTATTATTCTGTTAGTATGGAAAATCCTATTAAAAATTCCTGTTCACAATAAAAGAGATTCATTTTGAGTAATAATATTTACTAGGTACCTACTGTGTCCTAAGACATGGTACCAAAGTTCTTTCATTAAAGAATTCATACCTAGCAGAGGGATTATACAACATTATAGATTATGCAAATTAAGCACTACATTTTGCAAAAGAAGTGCACATAAATTTGTTGTGAGGGGTGGTATACCAAGAGAAATCAATGACTTTTCTTGGATGGGAGAGGTGAAGGGAAGTAAGCAAGAAGGGCTTCATAAAGGTAGTGGCATTTGGGATGAGCTTTTAAGGACAGATAACATTTGATAAATGGAAAGGAGATAGGGATATATATATATATAAGCAACCAAGAGAAGAAAAGAGTAATAAACCAAAAGTGGCCTGTTAAAAAAATGCTGGATAATATTTCAGTTTCTATTCTTATAAATTATTCTAGGCAAAGTTGCGACTTACCATATTATAGTTAATATAAAGTATTCTCACCTACAAGGCACATTACTTTTGAAGTCAGAAAGGATGTGAGTAGGTGTGAAGATGTGAGTAGATGTATGCTGATCATGGCCCAGATGTTTTTGTAAACTTCTCATTATGGTCCTCAAAGACGTAAAGCTCACTGAACTTATATTGAGAACATTTTAAATCTTATAAATAAATGGAAACTTATCTTCAGCTAAAAACATGAAAAATATCTTTCACTATCACATAGTTTAACTGTATTTGCTTATTATTTTGTCTCTAGCTGAAGTTCTCTAGGAATGGTCATAAAGGGAGAAGACATCAAGGATTAGGAAATCTAGTTCAAAAAGATCATGAAATCAAGAACAGTGCCTCCTTTTCCTAACTTTTTACTTGACTCCTTCTGGCTTTTCTCTTGCCTTAGTCATTCAATAATCAATTCTACTTTAGAATCACGAAAACAAAAGTTGCAGATAATTGGTAAAATGTTCCTCTGGCCTGTTTTCAAGCAGCCCAAAATTAATGAGAAATGGTTAAAGTCACAAAAGCTTTTTCTCTGACATGGAATTCTAAACGATATAATTACGGTTCACTCCATGGTTATGAGCTCTGGGAGCTCCCACAAAAAAGTCTTTGCCACAGATGTGGCCACTGGCTGCTATACCAGACAATTTGATTCATGTTTGTTGTTGTGACAAACACACATGCACACAACCCTCTTGTGTAGGTGATATAAGATGAAGCTATTCACAGAGGTCATATATCATACATGGTCTGTCTATATTTGCTCATTTATGACAAAGGTAGAAGCTTATAATTTGTGATACATGTAAAGACTGTGTCTATAACTTTGGGTTATATTTTTGCCCTCAAAATTATTGTTTCAACCTCACTGTTTTTATATAAACACACAAAAATAAGTCCAGTTGAACTATTGATGCTGGATCACTCCAAGAGGTATCCTCAATATAGCTTCACAAATTTACCTTCTCTCCAAATCCACATTTATTTCTTAGCACAGTTATATGGTATTTTGTCAAAAAAGCAACCAGGGGCAATACCTTATATTTAATTGGGCCTTTAGATTTGAGAAGAAATCCAGTCTAAGACTTTGCCATAAGAATTCTACAGCAATTGAATATTAGAGACATATAAAGGACTTTAAGAATTCTGCCATTTAAGGTATTAATCAATACTTCATGAGCATAGTAGCTCAATTTACACTAATTTCTGGCATGTACATGAAGTAATTATATAAAAAATATAATAAATGAAAGTATACTTTAACTTCTACTTCCCCAAGCCTCTTTCTATCCTTCTGAATGTATTTCTTTGGTGCTTAGAAAGTCAGTAAAAAATCTGATAGATCAGGATTTTGTGTTTGACTATATGTACATCTACTAAACCTACACTGGGTTTTCCTTTCCTGTTGTTGTGGTAATAGACTATATCTTTCCTAACTCAATCTTATTAATAGATTGATTTAGTTTATGTTAGTTAAAATGACCATCATAAATTCACAGTATAACTTATCTGGTATATTCCCTCTATTGCAGGTCAGGACTAAAATGGTACAAACGTAATCAAATTTTGTTTCTAGAGAAGTAAAGTCTACACGTCTATAGTTCTGCTAACCTCTTTAGCAATTAACTTTGCCCTGGTTGAATTAACACAATGTTCAAGTTCAGGGCTGGGTAGATGATAAGAGGAAGGAAGAATAAAACTCATTCACTCTTCTTAAGTTCTGCAAAATAGCTTCCTTATTCTCACAATGTGATATTTATCTTCCTTATTCTAGCAAATTTAAAGTACCTAGCCCTAAAAATTTCCTACATATAGGTTTGCATCTTTCCCCCTAAAATCATACAGATGAGCTTGAGATAAAGAGATGACATCTGGCAAATTGTAGCATCATATAGCCCAGTTACTAAGCAAAATATTGAAGAGGTAGTCATAACTTCATAATACCTATGTATTCCTGTCAGTCTCACATATTTGAGGATAGGGGTCACAGCTCATTCCTTTATCCCTCTTGGTTAGAAAATATTTCCAGATGAGGTCATCATTTTCATTACTCTGTTTCTTCCTCTCTCACTAGAGTGTCTTTCTAAAGGCAGCCAAGGACCACTTCAGTGAAATATTGAAGGCAGGGGATGCCTGAAATGATTAAAAGAAACAAAGCTTTCCCATAGCACTTGTCCTTTTCTCTGTAAAGAGATGAGGTAATATATAATCCCCTTCCTACGTTACTACCACAAGGGCAATTTGCGGGAGGAAGAGATGGATTTCTGGGAGTGAAATCCTCCTGCACGGCCAGGGCTATTTTCAGAAGGGCTTATCTTCAATATCCTCATTTCAGAATTGGTCTCTTTGCTCAGAGCAGTATCTTGGGCAATACTGAGAACTCCTAACTCTAAGGTAAGAATGAAAGTTATGTCCTCATTGATGGAATATCTCATGAAGAAAAAGGAAGATGAAAAGACAAGAAATTCTGCATAAGATGATGCACATGAATAAATGTCAAATCCTTCTGCTATTTCTCATGTGGTTTGTACATAATACTTCTATTTGATCTTTTGCTCTGTAGTTTCTACCATGGATGGCCCACACGTATAATCTGGACAGACAGCTAGTTTGCTTATATATAAATTAAATAACCTCAAGTGTCAGTAGACCTTTGTATCTTTTTAATATCCCCCAAACTGCTTCAAGTAGGAACAACTACAAAGGATCTTACCATAGGACATGGAATTCACACTTGCCAAAGAAATCACTGCACGTGTAAATTAGAAACTAATCATCACTTTCTCTCTGGATACAGTGGCAGCTTTGCCTCAGAGTTTATGTTGAAATATACATTTTTATGAAACATTTCTCACTGTAGTCAGCATCAATTTAGGAGTATCAAACAGTGATTTCAGTTCCAGCACACCAGAAAACCAGAGAGAGGAAAGAGCAGAAAAGGGGAATTGACAAAGGTCTGGACTTTTCTTACACTGTAAGAACCTAATTGTATTTGTAAATTTCTGGTTGAAAAAACCTGACAATTATCAGATCTGCCACTGCAAGGCTATTCCTGAGTTACTTCATCATATATTTTTCCCTAAAGTCTCTCAAAAAACTAAAGGGCCTCCAGAGATGAAAATGAACTTGACAATCACGTTGCAACTCAAACTGATCTTGATTCTTTTCGTCACTTTTTAATTCATTGCAGATGGTGTAAATGGGATGTTTACTGGCTGGCAGGTAATGAGTCTTGTTGCAGATAATAGTGATGGACAGAATCTCACGCCTGTTGACATCCTAGCATCTCAGCAGCTATATATGGCTATCACCTATTGCTTTGCAGCACATATAATATTATGACAGGATGTACAATATTTCCTCCACAAAAACGATGGTTAGTACACCTGAATCTACTAGTTCATATATGAGTTGCTCTGATTCTATCCTCACTGTTCACACGGGTAGACAGCCTATGTGATCTAATGTCTCCTGCTCTAAAAGGAAAATGTAATCTGTTTAAACATCCAAACACTCCTCTTCCCAGATACCACCATTCATCACAACTGTCAGTGCTTCTGTGGAAGAGTAATGACCCTCAGGCATGGGATAATGCTCCATAGGGGCCTTATGAATGCCACTGCCAAGCACAGACATTGATCGGTTTTCAGTGGGGCTGGTATGTGCATCATCAAAGACCTGCACTTACTCACCAAATTACAAGTGGCTGTTTACCCCTTATACAATAAAACCTAGGTTAGGGAGCCACAGACCCTGCTGACTTTAATTGTCCCAAACATGTGAACACTAGATTTGGACCTGCCAGTGAGATGGATTTAAGCAGCTTGAAACTGGAAGTTGGATCAGAATCATTCAAAATTACATTGAGAGATAACATAGGTATTGTTGCCTTCCATTCTTTTTTCTTTCTTTCTTTCTTTTTCAATCTTCTCTATCAATGGAAGGCAACAACATCCCACTATCCAATATAAATAATTTTTTAAAAACCAGAATAAGCTTGCCAGTGAAAGTTAACTATTTGATTCCTTCCTGCAAGAAGATAATCTGGATCTGTCTCCTACTGTAATGAGTGGGATAAAAGATGAATAGATACATGGTCTGGATTCATGATTTTCAAGTATCTCTCAATAGGTCTACTTCCTCATGAACTATTTCCTTTAAATCCTCCCTACCCTCCCAATCTCATTATTGTATTAGTTACCACAACTTCTTAGGTGACAGTATCAATTGCACTTTATGGACTGTTCATATCTTGGTAAATCCTCTATCACTATGAAAGTTTCATACAAAATATCTCTTCCTCAGCTCTTAAGCATTCTTTTTAGGCTGGATATTCTCTTGTGATCTTTCTTTTGATCTTGTCTCCATTAGTTCTTGAAGCAGTGATACACCTTCAAGGTTTTTAGATTCTACAAGGGGTATCATATTTTTCATATTTCTGTGATGTTATTTTCTAATGTACCATTTATGTTCGATTTCTGCCCAATCTTTTTTGTTAATAACCTCAATAGCATTTTAAACTTAATGACTACAGTTTATTTTTTAAGTAAGTAAGTTTTGGAAACTGTTTTTTTAATAGAATTTATTATAGTATTTATTACAATGACATGCTGTACACGTTTGTTGCCTAGGAACATTATGCTGTAACATATAGCCTAGTGAGCAGTAAGCTATACCATCTATGTTTGTGTAAACACACTCATGAAAATTCTGTTATTTAATCATAATATCTTATTTTTTTTAAGGGGCAAAATAAAGATAGCTAAACTGAAGCAAAAATATAAGATACCCTTTGGAATGTAGCATCCATACTAAGTTTAAAAACACCAGTTGGTTTTCCTGCAAAAACTGTTTTTCAATCTGTATGAGTTGAGTGGCTCAACATGAATAAATGAAGAAAACCAAATCTTTTACTCACAGTGATTCTTTCCTATTAAGAAATTTTACTAAGTAATGAATAGCCTCTAAGAAATCATTACAGTTACAAGTGCCACTTCTTTTTGGGAGTTCTCTGTTCCCTTCCCAGTTCAGGGTTATGCCCAATTTAACTATACTTTTGGTATTCACAATATTCTGATTATTATTATCTCTAATGATGGGATGTAGATACTTTCCTGAGAAGATAAATTTACAATTAGATAAATCTTAATAATTAATGACATATACCAATGAGATAATGAAATTGGAGGCTCTCAGTATATTTATGGGAATGAAAAAAATCCTTTTGAACATTAGGAATGTTCTAGAAGACAATAAAAAAGATCAGATAGTGAACTGGGCAAAATGACCTTTGATGTAAAGTGTCAGCTAGAAATGTCAATCCAATTCAGGACTGGATACAAAGGGACATTGTGTCTCTGAGCAGAGAGGAATTAAGATACCTGATTATCTTCTCTGGAAGAATGCATTATGGTTTAGACACTTTTATTACCTGAAAGATGTAGACAAATCAGGGAAGATTAACAACCAGTTTTATTAGGAGGTAGCAGATGAGCTGGTGTGAATTGTACCGGTTGTTAAGAGTTCTGTATTCTCTTCTCAGCTTTGATATGCTCTCACGTGGGAATAGTCATCCTTGAAATTTAGATAGGATAATTTATATTCTGTTCCCCAGAGAAAGGGCAGTTTGAGAACTGAAGGGAGGGGAAGTGCTTAAAACAGCACAAGGACCTGGAGTAGCAAAAGGGTAGGAAATTCTATTATAGGACTTTTCTACTCCCATGAAAAAACCAAAAACAAACCCAACAACAATAATGAGTTAAGTCTTCATTTAAATAAGCTCAGTACATTTAGTATTTGCAATATGTTTTCCATATAGAATACTGAGTTGTTGTGGTCCACAGAATAAGACTATTGCATGATACTATATTATTATGCCCATGTTTCCCTGGAAATATAACTTGCAAGGTCATTCTAGGAATTCTGATTATGAAATTCAATATCACTTTAACTCAGTTAAACTTTACTCTAATGCAGTCTCTCATCCTTTCATACTTACCTTGGAGCTGTAATCTGTAGTCTTACAGAAATTCCTCTTTGGAAAAGGTTCCCACTCCTTGCCTCCGGAATGACTGTCTACATATATTTTCATTGTATATTTTTGCCACATTGCATTATTTATGAATATCACTGAGAAATGATTAATTTTTTTAGTTTATTAATGAAAATAAGTTGTCCATAAGCTAACAGTAAATCACTATTTTTACACAGGGTACTACTCCTGGCTGTATATTCCTGTATTTATTATGATTTATCATTTATTAAAGTATTGCAACTGGTTGACAAAGAATAATAGAATTAAACTTCTTCCAAGCAATATTGGCGACTCACTAAAACCCTAATACACTGCACTAATGCTATCCTCACACTTTTTTGGGGAACCACCTATAATCACTTTTCCTGATTTGAATTCAAATTATTACACTTTCTACCATTCAGTGTAGTAATTTCTATGAACTACTTTGAAAGGTGAATGGTGGTGAAGAAGCAGAACATTTAAACCTATTTTTAAAAGGAGCAGAAGAATTGAGGTGACGTGAATTCAGGCATTTTTCAAGAAACAGAGAAGGCACACTTGTGATGAAACTTAGTACCCATATTCCCTATAATTTCCTTACTTTTTAATGCTCCTGGATGCTAATGTCCTTCTCAGTTACTTTAACAATCCTTTCCCCACTCCAATAACACTATTTCATTTGCAAATATCATTGGCTTGTGCTCACATTTCCCTTTCCTCTTCCTTTCAGGAACAACATTTTTAGGCCCAAACACAATCCATTAAGCTACCAAAGACATAGGGGGCACTACACTTCATAAACCAGTTTCTGTTCTCCTGGCTGCTCAACATAAGGCATTTCAAATCCCCCATGAGGCAATAGATTAAACTACTATGAGATTACTTTCTATCTTCATCTTTGGATACTTTTACACTATTAGTTGGAATTACTTGCCTTTTGCTCCTCTATACCCCATTCTCTGTACAGAAACTATAATGATTTATTTATGTGAAGTCAGGTCCTACTACATAAATCTCTAATGGTTGCTCACAGCAGCTAGAATAAAGTTCAAATTTCTCACCAATGAAGCCAGTATAGTCTTGTTCCTGACTCTTATCTGACCACAGCTCCAATACACTTCTCATTCCGTGGCCTTCTTTCATTAATAATACACATACCTAGCTCATCTGAGTCTCAGGGTCTTTGCAGTGGCTATTCCAATTTGCCTGAAATGATGTTTCTTTGTACCTTCATATGGCTGGTTTTTAACATCATTCAGGTCTCAGCCAAATGCCATCTTCTTACATGACTTCTCTATTAGGATACACTCTTATTTTCTTTGTTTCTCTCTTCAATATGTGTTAGTATGTTTATGTATCTATTACCTATCTCCCCTAACTAGAATGTTCCATGAGGGAAGGAGGACTTCGTGAGTCTTGCTCACTACTCTATTACCAGTACCTAGACTAGTAGGGTCTCAACAAATACTTGCTGAATGTATAAGTGATGACTAAATAATTAAAGATGAACAGTAAACAGGGCAATACCAGTGCTCTTCATCCCAGTGGTTCTTTAAATGTACCTCAAAATGCTTTAAAACAAATATGTATTTTCCTCACACACTAGCATTAAAAGTACTAATTTTAGTAATTCAAAGCCAGGACCTCAATATTATATTAATGACAGGTTCAAAATCACATGGTAAATATGTATAGCTCTACTCTGGTCTCAAATCTTGACAGCACACTTAGTACTGCAATGTTTTTCTTACAATAGAATTGGAAACCAGGGATAATGAATCTGAAGTCCACTGATAGGCTTGAGGGAGTTTGTGAATCCTTTGAAAAGGTACTACATCCTCTCTTGGGGGAAGGTCTATAGCTTTCCTCATAATGTCAATAGACACCATAAATTGAAAGAGGCTAGGAATCCCTTACACAGTACCATTCTAAAAGAAGTTATTCTTAAATCTCCCCAGATAGATTTGAAGGCTGTTGGCCTAATTTTCTACAGAGGAGGAATGCCTGAATGCCAGTGAAAATCCTATCACTAGTTGACCAGACATATTCCTTTCCAGCACCAGCTCTGAGGTATGCTGAGCCTCACAGGTTGGCTGTCTTCTTGGAGCTCATGAGAAAAAGATGTCTGGTCCAATGAGGACAAGAAGGGAGGTATTTTTCTAACCATGTTCTAGATTAACGGAAAGCCAACTCTGGTCTTAGTTCGTGTTTACAGTATTTTCAGCTTAATTTCAGATATGTTATTTGATATAGTTTGGATGTCTGTCTCCTCCAAACCTCATGCTGAAATGAGATCCCCAATGTTGGAGGTTGGGCCTAGTGGGAGGTGTCTGGGTCATGGGGGCAGATCCCTCATGAAAGGCTTGGTTCCATCCCTTTGGCGATGAGTGAGTTCTCACTCTGTTAGTTTGCCTTCTACTATGAGTAAAAGCTTCCCAAAGTCCTAACCAGAAGGAGATGCTGGCATATCTTATACACCCTGCTGAAACATGACTTAAATAAATCTCCTTTCTTATAAGTCTCTTAGTTTCAGGTATTCCTTCACAGTAACACAAAACAGACTAGGACATTACTGTAGCCTTGAAGACTAGACAGTAAGGAAAAAAACTAATTGTTGGGCACCAAATAATATAAAATAAAATATATAATTCTAATTATAGGTCAAATTTCATATTTATCAACTTCGATGAAGAATTTTTATTGCCTATTCTTAAATTTTTCTTTTTCTTTGAAAAGGCAATGAATGTAATAGTTTTCTAATTCAGTGATTAAGACACATTTATACTTTTCCACACACTCTCAAAGCAGAGTTAAGAGTGGATTTCTATTGGAAATATCATATGGCTATGATAAAATAAGGTACATTTTCCTTTATAAGGTTTTCTTTTCTTTTCTTTTCTTTTTTGTGTTGTGGTGTCTCACTCTCACCCAGGCTGAAGTGCAGTGGCATGATTATGGCTCACCACATCTTTGACCTCCTAGACTCAGGTAGTCCTTCTGCCTCAGTCTCCCAAGTAGCTGAGACTACAGGTGTGTACCACCTTGCTCAGCTAATTAAAAAAAATTTTTTTTTGTAGAGATGAGTTCCTGCTGTGTAGCCTAGGTGGGTCTCGAATTCCTGAGTTCAAGGACTCTCCCACCTTGTTCTCCTGAAGTTCTGGGATTATAGGTATGAGCCACCATGCCTGGCATTTTGTAAGGTTTCTATTGCATCTGTTACTTTTCAGTAGATGATGATGTTGACCACAGCAGCTAACATGTGTCAAATCCCTTTCTAATGAAGTGCTTTACATTTATTATTTCATTTAATACTCCCAGCATCTATGTCCATGAACTAGGATTTACTGTTATATCTTTCTTAGAAATGAGGAAAGTGAAGTACAGGGAGGTTATTTAACTTACAAATAAGGAGTAAAATCAGGATTTGCATCCAAACTATCTGATGCCAGGTGCAAGACTTTCACTAATATGCTATCCTATCTCCCTCTGTGGCAGTACAGGCATACTTTGGAGATATTGCAGTTTCAATTCCAAACACTGCAATCAAGTGAATATCACAATAAAGCAAGACACATAAATGCTTTGTTTCCCATTGCATACAAAAATTATGTTTATACTATAGTATAGTCTAATGTGTTCAATAGTATTATGTCTAAAAAGCAGATGTACACACCTTTATTAAAAATACCTTATTGCTAAAACGTGCTAACAATCATCTGAGCCTTCAGTGAGTAGTAATCCTTTTGTTGATGGATGGTCTTGTCTCAGTGTTGATGGCTGCTGACTGATCAGGGTGGTGGTTGATGCAGGCTAAGGTGATTGTGGTAATTTCATAAAATAAGACAACAAACAATAAAGGTTTCCACATTGAATGACTCTTCCTTTCACAAAACATTTCTGTGTAGTATCTGATATTGTTTGATAGCATCTTACCCACAGTAGAACTTCTTTCAAAATTGGAGTTAATCTTCTCAAACTCTGCCACTGCTTTATCAACTAAATTTATGTAACATTCTAAACATTTTGTTGTCATTTCAACGATGTTCACAACATCTTCACCAGGAGTTGGTTCCATTTCAAGAAACCACTTCCTTGTTCATCTATAAGAAGTAGTTTTTTATTCATTCAAGTTTGATCATGAGATTACAGCAATTCAGTCATATCTTCAGGCTCCACTTCTAATTACAGTTCTCTTGCTATTACTACCATGTCTGCAGTTACTTCCTCCACTGAAGTCTTGAACCCTCAAAGTTATCCATGAGAGTTGGAATCAACTTCTTCTAAATGCCTGTTAACATGGATATTTGACCATCTATGAATCACAGATATTCTTAATGCCATCTAGAATGGGGGATTCTTCCCAGCAAGTTTTCAATTTACTTTGCCCAGATCCATCACAGGAATCACTATCTATGTAGGTACAGCATTATAGAATGTATTTCTTAAATAATAAGACTTGAAAGTAAAACATACATCTTGATCCATGTGCTAAAGAATACATTTTATGTTAGCAGGTATGCAAACAACATTACATTTCTATCAGAGCTTTTGGGAGACCAGATAAAATATCACTGAGGACTAATACTTTAAAAGGAATCTTTTTCTGAGCAGTAGGTCTCAACAGTGGGCTTAAAATATTCAGTAAAATAGTCTCTAATCAGATGTGCTGTCATTCAGGCTTTATTGTTCTATTTTTAGAGCACAGGCAGAGTAGATTTAGGATAATTTCTAACAGTCTTAGGATTTTCAAAATAGAAAATGAGCACTGGCTTCCATTTAAACTCACCAGCATCATTAGTCCCTAACAAGAGAGTCAGCCTACCCTTTGAAGCTTTCACTTCTCTTTAATAGCCATGGAAATCCTACATGGTACCTTCTTCCTGTTTCATCTTGGAAGGCTGTTTCATATACATCAAGAATCTGTTGTTTAGTGTAGCCTTCATCAGTTTTCTTAGCTAGATCTCCTGGATAACTTGCTGTGTCTTCTCCATAAGCACTTGATATTTCACTTTGTATTATGTACTTTTTTCAATGTTTTGGAGATGGATTCTTTCCTTAAACCTCATGAACGAACCTCTGCTAGCTTCTAACTTTTCTTTTGCAGCTTCCTCACCTCTCTCAGCCTTCACAGAATTGAAGAGAGCTAGTGCCTTGCTCTGGATTAGGATTTGGTTTAAGAAAATGTTGCTGGTTTGACCTTCCAGATCACTAAATTTTCACCATATCAGCAATAAGGCTGTTTTGCTTTCTTAACGTTCATGTTTTCATTGAAGTAGCATTTTTGATTTCCTTCAAAAACTTTTCCTTTGCTTTCACAACTTGGCCATTTGGTGCAGGAGGTCTAAGTTTCAGCCTATCTTAGCTTTCAATATGTCTTCTTTACTAAGCTTAATCATTTCTAGCTTTTGACTTAAAGTGAAAGATTTGTGACTCTTCTTTCACTTGAATACTTAGAGATTGTTGTAGGGTTTTTAATTGGCCTGATTTCAATATTCTTGTGTCTCAGGGAATAGGGGAACCTGAGGAGAGGGAGAGAGATGGGGAACGGCCGGCTGGTGGGGCAGTCAGAACACACACAACCTTATTATTAGGTTTGCTGTCTTATATGGGCATGGTTCACAGCACCTGAAAACCATCAAAATAGTCACTTCAAAGTTCACTGACTACAGATCACCATAACAAATAATAATGAAATAGTTTGAGATATTACAAGAATTACCAAAATGTGACACAGGGACATGAAGTGAGCTCATACTTTTGGTAAAAATGGCATCTGTAGACTTGCTCAATGTAGGTTTGCCACAAATCTTCAATTTGTAGGAAACACAATATCTGGGAAGTGTGATAAAGGGAAGCACAATAAAATGAGGTATGCCTGTATATGCTTTCTTTAATATGAAGACACTAGATAGCAAGCTCCAATCATTGTCCTTGTCTGTTTGGGTTATGCTCACTTTCCCCCACAACTTTCTCATGATCTTTATACTGTCATTTTTTAAAATAGCATATGAGACATATACCTGCATCCTTAAATCTACTTAAACACCCCTGGCCAGATGGGATTTAATTCCATTTTTAACTGAATATGTTGAAAAAGTATTTTACTAGCCTAAACTCTGAATATGCATTAACCCCAAATGCATTAATCTTGGGTGAAAGTTTTAATCTTAATCTTAGAATCCTCATGAAGTTCTTAGAAGAATTAAATGAAATAACACTGAGTAGATTGGACCATATGAAATTACCATTTTTTTTTGTAGGTTTAAAATGGTCAGTTATTGACAAAGTCAAATGCTTCAACCTATGGTAAGAATCAAATATAATGTTAACTGATATTGTTGTTAGAGAAATTATTCTCACTCTATAGTCCTCCCTCCCTGCAAATATTTCTACTCATGTGGTATGTGCTGCTGGTAAATGATGCTAGGGAGATGGAGTTGGACTAGTCCTTGATTTTAATTTATAATACATAGACTTTTAAAATTCATATCATAGCAGATACCTCCAAATGTTGCTACAAAGATGGCCTGGAAAATGGGCCTTCAAAGATTAAATTCATAAAGATTGATTTTTTTCCATATCTGGATGTATTTTTAACTTTTAAATAGAAATCAAGTCTAGGAAGAAGGTTCACGGGC
Organism: Cephalopachus bancanus; assembly: GCA_027257055.1. Classification (NCBI taxonomy): domain Eukaryota; kingdom Metazoa; phylum Chordata; class Mammalia; order Primates; family Tarsiidae; genus Cephalopachus; species Cephalopachus bancanus. Next base: position 10,467,525 of record JAPVLO010000022.1, on the reverse strand, counting down.
ACTGTATAGTTTCCTACTCTGCTGTAACAAATTATCACACATGTAATATTTTGAAAAACACCAAAATTATTACGGTTCTGGAGGACAGAAGTCCTAAAATCAAAGCAGGATTGAGTTTTTCTGGAAACTCTAGGGGAAAAACTCTTTCCTTAACTTTTCCAGTTGTTAGAGGTCACCTATATTCCTTGGTTTATGGCCCTTTCCTCCATGTTCAAAACCAGCAATGCAGCATCTTTAAATCTCTCTCTCACCTCTGCTTCCATCTTCCATCATCTCTCCTTTCCTGGCTGTGACCTTCCTGCTTCCCTCTTTCCCTTAGAAGACCCTTGTGGTTACATTAGGCCCAGGCAGATAATCTGGTATAATCTTCTCATCTCAAAAATCCTTAACTTAATCCCATCTGCAAAGTCACTTTGCCATGTAAGGTGATATATTCACAGGTTCTGAAGATAAGGACTTGTAGGAGGTCAATATTCTATCACAGGGACCAAAAATATTCTAGTTTCCCAAATTTCAAATAGCAAGCAAGATGGTATTTTATTTTTTTTATTTCTCATAGCATGGTATACTCCATAGACATTTAAAAATATACTCTCATAATTTTTAAAGAGATAGTCATGACTGTCCAGCTTCTCTTGGCGTAAGTATGGAACTATAGTCTTAGCTTTGGTTTGTAGAGCCTTTTTTACCCCTTCACCCAGCTTTAGTTATTCTTATTTCAACTTGTTCTTTTGCTGAATTTATACTGCTCTTGCTATCCTAAGGATTATTAACATGGTGAGTGCTTTCAGCACTTCCTTCTCCTAACTCTGAATAAAAGGCACATATACTTAGCTGAGAAACAACCAGGACAGAATCTCAACACTTCTCATCAAACCATTCTTGTGCCCTTACTTCAGGCACTATATACAACCTGTTTCAACAAGCTAAACAGCATTTGCAGGTGATAATGCCAATGACATTACCATGAGAGATTCCCTCTTAGCTCCTTGCTTGGGTAAACTTAACGCACATGTCTTCCGTCCTCCCTTCCCTGAAATATCTGCTTTTCTGACCTACATCTCCCTTGTCCATTGTTTCCAGCGAGCACCAGCCCTTAAACATTTAAGCCTTATCAGCACATGCCCATCATAACAGCATAACATCCGTGTCCTGCTGGAAACTATTCAGCATCCAGAGGACCATCTTTATGCTGATAACACTAAAATATAAAATAATGCCAACAGCTGGTGCTACAAATGGCTTTTAAAAACGATGTTCATTCACTAAAATTCCTCTTGCTACTTTTGACATGAAACACGCAGTCTCTAATTATTCTGATCAAGACGGTGAAATACAAAAACAAACTTTAATTGTGTTTAACAGATATTTAATCAGGACTCACTGAACTACAGATTAAAGCTGAAATTCATAAACCATAATTACCCGATTGTCGCAATCTTTTGGTCCACATTCTCCTTCCGTCTGGGCGTCTGGCACCTTGCCCCGAATTTCTTTTACTGTCTTCTCAGCTTCGTTACTGTTCATGTTTTCCAGCAGAGATTTAGCACAGATTACAAAATATCTGTTCTTGGCAACTTTCTTCATTAGCTTTTTTTTCCCCCTTGCAAAAAAGTTTATTTTTTTCCTACCAGAGTAGCTGGAACAGGCATACGTTTAGGGTGCTTTGATGATACAAACTAATTATATAGTTATCAGGAGATAATACCGTAGTGATAAGTAAAGTTACTATAGTTATCACGTAGGTATCATGTAATTTCTCCAGTATGCCATGAGGTGTGTCCCAGTCACCATGTAATTACCTCATGTCACTATTGCATTGTTTTATGGAAAATGCTTATCTTACTCCAACAAAACCTTTTCTGCCACATTTGGGAGGAAAAAAGAAGTGAAATTCTCAGTTCTCATTTCCAGTACGACTGCTCATTCCCAGTAAGATGTTGTCATGCAAATTTAAGGGAAACACCTGTCCTCTCCTGCAAATTTGCTTCTACACAGAACAAATGGAGCGATTCTGTTTTCTTTTGCTTCACTCCACCCAGGTAAGAGAAGTAATTACCAACAATACATACATCTTCTCTTTTGTTAAAAAAAAAAAAACACCCCCCTCCCCCCAAAAAACCCACCCTATTTACTTAGGATTCGTTTAGTCTGGCACTTCCCCCCTATACTCTTTCCTTTCAAATTTCAGTCACTCACATTTGTTTTTCCTAGAATTATGGTGTAAATCATTCTTAACAAGCTAACTTGAAACTTCTCTCACTCGGTAGAAACACAAAATGCCACTGTAATTGAAACATGAAACTGCAAGCTTGAAACTCTTTCTAACCAGTTCTTTGGGGCCTCTCTTCAGAAGGACATGCCGAGTTTCCCTCACAGTGCAGTAACCTCAGTGTCACACAGTTAGGATAACATCACAGACCAACAGAAGAGGATAAAGAGAAGGCACTGGTGAAAGAAGAGGTGGGTGGTTTCTTTATTCCCCCCAGTTGGGCAGTCAACCCTATGAAGCGATGACTGTAGTTGCTACTTATTTATCTCAAGTTGATGGCTTGAAGTTTGACCTCACTAAGACCTTTAGATATGCCACACACCTGAGAGTTCCAGTTTAAAACAGGATGTAGTGACTTCCTTTGCAGCACAAGTTGAAAGGTATTTCTAATTCTGCTTTTATTAGTCACCTCCCAATCTGAAAACTGCCCATTCAATTGTACACTTAACTCAAGTTGGAGTAAAAATCACCTCCAGATTTAGAAGGGCCAGAAAAATTGCTCTTCTATCCTAGAGCATTGTTCTTCAATCACACAGTTCCTCTAAATACAGTTGACAGCCTTTGAGATGCAAAATGCATCACTTTAATGTAGTAGAGGTCCCCTTCACTGCATTGCCAAATCTATTTAGCAGAATCTTCTTGGAATAATCTGTCCCTAGACCTGAGGATACACAGTGATTTTAAGCATTTTAAGCTAACGATAATGGTTAGTGCTGAGAACAGATGTACCTGGCTGTGATGTGATCTATTCCACTAGGCTTTTATGAGCTGTTCATTCCTATTGACTTAGCATTTTATGTCTGTGCTTTTGCCTGGTGTGATGGTTGCATAGGGGTGTCATGTGTGTATTTTCCTGATGTGTGATGGCTGCACAGGGGGCTGTGTGTATTTTCTTAGCGCAATAGTTACACAGGGCGTTGTGTGTGTGTTTGCCTGGAGTTACAGCTGCACATGTTATTGTGTGACTTTCCCTCCTATTTGATGCTTGCTTGCAGAGTCCTATGTGTATCTGTTTCTTAGTGTGATGGTTGTACTCGTTGCTGTGCTAATGATGGACATTTCTAGCAATTATCTATCTACAGGGTCCTGGGGAAAAAATTGCAGTAAAATCAATAAACAGTGCTAGACAGGCCCTTGTAAACATGAAATGACACCCATGCATAAATGCCTTTTTCTACTATAACATGGTAAAATCCAAGTGCTGTTACCTTATTGGCAATGGGATAAAATGCCTATGGTCTCTCCATCTCTTTCACATACTGCAATCATTTGGGGGAGCTTGAGATTACCGCTGGTTGGAGGGCTTTTACACACAAATCTATCTAACAACATTTTTCACTACATTGTCCTACACATCACCTCTTAAAACTTCATCCTGACTGGCTCTGATATAATAGCTGATATTCTGAAAGTGAATATGCCTTTCATTTATTCCTGCAGTCTCATCAAGCCCCCCTACATCACACATATAAAACTCCCTCCCTTGCTTGCCTCTCTCTAGTTTCTCTGTATCCCTCCTGTGTTCACCAAATGGAACTGACAAAGGAAAGAACCAATGAGGTTAAAGTCTTTTGAAACCCCTGGAATACAGATGAGCTGGGAGGCATCTGGAAACAAAACCAGACACTTGAAATCAAAGAGACAAGTAAATTACTATCCTAATCTAGGAAGAATAACTAAAGGTGTCAGTGGGGTTCCATTGATAGCACTTGGCTCTGGGCCAGAATGCCAAGGGTTCAAACTCCACACCAGTTTTGGGCTCAGGCCCAAGATGAGCGACTGCAGGGTGCAGCAGCATGTGCAGCAGTGTTAAAGGTGTCAGCCTCTGCAGAGAGGTTAAGCCCATCTCCTTCTGCCTGTTCGTCATTGTACCCCAGAGGGATGCAGAGATAACCCCCGCTTCCTTTGTGGTGCCTTTCTCAACAGCACAGGCAGCAGAGGAACTAGAGCTCAGTAGCCGTACTTGCTAATATCAGTATTATACAATGAATTAGTGAAATGCCCTTTTTCTGAGGAGGCTGCTGGAAGAAATAAAGTATGTGTGAGAAATCCACCGTCCGTCTCCCCCACAAAAAAATCTGATGTCTGTCTTAAAGATTCTTCCATCGATGCAAAGAGCTAAGTTTGGAAACCTAAAACCATGTGTCTACAAGAAAGAAAATGTTTTCATTGGAACAGCTTACATGTCTGGTACACTTGCATAAAAACTATTGCATAGCATTTTAGAGCTAAAATTGCTATAAAATGCTTAATACAGTAAGAATAATTATGAGATTTTGCATGCACAGCTGGTATACAACTAAAGTCTCAGCTACAGATTCAATGGAGCATGGGAAAACCATTTATAAAAATTCCTGGTATGCCAGTTTAACTCATCATCAACAGCCTATCAACACTTCCTCTGCTCTTTAGGTGGATAGGGAAGATGTTTACCTCCAAATGCTTTATTTCTTCTCTTGTGGATGTCACTAATACTTGATTCAAGGAATTAGAGTTATTACTTGACAGCAGAAATGTAAGTTGTAACAGGATATGAATGACCTGAACACAAGGCCATTTTCCACCGAGCAAAGGAGTTACAAAGATAGTAGTAACTTAGGAACCAAAAGACCAAATTATTAAATACACTTGCACTCTCCCTTTTGTTTTAACTTCCCCTTTCTTCTATGTCTTCACCTCTTAAGTTTTTTCTATTTCTCTAAGATTCAAATCCTTGGGTGACTTTTTGGGTACTCTGACCCTCAGACCACATGGCCTTGCCTTCCCCTGAATAACAGCCTGAGGACACAGCTCTTCCTTCATTTTTTCACCAAATTGCAACTCTTTGTCCTCCATTTCCTTTAGTGCCAGCTAAATTACTTAAAAAGGAGCTAAAGTAATTTGGATGAGTTGTTAATGAACAACAATAATTTAATATTGTTTATTTCTTATTGAAAATAATTGATTTTGAGAGTCAAATGAAGAATCTCTTTATTGTAGTCTTTTAGGCTCAATAGAAAATGACATACTAGGTGAGATGATTCTAATCAGAGGCAATGCTGGATGTTCCATTGCATGGTTTTGGGTATAGGAAGGAGCCACTGTAGATATATGGAAACTCCCAGGTGGACAGGATGTTTGGGGACCTAAAGGTAGCATGGAACAATATAAAATGAATTGAACCAGAATCAGAAAATTCAAATTTTAGGACCAACAAGCTTTGCCACCAAGTGTTTGGCAAGACATTCAGTTTCTTCAGCTGAGAAATGAGACCCTTGAATTAGAAAATGTCCATGGTTCTTTCCAGCTCTGACATTCCATGACTCACTGGCTCTCCCACCTTAGCTAACTCCTCCAGCTAAGAATTAGTGACTCTGAATAAAGATGGCTGTCATTCCACATGGAGCCAGTCTGACTAAAGAGGTGTTGACGCCCACAGGTAAGTTTTGAATTCTTTGCCTACAACTTGCATATACTACTTTTGTGTTGTATCCTTGAAGTGATACAGATATTTTTTAGAATTTTGTTTCTTCTCATTTACGTAATTCAACAAACACTTAATAAGCACTTTCTATATATAAAACACAGAACTAGTCACCAAAGATAAGGTTAAACAAGGTACCACCTCTGTTTCCTAAGAAGCACAGATGATTTTTATTCTTATTCATTCTCTTTCCCCACCTTTACTTCTAATGCATAAACCCATACACTTCTAGAACTATAAAAGAATTAAAAAATAGGAGTTAGACTTATCTGAGTCCAGTCCAAAATATCTTCAACAAAAGAATATGATAATCATTAGTACTGGCAAAGTATGTGCATTCAATTATGCATTTCAACAGGATAAGGATTTTTTTCAACATTTATTTTGAGGTCATTAATTTGTACGAAGGGAAATAATTTGGGAAGACAGATTATAAAGGTAAAACATTTCCTTCTGTAGAATCCTGATAAAGTCCAAGGATAAGATCTGTGATTTGTGTAAACCTCTGAGAAAGTGTGGTCATAGAATATTTTTACTTTTTTTCCCTTAAAGATTCTGAGTTCTATTTTTTTTTTAATTTAACTTTTTTTTATTTTATTTTAAGGATGTGGGGTACAATCCAGGATTAGGTATTCAAGTGGTCACTGGACAGGTAAAGTTTGGGCCTCCCTTTGGTCCCCACTTCACCTGGTTTGAGATCAGGTACCCAGCCGGGCTCGGTGGCTCAGCCTGTAATCCCGCGCTTGGGAGGCTGAGGTGAGTGGATTGCCTGAGCCCGCGGGCTCTAGACCCACCTGGGCAACTTGGCGAGACCTCATCTCTACAATAAATCAAAAATCAGCTGGGCATGGTGGCGCATGCCTGTAATTCCGGCTACTTGGAAGGCTGAGGTGGAAAGATCACCGGAGCCCGGCAGGTCGAGGCTGCGGTGGTCGGGAGCAGCCACTGCACTCCAGTCTGGGAGACAGAGTGAGACTCCAACTCAAAAAAAAAAAAAAAAAAAAGAAAAAAAGAGATCAAGTACCCTTATTGATGTTATATTCCCTCCCTGCCCCCCCAGTAGTGTCCTGCTACTGTCAATCCTCTTCTTACAGTATTATGCTAAATGTTCAGGGTCTGCTTATGTGTGAAGACATGTCAGTTCTTTGTTTCTGTGATAGATCACTGAGTATTATAGACTCTAAATCCACCCAAACACAAGAGATACAGAGAACGATTTGGGGTTCTTATCCTTCCAAATTTTATTTTCTGACTTAACAATAGTAACTGCCACTTATTGAGTATATATTAAATGCCGGCACTTCAAATACATTACTACATATTGTTGGAACAACTCTACAATATATAGATATTATTACCCTCCCAGATGTGAAAACTGAGGGTCAAGGAGGTGAAATAACTTGTCAAAGATCATTCAGTGTGCATAGTTGGAATTTAAACTCAGACCTGCCCTTGTCTACACTACATAGCTCCATGACCATTTACTGGTTTTGCCAAACATAATTTTATTTTAAAAATAAGTGGTCTTGTTTGAATGTTTTGTTAGCCAACAAAGAAAGCACTCTTTATATTCTTTCTTTACATTCATTCATTGCTTTACATATAGTACAATGAAAACAGGAGATGGTTAAGACTTTTTCTAAGTAGATCTGTCTGCTTTTTCATATTTATTTGGACTGAGATGAATAATTAAATTTGGGGCTCTCAATCGAAGTAGAAGAATGAGTTATTTGCTATTTGAATAAGTACTAGTCATTAATTGAACAGACATGGATAAGGTATGTTATTACAATTATATTTGTGGGGTATAATTTATGATGTCCTACTGCATATTACTCTGTGCTATTTTTCATTTTCTTGCATTTTGTAATTTTTGTTTTGTTTTTATGAGTTTAGTCACCATTGGTTGTATTTTGAACTATGTAAAAATGTAATACTGTTGTATTTTGAACTATGTAAAAATGTAATACTAAGGAAATTTTTAAAAAAAGAAAGAAAATATTTTCAAAATGATGTCAAAATCAAATCTACCCCTCGCTAATTTGATTTGTAGGAAATGGAGAACAAAGTATTATAAGCAGAATGCTTTTAAATACATCCTAATTACTTCAATGTGCAAATGCATTGACTAAATCGAAGCATGCATTTAACACTTTGCACTTCAATTGTGCTTATTCATCTAAGTTCTATAGATAGCAATTCCACAAAAAACAAGAGATAAACTTCACTACAGCCAGCCATCTATGGCTATTGGGGGAAAACTATTGTTCTAAAGTTCAAGCCTACCTCTCAAGTCAGCCCAATTTTGGACTAAAGTAGATCATTAGTCTAAAGAATACAAAATAACAGATAATTTACTGTAGCTACTCAGGTTTTCCCAATTGACTCTGCCTTCCCTATTCTTCTGCCTTCCCAATTGACTGTCTTCCCTTCTCTTCTGCCTTCAGTAGGGTGGGGTGAGGGCGTGAAGGCAGCAAAGCTTCTGGTGGCAAAACCACAAAGCACTGAGCAGGGCAAACCCTGAGGAATAATGCCATGGGGCTAGAGGTGGTCTGTGATCAAGGCTGGAATGGGGTCATGATGCCAGGGTTACTCAGAGCTTGGTCTAAGACCAATTGCACTAGACCACACAGTGAACATGTTAGAAAAGACACATTGCAGGGTCTTACTCCAGAGCAAACCAACTGAATTAGTATCTCTTGAAGTGGAACTCAGAGGTGTCCATTTCAAACAGGCTTACTAAGTAATTATTATGTTGCTGATGTCTGAAAGCACTGGTGTAAGCACCTAGCCTCTCTAATTCTATGTCCACTGAGAACCCTGCTGGTACCTGTATGTTATGTCCCAATTGTGAAGATGCATGCGCAAGTCCAACTATTTGTCCTGGGAAGCACTGGCATTAACTCTAGTAATAACAGCCCAAGGTATTAGCCAGGCAGGATGCTATTTGATATGCAATATCTCATTGAATCACCACAAGAAAGACAATGAGATAAGGATTATTACTATGTCCACCTTTCAGATGAAAAAATTAAGATTCAGAGAGATTTAGGAACTTGCTGTGAGTGTCACACTAATAAACTGAAAGAGCTCCTAAGAACTATACTACTGCACTTTTTAGCATTGCAGAAAAAATATGTTCTTGAAAGATGTTTACTCCCAAATATGTTCATAACTTGGTGGTATCATCATTATAAATGAACTTGCCTAAAAATGCTAGTAAAATTGGTTTCACTAGGGTGGAAGCATTTGTAACCAAGGAAATTTTCCTTAGATTACTTTAAGAGACTAAAATCATCAAGAACTAAGCTGAGGATTCTTCGTTAGTTCATTCAACAATCATGCACTCTACCAGAACCTGAAATAATAAAGATAAATAGGACACAATCTCTGTCTTCATTAGACTTACAGTTCTGAAAAAGAGATGAGCATGTGCACAAATGGTTCCGGGTTAACTTATACAGTCAGTGGAGGCCTAAGGGAGAATAATAGTTCATTCTCCTTGCAGAAGGGAAGGAGGGTGAGATCTGGAAATTTTTAGTTACTCCAGCACTGTGCCATTGGCTAATATAAGGAATTTCGATTTTAAAGAAGATTGCATTTTTACTTGTACAGTTTTGTTAGAGAACGGGCAACTAAATTACTTGTATATTTTGAACCGATAAAACTTTATCTGGTTTGCTCTCTCTAGCATCCAACTGGGTTTCTTTTTTGGCTAAATTTCTGGATACTGAGCCAAGTAAGTTGTTATGTTTATTTATTTTTACATAGAGCAGCTGAAAATCTATTCTTGAGATGGGTGCCTAATAAATTTTATCAGTAGTACTTTATTCTACTCAATAAAAGTGACTCTATAGTGACATATTGACTGTGACCTATACTTTTTCATTTGTTTCAATTACTCAAAATGCTATTGTTAGATTGACAAATTTTTATAAGAGAAATTTAGAAACTGAAAACATAAAGAATGATCTAGACTCCTTCCTTTGTGATATGAAAGGATGATCTTTGTGGAAGCCATTTTACATGACAAGAGCCACCTTGTGTTAAACTCCAACTGACCAATGAATCGCCTGCAATCAAAGTCAAACATCAACCAGTCAGAACTCCCATGTTTCAATCCTTCATTTGCATGGAAGGAACTTAACACCAACCAATCAGAACTGCCATGTTTTAAGCCCTCATTTGTATGGCAGGAAGTGAAAAGAGGCCAGCTCCATTATAAAAGCAACCTCAAACCTCAAACTGCTGCCTCAGGGCAGACAGCTCTTCCATAGCTGCTCTGTCTGCTGCTCCACTGCAGTGTACTCAGTAAACCTGTCCTTCTTTACTCTGATCTGACTTGGGTGAATTCTTTCACTGCTCACCACTCTTCCAACTGGTCACCACCCGCAGTAATCTCTTATACATGTAAAAATGGTTTGAATATATTAAGGTCAGAACTGACTGAATCAAATGAGATTTTAAAGAAAATGAGGTTCTAGAATGTCAAAGTTCAGAGTAGTTACCTAAGACAAAGGTACAAGAATCCAAAAAAAGAAAAAGAGAAATTTTGAGAAATGCTGGGCAATGGAAACAATATGATATGATTTAGGTTGGGGAAATTGAAAATCTATATATCCTTATATTTCAGAAATGGAATAAATTGGAATTAGATATGTATCCTTTTCTTAAGTTGAATGATTATTGAATTTGAGATTCATTATTGACGTTATTTGCTGTCTGCTTAAAGCTTTTACTTTTCTAATCATCAGAGCATTTAGAAAGTTCAAGAAAAAGAAGAAATAAAATATCCTTTAATTCCACTATACAGAGATAACTGCTCTTCACAATTTAATTATATTCTCTTCTATCACAATCAAATCCTTTCACTTTTGTATTTGGGATGTTAGGTATATAGGTTCATTTCTTTTGAACCAGGTATTTTTAGTTACATTACTTCATAAACATTTTCTAGTAAAAATTATTTAAAACATCTTTAAGAACTATATAATTTATATGTAGTATGTAAAGATGTATATGGCTATTCCATAATTTGCATATTAATTTCTCTGATTTTGACATTTAACGTTGCTTTTCTCTTCTTTTGCTTTCATAAATGACATTGTGATGAGTATCTCTATATAAACCTTTGTCTGAGATTCTACTTCCTACAGATACATGCCTAGAAGTGACATTACTGGGTCAAAGGATACATTTTTAAAAACAGGTTTTTGATAATATCATGCCACATTACCTTGCAGAATTTTGTGTCAATGTGTTCTCCACCATCAATATATGAGCCCCATTTTACTGTACACTTACCAGCCTTGAGAATTATTATTTTTATAAATTGCATCTATGATGCCTTTTCATGTTTATTTGACATTTGTATTTTCTCTTTCGTGATTTTTCTTTTAATATATTTTTCAGCTGTTCTCTTCCTTCTACTTTGTCTCTTACTGTGTCACCATAGTCTGAACTCTCCTTACCTTATGGCATCATATCTTCCTTGTCTGTATCCCAGATTACTTCCATTCTGATTCATTATGCACACGGATGTCCAACAGTACTTTTGAAAGCAATACCTTTACCATGTTAGTCCTGATCAAGAACCATGATATAGCTCCCAGTTATTTATCTATCAGTTAAATTCAGCTGGCTTGTTCAGGGGAAAATTCACCCCTTTCTTGGATACTTCCTTGTGAGTTATGTTGAACAATTTAGATTACTTCTATATGGGCCTACATGCAGTTAAGTTTTTATATGTAGGTATTTCTAAGTAATAGACAGATAGAGAGACACAATGCAGAATACTAGAACACAAGAACTGGAAGGGGATTTACAGATCATCAGTATAACTCTCAACATTGACAAATGAACGAAGTGGTCTGCAGAGTTTAATGATAAATTACTCATGGTCATGAAGCCAGTTAAATGACAGAACTGGAACTAGAGACCAAGTTTCCTGATTCTTAGTTCAGTGACTTTTAAATAGAGAATAATAAAATTCATTTTTACAATTTAAAACATAAAAGCAGCTAGGAAGACAGTGTAAGTTCAATCTGTTGTTATGTATTTAAAAAATCGCTAAAATCATGCCACATAGAAAACTTGAGCTTTAGCCAGGCTCGGTGGCTCAGCCTGTAATCCCAGCACTTGGAAGGCTGAGGTGAGTGGATTGCCTGAGCCCATGGGTTCGAGACCCACCTGGGTAACTTGGTGAGACCTCATCTCTGCAATAAAATAAAAAATTAGCTGGGTGTGGTAGCGTGCGCCTGTAGTTCCAGCTACTTGGAAGGCTGAGGCGGAAGGATCGCTGGTGCCCAGCAGGTCGAGGCTGCGGTGGCCAGGAGCGGCCACTGTACTCCAGTCTGGGTGACAGAGTGAGACTCCAACTCAAAAAAAAAAAAAAAAAAAAAGAAAGAAAACTTGAGCTTTCTTATAAAACAAATAATATGTATTTTTTTGAATCAATCAAATGTGTCATTAAAATTTCCATAAAATCTGCACATCAGCAAACGATGCAATTTATTTACACTTTGCTTTTTTCCTTGCTAACCTATATTGTTTTCTTTAATCTGCTTTGCTATAACAGAAGCACAGTATTTTTATTCTAGCGTGTTGTAGATCTTCACTAGGTTTTTGAGTAGTATCAATGAAAAGTCCAATTTCTCCAGCAAATTCATACACAAAGTTTTCTTTAACCATAGTTGGGGATTTTAAGAACTACCCTTAAAAATAAAACAATAGGAACTACTTCAAAATGCCTCAATTTAAATAGTAAATAACATGAACTCTTCTGGAAGAATATGGGCTATTAGTCACATAATACAGTACAATTATTGCTATTTATATTAAAGAATCTCACAGTATTTGCCAAATGAAAACTTAACATTAATTGTTACAAAAGAAGGGAAGGGAGTTGTCAAACACATTAATTATATGTACAAGCGGGGTAGGGGACAAGGGGCAAATGTGGAAGTCGCTATGAATAGGACTTGGATAGAAGCTCATTGATTGCAAAGGGATACTTCACAAAGCATGTGTTCGCCTAACAAAATAATTGACAGAAAGGATATTTATTAAATCATATGGTGATTTGATAGTTTATAAAACCCAAGGTTTAAATGAAGTGGCACCAGCAGCAAAGGGAGACTCTTAGAGATCCCAGCTATGTTTTCTTTCTCTCTATGTACATGTGTGTATACACAAAACAGGCCCATTCATTTAACATCCAACAGGTATTTATTAAGCACCTATTTTGTGCCAGAAGCTCTCTACTACCCAAAATAAGTGATGCAAATTTTGTTATTATTCTCTTCACTACTATACCAGAAAAATTAATAATAATCTATACCTGTCATAATACAACAAAAAATTGGGTGATAAGAGGAGATGGATGCAGAAACAGCCTCCTAAATTCCTCATTTCATGCAGTATGCTATTTCATTAATGACAATAATTAAAAATAATAGTCCTGAGTGTCTCTGAGAAAAATAACAGTGATCATTACTAAAATAATAAACAATGCTTTAAAACTTCCAAATTGCCAGGTAACAAACAAAAAAGTAGTCATATATCAAAAGAGAGAGAGTGAAAGAGAGAAGACCAAGGAAGCATAAAAACAGAAAACATAAAAAAGATTTCTGAGGTAGGACCTGATATATTTTTGTGAAAAGAAATATTAGTTAATTTAATTAACTTTTAAAAGGTACATACTATAATACAAGTGTGTGTGTGTTTTTAAAACACAGAATCTAACTCTGGCATCGTAGTTTAAGAACACTAGTTTTATTAGCAGAAAACAGGATTCAAATGTTATTTCTGCCACTTACTTGCTATAACCTCTTTCCTGTGAGGCAATTTATTTAGCTGATTTACCTCAACTTTCTACTCAGTAAAATGGGACTAAGAGTTACTGGTTGTAGAATGGCTTGAAAAGACAATATATGTAAAGCTTAGTGCCCATCACAGCGAAATATTTAATAACTATTTTATAATATTTGTTTCTAAATGGTATCTGAATAAAAAGTGAGATTAAAAAAATCAAAGTGGTGTTGTCCAAGACATATTGTTCACTAAAAACAATTTAATAATATATAAAACAAGAAAGTCACAGTGGCAGAGTCAGATGTAAAATAATGATAATTTATACAAAGCAACTAAAAGCAGTAAATTATGCTAAAGGCATAGGCCTGCCGAAAGCTGAATCTAGAAGCTCATAAAGCTGGCTGGAATTCTAGCTCTTTGGAATAATGGAGTCAAAAAGACTCCATATGAAATGGTGAATCTGAGTCTGGCTTACAACTTCAGTGAGAGGTTGTAAAAAATTTGACCAACTGCTGACTGGGGCAACATCTTATATGGGGCAGAAGGACCTGAGAGGTGAAAAGACAAAAAGACATACCTTTATGAAAAAGTATTTTTGTAGGGATGAAGCTGAGAACTACCATTGTAAGATTTGTATTGGAACTAGGAACCTAGGGATCCAATAGAGTCAGTTGTAAAACGGCTAGTCAGGGATGTGTGAACAAAGAGAAAGAAAAGCAAGAGGCAAGACAAAAGTGCCTATGACCAGCATTACCCTGCAAAACAAAAGTCTAAAACATAGCAAGAAATCTAATACTAAGAAATACAACCAACAAAATCAGTAATTGAAATATTTGCTCCAGATAAACTTGATTTTATAGAATTATCTGACAATGACCTCAACATAAGTATGTTTGAGATACTCAGTGATAAAGTAATTATATGTATAAAAGAATAAGGAATTATTAAGGACAGACAACAATACAATAGGAATAGGTGAGTTAAATTTAAAAATCAATCAGAAATCTTAAAAATTAAAAATATGTTCATTAACATACAAGTGCAATAAATGAGATAACAAGGCAATTTCAAGGAGAGAATTAAGTGAATGGGAAGGTAATATTAAGAAATTCACTTGTAAAAAAATAACAAAGAGGAAACTGACTTTTAGAAAATTAAGTAGCTATTGAGGTATGGTTACTGACTAGGAAACACCAATTTACTATATCTTAAAAGAATTCCAGAAGAAGAAATTGAAGATAATAACAAGGGAACAATAAAGAAAAAGATAATAGCTGATAATTTTCCAGAATTGGAGTCCTGAGATTAATAAGTATATCCCAAGTTTATGACTGATAATTCAAAATAAACCCATATCTGGACACATCCGAGAAATTAGAAGACAACAAGAATATAGAAACTCTTTTAAACGTTACCAGAAGGACAAAGCAGATTACCTATAAAGAGATGAAAATAGATTGATAACAGATTTCTCTTCATTAAGAGTAGTTGATAGGACAATAGTCTAAGATATAATTGAGTGATAACTTTAAAATGCTGAGCAAATATATCCAGACAAATTGTTATTTAATATAAAAGTAAGAATAAAGACATTTTTAGAAACGTAAAAAGAGTATACTACCCAGGACCTTCACTAAAGAATTACTAAAAATGTAATTCAACAATAAGAAAAATGGACCCAGAAGGGAAGGAGCTAAGAATAATGATGGGCACAGTAATATCTAAAATATCAGTAAATGTAATTAAGCTTTGATAATAGAAATCAATCATCACTTTGACATATGACTAAAAACAGACAGGTAAAACTAAAACTTTAGTCAACAATTTAATAACAAGATTGATACTTAATAGGCAGATAAAACATATTAGGCGCCCTTTTTACATTAAGGCAAATAAATGCCCAAAATACTAAAAAGTGGATTTTATTTTTTCTTAGAAAAATATATAGCATACATATAAAAATTTTAGAATGAGCACTAAAGAAACAGACATGTCACCTAGGATTTCAAGCCCATAGGTAAAATCCAAGTACTGAATAAAGTCACAAAACAAATAAATATTTTATTTATTAATAATTAAAATTAAAATAATTAAAATAAAAATTTTCAGTTAAAACTATATAAAACACACCTTCTTAATATATGCATTTAATTTCAGAATCAATAATAAAAATAGAGCAAATATGTTTATAAAGTAAGCACACTTCTAAATAATGAGTTAAAAATAAATTAAAACAGACATTATATTTAAAATTGAAAAAATTATGTATTAAAACATGGTATACAACTAATGAGAAACAGAGAAAAACTTAAAGGCTGAAATTTATTTTTTAAAGTAATAAGAATTATTAAAATTAAATGAGCAATTTTTCAATTCAAAAGTCTAAAAAAAGGCCAAAACTATAAATAACTAGAAGAAAGAAAATAATGCTAATGCTAATAAAATCAGAAATTAATGACATAATACAAATAAATAATAAAGTAGATAAGCAAAATAAACACCAATTTTTGAAAAAAGTAAATTAAAAATGTCTAGCAATTAAGAAAAGAAGAGAGAAGGCTCAAATATATAACATTAAGGATAAGAGGGGGCTATAATCAAAGATAAAAAAATTTAAAAATCATAAGAATATATGAATAACTTCATGGAAATTTGAAAGTGTAGATAAACTATAGAACTGTATATTTTTCTAAAACAACAACAACAAACCAAAACCTTTCCAAAATTGACCAGGGAAGACATAGAAAACTTGAATCAACCAGTAACTATGAAAGAAATTGAACCGATAATCAAAAGTCTGCCCTCTCTAAAAAAAATAAAAATAAAATAAAATAAAAAATAAAATGGCAATTTGTTATCTTACTTCCTTGGTCTTTCTCCTTTTTTAGTGGGGTTTCTTTTTTTGTCAGGCTTTCTTTGGTGGACATTGAAACCCAATCAGAATTCAAAAACACATACTTTGCCTTATTTGTGTAAAAACTGCTTGTGTTTTACCTTATTTGTACAAAATTATTGCTTAGGCAATGTCTGGGAAAGTAATGTAATTTCTAAAGTACTCAACCAATGGGAAAAGATGGGGAGGGACATTCACTTTAAAGGCATAAATACCCTGGCTGTAACTGCTTCTGTGTGCCTGCTCAGCCAAAAGGCACCCATTCTTGAAAGAACAAAATTAAAAGAGCTGCTTCATTCCCCTGGGGAAAAAAAAAAAAAAAGGCTGCCTTATACTTCCTATTGATTAAAAAAATACCAAGTCCAGATGATTTTAGATGCAAGTTTAACCAAATAGTCAGAATAAGTAATTCCTATAATATAAAAACTGTTTCAGAAATAGAAAAAAGTTAAATGATACTCAACTTATTTTATCAGGTTAGTAACACTATGACATCAAAACTCTGCAATAAGTTTTTAAAAATGAAAATGAAAGACTAATCTTTTCTGTAAACATACAACACAAAATATCAGCAAATTAAACTCAACAGTGTATTGAAAACATCACCAAGCATAATTTTTTTTTCAAAAAATGTAAGACGTTTAATATCAAGAAATGTATTATATCATAAAATATTAACATATTAATGAGAAGTCATATTATTGATACAAAAATGCATTAGATATAATTTAACTAGAATTTCTGAATAAAAATGCTTAGCAAACTATAAATGGATGATAGAAATTTCCTTAATATAATAATTTCGATTTGTCAAAATCCTAAGCAAACACCACATTTCCAAAACATTTCCACTGAAGAAACAGAATAGATATTCCTAATATCACTATTCTATTTCACACTATATAGAGGTTTAGTAATACAATATGACAGGAAAAAGAAATTGAAACTTAATTCTCAATTTCAATGTAAGAATTAGAAAGAAAACCTGCCATTATTGACTAATGATAGCATGTCGATGTAGTAAATTTATGAGAATCACCAGTTTAGCTATTAGAACTAATAAGAGTTTTTAGCAAAGATGCTGAATATACATAAAAGATAACCAATAAACAATGAAATATTCTGCAAAGCAAAAGAAACCATCAAGAGAGTGGAGAGACAGTCCACAGAATGGGAAAAATATTTGCCAATTATAAATCTGACAAAGGCCTAACATCCAAGATTTACAAGGAAGTCAAACAAGCTGAAAGGAAAAAACCAAACAACCTTATTAAAAAATGGCCAAAATATATGAATAGACACTTCTCAGAAGAAGACATATGACCAGTCAACAGATACATTAAAAATGCTCAGCCTTATTACTTATCAAAGAAAAGCAAATTAAAACCACACTGAGATACCACCTAACTTCATTCAGGATGGCCATCACCAATAACTCAAAACAACAGATGTCGAGAGGATGTGGCGAAAAGGGAACACTTCTACACTGTTGGTGGGAGTGTGTACTAGTACAGTCTCTGTGGACAACAGTGTGGCAATTTCTAAAAAGAACTAAAAATTGACCTTCCATACAACCCAGCAATTCCCCTTCTGGGAATATACTCAGAGGAACTCAAATCACTCTATAAAAAAGATACCTGCACAGGAATGTTTATTGCAGCATTATTCACAATAAAAAAAAAAAAAGGAACCAACTGTGCTGCCCATTGAAAGTGGACTGGGTAAAGAAAATGTACATATACACAATGGAATATTATGCAGTCATAAAGAAAAACAAAATTATGAACTTTGCAGCAACTTGAATGGAATTAGAGTCTATAATACTCAGTGATTTAATCACAGAAACAAAGATCTGAGTACTACATGTACTCACTCATAAGCAGACCCTGAACATTTATCATCATACTATAAGAAAGGGATTGGCAGTAACAGGACACTGCTGGGGAGGGAGAGAGAGGCACATAACATCAATAAGAGTACTAAACTTTACCTGTATGATGACCACTTATGAACCTAACACTGAATTGTACTCCACATCTTAAAAAAAAAAATCTAGATAAGGTTAAAAAAAGAAATAAAAAACCACATCTGTACCTAATATCACAAGAGTCTAAGTTAAATGAGAAGAAATTTGCTATAATAAGTCGAAGACCTTTATGGTGGAAATTATAAAACATTATTACAGAACATGAAGGAAGATCACAAACAGAGGGATATAGTATGTTAATGGGCAGAAAGACACACATATAAAAATGTCAATTCTCCCCAGATTATTTTAGCATGTAATTATAAACAAGTAGGGCTTTTGTCAAACTTGGCCAACTAGTCCTAAAATTCATATTGAATAGAAGGTCAAGAGTAACTAAAAGAATTTTAAAGAGGAACAAGGTAGAGTGAGTTACCTTACCAAATAATAAGAATGTTATAAAGCTATGGTAATTAAGGCACTATAATGTTAGTATAAGGATAGAAAAACTGTCTACTGGATGAAATAAAGATTCTGAAAACAATTTTGATGTAGGCAGAAGATGGCATTACAAATTAATCTGTAAAGCATGACTAATTTGTTAAATAGTGCTGGGATAATTGGGTTATTCATATGGAAAAAGAATAAAATAGAGTGCATATAAGAAGCATAAACAAAAATAAATTCCAGGAAGATCAGAGGCTTAAACATAAAAAGCAAAACTTTAAAACTGTCAGAAGAAAATATAGAAATATCTCTTTATGACCTTGGCATATGAAAGGATTTCTTAAATGACATATAAGTACAAACCATAAGGGAAAATACTAATAAACTTAACTGTGTTCACATGAAAATCTTTTAAAAAATAAATGGTATTAGAGAATCAATCAAGAGGGAAACTACAAACTGGGAAAAAAAATTAGAATCTCTATGGCCAAAAGATGAAAATCCAAAATTTTACACCACCACCAACAAAACCAAAATCAAACTCTTCCAAAACAACAACAGTAAAACAAATAACCCAACCGAAAGATGAACTTTTGATACAAACTGGCAACACATAGGGGAAAATCCCAATGGTTAATAAGTGGAAAAAAAAAAGTTAAATGATATATTATTTAATCCCCATCAGACTGACATACAAATTTAGTCTGACCATTCAAAATGTTGTAAAGCCTGGGGAGAAGTTCTCATGGATTGCTACTGAGAATACAAACTGGCATTACCACTTTGGAGAGAAATTTTACAATACCTAGTAAAATTCAAAATACATGTTTCTTAAAGTTTAGCAATTCTACCTCTATGTATGTATATGTATAAAAATTGTTAACTGTGGTATCGTTTGTGATTGGGAAACGTGAGAGAATCATTAAAGAAATTTCAGTGACATGTCCAGAAGGATACATTTTATATAAACCATATAATATATGTTTTATGTAAAACTAATTCATGATGATAAAGATCAGTACAGTTTTACTTGTGTTTAACCTTTTGTTAAAACCTTGGAGAATATCACCTGTAAGATGGCACAAAGGACTATTCCTAGGTATTGCAAATGTTCTGTAACTTGGACTGGATGTTTTCACATGGATGTAAACTTAAGATCATCAAGCTATAGGCTTAATTTGTTTACCAAATGTAATTTATAACAAAATAAAAAAGATAAGAACAGATTCAGAAACAAATGCTCCAAATTAATAAGTTTTATTTAACCTGGGTTCTGGATTCCTGTACTGCAAATTATTCTTTATAATTTTATGTCTTATAAGACAAAAATACCACTGTTATTCATACCTAGAATTAATCAAGGTAAAGGAAAGCACTAGTGTCATCTTCTCTCCATTGTCCCTGATAATAGATCCCAATATTCCAGGAATTTTAATAAGAACTTCACAGCCAAACATACTTAAAAAGCGATTGATTTGTTGAGTCAAAAGCAAAACTTTGAATTCAATTTTCCAGTATGTGTGGAATCTCCGGCCTTCTTAAATAAGTGACCAGAGGCATAGCCATTGATATGGACAGATACTTCCAGTGCACAATGGTGATCCATTTAGGTTTTCCTACTGATGAAGTGGGGGCAGCGGGTGCCTTGCCAAATGTCTTTCTGATAGGAATCAGCAGGTGATTTGGCATTAATATCACTATTTGCTTGTGGGTTTCACCTCTCGTTTCAGAAAAGAAAGAGATTATCTATGTTTTCTATGCTGTATTTCAAGTCAACCATTTGGAAAGCAAAGTTTTATTCCAGTCAATTCTTTGTCTCACAATGTGGAAGAAAAGTTCCAGCCACTGCTACTCTCACGACCAACCACAGTACAGATGTTTGGAAAATGCATAAACAGAAAGGAAACAAAAAGAAAACCCTCAAAAATAAGTTGTACATAAATGAAAAATAGAATATATAATTATCATAGCTGCAAAAAGGTAAATGTATATTTTACTTTTCTCTTGTGTTAAGCAAAACAAACAGAAACATTGATTTTTTTTTGACTTAGTGTTTTGTTTAAACTAACAATTACAAGGAACAACTCAAACATGGCTAAAAGTGGGAATAAAAAACAGGTTTCTTTTAATCTGATAAAAGATTTTTTATCTCCAAGAATTTTTTTATTTTATTATTATTTATTTTTTAAAATTTCATTTTAAAGATGTGGGGTACAATTCTGAGTTAGGTATACAAATATTCATTATGCATGTACCCTTGTTGATGAGGTGTGCCCCCCCCAGCAGATTCCCACTACTGTTAATCCTGTCCCAAGAGTAGGATCTAATTAAAGGAATACTCACTAAAAAAATAGATTCATTAAAAAAAAAAAACAACAACACATATGATTTCAGGTATCAAAATAGGAAAAGAGTAAATATCTCTTTGAAATCTTACAAGAAAAAAAAAACTATTTAAAACAATAAAGTTTTATTACATTGCAAAAAATACAGGTTAGAAAGAAATTTCTTCAAATTGTGAAAATGTATATTCCTTAGTTGATATAGCTAGTAGGGAGTCTTAGTTACTGCAATAGTAAACAACCTATTAGATTTCAGAACTTCAATGTAAGTTATTAAAATGAGACTGTCTTTGCTTAAAAGAAAGCTTTAAAAAATGCAATCTCTGAAAAGGTATTGCCTGAATTGAAAGTCAGACTTTGGTTTTGGGTATAGCTCTGCCACAATCCTATTGATCATTTTGGTTCATTTTATATAACATCTTTGGGTGTCAATATCCACAGCTCTAAAGAGAGAGTATGGTATAAAGTCATAGCTTGATCATCAAATTCCTTTCTGGCCCTAGAATTTTATGAATGTAATAAAATTATTTCAATACCAGAGTTTTTGTCTTTCTTTCTTTCTTAAAATAAAAAGACAAATAAACAATCAAATAAATAAATAAATATTAAAAACACATGCACACACCATCAGTTATCTCTGAATAGGAAGAGAGACTTTTTTTTGCCATATCATTTCTTTGCTATTTAAGTTATATTAAGAAAGAAAACACAAAGTCATTATGGAAATCCTATTAGAAATTTTAAAAAGAAAAAGTTGGTAAACCTCCATTTAAAATTCAGATTGTTCATTCACGTATTTTCTTTTGTAGAAACTTTAAATGCTGCTTCAAACTATCTTCACTTCCTTTTCCAAGGACAATATTCTCAACTCTGTAAAAACAAAGCTCTCACCTCACTCCCTTCCCATCTGTCCTCTGAGTTAGTTGTTCCACAAAGGTAAGGTATAGATTACAGCAAGAGATATATGGGATGAGAGTAAAGCATTTCTCCTGAGAGACAGTACCCTGTTCAATCTCCCAAGTCTAAAAGAAAATGAAGCCCTACCATCATATTGGCAAGAAATTTGGTTCTCATGGCTGAACAATGATAATCATTTTTACACAAGACTTTAAAAAATGAAAGCACCTGGGGTACCAGCCAGAAAATAGGTCTGTGAATGCAAGTTTCTCACATTAATATTTAAATCAGACAGGACACATCAGTGAACCCTTAACAGACCTGAAGGGTCTAGAAAGAATCCAAAGCACCTGACACCTTGGTGAATAAGAGAAGCTCAGTCTTATGGAAAGGTCAAAGCCTTGAGGCAAATGCTCCATTGTTTCAAGTGCTGATATACCCATGGCACCCACAAAAGCAAAGTACTGGGGGGTGAAACAGGCAAGGTTCCTATTTCAGGCTCTGGTTGGGCTTTGTGTACTGATAAGGCTGGGACCCACTGGTCTGCACACTCAGAAAACACCTAGCGTGGGTCCCTGAGGAGAGGAGGATTCCTTAAACAGAAAGGCGAGAGGTGAAACTTGCATAGTGTAGGAGCACTCCCTGCTGGCAGCTGAGGTTGGAGGTGGACTGGAGATGTCCTAGAGAGGGCTGCCTAAAGTTTCTGTGAGGAGGCTATGGAGATACAGTGCTTGTCAGGGGATAAGAGCATGGATCTGAATAGGCCAGATATTATGTTGAACGAGGAGGAGGTTGGGGAGGCTACTGATAGGAGGAACTCCAAGAACTGGCAAAAAAACAAACGAAAAACCCCAACTATGCGTGTAGCTAGTGTATACCATTTTCATTTACACTTCCCAGTTATAAGCATTCTAGAAAACACATTACAGGTGTGTGTGCACAGGAGTGAGGGGTAGAAAGGACGCAGGAGGAAATCAATTTCTATGCAGTTCATTTTACTCCTGCAACAACAATCCTTGAAACAATCAATGTGTTCACACCATTTATGTTTTACTAGGAATTCTGTCTATAATGCTGATGGAACTGCCTGGTTCGCTCACAGAACCACTGCACCTAAGTCCTAGATGGGCAGTCCTTGTACAGGCACGGGGCAACAGTACTAGTATCTCCCTTGTGCTCTGTTCTGTAGGGTTCTTCGCATAATAAAATGAAGGTCAAAATGGCAGCCTGCTAAAAGCAGCAGTATTTCATTTGCAGGAATAACTTGCTTGTCATCAACTTGTTAATGTAATAGTCAAACATTTCTTTGACATGTACAGTATCAGCTAACTTCAGCAGATAAAGGGTCTAGAACAGGAAGATGCTGCAGATGCTTTAGCTCAGAGGAAGGCTTAGCAGAGCCAAAACGTCAGCAGGGCCTGTTTGTTCCATACTTTCCATCGGGCTCTGTGAAAGAAATGTTAGATTACTGCAATGACAAGTTTGTGACAAGCAAGTCATTTGTGCAACTGGTGCGCTCCTGTTTTTATCTGTTTACCATTCAGACTTGTGAATGCCATTTCAAGCACTTACAGGATTTCTGGCTCCTATTAAGGGGAAATGGTTCCTCCATGTTTAGAATTTTCTGCCTCAAAGAGAATTACTAAGCAATTATTTATTCTTGTGGTCACAGTGTCACACAAAAGCACTCTTAAGTTGTTTAGTTGGACTTTGAATCATGAAATGGAGTCCTGAGGACTGGATTGCTTGGAGCATCAAAAATGTCTCATCTAGTTTATTGGAATGACTACAAAGCAAGCCTGTGAGAGTCAATAAGATTGTGTCCAGCTTGAAATACCTTGGTCTTTTTGCTCCGGGATCATATATCAAGGCCATATGCTTCAAGGCACATAAACTCACTTGTAACAAGTATATCATGGGAAGCAAAGGTTTGGCTATGTCACACACTGACATGTGATCTAGCATATGATAGTTTTGGTGACAAGGACAGCTATAGTTGTTGAGAAGGGAATTTACACTGCCTTCCTCCTATATTCTGTGGGTAACTAGAAAGACAATGCGAATCTAGAAAATATTTTAGCTGTGTGGTAAATAAAGTAATATAAAATTAGCACTTGGGGTCATCCTCACTAGGCTTGCTTTTTCATAGTAAGCAGAGACCCCGGCAGATTTGGGATCAGGAATTCAAGATCCTTTCACTAGGCTCTTCATCTCAAGTCACTGAGTGACTTTTGACAAGTCATTTTAAATTCCTGGGAGGAGGGTAGAAAATTTTAATTAATATTATTAATAATAATACCTGTTCCTTGTTTACCTGACATAAATGGTCTCAGGGTCAATGTTATAAAACGTGAAGAGTACCTTCAGAACTCAAGAACAAGAAAAGTACTCTCTAAATGTCATGTATTCTTTTTTATGGTTTTAAAATTTTTGTCCATTGTTGGTACTGAGTTTATAAATAATTCTATGTCTAACTCCTAAAGAACATAGCAGACAGGGACCTTGAAGCAGGATTATAGGCACTCATGGTCTCTGGGGAGCAGGTCAAAGCTGGAACAGAGGGTGGAATGTCAAGGATGAAAGTAATGATGTAAAATGAGGCAAAGCTTGGAAAGAGTGACTAAAGAAAATGATCATAGTATTCACTGAATAAAATTTTTATTGTTAAGAAACTGCCAGAAACTACATGTATTACTCAATTTACATGTGTAATTTAATCTTTACAACAGTATTATGGTATATGAATTCTCAATTTTTTTCAGATGAGAACCAAAACTTAGTGATTTAAATACTTTAACATAATTATGTACTTGCAGACAGTTGCAGCTAGTTTTCCCTCCTTCCAAAGCCCATATACTTTTAACCATAAAGAACTAAAGTCATTTCCACTGCCTTCAGATGTTCTCTCTGGCTTCCTGGAAAATATTTCAATTTGTAAATGTAGAAATTTAAGAATTTGATATAAAAGTGCCAGTGAGAAAATTCTGGCTCTAGCTGTGTTGCCATCCTTCTTGGGCCTCTGAGAAAGCTGAGCTTCATCAAGATGTCATTCCTTTCCCCAGGCCTGACCTATTCCTACTATAATGCACTGGGGAAGAGGGAAGTGATTCTAACCTAATCACACATCTCTGTGCTGCGAATGGAGGGTGTTTGGTGGCATCTCCTTGTGTCCATGCCAACTCCTTTCTCTCTTCATGTGTACAGCCTTTGGTTCATCCTACTCTTTGCTCCCATATTACCTCC
Source organism: Cephalopachus bancanus (assembly GCA_027257055.1). NCBI lineage: Eukaryota > Metazoa > Chordata > Mammalia > Primates > Tarsiidae > Cephalopachus > Cephalopachus bancanus. The sequence continues at coordinate 10,442,190 of JAPVLO010000022.1, read as the reverse complement.
AGGGAGCCGTCTTTTGTCACTTGTCTGCTATTCTTTTTTTGGTGGGGGAAGGGGCGGACATCTTTCTTACCATGACAAGGATCACTGAAACAGTCTCAACTTCAAACTTTGCACAGAATGTATCTTTTGTTCATTCTTCTGCTTTGTTTCTTTTTAATGATAGCTTTGCCACAAGTCCCATTTGTATGTAACTCAGCTATGCAAATCAAACTGGTAAGCAAGCGTTTTGCAGCTACTCCATCTTAAAATGAGTATGTGACCAAGCACGTACGCATAGAAACCTGAGTGAGGCATGTGTCCTGAATATTATATAACTAATGGCTATTTCCTTGTAGGGCAAAGGATAAACTCAGTGAGATCTGTATTATATTCCCTGCTCTCTTTTTAGTGTGTGTTCAGAGTGGGTCACAAGGGGTGTAAGCTTGCACAAACTGTGTTTTGTTTTTGTTTTCTCTATAGTATTTCTACATTTCTTACTTCTTGGGTCTTTCAAAAATGGAATTCTTACAAACTACTAAAAATCCTCATGCCTATAGAATCATAAGATCACAGGGCCATGATGTGACAAAGGACACTAAATAACACGTGGTCTTAGTCTTGACTGGGTGCTCATAGTGACCATTCAGCCTCTGCTGAACACCACCAGGGGCATGGGGCTCTCCACCTCACAAGCAGCCCCATCCCACTTCAGAATGCTTCCATTTGTACACACTGTTCTTCCTTATACTGAATCTTGTCTTTCTATCATTCTCCTCAGCGCTTCCAGCTCTATCTCACCCTACTTTTCAGTCTTAAGAGCTTCAGAAAATTATTAGTTTAATGGCTCATTTAATGACAACTTCGTGCACATCACATACCAACACTGTGTTTAGATCGCCCTGCTTTGTCCCTCTCTCCTCACCCAACATGATTTAAATTTCCACTCTACCCCCTCTGACAAGCCTGGAGAAATAAAAGTCAGTCAAACCTGTGTCTCATTTCCATTTGGATGTAGGTAATATATGTGGCAATAGCTTTCTTAATCTCTTTGATTTTCTGTCCTATTCTGTGGAAAATCTTCCCTGATAACCTCAGACAGATTTGATTGATATGGTTATTTATAGGGTGACCATATAATTTATTGTCCAAACAGAAACACTTTTGAGAGTGAAAGGGTCTTATGAATAATTATACCAAGACTACAGGCTTAGAGCAGGACTATCCAGGCAAACCTACACAGCACCTTCCAATACCTATCTCTTTACGATAATCATGTTTCCATGTTTGTTTCTTCCACCAATCCGTGAGCATTCTTTCATGACAGATAGGTATTTTTTAACTGTGTATCATCAGTTCCTAGAAAAGTACTCGGCAGGTAGGAAGAGATTGGAGTATATATAATTGAGGATATCTTTCCCCTAATTACATTCTGTGGACCTCTGCCCTTATTTTACAGCAAAAACCACCAACACATTGACGTTATATTCTTGGAGATGAATCCAAAATACTTCACTTAATGACATAGGAAGGAAATGGTTTGAGCATAATGGTATGGGTTTGCTTTGTATATTGAAAGCACAGAGAGTGGAATGTGATAAATTTTCCACTAAAAGTCTATTGCACATTTTTTTTTTTTTACAAAACACTGAACAATATAGTCTAATCTCCTTCTTTGCAAGTAGATTTTTTCAGCAGCTGTACCCACAATTTCAAGTTTGTTGTAAATCAACTATTATAGGAAATGATGGTAACATAGGGTGATCCTTTATTCTTCACTAAAACACTGGTGGTACATGTATTTCCTTCGTCCCGTTACAGGCAACATTTAGAAATCCTGGTGACTTTTGGCAGTTTTATTTTTCTTCTGAATAACAGTGGTTTTTGTTTTTTAAAAACACTACTCTGAAAAATGTGAACCACTTAGAGAAGTCATTTCATGCTTTCTCCTGGACACATTTAGACTATTCCAGAAAGATATGAATCTATCCTGTTTAAATTAAGGCGCTTCATAGAAGATAATCCCACAACTTCCTTTTCAGTGTTCATATGCTTCATCATGAAGAAACTACCTCATTGTCAAACCTAAAGATTTTTTGTTGCAGCTTATTTTATCATTACTGGGTCTCAGTGAAGAAAAGAAAGTCATTCAGTACTTCCCATAACTTGCTTAAAAGTTAGTATTAGTTTACTACCTTAACCTTTTTTTTTAAAGACTTAAAAAGTCAATGTCTGTGACTACTTCTTAAGAAACTTTTTCTTAAAATGTTAAATTTAAATTTTGCTGGGAGGGGTTTGATAACTCCTTCTCTCCAAGATGCTCATATTCAATTTTGGTTGAATTAGGAACAAGCATGATTAAATGTCTAATCTCTGTTCACGGGAAATAAGATAAATGTCTATATTCTGCACACTTCTTATACATTCTACTATTACAGCTATTTTTAAATTTCAGTTTTACATTTCACACTCTTGATTAACTCTCTATGCTTTGCCTCTAGATGCTATTTTGCTCACAGAACTAGCCCCTCTTTATTTTCAGTCCATCAATGACATTTACCAAACTATCACGGGTAATAAAAAATACAAGACTTTCAAGAAGATTCAATAGAAGCAAAGTTATATGTCTGCTCTTTCAGAGTCTTAAATATGTGAAAAAAGACAATTATGCATAAAAGAAGCAACATGGATAAGCATGCTCAAGGGTATGGTATTAGTTAAGCAGCTATTAGTCCATGCAAACTAATATATGAAATTTTCTGTGTAAGTGATAAAGAAATTGCAGATCAATTGCTGCTTTTGAGGTTTGCTTTCTCTCCTGAAGAACACTAACAATAACTTTTATTTAACAACATCCTGTTTATTCCCTTTTTGACTGAGTGTTCATTTCAAATCATTGCCCTTCCTCTGAAGTGGTTAGTTATAGCTGTCTTTCAAATTGTTGTTATTTGAACAACACTGTACATAAAAGTACTGCACTTTGAAAACATGCATTCTTTGTCCTCAACATTTAAAATAGTGATTTACAACCATTTAGAACTTCTGGTATCTTGCTGTTAGTGTGATTTTGCATCACTTTTCCCTGCTTATTCCTTAACATATAATTTTATATTAAAATTGATCTTGTTTTGAGATTTGGAAATGCCTCTACTAATAATTTTGAATACACTGGGTTTGCCAACATTGGAAGAAATGTATCTTAGTCTAGATCATCAAGTTAGAATCCAGGACTGACCCCAGTGGCATACCAGTTTTATATTTCTTGATATTGACTTTAATCCCCTATTAATTATTTTCTGAGAATTCTGAAGTGCTTGGCATAAAATAAGTAGGTTGAAAATATTTTTTTTTGTCATTTGAGACCAAATTAAAAGCTCTGCTAGTTAAGGGAGTTATATTATAACTCTAGGTTTGCCTTAGTTCAGCTGAGCTCTCACTGGGCCAAAAAAGAAGATAATGTGTTATCATAGCATTGTGTCCTAGTATCATCAAAGGATTGGCAAATCAATTTGACCAGCGATCTCCTAAGAACTTTATCCTTTCTTACACAAACAATCTCGTTTACTCCCAGGCTATAATTCAAACAGATTCACATACACAACTTAACATTCATTTCTTCTGGGCATAAAAATGGTCACTAGGTCCACAACTGCTGGTTAAGCAAGTAGCTTATAGGCCACTATTACATGAGCATATGTTTTATAGTTATTGGACAAAAGAGGACTTTTAGTATGAAACTGTCAATAGCTATTTCAAAAGCTCACGTGTTAAAAAAAAAAACAATGATAATGCTCCTCACTCTGTGATAGGTGTGTCAAAAATTCAATATCAGTTTTTTAAAGTAGATCTTTTAGCAGTGATAACACCTCTTATCTGGGGTCCTGTGGAGTTGAAATTTGGCAAGTGGGCTTTTCAGAAAGGCAGGGGTGGGAATCACTATAAATAATGTATTTATAAGCTAAAAACAAGAATGACAATTTATTGGCCAGAAAATAGAAGGGAAGAGGAGATTTCTGAATAATTACCCTGTGACTAAAAACATAGATGGTCATAGGTAGTCCATTTACCTCTAGTGCCTTTTGGAGTGAGGGTGTGGGTCTCTATTTGAGTGGTGCCTATTACTAGGCATCACAGAGGCTTGAACAAAGCTCCTCTTCATAATAAAAGTAGATTGTACATTGTGTCAAGGTAGATCTTTTAAATAATCACTTGGAGTGTTCTGCTGACTATATAGTCATGCAATTATTTCTTTTCTAGCAGGAGTAGCCGGGAGCACAGCTCATCAACAAGGGTACCTGCATAATGAACATTTGTACACCCAACTCTGAATTGTACCCCACATTTTTAAAATAAAAAAAATTTAAAAAGAAATCATTCTATATCACAAATCATTAAAAAAATCTCCTACAAAAAAAAAAAAAGAGTCAATACATGTGGCCTTCCTCACTGAGGTGGGATCAGACCTACTCTCTCAGCACCTTTGTCCTATTGGTCTCCTCTCTCTCATTTTACTCTGTGATTAGTAGACAAGTACATACACAAGAGAAGAAAGAGCTGAAGAAGTGGATAAGATTTCTAAGGAAGAAAAACCTGAACCTTGCTTGCTTTAGGCAAGAGAACATTATGGTATTAATAAAAAGAGATCTCGGCCCATAAATTAAAATTCAGTTCCAAAGTGTGTCTAAAAAAGCAAACAAAATTCCCTCTGTTCTTAACTTTATATTCTACAGGCTAATTATATGCTCTCATTTCATTCCTATTTCTTCCTCTGCTTCAGAAAAGATTAGTGTCTAACATTAAATAAACAGTATATAATAAAGAATAGATATAATAAATACTCATAAAATTCTGAATCCAGAGAAAGAAGAGGATAAGTTCTTAGTTTAGCAGACAAGCAATAGGGGCATGTTTCTAAGTTATCCATGAAAGGTGCTGACCATGTTCTCTATTATATCTTGAGATGAAGTCTTAGTGATATATATATATATATATATATATATATATATATATATATATATATATATTAATAAAACTTGTGGTTAATGTTGCCTATTGTGTGTTTTCTTTCCCTCCTTTCTGGGACCACAAAGCCAGATCTAAGTATAGACAGAGACAGGAGGGCCTATGTGCTTCTTCATTAGAAGTTGTGCACATTACTATATTCTACTGTGTACGAATTAGAAAGAAAAATATCAAATTACTTGATGCAGGCCATGTTATATACCTATGCTTTTTTCTCTATTATTCTTTCAATCTTCGTGCTCAGTTTTTCTTTTTTAAACTTTGGGGAGTGCCTTTATATTGCCAGATGATTTCTGATGGTTGGAACCCTTGCAAAATTCCTTTGTCCATTCATGATGCCTAGTTCAATGAACAATACTCCCAAGGGAAGCTTCTTCTACCAAAGACAATGACTGACTGGACTTAAAAAATGATGACTTCTATAAATATGTAAATATCTGGAGGCCAAATTTGTAGTTGGTCAAATGAACTTTTAGCTCTATGAAGGGTCAATATTATAAGGCAATAAACATGTAGATTTCCCTTTTTGATGTAAAACTTAAGGTCCTAGAGTTCCCAAGTTAGTCCTGAGTTGTAATCAGACTGCATTAATGCTATTTATTAGACATTTCTTTTCTCAGTCCCAGTAAGAGTCATCTTAAAACCTTCTACAGTATATAGCTTATCCTGAGAGCCCACAAGAAAAGTAAGTACTTGAATGTTAGAAATCTGAATGGAAATCAAGATTGAGATAGATCTGAGTCCATTCAACTTAGGAGCTATTACTGGTTCAATGAATCCAGGGAAGAGGCCATTTAATGATTTCACCTAGAGGTATTAAGAGTTCAGGATATTCTTTCTCTTGGATATCTGGAGACCTGGGTTATCTGATTTGAGCATGACTGAAAACTTAGAAAAGTCTTTCATACTTAGCCTAGGTTGGACACAGATCTCCAAGATAAGACTGAGATCTGATAAGCTCTCATCTTCCTCATTCCTTTCTTTAAAGTTCGAATTCCTGATGTATTCACATCACAAGATATGGTCAAAGTTACACACGGGTTGGGAGCACACAGTAGTTCAGTAACTAAGATGTTGCAGTAATATTGGTCTCCCTTGCAGACCTTGAAAGGCCAATATGCTGTCATTTAGGGCAGTTTATGGGATAGTTGATACAGTAATGCTTTAATTATTCTATCTATAAGTGGATCATTTAACTGACACAATAGGAGGACAACAGAGAAACATTTGAAAATGTAAAGAGTTTTTGTTTCAGAAAACTTCATCTCCCCAACCTACTAATATTTCTTCTTTATGTAATCAAATCTCTATCACAATAGGCTTACACACAAGCTATAGCAACTACCCTTGAATGTCCCGATGACCTTAGAAACCTGTATATTTCTTCCAAAAAATAGCAATAATGATATTGGCCCAAATACTGTAATCTAAACAAAATGCAAACAAAAAATACCTAGACTATAATTTTAAAATGTACTGCCAGTATACCATCCCCGTGTGTGTTACAAACACCACCATATCTAGATTATACAATGATGCCATTTACTGTCATTTTTATAATACAATATTTTGAAGATTCTGATTTTTGTATGTAGTGGGAAACCTGACATCATATAAGTGAGGCAGACAAATAGAAAGATGCAGAAGGTAAAATGCAAGATGCCTATATACTGTCTACCAAGTGTTGCTAGTGTGAAAGGATCTAACATGCTAATATCCATTCATTTGGACTTGTTACTGAGACACTAAAAGCATGATGGATGCCAGGCTCTGCATTTAAGTGTGGTTATTGAGGCCCCCAAATATTGACAGAGTGCCAGATTCTAAGAAACTATTGATGTACACAGCCGGCCACAGCTTCAGACACCTCTCAGACAGAGTCTTTAAATGTCACCGATAAATGAATTTTCATGAAACTGAGAGAGAGGAAGAAAAAGAAGAGAGAAAGAACACAGAATGAGACACAGGAAGAAAATCAGAAAGAAAATCACTTCCATAACACTGACATGAAAGCATGTGGCAGCTCATCTCAAAAACTCAGTCATAGCTCCTTACAAAGGATGTAAGATCAAACCTTCTGAATGCATTGTGTTACCAAGAACTCAAACACCTTTAATCATTTCATTGCATGGCATTTTAAAAGTTAAGGGAGATACATGTTACAGAACAGCTTCAACAAACTATTGCTGAGCAAAATATGATTCAAATATAAATATCGCCCAACTCAATCTCAAAGCAAATTGAAAATAAAATGAAGTAAGGGAACCACAGGCACAAATAAACATGGGCATTTCCTAAGCATGTACATAAAAGGTTAAAATAAAGGTGTCATGAGATCCATTTTTTGCCAAGACATGAATGTGTCCTCTGACAATTTCCTTTCCAGAATCCCACTGAAAGTAATGACATCTAGCGAGTTTATCACAAGATATTGAGGGATGTCTTCCTGCTGCACCTTTCTTTCCTGCCTTTCTACAGAAAACACCTGCCAGGGAAATATATGAGGTAAGTCAGTTACTTGACACATGATCACAGAAGTGAGCCATGGTTATGACTAGAACAACCACCACAAGTATTCCTTAGAAAGCATATGTAACTCAATATATTTTCAATGTAAAGGAAGCTTTTTTACTTTGAAAGAATTCCATCTGCTGTGGTCACCTTCTCTTGACCATGATATACCATGTCATTAACAGCAGTCAGATTTTCAGTTAGGATACAGCTTGTTTATACATTGACTTTTGTGTATTAGAGTTGTACAATCTCTACATTTTATACACAGCAATCATGCCAATGCTTCCAACTCAAAGCACATGGGTAAATGTTGTTGCCTTTTTAACCTGCAGCAATATGGTCTCATAAAGCCTCAGTTGTCATTTCATAGCCTCACAAAAAGCCTTATTATATATTATTTTTGGGCATCTGGCTCTCTCTGTCTTGGATATCTGGGACATTATCAGGTATGTACTTGGAGAATAAGGTTCCATAGCTCAAATTTTCAATAAAGGTTTTGTTTTTGCATCAACTTTCCAGCAATTTCTTAGTACTTTTCTTTTATGTTAGGAGATAAAATGAAAGGATTTAGATTTTCTGCCATGGGAAAAATAATTATTTTCCTCATTTTTAAAGGCTTTTATTCTGAAGACAAAAATCAGTTTTAGCTCAAATGGAAATTGCAGTAAAAATCTCAGACACTGTAATCAGTGACTGCATTAAAACTTTCAAGAAGTATGCCAACTTCCATGTGAGGCCACAATTCAGCCAGGATCACAAAGAGACATTATCCACTTTGCCTGTGGCCATTCTGACATTTTCTACTGTTAAATTTTTATACCATAAAATTAAGGTTCAAGATAATCTTCTCTAATATGTTACACACATATACATACATACACACAAATACAGTAATTTTTGTCTCCTGTGAACATATAATAAAGACAGAGATTTTGGTTTACTTTAGACTAAGGTCTAGAAAATGCTTAATAAAGATTATTAAAATTTTCTTGATTTTATAAGTGATAGTATTTACCAAATATTTAGTGATTAGCTAAAAAAACCCGTGATACATTCCTGTAAAGCTGCTAAAAAAGAATAAGGTGGATTATATATATATAAAAAGAGAGAAAATAGGGATATACACAGTTTTTTTCTATGAGAACATACAAGACATTTTTGATGTATTTTGAAATAATTTGGGGGGAAGAGAAGGAGAATTTTACTTCTAATTATATATTTTTCTATTCTGTTTGAATTCTTCAACCATATGTTTACAAAATAATGTCAGTAGGGATATCTGAGTGGCAAGATTGTGAGAAATTTTTTTCCTCTTTAATTTTTCCATATTGGAAATTTTACTATATGATACTTTAAAAAAGAAACATTTCCAAAATAAATTATGTAAAAATCATTCATGTTAGTTATAAGAAAATTGAAAGCACTATAAAGGCATAAAGAACAATGATAAAAACATCTGACCCAACAATAACCATTGTTAAATTTTTGTTGGGTTGCATCTAGTTTGTAAAGTCTTTTTTTCTTTCTATACTGAGAGTAAGAAAGGTCTTTTAAATGTCCTTAGGTAGTGGAACCCAAAACAGCTCTAGGTACTGTTTGTTCTGCCATTTAACTTGCTGGACACCATTCGCCAACACAATTTTTTTTTTTGAGTTGCAGTCTCACTCCATCGCCCAGGCTGGAGTGCTGTGGCATGCTTACAGCCACCTCAGTGTCAACCTGCTGGGTTCAAGCGATCCTTCCGCCTCAGCCTTCTAAGCAGCTGGAACTACAGGCATGTGCGACCATGGCTAGCTAATTTTTTAATTTATTGTAAAGATGGGGTCTTGCCAAGTTGCCCAGGCTGTTCTTGAACCCATGGGCTCAGGTCATCCCCTCACTTCAGCCTCCTAAAGTGCTGGGATTATAGGCTTGAGCCACCATGCCCAGCCAACACACACACTGTTTTTAATTGCCGGGAAATTATTGAAGCAGCACAGGCTATATGTGACACTTCTCAAAATTACACAAGTTGTTCTTTCATCTGTTATTGCCCTACCAAAAAAGTGACCTCTGTGCTATCTCATAGTAGTACATGGCATCGCATGATGGACATCATGGAATTGGAGGCAGAGGTGTCCTCATAATGTAATACCCCACAATTATTCTGTTATTTGCAGTGACATGGTTTCTGGAGGACTCAGAAATATTCTTCTCTTCTGAACACAGAGATGCTTCTCTGAAAGGTGCTCTACCTTACAACTGTTTCAAAGGAAGTTGAAGGCAAAACACAGAAAGGTGATATCTTAGGCAACTGACCTAATGACTACAATAGCTTTTAATATTTTCTTTGTTGGGGATCATTTTCTGAAGAAGGGTATAACCTTCTCTTTCATATAAAACACCTTGACGTTACTGTTCATCTTTAAAGTTCTGTGTTCTCCTTTAAGTAATGTAAAATGTTTTCCTACCTTTGTTGTTGCTGTTATTGAAAAGAAGAAGATGATGATGATAATGATAATAATTATTATTTTTATTGTTAGCTTTCATTGATTGCTTTCTATGGTTTGGGCAGTTTACTTATAGTATTTTCATTTAATTCTCAAAATATGCCTATCATTATTGTTATCATTCCCATTTTTTAGGTGGGAAAACCCGATCTGAGAAATTTGAAAAACTTTTCCCAAATCTATTAAAAGGCAGACAAAGAAGCAAATCTATATCAGACTCATTCCACATCTTCCTTAAGATCATTATCCAAATTAGGTTTACATAACTCTGTACTGAGAGGTCCTAGCTATGCCCAGAGCTTTCTTATCTTTTATAACTGTGCATAGGAGGCAGGGAAGAAAGAGGCACACATATAAAATTCCAAATCAAATGTTACAAAATTTCTCTGGGACTCCATTTTTCTCACCTCTAAAATGGATAGCACCTATGGCAGAGGTTTATTGTGAGGACCAAATGAGGTAATATAAGAGAAAACATTTAGTATAACTAAAATTAAACATCATTATTGCTGTACAAGTTTCCTTCCTTTGCATAATGGATGTATTCTGGAGAAGGCGATTATGAAAATGTGTAGGCTTAACTTCTATTATCAAATCACAGAGCAATTGCATTATAAAATCATAGAAAAAGATTCCCAACAGATTGAGTCGAAGACTTGATATAAGGCAGGGAGGGGTTCAGCTGGAGGCTGGGTCTGTGGTGGTCTTACTGGGAGTCTGTGGGTTGGCAGCCCTTTCTAGATCCTCCTATCTCCCTCTCCTCAGGCTCCTTGGTCTGGTAATTCCTGAATCTACTCTAGCAGTTTCCAGAGATGATTTTCATCTTTTCCTTTTGTCTAGTTATAAGGCCTAATGGAATTTATATACCACAACAATACTTCACCTGAAGGCCCTATCCCACACATGATATATAATAGTTAGAAAATTCCTTTAATATGAGATTCCCAATTAAGTAAATTCATTAGTTTTTCATTTACTTTGTAAGTTTGGTTATAAGTTTCAGTCATATGTTTTAATAATACTCGCATTAACTTCATCATATTCATTACACTGAAAGGCTTCTAGGTTTAGAAATCATGTCTTCTACTTTCTTGGAAACCTTACACTTACTAGTGAGGCCTATAAATAAAATGAAACTTTAAATAGTACTAACTTCACCTTCAACTCACAACTAAACCTGACTCTGGGCTTGAAGTGCTATTTTCTCCCTCTAGTCTCTTCAGATATGGGTGTATCGTATTACTAACTGAGGCCAAGCTATATATACTTCCACAATTCACCTCATCCTAACAACCTGCTACATATTGCCGCTTGCCTTTTCTTGAGGTACTGAGACTTATTCTTAAACTAACGCCTTACTTTTTTTCCTCTCAGGACATCCTTTTATTTGTGGAAAATATTCAGAAAGAATGGAATTTTAAAAATAAGCCATCTGCTGCCCAGACCTTGGGAAAAGCAGTGATATTTGAAAATACCAGATTTAACTAATCAGGGGCACAAAAGCCTTATTAAATGTATTAACTTTCTTATCTTTAGAGCTCAGGTAGGAAACAAGATCCAACCTCAGCATGCCAACAGGTATCATGTGAGAGAGGTCAGCATAGTCTACACCCTTATGAGGTAGCTTGAACATATCAGCTCAGAAGTACTTTTTATAAATTCTAAATGAAGGGCCTTCTTCCAGATTGTCTCATGCATGCTGGCAGCCTGGGAAGCCACAGGCTAGACTCTCTAGTTCTAGAACAATTCAAACAAGGTGCATTTATACTATATTTAATATTTTGCTGTAAGAAGACTGTGGAATCTTCTCAAAACTATATTTTATTGTTTGTTCATATTCTCATATCTATCTTCTATATAATGCTTATCTCTAAAAATAAGAAAGCTAGTTTATTCATGTATTTATTATGCAATAATTATCAAGTATCTTAGAGAATGGTGGGTAAATAGATGATAGATGACTAATAGATAGCTAAATAGATAGGTAGATAATAGGTAAATAGCTAGATAAAATAGAGATGAGTCATGGCCTCAAGAAATGGCCAAAGGTTTTTGTTCCAGATGCAGAATGCTTTAAATTAGGTATTGAAGGATACTTGAGATTTCAAAGTATAGAGAAGAAGAAATCATTTTAAGCAGGATAAATAGTATAAACAAAGAGGTCATCACAATTGGTGATTTGGTTTGTGAAAGGGAGTAATGAGAAATAAAATTGGGAAGGTAAATTAGAGCTAGATCATAGGAGAACTTGAGTGCCAATGAAAGACTATCATCGTCAATAATCTAAGTATCAAGAACATTCAGTCAACAACTCTATAGCTTTAATAATTTCAGTAAAGAGTATTATAATCCATACGACCTCTGGTCTTTAGGCTCCACAGGGAAGATGTTACATCAGTGGTGGAAAAAAGGCCCTCATATCTAATGAATCCTGCTCCAGTTGAAAGTGTCATGAAGTTAATCATCTCACATGAATTGAACAAGAATCTCACCAGCTCCTAATCACACCAGCATTCGTCATTCATTCTCAATAACAAATTCTATAGAGTTGCTTAAAGGCTGGTAGTGAGACTGGCAATGATGAGAGAGGTGAATATTATCCTAAGCACATGTGAGATGTTTTTGGAAAAATAGGATACAGTTGCCATTTGATTTTGAATAAAAACCAGTCACAAATGACTGGTTACTTATAAATATCTAGGTCATGTTCTCCCTATGAAACAGAAAGTCATTTCAGTGTATGCGGAACTCTGAGATCTCCTTACATATCCTTTAAGGTTTATAAGGTTGCTAAATGTTTAGAATTCTTCGATACTAGTCCTCATAGAAATACCCCTTTCCCAGAACTTTCTATTCTGCTCCTTCTTTATTGTTTTCTATTGCATTTACTGATTTCTGGTGTGTATATATATATATATATATATATATATATATATCTTTATATTTTATACGTCTTTATTTATCTCCTGCCCCTCCCCTTCAGAACTTAGCTCTTTCAAAACAAGGATAACTTGTATATGTCTGTTTTGCTTATTGTTGTATCCCCAGCACATGGAACAGATACTTGTTGAAAGATTGCTTCTGAAAATAAAGGCAAAATGTAGAGGGTAAGCAAATATTAACTGAGGTATGGGGGAAAAAAATACCTCTGCATAAAACTCTCTCCAAAAAATCATATACTATGTAATTTGAAAATATTATCAGCTGATTATTTCATGCACTAATTTTCTATAAAACTAAAAGCACTTAAAAAAAATCTCTTTTTTTCCTCACTCTGAGTGAAGTAACTGTCTCATTCTCTCCACTTTATACAAATGGAAATCATGGCAGAGAGAGATACTCTAGTGTACAGCAGATGGATTCAGGGCTTCTGACTCCAAAATCTACATTCTATGCATTATTTCATACCAGTTTGTATTTCACTACCAATGACAGTTAAGTACTAAAATTTTAGAGTACTAAAATTTGAACCAGTAAATAATGTCATTAACTTATGCCCTTTCTACTGGTACATGGCTTTTTCACAGAAACAAGCAAATAAACAGGCTAGCAAACAAACAAACAAAGAGCAACATAGAAAGAGGAAATTCGGTGAACACCTTAAAGGGCTGAACATGGCTATTCTTAATTTTATTTTTAAAATCCAGATTTCTCTTCTTCGTTGTAATTGTGAATCCTACTGGCAAAATGAAATGAGATTTAGTATACTATGCAAACGATAGTAGGTCAGGCACATCATTAAGCTCTGAGAACAGTATGATTTATTTTTCTTCAGATCCTTTTTATTCTGAAAATTTCTTCTGGATTAAAACAATCTCATTCAATAAATCATATCTTTCAATATAAAATTGAAACTATCAAAGTACTAAAAGGAAACACTGGTAAATTCGTTTATAATCTTGGCATGGGAAAGGACTTATATGACTCAATATCTAGAAACCATATAGAAAAAAATAGTAAATATGATTAAATTAAAAGTAAACTACAGTATGACAAAAAAAGTCCATAAGCAAAGTAATAAAATGAAACAAATGTTTGCAGTTCATATAGATAAAAGGATCATTACCTTACTATATAAATAACAAGAAATCAGTAAGAGAAAGGCCAACAGCCCAATAAAAGAAAAGGCAAAGGAGATGAACACCTTATAGAAAAAGAAACACTAATACCATTAAACATGTCAAAATATGCCTAGCATCACTCATAATAAAAAATGCAAATTAAAACTACACCGAGAAACCATTTTTTATTGATATAGTTGGCAAAAATCCAAAAGCCTAACCAAACACTATTTTGTTGAGATTGGGGTAAAGAAGGGACTTGCAAAAAAGAAAGAAGGTATTGCTAATGGGGCTGCTAAGTGATCCAACCCCTGTTAAGATCAACTTGCAAAATTTCTCAAAATTTAAGATGCAGGTAACCATTTGACCAGTAATTTTACTTCTGACAATTTGTCTTGCAGATAAACCTGCACATTTATAAAATAACTTATATACAAAGTTGTTCACTATAGTATTGTTTGAAATGACAAAAATTGTTTATCAATAGGAATTGATCGACTAAACCATGATTCATTTACATAATGGAATATTGAGCAGATGTAAAAAAGATTAAAGATTTCCTGATGTACTGGTATGGAAAGACCCCCAAGATATATTGGAGAATCCAAGATTGAGAACAGTATATAAAGTGGTTTAAATTTTGTGTGAGAAGGTGGAATAGGGGGGATACATATTTGCTTTTTTGTATAAAAAGACCACTGGAAGGTTCATAAAAATTAATTAATAAAAGTAGTCACCAATGGGAATGGAAGGGGAAAGAGATGAATGGGGGAAAAATGATGAAGTTTCTCCATGAAGACTTTTTCCTAGCTTAGATTTTTGAACCCTGGAAGTATACAGCCTGCCTGTCCAAATAAACAAATGTATTTAAAAACTAATTCAAAACTAATCTCATATAAAAGTAAAAAATGATATTGACATAGCCATGATAAAATGGTTCCTGAGTCCCATAAATTTTCCCCAGCTTTTAGCTACTGGTGCAGCCAACATTTGGAAAAATGTAGTAACCAGTATTTGGCATCTCTGAACCATAAAATGCTTCAGGTTCTTCCCTCTAGCTTTGTAGCATTCTTTTTTTTTTTTTGAGTCGGGGTCTCACTCTATTGCCCATGCTGGAGCCTTGACCTCCTAGGCTCAGGTGATCTTTTGACCTCGGTCTCTCAAGTAACTGGGACTACAAGCTACCATGATTGGCTAATTTTTGTATGTTTTTTGTAGAAATGAGATCTCACTATCTTGCCCAGGCTGTACTCAGACTCCTGGGCTCAAGCAATTCTCCTACCTCAGCCTCTCAAAGTGCTAGAATTATAGGCGTGAGCCACTGCATCCAGTCTGTAGCATTAAGATGTTATTAAACAGTTACTCCTCTCTAAGTCCAATGTAGTTAGCAGCAAAATGTAAAATGACATTAAAATGTTGCAACTGTGAACTAGTTAGGATGAATTCCCTTTAAAAGCCTGCGGTAGTTTTCCATATGTTCAACTTTCCATATGTTGAGTGGAGAAGACCTGTATGTCCACTACTTGATATATAAGAAGAAGATAACACATTTTTTGAGGGGTTTAGATGTGTGAAGTTACTAAAAAATAAGTAAAATATATCCATTAAATATGTAATATTTATCAATCTTCCGGAGTGCTTAGGTGATATACTGAGTATGCATAAAATTCTTAACATGAGACAGAACACAGCATTAGGCTGATGATGTACATTGAGTACTTGGAGGTTCCTAAAGAAGCTTCTAAGGACAGTGCATTATAATTAATAATACATTTAATAGCAGCAGGCTAACTTTCGTAAAATAAGCAACACATTCATTCACTGGTCATAAGTTATAGCATCAGTTCAACAAGCTGTTTCCCCAAAGACTTCCTCCTATTTGCGTTCAGAGTGCTTGTCTAGAACAATCTAGAAGGCACAGACAAGAGAGCAGGGTGAAAGCTCCTAATTTTAATTTTCCATTTCCTTCGTCCCATGATTTTTTGGTAAAATGATAATCATTGAGTTTTGCGTTCTGTGTAAGAATTTTTTCCTTTGGGTCCTGTTAAACTTTTATCTTAGGGAATGGTTTCTAAAACATGGAGGCAGGTAGGAAGAATCAATTCATTCATTCATTTATCTATATTAATTAAGCACCCAATGATTTATTTGTATTTTGACAGCATTAGAAATAAAGAGATAAAAGACATAGTTCCTGCCCCCAAATATTTCAGTCTAGTGGGGAGAAAATAAAGTAAATATTCAACTAATTATGACACAGGGTGATAAATTGTAATTGGGTTAAGCATAAGACTGTGTTAGAACAAGAGGTGTGGAACCCTGACTTTTCATAACGTGGTTCAGTAACAAGTTTTGAGGAGATAGTGCCTTAGTTGAAACTTAAAGAATGAAAGAAACTGACCACACAAAAATGAGAGAGGATGGAAAGGGATACCAGGTAGAAATAACAAAGGGACAAAAAAAAGGGCAGAGCAAGGCAGAGTATGGTCCATTCAGGGAAGCAAAGGCAGTTTCAGACAGAGCACCAGGGGAGTTTTGGGAGTATCAGGAAATGACATTTCAGGCCCACCCAGGTTGTGGTGGAAGCCCTACTTTAGATAAGGTGATCAGTGAAGACTGAGTGCTGAATGAAAGGAAAGAGCCAGTTGAAAGAAATTGGAGACTGCGCTCCCAGCAGAGAACTGCACTTACTGGACATATACACCTGTTTCAAGGGGTGGTTAAAGAACTAGGGGCACTGATTCCTGGTTGTCATAGATGAGCAGAACTATTCCAAATACTATTCCTCTGACTATTATCTAATCTCTTTTGTTGTCTCTGGAACTGTGGCTCTTTCCCATCAATGAATTCATTCAGTCCCTGTAATCAACTCTGATTAGTGTTGTTTAACATCAATCTTTTCTACTTTTTTTCAAAGAAAGATACCAATCAGTTGCTGCACACCCCTGCTTGTTAAAAGCAGCACCTCTCCTGCTGACTTACCGTTCTTTTAATCAAAAGGGCAGGAGGAAGCAGTTGGGATTCACTTTTCTTTTTTTTTCTTTCAAAGTATACAAATGTCAACTTCCTCAAGGATGTTTGGCATAGCTGAGTTCAGTCATGTAATGTACAAAGTCAGCTTGATCAAAAGGTTGCAGGCTGCCCACTGCTAAAATGGAGGAGAAAAGGAAACCACGGGCTTCCCTGAAGTGTGAACAAGTGCATAGGCCACCGCCACATGTGTATTTACACTGAAGACATGCTGAGCTGACAAGAGAGTTTAGGAAACATACCTCCACACCTTTATACTTTTCTATCTTCACCTTTGAACTTCTGGAGCAGTACCCCCTCTCTCTATTTTTTTTTCTTGTACCCAGTCAAGTAGTTACCATATAGTTTTATAGCAACCTCAACCCATGGCCATTTTGTGTATTTTAAAAATTATTTTTGTTAGCAGTCCCCTAACATTTAGCTGAAAAGTATAATTCTCCTTGCCTACATGGACTTGGAAGTGTTAGTATCTAGAACAGGCGCAAGATTGTTCATTAATTCACTCATTTTCTTACTCTTTTAAGAAATCAGGATCCATCATGTGGCTGACAATATGACAAGACTTTGTCAATAATTCTCCTGGAAGATGCTTCTAGCAGCCAGAAGCAGAAAATACATTTTCTTACGAGTTGTTATCTTAGATTAATCTATGATTCAAGTTAGTTTAGAAATTGGGATAATGCTCATGAACCTATCTAAATCTGAACATATTCTCATCAAACACAAAAATTATCATATATGGTTATAGTCCCCAAATACAGTTGCAGAAGACATTTAATATTTATAACAACATAGAGCTGGTATGATTACATTTTGTGCAACCTCAACCTCATCATTGTTCAAATGTGAAACTGAAGTGATGAGAAGGTACATACTCTTATAAGGTCACAAGCTTTGTGTTCTAGTCAGAACTAGAACCCAAGCCCCAAATTCTTAATCTAGGAACTTTGATTTCATGTGATAACCATTTATTAGGTAGGGGTAAGGGGTAAGAAGGAGGGAGACCCAAAGCCTTAAGGTCACAAGGAAAGAGATGAGATGCTTTGCAAAAAAATTGGTCTTAAAAAAGTATTTTTCTTTACTCACTTGAATTTCTGAGAAGAGCATAGAGAGAGATGTATTGATAGGATCATTGTTATATGGAATAAATTAATAAACCATTTCCTTTCTTTATGCACTCTAAAATAAAAAACAAAAACAAAAATCTTTTAGAGCGGCATTCCCCAAACTTCTCTGATCATAACATCCTACTAGGCTTCTTGTTTCAGATCCAAATGCTAATGCTCTCCATGGACATATCTGATTTTCTAGGTCTGGAGTGGGCTCAGGAATGTGCCTATTTCACAGGTGACCCTGATAATTCTTAGATCAGGGATGTTTAGTAAACTGTCCTGGAGAAAGAAACCTTTGCCACAATAGCTAAAACATTTCTTCATTCCTAATAAATCATCCCATTTTAATGTTTTTGTTGTGCCTCTAAAGCAGGCGCAGGTTCTCATAGCAAACCATAAACTCATGTGATCCTTTAAAATAGCTTAAGATATATTTACTAAGTTTTAAGGTTTTCAGCAATAGTGAAAAGTCAAATGGTTGTTTTGTTTGTTTTTTGAGTCGAGGTCTTACTCTGTAGCCCAGGCTGGAGTACAGTGGCACAATCACTGCTTTTTGTAACCTCTACCTCCTAGACTCAGGTGATCCTTCTGCCTCAGCCTCCTGAGTAACTGGGACTACAGGTGCTGACTACCACATGTGGCTAATTTATTTACTTTTTTGTAGAGATAAGGTCTTGTTATGTCACTTAGACTGGACTCAAACTCCTGGACTCAAGAAATTCTCCTGTCTTGACCTCCCAAAGTGCTAGGATTATAGGTGTGAGCCACTGTGGCCAGCCCAAATGGGGTTCTTTTTTTTTTTGAGTTGGAGTCTCACTCTGTCGCCCAGACTGGAGTGCAGTGGCCGCTCCCGGCCACTGCAGCCTCGACTTGCTGGGCTCCGGCGATCCTTCCGCCTCAGCCTTCCGAGTAGCCGGAATTACAGGCATGTGCTACCACGCCCGGCTGATTTTTTGATTTATTGTAGAGATGAGGTCTCGCTGCCCAGGCGGGTCTCAAACCCGCGGGCTCAGGCAATCCACTCACCTCAGCCTCCCAAAGGCGCGGGATTACAGGCTGAGCCACCGAGCCCGGCTTCAAATGGGGTTCTTAATTAGCTCATTCCCACAGAAGCATCAACCTATAATTCCAAGGTATCGATTGTAAGTTATTTTTTTAAAAAGCATCTACTCAGTCACATAACAGAAGGTTTGTTTTTAATTGTTCAGAGGGTTTTTTAACTTTTACTTCATTGTCTGCCATTCTTTCTCTTGCTTACTGAAACATTTGTCTTAGACCCTTTGACAGACAGAAAGAAGCCCTTTCACATCATCTCATCTCTCTGATAGGTCAGTCTACTTCCTTGCAAATTTGATCTGAGACAAAACTCTTCTCCTCCTCCACTTACCTTTAGAAAGGCATGACCAGGAACACTGTTTAAAATGAGCTAACGTCTGGGTGATTTTCAGTTAGACTTCTATTAAATAGATACCAAGGAAATGAACCAAGAAACAAAAATATTCCTGTCACTTATTTTGCAATAATTCCACAATCTTGAGGAAAATTGAATTTTGGGGAAAAGAATGGTCCATGCCCTCTTACAAGCATAACTATAAATAATGACTATAAAGAATGTCTGTTATTTGTGGTTGTATTGTAGTTATATTAAGAGTTGCACAATTAATTCCCACTATCAAATTAAACTGGTAAATGGGTCTAGATTAAAAACATAAGTCTGCTCTGTTTGTTTTGCTCTGTTATACACAAAGTAATCTTTAACTCAGTTTACTATCAGTATGATTTCACTTTGGGGCAAAAAGAAAAATCTTTTTCCTCACAAGGCACATTGCATGTTGACATTGTGAAAACTAAGGTCATGGAAGTAGATAGTTGCAGTAGTATAATAACTACTGCTAAAACAAGCATCTTGTTTAGTAGAGACTATTTTCCTTAGGAGTCTATTTTCCCACCGGGAGAGAATGTATTTCCTGAGTGAGGCACAGCCTGAGAGTCAGTGAGCAGTCCAACTTGCAGCAGGAAATACACCTGACAGGGCAGAATCCTCAAGGGTGAGACACAACATCAGAACAGCCTTAGAGACAGTGTCTGAAGATAGCAGAGACTGTGGACTCTTGAGGCACAGTTGAAAGATTATAGCTGGAAGGTGAGCATGGTTTTTGAGAATCTACATCCACTGGCCACAAGCACACTAGCAGTCAACGTTTGCAAGGTCTTTTTAATTATGTCGATGACCGTGGCTAGTCTCCCAGGCTAGGTGGGAATGAGAACTAACAAGCTGCCCCTCGACTCCTTCAGGACTCAAATGATAAAGCCACAGCAATCACAGCAGCAGAAACAAAGCAGCAACAGCAGCAAGAGCATGGTTCTGACCTGCAGTTCTTGCCCATCAAAGAGCTGTGCCCTGTCTGCTCTCCCTGACAGGCAGATAAATGCAGAGATCTGTCGGCAAGTACATATTTATGTATATCTACAGCTCCCTCACACAGACCTACAGAGAATGCAAAACGGCTTCTAGTGGTATAACACATGCACCCTCTAATGGGGTGAGACCCATTACTCACAAATGGGTGAAAAGAAGCATCAATATGCAGGTCTTAACCCCAGTTTGTGGGCAGAAACCTGTCATTCCGTTGCAGGCCAATAGGTCTCCTATTCACACAGTCCTTGTTTAATTTTCCAAATACCCTTCCTCTAAATGGTACTACTCTGCACTGCACAGACAGACAGGTTTGACAAGCAGAGCCATCAATTTCACATTCTGTATCCAAACTGCTGGGCAAAATTAGGCCTAGTATATACCTGGAACTGACTGGCTGGGAAGGTAGGAAAGTTTGGCATTTAGGAATTATTTTCTACATTAGAAACTCAGAACTCAGGAAAAAACAAAACAAAACAAAAAACCACACATAAAGGATTGTCCCTGTTCAAAATTCATGAAATCAGGAGAGTCCACAAGTGTGTACTAGTAGTCTACTGTGAGGTATATACATTTTGCTGAACACAGAACATACAGGGGACAAGTAAGGCCTGGTTCTGTCTAGAAGGAGCTCTGGGTAGGCAGGCAGTGAAAGATATCCATTCACATAACCATAATATAAAATGGGGCACTTGCCTTATGAGAGGAACAAAACAATGTATATACACAATTCTTAGTCAACCAGGAAGCTGAATACAGAAGTGCTATAATGACCAAATTGTTACCCTTTCAAAATGTCAAAACTGTCCAAAGAAAGGACAACTGGATGCATGATAGGTAATGGTGGGTGAACTATGCACACAGCTAAAGTCACTGTTTCTCATAATCAAGTCCCAGAATACATACTTGGGATCTTTGGTACTGTCTCAGGGGTAATAACAGAGCTTGGGATGGCTTTGAAATCCCTGATAGCACATAATTCTCTGCTGAAGTTTCTTTGTGGTACTAATCTGGTTGATCTGAAGGAGGAAGGGAGAAAATATAGAAGAAGAATTCTATGGCTACTTCAGAAGTCAGTCCTAACTATACCCAGAGTACAACTGACAATACTCTAGGTATAGTTAAGACCTAGAATGAATGCCCCATCTGAATCCTCCTGTGTAGAACAGCACTCTGTAATATGTGAGATCTCTCACAGAGTCTTGAATATTAGGAACTCATAAATGGGAACTCAGAAGAGGTAGTGTGCTTATAGCTGAAGCTGTCAAATTTCAAGAGTATACCATGTTATCTCAGGAACATAATACATAACAAAGCCCTCACTGGTTGAAGGCTTTGATGAGCCTGAGGACTCACTCCCCAACCTGCCATGAAAGTAGTAGTGGACTTCCTTAAAATCAACTAAAAAGGCAAAGGAAATCAGGCATTTAGGAGTACTCTACAATTAAAATTACTGAATCCTAGTAACAACTAGGATTAGGTCTGGTGGGAAAGAGACATGGAAAGTGTTGTTCATTTTTTGGAAATGTACCTTCTTTACCTCTACAGTCATAACTGTATTTGAGTCTTGTCTGCTCCATATATGAATTATTGTAATTGCCCCTGGGTTGTCATCTCTGACTAGTCTCAACTCTCTCAGTCTACCCTACACAGTATAACCAGGTTAACTCCTAAAACACTGCTTTCATACTTATGCTTACCTCTGTAAAACGTTTCAATTATTCAGCAAATCCTTACTGCATTCTAACTGTATGACAGCTATCGCTCTCATCATCCCCAAAGAATACATTTTGGATTTCATCTGCCTTTTGAAATTCTTATAGTAATCTTCAACAACATAAACCTTAATTTCTAATTTTACTACTTCCTATACACACTAACTTTATTCCCAAGGGTTGATATTTTTCCCAACTTCCATATTTTCCCATATCACACCATTGGATGCCATCTTTGCTTCTCTCCAAAAGACCATTTATTCTTTCATCCGTCAATGTCCAGCTTTAAGATCTATAGCTAAAGTTCTCCCTCTATTATCAAGCCTTCCATATATCTTTTTAGGTTACCATGATGCAGATTTTTATAGTGTTCACTGCCTTTCTTTATTGCTCATATTTTTGCATGATAATAGACCGGCAATTTCTATTTGGTTAGTTTTAGTATTTAATTACTGATCTCTGTAATAAGACTATAAAACTCTAAGCTCCTTGTGAGCAAGTATTGTGTCTCTGATAATCAGCAATATTGTTAACCATTGTGGCAATCACTAAGTTTAGCACCATACTTGTTTCTAAATTTAGATTGTACCTCTTTTAAAAAATACATCCTCTTTTTTCACAAAAAAAAGATAATAAAAAGAACACAAGAACTATATATCAACATCTACTGGTTAATGTTAATGGTATTTAAGGACTACAATAATGTTGCATTTTGCTGCTAGCTCCTCTCTCTTTTACATATGATATTCACTATTAGACACACCACTACGCTACTGCCAACATTTTCCAGTTAGAATTGACTTTAATTAAGCTCTGGATGTTGTCAGTACTAGCCTAGAAACAGAGCAGGTATAGGGTAATTGAGATAACGTTCAAGATATAAAATTTCTGATATTCATCAAGGAGCTAAGATAAGAACCACTGGGGGAGGCAAAACACATGGTACAACATATAGTCTGCCAAGGTTATTTAATGCTGTTTCTTGCATTTAGAGCTTCATGTCAGCTTTCACTCATTTATTATTGACAGAAGTATATTTTTCTTAAAATACAATAAATATGGAAAAGGGTATATGAATGACATAATAGGAAGATCAGAATCAAGGTTAGAGCCAAGGGCAACAGATTAAAACGCAAATGGATAATGAATCACCTATAAGATTAAAGTTCGAATTCCAAATGGAAAGAAAGCATTGGCAAAGGCATAAAGAACACAGTTATAGGGTTGTATTCACAGTTCCATGAAGGAAAAGATGAAGCAGACAGGAAAGTAGGCCTATTATATTGACTGGGTATTGATTGGTATTGAGGGTTTCATATCAGGCAAGAAGACAAAAACAATTAGGAGAGTTTGGATTGGATGATAATTAGGGATAGTGAATAGTACGGCCTAGGTGGACAATGAGGTCAGCACTTAGCACATCAGGTAGCCAGGATTAGGACCCAAGTCAAGAGACCAGAAATGAAAGGATATTCATCCATTCGTTATTTCACCCTACATTTATTTATTGAGCTGAAACTATAATGGGGAACTGATCAACAGACCTGGACTAGACTAGGCTTAACAGAACTTACAGTTTAGAGGGAAAATAGGTTTGAAGGACTTAAGTAATGAGATGAGAACAGTCAGAGTCAGTAGGTAATAGGATTGAGGCCCACCAGTGGTGTAATCTTATATCAGCTACTTGAGACCAGTGGTAAGGCTGAACTCAGTAACAAGCTCACCTCGTCCAAAGCATGGATTCCTTATAGGTGCTCTACTTAGGGTAATATTAAGATTAACATGTAGGTAAAGCTTAATACCAGAGCTGGGGCAAGCAAGTATTTGTAGGTGAGTGGTGGGTGTACATGTGTGTTCATGCTGGTGTATGTAGTTTTTTTTTTTTTCTCTAACAGGTATTAATCATAATCCTGTGCATAGGAATAAGTGAAGAGGAGGATGAGGAGGAAATGGTGATGATAACAGCAGCTATTTACTGAGTGTTTACTATATAGCAGGTATTGGTTTGAGTATTTTATATTATTAGATTATTTACTCCCCACAGTAATTTTATGATGAAAATATATTTATAATCCTCTTCCTCCTCCTCATTTTATAGATGAAGAAACTGAGGCACTGAGAATTAAATAGTTTTTCCAAGGTTACATGGTTGTAGGATAAGGCAGTTTTCACTCTTAATCACACTGCACTATTGACTAAATTCAGGTGAACAATAGAAGACCTGCGCTATCTCATCCTGGAGCTCATCTACGTCTACATAATATATGCATATATGTTTTTTCATTCCTATGGATATAAATGATTTGAGAATATTATTTCCAGGGCAGGAACTATTCACAGAAATATCACAATGCCATGTTATATTGTCTAGGTATATAATGAAAGCACTGGGTTAACAGATGAGAGTTTAGGCTCTGAAATCTTTCGTTTTTATTTGTACTAATTAAGAAAAAAAGAAGTATTGGGAGCAATTGGAAAGCTAGTAATGTAATGGAAAGTAAAAAGTTTAGTTTCAGCCCACTAAGTGTGGGTCTCTACCTCTCTACACTTTCTTTCTCTACAGGATGACATAAGGGTTAATAAGATGACTGTAAAATATATTATTTTATGAAGAGTGATAAATTCCATTATAGCTATAATTTTCTGGACCAGGATAATTCTGCTGGGATTTCTTATTGAAACAGCTTGTAGACAGATGAATCCTAAGCCAAGGAAAGACAGTAACCAAATAAAACATCAGCAGCATAATGACTGAAGAAAGTTAGACTGAAGTGTCCAATTTTGTAGTGCTCACTTTTGACAAAGTTGATTGTTCGTGTGGGGGACATGAACATGAAAATTTCATTACAAACCGATGAGAAACATACTTAACTTTAAATCCTTCCTTATTGGTTTCCTGGAGTCAATTCCAAAGCATCATTAAATACTATTTGACAATTTGCAATTTTTTTCCTTAGAGTATAAGCCAAACACTCAAAGCACTCAAACACTATGGTTTCCTATTTTCAGTATGAGTATATGTCAAGACAGAATGACCCTGTCAGATATCTAGAGAATCACTTTCATGAGACACTATATAACCTGCACCTTACTGAATACCAAGACTACAATACTATTATTTTCACAAGTGAGCATGGGTCAAGGCAAAGAGAAGAAAGTTGGAGCAAGTACTTAGAGACTGTAAACCTTGCTAAACAGGTAAATGTAAAAGTCCCTCCTTTTTTAGCCTCAATATTCTCTACTCAATCTACTTAGTAAGGAATGTCTTAAAGCAGAAAAACAAAAACACCTGGATGCCGAATTTGGTTGGGATGTTCTGGTCCCTTTTGTCATTTGACCTTCAATGAATAATATAGTCGCTTTTAGCCCTTAAGCTTGTACCAGCTGCAAAGGTGACAGATACCTGTCATATTTTAGGACAGCTTATCACCTCAGCCCCTGGAGTGATTGAGTATTTATAGACACAAAGATAGAAACATAAAGCACATATGTATAGGCAGGAGTCCCCTGGAGGTGGCGATTAGGACTAGGCAGTAATTTTAGCTTAAAGTTCCTATGACTTAAATAGCCACTTGAGCTCTGCTCTTGCAGTTTACGATGTCAATAGAACCCCTAAATGAAATTACAGCCTTCTGATACGCAGCAGGATATCCTTTCTTTGCCATGCAATGTACACGGCCAGGAGAAATTGTTCTGTATATGGAGTTTCACTAAAGTAGAATTTATCATAAGGCTGCTCTGCTAAAATATCATTATGCTGTTATTCACTGGATAACACATCTAATGACTCAGGGTGCACTTGATAGCCATGTTTCAGTGAACACAGACGCACGCCCTGATGTGAACTGGGCACTCCAGTGCTTCAAAGCGCTATCGATTTCAATTCTACCATAATTTACACCTGGCTTGTTTTGCCAATAGCTTGAACCCATGCTAACACTGGAACATACACATACAAGCATTAGAAAAATCAGAAATGAACTGTATAGCAAAAATGTATGCAGCAAACTTTCCAGGCTTCTGCCTTTATAATAATCCCTCTTGATGCTAATTAAATATATAGTACGCCTTTCCCTGGTATGCTTGCACATTTTCTCCGTTAGCACTGTCCCATGGTTGGTGGTCATGGTAATAGTAACTTCTTATATTTATACAGGTTGTGGACACATCTGGAGCAGGATCTGGGTGCCAGTCATCTTAGTTCCCCCACTATTCAGCATAATGACTGGCACAAAATAGTTGCTTGTGATAATCTCTGCAGGCTCCTCTTCCTCTCTCTATTTCATAAATATGCTGTACTTCAATGATCTGCTCCTTTTTGCTTTATTTCAATATACTTTCCTTGAGAAATGTCTACTCCATACATTTTTTTTCTTTGGAGTCAGGAGTCTTACTCTGTCACCCAGACTGGAGTACAGTGGCATGCTCATGGCCACCCCAGTGTCGACCTGCTGGGCTCTGGCAATCCTTCTGTCTCAGCCTTTGAAGTAGCCAGAACTACAGGCACGCGCTACCACATCCGGCTAATTTTCCTTTTTAAAAAAATTTTTTATTGTAGAGATGAGGTCTCGCCAAGTTGGCTGGGCTGGTCTCAAACCTGTGGGCTCAGGCAATCCACTTGCCTCGGACTCCCAAAGTGCTGGAATTACAGGCTGAGCCACCAAGCCTGGCCTACTCCATACTTGTAACAGCTACCATGATGCAAATGATCCAGATAAACCGCCAAACTTCTGTATCTCCATCCCTGATCTGTCTCTAGCATTGCTGACTAAATACAACTGCCAGTTTGAATGCTCCCTCAACATATTTAACATATTCCAAATATTCAAGTTAAACATATCCCAAAGCAAATTTATCATCTTTGCTCAATCTACAAAACTGCTCTTCCTCCTCATAGCTTTTCTTGCTTAGTTGTATAAGGCAGAAACCTCGGAGCAATCCAAAATTCTGTCTCTTGATACCCAGCTCAAGGGTTATTAAATTGTGTCCATTTGGCCTCTTATCTTTTGAATATGTCTCTTCCTCTCTGTCTGTTCCCACAGTTATTGTCCTAGTTCAAGGCTTCATTGTTTCCTGTCTGAATAATTTCTGTTGTCTCCTAACTCATTTTCTTTCCTCTGTTCTCCCATTCCTACAATCTATCCTCTACCCTGAAGCCAGGATGATCTCCTGTAACACAGTTTCATCATTAACCTTCTCTACTTAAAACCTTTCAATAGCTCCCTAAATGACATGAGATGGAGTTCACACTTCTTTGCTTGGCAATCAAGGTCCAACATGATTGTTCCCTGTCTACATCTACAGCATCATTTCTCCCCACTCCTCTACTAAACATCAGTGATACTGTTCCCCAACTCTGCCATGCTATTTCCTTTTTAAGTGCCTTTGCCCCTCCTGGTCCACTCACTGAATGCTCTTCCTCTCCCTGATCATCTAAAAAAATCCTTCAAGGCCCAGCATGGATTTATTAGCGCTTCTGTGAAACTTTTTCTGACCCCTTATTCCAAGTACATTTAGCTAAACACTATTTTGTGCCTCCATGGTTATTTGAGTATTCTTCAGTTATGATACTTAACATATGGCATTTTCCCAACTTGTTTCCTTATCCGTCTCTCCTCTAGTGAGCAACTTGAGGCCATGTCTTATTCATGTCTGTTTTGTCAATGACACAATCAACACCTTCACAACAGCACATTAGAACTTATGTGATCAGGCCCCCACTGCCTCTCTTACTTTGTCTCCTACCATTCTCATGTTTGGCCACTCTGATCCCACTACAGAGACTTCCTTATTATTACTCAAATGTTCCAGATACATTCATGTCCAAAGCCTTTGCACTTGGTGGTTCCACTGCTGAAAATACTCTTGCCCACAAAACTTGCTTCCTTACCTTCATTGACATCTTTTCTCAAATGTTGTTCCCTCAATGAAGCCTTCGCTCTTCACCCAATTTAAAAGTGCAACTTTGCCCCTGTCACAAACATACACACTCTCTCTCTATCTTTAAATTTTCTTTATAGCACTTATCACTGTCATGCTACATATTTCACATATATATTTGTTTATTTTCTGTCTCTCCTGACTAGAAAATAAACACTATGAGAACAAAGACTTCTATTTGTTTCATTTATGGTAGTATCTCCAGCCCCTGGAATAGTGTTGGGTACACAGTATGAGCTCCTCAATAAATGTTTGTTAATAAATAAATCAACCTTTAGTTTCAAGGGTAGGGGTTCAAAAATGTTTCTTATATTAATATATAAATGGGTAAACAAACAAATTAATTTTAAATCCATGTTTAATGAATGTAATGAAGAAACAGTCTTTGTACTCTGATCCTTATAACAACACCGGTAAGTAAGCTGAATGGGTACTATTATCCTCATTAAACAAATGAAGTAGATGAATCTTTGGAAAAGGTTAGGAGCCGAAATTAAGCTACATGGAGAGTTTAAGATTTGCTACTCGTTTTCAATTCACTATTGAAAGGCACAGGCAATTCTTTGTACTCTGTTCATCATGTATCTCTAACATTTATTACACTATTTTGGTTTCTCTTGACTAGGAAGGCAATTAGCAGGAGGTGCAAGGTGGTAATACTTTTTGTTACAATTTGCGTCTTTCCATATTATGTATTTTTCATAAAAAGATCCTTTTTCTTTCATTTTCAAAAGTGGATCAGGCACTCATACAATTTTGCTCCTCATAGTGGTTTGTACATGACTACCCAAAAGGACATATTACAAATTTTGCCAGAATGAACTAGAAGGTGATTGTGGCATTTATAGCTTGAGGATGATCAGGTTGTTTGGTGCCAAGTTGTGCTAATGGAGATGTTGTCTATGTGTTAACACCCAAAGGAGAACAAACTCAACAATAAAACATTTCTGTTTTTGGCATGTCTATGGAGAGTTTACTTTCCATTGTTTAAGGGTTAATTATCCATTATGTGAATCACTTTGATTTCTCCTTCTGGAATTGCTCACATCTAGGAATTTAGTTTACTAGAGAGTAAGTAGGGAAAATAAAAAGGAACATTCCATTTGTATATATTAGAAGCTCCAGAAAAAACTGATTTAGGAGTCAGATGTAGTTTGGAATCGCCAAGTGGATTGACCATTGAAAACAGGTAAGATTAAGGCACACTTTACACAGTATTTAGGTTTTTTTTGAAAAAAAAAAAAACCTGTTTATTAGGGTTAGTTTGTTGTATATACAGTTATTCTCTGGATGTGATTATTGCCAGCAAGGTACCATCTAGGGTGCTGGAATGGGGACTTAGCAAATGGCACTTCAGAGGCGGGCTTCAACTGGTTGCTCCTCTCCTCTGAAGAAGACTTAGTGTGCTGTAGCTTAATGAATGAAGCAGCACCAAGTGATTCCACCAATTTTTCTTCTCATCAAGGAGAAACAATTGTACTAGGCTATTTTCAGCTATTATTTACCTCAAACAGGGCATTTAATTAGTGCTTGTTAAGACAGTGCAAATGATTTGGCTGCCTGTCCTCTTGCCCCTGCTCTTTATTGTGCTGTCTGCCCCGCCCCTCCCCTGTCTAGTTCACAGGACATTCATAGCCAGTCTTCATGCCGTTCCACATATAACATCAGCCTAAGCTCCGTGGATGTTGAGTTTGAGGAAAGAAAGAAACACCAACTAACTATAAGCAAATATTGACAAGCTGGAGAGGCTGCTGGTTAATATGATACATTATAGGTAAGTCTGATACTTTCTGACTACATGAGCTAACCAAGGCTGGATATTTGGTCACTCTCATAAATTCTGGAAGATGAATGGAACTACTGCAAGTTCAAGACCCTGTGTCCCATCAAAAACTATCCAAACATTGTGGAGATTAGAGAAGCTGCCTTAGCAAATGGTGAAAAAGCTGTCAGCTAATTGGAAGATCTAATATGGGAGTTTAAGAGGCTCATACATAGGATAATCTATTGATTTGTTTTCTGGGCATGCTTCTTTCATTACGACCTCTTTCTCTCTCTCTCTCTCTATACACACACACACACACACACACACACACACACACACACACGCACACGCACACACACACACACATATATGTATATGTTCATATTCATTCAATGCACTGACATGTAGATATCCATTCACTTATTCATCACCTATTCATTGATTCTCCACTCAGAGGAGAGGTAAATAAACATAAATTATAATGCCTGTCCTCTAACCACTTGCAGTTTCATACATGCGAAAAACTTTAATTTCAAACTATATATAAGTGCCAAATGAAAGATATACATTTTAAAAATGCTACCAACACAGATCACTTTTAGTTTGGGTTATCATGGAAAGCTTCAGAGAAAAAGTGTGATTTGACAAGCAGATGACGTGGCTAATCTTGAATGATATCTGGTAAATTACAGTTGCTGATGCTAATATGCAAATACAGCAAAAAACATTTAACATACAGTTAAATAGCTGAGAAACTAGAATAAATTGGGTCATTTGTATATAATTCATTCTTATAAAATAAAGTGAAGTCATTAAATATATTCTCAATTTTAAAACAGCAGTTTAATGTCTTTCTACTTAATTTTAAACTACTTTATACATATGGCAAGTAATAGTTTGAAGCTGTGCATAATAGAATTTAGGTTGATAGCCTAACATATGTATTTGATGAAGGATTGTTACCAAATTTACCAACTAACCAAATCTTTGCATTTGCAAATACTGTTCATAAATATTTGTATAACTTTTCAGTGTTGCCAGTGTGATAAAATGGTAACTACACTTCACTTGTGGTCAGACTGTAAAACATTTGATTGAATACAAAGACAAGTAAATCTATCTAGAATTTGATGATTTTTTTTTGGGTTGGAATCTCACTCTGTCTCCCAGACTGGAGTGCAGTGGCTGCTCCCGGCCACCGCAGCCTTGACCTGCTGGGCTCCGGCGATCCTTCCGCCTCAGCCTTCCAAGTAGCTGGAACTACAGGTGTGAGCTACCACACCTGGCTGATTTTTTATTTATTGTAGAGATGAGGTCTCTCCAAGTTGCCCAGGCAGGTCTCGAACCCGCAGGCTCAGGCAATTCACTCACCTCAGCCTCCCAAAGGTGCGGGATTACAGGTTGAGCCACCGAGCATGGCTGATCATATTTTTAGTAGTTGAATATAGATATATGATTATGCACACACATATATGCGTTTACAAGCTAACATATATATCCAATCATAGGATAAAATGAATTAACTCCTTTTTTTTTTTTTTTAGTTTTAAAAATGTAGGTCTGTCTTAGGGAGTCACATAAACACCAGAACACATTTCTATGTAAGCAAGAAAGAACAATTTTTTACTGGGGTAATCACAATTCTGTTATTTAGCTATTTTGTTTGTGTATAATTATGATTGCCTAATATGTCAATATAGTATATAAGAAGTACTTACATTTAAAATGTACATGCAAGAAAATATATATTTTACAACATGCTTCCTCATTAATTTAATGAAACCAAAAATTCCAAGGTGAGCACTAGAAGACTGAATTATTGATAGTATACTGTGAAGGCTTGTAATGAAGGTATTGGAAAAAATTAGGTAATTTTAATTCCACATTTAAGCACAAAGAAATGCATTATTATCTCGCCTTTTTGTCAGAAGTGTACTAATCAAATTCTGACTTTGTATATACTTCAACTTAGCATGGAATTCTTTCAAGGCTATGTGGAACTCCAGATCCTAGCAACTATAAGGAAAATCTCTTTGGAAGATTATATCTTTTAAATGTCATCTCTTGGAACATATTCTTAAATATTTGCGTTTACCTATTCTCTGCTCAAAGTTGCTTATAAAATTTTATATGCAGCCATAGATTTCAATAATAAAATGTTTTCAAATTGTTAGAGATCTAGTTTGTCTTCAATGTAGTCCTAATAGACATTCTTACCAGAAACTAGAAGAAAAAAAACTCCTGGGAGTGTATGCAATTTGTATGATAACTAAAGAAGTCACAACCTCTTATGTAGGACTTGGTGGTAATGACCTATGTAGAACTACTTGAATTTTTTATACCATATTTTAAAATTTTTAACACCATTTCCCACTGACCTTCTTTCTTTGGAAAACAAGAGAACTAATGGAAAATATCCAGGAAATGTTATGCATACATATAGTATAGCCATAACTAACATGGGTTAACTAAAATGGGCAAACTTTACTATTATATCACATTAAACTTTTAGCATACTGGCCCTAATAAAACTCTGAGACTGCTTCCTATCCCAATGACAGCTGAAGAATTTGATGTGCCTCATAAACTATAACAAACTATAGAAATTGTGATAGAAAGCTGACTCTTTGTCCTAGAGGTCACTGACAAGCACTGGTGAGGCTGAAGCAGGGATCAGTCTCTGTAGGAAACTTGGGGTATATAAGCATGTGTGAGTTCTATGGTTAAGAATTTGAATTGCTCAGAATAGTAAACAAAATTCCAAAGCTAAGTACCAATGTAATATGTTGGATCACTGTACCAGCTTGGACAAGAGTACACAATAAGGACATACAATACACAGCTGGTTAAATGTAAAATCAACTATGGCTAAGCATTTTCAATTTTGGGGAGAAATCTACTGGCAATGTGTTAATAGCAAGGACAACTAAAACAATGAAATAACATCTCTTTCCAAATATTTAAGAACATCGAGTAAGTGCCCCTTAGGCTGGGTTGTGGTTCTTAGAAGTTTTAGCCTATGAGAACCATATTGGGGACATCAAAGACTCCCCCTCCCTCCAAAAAGCAATTCACTTCAGATGCTACCACACAGTCAAATGCTTTTATGGCCACCATGTTTTTTTGTTTTTTGTTTTTTCCACTCTTAATATTTTGGAACATGTCAGATTCTTGAAATTAGAAAGAAGATGAGAAAGCACAGTAAGATCAAATACCACCAGAAAAGAAACCAAGTAGTGACCTGATGGTAAAGGACAAAAACACGTTTCAACTGAAAGTTCACTTCTAGAGAGACTGTGCGTTATTAGAGAAGGACAGGGAAGGCACATTTTGGCTAAGAAAGCTGGTCCGTGAACTCCTCTGCTAGTCTCACATCAGACAGGATGCAACCACCCCCCATTCCATTCCTTCGGCAACTTCCCAGAGCATACTCAATCAGAGTCTCTTATATTAAGGACAATACTATATTTGGTTTAATACTGTGAGGACAGTCATCTAGTTGTCCTATGGCAGAATGATAAATTTCCCTGGAACCAAATAAGGACTCTCATTGCATTCTTCTGCTCAATACGATGAATGCCAAAGAATAAAGAAGAGGGTATGACAAATAATATTTTCCAAAGGTCGAGGTGGAGGGAGGTTCTCTAACATCTAAAATAGTCAGTTCTTAGCAAAGTGATCTTTAGAAGAAGAGTATTAGCAATATTCTTTTTATCTACATCCAGAATAGATATTCTTTCCTGCTTAGCTGGGTATGTAAGTACTGTGAGCATAACATAAAAGCTCAGAACAGAGATGCATGAAAAGTTGGTAGAGGAAAACTCCACATGAACAATCAATCCCATTTTAACATACCCCTCCTACTACCCTGAGTCCTACCTCCCTGCCCCCACCCACTCACCTATCTTCCTCCTCCCACATGCATGTTTGCTCAGCTTGTCAAGGCTGACATCCATCGGTGGCAGCATGAAGAAACCTGTGCCTGCAGGCTCCTCCTGAGAATAGCCTCAAGGCTCTGCCATTGTCCATACAGTGCTCTCAGCTGTGCACACTAAACAATCTTCATCCTTCCATTGGATTGTTTGGCAGGTTTTTTTTTTTTAAATTGTAATTTTCTTTTTAAAAACACCCTTTATTTCCTGCTTGCCTTAGACACACCAAGAATAGAATCCTTGACACATCAAATTCTGGAACCTCACCACTCACCAGGACTGTGGTTCCTGATCCAAGGAGTGACGACTGAGAATCAGCACACAGTCTCTTGAGAGTGTCCAGGCCTGGCTGTTAAGCTCCCTGCTCTGATTAGTTTGTCGAGTTCACAGTGTTCCAGAGTGCTGAAGCACAGAAATTAGGGAGGGGAGGTGGAAGGAAAATCACTGGAGCCTCTTACGATCTAACTTCCACTAACTGAGAGGAAATGTCTTATAAATAAACAACAGCAAGAGAAACAAAAAAAAAGAAACCCATCCCGTCCTGCCAGAGGAATGTACATTATTGTCTCCCGACGGAAAACTTTACACCACACCAGAATGCAGCCATGTCTCCTGAAACTACCTCCCTCAAAACAGAAAGAAAAAAGAGAAACAAAAAGAAAAGGAGAACAAAACAAAAAAAAAAGATTTTTTTTTAATCTCCTTGAATTCTGTTGGGAAGTTCATGTGAGTTCCCAGTAGACAAACTAAACTAAGCAGTTTCAACAGTGTCACTGTTCCAGAATTTTGAGCGGAGGCTGCTTATTAGCCAAATTTCATTTCTGCCCAGATCATTGCTGTACCATCCAGACATTTTCAGAAGGGAAGTTCAGGGAAGGGGGAAGGGTGTGACTCTGGAGGAGAGGAAGAAGAGAGGACAAAGGAAAACTCCTCATGAATCGGAATGCCCTAGCCACGGCCATGATAAAGCGAGCCCCCACCCACCACCCGACGACTGCTTGTTGAGGACTTGGGTGATGCGGTGTGTTTAATCTACTTACTCTTTCTGCTCGGGAGGCTGAGGTTCCTACATTTCCAGCGCATGCTGGACTGTACCGTAAGCAACAAGTGAAATGAGTTCAGTGATCTCATTCTAGTCCTTCGACTCCTGTCCACATCACTAAGCGACTGCACAGCTTGGCACAGGCCAGGATGAGTCAGCAGTCTCTGGTCATGAGAGGCCAGGCCTGGAATAGCAGGGGGGTTTAGGTCAGGAGCAAAATGAAGCAGAAAGGCAGTCTAGATGGCAGGGCTCCTTTCTGCAATACACAGGGATATTGCAGGTCAAAATGAAAGAGCCTCATCAGCTCTCGGGTGAAGACTGTAGGATTGCAGAAAAATAGGCATCAAGAATAAAACAGCTGCCTACCAAACACAGCAAAGACAAAACAGAGTACTACAATCAGAAAAAGTGCACTAGAAGAGCCCTGCAGAATAGAAAATGCCCATGACAATTTCTGAAATACTTTTTCCTCCACATGCTCCCAAACTTGAGTTAAAAATGATGGTATTCCTATATACTATCCTGGGTATTGCTTTCCCAATTTGGTAAGTAGCAAAACAAATAAAATGCAAAGCACTGCAGTTTAATAGCAAGAGAAGCCTCAGATTCCATAAAATAATGTAGTAAGTAATGTGTACGTTAGGGTCGTCAGTGTCCTTACTTATATTCCTGCATGACATGATTAACAAGACCACTCAGATGAAGATTGGGTGCTGGTAGAGAAGAGCTAAGATAAAAGAGAGGTACAACAAGTTAAATGATGAAACACAGGGGAGCTATGACAATATGTCCATATTTCTACTCAATGGGGTCAGGCCAGACTTCCATCAGGAAGTGACGTTTCTCACCAATAGGATTTTCAAACATTTCTTCTGGTGCATTAGTATTGCAATACAGCAGTAGGAGAGGGAAAATGAAATAGTCAGGGGGGTAAAACCAGGTTCAACATAAAAAATAAATTAGTGATAGACATTTTGTTTCAGAGGAGGCAAATTGCCCTGTAAGTCAATTGATAAAGAAAAGTCTTTGTATTTGAACAGGCTTGGAGGAACCATATCTAGGTGAGGATACTGAGATGAAGGCTGAGAATTATTAGCAAATAGTAGTGATGGCTCTGAAATAAGGAAGAAAGCAATCTCAAGTCACATGGTCTGGAGAGAACAGTGTGGAAAACATAATAAGAGCAACAGATTGGGGAGACACTAGTAAAAGATTTCTTTAAAGTCCTCTGAAGAAGAGTAATAAAGACCTATCACATATTCCTAATTGTTGCCCCTTAGAATTGTACAGATTTATATGTGTAAGCAAATGTAAAACAATTTTTTAAGTTTTCATTCCAGAGGGTATTAAATCATCTCAATACATATTTATTAAATGTGTAACCTTGAGCAAATGAACTTTCTAGCCTTGGTTCCCTTCTATTTGAAATGGAAGTAATATTCTCATGCTCATTGAATCATTATAAGGACTGAATCAATGTTCGCCAATTCTTACCATAGCAGTAACTGTCACGTGGTGGACATGCAATAAATTGCTATTATTATTATTTGATTATCATATCTTTATAAATACCCAGTGAAATAATCCCTTCCCGGGTTGTTTCATTGGGTTGGGTAGAATCAATACGAAAACTCTAGTAAAATCTGTTGAGTAACTGCTTACAATGCTGCTTTCGAAAGCTTTTTTCTCTCTGGGTATGTTAAAACATTATACTTGAACACAGAGGATGTTGAAAATCTATTATGTGAAAACCTTGATTTTGGGTATCTATGTTGTCAAAGCAACTTGGAGCCTAACAGTGTCTAGTAACTAGAGGCCTGAAAAAGAAAACCGGAATTTTTAGAAGCTTCTCCAAAAGCAACAGGATAAAAGTGCTATTGGCCTTAACCACATGATGAGGGTTTTTTACCAAAGGGGAAAACTTAGTCCAGTTGATCATCTCAGCCTAATTGATTAATTGCGGGTCTGACCATCTGGCTGATGAATGCTGACACCCAGCAGTGATTACTGTGTAACACAAATCCGGATGTGCTCTCCCTGATGCCTCCCACAATAATGGCAACTCTGAACTTAAGGTTAGTTTATTCAGGCATCTTGGCTCGATCTCTTCATGGAACAGTGGTTGTGGCAGGGAATATTTTACTAGACCTGGTCAAGCATTATCTTCTCTTATTTCAGTTACCCACTCCTTTCCAACTCCACTGCTACCCACTCCTGAGCCCTCTCTTGTACATAATCACTTTTCAGGCAAAGCATTCCATCTGTAGTTTTCATCATATTGTCTGATTCTCTCATTTCTGGTTGATGTGTTCTGAAAAATATTTGACTGGTCTAAAAGACCTGTACTACTATTTTACAAGGGATCCTATTGGGACAATTTTATTTTGTCTTTTTGCCACTGGTTTACTTCAATTTACTCTGTGCTTCCAAATAAAGACAATTATTTTACCCAAATCATGAGCCTGATTAAAAGTTCCACATATGGCTCAAGTTTTCCATAAGGTTAATAGAATACAAGAGTTAATCAAAGGTCATCTTCCCATCTTAAACCTACTTTAGATTCTCAGAAGTGTCCCATGGAGAAGATTTCTATTGCCTCCAAGACTCTGGAGCACATTTCACTGCTAGAGAAAAACAAAAGCCATGCTCATGTAAATAACAAAGATCAATAGCAATGCTACCCCCAAGCCAATCTACACCTGGACATAACTTGTATGTGGAGAATTTTCCAAGCAAATCAAATCTGTACATGTAAATATAAACCCTGGGGTATTGGAACCAAGTTATTTTATTTTGTTGGAAGGCACAGGGGAGTAAACTGACACAAAATGTCTTACACAAGTTTGACCAACGAATCACAATAAAGAAACATCCATTTCCTCTTTCCATGCCCCAAACTGATTTCCATTTCTAAATTCATCTTTTCTTTCACTCCGCACAGATGCTGAATTCTTCTATGTTCCAGGCTGAGTTTGTGTTAATTTTCAGTAGAGGATGGCAGTAGCATCCTGAACTATAGAGTTCCAGACTGGGAGTTGGGAAATGTTTTTGGCCTGACTGTCAGTAAACAACTATGTGTCTTGGGCAAGTCAAGTCCCTTAACTCCCCATGTCTCAGCCTCTTCATTGAAAATGATAGGGTAAGACTGTATAATCTCCATAGTCTCTGCCAACACTAAGATTCTATGGTCCTATAGCTCATTTCCTTTTTTTTTTCCCCCTCCTCTGGCATCAACTGCTTAATAACTCTGCATATAGTAATTTCTCTGCTCTCAGTTACTAATGGAAAAATATTTCCTTCATTTACTACTTGTTATTTTGTATTTGTGATCTCTCTTTTTTTTTTTTTGGATGCTAGATATTTTGAGGCATAAACACCAACATATCCAAATAGATGCTTTAAATTTGAAGGCATTTAAGGAGAATAGCTTTCCCATGTAGAACATTTAGTGTAGCTGGGCATGGAGGAAGCCAGCCATCTAAAAATGAAGCAAAGGGGCCAATTCACAAATAAGAGGAAGCCTTTCATAATAAGAGTCTCCCAACTCTTCAATTTAGATAAAATGAAAATGTTACCAACTTCCAACTACTTTCCATTCAATCCCAGACACTATCACAGACACTTAGGACTACAAATTTGAGGACCCACGCTGGCAGTGATGCAGTTCTTATTTCACCTCCACCATCCATTGCCAAGTAGGATTTAGGATGGCATAGTAATAAGAGCCAAGAGGACAATCTGTCATTTATTTTCCTCCAAACTTTTTGAAATTTCCCATTTGGGCTCTGTTTCCCAGTTTTAATTTGGTAACTGCCATTTTTCAGCATTTCTTTTAACAGGTTACTAATAATTTCTGATACAGGATCTCATATTTCATTTTGTGCTGCTAGAACTGCTGTTAATATTTCATCTGCCTTCAATTCAGCTCTGAATAAAGGCTGCTGGGTTTTTGATACACTGTTAACACTTTGGTTCTGGGGATTTGATCACCAGTGTTCACTTGGTATGTCCATATTCTGTTAAGTAAAAGTAATTGGTTGACTGTCTCAGAAGTATCTCAGGGTGCACTATATGTTCTAGGGATACTTCAGAGTTTCTTTTTCTGGATCTTTGTTATAAAACAACAAAAAGAAGTATCCTGGGTTTGTTCTCACAGATAATTTGCCATTTGCTTCAGTGATAGTGTTCTGGAAGCAGAGTGCAGTGGTTAAGATTCAAGGCTCACAGGTAGATCTAGGTTCAAATTTTGGCTCTAAAATTTCTTACATATATCACCTTAGGCCAGTGCCTTAGCCTTCCCAAGGCCTCTCTTTTTCCTTTGTAAAATGGGAATGATAACAGTATCCATTTTATTGCTATGAGATTCAATAAATTAATGTAGAGCACTGAGAACTTTCTGAGTTCTCCATAAGTGATGGCTATCATTATTACTCTAACATTAATAATCAATAAATTCACATTATAATATTATTTTGCAACATCTTTTCAAGGTCAACAAATTATTTTTGAGTCCAGACTTTTCATTGTTTGCTTTATTAAAGCTTATACTAAAAAAAAACCTGAGATAAAGTAAAATATTTTAAAAATTGATCTTTAAAACTATATGTACAGATTGAATAGTGTATAGCATCATATTATCATGCTACTTTTCAACATAGGAGCAAATTCTCAAAACTTTTTGTTCATCTAATAGCCAGTCCTAAATAAGGCACATCGTACCAACACTAATGTATTCCATAAAAGGGTGATTTATGGCCGGGTGCGGTGGCTCAAGCCTATAATCCCAGCACTTTGGGAGGCCAAGGCGAGAGGATTGCCTGAGTCTGGGGGCTTGAAACCAGCCAGGGCAACACGGTGAGACCTCGTCTCTACAATCAATCAATCAATCAATCAATCAATCAATAAAAGAATTAGCTGGGTGTTGTAGCGTGCACCTGTAGTTCTGGCTACTTGGAAGACTGGAGCAGAAGAATTGCCTGAGCCCAGCAGGTCGAGGCTGCAGTAGCTGGGAGCGTGCTACTGCACTCCAGCCTGGGCGACAGAGTGAGACTCCAACTCAAAAAAAAAGAAAAAAAAAAAGGTGACATATTTACTTTCTCCTACTCCCAAAGAATACAGATTATTTTAATATTGTTGGGTATGTGTTAGTCAGAGGGCCGATTAGGAGAGAGAAACCATACAGCAATTCGAACAGAAAAGTTTAGCTTAAAGAATTATTAACAATAACAAGGGACTGAAGTAATGATGGAATAGCTAGTAAGAAGTAAGGAACATGCTAAGGAATAGAAGAATAATGAATATAAGGAACAACCACTACTTACAGAGTAAGACGATGTCCCCTCCACCCCTGGACTGGGATTCCGACCTTGCAGGAAAAAATAAAAACCCCCTTTTTACCCTTGGACTGGGATCTAGTAGACTTCTTTGGACAATGCACAGTCATTACTCACTAAATGACAGAGAAGTTGCTGGGGAGCTGAATCAGTGGAACTTGCTGGAAATCTGTACTCTAGGGCGACAGTGAAAGCTATTTACAGGGAGGTGTTTCATCTGAACCCTGCTTCTGTAAACTATCCCGCATATGTGTGCTTCTGTGTGCATGTGGTGAGTGTTAGGGAAAGCTGCCGGCTGCCGGGCACTGGAGAAGTTACCTGAATTTCATCTGCTGGGCTCCAGGACAACAGTGTGTGCTATGGGAGTGGGATGATGGAGAAGAAGCTGCTCATGCTCCAGAAGCTAGGCTCTGGAGAAACTGCAGGACCCTGCAAAAGGAGTATATAGGAACCAGGAAAGAAAAGCACTTCTTTCTGCAACGTGTCTCTGAACCCTCTACAGACAAAGCTCCCCCCTATCAGCTAGCAAAGGAAAAATATTTAAGGGACCTGGATACGTTTTTATAGAGCAGGCAGCAAGGGTAAATTTGGATCTGGGAGGCAATGCATTGGTAGTTGGCACAGGCATCATTATTTGCCTGCACACTTTATGAAATAACTCACTTTGGAGACTACAATCCAGTGTTCTCAACTTATTGCACTGCTGTTCACCTTTACCAATAAATCAACTCTCTGTCCATAGTTAAGTAAATACTGTCAAAATTAAGAAAAATAAGAGGCTAGTAAATAAAAGCCCGTGAAAGACTATTTTACGTAACTTTTAAAAGTTACAGTACTAGTAGTAGTTGTATAATAACCTTTTCCCCAAGTGCTGCCTACATATGTTTTAATTAAAGGTTTACAATTTGCTTAAGAAAAAGATGTACAGAAATACTAAGCTATTGACCTAAATTTATGCATCAGTGATCCCAGTCCAGAATTTCAACTAAGTGGGTAATCAGGAGAGTCATTACAAACAACCCAATGCTTTGAGAGAGGCAAAAATGGCCTCAATTATCATTTTTTCTTTCTCTCTGTTTTTATTTTTAATTGACTTAAAATCCATATTTGATTTTTCCTTGACCTTTTTTTTAGAGGGGTGGCACCAGCTGTAAACTATAGGTTACCATTTTTCAGAAAAATACACTATGTATTTAATAGTAAATTTTTTCTATGAATCCTGTCCTTTATTGTTCTACTCTTAATATTAAATAGGTAAGCATCAATAAATGACCAATTTGGTATGCAGTAATCATTATTAGCACTAGTTTTACATATAGGTTTTACATATACTACAAAATACTTCCCCTACTTTTGCCTAACTCCTTTAAGAATGGGGCAGAAACTTCTTTTTCTAATATTTAAGGTAAGGCTTAAAAATACAGACCCCTGACAGTGGACAAAGGTTGTGGCTGTGAGAGGCAGATAGCACAAAAACCAATTGGGTGAGGAGAGTTCTATACAGGGCAGACAATAAGGAGGCAAAGACCACAAAACCCCTTCTCACTATTTGTCCATTTTTACTTATGCCTGGTCTCACTACTATGGAAGTGATCTACGTGTTTCCTCACAGTTATGTTTTCTGAAACCAGTAGTATTATCCAGCAAAGCAAATCTTGTGGGGTTGTCTTGCAGTCATATTGCAGGCATCTCTGCCAGGAGCAGGTGGTTGTCCTTAGGCTTTTCTTTTGTTTGTGTTATGTGTAAGTACTGAGGATCAACTTATTGACCCTAAATTTAGTCCTCCTCTCCAACACACACACACTCTTCTCCACAATTCCCTAGTCCAAAAGGAGATGATGGCAAAGGATTGTTGTAAGCCCTATGAATCAGGCAGGCAAGTCCATTTTATTTTAGTTTGCCCTTCTGTTTTGCTGGCTTTTCTGCTATGACCCACTATACTTACCCTGTCGTCTGCACTTACTAGAAACATGCCTTTTTAATCAGCTTTCCTGGGGTCTGCATTTGATTACAGCATTTGTGTTCTATTTTGATTCTTTTGTACTGTGCCCTGTGGTGTTAGCTTGAAAGGTGTTATTTATAAAATGAAATTCTATTGTATTGCCACTTGGATTCAAAGAGGACATATAATATTAATGCAGAATGTATTTAATAATATCTTGAATCTATTAAATCAGTTTCTTCATGAGGACACAGAATGGAAGGGAGGCATGTAGTTGATAACCAGGTAATATGACTTAAGAATCACCTGAACAAGCTCCTGAAAGCTGGCACAATAATCATTCTCTTAATGTCAGGATTTCCAAATGGAGGAGACTACCTTTCCTCACCCAGACCTGTGTAGGGCACACCTGTTTAAACATTCAACTGTTCAGGCCAAACATTTTCCTAGGCTTCATATGCAAGTTTTTGACTAAGGAAACCATGAGACCAAACATGAACATAACTTTTTTTCTACCTAGAAAGATTTAGGTAAAAAAGGAAATACAATCACCTATTTCTAAGGATCTACTTTCAAGATCTGTAAAAAGAAGTACATTTGTTCTCACACTGACTCTTCTTAAAAGCAGGCTAGGAAAATTCTAGTGATACCAAGAACTGATGCAGAATTTCCAGGGTGGCATGCTTAGAATGATGTTCTCACCTAGCAAAAGGGCAGGCTCCATATCAGCTGCTGGACCTATAGTCAAATATTTCTACATTGGATTGATGGAGGATTTCCCAGTTTTTCTTCAGCTTCCAGTTTTAATGCAAACCAAAGACTGAAACATTATATAATTGCACAGCACATCTGTTGCTGTGCACATTCCATTTTTCCACCAAAATATATTTTTTTTCCTGTTGATACATCTGAAAACATCAATGGCTAAGCAGCTATTTGGATGTGGAATAAGGAAGAACCAGGTATGGAAGATGATTTAGCAATTAGGCTCTGCAAAACTTACTAAAATAAACTGCAAAAGGGAGCTGGCTATGCAGTCTTGAAGGGAGAGTTCCTAGAGTTTCACCTATTCTCATTCACTGGCTCATTACAAAACTCCAGGAAATTCAGAGTATAGTTTCTAATCACTAAAAAGGAAATAACATTTTTTCTTTTCTACTTGCACTGGGCTACTTTAGTGATGAATAAGATAATGGTTCTAAAATTTTCTAAATTCTTAGCAATGAAGATGAGATAATGCATACTATTAAAATGAGAGTTCACTGTCAGGGGAGGAAGAGGGTATGCCTCATCAACAAGGGTACCTGCATAATGAACATTTGTATAGCTAACCCTGAATTGTACCCCATATCTTTAAAATAAAAAAAAATTTAAAAAAGAGAGTTCAGACCCCATTTTTGGTTCTCCAAATTCAGAGATGAAAAAACACTAACAAAGAAATACACTTCCTCCACTTTGAAAATAAATCATATACCCTCATTTATAAATGACATGGTAAGCATAAAGATCTGGGATGTGTTGGGGACTACATATCTCAGGGTTGAATGGATCAAATTATAAGTTATTTGCATGAAAAGATCACATTGTTCATCTCTATATCCACCCAGGTTCTACCTCATTGGTTT
The DNA here is from genome assembly GCA_027257055.1 of Cephalopachus bancanus. Taxonomy (NCBI): domain Eukaryota; kingdom Metazoa; phylum Chordata; class Mammalia; order Primates; family Tarsiidae; genus Cephalopachus; species Cephalopachus bancanus. The sequence continues at coordinate 10,398,276 of JAPVLO010000022.1, read as the reverse complement.
GCATTATGTAAGTATTCCATTCTTTAATAACTGTTGAATTGAATTGAAAAATGAGATTATAGAATTTAAGAACTGAAAGTTACTAGAGATCATGTTAAGCCCAGTAACCTCAATTTGCAGATGACAAAATCTAGGTCCATATAAATTAAGTAACTTATCTAAGTCCAATATTAATAATACTACAAGACTTTGGAAGTGTTATTTTAAAGATCTGCCACTGAAAATATATTACTTAATCAATTAAAACAAAACAGATCTTCTTTTGTCAAAATAAGAAGCACTATTCAGCTCAAATCTTCTCATATATTCTAATCTAAACAAGAAGGCTAAAGCCTAAAGTAACAAGTAAACTTCATTCAATGGCCATATACCATAGTCATGCTAAAAGTGTCAAGTTAATATTGTTCCTATTGGCCAGTCCATTAGCATATTATCATGTAAAATTAAAGCACAAATAATAGTGGTGAAGTTTGCAAGGTGGCTGAGTAGAAAACTCTTCATTTCCTCACAAAAATACTGATAATATGAGAGTGGAACCAATATACCTTGAAAGAAGTTCAGTATCTATCTAGGAAGTAGAAGCACAAACTGAAGACAGTTGCATTTATGTGAGTAAAAAGAACAATTTCACTTTAGTTGTGTCAGTAATTTCATCAAATCAGCTTGGCTCAATGCTAAGAGGATAGCTTTGGCAGTGATTTCTCTTATGCAGCAGAAAGTAAGATTGAAGTGTGCACCTAGCTTTCTGGTCTCCTGGCCTCTCAGGGAACACTCTGTAGAGCCAGCTTCTATCTTGCTTCATATTGAGCACTGAACCACCTAAAGAGTTTGGTCCCCTGATACAGTTAGGAACAAAGAAATAGGAAGGACAACTTCTTATAGCTGGTTCAACTCTGTAAGATTTGGAATAAGGGAAGAACTAGGGCTTTTAATCCATGAAAGAGATAAGGAAAGGAGGAGGACCTTATACCCAGCATTTCGGAATGCCCTCTGTGAAGCTGGTTTCCATTTTACCTGATATTGAGTCATGAATAACCAATAGAACTCAGTCCTGTGGGACCGTTGGCAACAAATAAAAGGGGCAGGCATCCCTTCACAGCTGGTATTGCACTGCATGACTGGACAAAAAGTACAGAACTGAGGCTTTTCCTCCAGAAGGAAAGGAAAGAAGTGCAGGGGCTTTGCCTCCAGCTTGAGAGTGTGCTTCCCAAGGTTGGTCCCTATATTATTTCATATCAAGCTCTGCTGACTGGCAGAGAGCTCTCCTCATTACAACTAGTCCACAAAGACTAGTAGAGGTAGCTGCTACTTTGAATGTATAATTCACAAAGCAAATCTACAAGGAACACATAGAAAATATGACACTATAAAGGGAAGAAAACAAACCCCTAGTAATCAATCTGAAAGAAAGTGGTGAACTGTGAACTGACTAACAATGAATGCAAAATAAATGTTCTATAGAAGCTCAGTGAGTTATAATAGAATACAGATAAACAGCTAGACAACATGAGGGAAAAAGATACATGAACAAAATGAGAAGCTAAACAGAGATCGATAATAAAAAAGAATCAAATAGAAATACCGACGCTGAAGAATACAGACATTAAACAGAAAAAATTACTAGAGGAGCCCCAAAGCAGACTTGATTAAGTAGAAGAAAGAATCAGTGAACATGAAGACAGCCCATTTGAAATTATACAGAGGAGCAAAAAGGAAAAAGAAATGACAAGAGGTAAAGAAAGACTAAGAGACTTATGGGATGTCAACAAGTGAACGAATAAATGCATTATGAGAGTATTTGAAGAGAAGACAGAGAAAGAAGTAGGAAGACTGTTTAAAGAAATTATGACAAAAACCTTTGCAAACCAGGGGAAAGAAATCAACATCTAGATACATGAAGTCCAAAGAACCCCAAATAGATTGAATGTAAAGAGATCTACACCAAGAGATCTACATTATAATCAAATTGTCAAAAGTCGAGGACAATTTTGAAAGATAATTTTGAAAGCAACAAGAGAAAAGCAACTCAGGGAGTTCCTATAAGACCATCAGCACAATTCTCGGCAGAAACCTTGCAGGCTGAGAGAGTGAGATGATATATTCAAAATGTTAGAGAGAAAAAAAAAACAACAAACAGCCAACCAAGAATACTATGCCTGCCAAAGCTGTCCTTTGGAAATGAAGGAAAAATACATTCCCAGACAAACACAAGTTGAGGGAGTTCATTATCATTATACCTGCTTTACATGAAATGCTAAAGGGAGTTCTATAAACTGAAGTGAAAGGATGTTAATTAGCAGTATAAAAACATATGAAAATATAAATTCACTGATAAATTCATGATATGTTCAAACACTAGAGACCTCAAATACTGTAGTGGTAGCATGTAAATAGTTTTAAACCCTAGTATAAATATTAGAAGGCAAAAATATTTAAAAATCATCAAATACGATAATTCATTAATAATACACAGTATAAAAAGATGTAAATTGTGACATTAATAATATGTAGTATATGTCAGGGAGAACCAAAAAAAGTAGTGTATAAATATTTGATCATATTTAAGTCATCAGTTTAAAATAGACTAATATGTAAGCCTCATAGTAAATACAAATAAAAAAACTACAGTAGATATACAAAACAAAAAGGAAATAAATCATACCACTACAAAACACATACACACACACATACACATACACACACATACCAGATCACAAATAAAAACAGCAAGAAACCAAGAAACTACAAGATAATTAGAAAACAATGAACAAAATGGCAATAAGTCTATGCTTATTAATAATTGCAAATGGATTAAATTTCCCAATGAAAAGACATAAAGTGACTTAATAGGTGACCATATATAGCATAAATGTTCCTGCTTTTATTCTTCCTACAATGAGAGTGTCCTATGGTTATTCTTTTATCTACTTGTTTTAGTTATCTTATAGTCCAGCTTATGGTCTACCCCCTTCATAAATTATTTTTGTAGCACACAACAATTTTCCTTTTATTAAAGTGACTATTGCAGCTGGAGTAGGCAATATTGTTTATCCAAATTCCATTTCCCTGATTCTTCCTATCTACAGATCCCTATTTTGTTGAGAGTGACAATGTGCTCAGTCCCAGATGATGAATTTTGAAACTTGTAAGCCAATTATGACACATCTATTCCCTACTTTCCTCGCCTCTCTAGCAACAATAGTGGCCTAAGGACTCAGTTCTAGGCTATAAGATATATGTGGAAATCTGCTTCAGAGGCAAGTTTATGAGAAAGCTTTTATTTATTTTTTATTATAAAGGGGAAGGTAAAGGCAATTCTTCTGCTTCTCCCTTCTTTCCTCTCTGAACACAGACAAAATACTTGGAGCTGCACAGATATTTTGTGACCATGAAGCAGCAAGCATATAAAAGAGACAAAGAGAATCCCAGAGATATTGGCACATACACATCAGGAATTCCCTCGCTCTCAACCGGTAGACTTCCTGTTATGTGAGAAAAAAATGAAGCCTTATTTGTTTCAGTCACTCAAGTCAGAACTTCTGTTACCTGCTTCTGAATACATTTCTAACCAAAATAATAAAAATAACATTTATAATTTGAATGATCCAAACTGTTCCTCCTAACAAGACAGCAAACACTGGTCATATTCATGGCACTTAATAAATATTAATTTGCTTCACATCTTATTATATACTAGACTTTCAAAATACGTAATGAAATTCTCACTCATAAAGGAAGGGGAGAATGTGGATTAGGATCAGAAAAGAGTATTAAGCCAGGTCAAGAAAGAAAAATTTGAGGCTACAATAAATTAAATTAGTATAATAAATTAGGACTATAAATTAGTACAACCTCTATGGAAACATTATGGAGATTTCTAAAAGAACTAAAAGCAGATCTACCATTCAATCCAACAATCCCACTACTTGATATTTACCCAAGGAAAAAGAGGTCATTATACAGAGACGATATCTGCACTTGAATGTTAATCACAGCAAAATTCACAATTGCAAAGATGTGGAATCAATCTAAATGCACATCAATTGATCAATGGACAAAGAAAATGTGATACACACACACATGCACGCACACAAAGGAACACAAAACCAAATATTGCATATAGGATACATACATGTGGGATACTTGCAAGTGGGAGCTGAGCTAAGCCCCACAAAGGCATATTTAACAGTAAAATGGACAATGGAGACTCTGGGGGGAGGGAGAAGGAGGGTAAGGATGAAAAAATTGCCTACTAGGTACAATGCACACTAGCAGGAGTGACAGGTACACTAAAAGCCCAGACTTTTTTGCCATTATCCAATATATACACATAGCCAAAAACCCCCTGTAACCCTAAAGAAAGTGAAATTAAAAAATAAAGTTATATGACAAGAACTTATTACAACCTAGTTCTGTTATTATACATAATAAAAGCAAACTTTTAAAACATTTTCCAAAATTTGCAGTGTGTATGTATATACATATGTATGTATATGCATACATTTATATAATTATTATAAAGATGCAGGATACAATTCAGGGTTATGTATATAAACATTGATTATGCAGGTGCCCTTGTTGATGAGGTATACCCCTCCCTCCCCTAGAAGTTTCCCTCAACTGCCAATCTCACCTCCTCTCCCCTGACAGTTTCCCATTACTGCCAAATGCTTTCTTATAGTATTATAATTGTTCAAGGTCCGCTTATGAGTGAGAACATATGGTACTCTGTTCTTTTTTTCTGTGATAGATCACTGAGTATGATCGACTCCAAATCCATCCAAGTATTAGCAGTATATTTTATGTAAGAAATAAGACTGTAGAATAAGCCCCACAAGGATGAATGTTTTTAAAGAGATGATACAAACAAGTTTTCTCTTAAATATAAAGAAGACAATGGTATGCTAGCTTTATTAAAACTAAGTGAGGAATGAGCACTTGTCAAATATCAAAGGTATTAATTTTTTCCTCTGTCCCTTAGGTTGTATGACTATGTCTCACCCAAATGCTACAGGCTCCTTAGCATGCTAATTAGCTTTCAAAATCTTCCACCTGAGGTTTGAGTCCACGAGTAAGGAAACCATTATAGCATTTACTTTTGGAGAAAAGACTACATAAGTTGGGACAGAAGCTATTTTCAAGCTTTCCAAATATTACAAGTAGTAGGGAACTGTTGGGGAGAGAAATAAGTAGTTTCGGGTCGTTTTAGGTTAGTGACCTTAAACATAAGGTGTGATTTAATCAGAAGCCAGAGTAATCATGGCAGGAGGTAGGGAAAAAGACTCAGAGCCGCCTGGAGTTAGGGAGGACTTTGGTGGCAGCTTTCAGCTTGAGCTAAAACTGCAAAATTCTGTCAGAGGCTCCACAAACAAAGGACTGCATTATGTAACGCATCTTGTATTTCTTTGTGAACTATTCCACAACAAAGTTTCATTAGTTTTTTCCCCCTAGACATTTTACCACTTCCAGGCTGCAACTTCTTGTCCAGAAGGGAAACTTTCTACCTCAAATAAAAGTTTAAATTGCAAGAAAATTGACTTTTTTTTCCCCAGGAACAAATCAAACTAATTTGAACTTTGTACCAACTAGGAAAATACTTTTTTAAGTTAGGTGGATGAGAAGTAATCTTATCTGATGAATTTCCAAAAAATTCAGCAATAGTTAGCAATAATAAACTCTCTCTCTCTCTCAATTTATCATTTTCTGATAGTGTTACTCTGTTTAGTGTAACACTGTTGGGTCACCTATCAATGCTGCATTTTATGGGCAGAATTGGAAGACAGCATGTTACATAGATGGCATGTAGCAATATGTTCTCATAAACAGTATCTGCTTTCAAAAGAAAATTTATTATTTTTGCTTGTTATGAGGACATTTTGATATTAATTTAGTCCCATTTTTGTAAAATTTAGCTTTGATGTATAAAAATCTAGTTTTTAGAGCTTAATTTTTAAAAATCAATTACTAACTTAAGAGACTTCCATTGTACAGTATTATTTGGGTCAGTTGTAAAAATAATTTAACTGCCAAATAGTTTTCCCCTTTTAACATTCCTAATATTAGTTTAATGTTGATCGCTTAGACCTCTATGAAGGTGACTAAGGTTTATGAGGGGGATAGTACACAGAACGTATCTTTTGGTCCGAAAGTCTGGGTTGTGCATACTCAAAGTTTAGATGAATTCCCCAACTACCACTATGTAAAAATTTGGGGAGGGGGTTGACTCTCAGCAGGTAACACTCTTTCTTCTGATTTGATCTTAAATGAATGCCCCAGCATTCTGCTATCTTTTGGGCAAAGCATGAGACTGAAACATTCATAATGCTTATAGTGGTAAGAATCAACTTTAAGAAAAACATGGAGACAAAACAAGTTACATGTATGGATTTTCATGCTGCTGAACTTTTTTCACTCAAAATAGCATCTTTTTCATACTCAGAATTATCTTATTAGTTGTGTAACCATATCTCACATCTTACCAAGGAAAGTTCCAGTTTCAGTTCCAATTGCCCAGGCCCAATTACTAACAGTATTTATTTACTTTCACTCTCAACAGTGTCCCACTGGATGATAGATTACGGGTTTTCCCTGCATATAAGCTGTATATAAAAACCATTTATAGTGATAATCAGTCTTCTAGGGCAAACTAAAATAGACATTATTGGTCAGAACCTTACTTTAAGGTTCTGTGCTTTGACCAGAAAGATCTTGCCATGTAGGCAGGCATATCTGCCCTTATAATTTGTTGTAATAAACAAAAAACATAAAATCTAAAATAAATTCTTTGAATTTGTGTTTGAATCTTAATTCCACTATTTACTCAGTTGGCAAATTAAAATAATTTCTGTGAACATTATTATTATTAACCCTTTCTAAGTTGCCTTTAATAACATTTAAAAAATCAGAAGTGAAAGAGCTACATATACTGTGACAAGCTTAAAGTTACCATGTTGTATTATTTCTTTCTATAAAGATGGCTTTTCCTTTCAACTTCTAGGACACACAGAGAGACTACTACACATAGAAAGATCTGGCCAAGTATGTAGAGCAGGGGCCTTTCAATATAATTTCCTTAGAATGGATACATCACATTTCTGAGCATAGACATTTTTGATGACCTACAAACATCTAGAAAGAAAAGACTATGGATCTTGTGTACTGAGGTCAGAGAATAAAAGGCTAAAAGTTAAAGTATAAAACTTTTGTCAACAGTTTTGTTAGTGGAATCATGGGTTTCTGATATAGATAATTGTTCCTCAGAAAAAAAAGGGAAACTTGAGGGGGAAGAGGCCCTGGAACATAAAGACTAGTTCGTGGGGTAGAAAGATTTTCTATTTATGAGCCTGACTTAAAAAAAAGAGATCCCTGGATTCCTGCAGACATACTCCCCTTTCTTTTTGTTGATGTTTTCCTATTTCTTCTCTAAAATCTCAAATTCCCTGGGTAGACAAAAATCTTGGTGTTCAGACTTAATTCTTATAATCTGACATCAAAAGTATATGGAAGGTTTTTTTAGTTTTTCATTTATATAAATGTAATCAAATACTTTATTTTTATTTTGTTGCATTGTTTAAGAGACATTTTAAATAATTTTATAAAAGGTTCTTACAAATTATCCCTCATCCAAATAATTAACCAGGTAAAAAGTGCTAGTCCTTTTACGTATGACATTTTTGTCAGTTTAAACTGACTATTCTGAGAATGAGAACTTTAGCACTTAGTTTGAGGACTCACGATTTTCAGGTATGTACAAGATTCTATCGACTAACTTTTTCTCTAACTGGTGATTCTATATTTTAAATATACTCTAGTTGTAAGGAAAGTAGGATAAAAGAGGAATGACTGGCAAGAGACTACAGAGGGGAAAGGAATCCCAACAAGACAGTACTTGATATCTCAGGCTGAAAAAAGAGCACTAGGAAACTTCCCTCATCCCTTCGAGAAAAAAATATCTTTCACACATTCCATCTATTAGAAGTTCATTTGTGTTTAACAAGCCCCTCTTCTAAAATGCAAATTTGCCTTGTGAACCTGTAAACCTCATTCACACCTTATTAATTACTTTGATGTTCTAGAATATGATCAACACTTAACTGATATTGGCAATCTAGGAATGAACAAATAGCTCAGGGAGGAAAAATGAAAATTTGGGTGAAGTGGGGCTGGAGGTAGTAGTCTAAGAATTTCATTCATGGGAAATAGATCATGCTGATACTCTGAAGTTTTGTTTCAAAGAGTAGCAGTAGTTAACAGACGAAATGAGCACTTTTTCTGATTACCAACATCTCACTGTGATCGGAACAAGTTTGGAAACCCGCAAACCTCAAGTTTTAAATATTTAGCCATAGCAAGTGAATCAAACTTACTCCTTTCTGAGAACCTTTTTAGCTAATTCCCAGTATCTCTACAATTTGGTGACCTTGGATTCCAAGAGTCATTTGGTGCAACCTCCCAGGTTTTACTTATCAGCTCAACTGATAAGTAAATTCCAAGAAAAAAGTTAATGTGGTCCAGTCCTTTTTCATTGTCTCACTAGTCATTTGCTTCAGAGATTATAAAAGGTAATCCTAGAACATACTGTAAGCAGTTTTAGAAGGATATAGTATTTCTCCATGTGACATAGTAGCTAAGTCACTTGACTAGTTATCAAAGGTTGCAAAATTTGAATTAGACTTCAGTTGACTTAAGCTACACATATTAGCTAGGCAGAAATTCACGAAAAAAATATTTTATGATATCCTGTAACATTATTAATCACCTCTCCTTTTATATGAAAAATAAATATGCTGAACTCTTCATTGTTAAGAAAACGAGTTATCTTTTCTGCCAAAATGGCTAATTTTAGTTTTTATGTAGTTGGACACATTTGTAAACCATTACATGAAAACATATGGTTGGAACATGCTTATTCCTTCATGAGTGTTCCTCTTTTGAGGCTGCAAAATTTTCCTTAGTAGCTTCATGTGCTACTTTGTGGGCTGATGGCTTCTTGTTCTAAATAATTTTCTTCCTTTTCCATTGTTAATGAACCGAGTTATAGTAAGAAAAAAAAGAAACCCTTTGATACAAATCCCACCATTCTTGTAGATGTGGACTGGGAACTGATATAGGACAAAGGGGAACAGCAAACATTATGTTGCACATTCTTCGATTAGGGGACCCCTTTGTAGTTAATACACCTGAATGCAGTTAGGCAAGTAGTAAAGCAATAGTGGAAAGGGGATTATTTGTGTGGCTAATTTTCAGTTACCCACAAAGTACTAGATACGTTTTCCTTATTATTAAACATGAATCTACACACTTTTGGTTCACACATTAGATCAGTGTATCACCATTTTAATGTATCTCACCCATAAGGAAGAGAAAAAGCTTTCCTAGAGGTATTGAAATTTCATAAACCTTCTCTTAGGAGTTTCTGAGATGATCTCTGAGTGTAACAGTCAACTTTTAAATTGGCATGGTTGAAGTGTAGTCTTTTCAAGAAGAAGGGTATTTTAGAACAAAGGAAAATCTTTCAAATTCTTTAATATGACTTCCTATTTTATATTTTGCCCTCACCTCTCCTTATAACACTCCTCTTTCTCTACATATTTTTACCACTATTCCTTTTCTCTTTTGCTCTTTGACAGTGATATTCTACTGTTCTGGCATATGATGGGTTCTCTATAAATATTTGTTGAGTGCACAAATGACCATCTGGACAAATATTATAAAGTGAACAATAACAATGCTTAATTATGTAAATTAATAAATATACAGGTTTGGAAAAAAAATCCACGATAGTAACAAAATGACTAATAATTCCAAGGATATTTATGAAGGATGAAGCCTAAAAGATTGAAAATGAGACATTTTAGAATCAGACACAAAACAGCTCAACACAATTGAAAGCACATGCAGAAAGAAGCTAATATATTGCTTATATTAATAAAAAATTAAATGAAAAGATTTAAATTTGAATGCTAGTGGAATTATATCAAAAGCAGAAAGCTATTTCTTTCTGTTCCAACTCTAAAGAGAAGTGCAAAAGTGCCAATGCCATCAGGAGCAGAACAGAGGGGGATGTTTAGAATTTAAGAACTACAGTAGGCAAAAAGATTCGATGTTCAAGGCAAGCCAGATTGGTTTGTGTGGTAATCAGCTTCCAAGATGACCCTCAATGACCCCTGCCTCCTGGGATTCAGATCTTCGTGTAGCGCTGCCTAACCTGTATCAGTGTTGGTCTGTGTGACCAATAGCATATGGTAACAGTGATAATGTGGTCCTCCTGCAGCTAGGTCATAGAAGCCATTACTACCTCTGCCTTACTCCCTGGCTCACTCACTCCATGGGGATCCAGTCCCTATGTCATGAGGGTGCTCAAGCAGGACCGTGGAAAGGTCCATGCAGCAAGAATTGACTTTTGAGCTCTATAAGTGATACCCCTTGTACGTAGAATCCTCCAGGCCCATCTAGCCTTCAGATACCTGTAACCTCAGCTGACATTTTGACTGCAACATCTTAAAAGATTCTAAACCACCTTTCTTTTTTTTTGAGTTGGAATCTCACTCTGTTGCCCAGACTGGAGTGCTGTAGCACACTCCCGGCCACCGCAGCCTCGACCTGCTGGGCTCTGGTGATCCTTCTGCCTCAGCCTTCCAAGTAGCTAGAACTACAGGTGCGCGCTACCATGTCCAGCTAATTTTTTTTTGATTATTGTAGAGATGAGGTCTCACCAAGTTGCCTGGGTGGGTCTCAAACCCATGGGCTCAGGCAATCTACTCACCTCGGCCTCCCAAAGTGCTGGGATTATAGGCTGAGCCACGGAGCCCAGCCCTCAACTACCTTTCTAAACTGCACTTGAATTCTTCATCCTGTGAGATTTCTGAGAGATAATACATATTTATTTTATTTGAGGTAATTTTTGGTAGCAATAAATAACTAACATATTGAATGTGGCTATTTTTTGTTGGTGGTGCCTCAGGTACACTAAATTTGATTAATCATATCCTTGTTGTGGGGGGGGGTGGGATTCTCAGTAGTGGGAAACTGCAGGGGGAGGGCATACCTCATCAACAAGGGTACCTGCATAATAAACATTTGTATACCTAACCCTGGATTGTACCCCACATCTTTAAAATTAAAAAAAATCATATACTTGGTACCCATTGCATACTCATTATTGGTACATGCGTAACTTACTTTTACTCATGTAGTCAGTTATTTTTTAACAAAGTAATAAACAGCAGCAAACAAAGTCACTGAAACAAGAGCTGGGAACTTTTTAATAAGCTACATCTAACCATATAGTTTACCCCAACTTATAACAGTGCCTTCCTTTACCTAAGATACTAATCAGCCTGATTTTCATTTTATCATTCCTTTGTTTTCCTTTGCATATAATTTTATTGCTTTTGTAGACATTCTTAAATTTATATTTGTGCGTGTATTTCTATACATACAAACATGTGTATACATATATATTATGTAATATGTACATATTTGGTTGCTTTTAACTTTATAAACTCTTATTAAACTCTGTATAATGTTTTGGGATTTAATTATTTCCACTTAATATTATATTATTATGGTTCATCCATATCCTTTTCTATCATTCATTGTGTCTAATTGTTGAAGTTGCTAAGGTTGTCAGTAAGAAATAAAGATGGAACTAATTCTTTACATCACAAAATTGTGTAGCTATGTGTAGGCAAGATAAAGCATATTTAGGATATAATTGCATCTGATGGAGATTTATCAAGGGGGTGAGGTAGGCTGCTGCTTGGCCAGTAGTAAAATGTCTGAACGCTTCCTAAAACCCTGCCTATTGGAAATTTATCTTATCTATGTCCAACCTGTGATAGATTCAAAGTGTGTCAGGGGTAAAGTCTAAGCAAAAATGGTTATGCTGAGGTAAAAAGACTAAACTAAGAATAAACTAGGTTTCTATAGGCACCTCCTTTCAATAACTTAAATGAATTCACTGGCTCTAGAACTGAAATAAAAACCAGAAAATTAACTTAGAAATTAAAATTTGTTTCCTATCCCTAAGGATAATGAATATTCAACAGCATATTATAATAAATAATATACATTGATTGTTAATATAATACAATTTATTGCACACATATACACAATATGGGTCCTACAATGTTTGTTGAAATGAATATTACTAAATTCAAAGACCTATGAAAACATAGTAAGAATTGCCCATATAAAAAAAATGTTAGTGTTTGGAAGGACCAATTGTGGGAGACTGCATTGGTGAGTGAACACCAAAGAACATCTATTCTTTTCTATAAAAGTTCATATATGTTTATGTAAATAATATTCATTTGTAGAGATTTTCCTTACCACCAACATGCATTAACAAAGAATTCCTACATGTGATTACTTGAATATCTACCTAAAAACCTCTATAAATACAGTCTAAAGCATTATTGACAAATTTAATTAAGTATATAGGCAAAGAATGAGGATCTGTCAACCTTATCTCTCACCTTCTTCCCAATCACTCAAAGACTATATGCCTTTGTCTTTGTCTTGATGGCACTATCCAGAAATTGGTCTTGTTTGTTAATTTCAGAGATGTTTCAACTGTAGTTTCAGCCAGCTGTTTCCTGATATCTTTATGAGTGGCATCAGTTTACAATTCATAGTATTGTTGAAGGTCAAAGTTGTTTTATCTTTTATTATTATTTGGGCCCACCCCACCAGTACTTCAAAGAGGACTGTTGAGTCATAGAGGTGTAAGATGACTCCTTAAATTAAGTAGACTTCTCATACAGGTAGACTTTTGTTATGGAGAAGTCAAATTAATTTTATCTGTTAAATGAGAATTTATTTACTATTTGGCTTTACCAGAAAATTTCATTAAACACAACACTTTTCTCTGATTTGACACAATTACAAAGAACATTATACAAAAACTAGGCCCTGTGGTGGCTCACACCTGTAATCCCAACATTTTGGGAGGTGGAGGTGAGAGGACTGCCTGAGCCCAGGGGTTCAAGACCAGCTTGGGTAACTTGGTAAGATCTCATCTCTACAATAAATGTAAAAAATTTAGCCAGGTATGGTGACACGCACCTGTAGTTCCAACTTCTTGGAAGGCAGAGGTGGAAGAATTGCCTGAGCTCAGCAGGTCAAGGCTGCACTGCAGCCTGGGCAACAGAGTGAGATTCCATGAAGAAAAAAAAAAAGAATGGTGTACAAACACTATGTACAGCAGGAAACATGCAATTCTTAGTTCTTCACTGAGCAAATTATATAGCTTTGAGGGAGAGACGGGAAAAAAGATTGATGAAATAGAGTCTTCAACTACAGAATAAAGTCTAAAGCATGGAGAAGATCAGAAAAGAATGCCAAGGTTTAGCAGAATTATCGAAAGTGATATGGAGTAATGATATAGACAAGAGTCACCTTTTTATCCTTAGTCATTGACTGAGGTCCATATAAGAAGGAACCAAAAAACCCCGAAATTAAGAAATAAGATAGACAAGTGGGACCTCATCAAATTAACAAGCTTCTGCAAAGCAAAAGAAACCATCAAGACAGCAGGGAGACAGCTCACAGAACGGGAAGAAATATTTGCCAACTGTATATCTGACAAAGGTCTAACTAACATCTAGGATCTACAAGGAGATCAAACACACCAAAAGGAAAAAAACAAGCAGCCCTTTTAAAAATTGAGCAAAAGCTATGGATAGGCACTTCTCAAAAGAAGATATACAGGCAGCCAACAGACACATGAAAAAGTGCTCAGCCTCACTCATCATCAGAGAAATGCAAATCAAAACACATTGAGGTTCCACGTAACCCCAGTAAGAATGGCCATCATTAATAAAAAAAACAACAACAGATGCTGGCGAGGATGTGGAGAAAAAGGAACGCATCTACACAGCTGATGGGAATGCAAACTTGTACAACCTCTTTGGAAGACAGTGTGGTGATTTTTGAAAGAACTAGAAATTGGTCTTCCACATGACCCAGCCATTCTCCTATCAGGAATATACCCGGAGGAACTCAAATTATTCTACAAAAAAGGTACCTGCACATGTATGTTTGTTGCAGCTTTATTCACAATAGCAAAAACACAGAACCAACCGTGTTGCCCACTGAAGCTGGAATGGATAAAAAAAAAAAGTGGTACATATACACAATGGAATATTAAGCAGTCATAAAGAAGGACAAATACATGAACTTTGCAGTAACTTGGATGGATTTGGAATCGATCATACTCAGTGATCTATCACAGAAACAAAGAGCAGAGTTCCATATGTTCTCACTCATAAGCGAACCTTGAAAAATTATAATGCTATAAGAGATTGGCATTAGTGGGAAACTGTCGGGGGGGTGGGATTGGCAGTTGAGGGAAACTGCTAGGGGAGGGAGGGGGATACCTCACCAACAAGGGTACCTGCATGATCAATGTTTATATTCCCAAACCTGAATTGTACCCCACATCTTTATAATAAAAATAAAAATAAATCCCCAAATTATCTTTTGGAGGGCTGGCCCCTCCTAGTACAGGCTTTCCCCACGAGGTAGGTGTTCTAGGAACCCACTGGCATCAGTGTACCAGCTGGCATTGTTATGAGAGGCTGCGTTCAACTTCAGTGAATTTTTTGGGGGTGGAAGATTCTTTCAACACATCTGCCCATTTCATGATGGGTAATTTATTAGTGCACATGTCCGACTAAGTGTTCCACAGTTTTTGACCAAAAATGACATGAGTCCCATGCCCCACCCCTCCTTATTCACCCATCTCGACCTGTGCTTTTTTTTTTTGTTTGTTTCCCTGTTGAAAAAAGTCCTCAAAGGGAAATGTTTTGCCAATATAGAAGAGATGAAACAAACAAACAAACAAAAAAAATGGCAAAAGCACTAAAAGTCATCAAAATTGACAAGTTCAAAAACTTTTAGCAGCGGAAAAAGCTTCTCAATAGGTGTAGTGCATCGAACGGAAAGTACTTTGAAGGTGACTGAAGTTTAAACATGTAAGATTAAACACACAGTTTTTTATAAATAAGTTCCAAGTTTTTGGGGTCCCCCCCTATAAACATTTTAGAAATAAATCTTTCTTAAACTTCTCAGTTTTTATAAAACTTCTGCACAGAAAAGAAAGATTATGTGAAAAGCAGCTAAGTGGGAGGAAAATAAGTCTGTGGTGAAAAAGGAAGCTACCATTGCAAACTCTTTCCTTGATGCCTTCTCCCAGTAGGATTATGGTGGATGGAAGAAGTTTGGAAAACTTTTACGTGGAGACTAAAAAAAGGTAGAAGCCCTAGTTTAAAGAGAACAAGAGACTTATTTTTCTTGTGGTAAAAGAGTTTGTATTTGGAAAAGGAAGAGATTCCTTTCTTCTAATGAAAACTCTTCCTAGAGAAAACTCCATTAGAAACATTTGCAGTGATGGGTGGGAGAGACCAGGTTAGCGATTTGTTTTGTAGGTTGAATTTGTTTTGTAAGTTGGTAGAATGTGGTGAAAGCAAGATACATTGTAAAATAAACAACAACAAAAAATCTTTCTTTCAGCCTATTGTATATTGCAGAGTTAGTTGACTTTTCTACTGTAAATGTAAAGAAAACAAAAGTTTCATTCATCCTCCTGTAATGATGCCAATCTAATTTGCTATTAAATTTCCATTCAAAAGCACTATTTTGTTTAGTTACAAGGGTTGTGATCCCCTTAAACTTTCCCAGGCAATTTGTATGGAAAGGCAGTTGCTAAGGGTATTCCTAAGGGAACTTGCAAAATGTTAGAAGATAAATATCCTCAGTACAATATGCAGATTAAGTAGAAGGAAGGTTTAAGAGTTACCTTTTGAAAGAAAAAGAAAACATTCAGAATCTAGGCTAAGGGTGCTAGTTAGTCACTGATTTGAAGGTACTTAGTCAAGGTAGGTTTATACTTCCCAATAAAGTAGGACTTTCACATTTATCCTTTTGGGAATAAAGGTAAGCGTTATCATGGAGAGGAAGCTGGAGAGGAATGTTTACCATTCTTCTCTTACATTCTTTCTTTTCTTCCTCGCTCTGCCTCTGCGGCTTCTCCTCAAATATAAAAGAACTAAACACAGGAACCCATAGGTGGCAGCTTAGGGGTCTCACAAGTTCGAAGTGAAGTTAAACTGGGAAAACCTTTTGGCAATTTACTTAGGTTGACTGAAAGGAGCAATATGCCATGCTAGAAAAAGCATGGGTCTAGGATCAGCGAGTCATCAATTTAAAGTCAAACTCCACTATTTATTAGCTATGTCCCTTTGAACAAGTTAGTCAACCTCTTTAAACCTTAGTTTAATCATATCTAAAGTGGTGATTACCTATGAAACCTGTGTTACATATACAATGTAAGTACTCAGTAAATATTCAGTACTTCTGTGGTATTTATCTAACTTAGATTTGGCTAGTAATCATGACAGTTATGTGAGAGAAAGAAAAGATATTTAATCCTGAGGGCACTCATTGTCTGTAATAATCATTCGATAATTGACCAGATGGTACTTTGTTGACATCTCTTTATTTGCTAATTAATAAAATGTTAGGAGTGGAAGAAGAAAGATTAATCTCTAACTTATATTATTTGAAAATAACTAAAGATCAGAAATATAAGAAACAGGAAACAATTAGTTTATTAAGGTTAACTTTTAGAGACACATGATATGTAAATTTTAACTAAATACATTTACATTAAATGAATTTTGTGCTATGTTTTGACTAGTTGTTTTAACTGTAACATTGAATATATTATGACATTTCTTCCATTATTGTCTTATCACTCATTAATAAAAATTTTACTTCAGAACACATTAATTATTATAATTAATATTTACTATTTATTACATAGTAGGCATTGTACCAATCACACTATTATTAATATTTTAATTTCATTAATAGCTATAAATATGTTACATACAATAATAGAAACCATTTATTGAATGCTTACTGGGTAACACATTTTGCTAAGCATTTTATATACTTTTTTTACAGTTAATACTTTCAAAGACTTGATGAGCTAACTGTCACTAGATAAACGAGGAGACATGATAATCTTTTCTTGTTAAAGGAAAACTCACCATGTCCACACAGTCTTCCAAAGCACTGATAGAACAGAAATGTTAATAATATCTTACATTTAGAAAGTGTCTTTCATAAAAGTATCTTTAAATGACTTCACTAGGCGGGGCTCAGTGGCTCAGCCTGTAATCCCAGCGCTTTGGGAGGCCAAGGTGAGTGGATTACCTGAGCCCGCAGGTTCAAGACCCGCCCGGGCAACTTGGCAAGACCTCATCTCTACAATAAATCAAAAAATTAGCCGGGCGTGGTAGCATGTGCCTGTAGTTCCGGCTACTCTGAAGGCTGAGGTGGAAAGATCTCTGGAGCCCAGCAGGTCGAGGCTACGGTGGCCAGAAGCATGCCACTGCACTCCAGTCTGGGTGACGAAGTGAGATTCCAACTCAAAATTAAAAAAAAAAAAAAAAAAAAATGACTTCACTAATTTGTGCTATATGCAATAATACTGTTTTATAACATAAGCTAGAAAGGCTATCCCCTAAAAGATAGCATTTGATAAATTGTATATAATAATCTAGAAGATGAAAAGCATAATAGAGAAGTGAAATTTGATCTATAGTATGAAGAGAATTAAGAAAACAAAACACTTTAGTCAGACTGAATTTTGTTCCAATGTATTTGAAAGTTCCAAATACAGTAAGGAACAATCAATGGCATTGTCAGGGAATTATCATTAAGTTTCAAGCCAAAGGCAACAAACTCAAGCAATGCATATGTAGACAGTAGTGACTCCTAAAACAAAAGTAAAGCAAGTATGATTTATTCCAGCTTCTACTCTTGACTAATCAGCAGACTTAGAAATTAAATATTTAAAGATTTAAAAACAATATAACTTAAGTAGTTGATCAACATGTTTCTAAATAAAGTGATTCTTATTATACTTGAAGAAACTCACAGTTAAAAAATTTAATCTATGCCCATCAATTTTCTTTCTTCCCAAATAATACAATAAATTAATTACTCCAGAGTTTAATCTGGCAGAGAAGCCAACCCTCCCCCCCCAAATATTCTTTCATTATTAACTTTTCTTCAGGGAGAAGCTACTATAAACGATACTGAAAAACTTATTTTTGTGTGTGTGTGCACCACAATGTTTTTACTCTCTTGCTGCCTGAATACAAAATGTTACTATTCAATCAGATGAGTCTTCATGAAGTTAGAAACATTCAAGTGAAACTCAAAAAATAAAGAAGATAAACAGACTCCAAAAAATTCCAGTTCTTGAGAAGCTGATTACACACAAAAGGCTATTAAAAGTGAAAGGGTCAGTAGAAAATCTTCTGGGCTCATTTAATTAAAGAATGTGGAGCTCCATGAGATTATTTTCTAAAGAAACCATTAACGGTGTAGATCTGCAAAACCTAAAAGGGAGCATAATGGACTCAAGTCTCTGCTTTGTGACTCATGAGTTTACTTCATCAGGATGTACTTCCTCTTTTAGAGGGTCACATAGGTGAATAAGCCGACAAAGTTTTCAGAAAGAAATTCCACATGTGTCATAGGAATAAAATGTATTTGATCTCAAGTTCTATATAATATATATATAAATATACATAAAACTAACTCTAATCCAAACCTTAATAAATTCAGAGTTGTTGTTGGTAACTTAACTCTAAAATATCTTTCACTGACCCAAATTACTTTGAATTTATAGGAGGTAAATTGTACATTTCCCACATTTTTAATAAAAGCACCTAGGCTAACTGAGATAACTATAAAAGGCTGATTGGCAACTTATTTTTTAAAGAAGTAATAATAATAATATAATAATGATAATAAAAAATCACTGAACATACATTATATATATTATATATTAGAAGAACCATGCTTAGAGATTATTAATAAAGCAATAAGTACTTTTGAGAAGCTACTCCATACTTGGCACTATACAAACTGTCACACAAGCACATAAAAGATAGACACAATTTTGATTACACAGAAAGCTAGAAAACAAAATGGATAAGAGTATCAAGACAGAATTTTGGTGAGACTGATTATATTCTTTTCTATTTCTCT
This sequence comes from Cephalopachus bancanus, assembly GCA_027257055.1. Classification (NCBI taxonomy): domain Eukaryota; kingdom Metazoa; phylum Chordata; class Mammalia; order Primates; family Tarsiidae; genus Cephalopachus; species Cephalopachus bancanus. Next base: position 10,379,205 of record JAPVLO010000022.1, on the reverse strand, counting down.
GTTGAATCTCTTCAAATATCCCTGACGTCTTCTTTAAAAAGGAAACTATAATAATTTTGAAAAACATATTCACAAAGAAAACTTACACTCTTTTATATAAAGCACTTATTCTTAACTTCTTAAGATACATAGTATCATCTACTATTTCTGGAAAGTCATTGAGTAGTAGCCATGAAAACTTAAATAATAACTGAAAATAGTCTTCAGAGATCAATAGGCCAGGAAGAGTTCTTAGAACATGTGTCGGCCTCCACCCAGTTTTCAATCCCATGCACTTTTATCCACTAACACTTTCTTCTGTTATTTTTCATATCCCTAGGTTAAAAAATATTAGCATCCATTTACAAAAAAAAATCCTAAGAGTTGCTCCCAGAAAGGCATATTCCCACGAAGACCAAGAAAACAAAAGAAAATATGAAAAAGAGTCAGTATTCTAAGGCCAGTTAGCCTTTTTTATCTTCTTCTTCCTATTCCTATTATTATTACTATTATTAGGCCTACAGTCTATTTCCTGTAGGCTTTTTATGTAGGCCTTGGAAATAAATATCTTTAGTTGTTATTTTCATGGTCATTTAAAGTTATTTAAACCATGAATGCTTTTAATTCCCCTAATGTCCTAAAGCTGTACAACTACTTTCCCATCATATTCCTCTATGCTAACATAATAATCTAGTTGTAGTCAAGTTTCATTAAAATATATGAGGAAAATTGATACATTATCAACATTTCAAAAATTAAAAAATAAACATGATAGTTATAGGATGTAAGATGTAGTCAGGCCTTCAGAACTTCTGATGCATCACTTTAAAACACATTTATCATTTTGATAAAGCTGAGGTCAAGTTTCTAAAAATGCAACTTGTTAAAAGCAGGAATAAATGAATGAGAGATTAGTCAGCTTGTTTGATGGAAAGGGTATAAAAAATACTTCAAAAGCATACCACATGACTTGGTAAATATTCAGTGTATCAAAATGTAGTTGCCATCTGGCGCAGATAGACTGGCTAGAATATGGGTTTAGAAAAATAAGAAAGGAAATAACTCAGTCAGGTTAATGTGCTCTTATCTACATTTCATAATTCAGGTATTAAGTGCCTTAATAAATATTCACTATGAAATAAAGGTTGTGTTACAGTCAGACTTGGGCAATATTTGTTGGGGCTAGCTAGAGAAGAATAAAATCAAACAAGACCTGATGGCCCCTAAAGAAGCTAAAAACAAAAAGGTGTTTTAGGTAAAGCAGAATTCTCAGTCATATGATAATATTGCCAGAATACTAGCATCACAGTTAGATGCAGGGAAGTGATAGGCTTACATTTGGAAAGAAAAGAACATCTTGCTTATTTTTAGCTTTGAATATTTAATTATTCTTTTCTTTGGCTATGACAATTTAAAAGTATAGAGAAAACCAGGAAATAAACAAAATTATTGGCTGGATAGAAAAAAGAAGAAGAAAAAAACTGATATTCTTTGACGTTTTTAAATTAGAGTTTGCTATTAACTTTGCAGTATGAAATCAAACAAAAAGTAAAAGTGAAGGGCTCCTTTTTTCCCCTTCTTGCTCAAGAAATAAAACATATTTAGAAAACAGTAACATTCACAAAAGGGTAAACTGAACATGAGCAGTGAAAACTTGCACAAAGTAGCAAGGACTGTTCAAGGCCATATCTGAACTGGTTTATTCCATACCTTTTTCTTTTTTTTTTTTTTTTTTGAGTTGGAGTCTCACTCTGTCGCCCAGACTGGAGTGCAGTGGCCGCTTCCGGCCACCGCAGCCTCGACCTGCTGGGCTCCGGCGATCCTTCCACCTCAGCCTTCCGAGTGGCCGGAATTACAGGCATGTGCTACCACGCCCGGCTGATTTTTTGATTTATTGTAGAGATGAGGTCTCGCTGCCCAGGCGGGTCTCGAACCCGCGGGCTCAGGCAATCCACTCACCTCAGCCTCCCAAAGGCGCGGGATTACAGGCTGAGCCACCGAGCCCGGCACCTTTTTCTTTAACCCTGAATATTCCCTATTCCCTGGATTTGCAAATCTTGAAAAATTTATGTTCTACCACATCTTTTGGAATCAAAGCAATAGGCAGGAGAGAAAAATTTTAACACAGCCTTTTTTTTTTTTTTTTGAGTTGGAGTCTCACTTGTCTCCCAGGCTGGAGTGCAGTGGCATACTCACGGCCACCACAGCCTCCATCTGCTGGGCTCAGGTGACCCTTCCGCCTCAGCCTTCCAAGTAGCTGGAACTACAGACACGTGCTACCACGCCCGGCTAATTTTTTGATTTATTGTAGAGATGAGGGCTCCCAAGTTGCCCAGGCTGCTCTCGAACCTGTGGGCTCAGGCAATCCTCTCACCTTGACCTCCCAAATTACTGGGATTATAGGTGTGTGTCACTGCGCCTGGCCTTAACACAGCTCTGAAGGTTAATTTGGACAGGGTCCAGGAGAACTTAGCAAAATGGATGAAGCACTTCAGGTGAGAGTTGATTAGGGTCAAACATGACATTTTTAACAACTGAGGTATAATTTATGTTCAGCAAAATTCACAGATTTTAAACTGTACACACAAAAAGTTTTGTTAGATTAACATACCCATGTAGCCACCACCATAACAGACACAGAAAGTTCCTTTTTGCGCCTTTCCAGTTAATTCTCATCTACTATTCACAATGAATATTCTGTTTTTTTTTAAATCATCATAGAATAGTTTTGCCTTCATATAAATGGAATCACCTTTGTGTACTCTTTTGTGTCCTGGTTTCTTTTACATAACATGTTTCTGAAATTAGTTTACAGTTGTGTGAATCTGTTCTGTTTGCTTATTAGTATTTAATTCTATGAATATACCACAATTTGTATATCCATTTTTTGCATTTTGGTGTTTCCAGTTTTAGGCAATTGTAAATAAAGTCACTGTAAGCATTCCTGCACAAGTCTTCTAAGGGCATAGTTTTCATATCTTTTTGGTAAATTCCTAGCAATGTAATTACCAAATAATACAGAAGATATATATTTAATTTTGTAAGATAATGGTCCAGTGTTCCTAAGTGATTACACCATTTCACATTCTCATTCTAAGAGAGTTGCAAGTATTTTATATCCTTGCCAATTCTTGAATGTGTCAATCATTTTTTATTTTAATCATTCTGGCATGCATGAACTATGATCACATTTTGGTCTTAATTTAAATTTCTCTGATGACTAATGATGCTGAATACTCTTTTATGAGTTTATTGACCATTCTTAGATCTTCAACTGTGAAATACCTAATCAACTTTTTTACCCATTTTTACATTGAGTTATCTATCTGTTATTGATTTTTAGGCATTCCTTACATATCCTGGACATGGATCCTTTGTGATAAGTGTATTTCAAAATTTTTTTTTGTCTGTTTCTTGCCTTTTCATTTTCTTAACAATGCCTTTTGATAAGCATTTATTCTGGAGGTAGTCCAATTTATGAATTTTTTTCCCTTTAAGTTTACTTCTTTCTGTATCTTCTCTAAACAATCTTTGCCTACTCCAAAGGCATGAAATTTTTCTCCTTGTCCTTCTAGAAACATTACATTCTTAGTTGGGTGTAGATTTTTCATACACATCAAATTAATTTTAGTGTACAGTGTCGGATAGAGGTCAAGTTTCAATTTTTTCTATATATTTATCCAGTTGTTTAAGCACTATTTGTTGAAGAGATTTTTCTTTTCCCAATTTAACTACTCTGCCATCTTTGTTGATCTCGATTGACCATATATTTGGAGCCTATCTGAACTCTCTCTATTCTGCTGCAATCATCTATCTGTCATGTTTTATTTTTAGGGTTTATGAGTGAGGATTAGTATTATGCTGTCTTGCATATTCATAGAAAGTCTTGAAATTAGGTGGTGAAGTTTTTCCACTTTTTTTCTTTTCCTGAGCTCTTCACAATTCCATATAAATTTTAAAGTCTACTTGAAAATCTCCCTTAAAATTAGAAAAAAAAACTGTTGAGATTTTGATTGGGATTGTGTTCAACCTACAGATAGTTTGGGAACAATGATACCTCAAAATATTGAGTATTCACACATGAACAATGGATAGTTCTATAAGACCTTTTTAGTTTTGAATGTGGAAGCTTTCATTACTATATTAAATCAATTCCTAAGTATTTTATATTTATATGCTGTAGTAAATTGAGCTTAAAATTTCATTTTCAAATTTGTGGTCACTACTACATAAAAATGCAATCAATTTTGTATACTGATCCTGTGACCTTTCTAAATGCACTTATTAGCTCTAGCAGTTGTTTTTATATATCTCTTAAGATTTTCAAAGGGAAATAATCATGGTAATTGTGAATAAATACATTCTTCCTTTCCTATGCTTATACTTTCCATTTATTTTTCTTATCTTATTGCTCCAGCTAGGATCTTTAGAACAGTGCTGAACAGAAGTAGTGCAAATAGATAACTTTGCCTTTTACTATATCTTAGAAGGAAAGCATTTAGATTTTCATCATTAAGTATGATATTAACTATAGGTTTTCCTAGAAGCCCTTCTTCAGATTGAGGACGTTCCCATCTATTTTAATTTTCTGAGAGTTTTTAATATGAATGGCTGGCAAATTTTTTTCAAATGCTTTACTTGTATCTCCTGAGATCATATTTTTTTCTTTTAGTCTAGTAATATGGTAAATTTACATTAATTTATTTTCAAATATTAAACTAAACTTGCATTTCTGAGACAAGGCCTACTTCATCATGATGTATTACCTTTTTTACATATTCTGGACTTTATTTGCATATATTTTGTTAAAGATTATTGTGCCTAGAACCATAAGTATCAACCTACACTTTTATTTTCTTGTATTAGCTGTCAGGTTTTGCTGCTGGAATGATGCTGGTCTCATAAAATAAGTTAGGAAGTATTTTTACCTTCCACTTTCTGAAAGAGTGTATATAGGATTAATTTTATTTTCTCCCTAAGTGTTTTATGGAATTCTTCAAGGAAACTACCTGAACCTGAAATTATCTTTGTAGGAATGTTTTTGATAACAAATACAATTTCTATAATCAATATAAGTTTATTTAGATTGTGTTTATTGTGCCAGTTTTGATAATATGTTTTTAAAGAAAATTATCAATTTTATCAAAGTTGTTGAAATTACTGATAGTTTTCATAATTCCCTTGTTATCCTTTAATATCTGTATGACATGTAATAATATTTTCTTTATTACTGATATTGTTAATTTTTATCTTTTCTTTTTTTCTGGATCATTTTTGTTAGAGCTTTATGAATTTTATTAATGTTTTCAAATATTCAAGCTTGCACTCGTTAATATTTTTTATAGTTTGTTTTTATTTCATAGTTTTCTGCCTTTGTTATTTATTTCCTTTCTTCTTCCACTTTGAGGTTTAAAATAATCTTAGGTTTCCACTTTAAGAAAGAAACCTGTTATTTATTTTAAACATTTCTTCTTACTTTTAATTTAGGATTAAAAGCTCTACATTTCTAAGCTCTTCCTTAACAAATTTATAAATTTCAGATATTGTATTTTTATTTAACACATTTCAACATATTGTATAACTTGATTTAAAATATTTTATAATTTCATGACCTTTGTACCATAAGGTGTTAAGAAATTTGTTGTACAATTTCCAAGTAGCCTTTTCAAGATATTTTATTGTTTTTTATTTCTAATTTAATTACATTACAATCAGGAAGCATATTTTGTAATATCTCAATCTTTTGAAAATGTTTGAAACTCATCTTATGGGCCAGATTGTGGTCTACTTTAATAATAGTTCCATGCGAGGTTGCAAAAAAATGCAAATTATCCAAATCAGAATAATGTTCAATAAATGTCAAAAAGTCAAGGTAGTTGATGGTGTCTTTTATATCTTGTATATTTTTACTGATTTTCTGTCTACTTATTCTATCAAGTACTGGGACAAGTATGTCAACATCTCCTATTGCTATTATAGATTTTCCTATTTCTCTCTAACTTTTTGAAAGTTTGTGTGAACATGTTTATAACGTATGTTCATGACTATTTGACATATATAATTATAAAATGTACTCTTTATCTCGAATAATGCTCCTTGTCTTGAAGTCTATTCTGTCTAATACAGACAATCTAGCTTTCTCATGCTCATTGTTTGCAACGCATATATTTTTCTATACTTTACTCGCAATATATCCTTGTCATTATATTTAAAATGTATCCTTTTAAGACAGTATATAGTTGAATCTTGCTTTTTTATTCAGTCTGAAAATTTCTATCTTTTCACTGTAGTGTGTAGATCATTTATATTGAATGAAATTACTGCTATGATTAAATTTAGGTTTACCATTTCATTACTTGCTTTCTATTTTTTTTCCTCTTTGGGTTTTGTTGTTGTTTGGTTGTTATCATTCCTGTGCTTTCTTTTCCTTTTCTAATGGGTTCAGTTGATGATTTATTATTTCTTTAATTCACTATTGGCTTTTTAGCTATACCTTTTTGTGTTTTATCTAGCAGTTGTTCTGGGGATTATAATATGCTTCTTCAAATTATCACTGTTTACTTAGAGTTAATATTTTACCACTTCATGCAAATGTGATAATCTTATCAGTATAATTTTGTTTACCACCATACTATACTTTGTAGTATTTTTTTATATTTGACACCTATAAGTATTATAGACCCATGATAAACATGCCAAAATTTATGCATTCGCCAATTTTCTTTTTAAAAAATTACAAGAAAAGATGTTCTTTTAACATGTACATAGATATTTAAATTTTAGTACTCTTTCTCTTCAGCCTGAAGCAGTGCCTTTCTCGTTTCTTGTAGGAGTTTTGCCTACAACAAAAAATTCTTTATTTCTTCATTATTGGAAGACATCTTCGCTGTATATAGAATTCTGATTTATCAATTTTTTTTGTTTTCAACATTTAAGAAATTGTATTACATTTATGATGAGTAATCAGTTGATATTTAATTGTTTCTGTATAGACAATCTATTCCCTCTTCCCCTCTGGTGGCTTTTGGAATTTTTCTATCTTTGGTTTACAGAAGTTTGAATATATAGAATACAGTGCCTAAATGTGATTTTCTTTGTATATATATTTTTTTCATCAAATTTTGGACATTTTCAGCTACAATTTCTTCAAATATCATTTCAATATCACTTCTGTACCATTTTCTGCCTCCCACAATCTGCTATGAATCCTCTCCAATGCATTATTTTTATTTCAGATACTATACTTCAACTTTGGGTCTTTTTAGTAACTTCATATTTTTTCCTTTCTGAAACACGCAAAGTATATCGGACCATTTAGTATTGTTCTACAGATCACTTTGCACATTTCTTCAAACGTTTTTCTCTTTGTTCTTTATATTAATAATTTCTATTGATCTGTTTCCAAGTTTATTGACACTTTCTTCTGTTATCTCCAATCTGTTGTTAAGCCTCTCCAATGATTTTTTTTTTTAAGTTCAGATATTGTGCTTTAACTTTTTAGTTATTTTTAATGCTTTTCATTTCTCTGCTTATTTTCTAATCTGTTTCCTCATGGTGATCATATTTTCTTTAAGTCCTGAATACATTTATTAGAATATAATGTTTTTACTTTAGTTGCCATTTAAATTAGAAGTCACATTTTTCTGTATCCATCACCAGTAATTTTTGAATTATATTTGAGCATTGTGCATGATATATTGTACAGACTCTGAATTTTGTTACCTTTCTCTGATAGAATAGATTTTTATTCTAGCAGACAATTAAATTATTAGTTAACCACTTTGACACTGTGGAGAATTGGCTTTGTGCTTTGATAGGACCTACTGATGTTTCAGGTTTGTCTCTCTTTCTAGAATTAATTTCTCAGTTCTAGGTCATCATCTATATTCCTAAAGTGTGGCCCTCTTGTGTTTCAAGTAAAGCCTGAGACATTTACCAAACTCCTTTAACTTAGTAAAAGGCAAACTCCTAATTTTGTCTCCCTTTCATCTAACATATTGGCTCAGCTCTTTTTCCATCTAGTTTTTCCTTTTCTCTAGGTCCTTACACACATACATAGTTTGCAAATCAGCCAAAATATTAGGAGATCTTACAAGTAGATTTATGGGAGCCCTTCCTCTGTGGCTCCATCCATTCTAATGTTTTCTTCCTCAATTTTAGACACTCTTCATCTTCTGACACCACAGCTTCATCTTCTGACACCACAAACCAATATGATTGCTACTTGAATACTAACTGCTCTATACCATACAGACTGGGGAGTTCCTTGAGGAAAAAAGTTGTAATAAATGTAGATTCACCTAGTACAGTTCATTTCAGATTCTGACTGCTTTTTTTTTCTGTGCCTTTAAATAATTGCTTATTAAAAAGTTTTTAATTGTAGTTCCCTTCCTTCCTTCCTTCCTCCTTTCCTTCCTTCCTTCTTTTCTTTTTGAAATTTTAACAATGGCTTGAAATTGTTATCTCTAGAAAAATTTGTCCTGAAATAGTACAAGTTTCTCCTCCATTACCAAAATCAGAACTATTAAATTGTAGTTTTATGTTAGTACTTAGAAATCTGTTTTGGAAAATTGTATCACAATACAAATATCTATAGGTCTTTCTCTCTCAATATACTGCATTTTTTTTTCCTGATACAAGACTATTTTCTAGTCTTTAAAAAAAACCACTTATATTTACTAAATATGGCCAACGGATATTTGCATAACTTGCTTGGGAGGTTAGTGGTATGTGATTTTTCTAGTCATGACAGAGAAATTGAACATGTGGTACAGTTGTACAGGAAAAAAGGATAACTTTTTTTAAGTCTTACTCTAAGACAGGCATTTGCTAAGTATTTTTTTATATATGAAGATATACAACTTTCACAACAATTTTTAAAAATAGGTACTATCATAATTTCATTTTGGAGATAACAAAACTACAAAATAACGAAGGTAGTGAGACTCTAGAGTTAAATTCCAACCATTCCCTCTATTGCCTACTCAGAATTGAGATCCAATTCATCCACAGTGCTCATCACTTGTTCCAACAATATACATCAGTTATGAATGTTCTATCCCATTTCCCACATTAGCAACTTGCTTCTTTGCTTACATGAGAGTAAGTCATATAGACTTAACTCTCCATATTTCCTATAAAATTATTGCACTTTCATGGAACTGCTGCAAAATGGAGACTAACAACTGGAGCAGTGAGAAGCCAAGAAAAATCTGAATCAATGAACCTGAAACAGCCTTTCCAGTTCTGTCTCTTCCACTTGTCCTTTAGAACTGTGTTTCAAATTGATTTCTTCTAAAGAGCCTCTAGTGTTTAGTCTGGAAGACCTGCCATTCCACCAGACTAATTACCTGGCAAATTAATATAACAGGCCAATGATGAACTATTTGCTTTTATGTCTCAACAACATTTTAGGTGTTGTACAGAAAACAAATGAAGAGCAAGACAAGATCATCAGCTACAAGAACATTATACTTTGGCTAGAGAGATTTTTACCCATGTCAGTCACCTACAGTACTATCTTTCTCCAACATATCTCATCAACCTGTATGTACACATATATTCCTATACATTGCTTTTCTTTTCTCTCTTCTTTGCAATTATTTCATATAGGCTATGCATGTCAAGAATCTAACTTTCTGTTGGTACCCAATCCTTTAACTCTGAGAAATCTGGAGGTTCAAATGGAGCCCTGTGGCTACTGGCAATGTTTCTGACTACCATCAGGTTCCTCTGGTGAACTCAGTCACTACTGCCTTATCCAACCTTCCTCATTCAGCTTGTAATCAACTTAACTTTTAAAGTCTTTGCACACATTAGGTAATACTTGTTCTCTTAACTCCCAGGGGCCTGTGGTAACTGCCCAGCTAGGAAACCCTACCCTTCATTATTCAGCAACAGCTTGAAGAGTATTCTAAATCTAACTTTCCGCCTTCTGACAGACCAGCTGCATCAAAGCCTGTGTTCCCTGTTTGTTTGTTTCTTTCCTGAAGCAGAATCACCATCTCAAACTGAGTCATCTATTAGAAAAGTAAGGATTCTGGGTCCAAATTTTAAAAACATGTCTCTTCTGTGAACCACAGCAAATCTAAACTGGATTATGCCTTATATTAGAGTCAGGACTCATGTGGTCCCATTTTCTCTACCCTCTAGATCCCTGCATGCTGTTCAGGGGAAGTTACTGGCTTTTGAACTGACGATTTAAAAATGAAGGCATTTTTCTTTTAGGGAAAATAGTCCTTCAGTGATTTAAACAACGAGCCTTGTGATCAAAATAATTCATAAAGGAAAAGATTTATGAAGTGACTTCACTAGCACACAATGCATTTTTAAAACTTTGTTTTTAGAATAAATCTGTCAGTACACAAGCCAAGACAACACATCTGAATGCAATATCAGTGGACACACCCAGAATCTCTTCTTTGCTTGTCCAAGACTGTGGTAGAAAAGGGAAATGATTTTCTTTGTCTTCTTTATTTAATATTAGTTTTTTTTTTTAATTTTTAAAAGCTAGTTCCACGAAAAGACTTTTTTAAATTGTGCATACTATCATTTCCTGCAGGGAAACCTGCCTTTAAAAATGCATTTTCCATTGACCACTTGTGCTTGTTTAAGAAAATAAAAAATAAATAAAGAAGTCCAACTTATAATGAATCCCTCTGGCATAAGGGAGCCTGTTCTAATCTCCCTTTATCAGGTTTGAGTGATAGTTCTGCTCAACGAGTATTGACAGGGCCGTCCTGTTTCTCAGGCTTTCGTTTCCCTCGGTTGGAGAAGGATACAGTGCATTTTCACATTCTCAAAGTCTGCAGTTGTTTTTATATAAGAAGCAATTTGCTTGGGTCACGTCAGGTCGAATGGGATGCCTGCCCAGCTCTTGGTTTTAAAGGAAAAACATACAGAAAGACACAAAAACACAGCAGTTTCCTTCATTAAATTCCACTCTACCTGCCATGGGCTTCTAGCCACAATGGAATTTCCCACCCTGGCCTAGCCTAGTCTAACTTTTATTTTTAGGGATTTTTTTTCCCCCTTCAAATCTTATGAGCTTTCTTTCAAGTGAACTTTGAGGTAAGGATTTTTAAATGATAGAGTAATTGCCTGGTTTAAAAAGAATCAGACATAAAAAACAAATGCCTAGTGACCTTCCATAATATTACTGGATAACCACCCCCTGGATAACAGCCGTTCAAAAAACTGTTCATAATCAGTACAAGACAGATCATGTAATTCAAAATCAAAACTCGAATCATTTCATGAATAGGGAACAGCATTTTTTTCATTGGTATCCTCCTCTTACCAAATTGCATTGGATAGAGAGAATTTTGGAGGAAAAAAATGAATAACCAAAACACAAGGAAATAGATAAATAGATTGGGAGGGGGAGAGAGAGAGAGAGAGAAGCTTTTGGACCTCTTTCTCCTAAAAGCCATTTATGCTTTTGCCCATTGCCTAGAGGCAACTGATTTAATCAGGATTGTTCATGTGGATTATCTAAACTATGAAAAGCAACAGGGAGCACTTCCCAAGAAATCCAGACTGGGTCTGCTGCAAAATACTTGGTTTGGGGCCTGGCGCTAAGTAGACTGTTCACATTGTACTCAGGGTCCTAAGAAAAGTGGCTCAGTGTCTCCATAATTCTTTGTCCCTTTGATCTACCTCAACATTTGGTGTCTCTTGGCATTAGGAAAGCTCACGAAAATGACCCTGTCTAGTTAGCTGATTCATAGTCTGGGGACAAAAAAAAAAAAAGAGTAAGAAAAAAGCTTTGGTAATGAGGGGGGAAAAAAGTACCTCCTTGCTATCTTTGCTCAGCATACATAAAGGTTGAAAGATGAGATTTTTGGGGATGTGAATCCCATTCTTTCCACATTCAGCAATAGCCTTGTCAAAACCAAATCTAGGCCTTATGTCAACCAACTCTCTTAAACATATTAAAGTTGGCTCCCTCATTCATTGTTTTCAGCCTGGATTTGCGTAATCTCCCTTCAGATGAAGAAGTTTACGTCTCAGTCATGCCATTTGCTCTTGGCACTGCTGTTCTCCTTCACCCACTTTGCCTTCTTATCCTCAAACCCCTGATTCCTTATTAAGGCTGATTGCTAATGCAGCCATTCCTTTAGCATCACAGCACATTTATAAACCAAAGATTAGTTTACTCTGCTTGGCTTCCAAAACCATTTGCTGCTTGAGACCATGTCATGAGTTTGTCTACTCATGTGAATAAACAAAAACTTGCCTATAATGTGAATTTGGAAAAGGAAAGAGCCACTATACGAAACAAACTCTACAGAGGCCAAAATTACTGTCCTAGGCTTCATGAATGCAGTCTTTGCCTGTGCTATTCTACATTAACTTTATCTTTGATGTTAGGATTTTTGTTTCTTAAATGAATGCCATTTTCCTCCAGTAAAACCAAGTGGTTTATCTTGACATTTAATAGTAATTTCATGATTTTAGAGTTCCTTCTAAATCTAAAGTAAATGTTCATGAGACTCATGAACTAGTATCTAATTAATCTGAGCATGTTTAGCAGTTCCCTGAGGCTGTATATGATCTCTCACGATCCCTTGCAAAACCTGAGATTTTGCCCTGGTAAGGAGTGAAGCAAATCCTTATTTATGGCAACTACCCCTCAAACATTATAGTGAACTGGAGTACAAGAGGGCCACTACTATACTTTAGACAGAACATTAGGATTAATACTAGTAACCAAGGAACTAAGAGCCCACAAATATAACAAATTCAAGAAGGAAAATGGGATTAAACAATATTGGAGTTTAGGAACAAGGGTGCTACTGTATCAATCTGTCACAATGCAGTCAATCATTACAACAAAACTAACCAAAGGACAGTCTCAGGAAAAATGGAGGTATTTTTGTGTACAATTATTGAAGCATTACTTGAATTGGACCTGCAGAGAATAGTTTTTGTAGGTTTATTATTCATTCATCTCCCCATTCTCTCCCCCGCCCCACGCATATACATGTACAACATACACACTACTAGCCTATGTACTACTGTGGTAAATTTGCATCTGTGAGTCACTAGGGAACACTGGTGTGTCCATGCTTTTTGTGTAATATCATAAAGGAAAGACAATGGGCTTAGAACAAGTTAAAGGTAAATGGACAGTGGTGCATATAGAGACCAAGTTAGGATCCTTAGGAACTGGTAAAAGGACTAAATTTGTTTAATATGTATATACATGACTTGCTCACTCAGGGTCTTGCACTATGCTGACATATAGCAGAAGCTCAATTAATTTTTGCTGAACGAATAATCTGGAACAAAGTGTATAATTATCTAAGAATATGGATGGAATTAAAATTTTTCTGAGCAAGGAGAAGCTGAACTGATGGGAAATTAAACTTTTCTGAGCAATGAAAAGCAAAACTGGACAAACAGTGTTTGTCCAGGTGTGCATAAAGGTGGTGTAAATACAGACAATCAAAATATTCAAATACAGTGAGGTGCTCCATAAGGATGTTTCAATCAACAATAAACCACATATATCATGGTGGTCCCATAAGATTATAAGCCCATAATTTTACTGTACCTTTTCTATGTTTAGATACCCAAATATTTAACATCCACTGTGTTAAAGCTACCTACAGTATTCAGTACAGTAACATACTATACAGGTTTGTAGCCTAGAAGTAATGTAGCCTATGTGTGTAATAGGCTACACCATGTAGCCTACGTGTGTAGCCTATGTGTGTAATAGGCTACACCATCCAGGTTTGTGTAAGTATACTCTATGATGTTCCCACATGGTGAAACTACCTAAGGATGCAGTTCTCAGATTGAATCTCCATGATTAAGGGATGAGTGGCTGTATATGAAAAGTTCAGTTGTAAGTCTTACCTATGAAAGATACTTGAAGGTCCCTGGGCTCTTTCATACAAAAAGGCCTTCAAAATTTTGACCATCAATAAGGGAAGTAATGAAAATAGAATCTGTACTTCCCTTATATTAAAACCTCTGCAATCATATAAAACCATCTGTACTTAGAGTACCATGTTCCTATAACACAGCATTCCAGGGTCTCTTACACAGGACAGTCATTAAATCATTCAAACTATATTAAATGAATATAAGTTAATAGAGAACAAATTATTTTGTGATATCATAATTCACTGAACATGAGACAATGAGAACAAACACACTTGTTAATAAATGTTATTTAGCAGACATCATACTGATATTTCTTAGTAATTGGGTACCATGGCAGCTTCCTAATAAGTCAAATTTTTCCCATGTTTTGTGTTTATAAATGAGTAATCTTGTAGCTTTGGGTGTTCACCTTCGCTCATCTATTCAATAATCTTTTATTGATTACCTCCTCCAGCTGTACCAGTCTGGTAAAATCAAACTTGACCCTGTGACTATCCTAAATGAACCGCACGTTTCTTTTGTATCTTGCATTCTCTGATTTTCACTCTGATTTTATTATTCATTCATCTCCCCATTCTCTCCCCCGCCCCACGCATATACATGTACAACATACACACTACTAGCCTATGTACTACTGTGGTAAATTTGCATCTGTGAGTCACTAGGGAACACTGGTGTGTCCATGCTTTTTGTGTAATATCATAAAGGAAAGACAATGGGCTTAGAACAAGTTAAAGGTAAATGGACAGTGGTGCATATAGAGACCAAGTTAGGATCCTTAGGAACTGGTCAAATTATCTGGTTATCTGTCACAACTGTACATTTAAGTCCCTGATCTTATTCCTTTGTCTTGATTTATTTCCCTTTGAAGAGCCAAAAGGTTGTGTAATTCTGACCATTGGTAGTAGTGTTATCTGGAGTAGACATCCAACAGTCCCAAACACATTGTCTTGTTGAAGATGTAGAATGTACTTCCCACAATTAAGAAATGATTTGATTTCCCTTGCCTCAGTAGAAATATTGTAAGTTGACAGTGAGTCTCCAGTTCTAAACCACAATATTTCTATCATAATATGAAATAATTCTAAAATACCTGATAGACTTTCTCCTACAAGTTGCCTATTTCTTCAGAATCTAGTTAATTCACCTGGCAACAAAGATTAGCTACTTCTTTTTGAATGCAAACATAAAGAAATGTGATCTTTCTTATAAAAACTTTTGGTAAGTGGTGATAGACTTCAAAACCCTTTTTCTTTTTCTTCTTTAAAAAAAAATGGCAACCATGGGTCGGTTATCAGGAACTTCAAGTTCAGAATCTGAGAACAGTGATTCTGTAGTCTTGTGATTTTGCACATGCTAGGGATTGGTAAATCGTTGAAGACCTCTTAAATAAAAGAAGAGGCATTGTTCTTTTCATTTGCAAGGAACCAGCAGGTATATTAAAAAAGGTTTTAGAGTACCTGGAATACTGGTAAACTGTCGGCTTTCTTTTTAAAAACTGTCCATGAGGGTCTCTTTAAAATAGGACAGCCTACAGAGAACATGGTGTCTCATTTCTATGGGTGGCAATTCCATAGAAAAATGCTTTGCAAAGAGACATACTACCAATACCCTTTCCTGTGAGATACAAATGCTAAAAACAGATATGGGTTGGGTAAGATAGTTTAAAAGATAGGTAGAAAGCAATACAAACTACTGTGATAGTCTAGATTATATATGAAATGTATAAAAGAGTGAAATAAGTTCTCTACTTTGTAAAAGATGCATCAAAATTTCCCTTCTAAACTACAGTCATGTTTCTCAAATTGCATATCAAAAGAAACTGTGCTAGGTTCATGACAAGCAGGGCACGATTGTAAACAAAATATATGTTTAAAAAATTAGTTTACAATTATAGTTTTGATATTTCTAGAAACATAGGTGCCATTAGACTTGAAGATAACTAGTGGATTGAGTCAACTTATTCTGATATAAACCAAAATGTGACCTAATTGAAGGCAGCAATAAGTAAACACATTCGGAAAGAATGGGTCCATTCTATACTTTCCAAATTGCCCATCTCTCTGCTCCACTTCTGCTAGGGATTTATTGCAGCCTGACCTTCAGCCAACAGGTTGGAGAACTGTGTGAGACAATATTTTGGCCTCATTTTAAAAAATTATGAATAGTCAAAAAATGTGACACAAATGTTTTAGTGAATATTATCAGGGTATAAATTAACAACCAGCAACATTTATCTGTTAGCTCATACTGATGCTCAGAAAATTTTAATTATCAAGTCATTCCTTCAACTACTCTATTCCTGATTGATCTAGGAATTTTTTGGTGCATATAGCACTAAAAATGCTGAGAGATGCATACTTTTAAAAATAATATAATGAAATTTTATTTATTATCTAAGTTCTTGTGTTTGCTGAAATAAGTAGTAATGAGAAGTAGCATTATCTGCTAGCTAATGGAGAGTGGAAGTCATCTGTTATAAGCCAATCATACTCATGAGTGAAATAATATTCTCTCAACCCTCAAATGCAAATGAGGATAATAAAAAAACTTTAAGACCATTGATGGACCTGAGTCATTCTATGAAAATTTTTAAGTGCCACAATTTTTAAAAATTATGTATTACGCTTATAACATAGCTGATTATTAAATATATAACCCTTACTTTGAGATTAATCCTCTCTTTCAAATCTAAAGGATATATTATTTTCTTCACTTTTTCTTTTGGATAAATATCCTGTCCATAGTTGCTTGAAATTCACTGTCAGTTTCCCTTTAAATTCTAACATATTTTAAAGAACTTTAAAAGATCAGAGACTTGGACAACTCCTTCAGGTCCTGCCCTCCTATGGTAGGAGCTTTTCAGTCCTCTTAATAAATCCTGTTTTCTAAAAAAAAAAAAAAAAAAAAAAAAAAGATCAGGGAGGAGTATTGCCTGATTTGGAATTGCCTCTATCTCTTACTTTGAGCAAGCTACTTAACTTCTTAGTACCTCAGTTTCCTCCTCTGTAAGAATAGTATAATAATAGTTTACCTCCCATGGTTACTATGAGGGTTACTGAGCTTCAATTTTAAGTTGCTTTTCTAAGTCTTTGGAAGAAGTTGAAATCAGGTTAATTTAGTTAAGCAGAGCTTTGGTCTTTTTGTTAGCACATAATCTCCAATTTTCATTTCTGGGTTCTAACCCTCTAAAATTAGCTCAATAAAGCCCTGTTTGTGTAATTGCCATCTTCCTGCCTCAAAGCCAAGATAGATTTACCTTATTTTAGTTTTTACTAAGTCTCTCTTTAAGAAGGTGCTACTAGTGGTAAAATATCAACAATTAAACTATTTGAGGCAGGTAAATGTTGAAAGGGAGTTTAGTTGTTAAGTCAATAGCAGTGTGCCAGCTTGATCTGCCTTTCAGAAAGATCACCATAGTAATAGGGAGACCAATAAATAAATAAAAAGTATAAAATATACATCTATGCAGAATCTTAGAACCCTTTCTATAACACATAAGTCATTAAAGGAAACTCTGAGGCCTGCCTATGTAATTTGACATTTAAAAGGGAACACATCATAATTCTGTGGAAGAAATTCTCAGTTGAGGACTACCACCTTTCTACGGATCAGATCAGATTTTTCTACACTCCATTAAAAACAACAATAACAAAAGTAAACAAGTGAACAATAACAGCTAACTGTGGTTGTGGTTCAGGCCAGTGATATATATTATTAATTCAGTGGTTTTTAAACTGGGGGACAATTTTGTCACCTCTTTATCCTCCCAGTGGAGAATTGGCAATGTCTGGAGACAATTTTGATGATCCCAGCTAAGGGTTTTCTGTGGGGTAGAGGCCCGGAAAACTGCTAAACATCCTACAGTGTATAGAACAATCATCTACCACCCTCAACAAAGAATTATCTGCTTCAAAATGTCAGTTGTGTTGCTATTGAGAAATCCTGTATTAAGTTGATATACCATAGCCACTGGCCTTAAATTATCAGCCACATCAACATTTAAGATATGTAGCCCTTGGGACCATCTAATAGTGGAAGAATAAGGCCAAGAAGAACTATTTTACATATATAAACTTCTGGATACAGTGTTAAGAAAAAAAACTCGCAAAACAAGTAGCTGTTTAGAAGCTCATTATGCCCAATATTATAAACAGATAATTTTATATTATTGAACTAACCAGACTCATATTCTTTTTGAATTCCAGGGGTTATAAATATATGGAAGTCATGGACAATGCACCATTATCCTGTTACAGAGATATTTTGAAATGGTTTATAAAAAGCAGTGAATACAACAAAAAAATTTAAGCCCAAATGAGTTATGAAAAATTAAAGTTGATTTTCTGGGACAGATTTTTTTCTGTGCATAGTATTTTCCATACATATCACAAACATTCTTTTATGAAGAACATAGCTCCACACTTCTAACACCACTCCTCTCTGAAGACAAATCAGGCTTAAAGCGCAAGAATCATCTTCAACTAAGGGAGAATAACATGAGCTCAAAGATAGGAGTGGAATTTATTTTTCAAATAGGCCACAATTATTCTGCAAACATTTCATCCGGCACTTCTCCACTATGAAAAGAATGTTGATTACATATGAAAGGAAGAACAAATATAAAGGAAATTTGAAAATTACGAAAATAAAATTTGTAAAAATGATTATGAATATGGCTAAAATTCAAATATGTGACATTTTATTTTTGAAGGTTTCCCTGTCAAAGACAACACATATTTTCCTGATGAGAGGATGCCTGAAATTGACATTCAGGAGAGCATTTGGACTAGATGAACTCATCTCTGCAACTACCCCTCTTATCTTAAATTTTAATGTGATTGGTAGTACCAGGAATTAAACTGTATTGAGGGCCTCAGAAAAACTGGCTTTATTTCTTTTCCGTTTGAACCCCTAAAAGTTGCTTCCTAGGTAGGCACTATGGAGCCACATCTTACTGAGGAACAAGAGGTGAAATAACTGGCTTAGCCACACAAAGAATGGAAACTCAGTAATTTCTGAGATGGCAATATTTTTTACCATCTTTTTTCTGTCCATTTAGATTTCTAGATTTGGCTCCAAAAGGTTTTTTTTGTTTGTTTTGTTTTTTTGTTTTTGTTTTTTACCTTAAAGGGACATTCTAGGGTCAAAGTCATGAATGGAGAGGGTAGAGTTAGTTTTAGCTTTTCACAACAATTCAATTACAAACTTTGTAAGTATCTCTGACCAGGAGAGACTACCACTAACAATTATTTCTAGAACACAGGGCGAGGTTGAAAAAAGGAAGAAAAATAGGAAGGAAGCAGCAATGTTCTGGCACTATGAAAGGCTCAGAAAAAAAAAATCGGATTTCTTTTCTCAAAATGCTTACAATCTTATTCTAGATTAAAAGATAAATACCCTTAAAATAACTGAAGAACAATGAGAAACAGTATAATTAAGTGTAAAAAATGGGTGATAGAGGCAAAATGCTCTGGGGCAGTGGTGTCTCTTACATCTTTTCCAACACAGAGAAAAGAGACACTGGGTCAAATGCAACCTACTCTAGTTTCTGATATTAGTTTCATAATACAGCTATAATCCCATTACAAAGAACTTCAAGGAACTGTTGACATTTTTTGCTGCCCTGTAGTTTATTGTCTCAAGTATTGCTTGAAATACCAGGCTACATGCAGAGACGTCTGCTCTAATGGTATTTGTTGACCTGCATTATGTTGGGGTTAGCCTGAATAAATGGAGAGGAACACTACATGGAATCAGTTAGTCGAATTGTTTGTAAGTAGGCTCACATTATTTTTTTGTAATGTTTTATTATTTTTAACCTAAAGACTAGACATTTAAAGTAGGACATTATCCTCAAATAATCCTGTTATTATATGAAACAGTAATATTTATTAAGAGTGCCTTTGTAAAGCCCAAAATGGGGATCTGCAGAGCCGGATTTACTATATATTTAATGGAGCTTAAACTTCAGGGACCTTTGCTTGCATGGCCCCCTTCCAAGGACCTGTACTTAACTTTGTAATCCTAATTTTTCTTCTTTTTCTCCAAGAGGGTCCCCCAAATAGTTTAAGCTTCTGGCAAAATCTTGACTCATCCTGTGTATAAAATAATCTTGAAGGGATCAAACCTGACAGTCTTAAAAGGCCAATTCTGAGAAGGATACACAATATATTTTTACAAGGATATCATACAATCATATTTTCCAAATGTACCTCTTTTATTGTTGCTGCTCCCCTCCCCTACCAATGAATAAATGCCATTTTACCTCACTGTTACAAGGTTATTAGACTCCTTTAATGTCTGTTCAGTAACTGGGAATAAGTACAGGATTAAAAAAAAAAGATGAAAAATTCAGAGGCAGAAGATAATTTCCAAGAATGAAAAGGTATGTTAGAGAGATTCATAAAATTTTTCACTAGAACAGCAATAATTATTATCCATAATTAAGGAATATATACATTTGAGAAAAGGAAGGGCATGGAAATTCTCTTAATACAATTTACAGTAGTACCTACTGAAAAGTGTGGTGAGTTTATGCAGAGTGTAGGAGCTTTCACCACCAGCAACATCCCATGCTTGCTTGTCTGGTTTTTGAAAACCCCCCAAAATCCCACAAGCACCTCTAAACCCTACCATGGAATTCTCACACTTCTGAGTTAGAAGTTCAGAGCAGAATAAAAACTGGAGGCACTTATGACTGTCTGCAGTTTTTCCTATGATGCCTTGTCCCAGATTTTGAAGAAAACTGAATAAAAATTAATTCAAAAAAAATGAATGAAATTACCCCAAATGGAATATTAAATTGAAAAATAATAGTTAAATTGTTCATAACCATTTCCTGTTAGATTTTTTCTCTCTCTCTTAGAAATGGAGTAAGAATGCTTCAAATAAAATATGTAAAACCCATCCCATCCCATAAAGAGCCCACTCATGTAAACAGGAAACTTATTAAAAGAGTTTTTCTTGGTTTCCTGGCAAAATCCAGTTTTTATTTTGGTGGCAGCACCAAAATGAGAACTCATTTTGTGGGCAGGGTGAAAAATTAAACATTGCAAATCCATCTGCTGGATTAGAGTTAGTTGACAGACTTGTTGGCTATAGGGAACAAGGTAGCTCTGAAACCAAGGAACAGGCTTCTAAGAACCAGTCCCGCCCTGCCCTATAGATGATGGTCTCCTCTGGCCAGGCATCACAAATCACTTAGAGATTCCAAAAGGAGCCAGTGGATGCCAGTCTACGTTTTGTGTCAAGTGTCTCACATGCTCATCTAACTATTCTCTCCTTTCCTTTACATTTAAATCCTGTTTTATTCGTTCCTCTTCTTTCCCTCTCTGGAAAGCACTGTAGCATAATTAAAAGTATGGATTTTAGAATTTGAAAAGTCGGTTTCTAGTCCAGGGTCTGCCTTCTTGAGCCATCATCCTCTGATATGTAGAATGGGACTAACAGTTCTTCCTTAATCAGTTCAACTTTCTCAAAGCTTGGGTAACATCATCAGTCTCCAAAAAGTCACCTAAGGTAAAATTACAGATTCCAAGGCTCCTTCTTGACCTATTACATTAGAATCTCCATGGGCTGGAAAATCTTAGAATCTGAATTTCATACTTGCTCTCAAATGGTTTCTGTACACCGAAAAGTCTTAGAACCACATCCTAACTTGTCTGTGTCAAGATGAAGTAAAATCATATAGGAAAACTCATCAAGACATGCCTCACTCTTCTCATGAGTATTATTTTCCAGGTAGCTCAAAGCGTCAAAGTAAGGGCATAGGATTCTCTTCCTAAAGGTCTCTCTTCCAGTCATTTCCTGCTCTGTCAGCAGCATTCTACTTTATCTTCAGGGAGGCAGGGTAGGTTCACTGGGGGTTGTGGTAGAGCTGAGAGCTGTGACACAGGCACGAGTTCTGTGAAATTTCATTTATGTGACTGTACCTACCCCACAGGGTGATATAAGGATTAATTCCTATTTGGTAATTTACTGTGTGTAAAATGCCTTGAGCCCCTTGGAGGAAAGTGCTATGTAAATGTAAAATAATTATTATAATAATAATAACCTCGACTATTTAACTGATCAGTGAATTAGCCAAAAGATTTAGGCTGCCAAGGGACCAAGGCTGAAACCATTATAAGTAGAAACACTTTACATCATCATATCTCATAACTGTTATCACAAAAAGGGGAAACAAAGGGTGAAAATTAAGATAAATCCATGTTCTCAACTGATTTAAATGACAGAGGATCACTAGTAATGTTTCATGAAAGCAAGGAAATGCAAAAATGACAGCTGCATTGTAATTCTAACTCAGCCACGTGTCCTGAGGTTTTATATACTTTGGTCTTTTATTTGTAGGGAAAATATCTCATCAGTGCATTAGGAATCTATTTGACTATGCTTTAGCTTAGCTGAAATGTGTCCATGATTTACTCCTATTTGTAGGTAATTCTTTTTCTATCTGAACAGTATTGATATTATTCTATGAAGTTCCAGGTAATATTTGAATCAGTTATTTACAATCAATTTGTCTCCCCACATACAGTCTAAGAAAACTAGAGTGTATTTCTAGATCTAAATTTAGGAATCTAAAATGTTTAAGAAATACTTTTTCTTCCCAGAAAGAAAACACTTTGGTGCATAAACCTACATGAGCTCAAAAGTCCTCAGCTCTTCTGTCATTTGCTTTATTTATTTATTAGATTCATGGAGATCCTACCACCAAAAGCTCAAGGGGCTGAACCCAGAACTTTCATATACTGAACACGAATCACTTCTTAAACCACAAAAAGCAAAAGAAAAGGCTATAGAAATCTTAATGGGCAAGCTCCAGATGCTCAAAAGCAATTGTTCAGTTACTCAGTTATGCATCATTCAAAACACTTTCTAACAATCAGGCAAGAAAGGTTCCTTTGTGACGAACAGGCTTTGGGGCCTTGGACAAGTTTTAATTCTAGTTGTTTCTTAGATTACATACAAAATCGTTTTGGTGCATATGTAAAGAGGTGCTGTCCTTATATACAGTAAAGTTTGCAGATGAATATTTTGAAAGGGAAAGAAAGAAAACAAGGGGAAGAATGAACATGCGGCACCTTACTTTATTTTTAATTATTAATTTCAAGCCTCAAAGATTTACATTTTTAAAAACCCAATGTCGATTGAGTGAAAACAGGTATAAACTAAGGTAAATGAGGACCAAAAAATAAAGTCAATCAGTATAACTCAAATTAATTTTTAAAATTTGAAATTAAGCTTCAACCTCTCTATAAGGGAGGATGATGAGTGAATGAATGAGGTAAAAAAAAACCAGAGTCAGAGTTGTAACTGATTTTCTCTGCATGAAGCAGTAAATATTAGGAATGCTTTCTGATTTACAGAAAACTGGCTGGGATACATAATACTATACTCAAGACTGAAAAAATCCCAGATGTGATATTTGTCTCAACGTATCCATAAACACATACAGGTAAAAAACATGAATGTTCTGGTATTGTTTTCTGGGGTCAAAGGATCTCTGAAAAGAACAGAAGAAAAAGAGTATCTGATAAACTGCTTCTGCTGAGGTCACTAGTAGAAAGTAAATCCAGTCAAGGCTGCCCATAAGAATTTCTATTACAAACATTTAAAAAATCCATCTTTCTTTGACAGATACTTTTTCCTTCTGTATAGCTAATGCCATAGCCAATGTCCGGGTCTTCTAGCCACATTGGAATTTCTTGCCCTTACATCACAAGCCCAGCTGTATTCATCAAAGTGGAAAAACTGACAGCATTGTCTGAAAGACACAGCTTGGGATAATTGCTCCTTATAGTTCCCCTGTCAATGAATATTATCATATTCTTCTCACGAATAAGGTTACTGTACATTTTTGCTGGGTGGGGATTTCTACTCAGCCACTAAACACATTACAGTTCCTTTAGTGGAATGGACTAAAACGTGACAGTGCAAGCTGTGGCTTAGCATTCCCAACATTCTCTTTTAAAATCTCTGTGTGCATATTTAAAAAAATCTTTATATGTCCAGAAGAAGTAAAATGACAACAATGTTTTTCTTGACATTACTGTTTTCTTAAAGAGGCTAACTGAAACATGTCAGTGGGCAAACATAAAGAAAAAGAAATCATATGAGGCTACCAAATATACTCTCTTACTGAATTTCTTTCACCTAAATAGACAATGGAATCCTATGACACAATGTGTTTTCTTTTCCTATCATATTAGGCTGCAGCATAGTGCTTATACTGAAAGTAGAAAACCATGCTTTAAGTGTTCTAGTGATCCACACCTTTGACATACTAGCTTCTCTTTAAATCTAACTCATTAAGTAGGAAACAATTTTAAAGTATTTTAGTCATCAATAACAAGGACAGCTGTAACAATAATATTAATATCAGCTAACATTTATTGAATTCTTAGATGTCCTTAGCAAAACTATAATCACATGTAATTAACTCATTCAATCTTTACAACAACTCTGCCAGGTAATACGGTGATGGTTCCCATTTTATTGATGAGGAAATAGAGGCACAAGGAAATTAGAAATTTGCCCAAGATCACACAATCATTAAGTAGAGGAAACAGTATTCAAATCTAGATTCTGTTACACGATGAATATTTTGGTCCCCGAAGGCCCAATCCTCCTGATCTCCCCTGAATCTCTTCCTTCACTGATCAACTTGCATTGTTCACTTTCTCTTTTCAACCTTTATACATTCATTTGCACGTGGCTGGTTTTGAATAACACAGTAATCAAAAACTTAGGCTCTGGTGTCTGGGTTTAATGGCAGATATCAGTAGTACTTTACTTTTCTGTGTCTCAGTTTCCCTCTGTTTAAAATAGAAATAATAATAGCAATTTCATGTAGTTGTGAGGGTTAAATAGGCTCATGTATGTTAGAACCAAGTGGAAGGTCAAAGTTTAATAAGTGTCAATTCCTTATTATTGACTTTTATCTATTAATACATATAATCCTTTTTCACTATCAGATTATATTTTTTTCCAGAGAAATTATCAATATGCAACCTTATTTTGTAGGGCTTCCCAAATGTTCAACATATTGTTGAACTCTTAGATGTCCTATGTGCCACTGAAATAATATATATTAACTTTTCATAACAACTCTATCAAGAAATACATCTATTAACATATTATAAATAAAATAATTTTATACTAATATCTAAAATTTAGTGAGCACTTACTATGTGCCAGGAACTCAGCTAAGTGCATTATGGCATTATCTTATGTAATTACCCCTATAAGCCCCTGAACTAGGGGACTTTTATAATCCCTACTTTGCACAGGAGGAAACAGACTCACAGAAGTCACTCATCTGATAAATGTTAAAAACTGTAGACTCCTGACAACAACTCTATACTCTCTGCTAAAAAATGAATTTAAAGTAGGTATTTAACAAATAGTTGGTTTTGATGATGAAACAACTGAATTTTTTATTATTTCTGTTACCAGAAGTCTTGTACTTACAACAAACCAACTATGGCTTAGTCAGTATCATTCGTTCATTATTTTAACTATTAAAAAGAGATTATTGTGTGCCAGGTACATGTCAAATACAGCAAATTAAAAAAATTATGGATCTAAAACTTTCTCATCAAAAACAACTAATGATTTCATGTCATTTTACTTACTATCATTTTCTATGTCTACTCTTATAAAAATCAAACTTCCTCTCCCCCTTCCTCTCCCTGCCCACACTTTCTTATTTCTTCTTTTAAACCCAAGTTTTACAGTATTAAACTTACACAGATTTTTACCCATAAGAAGCTTATATGTCAAGGCAAGGAACCATTTTAATTATATTTACTCTTCATTTTGAGTATATTTCTTTTTCATACCTGACAAAGACTTTTGAAGTGACTAAAGAAAGGCAAAGCAATCTGATTTAAAAAAAAATCTTTCATGTACAATCTTTTGTCTGTAATATTCTCATAATAGCTTAGAAATTTTAAAAGAAGGTTTTAGCCGGTTTTGTTCTTTTCAAATTGGCAAAATTTGATTTTTTTTCTTCACATGTTTGGATAGGCTTTACAAATCAACAAGCAAGAAAGAACACATTCAACTTAAAAAAATGCATTCTTCACTGGTACCTTGGCATCATCAACTAATATTGGCTTTACTCTGAAAACTGTTTCCATGTTTTATTTAAAGAGTTAAAAAAATATACATAGAACTCACATAAAATTAGCCCTAGTGTACTAAAGAGAAAAAAGGTTTAAGGGCAATAGAAGAGTGTTGCTGTAACCAACCTTCCAATCAACTATAGGATCTTGTTAATATATCTTTCAGCTCCATATTGGAGATATGTGTGCCATTTTGCCTGTGATTTTAAACAATCTCTATTTAAGAGTTTAAGTGGGTAATTTAAAAGTTAGTAGTTTTCAGGAACACTTTGCAGAATCATTACTTCTTATGTATGACTTAAAGTTGTACTGAGTTGATAATATCTAAAGGAGGTACTTTCTAAGAAAACTCTCCTGAAATTTTATAATTAAATGGCTCAATTATGTAGAATTATTGAAAATGTAATGCCAAAGAAGAGTATTTTGTATTTATCTAGAACACATGAGCATAAAAATGACCTTAGAAAGTTAGCAACATAATTTATTACTTCATTAGCGATATATTTCTTATGCACTACTATTTGTTAGACCTTATAATAAACAACGAAAATACAAACAACAATAAACTTGGTCTGAAAAATAGTAAAGAATGGGGAATTTGGGGCTGCTGAGAGAGAACAGAGTTGAGATAAAATGACTATAGTCATAACTGCCATGAGCTGAGGACATATGTATTGAGGCAATGTACTAGGTGCTTCCTAAGAACCACTTGACACCAACCCTGCAGAATAAGTATCAGAATCTTTGTTTCACAGATGAGGAAACCAAAGTATTGATTTATTAAAAGGGATTTTGTAATGACACATAGCAAAGTTTTTATTTTATAAGTAAGGAAGAAGCCTTTTTAAGATAAGGAATAATATGAACAAATTTTTGTTTTGTTGTATTAGTTTTAGATATGGTACCACTTTCACCAGCTAAAATGTCCATCTTACAAACATGTAGTTTTCAGGTAGAATTGTGTTTTTCTCTAACTAGAATGAACTCTGGAGAGTTCATTTTCTATAATAAAGCCCAATATGAATTAAGTAATATCTGGTTTCTAGAAAAACATAGACTGGATTTCTTTACTGTTCTCTATTTTTAAATAAAAGGCATTTTTAAATTATCCTATTAACTAATCAGTAGAACATTATAACAAGGCAACCAAGAATTGCTCCTGAAAACTATACAGTCTTGTCTTCCACTAAATTTCACTATGCCCTATTGTTTCATCACGCTAGTGTCCTCACATGGTTTATACACACCAGATTTTATCATAGCTTCATGCTTCAGTTCTCTGGATGTTTCTTAAGCCAAGGTTGACTTATTCTTTTTTTTTTCCCACTAGGTGAAGACCTCATTCATTCTACAATATCAACTTGAAAGGGCACTTCTTTCCCAAAATTTTCCTTCTCACTCATATTAAAATCAACCACTTCCTCTGGTTTCCCACAGCATCTGTTTAATCCTGCTTTATATTAAAGCTATTTATTTCCAAGTCTCTCTTCTTCTAGAATCTAGATGGTTAACAGCCTGAGGGTATTGGCCTTGACTCTTTCATCTAAGTTTTACAAACAAACAAAATAAAACAAGCATAGTGCATTAATATATTTTGCCAAGTAATGATGTCCAAATGCTACACTGTCATAGCTAATACTCAATAATTATTGGATGACTATGATAGAGTTATTCACTCAATTATTCTCTCCAGATTTTTCATTCATTTAAGAATTTTGTATGCTTACAGAAGGAACTAAAGACTGATTTATAAAAATGTTTTGTTTTCTTTAATAAAAACCTTTACAAATCAACAGGATAAGGAAAAGAAAACTATTGTATGATAATGTCTGTTGTTGAATCAAACAATGGGCACATTTAAAGAATACAGAGCACGCTAGAGTCAGGCAAACTAGTGATAGACTGTAGAAAGCCCAGGAATGTACCAATTCACTATTTAGCATCACTGCCTCCATGGTTTTTAGGTATTTATTGACTGTCTCACACTAATGTATGAGTGCCTGTGGCAACTGGCAAAAGTATATAAATTTATCTGCCCAGAGATACTAGCTATAAAAACAATTTAATAGCAATGCAAGGGAGAAAAGACTAACATTTATGAGGCTATTTATTATCTAGGCAAGATAGTAGACTCTATACGTGTATTATCTCATTTAAAACCTCATAAAAACACTAAGATGGCTAATATTTATACATTTTAAATAAAAGCATGACTGAATGTGAGAATCTTAACTAAATTTTTGACTAAAATTAAACCAAACTCTTTTAACTAAAGGAGTCACATTATTAGAATGCTGAGGAGCCAGGATCAACAACTTTGAAGTCCTTGACCTTTTCCATTAATATTATATTGCCTCTTCTTAAGAGTCCACTTCTATATTAAAGAAGTTAAAAATCAATGTAGATTTGTATTTTAACAGAAAGGTTAGTGAACTAGCGGGACTTCAGGCGGTGAAAGAATATAATAGCTAATATTTGTTGAATACTACTGTTCTAAACATTTTGCATGTATTCACTCATTTAATCTTTAGAACAGTCTTTTGGAGGTGAGTGCTATTATTATCATAATTTCTACTTTGCAACAAAGAAACTGAGTCAAAGATAAGATAAACTTTTGCAAGATCACAAAGTTAGTTAGTAACCATACAGTTGGATTAGAGAGTCTACAGCCCACAGACTTTAGCCTCACAAGACTAAAAGGTTATTAAATGAGATAGCTTAAATAAAGTTCCAAACACATGGCATGGACAGAGTAGGCCTTCATTAAATGTTAGTCACTTTCTCTTTTTTTCTTCAATCTCTACAATTCTATAATAATAATAATACTTTTAAACA
Organism: Cephalopachus bancanus; assembly: GCA_027257055.1. Classification (NCBI taxonomy): domain Eukaryota; kingdom Metazoa; phylum Chordata; class Mammalia; order Primates; family Tarsiidae; genus Cephalopachus; species Cephalopachus bancanus. Next base: position 10,350,364 of record JAPVLO010000022.1, on the reverse strand, counting down.
TTTAAAAAAATACATTGTGCATTTTAAAGAGTTTATGACATTTGATTTAAATTTTGCAAAAATAGGACAGTGAATGTGAAGTATAATAAACCTACACTAAAATGACATTGAAAATTATTTAAAGGTATTAGAATGTTAGTCATAACATAGATTTAAGAGACAAAATAGGATATAAAACAGTATACACAGTGTTTTATCAAAAATGAAAAGGGTACATATATATACACAGAAACAAATGAGTAGAAAGGTAGATCCCAACGTTTCAAAGTAGATTGTTCATAAATGATTGTGAGTAATTTTAATCAATGAATAAGCTGCTTGTAGTTTATTCTACATACAGTATTCTACAGTGTCAATCTATGCATGTTTTCTACAACAAGAAAAATTTAAAAAAATAGTAGGTACAGGGAGCATTTCTGTTTTAGAGATCATAATACTAAGGGAAGAAATCAGTAGAACTGTGTGAGATTTCACCTTCAGTTAGCGATAGAGCTTAAACAGAATGCAAGCTCTTCGTTTCTAACCTAGTATGTTTTCTCTGACTCGTATTTCTATTTAGTGGTTACTGTTATTATTGAATTCAAAGATAATCTATGAAGAAAGACACTGGAAGTGGTTAGAGAATCTGCAATTGCAAATGTGCTACCAGCCTCTAATGAAACAGTTCCTTATACCATATTGACTTCTTAAGTTGTTTATTCAAGTCATTTGTTTCTGGAGCCAAACCAATAAATAGTACATGTGGTAGATTAGGTTATTTTCCCCTAATTCTTCACTCCCACTCTATAGTGTAACTTTACATCCATACACTTTACCATATGATGACTTTACTGTAATTCTCATTGGCATATGTGTTAATGTGGGAGATGAGATGTCTCTGTCTCCTGGCTTTGAGTTTGGCTCAGTGACTTGTTTTGAAATATTAGCAGACATGAAATTATCAGAGATTTTAGATACTGTGGTGGGGGACAGATTCAATAATTGTCAATAGCTTATCTTTCTAGATTAACAGTTGATACACTTTCTAAAAGTAGGGATTATTATTCTTATTTTTGAAGAGAGAAATATAGCTGATATGTAACATCATGTCCTTTTGTACTAAAACCTGGGACCAAAATAAATTAGTTGGAAAATTAAGGTGCCTTTTCCTGAAGAATTCCTCACTCTTTACTTTCTTCAGTCTAGACTGAGGCATGGGTTAGAAAGGGGAAGCATGTGATGTTAGCGTGATTGGTCACCACACTCTGGAATGAACCTTTACATATCCATGTCTTAGACATTGAGATACAGAAACAGAGATCTGAACTTTCCATTGTCACTTGTGTTCTGGAGCCTCATTAATCTCTGTCATGAAAGGTGGGACTCTTCCCTGGTGCTGATTATAGATAGAGTGGGTCTTATATTTCTGACTAGGAAACAGACACCAACAAGACTTCCCCTTCTCTCGTTCCATTCTGGCTTCACATAATTACAGCAACAAATACCCCAAAACAAGAGTCACCTAAAAGCCTGTTGGCTGTGATCAGATAATTCTGATCTGCCACCATTCCTACAGTATAACTCTGAAGTTCTCAAACTTTTTTTCCTACCTTGATGAACAGGAAAGACATTTAGAATCTAAAACATTTCCATGGGTTGAACCAAGGGTTATTTGCAGTTTTTGGAATACAAACTAAAATATTACTCATTTTCTTCCATCTAATAAAGGATATAAGAAAATAGGAAAATATAAGTGTAACCTTATTATAGAAACAATCTTATATTTGTTTTAATTTAATTTTCTTATTATTTTTTTCATTTTAGGGGTAAATCATATACCTACACTTCAGAAATTTATTAGTAACAAATTTGCTTTAACACATTTCACACTTGATTGAATCACATCAGTACTTTTTATTGGCAAAAAATTTATTGGTGTATACTATGTATTTATTCACTTGTTCAACACATTAATTGAGCAACTATTATGTGCCATGGCAGTGCTAGATTCAGGAGGCTACAGGTAAACAAAACAATGCTTCTCTATATATATGCTATTACCTGTTCGAGGCGAGCAATTGGGCTTCTATATAGTTTTGAGGATCATGTTATGAATGCACAATAATGCACTGTGGGTAACAAACAGTAGAGAAGAACGTGTTATGAATTGACTGGTAAACAAACAAAACTGACTACCTGGCTAATTTTAGGTTTTCTCCAAAGAACAGTCTGAGACAAGGACTTGGGCTTGGGTGCAGGCAGTAATTTAGAAGGTAATCTCAGAAGGCAAGAGTGAGTGAGTGGCAAGACTGCTTCAGAAAGGCGGAAGAGGCAATAATAAGGATGTGCCCACAAGGCCACCCATGTGGCAACTGAGGTTTGATTTCTCCAGGATCTCTGAAATTTGTACAAAATGCCTCCAGAGGTAGCCATCAGAAAGGAATGGAGGCTGGAACATTTCTTTTTCCAGCTCTGTTCCTCCTTTGTTGAGAGTTGCATTAAGCAAGGGCATTAAGCTTCACTCATCTAAGTCCCTCTCCCCTCATCCAGCATAGATTTATTAAGCTCTCCCAGCATTGGAAAAGGTCCTGGAACAGAAGAAAAAGCATAATGAGGTGGGAGAGAACAGAACAGTCTGAGCTAGCAGAGAACAGCTTCAGGTGTGGTTGAAATCAGAGGTGACCTGAGGGACTATCACAGAAGTTCCAGGCACAGCTGCTGGTGTAGCCTATAAAGACTTGGGGTAGTAGGTGGCGGATAATATACTTTGCAGTATGACACAGCATCCCCAAAAAGATGATTTGAGAAGAGTTAGGCTGCATCTTCTTTACTAGATTATTCTTCACACATGGTTTCTCTGACTCCTTCAAGAGGTCAAACTTTGGGACAGTAAATCCTGACACTGTCTAGCTAAGAAATAGAAAAATGATGTTTTGTTAATAGGCTTACCTGACTCTCTGGCTATGATGTCAAGACCAGACTTACAGCAGTTCTTATGAAAATTCTGACAATCATTCACCAATTATTTTCCTTTAGAAGTCTGATATGTATTGATCTTCCCGTGTTTCAGGGAAAAAATGGTTGAACTACTTTAGGGAGCTTTTCCAAAAATGGTGATACATTTTTGCAGCATTTTGCCATGATTAGACCTAGTGAAATTTTTTCTGACATTCTGGATTCGTGACAATAAGATCTGTGTTGTTTTTGGTTTGTGTTTAGTTTTGTTTTTATTAAAGTAGAGGAGAAATTGGAAAAAGTTAAAAGTTGCACCCAAATGTATTAAGCTTGAAGGCTTTGAACATGAACGAATCAGATTTGTAGAAAGTTATTAAGACCTTTAAGCTTCTATAAACATTTCATTGTTGCCGACAATCTCTATCTACTTTAGTTAACCCTGCCCAAGCAGCTCTTGTGTTGCTACAAGGATGAAAGTCAGCTTTTTCAACTGACTTTTTTTTTGCAACTGACCAAGCAGTGAAGGAATATTCTGGGAAATATTGTTTTGGGGGCTCAGAGCATAAGGGTAAATAGTAGATACTTTTATGGTTATGGAAGAAGAGTTGATAAAGCCTAACTCCTTTATTTTAATTTATGAAGGAAAGGACTGTATTCCTAGTCCTCCAAAATGTGGTGGCAGCATTGATGGGTAGGTTGTGGTCCCTTATATGAACACATGTGGCTTCCCTTTGAGAATTAATGGGCAAGTCTTAGAAAATAAAAAAATAAAAAAATAAAGATGCCCAGGGACTATTTAGGCTCTATCAGTGAGTTTCATCCTGAGATATCAAATCCAGTCACACAGAAACTGAATGTCAATATTTACAAAGCTCTTTCCATCTTATATCCCGCTTCCTTTTTCTTTTATGCTCTTTTTACCCCCTTTCCTTCCTTCCTATTCCCTTGATCCTCTACTTCTCTCTTTTCCCCAATTGCTCTCATTTTCTAATAGCCCCCATTCCCATTAGTCAGTCCCAAATCTGTTCATCTCGCAAAAGGCTTCAGTGATGGAAAAGAAAGGGCTCCAAACAAAGCCACCACCCGAGACAAGAACTCCAGAGGGTGGTGAATGGTGACTGGGGAAAGGCTGCACACTGGGAATGTTACCGCTCTGGAGGCTCTTAGCCTGAAAAGCGATTAGGTTTCAGCAGACTTGATAGCTGTATCAAGCCCATGATTTCAAAGCTTTCATGGGCTGACAAGGACTTGCTAATTTCAAACTTTCTAACCAATTACAATCACAAAGAACTCAGGACAATAATCAGTGAGCAAAATGAAACTGCTGGAGTGAAGCAGCCCTCTGCAGGTTTCACTCTTGTGGCTCTGCCACGCAATGTGCAGCTGGGACTCTGCTTCAATAAGTAAATAAAAATACATAACAAAATACAAACATACACAATGGATTCCACTTGCTGTCTTGCCCCCAGCAGAGGGTTATGTAGGAACCCTGTCTTGCATTCAGCCCATTAATTTCTGATGGTGTTAATTAAAAACTTTTGATGCTGGTTTGAATGGAAAATACCTCAAACAGTGTTTCCTTTATTGAAACACCAAGTTCCAAGTCTTGGATTATTAAGGTTAAGCTCTGTCAGTAGTGAGACCAACGTAAATGCTTTTCATACCATCTACTTTGACAAAAAAAAGAAAAAGTAATAATAAATAAATAAATGAAAAGGAAGAAGAAAAACTGTTTAGGTTGAAAACTCCCTTATTTCAATCTTTTTTTTCTCCTAGGACTAAACGGAAACTCCAGGTTCCTGAATGTAGAACATATGATTTTTTAAAAAATCTTTTTTCAAATCTTTACAGAACATTCAAATAACCCAATGTTCTAGGACCTGAATTTTTTATATTTTAAAATGAAGAAAGCTGCTTAAAATAAGTGAATCAGCTGCTAAGTGATTTCTCTCTGTCTTTTCCTCTATTCTCTCTTTCAAAAGGCAGAAAAAATGCTTAAAATGGTATATGCGATTGATATGTGCAGCTTAAGAAGCTTAATATAATTACTGAGGATTCAGACTTTCTATTTAAAAATAAGATAGGATGGGGTAATAGAAACTCTGAGTGGTGAGTATTCATCCCTCATGAGGTATGGGAAATGTTTCCAAATGTGTGATTCACTGAGCAAGGTAAGGGGTGCAAAGCAGTTATTCACAGAATTCTCTGTCCTCCTGAAAGCCCAGAGAAGCCTGAGAAATCCAGAGAGCAATGTAAGAGGATAGTGTGAGAGATGCTGGGCAGGAAACGAGCAAATAATACATCCATCTCTGCAGTCCAACACTTTTACGAAGTATTACGCAAACCACTGAAACATTCTGATTGGGTTTTAAGAGCCTTCTCCAATTTTACTTTTTAATCATTCTTCCCCTTTGTACTCAGGCCTGAAGCCTTAGGCTCCCATTCTGAGAGGTCCCATAAATGTCATCTCACAGATACCCTTTTCTCTTTTGTGTTTTAATATACCTAACTTTATCATTTTTCATATCCTAACCTATTTATTCACACCATCTGCAATGTCATCTGAATCCTTGAAAGACCACAAGACTTTTCTTTTTTGCCCCTAAAGGTCTTCATCACTCTTGTTCCTGTTTTGATCTACATATCTTTAACGAGGATGAAGTTCTCTATAAAGGCTAAGCATTTTGGCAGATCTTCCTTCCTTCCCTCCCTAACTGCAGGCTGCATTGACCTCATCCTCTTGGATCAGTGTGCAGAACTGGCTTCCAAACCTGATGTGACATGACAGTGATACTTCAAAAACAATAACAATAACAACAACATCAACAGAAAAACTTCACTATAAAGCATGCGAGGAAGAATATGCCGAGTCACAGAACAGAAACTCCATACGGAAAACAATCCTGAGCAAACCACAGCATGAGTCTGTTTGTTCGCAAAATGTATGAATTTTCCTCAGAGTCAATTAATAGGTGATAAGGATAGTAAATGTAAATTAACTAACAGATATGTAGCATATGAATGCACTTAGAGATGATTTCCAGCTGAAATGATTTTTTTTTAGAGACCAAGTTTTTGTTAAACTTAATCCTTACTCTTTTCCCTTTCCAGCAGCAGAAACATCTGGTCGGTTTTAGATTCCCCTTGGATTTCCAACTTCAAAGGGAATTATAAAGAATAACAAATTCATGTACCGGCACTAAAAAAAAAATTAGAGCAGCAGGAGAGAATGGTAAAATTGTCCTTATTTGACTGCTAGTGACAGGCGCCACAGGCAGAACCATGAGAAAAGACAAAGGCAAGATCACCGGTTGACAACCAGAGTTCCTGCAAGGGATTGAATTTGGCTACATGCACGTATGTACAGGGCCTTTAACAACCCACACAGAGATTTCTACTTGCTTAAATGAAAATAGATAAATAATAAATAAAGGAGTTAGAAGGTAAGAAAAAAATGGGCTCACATTCACCTGTCATATCATAGATTGGCGAAAGAATAGCAGATAAACCAATACATGTTTGTTGAAAGGATAACCTGGAAACAATCTTAAAGATCCACTTAGCCTCTGGATTTTTGTTTGAACTAACGAAAACTGTGAATTCTGATTCTATGAAGGGCTGGATAAGTCATCCTAGAAGTAATAGAGGCTCCTGAGAGTCTTGGATCTTCAGGCATCTCAAAAACAGTTTCTGGATCCTTACTCTCAAAAGACATGACCAGAAATCATAGTCTTCCCACAGTGACAGAATAAATTTTGAGTAAACCACTGAAATTTGTAATTGTGTCAAATTTTGTTTGACATTACTTTATAGAACTGGATTTATTCTTCTCTATCATTTTCTTAGCAAAACTGAAACACACTTCCTATAGTGCTGGTCTTGATATAATCAGACATAAGAAAATGAGAGCAGTTAGAGAAAATACAACTTTGCCATTGTAATTACCTCTTACAAACAGCCTTTCCTCTTTCCTGATTTATGTGCAACGTGTATAGCAATAACAATAAAAATAAACAAAGACATGATTAACCAATCAACTTGTTTGTGGACCAGAGAGAGAAATAGTGAAGGGCTAAAACACCTTTCAATAATTAATGATGAGAGTCTTTAAACTTAGTTCTCAGAGGTTACAGATCTCCACACCACAAATACATTAGGTCAATTCACAGAGTGGCCATCAAATACCCAACAAGCAAATTACTGTTGACCAAGAAGTACACATCAACAGCACAGCAGGAATGTTTTCATAGAGGAGTACAGAATATACGAAGCCAGTTCTCTATGGAGCCTACCATGACTTCCTAACGGAGCAGTATCCAAAAGATAAGACCATCTCCAAAGTATATTCTTCATAACACAGGCTCTAGGTTAGAAGAAAGTAATCTCTAGTTAAGGGGGAGAAATGATTTCTCCTCATTATTTCCAACAGTAAGGGATTGAGTTGGCTACAGAAACACCTCTTTGAATATTTTTGCCTTTAGTGGGGTATTTATCCTTCCCTCACCACTTCAGGTGAAGCAGAGTCACCAAAATTATCTCAGTAAGGGAATGCTACAGTTCCCATCCTTATGCTCATTGTGCATGATTATGTGCTACACGTCCAGCAGAGTTTATAAAGAAAATATGCTCACATCATGAAACAGGGATCTGATGATCAGACCAAACCATTTTTTTTCTTTTGTGACTGTCAATGTCTTTAGGTCTAAAATGAAAATCTTGGTTCGTGGGGGTATTTGCAAAGGATTCCCTGCCCTATATAAGCAGAGTCACCCAACGACAACTCTGAACTTACCTATAAGGAAAGAGGTAGAGGGTGTAAAGTACCACTTTGTTCTGAGAAATATTTTATCACTTAAGGATACGTTAAGGTCACAAATGTAACAACAACTGAACAAACACCTGGAGCCCACGAGGTGAAGGATAAGGAAACATCAAGCATAAGGAAAGGGTTTGTGTATACACATTCCAACAAGTAAACGTTATTATTAATAGTAATAATTATAGCTATTATAATGATGAAGTATTGGGTGTAGTATATAATACATAAGCTAGAAAGAAATGTGGGTAAACCTATGATTCTTTTTAAAGGGCAGTTTATATTCCAGTTTTGTATGATGTGAGGTACATAATCCAATACCATATGTAAGAAAAGAATGCAGAAAGAAGTGAAGAATATGTATGACTTCATTTTAGCTGTTGTGTTGTTAGTGTCAATCTTAAAATAATGATGAAAAGGTTAGCTGTTTTTAAATATAGGAATTATGGGTTACGGTAAAACATCCTTGCAGCTTTAAAATAGTGTAGTGGCTAAATCCTACCTTATCTTTTCTTAGCCGCCTTAGCCAAGTCATCAGATACATTTCTAACCTTTCGCTGACATTTTAATGATGGTGATGCCAGGCCAGGGTAAAGGAGAAAAGAGAAATAATCAGAAAATTGAGAGGAAAAACATGGAAAGAGAAAAAGAATTTGTATTGTTTATACCATTCAGACTGGCAAATTTTACAGATGCTCTCTGTTTGCTTGGGGTGGTTTATTGCTTACGTTATTACTTTTTTGTGTGTGTGCTTTGCTCTACCAGCATTGGTTGAAAATATTTTGTATATGTCCATACTGTAAACCCTCATATTTTCCTAGAGATTTAGTGTAGTGGAAAAACTTTTTTTCTTCTCAAGGGTTAGGCACATCAATATTCTAGCTACTCACTTTCGAGGCCAATGGAAAATGTGCTTCTAAGATTAAATAGACCTGAGTAACACATAAATTCAGTTTATACTGATGCAGTATGTTACACAGTTACTCACATCCTGAATTTCTGATGAGTGTAATACACCTGTTGGACAACACATTGCTACTGAACAGTCATTGACCTACTATTCAAAGACAGTGAGGCAGCACAAAAAAACCTTAAGTACAGTTTCTCTACAGAGAGCCTAATTTGCACAAAACTTTTCTCATCTGATGGCTTCTCTGTATAAAGGATCTAGTCTAGCCATGGAAAGCTGGCTCACAGAGGTTTCTCTAAAATATTGTTAGAATAATCTAGAGATATACATACAGACACATAGAAAGCACTCTTTGTTCTATAATGCACAATCTCCTTCCCACATAGTGTTTTCTTAAAATATGACTCAGAACTTTTACTATATAATTTACCCCTTTCAGACTTCCTAGATATCCCATGTACCCATCACATATTTCCCATTTCTGCCAATAAATCTTAAAAACTATGAACTTTTAAATCCAGTGTTACATTTGATTTAAGTAGATTTGCCATATTTACATGGTGGTTGGTTGCAGCTAGATGGGAGTTCTAATTAGTCAGAGGACTACATTTTCTCCTATCTCAGATAAGGAATTATATACAACATAAATTACATATATCCAGCAATGAATATAATTAATGTTGCATATATCTGGTATTCAAATTATCATCCTAAATTTGAGTCATGTAACAAAAGTGTCAAAAGAAAAAGAGTTTTCCCCAAGATATTTAGCCAAATCTGTGGAATGTTTCTCTAGTCATTCAAATTGCCCTCTGGTTTAAGGATATGCCTGAGAATATTATGTAACTCACTGATGAGATTTTACAATCAATTGTTACACACTAGCAGATATAATGTCAAGATACTAAGAAGAAAAATACTTCTGAATATAATGATTAGAACTATTTATCTGAATGTTTTTTTAACATTAACTTGTAAAAATGTCCCAATGTGTCTGAAATATTGACATACTAAATGCTATATGTCTGGGGTTTGCTTCAGAATAACATGGTGGTATAGTAAGAAAATGACAGGATTCCAGATAATCACTGTGAAAGTTGGGTAACGAGTACATAGGAGTTCATTATAGCAATCTGCCTACATTCATATATTTAAATTTTTCATAATAAAAATTTTAAAAAATATACTGATTTGAACTTTTATTAATTTATTATGTATTGACTGACTCATTTATTCTCCATGCAAGGCATTGTGAAGACACAGAAAGTAAATAATAGTGATAATGCTCTTTGTTGGACATTTAGGTTAAGAGCTGTTTCTCTTCAGGAATAGCATTTTATTTTTATTTTTATTTATTTATTTATTGTTTTTTGACTTGGAGTCTTACTCTCGTTGCCCAGGCTGGAGTGCAGTGGCACGCTCACGGCCACTGTAGCCTCACCTGTTGGGTTTAGGTGATCCTTCCACCTCAGCCTTCCAAGTAGCTGGAACTACAGATGTACACCACCATGTCTGGCTAGTATTTTTTTTGTGATTTATTGTAGAGACGAAGTCTAACCAAGTTGCCCAGGCTGGTCTTGAACCCCCAGGCTCAAGCAATCCTCTCACCTTGGTCTCCCAAAGTGCTGGGATTATAGGCTGAGCCAATGTGCTGGCCTGGAATAGTATATTTAAAAAAAAAAATTATAAAGACTATATAATTACTATAAAATTCTTAGGTTAATTTTGAAAGCAGGACACAAAATTATAAAGAAAGTATGACAACAGCATGCTATATCCTTAAGGGAAAATGAGAGTAAGAAAATATATCAAATGGTTATTAATGATTGGATTTAAATTATAGAAATAATTACTTTAATTTTTCTTCATTTTACTCCTATGTATTTTTCTAAATTATTTTTAATGAGCATGTATCATTTTAAAATGAAAATAAATATTTACTCATTAGTGGAAAAGATGTGCTCTCCTTTCCCCAGGAGCTTTACATTTACTAAAACAGAGAAACGGCAAACACACAGCATTGCCCTGATACTTTAAGTCTTCATACCTAGAAGTGAAATACACCCACAGGAAAAGAAACGTCAATACAGATTTTATCTGATCATAGAAACATAAAGAGCTTTCTGTGTGTTGGTAGAAATAGGGGAGGAACTGGCTTCTTTGCAAGCCAGCAAGAGTGTGAAATTCAGGTATTTTTGTGATGAGATCATCTTGTGATAAATGCAAAGGGAGTGACAAATTAAAGTTACCAAATAAGCATGTCCTCTGAGCTCCTGAGGCTTGCACTGATACAAGTTTCTTTTTGGGCAGCAAAACCAGTAAAGCACAGTAGTAGGAGTGGCTGGAGAGAGGGAGTTACAATCCCAAAGGCTTGTGGCCTTTGCTGATGAGATGGACATGCTCAGAGAGACAGAGATAGATATGCAACAGAATTAGAAACAACACAGTGACAACTACAGATTATGCATAAAGGATATGGAAAGTCCCTGTTAGAAAGCTATCATTATTACCCCAAGAGATTATTTTCCTCATTTTATGCGCATTCATATAAAGTGAAGTCAAGAGTGTAACTTTTAAAGTTTTGGATGAATATGATGTTTCATGACTAAATTGGTCTGGATGGAATCAAGCAGAACACAGTCAGATGCCAGGCACCCTTCCCTCCTTCTCTTGTAGATTTGTTAGTGCATTTCAATGCAGGCCAACCTCTAGCAAACTAAGCTCTTTCAGACTCTGCCTGACTTGCTGATACTCTCTTTATATACCCTCAGTCCTGACCTGCACTCTTCTTCCAGACACTGAAATATCAAGAATTCCAGGCCATAAAAAGACACATAGCTAACTTCAATGCTAGACTCAATTGTAGCTCTGGTCTTTGTCCTCGTACTTAATTGGTAAAAATGAGTGACCTTATTCATGTCTCAAAAGAGTATTTTTCCCTTCCATTTGTGGGTGTATGCAAGAGCAATCAAATCTAATTTTACAATGGATGAAAATATAGCAAATGCATTTCATATTTACAGAATATCATAGAATATCAATGAGTAGTTCAAAATATCACAAGATGTGTTTGGAGGGTTTTGCATTTGTTTGCTTAATGTCAAAACATCCAATGTTCCACACAGGAAACATCAGTGCCCAACTGCACACCACCACCATATTTTCAAAGGAGACTTCTGTCCACTCAGGAGTATCCTTTGGAAATAAACACATCTCTGGAGAGTCTTCTAAACAAGTCTCTTGAATACTTTCACCCCTGTGAAACAAAGTCATTCTAAAATGTTTGTCAAAATCTGTGAAAATAGCTTCTAAATAATGCATTTCTTATCCTTCTAAATAATGGTATTTCAAATGAACAAATATATAAAAAAATCTACCCTTTAGCAATGTCAAAAGACGTTCTGTTAAAACTTAGTACTTGAGGTGGTGAATCCATGGTTAGAAACATATTTGATTTCAGGCAGCCCCTTTGGGTTCCCTCCCACTGTGGGAGATTTTTTGCACTCTTAATAAATCCTGCTTTCAAAAAAAAAAAAAAAAAAAAAAGAAAGAAATATATTTGACTTCTCTGCACTTCAATATTTTGGACTACATTTAGAGATAATGAAAGTAACTTACCACACAGCAATGTTGTAAGGAATATCCAGTTAATGATGGTGAAGCATTCTGAAATAAAAAAAAAAAAGTACTGGTAAATGCTAAGTATTTATTTTGAGAAATGTAAGACAACTTGGAAATCGTTGAAAATATTCCATTTCAGTCATTGAAAATAACCCACTTATTCCTCATTTTGGGATACTGACTTAGTGATACTTTATAAAAAGTAAAAGGTACTTTCCTTTGGGAATGAAAATACAACTGTACATTAAGAAAGTGGCTTTTGTAACTGCCTGCATGTTTAACTTTCGGGTTCTAACCAGTTGCAACCAGTTATGAATGACTCGGTGCCCATTTCTGCAATTCATTGTAACTTGTATTGAGAAAGTTATGCTTTATGGTTAATTATCCATGGTCTGTATAAAAAAATAAATCAAACCATTGTAAACCACTGGGATTTGCAGCTCCATTTGAACTTTACTGTAATCTTGATTAAACATTTTGTAAATAAAAACAAACTGGTTTCTCTTTGTTTTTGGTTGTTTGTTATTTGTGTTCTGAAGACAAATATTGTGGCAATGGTTGGAGAACAAGCTATGGATTATTTACCCATGGTTTCATGAGTTGTGAGTTAGTGGCCTTATCCTCCTTTATGAGTATAAATAAATGTATAGTATTATATTACAAGTCCTGTAAGACAAATGGAACGAGTGAAGTGAAACCTTCTAAAACCAAAACCTTTTATACTAAGTCACAGAACAACAAAACAAACCCCAAATTAGCATTTAAAAAGCTTCTACTCTGGAGCAACAAAGTCTTCAAATATTATATAATCTGCATTTTTAAAATGGCTTGTCTAACAAGCAGCAGTCTATCAATAATTCTACAAGCTTTTCTTTTCATGCCTTTAGAAGCTACAGGTGGTTTCCCAGATATACTCCCCACCCCCAATACCACCACTGCAACGAAAGCCTTGAAAATGACCAGCATGATTAACTTAAGCCAAAGTTGATTCAGAAAAATCAGTGATTTTTGCAGTTAAAAGTAATGAAACACTATATAAAGGAAGAACTCTATAAAACTGTTCCATGGTCACCATCCTAGGACCTACATAAACAAAAGAAGTCCAAAAATAATTGCCCAGAGAAAGCGAGAAAAGCCAAGATTCAAAGAACCCTGTGGCAGAGTGCAAGAGGAGTACATTTGAGAGCCAGCATCATAAGTACCTCACATGTGCCAGACACAACTGGAGTGATTCTGCTTGAAAAGGTAAATCAGTAACTGAGGTTCTTATTGCAACATTAAAAAAAATCGCTACTGCCAACAGCATTGAGAAGAAAAACTAGGTTGAAAGAGTTGTGAAGGACTTAAGGAAAATTAGAAAATGTTCAAAATTCCCCTAGTTTTTTTCTTGCATGCCCTGGAAATAGAAGGTTTAGTCCTGCCAGCCCTTCCTAAACCTGGATCCGAGATTACAAAAAACAACAACAAAAACAAGAAATAGCCTACATGTTCCCAGGGCCTTAGTTACAGCAGAAAATGAGGGCAGAGCAGACTAGGTTGGCACACGCCGGACTCTGAAAGGTCAATCCTGCCCTGGTATGGTTCAGAGAGCGTGAAAACCCACCAAGATGAAAATGGAAGTTATTCTGACAAAGGGAGGCATGGAAAAAGTTCAAAGACTTCTTCCTCTACTTCTTTTATAACCAGAGGCCTCCAACTATTTTTGACAACCAAGGAAATGCTAATCTCTCTCCTTTAGTGTTCTAAGTTTTCTTTCAAATCCAGGCAACCTATTTGAAAATTTGAATACTCAAAATGACTTCTTTTATACAGAACTACAAATAAAAAATAAGAGCTTGGTAACAGATTGTTAATCGTATTAAAATGACATAATAAACAAAGTACTTTACATGGTGCAATTAAAAAAAATCATGTATCTACATACAAAATTGCATATTGGAATTCAAATTCAGCTATAATACATATAGAGAGACATTTAGAAAAATATATGTGTAAATATGATTTTTTGGTTAAAGACTAGAATGTTCTGACCAATCTTCATTATTTCTGTACAAACAAATCTATCTGGGCTATAGATCTTGTAAGAAAAAAAAAGTTTAAAAAATGTATTTATATAATACTTCAAATGATTATATTAGTTTAGCCATTACTCATATTAAGACAAAAAAAGATGTCCTCATGTCATCATAAGTACAGAGACACAATAATCCCAATGAGCTTGATCATTCAGTTGTTAAAACAGAGCCACACATTCAGGCAATGAAACCTGAAAAACCAGACAAAACTCTTCTGGTTTTGATTTTTATCTTTGTGTATCAGATTTTTCCATACAAAGGAATTCTAAATTGCAACAGTTAATGCATTAGACAATGTTAAACAAATTATGAAATAGCCTGAATATTTTAAAAAATTGAAGAAAAAATTCACCTCATACCATTCAGATCAAATGAACCAATTTCTAATGGCTTTAAAATCCAGAAGTAAAGTATGATCTATAACAATGATACTGATTCCAAATATTAATACAAGGAGACAAAATGCTTCAGTACTTCATACATTAATGATCATGTCTATCTTTTCCCCTACTCACCTTTTCTAATTGTATTAAATCAGATCTACCACCACTGCCCCAATTGGAAGACCCTTCTTACACCTGAACTTCATTTCTTCCAACAGATGCCTAAACAGTGCCTGATGCTGTGTTCTCTGTCATTTTACATCCATTTTATAACCAGAAACTAAAAAGGAAGAACAAAACAAAATCAAAATCTCCAACCTCCTTATCAAACAAATGTCTGGTTCCCAGAGGACATCAGTTGGTTAAATGAAACAAAATATTATAACAGGCCAAAGGATTGATAAATCACATACAAATCTCACTGTGTTCCTATTTAGGGAAGAAAGTTACTCTAATGAAAAATTGAGGGTTGTGGGAAAGGGGTGAAAGGCGAGGGAGAGTGAGAGAGTGAGAGAGTAAGTGAGATATATACATATATATATATTTATTTATTTATTATACATTTGAGACATTAAGAAAGGCAATACAGTGAATTCAAAGGAGTTCCAGGGAGTAGTGTGACAAAAAGTTCTAAATGAAAATTCCAGAAACTACAGGTTCTGAAAACTGTTGTTTAAGTAATTAATTATATAGGGAGCCCGAATTAACTGTGTCTGTCATAGCATCTAGATGTTTCCTCCTTTATTAAGACTTTGGGGTTTGAATGCACTTTGTCAAAAGAAGAAAATAGAGCTATATGAAGCCCCCAAAGTAAAAAGCAAGAGAAAGATAGAGTTATATAACTGGCTTTTTACATAAATATTACATCAGGATACATTTCAAGTGAAAATATAAACATACACATACACCCGTCTTCTTAACCTCTTTCTATTTTAAAAATTATTTCATATTTTAAATGTTGTTGGTTTTTCACAAAAGAAGTAAAAATGAAGTAAAAAGTTCACTTCAAAATAAGTTAAGTGTCATATTACCTGGAAAATTCACCACATCACGAGGGTCACAAAGTCCTGCTTAAAGCCAGTTAAGGCACTGACAACTATGGGGCATTCTGCTGCAGGATAGGGCAACTAGAAATGGCCATGGATGTTAACTAATTCCCTTCTGAACAGTCTGAGAAAAGGGAGAAAAAAACTGTAAGTTTTCCCATCTGTTATTTCCTTTTTTTTTCTTTTTGGCTGTGGAAAAGTAAAATTATGCAAGAGCTTTTGAATGTAAAGGCTGTGTGCGCCTTTTCCCTTTTTGTCTCTGTGTACCGGTTATGTGATGTTGCGTAACTGAGTACAGAGTAGGCGGTTAGCGTTTACTATTGATTTACACTGTGCCATCTAATGAATTCAGAACACTAAAAAGAAAGGAGCAGGAGAGGGAGGGAGTAAATAGAGAAAGAGAGGAACAAGGAGAGGAAAAAGGAGGAATGGAGGGAGGGAGAAAGAACTTATTTAGAGAAACAATTCTAATGTCTGGAATAGGTTCATTTTTATTTCCTTTATCTCTGACTTTTGGTTAATGTTCAGGTCTCAGGAAAATATACTTTAGCTGGTGACCCTAATATTCCAGTTCTATTTCTAATGATGATTATTGGCAGGTGAATGTCTGAAAGTACTAATGTGTCAAATTTACTTGAAAGCAATTCCACTAAACTGTCAGACTTCTCCATATGTACTTATTTCTTATTCTCTATGCATTTGTGCATCTGGATCTGTGATCGCCAATACTGTGGTTCTACCAGTTTATCCAATCACAAATATTTGAAAGATATACAGAGATATCATCAGGGCAAAGAAAAATAAGTTCTACCTTACCAATCTCCTTTAAAAATACATAAAGAACTCATTCAGAAATCTTTAAATAGGTCACTATTTTACTTTGAAAGAAGATATGCCACATATTAGTTGACTGAACAAAACAGCCCAATATAGGATAATAAAAAAAGAAGCAGACAAAATGAGGAAGGACCTTAAACTGATGGAAAATACTTGTAAAAAAAATTTAAATAACTCTCATCTGAGAGCCTTCAACTTTTAATTGGAATGATTACAGACATTCAAGGCCACTCAGTACTTCCGATGCCAGACAATGAATTCTCAAAACTTAGTCCAGAAAGTAAATGTGAAGTCGATTTTGCTGCTAGGTATAATATCTTCCTGTACCTGAGTGTCTCCTATGGTTGAGAACAACCACTAGTAGGTGAGAAAAAGAAATAGAAGTTCTCTTTATTTAGCAACCAGCTAGAGAGCTGCACAGGGAACTTGTTTTCTTCCTGACTGTGTGTTTACAAATGATGACTAGAACAAACCATAGGAAGTTATCCAAAGGAAAGCACAAGCGTTTGGGTTTCTGGTCATCTAATCGTCTTCTCATTCCACTCATTTGAGCTCAGAAGATCTTAAACAGATGACTACTCTAACCATTTGTCAAAGATGCTTTAATGACCAATGGTGATATGCACACAGTTGAATACCTAGCATTAACACAGCGCTTGGCATATTCTCTATACTCAGCAAATATGTGTTGAAACTGAGAAATGATTACAGAAGAAACATCTCGGTAGAAAAAGTGCACTAGAAGAGCCTCAGAAAAACACATTCTAATGTTTTACAAGATTCTTAGGCAGTATTACTTTGTTATTTATCTGCAGGCAAAATAATACTGTAAAGAAAATATCAGTTATTTAGGGGTCAACTAACTTCAGTTCCATTTTATTAGGAAAAAGCTTAACAAAAATGATAATAACTGATAACATTGGCAAAGTTTTGTGTTCATTTCCACCAGCCCTTTTGGACTATCTTTTCATTTACTCTTGGGCACAGAAAAGTCCCTTTTAATTTAAATGGACACATTCTAAAGGAAAAGTCATGGGATATCAACATAATTCATCTTTTAAAAAATACTGAGAAGACCGTGGTCATGTAGTAATGGGAGAGAATATGGCTTTTTTGTTGAAGGGCAAGGCAGGTTGAGTTTTGATTAGGTTATGCAATTTAAATTGATAGAAGGGCAGCCAAGAATGTACTGATTACCATTTTCTTGGTTAAAAGGGAGTTTTTTGAGAAAAAATAAATTTCATATTAGAAAGTCAGAAATACCATCTTTCAGTTAGTTGGAGAATGAGATCCTTAGAAAAATAATTGTGGCTACTTGGAAGGCTGAGGTGGAAGGATTGCCAGAACCCAGCAGGTCGAGGCTGCGGTGGCCGGGAGCGCTCCAGTCTGGGCAACAGAGTGAGACTCTAACTCAAAAAAAAAAAAAAAGAAAAAGAAAAAAAGAAAAATAACTGCAACTACAATCTATCAAAAATTCTAGTTGAAGAGTAAACTAAAAGCATATAGCAATTGTAGCCATAGGATTTTTTTTTTAATGGAGCTACTATCTTAATTCGCTAGAGCTAAAGTTTTTTTTTTCTATTTTCTAACTTTGGTTATCCATTTAATGTAATCAAATCCAGTAACTTCCTTCAATAAGCATCCTGGCAGTATGTCAACAAGAGCACCCCATTTGCTTTTTTTATTTCATAGATTCTTTAAAAAAATTTTAAATTGTTTTTCTGAGACAAAAGACTGCATCATAAGTGGTTGCTGAGAGACAAGGCTCAGGATAGCTATGTTGCTCATAATGATCACAACAAGCATGAAACGGATAGGATTAAGCAGCAATAGAAGTAGCTTATTGATCATGGTGGCTTTCAGATATTTGTGGTTGCTAAATATTTGCCAATTGTATATTTGACAAAGGCCTAACATCTAGGATCTACAAGGAACTCAAACATCCCAAAAGGAAAGAAACAAATATCCCCATTAAAAAGTAAGCAAAAGACATGAATAGACGCTTCTCAAAAGAAGATATATGGGCAGTCAACAGACACATGAAAAAGTGCTCAGTCTCACTCATCAACAAAGAAATGCAAATCAAAACCACACTGAGATACCACCTAACCCCAGTAAGAATGACCATCATTAATAAAACAAACAACAACAGATGCTGGCGAGGATGTGGAGAAAAAGGAACGCGCCTACACTGCTGGTGGGAATACGAACTAGTGCAACCTCTTTGGAAGACAGTGTGGCGGTTTCTGAAAGAACTAGAAATTGACCTTCCATATGATCCAGCAATTCCCCTATTGGGAATATACCCAGAGGAACTCAAGTCATTCTACCAAAAAGATACCTGCACATGCATGTTTGTTGCAGCCCTATTCACAATAGCAAAAACATGGAACCAACCACGCTGCCCATTGAAGCTGGACTGGATTAAAAAAATGTGGTACATATACACAATGGAATATTATGCAGCCATAAAGAAGGACAAACCTATGGACTTCGCAGCAACTTGGATGGATTTAGAGTCTATCATACTCAGTGATCTATCACAGAAACAAAAAACAGAGTACCATATGTTCTCACTCATAAGCGGACCTTGAACAATTATAATACTACAAGAAAGGAATGTGGCAGTAGTGGGAAGCTATTTCATAGATTCTTAAAAGTGAATGAAAACTTGCCTGTCCTCTCATTTTATATATGAAGATTCTGAGGCTCGGAATTAATGTTCTCAAAGACATATATTTTGAGACAGCCCTGGAACTAGTATCTAAAGCTCATAGTTCATTTTTTTTTTTCACTGCATAGACTACATCAAAGTTGTAAAAAATTGAATCTTATTTTAAATTACATAGAAGATTGCAAAAAATTCTTTTATAGCCGGGCTCGGTGGCTCAGCCTGTAATCCTGCGCCTTTGGGAGGCTGAGGTGAGTGAATTGCCTGAGCCCGTGGGTTCGAGACCCGCCTGGGCAGCGAGACCTCTCTCTACAATAAATCAAAAAATCAGCTGGGCGTGGTAGCGCATGTCTGTAATTCCAGCTACTTGGAAGGTTGAGGCGGAAGGATCGCCTTAGCCCAGCAGGTCGAGGCTGCGGTGGCAGGGAGTGGCTACTGCACTCCAGTCTGGGCAACTGAGTGAGACTCCAACTCAAAAAAAAAAAAAAAAAATTCTTTTATAAGACAAGGAACCTTATATTATGTAAATTGTTCACTTCAAAACGATCTTATACTTAATTTTTATGTTAAATGTAAGTGTACTATTTAAATTATTTCTTCACTTCCTCTTTTTTTCTTTTTCTTTCCTTTTCTTTTGAATCAGGGTCTCACTCTGTCACCCAGAGTGCAATGGCAGGGTCATGGCTCACTGCAGCTTTGAACTCCTGGGCCGAAGCAATTCTCCTTCCTCAGCCTTCTGAGTAGCTGGGACTATAGATGTGTGCCACTATGTTCAGCTAATTTTTTGATTTTTTTCTGTTTTGTAGAGATGTGGTCTCACTATGTTACCCAGGTTGGTCTCAAACTCCTGAGCTCAAGCTTTCCTTTCACCTAACCTCTCAAAGTGCTGGGATTACAGGGTTGAGTCACCTGTAATTTTTTGACTCTTTAGATAAGAGTTTTTGCCTCCTGTCCTCCCACTTTTACTCTGTATGTAGCTCATAATTGCCCTGTCTTGACTTAAAATTCTTCCTTTTCTCACACTTTTCACCTGTTTATCTTACTTTTATTTATTACTCTTCCTCTGATATCCTCAGAAATTATAAAGGTAAAAAGTGTAAATTTAGTATTATACAATAAATAGACCTTTGGTTTATACTTAAGTTTAAAAAAAACTGCAATAATATATTGACAAACTGAGGGTAAATTACAGTTGCAGACTTTCCTCTAGAATGTTATAGATGTCTAGACCCCCAAGTTAACAATATGGAAACTGGGGCCCAATGTTTCAAAGTATCTCATTAAAGATAGAGAGCAAAGGTTTACGATCTCCAGACCCTTCATTTTCCGCTCCCCCTAGGTCACCTTTTGTTTCCCTTTTCCTTTTTTCTATTCCATAGAAACAGATATCTAAGACTGAATATGGCACAGCCCAAGGAGATCCAGAGAAATTCCAGTGGCTTGATGTGGCTGAACTATACTGGCCAAACTCTCTCATTCCAAAAAAAGTCAGAAAAAGTTGCACACTAAAATTGTAGTTACACAGAAAATGAAGTCTGAGAAGGCTAAAAGAGTACTTGAACATGACAAAGAATCTGTAGATAGGACGGACATTGCTGCCAGAATCATTGTAATTAAGATTGTGTCATTGTTTCCATTTTAAACTTATGTGTACAGGGTTTGTATTTCAACTAAAACCATCAGTTCTAGGCTGACATGCAGTTCCAAATATCTTAGAGTGGGAAGATCCCCCTTCCTCCTTAAAAAGGAAAACATGCTGTTACCATTCAATAATTTCAATGACAGTTTTGTATTCTGACCCTTTCTCGAAAAAGGATAGGCTTTAATCAATAAGCTTAATCTACAATGATCCAAGGAGAGCAACATTCATTGTGAAATGAAAGATATTAACTTAGTATATGAATGGGCAATAAAAGAATTTTATATTATTTCAAAAGGATTAATGTACATTGCCTCATTCCACTTTATTGATGTGAATAAGATTTCAGCAATACTTTTGTTGAAAAGTCTCCCACTCCTGTTCACTAACTTGTTATTATAGACAATATTACAATTACAGGAGACAGAAATGGCCGATGATTTCCTTAGATTTATTTTCATATATGCCTGTTCTCAGGGTAGGTATTAGATAATCAATAATTTTTGAAATCCCTTGTTCCTATTTCTCTAGCATTGTCTATAATGTCTAATGGCTACAGTAAAACACCATGCCACAACAGCCAGGATGGATGGGGAAGAAATCACAGATGTATACTAAAATTAGCAGACCTGTGGAAACTGGAATTTATTGAGTACATACTACATGCCACATATCCCACTAATATTATTTCATTGAATACAAACCTGCTGTGAAGTAGCATTGACCCACATTTTACAGATTAGCAACAGAGTTACAGAACTGTTAGCTAACCTGCCTAAGGAAACAGAGTTAATTAAAAAATTGTAAAGTGAGATCTGAATCAAGATCTGTTTAACTCTCAGGCTCATATGCGCTGCAATGCACCATGACACCAGGAACAGACTATGAAGTCATCTAACCAAAAAACAAAAATTCTCCATGCCAACGATGAGAGCCACCTCACGCTCCAAGTAGGAGGTAGGATGGGTAAATGATCCTTACAAAGAGATAGGTTCTCGCTTTGCTCTCAGCTCTGATAAGTCCCTGGTTTAATCAAACGCAAAAATCCAAATGCATACCAGGAAAATGTTTTGTCTTAGATAAGGAAATGCACAATCTCCTAGGAACTTTTAAATCAGACCAGATATCTAAATGTTTAAAAAATTCCTTTAAAGATTCATACTAGATAAAAGTTTTAAAAATATAATACAGAAAATCAAATGACTAAGAGTTTCAAGCTACATATAAGTTCGTGTATGTATGTGTCTATATGTCTATCTATCTATTTATCTATACGCAAATATATACACATAATTTTCTTGTCCTTGCTAAAATTTCTGGTAATTACTATAAAGTACTTGACAAATGATAAACAGTAAATATGTTAAATTGTACATAAACTTTCCTCAGAATTTTAATCCTAAAATATTTCTTAAATTAAATAGGTCATAGTGCTCTAGCCTAAATTGTGTATGTGTGTGTGTGTATGTGTGTGTGTGTGTGTTTGTGTGTGTGTTTAAAGATAAAGGAATTTTACTATGTTAATTTGGCAAGTGATTATTTTTCTGAAGTCTCCTTTACTAAATGTTTTATGTAGATATATTATAATATTCTTTAATAAATACATGCTCGTTCAAGATAATATTAGAGATTATCCGGTAAATAACAGTAGTTCTAAAGATTATAGTTTTAAAAAGTTGTTAAAAGTTTATAGTTGAGGCACTGTAGATTTACACATAAAGTTTTACATATTACTTCCAAGTGTTCTTTCAAAAAATATATAAAATAGAAAGTATGCTCAATTTTAGTCACACAATGCAGGTTTTTTTGGGGGGATGAATTTATACAATCATCGTGTGTGTGTATGTGTGTAATGCCCTATGTTCCTCAAGACCTCTGGTATGCTTTTTTAAAAAAAATGTAAAAATTGTAATTTGGTGAAGAATTTAAACACAAAGTAACTAAAGCTGAATCTCTTTGAGAGAAGAATGAACAGTTCTTTAGGAAGCACCAATTTATTCCTCAACTTCTAATGAATCTTTATTGCTTTGCTCTTCCCTCCATTTTTTTCCTCCAATCTAAACTCTGATTCAGGGAGCAGGAAGAAGAAACACTAACTACTGATTTGGAAGAGACACTAAAGAGAGAACTGGCACATATTCTGCATCCTTTTCTTGCATCCTTATAAGGAAAAACAATGGTAGATTAACAATAGAAAAAGCAGTAGTCAAAACCTTGACAGTTTTGTGGTATTAGCCATTTTGAGGAATGTCTTCAAGTTTTAGCTTCCCTAGATATTCTTATACAAAGCTGAAGAGGATACGAGATCTGCTAGGGAAATAGGTGAGGTTTAGGGGGGAAAGAAGAGGCACTCCTTTTCTTCAAATAGTATTTAAACACATGAGCAACATTAAAAAGTAAATTACCAGCTAAAAATAACTCACAATACCCTCCTCACTGAAACAAAACAAAATAAAGCAAAAACTCACAACCAATTATTTTGACTGGTGAAAACAGTGATATGAAAGTAACAGATGGAAGCCCAGTTTTACTCACATAACGCTCACTAAACACAACTGCAAGAGTCCCACAGCAATAACTCAACAATGGCTACTTTGGCCCTGTGCTTCAAAATATCTTTTAGATGGGTTTCCTTAAAGACATCAGAGGAGCTTGTGAAAAATAGTGTAGAGTAAAATTAACTCAATCACAGCCTGTGGACAAAAGAAATCCAGGTGTCACATTTGCCAGATCTTTTCTCAAGACTAGAATAGATTTTATTTTCCTAGTTATTATTTGCTATCCAGTAGTATTTTTAAGAAAGGTGATATAACTGTACTACTAAAAACATCACACTTCATAGCATCTAAAAACTTTCCTAAATCAAATAATTAAAAGTATTCAATCTTCCTGCTAATTTTTCCTCAAAGTTGAGAGAAAGGTTATTTTCTTACCTTACACTGTGCCTTCTGATCTGACAGTGCCATTCAGTCAATAATTTCAATGTCAGTAACTGATTTTCAACTCTTTTATTACAAAGTCTTCCAGCAATAATGAAATAGTGCTGATCTGCTTGCTTTCACTCTATATAGCGTCTATATTTATATTCTTATGCTTCTATTTGGATCTATATTTATCTGCTTTATCTGCCTACAGTGCATCTGTTTCTCATACACACAGACATATATTTATATATATACACACATACTGTATATATATATATATATATATATATATATATATATATATATATATAGGTTATATATAAACACACATACCCACAAAAAATGTATGAATGTATGTTAGTGTGCTTACTTCAACAACCATGCAGGTGCATAAATACTCAGACACATGACAAATATACAAAGAACATAAACGCACATGTAAACATACTGATACAAGGAAAAACATATCTTAATAGCCCTGTCTGCCATACTTGGCTGTTGGCCTTTCAGACTTACACATGTTGCATGATGTGTCATAGCCTCCTTTGAGAAGGAGAAAAGTCTTATGAAGGCAAAGCTATATAACTAAATAGAGATCATGCATTCCAACTCACTCATTTTAGTGATGAGGAACCTGAGATATTCAGGTGAATAGCAAATATTTGACAGCTTTCTAAAGGCAAAGCAGAAGTAGAACTCAGGTTTCTACCTAGACCTATGCTATTTCTACGATGCTGAATTGAAATGATGAAAACAGTTTTTTCAAACCCAATATTATTTTCTAATTGCCATTCTTTCCGGTTTTCCCTCGCCTTGTTGCAGGAAATGTAAGCAACCAACATTCTCCGAGGGTCAGGCACTATTCTAAATATTTTATGTGTACTATTTCCCTTAATCTGTATAATATCTTTGTAGAGTAGGTATTATTATTCATCTCCATTTTATATGTTAAAAAAATCCTAACTTGGTGAGTTAATAACTCACCCAGGCCGGGCTTGGTGGCTCAGCCTGTAATCTCAGCACTTTGGGAGGCCGAGGCGAATGGATTGCCCGAGCCCGAGGGTTCGAGACCTGCCCGAGCATACTGGCAAGACCTCATCTCTACAATAAATAAAAAATGAGCCGGGTGTGGTAGCACGTGCCTGTAGTTCCGGCTACTTGGAAGGCTGAGGCGGAAGGATCGCCAGAGCCCAGCAGGTCGAGGCTGCGGTGGCAGGAGCATGTCACTGCACTCCAGCCTGGGCGACAGAGTGAGACTCCAACTCAAAAATAAAATAAAATAAAATAAAATAAAATAAAATAAAAAACTCACCCAAAGCTACATAGTTAGCACAAGGGCTGAGCTCCCGTGATACTCACAGCCCGCATTTTTGCCACGGGACCATGATGCCTCCCTTAATACACATCTAAATACATATAACAAATCCCACCCCCACTACAGCCTTACAATCATATAAATTTAATAACTAGTCTGTTGCAGGTCTAAAGTAGAGGTTCTCTCAAGACTGAGAAAAGAAATACAGGGAAGTAGAGCCTGTCCCCAATACACAGATCATGCCCTCTACTAGAGAACTGAAATACACAAAATTTGACCAAAAAATTACCTCAAGTTAGTCTTACGTGATTTAAAGTCTTAATAACTTTTAGTCTATGAATGTTTTATGTCTTTTTCATCCACAGATTATAGCAAACTGATATTATTAAGTCAGATGGGAAACAGGAGCACAGGAAGGCAAAGAGAACAGAACAAAAGAAATACACACACCTCCTTCTTCTTTCTGTTTTGGGGCAACACTTCCAAAAAAAAAAAAAAAACACCTATTAAAAAAATGCAAATCTAGGACCCAAAATTGGTATTTTGCCCCTACTCAAGGGTTAAGGACAAATTCACAAAGGAAACAAAGTCTACATTTACCAGGTAATTGTATATAAATCTCTTCAGATAGTAACCAGCTGTGAGCCATCCCAACGCAGAGTGTTAGTTCTGAACTGGGTCAACTAACACAGAACCCAATGCTGGGAAATGCCATGCGGATTTGTGAAACTCCCTGGGGCATACTACAGCCATAAGCCAAAGAATGGAAATTACAGTGATGCATACATGCAGCTCTTCATCTGTGACATATTGATAATTACTCTTCATTTGTGAATTAAATCCAAGTTATATAAACAAGTTTCAGACATTTGTCACAAATGGTACATTTTACTTAACTCTTTCATAACACCCTCTAGCCAATGTCTATCAGAAATGGGAGCTATCATACTTCCATAGAGGTGTTGATATTGTAGAAAGAATATGGCCTTGAGAAAGAGAGACGGACTTGGTTAAATCCCAGATATTCCTCTTATTAACAATATAGCTTTAGGCATGTCACTTAAACCGTTCTGAACCTCACTTTCAGCACCTGTGGAGCAAAGAATAAAATCACCTATTTTGCAGGACCACTATGAGGATTAGAGCTATCCCAAGACAAAGTCCCCATCATAAAGGGGGGTATTAAATACTAATTATTATATGTTTAAGAAGGTTATTCAGCTGTGACTTCTATTGCATAAATGATACAGAACTCTTCTGAGTAACAGAAAATGTGAGGTACTTTTTATGTTGGCTTAATCAAAGACAAACTTTTTGGTGATCAGGTATGTTCCAAGTAAAAGTAGAAATACAGGCATTTCACACTGCAATATTTTTAGTGGAAGATCTTAAAGCACTTAACAACCCTTGACTTTTGTGATTGCTGGTATTCTCATTTAACAGCTGGGCAAAATGAGGTTCAGGGATACATCCTCCAAATCAATAATAATAATTTTAAAAAATCACCAGCAGGGGTGAGTAGAATTTCTGTTTTGAACATCTAAATCCCATAGTGTCCAGCTGAGGAATAACTGCTACAAGGTCACAGATACAAAGGGCCGTGCTTTCCCCAAAGCTCTTTGAGATTGTTCGCCGAGGCCAAAAACATTAGGTAATGCTGTGTACATCTGCTGAGATAACAAGTGTGAGTCAGGGTTAGGTCAGGGTTTCAGGTTATAGGGGTGGGGTGAAGAGTGGCTTTCAGATTAAATGATGAGAGTCATTTAATTTGAGCAGAGAACAAGCCAGACAGTATTTAAAATAAGAGGAAAGAAAAGGGAAGACAACCATAGCCTGGGGAGGGTGGGTGGTGACACAGACCCTGTGGGGCTCCAATGGGGAACTGTGCCTCAAAGAGGAAACCCTCCCACATTCACACACACTGAGAAGAGAACAAAAAAGCCCAGGGTGCAGCATAAATCCTGCTATCCCAGTAACGCACACAGATGTTCCACCATTGTTTTCTTTTATGCACATTTTAATTAAGAGATCAGAATCATGCATTAAAATGTTATTAAATGACTTGTTTACATTTTCGCTATATGTCATTTATAATGCATTTTTAAAATGTGTGTATATCTATTCAGAAGGACTCTCTGGAATTTTTATGTCACTGCTACAATTGTCCTGCTAATTCACACCATTTTAGGTAACCAAATAAGTGTCGGAAAGCCTTTTCAGTCCAGATAAGGGGTTAGGAACTCTCACCTCCAATTCTCAGTCTAGCAGTCCCCATCCCCCATCACACCTCCTGGCAGCATGGCAAACTGTTCTACAGTGCTTCAATCTGACAGGAGGTTCCAGGTCCACTGCAACCTTTTTGATTTTTTACAAGAGTCCCAAATTCAAATATTCTCCTATTGTCCCCACAAAAAAACAGTCTCCACACCCATGTTCTACCCTTCCCCTACAGCAGTTTGGAAAACTTCAGGAACTCAAAGCTATTACATAGAGGAACCTGACCGACAAGAGGCATAGACTCCCCTGGAGGGGATACAGGGAGAAGAGGGAATGAGTAGAATTTTTTTTCTCTCTCTCTCTACGCCATCAGACTACAGTCCATCCCTATTTACCTCTGCAGGAATCCGTTGAGTTCTCTGTTTTATTCTAGAGTTGAAACAAGTAGTCACAGTTTCCTGTCTCCCAGATTCCACAGATATTCCACAGATTCATACAACCCACCTGTATGGGTAGTTCACGGGTGTCACAGGTGTCCTCTAGTCTGCCTGCGCCATTCAGTTTAAGTTTCTTAACCATAGTACATTGTCCTAGAAGCCTATTTATATTATGTCTTATGAATCATGGCACCTTGGAAATGTAAAGTCTCAGAAGGCTGGACTCATGTCTCCCTCACATTCAGTTTAGTGCCTAGCACATTATACTCATAAGAGAAGTAACTTTTTTTTCTTTCTCTTTGTCTGTTTGTTATCCATGATAAGCAAATGCAGACATAAGAAATAAACACAGTCTCATCTCACTGTGAATTTATATTCTGTAAACTGTTTCATTGACAGCATAAATGACTACAAAAATATTTTGGTTACTATAAGTATAATCTTGAGGTATGAGTTAAATTAAGTCTGTGACAACTGGTGGACTATATAGAACTTAGAGAAGAGCAACAACATGGCTTTGAATCAAATCCCTTTTGGAAGAAAATTTTAAGATGTTACTAGTGAAAGAACAAAATTGGCACAATGCTCTGGAGGGCATCTTAGCAAGATGCATCAAAAACTGAAAAAGATATGAATACTGTTGACCCAGAAACCTCACCTCCAGGAATTTATCTAAAGGAAATAATCAAAGATCTACACAAAGATTTAGAAGCAAGAATGTTTGTCATGGCTTTATTTATAATTGTGGAAAGTGTGCCTGACAATAGAGGGTTGATTAAATAAATGATAGTACATCCATATACTCTAATACTATCCAGTTTTAAAAATCATATTTTGGATACAACTTAATGACATGGAGAAATGTTTGAGGAATATTTAGTGAAAAGACATATTAATGAGCAATATGTATGGCATAGTTTATTGTTTAAGTAAACATTGCTGAGTTAAATACTGTTTAAGAAATGATAGATGTGGAAAAGACCAGAAAACACTAAATGTTGCTGTTTCTGGGTAGAGGAATTGTAAGTAATTTTTCTTTATTTGAACACTTCTATAATGAAAGCATATTCCTTTTACACTAAAATATACTTAAAATATTAATCTATGCAGACTTTCCTTCCCCTAAAGGTCTAAAAGTGATTTTTTATAGACATTTTTGTCCCTAGAAGTCTTCCCCCTCCTGTTTTTATAGATAATATGTGTTACATTCTAAAATCTTAGGTATTTGGGACTATGTAGTTATAAGAGATACTTTACCTTTTAAATAAATAAAAATCCTTAATAGCTCTGTGATTTTAATCTTAGGCTCCTCCTTATAAAAAATACCAATGGACTGTGAGTTAATAATATGGAATGTTAAGAATTTGAACAGGGCTTCTGTACCTATTTATCCTTAAGTCCTAAATTTGGCTTTCAATTCAGGCTCTATGGTATCAGTTACTACCAATAAGTTATATTATTTAGGCTTACAGCATAACACTTTTGCTTCTTTTGATTTTGAAATTGTTTTACTTATTTCACCAAAACTATATCTATGTAATGATGTTGTAGTGAATAAATGAAGCATTTAGAGTCAATCATTCAAGAAAAATAATCAGAGGTTTGGTCATTTTAGATCAGTTCAATGCAGTCTGACTCCTTTTACAGTATTTGATGTAATGATCATGGTATGTCTCATTCCCACAGTTCCTTGCAAGAGATACTGTCTTTTCCATGGCTCCTATTCAATACTTCATCCACACTCAACCAAGAGACATAAAGTAGAAAGAAAATGGAGGAGTCATAATACGCCATAGGTGGCTGCAAATTGTAAAACAAGGAAAGGATATATAGTCAATGGGCACTAAAAGAAAACTTAGGCAGAGATGTGATTAAAATCTAAACCATGATACTTAAGAATATACATGGATTAGAAATCCATGAACTCTTGCAGCAAGAAGAGAAAACTCTACTTATGAATCCAGTACATGCTACTCATGTAGGACTATTAACTTAAGTAAATAATCACAGCTTTAGGAAGGGGAGATGGAACAGGCTCCCTGTAGAAAATACAAATGCTAGGGTCTTTGCCATGACCTATAATCAGGATTTTCAGAAGTGATATGCAAGTATTCATGTTTTAAGTTCCAAAAGTGATTCTTAATTACACTGGAGGTGAGAACCAATAGGCTATTGGGCAAGTTCAAATCCCTTAGCTCTAGCTAACTTTTATAAATTTAGCTCCTTTAACATCACGAATACACAAATTCTGCTCATGCTAGGCCAGTCTCCTTGTCCTTCACCCTTGCACCCCAACAAGGAGAAAGCTAGTTTATGTCTTTGTTATCTGCTTATGAATTCTTCTGCTCTGGAATGCCCTGCCCTGCTCCTTACCACCTGTTTAAATCTGCCCCAATTCCAGAACTGGGTTCGAGTTTTACCTCCCTTCTAATTCATACTGCTTTCCCCCAGATTAATAAACTATAGAATCTGTGTCTACTTCCACCTCCAGTCTTATATAATTATGGGAACAATTATTTGTGTTTGTCTTACATCTCAGTATGATCATAGACCATATATCCTTAGGAAATGTTATATGGTTTTGCTGGTACTCTTTGGCTGTGTGTATCAGGGGCTTTCAAAAGATGGTAGACTGAATGAAAGTAACACTTGCATATTGATCATCAAATAATACAAAGTATGTATATTTACCTCCAAAAGCTGCTCAGAGTTCATTTCTTATACCCTGTAGGCTTAGATTCTAAATTACATATGTAAAAATGAAAACAGAAAGAGTTTGAATCTCTAACCCAACCTCGCCTCTGAACCCTTGTGTCATATAACCAGCTTCCTACTACATATTTTAACTTGGGTAAGAATTTCAAAGTCAACATGCCCCCAAACTAACTCATAATTATCTTTTCCCTGAATCTACTCATTTTTCCACATCCCCTATAGCTCCCAACTCCATGCAGTTAGTGATACTGCTATTCACTCAGTGGCTGGGGCAAAACACCTGAAATTCATCACACCTGATGTCTTTCTCAGCTATACCACATCAAGGCCCTCAGCAACTGCTGCCAGCCTTCCCTTCAAATTATGCAGAATTGAACCACTTTTTATCCCCTATCCCCTCCCCACTGCTTTGCCCATAGTCTACCACAGGAACTCCTAACTGGTCTTCCTGCATCACCCTTGACCTTATTAGACTATTCTCCACAGAATAGCCCCAGACGTCTTTTAATCTGTGAATAAGATCAATACACTCAGCCGGTCTCGGTGGCTCAGCCTGTAATCCCACGCGTTTGGGAGGCTGAGGTGAGTGGATTGCCTGATCCCGCGGGTTTGAGACCCGCCTGAGCAGGCGAGACCTCATCTCTACAATAAATCAAAATATTAGCCGGGCGTGGTGGTGCGCGCCTGTAATTCCGGCTACTCGGAAGGCTGAGGTGGAAGGATCGCCGGAGCCCAGCAGGCCGAGGCTGCGGTGGCCGGGAGTGGCCACTGCACTCCAGTCTGGGCGACAGAGTGAGACTCCAACTCAAAAAAAAAAAAAAAAGATCACTACACTCTTTAAAAATTCTCGAGCTGGGCTCGGTGGCTCAGCCTGTAATCCCGCGCCTTGGAAGGCTGAGGTGAGTGGATTGCCTGAGCCCGCGGGTTTGAGACCCGCCTGGGCAACTTGGCGAGACCTCATCTCTACAATAAATCAAAAATTAGCCGGGCATGGTAGCGTGTGCCTGTAGTTCCAGCTACTTGGAAGGCTGAGGCGGAAGGATCGCCGGAACCCAGCAGGTCGAGGCCGCGGTGGCTGGGAGCGGCCACTGCACTCCAGTCTGGGCGACAGAGTGAGACTCCAACTCAAAAAAAAAAAAAAATTCTCTTATGGCTTTTTATCAGTCTTCACCATTGTCTATGTGATCTGGTCCCTACCTCTATCTATATGATCATTCTTACTTCATTCCACTTGAGCCACCCATTTCGTCTTGTTCTTCCTGGAATATCTCAAAGTGTTCCTGCTTTAAAGTCTTTATAATATCCATTCCTTTTGCCTAAAATGCTCTTCCTGCTGGTTACCGCATGCTTAGCTTCTTCTCAGTATTCAAATCTTAGTTCAGATGTCTCCTGCTCAATGATACTTGTCCTATCTACCTTATTTTAAATAGCACTTTCTTCATATATATTCCTATTTTCTACCTCCTTACTCTGCATTATTTTCTTCCTAGATTATATCATTATTTAAAATGACATATTTTTTGTTTACTTAATTATTGACTGTCTCTCCTACTATAAAGTAAGTTTCACAGGGAACTTTAATTTCTCACACTATATTCTCAGTAATTAGAACAATGGCTGTAACATTATGGGTGCTTGATAGCTACTAAATGACTGAATGAATAAGGAGATGAATAAAGTATTCCAGTACTTATAAATCTTATCCCAGTCACATAAACTTTAAATAGAAAATCTTTATTCTGCATGGTGCCGCAGCAGCCCTGGATTATCCCAGAGGCCCCCTACTCTTTCCATCTAGCTACACAGGCCAGTCCAGGCAACAACCTACATGCTACAGCTCAGGTCTTATAATGCAGTTATTGGGAGGAGTAAAGTCAAAGATATTTAAGTAAGAATAATATCTCTGAGTTTATAACGGAGAATTCTGTTTTCCCAGTCCAACTGGTCCTGGTGAGTTAGACTGGCATGGAATCCTGACACCTCAAAACTATGTTAGAGGAACTCCCAATCTGGAGAGAAAGTGAGGTCATACTATTTATTTTGTGAAAGTAGCAAGTATAGCTCATCTTTATACTCATGGTGTTCAGAACATTGCTGAGCAGATAGCAGTGTTTCAATAAACATTTATTAAACAGATGAACAAACTGATCCATGAAATGAACAACAAAATTTTAAGTGCTATTCTTCCACGTCTAAGCTTTGTGACAGTGCTAACTAATCTCAGTGACTAAAACCACCACCTCAATTAGATATATGCTATATAAAATTCATTCTAGCAACTTTCCTTCATAGATTAGATTGAAAAACTCATTATGAAGGTTCATGTCTTTTCCATCTTGTATCCCCAATTCTTAGTACAGTGCTGTCTGTAAAAGGAGGAAAAACTCCAAAGCAAAGGATGGAGAAGTTAGAAGTCCTGGCAGCAATCAGTTGAGTATTAAAGAACACCAGTCTGACATGATTATCAGATGTTAGGTGATGAAAATCATGCCAGCTAACATATGGATTTCTACCCTGTTTCTATGTAAGATTTGAGCTCTAAAATTAGTTACTGAACACAGGGGATCTGAGCGGATGGTGATTATTTACTATGAGACTGCTACTTTTCAGAATATTGCTGATTAAAGTGCTAGAAACTCAGTGTATGGAAATCTACCTTTCTTTACTCTACCTCTCTTATAGTTAGGTAAAATTCTTTAGCAAACGAATGTTATGAAAAAGAGTTCAGTTTGTTCACTAAATATAAAGGGTTCAGTTTGTTCGCTAAATAAAAGGATTCAGCAGTTTGTTCACTAAATACAGAACCCTTTTCAAACATAAGAAGCAATGGCAAAGACGATGAAAAATATAATGCAAATGTTAAATCAACATGCCTTGTGAATATCCATCATGGATACGGTAACTAACTGCCTTGGTTTACTCAAGACTGAAGAAGTTCCTAGAACTTGGAACTTTCAGCGTTAAAACAGGGAAAATTCCAGGCTAGTCAGGACAAGTTGATTACAGTAATCAGGGTATAACTTGCTAATTTATCAGATGGTCATATGTGTCTATACATAGAATCCATAGGCATATGTAGAAGATATCATTGAAAACTAGTCATTCCTAGGTAATAAATACAAGAGGATTAAGAATTAATCAGTCTGTGTTCTACTCGCATACCACATAAAGTACAAATCCCTCTTTTCATTTCCTCTTCATTTCCCCTGCACATTGGACTTCTTTGTTATGCTTTAAAATTGTATGCTTGTTTTGATTTTATTATAGTTAAAGACGTTAATATGGGGTGTTGGGACAATATCCTTTTCTTCAGAAGAAAGGAAAAGTGAGAAGCAGCAATGGAGATGAGTCTTAACTGACGCATGAGCTCATCTGTTTTTTACAACCCCAAGTGTGGGAATTCCCCACAGAATTAAATTTTCCTAACCCAGAAATTAAAATTTTCCTAACAAAGAATGAATGTTTTTTTACATATTCCAGAACTGAACACATGCAGATTAAGCTCCAAAAACCCAAAGCCAGATCTACAAAACTATTTTAGCCCTAATTCGGCTGGGATATTTATTATAAGACAAACTGAGACAGCCCCCTGTGGTCTCCTCATGATCCCCATGGCCTCCTCACAAGCATCATCTGACTTGAAGTAAGGCTCCAAAATAGCAGCCAGTCTTTGGTGACAGAATAGCCATTTCAATCTGGATTACAGTCTGAAAAATATTGTATTTTCTAAAGAGATTATAATGTCAGGCTTTGAACATTGAAGGGCAATATCTTCCTTCTAAATATCGCTGGTCAGTCTTAGCAACTAGACCTACTTTTGAGGCTCCATTTCTTTTATGTCTTTTAAATTTAATGATAAAAAAGAAATATCTAAATTTATAATACACATGAAACAGTAAAATTAGAAAAAAAATTCTATTTGATGTGTCTGTTTTTTTAAGCTCCCATGACTAAAAAGATCAACAGTTACCTACATTTGTAATATTTATGCCTCCCAGACTCAGTGTAATGAGTTTCATCTCTGATCGAATTTTTATAACTGACTTTCATTTACCTGTGAAATAGGTAATAGAAACCTTTGGTAGGCTCTTGCCCTAAAGAATCAGATGCAAAAGTTAGTTCTGTTGCAAAGAATAGAGGGGAAAAAATTGTCACCCTAATATGCTACTTCTGTATTCCTCTGCTTTTTTGAAGGACAGAAAAGCTGTGGTCCTAGACATAAATTCTGAAATGAGTGAAGAACAGAAGGTTGATTAATCAAAACCTGAAAATCGTACTCTTAGCTTTCTCTTCCATGAAGCCATGGTGTGTCCTCTTAATTTTGGCCAAGTGCCCAGCTAAGAGAATTCTTCCACGAGATGAGCATGTTTCAGAGAAAACCTTATTCTAATTGACGGTTTTAAAAAGCCCAATCCTACATTCTGTTCGAGGCTTTGGTTATGTAGGTAAGCCAAAACAGAGGAGACATGACTTCCTCCATTAAACTGGCTAGAACGCAGGTTACACTAATTCAGCCTAAACAGAAAACCTCTGCTTTTCAATCCCTTTGTTCTCTTGGATGTCACAGCTTCCTGCTCTATTCGCTTCCTTTTATAGTCTTCCCTCACCAAGCATTTCAGGAAAAAAAAAAAAAAGCTAAATAAAGATCACAGCCTGTTCCATTGTGTCCCCTTCTTCTTCATCACCTTCTTTTCCATTTGTGCAATGTTGTGGCACCTATTAACTACCAATGTTTTCAGAATGACATTATACAAGGTGCAGGCTGTACCACTGTGCCCTAAAAATATCAACAACTGCATTAGTCTCACAATAATTAATGGCAGGCATTATGCAAATGACAACTTTTTCGCTGCAAAATAATGACATTTCTTCATTTTGAGCAGAGTTATGCAAAACAATGAATTTAGGATGATAAATCACACAGGAGAATTAAGAAAGCCATAACGTTCCTGCCCAGGCAGGCAGAAAGATAGACAGACCAACAATTTAGAAGACATTGTTTGTTCTCACACCACTATAAAAAATCATAGCCAGTCGGCCATTAATGTGTGCAGGTTTTTTTCCTTCTCCCCTTTAGGCAACAATGCATAAGGGGATGCTAAATTCTAGCAATTGGATCATTACAAGTCACAAGCAAATTTTTCTTTATTAACCTTAATAAGTCATTCACTCAGAGACTATAGTCATCAGGCAAATAAAAAGTATCACATGCCATTCTGCTACACATTAACTAATTCCTTATGCAAACATCACAACATATAGCAATTACTGCCGCTCAAAAAAACAAAGTCATTTTCAATTTATTTTATTGCTTTTATACTTGGCCATTTCCTGTAGCACATTATCGTTTCTTTCCATAACAACCCGAGGTGGAATGGAGAAGAATTTCAGTAGCAATAAGCCCTTCCTCTAGCCACCTTTGTCATACCTTTTTTTTCCCCCTCCTGGGACTGCTAAGGAAGGTTAGGGATAGGGTATGTGTGTGCTCCATAGCAAATCTCCAACAAGCTCTAATAGGAATGGTACATTCAGCCCCTATCCCTGTGGCAAAGAGAGTAGGGGATGGGCAGAAAGACCCAGGTCTGTCTCCCATATTTGCTTCCATAATAACATTGACCGCTTTCCCCGATTCAGTAAAACAAGGTAAAAGTGCCAGTTTAGACATGCCGTTAAAAGGTGAACATTAAAGTCAATACATGCAATGTTAACCTGAGAGATGCGTGTAATGGTACATGAGAATTGTGAAGCTAGTTCATCTTGCTTCACTCAGCACATAACCTGTCCCTTCCAGTATTCTAAAAAGCAATAATAAATACTGACCTCCCCGCACACACAACATGTTAAATAGGATCTTGTTTTGTTTATGTTTTATTTCATGGCATCCTTGTATCCAAAACTCCCAGAATGAGACATAAACACTAAGTAAACCTTATACATTGTCAGTAGATTCTTTTAGCCCATTTTACAGACTGATAAATGGATTCTGAGCAACTATGGGCTTTACCCAAAGTTGGGCAATAGAATAGGTCAGATCTGATCTCTTCAATGTTCTAAAGAGGCCATGGCCTCTTTCCATAATCATGAGCTCTCTTTCCTGCTGGTAAACAATTATGTTGCAAACAGCCTAAACATGTCCTTTTCACACAATAGGATGATCATCTCCCTCTATTCTCCTAAATCCACCATCCATTCCCTCCTTTTTAAGGTAGAACATTTCCAAAATACACACGGGAAAAACTCCTTTTCAGTTTCTCCTCCAGAAGGTAATAACATTCTGCAGTTCTCCTTAAATAAAATCCAGCCTATGCTGGATCAATAAGAATGATGCCCATTTCCCTAATGGCAGCCGATTGCCATTTGCTATTCAAATCAGACTAGATAAATTACAGTACATGCCAGGGAACAGGCCAGTGAATTAAGACAGGCCTCCAGAGGACCAGCGATATTATTAATCTTTTAAGACACTATCATATTTCTTCTTGACAGTGTGCGTAGACTCACAGACACACTGCACCCAGATTGAAATATCAGCTGCTGAAAAAATCAATAGTGTTAGAAACACAATAATTTTTGGTCTGCAGGGCCTACACTAAGCAACACTTGTACCCTCCTGTGCCTTCTCTTCTCCTACTTCCCATTTCCCATTTTCCCCTCCTATCTTTTTGCTCTTCCCTTTCCATTCTCTGGTTTTAAAAGCTTGTAAGCCTAAATGACAAGATATGAAGGAGTTACCTCTGCTAATACTGGCCATTGTGGTTAGAATGTTGACTTGCCACGGGTTGTTTGAAATGCAATTTCACTAATCTGGTAAATGTTTTGGCGTAAGATTGTTCTTTCTATGCACTTAAAACAGATTCCCACCCCTTGTGCATTGGTTCTATTTTATGAAGTAATGCAGATATTTAGAGAGGTGACCGTATCTGGAAAGTTTTGGGGAAAGTGGAATGGAGAGAAATGGAAACCTAGACTGGAAATGTACAAGAAAGGAGGGGAAGAGTAAGTAGAAGAAACAGAACAACACAGAAGGCTACAGGGGAGGCAAACACAGAGTGGTACATGGTGGGAAGAACTTTCTAAGTATATTCTGAAAATTTGGAATTGAGCTCTGCCTCTGCTGCCTGCATACTGTGTGATTTTTGCCAGTTACTTACCACTTACCCTTTCAACCATGGTTTGTGTGTGCTTTTTAAATAATAAGGTGCTTTGCAAATGGTGAAAGATATAAACTTTATTCCTACTAGAGAGAAATTTCTGAAATATGTCTGATTTATTTTCCTTTCATAGGTCTAGACTATCATAAAATAACTCAAGATATTATCAGTAAATAAGCAAAATGAGAGTCACTGGGTAGGTTCATATTACTAGTAGCTGGTAGAACTTGAACTACCAAGATCTGTTGAATCTTATCTAACACCTTTTACATTATACCAAATTGATTTTTTGTTTTTCATATCTTTTTCTATTCCAAATTTGAGGTTTTTATTCTTGTTCGCATTGTTTTTCAACTGGTGAAGATTAGACAGACACAAAACACCAAATAAGAAAAAAAAAAAACCCTCATGCTGTGTTTATCTTTATATGATACTCTGTTGATCTCAAGTCTGTCTCCAGTTTACCTCCATTTTTATTTCTCCTTTAATAGCAAAATTTTGAAAGAATTGTCTATATTAGCTATTACTATATCTTCATTTTCTATTGTTTTCTCAACTGACTACAATCAGGCTTTTATCCATTCCACTCTACTTATCTACTGTTGCCAAATCCAATGGCCACATTTTAATTCTTACCTTACCCAACTTCTCAGCAGCAACTTAACATAGATAACCCCTTCTTCCTTCTTAAAACACTGTGGTTTCAAAATCTTCTGGGACACCCCTCTTTCCAGTTTTTCCTACTGCCCTATTGGGTACTTAAAACCTATTTAAGTCTCATCAACTATGAAATCTGTTACTAGTAATTCATTCTTAAGTTACTTCTGAATTGGAATAAGCACAGCATATTTGGCAAAACAATGAGCTCTCAGAAGGTGCTTCTGAGATATCCAGGTTTGAATGTCTGACTTTATGACTCTGAAATGAAGAAAAGAGTAGAAAATCCTGTTCTTGGTTTGGCTTGAAGCATTTTTATTACACATATCTTATGCC
This sequence comes from Cephalopachus bancanus, assembly GCA_027257055.1. NCBI lineage: Eukaryota > Metazoa > Chordata > Mammalia > Primates > Tarsiidae > Cephalopachus > Cephalopachus bancanus. The sequence continues at coordinate 10,311,680 of JAPVLO010000022.1, read as the reverse complement.
AAAATTTATTAACTACTTTTGAGTATCCATAAGTGATACTTTACCTGGAAACTACCCTAATGAACAGATTTCTACAGAAGGGCAAAACAGTTTCTTTTTTGCCACCGTGCACAGAAGTTTACAGAGACCTCCATAATGAACTTGACACTCACATATGTGCAACACTTCATAGATCTACTAGATTCACTTAATTGCTCCACCAAATTTCTTCCAATAATTGTTCCTCAAGGTCCATATGACAAGAAGTAAAAATGAAAACCATTTCTAAGTGAACAAATGTTTTTAGTGCTAGATTGTTCCCCTGGTCCCTAGCAAAAGCATGAAGACTTCCTTTAAGAACACAAGATATACTCTAGCAGTATTCTGTCTTCTGATGTCAGAGGAAGCAAAAGTTCATTTTTGCCTCAGCAGAAGAAACAGTCCTTCCTGACTTACAGATATGAGTGGAGGGCAGTACCCGAACACAGTGATTTCTTACCTGTTGTCTGTGTCTAAGTTTCGACCAGGTTGTAACATATAAAAGGTCAATTACACCAGAAAATATCACAAGATAGCACAGGCATGATTAAAGCCAGAAAATATCCAAATATACTACTGGAGAGAATCCTAAGAATCTCTTGTGAATGTGATAATACCAACAGTATGAATAATAATCATTTTCTTAAGCGAAAAAAAGGAACATCTCTATCATTTGTGACTTAGGAGTAGACTCTGGCTCCCTTTTCAGCTTAGATGCTTCCATGGTGTCAGCTTTCCAGACCCTTAACCAAGGTTTTTATTTTATCTAGATAGAACAATTATTCCATTTTGGGTCAGGAGAACACATCAGCAAAATTCCCAGAGTTAATACTTTAATGACATACATATGTATTTATTATTTTGTGTGTATGTGAGCTGTTCCACCAAGTTAAACTTTAACCATATTAATCCAGGAAGAAAAATCCCTGATTAGCAACCAACAATTTTGTAAACAGTTATCTCACAGGTTAAATATTATCTTGAAAAAATTTAACTCAAAACTCCAAACAAGCAGAAGGAGCCAAAAGGCCAGGGAGAAGGAGTAAAGATTTGCTGCTGCTGTGTTACCACGTTCTCTTGGAGGAGATGGGAACCATAAGAAAAGGGGGTATTTTGGTGATAGCTGTATGATGTGTAGGGAGTCGAGGGAGGTGCACAGGGGACAGATAAAAGAAAGACAGGAGCCTGCAAGACATCTGCTACTTATCATCACAATATCAAAACACAGAACAATAAGATCAGACCTCATGAAAAAGAAAATTCATGGATATATGAATGTCCATAATAATTCAGGTGTAATGAAAAGTGTGTGCCTCAAGAACATGGATGCTTTTTTTTTTAAACCAATCTAGACCCAACACAAGGCCGGTTGGTCCATGCTGCCTGCCTATCACCAAACCTCATGTGAAACTTTCTGGGTCACGCTCCCACTGGAAATAATTGAATGAAGGCTGATCTGCCTGTCCTGTTTCCAGTTAATAATGATAAAACAAAGTTGAAAAGTCTACCTGAAGAACTGGATTATTAGGGAGAGTGACTTCAACTTCTAAACCATCATCTAACTGTCCATCAACTCACCCCTTGATTAACAGAACAATATCACTTAAGAAAAAATTGCATCTAGGTAGTAGACCAAGTCAGAAGGGCTTTTCTGCACTTGAATTGCTTTATCATAAATATCGTCATCTGGTTAGGATTTCAACTCAAAAACACCAAGAAAATCTATATGATCTAAAAATTTGCACAATCTTGATATCTGAGGTGTATGATAAAGTTGATTTATTTTATTCCTGTTTTAGGAATGGTTAGGAACTGTTAAGATTCTTCATGTCAGTATGTCAAAGATCAGATTAGTCCTGCTTGCTGATTTTCATAAAAGTCATTAAAAAATGTTCCCAGTGAAGATCTTTAAGAGAAGACTACTATAGATCTACAGAAAGAGTGAGGGCAAATAATGTGAGTTGCTCAAGAGAGGGATAGGATTGGATGGGAAAAAAAGGAAGATATAGAAATATAGCAGAAACAATTCCCACATATATATGTGTATCTTGTTAAGATTGAAGAAATATGATATAACTCATGAGACCTTGCTTTTGGTATTTTTCTTATACATTTAATAAATGAATATATGCTTATTGGAAAACATTTAGGCAATATAGATTATACTTCATACTGATAAAGCTTTTTACAGTTTATAAAATATTTTCACATAAAGTATCTTTTGCTTTCCTGACAACTCCCCAAAATAAAAAGATAAGGCTGTATAGTATGAGTGCTATAGATGAGCAAGCATCACTCTGGTATCGATGTAGCTGGTACAGAACGTACTTGAACAGAGGAAACAGGACCCATTTACAGTCTGGTTATTCATATGGATATGACAAATGAGGGAGTAGCATGATGACTGTGGAAATGAAAAGACTCTATAAGAGAGGTCAGTGGAGAGGATCAAGGAGGCAGAGCTATCAAAATAATTCAAAAGGAAATTTAGTCAAGAAAGAGCAAAATTTGGAGTAACTGATGGGGAAAAAGTGTTTTGAGCAAGGAAGGAACTCCAAATTCAGTCCACTTATTCATTTGGCATATATTAACTGTATACCTACTATGTTTGAGTTTCTCTGACAGATACTGTTGGGCAAACAATGATGTGTGTTGAGATATATACTGATCTATGCCTGAAGTACTTAATATCTAGTTGTGATAATGTCCAGAAATAATGATAATAATTCAAGAAAATTCAGATATCCAGATAGGGGGTTAGAGAAAAACTGTCTATCTAGGCTTACAATGGAAAGTTTCACCATCATGGACAAATCTAGTTGAAAATTTAAAAACACGTGATAAGATTCAAGTTGTGTGAAGGTCATTAGAGAAAGCGTGGAAGCAGAAAACTGAAAGATATATTTCGGAGCCCCAAATAAACAAGTTAGTTGGAATTATAATAGGAAATGATATTGGAAAGATAGTTTGAATCTGGAATGTGAAGGGGTCCTTGAATAACGGGGCCAAATAATCCACTTTATTCCATGGACACAAGAGGTCTATTAAATGCTTGTAAGTAGGGCAGTGGCATAATTGCAGTGATATTTTAGTATAAGTAATTGGGAATGGTGGGCAGAATAAATTGAAACAGGGAGAGTCTAGAGGTAATGAGAGAGGGAAAGGGAGAGGGAGGGAGAGAGAGAGGGAGAGAGACAGAGAGGGAAGGAGGGAAGGAGGGAGGAGGGAGAGAGAGAGAGAGAGAGACAGACAGAGAGAGAGAGAAAGAAAAGCAATCCATTACAATAACTTAGGCACTATCTGTTAAATATCTGACCTCTGCAGTGTCAGCAGAAAAGGGAAAAGGCATGTTCTAAAGACATTGTGAGGGAAGAAATAATAATTAATTTTTATTAAAGCTCTATTATGTGCCAGACACCGAACTATGTGCTTTATTTAGATTAACCCATTAATATCCATGCTAACCTTAAGAGTTGAGTAACATTACAGTTTCCATTTTACAGATGAGGATTAAGCAACTTTTTCAAAGTTGTATCATTAGTACATGGTGAAGTCCAGGTAATCTGACCCAGAGCTTGTTCTCTTAATCCCTATGCTTACTGTTTTCCCTAGGTATAGAGATCTTGGTGTTGAATTATACATAAAAAAGATTTAAAAAATTTGATGACTATTTATGGAGTCATAAAATCCTGAGATGCTTAGGATTCTCAGATTTTTGGAAGGTGAGCAGAATGGTGATATAATGAACAAAAACAAATAAATGAAAAGGACCTTCTTGACTTCACATTGTACATTTGTTCTTAATGGTCTAATTGGTTTTTGGCCTTGAAGTGTTAATTTATTATAAAAGTCACAAAGGCAATGGAATGACCAAATTTGAAATTCCTTTGAATATGGATGCTAGAGGATTCTCCTATCCTAGTTTCATTAATGTATAGCTGGACTATAGCATACTTCTTGGTAAATGGGGAATGCTCAATAATAGTGAGTCAACCCTCACCACAAATAAGTGAGAATACAGGAGTGGAGGGATGTAGAGTCAAAAGAACATGACACAATGTCAGATAAATCTTGATTCAAACTGTGGCTCAACCACCTTTCAACTATACCACATAGGGAAGGTTATCTTAAACATTTTGTGTAACATGAGTAATCATTCCCAGGAACGCCAGCTACCTTTCTGGATTCAGTGCTTCTATATAAAAGCAGTGGGTCTATACACACCTAGAAAAGTGTACTCCCAAAGGCTGTTATCTCTGACAGAAGAAAATCTGCAACCTTCTTCTCTTCTTTTAATTTACATCAAGACCCAAGGAAAAAAAATCTGCCAAATAATTGTCAGTTTTAAAGGAAAAATTATTTCCAGAAAAGCAAGAACTATAGAGTTTCAACTGAAGGGGAGATTTTAATTGCAGAGAGACATATCAGTTGAATGGCTTAGTTTGGACTTGAGGAATCAGTAGCAGCCAGTGGGATATATATTAAAGAAAAAACCAAGCTTAATTAGCCTTAAGATTTTCTACAGCCTCGCTCTTCCCTCCCACACCTAGTCTGATTCTATCAGGTCAAACTCCTTTTCAATCACACTCTCTCCCATCCTTTTCTCAGTTGCTGTCATGACAAGCCAATGGGAGAATGACATACAGATGAAAACAAGGCTTGAGTAATTACTGCACTGTGGCTGGTTGTTGTTTGAGCATCATTTTATTTCTTCCAATCACACAGGTCCTTGGACTTCACAGCTCCGTGTTTCAGACGGGGATGATGCTGATTATATTATGACATTACAGCAAAGACAGGCAGATCAGACAAAGTGAATTTCACTCAGTAATTAAACCGCAGTTTCTTTCGTCCAAAGTCCAGGGCAGGATTAATCGAAAGGTAGCTCTCTATCATTCCGATTAGTGCTGGGATTTGAAGAGTGAGCTCTGATTTGATAGCTAGCCCTGAGTCTGGCTGACTGGTGGCCCCACATCTGTCTAACTTGCAAAAATAAAAAAAGCAGATCAAGATACATTTGCAAGGTTATGCCTTTCCCTTTTATTTTATTTTATTTTTCTGAAGGAAATGCAAATAAGCTGCCATTTCCATTATTCTGTTTTCTATTACAAAAATTTCTACAAAAAAGAACAGGTCCATCCAAACCCACAACATTTTACATATGCTTTTCCATAATTCCACTTAGCACCATGCTTTAATGGCTTCTTATTTTTGCCTTTTCATTATCTGAGACTCAATATGATTCTTTGGATGGCCCAAAAAACGGCTTTTTCAAGTTGCTTATAGGTTCTGCTTTAATTTCAAAGGACTCATTGTAGGACTCATGGAGGGATTTTGCTTCCTTCAATCACTCTTTTAATGCAAATGATATCACCAAATTCTTTATCAAGTAATGAGTTTGGATCACTGATTCTCAATTCTGGATGCCCATAGAAACACCTATGAAGCTTTGTAAATAATCAGCATCTCTAGGATTTAGACACAAAAATTTGTATATCTTTAAAGTACATAGGTGATTTGCGTGTGCAAAGTTGAAAACCCCTGAGTCAGCTACACAGTGTACCAGCTGTATTTGCAAAAGATTTATCAAAACAAGCCACTGTTGAGGGAAATGAGGTCTGGTAATATTGTGGAAAATCTTTTAATAAAATGACTAAAAGCTTATTCTAGTAGCATTTTGCATAGAAAAATATACGCTCCGGTCTTTTAAGGGCAGTGGAAGAGGAGAAAGACCATAAAACAGAGAGATGTATGCTGATGACGTTTCCTTTGTTCTCTGAAACATTGAAGGTGGTGGTTTACTGATTGAGCTCATCACATGGTAACACTATAGCTACAACCATATAATTTAAGATGACTGTTGACTAACATCCCTGAGTTTGGACACAGAATTGGAATTAGCTGTCATCTATTTTAACTCCTCTATTCGGCTGTCTTTTTAGAAAGAGAAAGGCAGCATTGAGACTTGATTTCAAATTCTGACTCAGCTTTATTTCAGAGTTTAAGAATATGAATTCTGGAGTAAAACTGAATCCAATAACTAGTTGGGTAGCCTTCAGATATTCACTTCTCTAAGTCTCAATGATCATATCTTTAAAATGGGGCCAAGGATATGTACCTCACAGAACCTATTTGGGTTTTATATTTACTAATTTAGGTAAGAATGACTGACACACAAAAGTATCAGAACTCAGTATAAGTCTCTTTAAAGTTAATGCGATAATTACTTAAGGTTGTCACTGAGCCTCTGTGTCTAAAAACCATCGTTTGGGAACTCACAGATCAATTTTCTAGAAATTAGATTCAACAGAGAGAAAGAAAATAAATCCAAATACAAATAGCATTCAAATTTCATTGAACCATAAGGTAAAATACATGTTTTATAAATTGTATAAAATAAAATTTTATCTTTAATGATCACCTAGAAGTGATCATTAAAAATGCAAATTGTGGGACCCCAATTCCAGAGACTGTGATTCAGTATATAGGAGTGAAATACAGGAACCATCCATGTGATTCTGATTCAGTTGACAGTCCTCCCTTAGATAAAGACAGCTATAAAGGAATAAAAATTAGCCAAATATTCATATCCAAATAACCACACAATGTGACCTGACTTGGAAGAGGCCATGCTTTCTATTCCTGTGGTCAGAATGCAGTTAGATAAACTTAAGTCATGTGCAAATATAGCATATTCAGAGAGTATGATTATGCTCACAGAGCAAAAAACAAAAACAAAACAACAACTATTTCTCTTCTTCAATTAAATACACTTACTTCCTGAACATTAATATTTAGCCACTAATATTAGCTTCAATTTTTCATCACCACTGGGTACATGCAAATATAAAGGCAAGGGCCAGATTTACTATCAACTCATCTTTTTTCTTCCTACAAAATAATAAAGTAGTATGACAATTTGGAAATTCTTTAAGTAAACAAAAGCAGCTATTTCCTCCTTTAAATGTATTGTAGAATAAAGCATTTTCAAAATGCATTAATCAAAATTGATAATAAAAATCAATGCACAATTGTGAGTTAAATATTTTAAATGCAATTGATAAACTAATTTACTAAAATGAACATAGTCAACCTATAAATGAAGACTGTTCTGGATCTAAGGGGAAATTTAATCATTTTCATTACCAATGAGAGAAACTCCAGAGATGTGTTTACAAGTTGGTCCAAAAAAGCATTAACTCTCTATATTCTAAAAGTTATTGTGTAAGACATAACTAGATAATGATGGTCTCTAATTGCAACTAAGCATACAACTGAGCTGGGGAGAAAAAAAGACATTAACATGAGACAAGGCTATAAGACAATGTAGCCTAGTGGTGTAAGACCTAAGGAGAATCTTCTTTTTGTACACACTGTGTAAAGTAATGTAAGCTACTTGAAATCTGAGAAACTCAGGCACAGTAACTCTCTGAGGGGGTTGTGGTGACCATAGTGGGTAATGAATAAATGCAACCTATTATTTATTATAATACTTGACAGTTTATTACAGTAACACTAATATGGAAACCCATTATTGTCTGTCCATATTGCCGCAACCCTTAAAGGAAAAGGCATAAGAGCGCTGGAGCAGGACTGCACGTACCTATATTCCTGAGAATTAGCAAAGGAAAACGTTTTCCCTTATCTACTGCACGTTCCCCCATAAGTCACTTCAAGGAATCCTTAACTCTCCAGCAGACTGTGCTCGTTCATCTGAGATAAATGAATCCTTATTCACTTCATTTTATCAGTAGTCATAGATTTGAAAACTATAGTACCTATGTAACCATAAGTCTTGTAATTTGTGTAACTCTGCTTGTTTTAACTACTAATTAACAACATGTTGTAGTTAAGTAATGCTTTATTTTGAAATAGGCTCTGTTAACTCCTTTACTCTGTGTATGGCAAGCTTGATCAACTTCTCTTTGGTGTTACTGATAAGAGAAACTGTGGGTTACCCCTGGCAACTGGCGCCAGGAAATGTGGACCATAATTGTCACTATTGACAAAATGCGGCTGTAACTTAAGTTCTATACAATGATCTGTCAGTCATGTTGTCGATCTATAGATACCAGCAACCCTAAACTTATTAAAATGGACTGTGAAGCAGATTTGTTCCAGAAATGCCAGGTGCCAGGTTCCGTTTCCTGAATTCTGAATTCAGAAATTATCTTTCTGCCAGTTCTCTGCCTTTTGATTTAATGGCATCAAGAGATAGCAGCCAAGTGTTTACTCAGATGTAACAACATAGGATATATCACAGGTAAGACTTAAATGAGAGCCATAAGAGACCAAAATTAAGAGAATGTTGGAATGACTGGTGAGGGTTTTGAGGAGACGATAATGCAGGATAGAGAATTGCAAGATACAGAAGAACAAAGAAAGTTAATTTTAGGCAGAGTGGGGTACTGTTAATATGAGCTGCAGGTCAGAGTTTAAAAGGGCTTAAGGACTGTTAAATAAACAGTTTAGGATCAATCAGTAAAGCCAACTGTGAACTAGAGCAATAGGGTGCTCTGGATTCCAAATATCACTTGTAGTTTTTGGTAGACTTTTAAAATGTCAAAACATTTTCTCAGTGGAATTCAGCATCTCTTCAGAACAGTAGTTCTCAAATTTTAGCATGCATGGGAATTATCTAGAGGGCTTATTCAAACACAAATTGCTTACTTCACAACAAAGTTTTATATTCAGTAGGAAGAAGTAAGGCCTAAGAAGTTGCATTTCTTACATATTCCTAGGAGACGCTAATGTTGCCAGTCATGTTGAGAACCACTACTTTAGAATAAGTGAGACAGAGTTGGGTGAAGACAGAGTTACACAGATAAGATAGTTTAATGGCTATTTCCTAAGAAAACTGATTATCTCTATTTCTAATAAAATTTCATCCCCACTTTCATAAAAAGTCATAGAAGAACCTATATAGAGATTACCTAGGGAACCAAATTCTTACTTTGACATTCTAATCTATTGGATTCACGTCCTTAACTGAATGAGGAGACCCATGATCAAAAGGAGCCCTAACCAACCAGTCTGGAAACTTGAAGACAACTTAATCACTATTAAGGATATATAAAAATTGAAAATGACAGTCAAGAGATTGAAGAAAAAGGGTGGAGTTTTTATTCCAAAGAGCGTCTACCAATTCTTGCTGGACATTTTTTACTTGGGCTACACTTAACTGCCTGCCCCCTAATCCACAAAGTATTCTCAACGGGCCTTGGTTCACCTTTCTCTTTCCTTCAACAGGCCATCAGGAGTGAGCAAGAAGAACAAAACTTTTCTAGTTAGGCACCTCCTGCTTCAAAATCTTTCTCTAAATTAAGCTTCTGTTACATAGTAGCTACTATATTGTAAGAAATGCTTTAAGAGGCGGAAAGGAAAAACGAAAAGCTCTGAGAGACTATTTTCTCATGCATGACTCCAAGAGCAGTATCTCACAAGTCAGTACTTTATTTTCAATGGCAGACCAAAAAAAGAAAAAAACAATGTGTTTGAAGATTCATGTAGAAATCATTGTGAAAAAAGGTCAAAAGTGGATCTAAAATGTTTGAAACTCCAAAAAATCTCTCAATAATAGCAGCTTGTTTATTTCCTAGCCATTTATCTTCCCTTAAAATAAGAAGCTATATAATTACAAAGTATAATTAATAATAATAGCAACAATTACCACAAGTACAACAGAAATAATGATAGTAAGCACCATGGGCCCAGATACCCATAGCTACAAAGGATAAAAATTTGTCTCAGTATTTCTGAGAACAGACAGCCCAATAACACAGGGAAAAAAATGGAAAGGAAATAATTTTTCTTATGCTCCCTGGAAAATACCACAGAAAAAATAGACAATAAAATTTAATACCTGTTGTTAAATATCTTCATTGTACAGATCAGGTCAGGCAATTTAAATAGACAACAACATGAGGCCTCTAATGTCTCTTAGGAAACAATTTCAATGTGAATTCCTAGGTGGCTTTAATTTCATTTCTAGTTAAGCATCCCCATTTACTCATAAGAGGAAATAAATAGCATTTGTATAGTGCTTTGCAGTTTATAAAGTATTCTCACAAACATATTATTTGATTGTCTCAAAAAATCCTGTGGGTTAGGTAAGTAGGGAAGTATTAATATTATACCATTAGAAGGTAAAAGAATTAAGGATCAGAGAAAGAAGAAATAAATTAATCTTTACTAAATAGCTACATTGAGTCAAACTGTGCAGACTTGCAAAGAAGCCCAAATGTAAAGTTTTATATAACGTGAATAGGTTCAGACAATTTGTTAACTGTCCAAAGTCAGAAAGATCAGAGCTGGGACTTGAATGCAGATAATCTGGCTTGGGATGGCACGTTCTTTCTATGAGACCACAGACCAAACTCTCCATTGTAAATGTTTAGTTAGAATAACTGCCCCTCTCAAGAGGAGGCTTATTGAATTGCCAATAACTACAACCACTAGTATTGTTCAGGTTTTTGTTTTTAGTCAGCCTGACAAAAAAGGGTACATACTCCTTGAGAAGATGTGCATCTTTATAACATTACTTGGTCTGTTGAGAGAATAACGGAGATGGTGTATTATTTCATCAGTTCAGAATACTGACAAAGTCATTCCAGCTACTCACAGACACAAGAGACAACATAACCCCATTTTTCACCAAAATACTCCTTATAAGAAAGACACAAAGACTAACTCACCTCAAACATAGTCTCAACTTCAAACTATGTCAGTTTCTAAATAAGCAACAATACATATGCATATTAAAATAGCAGAGGATGTATGAGCAAAATAAACTTTCCATTAATTGTTCTCAACTCAAAATTCTCAAAGTTGTAGATTCAGACATTGAAACCTCTTGAATAAACATATCTCTTTTATTTTTACTTTTTACTTGCATTTACTTGTGAAATTGGTGATGCTGTATATTTTTAAAATTTGTTTTCAAGATAATTATATTCTCCCTTTACTTTTATACATAAAAGTTCTGACTTAAAGAGTTTAAAGGTTTGGCAAAGCCAGGTCTTTCCACAAGAGATAGTGGCCTCCCCTAGAAGCTACCTTGGGAATTTGGGCTACAGAAGTCAAGGGAGGTCTAGTATATAAGTAAATATTTGTGAAATTAAATGGAATTTTTGAATATTAAAGGAAAAATTTACTGAAAGAAGACTGTTTTCTATCTTGAACAACCATCTTGTTACTAAGTATTTTCAGAGAATTGCAGAATTTCTTATATGGAGGATTTTATTTTTATAAGGACATAATATCAGTGTTAGCAGGGTTCATTAAAATCATATGTTAAGGCTTGAATACCCTGTAAAATATCCTTGTAAAGGGGTTGTCTATGCTTACATATCTTGGTCCTAGGGAACTAAGATGTTTTGATATTAGGCCTTGTTATGGACAGAATGTGTCCCCCCAAATTTATATGGTACATCTCAAAGCTCCAATGTGACTATGTTTGGAATCAGGATCTTTGAAGAGGTAATTAAGGATAAATGAGGTCATAAGGATGAGGCCCTAATCCAATAGAACTGGTGTCCTTATAAGGAGAAAAGGAGACACCAGAGGTGCTCTTAGCTCATGAAAAAAAGGCCATGTGAGGACACAGGGAGCAGAAGGCCAGCTGCAAGCCAAGGAGAGAGGTTTCAGAAGAAATCAAACCTACTGACACTTTGATCTGGAACTTCTAGGCTCCAAAACTGTGAGAAGTAAATTCCTATAGAATAATTCACCCAACTTGTGATATTTTGTTATGGCAACTCTACACACTGATATTGGAACTAAAATGCTCACAACAATCTGCAAGAAGTTGTTTAAAGCCACTTTTCAGATGTAGAAACAGATTCTAGGGGAGTGAAGAAAGGTCCCAAGAGACAAAGAAGCAATAAGTGGCATAATCAAGATTTAACCCAGGTATATCCTCTATACCACTTTTTTTCTTCATGTCTGTTTTCCACCTCTGAGTGGATAAGGTTATTATAAAGGTAGTTTTTATATTGCTCTGAATATTGTATTTCTGTAGGTTTCATCATTGGCTCATGTTCTACTTGTTGGAGTAACAGAAAGCAACATAGTTTATCTTTTCGATGACTCCTTCATATACTTGAAGACAGTTATCACATTCCTTCCTCCTGAATTTTCCAACAATCCCAGTTCCTGTAACCATACCTCATACCACACATTTCATTTCCCTAACATCCTAGTCAATTATCCCTGAAGATGTCCCTATTGGTCTAAATTTCTGATAACAGATTATTAACCTATAACTCCCTCTGTATTGTTCATGAGCCATCTTTTTAAAATTTGAAGGCAAAACCTCATGTTTATCCATTTAGAAAATTTCATCTGTATAGATATAGTCCATTTTTCCACTCTTTGGAACTTGCTTACTTCATTAAACATATTTTTTATGTATCTGGACTCAAATCATCTGCAAATAATGAACAGGGTTTAATCCAAGGCATTAGGGGAAAAAACAAAACCCAAAACCGGTGACCAAGATAAGGCTTGGGATATTTTCTCAATATGCAGTAGGTACCCCCTTCTACTATGACATCAAGTCATTTGTTTGTACCCAATAGTGTAGTCATTCAACCAGTTAACTAATTTATCTGTAGATTAGTTACTAACCTATCTATCTAACCCAGGAGAGATCAGATCACATATTGTAGACATGCTTTCACTGAAGCTACTTCAGTGTCTAGCAAGCACCACTTGTTTCAGGAGATCCAAACCCACTGCTTTGTGCTTCACTGCTTTAATAATCCTTCCAGGCTCTTGTCTGAGACTGATATTAAGTTGTTTCATCCTCATAAACCGCCTCTTTTTTTTTCCGAGTTGGAGTCTCACTCTGTCACCCAGACTGGAGTGCAGTGGCCACTCCTGGCCACCACAGCCTCGACCTGCTGGGCTCCGGCGATCCTTCCGCCTCAGCCTTCCAAGTAGCTGGAACTACAGGCGTGTGCTACTATGCCTGGCTAATTTTTTTGATTTATTGTAGAGATGAGGTCTCGCCAAGTTGCCCAGGTGGGTCTTGAACCTGCGGGCACAGACAATCCACTCACCTCAGCCTCCCAAAGGCACGGGATTACAGGCTGAGCCACCGAGCCTGGCTAAACTGCCTCTGTATACTTTCTAAAAGTCAGAACATTTCCATATCTCTAGTTATCTAACATTTTTTTTTTCTCTTCTCCTCAAATGTGGATTATAGTACTTGATGATCTTACTGACAAATCATCTCATCAGTTTATGGTTCTCTGTCCCTATTTTCAAGCTTTTCTCCTTTTCCTTTTTCTTGTTACCCTCCATGGGTCACTCATAAGTAATCATGAACTGCATCCAGAAATGACATGTTGGTCAGAGACAGATCTGCAAACTGGAACAGTAGAGAAGGATAACCCAAGGTATTGTCCTAGAGTTCATGGTTTTGCTGGCAGAGAAGATGGGCTACAATTAGCAGAGGCTTTGCCCTCATCTCTACATGGCTCTCCATGACTTTTATATTTTACTACTAATGGTACACCTGGAGAGGTTTATATCCTTTTTCTATTCATTCTCGATGATTTCCTTTCCCAAAGATTCAAGATGGCTTTGTATTTTTTAGCCTTTAACTGAGAAAGGTTGTGATATATAATGCTTTTATTTTCCCATGAAGACTTTCTCTGAGGCAAACACGCACCATGACCTTTACCTAATCAAGAAAAGTTGTTTGGGCAGTGGGGGATGGGGAGGCAGGTTGGACTTTAAATGCACAAATCAGTTCTAATAAAAACACTGAGATTCAGGTGCCTGAGGTTAGAAATACTGGAGGGAATTCAATTACACTAATTAATATTTAAGAAGGGCTAGAGATCACATACTGAATGTGGGAAACTAGGCCAGTCAGACATGAGCATACGGGGAGGGCAAGTTCAACAGATAAAAGTAACAAACAAATCATACATAAATGCTCCAACAGGAATGAAATAGAGAATATAAAATAAATGTTCCAGCAGACACTGAAGAGGAGGTAAAGTAAATGGTCTACCAGATATAAAAGCAAAATGTTCCAACACACACACATTTTATTGGTTTTATGTAAACACATATATTATAAAAATGATTTTTCCAAATAAGTTAGCAGGAAATGTTACCCATTTATAAAAACAGACATAATTTGGGTTCTGTGAATTCACAGCATACTATATTTGCTCCCATTTCCTTACTGGCTTATCACGTAGGAGTCTCAATAAGACCTGACTTACGTCACAGGTAGTTCCCTAATGGCTAAGCCTGCCTGGGTACCCAAGGCCCAGTAGAAGGCTGGAAATCTCCAGTGTTCCTGGTCCTGTATAAACTTTTCTGGTTCTGGCTTTTATGTGATTTGGTTGGTTGTCACAGCTAGTACTACATTCTCTCTTTGGGCCTGATTTTTCATTTGTGGCCCAGATAGTAAATTCTGATTTTTGGTCACTCTTTTGTAGGCTTGAAAGCTTTCTAGAGAAGTCACTGATGGTGTCAGAACTACCTTTTCTCATTTCTCTCACGTAATGGTTTTTTCTTTTCTTTTCTTTTTTTACCCCTTCTCTATCTCTAATCCCTCTCTTACTTCTTTATCTTGGGAGCTTTGAAGACCAGAAGCCAAGATAATTCACAGGATTGCTTTTTAAAAATTGTATAAATGTAGTGTACAACATGATGTTTTGATATATATTGGATTGCTTTTGCTATCAACAGCATCATGTAGAGGCAGAAGTAGAGGTATGGAGCAGATGGAAGGAGGGCTGAAACTAAGATTTGGACCCCACTTCTAAATTCTCTAGAGTACACAGATGACCCTCTGTCAATGTACAATATGTAATATCAGGCTTGTGAAAAGAACAAAACCAAAAACCCTAACAAAGCTCTTGCCCTTCAGGAGCTTAACTGCTAGTTGAAGAATTCAAATATACCAAAACCCATAATATAAAGCATCTCCCAACAGTTAAATTGTCCCTAAATAGAGGGACAGAAAAAGAAAACAAAGTTGTTTCCGAAAAAATTAGTTTGAACCAAATTTGTGATTTTTAAACTATGCTTCATGGTCCCCAGATTTACAGAAGGATGATTACAAAAACATGATAGAGAAGTTAAATATTTAATTAAAATGTTTTTAAAAATATATATTTTAATCAATTTGCAATTTTGAAAAAAAATGACCTGTACATTTAAATGTATTATACACAATTTTAAAAGCATTTTAGATCAATTTTGTTATTACAAGTTAAATATGTACAATAGGGATAAGTAGTTTTCAATGCAGACGTCAAGTTAAGACTCTGAGATTCAAAGGTAAGTTGATAAAAAACAAAACTATTACTATATGCAACTACTTATCTGTGTCTCATAAATTTCTTGATACCATGTCGTAAAGTACAGTAAGTTCTCACTTAAAGTCATTAATAGGTTCTTGGAAATTGTCACTTTAAGCAAAATGATGTATAATGAAACCAATTTTATCAAAGGCTAATTGATACAACAAAAGTTAAGTTCCTACAGCATATTTCTGGCCACAAAACCATCACCTAACTTCTAAATAAATACCAAAATACTTCTGATATGAAACAATGAAATAAATGTGACATATATTTAATTATATATATAATTTTATATATTTATATAATTTTATATATTTATATAATTTTTATATAATATATAAAATTATATATATATATAATTTGACATATATATTTAAGAAAGACTAATAGAAACAAAATGGTATTTAACCTGTGATTCCAATTCAAGGTCATGGGTGGCTGGAGCCTAGGGCAGCTTGAAGGTAAGACAGGAGCCAACCCTGGACAGGACATCATCTCACATACCCCAATTCCCTCAAGGTTAAATAATTTAGACATGCCAACAAACCTTTGGGATGTGGGAGGAAACCCAGTCCCCTGAGAAAACCCATGCAGACAATGGGGAGAACATGCAAACTGCACACAGACAGTTGCATAGCTGGGAATCAATTTTTTTCATCATCAACGTTACAATGAAATGACATTGAGTCCCTGCTGTGTCCCATACAAAAATACACTGAATGCTGGAGTCAATATAATAATCCAATGGTGAGTTTCTATTACTTTGCATATTGATCATAACATTTTATTGGTTGACTTTATAATATTTAGAGTAAGTAATCTAAATTTTAAAATGAGTTTTTAAAAAAACCAGCTACTACTCATCATTTCATATGTAAAGATTCAAATACATTTACTTTGAAAAGAGAACTCTGGTTGTTTAAAAGAAATATGAAAAATCTCTGGATTAAATAATCCATATGACTTCTCTAACTCAAGACAGTATGATTCTCATGCTTTTGGCTCCAGTTTGTTCAGTTTCTGAATTTATCAACTTGCTGGCTTAGACCACTGTATACAGCAGATGTATTGGGCCCAAACTAGATTCATATACTGGCTACTACTATTCCTTCAGGTTTAAGAAGGATGATATTTTTATACTGAGGAATAGCTTATTTATCTTGAAACCATCACACTTCAAAAGAGGTTACCTTTTCTTAAACTTACCCAAGATATAAAATTTATCAGATGCCATCAAAGTACGAGATTGTCAGAACTTAATATATTAGTTTAAGACTTAACCAGTAGTAACAAAGAAATAAGTAAATGGAAACCTCTCTTATAATCTAGGAAGCTCTTATTACTTATATTAATTATGCAATTCATGAATATATGCTTATTTATTTTTCATTCACTCAAACAAATTCAGAAGACCTATTCCTAATCATTTTTGATCAACCATTACTTATAGTTAGGAAAAAAAAATGATCCCAAAGTAACTTTTACTACAATAGAGAATGAAGCTAGCAAATTGGGGATAAGATTCATTTCCAAAACCTGAACTATGCTCCATGATGGTGATTTTCCAAGCATTTATAAGTGTAAGTCAAGCTTTGATTTAATGAGGTTTCTCATGATCTTTATCTAGAAAAGTCAAATGAGAATTATGTATGCATTTGTTTGTTTGTTTGTTTTTTGGCTGGAGTCTCACTCCCTTGCCCAGGCTGGAGTGCAGTGGCATGCTTACCGGTCACCCCAGTGTCGACCTACTGGGCTCAGGCAATCCTTCTGCCTCATCCTTTCAAATAGCTGGAACTATAGGCGCGTGCTACCACTCTCTGTTACTCTCTGTTAATTTTTTGATATATTGCAGAAACGAGGTTTCACCAAGTTGCCCAGGCTGGTCTCACACCCCTGGGCTCGGGTAATCCTCTTGCCTCGGGGCCTCCCTAAGTGCTGGGATTACAGGCTTGAGCCACTGAGTCCAGCCATTTAATTTTTAATGGCTGTTAACTTGAAAGGTACCACAGTGTAAAGGTTAAGAATGCACCTGAGTTTTCATTCTGGCTTCACGTTACTAGGTGTGCGATCTTGGGCAAATTACTTAAACTGGATAAGCCTCGGTTTTCACTTCTGTAAAATGGAGGAAATAATAGTATATCTATTATCATCAATTTATGTAAGACATGAACACATAAAATGATAAATGAGTATTACTTAGAATATTGTCTAGTACATAAAAAAACTCTCAATAAATATAAATAGAAATTACGGCAATTTAAAAATTATTAAAAGCCAGTTGTTCTCACTAGTTTATTTTTTCTATGACCTGATAATGCTCATAATTTATTGATTATATGTGCTTCCCTTCTGGAATAATGTTCTATTGAGGTGTCTTTTTCTTTGACTCTAGAATGTTCTTTAACTAATATCTCTTCATCTCTGTCTCATTCATCAGATAGGATTACAGGCATTCATTTTTGGTAGTTCTGCATTTGTTTTTCCGTCACTTCTTGTGCAATTTTCTTGTTCCCACTCAGTGGTTTAAAAAGTAAAACTCAAGGAAAAATGAAACATTATGAGAATTTACTGAAACTAATGGTTATCAAAATTGGGCATAAAGGGATGTTATTAAAAATAAATCACATCAAGGGAGAGCAGCTGATGACAGCAGCTGTGAAATGGCTGTATATGGTGGGAATCAGTAAACCCCAAAGAAACAAAAGAAAAAAAATTGGAAGGCCATGAAACTTACATGATTTACAAGGTAAGCCCAAGCTTCATGAACAGCCTCTGAAGACCACAAGAGTCAGGAAAGTCACTTTTGGATGAAAATTTGGACAGGACAGCAATACTGAAAGGACTGATGTCCTCTGATCAAATGTTACTACAAGTAAGAAAAGAATGAAAAATAAAATAAATGGAAATTTGTGCTTTATTTTATTTCTTTATTGTATAACCTGAATTCAGGTGGCAAGATCTCTGTACAGTACCACAGATGGGGCATTTAACAAAGGCTTACTGATGACGGCAATAGCAAGAAGATAATATATTTTTAAGAGCTAAAGTTGGAAATTCATGGGTAAGATGAATTAAAATTAGAGACTATGATGGCAGACACAGGGCCAGGGTATTCCATGACATAAAACTTTCTTGTCATTTTTAAATAGGTCTCTAAGGACTTAGTTGTTAAGAAATATTTTATGTAGGTGACAATAACAAAATAGCTAGTTTACTGTAAAGATGAATGCAAATGTACAAACCATATCTCAACTTTCATAAGCACTAAATTCAGTTAAAAACTAAAAACAAAAATACTGCCAATGAAATTGAGATGGTAATGTAACATCACGCCTGAGAGAATAAGCTATCAAGACAGGATGAACAAAACCAACAGAAATGGAACAAGCAAACTTAACACAAGTCAAGGAAGCCTTCTATAGTGTTAAAATAAAAATACTACTAAAAAGAACTAAAACTGCTATTCATGGGAATAGCAAGCAAATAATTTTTCTCAGAATCTGGGTAGATAACTTCCATGAGATTATTCAAATTGTGAACTTTTTTTTCAGAACTGCCATTGTTTCCAAATGAAACTTTAAGACATTTCATGAAACAAATGAGACTTTATCAGAAACAAAACATTTAAATTACCAAAAACAAAGGGTCAGACTCCTCAGGAAAGAAAACCTCATCAGTCACAAATGTTGGATAGCTCTGTTTAGAAAGACAGGTGGAAACATTCTCATTAAAGCCCCAATACTTTCCTTTCTTTAGAAGAAATTATTCTAGCCTGCTTAAAGCCTGTATTTAGCTATAAACCAGTATTCAGTATATATTTGTTTTAAATATCTATTTGGGAAAAAAACCAACATTCATTCCCATTTTAATATGAACTGTATAAACTGCTGAAATCATCTTAAAAAGAAAAACATCACCCTTTCTGCTAATTAAGTGTTCTTGCTTTTTCCAGTAATGGGCATTTGAAAAATAACAATATGCAAAAGTATGATGTTACAGTGAATATAGCCACCAGGTCAATATGATAATTTAATGTAGGACTTTAAAATCAAGCTTTCCTTTTATGCTACTATCCTATAAATAATTTCTTTATTTGCCATGATTAAAATATCTTTTCATCAAATTTGATGTAAATGCACTAGATGTGGTGAATACATACATGGTTTTTTAAATGACAACAATGAAATTGTACAGTAAAGACTGTATTTTTGTACAATTTTTATTTTGATAAAATCTCTTTTTAGGTGATACCATTTCATGTTAGGCTTTTTGTGCTGCTTAATATTATAATTAATAATTCATATTTTTGTCTTTCTCCTCTCACTCTGACAACTTTTATTTTTAATCGGTGGGCATGTGCCAAATTGGTTTGTTATTTATTTATAATGTAAAATGACAAGGGAATTGAATATGTGGAATAAGATAGAGAGATTTTCTTTCATATGGCAAAAATTTCTTAGTAATAGGGATGTTTCTTGCTTGCCCTTATGGACTCAAGGATTTTAGAGAGGTAAGATCAAATGTCATACTACTCATATGACATGTGGTAAATACATTAAATGAACTGTTCGGTTTTTTTCAAAAAAATAATTTTAGTTTTGTGAAGATATTTGGGCACATGCATAAAAAAAGGACAAAAAAAGACTCTCAATGTGATAGATCCTATTGTGTCAATTAAGAAAAAATTCTAACAAAATGAATCTATTTGTATTCTTTCCTAACAGTTAAAACATGCAAATTTGGCAGGAATAAACAGAATATTCCAAGGATATGAATTTTCCATTGAAAGAATAAAATGTTCTGTCTTTGGGGCTTTATAGAACATTAAATCTTTTCAGTTCTACCCATAATCAGAAAATAAGCCACATAACCTGAATGCTACAGCATTGAATAGCTATGACAGAAAATTCATAGTGAGATCTCAAGGACATTAGCAACCAAATCACCAGGGGAGATGGTTATAATGAAGGATCACAGGCACACCCTGAAACCACCATGGAATCTGAATCTGTAGAGACACGATCCTAGAATCTGCACTTTAGGTCATTCCTGAGGTGCAATTCAGTTTGAGAACTATAGTCTCATGGCAAAATCTTTCTATCTCACCAGAGCTTCCTATTGTCAGTTAGGCCCTTTTAATCCATCCTTTGTGTCAAACCTTAGACAATTCAAGAGAAATAACAAATCTGATCATATTATATGCTTTCTCAAATATTCTAGTGTCTCCTATTTCTTCTATTAGTTTGAAAACCTGTCCACCATCACTGGGCCCTGCTTAAGCCAGCCCCTCATCTCTGGCTCTGCCTTTGTGCTCAACATGTGCAAATCTTTGAGGCTTTACCATCACTCAGTCTCTAACATTTTGAACAGGATAACTTTTTCCAACAATTTGGTCCTAATTTTCATTTTAAACTTGATCATTATTAATAGGCTATATTTGTATATAATACTGACCACTTCAAAATAATTTTATGTCCTTAACTATTTTGATCATTATTAAAATAGAAGAGGTTTTAAATTGACTTTGAATCATGTATGGGAAGTGATGCATGGGAAAATTAAATCTTTAACTACAGTCAACTCATTCAGTAGCAGAGTCCGAACAAAAGCATAGGCAGCATTCTGATATTATATCGCCTTGCCTTTCTACTTGCTTCTTGAGCAAACCTTCCCTTGCGTTTATAAAATATGCCCATTTTATGGGCTTTGTATCTATGTTTAATTATACATGATTTCTCTTTCAAAACTGGATTATGGAAAAGCCTACTTTTACAAACATGTGAATATAATTTATACACACATGTAATCTGGGATGGCTCTTTTTAAAATCACAATAACAATGATGCAAATGCCAGTCTTGTGAGATACCATTTCTGACCTGGTAAGAGCTATTTAAAAAAAAATTATCACTGTGAATTCTCATAATCCATTTTAAGGTTTGGTGCTAACATAGATATGGGAAAGAAAATATAATTGATGCCATGTCAAATGCGTATCATAAAGTTGCTAATAGCCAAATGGCTACTACTTGGTTAGTTGTATTTCACTGTTTAAATACAACAATGGGAAACAGTGTTTTTAGGATCTCATTCATATTTGCTATATATAATGAAAGAAAACAGAACTATTAACATAGATATGATGTTTATGAATTGGTAAATTTTCAATAGAGCCCTATCTAACCAGATTATTTGAAAAATGTTTCCTGTTGGTAAGGGCGTGTGCACATGCATGCATCAAAATGTGCATAATTAAGTTTTTAGGAAAGGATACTGATGTATATTGGTTAAGCATTTTCATTTACATGACCTTATAGGATCTTTCAAAAATGGGAGTTGATTTAGACTTCAACATTTCTGGTCCTCAGGGGTTGAGACAGAGGGTGGTGGAGGAGAGTAGAGTAGGTGGAGGATATACATGCATGTGTATGCATGTGAGTGATTTTAAGTACCCTGAAAAAGTCATTATTCGGTGTTTATATGTTTTTGTGTAAAATAAGTATTTTATCACTGGAGGTTATAAGGGTTCTATCATGACATCCTTTGAGAATTTCTTTAAATACCATAATGGATTTTTCCAAGTGCGAACTCCCATGATTTTGCTTTATTAACATCTGAATGAATGTTTCCATTGATTTGTCCAGAAGAAGGAACTGAGAACTATTTAGGGAACAATCTTTTCTGTGATAATCGGCAGTAATGTTTCCCTACCATCAGCAAGAAAACTATAGAAATGCAAAGCATTAGATACACACCTAGATAAAAATAATATTGTAGAGTCCAACTGGTATCTGAGAGGTGAGGACAGGCTGAGATGGACTCCTTGGCTTCCTTCTGTCCCCAAATTTCCTGTTTCCCTATTTCCTATGGTTACCACCATGGAACATGTTAAAATCTCAGTAGGGACTCTGTTTCAACTTTTCCTTTCAAAACACAGTGAAAAAGCTTAATGGAAAAAAATGTCCTTCCTATCTCCATGCCAGGCACAATGTAAGATCCACAAACTTAAAAGCCAGGCAAATATTCTTTTATGTGCCCCAAAGCTCAGCAAGTGACCTAGCACTACAAAAATTCCCCAACAGGCATGTGACCTGACTAATGTGTGCTGTGAGATGAGTCAAGGAAAATGGAACCATCTGTACTTTTATTGGACAGTCATAACTGTCCACCCAAAAACACAATTTATGCTTTTAGATACAAGGAGAGTTTTCAATCTTGAAGGGAAGGAGGAGGACAGAGTAGTACCTGTTGGTGAAATGTCATAACAAAGGTTGAGCCTGTCAAATATTTCACCTAACAAAATTATGTAGGAAGTAGGAAGGGCAAAAATAGAACTAGGTAGAAAACTGAGGATAAGATGACACACAAGTATCTACAGAGAATTCCAAAACATTTGTCCTCCATTTCATAAGTTAAAGTGTCCCCCTCACTTTACAGCTAAGGAATCTAAGCTGCATAATAATAATAATATGTCATAGATCCATATCACAAGCCAGGTATTATGTCAAACATTTAAATGTATCAGTAATTTAATTCTCACAAATCTGCTACATGACAAATGTTATTATTTGTGTTTTACACCTGAGAAAACTAAAGTTGACAGAGATTAAACAACTTGTCAAACTTGCATAATAACTAAGTGGAAGAGCCAAGATATGAACTCTGATCTGTTTGAATCCTAAAATTCGGGCTCTAAATACTAGACCTGTGGCCCTTAACCCTGATTATACACTAGAATCACCTAGAAAGCTTTTTAAAACCACTGATAATTGGACCCTACCTCAGTACAATTAAATCAGAGTTTCTTGTACATGGGCCCAGAAGCAGTGTTTGTTTCAAAGCTCCATGGGTGACTATAACACACTGCTTGGGTTAGGAAACATTGCAGTATGCCCCCCATGAAGGTCAGTAAACCTGTGCCAAAATGTGAAGGCACTAGAACCCAAGTTCCTTCAGTCTCTTTGCAGTGGGTTTTCCCTTCCCTCACCAATTCACTTTGCCACATTCTTTTATTATGATTATTTGGGGGAAGTACTATAATGTGAAAATGTTTTACAAAGCATTGTCACAGAAGAATATGGTCATAAGTCCATCAAAGAGAAACTTGTCATATCCACCTGTAGGCCATGATGAATGAATACTAAGAAGACTTACATTTATTACTCTTATCCCCAAAAGGGAAGTATAAGGCTGGCCTTAAAAGTCGTTCATACCAAAGCTAATCACTAAAATTTGGAATGGCGTCCTCCTCTCCTTTCACAAGTCCAGTAACAGTAGCTACTAGATCTAAAGGGAAAAGATCCAATTACCACTCTTCACAATGCTGTTTCACTCAGGATCTCAAGGTGACTGACAGTCATTCAAAACATAAAAGTAAAGTGAAGATGTCTCTAGCAGAAGGGAAGGGAAAACTCTGTAGTAGGAAGGCAGTAATGTTTGGTCAGAAGGCCTAAGTTTGTGTCCATACACTGCACTTTACTGCCATGACTTGAGGCTACTCTGAATCTTAATTTCCTGTTCTGTATGTACTTAAGTTATATACCTCCCT
Organism: Cephalopachus bancanus; assembly: GCA_027257055.1. Taxonomy (NCBI): domain Eukaryota; kingdom Metazoa; phylum Chordata; class Mammalia; order Primates; family Tarsiidae; genus Cephalopachus; species Cephalopachus bancanus. The sequence continues at coordinate 10,287,783 of JAPVLO010000022.1, read as the reverse complement.
TAGGGCAGTGATTTAAAAAGTGTGGTCACCATCAGCATCACCTAGGAACCTGTCAAAAACGAAATGATCAGTACTTATTCTAGACTCAGGATCAGAGACCTGGTAGAGGGACCGTCATCTGTGTTTGAACAAGCACTCTAAACGATTTTCATGCATCTACTTCCATAGGGTTGTTACCGAAGGATAAAAGGAGATTGTGCATAAAATCGTTAGTTTTTATTACCATCTACTTAAATCAAAAATCTCAAATTCTCTCACAGAAATATCTAGAGAAATAATGTTACAGCCTACATTAGTTAGATAATAACCTCATTTCTGAATTTCATTTTGAATGTGTAGACGAGGCACAAGTCAACCAGAGGTTATGCAATTAGCTTGGAGTCAAAGAGAAAGCAAGGAGTAGAGCTGAGAAGGAAACCCCGGTGTGAACTTGATTTTAATGCAATCAAACTGTTAAGGTAACAACCACGCACTTTCATCTATAATCACAATGAACCTTTTAATAAACAAGTTTCTATCCTCTTAGTTAAAAAAAATATAACAGTAGCTTTTTGGATTTTAAAACAGATCAAACTTTTACAGTTCTGGGCTAAAGGCAGCTCAAGAGTCAATAGGTATCACGTGCTTTCGACAGTGAGAAGGTGCTAGTGCCCAGTCCTGTCTAAGTGTGAAGTACAGACAGTATTTTTCCTCCTCATCTCACACTTTTGATAACTGCAATGGTGGAAACCATGATAAATACAAGTACTTATCCAGTGGTTGAATTTTCACCCAAATATATACAGACTCCTATAACATTATTTGGATACTATAAAACATAAACTGAATTTTAGGAGATGTTTTGGGATGGTTTTTTTGTCCCCCATCCTCCTGTCAGAAGCACGGTATCTATCTTTTTACTGTAATTTATCTGATATAGCTACTAAGATGCTTGATACTTTTACATGCAAGGGTGCCGAGAAACAAAGGATGAGGGAATGGGCTGTTAATGAAATTCTCTGATTGTAAAAAGCACTTTGGAATGATCAGGTGGTAAATAATAATAAGAGGAAATAACATAAAGTACTTAGGTTCTACAGCAATAGTCACCATATAAATGCAGAAAAGATCAGGCATGAATAGAATTTGCATTTTATGCAGCTGCTGTGTGTGTATGTAGAATATACAGTAGCTAATTTTTCAATAATACTGGTAAAATATTGTTCAAAATCTATTCTTGCTGTCTTCTCACTTTAAAAAGGCATTGTATAGGAAAAAAATACATCTGTCCTAGTGAAATGGTGAATGTGTGCAAAGAGGCTAGAAGAAGAGCCTCTTTGCATACATGAAAAAAAAGAACTCACATAAAAGGAGATAATGAAGAAAAGACAATGGTAACACTATTAGAACAGCTATGCAGACATGCACAAAGGTGATCTTTGAAAAACATAGGGGACAAATAACTCTGTTAATGTGTGGCAGAGGAACTACAATGAAGATATATGGTAATATACCAAAAATACAGACATGTGCTCTTTTTGTTTGCTGAGCTATTTTTATAGTGTGGTTGTTTTTGAATGAAACCAGGGAGAAGGAAGTGGGAAGCATGATTTTGTTTTTTGTTGTTATTGTGGCTGTTTAGCTACAACACCAACATCAATTCCATACTAGATTTCCGAGAGTTTTGCAAATTCAGTGCTTACCATGTATTTACCCTCAATTTTCTCATTGTTATTTTCTCTTAATACTTGTTAGTAATCCAGTGCCACCCATTAGGTTTGCTAAATCCTAGTCCATAGTTACTGTCCTTTTGAAGAGATGGAGTAGATTCTAAGAGTTAGGAAGATTCTTGGTCATAGGAGAAGAGTCTAATTAGGAATCTACAAAAGCAGAGGCCAGGATAAGGAGACCACTAAGCAAACAATACTGAGCACTGAAGACTGAATCAGCCACATGATACAATTCTCTCCCTTGCTTTGTTCTGTTTCTTTGTAACATAAAAGATTATTTCTGTCGCTGGTCTCTAAAAAGCAGGATTGAACTTGCACATCCAACATCCAACTATATTTCAAAATATCTCAAATTTCCAACATGGAAGAAGACAAAATTTTTGAGAGAAAGTAACCCTGCATATTCACAAAATCTTTCACTTATATCTAGAATAGGAAAATGGAGAGAGAACTACCACACTAAGAAAGGACTAATAATAATAAGAATAGTAATAATGATATAAACAACAGTACTTTGGATTCTAGAGTATGATTTATCACAAAGATTCACCTGTATAAAGGGAGACTCCAGGATAAGGAGGTGATTAAGCTATATTTCCATCTTCAGGATTCAGCCAAAGTCAGACTCTCCGGAAAGCTGTAAATGCTCTCAGAACAGACTTTAGTAATGAGATTGGAATGAACGCTGGGTTTATGGCATAAAAGCATCTCCCTGCCCCTTGTTCTAAAAGTTAACTATTAAACCATGTGTCGTTCATCCTGATTTGGTTCACTCAATTCTAGAAATAAGGACATGCTGATCAGATTTTCCTGGGCAATTGAACACCTAGTGAAATCTTTGTGAAGACAGTGTTCTTCCCACCAACTTTACCCAAAGGGCTTCTATTATCAGGCTATCAACTCTGTTACTGGTGAAGGATGCATAGTATCTTCTGTTGAAGAACAAGTTCTTTCCTTTCCTGGGATTTCTGGGTTTGGTACACTCAACATTTTAAGTGCTTAATCTTCACCCCCCTACCCCATTGCCTTTTGTCTCCTCTAGTTTATTCTTTTAATTATTTACAGACTTGTTTGTCTGGACACTTCGTTCTAGTAGAAGTTGTCTGATTTTTACAACACCTTTTAGTGGAATGCTATAATAGGTGCATAGAAAGAGAATTGGTCTTAATGGTATTTTTAGGTTTCATCTATGACAGATAGAGAATATTTTCCCTTCACTGATTTTTTTCTCATGTACTGTCCACACTATAGCTTGAAATGGCTATAATGTGTTTGAAAAATTGGTTGTTAGTCACCGCACAAACCATTTTTCAAAACAGTTGTTCTAAGATTCATTTTACTCTCTGTTATAAGGAAGGTTTTGTTTGAGTTGTTTTCATTTTCTTTGTGGAGTCATGCTAGCAGAGAAACACAGTCAAGAACATTGCTTTTAAATGTGATGTGACTGGGATTATAACCATATGGAATTTATATTTGAAATTTATTAGATTGAGCCATGTGCAGTTAAAAAGAAAAAGAGGCCAGAAATCTTCAATATTTTTCACAAACATGAACACCAACTCATGCAAATGCTAAAATTCACGAAGCAAATGATATTTCACTGTTGAAAAGATATTTCCTCATGTCAATAATTCATGAGGGAGTGAGGAAGGAATGGGACATATATGAGGGGGTCCCTGCAAAAAACAGAATTATCTTCTTGGAGGGTGAGCCCCTTTTAGTACATTGGAATTTGTTCCTACAGATCAAATGGTCAACCAGAGTTTTTATCTGGAAGTTTTAAGAAGGTTGTATCACGATTTGCAGAAGAAATGTCCTGAGTTGTGGCAAACAGGTGACTGATTCTTCCATTATGACAACGAACCTGCCCACACTACACTTAATGTTCAGCAATTTTTGACCAAAAATGGCATAACTCCTGTGCCCCAACTTCCCTATTCACCCTATCTCACCCTGCGTGAGGTTTTTTTTTTTGGTTTCCCTGGATGAAAAAAGTTCTCAAAGAAAAACATTTTGCTGATGTAGAAGAGGTGAAATAAAAAAACAGCAGAAGCACTAAAAGTCATCAACATTTTCAAGTTTAAAAACCATTTTGAGCAGTGGAGAAAGAGTTCTTGATAGGTGTATTGCACCAAATGGAGAAGACTTTGAAGGTGACTGAAATTTAAACATGTAAGAATAAATATACAATATTTTGTAAATACATTCCTGGTGTTTTGGGTCCCCTTCATATGTACACAATTTTTCTCCATCTTTTTGATAACTATCTGTGAATATGTTTTATACCTATGTAATGCTTACATTTGTGAAAATAACACAGTTAGGTCAGAAAGTCAATTTTGAATAAACTTGAGAATAGCAAACTTTAACTTTTAACATGCTATTCTTTAGAGCTATTAATTTTCACTAATGGTTCTGGGACTCAATATTTTAAAAGGAAGAATAAAAGTTCAAGATCTCTGGGATTAAGAGACAAGGTGAAATAGCCAAAGGTATTTAGATTTGTAAAATAAGGTAATATTTATTTGTTTAAAAAACAGGATTTGGGGCAGAGTTTTAAAATGATTTTTGATAAATATACAACTTTTGAAATCTTCAGAGAGTAAAGGAGAAAACATCCACTCCACTTTAAAATTAGAGTAATAGGCTGTCTTGGTGGTTCAGCCTGTAATTCCAGCAATTTGGGAGGTCAAGGCGAGTGGATTGTCTGAGTTCATGGGTCGAGATCAGCCCAGGCAACTTGGTGAGACTTTGTCTCTACAATAAATCAAAATTTAGCCGAGTGTGTTGAGCGCTTGTAGTTCCATCTATTTGGAAGACTGAGGTGGAAGGATCGCTGGAGCCCAGCAGGTCGATGCTGGGGTGGCCATGAGTGTGCCACTGCACTCTAGCCTGGGTGACAGAGTGAGACTCCAACTCAAAAATAAATAAATAAATAAATAAATAAATAAATTTAGAGTGATAAATAATGGTGAAGACACATATCAATTGGTAACTGTAAGAGTTTGAGAGAAGGAAACTGAACATTCGGTATGACCAGAGGAACAAGACCGGAGTGAACATGGTAGATGCAGTCCAGGAAAAACACTCATGATGTATAATCCAAAACCCCGGCATCTCACCATCAAGTTTTTATAGTTTAATTTTTAAGGTAATATTTTATTTTGTTTTTTGTTTTTTTTTCTGAGTTGGAGTCTTACTCTGTCGCCCAGACTGGAGTGCATTGGCCGCTCCTGGCCACCGCAGCCTCGACCTGCTGGGCTCCGGCTATCCTTCCACCTCAGCCTTCCAAGTAGCCGGAATTACAGGCATGCGCTACCACGCCCAGCTGATTTTTTTTTATTTATTGTAGAGATGAGGTCTCGCTGCCCAGGCGGTCTCGAACTTGCGGGCTCAGGCAATCCACTCACCTCAGCCTTCCAAAGGCGCGGGATTACAGGCTGAGCCACTGAACCCGGCTTAAGGTAATATTTTAAAACGGGTGGTTCTAGAGGTTTTTTTGTAGTTTTCTTTTTTTCCTCTTCTTTCTTTATTTAGTTATTTATTTGCATTGGAATCTCACTCTGTCACCCAGACTGTGCAGTTGTACGCTAAAGGCTTCCACAGCTTCAACCTCCTTGGTTCAGGTGATCCTTCTGATTCAGTCTTCCAAGTAGCTGGAACTACAGACACATACCACCATGCCCCAAACTAATCTTTTTTTTTTCTTTTTTTAGTTGGAGTCTCACTTTGTCTTCTAGGCTGGAGTGCAGTAGCATGGTCATACCCACCTTAGCCTTGTCCTCCTGGGTTGAGGTGATCCTTTAGCCACCCAAGTAGCTGGAACTACAGAGTAGGTCACCACATCTGGCTAGTTTTTTAAAATTTATTGTAGAGATGAGGTCTCTCTAAGTTGTCCAGGCTGGCCTTGAACCCCTGGGCTCAAATAATCCTTTCACCTCTGTCTCCCAAAGTTCTGGGATTACAGGCATGAACCACCACATTGGAGCTTTCCTTTCACTCTAAGTTCCATAGATGTTTCAGGAACTTCTTTAAGAGGCTCTCACTCAAATGAAGTTAATGGGTTGTGGCGAAGTTACAAACTACAATAGTCCACATTAACTCCAAGTTTTTGTTCAGAGCAAAGTCTTGGAGTTTAAAGATGCAAACTGGTAAACTCTGTGGTCCAACTGCATAAGGGCAAAGAGGAAAACTTGGCCTGGGTATTATCCTGGAAAATAAGATTTCAATCTGTGGTCCTCTGCTTTACTGAATATGGAAACTATTGCTAAATTAAGTATCCCTATTCTTAGTCACCCTGAGGAAAAGACAATATGCTATTTCTTGGGTATATATATTTTAAGTGCTATATAGAATAAAGTAGTATTAATGCCTCATAAGACTCATAAAGATTGATGCTGAATGGATTTAAATGTTTTAATTGCTTACTTTAATATGCACTAAATAATAATAATGGCAACAATTCTACAGAAACTTAATGGGGAAAAAAGTTGTATAAGATATATTTGCTGAAAGTAATCACTAGATTTTAGTTTTGGAGAAAAAGAATAAGACAAGTCATAGAAGGGTCTTGATGAGAAGTCAAAAGCACTTGACCTAGAAACCACCCATTTTAGGCCCCAGTTTCCTCAAAATTAGTAAAATCATGTCTACAGAAACCAAAAGGGAATAGCAAGGGAACTGCCTATACTCATGTAATTTTTCCTTCTGAAGATCTAGTGAATCTATAGTTTGGGGTTCATATTTCTATAACATAATAAAATAATAAAATCTCATCATCACTTGTTTGCTTTGATGGAATTCGCTATGTCCTCAATTAAATTATACTACAAACTTCTTCCCCATTCCAGAAATGTAAATATACAACCAGGCAGAAGCATATGGTAATGAAGAAAGGATGATCTGTGAGGTCTTAGAACCTTGGGTTTGTAGCCTATTTCCACCTTTTTACAAGTCATTTAACTTTTCTAGGTCAAGATTTTCTTATCTATTAAATGAAGATAATGGTACCTATCTCACAAGATTGTTTTAAGAATTAAATGAAAAATGCATGGCATAGAGAGGTCATTCAATAAATGGCAGTCAAATCACCACATGCAGTAAAATCCAGATAAAATATATTTAGCCAGTTCTGTTGCTCTGTGAGTAGGTCTGGTATCCATGCTACAAAATCCATTAAGCCCAAATAATTTGGTCATTTTAGCAATACTCTTTAGAGATTTTTTAATGACATTTCCCAAAGGTCAAGCTAGCTTATGGTTATGTGGAATTGCTGCATTTAAAAGGGAGCTTTAGTCGGTTCATAAAATAATTCTTGCTCCCCAAATCCAGGATCATAAAGACCTTCCATCATAAAGGATAAGAGTGACATTTAAAATACCAGGTTTTAAAAAACTATAGTAGAAAATAAATGCAAATTATCAGGATGACAGCAAGTGCCCTAAGTCAAAGCAACATGGAGAAGAAATATGCCTTAGCCTGCAGATGAAGAAGAATGGACTGACACTTTAAACACTTGAGAGAAACAGAAGAGTAAAGAACAATACAGAGCCCTATAAGACTATAGGTTAAAAAGTGTTCAAAACTCTGACTGTAAGGTAAGAGGTAAATAAGGAACAATTCAAAAGTACATGTCTGTGAGAAGAAAGGCAGGAGGAGCAGAATTCCTAGGAAATGAGAAACACTTAGAAATAAAATGTGTGTTCCAAGGCAGTGCTAACTGCAGAAAATACAAATATTGATGGGTTAAATCAGGACTGAGGAAAATGTATAGCCAAATATGGGCAGCACTGAGGGGAAAAAATAGGCAGCTTGGTACTCAACTGTCATCACAATTCATTTGTGTTTCACATCCCACTGTTTGTGACATTAACAGAATTTCGAATTTAGCAAAGGACTATTTTTGTATCATGAATCTCTGTAGCCATTTTCCATATGTAGCTACCACTGCAACTAGCAATAATAGCCCATATGATCTTTAAAATATTTCCAATTAATACTATTCAAATTAGGGTCACAGAAGAGTTTTTCAAGTCAATTCTGTTTTTCTACTATTTAAAGTGGAGTGTTGTTCCTGCTATTTATTTGCATTAAGCCCAAATTACTTGGTCATATCAGTAACAAATTCTTAGGTGGTTTTGCCCTTATTGTCATTTTTCAAAAGATTAAGTTAGTTATCGATTTTTGAATTGTATTTTCATTTAGCTAGAATAACTAAAGCAATTTTTTCATGAAGGCATTTAAAGAGCTTTTACAGAGTTCCTACTGTGTGTCAAATACTAAGTAAAGCAATTTCAAATGTTATTTATGTATCAATATGTATAAATCATATATAATTATATATTAATGAGCTTATAGCCATTAAACATAGAGCTTTTATATCTTATTATTGGTGCAGCTATTTCTTCTATTAATGGACATCATTTATCAAGTACTTATAATATTCCAAGAACCCTACTAAGGACTATAAACACACATGATGCAATAAGCATATTATTGCTTCATTTTCCATTTGAGGACTTAGATACAAAAAAATAACTTGTCCATGAACAAATAACTTATTTTATTTTTTTATTTTTGAGTTGGAGTCTCACTCTGTAGTCCAGGCTGGAGTGCATTGGCACGCTCATGACTATTGCAGCCTCGACCTGCTGGGCTACGGTGATCCTTCTGTCTCAGCCTTCCAAGTAGCTGAGACTACATGCACATGCCACAATGCCAGGTTAATTTTTTGATTTATTGTAGAGACGAGGTCTTGCCAAGTTGTCTAGGCTGGGCTCGAATCCCTGGATCAGGCAGTCGTATTGCCTCTGCCTCCCAAAGTTCTGGGATTACAGGTATAAGCCACCAGGCCCAGCCATGATTATATAATTTGTAAATGGTAGCAGTGATAACAAAACACAGAGTTTACTCTGTGTAACTATAGAGTCCAGGTTCTTTTCCCTGTATACAAATGCTCCTCAGCGTATGATCGGGTTATATCTCAACAAATCTACTGTAAAATCAAAATATCAGAAGTCAAACCACCGTAAGTCAAGGACCATCTGTAGTTTGTTTTTCATACTGATGCAAGTCTACAGTTTTAAGAAGTTAACATAATGTGTTGTCAAGATTTCACACAAACAGCCTTTAAAAATATATTGTTATTCCATTGTGTTATTCTACTAATTTTCTTAAAATCATTTGTATGCCCATATAACATCTGGATTGATGTTCATATGCTTTTCTTATAAAACATAATTCAATAATTATTCTTTAGGCACCTACTATGTGGCACCTGCGGGGACAGTTATCTTTGTTCACTATTTACTAAATCTGACAATTAGAATCTTCTCCTTACTGAAGGTGCCCTGTCTAGGTAAAATTGTATTTCTAATCCCTTTCTGTCACTGATGGTATAAAGAAAGGTGAAACTATCGAAAAAACATTATAGCATTGGGTTTAAAAGTTTCTTTTAATAAAACAATCCCAGTTAGTTACAAATTGTTTAAACAAAATATGTAACATGAGTGAGGGGCATCTTAGGTATATTTAGAAATTATTTCTACCTAGAAAGATACATTTAATCTGAATAATGTCATTTATCTACTGAGCTAAATCATATTATAATTTTTATCTATAAAACCCAGATTCTTAATGTGTACTACAAAGATAATATCTCTGACTCCTCCTCAGTAGGAAATGTGTTGTGAGTTGTTTCGTCAGTAGTGATAATGGAGTTGTACTGGACAAAATATATTTTCAGTAAATTTCTCTGGTAATAGCCGGGCTCGGTGGCTCAGTCTGTAATCCCACGCCTTTGGGAGGCTGAGGTGAGTGGATTGCCTGAGCCCGCGGGTTCGAGACCCGCCTGGGCAGCGAGACCTCATCTCTACAATAAATCAAAAAATCAGCCAGACGTGGTAGCACATGCCTGGAATTCCGGCTACTTGGAAGGCTGAGGCGGAAGGATCGCCGGAGCCCAGCAGGTCGAGGCTGGGAACCCAGCAGATCGAGGCTGCGGTGGCCGGCAGCGGCCACTGCACTCCAGTCTGGGCGACAGAGTGAGACTCCAACTCAAAAAAAAAAAAAAAAAAATTCTCTGGTAATAAAGGTAATAGAAATAATAATAATAATAATAATAATAATAATACTAGCAATCACCATAATAATAATGATATTTATTGAACACTTTACTTTGTGCCAAGTACAGTGATTAATACTTTACATGCATTATAGTATTCATTTCTCAAAGTATTGCATGAGGTAACTTCTGATAATACAATTTAACCAGGTCAAGATCACATAAATAGAAGAGAAGTCCAGTCAGGATCTTAATCCAAATAGTCCAACTGTCATGTCTACTCTAGGTGGGGGTTATGACCTATGTTTTGATGTTTATTCAGAAGAATACTGCGTTTGTGTTGTTTTATCCACATTACTACGGTTGGAGCCTATTTGGTCTATAAGCCCAAATCTGAAGACAGCTAAAAAGAGATTAAAGTTTGAGTTTCGGCTGTTCATAGTACCTGACAATCAAAATGCTCTCTTCTGAGAAACTGTGGCTGACTAGCAAAACTCTGGAACATAATACATGCTCAAAAATTTATCTGACTAATGTTGATAATGTTTTCTCTAAGTAGTGAGTTAACAGGCAATTTTCCTTTCTTTAAAAATAATATTTTTTCCTTATTGTATAAAATATTTTCACCATGAGGACATATTACGGCGATTAAGGGGAATTTAGAACTTTACTTAAAAACTTAGTTGTGTTTATTTGTTTTACTATTATGTTGTTAGTCTCAGTTAAGACATACCTCTCTGGGAAGCCTTTCCTATTGTTTTAGTCTCAGATCTTTTCTAAGATAGCACTCCTTACTCTGTCCTCCCTAGAACCTTATCTAGGCCATAAACTTTTGCTAATGATCAGTCTTCTCTACCTGTTGCTAAGTCCCTTAAGACTGACCCTATAACATGTCTACCTCTCCAGACCTCTAAGCATCCTGAGTGCCTACCATTCATTCAATTCAACAAAACAAAACAAAAACCCACAACATCCACACGTTAGAACAAGCAAAAAAGATGAAAAAGAAAGATTTCGTGGTTGGCAAGGCACACTTTTTGGTCCTTGCAGAAGACTTGTTTCTCCCCTTACATTATATGCTGGTCCCCATGGAAAGGAGTTTCCCTCAATAAGGGATGTCCTGAATGTATTGATCTGTTTGCTGGAGGACTCTATAGATGCACACACATTATGAAAAACCCTGAAAATAATTAGAAGTTATAGGAACCACAGAAGGTAATGCCTAAAAAATGAAGCATATTATATTTCTATTATATTAATTTACATTTTATATTTAGCAATTTTATTCCTTTCCTATCCTTTCATAATAAGGATTTTATTCACCACTGCATCCCTAGTTTCTATAAGAGGACAGGCATTAAATTTTCAATGTGTGTGTTGAAAAGAAGGAAAAGACAGGAGAAGGAAGATAAAAATTCCCATGGTATTTCTTATACTATTATGAAAATAATAAAGGGGGAAGATGCCCTAAAACTTTTCGAGGAAAACATCAATCACCAATGAAATTGCAAACTTTTATCCTGTTGCTCAGATGACTACCTAATTAATTCCTTCATGTGCAATACATCCTTTCTAGCCTGTTGATAGCCGATTTCTGGCACTGATATAACTTGTGAAGAGTTCCAGGTGAGAGCAGCTTGGGCCCCTTCATATTGTGCCTCACCTATATTGTGCCTCACCTGCTGCCATATAGCTTCCAGTGTCTTTTACAGGCCGGTGGAGATACCAGAGGGACAGGGGAAAGAGGCATGTGAGTTCTTTCCTCTTATCAAAAAGGATCCAGGTAGCAAATAATGATTGATGAGAGAGAAACAGAATCAGGAGGACCCTGTGATACTTCCCATCCCAGCTTTGAGAGATAAAGTCTTTCACTGGGAGTGGAGGGATGATTCTGTAGTAGAGTCCTGCCATATAAAATTGCTATAAAATGTATACATACATTGATATAATATAATATGGAACCTTGAATTTTACCCAAAGAGGAGATTATGTGGCCATTAATAGTAATAATATAATTATCCTAGTCATAAGTTTTTTCAGAAAAGGGATTGACCCTCTTTTAATCATCTTTGTAACTGTAATACACAGACTCAACATAAGACTCAGCATATAGTAGTTCTTAATAAATTTTAACTTTAAAATTAAATAATATTTTCTAAAATGGTGAGATGTGGCTTAAAGGGCTTAAACAAATTCAAAGTATTTTTCTAAACTAGATCTTTCCAGATTTATTAGTAGGTACTCATAACATATTGTGGAATATGTATTACTGTTTCAGTTAGTGTTACAAGAAACCCTCACCAACTGTGGCAGGGAAATGCTACTATTTTATGTTCACATACTAGAAATTGTAATCACGGTTTTAAAATAATGGTTTCCAAACTTTAGTATGCACAACTAACCTGGGTAGTTTCTTAAACTGCAGATCCCCATGTTCCATCTTTAGAGTTTCTGATTCAGAAATTCTGGAATGGGGGCAGAAATCTCCATTTTAACAAGCACCCTAGGCGAAACTGATACAGATAATCTCTAGGTGATCCTGATTCAGGTGGTCCCTAGACTACTAACTATGGTTTGGACTACGAGGTAATACAACAATAAATCTCTATGCTTTACCTTTTCAATATGAAGAGACTACCTTATTAAATGTGACTTACACACCAAAATTTGCAAAAAGATTGGAGGTTAGCTAAGGGAGAATGCAAGGGCAAGAAATATTACATTTCAAGCCAGAAAGGACCTTTTTACAACTTCAAAAAGACCAACATACTGCTTAAAGTAAAAGTGGAAGAAAAATGGCAGTAGTACAGCAATGTTTTATGAACACTTTAGGGAAACAATGTTGATTCAAGAGGTTTATTTGATAAAATGTGTTGTAATGGGTATTATACAAATTGATGCCTTCTAAATCTTTGATTTGCTGCTAAAAACACATATTTATTTATATAAAATAATTTTTAAAACTCCCCCCTTAATTCTCTACTTTTCAAAAGTTTTTGGCTTGTCAATATTATTACCACTAATCATGTTTCTCTCCCCATCCCCAGAAACTTATGTCCTAGGATTAAAAAGGGATTACTGTGGTCTACTTCCACATCCATGTCCCAGGGAAGGTATTGCTTCTGCTTCTGACCTGACCTTTATGTCTCTGCAGCCTATAATTATTTGCAGTGGGAGCTGTCTTAGCACTGACTTCTCTGAAAACTCAGAGTCTGTCATTTTTAAAGAGCTTTTGTGACAAATAATGAAAATTATTTTATTATTCTTATGAATGTTGTAAATTGCATAACATGCTTTTCTCTTCAACTTGGCTGCAAGAAAGTTTAAAGGCAAATGCACAGCAAGCACTTCAGTTTGTGTGCTGACCTCACTCCTAACTCCATTTTTATATCCTTATTCTTGTTTATAGTTTTATTTTGTCTTTCTGACCTACTTCTAATTCGTGTATTTTGTTGTATTATCTCTTTTTTGTCTGCCATTTTATGTCCCTTATTGTAATAACAAATAATAAATAAGAAATAAACAAAACAAAGCTATGCATGTGTATATTTTTTTTGGTACTTATATCACCTGTATTCAAAATAAAAATTAAACTCCTTAACTAATAGAGATATTTCATATTCTTTGGGCTAACAGTTTGCTTGATTATTTGCAGGATTGCAATTTAGGGTGGTATAAAATTAAAATACCACCATGAGAAGATCCATATGAAATTGGATATAGGCATTTTCAGCCTCAGATCATTAATTTAGCTCTGACTGATATCCTTCAGTTCTGAAAGCCAAATGTAGCTGTTTCAGAATTTATGTGTTTAGTTATACAAAAAATATTATACAAAAAAAGTTTTAATCAAGCTATCAAAGTGTACAATTCTGAAAACATTTTTTATTTTTAGAAATTATATATGTATACATGATATATACATGTATTTTTATTTAGAATCTTCAAATCAAATACTCCAGTTTCAGTTTTCATTATTATGCTTTAATTAAACAATTTTCATTAAGCAACAAAGAGTGATAAGTCATCTCAACACTGAAAACTTATATCCAGGTTGAGTGTAGGCGCCTTTATGTGTTTTTCTCTGATAATAATCTGGCTAGTCTCAGTCTGACTGGTAAAACTCAGGGAAGGCAGAAGAAGAACTCTAAATGAGAATTAGACATCTTAATGATATGCATCTTGATGTGTCCTTATATGACCACTCTGGGTGAAATATTATTATGTCTGGGACCTAAATATGATTTTTATTCTTTTATTCATTTCTGAATCTCATATCCTTCCAGACACCAAAGGCATATCACACCACCTGGGAATAATACCAATTTGCAATTGGTTTTTTAAAAAAATTTTGCCCCCCCTAACCCCAGCATGGGCAACCAATAGTCGATTCATACTTTCATTACATCACAGTTGGATTACAAAAGTGCTCTTTAGTCTGGCCTCTGCATGTCTCTTGCAACTCATTTGTAGATAGTCCAGAAGCTAGCAGCTGGACTTCATTTTTGTTCCAACAGTCACCATTTTATAATGTTTCTCTAAGTCACTGAGAGTTTCACTGATGACAAGTCCAAAACTCCACAAGGTATTTAGATTTGGTGGGTTAAATCAGAGAGAAAGAATTACTATCAATTTTCCATAGGTTCATGTCACTCAGTTATGCTTTGTCACTCATTCCCCATACATTAAAAGGGTGTAATAATGCCATTATCCACAGAAGACTAATAAAATACTTAGCAAAAGTAGATGACTGCAAAATATTTTTAAAAATCAGATTGCTATTTTATTTTTAAAATCTTGCATAGAACTCTGGTTCAATTTTTGAGCCTTTCCAACTTTTCATAATTCTGTGGTATTCATAATAAAGCAGGCAGATGGTTAAGTCTCTGAACATATGCTTTAAATGCCCCCTTTGCTATTTCAAAATAATGGACCAAATTTTGCCCTCAGATAGTCACAAGAAACTTTAAGGAGGCTGCCTCTTGAAATCTGAGGACAGAATGGGATCCAGTGGGAATTAAACCTTTATAAATATTTTTTCCCAAACTTTCTTATGAGCTCTATTCTACATACTAAGACAAACTATATTTTTAATCAAATAGGATAGTGTAAAGAAAAATACCAAACGGTGCAATATTATATGATTCAGGAAATAGATTAGAAAGCAAAATATGTTTTATTTATTTATATTTTAAAATTCTGTTTCTCTAAAACCTCATGAGAGTCACCTGATTTAATTTCTGTGTGATTATCAACTTTTCCATTTTTATTATTATTCCAATTATTATTACTATCATGAAGATATTTTATTGTTAAAGCACTTTGTAATTATTAATTAGTTAATTTAGTCTAAATCATGATTATGCCTGTTTTAAATATGTTTTTCATAGTTATTACAACCCTAAAATGCTATTTCGCTAGTCAATTATTTTCATTTCAAAAACAGCTTGTTGTCGATGAAAGCAAATTTTCCAGGTTTCCACAGAACATGCAGTTCATCCTCAGTGAATATATGTATTTGGCTAATGCTGTTAACACAGCCTAGTTGTACTTATAAGAGTATCTCTGTTTCTTAATGTCTGCATTTTATACACGGAGAATGAACCTTCATTTCCACACTTGTCATATTTCTATGTATTTAAATTTAGTTCTGAAAAAGCCTCTAAACTAGCCTCTTTTACCTTACCATGTCCACAAATCTTAGTAGTCAGGTCAACATTACAGACACAAAGACTGCACAATTGACAATACGGACACGTTGGTTATTCTAGAAGTCTGAAGATCAAGTATTCCAAAACTACAACATCCCTTTAGGAATTCTCTACAGAATGACTAGTTTGGTCCTAATGTAAAACAGTGTTTACTCTAAAAAATAAATGCAATAGTTGTACCCAAATGTGTTTCAAACACTGTTAAGACGTGTCATAATTAACAACGTTGAAAATAACTAAAGATCCTTAAATCAAGTGATAATTTTATACATACATCCACAAATATCTGAGCAAAAATGTGTAACTATTATTGGGACAAAACATTAACATATCTTCTGCTGAAAAAGACAAACAACTTTGAGAAAATCCTCTCTCATTCTCACGTCTCTAACTTTCACAATCAATGCAGCACTGAAACTAAATTCTCAACTTAGAAATATGCTGAACAGTATTCCAATAAACAAGTTGATTAAGAAACTCCCAGACTAGCAGTCAAGCTTTCTCTCCTATCTTTCCCTTGCTTTCCCTTGTTCTTTCACTTTCCAAGCACACACAATCACACTTACCTGCACAAGTCTGAAACATCAGTCTATGTATTTTTTTTTGAAATGTACTCTGTACCGATGCATTTTTCTGTGTTTCTTTCTAACCCTCGGGAATGTTAAGAATTTAGGAAGAGAGCCACAGCTTAAGAGAGCAATTATTTGCCAGTAAATACTCAATTTGCTTGTCCTGTGATTTTTCTTCTAACTTGCATATTCAATAATCCGTCCCTGACTGCGTCACGAGCACAAAAAGTCTTTTCTCCAAAGGAGAACACTTTCGCCAATCAACCTTCAGTCATGCCAGGGCACAGCTCGTCAGGGTGATTTGTTAGCTTTAATTAATAATTCCTCACACTGGCCATTTTCACAAATAACACAGTGAGACTGAGACGCTAGATGGCTATGATTCAGGCCGATAAAACTACAGTGGGAAGCGGGTGGGGGGTGGTGGTCAGGGGGAATTCAGATGCCATTTATAAACACCTCTAATCATACTCTTTAAGTTTACAATATAAAGGACATCTCAGTTGAATTAACATGTTATGTCCACCAATTTGTATTCAGATGGAAGCCATATGTTCCCCAACTTTATCTGCAAGGGCCTCCCTAGTGCCTACATAGTCATTGGGCAGACAACATTTACAAAAGAGGTCTCTAGCCCTGGATTGCAAAGTTTACTGTGGGAGAAGTTGAGAAATCAGACATACACGCCACTTCTCAGTGAGCTTGTGTAACAGTTTGGAAACACAGAAGTTTAAGTTATAAGTGGCAGGTTTTCTTTTACCCTGCTATGTGATACTGGGCATTTTATTTAGCCTTCAAAAAAACATCTCATACCTCATCCTCAAAACAGCTTGCAACAATGGGTGATGTGTTCATGCATCCCACAAACATTTATTGACTCCCAACTATATACCACGCACTGAATTAAACGTTAAGAATTTTGTATGAAAATAAGATTTTTCCACTTAAATGAAAAAATCCATGTATTTTTTAAAACATAAAGGTAATGTGCTTGAACAAAGTCACCAAACAGGTAGTGTGCAAATAAAAATAAATATTCATAATACTTTCTATATCGCTCAACCAAATAACCAGTATTTGACAGTACACTTTATTCCACTGTGCAAAGTGATGCTCATAGTAAACACAAATGAATGAACAGACAAATAATATTTTCAAAGATTAGAATATTTTCCCCAAAGTAACTAAAATACTCAGAAGCATATTAATATGTTCATAACCAATTTCAAAAGGTTCACAAGCACTTGCAGAATATGCAGACATATAAAATTTTATTCATGCCCCTGATCTAATATACATACGTCTGTGTATGTGAGATACTGCAAGTTTATTAATTTATTAGATATATATTTATTGAGCATCTACTCTACCTCAGAAACTGAATTATACTGGAGGTGAATAAGGCACAGCCTCTGTCTTCAAGGAGCTCACAACTTAGTCACTAGACTCTAAAAGAAAATATACATCTAAACTAAACACTATAATACGACACAGCAAGAAGCAATAACACAAATATGCATAGGAGTACAGGACTGAGCTCTGAGAAATGATGTGTGAACTGTATCAAGAGATAGAGGATTACAAGTGGGAGGAAGAACATCATAAGGAGAGGTAAACCTTAGAACCCTTTCTAAAACTCTTGCTAGAATCAGATCACTAGTTCTAGGAATTATAGGATTTAGTGCATGATTATTTCAGATAAATGTTTCAGACAGTAAATATTTCAGGCTTCAAAAATAAGTTTATTAAGAAAAATGCTCCCTCCCACCACAAACTCTAATATCTTGACATCATGAGAAAAGAATGCAGCATCTCCAGCGTTGGCATAAATAGTAACATACATTTTCTTTCTCACTTTCAGCATGTTTCAGTTGTCTCAGGCAAATAGGAAGCGTGCATGACACACGCTGCTTTTTTTGCGTTTTCTAGCCCATTTATGTTCTTTTACAATGTACATACTTGTATAGCTTCTGTTTTCAGTGTACCATAAGATAAATTATATCTACATGACTCTTAAAGGAAGGGAGAAATCTATATCCATTTAGTGGTCACACCTATACCTATAGCCAAAGAGCACATGCTGTGCAGTACTAAGGGTGCAAATGTTAAATGAGGAAAGGAAATGATACTCCCAACCCCCACTCCCAAAAGCTCTTTTAGAGCCAGTAAATGTTCCTAGAGTCTACATAGAGTTCTTAGTGGTACTGAACAGTTTACTTTATGTTATATTTAACAGTGTGAGACAGCAGCCAGAATAGTGCATTTACCATAGATCAGTTACAGCCATTTGAAGAATTTATATGGTTTATTAATCTACTCAATACATATTTACTGAGTTCTGGCTATGTGCTGAGCATTTATTTGCAATTTTAAAATTTTTATTCCTGTAACACTCACATATAATAATAGTAAACATTTATCGAATACTTACTACCTGCTAAGGACTGATCTGAAGACTTCACATATAGTATCTCATTTAATTCTTACAGTGACATTATGGGGTAGGTACTATTACCATCTCCATTTAATAGATAATAAAACCCACAAGTAGAGAAGCTAGATACAAGCTACTTGGATTCATTCTAAATAATGAGACCAATACGCATCAAAAATCAGATTAATACTTTAAGGTTGCAGAGTCACACACAAGTTTATGCTGTGAATATTAAAGGAGATAATATGTTTATGGTGCATAGCATAGAAACTAGCTAGAATAGGTATACAATATATGGCATTTGAAGAGTTGAGTTAAGGCTTATCACATACAACTAAGACTTACTATTTCTGGACCAAATGACACATATATTATCTATGTCTGTCTTAGACAATAAATGTAAATAAGTCTTAGTTAAAGCACATTAGACTTGGTAGTCTGGTAGGTTTTCCTTTGGGATGTTAATAATATTACTGAAATGGTGTGTTAAAGAAAACAGAGCTAACAGAAAAAACAGATGACAGGAATTTATCAGTTAGTAATAGAACAAATTCTTATTTTTCCAAGTGATTAATACAATATTATATTTTATTTCACGAAGATGTTAAAGCTTATTTGGAACTCGCTGGGGAAGCTACCACTCAGTACAATCATATGCTCTCTTCAAATAGCCCCATGCTGCTAACTTTACTGCTAACTGCCAATGTTTCTCCAACTCTAGGCACTTGGATGCCCTTTCACATCCTTTCTCCTCTCTGGATATTGATTAAGTCTAGCCATCTCTAATTTTTGACCTAAACTACAGAGCAAATATTCCTGGAACACAACATTTATTTATGATGATAAAGCTGGTTCTATAAGAAATGGGGGTATTTCTTCATGGAGGGGTCATTTGAGGGACTTTTGAGAAGGCTTTTTTCATTTACTTTCATGTGTGAGTAAATTTTTTCTTATGGGGCTTCCTTTGGGAAAAGGAACTGCCTAGACCTTCTATTATTGGTCCTAATTCTATGACCCCTGGCTGAGATCAGGTTTCTATGGGAAAACCAGTAGATGAATTAATGAACATAGGTTCTGTCTGAGCCACACTAACCTGAGTGGGATCTTCTAGGCAGCCAGAGCAGTCTAGAAAAATCTTATTTCTCAATCAGACATCTTAATTGGTAGAAATTAAAAGTATAGAAGACTACTTCATGTACTCTTTCTTGAGGATACCTGAATTGGTTACAGCAACTTAGCAAAATTTTGGCCTGATTGGGTTCCTCCTTCCTTACTAGCTGTCTGAGTCTCTAGTTTTATATAAGGAAACCTTGTCTTATGGTTGAAAATGATGACAAGCAGAAGTTATTACAGAGACATTTCAAAGTAGATGCCATTTTAATAACCATTTTCCAAATGAATTGTACACACCTTACAATTTCTAGACTTATGTATTTTCACATACAAAGACTCCAAACCTAAAAATATCTTATTTAGTGATATCTAGATAATACAGGAATCAAAAGGTGATTTGAGTCTAGTTTCAAATTTAGATTTCTGCCTAAACAGGAATTTTGGAACTCAAATATTCTAAAATTGTTAAGTAACGATAAATATATTTGCCTACATATTTGGTTGAGGGTTAAAAATCTAAAATTTTCTCAGAGATCCCTATTCCTTGAATCATTGCTTTCTCAGTGAAAATCTTCAACCTTCAAATTCTCTAAAGGAGAAAAATGTTTCTTTTCAGAAAACTAGTCATGGCTAGTTCACAGAGTAAGAATTCCAAGATCGTATCAGCTTTTCTGTGACCTTGCTATGTAATTTGCTACAAGTTATTTAATATCTATTTCTCCATTTTCTGTCCTTTTATCTATGATACCTAAATGATATTATTAATATAATGTAGATTACATAGCTAAAGTAACATATATGCTAAAATCCTAAGTCCCAGAGTATCAAAACGAAAACTTAAATTATGGAATGACACTAACACCCAATACAACCTTAAATAATATATTTAGCACCTGGGTATCTCTACTTTTTCAACTAGAAAATGGGCATGGTCATTTTTACATTTTTCTTCAAATAATGCATTGGAACAGAAGCTGCAAAACCTATTGAAACTTTTCAACATTGTATACCTGCAAGTGAGGTGACAGATATATTCATTTGCTTAATTATTTCTATAAAGTATACATAGATCAAAACATTACATTGTATCTCATAAATATACACAATTATTATTTGTTAACTAAAACCAAATAATATTTACACTATAATCAAGTCACTAAAGTTGATATTTAAATATATAAGAGGAATTGGTTTTAAAATATCAAAGCATAAGATGAGGCAAGTATTTCCAAGCATATTCAGATACTTATGAAGGAAGACTATTAAAAGACAGGGAACAGTACTGCCTTTATTTGTGAGGCTGGCTGCATTTTATGATGGATCCAGGACCCCAGTAATGAGAAAACAGAATCAGGAGAAGTGATTTTTAGCAGACTGTTGAATGATATACAAAATAAAATGTATTCATTAATGAGTTGGCAGAAGTTTTATGCATGTGCTCTTAGAACCAGAACTGTTTAAGCAGCTTTTAATACTTGGCATAGCCAAGCTCTTGAAGTGTCCCCTCACAACCCTATCCCCATTTCTTTCTTTCTTTTTCCTATACTGCCAGGTGGAAATAATGACCAAAGGGGAGGGGCAAAACAAACAGAAGTACTCACTGTGGCAGGAGCCACTCCAACGATCAAAGAACCAATTTGGCTTTGGCTGCCAAAATCAGAACCATGGTGGGTGGCTCATCAGCATGATGCTCTGAGAACCACGCAGGCTACTCCTGGTAGGTGAGTACATGGGAGTGCAGCTCCCTCACCCAGCTCAGGGGGACTCTCTGCTAGGAACTGGATGTCCACATATCCTCAACTTACAGCATTTGATTTCAACTCAGTTCTGCTCTAGTTTTGTTTATAAATGATCTAAGTTTGATAGACATTGCACAAATCACACAAAAGCATGTGTGTGAGTAGTGTCTACTCTAATTTTACACTTTACAGTATGCCAAAAGGAACTCTTATTTTTCTACATTAATGAGGAAAATCTTGGGCAACTAGTAGACAAGATAATCAATTTCTAATACTTTTATCAGATATGTGTCTTTGGTTTTCTATCTGTCATGAGAAAAATAATACATTAATACCTCAAATATCTAGCATTCTCATATTGATTTATAGACTTATCTCAATTTACCATGGTCAAGAACCCAGAAGTAAGAAAATAGAGCCAGCAAGAAACTGAAATAAATGCCATAAAGTACATGCAATTGCCAAAAGGCAACTTTACTTATCAGGAAGACTTTATCTTGGAACCAACTTGTTCTTCCTTAATAAAGAGTAACATCAATGTGGACCTGCCATTCATATTTGATGGGAGGAAGCAACCGTTCCAGAAGAAAGCACAATATCTATAAGAAATGAGCACTTTGTGTCTCAGAATAAAGAGGAGACAGAGGAGGTGAGGGAGACATGAAAACTATGTACAGCTTGCAAACATATGTTGTCTATTATTGAGTCCTGCAGAAATGATAGAACTCTGCATATAAAGTAGTGTTCGTAATTGTTATGAGTGGGCTGAATTGTGTCCTGCCAGAATTCATATGGTGAAGTCCTATTACTCAGTACCTCAGAAAATGATCTTATTTGGAAATAGGGTCTTTTCCAGTGTAATTAGTTAAGATGGGGTCATACTGGTATAGAGTGGACTCCTATTCCAGTATAGTTTATGTCCTATAACAAGGAGAAATTTGAACACAGACACACACAGAGGCAGAATAATGTAAAGATGAAGGCAGAAATTAGGGAGATGCCTTACAAGTCAAGGAACTCCAAAGATTGCCAGCAAATCACCAGAAGCTAAGGGAGAGGAGTGAAACAGATTCCCTCTTACAGCATTCATAAGGAACCAATCCTTCTGACATCTTGATCTCGGACTTCTAGTATTCAGAATGGTGAAACAATAAATTTCTGCTATTTGAACCACCCAGCTCATGGTTTTTTGTTACAGTAGTCCTAGGAACTGAATATAATAATAATGATCAGGGAATCACTATGTATGTAAAGACTAAATCAAGCTGGGCTCGATGGCTCAGCCTGTAATCCCGTGCCTTGGGAGGCTGAGGTGAGTGGATTGCCTAAGCCCACGGGTACAAGACCCGCCTGGGGAACTTGGCGAGACCTCATCTCTACAATAAATCAAAAAAATTAGCCGGGCGTGGTAATATGCGCCT
Organism: Cephalopachus bancanus; assembly: GCA_027257055.1. Classification (NCBI taxonomy): domain Eukaryota; kingdom Metazoa; phylum Chordata; class Mammalia; order Primates; family Tarsiidae; genus Cephalopachus; species Cephalopachus bancanus. The sequence continues at coordinate 10,265,025 of JAPVLO010000022.1, read as the reverse complement.
GTAGTTCCAGCTACTTGGAAGGCTGAGGTGGAAGGATCGCCGGAGCCCAGCAGGTCGAGGCTGCAGTGGCCAGGAGCAGCCACTGCACTCCAGTCTGGGTGACAGAGTGAGACTCCAAGTCAAAAAAAAAAAAAAAAAAAAAAGAACTAAATCAAGTTCAGAACACTTTGTTTAAGATGGTGGAAAAATATAAGATTCACTGCAGAAAAGGTGTTATCAATATGCTTTAGCATCTGAAGTTTGAGTGTCATCTATATGATTCATTACATTCAACATGCAGTTTTCAATTTTTGCTAACTCAATAAGGTGTTGCCACTTTTACTAAAAAGGCAAAATGATATATACTCTACAGAAAACATAAAAGAGAGAGTCTACAAACTCCAAGAAGCATTTTGACTACAAAGGAAGATTAATATGAATTTATTTTAATTTGTTTGTTTAAAATAACATAGCCTAAGGAGGATTGGATGGTTACCAAGATAAGTTCTTGGTAGAGAAGCAGCTGCCTACTTACAAAAGAACTACTTAAGAAACAGGATTGTAATCTAGATCAAAATTAAAAGTCATTAATCCAGTTGAGATGTTAAAGACAATTCTAAGTATGAGGAATACTAAAGGAAAAGTAAAAGGACTGAGTAAAACAAAAGTAAGAGAAGGTAGGGGTAGAAACAACAGGAAAGAGAATATGAGAAGGCTAGCTAGTATTGAGAGTAGGATCAGTTTGAAACGGGCACAGAAAATGATACAAAGTTCTGTAGACAGGTAAGAAAGTCAAGAGAAAGTAGCATCCTATGTTTGAAGAAGATGAAGGTTAAAAACATCTAGTGCAAGAGTTAAACTCTCTTTAAAATTGGTGCTTTTATTGCTTTTGTGTGAAAAAGAAAACCTGTACCTTGATTTTTCTTTAAAAGGATTCAATAGTAGAATGAAAACTGTGTGTGTGTGTGTGTGTGTGTGTGTGTGTGTGTGTGTGTGTGTGTGTGTAAGCTAAGCAGTATGGCAGATAGGTCAAGGAAGAAACACTTCACGGAACAGGAAGTTGTAACTTTAAACAATGTGTTCCCTAGAGAAGTTAAAAAGGAAAAGACAAAATAGTCCTATAATGTTTGTTGTGTTGAATAGTTTTAAAACTCTATCCCTAGTAATTGTTCTTAACATTTTATTTAGTCAATTATCAACTTAATCTGGGGAAAAAAATCTACTTGACTTTTTGACAGCCAGGTCAATCCAACTAGAAAATTCAAATCCTACAAGAAAACTCTGTTTAGCAACATTTTCAACTGACAACGGACATCCATAATATAGAATTACCTTTTTCTTCCTTTCTCAAACTTGTTCTCTCTAAAGAAAATTAACAATGGTACAAAAATACTCTTGGATGAAAAGAGTGAATTATTTTTCTTTATGATAATAGGATGTTGTTCAAGATGGCTAAACTGTAATTTTTTTTTTTTTGAGTTGGAGTCTCACTCAGTCACCCAGACTGGAGTGCAGTGGCCACTCCCGGCCACCGCAGCTTCGCCTGCTGGGCTCCGGGGATCCTTCTGCCTCAGCCTTCCAAGTAGCTGGAATTCCAGGCATGCACTACCATGCCCAGCTGATTTTTTTGATTTATTGTAGAGATGAGGTCTCGCTGCCCAGGTGGGTCTCGAACCCGTGGGCTCAGGCAATCCACTCACCTCAGCCTCCCAAAGGCACGGGATTACAGGCTGAGCCACCGAGCCCAGCTTAAAACTGTAATTTAAGTTCTTTTTCTATTCTTCAGAGAAGTTGGAGATGGCCTTGTTCATGTACCTAAAATAACCAAATTATATTACTAAATATGAGAAGTACAGGATAGTTTCACCTATTTTCTATATTAAATACTTCATAAATTAACTTAATTATTTATTTTTAGTCCAGCAAAAATTTTGCCTTAGATGATGATGTTCAAGTAAGGAGTCAAAATGCTGAAAAGGAAGGTAAAAGATACTCTTTATATGGATATTACCTTTTCTTTCCACTGATTTCTAAGTGGTTTCTCCTATAGAAATGACTTCTGCAGAGAACTATACTTCTGGAGAACAGAGTAAGATATTCTCAAAACTGAGATGGCAGTAAAATGAATGAAGAAAGTATCAATGGGGATAAGGAAAGGAATATGGCATAGCACTAAAAACATCATTTTTGGCTTTTACTTAAAAGAATGCTTGCTTACATTTTCTTTCCTGAAGAGAAGTATTTAAAAGAAAAAGAAAAAGGGAGATGATAGGAGGAAGAATAGAGGGACAAAGGAAGGAAGAGAGGAAGAGAAAAGAGGATGGAGGGAGGGAGAGGAAAGAGAAAGAGAAAACAAGTGAGCAAAAAAGCAAGAAAGCAGAAAAGAGGAAAAGAAAGGGAGAAGAAAGCCATTATAGAGGTATTCTCTTTTTTTAAAAAATTATTTATTTATTTTTTATTATGAAGTTGTGGGGTACAGTTAAGGGTTAGGTATACAATTGCGTTTCATTAAGGCACCCTGTTGACATGGGGTGTTTCCCTGTTCCCAGACAGATATTTGCTACTGTTAATCCCATCTCCCTCCCCCCACCATAGTTTCCCAGTACTGTCAGTCATTTTCGTATAGTATTGCATTGGATGTTTAAGGTCCATTATATGAGTGAGAACATGTGATACTTGGATCTTTGTTTCTGTGAGAGGTCACTCCAGGTTGCTGCGAAATTCATGATTTTTTTCTTTTTTATGGCTGCGTAGTATTCCATCGTGTATATGTACCACATTTTTTAATCCAGTCCTCTTTTGACGGGCAGCATGGCTGTTTCCAGGTTCTTGCTATTGTGAACAATGCTGCGATAAACATGCGTGTACAGGTATCTTTTTTATAGAGTGATTTGTGTTCTTCAGGATACATTCCCAGTAGGGGGATTGCGGGGTCATATGGGAGGTTGGTATTTAGAGCTTTTAGGAATCGCCACACCGCTTTCCACAGAGGTGGCACTAGTTTATACTCCCACCAACAGTGTAGAAGTGTTCCCTTTTCACCACACCCTCTCCAGCAGCTGTTATTTTTTGACTTGTTGATAATTGCCATTCTGACTGGGGTTAGGTGGTATCTCAGTGTGGTTTTGATTTGCATCTCCCTGATGATTAGTGAGGTTGAACATTTCTTCATGTGTTTGTTGGCTGCTTGGATGTCTTCCTCTGTGAAGTGTCTGTTCATATCTTTTGCCCATTTTATAATGGGTTGTTTGTTTTTTTCTTTTCAGCACTTTTGAGTTCCTTGTAGATCCAGGATGCTAAGCCTTTGTCAGAACTGGTGCTGGCAAATATTTTTTCCCAGTCTGTAGGCTGTCTCCCTGCTCTCTTGATGGTTTCTTTGGCTTTGCAGAAGCTTGTCAGTTTAATAAGGTCCCACTTGTCTATTTTCTCTCTTATGAGCTGTGGGTTTCGGGTTTTGTTCAGGAATTGGATGCCAGTTCCGATTTCCATGAGAGTATTTCCTTCATTTTCTAAGGTTCTTATGGTTTGAGGTTTTACATTTAGGTCTCTGATCCATTTGGAATTAACCTTTGTGCATGGGGATAGATAGGGGTCCTGTTTCAATCTTCTGCATGTGGTCAGCCAGTCTTCCCAGCACCATTTACTGAATAGGTTCTCCTCTCCCCAGTGGTAGGTGGTGGAGGCTTTGTCGAAGATAAGTTGGTTGAGAAATTGAGGTTTTGCTTCTGGAATCTCAATTCTATTCCACTGATCTATATGCCTGTTCCTATACCAATACCAAGCTGTTTTGATGATTGTAGCTTTATAGTAAAGTTTGAAGTCTGGTAATGTGATACCACCTGCTTTGGTTTTTTTGCTGAGGATTGTTCTGGCTATTCTTGGACATTTGTGTTTCCATATGAATTCCTGGGTTGTTTTTTCTAGGTCTGAGAAGAATGTTGTTGGTAATTTGATGGGTATTGCATTGAATTTGTAGATTGCCTTAGGTAAGATGGACATCTTCACAATGTTGATTCTTCCGATCCATGAGCATGGGATATTTTTCCACTTGTTTGTGTCAACTTTGATTTCTTTGAGCAGTGTTTTGTAGTTTTCCTTGTAAAGGTCTTTCATGTCTCTGGTTAGGAAGATGCCAAGGTATTTCATTTTTTTTTGTGGCTATTTTGAATGGAATTGTGTTTTTTATTTGGGTTTCTGTTTGTTTATTATGGGTGTAGAGAAATGCGATTGTCTTTTGTACATTTATTTTGTATCCTGAGACTTTGCCAAAGGCCTTTATCAGTGTACGGAGGTTTTTGACAGATTCTCTTGGGTTTTCAAGGTACACAATCATATCATCTGCAAAGAGAGATAACTTGACTTCCTCTTTTCCTATTTGGATACCCCTGATTGCCTTCTCTTCTCTGATTGCTCGAGCCAGGACTTCCAATACTATGTTGAACAGGAGGGGTGAGAGTGGGCATCCTTGTCTTGTTCCAGTTTTCAGGGGAAATGGTTCTAATTTTTGTCCATTTAGGAGTATGCTCGCTGTGGGTTTCTTGTAGATGGCTTTTACTATTTTGAGGTATGTTCCCCGTATGCCTAGATGTTCAAGGGTTTTTATCAAGAAGTGTTGCTGGATTTTATCAAAAGCTTTCCACATCTAATGATATAATCGTGTGGTTTTTGTTTTGACATCTGTTGATGTATTTAATAACATTTATGGTTTCACGAATGTTGAACCAGCCTTGCATCCCAGGAATGAAGCCTACTTGGTCATGATGGATGATTTTTGAGATGTATTGCTGAATCCGGTTTGCTAGGATCTTGTTGAGAATTTTAGCATCTATGTTCATCAGAGATATTGGCCTGTAGTTCTCTTTCTTTGTTGGGTTTTTACCTGGCTTGGGTATCAATGTGATGTTGGCTTCGTAAAATGATTTGGGGAGTGTTCCATCTTTTTCAATCACCTGGAATACCTTCAGTAGGATTGGTATCAGCTCCTCCTTAAATGTGTTGTAGAATTCTGCTGGAAAGCCATCTGGACCAGGGCTTTTTTTTTGTAGGAAGTTTTCTTATTACGTAGTTGATTTCCTTGATTGTTATTGGTTTATTTAGGGTCTCAATTTCTTCTTGTTCCAACTTAGGTAGGTTGTGTGATGTCAGAAAGTCCTCCATTTCCTTAAGGTTTTCAAGTTTGTTTCCATACAAGTGTATGTAGTAGTCTCTAATGATCTTTTGTATTTCTTCAGGGTCAGATGTGACTTCATCTTTTGTGTTTCTGATTGTGCTTATTTGGTTTTTTCTCATTTTTTCTTGGTCAGTCTAGCTAGGGGACCATTGATCTTGTTTATTTTTTCGAAGAACCAGCTTTTTGTTTCATTGATTTTTTTCTATTATCTTTTTGTCTTCTATGTCCTGGATTTGGGCTTTTATTTTGGTGATCTGGATTCTTCTGCTGTAATTAGGGTTTTTGTGGTCTTGCTTTTCCAGTTTCTTTAGGTGGCTTGTTAGGTTGTGAATTTCTGTTCCTTCCATTTTCCTCATGTGTGTTTGTAGGGATATAAATTCCCCTCTTATTACAGCTTTTAAGGCGTCCCAGAGATTTTGGTAAGATGTTTCTTCATTTTCATTTGTTTCCAGGTATCTTTTGATCTCTGTTTTGATGTCATCATTGACCCAGGAGTTGTTTAGCATCATGCTGTTTAGTGTCCATGTCTTTGTGGATTTTGGGGGGACCTTGCTGGTGTCAATGTTTATTTTTATTCCACTGTGGTCCGAGAAGGTGCATGGTAGAATTTCAGTACTTTTAAATTTGCTTATGCTTGATTTGTGTCCAATTATGTGGTTGATCTTAGAATATGTTCCATGCAGTGATGAGTAGAATGTGTATTCTGTGGTCTTTGGATGGAGTGTTCTGTAGGTATCAATTAAGTCCATTTGGTCCAGAGTCTCATTGAGGTTCCGGATCTCCTTGCTGATTTTTTGTCCTGATGATCTGTCTAGGGTTGTGAGTGGTGTATTAAAGTCCCTAGTTATGATGGTGCTAGAGTCAATGTCTTTCTTTAGTTTTCCTAGAAGTTGCTTTATGAATGTTGGCGCACCTATGTTGGGTGCATATATGTTTAGGATAGATATTTCTTGTTGATGGAGTGAACCTTTTATCATTATGTAGTGGCCCTCTGTATCTTTTTTAATTTTTGATAGCTTAAATGGTATTTTGTCTGAAATTAGGATCACTATTCCTCCTTTCTTTTGTGTTCCATTCGCCTGAAAATTTGTTTCCCATCCTCTTACTTTGAGTCTGTGTATGTCCTTTCTAGTGAGATGGGTCTCTTGAAGGCAGTATATTGTTGCCTGGTGATATTTTATCCATTTTGTCATTCTATGTCTTTTCAGTGGTGCGTTTAGTCCATTCACATTCAGACTAATTATTGAAATGTGAGAGTTTGTCCCTATCATGGAGTTCTTATTGAGTTGTTGTTCTTCCACTTGGTTTTTTCTTTTTTTTCTTTTTTGTCTTTCTTTTGGTTTTGGGGTTGGCTCATGTATATTTTATTCTTTTCCCTGTACTCTTGTGAAGAATGTTGTTCTTTTTTCCTTTTCTTCTGTGTTTAGTACTTTCTTAAGTGTTTCACGTAGAGATGGTTTGGTGGCAGCATAAGTTCTTAGGGATTGGATATCTGGGAAAGATTTTAATTCTCCCTCACTGATGAAGCTTAGCTTGGCTGGGTAGGTTATTCTTGGTTGAAATTGTTTATCTTTTAGGACTTTGAAGATAGGGCTCCAAGCTCTCCTAGACTGCAGGGTTTCTGCAGATAAATCTGCTGCTATTCTGATTGGTCTTCCATGGTAGGTGATCTGGCCTTTTTCTCTTACTGCTTTTAGGATTTTTTTCTTTTGTGCCTACTTTATTTAGGCGAATTATTATGTGTCTAGGAGTTGGTCTTCTCATTTGCTGTCTTGCAGGGATTCTCTGAATCTCTTGTGTTTGAATTTTTGCATCACTGATTAGATAAGGGAAGTTTTCTTGGATGATCTCATGGAAAGTTTGTTCCAATGTGGTCTCTGTTTCTCTTTCTGCCTCAGAGAGTCCGATTACTCTTAGGTTAGGCCTCTTGAGGTAGTCACTCATCTCTTGAAGGTTTTGTTCTGTCTTTTTGAGCTTATTTTCTGTGTTTTAAGAGTATGGGTTATTTCTATATTTTGGTCCTCAAGCTCTGAGATTCTTTCTTCTGCTTGGGTAATTCTGCTTTCCATGCTTATCAGTTTGTTATTTATTTCATTCACATTATTCTTTATTACTGTTATCTCAGACATCAGCTCCTTCCTAGTTTCTTCTTGTGTCTCCTCAATTCTTTTTAATCTCTCCATTATTGTTTTGATATCTACATTTGCAGTTTGAGACCCTTCATTCTAGGGGCTTTTCATTGTTTGCATTCCAAAGTCAGTTTTCTCAGTGTCTGCTCTCCCAGGAGAGACCCATACTCTTCTTTTGGTTTTTCTTCATTTCGGTAGATTTTTCTCCCTTTCCCCCTTTCCCTCCCCTTCTTCAATTCTGTTTTTGAGGGAAGGTGGGGTTGCTTTTATTTCTCTTCTGCAATGACCTGTTCTTCCTTATGAGGGTCTTCTGGCTTTGTTCACTTTTCCCTCTGCTTTACAGTCTGTCTATTCAGCAGTATGTAGTCTTGGTCCCAACTGGAAATCTACCCTGATGATGGGGCATGCACAGGTGGCCCCTCTGTGGGCAAGCCGTCCGTGGGGTCCATGGGAAGTGCTCCCAGTATCCTGGTTTTGGAATGCGCCCTGAGGGACGCACGTGGAGACTGAGGAAAACCAGAGGAGATTACTGTGGGGACCTGTAATGGAGGGATGAGGTATTCTCTAATCACTTTCCCACTGACTTTCTTCCTTCTCTTCTCTGCTTCCCACCTTAACTTAAATGTCTGTGACATAAGTGGGATGGTTGGAAAGAAGGGATAAAAGGGAAATTTATCCCTTCAACTAATGGTTACTGTTAGGGTCAAACTCCCAGTGGAGCCTCCGGAACGTTAAGTTATGCCTGCTGGGGGTGTGAGTGTCTGGTGTGTCCTCTGGTGCTATATGAAAGATGCAAAGAATTGTACAGAAGTTAGATTAGAAAATACAGTTTATTTAGAAAGTAAATTAGAGAGACAGAGAAAGAGGAGGTTTACCTCCCCAAGGTAGGGAAGGGGGCCAAAGCCAAGAAACATGGCGACGGCCATAGCTCAAAGGGCACATGACTACACCAGAGTCTAGTAAGGCAATGGCAAAATGGCTGCTACTGGTTGAGTCCTTTCAGGTATTTCCCTTGGATAGGGGAAGATCATTAAGGGTGGTGGTCTGTTCCACTCATCATGAAGGGGCAGTTAAGCAAAGGTCCTGACATTAGGTGATGGACAGCAGACAGATGGGTGGGTTAGTCACATGATTTCTGCCATGGTGGTGGGCTAGATGGGAGGAGACAAGGGGAGGGGTTTTTCCTGCAAGAGACTTTTCAGAGGTTTGCAATCCACAAACTCCTTAGCAAAAAGGTGGTCTATTATTTCTATGGCTCTGTCCTTATCTTGCATCTGATGGAGACTTGCCTAGGGGGTGGGGTAGGCTGCCAGCTTGGCCTGCAGTGAAACCTGCCTATTGGAAATTTATCTTATCTATTGCAAATCTGTTCTAGGTTCAAAGCATGTCAGGGGTAAAGTCTAAGCAAAAATGGCAATGCTGACACAAAAAGACTAAGCTAAACTAAGTTTATTCTAGGTTTGTATAGGTACCTCCTTTCAGTTACTTAAGTACCAATATCTTGAACTCAGCAGGTCCAAGTGTCATTAATCTTATGTGCCCCTTTGAGAATAAATGAACGCTGTGAACCTTCTCTCCAAGAAGCAGATGGGAGAAAAAGAGTACATTTACAAATACATATAAAGTGAACATACACATAAATATAAAGTATATTTGCATACATTTTCAAAGGGCTCATATAAACTCTGAAACTCATCTCTTCACCCTCTAATCATCTATAAGTTTAATGAAAAAAAAAAATGGCACTAGAATCTGGACCAAGCCATAATAAATGGGTGGGGATAGGGACTTGGAGAAGTGGAAATGAGACAAAATAAACCAACAAGTATATACAAACATAAAAAAGATGTTCCTTGTCTCCAAGTCAATCCTTAAGCTTCTGGTTCTTTTAATCATTTTCGAAACTTATAATAAGGAGAACTATGACTTATGAGCTATTTAATTAGCAAAAATAGAGAAAATTATATAGCAAGATACACAGTACTATACCAATTCTTCATGTTTTTAAATCTTAATTCTATATTCTTCACTGTTCATTGTCTTTTGTAGTGCACGAATACATAATACTGTCCAGATATTGTGATTAGCAACTAATCAGACATACAAGAAATGACAAGGAGACTCTGCAACAGATACAAGCAAGCAAATAAACAATAAGAAACTAAATTCAACGTTTTAACTAGACTGTATGTAGTAGAGGACATAGCCCATGCCCTAGCTGTGAACATGGGAATTGCTTATGTTTGTTTAAAACATAATGATGTTTCTTACAGTACTTCATAATTTTTAATTGTCTTAAAACAGCTTTAGTTAATTTTATTTGGATATCAAGCCTGGAGAGCAAATAGGAGCGGTATCATTATTCTTTTTTATAAGTGAGAAAATTAAGGCAATAAGCAATTAAATGACATTCTGAATATCACATATCTAACGTGGCAGAGCAAAGACTAGAACTCTAAATTCTGACACCCAATTTTTCTACTGTCTTATATTGTATTTTAAAAAATATTCATTGCACATAACTTGTTTAGGCACCAATGTTGCCTTACTTTGGAAGTGAGGACAACGCCATATACAATACCTTCAAGTGAAGCCATACCTATAACGTTTGTTCTCCCACAACATGATTTTATACATGGCACACCATAAAACAGAAAGTATATCAGCTATTTCAGAGGTGCAAATAGGCACATTTGAAATATATTGCAAATGTATGGATACTCTCTAAATATGGGTGCATGTGTGTATGTGTCCGTGTGTAGGGACTAGTATGTGTTTACTCATTCTGTTAGAAACAAAATGAATTAAGCTTTTCTTTCATTTTTAATATGGCATTTAGTAGCAGTACATGTTAATAAATCATTTTATAAATGAAATCAATATAAGTACATAAGTAGCATAGTAGAACATATTTTGAGAAAAATATAAACATACATATATGTACCTTCAACAATAAAAAGCTGTGGTTAAGTTTTAAAGTTATTATTCTTATTTTTCCTATTTTTGCTTGGGAAATTAATATTTTTTACTGAAAAATTTTTTCTTTATTTTTGTCTCTGAGATACATAGTCCAATTTGAAAACATATAAGATGCTAGAGTCCTAAAATGAGTTCATTTCCCACTTAAGGAAAGAGTATAAAAGAAATTACAATCTAGTAGATTTATCTCTATGTATCTCTCTCTTAAAACCAAAGGAACACTTCTTCCCAAACATCAGAACCAGCCTTGAGCAAAATTCTGAATGTAGATGAACTTTAGTCCCAGTTCCTCTTCCTTATCCTCTTTTTGTCCTTGTCTCCTTTTGACCTTCTTGGTAACTTTCTTCAATCTTATCCAAATGTTTATGTCTGGTCCCTTTTTTCTCAGGTGTCAGAACTTTCCTCTTCAATTCCAACTGTAAACTGAGGTCTTTATTCAAACTGGATTCCTAACAATGCATCCTAAACTCATCTTGCCAAACCTTGAATTGAAATGTTGCCATCTATATGACCTTCCTGAGGAGTTAACATCACATTTATCTCAGCCCTCCATATGAATCACCTCCAGGATTATTTCAGTAATCCCATTTCCGGTTCACTTAATTTTGGTTTCTTTCCCTTTCCCAGTTGGGTTGCCTCTATGGTTCTAGCATGCTTTGTAGAAAATAAAAGGATGTTGATAAATAAATCCACTACCATAAGCCAGAAAATCTCTGGTCTAGCTCAGCCCTAATGACAACTTGATTTTTCCTGTACCCTTGTTCTTTTAGTCAAATGGAAAAGAAGCATTCTTTATGATACATATAAAGAAAAACCTGCCAAGAGTGTTTAGGAGAAAACCTACTAATAGTTTATGTGAGTATTCATAGTGAGTCTTCTCTTTTATTTCTAGACCATAAACCAGAATATTCAGAGTATTTTAGAAATATACAATAAAGGGGACTCATTCTTCTGGAGTTCATTCTGTGATAGGCAAAATAATTGTACCCCAACATGCCCACTATCTAATACCAAGAACCTCTGGTGAACAGCAAAATGTTATATTACATAGAAAAGGGACTCTTTAGATGTAATTAAGGCTATGAACATTAAAATACAGATGATATCCTAGATTATCTAGGCAGACCCACTCCAATCACCTTAAAAGTAGAGAACTTTTGCTCTTTTGGGAAGAGATTTGCTAAAAGGGGAAGTTAGAGAAAGACCAAGTGTAGTCATGATTATGAGGTGTGGTTGGTGCTTTGAGATGTAGGGGCACACATGCAAGGAACTAAAGGTGACCTCTGGCTAATAAGAAGGAAACAGAAATCTTAGTCCCACAACCGTAAGTAATTGAATGAGCTTGGAGGTGAATTCTTTTCAGAGTCTCCAGTTAAGAATCCAGGCATCTGACATCGTGATTTTGGCTTTGTAAGGCCTTGAGCAGAGAAATTGGTAGAGCCAACACAAACTTCTGATATGCAGAACTTTGAAATAATAAATATGTGTTGTCATATCCTGCTAAGTTTGCAGTTATTTTTTTTAGCAGCAACATCATCCAATATATCACCTCAGTCCAATAGATATACAAGTTTATAATCATATATTAAAGAGTTGGGACAAGGACCACTATTATGAAAACAGAAAATTCTTAATATACATACATTTTCTTTTCTTGATTTTTCCTTTTTTTTTTTTTTTTGCCATATTTCTAGAGACAGTGAAATACCATAAGACCAAGAGACAAAGATCATGACTGCATATCTACTTAAGTGAAGAGTGCCTTCACCAGGAAACTTACAAATGTGCCCTTCCTCACAGGCAAGAATACGATACTAATAGTGCTGCATAATTCAAACCACCTAAATCTACTGTCTTCAAAAAGATAACTCAAAGGCTTATAAAGTTATGATGATATTGGAAATTTAAGAAATAATGAAAAGAAGACAAAGAAAATCCATGAAAATGTATCCAAAACTCACAGATCATATGCTTACTAGGCTATGCTTTTCCTACTATACAGTCATCTTATACTTACATTTAAAGAAAATTATCTTCAAAAACTACCTTTTAAAATTTTCTTATGACCCCACTAAAGTTATTTTTCAAATATACTTTCCAAAATGAATTTTTTTATTCACATTTTTTTTACACAGCCAGATTCTGGCCTTAACAGAACAAAAGAATATTAAAGGCAAGGCAGTTATTTTCAATGATTTTCGATATGGAAGGTTTAGAAAATTTGACCTTTGAAGATTTACTCAGGTTCAGAACTTAAAACTTTTTGAGGCATAACCAACAACAACATGCTGAAAACTAATACTTTTATGACCAACTAGAAATGATTTTCATAGTTAAGGGTAAATTCTCAGTGGGTTGTGCATATTCTATTTTATAATCATATCACAGAATGAAATAATACAAAAGAAAATAAGAGAAAAAACAAATACAGTGATTAAAAATTCTATTCAAATCGGGATAAAGTTAATTTTATTTTTCTGTTGAGATAAAGAAAAAATGCACTGAAGTAAAACTTACTAACACCACACTTCACAACTTTTCTTTTGTTTTCCATGAGGTCACAACAAGAAAGGATAGCTCTAATGGCCTGGGAAAGGACACTGCAGGACAGAGAAGGCCATGTGAGAAGAAACATGCATCTTCTTTTTTAAAAAATACCACATTCTCTTTCCTACAGGTCTCTGCAAACTTTGGTCATTTTGTAAGGAGATATCATAATTTGAGGGGCTTTGAGGTTTAGGCATAGCAAATTAATCCCCATTTTAGGTCTGTCCTCATTTAGTATTTTTAAAGGGGGTGATAATACATCCCGCCAACTCTCTTTTTAAGGGCTATTCAGATACTAAATAAACCAGGAACATTTAAAAATGCAATCTCACAAAAATCTGCTTTGCTTAACCTTCTTTCCTTCTTTAAAAAATAAGAAAGGCATGATGTTCTTTTTTTGTTAATTAATTCATTTTAGACAATTCCTTAAATTTTCATTTTAATAAATTTTTGTGTGGGTGCATTAATTACTTTCAAAGATGCTTTACAACTGTTACCTATTAAAAGCCTTTGTTAGTGAATAAAAAAAAAGAAAAGAAAAGAAAAGAAAAAACTTCCAGCATGCTCCCTCCCTTCTCTATTCTGAGCAGGTCCTTGCTATCAACTGCTGGAGTATGCTTGCTTTGCACCTAGAGCTATAATTATTTTGCTTTAATTTTACAAAACCTTTTGTTCCATTCCCACGAGCCCACCTGATCCTTATATTACACTCGCTCTATTAAAACACTCATGCAGAACAAAGCATGGCTGTACTGATTCATAAGTAACTTTTTTTTTTTCCTCAGTAAAATGCCACTGGCTAGAGTTTGGGACACAGTCATGGGCTTCACCCTCTTCTGCCAATTTTCACATGTTAGAGCAAAAAATATGTTGCTTCAGAGTGCTGTATTCTTCCCCAACATCCTTTCTTTGCTCCTCTTGGTTTTTGTGTTTTTAAAAATATTTTGTTTCATACTTAATTTTACTCTGGGGCAATGTAAGTGATAGAATGTTGAGGATGGTGGGTATAAGAGTATAATCATGTTGAGATTTCTTTTATTCATAGGGTTAAAAAAATTTTAAATTACTTCTGTTGCCTTTTTAATTTTTGTTCTCTCTTCCTACTCCACCCCTTTTCCTTGAGATCTTGCAACACATGTGGGCTTTTGGCAGAAAAAAATAGCAGTGATTCATCAAGAGAATTGTTTGTTTGCTCTGAGGAGCACCCTGAGGACCCTCTGGGCTGCACACGGAGCCCTTTGATCCTAGGAAATTTATTTCTTCCAGATGTTTTCCCCACAGCCACCTTTCCGCAATGTCCCTCTTCATTATGTAGTATAAGAATAAATACTCAAGACCCACTGCTAGGGCATACGGTTTTCCCGAATGGAATGTGACAGGGGGTTGACATTTGATTGAGCCATTGGGTTCTTCTTGCCTTTGGCACAATGATGGAGGAAGGTTAACACTGAGGAAAGCAAAACTGGGTCTCTTTAGGTAAGTGTCTTTAGGATTAAGATGAAAATTACATGAACCAGGCCAAAAAAATACATAAAATCCACAAATCTGCATACCATTATCATGGACCTAGTTTTATCCCACCCTGTACAGTCTTAATGCCTAGTCTGTCTTGTTCTCCCTAAAGTGTGGACAGGAAAGTGAAGACTTTGGATACTTTTTTTTCTTTTCTTGTTCTGGCTGACATTGCTAGTGGGAAGGAGAAGGGAGGACAAGGTGGGAGATGAAGACTAGGTGTGTAAACAAAGATGGTGCGGTGGGTTGAACAATGGCCTCCCAAAAGATATCTACAGCCTAACCCTTGGAAGGTTGTCTCACATGACAAGAAAATACTTTGCAGATCTAATCAAATTAAGAATTCTGATGTAAGGAGAATATCCTGGATTATCTAGATGGGCCCTAAATACATTTCTATGTATCCTTATAACAAGGAGATTTTATAAAGACAGAAGAGGCCAAATCAATGTGAACACAAAAGCTGAAATTGTAGTGATGTGGCCATAAGCCAAGAAATACTGGTAGTCACCAGAAGTTGGAAAAGGCAAGGAAAAGGATTTTCCCCTAGAGCATCCATAAGCAAAAAGCCCTGTTGATACCTTCATTTGGGCTCAGTGAGACTTACTTTGGACTTTCGGCTTTCAGAACTGTAAAATAATAAATTCCTGTTATTTTGAGTCACCAAGTATGTGGCAGTTTGTTATAGCAGTCACGGAAACTAATACAGATGGTAACTTTCAAAACTCAATTGTTCAGAACATTTCTGAAATCACCAATGTCTCAGGTTGAAAAAAGAGTGAAAAATAGGGTTACAAAACTTGAAGACAAAATTCAGTGTGGAGATGCTGGAGTTCTTAAAGGTATTGTAATCTATAGCAAGTTGAGAACTAAAATAAGCAGGATAAGAGAATACACAAGGACATTCAACAGAAGATTATACAGATTATGAATATATTCTCATTTTCTGATGCTAGATCGCACATTTTATGAAGGACAAATCTATCATATTTTCCCTTTAAACTAATGTTTATATATAGTGTATTACCAGCCATTTTCCCTTAACAACTGTTTGTATAATTAACTATAGCGACATTTGATTTGGCACAAATTAACTATATTTAACACATACACACTATACTATAAAAGTCAGGATTCTCTATCTGCACTTGAAGTAACTTTTCTTAAGCTGTTCAAAGGACAATCTATTTTAAAATTCAACTCAAAATTAATTTGGAACCCAAACCCAATAATTCTTAAATAGATGTATTAAAAAATAAATCTGGAAAAGACCAATAGCAAAACTACTCTTATGTGACCAAATCACCCAGCTTATCACTTTTACTAGTTCATCATTAAAATCTTTGACAGCTGTATCACTAAAAGAAGGACTAAAAAGACACATGAACTCCATGATTCTTTTTAGCTATTGGGCTTTTCAACAACCAAACTGTTAATCTTCATAACCACCATGAGATTTAGATCACTGGTACAAATGAAAAAATAAAGTTTTAGACAGCTGAAAGAGATTCTAGAGCAATCAGCAAATGAGAAGAAATAAGAGAATCAAGTAGAAATGCTGACTGTATTCTCTATTACCACTGAAAAACAACTAGAGCTTACCTTTTGGAGAAAACAGTCCAATGACAGAACATGTAAAAGATGGTCATGGTCATTTACTTTTTGCTGTTTTCATGTTATTAACACAGACCATTCGTTTGATAGTAGGTTTATAAACAGAACACTCAATTTTTTAAATAAAGTAATTAGCTGATAACTGATATAGCTACTGTATGCAAAGAAAGATATTTCAAGGCATTCAAAATACCAGGAGGCTAAAGAAACTCTGATAGTTGTCTACATACACCTTCATATGAGGAGGCATGAATAATGAAAATCTCAGTGTGCTGTCTTTTCAAGCCTACCACTATTAGAGGTGCCTGAGGCAGTTCAAGTCTCAGGACTTCAGAGGTACACTGAGTTCCACTTTCTGAAGTGAAGAGCAAGAGAGGTAAATTCCACCTTCCCACTCTCTTTGTCTCATTATTTTATTTGCTTTAACACTATGTACTTGCATACCTACCTTATCTTTAGAAGGGCAGAATGCACATCTTTGGTGGAAAAAAAAAAATCCATGAAGTTTTCATAGTATCACATAATTATAGTTGATATATATTCATTTATGAACCCTTCCAACAATCCAAGAGGCAATTGTTAACATTCCCATTTATCACCATGTCACCTATTTCTGAGTTCCTAGAGAACAGGGAACATGCTTTTCCTTTAACTATCTTCTCTTGGTTTTACAACTGCCAGTAAGCACTTAAGGAGTAACTAGTTAATATAGAACTCAAGGCACAGGAGGATAGAGAGCCAGGATCAGTGGAGATTGGTTCATTTGGATTTTCAACCATTGAAATAAAGTATTGAGTGCTATATAATTGTTTTAAAATCCTAATACAAAGTACCTTGACACATTTAGCATAGATTATGACCCTGAAAGTTAGTCATCTGTACTGTGCTGTAGCAAACACAAAAGGGTGAATTTAGTATGATATAGTTGCTGTGATGGAGAAATGGTTGAGATGAATGGGGCTTTAAAAATCAAAATCAAGGGTCAAGGACAACTGGGAAGATGTAAAATGTACTTGGGTACCTTACAAATGAACAAGGAGTTATCTCTGGCTTCTTAACCATCATGTTTCTGAGCCATGAATTAATCAAAGTCCCAGATTATCAGTTACTTATAAAATTTCCAGCAAACACCCCTTGATTATACACTTAGGTCTTCAACTTGGGTAGATTTATACAATCCCCTCTGCACAGGCAAATTACATATACAAAAAATTCATATTTTTGAAGCAGTTTACTGAATTTTTAAAAATCTGTAATGAATAAAACAGAGTTTAAATCTGGATAAAAATGTTCTACATCAATGACTGTCATGATATGTCTTGGTTATAGATTACTACGTAATTTTTTCTTAATAAAATGGTGTCTTCATCAAACACATAGATCATAGAGTCTTCCCATAGGGACCTTTAAAATTATCTAATCCAATCCCTTATTTTACAGATGAAGAAACAATATGTGAGTGTTTTAATAAAGTCTACTTTAAGATACTCATTGAGACAAAATGGCTATTACATGAAGAGAAAGGAGAAAAAGAAATAGTAGAAAGCTGGTGAAGAGGGAAGAAAAAGAAAGCAGAAAAGTTTTTTTCATTGGAATACAGCACTAAGCAAACATGAATTCTCTAATATGCATCCACACCATTGCTGGAGACTAGATTAAATATTACAAAGTTGGCAGCATACATTTTCTTAAAGAATTGCTTAGATTATAAACATATAAACAGTTTAGACAGGTTTACCTCTAGGGAGTCACATGACTTATCATAAATAAACATATTCTAACATAGTAACTGTCCATTCATTTATACTGCACATTACTTCTCACTTCTCCAGCATATGCAAATTGAAGGGGAACACAATGACAATTATTAATATCTATTTTAAAATAAAGATTATCCCATAAAAATACAAAGAAAACATGAACATTTTGTAGACTCAAATAAGATAAAGTTTAACTTGGAGATTTGCTACTAAGGAGTATATAAATTCATTAAAAGTGTAGGCTCTGAAATCAGACTTCCTGGGAGTGAATCTTGATTTTGCCCCATACTTGATCTTGGACACATTTTTTTCTCTTTGTGCCTCAGTTTCCTTACCACTAAAATTAGAATAAGAATAGTGACTGAGAAGTGACACTTAAAAGGTAAAGATGAGGGAACAGGGGGGCTTAGCAGGATATCTTCTGATGTGGGGAGGATGAGAGAACATTCACAGGAGACAGTGGAGGTGCTGGCTCTTCAGCAAACAAATGTCCACTTGAATATTTCCCTGAATGTCCCTGTAGTATCTTATGCATTTCTCAAAGCATTTAGCCTGCTGCTATATAATCATTTTTATCTTTTTTTCTTACTATACAAAAATCATCTACTTGAGAAGAAAAATTGTCCCATTCATCTTTGCTCAATAGTTGCTCAGTTATGAGGGGGAACACCCCCAAAACAGAATTTATTTGTTAAAAAGTGTGTATTTATTCTTATATGTTTAAACTTCAGTCACCTTCAAAGTGCTCTCAGTTTGTTGCAATACATCTATTGATACACTTTTCCATTGCTCAAGACAGTTTTTGAACTAGTCATTTTTGTTTTTGTTTTTTTTTTTGAGTTGGAGTCTCACTCTGTCGCCCAGACTGGAGTGCAGTGGCCGCTCCCGGCCACCGCAGCCTCGACCTGCTGGACTCTGGCGATCCTTCGCTCAGCCTTCCAAGTAGCTGGAACTAAAGGCGTGCGCTACCATGCCTGGCTAATTTTTTGATTTATTGTAGAGATGAGGTCTCGCCAAGTTGCCCCGGCGGGTCTCGAACCTGCGGGCTCAGGCAATCCACTCACCTCAGCCCCCCTAGGCGTGGGACTACAGGCTGAGCCACTGAGCCTGACTTGAACTAGTCATTTTTGATGCTGTTTAGTGCTTCTGCTGTTTTTGTTACTCTTCTTCCACATCTGCAAAAACGTTTCCCTTTGAGGACTTTTCCCAATTGGGAAAACAAAAAAAGTCAATCAGGAGAGATCAGGTGAATAGGAGGGTAGGACATGAAGGTCATGCTGTTTTCAGTCAAAAACTGCTGAACCCTCAGCATGGTGTGAACAGGTACACTGTCATGGTGGAAGAACTAGTCATCTATTTGCCACAAGTTGGGATATTTCTCCCATGAATTCTGAGGCAACCTTCTCAAAACTTCCAGATAAAAACTTTGGTTGATGCTTTGATACAGAGGAACAAATTTTCAGTGTACTACAAGGGGCCCACCCTCCAAAAGATTATTCCAGGGTTTTTTTTTTTTTGGGGTGGGTCTCCCTTCATAATCACTGGATGAATGACTTAACTAGTTAATTAATTATTATTATTATTTGTTTTTGTTCTTGTTTTTTTTTGAGTTGGAGTCTCACTCTGTCACCCAGACTGTAGTGCAGTGGCCGCTCCCGGCCACCGCGGCCTCGACTTGCTGGGCTCCGGCGATCCTTCCACCTCAGCCTTCCAAGTAGCCGGAATTCCAGGCATGTGCTACCATGCCAGGTTGATTTTTTGATTTATTGTAGAGATGAGGTCTCGCTGCCCAGGCCGGTCTCGAACCCGCGGGCTCAGGTAATCCACTCACCTCAGCCTCCCAAAGGCATGAGATTAGAGGCTGAGCCACCTAGCGCGGCAACTAGTTAATTATTAACAGCTGGGGGAGTCGGGAAAATGGCGGCTGAGCAAGTTGGACTATGCAAGTCCCTGTGTGAGTAAGTGTATGGAAAATTTTGTGTACCTGCTGGTGAGTGAGTGGGCGTGTGAGTGGCTGACTGAGTGAGGGCCAGTGGGCAGGGTTCTCCTGGTGCAGCGGCTGGTGCCACAGTGGCTGGGCTTGGAAACTAGTGATTCCTGGGACGCAGAAGTCAACTGGATTTTCTTTTTCTTCCTTTTTTAAAAAAATAAACAAATCCTCCCTGGGAAGAAAATGCTGGGAGATACTGTCTAAGTGGGGCTCGTGAGAGGGTGGCCAGACCCCTGGTACAACAGCTGGTGCTGCAGCTTCTCTACTACGTCCCTGGCTCTTCCCAGGTCACAGAAGCCTAGCGCCATTGTTTTTTTTTAAAAAAGACAGGCCAGGTTCGGTGGCTCAGCCTGTAATCCCATGCCTTTGGGAGGCTGAGGTAGTGGATTGTCTGAGCCTGTGGGTTCGAGACCCGCCTGGGCAGCGAGACCTCATCTCTACAATAAATAAAAAAATCAGCCAGGCGTGGTAGCGTACCTGTAGTTCCAGCTACTTGGAAGGCTGAGGCGGAAGGATCACCGGAGCCCAGCAGGTCAAGGCTGCCGTGGCCGGGAGTGGCCACTGCACTCTAGTCTGGGATTCACAATGAAATAAATAAAATAAAATAAAAATAAAAAAAGACAGAAGTTTTCCTTTGAAAAAGCAAAAGAGAGAAACTATGGCCCCAGGCTCTCCCTCACCATTGAAGCAGGAGAGAGACTGCTGGCTCCTGGCTTTGCCTTACCACTTCAGCACCTGGCAGGGCTCTGGCAGGGGCTGTAGAGGAAGTACAGAGGCAAGTTCCCATGGAAGAGGACAAGACAGGCACCCTACCACCATCTTCAAGGCAGGGCAGGAAAGTGCTCCAACTCGCTCACCACGACCTGATCTCTGTGACTGGTGGATCAACTACTTGGAGATTGATAGTGGCCCAGAGGGCATATTCTGAGAGCACAAACTTCAGAGGGACCTGATGAGTGCTGACTTCCAGGCATTCCCACCCCCCTACTCTGACCCAGCCGTGGGACAAAGGGTGTGGCCAGAAAAGGTTGAGGAAGAACTCCAAAGAAATCAGTGGTGAGTCGGGGGCTGACCCAAACCCCCTCCTCCCCAGCAATCCTCTGAATGTCAGAACCACATAGCTGGGCCACGACTGAGAGGGACAAACACAGGTGGAGCCTGGATATCAGTTGCAATAGGAGAACTCCATTCCAGGATAGGCCTGACTGGGGCACTCCCAGTGAGAATACATACCTGGGGAAGAGACAATCCCATACCTCCCCACCAGAGGAGATCTCCCTGACCATAGGAGAGTGGAAAGGGAGGACTGCAGCTCCACCCACCTCTACTGCCCCTCCTCCTTCCCTGCTTCATTTCCTGAGGAGAGAGTGAAAGAGGTGGCTCTGCAGAAGAGATCTGATTAGAGGAACAATTACGGAGGCTTCAACAACAGGGCAGGGTTTTTTTTTTAATTAAATTTCAATTATCTTTTAATTTTTAAAATTTTGATTGTTTGTTTGTTAGCTCATCTAAGAACAAAGCCTACAAGAGATGTTTGATTATATCAAGAGGCTGAACCTATGCCTGACTGGTATCTCAGAAGAAGAAAGGGAAATGGAGAACAACTTGGAACAAGTATTCCAGGAGGTAATCCAAGAAAACTTTCCCCATCTCACCAGAGATGTGACCAGCCAAGCATAAGAGATACAGAGAACCACCACAAGACATCAAATGAGAAGACCAATCCCTAGACACATAGTAATTTGCCTACACAAAGTAGGAACAAAAGAAAAAATCCTAAAGGCAGCAAGAGAGAAAGATCAGACTACCTACTGGGGAAAACCAATCAGAATAGCTGCAGACCTATTGACAGAAACACTACAAGCAAGAAGGGACTGGATCCCTATATTCAAAGTCGTCAAAGAAAAACAATTTCAACCAAGAATTTCCTATCCTGTCAAGCTCAGCTACATCAGTGATGGAGAATTAAAATCCTTCCCAGACATTCAATTCCTAAGAGATTATGCAGCTTCCAGACCAGTTCTACAGGAGACACTTAAAAAGGTATTAAGCACAGAAAAAAGAAAAAAGAAAAAGAAAGACCACATACTTCCCAAGAGAACAGCAGAGCTCAGAATCAACAGAGAATACAGTGCAACAAGAAACTTGAAAACGTACACATTCATTAATCACAAAACCAAAAGAAAACAAGCAAAGAAAAAACTTTATAATAACCTCATGACAGGGATAAACAATCACATTTCAATAATCAGCCTGAATGTGAATGGACTAAATGCACCACTGAAAAGACACAGAATAGCAAACTTGATAAGAAACCGTGACCCAATTAATTGCTGCATCCAGGAGACTCATCTCACCACAAGGGGTGTACACAGACTCAAAGGTTGGAAAACGAGTTTCCAGGCAAATGGATCACAAAAGAAGGCAGGAGTTGCGATCTTAATATCAGACAAAACAACCTTTAAGCTATCAAAATTTTAAAAAAGTAAAAAGACACCACATAATGATAAAAGGTTCAATCCATCAACAAGAAATAACCATCCTAAACATATATGCACCCACACAGGAGCACCAGCATTTATAAAGCAACTACTATATAAACTAAAAAAAGATATTTACTCTAACACTATTATAGCAGGGAACTTGAATATCCCACTGACAGCCCTAGGTAGATCATTGAGGCAAAAAATCAATAAGGAGATCCAGAACCTAAACTTGACACTTAACCAAATGGACTTAATAGATACCCACAGATTTTTCCAACCAACAACCTCAGAATATACATTCTACTCACCACCACATGGAACATACTCCAAGATCAATCAATCCTTGGCCATAAATTAAGCATAAAAAATTCCATAAGGTTGTAATCTTGCCATGCACATTCTCAGAGCACAGTGGAATAAAAATAAATATCAACACCAACAACATTTCCCTAAAGTCCACAAGGACATGGACACTAAACAGCATGATGCTGAACAACTACTGGGTCAACACTGAAATCAAAACAAAAATTAAAAGATTCCTGGAAACAAATGAAAATGAAGAAACATCTTACCAAAACCTCTGGGATGCCATGATACAGTTCTAAGAGGGGAATTTATATCTCTATGAGCACACATCAAGAAAATGGAAAGATCACAAATGAAGAGTCTAACAAATCACCTAAGGGAGATGGAAAGAGAAGACCACCAAAACCCAACTTTGGCAGAAGAATCCAAATCACCAAAAAAAAAAAAAAGAGCCCAAATACAGGGTACAGAAGACAAAATATCATAGAAAACAACAAAACAAAAACCTGTTTCTTTGAGAGAATTAACAAGATTGATGGACCTTTAGCCAGAATGACCAAGAAAAAGAGAGAAAAAGCCCAAATAAACACAATCAGAAATACAAAAGATCAAATCACAACTGACCCCGAAGAAATACAAAAGATTATCAAAGATTACTATGTATACCTGTATGGAAAAAAACTTGATAACCTAAATGACATGGAGGACTTTCTGATATCACACAACTTCCACAGGTAACAAGAAGACATTGAGACACTAAGAGACCAATAATAACCCAGGAAACTAATTCTGTTGTAAGAAAACTACTATAAAAAAAGCTCTGGACCAAATGGCTTTCCAGAAGAATTCTACAAAATATACAAGGAGGAGCTGATATCAATCCTATTGAAAGTATTCCAGGCAATTGAGAAAGACGGAATTCTCCCCAAATAATTTTATGAAGCTAACATCACACTGATACCCAAACCAGGTAAAGATCCAACAAAAAAAGAGAACTACAGGCCAATATCCCTTATGAACATAGATGCCAAAATCCTCAACAAGAATCTAGCAAATTGGATCCAAAAATACATCTCAAAAATCACCCACCATGGCCAAGTAGGCTTCATCCCCAGGATGCAGGGCTGGTTCAACATTTGAAAGACCAGAAATGTAATTAAATATATTAACAAATGTAAAAACAAGAACCACATCATTATCTCATTAGATGCAGAAAAAGCTTTTGATAAAATCCAGCATCCCTTCTTGATAAAAGCCCCAAACACCTAGGTATAGAAGAAACATACCTCAAAATTGTAAGTGCCATCTACGATAAACCCACAGCTAACATATTGCTAAATGGACAGAAACTGGAAACATTTCCCCCGAAAACTGGAACAAGACAAGGCTGCCCACTTTCATCCCTCTTGTTCAATATTGTGTTGAACCTAGCTCTGGCAATTAGACAAGAGAAGGAAATTAGGGGTATCCACACAGGAAAAGAGGAAGTTAAGTTATCCTTCTTTGTTGATGATATGATCCTATAACTTGAAAATCCAAGAGAATCTGTCAAAAACCTGCTTGCACTGATAAAGGACTTCAGCAAACTCTCAGTGTACAAAACAAGCATGCAAAAGACAGTTACATTCCTATACACCAACAAGCAGGCAGAGACCCAAATTAAAAGCACAATCCCATTCATAATAGGCACACACACGAAAAATGAAATACTTGGCATCTTCTAACCAGAGACCTTTACAATGAGGACTACAAAACACTGCTTCACAATGAAAGACCTTTACAATAAGGATTACAAAACACTGCTCAAAGAAATCCAAGAAGACACAAACAAATGGAAAAATATTCCAAGCTCATGGATAGGAAGAATCAACATTGTTAAAATGTCCATTCTACCAAAGGCAATCTACAGATTCAGTGCAATATCCATTGTTACCAACACCATTCTTCTCAGACCTCAAAATGACAATACAGAAATTCATATGGAAACATAAATGACCACAAATAGCCAAAACAATCCTTAGCAAAAGAAACAAAGCAGAAAGTATCACACTTTCAGACTTCAAACATTATTATAAAGCTACAGTACTCAAAACAGCCTGTTATTGATACAAGAACAGGTACATTGACCAATGGAACAGGATAGAGATTCCAGAAGCAAAGTCTCAATTTCTCAACCAATTCATCTTTGACAAAGCCTCGAACAACAACCACTGGGCAGAGGAGAACCTATTAAGTAAATGGTGCTGGGAACTGGCTAACCACTTGCAGAGGATTGAAACAGGACTCTTACCTATCACCATACACAAAAAATTAACTCTAAATGGATCAAAGACCTAAACATAAAACCTCAAACTATAAGAATCTGAGAAAACGCAGGAGACACCTTTATGGAAATTGGAACTAGCAACCAATTCCTATTCAGAACCTTAAAGGCCAATACCTTAAGAAATTAGATAGACAAGTGGCACCTCACCAAGCTAAAACTTCTGCAAAGCAAAAGAAACCATCAAGAAGCAGGAGACAGCCCACAGAATGGGAAAAAATATTTGCCAACTGCATATCTGACAAAGACCTAACATCTAGGATCTACAAGGAACTCAAATACGCCGAAAGGAAAAAAACAAACAGCCCCATCAAAAAGTGAACAAAAGACATGAATAGGCACTTCTCAAAAGAAGATATATGGGCAGCCAACAGACACATGAAGAAATGCTCACTCATCACCAGAGTAATGCAAATCAAAACCACACTGAGATACCACCTAACCCCAGAAAGAATGGCCATCATTAATAAAACAAACAACAACAGATGCTGGCGAGGAAATGGAGAAAAACGAACGCTTCTACACTGCTGGTGGAAATGCAAACTAGTGCAACCTCTTTGGAAGACAGTGTGGCGACTTCTGAAAGAACTAGAAATTGACCTTCCATATGACCCAGAAATTCCCTTATTGGGAATATACCCGGAGGAACTCAAATCATTCTACAAAAAAGATACCGCACACATACGTTTGTTGCAGCTCTATTCACAATAGCAAAAACATGGAACCAACCATGCAGGTTGCCCATTGAAACTGGACTGGATTAAAAAAAATGTAGTACATATACACAATGGAATATTATGCAGAAATAAAGAAAGACAAACATATGGACTTTGTAGCAACTTGGATGAATTTGGAGTCGATCATACTCATGATCTATCACAGAAACAAAGAACAGAGTACCATATGTTCTCACTCATAAGTGGAACTTGAGCAATTATAATACTATAAGAAAGGGATTGGTAGTAGTGGGAAACTGTCAGGGGAAAGGGGTGGGATTAGCAGTTGAGGGAATACCTCATCAACAAGGGTACCTGCATAATCAACGTTTGTATACCTAACCCTAAATTGTACCCCACATCTTTATAAAAACAAGCTACTGCATTGGGGGAGACTAGTGAACATCCCCAAAGGGGGAGCTAAGACTCTCACAAGCACTTCTTTCCAATGGAGGGGCATGCTGAGGTAGAAGTGACTGGCTATTATGGTAATGGCAATGGATCTGTGCTGGGGAAAAATGCTCAGTGAATATAAAATATTTTTGAAGTTTAAACGTGTTTTTCCCTTAATCATATTAACTTTTTCATACGTAATGCTCAAGTATTTGAGAATCTGCTATGTAACACTTTGCACATCAGAGAAACTAAGTGCAATGTGGGGTGCAAATATGTTCAGACAAATAAACTATGGCAAAAGTCTGAAAATAAGCTCAAAAAAAAGAATCCTAGACAATGTGCCGTGGGAGATCAGGTAATAAGCAATTAATTGCAGTTGGTGAGATTAAGGTAATTTTAGTTGGGATGTAATATTTGAGCAGGGTTTTGATACAAACCCTTAATCTAAATCTATAAAAATAGAGCATTATATTCCTAATATGGAAATTGGCTGATGTGAAAAGATAGGTGGAAATATCTGTAAATAGGTGACATAAACATCAAAGTCATTCTCAATTCGAACATATTGAAAAGTTAGCTATTAGTTGATGTGTATATCCAGGTAATGACAATTAGTCCAGTAAATAATAATGTCAATTAAACATTCATTTACTCACAAATATTCATCCATCCATTCACTTTTCAACCTAATATAAGGATCTACTGAGTATCAGATTTTCAACTGTTCTAAGTACATTGGATACCAAGGTGATGGAGACAGAATAAACTCTGCTTAAGAAATGGATTCAGACAATGAAATTAATAATTACAATGTAATACATATTATGTTAGGCAAGTACTGGATGTTGTAGAAATATAATTATAAACTATTTATACTTAAACTCATTTCAGAAATATGACAGAACTATATTTGGACAAATACAAAATGCTAGTGGTTTTTATTGACCTTGAATTTCTTGTTTGGTTTGTTTTTGGCATTGTTTATCTATGAAGTAGATTGCCACTTATGGATCTTATTTATAATGTTTGCTATTCATATTCTTGCCTTTTAAAGTACCTATTTAATTAGGAATACATCAAGCACAAATACATTTATTTCATTTATTTCTTAATTTCTTTAAAACTAAACATGGCAGCATTTCTCTTACCCCAGAGTTTCTTTTTCTGTTAGGATACATTGTTTATTATAAATGACAGCAGCCTCAGGAAGATGATGGTGATGATGTATGAAACAGAAAAAAAATGTTCTTTTTGTGAGATTAGATCTACAGAACTAAGAAGAGTAAAATCTTGTTTAGACCAGTACATTGAAAAAATACTACTCAGGAGTCACAGAGGAAGCAATTATAGGCAATGTCAATTCTTATCATTTTTTTTTTTTTTTGAGTTGGAGTCTCACTCTGTCACCCATACTGGAGTGCAGTGGCCGCTCCTGGCCACCACAGCCTCGACCTGCTGGGCTCCGGTGATCCTTCCGCCTCAGCCTTCCGAGTAGCCGGAATTACAGGCACGCGCTACCACGCCCGGCTGATTTTTTGATTTACTGTAGAGATGAGGTCTCGCTGCCCAGGCGGGTCTCGAACCTGCGGGCTCAGGCAATCCACTCACCTCAGCCTCCCAAAGGCGCGGGATTACAGGCTGAGCCACCGAGCCCGGCAATTCTTATCATTTTAATAAGTCAAAGTTAGATTTGATCTTTTTGTTATGATCCTTTTTTAAATCCAAGGTATAACCTACAGTCTATAACAAATTTTTCCCTAGAAACTGTCAACCATACAGTAGGTTTTCTTTCGAACCCCAAATTCTAGATTTTTTAGAAGCAAAAATCAAGCTCTCCTCCATTTAAACTCTTATGGAAGAATAAAATTGTCCTATTTTGTTCCTTACATTAAAAAAACGTAGTTAACTAGAGCTACCACAGGCAAGAGGACGTGCAAGGTAAAATACTAAATGATACAATGTGTAGGCATTTATCTCACTAGATTTCATCTGACTTGGCATCATGGAGTTGTAGTCTGAGCAGTAGATGAAAAGTATCAATAAACTGGGCAAATAATGTTTTATGTGAATAACATGGAAAAGAATAAAGAGAAATACAACACTTCATTGCACAAAATACAATTAAACATGATTCGGAAAAAACAAAACAAAAGAAAAACAGCAACTGACTCACTGGTTATCATTTAAGTGCTCTGTGTTTAAGTTTTCCAACCAATGTTTAAAATTATATATGTATTTTAGAAGTTCATAATTTCTTTTTATTTTCTTGTAGAGCTATTTATTGTAAGGAAGGATGAACAAACAATACTATAAAAAATGAGAACGTCAATAAATGCCAACTTTTCCCCAGCTCTGAGATGAGATAAAATTGCCCCTATTGTAAGAAAACGAGAGACAGGATCAGATGTGAACATTAATCCCTTCTCTTTAGTACATCCTACAAATTCAACTCATTGACACTAATTATTAAAATAGCTAACAGTTACTGGAGTACTATGTGCACGTACTATTGTAATTATCTCATATATATTATCCAATTTAATGCTCACAACAGCGTTATAAATAAAGTGAAGCAAAGAGAAGTTAAGTCACTTGCTCTAGGACTACAGGCTAGTAACAGGTGAACTTAGGATTCAAACCAGACACACTCCAGAATTCATACAATATTAGAATAACCTGACCCAAAAGATGAAAGGGATCTAACCAATACCTTCAGCTTTTCTCGATTTTAGATCCTTCAACTAGAACAGGGGTTTGCAAACTTTTTCCATAAAAGGCCAAATAAAATGTTATGCTGTGCAGGTAGTTACATAAAGAGAAAGAAAACAAAGTACATAAAATTTTATTAATGAAATTTAAATATAATTATAAATTTTTGGCAATTAGGTCTATTAATTAGTAAAATAATATTCTTTTTGTAAAGGACAACATTTTTGTTTAATTGCAATCCAAAGGCAATGTCCCTTTCATGAAGCAGATTACAAATGTTCACCACTCTTAGCTCACAGATCATACAAGAACAGCAGGTTGAATTTGGCCCAAGGTAACGTAGCTTATCATCTTCTGATATAGAAAACTAAGTTACCATACTAGGTGACTTCTGAGAACTCTTCCAAATTCAAGATTTTATAATACTTACCTTAAAAGTACAATAATTTTGTTTTTTCCATAGCTTTAGAATATTTAGATAAAAAGGAAAATTTATAAACCGTATATTCCATACAGTCTAATTATTTATAAATCACATATTCATATCTGCCTTGAAAATCATTGTTTTCTTTTTCTTTTTCTTTTTTTTTTTTTCATTGGAGTCTCACTCCGTCACCCAGGCTGGAGTGCAGTGGCACACTCATGGCCACCCCAGTGTCAACCCGCTGGGCTTAGGTGATCCTTCCACTTCAGCCTTCCAAGTAGCCAGAACTACGGGTGTGTGCTACCATGCCCAGCTAATTTCTGATTTATTGTAGAGATGAGGTCTTGCTAAGTTGCTTGGGCTGGCCTTGAACCCACAGGGTCAGGCAATACACTTGCCTTGGCCTCCCAAAGCGCTGGGATTACAGGCTGAGTCACCGAGCTCGGCAGAATTATTGTTTTCTTAATTTTCTTAGGAAAATTTTGTTTGTATTGCATTTATACCTCCTCTTGAATGCCATCACAGAGGAACAATCTTTCCACTGAAAAGGCATTTGGATGGTATGTCAGAAGCATAGAGAAAATCAGCATAGTCT
This sequence comes from Cephalopachus bancanus, assembly GCA_027257055.1. Taxonomy (NCBI): domain Eukaryota; kingdom Metazoa; phylum Chordata; class Mammalia; order Primates; family Tarsiidae; genus Cephalopachus; species Cephalopachus bancanus. Next base: position 10,235,390 of record JAPVLO010000022.1, on the reverse strand, counting down.
TACAGTGAAATGAGGAAAGAGTGAATACAGCATACAGTTTCCCTACTGAAGGGAATCTTTACATGATTAAATTCCATGTTCTATAATAATATTTGGTACCATAAACTAATAGTTTAAATTCATCTCATAAACTGGTGATGAATTTGCGAACTTGGCTTTTATATTGCTTTATCTTTGTTGTTGTTATTACTATTATTGAAACTTCTATGGTTCGTTCTCAAGTAGCTTCTAGATTAACTGACAGTTTTCATGGAAGGTGGTGAAAACAAATCACTTCAAGCATACATAGAAGTTTTCAACACACAAAAAGAAGCAGTTTTCTTACTATTACTTAGAGAAAAATATCAAGAACTTACTTCATACTTTCATTTACACTCAACTATTTCTAAAAAATAATAAAAAGTCAATCTATGATATTTGAGGTCAAATATCATGTTTTATTCATTATATAAGGTATAACTGAACACTTTTGCAATAGTCAAAGTAATAGAATGTACTAATAATTCTAAATGACTTTATCAAAACTTATAGATGGAATATGGCATGCAGTTCATGACAGAATTAAAAGTCTATAAAATGGTGTCATTATGCAGATTCCTTGATGGTACTATGGAAGGCTGGCTCTAGCAAAATTGTTAAATAGATATAATTTGTCTTCTAAAAGTCTCACTTTTTCAAAATTCTATTTATTTTCTCAAAATACATTTTATTTTTCAAGTTAAGAGCAAATCAACAAATCAATTCATACTAATATGCAAATGATTTCTAATGGTTCTTCCAAGGCAACATTTATAATTTTGACAGGGGCTTTTATAACTTAAAAAATTTTAATTGAAAAATATTAAAAAGTTGTTCAACATCACTAATCATCAGAGAAATGCAAATCAATAAAACAATGATATCTCATTTCACATGTTAGGATGGCTATTATCATAAATACAAGAGATAAGCTTTGGTAAGGGTATAGAGAAAAGGAAATTCTTATACACTGTTGGTGGTTGGGAATACAAATTGGTAAAACCATTATGGAAAACAGCATGGAAGTTCCTCAGAAAATCAAAAATAAAACTATCATAAGATCCAGCAATCCACTATTATGTTTATATCCAAAGGAAATGAAATCAGTATGTTGAAGGGAAATCTGCACTCCTATATTCACTGCAGCATTATTCACAATAGCCAAAATATAGAAACAGTGTAAGAATTTGTGGACAGATGAATAAAGAAAAACGTGGTGTGTGTATGTATATATATACACACACACATATAGTAAGTCCTCATTTGACCTCGTCAGTGAGTTCCTGGACATTGCAACTTTAGGCAAAATGGCATTCTTGAATAATGTTGCTTTGTTCAAGGTTGCTTCATTATAACATCGATGAGAAAAATATTGGTTTCAATATGTCTCATTTAGCTTAAAGTTGCTGTGTTCAAGAACCTGGACAACATTAAGTGACAACTTAATAAACACACACATATATACTTTCAATGGAATATTATTCAGCCAGAAAAAAGAAGAAAGACCTGCCATTCATGATAACATGGATAAAGTTCCTGGAGGACATTATGCTAGACACAGAAAGTAATAGAATGTACTGTGGGATTTCATTTTATGTGGAATTCTTTTTTAAAAATATCAGTCTCATAGAAGCTGAGAACAGAATGGTGGTTGCCAAGGGCTGGGAGCATGGGGATAGGGAGATGTTGCTTAAAGAGTATAAACTTTCAGTTATAAGACATTTGAGTTCTAGGGGTCAAGTATACTGTATGTTGACTAAAGTTAATAATGAATTGTTAATACTTTAAATTTGCTAAGAGAATAAGATCTTAAGTGTTCTCATCACACACACACATATACACACACATGCATGCACAATGGTTATTATATGATGTGATGGATGTGTTAATTAGATTGACTATGCTAATCGTTTTGTCATGTATATGTATATGTGATCAGCATCACATTATACATCTGATATATATACACTTTTATTTGTCAGTCTTATCGCAATAAAATCAGAAAAAATTACTGAAAACTACAAAAAGTAAAAAAAAATAATAATAAATCACAAACAATCCAGCCACTTAAAAAATAAATTTTAACAAGAAGTGAACTTCCTTCTGTCTTTGCAATCTTTTTCTGTCACCCTCTAAGATAACAACTGACAATATTCCTGATGTGCTAACCTTAAATAATTAGAAGTACAAAGAAAATTATAATTTAATATTTTGAATATGTCCTTTCTTGTTGTCATATGTATTTTTCACCTGACTGGCTGAGATATAGCAAGTACTCATCAAACGTGTTGAATGAGTATATTAATTTTCTTACACCTGACATTTAACATTTCTATAGGTACATACACTACTTTAAGCTACATTAGAGTTTCAATATAGAGAAGTGATTCTTTAAGATCTTCAAGAAAGTAATTTTAGAAAAGATGAAAAATTGCATTAATACACTACCATAAGGAAAAATAGCAATTCTGAGAAGTGGAGAAAAAGTAATAGTACCAGAAATATAATAACAACAGATTCCTTTTTTTTTCCCTGTGGAAAAGGTACATAAGAATAGAATGCACTAAAAATGAGAGTCAGGAAATAATATGGTCCCAGAATTGTATTATCATCTATATCTTGAAAAAAATGTAGCTAAAAAAAAGTGCTATTATACCTATTATAATAACTAAAATTAAAAAATTGACAATGCCAAATGTTGACAAGGATGTGGAGCAACAGAAACTCTTATACATTGCTGGCAGGAATGCAAAATTGTACAGTCAGATAGTTTGACATATAAAGTTAAACATATATATAGTATCTGATCAGCAAATTCAACTCCTGTGTATTTGCTCTACAGATATAAAAACTTACGTTTACACAAAACTATACACTAATGTTCACAGCAATTCTATACATAATTTCCTCAAAGTGGAAAATACCAAATGTCACCCAATGAATGAACAGGTAAACAGTCATACATAAATACAAAGGAGTACTACTGGATAATAAAAAAGAAACAAATTATTGAAACATGCAGTGATATGGATGAGTATTAAATACATGATGCGTCGGGCTCAGTGGCTCAGCCTGTAATCCCGCGCCTTTGGGAGGCTGAGGTGAGTGGATTGCCTGATCCCACAGGTTCGAGACCCGCCTGGGCAGCGAGACCTCATCTCTACAATAAATCAAAAAATCAGCAGGGCGTGGTAGCGCATGCCTGTAATTCCAGCTACTTGGAAGGCTGAGGCGGAAGGATTGCCAGAGCCCTGCGGGTAGAAGCTGCGGTGGCCAGGAGCGGCCACTGCACTCTAGTCTGGGTGACAGAGTGAGACTCCAACTCAAAAAAAAAAAAAAAAAAAAAAAATATATATATATATCATGCTAAGTGAAAGAAGCCAGTTTCTAAAGGTTACATGCTATATAACTACATTTATATGACAATTATTAGAAAGACAAAACTATAGCAATAAAGATGAAATCCGTGGTTGCCAAGGGTTAGTGGTAGGAAAAGGGATAGCATGAAGGAGTTCTGTGGCATGATGGAACTTTTTTGTATACTGATAGTATTTGGTGGTGGTGGTTACATTAATCTATATATGTGTTAAAATTCATAATACGATATATCAAGCAATTTATAGAAGTCAATAGAAATGTACAATATTTTCAGGGAAAAGTGGAAACAACTAATTATATATTGAATTATTGGAAAACATAGGCTCAAACAAAACCATGGCTTCTCTTATCAAGAAGATAGTTTGGTAAGAGATAATACTGTTGATGAAAAAGAAAACTGCAATTCTCTACCTCTGCCATTAGTTCACCAAAATGAGAATTCTAACATAGCTACACATTTAAAAACAATTTTCTGATTGTTTAAAATGTAGTCTCTTGGTTTATTACAGTCATTACTGCCTGTATCAAGGATAATACCAGTGTTTGAATTTTGTAAGTATGACAGCAAGATAAAGACTGTTACTCAAGCTAATAAGTTATCATATTTCACAAAGCCATAATGGTACTATGCACAGACTATGGAGTTCCATTGTGCCTAAAAAACCCTGTAAGTGCAATCCATTTTCACTAATATTTCTTAAAAGTTTTCAAAAGTACATTCCTTTTTTATTGTGGTAAAATACATATAACAAAATTTACCATTTTATCCATTTTAGGTGTTAATTTCAGTGGTATTATATATACTCACATTGTTATGTAACTATCACCAGCAACCATCCCTAGAACTTTTTAACCTTCCCAAACTAAAACTCTGTAACTATTAAATAATAACTTTCCATTCCCTCCTCCTTCCAACCCCTATTCTACTTTGGTCTTTATGAATTTGACTATCCTAAGTAGCTTGTATATGTGGTATCATACAATATTTGTCCTTTTATGATGGGTCTATTTCACTTAGCGTAATATCTTCAAGTTTTATCCACGTTGTAACATATGTCAGAACTTCATTCCTTTTTAAAGCTAAATAATATTCAATTGAATGTATGTACTACATTTTGTTAATCCATTTGTGCCTAAGGGAACATATAGATTGCTTCTGCCTTTTGCTATTAACTGTTCCACCTTTTGGCTATTAACTGTACATTCCTTTTGTCATTAATGTCAGCCACCATTTTTTTCCTCTGAATCAGATTCCAGGCATATTCTGATACACTTTAGAAATATAGAACATTTCACTTATGACAGGTTTGTCATGTGATCTAATTAATTATTTTTATGCACAGTATCTAAATATCAATCTTTGTTTTTCAAATTATCTGATCAACTTTGGTCATTAGCTGAATGAGCAGGGTTGTCTGTGTTTGTCACATGCATATCTCTATGCATTTTGTGATGATACATGGAGGTTAAAGTTTTAACACTGTCTGGTTAGGAAAATAGTCATTATCCATGAAAATGGTTTCCCACCATGAAGCACAATGTTAAATTTGATTTCACCGAATTAAAGATTTTGAGATGAAATAAGAATTTTGTTGATATAAGGGTTTAGCATGCAGCTGGACTTCACCTCTGAACAACCAAATCAGAATATCTGGTTAGGAACAATGCACTGGTGATTTTTCAAAACCTTTATATGCGATTTTATTATGCAGTCAGAATTGGAACCTCTGAGCTAAAAGGGGTTTAGCTTAGAGTTAAGATGAGCTGAGTTACAGAGACCTAAGAATAAACAAGTGAAGGCAACTTTAAAAAGAAGTTAGGACCTTGAGCATATGAACATGAAGGGAAGAGAAATTTAGAATTACAAATGGCAAAATAATTACTCAAGTTAGAAAAGATTAAGTATACTTTTAGAGTTAAAAGTAAAAGAAGTGTCAATTATAAAGATAATCAACACTCTAATGAACTGCTGTGGACTATAAACTAGAACAGAAGCCATGAAAACGGCCTGAGGACATCATACGAGTCATAAGGTGAGAAGAAGATAACCAGGTAAATATTTAAAGAAGCAGATTATAAAACTCAGGAAATAGTAAGTCTCTCTGTTTATAGCTTTTGTTTCATTTAAACATTTGTACTATCTGAGGCTTACAACTAAAAATGAAGTAATTTATTGTCTAAGTAAGCATTTATTTTATATACAAAGCATGACTAGAATATATCTATAGGTCTACCCTGCTTCTCTTGGTTATTCATACCTGAAGTGACAAGAGTTCTGTTGGTGATACCCTAATCCATCACTAGTAAAAGATAATGAATAGTCTATCCCACAACCTCCTTCCTTCAATCACCCGCCAGAGCTAAAGGGTCACGTGAACATTAAAAAAGACCAAAACACTGTACCATAGTATATAAAGAAAAATATTCTCAGGAACAACATCATATCACTCAAACTTGAGGTAGAATCTCTTTATTACAAGAGATGCTACCATTAAAATAACGGATTGATCAAAAAAGAAAAAGGAGGAATTTTCCAAGAGAACATTTGTTTTCTCTTCCCCTACTCCTCCCCTTCCCTCATTTCGCCTTCTGTTCCTTTCTCTGTTTCCCTTTCCTTAAAGCTTCACTAATAACTGGCCGTAACATGGAAAATAAGTATATCTGGTTGTAATTAGTTGTACTTATTATATTACAACTTTCCTGTGTTTTAATTTAGTTAACTGCTCCTCCATCTTCTACTGATAAAGGTTGGGTTGTTGTCAGGACTATGCTGTGATAAATTTAGAATATGATGACTCTAGGAAGTATAGTACCTCAAACTGTACAGTCCTGCCTTGCCTGATTCCAGTGTGGATGGTCTGCCCATCTCTTTGGCTAAGTCTACGCAAGTAGGGGACCTTTGATGCTTGTTTTGAGCCTAAGGCGTCTGGGTCTGCTAATTCAGTTACTTCAAGTCCTGTGGCTCTTATGTTGGAAATATAGTCCTGAAACCTAATTTTGGAGAGATGTTTTGTTTTTTATTTTTGCTTTGTTTACAGTGAGTGAGAGAAACAGAAAAAACAAGAAAGTCTACTGAGATTTTAAACAAAAAGAGAAGAATAAGCCTAATTCAGCAAAGAGATAAGAAGTGAGCAGAAAAATTAATTGATTTGGGCTGTGGAGGGTGAGTGAAAGCTCTGCAGAGGAGGGTGAGAAAAAGCTAGGAGGAACATTGGGGGTAGCTGTAATGGGTAGGCAATTTGTGCAGGCAATCAGAGAGATGGTAGAAAAAGAATATTTTTAATAAATTTTCTTGTGTATCATATAGGTTACATATCCAGAGAAATTGTAGTGAAGAATAAAATTACTTTGAATTCTTCAACTATTAGTTTCTCATATGTGAATCCAATATGACCCTGCATTGTGAAAGAGCTCATACACAAACACACACACACACCCCATATTTGTTAACAAGAACTAGTATAGTCCTAGAGCTCAGGTAATACTTGTTGAATAAATGACTCAATCTACTTAGAATATATACTTTATTTTGCATTACAGAAGTTGAGGCAATACAAATGAAACTAAAACTTCTGTGTACTGATTATTTTTCTCAACTTGCTTTTCTAAGAAATAAAATGGTAGCAATTTAACAAATAGTTTTATCTCTTCATTTGCAAATTTCTTTAATAATAGATGTTCATTGTAACCAGAGAAACAACAAAACATGTTTAAGGAAATAATTAATAATCTTCCCCTGAGTGCTTCCTTTTTTGTTTCCAACCTTGTGAAATAATCAATGTGAATAATATGGTATGGATTTTTCTATAGATTTTTTCATGTTCATATGAACACATACAACATATTTATTCCTAAATACTCATCACCCTGAAAATTTTCTCTTTTCACTTAATAAATTATGGCATTTTCCCAGGTCAATAGCTATAGATAAAGTTCATTTTTTTCTCCAATGACTGTATTATCTTTAATAACATGGGTGTATCATCTACCCATATCATATGGTATGTATGTAGTCAAATTAATGAAATAAGTATACTTTTTTTTTTTTTGCAAATTTGAATTAAAACATTACTAAATTTTTAAACAGGATGCTCAATAAACACTTACTGAAGACCCATCTGGTGCCAGTTGCAGTTACTAAAAATTAGTAAAGTACCTATGGTTCTCCCTCAAGAAAGTCATTGAATAATATTGGAGATAAAACATTTTTTTAAAATTTGAAAGAACCAGAGAATTTATAGTAACAAATGCTTTTAAAATAAATCTTTAAAAGAAATAATATATCACTAGAAATTCATTCATAATTGTTTCAATTATGAACAATACTTAGCACAACAGAATACTTCTCTATACGGGAATTCAAAAACAAACTAATTTCTAACCACTAAGAGCTCAATTAAAAGGCCTTCCTCTTGAGACCTCAAAGTGATTTATACCTCTACTAATACTTCTACTGTAACATATGATATTTATGAACTAGCCTTATTCCATGGAACTATAAATACTTCATATATATCATTTGACTTCTTTGCATATCATGTCTGTAAGATTGGAGAAAATGTCCCCTACAGATAAGGAAAATGATCTTAAGATAAAACTGTTTGACAATGTGTGAGTCAAGATTCCAGATAGTCAACCTCATACTCTTTCCTTTCAATTACATTTGCTGACTCCCTAGTGGTAACTGCAGTGATAATGTAGATAATATTATGTCATCTATCAGAGACTCATATACTTGATAGAGTCGGTTCTTATTTAAAAACACAAGATTCCTGTGCAAACTAGTTTTCTGTCTTCTAAAAGAACTTGTGAATAAAACTTCACTGACAAATTTTCTAGGCTAGAGATCTAAGTTAACTTACTGAGCAGCCATAGTCTAGTTAGGCCTCTTGAACTTTCCAGAGCTACAAGAAGGTAAGACAGATTTAAGGTTAAATGTATAGCCCAGATTCATGGCTGTTCCTGTCAGCCCTAACCTAGAAAAGAGACCAGAAAGCTGACAGTGAAAATGGCAACAATAACACTACATATATATTGATTATTGAATAAATTATTACAATAATCAAGTAATGTGAGCAAAGAACAACTCACTAAAACTGTAGCAAAAGATAGGCAAATTTTATATGGTCAAGTTAGTACATTTGTAAACAAGTAAAACACCTTGTCAAAAATCTAAGTCTTTTAATACCCAGTAACTCTCCTGCATGAGCCAATTTATTTTCCTACATCTTTGAAGACATTTTATTATAAAAGGTTTATAACTCTGAGAATTGGATATTAATCAGAAGAGTGATCCTCATTCTGTATTCTATGTCTCATGACCCCCTGAAAGAATCTCAGCTCAGCATGGCCTCCTCCCTCTTCCAGTTGTCTCAGAATGGTGCTTTCAAATTGCGTTTTGGGATACACGAAGGGGTGCATTTAGAGCCAACCTGAAGTGTAACAGTCTTTATTGTTCCTGAGAAACGTGTGCCTAATTCCCTAGAAATTTACTGTTTCAAAGAGTCACAAGCTCCTGATTGCTTCTCATCAGTCTGGAAGAGATTAGATAGGCTTCCTCCCTCTTACAAAAGCTTTTTCTTCATTCAAAATTCCTTTGAGAACAAAACATTGAACCAGAATTGGATTTTAAACAAAATATTATAAGACTGTTGAAAACATTTTTTTTTCCTCCTGAGGAGACCTAGCAATTCAAAAGATATATTAATGCACTTTCTGATTTAGGGCTACTAGCAACATATCGCAAAGAGCAAAGTTGAGCCAAAGAACAAAGTCTCTGCCGCTGAGCAGAAAGGACATTTTTCACTTTTACTTTAGAAGACTTGAATGGACTGCTAAGGGCTTTCACACAGATAAACTTGAAAGTCAAAATTCAAAAAGATGCAGGGGAGTGTCGGGGGGTGACTACTCCAGAACCCTAATAGATAGCATTGCTTCTAATTACCATACAATTGTTTTGCATACTGATGTTGCTCATCCCATTCCCAGACTCGGATTATTATTCCACAGTGATGGTTGGTTGTGGAATCCTTGTTCAAGTGTGTCAGTAATAGAAAATAGCCTCTTTAGAAATGGGGGTGTTTATAGGCAGTCCTGCTAAAGTTGACACATGGAAAGAAATTTAGGATCATGTTTGCAGCAGGACTCATCAGCAAGCATTTCAAACCTCTCTCTCTGTTTCTGTCTTTCTCTCTGTCTCTCTCTCTCTCTCACTCTCTCTCCTGTTTTCACCAAGGAGTTCACTTCCAAAGTAGTCTTCAGTAATCAGAAAATAATGCTAGCATTTCATAAGTATGTTTGGATTTTTAAAGTGTTGCATTTTCATGTAGCAGAAGGCTGAACACTTTCATTGACCTTTGCCTCTGCTTGCGCTAAAAGGTTTTAATTAAGTTAGTCTTGAGAAAGAAAATGTAAACCAAATGCCAATTATTAACTATTTAAATTATTCCTTCTTATTGGTCTAATAAATACAATTGTTTTACTTCTCATTAACTTTTCAAAGATGTTTTTAAGTGTAATCTAGGTTAGTGGCACCATTATCTGTAATCTGATTGGGATACTGGATACAGCTAGTCAAGATGATGCAGAGATGAAAAACAAATGCTAAAGATTTGACCAATCTTTCAGAGCCTCAATTCTCCAAGAAGGAAACATATAGAGAACATTATATTTATTTCCAGACAAGATGGTATAATTTAATTATAAAGGCAACCTCTCTACACCTTTCTTCTTGGGATGTCTGTGAGAATATGCATTAAAATTCTGCTTTGCCAGAAGAGAACCTGAGATGTTTGGACCATAGAAAACTAGTTAGCAACCAGGATAACAGACTTGGTGGTAGGTGGAATAATGGGAAGAACACCTCTAGTCAGATCCATGTTTGAATGCTGGCCTAGGCTTTTTCTTTAAAAATTAAGATGTATGAAGCAATTTAATTTCACTGAACCTCAGTTTCCAAAACTGTAAACTCAGGATTATAACATCAATCTTGAGGCAATACTATGAGAATTAAATCTAAAAATCTTTGTACTGAGAGGGCACCTATTAAATATAACTTTCTTCCTTACCCTCTTAGCATTTTTCAGACATTTGGACAATTAGATAACTAGTGATCACATGAGGCAATAACAAAATGCAATAGATTAAAACAATCAAACAGGAGACAGCACAGAATTTGAATAGTTAGGTCTGGTAATAATACAAACTCACTTATTGGTTTTGTGATCTTGGATGCTACTTAATCTTTCCAAAGCTCAGTTTTTTCATTATAAAATGGAAATGATTACTACTTTGCTGAGCAGTTGCTGAGTGTGGTAGCAAGGATTAGAGACAATTTTTATAAAGCATCCGGTACATTAAGTAAACAGACTGTGAGTAATGTATATTGTTCATATTTTCTATTAATTGAGGCTTGTATGTAGCCTCATCTCCTGTACTTGATATTTTTTTTTCCACCCAAGATTTGAAAGGGTTAGGGGCTTTGATCACATATTATCTGGTTTGGCTGTGGTAATTTAGCTTCTGAGAATTGGGATTACAATCCCAGCCCTGCCATTAACTATTTAACTGTATGACTTGGATAGGAATTCTAGGCCTGTATTTTGTTCATCTCCAAAATGAGGAGGCTGAAATAAATAATTCCTAAGGTTCTCTGTTGCTACAATATTTTCTGGTTTCAGTGTCTTTTTTACTGAGTTACAGCAGATAAATTCTCATATCTTTAGAGCTTAAGCTGCTTCTCTATGGCTTAATTTCCACATTCCCTCTACTCTATTTCTTCTTTAATTGCAAAAGGGGATAATTTCCATCACTTTGCAAACAAACCAATATCTCTATTCTGGCTTAGTGACATTCCAGAATATTAATGCATCATACTTTGAAACAGTCTGGATTGTTCTTCAATCCAGAAATCCTGTAATGTTGTAGGTAGTAATAATGAGGATAATGATGATTTCGTTTCAAGGCTTTCTATGCCTTCAGGCTTCTGGTCATTGCACATGATAAAATATACTAAAATTAAAAATGAGATTAAGGTTTAACAGTTAAAAGTACATTTGAGGAACAAAAAAATCCCACATTTTTGCTATGCATTCCTACATTACACAACAAGCATTTGGAAATAAACAAAAATAGAAGATCCATTAACCAACAGCAGATTTTTAATAATTATTAACTAGAAAGGAAGTAAAATTAACTTGACCTTATCTTAGAAGGTTGTCAGATATTTACTTTGCTAGGTAGATAGGAAATATGTTCTGAAGTATTTCAGACCTCAATTTCAGAAGTCCAAGCTCTCCTCAAACTCAGAAGTAAGTCTTCAGGGAAGAATCTAAACAAATGGAAGGCATCTATGAACATGTGCATATTATTTACCTTTGAATTATTTTGATCTTGAGTTATTCCTCAATTAAAATTTTGGTGTATCTACTGTGGGCTTTCCCAGCATATTTAGAATAAAACTCAAATTCCTCACCCTGCCACTTCCCTAACCTCACCTCCAGTCACTCTCCTCCCTTGTTCACTTACTCTAGCCACTGTAGATTCCTTATAGTCCCTTCAATACATAAAGGTTTTGCACTTGAACACAGGGCTTTGGGCTGATTCTTCCTGTTTTTTAACCCTCAACTCAAATGACACTTTCTCTGAGACTACTGACCTGAACACCCCAGTGGGTAGTCTAATAGATTTCCTCTACCCACTGTTGTCTTGCACACATAGCTCTTTACAAGGACAACAATTTTGTACTTATTTTTGTACTTATTCATGTTTTCATGAAATCATGGATTTCCTTAGGAGACTGTAAATTCCTTGAAAGCCTAAGGGATCATTCCCAAACTCTCAGTATTAAGCATAGTTGAATAATGAATTAATGATTCTATTGTGGTAGATCCTGTAGGGCTTAAAAATGTTAATTAAATATGAACTCTACCCATAAAAATTTATTTTCTAGTAAGGGGATAAGGCACAAACATAGGTGTTGTAAAATACCAAAATTAACTTATGTCTCAAAAAAAGTGTAGATGAATATTGGAGTAGTTTCTTAGAGTTGGTGTGACAAGTTATCACAAACTTGCTGGTTTATGCTACCAGAAATGTACTGTCTCACATTTTTGGAGGCTAGAAGTCCAAAATCCAGTTGTTAGTAAGGCCACAACATGCATAGGTAAATTTGGAGGGTGGGGGAGAGTGGATTATTTCTGGCTAGGTCAAGAAAGCAAGGATTCTTGTAATTAATAGCATTTGAAGTGGACTTGTATTTGTATTTGAAAAAAACCAGAATGATGGTCTTTCCAGATGTTGGGAACAATATGAATAAAGGTGGTTGAGGAAATTTGGTCTGAGTGTGTGGTATATTAAACTGGGTAGATGACAATTAAGTCAGAAATGAGGTTAGAGTTAGATTTTAGAATGTTGTGAATATTGGTTAGAATTGTTTGGTAGTCAATACTGAATTATTGAAAATTTTGTCTGAACAAAGATGACATCATCTCAGTGCTCCTGCTTCAGGAAAGTTAATGGGGCAGCAATGTTTAGGATGAACTGGTCTCCCTGCCGCATCTCTTCCAATTAAGAGATTTCTGCAGGCAAAAGACAAAAGTCTGACTAGAACAGAGGTATCAAAAAAAGGATAATTAATAAGAGTTGGCCACTTGTTGGACATCTAGGAGACAGAAGAGGCAAGAATGATCTATTTTGAGTCGAGATGTCCCTGAGAATTGGGGTGGGAAAAATTAGGATAGTTGAAAGGAGGATGATTTTTAACTAAGATAATAATTTCAGTTTTGATATACTGACTCTGAGAAACTAGTTTGATTTCTAGTTGAAGACTTAAGGATGTGAGAAATAGAACTGAAGTTTGGAATATAAGAAATAAAAGTTTGCTAGTTATCAATAGTGAAATAACTGAAGTCATGTAATCAGGGTAGCAGTGTCAAGTTATGAGAACAGCATGAATGTGGAGTCTGACAGACATGTTCACATCCTGTCTACTATTTACCTGTCTGACCTTGGACAAATTGTTTAATCCCTTTGTTTTCTCATATATAAAAATAAGAAAACAATATTATTACTCAACTAGGATTACATATGCTTATAAAAGATTTGTCATATTTAAGCTGCTTTTATATTTTGAGGGTAAAATTCTCAGTAGAAAATGTATTTATTTTGCAATTCAGTATCTTAAAATTATGTGATGGACTGATTTTTCAAAATAATTATTTTCCTTTGGTTCTATTTCATGTGATCCTCTAAACTGATTCCATGACCTACAAATGGGTTGCAACCCACTTTGTAAAATAGATCCCCCCATACATTCAGGTTATCACCTATTGCTTCCTCTAGTCATTGGCCCCAACAAGTATCCTACACTTCAATCACACCATTACTATTCAATGTTCTTTTGCCTAATTTTTAACTCCCTCTGCATGGGCTTCTTGGTAGTATCACAGTATCCCTTGATGGTCCAGATGAAATGGTGCTTTCTCTGCTATATCCACATAATATTTGTTTATTTAAAAGCTATATGTAATTTCAAATAGATTATGAACTCCTTAATAACAGAAAATAGGTGTTATCTATCTGTATATCCTGATAAAATATTTTGTTCATATGGGGCATAGAATAAATATTAATTCAGTATTGTAGAGAAAAGAGAGAAAAGGTTTGAGGAGAGAAGCTTGTTGAGCACGTACATCTAGGGCCCTGTGCTGACATCCTCATGCCTCAATTTCCCCTTCTCTATGTGGCACAGCTTCCATGGAATTTTTTAAGGGCAGAACACTGTCTCCTTGTGTTCAAGGCACAAAGATGTAGGCCACTAACTTCGTGTACATAGTGATTGAGTTTCTTCATGGTGAAGAGAAGGTCAGGATGAGATAAAATAAACTGAGGAAGAAACTAAGATGTGTCCAGGAATAGCTCTGAGTAAAATAATAGAAAAGTCCTTACCCTGGTCTCTTTGGATTGGTAAATGACAGAATCCAATGAGAGCAATGTGAAATAAATTATGAGGGCAACTAATTCATTTTAAATTATTAAAGTTTATTCTGTTTTTTTTCAGGCTGTGGAAAACTTTTCTCTGATGGAAATGACCCCTGCCAACAGTGACATTCTGACACCTTGCATGATGTATACTCTTGGGATATCTGAATTCCATGTCACAGTAGTTCTGTTCAGATTACTGTTTATGTCATGCCTATAAGCCCAATTAAACTACTGAAGTTTCTAATGGTCTTATGCCCACTTTGTAAATCATCATAAAGAATATTAAGTCAACCAAATAAATTTGCCTCTATAGGACTCATTGTACAACCAAGGCATGATATTAAAATGTACAGAAAAAGAGGGAAAAAGCTGTTTTGATAACAATGTTTTCAGAATATTCCTTTATTTATGAATTTTGGATTGTGATGAAGGGGACTACGGTCCAACAGGCCTCAAAAAATTACCTGAAGGCCATTTGTTTTTCAGGAAGTACTGCTCAGACCCTGAAAGCAGAAGAAAGGTTGAAGCCTCAGATTCCAATTTACTTCAGTTCTAGATGAGTAAAGATGATCCACATTGGTGACCGATATGATTTGTGTAACCTGAGTGCCCTACTCTGGGCCTTAATTTACTTATTTTAAAATGAGGTGATTAGATTTTTATTTTACACATCCTTTCTTGCTGTAATGTGTGATAATGCTGTTCTTAAATTTCTTTTACCTCAATTTTTTAATCTTAAAAAATATAAAATGTTTTTACAAAGTTCTTTGATGTTCTTAAATGTTATTCAACTTGATAACAATACAATTCACTAGGCCTAAATTTTATCATTTTAGTTTTGCCTTAGAGGCCATGTTTTATGAGAGCCTTAATTTGCATCACCAGAAGCTGATTTAATAAAAACGAAGGGATTCCTTATAAAAATAAATTTTAAAAAGTGATGATAGGGAGGAAGGACAGAGAACTTTATGCAAAAAACAAACAAGAAAACCCAGGAAGATAAACTTAGAAGAGGTTAACTGGTTACGAGTTGTAAAGACTATTGTGGTCTTATTAGTGTTGAAAGCTGGTGTTAATGGTCACTTCTCAGATCCCTGACCACTAGCCCCAGTACTTGTTTACCACGGGCCCCATTTCCCTAAAACATAATCCACTGTATGGCAATAAGACAAGCTGAGGTTCCAGGGCATTGTTTACCCTGGAATCAAGCAGATTTATTTTTGGAGTGTATGGGATGTAAGGCAACAACTTAAATGGAAAACTACTGAAGACCATTTCACAGACAAAAATGATGTACTATGAATGGGCACTTCTCACTTTGGTTGGGAGAAAGAAGTGTTAAGTAAATGAGCTGAAAGACTGGAAGCCTAGTGTGATATGATGAACAGAGGTTTGTCTTTGACAATTTCCTTTATAATTGTCTTCCCAACTCAGAAATTTTACTCAGCTCTCCAGTTTACCATAAATATTCTCTGACAGAATGAATCCTAAATTTGTGACTTTTAAAAACTTTTGTAATTATACTAATAACAATAACTATTTTGCAATTACCTGCTATTGTGCCAAGGGATAGGAATTACAAAAATGAATAAGAAAGTCCCTGTTCTCAGAGACCCTAATGTCTGTGGGTTTGAACTGTTATAGTTATGACAAGGATAACAATAACTATCATTTATTCACTCATACCAACCAGGTACTGTGCTCAGTTGGCAACATACATAAGCTGCCAAACTTCCCTTAGTTTCACCAGATACACAGACAGTGGTGATCTTGCTCCTTCCATGCATCAATCTCTCAAATAAGTAAATAAACAAATAAACAAACAAACTTAGCGGGAGTTCAGACAATAGGCAGACACATTTAAACAACTCTAGAACTCTCTACTGTCAGTACACAAGAAGTGTAGTCAATAATGAAAGAGTTCAGTGAACTGAAGTGAAAATGGAAGCAATTGAATCACCTTTAGTGTATTCTGTTGGACGGAGACTGTGACACTCTGAAAACCATTACGCAGTAGACCCAGCATCTTGCATTCCAACAATGGAAGGTTAAGTGTTTTAAGACTCTCTAGCAAAACACCTTGCAATACATTAAACTGCAAAACTTAGGAAGACATCATAAGCTTCTGGATTTCATTACCAAAATGTACATTTTGATCTAAAAATAAAAACAACAACAACAAAAAAAACACCCCAGATTGACTTTCCTTGTAGTATTTCACAACCTTTGAGTACAGCATTAAAATGCTTTTCTTTTTTCCTCCACCAACTATAAGCTTCTGTTTTCTTACCCTGGGCGTCTGAATCTTTTATATGCTTGGGTTCTATTCACTGCCTGTTATTCAGACATTGAAATCCCAAATGTTAATTGTTCTTCCAAGTACATTGACAAAACAGCAGCTAAATAAGGGTAGACCAGACTGTGGTAGACTCTGACATGCATTTATGGAACAATGGGGCTCTGAGAGACAGCCTTGTAACTCACGGGAAGACATAAGATGTGCTATTTTGACTGCTTCGTAGCAGAATGGGGAACACACGCACACAAGGGAATTATGCATTTTACTTAGTTTTGCCCAAAGTCCTCAAGGCAACAGAATCTTGTGATGTCATCATGAACTTTCTCTTTATTTCCATTGACACAAAGGCTAAAAATTTCTAATGACATCACAAAGAAAAATAAAATCTACTTTGATTCCATAAGAAATCTTCTTTTACCTTCAGCAAGACGAGTACAAAAATGCAAGAATCTTCCCAGACAGGGTGTGTATGTCACTATGCTCATGCACAGTGGGTGACACCCTTCATAATGAAATTCAAACCAGCCAAAAGAAAGGATTCACAATTTAGGTTGTGTAAAAAAGACATACTGAATATTGAGACCAACAAATTTTTTTTTTTTTAAAGAAGGAACTACTTTAAAAATATATTTCTTCAGGGACATTCAAATTTTTACTCATGTCTGGTTACTATGTTACCAATGTTTTTATCCCTTTTTGAGTTGGTCACAGAAACAGGAAGGTACAGGAAGCATTGACTTACAGGAATACAGTGCAGCTCAATCTTTTGTTTTTAAGGTGCAGTGATTTCAGTCTCTAAATGTAACTTCAGGCAGTCTGAAAAGAAACAGGTTAAAATCTCTTTCAGTTATAATTGGTATTTCAGATTTAATTAAAAATTAAACTTTCATAATGTTTCACCATCCAAAGCAATGCATTATCAGTCAAGCGTGGCTTTTTCTTTTTCTTTTTTTTTTTTTCTGTTAAGGAAAAAAAAAAAAAAAAAAAAAACCCTCTTCCCAGAGTAGTTTTTTAATGAAAAGAAAAGAATCTAAAGAGGAAAAAAAAGCCATTCTGAAAAACAAACTATGCTTCCATGTTAAGGACTTCATAAATGATATGACTAGAGACTCAGTTGATTCTGAATTTTAGCTATATTCTATCTGATTTTTTAGAAAATAAACAACAATTTCATAGTCTAAAGATTACATACAATTTTAAGTTTGGAGAATAAAGGAGAAAATCTATGAATCTGAATACACATGTTAAAGGGAAATTATGATTTCAAATAAAATGATAAAAAATGCTAGCTCTACTACTTTCTAATAACTGGTGATGGAGTAGATAGTGTGGTAGAGGTAAATGAGCATATTTAGCATCACGAAATGGCCATTGAAATGTACTGTATTATGGGTTTAGTGTGCCCCATTCCACATCATATTGTACATCTTGTCACATGCAGCCACTGCTATTTGAAGCAGAACGGGAAGACCATAAAGGTTTGAACTAGACCTCCCAGTTTAGCTAACAGTAACCACATTGCTTATCTTTCAATAAGTATTTTTAATCTTTAAATTAAGAGTTCAGGCATTAAAATCCCTAAGTACGTCATAAGTATTGGGCTTAAAACATCATATTTTTTTCAATCCTTTCTTCAGACAACACTATCAGACAACAAGATAATAGTTTTTAAAAAACACACTAAAGTCATCCCTATTTTAAACTTCAAATAACTGATATAATAGAATTTAGAAAATTTTAGCTTTTAAAATACAAAATGAGATAATATAATATCTTTATTTTACAGTAAAAGTATGGCAGTATTTTTTTAATATTTGTAGCACTAAATGTGGTATGTTTATGTCCAGCTTCACACTAATGCAAAGTAACACGTTCCTATTCCCACATATAAGAGCAGAGTCATAAATCATCCCTGAAATTGCACCTATTATTAGAAAATGCATCTAGTTTCACTCGTGAATCCTGTTTTCTTTGACCCTTGAAATGTACAGATTAATATTTTAGGTAATGTATCTATTTGATGTACATAGATTTTTAAATATAAATGTGTTCAGATTCACAGTAAATCTACCCATGAATGGGATTAGATTTTTTTTTAAATAACTGACATTGACAAACTAAACTTTTCCCCTGCCTCTCACATGCCTGAATTAGACTAAAAATGCACCAGTGTAAAGACAGAAATTATGGAGGCGTCACCAGGGACAACTGAATGAGAGGAGGGGAGTGCACATATTTCCTTAAAAGGCAGCAAAACATTCATAAAAGAAACTGACAAAAATAACTTGTGCTCAGAAATTATATGAGACATAAATATACAGGATTACAATAATCCCTAATAAATGATTTGGAAATATAAAAACTGCCCACCCCTAGATAAATCTGAATTACCAACTGGTATTTTTCGACTCACCAATAAAATGTAGTTAGTAAAACTGATTCGCTGTATAGTTCAGACAAGAAAAGGTGATAGAAACTAGGCTGAATATTCACATACAAACTAGCTGACAACTAGTAGTTCAATGCAGATTTCCTTTTCTTCAATTCACCAGATGTTGAATGAATTGAACTATCAGTTCAAAATAATTAAGTCAATTCTATAAGTAGTCAGTATACTAAGTTATGTCCCCCCCTTCATGCCATTCTTTCTTCTCCTCTTTGACCTTTATCT
Organism: Cephalopachus bancanus; assembly: GCA_027257055.1. Taxonomy (NCBI): domain Eukaryota; kingdom Metazoa; phylum Chordata; class Mammalia; order Primates; family Tarsiidae; genus Cephalopachus; species Cephalopachus bancanus. The sequence goes on along the minus strand of JAPVLO010000022.1, from coordinate 10,216,041 downwards.
TCTGCCTGTTTTTTCCCTACTTTCATTTTCTTCCTTATTTCTTTTTCTTTCTTTTTTTTTCCCCTTGGTGAGAGTAATAAAGCTCAAAAATAACATCTTGTATCCCGTTGAGGGAAACTTGGTCACAACTATCCTTCCAGATGACAAACTCATTCTTAAATGTCTGTTTTACAATCCAAAGAAAACAGAGCAATTGAGAAAATAGAAATGCAACATCACTTACCACTACCAACACTACCACTTCTAATTCCCATGCTGCGTTCATCACAAAGAGAACTGAAATTTATTTACATTATACCTAACCTCAAAAAGGACCACAAATAAGCCTAATAACAGGACCATTTTGTGGCACTCAGGCAAACGGCTGGGCAAAACAGATGGATCTTACTTTGAGCCAGGACTCAAAAAATATAGTCGCCAGCTCACTGTTGGCGACTACATATCTTGGCCCAAAGATGGACCTGGAAGTGGGATCAGTTGTCTTTGATATGAATACTGCTCGTCTTCATATTTACCTCATGAGCAAATTAGTAACTCTGTCACTATGTAGTAGGGTTAAGTATCGGGTAGAAATTGCTTGGAAGACTAGTCATCAAGAAAGTTAAATATTTGGAGAGAATCCTGAGTGAGATGAAGAACCAGAGAGGACAAGGATCTTATTTTTTGGCATTTCTGTCTGCTTTTCAACTTTCTGTTTCTTTGTTTTGTTTGCTTGTTTTCAAGTTCACTACTGTACACTGAACTCCCCTTTAAAATAGTGGATTTACAAAGTATGTGTCATCAATAAGAATAACTTGCTTCTAACATTTCAGGTTCCAAAATCTGTTAAGAATGTTTTAACTCACATAGATTAAACACAGTCATTATTAAAATTGACAACCAATGTCAGACTTCTATAATCAGAACAAAAATATGCAAGGCTTTATAGATTGCAGACAACATCCAATGATACACTGAGAAACAGCTCAGTAATCAATGCAAATTACAAAGTTCAAAAGAATGCTTCTCTAGGCAGAGACTCTTTAGCAAAAGAGGTGTACATTCTTTACTAGTTAAAGATTTGGGATGGTTTTCCAGAGAATTATCAAATGCATTTTATTATAGTAACCTATCCTACAAGTCACAAGGCCACAAAGTTCCAGTCAAAAAAAGGGGGGAGGTAGTGAGAAACTATAGATCTTAACACTGACAAGGAACAAAGGGTTGCTTCTGACTACATTCTATTTTAAAAATCCTTGCACAGAAGGAGTTTTAGATATCACCAGGTCATAGAACTTCAAGGGAAGAACAAAGCCTTCCAGTTTAGGAGGTCCATGCTAATTCAGGCCCTTTTCTTAATGCTTTCCCAACTATTTAGCACTGATTTTATCTTGCTCAGTTTGTTTTTGAGAGTTCACTCACCTCTCTATGATTTATTTATTCAGATATTGTTCATACTTTATTTTTAAAAGAGATAGATCTGTGGGCAGCATAGTAGGCTAATTATAATAAATTATAGTTTATTTTGTTTTTATTTTCACTTTTAAAAAACTTTTAATTATGGAAAATTTCAAACATATGCAGGAGTAGAGAACATAACAAAATGAACTCTCATGAGCCCATCATCCATACTCAATTTTTTCCAGCTATTCTCTCATCTACTTTTTCTTCTACCAGATCATTTTAAAGACAATCTCAGATATTATCCATATTATTTCATCCATGAATACTTTGGTATGTATTACTAAGAGATAAAGAAAAACATAACTAATATCATTCCACATAAAAAATAATAGCAATTATTTACTGTTATTAAATATCCCATCCATGTCAAATGATTGACTTTTAAATGTTTTTCTTTTCATTGCTTTTATAACTAGTTAGTTTGAATCAGGATCTAAATAAGATCTACACATTACATTTGAATAATTCTCCTTTAATCTATAAATTCTCTGTTCCTTTAAAAAAAACTTTTTATTTTGGAAAAATTTTAGATTTATGGAAAAGTTGCAATGATAGTACAGTTTTCCTATTTCCTTCACTAACTTCTTCTAATATTAATATCTTACATAATAATGGTAAATATGTCAAAACTAAGAAATTACCACTGATAAAATATTAACTAAACTACAGGCTTTATTCAGACATCACCAGTTTTTCCATTAACATCTTTTTTCTGTTCCAAGAATTGAATCCAGGATATCTCACTGCATTTAGTTGTCATGTCTCCTTAGTCTCATCTCTCTGTGGTAGTTTCTTAGTCTTTCCTTGTTTTTTATTACCTTGATGGTTTGAAGAGTAGTGATCAGAATTGTGGAGATTTGTCAGATGTTTTCTCATAATTAGGTTGGGATTTTGCATTCCAGAGAAGAATATAAGAGAAGTGAAGTCCCCTTCCTATAATACCAGGGAACATAAGGAGGGAATCTCCGAAAAAGGAATTTATTTATAAAAAATTGTATATTTATTCTTACATGCTTAAACTTCAGTCACCTTCAAAGTACTCTCTGTTTGGTGCAAAACACCTATCAAAACGCCTTTTCCATTGCTCAAAACAGTTTTTGAACTCGTTGATTTTGATGTCTTTTAGTGCTTCTGTTGTTTTTCATTTCACCTCTTCCACATCAGCAAAATGTTTCTCATTGAGGACCTTTTTTCATCCGGGAAAACAAACAAAAGTAGCTCAGGGTAAGATCAGGTGAATAGGAAAGGTGGAGATACAAGGGTCATATTGATTTGGTAAAAAACTGCTGAACACTCATTGTGGTATGGGCAGGTGAGTTGTCATGATGGAAGAACCAGTCACTTGTTTACCACAAATTGGGACATTTCTTCTGCAAATTGTCTCTTACGATGCTAGCTGGTACACTGATGCTGATGGGTTTATAGAACCATTACCTAGATGGGGAAGCCTGTACTACAAGGGGCCTGCCTCCAAAAAGATAATTCCGGGATTTTTTGAGTCCCCTTTGTACATGATATCTATATGACATCATTGGGGATATTAACCTTGGTTACTTGCTTAAGGCGGTGTCTGCCAGGTTTCTCTATAATTCCCTTGTTTTAATACAAATAATTTCATTTTAACAGTTTATTGAGATATATAGTTTATATAATACACAACTCACCTTTGTTAAGTGTATGGCTCGATAATATTAAGTAAATTTAGAGTTGTATAACCATCACCACAAACCATTTTTTAGAACACTTTTGCCACCCCACAAAGATCCTTCATGACCTTAGGCAGTGAGTCTTCACTTATACCCTTAGTCCCAAACAACAATTAATTTATTTTCTGTTTCTAAGAATTTATCCCTTTTGACATTTTTTATAAATGCAATCATACAATGTGAGCTCTCTCATGTGCCTTTTTTTACTTATAATAATTCTTTTTTTTTTTGAGATTCATCCATGCTATGGCATGTAGCAGTAGTCTATTCCTTTTTATTGATAAATAGTATTCCATTGTATTAATATAATGAATGCTACATTGTGTTCATTCATTCATCAGTTGATGGACATTTTGATTGTTTCCATTTTTTTGACTATTATGAATAATGCTGCTGTGAACATTTACATATATATATTTTCATTTCTCTTAGGTAGGTACCCAGAAGTGGAATTGCTGGATCCTAAGGGTAAGTTAATTTTAACTTTAAAGAACGTTTCAAGTCATATTCCAAAGAAGGTGTACTAGTTTACATTCCCATCAGCATTGTAGGAGGGTTCCAATTTCCCCATTTCTTCACCAACACTTGTTATTTTCTGTCTTTTCTATTATAGCCAATCTAGTGGGAATGAAGTACTATCTTGTGGTTTTAATTCACTTTTCCCTAGGATTAATGACGTTGAGTATATTTTCATATGCTAATAAGTCATCACTGTATCTTCTTTGGTGAATCACTTTGATGGATAGTCAAATGTTTTGACCAATTTTTAATTGAGTTGTTTGTCTTTTTATTAAGATTTATATATTACAGATATAACCTTGTAGATATTTTCTCCCAGTATGTGGTTTTTCATTTCATTTCTTTGATGGTGTCTTTTGAAGTATAAAGTTTTAAATTTTGTTTAAATTCAGATTGTTAGGTTTGTTTTGAATCTAGCTTTTGGTGTGATTGCTAAGAACTCAGTTTTACTCAAGGTTATGAAGACTTTCTCCTATATTTTCTTGTAGAATTTTATAATTTTAACTCTTCCATTTAGGTCCATGATTCACTTTGAGTTAATTTTTATGTGTAGTATAAGGTGAGAACCAAAAAATTTTTTTTCATACAGCCCCAGTATCATGAATATTCATTTATATTTCTTTCTTTCTTTGATTTTTGTTTTTTGGTTTTTTTTTTGAGTCGGAGTCTCTGTCGCCCAGGCTGGAGTGTAGTGGCATGCTCATGGCCACCATAGCCTTGACCTGCTGGGCTCAGGTGATCCTTCTGCCTCAGCCTTCCAAGTAGTTGGAACCACAGGCATGCATTACCACACCAAGTTTATTTTTTGATTTATTGTAGAGACGAGGATTCGCCAAGTTGCCCAGGCTGGTCTCGAATCCCTGAGTTCTGGCAATCTCCTCTAGCCTCGGCCTCCCAAAGTGCTGGGATTACAGGCTTGAGCCACCATGCCTGGCCCTTCATTTATTTTATATTTCATAAAATCCTAGCACAATTGACTAGCACTACTTATTGAAAAGAGTATCTCTTCCCCTGTCAAGTTATCTTGGCACCTTTGCCAAATTCAACTGACCAAAAATATAATAGTTGATTTTCTGAACTCTCAATTCCATTCTATGTTCTATATGCCAGCACCACACTCTACATATTAAGTTATAAAACCAGGAAGCGTGCATCATCTAATTTTGTTCTCCATTTTCAAAATTATTTTCATTATTCTGAGTCTTTTGAGTTTTCATGTAAATTTTAGGATTAGCTTGTCAATTTATGCAAACATGTCTTTATTCTTTTTGATGTTAATGTGAATGGAACTGTTTTCTTAATTTCATTGTTTGTTATAAGAAATATTAATTTTTGTACAATGCTCTTGTATTCGGTTAACTTGCTAAATTGCTTTATTAGTTTGTGTGTGTGGGCATGTGTGCATGTGAATTACTTAGGCTTTTCTACACACATTATTATATTGTTTACAGATAAGGAGTTTTACTTTTTATTTTCCAGTCTAGAGGCCACTGGTTTCTCTCTAGTCTGTTTTCTCTCCATCTTCCCTACCTCTTACTCTTCTCCTTCCCCTTCCCCTCCCTTCCTTTCTCTTTTTCTTCCCTCTCCTCTCTTCTCTAATTTGCTTCTCCCTCCTTCCCTCTTTTCCCTTTTTTGCCTCCTTCCCTCCTCCCTTCTCTCTCTTTTCTTTATCATTTTGTATTGAATCTCCAATGTAATATTGAACAGAAGAGGTAAGACCTGACAACCTTGTCTTTTTTTCCAATCTTAGTGGTAAATCAGTCAGTATTTCATCAAGTGTGATGTTAGTTATAGGTTTTTTCATAGATATCCTTATCAGTTTACACAGTAGTTCCTTTCTATTCCTAGTTTGTTGAAATTTTCGATAACAAATGAATATTGAATTTACCCAAATGTTTAGTGTGCATCTATTGAGATTGTCATTTTTTTCTTTTATTCTATTATTATGGTGTATTACATTAATTAATTATTGGATGTGAAGTCAGTCTTGTATTTTTAGGATAACTCCTACTTGGTCAAAGTATAGAGTACTTTTCCATATTGCAGTAATTGGTTCTTAAATTTTTTTTTAGAATTTTGGCGTCCATATTCATGAGGGACGTTGGTTTGCAGTTTTATTTTATAGTGATTTTTTTTTTACTTTGATTTAGGGTAATACTGAGATAAAATACTCTATTTTATCTAAATTGTCTAATTGATGGGGATATATTTGTTCATAGTATTACCTGATAATCCCTTTCATTTATATGGATTTGCTAGTGATGTCCCCTCTTTCATCCTCATGTTGGTTATCATCTTCTCTCCTTTGTTCCTCAGTCAGTGTAGCAATAGATCTGTCAGTTTTGTTGATACTTTCAAAAAACTAACTTTTGGTTTCTTTGATTTTCTCTATTATTTTTGTTTACTATTTCATTAATTAATGCTCTTATTTTTATTATTTCCTTCCTTCCATTTAAATTGAGCTTAGTTATACACTTACACTGTGTCTATAGCTACTTATATAATTACATGAACAGGTTTTTAATTCTTTAGGTAGATTTTAGTTACTTTTAATTGTCATTTTCTTTCCACTTAACAGATTTCCTTTAGTATTTTTTGTAAAGTAGGTCTACTAGCAATGAATTGTCTCTGTCTTTTTTTTAAAATCTGGTATGTCTTTATTTTATATTCATTTTTAAGAACAGATTTGCTGGATATAAAATTCCTAGTTGATTTTTTTCTTCTTCTTTTTCATTCAGCACTTGGAATGCCTTATCCCTCTGCCTTCTGGCTTTAATTGTTTCTGATGAAAAGTAAGCTGTTAATCATAGTGTTGCTTCCCAGAATCTGATAGTTTCTTTTTTCTCTTGGTGCTGTCAAGAATTTCTTTTTCTTTTGGCTTTTGAAAGTTTGATTATAATGTGTCTATGTACAGAGTTCTTTTGTGTTTATCCTACTTGGAGTTTTTGAGTTTCTTGAATGTATAGATTAATGTTATTCCTCACAGTTGAGAAGTTTTGTGCTATTATTTCTTCAAATATTTTTGTGCCCTTTCTTCTATTATACATATGTTAATATGATTGATGGACAGGTCTCAGAAGCTCTATTCATTTTTTTCTTCTTAAAATTCAGTCATTTTTATTGAATAATCTTCAAACTCATTGTTTCTTTATTCCATAATTTCAAATCTGCTACTGAGACCCTCTAGTAAATTTTTCACTTCAGTTATTGTACTTTTCATCTCCAGAAGTTTTATTTCTTTTTGAATAATAATTTTCATCTTTATATTGGTATTCTTATTTAAAGAGTAATTATAGTAATACTTCTTAATTATTTAACATGATTTTCTTAATTATTTGAACATATTTATGATATCTGTTTTCAACTCTATTTGCAACATTCAACGTCTGTTCTCTCCACTTCAACAGATGCAATTTCTTTTGACTGCTTTTTAAACTAGGTATGGGTCACACTCCTGTTTCTTGCATGTCTCATAATTTTTTCTTGAAAATTGACATTTTATATATCATAGCAACTCTAGCTTCTATTTTTTCCCTCTTGGGAGTTGTTGCTGTTATTGCTGTTTGTTTGTTTAGGATTTACCTAATTTCACTCTGTAGAGTTTATTTCCCTCACGCTGTGTAATTGCTTATGTCTCTGTTCAGTTCTTGTAGTTCCTATTTTCATTTTGTAGCTATGACTTGCCCCTGTGTTAGCACAGTTTCCAGGTGAGCCAATGACCGGCCCCAGGTTGTACTCAAATACCTTGAGCCAACAAGTTAACACCCCTAGTTGATGTACATGTGTGTGAGTTGGAGAACACACTCACAAATTAGGAAGTTTACAAGTCTTATTTGATTTCTACTTTCTACTGGTTCTCTCTTATGTTCTCTTTGTGTGCCCAAGACCTTAGGGTTAGCCAGGAAGGGATAAGTGGATATCTTGGTCCTGGTTTGCTCTTACATGCAGTATGTGTGCAGCCTTCCAGAACACTAGGGATATATAGTAGCTTATCAAGATTCACTATGGTAGTATCCTTTTCTAATTATTCCTACTAAATTTCTGGCCAATCCACCAGTCCTATCCCACTCTTAATTGTACCTTCAGATGTTTGTTCTTCTTGCTTGTTTGTTGCTGAGATTGCTACTGTTCTGACAACATCTAAGGACATGACGTTCTTTTATGTTCTATTCGATCAAATCAGCACTTTTAGCAGCAAAGTTGTGGGTTTTCATGACTTTTCCCGCCCTGGCACAACAATTATGCCAATCGAGCTGTGGGGAGGAGTTAAGAGTAAAGCCAGTCCTGACTAAAACACCATGTGCTCCCAATTATGCTAGTTGTCTCATCACCATTTTTAATATCTACCCTTTTGTTCTCAAAAGTATACAGTTTGGGTGACATAACATAATATCCTTCTCTATAGTGAGCATATATGACTTATACAATTTCTTCAGCAGATGATCATTGTCTAATTCTTTTCCTAGAAATGCAGAAATCAAGAGCCTAGTTGCAGGTTTGTGTGTTGGTAGGGTGGTGGTGGCGGGGGTAAGGTAGTACACTGCTATTGAATGGAAGCTTTCATTATAGTTACATGTGTATAGAAAATACTCAAGTGCCTATCCCACCATATCTCTAGATTGTTTAAAAGTGTGAAGAATTAAAAATATCTATCAATCCTAAAATTCTTTAGTTAGGTTGAGCCATGAAGATTGGGAAGTAAATCATATACAGGGATGAAGGTGCCAAACTTCTCCCATGGGAGATGAGTTTTACCTTACTTAACAGACTGAGAAAAACCACTCAATGCTTAGGACTAGTGTAAAATTAGTTAATAAGTTGTTACTAAGAAATTTGGAGTTTGACAGAAATCAACCTATTTCAAGCAATTATGAAGAATATGTTATTTAGTCTTAATCTCACATAAAACAATAGCTTGGAGATCTAATTAAGTCAGTCCAAATACTTACTTGGAGCAGGCCAGTATTTCCCAATTTATTTTCTCACAGATTTCTGTGCCTACTCAGGGTATACTTCCTCGGGAGTACACAAAGAGTATAAGCTCCTCTTGGGACTTAAATCACTCTTGTAAATCAGAAAGTTCTTATATAGAAAGAGGGAATAATGTTCGCTATAAAAATGATTTTTTCTTTACATGATGATCCACAATAAAATTCCCTAGAGAATAGACTCTCTTAGAGCAGTTAAATCATGAATGAATTTATAAAATCATTCCATCATATAAAAAACGATAAACATGTAGTATCTGCTTCTACGAGTTCTCAAAACTTTTATTTTTCTTCAAAGAGACTAAAAGGGATGGGAAAAAAATCACAAACCATGGCAGAAATGCAGAATGTACAAAGCATTAATTTTGAATATCTTACTGATATTTTTGTATCAACATTAATACCTTACAGAATGTTGAAGAAATCAAAGTATTCACTAAACTTCATCTCATTAAAGTGTCAACAATTCACCTTTAACCTAGAAAACTGCAACAGTAATGATTACTGTTTTTATCTGAAAAAACAAGGAATCTAATTCATAAAACAAAACCCTAAAACATTATTTAAAGTGCTTATAATGGAATAAGTGATGAAATTACATTACCTTGTAGTATAAAGTTATCAATTAAGCAATATCCAGGCTATAATGAAGAAGAAATCTGAAGTGCACACCTGCCATTTGTCTGTACACTAGAGTGGATTCAAAATAAATGGTTAAATGATATTTCTCTAGGTGAACTCTCAAGTGATTGTTTTTGTTAGCCTTTGCAGTTTCTGTAAGAGGATTTCAACCTTATCTCAACTTGATGACTATTTCTGCTAGTAATTAACAAAGAATAGCTGTGTTTCAAATGTTTTCCAGTAATATAATCTAGAAATAACTGTCAACTAATGGAAATCAAAGGCATCATTTAGAAAAACTATATACGTGGAAAAATTCACGAAAAATATACAGTTCTATTTGGGTTTCACACCTAGATATATTCTAAAATCTACCTTTGACTTATACCACTGTGGACTGTTGTCTATTTGATCTGGATCTTGTAAGAATGAAAATATTAAATTGCACATTAATGAGATGTTATCCATCTACATTGAGAGCCACAAACAAAGCATTCCTATAAAATACCCTTTGTTTCTCAGAAAAGTGACTATCATGACATTTATGATATAGTATAGTATAGTCATCTCTTTACACACAGAAGAACATCCTAGGAAGATTTTTTCCCTAATCTTATCATCAGCAATGTATTTCTTCAAAATATATAAGCAGGGCCCAATTTGTAAGTGTACATAAAACTCTATACAGGATGCTTTTAAAATAGAAGTCGAATTCTTGCCTCCTTCTCATGTTTTTCCATTCTTTGCCTATATGATTTTTCATTTACTTCATTATTATCATATTTTTCTAATTCATTTACTTTAATTTATATTAAATATGTTTGTATCATATATTTATGTATCATTTAAGTCATTGTAATTTCTTTTTGGAGCAACGAGATGTCTATTTCCCTTTATTGTATCTTTGTCTTTTTGTCTACACTGCTATATATCAATTCATCTGAATTTACTATATGATATACCAAAATTTTAGATGTAGTTTGAAAATGTCAACCTAGGTCTTCTAGGAGCAAGAATTGATAAACTCATCTATGCTTTTCACAGTCAATCAAATCAGATGTCTGAGTGTCTGAGGCAAAGGAACAGAATTGTATCATCAGTATGGGAATCTTCATTCCTTAATACACTAAAGTTTACTGCTAAGATTCCCTTTTAGGGGAGATGCTCACTTCCTGTTAGCATTAGAGTTTCTTCTTCTTTGCATGTTAATTCTTTGTGAATGGTTCTAAAAATCAGAACAAGTCTTTTAAGATTAATTTTAAGTTTAGCAACCTTTTACTCAGTCACTTGCACTTGAAGATGATTCTTGACTTTCTGTGCAAGAATGAAACAATTTGGAACCTATGAAACAACAGCAGCTATTTTCAAATCATTAATAAAGCATATAACTTAGGCCAGACATAGCTAATTGTACAAGTTGGGCCCTGTATAGGGCACTCAGTCCAGGAATGTGCTTCACTCAATAAGCCATGCTTCCTGACCCAGGCTGCATCTGCTGGAAAAAAAGGTTTCTTTAAATAATTTGCACAAAGGTGCTCAAGGTAGGCAACTTCTTCCTAAATTGTACTAAATGTTTATGTAAGCTAAGAGAGGCCCTTTATAAAATGTTTCTATAGTACTTCTGACAAGATATAATCAATTATTAATATATTAATATTAGCTGGTCCTCTAGATGTTACATGTCACATAAATACTCAGGTAAACCTCCTACTAATGACGGACCTCATGAGTTTGGTTCTCCATGACTTAGACTGAGGACTGCTTTAAAGACAGAATGTTAATGAGTTTTGAGATAATGGATTATTTGTATAATAGAATACTTTCCCCTTAAATTTAGCTCCTGGCTTCCACTCTTTCTGGAGGATTTTATATAGTTAACTCTTAATGAATTATCTATAGGTGGGTTATCCACAACACATTTTTACATAAACTTTTCCTAACTACGAGATTAACACAAGCTCACTGCAAAAACAAAACAAAACACTAAAAAATACAGAAAAGAAAAAAATTCCAAGAACCAATAGTCTGATCTCACAGGGATAATCAACCATTACTGGCAATTCAGAATGTCATTTCAATGTGACAAATTTTAATCCCATCTTCCCCTGTACACACCAAGTTGCCTCCTATTTCCATCATTTGGTATTTTGTTCAAGCATCTGAAATATTTATATAATAATTATATTCTATAGAGTTAATTTAGGAATTAGTCGAGTACTATCATATTTCATAAGTCTGTTATTGATTATTATTCATTATACTTCTTTTTTTTTGAGTTGGAGTCTCACTCTGTCGCCCAGACTGGAGTGCAGTGGCCGCTCCCGGTCACCGCAGACTCGACCTGCTGGGCTCCGGTGATCCTTCTGCCTCAGCCTTCCGAGTAGCTGAAACTACAGGCGTGCGCCACCACACCTTGCTAATTTTTTGATTTATTGTAGAGATGAGGTCTCGCCTGCCCAGGCAAGTCTCGAACCCATGGGCTCAGACAATCCGCTCACCTCAGCCTCCCAAGGTGCGGGATTACAGGCGAGCCACCGACTTTCATTACTATTGCTCATGAATTTGGTTTTATTCAATCATGTCCTATGGAGATTTTTCTATTTTTATTTATATTTACATACATGTATAGATATTTATATATGTTTACATGTATATAAAAATCTGCTACTACATAAGTTTTAGGCCACTTTTCTGAAATAATATGGTGGGTGAAGCTTAGAAAAAGCTCCTAATGGGGAACAAAATAAAATGGTAAATTTGATGCTTAAAAGTATATCAAGGTCCAAGACAAATTATTTTATATAACACCCTTGTTTCTTTATTTTTACTATCTTTACTATAATACTGTGATATCAATATGGAAAACTGAGAGTCAGTTATGCCTATAAGGGTAAAGTGCCATAAAACCCCAATGCATATCTCTCACGAGGAGCTGTCCTCTTTCCGTGAACTCTGTCATGAAGAATTACATCATCTCCCATGGCTCAGATTATCTCCAATTCATAAAACGCTTTAGCAAAAATCTGTTATAAAGTAGATCCTGCTATATATTCATATAACTTCCCCTTCACTTTGGTTTAGTACAGAAATACACAGTACATCAAGTGTGTGTTTCATTAAAACAGTAGTTTCGATATAGAAACAAAGTAACAAGCTGGGCAAATAAAGGAAGTATGTTGTGTGTAATTTATTTACATTTTAATAAGACCTCAGACAAATGATACCACACAGGAAGCTCATAGTGAAGTTAGGGAGAAATGGTGGCTGAAAACTGCCTTGAAGTTTGGAAGCTGTGAGTATTACTTAATCAATAATACTGCTTCTGAATTAAGATAGAATAATAGTACCACAGGGACAGGTATTGTGGTCTGTGACAAACATAATTCAATTTAGGCATTAAAACTTCAGGGGGGAATATAAATTTTCAAAAATCTGATAACTTTTTAAGGTTATAACTTCACATATAGACAAAACGCTAAAGTTTAAAATAAATGAACACTATGAAATAAAAATCTCCTGAAAGCCCAAAGTATGGAGATCTTCTTCCTTAATACACTAAAGCTTACTGCTAAGATTACCTTTTAGGAGACGTGCTAACTTCCGGCTTTGCATGTTAATTCTTTGTGAATGGTTCTAAAAATCGGGACAAGTCTTTTAATGAAATAGAAGATTCAGAAAGCAATGATTTTCAGTCTACAATTATAGTAACCTGTACTTCCAAACTCTGAGCAGGATCACCTTTGTTTGAGACAAATTATTACTTAATATCTTACAGATTAATGTGCATGACATTTGTCCATTCAATGTAGTTCCAAAGAAAATTTAAAAATCTTGCAAAAGTCAATATAATTTTTCAGTTGCAAATGAAGAAATAACTGTAAAAGCACAACAATGATAGGAAAAGCATGAAGAGGTCAGGGTAAGGTAAATATACAAAAGGCATGTTTTACATACTAATACATTTGCTAAAAGAACAAGAATATGACAATCTTTCTCAAAATATAAATATGTGTGTGTATACATATATATTGTGTGTATACATATGTGTATACATATACACACACATATATTAGCCTCTATGAAGAATAAATATTTCATTAGGAATTATTTTGCAGTTTTTCATTTTTTGTATCTATGAACTAGAAATTAAGTTGCTTGAAATTACATGACATGCTTTTCTGTGCTATAGTTCATAATAACTAGCATAATACTAAGTAGAAAACTGATTCTCAAAAAATATTTATTTGTGTGAGATATAAAAAATCTGGTCAAAAGAATATAGTTTAAAAATATCAGATGTCCATTCATGCATATTGTGTAAAAGAACAAAATAAAGGGAATACTTTATTTAAAAAATAAGACAAATTGTATCACTATGGAGAAAGCAGGATAGATTATGCTACACTACACTGAGGCAATAAAATTAATACCAAAAAACCCTTCAATTGAAAATAAATCTATGTAAATACATACTGAAATCCTACAGATGATTCAGAAGACTCCCAGAGAAATGAAAATCCAATGACAGCATCATGAAAATGATTTGTCTCAATATCACATATCATTTCTGTAATACTATACAAGAAATGATAAAGTATGATTAGAAATTCAAATTTCCTCATCATATAGAATGTAAACATCTATATTATAGTGGTCTATGAATTTTCTGAGGCATTATCAAGTTTTATAGATGCTCTTGATTAGAATCTGAACACAATTACTTTTGGATGTAAAACCTCATCATTCCAATTGCAAATCATTTTACATTTAAACAATTTTAAAAATTTACATTGTGACATGATATACAATTAAGTTATAAAAAGCCTTCAACGTTTTCTTAAAACAAATCCTAAATATAAAGTTTTTTCTAATATTTGGTAATGGAAATTAATTACTCTAAGTTTTTTGCTTAATTGTCTTGTTTTATATTATCCTATAATGTTTTTAAGGGAAGAGGCTATACATCTGAATCCCAATGTGTAGTGAACAATTTCTGGCATATAATAAATGCTAAATAAATGTGTGATGAATTGATTTGAATTAAAAAAGACATCAAAAGTAAAGCCAATGTCCAGCAATTAGAGTCTGATAATAGTTACCAGAAAAGGGATTAATAAAATTCAACATCCATTCCTAATAATCAAATAAAGGATTAAAAAATGGCATTTTAATTTACCTTACCAATATAGTAAAGCATATCTGACTTTTGTTTTGTTTTGTTCTTTGCATTGTAATCTCACTCTGTCACTCAGGCTGGAGTACAGTGGCAGGCTTGTAGTTACCATAGCCTTTATCTGAAGTGCCTTGGCAGTCCTTTGGCTCCAGCCTTCCAAGTAACTAGAACTATAGGCATGTGCCACCATGCTCGGCTAATTTATGTATTTATTGTAGAGATGAGGTCTCATCAAATTTCCCAGGCTGGTCTTGAACTCCTGGAAGAATATCTTTATTAAATCAGAAACTAATATCTGCTAACTATAAAAAAACTAGAGATATTACTACATAATAAAAAATAAGAAGTATGCCTCTATCACAATGATTTAACTGTTTGGGAAATTCTAGGCGAGGAAATACAATATTAAACAGAAATAAGAAGGAAAAAACACCCATCATTGTTGGCAGATAATTTAATGACTTTGAAATCCCAAGAGAACTTACAAGACTAAAACTATTAAGAAAGTTGAATAAAATAGCTAGATAATAAATATAGACAGCCCTCAAGTTATGATGGTTCAACTTAGGATGTCTTGACTTTATGTTATCTAGATATAGCCCCATTTGAGTTGAGGGTCAGATGTATTATGAAGAAGAAGACCTGGTTTTCTACTGAAAAATTAGAAATGGAATGTAAGCAATTAAGGACAATAACAAGAACATAGCATGGCTATACCTAAAAATAATAAGGAATTTGGGGACCTATATAAATAAAAAGACACAATTCATTTATATATGAGATATTACATAAATAGAAAAAATGCTATGCTTCTGAATGTGAAGATTGAATATTGCAACGATAATAATTTTAGTTAAATTCCAGTAAAAATTCTGATGCCATAGTTTTATGAACTCAACAAAGTAAATACATTTTTAATAAGTAGGTGACAAGAGCCACTGCATTAAAAAAAAGATATGAATTTCACCTAAAAGATACACAAACTTATTATGAAGTTTTAATGTAAACAATATGGAATCAGTGGAAGAATTTTTAAAAAGCAGATTGTCCAGAAATAGATCCTAATGTTGATAAAAATTAGTGTGCAATAAAGATGTTATCAAAATCAGCGAGAAAATGGTGCTGGAACAATTAATTAATCAATGGGAACAAAATAAAGAAAGGTGCTTATCTCATACCTTAGAGTAAAATAAATTTTGGAAGAAATGAACAATTAAAAATATAAAATAGAACCACGATTATACGAGAAAAAACAGTGACTATTTACCGGACTTCAAGCTATTAAAAAAGAAGATAAAAACAATGGACATAGTCACAGAGTAAAAAAATGCATGAAATTGACTATCTAAACAGTCTCACATAAACAATAGCAAAAATAATTAAGTGGCATATGAAAACTGGGAAAATACATTTGTGTAAAATATTTGATAAAATTAGAGACAATATTTTAAAACATTTAAAAAAATCTTACACAATAAGACAACATTAGTAGAGGACATGGACATTTATAAAAAGAAGGTAACAATGACAAATAAACATTATGAATAGCATTTAAGCTTTCTATTAATCAAATCAATACAAATTAAAACAAAATAACCCAGTTTTTTCCTGCAAGTTGACAAATATTTATAAAATGATATTATTCAAAGCAGATGAGAATGTAGTTAGAAAAGTACTTTCATATATAATTTGAGAGTAGTTATCAAAAGAACCTTGATCATTGTCTACCCAGAAATCAATGCTCTAGAGATGTATGTTAAAAACAAACCCAAAAGCAGATAAAAATTTACATATAGAATGATCCACAGAATAGAGGAAATAATGGTGGGAAATAACCCAAATGTAAACACGGAGGAGTTAATTAAAATGTTTGGTACATATATAAGGTACAATATTATGCTACAATTAATAATGAATATTTTATGACCCTGAGAACTAATAAAATTTATGCTAAGTAAAGAAAGTAGTATATAGACTATATGATTCAAAATTTTATTTAGAAATACACACACAAACATATATACAAATACATGTACATTTTAGAAATGTTCATAAATTTAGAAGGAGTCAGAGCAAAATCTTAGAATTGTTTCTCCATGATTGGTGTTAATGAGTGATTTAAATTGATTCACTATTTTTTCTATTTTTATAATTCTCTTCAATAAGCATACTTCGCATTTTAATCTAGGAAAAAAGTTATTTTAATCCTAAAACGAATGCATATGTGTTCAGAATCTACTGTAGAGAAAAAAATCAGATACCAATAAAAATCACTTGTCCTATACATGTAGAATTACTGTGATCATTCATCTGTGAATCTTCATACTTTTATGTATAAAGAAAATCTATTGAGATATTTGACTTTTTATATTTTTAATTCTGAAGAACACAGTACTTTTCCTGAATTTAAACCCCCCAAAATAAACTCACTCTTAAATACCATATTTGACTACAGCGCTTGGCCAGTGCTCTAATGGCCCTTCCCTTATTCACTTATGAAGTAAATTTACCTACATTGCTAATAACTGCTTTGGTACCAAGTTCAGGAATATACAATCTGAAAATATTTATTTGTTCCATTTAGACAATACAGGAAAGTCACCCCCAAGGAACTATAACCAACACAATGAACAGTGCATTTGTTTTTCACATTTCTTTTGCCTGGAACACCAAGTATGCCTAGCATTCTGAAAGTAACAATGGATGGAACTTGGATTTTTCATCAGTGCTTAAAAAATAGCTGCCAAAGTCAAGACATGCAATAACCTTCTAAGTAAGTTTCCTGGCTCCATATTGTGTTTGAAGGCACACCCCCTCCAAACGTCTGCACTCACCATCTGCTACTCAACCACAAAATAATGCACTCAAGTCTGGTGTTGCTTGGCATAGGCAAAGATAGTCAATGTCCAACTCCATTCAGACATGTGCACCATATCAGGAACCTTATGACACAGTCTTCAACATCAATGCAGCACTTTCAAGCCCCACTGCACATCAATCATGTATGTATGACAGTCAAGCTGATAGACAAAATCTAAGCCAACCCTAAATACCTACTGTGCATGGATCTCTCCAGTTTGCCTGCAGCTCACCTTCTATCAAGATGATAGCTTTGGCCTAGTCTTCCATGCCAAAATAAGTCCATGGAGTCACTCTGGCAAGAAGAAGGGTCTATATCAATGTCAACAAACAAGTTCCTCGCTGCCGACCCTACCATCTGTCCTCCTGCTTCCCACCTACCTTACTTTATGTGGACCTTGATGAATGGGATTCTAATAGCCCAAGATTTTACTTTAGCCAGCCGTTGCAGATGGGGTCAACATGACTGCCCTCTGGCCAAATACCCCAGGTGACATAGCTGATGGGTTACTTGGAGAGTATGTTTTTGCAAATTTGATGTCAGAAATAAAGCAAATGAAGGAGTTCCTACCAGTTTTTGAGTTTGGGGTTTATGAAAAAAAGTGATATGCTCAACGCTTAAAGTGAAGACAATTTTTCTTTCAAATTCTTTGAAAATCTTGTAATGCTAAAGTATTGATAAATTTCATTACAACACTGTGGGTAAGGGAAATAAAATAAAAAAATAAAACTGGGGATATTTTGAAGTATTTACAAAGTAGATTTGAGAGAAAGACTTGAAAAAATCTAAGAAATATGTAGAAATAAAGACTATCTAATATAACATTAATATAGAATTAGAACATTTTATTCTATATTAGATACAACAATGTTAGAGAATATTGCATATGCTAAACAAAGAAAATAGCTTTGTTTCTATTCTTCAGAAGTTGTATAGCACTTACATACTTTAAGGTAGAGCAGTAAAATTTAATATAATAATAAGTATGGGATATGATTAGTATTTGGAGAAATCAAATTTTTTATCTGAAAAAATATGTTATATGTAATACAAGTCAGTATTGACATAAAAGTATTAAATAAAATTTTGTTTTTCTGAATATGTTCACAAATCATTTCAATTAAGTCATTAAAAATGCACCTAAGACTGAGTCTGATGGCATATGAAAGAAATAGAAATTTCAGGAAATGTCACTGGTTCCAATACAACTCAATTTAGTATGATGGTACAATAATATGCCCTTATATATTTTTCCTTCAAGGAAAGCTAAATGTATTTCTAGAATGGTCTCTGGATACACCAAAAATAAAATTAACAAAAACAAAACACTCTACCCACAATCCAAATATAACATCATCTGAAATGCTAGTCAATTTAAGTAGATAATAATTAGAAGGTAAATATTTACCACACAAATAAGAAAATGTATGTGATAATATTTTACACACTTTAAAGCACCATATACAGAATTATGCAGAGTATCTATCATGGTGTTTTGCACAAAAAAGCACTAACTAAATGTCTGTAGAATTGACTAGAGTTTCATTGAAAAGAGACGTAGAAGTCAGATCCTTAAGAGCATGGGAAAAAGTTTCAAACAAATTATATTACTAGGATAACAGTTATCTTTGATTTTATGAATCAAGATAAGTTCCTATTGTATCTAAAGAAAAATATTGCAGGATTATCTTTGGAGAAATCACAGTGGAGTGAAAAACATGATTATTTTTAATTTCTAAATATCTCCAAATTTTCTAACATTCTTTGGTCAACTAAGATAATGCTATAGAAATCCTACATAAAACCTGAACTTACAATGTCCTGGCCTAATCATCTGGCTAATCTCTTTGAGTTGTCCTGAAATATGCTCGCATCCCATTTTCTATGGGAATTCTCCCACTGATTAACACAGAGAATGAGAATTTGGCCTGTGCTCTATAGGCACCATTGAAATGTGGCCACCTGAGGCATGTAGGGAGGGCATCCAGCTGGCACACCACATGTTGCCCTGGAGTAGTGTACAATGAGAGGGATATTTTGGCTAAGAATACCTGGATACTCTCTACAAAAGTCCTGATTATGAAAAGGACTTCAGTATCATCATTGTTTCATGAGTGTAGTATGAGCCAGGGAAACTTCTGTTTCTAAGTTCATATGTTAAAAAAAAAAGACTTATAAGAAAAATCAAAGAATTCTATGAAAGAGAAAAGCTGAGCCATTGATAATAGATTTTGAGTACTATTCATATCACTGGGAGAAACTTTTCTGAGAACTCCACATACTTAAAAAGTGATGCTAAAGTATACTACAGACTTGACCATAAACTAAAACATAATGAAATCTGTAAAACAAAGAATGTAAAAACACAGCATGAAAATGTGTATCTATAGTGTAGTTGTTGTACTGTATATTATAAAAATCAATTAAGTTCATATACTACTCACTTAAGAAATATCTGTTGATTTTATTTTTATTTTATGAAACTTGTGGGAAAGAAAATCCATGCATTTGAACTGTAATGACAGTAAAACAATTTTGTCAATTTTGAGACTATATTTTTCAAAACACCATACATGATTAGGACATATGATGCACTGGTATTTTTGCCAATTTTTGTTTTTAAACCAAAGCTGTTTTTGAATTACATAAGCACAAAATCAGAATTTCAAGACTAGCAAACATATTTGGGGGTGAATTTTAAAATAAGCCCACTTGATTCTTTGTTAGACTAAGTTTGAACGCCAGGAACATTTTTGTGAAATTCCAGTGGGGTAAATAGGGTAGCTAGGAAACGCTCTTCAAAGTGCAAAAGAAGCATATGCATTATTTTCAGTAAGTTTTGTTTAGAGTTTTCACCCTCCTACTGAGTGGTTTTGGTGATATTTATAATACAATAAATCCTAAGGGACTTATGATGTCAGCAAATGCTGAGAAACCATTACAGCTGGGTTTTACATTTGTGTTTATATGTTATTTTGCATATAGATTCCAAAAACCAATGACGAGAAACTTTGATACAAAACATATCCTGGAACTAAAAGACAGATTCCATCTATCAATATAACCAGTTGATAGTATTTCTAAGACAGAGTTTGACAGTAAGTGAAACAAACAAACATAATGGTTTAAATATGCCACTTCAGCCACTCGAGCTGTCATTCAAGAGGCTTTTTTTACATCATTAATTCAATGCCACACAAATAGAAATTCTGGCTTTTCAATAAATTTTGGTGACAACTTGTCTGCAGAAAGAAAACCAATACATATATGGAAACTTTTGGTTTGTCATCATGTATGTCTGTTTGAACTTGCTTAAATTATTATAATTGTGGGGTTAATTTACACCTTTTTTCCCTAAAAGCTCGAGCAAATCGCAATGATCACAGTGTCCCTGAGACTAATGAGTCCCAATTTATAACAGAGAAAAGAGAAGCTAGAAGAGCTAAGGAGTACTGGCAGAATATTATACTGCAAGTCCAGTAATATATTCAGTGTAGTCACTTGAAATCCTAATAAAACCATAAAAGTCACCACTTTGTGTATTTTTTCATTAACTTATCTTTTTACTTAATTCAAAATATTTTGCAGAAAAGTTGTCTAATTAGCTTAGGTAGCTGAATAATTTTTTATTAATTGAATTAGTTTTTGTAATTTTTGATCAATAAAGTTTGGCTTACATCTTGCCTTTTCTTTCAGGAATCCAGGTACTTCACGGATCTTGATACTGTGATGGCAATTTAAGTTCTAAAAGCCCAGTTAATACTGAAATTCAAGTTGGCGGCTTTTCCGTCTTGATTGACAGAAATCCAGAATGCCAAAAGTCAGCGCTGCTGGTCGATGATCATCATATCTAAATATTGACTCTTCTAAAACTTGTATTTTCAGACTTTCTTGATTTTAGAATTACAGGTGGAAAGTCACTTCTCTTTGATATAAACTGCATGCAATAAAGAAGGAGGCAGTCCTACACAATAAATATGTAGGGAATGGCTTTCCACCTCTGCATGCTGCAGAAAATCCCACTGAGTTAAGTAGGGTTCTACCAACGCCACTTAAACATATTAGCCTATTAAGCTCCACATTTCTTTATTGTTCTCAAAAAGCTAATGAAATGTTCCAGTGTAATGTTTATGCTGGAGTACTTTTAAAGGCATTTTAGAAGTGATGTTTCTCTCATAACTCCAGAAGGGGGTTCTACTTCCTAAAAACATTTAGTAGACCACGCAGAGACCATGCAGTCTTATTACTCAGGCTGTTTAGAATCATAGCTGGAGAAGAAAATCCTTAAAGATAATCACTCAAGAGTTTTTGTGTGGGCTTTAATATCATTGCGAAGTGACAGGAATTAAAAGGCTGGCAGGTATACATGCTGTATTGTACTACTGAATAGATAAGTTTAAAATGCTGTGCCCTGTCTATTCATAGATAATATCCATTTATATTGGTCAATCTCTTGGTTTAGAATACAGTGCAATACTAAACAATTATTTATCCAGAATCAATTATTTTTAGAAAAATAAAGAAATATGATCTATCACTGAAAGTTAGTATGCAGAATGAAACTTGACCCCCTTTTTTTTCTTGTTGAGGTATCAGTTTCTTCATCTGTAAAATGAATGAGTCAAATTTGTTGATCCTGTCTATCTCTAATATTTGCTGTTTTTATGATTCTAAATACCAACTGTGTATGCTGAGGAACAGCAAAGTAGGCAAAGATCTGGGAACAAAACTATCACTATCTTACTAGCTTTCCAGCAAAATCAAAATTATGTAACTGCACCTTGAGTTGCCATAAACAACCACCTTACATTCTGAACATCAACAAAATATGAATGAGTGAAAGGTTGAATACTAAGACCCTTTGTGGTAAGACTGAGGTTAAAGCTAAGACTGAGAATATAGCAATGAATTGAGACATGTAAGAATTATATACTTCTGCTTAACTAATATGTGATGTGCTTGACAAATGGTCATTTCTTATAAATCATCCTCAGCTAAAACAACAAAAAACTTGCAGAGATCATGGAGATTTTTGTTTTATTTTCAAGAAATCAGACTATGATCCTAAAAAAATTATTTAATAGAGTTCACAGTTCTGACCTCTATTGGATAATCCCAAGACTATCTTTTTCTTTTTTCAAAATAGGCACCAACATTCAATACAGATACTGTACCTACTGAATGCCAACCATGTTCCATGTGCTTTATTTGCATTCATTCATGTAATCCTTCCATGAACTGTAGGAGGTAAGTACTATTAAAAAGCAGAAATCACTTTGAAGTACAGAATCACAGAGATGGTTGTCAGTAATGCAAGAATATCACCTGGTTTCTGAGTGTCTCTACTTTTCTTCAGTGTGCAAAGTTAACACAGTGTGGCACAGTGTTTCAAGAAAAAAATGACTCCTATCAAAGGATTATGTTTTTGTCTTCTTCCTAATAGTAACTGCAAGAGTAGCTTCTTCCTTCATATATGAAAGTAGAAATAGAAAAAAAAAAAAGAAAGAAACTGGAAGGTACATACGTTCTTTTCCTGTAAGTATTAAGACATGTCTATAAATTAAAAACCAATAACTAATGAGAATGAAACTATGAAGCCACATTTCAAACTCTTTCAAAAGTAGGTTCTTGTAGCATATTGAACGCCAGAATGAGGACAAAAGATCTATGCCCTAGCTCTGATGTGGCTATTATGCATTTGTATCATCTTGAGCAAGTTACTTAACATTTAGGTGCCTCAGTTTTGTTTTGTTTTCCTAAGTGGGAGGTTTTTAGATCTCTAAGTTCTTTTCTAACAATAGTATTTTATAGCAAACTACTTACAAAGTCAAGTAATGATTTACCTTGTTTTATCTATTATATAACAGTCGCTAATCTAAATGAGTGGTACTATACTCACAGTTTTAACTAAATTACAGCTAAGACCAGGCCTGCTTTGTAGACATATTTCTAAAGATTCAGAAGTGTATAAATACTAGGACTTCTTCACCTCTTGTATAATTTTGACCACTACTTAAAATCTCAGCTTGCTACCGTTGACTGCTGATATTGCTGAGTACTAAAAAAATTTTTAGTTGTTGTGTACTTAAACCAAGAGTGAGAGGCATGAGAAAAGTGAAGGCAATGACAGGGGTATTACAATTCAGTTACACATCTTGTGTTTCTCACTGTTTCTTTAGTTATATGAATTACAGGAACTATTTTAACACATGACAACAGCAGAGGACATGTGTGGTAGGCCGATAATGTAAGTAAAAATAAAAATCATGAGAATAATGAAATATTAGGTTCTAGCGTTTAAGAGTACCTACTACTAGGAATACTTGACATGTGTACCACCTTCTTTGTGGTCTGGAAATCATTTGTTGATAAAGCCAGATATTATAAATACAGCTTCGATATTGTAGGCAATCAAAGGTCATTGGAAAGGGAGAGCCGAGGTCAAGAGCAAGCCCCTTTGGTCTGCTCCAAAAATTTCACTAGAGGGTGCTCTTGGGCTTTTGTGAGTTCTCAATTCTCCAGTAAGAAAACCAAGTACTGCTTAAAGAGTATATTCTGTTTAGTATAATCTGGACTCCATCATGGAACCCATGCCCAACACTTCAATATAGATTTCAAGATATCTCGAGCAGGCCTGATGCCTGGCTCTTATTTTCCTTTGTCATTTCCCTGTTTCTGTCGATAGTACACGTGCAGCTTTCACAAATTTAAAACTCATGAGATCTAAGAGGTTTCTAAAAGTCTACATTCAAATTAGACAACTTCAGAAACTTCATGATATATGAGATAAAGTGGGGTTAATCTGTAAGGCTATTTTTGCAAATGCATTTTTACAAACATGTTTTATCTTGCAATAAGGTTGTGATTTATATATCTATTGGAAGAATTTTCTTTATTCCATGGATCTGTAGAGGTAATCCTATTGTCAACTGGAATCAAGCTCAGTTATTTATATATTTATTCATATTTCTCATGACATCAAATATTGAACACTGTATAACTACTCAATAAATATTTTTGACCCTTTTTTGCATGTAGAAATGCTTGTGCCATGTTCCTGATAGGATGACATATAATTAAATTTTCATCTACACTCCATATGTTAGAATTTTTTTTTATAAATGTAGTTTCACTTTTCTTGAAATTACTTTCAATGACTTATTCTGGCTATTTGCAATGATAGCTGCCTTCTATAAACTTCCTGTTTTTGCCACATTATTAAGAGAAAATAGAACATGGAAATTATTTTGTTATTATACGATTAACTTTTCAATGTTCATTTTATATTCTTTAGGAAGATAAGCAAGTTTTTTGTCTACATATTAAAACATAGTCAGTGGCATAAATAAATGCAGTTTTCTTTTTGAGAATCAAAATGAATAAGTAAAATTCTTCACTTTCAGAATGTAAAGAATTATTGTCGACTAGCCTTTATGTATGGTGCCATGGTGACCTTCTTATCACACATACTTGCAAACTTGATGACTTCAGTATCTTTGGGGTTGACAGTAAAATTCTGAAGATGATTACCAAATGCTAAGTCTTTGTATTTCCAATTTGATTAAACTTACTTTTTATTATCCCTTAATTGAATTGTTTAACAATTTATCTTAACAATCAACTTAAGAAAGTCAGGGCCTGAATATTAGCCCTTTATAATGTATGAATCTGTATAAAAAATGTGTTTTAAACTCTCATTTGATAAAAAATAAGAAGTCTACTCATTTATGAATTCCAGTTTCTTTCAACATCTTGCATGGATTGCATCTGGTGTGATAAGTTGGGAAAATTCAAAGTGGTCTCAGAGCTCTTATAAAGCAATCACCTGAGCTTTTAAGCTATATAGTTCTTCTCACAGCGGCTCCTTAAGTATCACATCTGATGCATGCTATTCACCAATTCAACTGGCATAGGACAGAGTCACCAGCATATATTCAAAATGTACTTCATCCAAGTTGGTTGTAAATAAGCTTAAATCATTCTATTAAGAATTGGCAAAATTCCCATGGATACTGTGAAAATAAAGAGAATCAATGAAAAGATATAATTATTTCAGTCTTAGATATAATTAATTTGTCGGAGAGGTCATTTTCTCTAAAAAAGTTCAAATTCCTACAAACACAGGTCACTGCGTGCTGATGGGAGAAAAAATTCCATTTGGTTTGAGTTTCTTATGTTCATATTCTTCTCTATATTATAGCTAAATGAAATATTTTATAAATCTTCGCATATGCAAAAGAGGGTTCAGGCTGAGGCAGAGTGACAAGTATTGTTGTTTGAGAATAAGAAAACCTCTTACCTATTCATAAGAGTTCTTTTTACAATTTCCTGTTCTAATTTTTCTATTGGAGAGAAAGAAACAAAATAGTTTCATGAATTGGATCACTAATTTTAGCTAGAAGTTATATAGGAGATGCAAGTATTACTTGATTATTTTAAAATTAGAACACTAAAACACAAAAATAAGTAGAATGACACTAAGACATAGAACAAGTGGAATTCTATCCCTTGTCATGCAGTTAGTACATGGTAGGTCTCATTCAGAATTCCCAGTTCCAAATCCAATGTTCTTTCTAATGTACAACTTTCCAATGCTGTTTGAGTTTTCAGGAAGGATCTGTGTATCATGTCAGAATTTCATGTTGACTTCCCTTGAAATTTCAGAGAAAAAAAAGACAATATAAGGAAAGTTGCTCTTCAATATCTAACTCTTCAATTCAGGCAACAGTCCTATGTGCAGTGATTCTCCCTGTAGTCTAGGCCTACTAATCTATATGAGTTTTCATACTCATTAAAAATATATGCATCACAAAATACAATTAATGTTTTCACTACCTCCAGGGACCTTGTATGTTTCATCAGTTATCCAGTCTATGCCATCCTGAATCCAAGAGGCACCCTGTATTTCTCTGAAAGTCAGCTCAGCATGAAAATACTGCTTACCTCCTAGGAATGAGAGTGCAGGTGTACTCTTTACCTAAGAAGACACAATAAGCAAAATTCTGAACTTACCAAACAGATAAATTAGGGGGAGATTATTCACATCATAAAAGAATTCACCACAGGATGCTTTTAAATCATAAGCTGCTCTATTGCATTTTAAGTAAGTTGATTTACAAAACTTTATTTACAAGCATTTACAATCCAGAGTTCATGGTCCCTTATCCCAAGGCCAAGATATTGGTGGGCAGAAAGTCCTATTACTTATTACCTGCTAGGCCAAATTTCCTTTTCCATATGAAAGAGTAATTAGCACTGTAGTTCATTTCTGAAAAATTGATGAATCTCTCACTCCTGAAAAATTTGGTATACTCTGAACACTTACTATGTGCCTGGCACAGTAGTGCTAAGCATTTTACATAATGATCTCATTTACTCCTCCTCACTACAATGCTAGATTAGTACAATTATCCCAATTATAGATGAGGAAATAGGGACTCAGGGAAGTTAGGGTTAAGTCATTTGACTAAATCCATCCAGCTAATAAATGATGGTGCCAGGATCCAAAGCCAGATCTGTCCGGAGCTCTTGCCCTTACATGTTTTACAATATGGTTTCAGATGAAATTTAATAACATCCCTTACCTCTGACCTATCTGAGCACAGTTATGCTCATGTACTACCCCAGTGCAGCAATCCTGTCAATAGCAACAGGGACAAGTCATGAAGCCTGAATACAAAAAGACAGGGAACTCACTAACCAAGTTGCCTATTTTGATTACGGTACTGCTATATTAAGCCAGGACCCATCTCTCTGAAACTCCTCCCCCCCCCTTTTAAAGCAGGATTTATTGAGAGGACAGAAAAGCTCCACAGTGGGAGGGGATCCGAAGGAGTTGCCCTCTCCCTGTAATTCTTACCCATTGGCCAACATTTGCTCAATCCTGTCTCCCCAGAGCTATCATGTTTCTCTCATGGTTTCTTTTCTCTAGTCTCCAGTTCTTCCAGTCATTTATTTTCTATAATAGGTTTATTTGCTGTTTACATACATTTTACTCTTTCTTGAAACTGGTTCTTCTAGAGTACAGATGAGGTCTTGCTCCAACACCCAGGCTGGAGTACAGTGGAACAATCATGGCTCACTGGGACCTCAAACTTCTAGACTCAGGTTATCCTCTTGCCTCAGCCTCTCAAGTAGCTAGGACTATAGGTACATACCACCACACTCAGCTATGTTTTGTGGGGCTAGAGACAGGGCCTCACTATATCGCCCAGGTTGATCTTGAATTCCTAACCTCAAATGATCCTTTTCCTGCCTCGGCTTCCCAAAGTGCTGTGATTGTAGGCATGAGTCATCGCACCCAGCTTATCCATACCATCTCTAAGCAGTAATACAACTTAGAAATTATTGAAAGAGTGCACAGTATAGCAGAAAAGGGCACAAGCTTGGGAGCCCAGACTTCTTGGGTTAAAACCCAGGCTTTACCAATTAATGACTCTGTTTCCTTAGTGGATTTATTTATTAACCTCAGTTTCAGTTTTCTCCTTTAACTAAGAAATGAGGATGACAGTAGTGTCTAGTTCATAAGGCTCTTATGAAGATTTAAAAGAGAGGCTATAAGTAAAGCAATTAGGGTCCTGTCTAGCAGGTTGTAAGCACTATATGAATGTCATTATTATTGATGCTATAGGAGGGGGTGAATACTTAACTGCCTAGAACAAATATGACCTATATCAATGTCTCACATTAACTTTACTATTCAGATATAAAAAAGTCAAGTTTTACTAGAAAAGGCACTTGACTGGAAACTAGTGACTTGCTTCTAGTCCCAGCTCTTTCGTATAGTACTCTGACTGGAAGGTCTTGGGCTTTGTCTATTGGAACTATACCTCTACCTTTCAAATGATTCTTGGAACTGATTTCCCTAGCCCTTATTTACTTTTCATTACTAATTATTTTTGAAGACTACCACTAAAGTGCTAAGTTTCTATCTGAATGTTTATATTAAATATGTTGAGATTTCAAGCAGCTTATCTGAATTATTTCCATGAGAGGTAATAAACCTCTAAGAATCTACAGATAGGTCTCCTGAAAAACTAAAGGTATTATAATTGCATATAGGTTTGAGACAAAACCTAAAGTCTTATTTTGCCAGGACAGTAGGATCCTGTCCTCTATCAGCCACACCTTACCCAATCCTTGTCACCTTACTGAAGTTCAGTGCAGTCTTCTGAATGAACTCAAATTCAGGTTTTGCTGGAATGCCAGGTTGATACAACAATCACTAAGTTTTTTTTCAACAAAAGTACACTGAGGTTGTACTATTTATTCTCTACCACAATCATATTCAGATAGCTTCAGTATGGCTTAATGTGCTAGTACTCATTATGTACCTAATAAAGTCCAACTCCAGATCTAGTGAAGGCATGGTGGCTGGTATCAACATAAAGGCAATTGTCTTCAAACAGTATGCCAATCCATTCTAACAAAGTAACTTCCACAAGGGGACAAAGGGACAGTCTCAGATTTACTAACAACAAAATTTTCAACATTTTACAACTAAGCACAATGCATTATTATATAAATAAAAATGATGTCACAGTATATCCAAATGCTATGAAACATTATCTTTTCTATTTCTAAAATTCTGTATGTTTAAAGTCAATATTTAAATTTAATTAGTTGTTATTAATTGCAGGGACAGTTATGATGTTTCAAATATTAGATACTATTATAAATTTGTGAATTGAATGCACCTCCCTCTCCCACTTAGATATGAGTATTCTTGTTATGACACACAAATTTATGACTATTTTATGCCAATATCCTGTGTTTGATAATTGACTTACATAATCAGTCTAAGCAGGTGGAAAGGTAGCTTAACTTATTTCAGGGCATGTGCAATTTCCTAAGAGTAACACAGCCTTTAAATAATTCTGCTTAAATGATGTTTAACGCTCATCCTATCTGTTAGCCCTTGCCTTATGAAGAGAAACTTGATGCTGAAGTAAAGCTAAGATTTCAGTAAAAAAAAAAAAAAAGAAGTAGAAGAAGAAAGAAATTTATATTCAAGAAGGTAGAGGTCTTAGAGAAATAAAAAAATTAAAACAGAAATATTGGTTTTTTTTTCCTTATATTTTCAATAGGGTTCTAATATAATATATTTCTTTTATATAAATAAGAACAGCCAGGTATGGTAGCTCATGCCTGTAATCCCAGCAATTTGGGAGGTGGCGGTGAGAGGATTGTCTGAGTTCAGAAGTTTGGGACAGGCTGAGCAACATGGCGAGACCTCATCTCTACAATAAATCAAAAAATTAGCCAGGCATGGTGGCACGCTTGTAGTTCCAGCTACTTGGAAGGCTGAGGCAGAAGGATTGCCTAAGTCCAGCAGGTCAAGGCTGTGAGGGCCATGAGCACGCCATCGTTCCCCAGTCTGGACGACAGAGTGAGACTACGACTAAATATATATATATACTGATGCTAACATTATTAAACCAGCTTTGTTTTAGTTAATGTTTGCATTATAATTCTGGTTGTGCTACAGCAAAACATTGAGAAGAAATGGAGTCATTTTTACACACATTACATGGAATGTATACAAAGTCATCCCTTAAAATGTTACAGTGCAATTGCATTACTTTAAATTTTTAAAATGCAAATGTCTTTGAAAAACAAAAATTTATATAATACTTATTAATAGTATTAAGTTAGCATTTTTATAGCTCTCTAAGCTTACTCTAAGAACTTTCCTATTTTTTCACTGAATGGGAAGAGAATCTTATATATAGGTATTGTTAACAACATTTTACAGATAAAAAACAAATAAGGCACAGAAAAATTAAAGTGAGTTGTACAAAGTCAACAACTAGTAAGTGAAATCCAGCTAGACTTTGAACTTAGACCTCCTGTATTAGAATCTCAATGCTTCTTTTATTATTCCCAAAGCAACCTTGCTAATTAATGTACATATTAGACTGCACTGACATATTAAGGATAAAGAAAATCCATTATCTCTGTATATGCTATTGCCCCTAGAAAATACAGAAAGCTATTGAAAACAGCAACCTCATCAACCAATTTAGTAATACTTATTGAACATTTTAAATCTCAGCTACACTATATTTTCTATCTTGAAAAGTTAAAAAATAACAGTACCAAACTTATGTCCTTCCAAATTTGTAACCCTTCAAAATATAAAATGAATTACTAAGTTGTAACTTATTCTGCTCAAGAAGGAAACTTACAACAAAACGAGAGACAAGCCCTTCCAACGATGACCATGATATCATAGATATACAAATCTGTCCCGTTTTACAGTACACAAAGAAGACTGGAATTCAGCTGTTATCAGAGATAATAATAAACTTCTGCTGGTGAGTCAGTCTCTTAGTCTTAAATTTACATTCTCACTGTTGGCAAGAATTTTTAAAGTTAAACATTTTTTTCAAAATAAAAACTGAATAAACAACATTTTTATTACCAACAGAATGAATTCTCATTGCTTTGGTGCTAAAATGTCTGATTATTTCAGACTTTGCTCTTTTTTTTCTCTCTTTTATCCATCTCTCAGCCTTTGCACCAATCTCTGCTCCTCTTCACACTTGTTCTCTCCCTGAAGCTGCAGGAAGAGGGCTACAAACTGCCTGGATGCCTGGACCCTCAAGCTCATGAGGTTAAACCTAGACCCACCCATGGCATGGGTCCCGTTCTTTGTCTGAAGCCAATGTCAGATATGGAGTTATTGTCACATTGAGTAACAAGCCTGAATTTTTACCCTTGGAATAAAAAAAAACATGATATTTCTATTAAAATGCCCATCTAATAAACTCTCCCAAAGAAAATAGTCTCATTATATTTTCACCTTATTTTCTCATTTCATTCTTAAAGCAACTGTGAAAGGAAAATTGTTGTGGTCACTCCAAAATATTCTTTTCCACTTCCAGTCAAGGTCTGGTTTTAGACAAAGCTATGTAATGATATCTAGTTTGTATTTAAGGACACCAGTTACTGTTTACCTATAGATGGCTACCTTTAGACTAATAGGGGTCCTTGGAGTAATATCTACAGCTTACTACTTCATTGGCATTATGTAGTAGGTGTGTGAAGGGGTGTCTTTGTAAAGCTATTTTTTCCCCAGTATTGCTTTATCCTCACCGGGAGTAATTAGGCCGGAGGGTTCTTATCCTTCAAAACAAGGCTCATAGCATTGACCAGGGCATTTAAATGTATCTTTACAATTCCCAACTTGATCTCCCATGAACAGCTTTTATAGATTTAGATTTTTTTGTCATAAAGTATTCTATTTATTTCCCAGCAGCTGGTGTCAAAAAAGTTGTTGTTGTGGTTTTTTTTAATATTCCTTTTAAATAAATAAAATCTGTTTTCATATTGTGTAAAATTAGTTTTTGCCTGCTGTGAGTTTGTGGCATTATGAAGTGATCATTTCTTCCCATGAATTATTTAAAGTGAGGATATCAAAATCTGTCAGAACAATACAATGAGCTATACAATACAATTTAATTTTATAATATGCCAGTTCATACTAGTATCTTACAATGCACAGCAGTTGTAATACCTTAGCTCAGACTTAGCAGATCAAACCTGAGTCCCTCAGTTTCATGCTTTGGTATCTGAGAGTCAATTCTAAATTTTCCAGTGGGCTAGAGAATCACTCATATTTGCTAGTCCATAGATATGTAAAGGCATTTTTGCTAACTCTTCATCCCAAGCACTGATGTTCAACTAGCCTAGATGACACCTAATTTTTTTTTCTTTTTTGAATTAAGACATTGAGTTTGACAGTTGTCCACTCTCTAAGTACAAAGCTCTGTCGGTATTAACAGTATTTCCTCTGGAGTTGTGTGATTGCTTTGTCTTATGGAACAAATGCACCCATTTAACCATAATTATTCTCACCATTTATTCTCACTATAGGGCTTGTGGAAGGGGAAGAATGATCCACTCATATATCCCACTGTGCTTGTAGGTCCTAGAGCAAACTGTTAAAAACCTTTAAGGTGAGTGAAATGGCATGAGGAAATGAATGAGCTACTAATGAATAAGGAAAGGCATGATTAGCAGCTATAACAAAGTCTGAATCAAAGAAAGACCAAAGGTTATCTTGTATTTGATATTTATGTTTTAATAAATTATAATCAAAATACTACACTGATTTTTCCCCAGTGTCTTTTCTAGCATTCTATAAGATAAGTTATGTCTGATTAACTCACTATATTGAATGGAGAGAGGGTCAGTCAGTGTATGTTATTTAAGCATTCACATAGCCTCTGACAAAATTCCACCACAAAGATTAAAAAAATAAAACTCACAAGGAAATAAGTTACAAAAGGATGTTAGAGTTGGTTTTCCAAAGCAATAAACTGGCTTTGGAATATACACAGTATAGGGATTAATGAGTACTTTTCTTGTTAAGTCTACATATTGTAAACTCACTTATGCACAAAATTGTGGTTTCAATAGTGTCCAAGTTGTCATTTCCTCCTCCAACCAAACTGTACTTCCCTCATCTCACTGAAAGGTGCCACCTTCTAACCAGTTGATCAGATCAAATATTAGGGACTCCTTTTCTTACCCAGCACATCTAATCAATCAATAATCCCCATCAATCCAACCCCAAAAGTAAATCCCAAACCCAACCATTTCTCACCATTTCCACTATCACCAATGCAAGTCATGATAATCTCTTATCTGGTATGCCAATTGATTTCTCTGCTTCCAGTGCCATCCCTTATAATCCATTATCTAAACAGAAGCTAGAGTGGTCTTGAAATGCAGGGCAAATCGTATTGCTCCCTTTCTAAAATCCTAAAATGTATATATATTGCAAAGAATGAAATTCAAATTCAAAACCACGACCAATAAATCCTTCCATTATCTGTTTGTGCCCATCTTTCTGATTTCATCTGTTACACCTCTTCCTTTGCTTACTGTGCTTCTTTGCCTATTTTGTCCCCAAGCCTGTTCCTACTAGCCTCTAGTTATTGCCTCTGACCAGACTGTCCTGTTCCCAGATCTTTACATGACTGATTTCTTCTCATTGCTCTTAGCTCAAACATCACTTCTGCAGAGTGGTCTTTCAGGACATCCAAAACATCCCCAATGCATTCTACTCTGCTTTATTTTCCCCTTAGAAACAGTTACTAGTATCTTTCTCATTTAAATCATATGTGTGTCTGTGTATACACATGTATGTGTATGTTTATAGTCTCTAAATTTCATAAGGGAAGGTTCTTGGATGTTTTACTGTTCTAGTTATTGATTACTGCAAAACAACTTACCCCAAAACTTAGTAGCTAAAAAAAGCAAACACTATCTCATAGTTTCTGTGGATCAGAAATTGGGGTTCAGTATAGGTTAGTGCCTCTGGGTGAAAGTCTCTCATGAGGTTGTGATCAAATTGTCAGCCAGAGTGGTGGTGCCATTCGAAGTCTCGACTAAAATGGTAGGTCACTTCCAAATTCATTCACTTGATTGTTGGCAGCCTTGGTCTTCTTCCATGTGTCTCCACAGGGCTGCTTCATGACTTGGCATTTGCCTTTTCTTAGGGAGTGCAATTTAGGAGAGAGTAAGAGACATACCCAAGATGAAAGCCACAATCTATTTTTTAAACTTAATCTTGAAAATAGCATTCTATCACTTTTGTCCCTTATTAGAAGTGAGATGCTAAGTCCAGTCAATATGAAAGGAGAGAAAATTATGTAAGGACATAGAGATACAGGATGTGGAGATCATTGGGGGTTATCTTAAAAGCTGCCTACCACAACTGATTACCAGTGCATTTTCAGGGTCCAGAATAATTTCATAATTTCTGGCATTTAGTAAACAAATGAATTTTTTTTTGAGTTGGAGTCTCACTCCTTCACCCAGGCTGGAGTGCAGTGGCACGCATGTTCATGGTCACCCCAGTGTCGACCTTCTGGGCTCCAGTGATCCTTCTGCCTCAGCAATTCTTCTGCCTCAGTCGGAACTACAGACATGCGCTACCATGCCTGGCTATTTTTTATTTTACTGTAGAGACATGGTCTCACCAGGTTGCCCAGGCTGGTCTCAAACCCGCGGACTCAGCCAATCCACTCGCCTCGGCCTCCCAAAGTGCTGGGATTACAGGCTGAGCTACTGAGCTCAGCCAACAAATTAATTTTTAAAAGAATAATTATCTCATGGATTAATACCATAACCTGTTCTAATTCCACATTTTGCCAATGATTAAGGAAAGAAGGTAGTGAATAGTATCTCACTAAAGCAATGACACCCCAGTAGGAAGATTTCATTAGATTGTGTGCGTAAGCAGAAAGTAGCAGTATAGCCTGAGTTTCTTCATCTATATAATAGAAAGAGTACTTGGACCATATGTTGGAGACCTGCTTAGGCAACCTTATGCAATGTTTAATGTAGGGCTTCACAATGTGAAAGCATTGGATAAATGTTAGCTCTTATTTAGTCTTAATGAGTACAAATGCAAGGTAATCATTTTGGGGGTAGAGAGCACAAATCATATTTTTTCTTTTTTTTTGAGTTGGAGTCTCACTCTGTTGCCCAGACTGGAGTGCAGTGGCCGCTCCCGGCCACCGCAGCCTCGACCTGCTGGGCTCCGGCGATCCTTCCACCTCAGCCTTCAAATCATATTTTTAAGATGAAGGTATTTGATATATCAGATACAACTCAAAAATAATTTATGAATCACTTTGAACTGTTTACTAAAGATAATAGCTTAATATGAACTTGTAACCAAAAAAGGTAATAAAATGTTGTTTCATCAAGTGTACTGAAAATAAGCTAGAAATGTTCCATTTTTATGTAAAATTTTGACATCTTTGGACATAATGATGCACCTCCCATTTCCACAAACGTGAAGGCCTAAATGGAGAGGATGTGTGTAACCTTGGAATTGGAATATCCACAATGTGGCTTGGGGTTAAAGTCTCTGAAAAGTTAAAGAAAGACAGGGACACTGAACCCTGATCTATTACATAATGCGGTTATGAAATTAGGCAGAAGGTAATCACAGAGTTATTCATAAAATCATTGAACAGTAATACTAGGGGCCAAACTTCAAGTTTGGAAAAGTGAAGTTGGATCAGGAAACAAAGTACTATTCAATATATTTTTTTAAATGCCTGCTTTGAAAAGTAGCAAAGATTAAGTAGTTGGAGAATTTATAAAAGATATACCAAAATAGACAATAATGGATATATGCATTTGAGGTTGGCATCAGGGAGAAAAACAAAGATATCTTTAAACCTACTTATTATGTTTCCATTTGTAACCATATAGGTAGATGGGTCTCTGATTTAATGAAGCTATTCCAAAAGCATGAGCAGCATCCCTGTAAGATGTTATCATTCCTTTCTATTAATGACAGTGTCATCAATGAATCAAGAACCAGCTATTTTCACCTATCTATCTATCTGTCTGTCTATCTATCTATCTATCATCTTTGCAAAACTTTAGTGTTCTGCACTTTGATTATTAAATATTCCAAAGATATATGCACGATAAAGGAATCTCTCTAAAAAAAATCCTACAATATTCTTTGTGATGAGAAATGTTCACATTCTCACCCCAAATCTGTGAATGTGAACTTATTTGGAAAAAGGATCTGTGCCGATAGAATTAGGTTAAGGATCTCTAGATGAGGTTATCTTACATTGTCCAAGTGAGCCCTAAATCCAATGAACTGTCCTTATAAGAGACAAGAGGAGAAGAAACAGACCCAGAGCAAAATGCCATGTGAAGACACAGGCATAGACTGGCATTATGTAGCCACAAACCAAGGAACTTCTCAAGTCCTCAGAAGCTGAAAAAGCAAAGAGCAATTCTTAGTCTTCTGAGAAAGTGCAGCTCTGCCAACACTTTGATTTCAGACTTCTGGCTTAAGTACTGTAAGAGAATATATTTCTGTTGTTCTAAGCCATCATGTTTGTGACAATTTGTTACAACAACCCTAGGAAACTAATATGCTCAGAACAAGTAATTATTGTTCTCAGAGAGGTAATGGAATGTAGTAGAAAGAACATTTGAGTAAGATAGATTTAGGTTTAGACGTGGGGTTTCTCTACACTAGTTCTGTGTTTTTGAACAAGTTACTTTATACCTCTAATCTTCAAGTTACTTATTAGTACAATAATGGTAAGTCCTCCTTGTAGGACCACTGTGTGATACAGCTATGAGAGGGACCCCCCAAAACCCAGAATTTATTTATGAAAAATTATGTATTACATGTTTAAACTTCACTCATTTTCTAATTAGATACAACGTACCTATCAAGACACTTTTTTCACTGCTCAAAATAGTTTTCAAACTTGTCAATTCTGATACTTTTTAGTGCTTCTGCCATCTTTTGTTTCACCTCTTCCACATCAGCAGAATGTTTTCCTTTGAGGACTTTTTTCATTGGGGAAATAAAAAAAAAAGTCACTTAGGGCAAGATAGGATGAATAGGGAGGGTGGAGCAAAATTGCTGAACACTGAGCACAGTATGGACAGGTGCACTGTCATGGTGGAAGAACCAGTCACCTGTTTGCCACAACTCAGGACTTCCACAAATCATCTCTCACAACAATGCCAACTGGTACACTGATGCTGATGGGTTCCTAGAATATTTACCTAGCAGAGGAAGCCTGGACTACAAGGGGCCCACCCTCTAAAAAATAATTCCAGTTTTTTTTGTCCCCCTCGTATTTGAAAAGTACATCACTTACTGTAGGCATTCCAACATTTACTCTGCTCAATATTTAATACTTGATTAACCTGTTAATGATAAATCTAAAAGTATAAAGTTAAAAACTGTTGCTTTCCTTGAGAATCAACAAACACTTTAGCAAGGTATTAATTAGAGCATAAGGGATTAATTAATGTGAAAACTAGCAGTGCAATGCCAAATGTTTGAACAAACCTTGATTTCCAACTGACTATTCATGCCATTTTAAATAACTTCCTTGGTTGTCAGTGAAACCATATATTCAGTCTGGTTCTTTTACTATCATCCTTAGTATCTTTCAGTTACTTATAGACAAACAATAGAAAATAAGGCCAGGGTATTAGTAGAAAATGTTTGTATCTAGCTTGGGCATAAGACAGATACAGAGGTAAAAACTGAGATCTAAAAGATGTTTGAAGTTAACTGTCTTGACCACTGCTGTACAATGAAAAAGTGATTCAACCAACTAATTTAGAGAAATAGTAATAGAAGCATATAGGTCAATGTGTTATCCTTTTGTATTTTTCAAAAAAGCAATCTCAGAATTTCTAACACTTAATCCAAAAAGAATATATCTCTTCAAAAGTGAAATTACTGCAGTAGTACCATTCAAGTACAGAGTGAGTAACGGAACTTCTTACAAATAAGAAAAATCTAGATTCTAAGGAGTTAGGCTTGATTTCATGGATCTCTTTATTTCTGAATGTTATTTTTTTCCCATCCCATTACTTTACACCTAAAGATCAGCCCCGTATAGCTTCTTCATTGTTGTTAGCATGAGCAGTTGCCTAGGTGTCATCTTTAAAGGGGTGAGGATTTTTTTGCATATATTGTATTAAAAATATCTCCATCTAGAACTGCCTTAAGGATATGAGTGCTAACCTGAGGCAAAACTATAAAGTAAGAGAACTGTGTCTTAGAGCTTCCCAACTTCTCCATCTCTATCTTCTCTCTTTATCTAAAAAGTTTTGTTCATTCAGTCAATAATTAGTTATTAAGATAGATAAATTGCGGATGCAAAAATTAACAAGCTATATTCAGTCTCTACCTTCATGGAGCACACAGAATACATAAAACGAATGCACTAACATTTAAGAAAGAGAGGAGTGTAGAATTAGCAGAACACACAACAGGCAGACCTAACCTATCCCGAAGAGGTTAAGGAACACTTCTCGGAATAAGTAATATTAAACTGAGATCTAAAAGATGGTTGAAGTTAACTGTCTTGACCACTGTTGTACAATGAAAAAGTTATTCAACCAACTAATTTAGAAAAATGGTAATAGAATTGTATAGGTCAATGTGCTATCCTTTTGTATTTTTCAAAAAAGCAATCTCAGAATTTCTAACACTTGATCCAAAAAGAATAAATCTCAAAAGTGAAATTACTGTGGTAGTACCATTCAAGTACAAAAGATTGAGATCATTGCTCTCACACATCTCCACTCATACTATATAAGCAAGCATTTAAATCTATCTCCTCGGAGTACAGATTTGAAGGCAAAGAAAGAACTTGAAGTACATTGTTTTATTTGATACTCGTGACTCTAAGTTACATTATCCCCATTTTACAAAAGAGAAAACTATGTAAAAAATTAGCTTATCTGCCCAAGGTTTTCAAATGCTCATGTAACATCTTTTTTTGGTGAAGCACCTAATCAAATCTTTTGCCCATTAAAAAAATAATGTTGCTTACTATTGAGCTTTGAAAGTGCTTTGTATTTTCTAGATACAAGTTCCTTATCAGATATATTTTTTGCAAATATTTTCTTATAACCCGTGGCATATTGTTTCACTCTCTTAACAGTGTTTTTAAAAAGCAGAAGTTTTTAACTTTGGTGAAATGTAATTTATCAATGTATTCTTTTATGGATCATTCGCAAGTGAATTGTATACTAATCATCTCCTAACATACGACATGATTTGCTTATCTTTTTTACTGATGGATTCCAAGTGACTAGAACAGTAGTGAATACACAGTAGGTATCAATAAACATCTGATGAATTAATAAAAATTTCAAGTAGTGAAATGAAAATAATCAAAACTTAGTTCATTGGCAACTTAGAAAACAAAATAGCCTCAAGTACAAAGGCATATTCAATTTTTTGTTATCTGATCTAGTATAAAGTTTGATATAAGAACTAGTATTTATTAAATTCTGTTGGTTAAAGAATTTGATGCTCTCTTCCTAGAGATAATTATTTCTCCCTTAAAATATGAATCTGAAATTTTGTAGACCTTAAATGAAAAGCAATAAGTTCCCTACTTGATTCTGTCGCTCACCTCTCCCCTGACTCAAGTCCTATATGCACCCCTGTAAATAAATCAAGACTGCTGAATTCTCAAAAACTCTAATTGTGGCAATTATAAATAAGCCTCAGGATGGATTTCAACCAGTAGCGTCCCCAAAACCATTATCTGCAACTATAATCCATTATTTTTCTTTCATAATTAATTTTTCTAAGTAGGTCAGTACTATTCATTTTATTTAAGTGCTGTTCCAGCAAACCCATTTTCACAACAACCAAAGTCAGCTGAAACCATATACACATTTTCTGTTAAATACAACAAAAATATCTGTATGTTATTCAAAATACCAAATTAGGCAGTGACAGTTTTTTTCTAATAAGTTATAAGGTAATGTACTATATTGATCCTCAACTGATCATATCTTGATTATATGAATTAAAAGTCTAGTGGAAACTATAACTTATAAGTATCTTGAAGATTTTCAGGTATGTGGGTGCTTAAGTAGGTACTCAAAAAAAATTCAATCTCCAAAATGCTGCTTATTGTCATAGAATTTAACAACTAAATCATTGGAAACAATTACCATACCAGAGGTATAGATAGGTGTATAGATAAACACAAAATAGACATGTATGTTACAGAGTATTATAGAGAGTAAAATATAATAGTGTTGTATATATACCTACCTACACATACCTATATAGTGTGTGTGTGTGTGTGTGTGTGTGTGTGTGTGTGTGTGTGTGTGTGTGTGTATGAAATTAGCTCACTGGACCACAGAAGACAAAATGGTTAGCTGAGAAAATTTTCCACAAAGATGAGCTTTACTCCTGAGAGGACTTGTTCCTCAAAGCCTTGCTCAAAACTTATTCTTTTTAGACACAATTCAAAAATCTTTGAATATCTGCTTTTCCATCCATAACAGATTAAATGTTAAAAACTCACATGCACAGGTGAGCTTGTGGTTGATGCTAGCTGTAAGCAGCCTGACTTAGGGAGAAAGAAGAGCTCTCCTAGAGCCAACCTAGGGAGTATGCTGGTTGGGACACTGAGAACTGCTGGTTAGGAGAAGACCTAGTGGAAATGGGCAAAATTGCTTGGTGAAGTATAAATCTGGGCCCAGTTCCTTTGGATGAAACTTTGAGAACTCAGTGACAAGGGGTTATGGATCCAACAGAAGACTAATAGAGAATACGGATTCATGATTTTGTTATATGATACTAGTTATTTTTTAAATAATTGTTTCCCTATGGATTTTACGACTAGGTCTTTCTGAACCATTCTGAATGAATTCAGTACCACTTAAATTGTTTTTAGAATTTCATTTTATTTTAGAGTTGTGGGGTATAAGTGAGAATTTACTACATAAGAAAGTTGCATGCAGGTGAAATTTGGGCTTCTAGCTGGCCCTCTCTCCTCTGATAGTGGATCAGTTATCCAGTGTGCTGCCATGTGCCGCCTCCCTCCTCTCTCCATCACCCCCTTAGCAGTGTTCAGTGTCTGCCATTCCACACTTGTGCTTGTGTGACCAGTGAAGCTCATCGAAAATGGACTGGATAAAGGGAATGTGGTACATATATACGATGCAGCCATAAAGAAAAACAAAATCATGACCGTCTCAGCAACATGGATGCAACTGGAGACCATAATACTAAGTGAACTATCACAGAAACAAAGAACTAAATGCTTGATTTTTTAAAACCACTTTGGGCCCTATAAATCAGTCAGATCTTTCTTAAAAGATAATGAGCTGGATGTGGTGGTTCACACTTGTAATCTCAGCACTTTGGGAGGCTGAGGCAAAAGGATTAGGAGTTCAAGACTAGTCTAGGCATCATAGTGAGACCTCGTCTCTACAAAAATTAAAAACAACAACCAACTCTCCCCCCCCCAAAAAAAACAAGCCAGGCATGTTAGCACACACCTGTAGCTCCGGCGGCTTGAGAGACTGAGGTGGAAGGATCACCTGAGTCCAAGAGTTCAGGCTATGGTGAGCTGTGATCATGCCACTACACTCCAGCCTGGGCAACAGAGAGAGACTCCGACTCAAAAAAAAAAAAAAGAGAGAAAATGAGGCCTTGAAGTGTCATAAAAGGAAAACACCACCACAAATTTATTTATTACACACTGTTGAGGCATGAATTCAGGACAAATTAGGCTGAATATAGGATTACCCTAAATTTCCGAAACATCCCCTGTGCTAGAGTTCTTAATTCAAATATTTACTCTTGATCTAAATATATCCTAGTCTAAGAAACTGAATGATTACTCCAAGTTAAAGCATATTTAGTGATCTGAGAAAGGAGAAGTTTCATTTCACTCAAGTAAATAGTTTTGGTATCCCAACCAACAAATAGCTTCATCATGTGGGAGCCATCATCATAAAGGAATGTGACTAGATTTTTTAAGCAAGTGTATTAAAACACAGGCCTCTACTGAGGACTATTTTTCATAATGATCACCTTGAAAGAAACTTACTCCAGTGATACTGTCATTACTTGAGAGTTGGGACCTTGCCTTTATAATTAATTCATAAAAAAAGACAAACAAAAAAACCCTTTTTGCTTAGTTACCATCCCCTAACACTGCATGCCCTTGATTACCTACTGTGTCTCATTTACACTGATAAATCAAAAGCTTCCTCCTGGAGACTGGTATGGTGGCCTATTTATCCTGGGCTTTGCTAGGGGTTGGGGTTTGGAGAGGGTTTACGGGAATTAAGAGAGTCTATTTTTGA
This sequence comes from Cephalopachus bancanus, assembly GCA_027257055.1. Lineage (NCBI taxonomy): Eukaryota > Metazoa > Chordata > Mammalia > Primates > Tarsiidae > Cephalopachus > Cephalopachus bancanus. Next base: position 10,174,080 of record JAPVLO010000022.1, on the reverse strand, counting down.
CGACTGCATCTGTGAAACATATGAAATTTGTTTGGCCAAAAAAGCAATATAAAGCTAATATTATCAAGGGCTTTTTCCCTAGGACCAGTGAAATGGGGGAAAAAGTCTCCATGACCAAACAAAAGTTTTAGGAATCTTTTTTTTTTTCGTCTGAGGTTTGAGTGTGTGTGTGTTTCAGGTTTGGCTCTTGCTTGGACTGTTCTTTCAGGATCTACAGTAGTCATCTGGTACCTGGAATCTCAAGCCTTAATCCAGCGATGTGCAATAACACAGTAGGGCACAAGGAATCAAGTTTAAGTACCTAGTCCAGGGTGTTACATACACTGGGCCTCAGTAAGTACTTGTTCATTAACTGAATGTCTGACTCACCATCAATATGAATAAACTACATACATCTTGCCAGTAAGATAAAACAATCAACCCAAATACTTTCTAACTTTCTGGAAGCATCTAATTGGCAAAACCACTCTTATCTTTCCTAATTCCCACTTCCTCCAAACCAATTTAAAGGAAGAGAGAGAATATGAAGATGAGAAAATGAACATAAGAAAAACAATTAGCCGATGCACTCTGCAAAGCCTGTAATATTATCTAGAATGACAGCATAGCCATTGTTCATGCTGCCAGAGCCCTGCATGTTTGCTAGCTCACCCGAGGTCCTGAGAGAATAATAAACTAAGCAGATTAGATGTAGACTGATGCCTCTATGCCACCACCAACTCACACAACACACACACTGTTCTGAGTGTCTGAACACATGCGGGCAGGTAAACCCAGAAAATGGGCACTCCGTGTTGGCAGGAGGGGAAGAGGCTGCCAACAAACGGGGCCTGTTTATTATTTAACAGTTGGTACTGCTAGAGGCCTGGCACCACTATAGAGCACTCTCTGTTTCAGTGCAAGTCAGGCTGATTATGAGAGCGTGTGAGCCAAATCGTGTTTACCATAGTCTGTGAGAACCTCAGTGCCCCCAACAGACATGGAAATTCTTACAATAGCTCTCATCCAAACAGAGAAAATCAGTCCTGAGATGGAAGTAAAGGGCTCCACATGCTTAAATCTGTTCTGATCAGCTGGCTTAGTGTCTCCACATGCAACTGCTTCTCCATGTTCAAGACAAGTCATTCCTCTCTAATGATATAGTTTCTAATACTCTGCCCTTGGTTACTTTACTTTGGGACCTAAATCAACCAAATAATATATGAATCACCCATCTACCAATAATGCTTATGCTGTCCTGCACACTTTGGCTTTCCAGCAAAAGAATTTGCTGTTCAGGGTGGCTACCTCCTACTTCCCCTTCGCCAGGGCTGCCTCTGCAGTCAGTCTCTTTTCTGCCAACGTGGGCCACAGGTGGATGCCTTCCTACAAATCCAATCAACAGGATAATGTGCTACTATCACAAGAGTGGACCTTAATGACAAAGAGCCCTGCTTAGATGGTCACCCCATTAACTTTGATTTGATTATTCTGCCCCAGCAGAACACTTGGCTTCACAACCACAGATGGCAACAACCCAACATAAAACCTGTAGAGAAAGTGGTCACGTTGGGTTCATACATTTTCAAAATATTAAATCTGATGTAAAAAATAGATAAACATAATAAGTATTGAGATAGTCCCTGGTTCCCCAGGAAAGCATTGTGCTTTTAAAAAAATAAACGAAGGTCAGAGCACTAGGTAACATGGATAATCTAATCATCCCCTTTGAAATTCAACATAAATCAACATTTCTTTTAAGTGTAAGAACATGACTTTGATCTCCCTTATACAACCAAAGCAGTCTTTGATACTTTATATGATTCTACTCTATACAACTGTTTATGAATTCTGAAACAAAATTGGCTCTATATAAGCTAGTTCAATATTTTGAAACTTAATTGTTTCTTGGATACATTTCCTCTGTGACCATGAGCAAATCATCAAAACACTTTCTAGCAAGAAGGATAAAGGCATAGCAAACTATAAGTCCTATCTGAAACTTTTTTGTGTAATTTTCATGTTTTGTTTTCTAATTGACAGTTGATATCTATATGCTGATATCAAAATACTGTATGTTTTTAAATTAATTTATAAACTTAATTGCCAAAGAAAATGATATATACTTTGTATTTTTTTTTTTTTTTTTTGAGTTGGAGTCTCACTCTGTTGCCCAGACTGGAGTGCAGTAGCCGCTACCAGCCACCACAGCCTCGACCTGCTGGGCTCCGGCGATCCTTATGCCTCAGCCATCCAAGTAGCCGGAATTACAGGCATGTGCTACCACGCCCGGCTGATTTTTTTTTATTTATTGTAGAGATGAGGTTTCGCCGCCCATGCGGGTCTCGAACCCTCGGGCTCATACAATCCACTCACCTCAGCCTCCCAAAGGCACGGGATTACAGGCTGAGCCACCGAGCCCGGCTTACTTTGTATTGTTAAGTGAAGACATAATTTTATCTTTTCCATATTATTATAGTTTTCAAAGAAAATAGGCCGGGCTCGGTGGCTCAGCCTGTAATCCCAGAGCTTTGGGAGGCTGAGGTGAGTGGATTGCCTGAGCCCGCGGGTTGGAGACCCGCCTGGGCAACTTGGCGAGACCTCATCTCTACAATAAATTAAAAAATCAGCCGGGCGTGGTAGCGTGCGCCTGTAGTTCCAGTTACTTGGAAGGCTGAGGTGGATCACCGGAGCCCAGCAGGTCGAGGCTGCGGTGGCCAGGAGCGGCCACTGCACTCCAGTCTGGGCGACAGAGTGAGACTCCAATTCAAAAAAAAAAAAAAAAAGAAAAGAAAAGAAAAGAAAATAGTTGTTCCTAGGTCACAGAGTATATATACATACATAATAAGCAACACTTTACAAAAGCAGGGAAAGTATGAAAAAAAGAGTTCCCTAGGAAGGGTCCAAGTTAACCCCTAATTTAATCACTTCCTGTACTGTTAAGAGAAACTTAATAAATAGCCCCAAATTGAGGCAGCTTATTATAAAATCAGGAGATCTTTCCCAAAACGTCCTGTATATGAGGCATAACAATGCTCATAACCACTAGCAGAGCCGGGCTCGGTGGCTCAGCCTGTAATCCCGCACCTTTGGGAGGCTGAGGTGAGAGGATTGCCTGAGCCCGCGGGTTCGAGACCCGCCTAGGCAGGCGAGACCTCATCTCTACAATAAATAAAAAAATCAGCCGGGCGTGGGAGCGCTCGCCTGTAATTCCGGCTACTTGGAAGGCTGAGGCAGAAGGATCGCCGGAGCCCAGCAGGTGGAGGCTGCGGTGGTGGGGAGTAGCCACTGCACTCCAGTCTTGGGTGACAGAGTGAGACTCCAACTCAAACAAACAAACAAACCACTAGCAGAGCAGTGGACCAAATCATAGGTTCACAAGCAAAAGGCGATATTTCAGCCATGACCAAAATATAAACAGGATTTTTTCATAGTGAGCTGATTAAAGACAGTTGAAGTGTGTTCATCTCTGTGCTAAGATACTTCATTATAACTAGTAGGAGACACTAGTAACAGCTCACAATTATTAAAGGTTACTATGTGCTAGACACTCTTCTAGGAGCTTTATATATCTATACTTATTTAATCTTCATAACAACTTTATAATGTGACTACTATTATTTTCTCCACTTTACAGATGAGGAAACTGAATCATAGGTTAAGTAACTTTCTCAAGGTGAATTAAGTAAATAAAAAGGCTAACATTTGAACTGAAGTGGCTCCAGAGTAATCACTGGTTTCTGCCGATCATTTTCTCTGAGGTGGGTGTTCAATTTAAAGTTGTATGTAAAATGTTAGAGCTGAGGTAATTTAAAATGATCTAGCCTATGGCCTGTAACTCCTGGTGAGGAAGGAGGTTTGGGAAGACTGCATAGCCCCTAAATTTTGTGGACAGGCACACTTTCCCAGGAAAAGGATATGGACCACATACTAGTCCACATGTCTCAACTGAGAGATTAAAAAAAGTAAAGCCACAGAGCAATGGCTGTAATGTTGCATATTATAAGCAAGCAATAAAAGAACCAAGCCCAAACCAGGGCTCTCCTCCTTATCCTCTCTGCTATAACTATCTCAGGTGGCCTGCAGTAGAGGCAGAAGAAATCTGTTAAAAAACATATGACTCAGTAAAGCAAATCAGTGAGACAAGATGTCCACTGATGGAAAAACAGACCGAAACTGTAGTGCAGTCTTTTCATGACTATTCAATGCTAATGGAGGAAAGCTGGGGACAAATTTAACAGGTAAGAAATAAAATTGTCTCTTTACAAAGTTGACTGATTTATTCATTTAGCAAATATACACACAGGTGTATACAAACACACAATGTTTATTTATTTTACTAGTAGCCCTGAAACTTTCTAAATTTATTTTTATTTATCTTGGATCTCTTTTGGCAATTTATATTTACCTAAAATTTACCCATTATATTCAAATTTTTCAAATTTATATAAGGTATTCATTATAATCATTTAAATTTTCTCCGTTTCTCTGGTTATTTTCCCTATTGTATTTCTAATTTTGTGCATTGGTGGGCCTTCTTGCTTAGTAATTAAGTCATGTGATATCGGTTTGTTTATTGTTTTGTTATTGTTTTCTTTGAAAAAAACCAACTCTTGTTTTTTTAGTGTATCTTGTTTTTATTTTCTAATTCCTTAATTTCTAACTTTAGTCTTATCAATTCTTCCTTCTACTTTGCAGATTTGTTTTTTGTTCTTTTAACCAACTTCGTGAGATGAATGGTAATATGTTTATAATTTTTTTCCTGTAATAGTAGTGTTTAAAGATATGGAATTTGCTTTGAACACTGCTTTATCTGTATGTCCTTTTTTTCTGTAAATTTCATAATGTCTCTTAAGTAAAAAATTAATTTAAAACATAGTTGGTCTTTTTTTTAATCAATTTGCAGAAGCTTTTATTTATTAAGAAGATAATGTTTTTGTCTGAGATATGAGTTGCCAATCAAAATGATCACTTTCTCACAATCATTTTAAAACTGTTTAAAATTTTTTATTTTATTCTATTTTTCTCATTCATGATTCTGATAATATTGTTAGAAGTTCTCCTTTCCCAACTTTTGCTTCTAATGTGGCTTTCAGTCCTATGATAGTTTTATTTCCTCTTCCATTTATTTCTTGTTCTCGCACAGTCGATTTTTTAATCTTTTATTGTCTTTATCACCTCTTTGATCCTACATATCTATCTTTGACCTCTTTTTTTAAAAAAGGCCACAATTTCTCCAATTTCTTTGCTACTATGGAAAATATATATTATTTTCTGGTATAATTCTTCCTTTGGTGTATATTTGATCTGCCTTTCCTTATGTTACTTCTCTTTTATAGCTAGCTAAGTATAGGTTATACTTAGCTAACTATATAATGCAGGCTCCTTTCTGATCATTTCTCATTTTTCTGTGAGGTAATTCTATCAGCTGTTAGCTGAAGGACAAAGGCTGGCAGAGTGAATTGAGGAAATTTGGGAGTTTCATTTTGGTTCCTTATTTGCTGGTATATTTTACACTTTCTCATCAACTTGACTGTGCACATTGCTCAAGAGATACGCCTCTGTTCAGTCTTCTCACTGTCCTGTCTTCCCCACCTGGACTAGCCGGCGTTCTAATGGACTTGTATGAAGTCCTGCAGTTGACATATTTTACAAGTCATGATCTAATATTTCTTTGTTTCTCCTCTCCTGAAGGCGATAAAGGGTGGCAAAAGCTGGTGTGGTGTATCATCTCTATCTTGCCACCCTCACATCCTGGTTTAGTACACATGGCAGACTGGTATCATTCCTCATTCACTGCCAGATCCTTTGCCATCTTCTGTTGTAGAATAAGTCTCGGCAACCCTCCTGCTGACCACCTACAGTCTCAGACTTTCCTGTTCATGTAAGTAATTGTCACGTATGTTCCTCAGGGTCATTCCATCCACTTCCGTAGGTTCTTCCTACTGCATATGTTCAATATACTCTAACTATACTCTCAACTGTATCTGTCTTAATTTCATAGTATTTCATGGTTTGTGATTTGAGATTATATCTGCCTTCTAAAGGAATCGTCTAATTGTCACGCTGGGAAATATGGGGCAGTGTTACATTTACTTTTTCATCTATGTTCTTCTAATTGGCAAAAAACAGAGCTTCACTTATCTCCTCTCTAATCCTCCCTTCAATTAAGTGTGTGGCCATCCCTGTCCTAAAACTTGGACTAATCCATTGTAAGGTGTCACCTATAGTATTCACATTCTTTGACCATTGCATATTTCCCCTCATAAGTATACTTGCATTTAAATAGAGAATTTTTAAACTCTAGACTAAACCTTAGACTTCCAGATGAAGCTATGAAATGGAGCTATGATTGTAGAATGACAAGCAATATGTTATAAGTGGGAAATAAGTTAGAGGACCCCAATTAGTATCTGTAAAATTACATCATTTAAGTGAATAATAAAGTTATATTTGTTGCTTTAATTTTTAGAATTAGCTACTTCAATGTCTCATTTTTTCTATAATAGAAGACTAATAAAAGAATGAGGTATTCATAAGTAAGTTTTCTAGTTAACTGTTTAAACAATTTTCTTTTAAACATTAAGGTGGAAATTTTTATAATGAGTTCTTATTTTATAAAACAAAGAAGTGACGATATAATGAAAGTAAAATGGAGTGAGATGTTTTGGATTCTTAAGATCTTTTGACCGCTTTTTATTAATGTTATTTTGGCAAATTGTTTAGCCCATTCAAGCCTCAGTTCTCACTTCTGTAAAATGGGAATAGCAATACTTCCTTTCTTGTCACATAGGTTTTCTTTGAGTGGCAAATGACAATAAAGTCAAAATATTTTGTAAACTAATAAAAAACCAGAAAAGTTAGTGAGTTTTAATAACAAAAGATGATATAAATAAAATAAGGTATTATTATACTGCCAAAGATACCAGAGGTTCACAAGGCATTAATATAACATGATAGAATATCATGATTCTTTTGTGCATTTTTTTCTAGTTGTTGAGCCAAGCTCTGAACTGTTACTTCTTTTCTCACTGCCATCAGCGAGTATGTCTGTAGGAGAAACACTTTCTCTCTTACTGCCTCTTCTTCCCCAGTACATTTGAATAGTTCTTCTTCTTCTTTTTTTTAACAGCTTTTAATCTGCTGTGCAAGATTACATAGAGTAATAAAAAGAGAAAGCAGCTTTGGAGTCAGATGGACCTGGTTTGAAGCCTGTCTCTGTGTTCTTGAGCTCATCATGTAACTGTTTCATTATCTGTAAAATAAATTCTATATGTATCGTTATGAAAAAAATTAGATAGTATTTATATAAGGTCTGGTACATAGTATGAGTTCAATTAATGGATCTTAAAATCAGAACTACTCTGCAGGGCTATCTGATATGTGAAGTTCGTGGATTTGATAAAATTTTATTTGCCTTCTTAAAAGTATATTTTGCTTATTTCTCAAGTTCTTAACTAAAGTTTTATGTCATGTGACAACTGATATATTGCTGAACCTTGATCAATAGTTACTCTATTCAATGAATCATTTCACTTTTTTCTAAATGCCACCGTAGGATCTAGTTTTCCTTAAAATCTACTTTTTAAAAATTCTTTGTTTAATTTTATAGTTTCTCTGTTTCAGTTAACTTCTTTTTTGTTAACTTCTTGAGCTCAGTTTTCTCTTATAAATAATATTCTAATCTTAAATCTTTAGAGCAGAAGACATACATTCTATGGTCATAATGCATTGAATATTCTTGTAAAAACCAAAGTATCGTGAAGTGATAGCTATAATTGTGAATGTTATATATTTCACAGAATTTATTCACTCTGCCTGAGATCATTCTTAGAAGATCACATATTATTATTATATAGCATTTATATAAATCTTTGTCATTTGAAAAACATTTCATAATCATTTAATGGAGGTCTTCAAAATACTAGTATAGATTGGTCTTGTTATTTCTATTGCCAAACAAAGAAAACAAAGTTGGAATAAGTTGTCAGATAGCATATCCCATGTCACCAAGTAAAGCAAGATTAGCACTCAGTCTCTTACTCTCTTATCTGCTGACATCCTGTTGAGTTAAAGTTTTCCTAGTATCAGAAGGAGAAACATCTATTCATTTCCCAGTATTGTTATTTAGGAAAGGTATCATAGAGATGGTTCTCTTTATCTTCAAAATAAATAAAAAGCAAAACCCAGTGATTCCTGGGACTTGAGAGGAATGGAAAGGAAAACCAAAGGCTAGGGCCAGAGAGTATGAAGGAGGTAAAGAAGATAAAATTGGTAGTGGGCGAATCCTCATCCATCATTACATGAGAGAAGTATTTAAAAAAGAAGTCCACTGTCTTCCCTCATCTGAGACTTCCTCCAAAACCCTGTAGGAGAGGAAGATACACTGCTGAGTCTTCATTTGGGGAGCAGCAGGAGAAGGCAGTACCTCCTTAGCCAAATAAACCCTTCCTGATAGCTGTGGGGGTATGTGTTTGTGCCACTGGGCCCCTTAGAAAATTATCCCTAAAATGACTAATGCTTAGTTAGCCAAAACAATGGGGGGGCACGTCAAAGGGAAAACAATGTGGAGAAAGTAGATAACATCCCAATCTTCAATCTTGATATGACCCTGCTGGCACTTTTTTTTTTGAGAGAGGCATTAGGGTATATAGAGAGAATACCACCCTGATTTGGGATTTAAGAGTCCTGATTTTAGTTTCAACAGTTTCACTATCTAGCTGTGTGGTATTAGACAAGTGGCTTAACCTCTCTGGACCTCTGGTTGTTCATATTTAAAATGAGGGGGGTTGATTACTAAGTGATGTCTAAGAGCCCTTCTAGAGATAAAAATTTCCCAATCTATGACAATATAATTAAAATTTGCTGGTCCTTTACCACCTACAAATGATTTATACATACATTATCTAATTTGATCCTCATGTCAGTTCTGAGGTAGTATTATTACAATTATGCCCATTTTTAGAAGAGAGAAACCACAAAATGGCAGAGTTGGCATCGAACAGATGTTCCCAAGAGGAAAATACCCCTTCAGTAAAAGAAGCAGCTGATGCTAACAAGGATAAGTAACAGCAGATAATTTAGGTTGTGAGCTCTTGTTTAGGGGTACAATAGAATTTGTGGATGCTGCATTGGGGTAAGAATAATCTACCATGTGGAATGTTATCTGATGATGTATTTATCAAAAAAACTAATAAAAAGAAAATTAAAAAAGATACAATAATTGTTACTGCACTACACCCTAATGAATTATTGTGTTCAAGGTTCCTACAAAAAAAGTAATATTATACTCGGCTTATGTTTTAATTGATTTATTAATATTTTATCACAGGAATGTAATTTAAGCTCCTCATGATTTAGATCTCATAAACCTTTAGCATTTTGCAAATTCAAATTCCAATTTAAAGCCAGGGCGAGCAATTAACTTTTCTATCATCTTGTCAGGGGAGAAGGTTCGTGTTTAATTTGAGACAAAGTGACAGAAATATATATACACTGTATGTATTACTCCAATTTAATTTATGAGTCAGCACCATCCACCTTCAAAATGTAGATTTAATAGAAGGGGAGGAAGAAAAGGCCATGCTGTCATGATAGGGCTGTGATATCTGCCCTGAATTTCTTATACATATATATATTTAAAAAAAGTCCCTGGCTTGTTGAGATACCAGGCTAGATTGATTGCAGCCTTATTTCCAGTTCTTTTGTTTTAAAATCCATTTGCTAATTCTTTTCTCACATACCACAAAATCTCACAGATCTCACAGGGCGCTTCTACCCCCACTTTTACCTCTGTTCCTACCACATCCTCCTCATCCTCCGTTCTCAGTTTTATGCATAGCTGCTTCTCTAGGTTGATCCTAAAACCAGACAAGTGAGCATACTGTGGTAAATACTGCTTTAAGATCGTTTCTTCAGCACCTTTCTTATTTTTCCAAAGCAATCTTCTAAGTGTTCTCTACCTAAAACAAACAAACAAAAAATCCTCCCCATAACTTTACATTTTAATTTGCAAGATATACCTGGCAAGTTAAAAGAGTGGCACTTTCCAGTGATCCTTTACAAAATACTTAAGGACAGGCAGGATAAGAATAAATGAGCTAAAACCACAGAAGGTATTCAGGTGAACTTAGGGAACTACTTCCACTTGGTGGTTATTAAACACTGGAACAGAGCTGCAGAGAGAGGTTAAGGAATTCTTCCTAGCTCTGTTATCCTATAATTCACCAAAGGCACACAATGCTCTATGCTGATGAGATGAGTTACATGACATCTCCTCCCTGGTTCAATCAAAGGGAAGCAATTTACATCTCAAACCGGTTCTCTCATCAGTGGGACATAAAAACTGCAGAACAGAGACGCAGCAAATGTGCTTATTTATACAGCATCAACTCAGTTGCCACTGTTCTCTATTATTTTCCTTCACTCCCTCCTCCCCTGTATGGTGGCCATTTTGAATAGGATGCTTTAAATTCTAAAGTGAAAAAAAAGACAGGACTAAGAACAATTCAGGAACAAAATTAACTAAAGATTTCTCATGATTCTGACAATCACTGGCCCTTGTAGTATTAGGCCAATCCCTTTGTTCCACTTAAAAATAAAATAGAATTCCCTTTGCAGGCTACAAGAAAAGAATTAGAAGATGATTAATGGAAAACTCTGGAAGGTAGCCTGATAAATGTTTATTCACTTTCCAGGCAAATAGTGCTGTGCTACATAAGTGAATGTGGTACATTTGTCAAAGAAAGTCTGTTGAATTGGTATGAGGTCTTCATTCAGAAAACAAGCTTATTTTACTAATAGTCTCTACTAATGTCAGCTTAATTATAACAGGCATTTTGCACTTGCATATGATGGTGAAAATGGCCCAAAATGCATTTACTACACCTGCCTAAATGCAGTCATATCCCTCAAAACTATTGCAGAGAAGAGGAACAATCTCTCAAGACATGGCTTTTAGGCAGAATATAAAGATTATGGCAGAGGGGTTTAAATACAGGAGGTAAAAATGGTAATCATACTCATCAAGTATACAAAGCAGTAAAAACAAGAAGCTCTAGATAATTCTTTTTAGTGGACTCACTAAAATAACAATAACAGCTTGATGAAGAGAACATGATTGTCGAAAGCTTGTCCATTTTACATTTTCTCTTTACATAGTGCAATAAAAAGGAGGCACCTGCAGTTTCTACTTGTGTGTGTGTTTTTGTGTGTGTGTGTGATGTTGAAAGAAATCATGGGACATCATATTTGCTTTAGGAGCTACTAGTCTAATGTCAAGTGCACTCTCCCTATTGTAAAGTTATATTTGAGACCTCTAGGAACATCTGTGCTGTGCAGAGACATTCTTCAGTCTGTAAAGTACAGTCTTTGCTTAATATTCTTTTTCTTCTTTCAGACACATCAGTATCTGATCACTTCGGACATTCAGGTAAGACAGACTTCTTTGTCATGAATCTTTTTAGACAAATTAATCCAAAATATCTTGTACTTTCTATTACTTGGTGGCATCTACTTTACTGACAGACACCAGCCCACTGTAGCATCACTGTTGTAAAGTCCTACTACTTATCTAGAAACAAAAACAAAAAAACCTATTAACTGCACATTGCGGGTATCTGAAGTGCATAAGAAAACCATAAACTTAATTACATAGGAGGGCTGGTGTGATCTCACATGAAATTTGAGCTATCATTATTAAAAATAGAAATTGCATTTACTTAATGCTTCTTATAGTAAACCGTTCAATTTAATACTTTTAAGGTTGCATGATGAGATAAAGTAATATTTTTTTAAGAACAGAAAATGCCTGAAAAACTTCACAGAAGCATTTCACACGCCAAGAGAAGTATTCCCTTCCTCCTCCTCTCCTCCCTCCTTCCCTCTCTCCCTTTCTCTTTCCTTCCTTTCTTCTTTCCTTCCTTTTCTTCTCTCTCTCCCGCCCTTCATTTTCCTTCCGTCATGCCTTTTCTTTTTAACTTTTTCCTTGCTCCCTCCCTCCCTTCTTTCCTTTCTTCCTCTCTTCTTTCTTCTCCTTCTTTCCTTTAATTTGGTGGAGGAGGTAATAAAATTTGAGTAAGGAAATATTTCTGTTTCAGAATCCACATGTTTTTACTACTCGACACACTGATTTAGGGGGGACATTTGGATAACTTTTTATGGCATTTTTTCCCTTAGAGTCTATAGATATCTTTTAGTGAGCAAGCTATTTCGAAGGCATTCCTATAATGGTCTCCGGTATTCCACACTGCAGTTTGTAACATGCCCTAAGCAAAGGTAGTCTTTTATAAAAGGCTGTAACAGCTAGTGAAGAACTATTTTTTCAGTTACTTTTGTGAAGGCACAGAATAAATTGACAGCACATTATGTGCATAAATAAAACAAAGGTTTAAGCTGCACTTTACAACTACAATGTCAATAACAGACCTCATCCCCCCTCGCTGTTCTACATATCTAGACTCAAATCTGAGGTTTGAAATAAACTTTTACAGACTAAACAGGGTGATGGACTAGCCTGATCTTTAATGTTCCAAAAAAGGTGTTGGTGGGTAATACTGTTTCTATAGGTAAGTTTTTCACTATGAAGATTCAACATATAAAATTCTGAAATTAAAATGAAATTAGGATCTAATTATGTGTTTCACAAAATCATTTTTTGTAATGAAAAAGTACATAAAAACCATGTAATAAAAGCCATAGGCCTTCATTAAGCAGAAAGCAATCTAAAACAAGTCCAAAATTGTGGTTTAATTATTTTTATTTTCATGATATGCTTCAAGAATGATTGCCATAATATAAGAAGTATTATAACGATCAAAAATTTCCATAGGTAGAACGACATTAGAGATCACAAAAGATTCTAAAAGATAGACTCATATTCAACAAATCTGACAAGATCAGTTAAAACAAAGGATAGGAGGTGCTCTAAGGTGATTGTAAGACCAGTTGCCTTTCAAGTTGAAGATGGTTTGGCTTTTATTATTCTTTCTGCCCTCAGAGTCATCCTGAAAATCTCACTAGTGTGCTTTAAATGTCCACGGCATTCTCTCTCAAAAGTGTTCTTAGAGAGTAAACAACAGGTCTTAGAATAGATCTAGTCCTGTGCCATTTGACTGAAGACATTTGCTCCTTTTATGGTTTTACATAATCAAAAGTATCATAAAAATCTTAAAATCTAAAACTGGAAATAATTCTTCGGTATTTTAAAGATTCCAAAGTTCATCAAGTGTTTCTGTTTTGCTGGTACACCCCAAACTAAGTCCCATCTCAGGGCCTTACCACCCTTTGTTATTCATTCCTGGAGTGTTCGTCCTCCAGAGTTTAGGATGTTTCTCTCTTTCTTTATCCTGGTCTCACCTCAAATGTCACCCTTTCAGGAGACATGCACTGACTGACCATCACCTCTAAAATATCTTGCCACCTCTACTCTGCACTACCCCACCCCACTTTATTCTCTTCATAGTATTTATTTCTTCCTGCAGTTATAGAATTATTTCTTATTGCCTGTCTTCCCTAATAAAATATAAGTTCTGTGAGCCAAAGACTTTGTCTTATTCCTTGTTATATTGCTGGTGTTCAAGATTGTGCCTAATACATGGTAGTTATTCACTATATATTCACTATATATAGTTAATTAAATAAAATTTACAGTTAATTTACTCTCCCTTAGCTTTTAGTTTAAACTCACTTTATCTTCTGCTGATAAGAGAAGGTATCACCTACAATGACCCTTTTAAATCTAGATAATGGATGAAGTCTACGCAGAAGAATCGCTATTCCAGGGGAAGTGTGTTAGAGCTGGTTTGAAATCATAGCCTGTTGCTGAGGGACATTTGTTATTTGCTATTTAAGCTAGATCACTGAATAGATGGAGTAACCAAAAAGTCAACAAGATACACACATACACACACCACACACATCCCAAAATAAACCTCTGCTCCTATAAACTCTCCTTACTCTTGTAATTGGAATACATTGCTACTTTGCTCCAAGTCAAACAACAGCTAAGAGGCAAAAGACAGAAGAACTTTGGAAGCCATTTCACTGGAGCTGCCACCTGTCACTTATGTAAGAAAATGCAACCATCCATCTGTCCAGACTGGTGAATCATAAGGTCTTAATGTCATTTACTTTCCCCAAAGTAGTGATTCCCTAACAATTTTTTAATATCACATAATAATAAAATGACATGATCTTTGTTTTTCCTTTAGATACACACAGAACATTTTCTTTTATGTGGCATACAGCTTTTAAAATATAAACACCAATTCACTGAGGTCTTCTATTTTTGTAGAGAAAAAAATGCCCATCACCATAATTTTAGTAGCAATAATAGTTCTGTATATTTCTCATAGCAATTTCAACTTTCTGAGCACTGAGCAAACATTAATTTACTAAGATCTGCTGTGTTCTCCTTGTGAATTAGAATATTATCATATCTTCATTATTTTTAGGTGAGAATCACATGGCTATGACTTGCCAAGGCCACACAGCAAAAAAATTTTTAAAAAGTTTAAAGATGTTTTCATTTTGAAAGTGGGTGTCTAGGGAAGATTTATGAAATAAGAATATGCCTAAGATAGAATCTGTGTTTTCTTACCTAGTGTTTCCATTCAAATTTTGTTTGGGGAAACAGAATACGCAGATAGCTCAGTTTAGATGCTAAGGGCTCCGAATAAAGTCTGATGAAATGACCTAATGAAAAATTAGGTCATTCTTTAAAAATAGCAATTATCAATGATTGAGTGTATACTACTTGCCAGACCCAGTCCTAAGGGTTCTATTTCTAAGAGGTAAAGTGTATAAGTCCCTCTGAACAGAGACTTTGTGTCTTGTTCACTACTCTATGCCTCAAGCCTAGAACTGTACCTGGGCCACAGTGAGTACTGAGTCAGTATTTGTTGTAATAAATGTATGAATGATAGAAGCTTTCTTGGTTTCAGATAACTAAACTGTCAAACTTTTGAAACGCATTTTGATTGTATGTGTTAAACACTTGCTTTCAGAAGGAGAGGAGAAAGGAAGAGACTTTATTGCCGAATGTGTAACTAAATCTAGGGTAACAGAGACCCTCTTTACCATAGAGTTCATTTATTTAACAAATATTTACTGACCGTATACTATGTACCAGATACTGTAAGAGGCTAAAGGAATAAAGACAAGATCCTTGTTTCAGAGATTAAATTATTTTTTATGTATATGAGAGGAGGGTATCTTTGTATATAATGTAATTATGAAGCAAGATTTTTTTCTATAAACTAGTGATTTTTGTTTGTTTTTACCATTTTACCATCCTGATCTACTAAATGCTTTAACAGCTTACTTTCCTTCTGAGTACCCAGGAGGAAACTATAGCAAAACGTAGGTATACCAATTAACTACAACATATATCCATAAAGTAGAGTGTCTATCTGAAAATTACATAGACAATCTGATCAATGTCTGAGAAATTAATTTAGGCCTCAAGGTTAGTTCTGAAAGGTCCAAGTTATCTATATTAGTTATCCATATTGTCAATTCTTAATTTCTTTTATACAAACACACTCTCCAGCTTCATCTTGGTTGCCTCAAATTGGAACACAGTTACAGCTCTTAACAGATAAGCTAAAAAAAAGATGCCATTTCAGTGAAAAAGAAAGAAAGAAAAGAAATGTGCAAAGTATTAGAAGACAAATAAGGCCTTTGGTAAGAGTTTATAACTGTATTACAATGGGCTAGTTAGATTAGTGACTATCTTGAGGGTTGATGACCTCATTTGTGATTACTCTATGAGACTATAACATGAGCTACCTCTGACCACCACATAAATTCCTTCAGAACATAACCCACTAAAGTATAGCTTGTTGAGGAGTGTACCAGTCTGAATTTATTTTACTCTGATAATCTGCTTCAGATGTTTAGTTACTTGAAAACCACCTCAGTTCTTTTGTCTTCATTCTTAAGATATAAAATACATATTTAACAAATATTTCTGCTTGCACACTGATTCTTCAGAGATACTATAGAAACTTCACTCTGTAAAAAAAGCAAGAAGGCCAAGGGACCCTAAGTTTAATGTTTAACCATTTCTAGCAGCCTACTTATGTTTTATTCTTCCTCTAAAAATGAAGCTGAAACATATATTTTAGCTAAGAGTTCAGCAATGCTGGGAAAAAATTCTAAACACTTATTGACAAAGGAATAAAAATAAAAATATAATATTGATGTACTTGCTTTTCTAATATATTGAAATCAACAACTAGATATAGGTGACGGATCTGCTTCCACCTGCTGGCTCTGTGAATTTGTAAAACTAAAATTTGGTATTTAAAAATCAGTATTATTTTCAGCATTACTTAGCATTCCTTTTCTGTTTGTACGTGTTCATGACAATGATACAAAAGCCCCAGGCATTCCACTACCAATCTCCATGTACATGTCCATTGACATTGTGTCTATCAAATTCAATCCAATAAAATTAAATGGAGTTAAATATAACAGTCTGTTTGAACCTCAGTATTTCTCATTTCTTACTGTATTGTACTTCTTATCATTTCTTATTTATTTAGCCAAGGTATAAAGGGTTTCTAGACTCAATTACATTTTCCCTCCTGGTCTTCTATTTCTTAAGTATTTTTTCTTTGAATAATGTTGTTCATGTCAATTGCCAGAAAAAAGGAAGTAATCTTTGTAATTCTAAGAAAATAAAAAGAACATAATAAAGTAACTGCTACCTTATAGCAGAGAGGACATTTCCATTGATGTTTACCATAAAATTTCCACTGGATTCCAGTAGTTTTCATATAATAATATCCACAACTATTGCTTGCTTTGAGAAGACTTTGAATTGCAGGAGACAGGTGGGCTGTAGGTAATTCATGGAAGAAATTGGTAAGGAAGACAGATTTCTACCTATGGCTTCAGGAGTTAAATAGTAAAGGGAACTGAAGAGTATACAAAAGTGTCAAGGAACACACACACACACACACACACACAACTGGCTTACAATTTCTCCAACCACTTTGAGGTTCAACTTTCTCTCTTCCTCTTCATTACCATACTTCCTTCAATCTGCATATGGAGTTTACATTTCCCCTTTAAGGCTGCCCTTAATATAAATTTTAACCTTATATAAGATTTTTTTTTTTTTTTTGTAGAGAAGAATAATACACACATTGATTTTTGCTGGAGTTCTCTTCCTTTCCATAAGCAACAGCCAGATGACAACTAACTTCTCATTAATCTCTTGAAAAAAAAAATCAGTGAGTTTCTTATGTCCTTCATACAGAATTGCCATTTATTATAAACAGTACTGAAAGACCCCACACACAGCAAACTGAAGCATGTGGCATTTAATCCATCACACAGAAGGATCAAGGATTGAGTCAACACTTCTAGGGCTTCTACCCCCCAACTATGCATTTCCATGGTGCCCATTTCCATGGTGTTTAGACATTCAAACAAACACATTTGTCTAAAAACAAATACATATGTAGAAAAACAGTTCTCTAGGGCTCTAGTCTATTCAGCTGCTTTTGGTTGACAGATGAGAAGTCAGATATAGTATTCTGAAATTGAGTCTTCTTGTCATACAAAATAAAGAAAGAAATATTTGGTCCTAGGTGGCAGATCTTATATTTGTTCCATTAAATGGTCAAGACAGAGCCACAAAAAGAGAATTGTCATCCTATAATGGATTATTTCTTGGCTTCCTTCTACCTCCTAGCCATCAATTTCGACTTCATTTTTAAGATACATACAATAAACCATCATTTCATTCTCTCAAAAAATTTTTTTGAAGAAATTTGTTGCAAAATAAGGCTATCTGTAACATTAAGAATATGTGAACATATTTTAAGTTCCTCCCTAGATTTCATAAATCTTACTTATTCATCCCAGTAACAATCAGTATAATATGAGGGAAAATGAAGAAATTTCTCCATTAAACTTTCTGTGTCTGAAATTCTATCATTTAAAAGGCATGGATGAAGGTAGTATACTTATAAATCATTTGATTCTGTTACTCTGGGAAAAATACTATTTCATATATAATTAAGAGATGAAGAAACTAAAGTGCAGAGAAGTTAAATAACTTGCCTAAAGCCTTTTGATAAATGAGAGAGGCAAGATTTGAATCCATGAAGTCTAACACCAGAGGCTTAACCATTATATTATACTGCTTCCCTTTAGAGAATAATAGAGAGGAAGGGTTAATTGCATGATTTTGGAGGTAGACAGCATACATTCAAATCTCAATTTTGCCACTTACTGGCTGTGACCTTGGGCAATGATCTTAACCACCATGAACCTTTATTTCCTTGTTTATTTAAATAAAAGCTAGCCTTAGTTAAGTACTAGGCTATGACCCAGTTGACAATGCTAAGTGGTTTATATGCATTATTCCATTTAATTATCACAATAACTCAACATTGTAGTACTATCACCCCCAATTTAGAGATGAAGAAATTTAGGTTAAGTAACGTACCTATTGTTATACAATACGTGTTGAAAACAGAATTCAAATGAGGGCAATCTCATTCTAGAATGCAAACTCTAAATCATTAAATTTGGTGATAATAACCAATGGTATCTACTTCATGAGTTTTTTAATTGTGTTTTTGGTCAGGATTAAATTAGGTAATGCATGAGTAATAGCTAATTTCATGTCAACTTGACTGGGTCACAGGGTACCCAGACATTTGGTAAAGCATTATTCTGTGAGCATCAATGAGAGTGTTTCTGGATGAGATTAACAGTTGAATCAGTAACCGAGTAAAGTGCATTCACCTCCCTGAAGTGGGTTGGCCCCAGTCAATCAGCTGAAGGACTAAATAGGACAGAAAGGTCAATCCTCTCACAAATAAGAGAAAATTCCTTCTGCATTACTGCCTGGGCGCTGGGACAATCTTTTTTTTCTGCCTTCATACTCAAAATGAAATATTAGCACTACCTGTGTCTTAAGCCTGCTCACCTTCAGACTGGAAATATACCATCAGCTTTCTTGGGTCTCAGGTCTTTGAACTAAGATTGGAACTATACTATCAGCTCTCCTGGGCCTGTAGCTTGCTGATGGCAGATCTTGGAATTTGTGAGTCTCCACAGTAGTGTGAGTCAATTTCTTATATTCTTTCTATGTATGTATACATCCTACTGGTTCTGCTAAATAAAATACATAGTGCCTGGCATACAGAAATAGTGCATGAATGTTTCTTTAATTGTATTCCTAAGAAAATTTAACAGAAAAGAAATTATAGGATGGAAAATGCTCCTTCAGCAAGAACAAAGACAGGTCCAGAGGAGGAGGGTAATATTCTGTGGGCAGTGTGCTCTTAAGAGAGGAGGGGAGAGAAAGAGGCAAATTTTAAAACATAATCTGCAGCAAGGTCAGATGATAAACTTATTTAAGTAAAATAAGAGATGGTAGAAAACTAAGTTGATTTTGATATCAAGAATAAGAGCTACTTTCATCCTCCCCTACTCTGACCTGGAAGAGTTTTGGTTCTTTATCACGATAGCAAGCTCACTGGGAATACAGATATGACCTTTCCCTTTGAAAGGTAAGTGGTTACATTGACACTGAAGGAATTTAAAGAAAAGTTCAGGTTTATTTAATGCCTTACTGTGTACTACTTCAACCAATTCAACTCTTACATATGCATTTTGTTCCCAGTTAGAAGCCATGGGGGAATACAAAGACTTCCCTATGGAACAGGTTAGGTCCCTGAGGTTTTCAGCCCCAGACATACTAGATTTGGTAAACTAATTTTTTTCTAATGCATGGGAGTTACATACATATCTTTGAAATACCCTGGCTCATCACTCACAGACATCCTTTCTACCAAATCTCCTTCTGAATATCTTTGTTTAGTTAGATTTAGGGCTAGCATCATGACTTCAAAAAGTTCACATAGAAAAAAAAAGTGAGCTTTACTCTTGGTCTCTGAGAACATGTGTTTCTCCCATAATTTAAACTAAACACTAGTGAAGCTGCAGCAGCTGGAAAAAGAAGAAAAAGCATATTTGATTTTTTAAAAAAAGAAAAGAAAAGCAATTTGTTCAATTCCAATGTGTAGTATCTATGCTGATTTTTCTCAAGGAAAAGTGCTTATCGTTGCCCAAATCCCCAAAGTAACCACAGCTGACACACTTCTCAGCATCAGAGCACTTTGGCAACTGACAAGAATTGCTCCTTCCCCAGGCAGATGAAAAGTCAAGCATTCCCCAAACAAAACTAATGCAGCTTTTCTGGGCTCTTAATATATCTTCATGTCTTCTGACCACAGCATTTTGTCATGAGCAATTGGAGGCTCATGGAGCAAACCTATGTTATCCAAATCATCAAAACGAATACACTGAATTTCTATATTCCTCTGGCTACACTGACTGCAAAACCTACCCTCCCTCACTACCTACTCAAATGTCTGCTGCTAATGTATATATTATAATTGTGCAAAGGTCTAAGGAGTACTGTCAATAAATAGAAAAATATGTCTGCGAAAAATGCCAAAACATGCAAAGAAATGCAAATAGCCCTTTACAATACACAGGATCTTTGTTTATACCAGTTGCACATGATCAGTGGGAGAGGACATTCAAAACACTTTTTAACAAACAAATTATCATCTTGTATTAGCATGTACCAACAGAACTCTTCAAGGGGTGTGTGTGTGTTTCATAATAAAAACTGTATAGGTTGGCTTGATTTTTTTTTTTTTACTTTTTTATCATGGCAACTAAGTATGAAAATATTGTGCAGGTGGAAGAGAATGGGAAAGGAGAGAGACTGCAAATAACCAATTTAATTGCCTAACAGTCACTTTTTATGCAAATAACATGTCCCATATGATAAGAATATTTGTTCTGATTAAATATCTATATTATATCATAGTCTTGTGAATCTCCCTTCAGTGTGAAGATGAGTTGTTTCTGAGGAGCTACATTTAGTATCTTCCCATTTTTCCTAGAAATAACATGTTCTAAAAAACTCAAGTGGTTTCAACTTATGAGGTTACTTAAGATATATCAGTGTCAAAAGATATGAGAGATTTATATTTCCCCAAATTCTGCACATTGTTATGTAGCATAAATGCATGAGTAACAGAAAAAAGTGATCCCCAAAAGCGCCTTAGAAGCTAGCTCAAAATCTTGCTTTAATTAAGTCTACTCAACCCAAACCAAGTTCTGCTGTGTATTCCCTCAATATTTGTGGTAGTTTTTCATTCAGAATATTAAAATAGTCCATCATTCAGCATATTTTTTTACTTGACTACTAAATCAAGTCCAAACTTGTTGCTTCTATGTTTTTCACATCATGGAAGAATCTGCAGTAGTGATGAATTTTCCCATTCAGAGATACATTATTGATTTAAAATGTTTGATTGCTATGGAAGCTTGAAACAGTAATACTAGATTAAGTACTATCAAATACCTTAGGAAAAATTCATCAGACTTCAGATGTTTCCACCATTTTAATAACAAATGGCTCCATGCACTTTTTCATGCTAAAACGTCCTGTTTTCTCATTGAAGTTCTATGCAAGTCTTTCTACTTTTTTCACAATAAACTATATGTGTGAAATTCTGTTAGTGATATTACCAATACTTATGTCTGACCACAGTTTTTCTAATACTCATGTAGCCATAGTTTAATGTTATATAACCCACTCGGAATTCCTTTCTTACAAACAATAACATAAATGTAAGTTTATGAGGTATGCATTCCTTTATTAATACCAAAAATAAAAACAAAGAAAGTTTCCCAAATGGATATTTGATAATGTATTAAGTCTGTCTTATAAAAAGTATGTAATTCATGTCAGAAAATCTTCACACAATCTTTGAAATCTCAGTACTGGGGTAGTAGTAACTTCCCTGACATAAATTAAAGCACATCCATACATGTCACTGGTAGTTGGTCAATCTTACAGAGGAAAATTTCATGACTCAAAGTTTATCCCAGTTGAACTTCAATTCAGCTTTATAACAACATTGATTAATAGTGTTTTATTGGATAATGTTTTATCTGCTAACATTTCCCATAGAAATCTTGATTAACTGGCTATCTAATCCTCCAAAGATTATTCTATAGCATCATAATGCCTGAACAGTGGAGGTCTTTTCTCTCACCTAAGCACAAATTTGTCATAGTTAATATGAAATTGCTCTGCTTAACTGACACCCAATAAGTAAAAACACATGAATTAAGATCAACATGTAGGTGACATGTATAAGAAATTAGAACTATCATAAGAGGACTGTCATCTGATATGAATCACATACTGGTTGGTCATTCTCCCTCCACTCCCCTTATTTTTATGGGGTTAAATTTAACATCAAGAACAACTAATAAATGGAGCACAAGTCACAGAAGTCTACTGACTATTTATAGAGCACTGAAAATTCTGAGCCTCACTTCTTCACTGTTTTATGTTGGTGGTGGTAGTGGGAATGTGGGAACAAATTGCGGCCCATGTAATGCTTAGTTTTGATCCCCAAAAAAGCAGCCAACCAGAAACATACACATATAGACATACACATACCTATGTACCAATATATGATATATAAACAATTCCAATTTTCATTCAGTTTTTCAAGAAAACTCCAAAAAGAGTTAAGAGAGAATCCTTTTCCTTAGTGTTGGCCATCTTATATACTCTCCACAATGGACAACCACTGTGCTTCTAAATCTTTCTCCATACTTACTTTAACCTCCAAAAACTCTCTCCATCCCATATATCGCTTACAGGCATTTTTCTTTCCACCCTGCTCATTTTTTCCACTGTCTCTATTTTTTTCCTCTTACTCAAGCAGAATTTTGACATTTTATGATGAGTCCCCTTCATGGTCACATTTTCCAGTTCTGTTTTCCATTCCATTGATTCTATATCATCAAAGTCCTGGCACCTAGCTGGCATGAACAGAGTTGTGAGAAGAAATGGAAGGAGAGAGAACTGAGAAGAATCTTCTTCTATAATAAGAGAAAGGGGAAGTCTATAAACACTAATGTGAAGCTACGTTTGTCCAATCACAAGCAAGCACATCTCAAAGCATTTAAAACTACTGGCCAGACCCCTCTTACTATCTCCCCTGCCCCATCTTCTTTCTCATTTTGTTTTACAGTTAATCACCAATCATAAGAGTTAACTCTCAACAAATCAGGGCATTCCATGGTTTCTTTTTCTCATTAGGTCCACGGATCTATGCTCATCCCCTAAATGCAGTCTCTGCTAAATACATCTTTCTGTATCTCTGCCTTCTTAAGTAGTTTAAGCCATAGCTTACTTTTACTTTCAGGGGTCCTCTTTGATTTCTTCTAGTCAGAACCATATTGTTCTTATTCATCTCCCCAAATATCCTACCATTAGCACAGGATAAATGTGCTACTGGTATAAAATCTATCTTTCTCACTAAGAAAAGACCAATTATCGTCAACCTCTAGAATCTAAAACACCCAAATAAGTGCCCTCCTCAAATAAAATTAGTAAAAGTGACTCAAGCTCATACAAATTTAAAAGGGAATTAGTGAGTGATATTAGAGGATATGTGGTTTAGGAAGTGAAGTTAATTTTCTAAAGTCACAAATCAAGTGTGGAAAATGAGCTAAGACTCAGATCTAGACCTTCTTTCTGGCAAGTTCTCGCTTTGTCCTTTTTCCTGCATTCAGTGGTTGCTAAATCTTACCATTTGTTTCTTCACAAAAAAGTTAATGTTTATTCTTATAACACTATGCTTTCCTTACCACAAATGCATACGTATTTTGGAAAACTAGGATTATTTATATCACAGTAAGTAGCTCAAAGGCCCTTCAAGATATGCTCCTAATCTTCCCTTCTAGTCTTTCTTTCTGTCACCAGATCCCCTTACTACAAATCAACTTTTTGTATGCACGAGTCTTCATGTTCTTCTCTTTGCCTAGAATTCGCTTTCTCTTTTCACTAGGAAAAAAAAGTACACTTAAAAAAAATGCAAACTGAAACACTGTTTGCTCCAAGAAGCCTTCCTAATCTCTGCTCCATGAACCTTTCCTGGTATCTCCACTTTCATAACACTTTACCCACTAATAGATTATATATTCTGTTGCTTAAGAAATTTTTACTTCTTACAAAATTGTGAAATTCTTATTAGTAGAGACCATGCTAGATACTAGCAACACGAGGATTAAAGATTACTGTCGCACTCAAAAAATTTCCAGTATAGTCAAGAACACAAACAACTATAACAGACATCTGATGGAGACAACAAATTTCTATTTAATTGATTTGAATTATAGTTGTGCACAGTTTTTGTTGTTGTGATCAAGACTATGTTACATATAGTGAATGTGAATAATCAAAAGTTGACTCAGAATTAGTAGGAAAGTAGTGAAAGTACATAAGAGGGAGAACAAAGAGAAAAAAAAAACTATAAAGATGTAATGGGAGAGAAAATACCAGTAAATTGAACTATTGGCTTAATGCAGAAAAAAGCAGCTTAGAGAAAGGAAGTTGATTAGTTCAAGACATTTTTGATAGCAGGAACCAAGAAGACTACAGTTACTAGAAGTAAAAAAAAGGACCAACTATGGAGCAGAATCAGTGTGCCATCGACATTGAGTTCAGTAATTTACATGGTTTATTTAAATAAATACTCATAACCACTGATTGAGATAGCAAGTATGAAGAAACAGAGGATCAAAGCAATTATGACTTGCTCAGCTACTAACTGAAAAAGCCCAAATTCAAACTGAAGAATATTTCAAAGTCCACCTTTTCTATGTTCAATTTTGGCCTAAGTCCAAGGAGGCAGTGTTCACAGAATTAGCTAGAAATTACTTATTTCCAACAAGATCAAAGTAAAAAGAACTTAGAATGATCCTAAGGCTCTTCATGTGGTAATAAGGAATAAATTCATTTTATAGCCTAATCAACTAATAGACTCTAGCACAGTGAATATGAGATGAAGGTGCCTTGGAAACCATCTAGTCCAACCTCTTATTTTGTGAATAATTGAAGATACTGAGGCCCAGTAGTGGAATAATATAGATTACTAAAAAGAGAAGTTCTGAGGAGAAATGAAACACAAAAGCTTTGTTCCTAAGGCTGAATATCATGAGAAAAATTCCATCTCATTCTGAGTGAGTGCCATGATGCCAGGTATCTTGTCTCTTTTTTAGTCAATTGTATCTCCAGGATCTAGGAGAGTTCATGATAATGTAACTAGCACATAGTGCACACTCAAAAAAATCATGTACTCAAATAACATGGTTTAGGGAAGAATTAATGAGTCTGTATGTAGGAACATGTGTGAAGTGGGTGCAAGTGTGTAATTAATTGGAAGCCTGGGCCATATTAGTTAGGTGTTACTAAATTCATTTTTATTTGCCATTTGGATCACATCATTTTCTCCTTGAAACATTCCAGTGATATTATAAATGTTGGACACAGCAAAGTCATTGGCTTCAAATGTCTTCATCAGGGATCAGGAGTTTAATATACCATCAATGAATGGAATTTACAAAGTGATTTTTGGTTAGAATCATTAAGGACAGTTTTTAAATTTATTGAGAAATAACTCAAAAGATTATGACAAGGTGGTAATATGAACACTTCATCCTTATCGCAGTTTTGGGGGGTGGGGAAAACAGAAGAAATGTTTCATTTCTAAAATCATGTTCCCATGAAGCTGAGCAGACGGACAGCTTATAACAGAATTTTCCAGCCAAATTCCCGAAGGGCCCCCAACAGGCTTTCTCAATTTGTGGGCGCTGTCCTCTAACAATCTATTTCTTTCCAGACTCTCCTTGGAAACCAAAGATTTATGTCATTCTCTTCATATTTTAAAATGAAATTGGTCCTGGTTAAAGAAAAAATGAAACTGAAAGAGCCTGCCTTTATCCAAGAACAGTGCTGCCTGGACAAGTAACATGAATATGCCCTATTCTGGCGAGGCGGCCAATGACTTTGTGTTGTAGCATTCTTACCATTACTCGGACACTTCCAGAAATCAAGATCACTTCAGGCATTTGTGAAAATGAGTTGTGCGCAGATCTGGGCTTAAAAAAAAAGGTAAATAAATACAATGCCAGGTTATAAAGGGGAACCAGACCCCCCTTTTAATAAATGACTTGTAAATCTCCTACTCAAATTCCAGAGTAATGGAAAAGTCTCATGGACTGATAACATTTTTTCTAATGAATATTCACTTAGTAATCCTGAAATGCTTTCTGCTCTCTGAATACATTCAAACAAGTAGGTATCGCAGCATTTCATTGATAGCTTATCAAACCACAGAAAAGAACAGGAGGATAGAATAAAAAGGGCTTTCCTAGGGGAGCTCCACGGTCATTGTTCTATAAAAACATATGAACATATTGCTATAAACTCATCTTCACAGGAAGACACCCAGTTTAATAAGCACAGACCTGCAAGTTAATATTAAAATTCACTTTGATTTCAGCAGCAGCAAAGCTGATCCAACTAGGAGCTATTACATAAAACCCTTATTGTCATATTCGTCATCACCACTCTCAATAGAGACCACAGGCAGCACCAAGAAGCCAGCCCTCAGTTCACCTCAGGAAATATGCTACACAGACGGTCATCCCAGTAACAATGCAGTAGTGAGATGGCCCTGTTTATTTTATCGAAATGGCACTCCCTTAATTTTTCAATTCTCTTTATTGATGTCCTTTTTCATGTATAGGTCTATTAGATTCTACTTCCTTTACTGTCCTCCCAGGAATTGGTGCTTGCCAACTACAATAAGTTGTTTTGACAACTTGTCTAGCTATACAATACTCTGTTTCTTTCCCTCTGCAGTCTTTTTGGCTTCAAATGAGTGCCTTCAAAATACAGCAGAGACTATCCAACCAAACTATGAAACGGAAGACGGTGGGGGGATCTTTCTATGTGTAAGCACTGTCCTGCCAAAACCACAATTTTTCGTGTGCTCACAGTCCTCTTTCTTCTCCTCATTTTTATGGATAAATCCCCCTTGCTATCTTGTCTACTCCTATCTTAATAAGGAATGACTGCCGTGACTACCCCCATCTAGCTATGCCATTCACCGCCAGCACCTCTGCTCTCCTCGTGTGCTTCAAGAAGAACTGATTAGCACTTTGCATAATTAACCTGATTAGCACTGTGCATAATCAAACTGATTAGCACTTTGCATAATTAAAAAGAAATAATAATAATAACAATAATAAGCACTAAGTAATATCAAAAGCTGTTAGTCCCACAGCCCTTTAGTTACCTCCAAGATTAGTTCAATGCAGCATATTTTGCCCTTTCACATTGAAATCTTTTCCTTAATTCAAAAGTCAAGAAAATAAATCAAAACACTTGTGATCCATAGACCCATTATGGTTTTCATATCCATACCAGTTACCAAAATAATCAGTTTCTTACCTATATGTATATCCTTCAGTTTTGGTCTTACATATTTTACTCATGCTAAAATAAATAAAATAGGGATATAAAACCAAATCAATGAAATACACTTGGAATAAAATTAGGAACCAAGATGTATGTTGCTTTTATAACTTTCTAACTCTCCCATGTGTTGCTTCTGAGTGGTAATGAGGTATATGGAAAGAACTGGACAACTTATCAGGGAAACCTGGCTCTAACATTTCCTTCTAAGTGATTTAACTTCTCAGAACCTCAGTCCCCCCATCTGCAAAATGAAAGTAATAACATCAGTTCTGCTACCTCAATGGTTGTTATTAGAATGAAACACAATAAAAAATAATTTAGGAAGGTGCTTTGTAAACTTTAAGACATTTCACATACATGAGGCATCTCAATCTAGGTTCCTAAATCATAAACTACATCATGAATGACAATAAAATTTTATATTTAGAATGCCTTAAAATGTAAAAGTTTATACAATTTTTTCAAATACTTTATCTTATTTCCTATTCAATGGCTGAATGTGATTAAAAATTTGACTTGCAGTTAAATTTGACTTTAGTAATTACTGTATCCATCATAGTCCTTATTTGTGTTTCCACAGAGGTTAAAATCAAGCTGTTGCCGGAAATTCACAAGAGAGTAGAGAAAATCTAGAACATTAATATTACTTTGGTACTACAACACAGAAAAGTCTGCAACTCTGCTTTTCTCTATTCCACCATAGTCAACCATCTGTTCCTTACCACTTTCAAGCCTTAGTTCAATTTCACTTTCCTCCAAGAAACCATCTCTGACACCCTTCAGTTAGAATTTCTCTCTTTCTCTCATACTTCTATAACATTTTATTTGTAACTCTATTCTACAATGTACTATGTATTAAATATTTGTATAACTGATGACTTTAGCAGACTAGGTACTCCTAAAGAGAAAATGGTGTGCCTATTCATCTTTGCCCCAGAAATAGCGTCCACAGTAGGTGATGAACATGGCAAGTACTCCACACCTTTGTTACAGTTGACTTGAGAAAACTGGACAGAAAACAATTTTTTCACTATGTATTTGCCTTATAAATGTAATAAGAAAGCCTGAGGAATTGTTTCATTGACTGTGTGCTGGGATGGACAAAGATGTCTGATATACTTACAACCATTAAAATCAAGCATTCACTTAGTCATCCAAAAAATAAACATGAGTGCCTAGTAAATACTAGGCATTGTGCCAAACACTGAATATGGCATTGATCAAGTTTAAAAGGAACTATAGGTTCCTCTCAAGGAGCTTATAGTCTATGTGTTTTATTTTACATAGACTATAAGCTCACTCTGTCGCTCAGGCTGGAGTGCAGTGGCCCACTCACGGCCATCCCAGTGTCGACCTGCTAGACTTAGGTAGTCTATACGTTTTTTAAAGGAGATCATATTAGGGGCTGGGGTGGAGTAGTGTAGAAAGAAAACCCTAAAATAGCCAAGATGATCAATTGCAAAATACCTACCATGACACCACTAGGCCTCTGTCAATCTAAGGGAAAGAAACCCAAATAAGCAGCCAGTATTCCTGGGCCAATCATCCATTTTACAATTCATTTATTTCAAGAGGGAAAATGCTGCTGTGGAGATTATTCAAGTCCAAATGTTCCTGGTGAAGGTGCTTCCAGTAATTCTGGGAAAGAAGCCAATCCCCTAGTTTTATATGTAAATATTTTAAAAACACACACATATATATAAGCACAAAGGAAAGGTCAGGAAGACGTAAGTCTTTTAAAAATCTATTTTAATAATTTTTTTTCTATAACTGTCCACAAAAGTTTGGGCTTTTTTGTAGCCTTACATTTTCTTTTACACAATACACCTGCTTTTTTTTTTTTCTAAACTAAATATTTCTTCCATCTAATGACTCTCTTTATTAGACAGCATCTAATTTGCATACATTTACATACAATTTAACTGCTAGCTTGTGAGAACAAAGAAATGGCTCTGTATTGTACTGAAGGACAATACTCAGTAAAGGAAGGTATAAAAACCAACCAGCTCTGTGACCGTGTAAGCTCTTTGTTTCAGATATACCAGGCTCTCTCTCATTTTTTTTAAACATACCACTTAAAAAGGGGCAAAAATTATTTCATCAAACAACAAAAGAAAGATATAGTCCTACTTTGTTTAACTGCCCATTTCTCCTCCAGCATGGTTACTACAATTCAGGGGTTCAAGTTCCTTGAATCTACTATAGTTTCCTCTATTAGATTTGACAGATTTAATCCCTATACCTATTTTTGTTTCATGCCTCATTCCTAAAACAACCTGAGATTCCTCTGCAATAAAGCTCTGTTCCAATGCTAATTTGTGCTGCCACCCGCCCTGTTCCTGAACAGACAGGGTAGAATATGGCATACTGTTCTCCAGTGAACAATGAGTACCTTTACTCTGAACAGGTTAATATATTTTACCGACAATTCAGGTCTTTATTGTATGAACTAGCTCTTCAAAAAGAAATGATTTTCAGTGTCCATTGGGGAATAGAGGGGAAAAAGGACTTGAATATAGGGAGGGGAATATATGGTAAAAGAAGTTAGATGTAAGAGTACTTGAGTCAACTGTTTCTCCACTTAGCAATATTATCCCTTTGTAAGTCTGCAAACCTCCATGACTCTTGGGGAATAAAAAGTAAAAAAAAAAAAAAATCCTGAAAACCAGGGACCCTTGCTTCTCCTTTGAAAGTGAATTCACATACTTTGTGACACAGGGTAAGTCACTATGACTCTTCTCTCTGTAGCTCTCATCCTTGACACATGGAGAAGGAGATTACAGAAAGCAATCTTGAGGAGTTTGTTCAGTGTTTTGTAAATATTAACTATTGAAAACACATGAAATAACTAATAAAACTGCAGTCACAACCAACTGAAAATAAACACAAGGGGGATTCAAGTTTCTGAAATGCCATGTGTAAAATATCACTCCAAAAAAGAAATATGGTATACAAAAATACTTCAAAATTATAAGTGATACAAATGTAAGGCAGGACATAAAGACAAAGTAAAAATCATAAAGCCAAGTATGAACTGACACCAGAGACTCCATGGAAATATCATCAATATTTGGGTGCTGAAAGTGGCCACAGGAGATACATTTCCTTGGAAATATAGTTAATATCATTAATTTTGTCTGTTTTCTCCATCTGATAATGCTTATTTACAATTTTAATGACCCAAGGAGGTGTGAACGTGTCAGTGATAAGTGAAGAAATTCTACCACTCTGTGGGGCTGCAGAATGCCCACATAATTTGGAACCTTCAGCAGCCAAACAGATTGTACAATCTCTACTAGCAATCTTGAAGCATGTCTGATTTTCCACCTGGTGAGAAGAAGCCTGAGTTATTGAGACTGTATTAGTGCTGGAGTGCTGGCATAGACCAACTCTGCCAACTTCTTAACCCATAAACAAGTATGAATAATCATCAAAAATAGCACTTAGAAAAATTAGACACTGTATTTTTACAAACCCCTAGGTAGTGGCGAGATTCTAGTCACTAGATTGAGTAGTCAGGAAGTTAATGATCTTCTGAAAACTATGGCTTAATTCTAAAAACATCCTTAAAATCCCAACCTGACCCTGACCCCCAAATCCCTTCCTACATGAGGAATGAGACCATCACTTCACACGTGCTCTAGTGTCTGTCAGAGATTGTCAGTAAGTTTTACACAAAATTTCTCTTCCTAAGGCTCATTAATCTCTCTTGTTAATATAGATTTAAGGCAGAACTTGTTTTCATGTCATAGAATGTTATCTCCTGGTAGCCAACATCAAATCTATTTTCTACACTCTAACATATTAAATTCTGCCTTGTTTGTTTCTAAAGCACCTCTTAATACTAATTCAGCCAACATTACCTATGCTGGAGGTGGTTAAGATCCACCTCCCCAATGCATGTTACCACGGTGACAAAGTAGTGACCTAATTTACACACACCTGCTGGGTTAATTGGGCCAAAATGAAAGATGATATACACGCTCAAAATCCAAAACTGATTTTTTCCTCAAAATTAAATATTTGATTTTTTTAAATTAGCAGTTTCTAAAGCTAAGTAACATACTCCAGGTGTGCATTTGCCAGTTAATATACCCTGAATGTTTCATGACACTCGAGGAGCAAAATATATTGAGTGATGAATACAAATCTGTTATGTATTTTCTGTGTGCAATGATTAGTATGAGTAAGTGGTCTCAATCACTGAATACATGGGGTATGCTTGAAGGGTAGGCAACTGCCTTAAAGCAAACAGGGACTTTTTAACTGAGCTAAGTTAGCACGCAGAGTCTGGGCCACCTTTGAAAATCCAGGTTCGCTTTGGAAAAAACTGTTCTCCTTAGCCTGAGGCAGCCTGCAACATCTCTTAGACAAAAACATCACTTACCTCTGTTTGACCTCTTCCCACCTCTTTGTACTTGTTCTGCCCAGACCACTGAGAGTTTTTCTGAGTCATATAAAGTTTTATGCCAAGAACTGGTGAAGATATGAGCAAACAGATACTTTCAGAGATTGCTGGTATAGACACAACAATGTGTAAACGGTACAGCTAAATGCATCAAAATCCTCAAAAATGCACATATGTTTGTTTCAGTTATTATACTTAAAGTAACAGCCTGAGGACATAATCAAGGATGTTCATGAAAATGTTTTCACAGTGACATTCATTATAGGTTTTTTGTTTTTTAATCTATCTGCACTGATACAGAATAACAGCAGTCATTTTTAAGGAAAAAATTGAAAATAATTTACATATTCAAGAATAAGAGATTGACTGGGTTAAACTGTAATACATCTATTGTATGGAATACTATATAATTAATAAAAAATCATATCATAGGAAAAATATTAATAGAAACAAATTTTCATAATATATTGTTAGCTGAAAATCAGAATCCACAACCATGTATGAAGCATAATCCCGTTTTTGCATACACACATATACACACATCAAAATATTAATGATACCTTTTTTCTAAGTGGTAGCAGTAATATCAAGGGTGGTATTGTTTTCTTCTTTTTGCTTTCTTGTGCTTTCTAAATAGGTTTAAATGGATGGTGTATTACTTTTAGAACAGAATTATAAATATTATATTAAAAATAAAATGAAGGGTAGAAAAATAGTTAAACAGCATTTCCTGATCTCTCTCTCCCACTCAGATTTCACATTTCACCTATACTTACTTCTTTGTCAATTACAGCTACAAATATAATAAACATTAAAATTAACAACTTTCTTTTATTGCTAAATATTCAACTTCTTAAACTGAATGGATCCTTTACTTATTTACAAACCTTACAAATATGTCAGCCATCAGAACCCCTAGAAAGCGTCTCCAACCTGCTTTTTAATCTTACGAAATCCATGTGAAGTAATTGCCTTTTAATAATGATGACTACTTGAAGTGAACTTTTCAGGGTACAAATAAATCTATTCATCACTGGGGTATTGTGTCCCACTTGACTTACAACTTTCACATTTTGATTTCGTTTGTACAGTTATAGGGTCTTACTGATAAGTAAGTGCTTCTGTTAAGAAAGTAAAATTAACATTACCATATGAACTGAATTTGCTGCTAAAAGTATCTCACTAGGGGTTTGATTTATTCTATGATGCTTTCACTGATTCAATCATTGCTTAAATTATCAAAATATAACTATGTATTCTTATAAATAAAGTATCTTGGGATTTTCCTATATAACAAGCAATAGACATCAGTGATTGATACCTTTTTAGAAATATTAATATTGACATTTCAGTTCTTTAATACTTTTTATTTTTAACTTAGTGCTAATCTCTACCTTCCTAAGAAGTTCATGAAACTTCAAAAAATCAAAATCTCTTAAGATGCAAAAGAATAAAAAAAGATTCTTTTATTTCAAGTGATTAAAAAATTGTTTTCATTCCGAAAAGTAAGTGTTAATACATTATTAAAAAATATAGTATACAAAAATAAATTTTGGTTGATGTAAATATTGAGACTAAATCATGAAAGTGCTAGAAAAAACATGGGTAATTTTTTTTTAATGTAAGAGCTTTTTAAGGCATAAAAAATTATAAAAATATGATAGCAAAAGTCAAAAACAAAATTAAAAACAAATATTTTAACATATACTACAGAAAAACTACTACTTTCTGTAAGATACAAAGAGGGTATACGAATCAATAAGAGTTTTAAAAACAGAAAAAAAAGGAAAAATAGTTAACAACCAATTCACAGTAAAAAGAGTGGATAGTCAGTGAAATTTTAAAATGTTGTTTAATCTAAAGATTAAGAAATGCAAGCTGGGCTCGGTGGTTCAGCCTGTAATCCTGCACCTTGGGAGGCTAAGGTGAGTGAATTGCCTGAGCCCACGGATTCGAGACCTGCCTGGGCAGCAACTTGGTGAGACCTCATCTCTACAATAAAACAAAAAATCAGCCGGGTGTGGTAGCGCGCCCTTGGAGTTCCAGCTACTTGGAAGGCTGAGGCGGAAGGATCGCCAGAGCCTAGCAGGTCGAGGCTGCGGTGGCTGGGAGCGGCCACTGCACTACAGTCTGGGCGACAGAGTGAGACTCCAACTCAAGAGAAAAAAAGAAATGCAAAAGATTAAGAAATCATAAAGAGCGCCGGGCTCGGTGGCTCAGCCTGTAATCCCGCGCCTTTGGGAGGCTGAGGTGAGTGGATTGCCTGAACCCGCAGGTTCAAGACCCGCCTGGGCAGCGAGACCTCATCTCTACAATAAATCAAAAAATCAGCCGGGTGTGGTGGCGCATGCCTGTAATTCCGGCTACTTGGAAGGCTGAGGCAGAAGGATCGCCGGAGCCCAGCAGGTTGCGGCTGTGGTGGCTGGGAGCGGCCACTGCACTCCAGTCTGGGCGACAGAGTGAGACTACAACCCCCCCCCCCCCAAAAAAAAGAAATCATAAAGAAATGCAAATCAAAACAATGGTGAAATATAATTTTCACTTTTCCAATTAGAAGAAAAATTGCTAAAACACAGTATTGATGAGGCTGAGGGAAAGCAAGAATTCTTATATATTGTTGTTAGAAGTATATGTTAGAACAATGAATTTGAAGTAAAGTTTTTAATAGCTATAAACATTTTAATGATATAAAACAGATCTTAAAGTACAAAGATATATTTAGAAAGTTGACTTTTGCTATATTTTTGATAACAAGGAAATTGGACTTAATCAAATATCCATAAATTAGGCAGTGGTTAAATACATTTTATAACATCCATAAAATGAAAATATTAGGCAGCTGTTTAAAAAGAGGAAAAGATGAAGTATAATATAATACAGTACAAATACTATAAAATCTCTAGAATATATAAAATCCCTAAGATATGGCATTAAGAAAAAATTGCAAAAGTATCATGTTTTTAAAATAAAGATCTATAGATACACTTTTCTACATAAGTACACTTGAAACTGTTTAACTCTGGTGAATAGTACTATAAGTTGGTAAAAATAAGCCAGGCTCGGTGGTTCAGCCTGTAATCCCGCGCCTTTGGGAGGCTGAGGTGAGTGGATTAACTGAGCCCGCGGGTTTGAGACCCACCAGGGCAGCGAGACCTCATCTCTACAATAAATCAAGAAATCAGCCAGGTGTGGTGGCGCACGCCTGCAGTTCCAGCTACTCGGAAGGCTGAGGCAGAAGGATCGCCGGAGCCCAGCAGGTCGAGGCTGCGGTGGCCGGGAGCAGCCACTGCACTCCAGTCTGGGCCACGGAGTGAGACTCCAACTCAAAAAAAAAAAAAAAAAAAAAAAAAAAAAAATATATATATATATATATATATATATATACTTTTCATTGCATATCCTTGTGTACCATTGAAAAAAAAAGTTTTACCCTTTCCCAGGTGGGTGGCTAATATCTGTAGTCCCAGCACTTTGGGAGGCTGAGACAGGAGGATTGCTTGAAGTCAGGAGTTGGAGAACAGACGGGGCAACATAGGAAGACCCTGTCTCTACAGAACATAATAACAATATAAAAAATATATCCTGAAATGCATTTTAAAATAAAATATCCAAAAAATGATTCAGTATGATGAAAAGGGTGAAAAGTATACTGTGTAGAAGTAAAGATACCACATTATTCAATTCCACGCTCTAGAATTGTCTGCCTACAATAAATCACCCATCTTCACTGTACTTTCATTTTCTCATCTGTAAAATAGCAGAATTAGCTAACGATAATCTGTAAATTACCTTATAGTTCTAACAGTACATACTTTTATGTGTTGATAATCCAATATAGAATATTGGAAAATATATTTGAGACTTAAATATCAATTTTGAACATCTATACTTACTACAATAAACAGATACTCTATTTGGTATTTTGTTTGAGGACTATAGCCATTCATTTATATCAAAAGCAAAATAATATATATGCTGAAAATTTTAGCACACCAAATTAACTAAATATTGTCTTAAAGATTCCTCTTGCACAAGTAGTACTTCTGGCTCTCAATAGTTTAGCTCTGCCCATCTGCCAAGCATGATTAATCAGAAATGTATCTTATACATATTTCTCATACATTTCACTGCCAATTTACAGCCAAAGACCAAGCTGATTCGCTGAATCTATGCTTGATATATGCTCTCATATATACAACATGGGCAGAACAAAATGACAACATTCATTTGTAGTTCAAGTATAGAGTGACACAAACACTCTTTAAAAGTTTGTGACATTCTACAGCCCTATAGCACATGCTCACAAGTTAAAAGAAAGTAGTCCCTTCTTGCTTTCAATTTGTGGTATTTGAGGTTTTAGTATTATAATGGCCTTCTTTCATTGTGACTTAAGCCTGTCACTTGGAAAGAATTTTTTTAAAAATAAAAACTCTCAATCATTATTTAGATGGTAAATTATACAGTCACCTGAGTTACATAGTAGAAATTGTGCACTGTGGTATTTCTAAGAAGGCAAGTAGTACTTTCCTTTATTTCCTTTATTTCTGGTTTCCATTATTGTGATAAGAATAGAGCCATGGGAATTTCTTTGGTAAGATTGAATGGTATAACTGATAACAATAGTGTGTTATGAATCCCACCATAGTTTGGTTTGTAAATTAGGATGTGGGTAAAGTCTACTAAAAAAAATTGAGAGATTTTTAGTTTCTTTAGTGAAAAAAATTTAAACCCACTCATTTAAAATCTCAGCCATTTCTGAAATTGTTTTTCATTGCAGACTTGCCTACGTCCTTGTATATATTTTTTCATATATAGTATCAGCATGGGTCATCGTAATACCATTATGCATAGCATGAATCACTGGGAAAATAATGTGGAGAGTTGTATAGTTGATCAGACACATTAAACTTAAAAAAATTCAAATCTCATCAATTTCAGTTATTTACTATCACACTTAATTGCTGATAAACAATTTTAATTTTGAATGAAGTTTTTGGAAAAGTTTCTGCTTCAAGATGAAAGTAGAAATGAGAAGAACAGATCATCTATGCTCAATTCAAGTGGAAAATATTCCTTAAAAAAAATCTAGAAATCTAGAGCTAGAAATCACATTTTGTGTACTCCAGATCTTCCCTTGACTGGCTCCTTCCTATTATTCAAATCTTAGAAATCAAAGATTATTTCCTCAAAAAGGCCACCCATGACCCCACCCTCTACTCTCATTCTTTTGGGTTTTTTTTTTAGTTGGAGTTGGAGTGCAGTGGCACGCTCATGGCCACCTTAGCCTCACCCTGCTGGGTTCAGGCAATCCTTCCGCCTCAGCCTTCCAAGTAGCTGGAACTACAGACACATGACACCACATCTGCTTAGTTTTTGTGATTTATTGTAGACATGAGGTCTCACCAAGTTGCCCAGGCTGATCTCGAACCCCTGGGTTCAGGCAATCCTCTCACCTTGGCCTCCCAAAGTGACAGGATTCCAGGCTGAGCCACCGCAACTAGCCTACTCTCACTCTTTATCCTCTATTTTTTTGGTTTGTCTTTTTGGTACTTCATGGAAAGCAGCCACCACTTCCTGAATGTATCATACTTATGTATTTGTTAATTTGTTTAGTGTATACACACACACACACACACACACACACACACACACGTGCACATGCACGCAGGCACACATACCCTGTCACCCCCCCACTAGTATGCTAGCTCTTTAAAATACAGGATCTTGGTCTTATTGTTCAGAGTTCTCTCTCTATTACCTGGTACCAAGTCTGAATTGTATTAGTTTATCCATGATAGAAGAATGATCTACACCAAAAATAAATCTGCAATCTAGCAAAAGAATAATTTCTTCTCTTTGGTTCTTAACAGGAACAAGATAAACTAGAATATATTAATTCAATTAATATATTCTGGGTTCAAATCATGGTTTTATATTATCAAAATTATATTTTCACATTTAAATATATTACTATTTCAGATATTTATTTATTATTTTAATTTTCATTTCGATTGCATCTTTTCTCTTCTGGCAGGAATTCTAATGCTTATTTCTAAATTTTTCTGTCCTATGAGCATACAAGAGAAGTGAACCAAAAGAGGTGCAATTGATGAGACCTGCACTAATTCATATAATTGCCTAACTAATTAACCATGTTTAAAATTCAAATTATTGGCTTATTGAATATTCTTAAAGAAAGCACACTTGTAATATCCCACAATCATGATGTGGAAATGGTCAACAAATGCTTCCAATTTTATCCCAAGTCCTTTTGGAGGGGTTCTATTTCACTCTCTGCTCCCTGTGCACACCTTCATCCTAACAGCAATCTACTTCTTATTTAAAGGGGAAAAACATCACAAACATTTCTTTTTTTTTTGAGTTGGAGTCTCACTCTGACGCCCAGACTGGAGTGCAGTGGCCGCTCCCGGCCACCGCAGCCTCTACCTGCTGGGCTCCGGTGATCTTTCCGCCTCAGCCTTCCAAGTAGCCGGAATTACAGGCATGTGCTACCACGCCCGGCTGATTTTTTTGATTTATTATAGAGATGAGGTCTCGCTGCCCAGGCGGGTCTCGAACCCACGGGCTCAGGCAATCCACTCACCTCAGCCTCCCAAAGGCGCGGGATTACAGGCTGAGCCACCGAGCCCGGCTCAAACATTTCTTATAGCTATGGAAAAAGTAGAAGGAATACAGGTGTTTCAGCTGCGAGGAACTGAAGGTCTTTGGTTGGGAAGAGCTGAGTTTAAATCCTGCCCCAGTCATTTACTGACTACGTAAAATTAAAAATTAACTTCTTTGAGTCTTGCTCTTTCAATCTGGACCTGGATACTCATGATTCCAATGTTTACTTAATGGATGTGTTTTTGTAACCAGATTCGTAGTTCTCTAATTAAGGTCTGGCCAATGTTAAACACAGAAATTAGATTACCTCATGATCTCAATATGCAATCACCTAGCACAATGCTTTTGTCTACCTATGACACTAAATTTCAGGTGCATACTTGGCTTAAAGTATCTGGATATCATCATAAAAACATTTCCTGTAACTAATAATTTAGGCCACAAGTATAGTTACGTGAAAGTATCATGGATTAGAAAAGTATATCTGGCATCTCAGCACACATGGATTCAAAGAAAAGCTGGATGATACCAATATCAGTTTTTAGTTTTTCACTGCATCTTTGATTATAACCTTATTGGTTACCTATTTCATGCAAAAAATTTGTCATCTATAATAAAAAGAAATTTCAGTAGTTTAAGAGGATATAAAAGAGAATGACTTATTATTTAAATTCATAAAAAATACCAAGGTACTAAGGCAATAAGTATTCTATAAATGGAGAACAGAATAAACTCTGTCAACTATTGAGGGGAAAAGGTAGAATGGGCATCACATGGTGAAGGAGCTGACAATGCTAGTACAGGTCTCTTCTTAAAAAGCCACCAGTCCCACTCCCATTATAACGCATTAATCCATTAACTCATTAATCTATGAATGGGATAATCTATTCATGGGCTTTCATGACCCAATCACTCTCCCTACCCCTCAATACTGGTATACTGGAGCTTAAATTTCAACATGAGTTTTGGAGGAAAAAAATATTCAAACCATAGCAGTATGTCAATAAGTCTTTCACAGATACTGACTACAAAAAAATTAAGTTACTCTCTACAGTAGGTTGAATGTTGACTAGCGTCCCCAAGATTTCATGCTCACCCAGAATGTTGGAATGTAACATTATTGGAAAATAGGGTCCTTGTAGATGCATTAATTAAGGACTATGAGATGAAATCATCCTGGATTTAAGATGTGTCCTCTGTCCAGTAACTGGTATCCTTACAAGAAGAGGAGAAGATGCAAAGAAACATATACAGAGAAGACCCTGTAAAGATGGAGTCAGAGTTTGAAGTGATGGTACCAAAACCCAGGGCGTACTTGGGGTCATCAGAAGCTGAAAGAGGGAAGGAAACAGTCTCACCTAGAGCCTTCAGAGGGAATGTGGCCCTGCTGCACCCTGATTTCTGATTTCTGGTCTCCAGAACTAATAAATAAATTTCTGAGGGTTTCTTTTGTTTGTTTGTTTTGACTTGGAGTCTCACTTTGTTGCCTATGCTGGAGTGCAATGGCACGATCACAGCTCCAGCAGCCTCTACCTGCTAGGCTCAGGTGATCCTTCTGCCTCAGTCTTCCAAGCAGTTGGAATTACAGGCCTGTGCCATCACACGCGGCTAATTTTTTGATTTATTGTCAAGACAAGGTCTCACCAAGTTGCCCAGACTGGCTTTGAACTCCTGAACTCAGGCAATCATCTTGCCTCGATCTCCCAAAGTGCTGGGACTACAAGCATGAACCACCATGTTCAGCCTAATTTCTCTTGTTTTTAGACACCCAGATTACTGCAACTTATTATAACAGCCCTAGATAATTATTATACTTTCCCTATACTAGAAAAAAAAGGAAGAGGGTACAGAAGTTTTTTGAGTGTAAATGGTGACCTCAAAGTCTCCAACCAATAGGTGAATATAAGGACAAGTGATCAATGGGAAAACATATTAAGAGGCTGCAGTGGTAGTTGCTGGAAGTAGCATGTTAGCCTCAGAAGGAATGTACTGCCCTCTACTACTTGAAGTTGTCCTCTTAAATCTAATAGAGATACCCTACAAAGTGATAGAACCTGTTTTAATTCCATCTTTTCAAGAAAGCCAGGAACTGGTCTTAAACTGGACTTGGCCATTTGGCTCAGTGGCTCAGCCTGTAATTCCAGGCCTTTGGGAAGCTGAGGTGAGTGGACTGCATGAGCCCGCGGGTTCGAGACCCGCTGGGCAGCGAGACCGCATCTCTACAATAAATCAAAAAATCAGCCGGGCGTGGTAGCGCGCCCCTGTAATTCCGGCTACTCGGAAGGCTGAGGTAGAAGGATTGCTGGAGTTCAGCAGGCGAGGCTGCGGTGGCCGGGAGTGGCCGCTGCACTCCAGTCTGGGCGACCGAGTGAGACTCCAACTCAAAAAAATAAAATAAAATAAAATAAAAAAATAAAATAAAATAAAATTAATAGGTTTATATATTTCAAAATCTCAAGTGGCATACTGATATAAATTATTAATAAACATTTTATGATGGTATATAAAATATAAAATTTTATGATGTAAATTATTATGATCATAATAAATTGCAAAGGTATGCTTGAAATTACTCAGTTGACAATTAAAATCAGTCATCAAATGAAAAATTATTTATGTTGCTGAAGAATTTGATTCAGAAAGTAAATATACCTATTTTTGATTGAAGAAAATTTCCATATGATATAAAATAACAAATTTACAAGGGAAAAATCAATTTTCTTTTGGTCTAGGATGTATACTATTTTGACACTGGCAAAGACTCTAATAAGTATACATGCTTTGCTTGAGGCATCAAGCAAAATTAAAGATTATGTTTGGATTGTCTCCTAATATACAAAATTAGGCATTTTTAAGTAATACTAAACTCAGCTATCCTATCTGCTACATTAATTTAAGCCACTATAAAAGTAACACTTGTAGTTAAAATTCAGTATGCTTATTTACTTTCTGTACACATTTTCAGGTAGCTATGCTTATTAAATCTTAAATTTCAGATAATTCTAACTTATTTAAATTTTTCATCTTTAAAAGTTATAATCTATAGTATAATTCTGTTTTGATATGCTTAAAAAAATGAGAATGGTAAACACTGTGAAAAATTCATATACTTTAAAAATATATTTTGAGGGAAGAAATATCTGTTCACACATACAGAAATCCATATATTTAGAAAATCAGAAATTATATTCATAATTTTCCTCAGAGACCCTCAAAATTATAAAAATGATACATGTAGATATGATTTATTAAATATTACAAGGTCATAGCAGAAAAAAATGAAAATATTAACTTCCTAGGAAACTGAAAATAGCACTTTTTTTCTTTTGGTTTTTTAACCTAAGAAGTATACTCTAGTAAATAAGGTTGTTTCTGTAGTTAATAAGTTTTAGTTATCCAATCTTCTTTTTAAATTAAAATAAATTAAATTTTAGAGGCGTAGGGAACATATAAATATTTACTACATAAGTAACTGCAAGGTGAACTTGGGACTTCTAGCGGGCCCTCTCTTCCACTGAGAGTGGACCTGGTTCCCAGTGTGTTACTGTGTGTCCCTCATTCCTCCTCCCTTCTTCCTTTAGCAGTGTCCAGTATCTGTTGTTTCCACCTTTTTGCTCTTATGACCAGTGATCAGGACCCGCTTATGAGTAAGAACACGTTGTATTCCGTTCTTTGTTTCTGTGATGGTTCATTTAGTATGATGGTCTCCAGCCAGTTAGTCAATCTTCTGATCAACGCACCAAATATTCTAAAGATAGGAATAAATGATTCTTAAAACTCAGATTTCAATCTATTTATATTTGAATGTTTTTTTGAGACATTGCTCTCCTAACACTTTATAAATTCAGTAAGATATGGATGTAGAAAATTAAGATACTCATATATAATTAGGTAAAATGTGAATACATATGTATCAATAGATACTCATATATAATAGATACTCATATATAATTAGGTAAAATGTGATACATATGTATCAATAGCTAGAATAATTTGTATTAAGTGAACAAGTGAATAAATAATAAATAAATCACAAAAAGGCAATGTTTTAGACTGATATAAAAGTTACTTTAAATATATAAATTATTGACATTAAGTAGTAATATAACAAATGTAGGGAATTATCATTGAAGAGCAAATGACTCAAACAGTAAATATTAGCAATGATTAGGTTATTCAGTGTTTGTTGAAATTTTGTTCCTTTCTAGATTTGTTTAATGCTCTATTCAAAATGCAGAGTAAATCTGCAATAGTGAGAACAAATAATAAAAGTAGAGAAAGAGAGAAAAGTAGAGAAAGAGGGAACTAAATAGCAGACTATATATGATTACATGGTTTCAGGATTATGATGAAGATAACCAAGGAGAAGATGAAGAAGAACTGTTTCTAATTTCTAAGTGCTTTGGTAAAATTGTCATCTCTAGGTTACAGATGATAAAACTGAGCATAAAAGAACATGAAGGACTGCCTAATATCTCACAATCAATAAGAGATAGTGGAGAAACTTAAATCAAGCTCTTCGATTTCTATTTAAATATATTGACTCTTTATTCTCTGAAACCAGGGATATGTAGTAAAAATCCTAAGTGCTATAGTTAAAATAGAAATTCCCTCAAGTCAGTGTTGAGTGTCACAGTATTTATAAAACTAAAAATAAGCATTTAAAAATTATTGTTGGCCAGGCTTGGTGTCTCAGCCTGTAATCCAAGCACTTTGGGAGTCCGAGACAAATGGACTACCTGAGCCCATGGGTTCGAGATCAGCCCAGGCAACTTGCTGAGATTGCGTCTCTACAAAAAAGAAGAAAAAAAATTATCCAGGCGTGGTAGCATGCACCTGTAGTTCCAACTACTTGGAAGGCTGAGGTGGAAGGATCTCCGGAGTCCAGCAGGTCGATGCTGGCGTGGCTGTGAGCATGCCACTGCACTCCAGCCTGGGTGATGGAATGAGACTCCAATTCAAAAAAAAAAATGTTGTTATATACATTTATAAAAACTAAGATCCTATTTGAATCCCCCTCAATTCTTCACATAGAATCCTGGCAGTGGATAAGTTGCTCCCAAAACTCTAAAGTAAATTGTGTATATGAAGGAAAAGAATAATTACCTCTGGAAACTATATGGGAGACCTAATTCAGATTGGAGGAATCAGTGATGGTCTCTCTGAATAAGTATTTTATAAGAAATAATATCATACTTCACAGAGTTTAAGTCTAGCAGAGGAGAAAAGCATTAACTTAATAATTATATAACCACTTATTTATTTACAACTGATAACTATTCATTACCATTGACTATGCCATATCATCTAAGTATTAACTAATTTCTTTACATTACTCCTTAGCTTGACAGTGCTCTACTTTCTCCTTTGTAGTTCCTTAAGTTCTATGTTTCCTTAAGACCTCTGCCTCTGCTGCATATCTTTAGCACTTAATGACTTTTTTCAGGAATGGCAAATGAGTTTCACATTACATGCAAATTCCATTAATTGGTTGTTTTAAGTGTTGTCTTCAGGAGGACTTA
The DNA here is from genome assembly GCA_027257055.1 of Cephalopachus bancanus. Taxonomy (NCBI): domain Eukaryota; kingdom Metazoa; phylum Chordata; class Mammalia; order Primates; family Tarsiidae; genus Cephalopachus; species Cephalopachus bancanus. Next base: position 10,130,156 of record JAPVLO010000022.1, on the reverse strand, counting down.
GAGGTCAAGCTTTAGTATAAGACATAGCCATAATGGATTAGTGATGTCTTTATGGGCAGTGAAGGACAGAAGGGGACACTAAGGCTAGAGCATTCATGTGACAATGAGTGTGCTGATTTTGGACACTTTTATAGCATTCATTTGATAGCAAATTCAGGTCCACAGCATGCATTAGACACTAAGAGTGTTTTATTTTGTTTCTTAAAAGTTATATCATGTCTCAAGTATACTGTAAGATTCTTGTAGTAAAGGACCAATGATACTTCTCTATGTCCATAGCATGTAGTCATGCCTTGCTAAATAAACATCTGCTGATGAAAAATGAAATAACCATTTTAGAATTCACCCTTACTACTATCATTTATAAAGTTCATTTATCTTATAGCTTCTCTCAAAATATTATCACTATTAAGCCTATTTTAGAGAAACTCTGTAACATAATCTATTACATTTAAGTAAATATATTGTCTTTACCATTTCCAGGTTCAAATTAAACATCAGGATATTTATAACACTTACGGATTAAATATATGCCTGCCAAATAAAAAAAAATGAAACAAGGAGACAATAAGGTAAACAACTATTTTAAATGAATTTAAATCTTTCTTTAAAAATTCCAAATCTGTATCTTTTAGACTATATTTTACATATTTATTATGTCCTAGAATTGTTTATCTCTTTTTTTAGTAGACTGCATGTTCTTGCACATAGTGAGTGTTGAAGAAATGCATGTCGATTAGCGTAGAGCTTACATGGGAGAAATAGCTCCACTTTGCATCCTCCCCTGCTAAGGAAGTGTATTCATCATATTCCATAACAGCTCACAGTTTGTTATACATTAACTGCTCATTCTCGGTGCCAATAAGACTGTGCTGGAACAGCAAATGAATTTGGTGTGTTCATTTAAATGATTCTGCAAACCACAGGCTACCCAGTTGTCTAATGATAAGAGAGCCCCAAAGCCACCTGATCACTGTTATACTTCCTTATCTTTTTGGATGAGCTTGGTTAGTACTGTCAGGATCAGAACGGTGAGAAAAATGAGAAGTAAAAGTGTACCTTACACCTAATCATGAAAAGGGGTTTTATTAATTCCGGCACCAGTGATGATGTGGCTAGGTTGGAAGGGGAATGAGATATAAGATCTGGAGTGCTTTATCTGCTCCAAGACCAATGCTGGTTTTGGCACTTCTCTCACTCTAGTGAGTTGCAAAAAAACAAGCAGGTGCTAGCAATCTGAGAGACCACATGCCAGCTACAGCTGCTTCAAACTGATTCAATTACATCTGCCTGAATAGTCCCAGGACATCAAACCAGTTGAAGAGATCCATAGGTTGCAAGGAGACATAGTCTATCTTGATGTACAGCAGTCTCCAAGATAATTACCTGCAAATTTCCAGGTTTTGATATAAAGGATCAATCTATCACTGGGCATGGGAGAAAAGATAGGAGCTGAGGGAGAAGTAATGTGATTTTTATTCACCTTAAAATTAAAAATTGTTAGGAGAGAACACAAAAGGCTCCAATGAATTTTCATGTTTTAAATCTGACAGTCACTGAGGCCTTAAAGATACCTTGAAACAGCCAGGTTTTGTGAGAACATTTCCCAAATCATTGGGTACAGCACATTTACAGAACACGCTCTTGGGATCCGGACTTCGCTCCAAACCTTGTTTGTACAAAAAGGGGCCAAGCAGCTGGGAAATTCTGGAGTGGAGTGTGTCCTCATTAGTTCCCATCTGCCACCAGAACTCAGCTCATGGCAAGTTTGGCTAAGTCCTGGTGTACTCAGGTCCAAATGTGGGTCAGTTTTAATTACACTATACAGAATTCAGTGTGCAGTTTTAAAATCCTTATTATACAGCACAGAGGAATGGGCAGCTCTCCAGCTAATCAATTTTTTAGAAGTACATATATAAAATTTTAAACCAGGCTAGACAGACAGTGGGTGGAAAAAAATCTTATAAATGAGTACAAGGGTTACTTAAGAGAATTATTAGTGAAATTGGGTCATGAGCAAGTTCTGCTTTAAAACTTCAAAGTGAGAAACAAACTGTTTTCCTTGGTCAGATAGGAAACTTATAAGGTACACAATGCCCCTTACTCTTTAGTATGAATAAGTAATAATAAGGCTGTGGCCATTTATGGTAAAAACCTACAAAAGCACAGACTTTCACATAAGCAGAAATACAAGGTATTTTGTTGTTCTTCACCCCCATCTCCTTTCAATGTTTACCACTCATGGCAAGGATTGTATCTAAAAAAATCACAATCAAGAAAACAAAGATGACAGAGAAGAGAGAGAGGGAGAGAAAGAGAGCAGAAAGCACAGGTGCCGAGTAGCAGACTCAGGGCATGACTTGTCTTTCCCTGCCATCCACAGAAATGGGGCCAGAATCAACCCATGTAATCCATGTTCAGAATCCATCCTGTCCAAAAGCTTTATCAGGTGCAGGAGAGCTAAAACACTAAGCCTTCAAAGACAACTGTTAGTAAAAAAATTCAGTAGTGAAGATGTAGGCAGTCAACGATTGGGCATTTATGCAATCAGATAATGTACCTTTTTTCTTGATAGATAGATAAAAAGTCTTTTGGCACAAGTCCTAATGACAAACAAACCAACAGAAAGCCTTAAATGATCAAAGTATGTGAAAGATTTTGACTGTGTTGTTTTGAAGCTTAGCCATTAAAAAAGCAGCATGAGACGCTGGGTTAAATACCAGCATTTAACATTTACTAGCTGTGTGGCTTTGGACACATAGCTTATCCTCTCTGAGATTTTGTCCTCTCACCTATAAAATGAGAAAAATAATATCTACATTGTAGGGTTGTTATAAGGTTGATCAAATTACACACACACACACACACACACACACACACACACACACACACACAGAACTTCTGAAATATGAAAGTCACTCAATAAGTGTTAACCATTATTAACCCAACTATTATGAATAAACTGCCCCTCCCCAAGAAAAACCCAACTGACCAAACACAGAGAACCTCTGCTTCTTCAAAATGTGACCTTAGTTGGAAATATGGAGATAGGGGTCTTTACAGAGATTTTCAAGTTAAAATAAGGTTATTAGGGTGGGTTCTAATTCAATGCAATTTGTGTTTTTATAACAGGGGAGAAATTTGGACACAGATTCATAGAGGGAAGTTGACGCGAAGGAGACGGTCATCTGTAAGTCAAGAAGAAAGACCTGGAACAGATCCTTCCCTTACAGCCCTCAGAAGGAACCCAACAGTGCTGATAAACCTTGGTTTCAGACATCTAAACTGTGGGAAAACAAATTTTTGTTCAAGCTACCAAGTTTGTGGTCCTTTGGTGCAGGAGTCCTAGTAAATTAACGTCCAACTAAATGACAATTTCATTAATCATCAGTGTTTACTGTGATTCATCATGTTCCAAACTATACATTTGACATTAGGCAAGTCAACTCTATTACCTTTGGTGAGTAATGATCAATTCCACATATTATCTAGTGATTTTTCCCTTACTTTTAAAGAATCCTTTTCTGATTGCTATTTAGGAAGATATACTGCAATATAAATAGCCTGGCAGAGGAAAATGGTTTACTATAATTAATATCATCTAGTTTTTATTAAAGATAATTAAGGGAAAGTCATACATATAAATTCACAAATCCACTTTTCTACTGTTGAGTTTGCATAGCAGGAAATCAGGACATTTTAGCACACTAATTTCCTTCTCAAGAAAATAAAAAAAAAACCTTATATAGCCATCTTTGTGTTACAACTATGCTCACTTAACCTGACACTGCATAGATTGTGACAACCTTGCCAACAGAACATCTAGTTCACTAGGAAGTATGTGAAAGTACCTTTACATGTATGAGTTCTTCATTGCTTACAAGAGATTGCTTTCAAGGGTATCTAACTTTAAAAAGAGGGGTGAGAGTTGTCTGGAGTTGTGTCAGTAGGCTTTCTCCATTGCAAGATACACTTCCATAATCAAGACATTGAAGTGAATGTGAATATTCCCACTTAAAATTTTTCTTTAACAGCCCTAGCCTTCTATATAAATGTAGTATACATAGTCATAAATTAAGAGTCTAACTATGCTGAACTGAGATACTCAACAGCAATCATCAGAGCCATAACTTTGCCAAAATTAACTTTCTTAATGAGCTAATCACTTCCTCCAAATTCCTATACAGCCCACCAGAACAACTTTTATATTTTAACAAAAGGAGAAAGAAAAAATTAATATGTAATACAAGTGGATGTTGTGCGCCAAATAAAGTATTTTTATACCTAATTTACTTTAATCTTCATATGAACCATTAAAAAGTAGACACTGTTACTACATATTATACATAAGAGAACTCAAGTATTAGTAAGTTTAGGCAGCCTTGATCATGTCACAAAGCTACTGAATTATGGAGCTAGGCTTTCAATGAAGGTCAGTTGGAGTCCGATGCTCCAATAAATTCAGACTCAAGCAAGAGATTTAGAATTAAGATATCCTAAAAGCATACCTGGCTTCCAAGATGCCGATTTATTTAAGGTATTCACAAACTCCTTTAAAGCATGTGATCTTACATAAATAGTAGATGTCTTCTTGCTAAACCTGAATCAGTTTATCCTCCTTATGAAGAAACCAATGCTATTCACAAACACAAATGAAAAGGCTTAAATCAACTGAAATAAAATTAATCTTATCATGAAAACATATGAAATACAGAATTTTTTAATATTTAATTTTTATTTTAAAGATGTAGGATACAATTCAGGATTAGGTGTACAAGTAGTCATCGCACAGGCAAAGTTTGGGCCTCCCTTTGGTCCTCACATTGCCTGGTTTGAGATCAGATAAACTTATTGATGTTATGTGCCCCCCTTTCCTTGGCAGTGTCCTGCTACTGCCATTCTCTTTCTTATGGGAAAGACAGAATTACCATGTAAACCAGCAATTCCAATTCTGAGTATATGCCCAAAGAATTAAAAGCGGGTTATGAAATAATATTTGTACACTCCTATTCTTAGTAGAATTTTTACAATAACTAAAACTTGGAAGTAATCCAAATGCTCACTGTCAGATGAATGGATAAGAAAATATGTATATGCATATAATGAATTATTACTTATCCTTAAAAAAGAAATAAATTCTGACATGTCCTACAACATGGATGAACCCTAAGGACATTATGCCAAGTGAAATAAGTCAAATACCAAAAGACAAATACTGTATTATTCCACTTATATAACTTCTTAGAGTAGTCAAAATGACAGCAACGGAAAGAATGGTAGTTTCCAGGGGCTGGGGAGAGAAGAAAATGAGGATTCATTTTTAATGGGTATAGCATCTCAGTTTTACAAGAGGACAGAATTACAGTGATGGATGGTGGTGATGACTGTACAAGCATTATGAATGTATTTAATACCATTGAACTGTAGTACCTAAAAATGATCATGATGATAAATATTACGTTATGTGCATTTTTCACAATTAAAATGTAGAAAAATAAGAAGATTACATAAAGGTCTTTTAGATTCAGTACATTGATTTATGATTTTTGCAAATATCTTCTAAAGCCCTGGAAGCAGAGGTAATCTTGTATAGAATCTGAGTTCAACCTATGTGACAATACACAGTCTAGGATTCCTGCTCCCAGGCAATTAGATGATCTTTCTTTAGTATCTAAGCTGTAAAAATAGTGATAGTGGCAATAGTGGTGGGGACAGAAATAAAAGTAGTATTCCTAAGACTTATTCAGTATGCTATGTGCCAAACACCAAACTAAGAATCTTACATATAGTGTATTATCTAACTTTCAACACAAAGGACATTATTATTTTTTCATTTTTTCAAATGAGGAAACAAAGGAACATATTAGGTAATTTGATTGGATCTACACTCATAATGAGTGTTGAAGCCTAAAAAAACTCTGTTGATGTACCCTTGTCTCCCACTAGCCTGTATGATATTTGAGGACAGGGATTTTATTTTATTCATGTAGCCTCGTACTTTGTCTAGCAAATAGCAGACATTTATTTACTATGCAATATAAAATGAAAAAGAAAATGAGGAAGGAAGAGAGGGAAGGAAAGGAGAAAAAAATAAATTATATCTAGGCATGCTATGGTCTTAATAATGTGGATTCACAAGGGGATCTGCAATAGTGTCCAGGAATCCTAGGGTTTGGTAATTTCTTCCTCCTTGAGATCCCATAATTTCTGACATAGGCTACTGAAGCAGCTGTTAATATCTGTCTAGTTTAATGATTAACATTCTAGCAAATACATATTCTTGGCTAATCTCAACTTCTAACGTTGAGACTAACAGAGGAATAGCATTTAATATACCACACTTTCAGGAGAAAAAAAATTGACATCCTTGATATTAGCCTTTTACTCACCAGTGTAAACTAAAGAAAAAACATACAATAAAAATTCCCCAGATGAAAGGTATTTCCAAACCTAAAAGTACTGACAAATGTCATAAACCAATGGTACTAAAATTTGAGAAGTCTAAACAAGATGTTTTAGTACGATAGATACTGGCTTATTATACAACCTGTGCCATCTTATGTAACTGCCTCATGCCATAGAAAATGGAACTTTGGAAGAATTTAACTAAATCAGGCCTTAACTAGTCTATTTTGACTCTACCTTTGCCTCTATTTATTTACAGTTAGAATTTAGTGAGTAATAGAAACCATAATTATAAATATATATATAGTAAACACAGTATCCATTACTTCTGATTGGCAAAACAGTTGGGATTTTTTAATGTTCTGATCCTACCTGACTCAAAGAAAGTCAACACACATTTTATTTTTGTGTTTTTAATGAGATAGAGATAGATAGGGAGAGAGAGAGAGAGCACAGCCAGTGCTAAGGAAAGCTGAGGCATTAGTCATATTTAGCAGAGAAGATTTGTTTAAAGATTTGTTATCCATATGCTGCAAAGTATTTCCAAGGTGACAAGTAACTTAGCCAGTAATGCTTCAGACTTGTGTGCATTATGGGAATAATATAAAGACTCTTCTCATAGTAAGTAAAAATTAGGATAAAGCATATTTCAATTCTTGATTATAACAACGAAAAAGGATGAATTCTTACATATTAATTACTCATTACTTACTCATTTTAACTAACCAGCAGTATTAGAACTAAAAAGTCCATCAAGACCTATCCAAAATGTACAAGTCGTAAGTTTCTAAGACACAATCCCTCTATTTCTAATACAATTCCAGAAAAGTTTTATTCATAAATGCATTTATTCAACATTTATTGACCAACTACTATGTATAAGGCATCATATTAAGGAGGTGTGGCAATCCTCTCCTTACTTTTGTACCTATGATTTCTACTCACAAAGAGGTTAGTTAAATTCATCATAGTAATTTACTAAAAAAAAAAAAAATAAGATTACAAATAGGCCAATAAAGGAAATTTATACACAAACTTTAAGACTTCAGATTTAGGTTACTAAATACTAAGGAAAATGCCTTAACATTTGAAAAATAGGGAGAATAATGCAAGTCATTTGAAAAAAATTTTAATAGCAGGAATTTGGAATGACTGAATACATTAATTAAATACCTTTTATATTAATTTGCAAAATTTTGTATTGCATTTGCAGAACTTAATCCAACTATTATAACATAGTCTATAATTGCTTGTCTATATTTGAAATATATATAGATATATATTTCAGAAAATATATAAGGCTATTATCTAAAAGAAAGTTATATCAATACTAATAACATCTAAAAAATGCCAAATCCCTAGAATCATTAAGTTAAAGGAGAATAATATTCCTGTCTTAAAATCTACATCTAGATTTTAGGTCATTTCTAGGATTATTACTTTTTAATTACTTATTACTATTTTCACTTTTTTTCTCTCTCACTTTTACCTCAACTGAGCCAGACACATGCACAAATCAAGAAATCATCTTACAATATACCCTTAAATTTTCTGAATATTCCCCATGTGTCCACTAATAGCCAAATGCTTTCAAATCTGTTCAGCTAAATGGATCAATAACTACATCCAACCTCACACAGTGGGGCTGCCAACATGATAAAATTGAGCCAAACACAAAATGTCTCACCAGGACAAAAATTATTATCAACCCAGTTATCTGGAGAGATTTACTCTCCCAGGTATTCTTGGAGAAGTTAGCATACACATTATCTAGGGCAGACAACAGCTACTACAAAAAAACTTGAGACATAAATCAAAGGATTTGGAGATAATATTTGGAAGCTAAAATCAGTGATTTTTTATAATAAACCAATGTAGTAGTTCAAGGTCCAAATCAAGTAGGAACCTTTCAAAGTCAGAGTACACAAAATACGTAACAGCACATGCAAACTGCGAACAAGCTTCTCTGTGCTCTCACTCATATGACACAGCTGCAAGCAACAATTAAGCAGGTGCAACCAAGCTTTTGAGAATTCCTGCCTGTTGCCCAGGAACCACAACACTGCACGGCTGAGATTTTAAACAGGTGCAAACATTTTTTTCTCATCCGTCTAGTGCTTGAGACAGTACAGCAGACAGTACATCTGCAACCACTCTGTACCTAAAGCAACCACCACATAAAATAAACTCAAAGCAGCAAAAAAGTTTAAAATTAAAACAATAATGTCAAAAAATAGTGATTTTGCAACAGTCTGACCCCACATCACCATTCACTTTAATTGTACAGTTCCATAAAATACTACTTTTTCACCAGATGAATGCTTCTTTGTAATTAAAATTGTCTGCCTCATCAAATCTTAGAAATGTTTATTTGACTCTTATGATAGACTAAAATGTATACGTGTATAAAATATGCTTTCCTTTGAAGCTGTCAATATTGATAAGTAATCAATAATATTGATAAGTAATCAATAACTAACAATTTTAATACACAATAATGTAATAACTTGTCAGTTAATACGCAGATTTACATAGATATAGGTAATTCATATACATACCTGTGCTGCTATGGGGGCATAAACAGACTTGAAATCTGTCAGGTACTCTGGAATGCAAAACAAATGTCATATAAGTAAAAATTTACTGAGTTGAAACCAGTATTTATGTTGAGACAATTTCTCCAGAGAAATAGGAAAGGTTGCAGTGCATAAAGAGGTGAACTTTTTAAATCAACATTTACTCCATAGGATATTTCACATGCCTGAATATAAACACACACACACACACACACACACACACAAAGTACCTTAGCAGTGTTATCAAAAACAAGTACCAGAAGGGCTAAGACTCACCATAGCCTCTGAAACGCAAATGCTTTCACTAGAGGATGAGGCAAACACTTAAAAATGATTTTTTTTTTTTTGGTATTCTTCCAAGACTATTGCCTTCCTAATACAAATTTGACTGCTGCTCGTTAAAATGAAACTACTCAGATTCATCTGCACACAGTTTAGATAGAACATCGATGAGGAAGAAAGTTGCTTTTGTAGAGCAGTCCACACACACACACACAACAAAATGCATAAATAAATAAAAATAAACTTTGAATGTTCATTGACTTTAAGTTACAACAGTAAATAGAAATGAGATTAATCACTGCAAGAGGGAATGTTAAAACCACATCAGATATAATGTATAATGCTTCAATTAAACACATTTTGACAAAACTGCCAGTGAAGTAGGTACTGATTCAGAAGTCTATACAAGCCCAGTTTAAAGAAAAGTATACCATTTACAGTCAGATCTGAAAAATATTTGCATGTAGGCCAAAACTGTATTGCAATATGCAGCCTTCAACCAACTGTAACCCTTAAAAATATTTCATAATACTTTCTGAAAGCAAACTGAAGTGCTTATATACTTTTTCTGAGCATAGTTGATGATAGCAACATATTAAAGTCAGTAAGTCTACTTGATAATACTTGCTTAAAACTGTAGAGGTAACAATTTTGATGATGGCTCAATGAAATAGCATCTTCATATACTTCTGATGGGAGTGTGAATTGATAAAAGGTTTCTGGAAAGCTATCGAGTAATGTGTATCAAGAACTCAAAGTTCATATTTTTACTCCATAATTTTAGTTCTAGGAATCTATCTTATATAACTGAAAACCAACAGAAATTTATGTAAAAAATATAATTTTTACAATAGTAAAAACTGTAAGCAACTTAAATGTCTAACAATAGAAAAATAATTAAATAAGGCATAGCATATCCATATAAAGAAATATTTTGCAACAATTCACAAGGTCCCTTCAAAGAATATTTCAAATTTTTTTTTTGAGTTGGAGTCTCACTCTGTCGCCCAGACTGGAGTACAGTGGCCGCTCCCGGCCACCACAGCCTCAACCTGCTGGGCTCCAGCGATCCTTCCGCCTCAGCCTTCCAAGTAGCCGGAATTACAAGCATATGCTACCACGCCCGGCTGATTTTTTGATTTATTGTAGAGATGAGGTCTCGCTGCCCAGGCGGATCCCGAAACCGCGGGCTCAGGCAATCCACTCACCTCAGCCTCCCAAAGGCGCGGGATTACAGGCTGAGCCACCGAGCCCGGCTAGAATATTTCAAATTTTATGAACAAATACAAATGTATAGTATTATAATACTACAATGTTATATGAATATATAGGGTACTGATTGCATGAACTGTGTGAAATTACATGGATGAGAAAAAAGCAGAAACAACACAAGATATTAAGAGTATATCTAGTGCCGGGCTCAGTGGCTCAGCCTGTAATCCTGCGCCTTTGGGAGGCTGAGGTGAGTGGATTGCCTGAGCCCACGGGTTCAAGACCCACCTGGGCAGCGAGGCCTCATCTCTACAATAAATCAAAAAATCAGCTGGGCGTGGTAGCGCATGTCTGTAATTCCGGCTACTTGGAAGGCTGAGGCGGAAGAATCGCGGAGCCCAGCAGGTCGAGGCTGCGGTGGCCGGGAGCGGCCACTGCACTCCAGTCTGGGTGACAGAGTGAGACTCCAACTCAAAAAAAAAAGAGTATATCTAAATGATAAGATTACAGATAAATTTATCTTATCTTTTTTATTTCATATATAGTTAATGCTTTACAATAAACATTAATTTTATAATAGGAAGAAATAATAATTGGCAGGATAAGGGTAAAAGAAAAATTATGAAGTAACATACAGAAATCATAAATTTCTAAGAGAAATAAATTAATTCAGGTCACACATAAAATCCACTAAGTACACCTACAGTGAGATATCAATCTCATTGCTTCCTCATAGGGTATAACTAGGATCTGTTTAGATACTGTTTTAGAATCTACAGCAGCAATTCAATAACACATTTTAATTAAATCATCTTAGTAAAGCTTCTTTAATTATGCAAAGTGAAATGATGGCAATAACAACTTAGGATTCCAAATCTGTTCAACCTAGTGCAGACTAACTTATTTACTAAGTCAGCAACATTCAATGAGCATCTACTATGTGTATGGTGCTATGTTTGGCATTGTAATGTACTGAAAGATAAATTGGGATATATCTTATCCTCACTGAGCTAACCATTTAAAAGCACTAAAAATACCCAGTTCACATAAAGACTGTAAACACAATTCAGTCCAAGGCATCTGTGACAGATGTGGTATACTTTAAAGCAAGGAAACATGTATTAGTTTATTCTTTTATATTATTAAGCAACTTATAATTAGGTAATAATAAAAAGTCATGGGCATTACTGTGTCACATAAAATGCACCAGTAAATTACTTCTTTAAGTATTTGATTTTTTTTTCTTACATGATCTGCTTTTTGTTAATGGAGAGTTATACAACAGATCAAGTAGGAAGGAATTTTGATCCAATCTAGGATGCTAGATGTGTAAGATTATCTCAGATTATCTAAGGCTGTATAAAACACATGCACAATTATTAACAAGCTACAGTTATTTATTGGCAACCAAAGTAAATAGGTTAGTTACTGGTTAACCTGCCTAAAGACACTGTTATGACAACACTACCAGGGAAAGAAAAGATGATAGGACAAATCACTTCTGTTATGCAGATAAATGATGCAGCACAGAGATTCTCTTAATAGTAGTTCAGTTTCCTGATGTCCCATAACCATAATAGTCAATGCCCTTCTGAGGCCAGTGAAACAAAACGATTCTGAAGTTGAGGTCAATGGGGTCATCTATGTGAAGTGGTGACAAGCACAAGAGAACTATTTGTGTGATCAATGATCCATAGACTGGGGCTCATGGAGTTCCGGGAAGCAGCAGAGTTATGAAGTAGGATGGTGGGTAAGAGCTTAGCTTTTGCCATCAGACAAACCTGGAACTGAATTCCAGTTCCCCCTCTTTAATTGTGTGATCTTGAGCATATTAAATTCTCTCTGTCCGTAAAATGGTGATCCTGGTATCTACCCTATAAGATTGTTTATGCAGATTATATGTTACAGCCATGTAAAGGAACTAGCAAAGTACCTGCTATAATGCAAGCATTTGATAAGCATTATTCGTACTATCATAATTGTATGAAAAAGGAAGAGGCTATCTGTTCCTTTAAGCTAAGGGGCTAAGCTAAGCAAGGAGTAGGGAGATAAAGAAGGCTAGCTCAATGTATCACCTATAGTCCAGTGGCTCATCCAAGAGCCACAATGTTGTGCTGGGGATGGTCACAGAACACTTCTGAATCAGGAAACACTATAACAATAGTAATAGTCACACCAAAACCATAATTAGCATTTGTTAGCACCATTTCTATTACTGAAAAGGAAGTCAGTAGAATCTAAACGATATGTGCAGTAATACTGCCCAACTTCTCTGGATGAAAAATGAAGGATCATTTTCCATATTTAACTGAAACAATCAGGAAAAGGAAAATAAGGACAAAATGAATGCAATTACTCAACTGGAATCAGGCCAACCTGTCATGTGATGTCCTCAACAATCACATGTGAGCACATTTTTATGTATTCTAACAAGAACGTGCAAATGTCCCAAGCTCACATATAAGGTTTGGAAAGTTTTAAAATGTTACATTTAGTTTTTACTTCATGGCTTAGAAGACAGAAATGGATGCATACTGACGTTCTAGTACTTACATGTACTTTGATTTGAAGGACAGCACAGATCCTGAGTTGTTAAGGGATGTGTCTACAGATTCCCACACAGATTATGTAAATCTTAGTTGTTTAGGTCACATGAGGTGATGTCACTATCAGCGCCATTTCTGGTGGAGATATACTATAGAGTGGTTTGAGTTTTTTGTTTTGTTTTTGTTTTTATACTTTTTTTTTTTAACTTCTAGGTTAGCACAGCTGTGGTCTCCAATGCAATAGGCTCAACTCTATGTTACAGAATATCTAAAAGTTCATCTTCCCTCCATAGTAATTTGGCCTGGCTAGAGATACTCCTGGAATCTTAATAAGTAGATCTACTTGTTAATTCACTTAAAGTACTAATAAAGGCCTCACCTGGGTCTGTGGGTGCAGTGGCTTCATAAAGGAGCTTTGAACTGAAATACAGATGAAAAAAACATTTCAAACATGACTAACTATGCTCAGGAACATTTTAAGTGCTTTACATTATAAATTTGTTATTTTGAGCAAAGACACTATGTAATACAATATAATTTTATGCTATTTTACATATGTTTAGCTCTTCTGGACCTACCACAGATCTGGGTGTTCTATCATTATCATATTGTTTTTATAAAATATAGACTTTAATCAATAAAGTTAATTTATTTTTGACAATTGAGGTGCCCTAACTTCTGTAGTTTATCTGAATAGGAAGTCCTATGAAGAGTAAAAGGAATTATACCTTTAAAAATAGACTTTAAAAGCTTGTTAATTATGCTTATTTTAATAAATTAATAAGCTAGATTTAGCCTTTCATGTTTGAAAAGCTATCTGCCTATCAGAAAGAGGAAGTATGAGAAGCAACAGTTATCTATTTATCAACTCTGTGAACTAGAAACAGATAAAGGTCAATAAGTAAGGAAAAGGAAGTCATATGATAAACACCGTTAACCCAAGGGTACAGTTGGTCTGTCTAGACCTCAGGTCAGATCTGCTGTAATAAAGTTACAAAATACACCAGAAACTAAGCTTAGAAAAAAACTGCTAAATTTGAATTCTCTAGTATAAATGGCTACCATTTAAATTGAAAAAAAAATTTATATCAAATTTCATGTAAAACACGATGAGTTTTAACTTCCAAGTAGAAACCTGACATATAATACGTAAATATTAATAATTCTACTTGTCATGTTGATTGAAGTACTATTAACAATAGCAAAAACAGCTGGGCTCGGTGGCTCAGCCTGTAATCCCGTGCCTTTGGGAGGCTGAGGTGAGTGGATTGCCTGAACCCGCAGGTTCAAGACCTGCCTGGGCAACTTGGCGAGACCTCATCTCTACAATAAATCAAAAAATTAGCCGGGCGTGGTAGCGCGCACCTGTAATTCCGGCTACTCGGAAAGCTGAGGCGGAAGGATCGCTGGAGCCCAGCAGGTCGAGGCTGCGGTGGCTGGGAGCGGCCACTGCACTCCAGTCTGGGCGACAGAGTGAGACTCCAACTCAAAAAAAAATAAAAAATAAAAAATAAAAAAAATTAGCAAAAACATGGAACCAACCCAAATGCCCATTGAAAGTGGACTAGATAAAGAAAATGTGGCAGATATATACACTGGAATATTATACAGCCATAATGAAGAACAAAATCATATCCTTCACAGCAACATGGATACAGCTGGAGACCATCATACTAAGTGAACTATCACAGAAACAAAGAACTGAATACCAATGTTCTCACTCATAAGCAGGCCTTGATAAATGGTCACATGAACACAAGGGTAGGAATGGCAGATTGGACACTGCTAGGGGAGAGAGAGAAAGAGGAGGAATGGGGGAGGCCACATGATAACACATTGGGCATCAGGTCCACTATCATGGGTAGACAGGGCCCGGTAGAAGCCAAACCTGCATGCTACTTATGTAGTAAATCCTCACATGAACTCCACAACTCTAAAATAAATAAATAAATATTTTTAAAACGTTTTTAAAAAATTCGACTTGTCCTATAATCCAAACTTCACAGTGTATTAAGGAGAAAATGGCTTGTTTTTGTATAGATAATTTTATTTAAAATTAACAGCTTCTTAAATGAAAACTTAAGAGCTAGTCAGGAAAAAATTGAACAAACCTAAAAGTTAGATAAATATTAAAATCATGTTTTCCAAATACCCTCAACATGAATTTATACCTATTTAAATGAATGATTCATTTAATTGGGAAATGTAAAAACTTTGCTAAACTGCTTGTACACCATTGCTGGGGTCTTCGTATAGATGTTATCTCCCCCAGAATCTTATGTTCTATGCCTCATCTTGCCACAATAACCATCATACTTCACTGTAATTATCTTTTACACAAGACAAGGGTTGTCTTGAAACTTGAAGACAAGGGTTTTCATCTTATTCATCATTACATATCTAGTCCTTAGTACAATATCAAATGCATAAGTATGCCTTAAATATTGGTTAAAAGAATGTTGAATGAACTGTGTAACCATCTATTCTTGATGATTAAGAAAACTCACATTGCATAAAAAAATCAAAGAATCACATTTCTTT
Source organism: Cephalopachus bancanus (assembly GCA_027257055.1). Taxonomy (NCBI): domain Eukaryota; kingdom Metazoa; phylum Chordata; class Mammalia; order Primates; family Tarsiidae; genus Cephalopachus; species Cephalopachus bancanus. The sequence goes on along the minus strand of JAPVLO010000022.1, from coordinate 10,114,594 downwards.
TTTCTTTTTTTTTTGAGTTGGAGTCTCACTCTGCCGCCTAGACTGGAGTGCAGTGGCCGCTCCCGGTCACCGCAGCCTCGACCTGCTGGGCACCGGCGATTCTTCCGCCTCAGCCTTCCAAGTAGCCAGAATTACAGGCATGTGCTACCACGCCCGGCTGGTTTTTTGATTTATTGTAGAGATGAGGTCTCGCTGCCCAGGCAGGTCTTGAACCTGCGGGCTCAGGCAATCCACTCAACTCAGCCTCCCAGAAGCACGGTATTACAGGCTGAGCCACCGAGCCCGGCAAGAATCACATTTCTAAACAAATTCTTTTCGATCTTTAAAGAACCAATTTTTCGATCAATTTGCTTGTGCTTTTTCATCCTACTTTTCCTCTTAATCAGTACAAAATTAGATGATGAAAATCTGAGTTTCAAATGTTTGCACCAGATGAGAAAGGCTGGTTAAGTAGGCCCACAAAGGGCAAGGGCTCATCACCCAAATCACACCTGCAAACCGATTGTCAGTATGGTAAAAGCAGTAACATAGAATTTCCAGAAAGAGTTCTTCAGTTCCTAACCAGTTGTGTGGTTCTTCTACTCTCTTCAAGAGACCTGACTATTGTACCTGAGACAGATCCCTCCATTATTTTATTGTAGTGATATTTATGACAGTTTAAAATATTGGTGTGATTATTTGTTTGTGCTGATTATCTCTCTCTTCCTCAATAGAGAGTATACTTCATTAAGGCCACACAGTTTTGTTCAGCACTCTATATCCAGGGTCTAGTTTAGCATCTGACACAATAAACACTCAAATAATTATCAGATGTATAAATATGAGCAACATATTTGGAGCAGCAGTTTTCAATCAAAAGAGACTTTAAAATGAAGTAGTAACAGCTACCCCTATCATTGTTATCTTTTCATTCCAACACTGAAATGCCTCGATGATGTAAATACCATTTTATTGTAAATTCTATTCAATCAAAGGCAAATCAGAAACAGGTCAAAAGCTATTGTAGGTAGGTTTAAGGCAGAGTATCTACAAAAGTCAACGGAATCTTAACAGCAGAAATTACTTTCAATGAGAAGTTTTGAATTTGAATTCCAGTTTACTAGGTATGTGTCCTAGGTAAACTTATATACCACCCTAATATTCAGATGCATATTTAAATCAAGAGAATTTTTTTCTAATACACAAGGTTTTTATGGTGATATAATGAAATTTTATGTACGAAAGAAGCTGCTAGTATAATTCATGGCATTTAGGAGAAGGGGTTTACTATATATTAGTTCCTTTACATTGGCCAGCCAGTGTCCACAGCAAGCTTGAGTTATAATTTGGCCAAAAGTGCAGGATCTGACATTTTAAGTAGGGGAAACTGGAAAAAACAAGGAACAAGGACTCAAAGGCAGAAAAAGTAAGTTGGTGTTAGGTATAATAAGTAAAACACGTAAGAAAGAGTAGTGAGAATAACATAGCAGTTAGAAATTGAAAAAGATTTCAACATGATAGAAAAATTGCCAAGAAATCTATTAGCTTTTACCTTAGGTGACAGTCTCCTCCTCATATAAATAAAATAATTGCTACCATTATAGTTAGGAGAAAAATAAACTAAAATGTACATTAAACACATATTCAAGGTTTAACATTCATCACATAATTTTACATGCTGGAAACCAAGTCTTTGTAAACATAGCCATTAGCCTTATTATTTACTGTGAAAAAGTAACATTTTCTCCTCTGTGTACTACCTGCAAAGATATAAAAGGCAAATGTGTACTTGCTCTTTAGATACAATTACAAAGTACAGAATGTAGAGCCTAGTCAATTCTTTATATTTTGTGTTCATCACACAGTGGCTACCAACATTGAAAGAGAAACTTGGTACTGTAAAAAGTTTATTGGAAATTCTATGTTCACACTTACTTGCTTTCAGTATTGTCAGTATTGTCACTAGTCAAATTTTTGTCAGCTTCCTCATTAAAACTGTTTCCTGTCTAAATCATTATCGTGTGTGTGTGTTGTGTGTGTGTGTGTGTGTGTATGTGTGTGTACATTCTTTAGTTAGTTCTTAGACAAAATAAGGGATAAGAAGTCTTAGAGGGATTGCATATCAAAAGTAATCACCCTATTCCCATACTTCTCCTCAGGGAATACCTACCTGGCAACAATAAACTTGTCAATAGTTAATTTTAAGTCATAGGCTTTGTCCATCAGAGGCGATAAGCTGCATTTTTAATAGTCTATGTTCCCTTGCAATCATGGTCTTCTTAAGGGCTGGAATCTTATCTATTTTTTCATTTTTTTTATTATCACCAACTAGTTCAGGGTAAGACTTATAATAAGTAGCTACTGAATATTTCATTCATATATTTAAAAATGTTTATTGAGCACTTATTATATGCCAGGCATTGTTGTAGATAGTAGAGATTTAGACGTCAACAAAATTGATGGAAATTTCTGGAGATTATATTTGTTGTGGGTGATTGACAATAAATATATAGAACAAAACACAATGAATAATCCATGCTAAGAAATTAAAATAAAATGGGAAAAGTAAATGCTAGGACTGGGGAATTGGAGCTGACATTTTAGATAAGGTGGCCAGCAAGAAAATTACTGAAGGATCACATTCAAGTAAAGACCTGAAAGAAATGAGGGAGTGAGTTAGCCAAAAATGACAGAGTGAATTAAAGAAAAGGCATTTAAGTCAAAGGATCAGAAAGTACAAAGTTTTCTAGGAGAGTATGCTCTTCTGTTTTCTTTAAAATGTCAGGCTATATTCACACATAAATATTCTGTTAAAATATACAAAAAAAGAAAAGATACAAACATACATATACATAAAACTTTCTAAATGTTTGACCTTACAAGAAAGAAATTGAAAATCCAAGAAGATAGAACTAGGATATTTGGCATTATTATGATGCTACCACAACACCCTAGGGGAATTATTCAACTCAGTAATAACCTGGGAACCTTAGGGGCACAAAGCAAGCTTACAATAACTTCGGTGATGGAAAATGGCAACCTAGTAATATATATGGAGTACCCAGAAGAAGTAAATCCACTTTAGCTGGACACTTTCAACAACCTAGGCCATGTGGGAGTCTCACAGAAAAAGCAAACTCCCATGAAAAAGAACTCATATATCAAAAATATCAAGACCAGAGGAAAGTTCATCCGTAAATGAGTCACCAGACACAAAAGTGCTTTAAATCAAATATGAGCATTAAGTTAAAAAAGGGTACAACTTTAAGAACCAAAGTAACAGAATATTAATCTCAGAAGCTTGAGTGATAAAATATTAAGTCATAAAAAGTTTTGAAAAGAAAGATGCAAAAATAAAAAATGATGAAGAAAGCAGATTTGCTAAAATTACAGATATTTATAAAAATAAAATTGTCATTACAATTAATATCTGAAACAAAACTACATCACATTTAATACACGTAACAGGTAAATTATTGACCTGAAAAATAACTCCAAACTTAAAAAGATAAAGATTATAAAATTTAAAAAAGATTAAGAGATATAAAGGACAGAGGAGAAAAATGGAAAGTCCTGGCGGACAAGTTCAGCAGTAGCTAGGGTTACTGAAGTCATGTAATTGTTGTTGGATATGTTACCCAAAGCTCGCAAAAAAGACATATTTTTATTTATTCTTTCTTCCAATTCTCTAATCAATCCCCACTGATTTTTCACAGACTGAACCTAACCAGAAGAAAACTAATTTGGGAGCCAGGAAAATTCAACTTGCAGACTCAGCTCACTTGAAAAACAGCCAAGAAGAAAACAAGTGATAAGTAAATATGAGAGCCGAACAATCCAAAATATGTACAAACCTGAAAGACATAGAGGAAAGACAGATTATCTACAGAGGAAATTCAGCTAAATAAAGAGCTGACTTCTTGACCACAACACTAGACTCTACAAAGCAAAAGAATAGTATCTTCACAGTGCTGAAGGAAAATAAGTATTTAAAATTATATGGTCAGCTAAACTGTCACATTTTTCAGTAAAATGTGTAAAAACACATTTTTCAGATAAAGATGAAGCTTACTTATAATTTTCATTCATTAAAATTATAAACAATATAAATTTTTTATAAGTAAATTTAACCCAGAATAAAAAAACTGGATTTAACAAAAAATGGTTAACAGTAGATTGACAGGGTCATGATGGTAAATACTCAACAACTGGCTCCTTATTTTTATTAAAGCAGATTTGTAGTGTCTACTGATTTCAATGGTATAATTTCACCAATTTCAAGCTATAAACATGATGTCATTGAAGCAGAGTTGGAAAAAGATGCCAGCTCTTGCTAATCAACATGAGTTTCAGCACACAACTGGTGATGGGAAATAACCTAGGGAATCTTACATAAGTTTTTTTTTTTTTTTTTTGAGTTGGAGTCTCACTCTGTCACCCAGACTGGAGTGCAGTGGCCGCTCCCGGCCACCGCAGCCTCAACCTGCTGGGCTCTGGTGATCCTTCCGCCTCAGCCTACCAAGTAGCTGCAACTACAGCATGCACTACCACGCCCAGCTAATTTTTTGATTTATTGTAGAGATGAGGTCTCGCCTGCCCAGGCGGGTCTTGAACCCACGGGCTCAGGCAATCCACTCACCTCAGCCTCCCAAAGGTGCGGGATTACAGGCTGAGCCACCAAACCCCGCTAACATAAGTTTTTAGTATAAAATATTTAATAATATCAGTTATTAAAAGGGATATAAAACACGATGATTCTAACAAATTAGACAATACAGGGATTAATTGAAGATAAAGTATTCTAAAGTCTCCATATTGTTTATAAGGAGGATAGAGATACGTGGTCAAATCAGATTATTAAATAAAGGAAGGTTATTAACTATTTCAAGGCAATCAATCACTTTTAGTTAGGAAGTTAAAATATGTAATTTTAAAACTAAGAGGGGGTGAAAGGATCTTAAGGAGACTCAGTAATACAACACTAGATAGCAAAAATTTAAAAAAACAAAGAATAGTGAATAGAAGCACAAAATACATATAGCAATTAAACATATAAGTAATCACAATAAATAAAAACAATTAAATTTCTGAGTATAAGTGAACAACAGTTTGAATTTCAAAAATTTCCGTGACATGCTATTTACAAGAGACATAGGTGAAATACAATGAGTCAATATTTGAAAGTATAGAAATGGTAAAACTGAGATAGCTATATTATGTCCAAAAGTTGCATTCTAATTGTATTCTAAAAGCATTATTAAACAATAAAAATAGTTATCAAATAATGAAAATAAACCATCAACAAGATAAGCTTACTATCTAAGCATCTAACTGCACAGACATAAAATACATCAAACAGAAAGAGCAAAATCCCAACAAAATTCCAATAATAATGGAAGGTTTTACCATATTTCTATCACTAATTGCTAGAGCAAACAGGCAAACAAAGTTATGATAATTTACATTCGATAATCTAACAAATCATAAACCCTCATACAGCTTTGCAGCTAATAATTATAAAATCAACATGCCTTCCAGGTACACATAAAAAATGTACAAAAACTGACCTTATATCAAGTTACAAAGTCAGTCTCAAAACATATGCCATGGTTTCAATATGGTTTGTCCCTGCCAAAACTCATATTGAGATTCAATTCCCAATGGGGTAGTATTAAGATGTGAGGTCTAGTGGGAAGTATCTGATCAAAGATCCTTCATGATTTAATGTCCTCCGCTGTCCTGAAAATAGATTAATTCCTTCAAAAGCAGCTTATTAAAAAGTATCTCATTTCCTTGGTTTCTTCTTGCTTCCTCTCTCACCATGTGATCTCTCTACACATACTCACTAAACTTCTATTTTTCTGCCATGAGGGGAAGTAGTATGGGATCTTCATCAGATGCAGCTATCCAATATTAAAATTTCCATCACACGAATTGTAAGCCAAATAAACTTCTTGTTTTTATAAATGATCTAGCCACAAGTATTCTGTCACAAAAACACAAAACAGACTAAGACAACATACTAAAGAATTGAAATAATATTTTCTTCTCCTCTAATCCCAACTAAATTTAATAAAAAAGATGTCCCTCAACCAAAAACCCACCAATTTTAGGCGTTTTCTTAAATTAAAACTTACAGAAGGCATTGATCAAAGACTAATGAAAATTTGAAAATTCAAATGTATGTAGAACTGAATGACAATGACAATATACAGTCATGCGTTGCATAACAATGTTTTAGTCAGTAGTGAACCACATAGGCAATGATGACCCCATAAGATTATAACAGAGTTTAAAATTTCCAATTGCCTAGTGATTTCACAGCCATTGTAATGTCATGGCACAACATATTACTTACAGGTTTGTGATGATGCAGGAATAAACAAACACACTGTGCTGCCATTTATACAATATATAACATTTACTTGATAATGACAATAAACCACTATGTTACTGGCTTAATACTTACTGTAGTATACCATCCTTTTAATTGTTAGAGTATCCTTCCTATATATTATTTTTTAAAATTAACTTTAAAATAGCCTCATGTAGGTCCTTCAGGAGATTTTCCAGAATGTATTGTTGTCATAGGAGATGACAGCTCTATATGTGGTATTACCTGAGAAGACCTTCCAGTGGGACAAGAAGTGGTGACAGAAGACAATGACCCATGGCTTCACCCTATGTAGGCCTTGGCTAATTTGTGTGTTTGTAACTTAGTTTTTAACAAAAGTTTATAAAGTAAAAATAAAAGAATTAAATAGAAAATAATATGTAGAATAAGGATATAAAGAAAGAATTTTTTGTTTGTTTGAGAAAGCAGGATTTATTGAGAGGACAGAAAAGCTCCCACAGTGGAGGGGACCTGAAGGGGTTGCCCCAAGAAAATGTTTTTGTAAGCTATACCATGTGTTTGTGTTTTAAGCTAATGTTAATTACACAAAATTTAAAAAGTTAAAAAATTAAGTCTGTAAAGTTAAAAAGGTAAAACAATAAACAGTAAACTAAGGTTAATTTATTATTGAAGAAATACAAAGTTTATTATAAATTTAGTGTAGCCTAAATGTATAGTGTTTATAAAGTATACAGTAGCCTGAGCCTGCGGGTTCAAGACCAGCCTGGGCAACTTGGCAAGACCTCGTCGCTACAATTAAAAAAAAAATTAGCCAGGCATGGTAGCATGCATCTGTAGTTCCAGCTACTAGGAAGGCTGAGGCAGAAGGATTGCCAGAGTCCAGCAGGTTGATGCTGGGGTGGCCATGAGTGTGCCACTGCACTCCAGCCTGGACGACAGAGTGAGACTCCAACTCAAAAAATAAACATAAAAAAATAAAGTCTACAGTAGTATACAGTAATGTCCCAGCAATATTCAAGCCTCACTGGCTCATTTCCTGTCCTGAAATCTCCACTCATGATTAAGTGCCCAATATAGATTTACCATGTAAAAAAATATTTTATACAGTATTTTTCTATGTTTAGATATGTCTTTATATATAAATACTTACCACGTATTACAACTACCTATAGTATTTGGTATATTAGCATGCTGTACAGGTTTGTAGCCTAGGAGCGAAAGGCTTTACCATATAGCCTAGGTGTGAATTAGGCCATGCTATTGAAGTCTAAGTACACCCTATGATGTTCTTACAGTGATAAATCACATAACAATGCACTTCTAAAAACAAATTCCTGTCATTAAGAGACACATGATTATATACCAAAACTCAGGATGCAGCTAAAGCCATCTCAGGGAGAAATGTATAGGTTTAAATTAATATGTTAAAAAGAAAAGACAAGACTAAAATTATCAAGAAGTTAGAAAAGTTGCAACAAAGTAAATTCAAAAAACATAAAAGCAGAAAACTCATATAATAATACCAGGAATAAGTGAAATAAAAAAAACCCATAAAAATAGTAAAATAAAATTTTGTTTTTTTGAAAAGAATATAAAAGTAGACAAATCTTTGGGAATTTTCATCATGAAAAGAGAAGATATAAATAAACAACATTAAAAAGAAAAAAATAAATTTACTTGGACATTTAAAATTATTACTGAATATGATGAAAAACTTTATGATAGTTGAAGTAAATATTAAATTTATTTTAAAACTTAGATCATATAAGCAATTTAGTAGAAAAATATAACTGGCTCGATAAGATCTAGAAAACTTGAGTGGACAATTGTAAATAAAGACATCACATAAGTAGTTAGAAAATTCATATAAACACACAGACACACACTCTACAAGGTCCAAATACATTTAAATATAAATGTCAATAAAATGTAAAAAAAAAAACTATCATTATATGTGATGCAGCAAAAGTCATGCAAGAAGGAAAGTTCATAACAATAAATGCCTACATTAATAAAAAGAGAAAGTTTTCAAATAAACAAATTCACACCTCAAGAAATTAGAACAAGAACAAACTAAGCTCAAAACCAGCAGAAAGAAGGTTATAATAAATATTACAGCAAAACAAATAATAACAAGACTAGAAAAATAATGGAAAAGATTGATAAACCTAAGAGTTGGTTTTTTGAGAAGAGAAAATTGACAGACATTTAGCTAGGCTATCCAAGAAAAAGAGAGAAGACCCAAAGTTTTAAAAATGTATAAATGAGAAAGGACATATGATAAATGATATCACAGAAATAAAAAGGATTGTAAGAGACTATATTGAACAACAGATTGGACACCAAGAGATGGATGACTTAGAATAAATGGATAAACTCCTAGAAACATATATCCTACAAAGAATGTATCACAAAAAAATATAGAAAGTCTGAACAGACCAATAACAAGTAAGAATATTCAGTCAATATTTTTAAAATCCCCCATTTAAAAAAAAGCCCAGGACCAAATGTTTTCATAGGCAAATTCTACCAAGAATTTAAAAAGCTAATGCCAATCCCTCTCAAACACTCCAAAAAAATTTAAGGGAAGGACACACTTCCTAACTCATTTCAAGGGCAGCATTGCCTTCATACCAAAACTAGACAAGGATTACTACAAGAAAAGAAAAGTACAGTCCACTATCCCTGATGAGCATAGACACAAAAATTCTCAACAAAACAATAACAAACCAAATTAAACAGCATATTAAAGGGTTCATATACCATAATCAAGTGGGATTTATCTCTAGGATGCAAGCGTGGATTAATGTGCACAATCAATAAATGTAATATACCACATTAAAAAAATGAAAGATAAAGATTGTATAACCATCTCAACAGATGCAGAAAAGGCATTTGACAAAAGTCAACATCCTTTCATGATAAAAATCCTCAACAAATTTGGTGTAGAAGGAACATACTTCAACATAATAAAGACCATATAAGACAAGTTCTAAACTAACATTTTACTCAATGATAAAAAGCTGAAAGTGTTTCCTGTAAGATTGGAAACAAAACAAGGATACCTACACTCACTATTTCTATTCAGCATACTATTATATCTGGAAGTCTTATCCACAGCAATTAGGCAAGGACAAAATTGGAAACAAAAAGTTAAATCGTCTCTGTTTGCAGATGACATAGTCTTATATACAGAAATTCCTAAACTCTCCACCAAAAGAACTTATAACTTAAACTATATGAATCCAACTGTTTTAGGATACCAAATTAACATATAAAAACTAGTTGTGGCTTTATACATTAACAACTATCTGAAAAAGAAATTAAGAAAACGATCTGTCTTAGTTGGTTTGTGTAGTTATAAAGAATTCCTGAGTCTAGATAATTTATTTGACTCATGGTTCTGAAGGCACAGGGTGCTTCCACTCATGGGAAGGTGAAGCGATTCTAGTGTATGGAGATCACATAGCAAAAGAAAGAGGGAAGGGAGGTGCCAGACTCTTTTAGACAATCAATTCTCATGAGAACTAATAGAGCAAGAAATTACTCATTACAGTGAGGATAGCACCAAACTATTCACAAGTGATCCATCCTCATGACCCAAACACCTCCATTAGGCTTAACCACCAACACTAGGATCAAATTCCAACCTGAGATTTGGAGGGGCAAATATCCAAACTGTAATATTATTCCACTTACAATAGCATCAAAGTAAACAAATAAATAAATAAAACACTTAGAAATATTTTTAACCAAGTTGGTAAAGGATCTGTACACTGAAAACTATAAGACATTTATGGAAGAAACTGAAGACACAAATAAATGAAGAGACATTTTATGCTCATTTATTGAGAGAATTGCTATTGCTAAAATGCCCATAATACCCAAAGCAAATCCCTATCAAGATTCTAATGCCATTTTTGACAGAAACGGTCAAAACAATCCTGAAATGCTTTCACAACCACAAAGGACCCCAGATATCTATAGAAATATTAAAAAATAACAACATTGAGCATCACATTCCCTGATTTTAATCTGTACTGTACAAAGGTACAGTAATAAAAACAGTTTGATACTGGCATAAAAATAGACACATAGACTCATGAAACAGTATTAGTAGCTGAGAAACAAAGACACACATATATGGTCAACTAATCTTTGACATCTTTGACAAGGGTACCAAGCAAACACAATGAGGAAAGGAAATTCTCTTCAATAAATGGTTTTGGCAAAATGTTTTGCAAAATAATGAAACAGGATGCTCCTGCCACCTCCTCCATTATGTTGTTCCTACTAAGAAATTTATTTATTTAATATAATGCAATGTTCTGTTCTGAAATTCCCATTTTTAAAATAAATTTTTATTTCTCTGTTGAAATTTTCCTATCTTTTTACTCATTTCAACTCTATTTTCTTTTATCTCTTTAAGCATAGTTTTAATGTCTGCTTTAATTTTCTTGCCTGATAATTTTAACATGTAAGTGATTTCAAGATTGTCATCTATGGATTTTCTTTACTGTTAAGAAAGGGTAACATTTTACTATGTTGAAGTAAGTTTGTTTTTTTTTTTTTTTTTTGAGTTGGAGTCTCACTCTGTCACCCAGACTGGAGTGCAGTGGCCGCTCCCAGCCACCGCAGCCTCGACCTGCTGGACTCTGGCAATCCTTCCGCCTCAGCCTTCCAAGTAGCTGGAACTACAGGCGTGCACTACCACGCCCAGGTAATATTTTGATTTATTGTACAGATGAGGTCTTGCCAAGTTGCCCAGGTGGGTCTCGAACCCTCGGGCTCAGGCAATCCACTTACCTCAGCCTCCCAAAGCACTGGGATTACAGGCTGAGCCACGGAGCCCGGTAAGTTTAAGTTTTATCATAGATATCATCAGTGTTAAATGTGGATACTCTGGATTCTGCTACATTGAAGAAAAGAGTATGATTATTTTTGTTTTTGCAAGTCATTAACTTGGTTAGTCTCATATTGTCAACGTTGTGCTTCTCAGATCTCAGTTTGGATTGCCTTCAGTTTGCCTGTGCATGAGTGGTTTAGAGGTCAAAGACTTACGTTTAGTCATGGGATTTTAGCTTATACACAGAATTTGAGATTCTTCATCTCTCTTTTCTTTCCTGTGTTCCCCCTCATTGTCTGGCGTCCCTGGTCCTTCCCAGGGTTCCTATCGTCAGAAAGCAGAGGACTTTCTCTTGGAGTGGAGTTACCACTAAAACTATGGACTCTAAGGTAAAGCCACAAAAATGTGAAACTCATTTCATTGTATGCCAATTGCTTAACAAAACTTGTGAAACTTCTCCAATATTTTCTTACTATTGTTCATTCTCCAGAACCCTAATATAGTTCTGGAGAATGTTATGACAGTGTTTTGTCTGTTTTGTTTTGTTTTTACTTCTGTTTTACTTTTAATTTTTTTTTCCAGCATTTACAGTTACTATTTTCAGGTGGGTTGTTTGGTTGGAAGTTTATTTCTCCATACCAAAAGCAAAAATCTTATTTATTATTATTATTATTAATTATTATTATTATTATTATTAATTCTGGAAAGAGAAGTTTCTAAAGAAGCATAAAACAGAAGGGTCTAAAAATGTACAAGAAATACAAATAAAAAAGGAATTAAAAGAGCAAGAAACATGTCACCTGCTTCTGGGATACCCTGAACAATAACACATTAAGGGGTAATGGAGTGGTCAATAAATACATTTAAAGAAATATGTGCCATCAAATAGTTAAGAATGCAAGTAAACTTTATATATACAAAATTCTCATATTTTGGAAGTGGAAAAAAATGTCAGTCAAATGTTTCAAGACCAAAACTGCTCATCACATCCCAGGACCAAAGAAGAAAGAAAAAATTATATCCACGGTTTTTGTCAAGATTTATACTAACCCATAGCACATCTCAAAACTTGGAAAACTATCTCAGAATTGGCAATAATTAAGTTTCCAATTAAATTATATTTTCTAAATTAAAAATGAGTACATATTCAAATGCAAAATTAAAAAAAATCTAAAGCTAAAGAACATTCACTTTATAGATGAAAATAGAGTCCATATATCACCATCATTATAAATGTGTTTTCAGATGATGCATTTTAGGACATGGTAACCTCAAATTGTAAGAGAAAAAAAATTTATTTAAAACTCAGTACAAATATAATCTTTGCAAGAAATCTGTCATTTGAAATATTTTCATTAGACTTTTTTTCCTCCTTTGGTATGGTATGCCTCTAGACCTAATGTTATTAAGTTATAGTGAAAAACACTCTCAGTCATCAGAAGATATGTTTCCACCATTAAGCTAATGTGGGACTTTAGACAAGTCCCTTCCCCTATTCAGGTTGCAGTTTACTCATGTGAAATGTGAGGTTAGAACAAATGGTTCTATTTTCTAGTTGTAGAATTTTATGACTATAGAATTAGCTTTATTTTTGAATAAAGGTTTCGATCATTGAAGCCTTCTTATATAAAATAGGTCTGACAAATTTTTCAGATATCAGACCCAAATAAAAAGTTTCAGGATTTCAGGAGGAATAGATAATGCCTTTCATACAAATGCAAGAAAAAAAAAATGTAGGCTTCTACACACAATCTCAAGCAAATCATCAACTGATATCTGATGTTTTACCTACAGAGATAAGAATCTTGTCTACGTTGGTATTTCAAGTCAGTGGAATAATTTTGTAAATAGTATGTTAAAAATAACTTTAAATTTGAGGATTAATCAATGAGACGTGTCATGAACTACAGGAAAATTATGCTGAAATATTGTTTAAGATCCTTAGAACTTTAGATCTGATGAAAATATCTACTTAGAAATAAAGAACAGAATAAGTAATACAAAGCTTTTTCCAACTACCTGAAATTATATTCATTCCAATAAAATTAGTAAACATTTATGAAGAACCTAGTTGGTATAAGCTGCTGTCAATCTTTACTGAGAGACATGTCATACATATAAAAAGAATTTAGCACCTGCCCTTATGGAGTTTATAATCTACCAAAAGTATACATATTAAAAAGTATATATTCATAAATAATAATAATATATAGCAGCAAGAGGTGAATACAATGAAAGAAGAACAGAGAAAGTGGTGTGCCTCAGGCTCCCTGTAGAGTACTAAGCTACTTTTAATCACACTGCAGAAAGTGACCAACCATATTGCATGCAGGACATCAGAGCTATACAGGGAATCAGGAGATAGTTGGATGGTTAGAGGAACCTAGAAAAACAGGAGCAGAGAAGTGGACCTAGAAAACTAGCAGTCAGTTGAAGATCTAAGAAGAGCCCACCTGGAAAATAGGGTTCAATTTCTGGGCAGGACCCTATTTTCTTGACCAGGACCCAAGGATGATTCTATGCAAATGGGGAAGGTGAGAAAGAAGAGAAACAAAGTGAGTATTCTGTTATGAGAAAAGAGTATTCCAAGATGATAACACATAAAGAGCAAAACCATAAAGGAAGAAATTTTGAATTTCTTATAGTTTCTCACCTCCTGAACATGCCAATATAAACAGAAATTATCTGAAGAAGTAACAATTTCTATTAGTTTACAGATTCTGGCAGGTTAAATTAAACCTATGAAGACAAAATTACATTCCGGTTCCAAAATTACATTCAACTTCTATCACATAAAAGTCTTCGTATATAGCTCATCTGTGCAACTGAGTTGCATCCTATCTAAATCATTTTATTTGAGTGTGAAATGTTTGTAATCAGGTATCACTGGTCTTCATTTTGTTTGAAAATGTAATAAGAGTGAATTAATCTATAACCATACCAATAACAAGAATAGAAATTGTAACTCCTTCCTTGGAAATGAAAAGACAAATACTTTAGCCAAGAACTTCTAAGTATAATTTATAGTTTAAAAAACCTACAAACATAAATTATACAATGAAAGTTTCCCTTATCTTACTTGAATAAAATTTTAATTATCTGAATATCAGTTTTCAAAAAATGAATAAGGGAACAACAGAGTTGTGCAACAGAGTTCAGATGAAGCTTATTTCTTGCCAAAACTTACATGAATGTCAAATACCTTTCAAGAAGATTGTTTGGCTACATAACACAAATAAATTCTGCCCTCAAAGGACTCCTTCCCAATTCCTATTGGAGTAGCCAACCCAGGTGAGGAGCTGGAGTGCTTTCTTCTGCTGCAACCAGACTGGAAGGCTCAAAATGGACAGGGAACTTGGGTAGTCCCCACCACTCCTCCCATCATTTAGGTTGGCTATGTACTTCTTTGGAGAAACATAGGCCAAGCAGGAAGTCCACAGCCACCATCACAGCTGGCTCTCTCCTGCAAGCGCCACCTCCTGGGTAGAGGTTAACTGTCATAGCCTGTTACACATGATACAATATCACAGCTTTCACAGCTGATCCCAGACCTCAGTTTTCACTGGCCACTGAGTGGCACCCGGCCACTCAGGACTCCTTGAGTCTGTGCAGGTAGCCAGCACAACACCACCACAGTTGGGTATTGAGAAACCCACCACATCAAAGCTGTATACAACCAAGGAAACCCTGTGGAGGCTATGACATCCCTCTGCCAAACTCAGAGCTGGAGACTGCACTGCACCCATCACTGTGAAATCAGAGAACAGAACGGGTCAGCCCGGTTCAGCTCTGCCAAACATTACTCCTTGTTCCCCAGGAGATAACAGCATATATAATGTCACTGCACATCTTGTAGACTAGTTCACAGTTGAGGCATTGGAGAGTTTCTCCAGAGGGTCTTCCAGAGATGGCAGTGACTAATTCTCCTCAAAATTCAACCCCTGTACCTTCACACTACCAAATCCCTTGCAGGCATTCTCCAGCACTAGCCTGAACTGTGGCAGTACCACAGGGTAGCTAGACCCAGAAAAAAAGTAAGACTCTACAGACATCATATCCTCACAAATTACCACTCCCAAGGTAAAGGGGAGTGTCCCGTATCAGGGGGAGCACTCTGTGGAACAAATAATTGAAAATAAATATCTCTCAAAAGAAGATATACAAGTGGCCAACAAACATAAGAAAACCAATGCCCAGCATCACTCATCATTATGGAAGTGCTAAGTAAAACCACAATGAGATACCACCTTATACCAGTCATAATGGTATTAAAAAATAAAAAAAAATAGATGTTGACACATGCAGTGAAAAGGGAAAGCTTATACACTACTGGTAGGAGTGTAAAATAATACGATCTCTATGGAAATTGGTATGGAGATTTCTCAAAGAACTACAAGTAGACCTACCATTTGATCCAGCAATGCCACTACTTGGTACCCACCCAAAGGAACAGAGGTTATTATACAAAAAAAGACACATCTGCAATGGAATATTAATACCTGCACTCGTATGTTTATTGCAGCACAATTCACAATTGCAAAGATGTGGACTCAACCTAAATGTCTATCAACTGATTAATGGATAATGAAAATGTGATATATATGAATTTATTCTAAGTGAAGTAATGCAGTGACAGAAACCAGACACCACATGTTCTTATTTACAAGTAGGAGCTAAACTAAGAATCTGCAAAGGTGTACAGTATGGCATAATGAACACTGAAGACTCAGAAAGGGAGGATGGGAGGCTAGGGTTGAAAAATAATCTATCAGTGTGCACAGGTAGGGGTGGAGGGTATACTTAAAGTCCTGACTGCTTCGCCACTATACAACGTATCCATGTAACCAAAAATCATTTGTACCCCCTACAACTATTGAAAAAAATATTTCAGGCCATAACAATTTATTACTTGGGCAAATGAGAACCTTATATTGGTAAGGCCAGAAAAGAAGCTGTGAGGCATTGTTAGAAGATCAGAAGCTATTAAGGTTTGTTTCATTATCCATTACCACCAAGGATTTTAAAAAAAAATTCTGCCCTTCATAAGAAAAAAATTAAACAATAACAAAAACCACACACCACATTTCCTCACATGGGGCACTTGCCACTGCATGACTACTAAGTCACTGCTTAATAATGAACAAGAACTAAGGGAAATAGGGCAAACTCTTTAGGACACTAGGGTACTGCGTGCTAGAAAACGTGCTGTGCTTTTTCAGAAACAAGTTGCAACATTAGAAAGAGAAAGTTACATTACATTTTACATACAAATCTTCCTTTACAGGATGAGGGAAGAAAGAATGAAAGAAAAGGAAATAATATTCAGTTATATTTCATTTTGCGTGAGATACTTAGACAATGTTTTATTATTTAAATAAAATCCAATGGGGTATTAATACCATACAAGTTAAGAAAGGAGCGAGGTTCAAAAGTGCCAAGTTACTTTTATGATGTAACATATCACCTACTGATGGCGTTGTAACTTGATCTCAATTTGACTCTGAAACTTCTCTTCTTTCCCATACCTCTTATTTATGTTTGTTTGTTTGTTTGTTTTTGAGGTCCCAGATGTAAAAAGTAGCATGATTCCTCAGGAGTTTTGGGCCCCCTTATGTAATTATCCCTCTGTCTCTCTTATGTCCCTAACACATGAATCTCACTGAGTTATGGAACTGTTGAAACCCTACATTTTTGGGCAATTGTATGCACCATTTCTATTGCCTAAAATGTATCCTTTTTTCCCTTTTCCTTTCCCCGTCTCCAGACTCTTCCCTGGCAACTCCTCTTATTTTTTAGATTTCAACTTAGCTGTTACCTCTCTAGGAAAGCCTTCTTTACTTTGCTGCCCACAACTCCTCAAATCTATGCTTCCTCTGCCCCAGTGCATCGCTCTTTGCTTTTCTGAAATCTTTTTACTCCCCCACTCCAAACCACATGTTTGCCTTATAAATTTTTGAACCACAATTTCTATGCCTGAAACACAGTTGGTGCTTAACAAATAACACCAACTATTTGAATAAATAAATAAAAGAAGTCCTTTCCTTTCCTCACTGTTTCAGAGTAATTTAGTGGAAGCTGCATGTAAGACGTTGTGCACTTTGGCCCTTTTTCGTCTTTCCATCTTCTTTTTTCTTTTTAGTTTTCTAATAAGTTTCACACAGGTCATGATTAAACTGAGTCTTTTTTCAATCTGCATACAGTGTTGTAAAAAAATAACAGCAAAATGCATTTGCTTAGAAGCTCAGGAATCCATTGTTAACTTGGAACTTTTTGCCTGGATATTATGTTATGGGAAAACAGATTTACACACTGTTTTAAAAAATGGAATTATTATTTATCATCACTAAAAATTCAAAATTTCTTAAATTTTAAAGGGTAAAATATATATAGTACTTGTTTGTTTATAGTGGGCTCATTTAAAAAAATGTTTCTAGAAATGTAAAGTAACTTCATTTTGTAGAGTCGGATGTGATATGCCCATTAAACTCAGTTTTAGTGGTTTTCACTTTCACATGTAAGTCATCAACTTTAAGAAAAATTTTTTAAAAGATCAATTTGGGCTATGGTCACTTCTAAATTCTACCACCTTGTCCTAGAGTTAGACTTAAAGAATAGCACAGGTTGTCAGAAAGGCTTCGAAACAAAGAATATACACTTCTTTACCTCTTCCCTATCATGTTCTTGTGAGAATGTAGGACATTTTAAGTCTTTAAAAGGTGAAATTAACCCACTACTTTACAATGACTAAAGTCTGCTTAGAGTGATTCCCACCTTTCCCCTTTTCCACAATATTACTTTTTGGAAGAGGTGACAGAGTTGAGGAAGCTCTTAAAGGCTGGTCTTCAGGGAAATAAGGGCATTGAAATTCCACTCCAATTATTTTTTATTTCCCGCCACCTTGAATCCAGAATATATGTTACATTATGAAGTCTTTGTGTTTTTAACTCAGAACATTCTTCCTATTAAGATTTCTTTAAATTAGCATACAAATGCAGAAAAGTAGGGTGAAATAAGATTAGCAAACCATCTGAAAAGCATTGCATTTTGTAAACTTTGGTACAATATATGAAGAAGCATGTTTCCCTGTCTGTTTTCTCAGCTTGTGGATACTCGGGACATAATTCAGTTTGCCATCCCCTGTTCCCAGATCAGCTCAGTCTTTGTTCAGCTTCATCTCCAGGTTGGCATATAATTACTTCTTCAGCTCCTGTGCTATTTGGTTTTAAGCACCTCTTACCCCCAAGGCCTCATGGCTCTGAGGGCTTGTTGAATTTAAACAAGCACATTTAAATCTTTGTCTTTAAATGAGTAAAATAAAAGTCTTAACACCTAACAGAGTACTCTTCTATCCACCTACACTCTAAATGTGCATGTTATAATTGTCTACCAGATCATAATGAGCATCTATCCATCCTCAAAATCAGAGAAAGGAGGACTCATTCTAGAGGTAAATTTACAATAAATGGTTTTATTCTTGATTAGCTATGTGTGTTTGGGGACACAGAGATTGGCACGTGCATAATTTAACTACCTAATAAGAATCTGATGATCAGGGACACCTTGGAAATAAAGGTGGAAAAATGATAGTCGAGGAAAAACAAAAGAGAAAAACAAGGTTGTTAACAGAAATTAACACAAAACAACTAAAAGAAAAAATGTGAAGCTTTACCTCTCATCCAATAAACTCTGCACACTCATACACTATACTGATGCATGCACACACACATACACATATAATTACAGAAATGTTAAAATGATCTACCTTTTCTGAGAGGCAGACAGGAGATGTGGATTCTACCACTGCTGCTGCTGGCTATTCATAAATAGTACCTACAGTCTTAGTTTGGCCTGAGTAAATGAGCGATCATTATATATCTTTCACATTCTTAATTTACCCCAAATTAACAAGTATTAAACAAGACCCTCATTCAAATGCACTGACCAAAATGCCCCCCAAAAGTTTCATACTTAGAACTATTAACTATGAGTAAAGCTTTTTAGTGAAATAATGAATAAAATTCAATAGATATTAAATGGGGAAAAAAGCACGCAGATTCTCACAAATGATGAAGGAAACAGAAATTTTAAAAGTAAGATACCATTTTTCACTATCAAATCAATAAAAGCCATAAAAAAATAGTGTTGAAAAAAGGCACTGGGGGGGATGTAAATCAGTGCAGTTGAGCACTATGTATTAAGGGACTGAATAATGATTATAAAATGCATCAGTCTGGGTCCTCTGGTAACTCATAAATTGGGTATGCAAGATATTATTGTTAGGGAGGAGAATCTATGAATCAAAAAAGGGGAGGGGTGGAGGCAAGGAGAGCCCTCAGACTGTGATGCAATTCTGACATCTATGAAAGGAGAGAGGCAAGGAAGCATTTGGTAGGAAGAATCATACATGCAAAAAAGTTCTGAGAAAGTCTCAGCCACGTTGGTGGGGAGTCCGTTAAAGTTGTCCATTAGCAGAATCCCATGAATACACAAAAATAAATAAACACATGAATACATAAAAATAAACAAATAAACACATAAATAGATAAATAAGAAGAAGCTCTTATTGGGTAGGACTTTTCCAATACTCCTGATGCCCCTCCACTGGGTGGGAGCAGTCCCAAGAAAGGATGCTTTCCTGTGAATGCTGTGGTAGATCCAAAGGTGTGGCACCTGGTGGCTATCAATTATCTATGCTCTCCACAACAGTTTCTCCCTAAAGAAGATCTAAGAAAGATACGTGCATGATCACCACATATGACTTTATTACAAATATAGGAATATATATCAAAGAAATTGTCTAAATATGCTACTGCAACAACTACTACTGATAATACTAATAAAAATAAAATCTTCATATACAGTCTTAAAAAATAACTAAAAGATGGGAACAACTTAAATGTGCAAACATAAGAAATGGTTAAGTAAATATGGTATATGTATTACATAAAATATGCTACAGTTATAAAAATGACAAAAATTATATTTTAAATACAATTTAAAATAAAGATAAAACCAGAATAGTCAGTATAGGTGTTCTTCCATCACTGTAAGGGATGTATTCTGCATATGTGTGTTTGTGTGTGTGCGTGTGTGTGTGTGTGTGTGTGTGTGTGTGGGTGTGTGTGTTCATTAGTGCATTCAATTTTCAACATATGATTGAGTTTTTGGAGAATCACCATACAGGCACTGTACAAGCAAATCAAAGGTCACAGTAAAATGTAGTAAAGTGTATGTTTTAGCACTCTATTCTATAATTGTTTAAAGGAAGTGCATATTTCAAGCCCATATATCTCATGTCCTAAAAATACATGTCCATCAAATACAGTGCATTTCATTGCTTTTTCAGCCTCTCTTCAATATGCACGAGTGACACTGATTGCAATTTGATTAATTCATATAAACTAAGAAATTATTCATTCATTTCTGACTTTCTTTGGACCATGGAAAGTATCCTGATTTCTAGTCCAGTCTGTCAAACCTTCTTAGGGTAGACCTCTTTTCACTCAAAAGCACTAGTTTCATAGATTGCTGTCATGCCCCTGAATTAGACAAATGTATTTCCCAGGTCTGTTAGAATGACATTCTGATGTATGCATACCTTAGTTTCTTATTTAGCTCATGAATATTTCTTTTAAAATCCATCAGTAAATGATCTGTGATCTGTAAGTAATTAATTTAATGATTACATGAATTAAAATAGTGCATATCCCCTTAAAGGAGTTAATATTTTCTGTTTATGTTACAAAATTGGCCTTGGGTAAATATCATCCATTCCCTGAACTTCATAATGGTTCAAGGATACACTATTTCCTTTTTGTAATTCAGTAGGTTTGTTCCAAAGGAGGCTATTGCTTCTCCACTCAACAATGAGTAAAATGCATTCAGGGACCTTAGGGGACCTATTATTAACAAGATGGAATCCTGTCCCAGTTTGTTAACTTTACAGAATTTATAACTCATTGTCACTGATGAAGTAATTAATCCAAGCTTTTTAATGAGTTAATCTCCTAAAATCCACAGAGTGAATTTGGTATTATTTTTTTAAATGAATAAAAAATAAAAATACAAAAGATGTAAGTTACAAACAGCATACTTCATACCTGACGAACTAGTGAAAAGTTGTATCAAAACTGTTTTATGCATCTGTGCATTGGTAGCGTCATCTGCTATCATCAGCAGCAATAATGATGATGAAGATAACAATAATAATCTCTTACATTTGCATAATAGTTTTTACTCAGGGAAAAGATTTTCACATACATCTCTCCATTTGGTTCTCTTAATGACTCTTTGACAAACTAAGGTAAATGCTTCTCAATGTCTCATTTTATGAAAGAGAAAATTGGAGTACAAAGGAGATAAGCGACTGGCCTGACAATAACATGTAACTGGAGCTGGATTATTGGCCCCTTGACTCCTACTTCAGGTTTTTAAAAATGCTTTCAAATCAAAAGAATTCATGATTTGCAGTGTTTCCATAAATTCTGTAAAAACCCACTTAGAACCAGAAATCTCTGACAAATATAACAGGTAAAATATATAGACAACTGGTAAAAATGTGTGTAAAACACAATCGGGAAGTTAGAAAGAAAGATATGTGTCTGGTTGGCAGGATAAAAGAGAATACAAGTCAGAAGATATCTAAAGCCCCTGGAGTAATAAAGTCATATTTATATTGTATTCTTTGTTTTGGAAAGCATTTAACTTTTGAGACTATCATCACTGTAAACTATGATGAATTGTTCATAACAATAAATAAATCTACATGTTGTCTAAATAGGTATGTTTATCCAGGTTCCCAATGTTCAAGACCTGTTAAAACTATTTCATTTTATCCACATTTCCATTATTAGATCTCCTAGGACAAACACGGATATTTATCTGCTTATGCTAGCTTCACTAACCTAATATTACATTATACATGGTATATCACATTATCCATGGAGGTGAGAATATTTCAGGAAAAAAATTAACAAATCAAAATAATGTCAAATACTATTTATACCCCATATACATAACTACTGTCTATGCCCTGTCACTACTACTCTCACCACAAGATACACAAGAATCAAGTTTTTAAATAACATTGAGTTTACCTTATAAATTCCTTCACTCATTGCTAAAGAAGCCTGGCATCAATTTATAATGCAGTAAAACATTAGTCATAGTTTAGTAAACAAACAAATAGGAGAGGGATATTATAGTCTACTAAACTATTGTAATTTGGATTCTCAGAATGCATGCAATTAGATAAATTAAAAGATATCTTTTGCACCAGGGATTAACAACTTTCCTATAGAAAAAAAATATTATTTTTGTGATCTTTCAGCAACAGAACAGCATAGTTTTTGCTAGGGAGATTAATGTGACCATTCAAATGGAGGCTGATAAATTTGTAGAGACCAAGTAAACTTCAGTTAACAAACTCTTTTTGTACTTTTAAATATTGAAAGAATAATATATGTACCCAGATATATGTAAGAAATTCATATAGAGATGAATATAAAATACATACAGAAAAAGCAGTCTGTCTTCAGAAATTACTTAATAATGGAACACAGTAGTTAACTACCACCCCCCTTCAAATTAGCATCATAAGACTACCACTAGTTGTACTATGATAGAGTAGCTTATATCAAAACATCTTTTCTGTTGAGAAACAGTATAAAAGCTGAAAAAAATTAAATTATTTAAAAAACCCTTTGAAAGCAAAGTAATTTAACATAAAACTAACCATTCTGTAAAGAAAGTAAAGACATTGAAGTAAGCCCTTTGTTGTTTACTATTTTTCCACTCAAATTATTTGCTGATTCCTAAGTAGAAAAGGATGAAAGATGGAGAACAAAGCTTCAAAACCAAACATTAAGAAATCCTGTGAAAACGGGAAGTCAAAAATTACACTTTGGAGCTATCCACACATCCAAGACATCAGGAGGCAAGATCCTGAATAAAACGTAAATGCAATGAGATGAGACTTTTAATCTTCTTTTCTTTTAACTCTTCACGTATTTGTAGATTTCCTTTCATGAAATGAGAAACTCAAAAGACAAATAAGCAGAAAATGACAACCTGGATACTAGAAGATTTAACAAAATGTTCAGTAGTTTTTCGCCAAGAATGCAGTGACCACTTGAAAAGCACTCCAGAATTTTATTTGAACCTCTAAATGACTTTTTACAGGAGTAAAGGCAAACCATAAATTGACCAGCCATCACAAAGAGGGAAACTCAACTTCAGTTATCTCTATCCTTGATTAGATGAAGGTAAATTACCTTTAATTATCTACAAAGAGAAAATTAAATTATTATGGAAAAGTATAATATCATACGAAACCTTCTCAATTTTTCAAATGCAAAAATCTTCAGGCAGGTCAGAAATTAAGATATAATAACCAAAAACCAAGAGAAAAAATTAATAAACAATCAATATAAATTTTAAAATGATAAATATAAATTTTAAAAGATATTTATCAGCATAGGGTTTTAAATACTATGATAAATAAGGTTTAAGAAATATAAGGAAAGATTGAGAATAATGAGAGAACTGGGATTTATATTAAAAACCCAAAGATCATTCTAAAACTAAAAAATAAAACAACTGAAATTAGGAACTCAATAACAGCAGATTAGACACACCAGAATAGATTTGTAAATTTGAAAGTAGGTCAATAGAAAATAGACTAGGCCGGACTCAGAGGCACAGCCTGTAATCCCAGCACTTTGGGAGGTCAGTGGAGTGGATTGCCTAAGCCCGTGGGTTCGAGACCAGCCTGGGCAACCTGGCGAAACCTCATCTCTACAATAAATCAAAAAATTAGCTGGGTGTGGTAGCGCACACTTGTTGTCTGTTGTTTAGGCTACTTGGAAGGCTGAAGTGGAAGGATCACCCAAGCCCAGAATGTTGACAATGGGGTGGCCACAAAAAAAAAAAAAGAAAGAAAAGAAAAGAAAAGAAAATAGACTAAACCAAAGAGAAAAATAAAGATGATAATACAAGAAAAAGTATTAGAGACACATAGGACACGGTTTAAAAAAATTTAACATACAACCATTTCTAGTCCCAGAATGAAAGGGTAAGGAGAATAGGTAGAAGAAAAATTCAAAGCAATTATTGCCAAGAATTTTCCAAAACTGGAAAAAGATATCAAGTCACAAATTCAAGGATATCTAATGAACCCCAAGCAGGATAAACACAAAGAAACAAACACAAAATGGCATACCTGTTTTTAAAACTGCTTAAAATAAAAAATAATCACAGTGGAAAACTCAAAATAGCCAGAAAAATAAAATGCATTACTTTCTAAGAGTATTGTCTGAACTCATTGTTCATGAAATATGATGGAGGCCAGAGAATAAACCATGGTATCTTTAAAATGCTTTTAAAAGGAAAAAGTACCAATCTAATAAGAAATTCAAACACTTAACAGAAATAATAATAATAATAATAATAATAATAATAATAATAATAACAGCCTGACTAATTAACAAAGGACATGAATAGACTTTTCTCAAAAGAAGATATAAAAATTGCCAGGAGCAGTGGCTCTTGCCTGTAATATGAGCACTCTGGGAGGCCAAGGTGGGAGGACTGCTTGAGCCCAGGAATTCAAAACCAGCCAAGGCAGTATAGCGAGACCTCACTCATCTCTACGAAAAAGCAAAAATTGGCTGGTATGGTGGTGTACCCCTATAGTCCCAGTTACTCAGGAGGATTACCTGAGCTCAGGAGGTCAGTCTGGGCAACAGAGTGAGACTTCTGACTCAAAAAAAGAAAAAGTGAAAGAAAAAGAAAAGAAAGAATACATAAAAATGTCCAACAGATCTAGGAAAAAATGCTCAACTTACAATAAATGCAAATTAAAACCACATTGAGTTTCATCTCACACCTGTTAAAATGTCTGCAATTAAAAAGAAAAAGACAAGTATTGGATGGAATATGGAGAAAATTGACTACTGTACACTATTTGCAAGAATGCAAATTGGTACAGCCACTATAGAACACAATATTAAGGTTCAAAACTAAAAATATAATTACCATAAGATGCAGCAATTTTACTTCTGATTATATTTCCAAAGGGACTGAAATTACGAGATGGAAAAGATATATGCACTCCCATGGTCATTGCAGCATTATTTACAATAGTTAAGATATACAAGCAACCTATGTGTGCATCAATAGATAAAGAAAATGTGATATGCTTGCAGAATAGAATACTATTCAACCATAAAAAAAGGAAATCCTGTCATTTGTGACAACATGGATAAACTTGGAAGAAATCATGTTAAGTGAAATAAGCCAGACACAGAAAGACAAATGCTGCAGGATGCCACTGAAATGTAGAATCAATTTTGATCCTGTATTCTACAATCTTACTGAATTTGCTAAGCTTTTAATCTGCTAATTTTGCTAAGCTTTTTTGAAGATTCCATCAGAGTTTTTACATAGGAAATCACATTATCTGCAAATAATGATGCTTTAACTTTTTCCTTTACAATCTGTGTGGTTTTATTTCTTTTTCTTGCCTTATTGTGCTGTCTGAAACCTCCAGTTCAATGTTGAATAGAGTTGGTGAGAGTATACATCCAAGTGTTCTCTTCCTTATCTTAAAAGTGAAGTATTCAGTCTTTCACAATTAGGTATGATGTTAGCTATAGATTTTCTCACAGGTGTATCCTTTATCAGAGTGAGGAAAGTCCCTTCTATTACAACTTTGATTAGAATTTTTATTGAGTGGATATGGATTTTTTTAATGCTTCTTCTGAATATATTGAGAATGGTCTTTCCATTTTAGTTTGTTAATATTCAGAGTTACAGGTTGAGTATTCCTTATCCAAAATGCTTGGGACAAGAAGTGTTTTGGAGTTTGGAATATTTGCACTATATTACCAGTTGAGCATACCAAATCAAAAAAATTGAGATTCAAAACGTGCCACGGAGCATTTCCTTTAAATGTCATGTGAGTGCTCAGAAAGTTTCAGATTTGGAAGCATTTTGGAGTTTTGGATTTGGGATGTTCAACCTGTACACTGATTTATCTTTTTAAAAGATCTTTTTATTATCATTTTATTTTAAAGATGTGAGGTACAAGTCAGGATTAGGCACGTAAGTACATAAGATCAAAATGCAAATATTAAATATATAATCAAGTAATGGGAAATATAATTTTTTTAAAATGCCATTTGCAATAACATCAAAACCATGAAATATTTTGGGATAAATCTGACAAAAGATGTGCAAGACTTGAACATCAAAAACTGCAAAATTCTGCTTACAGATTACTTTAAGTTTTTTTTTTTTAAAGAAAAGATATATTGTGCTCTTAGATTGGAAAATTCAATATTGTTAATATGTCAATTCTCCCTCAATCTATTGATTTATAGATCCAAAGCAATCTCAATAAAAATCCTAGCAGGCTTTTAAAAAATAGAGTTTTCAGATACCTGTACATGTATGTTTATTACTTCACTATTCCCAATTGCAAAAACATGGAACTAACCCTACTGCCCGTTGAAAAAATCAGGGACATCTCAGCAAATAGGATGAAGTTGGAGACAATCAATCTAAGCCATCTATCACAGAATCAAAAAAACAAAAAATCTGAACATACATCACAATAGCACAAGGGAGGGATCTGCAGTAGCAGACCACTGCCAGAGAGGGAGAAACAGTGGGGGGTGGGGGGTGGCTTGTAAGAATACAAGGGTACCTGGTCCCAAACCAGAGGAAGTGAAGATCAGTTGGAGGCCCAAACTTCACCTGCACATACATTACTTATGTACCTAATCCAAACTTGTACCTCACATCTTTTATAATAAAATAAAGTTTAAAAAAATGGAGTCAAAAAAGTTGAATTCATACAAACAGAGTACAGTGATGATTACTAGATGCTAGGTGTTGGAAGATGATGGTGAAAGGGGAAATGCTCAAAAGTTTCAACTAGACAAGAGAAGTAAGTTTTAGAGATCTAGTACACAGCATGATGACTATAATTAGTAATAATGTACTGTATATTACAAATTTGGTAAAAGTAGACTTTAAATGTTATCGCCACAAAAACGATAATAAGTATGTGAGAATATAGGTATGTTAATTAGCTTGATTAACTAATTCCACAATGTAAACAAAATATCACATTATACCCCTAAATATATATCGTTGTCAATTTAAAAAATAAAAATAAAGAAAAACACATGTATAAAAGTACATTTCAACTTAGAATTCTCTAACTGACTATAATTCTATAATAAAAATATCCTTTAAAAAAGGCAAAATAGGCAAGTGCAATGGCCCATGCCTGTAATTTCAGCACTTTGAGAGGCCTAGGCAGGAGGATCGCTTGAAGCCAATAGTTTGAGACCAGTTTTGGCAGCATAGTGAGACTCTGACTATACAAAAACAAAATAATAATAATTATCCAGACCTAGTGGCACATGCCTGTAGTCCTTGCTACTTTGGAAGCTGAGTTGGGAGTATCACTTGAGCTCAGGTGTATAAGGTTACAGTGAACTATGCACCACTGCACTCCAGTATGGGCATCAAAGCAAGCCCCTGTATCTTAAAAAATAAAGTAAAATAAAAACTAAAGGCAACATGAAAAATATTTCCAGATGAAAAAACTCAGAAAACTTTTTTACCAGTAGAGTCATACTATAAATACTAATGGACACCTTTCAAGTAGAAGAAAAATTATCACAGACAGTGATATAGAAACACAAGAATAAATAAAGTACTCCAGAAAAGGTTAGTATGTGGGTAAATGTATTTAAAAATATACTGATAGAAAAATACAATAATAATTTTGTTTGGGAATTAGAACATCTGTAAATTATAATGCAGGACAACAATGGGACAAAGGATGACAGAGAGAGACAAATATAATTTCTTATTGTAAAGAGATACAGGGTGCAAGTTACAGCAGTGTTTATTTGGGTAATCCTAAAAAAAATTAAACAATACACAATTAACAAGCCAAAAGAGGGGGAAATGAAATAAAAAGATTGATTAGTATCAAAGAAGTTAAGAAAGAAGAAATAGGGCAACATAAAGCAGGTAGTAAAAATTAGAAAAGTATAATAAGATGATAGAATTAAATTCACAAATATTACTAAGTGTATTTAATATAAATAGACTAAATGTTGCATTGAAAGACAAGGTCAGGATATAATTTAAAAACAATCACAACAATATATGTTTCTGGCAACAAACAAACCTTGAATATGAGCATACAGAAAAGTTGAAAGCAAACTGAAAAAAAATTACTAAACAACCACCAAAAAACAAACAAAAAGCCGATGTATCTACACATTATACTATTGGTCTAAGTATAATTTAAGAAAATAAATGATACAAAGAAGAATATTAAATAATGACAATAGGTCCTAGTTAATTTACTAGAAACATATCACAATTCTAAATTTATACAAACCAATAAATAATATAGCTTTATAAAGCAAAAACTGACCAAACTAAAAGAAAAGAGAAAGACAATACACTATGATGTTAGAAAAGTTTAACATGTACCTCTCAGTAAATGATAAAAGATGAAGTACAAAATTAGTAAATACATAAAAGTTTAAGCTCTAAAAATTAACAAATTTGATTTAATTGACATGTATAACACCCTATATTCAACAACTACATTATTTTCAGATGTACATGAAATATTTACCAAAATTGTCCTTAAGCTAAGCAAGCCTCAATAAATTGCAAAGTATATAAATCATAGAGTATGTTCTGATCATAATTAAATTAAAATCTAAATCAATAACAAATTATTAATCATGAAATACACCAAATATTTTAAAATAAAGTTATAGATAAACTTAGTAAAGTCAAAAATTGAATGCTGTTTTTTTCTTGGATTTTAAAGCCAAAAAAAATCACAAATGTCCTTAAGAAGAATGAAAAATGGGGAATTCCTACAGATGCTATGGATATAATACAAAGATAAGAGGATCCGGTGAACAATTTTACATCAATAAATTTAAACAGATAAAATTGACAAATCCCTTAAAAAATACATATAACCAAAAGGACACAACAAAAAAATGGAAAATTTTCATAGTTCTACACTAAGTAAATATTTTATTTAGAAAACTCTTCTAGACATTGGTCTACATAAAGAATTCATGACTAAGACCTCAAAAGCATAAGCAACAAAAGTAGAGACAAATAGGACTTAATCAAACTAAAAGTCTTCTGCAAAGCAAAAGAGTGAACAGATAACTTGCAGAATGAAAGAAAATATTTGCAAACTATTCATCCAACAGGAGACTAGTATCTAGAATTTACAAGGAATTCAAACAATGATAACAAAACCCAAATAATCCCATTTAAAATGGTCAACGAACATGAAGAGACATTTTTTCTTTTCTTTTTGAGTTGGAGTCTCACTCTGTCACCCAGACTGGAGTGCAGTGGCCGGTCCCGGCCACCGCAGCCTTGACCTGCTGGGCTCCAGCGATCCTTCCGCCTCAGCCTTCCAAGTAGCCGGAATTACAGGCATGCGCTACCATGCCTGGCTGATTTTTTGACTTATTGTAGAGATGAAGTCTCGCCTGCCCAGGCAGGTCTCGAACCCGCGGGCCCAGGCAATCCACTCACCTCAGCCTCCCAAGGCACGAGATTTCAGGCTGAGCCACCAAGTTCGCCCGAAGAGACATTTTTCAAAAGAAGATACAAATGGCCAACAAACATATGAAAAATGCTCAACATTACTAATAATCAAAGAAATGCAAATTAAAACTACAATGAGATAATATCTTACACTAGTCAGAATAGATATTATTAACAAGACAAAAAATAACAGATGGTGAAGACATGAAGAAAAGATCATTCTTATATACTACTGGTGGGAATGTAAATTAGTACAACCATTATGGAAAACAATATGGAGATTTCTCAAAACACTAAAAATAGAACTACCACCAATCCAGCAATACCACTATTGGGTATCTATCCAAAGGTAAACACACTATTATGCCAAAAAGATACCTGCACTTGTATGTTTATCACTGCATTATTTACACTAGTGAAGACATGGAATTGACTTAAATGTCTCTCAATGGACAACTGGATAATCATGTAGTATACATACACAATAGAATATTATACAGCTATAAGAAACAATGAAATAAATCATGTCTTTCACAGCAACAGAATGGAACTGGAGGCCATAATTTTAAATGAAACAACTCAGAAACAGAGAGACAAATATTGCATGATCTCACTAATAAGTGGGAGCCAAATAATATTTATACATGGACATATGTATAGCATGATAGACAATGAAGACTCATGGGTGAGGAGGTGGGAGGGGTGTCCATAATGAGAAATTACTTAATGGGTACAATGTACTTATTTGGGGGATGTATACACTAAAGACCCTGAATTCTCCACTACTCAATACATTCAAGTAACAAAACTAAACTTGTATCTCACAATATTATACAAATAAAAAAGTAAAAAATGTGTTTCCACAAAGAAAACTTCTGGACCAAATACATGCACAGGTAATTTTTTCAAAAATCTAAAGAAAAAAATAAACCCAATTATATACAAAATATTTCAAGGGTAGAAGTAGAGGGACTATTTTGCAACTAATTTTATAAGACTAGCATAAGTATGCAACCAAAATATGATGGGAACATTGACAGAATAAAAATGATAGGCCAATCTCTCTTTTGAATGCAGACAGAAATATTTGAAAGAAAATATGAACAAATGCAATCCCGTTGCCTATGCAAAGGATAGTATAACAACAAGTAGGGTTGTACTAGAATGCAAGGGTGATTGATATTTAAAAATAAATTAGTTGAATTTACCACATTAATATATTAAAATAAAATAAGTTATATGATCCTAATAGATCCACAAAATTATATGACACAATACCTCTTTATGATTTAAAAAAATAAAAACAAAACAAAACACACACACACATAAAAACACTACCAACTCAGCAAACTAAAAAATTGAGGGGAACTTGCTTAATGTGATAGGGGAAATTTACAATTTTTTTAAAAGGTAAGAATCAAACCTAGAACAAATGCTGTACTTACATTCAAAAGTATAGTAGAGGTACTATCTAGTGCAACAAGTCAGAAATATAAGTTAAAGGTATGTGGAGTGGAAAGGTAGAAATAAAACTATAATTATTCACAGAAAAGATTATTGTGTTCATAAAAATTCCAAAATAACCCACAAAATCTCATAGAATTAATATGAATTTCGCAAGTTTCCTAGCTACAAGGTGAATATATGAGGGAGATCCCCCCCTGAAAAATAAAATTATTTTTAGAGGGTGGGCCCCTTGTAGTACAGACCTTCTCCGCTAGGTAAGTGTTCTAGAAACCTACCAGCATCAGTGAACCAGCTGGAATTGTTCTGAGAGGCTGCATTCAGTTTTAGTCCAATTTTTTTTTTTTTTTTGAGAGTCTTTCAACATGTTTGAATATTCCATCATGGGTAATTTATGAGCACAACTGCCCACACTGTGCTCAGTGGCATGACCCCCAATGCCCTACCCTCCCTATTCACCCTATCTGGCCCTAAGCGACTTTTTAGTTGTTTCCCTGGATGAAAAAAATCTTTCAAAGGGAAAGGTTTTGCCAGTGTTGAAGAGGTGAAACAAAAAAACAGCAGAAGCACTAAAAAGCACCAAAATCAACAAGTTCAAAAACAGCTCTGAACCGTGGAAAAAAGTGTCTTGATAGGTGTCTTGTATCAAATGGAGAGTATTTTGGAAGTAACTGAAATTTAAACATGTAAAAATAAATATACAATTTTTAACAGACAATATCCAGGTTTTTCTGGTCCCCCTCATGTAATATCTATCTATCTATCTATCTATCTATCTATCTATCTATCTATCTATCTATCTATATGTGATTTTCATGCTGAAATTTGAAAGCTGTGTGTATTCTGTCTTATTTAGAGGGGCGAGAGTCCCACAGATGTCATTGATTTCATCATGTTTTAAAAATCATCACTGAGGAAGTTGACTTCACGGGAAATTTATTGAAGGGCATTAATGGCAGCTGTATCCTCAGCTTTAACCATAAAGAAAGTTCAGCCTAATATTAGTTAATATTAGCTATCTCTTTAAGATGCCCTGATTTTGTGGGAGAGGATACAAGGTGGCCACCATGGAGGAACAGGCTGGTACACTCTCACCAAGCAAGGCAGAGAGTATGGACCCAGCTGCCAATAGACAGAGACACTCCAAACACTTTCGGATGGGCAAAACACCCTGCATCCAGCAGAAGTCCCTTTGAATACAGAGACACAAAGCCATGGTGGAAGCAGGAATCCAGGTGACCTACAGCTGGCTGTGTGCCAGGCTTGCAAAGGAACTGAAGCCCTGCCTGGTGAAGGAGAGGGGTGAGTGATTCTAAAATGTTTTGAGTTGATTCACCCTCTCCCAACCATACACAAGTTGTCAGTCCCACGTGGAAGGTGTCATGGTCAGGGCACAGTGGCAGGCAACTAGAACCCAAGTGAAATGGGGAACAAAACCCATGCATAAGCGCCATGGTGGCCAGTATCCATGCAGGGAAAAACCCACCTGCAGAGCAAACCTGGCTCTGCAAGCCTACAGGGCAGATCCCTCCAGCTCCCTCATGGCAGGTATTGTACTTTCTCAAGAGCAGGATGCATACTTGAACGGGGAAGGAGTGACAGAAAAGACACTCAAAGGCCTTCTTGGAAGGAAGGCTCCTGGGCTGCAACAGCAGACAGTAGATGGGGATCCCATCCCCCCACTTGCTCACCACAGAGTGCTAGCAGCAGGTGCTGAAAGCTGATCTGAGTGTTTTAGCAGTGGAAGAGAAAATCTGCAGTGACAGAATCCTGCCACAGGGTGGCGCAAGGAGCAAAAGAGAATTTCTTCCCTCTTTCACTGAGTGATCGAAATTGAACCACAGAAAGGGCCCTAGAACAAAGTGTCACTGAATAGCTCCAGAGCAACAAAAAATATAGAGGTATTATAGAGAGGCCTGTCACAAATGAGGGAAAAGCAATGAAAAAACAGGCAATTCTTAGAGTCTTAAAGACACAGGGCTCAAAAAAGCAGTTATCAGAGTACAAACAATGGAAACACCCCAGAACAACCTGCCCAGATGACAGCCACAAAAATTAGAGATTGGATGGTAAAAATGAACAGGAACCAAGTGAAACTAGAAGTGAAACTCACTGAAGTCATACAGGAATTAAGAGAGGAGTCGGCCAATTTTTTAAAAGCCCATTCTGAAATAATGGAAATGAAAAACTTCATCCTGGAAACTAAGAACACAGCAATAAGCATAAGGAGCAGAGTCAGGAAGGAAGAGGAAAAAATCTCAATGCTTGAATACCAAAATATGGAGTTAACTCAGTCTTTCAAAAATATTTAAAAGCTCTAAAAGAAGGAGCAATGCCTCTGAGAGATATGGAACTATGTCAAGAAGCCAAATCTATGCCTGATCAGTATTCCTGAGGCAGAAAGGGAAACAGAGAATACCAAGGAACAAACATTGAGGTTATCCAAGACAACTTTCCACATCTCACTAAAGAGGTGACCATCCAAGCACAAAGGATTTAGAAAACACCATCTCCAAGAAACATAGTAAGTCACCTCTAAAAAATAAGCATGAAAGAAAAAAATCCTAAAGGCAGTGAGAGAGAAAGGCCACAATACCTACTGGGGAAGACACATCAGAATCACTCCAGAATTATTGTAGAAACACTGCAAGCTAGATGGGACTGGAGTCCAGTTTTTGACATTCTTAAAGATAAGCCATTCCAGCCATAAATTCCCTGCCCCACCAAGTTAAGCTTCATCAGTGATGGAGAACTAAAATCCTTTCCAGACATCCAACCCCTAAGAGAATATGCCACCTCCGGACCAACCCTTCAGGAGGCACTTAAGAAGGTATTGAACACAGAAAATAAAAGAACAGTTATACCCATCACAAAAGTACAGGCAAGCACAGAGTTAACAGAGTATACAGAGCACTCACGAAAATGAAAACAATATATAAATACAAAACTAAAAAGGGAACAAATAAACATCCTAAGAGTCCTATGACAGGGATAAACTCTCACATTACAATAATCAATTTGAACATGTAAGGTCTAAATGCACTACTGAAGAGGCACAGAGTAGCAAACTGGATAAAGAAGCATGGTCCAATAATCTGCTGCCTCCAGGAAACTCATCTCACTGCAAAGGACACCAACTCAAAGCTGGAGTCTAGAAAACTATCATTCAGGTGAATAGAAAACAGAAGAAGGGAGGTGTACCTCTTCAGATAACAAACAAAGCAGCCTTCAAACCATCAAAAGTTAAAAAGGACATGGAAAGAATATGTAATGACAAAGAGCTCAATCCACCAGCAAGAAATATTCATCCTAATATATATATATATATATATTAGATATATATATATCTCCAACACAGGAGTACTAGGTTCTATAAAACAACTACTAGGTAATCTAAGAGAAAACACTGACTCTCACACAATCATGGTTGAAGACTTAAATAGCCCACTGACAACTTTAGATGGATCATTGAGGCAAAAAAACCAACAAGGAAATCTGGAACTCAACTCGACATTCAAATGGATTTAATAGACATCTACAGAGTACTTCACCTACAGAGTATACATTTTACTTATCAGCACACATGGAACGTACTCTAAGAACAATTACATTCTCAGTATAAATTAAGTACAAACAAATTTCAAAAAAAATCAGAGTAATACCTTGCATCTTCTCAAATCATAGTGGAATAAAAATAAACATCACCACCACCAAGATCCCCCCCAAAACACAAAAGACATGGACACTAAACAACATACTGCTGAACAACTTCTGTACCAACACAGAAATCAAGACAGAATTAAAAAGATTCCTGGAAACAAATGAAAACAAAGACACATCTTGGAATCTCAGAAATGGCATGAAAACAGTGTTAAGAGGAAAATTCATAGCATTGCACATACACATCAAGAAAACAGAAAGGTCACAAGTAGACAGCCTTACATCCCAACTAAGAAAGCTGAAAGGCACACTCACCTAAATCCTAACTTTAGCAGAATAATCAAGATCACCAAGATAAAAATCACAATTGCAGGATATAAAAGACAAAAGTATCATAGTGAGGATCAACAAGACAAAAAACTGGTTCTTTGAAAGGATAAGTCAGACTGATGGACCCAGGGCCGGATTGTTGTTTTTTTTTTAAAAAAGAGAAAGTGCAAATAAACACAATTAGAAATGCAAAAGGTAAAGTCACAACTGACTCTGAAGAAATTCAAAATATTATCAGAGATTACTATAAATACCTGTATGCAAATAAACTGGAAAACATAAAGGAAATGATAGATTTTCTGACATCACACAACATCCCAAGGTTGAAACAAGAAGAAATTGAAACTCCAAACACACCAAAAACAATCCAGGAAATTGACTCAGTCATAAGAAATCTCCCTACCAAAAAAAAAGTCCAGGACCAGATGGCTTCTGTGGAATTCCAAACTGAATTCTGTAAGACATACAAGGAGAAGCTATTGCCAACCTAACTGAAAGTATTCCAGGCAATCAAGAATGATAGAATTCTTCATTCAAAAGGGAAGAAAATTACAGACCTTGATGAACACAGACACAGAAATTCTCAACAAAATTCTAGCAAATCAGATCCAATAACACATATCATGGTTCATCCACCATGACCAGGTGGGCTTCATTCCTGGGATGCAAGACTGGTTCAACATTTGCAAGAA
This sequence comes from Cephalopachus bancanus, assembly GCA_027257055.1. Taxonomy (NCBI): domain Eukaryota; kingdom Metazoa; phylum Chordata; class Mammalia; order Primates; family Tarsiidae; genus Cephalopachus; species Cephalopachus bancanus. Next base: position 10,078,653 of record JAPVLO010000022.1, on the reverse strand, counting down.
CATAAAAGTAACTCAGCACATTAACAAATGTAAAACCAAGAATCACATGATTACATCATTAGACGCAGAAAAAGCATTTGACAAAATCCAGTATCCCTTCTTGATAAAAACTCTTGAGCACCTAGGAATAGAAGGAACATTCCTCAAAATAGTAAGAGCCATCTATGATAAACCCACAGCTGAGATTTTGCTCAATGGGCAGAAGTTGGAAGTATTTTCCCTGAGAATGGTATTAAGACAAAGATACCCACTCTCACACCTCCTGTCTAACAGAGCGCTGAAAGTCCTGGCCAGAACATTCATGCAAGACAAGGAAATCAGGGGTATCCAAATAGGAAAAGAGGGAGTTAAGCTATCCCTCTTTGCAGACAATATCATGCTATACCTTGAAAACCCTAGGGAGTCTGTCAAAAGCCTCCTAACACTGATACTCGACTTTGGTAAAGTCTTACAAAATCAATGTGCAAAAGATAGTTGCATTTCAATACATTAGCAACAAGCAGGCAGAGAACCAAATAAAAAGCACAACCAATTCACAATAACCACAAAAAAATGAAATACCTTGTCATCCACCTAACCAGAGAAGTGAAAAACTTTTACAATGAGAACTATAAAACGCTTCTCAAAAAGATCAAGGATGACACAAACAAATAGAAACATTCCATGCTTATGGATTGGAAGAATCAGTATTGTCAAGATATTCATCCTATTCAAGGCAATCTACAGATTCAATGCAATACTCATCAAATTACCAACATCATTTTTCTCTGACCTTGAACAGACAGTACAGAAATTCATATGGAAACATGATACATGATACCTTTCTTTTTCTTTCCTATTTTCATAGATGGAACAATATAAGTAGAAAATAACTAAAAGAGGTTTTAGTAAAAGCATGCCAGGAAAAGGCAAATTTTGTGATATACTAGGTTTAATAATTTTTAAAATCCATTTTAAAAGTGCCTACTTGCAGCTTCCATTGCTGCCGACAAAACTCCTCTGCCCACAGAAAGGCTATTAGTCATGTCATTGGAAACCACTTGTCTGTCAAGTAGAAGTTTGAGGTTTTGCTTCATGCCACACAATTATGCCCATAAAGAGGCGAGTCCTGAGGTGAACAGAACTATTGCCACTCTGATTACCTAAAGTTGGAGACCAAGCTTTGAGTCCCTCACTAGCCCAGGGTGGCAGTATAATTAATGTTTCCATGACTTTGAATAAATCCTGACATATCCAGCTCCAGACACTCCTGGACAAGTTGCTAAATGGCAATACACAGGAACAGGATACTGTGCCTTCTGCTGTCTACATGGACACTCTAGTTAAAAGTCAGACGTATGTACCCATGTACCAAATGGTTGAATATCAATATAAACAAGATACAGATGCCTGATTTGTTTGCAGAGCTCACCCTAAATCATCTTTCTTTTTCTTTCCACATTGTTTTGCATCGTTCCTAATCCTTGGATTAAATAATCGTTAGCTGAACTATTGTGCAAATCTTCTGATCTTGGCTTTATTGACTTAATGTTGAACAACCACTCTCTGAGGACTTTGACAAAAATAAAATCATTCTGTTTCTTTGTGCAGTGCCCAATTCAAGTGGGCCAAGTCCTCATCATCTTTACTCTGTACTCAACCCTGAAATCATCCATGGAGATGTCTTCCAGACAAGACATTTCTCACAGTAAGAGAAAGTTAGGACACTGACAAGTCAGCCTCTTCAAACAGAAATGATGGCTACAAAAGAAGAAAGGTAAAGACAATTGTAACTTTATCATTTCTCTAGTTTTGACTTTCTAAGAAATCTGTTCTTCTGGTTAAAGATGAACAAAAAAAAATTGGAGGTAGGAAATGAGTTTTATTTTGTTTGTAAAGAAATGGGCCTATTTTCATAGATGGAATAATATAAGAGAAAAATAACTGAGAGAGGGTTTTGGTAAAAGTAGGCCAAAAAAAGCAAACTTTGTGATATACTAGGTCTAATAATCTTTTAATCTATTTTAAAGTTTGGTGCCAAACAGTGCTGGTTTTATTTTATAGATAGATCTGAAATACCCACACAAAATGCCAAAGATTTAGTACTAAAAGTGTTCTAGTACTGAAAATAAGATGGTTTCTGACCAAGATAAACACATGCCATATTGACAAAAGTGTGCAGATTCAGTTAGAGGTGTGCAAACTCAGCTCATATAAGGAGGAGCTGATTGTAATGATCTTGTTCCCAAAATATAAACTTCTGGTTCACTATTCAGGGTACTCAGCAGTTGTCACTGGGACAACATAGAAAAAATAGGGAACAAAGTTAAACCCTGGTCTTTTCAGCTAAACATGTGGGAAAATATTTAAGAGAATAACACACAGACAATGAAGAAAACAGCAGAAAATTCCCCATGCTCAGTTCATCCCTTTATGACTAACCTCTGTTCTGCAGGTCTTCTGATGACTTAAATTTCAAGAGAGTAAAGTAGGCATACTAGAAATAGGCAAATAATGATCTTCAACTACAAAGGCATACTGAAATTACTAGGGAAGCTTTTTTCAAATTAACCTTTCCCTCCCTCAGCTGAGAACCATGGATTAGACTTAATTGATATAATCACTTCAGGTTGAAGTAGGTGAATGACCTGAACAAAATTAGGGTATAATGGTAGGCTTGCTATCAGCAAGTATGCCCCTTACATCCTGACAAGCCAATATTCTGGAAATATCCTGACAAATCAAGAATCTTGGTTAACTTTAGACAACTTTGCTAAATTGGGCACTGTACCAAAACATGCAGGCTACTTGACTCTGCATTTATCTCAATCATCAACACGCAAGGAAAAGGCCCAATATGCTAAATCACCATCACCATCCCACAGCTTAGGGATGACTCACTTTGATAGGAAAAGCACAGTGTTTCACTGTCATCTCTGTGAACCTTGTACATTTTGACATAAAACCACATGGTTCCTAATATGCACCACAGAGGCAGCTTTGAGTCTTTGGATCCAAATTTTGTGAGTGAGCTTGGCCAGAGTTTTCTGTTTTTCTTCCCTAGTTATCATGGCAACAGACGTCAAAGGTAGCAGTCAGGTTTTATGCCTGGACTGCTGACATATGGGTCCACGACTTTTCCAAAATGAAACTTGGACAATAGTCACACATGGAAATTTTGGGCCCTGGTTAGGTTAAAGGGAAACCAAGTCATACTAGAGGCAATACCTCAGTTATTTTCTCTTTTAGTCTGTTCTCACCATGAAATTTGAAGAGCTGTAAAACAGTGTTTTTCAAACTGCAGTTCATATAAAAAGTTCTCTTGAAATTAAAACAGAGGGTTTCAGACTATAAAAGAGAAGAAAGAATAAGGCTGAGGTGAGTAGATTGCCTGAGCCCGCGGGTTCAAGACCCGCCTGGGCAGCGAGACCTCATCTCTACAATAAATCAAAAAATCAGCCGGGCGTGGTAGTGCGCGCCTGTAATTCCGGCTACTTGGAAGGCTGAGGCGAAAGGATGGCTGGAGCCCAGCAGGTCGAGGCTGCGGTGGCGGGAGTGGCCACTGCACTCCAGTCTGGGCGACAGAGTGAGACTCCAACTCAAAAAAAAAAAAAAAAAAAGAAAGAAAGAAAGAAATAAAAGGATTGAATAGAACAGGATAAGCCAGGATAAGATGGGATAGGATGGGATAAAAAAAGAACGGAATAAGATAGGGTGAAATGAGACAAGATTATAGAGAACAAAATGGAAAATGTTACAAATATAAGGGGTAAATATTGCCTTATAATATTAATTTTAATTATATATGACTGAATGCAAGACTGTGTCATGATTTAAATGCATTTCTCTCTGGATTATTAGGAAAAATGTTTGTAAACCACTGTCATAAAGGACACCTATCTGATTGCCCTACTAGCATTTCTCTACAGAAATACTATTGGTTTTGTGGTTGGTCAAGTCTCTTTTCTAAGTAATCAACCATTAACTGCAGGATTTAATGTCATTTCTTTTTCTTATGCATTCAATTTAGTAGTGCTTCCCGATCATTATGACAACTACACATCATAAATGCTACCTAAGAGGTAGTATCACCATCTGTAAATAAATATGAATCCAAAGGCAAAGGTTGTTAGCTAAACAGATCTGATGAGAAGCAAGTGTATCCAGGAATTCTTTAGTAACTAGAGTTTGTCCTCCACGCTGAAATAGATGCCATTTTTGTAGGCTCTTATCTGGGATGTGTACACTGCACCACTACTTATTCTGCAAATTAAGTCTTTTGTCCCCCAGAACCCAACCCATCAATCTAATACTAAATTCATTAGCAAAATGAAATTAAAGAACACAACATGCATCACTGTTAATGGAGTCCCATGCATGTCACTTTTCACACAATGGGCTATAAATGAACTCATCCCTATTAAAGTGCCTCCACACAAATATCTATGTTTGTTAATACAAAGCATTTCAGGAGTGGGATTTTCCTTAAAGCAGCAAAGATATTTACTTTGTAAAGCTGCCTTTTCATGGAAAAACTTTAGAAATTTTCACCTCGATTTATGTTGATTATTTAACTCTTTGGTGGATCTGGTATTCTATAGACAAGATCCCATAAAAAAGGAAAACATGGTTTCTGGTTTAAAGTATTTATATTGTAATATTTTTTCGATTCCAGAGACTTTCTACTTTCTATGACTTACTTTGTGTGATAGCAATAAACAGAACTTGAGGTTTTATCTACCATACTCTTTCATAGACTCTAGAAATAGTATAACATATAAAAAATTTTAAATTACACATTTTCCGTGTGTTGTGTGTGTGTGTACATATATAATTTTGTTTTTAATTTAGAAAAACTACTCTTTGAAATTCCTTACTTGTCACTAGTTGATTTATTTATTTAGATACAAAAAAAACCCAACAAAAAAAAAAACCCCAAAAAATCTCCATTTGGTATTGGTCTTTGCAAACTTGGCTTCATTTTTTTCTTATTTATTAATGTATTTATTTGCCTTACCCAATATTTAACAGCTTGTTTTCTCCCCTTGGATTTTTTTTTTTACTGAATATTGCCATATACAATCTACCTGGATTTTCTTCCTAAACCTTCCTCTGTGTGGTCTGCCTTCTCTCATCTGAGCAATCTTTTCATTTAAAAAAAGGTCTTTTCTCTAATGTTTGTTCATTTTATTATTTAAAGGTACAGTATGATATTCTCCATTCCCACTTCTCTTTTCCCTTATGTCCATTTTTTGCTCCTTGATATTTTTTCAGTAAAATATTTGAAGGTAAGCCTTAAGCAATCTGTGTGATTTTGTGTTTTAAAAACATTCCTTTAAGGTTTGCTTGGCCATCTCTAATTGTCATTGGGGCTTATTAGGGGAAGTGAGAGATCAGTTCAATCTCTCTTGGGGTTCTGAAAGGAAAACAGGTGAGGGATTCAGAGCAATTGTGAATTACGGTTTTTTGGTTTCCTTACATCTTGGTTACACATAGTTTGGTCTCAAGCTACCCAGGAATGGGAAAGTTTATCTATGAAAAATATAAGTGCAGTGTTAATACTTCTGGGTAATTTGTGAATGCAGGCTGTTTCTCTTGATATCTTCAAAATGTCTAAGGTTGGGAAAGATAAAGTTTTTAAAAAATCTATAAGTTAAGGACTATTCTACTTTGATTAGAAAAATCCCCCATTCAAGTACAAGTGTTAATACTGTGCTCTAGTAGGAATCCACCCGCTAATTTTGTAACTTAAAAATTTTTATATGTTGTACTATTTCTAGAGTCTATGAAATAGTGAGGCAATAGAGGTCTCTGGAGCACTCAGGGGTGAATTGATGAATGGATTGGTGAAGAAATGGAAACAGAATATAAACATCTCTTTGAATGTAGAAGAGAAAAAGAGAGACCATAGTAGGTAATAACATTTACGGCCTTTATGAGAGACCCTAAACCTCACCAAAGCCAGAAAGCTGAATCATTCATGATTCCCCCATCATCTTCTATATGTATTTTATCTTATATAATGTAGATAATATCCCCACATGCTTGACTATATCATCTTACATTTATCCTCCAATGACTCACCAAAAATGATAGGATAAAAATCAAATCTCCTTAGCTTAGAATTTATGACCTATTATAATCTGACCGATACTACCCATTTAGTCTTACTTCTCACTTCCACCCTAAACTGCAGTCATACCTAACTAGTTTACATTTCTGAATGAGCCTGGCTTTCTTATTTCTTTCAGCCTTCAGGCAAACTGCTACCTTTTTCTAGAATGTTCTTCTTTTTCCCTTTCAAATACTTTCCCACCCCTTTTCATCTATCACACTCCTACTCATCTTTCAATATCCATTCATGCATTATATTCTCTTATGACTCCTTCTTTGATTCCCAAAGAATTCATGTTCCCATAGTAACTTTTTGAAGGGCTCTTTTAAGGTATTAATACAGAATTATATTATGTTTGAGAACACAGCAGCCCATAGGTCTCTTGAGAGCAAACACCTTATGTTTTTATGCTTGGCACATAGCACTAATAAATATTTTTAAGTGAATAAAAGAATGGATTTAGTACTACAGACAAGGTAGAAACAAAGTATAACTAGCATTAGATCAGGTCATAGGTGAGATATACATAATTGGTAACTAGGGAAACAGTAGTGTTTTGTGAGTCACAGGTGTAGTTATTTCCCTGAAATTTTATATATCTAAAAACTAAGTTGAATTGCATTGTAATATGAGAAAGTACACTTTACCTTTCACTTTAGTGACTCTCATCTGATCTCAGCTTGTCACATTTAACAAATATCACCTAAAAATATACACTAAACACCTGTAATATCCAAAGCTCTAAAAGAGGATACAGAATTATAAATGCTAGATTCTCTGTTTCCATACTTCATAATCCGGTGGGAGTCAAGATGTGGAAATATATACTTCTTTGAGCCACCTACTACTGCTATTTAAACAATAAGTGTGTTACAAGTGGCAAAAGAGTTACGTAGACTGACTCTGTCTTAAATGAATAGTTTGGTTAATGCTCTTGAAGTGAGACGACATAGAGGTTTAAACCTAAGAAATCTCTTGACTTCAGACCAGGATGATCTCTTCAATTTTATGTGCTCATCTACTTAGAGACAGGAGAATGGTCACAGGTAAAATCATTTTACATATCTTTCTACTATCCCATTTAAAATGTACAATAGAAAACATAAATTAAAAACAAATAGGCAAGCAAATAAATAATTTCAAAAGTGATTCAGCATAAGTATTTCAAAGTACAAAACAGTTTTGTCTGTCCCTATTGCTCTGCAGGATAGATGGGTAATTAGGAAGAGTTTAACGGGTTTTCCTGGCTCATTCAGAAAGTGTGGCTTGCTTTTAGATGTATTTAAACCCAAACCAGTTAGTCTTTTTTCCCCCTGAGGGCATATGTGTTATTTGGTTTAGTTTTTTTTTTTTTACTGAACCCCCAAACTCAGTGTCTGTTAACATCAAACTTAGGAAAATATAATGAGTATTCAGGAAAATTCTGCAATTATAAAAGCTCAATTTGTACTTCAAAAGATTAAAAGTCACTAAACTACCAATTGGTCAAACTGTTTTTTATTTACTTTTGTAATTACTTGGGAGAGGTTAATTTGAAATTAACCACAGGTGGTAATTTTGATCTCGACTATCTCCACTCTAAGAATCACTGTTATCCCTACTCAAACAACTGATATGCTATAGCTGTAATGACTCACCTATTTTCTTTTCAACAGAATCACTTTTATGTTTTTGGACTTAAAATTTTATCCCAAGCATCAGGCAAACAAATGCATCTGGTCAATAACTGAAAGTACATGCCCAGTGGTTTTAAGAGGAAACTCAGTATTATCACAATCACACTTTTTTCACCATAATTCCCAGGTGTGTCTGGGACGAGGGCCTCAAAAAGATAAAAAATAAAAGGCATCTGGTTTATAGTACGGTTGCAGACCTTGCAAGACTTCTGTGTTTTGGTTTAGTCAGAGAGTTTCCAAAAGTCTAAAAGTGAATATTCACCTTAGAAAAAAATAAGGGAACTGAGCAGCTAGCTAGCTCTGTAAGTCAAGGAAAAAACAATTATGAGGTTACTATTTCACATGATAAAACAAGGACATTAGGAGGACAAGTCTTGTTTAGAAGTTTTAGATCACTCTAATTGCTCTAATTGATGAATCTTCTTCAAGGAAAAAAGTGGGCTCCATTTCTGTTTTTAAAAATCTGGAGTATCTATAATAGTGCAACTAATGACAACCTTTCCGTTGTTCTTGCTTAAGAGGAAACCCTATAATAAGAGCTTCCCAAAATGTCAAATAATACTTGTCTCATAACAGGGCTTCTTTGTTCATTCACCATGTCTCTTTTGATATGCACAGATAATAAAAGTTCATGTAAAACTAAAGGTAATACAGAGCAGAAGCCAACACTAATTCTGTATAAATATGTCTGATTAATAAGAATGCCATTGTTATGGTTATTTCATAATGTCACGATTGTTACAAGAACAGAGGATAGAAGTACTCTTACTTTCAGTGTTTTTGTTCATCCTCTGTCATCCAACCAGTTTGCAAATTTTTGTTCAATGGGGGAAATGAAGGATAGGTTTTTGTCCATTAATTATTTCTGTTGCATTAGTTCATCTTATAAGCTGTGAAACAGGCTTCAAATTCAGGGGAAAATCTAGGGGTTTTATTTTAAAGTTAAACTCCACATCCACTAAAAATGAGTATATGCTCAAGGCTTACTCTGTAGGCTCCCTTTTCCACACACACAACTGGTGTATTACTCTGGTGCTCAAGAGAACATGAAAGAAAAAAATCAGCATGATAGCACTAAGACCTGGGTAGGAGCCTAACATATTATACCTAAACTATGGTTTAATACTGCAACAATAAACAAGACTGTATGTGGAATTCAGTCCCAAAAATTAGAACCCTACCCTGGTGGAGAAATAAGAAAGGCCAGACAGGAGTATCTGGTAGCTTACTGGAAAGGAGGGAAGAAAAGAAAAAGAAAAAACAGTAATAGGTAACAGCCTACATTCACTGGGGACATACAGCCTAATAGATTTTGAAGAAAATTCTCTAAGGTTGCAAATATGTTTGTATTGTCATTATTTTGCTTTCTCTTTAAATTCTTATCTCCCAGATCCTGGCATCCCCTCTTGGGGCAGCAGTATAATATAAAAACTTAACAGTCGATCTTAAATTTAGCTGACATTTTTATATCCTTCACAACATACTTTTTAGATTGCACCCAAGAAGCAGATTTTGACTGAACAACAACAACAACAACAACAAAACAGGGTTGTGCCTTCTTGCTGACAAACCAAACATTTATACAATCATTATAATCAATTTCATAAATAAAGAGCTATTAATGGTTGGGGAAAAGGAAATAAATTATATTTTTCCCAAATCCCTTCTTCCTCTCTCAAACTCCATATTAGTTTAAGAAAGTGGAGGAAGTTATGCATGAAAAAGGGTGTGCTCAACTGAACTGGAGTCTCCTGTGAAGCATGCTCTGTCAGTCAGAAGGCAAGGATACATTTCTGTAATTATTTTAGCCTATTTTTTGTAGTAATTAGCCAGAGTTCCATTTTGCTGGGGCTGGCATCACAGCTCACTTTTTAAAAAAGAACTTAGATTTTTCTCTCCTTTTAATAAAGTGAATTTACATATTTTCAGTCTCTCAATCCCTCCTATGTTTTATTTATGAATATAGCCCTTCTTGATGGTAACTCTAATGTGAAAGAGGTAGTAATTAATGTCCCAATCTGCTAGCTTAATCCCCTTCCACACTCTCTACAGAGAAGTTTAAGGTAAGTAACAGTTTACAGTCAATATTAGGTTTAATTATGCTTAATGAGAGTTAGTGTCTCTGTTTACTAACTGCATTTAGGTGTGTGGATCCTAGATGAGTTTTCCCTTGGCCTCATTCTGATTTGTTAATAGTGCCACTGTGTACTGTATACTCAGTGCTTAAATCTATAAAGCTGCTTCTGGAGAACAAAACAAGTAAGGCACCTGTTTCAGTTGAGACACCAAGAAACAAGTGAGTGCAGTTTTAACTCAAACACATCTTTCTTCGGGAAGGGAGCTATTATTTTATAGTACTTTCCAAACAGATCCATCTGAAAGGCTAATTATTCCCTAAATTCCAGATCCTGTGTAAGTCTGTACATACAGGCTATACTGTTTCAAACTAAGTACAGTCATCAATGGTGGGTATTATAAAACTATGAAAGCTTAAACACTTCTATGACTTTCTGTTTTAATCCTTCAATGTTATCATTTCAAGTGCTATGATCTAAAACTACTTTGACAAGTAGTTTTGTTGTCTAGAAAATATTTTTTTGTCTTAAAATTGTATTAAACTTTATTGCAGTGTATAGGACAAAACTTTTGTTTCTTTACTGCAGGTATAAAAATAAGCACAAAAACAAATGTCGTAACCTAAAGGAAATCAGGTAGTAGCGAGTCAAGGAAATTGTTAAAGAATCCCTTTTTGCTATGTTTGTTGGTGTGACTAAATTCTGTGTAAAATTGATAATGTAGTTTCTCTAAGTCCATTCATAGGCAAATCAATTCAGTAAACACCTATGGAGCACCTAGCTTGAGCTAAGCACAAAAATAAAGAAGACATACATACTTCTTTCCCTCAAGAAGCTTACCTCCTAGAAAGGAGACAGAAAACTAGACATAATATAAGTCTTATACTCGTGTGAGTAAATGATAAGGAAAACAGAAAAGATCAGTGTCTGATTATGTATTAGAAAACAGACAAGGCCTCTGCTGGTGAAATAGCGTATTTTTCTGAGCAATGTGAAAATCATGCAGGTTGAGTAAATAGTCAAGAGCAATGGCATAAAGCGTGGCAGGACATGTGTTTAAATGACAACAAATAGTGAAGTGTGAGTAGAAAGAGCTGTGTGCCTGAAGTAAGGAAGTGAGTGGTGATAGAAAGAGAGAGGGAATTCTGGAAATTAGGGGCTCAAAATGCAGATTGGGACCACATTAGGAATAATTTTCAATGTCAGCCTGCATTTACTTTTAAGTAATATGAGGAATAGGAAAAAGGAAAAAGACATTATTACCAAACAATGATGAGGTTCATATACATCCTTCAAATTAACTGAATTTTTCTAAGCCTATTGATCTCTGAAAACGATTTTCAAATTTCAAAGCTCTCATAATTTAATTTAGAAGCTCTGGTATTTAGATCAAAGTATAAGTTTGTGCCATGGGGGGGGAGTCCTAAAATGTATCTATGTAAATGATTGGATGATAATATATTAATGGAAACTCACAGGAAGGAAAGTCGGTCGATTCATGCCCCCAGGGAATTCTGGGAAATCTGCAAATAATTGAATGTATCTGGTGAAATAAAAATTTGGTTACAAGTAATCTTTGAAATTTTCTACTTTTTGAAAATTTTATCTTAGTATATTCTGACATTATTTCTGCTTTTCAAATTTCAATTGATAACTAAAAGTTACATATTTATGATATACAACATGTTTTAACATATACATTACCTCACATTTTTTATAGTAAGAAGACTTAAAATCCATTCTCTTAGCAGTTTTCAAGTATACCATATATTGCTATTAACTATAGTCATCATGATATACAATAGACCTCTTGAACTTATTCCTCCTGTCTAAATGTAATTTTGTGTCATTTGACCAACATTTTTCCAATCCCCCATTCTGGTAACCACCATTTTACTCTCTGTTTCTATGAGTTTGACTTCTCTGGATTCCACATATAAGTGAGACCATGTAGTATTTGCCCTTATCTGCCTGTCTTATCTCAGTTAACATAATGTCCTCCAGGTCAATCTATGTTGTCACGAATGGTTGCATTTCCTTATTTTTAAAATCTGACTTGTAGACTTGTATTTTATCATGTTTATATACATTTTCTTTGTCCATTTTTCTTGATGACAATAAATATGCCAACTACTTATTTGAATGTACATATATATTAGAATGTATAAGCTGTTCTAATAGGTGTGAGGTGATACTGACTGTAGTTTTAATTTGTATTTTCCTGATGATTAGTGATAGTAGACATTTTTTCAGGGTGTTATCTGTTCCCTTACTTTGTGAGTTGTTTGAGTTTCTTATATATTTTGGATACTAACCACCTCATCAGATGTATGTTTTGAAAATATAGTCTCCAATTCCTTAGGTTGTCTTTTTACTCTGTCAATTTTTGTTTTCTTTGTTACTTCTGCTTTTAGGGGGAAAAAAAGAATCAAACATTTTCTTAACATCCACAAACTGAGTTTAAAAGGAAAAGAATGCAATTCAAATAACATAATCAGAAAATTCTTTCTACTGCTTAGATCCTATTTTTATAGTATTTTAGAAAATACCAAACATATGCCTATGATAAATATTTGCCTCTTTTTGAACATCAATTATCCTTTTGTAACAGTACACTGATTTCCTTTTAAGGAATAATCTTTTTCCTTTCCAGTATGGCATTGGTGAGATGGTAACTCCATGTGCAAAGGTGAACATGGAGAAATCAGACAGATAAAAATAGTGAACAGAAAAAAAGAAGCATATGAGGTAAATGAAGGAAAATATAGTAAATTGTCAGAAATATGGGAATTATTAAAAATAAGTGCTTTAATATTTTTAAAGAATGGTGACACTGCTGCAGTTGAAGTAATCATTAGTTATTGATCACATTCTATGTGCCAGCCATTGAATTCAATAATTTGTTAATAATATCTCCAATCTTAACTGTAATCCCAAGAAATAAATATGATTTTTTCCTTTACAGGTGAGTATACTTAGACTCAGAGAAGTAAAGTAACTTGTCTCAACTCATAGTAAATCATTGAACTAAGATTGTAATGCAGACCTAACTCTAAATATAACGGTATTTCCAGTACAGGAAGTACAAAACATACAAGTCAAGTAAACAAAAGTTTACACATGCCTACCAATAAGACACTCCAAAATTATGTAAGTCTGTTAATGACAGAAACTGCTTGAAGTTCTATAGTTAACTAAAGTAATAACATAATTTTGAAACTAAATGAAAATATTTCTATAAAGTTAAATTTGTTTAATCTTTAAAAAGTATACTCATACATAGTAAGAAAATATAATAAGTAATACTATTCATTTCATAAGAGTCACTTTCCTTAAGAGTTCTTCACTTTCAATTGTTGCCTAAATTATTAACTTTTTGTTATAAAACACATAATGCTAGTTTTAGCCTAGAGAATAATTTGAACAAAACAAGCTAACAATTTCTGAAATACTTAAAATACAAAGAGGTGGTTATATGCCTTTAAGATAATTATTCAGATTTTAAAAGTACTGTATTTGTCGCTCCATAGTATTTTAGATTTAATTTTGTGAATTTAAAGAATACAGTTTAGCACAAAATCAGAAAAATTGCTTTAGAAGTAAATAAATCATCTAAATATTATTAGATTTGTATTAAATAGCAACAGAAAACTATGTACTCTGAGTTATTTTCAGCTATATGTGTATCTTTTTTTTACCCAATTAAAAAACATAAAATTCCTCCATTTCAAATACTGATGATATCAGCAGTGTTCACACATCTGGATGTCTCTCTGCACTTACCTAAACTGATCTTTTTGGCATGTACTTTCTATCAGTACCCTCAGTGTACATTTGCAAAAACCATTTGAACAGTTTACATTCTCCCACACAATGCTACTTCAAATGGTCTTCAAAACTTTCCAATTACTGTCAGATACTGGATATTTGTAGGCACCTAGTTTTGTATTCCTGCTCAAAGAAAAGAAATGGAAAAAGCCTGAAATCAAATACTAATAAAGTCTCTCCCACCCTGATAAACACATTTAAAGAGTTGATCTCATTCTGATACTAGAGTTACATAAAATAAGAATGATCTCAAGGGTTTTTATCTAAAAATCCCCATATGTATATATAACAATGTACAATTTGAATATAACATGCTTTTGTATGCAAGCTATTTCTTATATTTGAGTGTACATTTCATATATATATGTGAATTTACATTTTGGAATTTATTCCTGAAAATTAAAGAGAAAATACTTCAACTGTTTTCATAACACGAATTCTAAATGAAATAAAATGTCCTTTAAAAACCGTAATTAATGACTGTTGTGTCAAACTGTGAACCAATGGGTCAAACCTTATAATTTACAGTTTGAGAGGTCATAGCTCAAATTATAACTTTAAAAAGCTGATTATTTGTGAGTAATTTGACAAATCCATCTAATATACACCGAATGCATATAAAATATTTTTGATAGCAAAAAGAATGTATGTCCAAGTGGACAGCTGATGGAGGAAATGGCCTTTTTACTGAACAAGGCTGAAGTCCAGCATAATGACTTGGAATGCCTTTGAGTGAGCATGCAGGCTGGAAGGCCAAATACACACATCCAAAAGGGAGTATAATGAACAATCTGATCAGAAGACAAAAATATTCCCACATTCACATGTCCAATGAGAAGGGAAAAAAATACACATTTCCATCACCTGCTCTTTCTTCACCATTAGTACAACCCAATTCACAGATAAATGCAGGGCTATTTATACATAATCTTTAAAATAAATGATTTTCTGTAATTTAAAAAATAGTAGAAATTCCTATGACACTTTAATCTGAGATTTGAAGATACCTGTGAAGGTCTGAAGGTCATCTATATCATATAATGTAGGCCATGTTTACAAAACTGTCTTTTTTTTTTTTTTTTTTTTTTTGAGTTGGAGTCTCACTCTGTCACTCAGGCTGGAGGCAGTGGCATGCTCACAGCCACTGCAGCCTCGACCTGCTGGGCTCAGGTGATCCTTCTGCTTCAGACTTCCAAGTAGCTGGAACTATAGGCATGCGCCACCATGCCTGGGTACTGTTTTCTTTATGAGTTGCCTTGGATGCAAATGTTATCTCATCTGTCTTCATCCCAAAGTCACCTGCCCCTTAAAACAATCTGAAATAAGTTGGCCTTCCTACTTTTTAAATCTAGAAGTCATCCACTATTAAGAAGGCAGGCCACTGGAGATAATTTTCTCCAATGTAGACCAAATTCCCTAACCCATGCCAGAATTGAAAAGGTCAGCAAAATAAGTCATTTGATTGCATATTTATGTTTGCTATATTTCTTTATGTATTTATCATATCTCCTTATTAGATTATAAACTCTACAAACACTATGTCTCTTTTGTTCAACAGTTGTATCAACAACTACAAAATCTCTGGCACAGAACTGACATCGCATAAATACTTGCTGGAGAACAGAGAGACAGGATGGAGGGAAGAAAGGAGGGACACCTAGTTAGCTAATCTCCTCTAGCATTATTTGTGTGATTGTGGAGAGAAAGATTCCAAAATTGCGCACTCTATTTAATCAACTTACCTACTTAAAAATTCATTGATCAATTACATCAAGTATAGAAACCAAAAAGATTTAAAACAGTTTCCAAAAGCACATACTTACATGATAAAATAAATTAAAATACATTAAAAATGAAAAGCATCGAAAGAATGGCAAACAGGAGATTTCTCTCTATATATACATAAAAACAGTTAAATCATAAAAAGAAGAAATTTACTTTTTAATTTCTTCAATTTAATTTTATTATAACTATTATTATAATACTCTTATTATCATAAAACACAAAGCAAATATTTATTAGTTCCCTGTATAACCATGTACTATGGCAAATACTGTATAACCAGGGACCTTATATTATGTGCCATGTAATTTATTGGAGAAGATAAATATTCCATTATGATAAAATATAGTAACCATGTTATAATGGTAAAAATATCGAATTTTGTAAGAGAGAGAAGCAGGATATTTTTCTGAACCACAAACATTCTTACATGGCTACTGCTTTATTTTGATTCCAGTATGTCATATACCAAGAGACTTTTCTTTGTATGTAAAACATTCTTGGTTCTTGGTGCACAGAGGAAAAAATGCTCTCAAATGTCACCAGTGCAAATAGACCTACACATGTAAATGACAATGCATAAGAAGACACATTTGAAAAGCATTCTTTTTCTTATAATTGAAAACTTAACTCTGAGTTCTCTTATCCTGGTAAATATTTTTGTCATTCCGTTGGTCAGCCTACACATACTGGGCTCTTGATAGGTCCTGGGCACAACCATCTGGCCCTTTATTTACTTAATTATTTTTTAATACTAACAAGTGTATTAGTAACACTTCCTTGATTGCTGGTAAATATAGAAACACCACAAAACTAAGATTTTCACTAATTCTGAAATTTACTAGTTGTGGGTTGGGTTAGGGAATATTACAAAGACATGTTGAGTAGTACTACAAATAGTCTAATTTCCAAAAAGAAAGTGTGTTAATTTACTTCCTACTTCATTAGAGTAATAAAAAGTCTTGTCATCACTACAGGGTACAAAAAGAGACCAGGATATTTGGGGGAATGGTAGACAGGGAGGAAGAATGAATGCATTCTTTAGGCAAGAAACTCAAATCACCTACGTATACTGGATAGTGTTCATGCTTTTGCTTGATATCTTTTGATTGTTTTATTTATTACTGTTTTATGATCATGTCTTATTCAATCAATAAATACAGGTTCTCAAAGAAAATAAGTAAGATAAATGATTCCTATTCTCAAAAACTGATCATTCTACTAGTACTTAAGTTATGCATTAGGCAACTTTGGAAGTGGCATTAATCTTTTCAAGCCAGTAAAGTCTCAATCAATTACTTTCAGAATAAGACTTAGGCTTAAAAGAGATAATGCGGTTTCCAAAGATGCTACAAAGTCATTCAGAGAAATGATATGGTCGAATTATAAGTATCAAAATTGGAAATTCACATATTTTAAGCCAACTATAAAGTCTATTTATTTTTAGTTTTTTTCTTCTGTTGAATGATAGTCTAATATTGTTTAATTTTCTGTAAGATTTTGATTCTTCAGAGAGTATTTTAGCTGATTGTTATGAGTGTTAACTTAAGCATCAAGTTTAAATAATTATAACCGTACTTCCTGAAAGTAAAGCTTCTGTGTAAGGTTGGGCCAGTCATCCTTATTTCTTGGATCAATCAACATTAACACCAAATAAGAGCCTCTTAGAGATTACTTTGGGTTTCAGTCTTTCTCCTTTGTTCATAGACATTTTGGGGGAGAGGATGACATTCTCTTACAGTACTTACACCAAATAACTAATATCTCAACTAAAAACCTACATAACTGTGAGTTACTATGGATTGTGAAGTAGGTATTAATAATTCCTCAATCTATAACTAATGAAAAATAGTTGGCTCATATGTGGAAGTAAATTGATAAAATTATGAAGAATAGGATAAATAAAAGGAAAAAGCATATTATGTAATGTGTAATTTAAAAACTCAAAGAAGTGGAGCATGTCTTATTTAATACATGGTTCTGCATACAAATAAATGAAAGGTGATAGGTAAATGGTAAAAGGTAAACGCTTACATAAAGGTGATAGGAACTTCGTGCTACAATGGAACTTATACTCCTCTGGGCACTGATCAGTTAATATGGAACAGAGACAATTATAATGCAATGATTAACTAGCTGACAAAGCTATTATTCATAGCTGGTATGTAAGCAATCAGGGCAGCAATGTTGGTGGCCTCTCCTCATCAAACAGCTTTGCCAGTGCAGACGGGATGACTGGAACCAGGCAAGACACAAAAACAATAAAAACTAGAGCTAGCCAAGGGAAGATTCAACACAATTCATCTCCAATTTTGAATGTTACTGGAAATGTACACTGAAGAATGTTTTCTTGGGATTGGCATATATTGTGTTTATAGAATGTTGACCAACATTTACCTCTGTTTATCTTACTATGTAGAACTATATACCAGAAACACCTATCTAGAAATTCACAGTATATTATAGGAAAAAAGTGATTCTAACGTTAGTTGGCAAAAATTTTTGTTGATAGGTATGACCATCATGTCGTTATATGAACAAATGGTCAAAGTGAGTCCATTTCACTGACAGTATATTCTGTGGGTCTTTTTATCCCAAACAACCAAACAAAACAAACACAGAAGAGGTCATTGTGCCTTCTCACATTTGCTAGGCAGCTTTATCTGTGAAATATAAAAATAAAAACTCAATGGACACAATCTTGCATAGTACCCTTTCTGTATAACATTTAATGAAATATTTAAGTACTCATATTAAAAAATCCTGATATTTATGAAGGTGGAAAAATACAGGAGATATTTGTGTCTTTCAACTCTATGACCTCTAGTAAAAGAAGAAAAAAAGTCATATTTCTTATTCCTTAGTTTTTTGAATTAGCCAAAAAATTAATAGTTTACAAAAAAGAGCAAGTTACAATTTTTTATTTGCTTTCATGCCTTCTAATGGAAAGGCAAAATATATATTTTTTATTTTTATTTTATTATTTTTTTTTGAGTCGGAGCCTCACTCTGTCACTCAGACTGGAGTGCAGTGGCCGCTCCCGGCCACCGCAGCCTCGACCTGCTGGGCTCCTGTGATCCTTCTGCCTCAGCCTTCCAAGTAGCTGGAACTACAGGCGCGTGCTACCACGCCTGGCTAATTTTTTTTTAAATTTGTTGTAGAGATGAGGTCTCGCCAAGTTGCCCAGGCAGGTCTCGAACCCGCGGGCTCAGGCAATTCACTCACCTCAGCCTCCCAAAGCGTGGGATTACAGGCTGAGCCACCGAGCCCGGCTATATATATTTTTTTAAAGAGAAAATTTCCATATTAAATCCTGTCTCTCTTTGAAAGGCTATAGTCTCTCTGTATTATTATTTTATGAAATAATTATAAGTATAAAAGTTGAAATATATGCAACCAATGAATTAATAGTCTAGCAAATATCTAATCACCAATTTCTAGATTTTATACCATGAAATTTCTTCACACACACATATACATACATACACACATTCCCAACCCACATATACGTTGCTAACTGATTTCTTAGTATGGTAACTTTATTTCTATAACTACCCCAAAATATATTTTACCTCAATTTTGTAAAATAAAAATAAACAATGGGGCAAAAGAGAGATTAAAAATTAGGAATTTATTTCTAATTGTAATAGCCAGTATTAAAAACAACAGCTGAAAATTATACTGCTAAAATGTATCTACACTTGTGGTAGTAAAAACAGGCCCATAGAGAATCCTGGTTACCTACTCTTAGAAGGAGCTGATGAAATATGAGGTTTAAGAGTACATCTTTAGTACTTCTGTACCTTAAAATATTGCTGAGTATTAATTTTTCATCAAGTTGTCATTTTCTCTGACATTTGGTTTTATTAATCAAGGCATTTATCATTAATTTGTAGAAAATATCCTAATTAAGCCAAATAAAATAAAATCCTTAAAAGGTTAAAATTAGAAATCAGGTGAATTAGAACTTTGACATTACCCTGTTGACATACAGGAGCTTTTTGGAAGTACGAGAATCAAGTTTTAGTTTTTTCAGTGACTTTGGTGCCTCAATCCTGGGGCTGGCTGTTGTTTTTTTATTTTTTTAAGTGTTATAAAGATTTGATTTAAAGCTCTCTGACAGTTTTGACATTCAGGTGAAAGTACTGCTGCTGCATTTGGAAAAATTTGCATATCCCACTGCTAAACGGAATGTTTGAGGTGTGCACTGGTGTAAAGAAATTAAAAACAAGCTATCATACATGCTTAAGAGTATGTATTCACAAAACTGATGGTTGGATCGCACCACCCATCCCCCTCCTATGTAATCTGTGATTTACTCTTCTATAATAAATTATCCTACCGTGTTATTCTCACTGGAAGATCTAACCATGCATGTAAGAAGCAAAGTAATTACAGCCCCTTCTTGTCTACAAAACCTCCTTCAATCCCTATGAGCTCTTTATACATAATGCAGTAACACAGGTCTATTGTAAACTTCTTGCCTGAAATTCTGGACTTCTGACGACAAGTAGCCACTAAATCTCATCTGAACAGTTTTGTTGTCCCTAACAAATACATTTTTATTTATTATAATTAGTGGTGAAGTTCTTCCTCAGGAGGAATAGGTAAGAACTTCTTGGCTTTGAGCCAATATATCTATTTAAGCAAAGTATAAGGTTTAAAATAAGATGAGTTCCAACTAATTTTTAAAAAGGTAGAGAGACATATTACATTTCCATATAGAAAGAAAAGGGTACAGTAACACCTAATTAGGCTTAAATATAAGAGAAAATATAAGATTTCCTCTTTTTTGAGTTATAATTACAGATTATTTTAGATACACATAGAAAAATATATGTGTTGAAGAGTAATAAGGAAGTCCTGAGGTAGTAAATTCAAGAGTTTACATATTATAAAACAATTCAAGAAGCTAAAACCCATTCATGAAAACATCATTGGACATTACCTTCAGCCTTCAGAGTCTCAAAGGGAAATTCTTAACACCTTTTTTATGTGTCTGTAAAAAAGAAATACTTAAAATTAGAAATCTGTCTGGGAAAAATTTTTCATTTTCATTATGTCTTTATGAGTAGCCATGAGAAGTAGTTAGCTGAGTTTGTGTAGGCCAACTGATATCTATAGTTTTAAAAAGAAAAAGGCTAATATGTTCATATGTGTACAAGTACACAAGAAAATGTAGGCCAAATATATAACCTAAACCACTATGTATACATTTTTGAGAAGGACAGATTGCAGGATATTTATTATCGTATCATCAGAAGTTGTCTTAATTCATACTGATATAAATGTATTCATATTTTTCTTTTCTTTTTTGAAAAGCAAATCCAAATAGCTTTTGGACCCACTTATTTGCTTATTCTTACATAACAGGAAATTTGTAAAAATCCATAATAAACTCGTTAGCACTAGTGAGTTTAGAAGTATACAAAGATACAGACCCTTTCCTTAAAACAGTGGGTAAGGTTGGAGATATTTCCAAAGAAAATAAAAAGGATGTGACTGAAAAGAAATAAGGAAGCAGAGAGTAATGTGTTCAATACAGCTTGAACTGGCTTATAGAACCTAACACATTGACATCAGAACACAGCTCAATGTTTCCTGTCTTAGCAGCAAGACTAATAATAGGGTTCTACCCATATTTGGAGGCAAGGATGCCAAACTAATAAATAAATCACTTTTAAACTTCTTTACATCCAAATGCATTTGATAGTATAGAATCACAGTTGGGATGGGAGCTGCAGAACAGGCAGGATTTTGAGGTGCCTTTTAAAGTCAATTTGGTGAGTTTGACTATAGAAATATTTAACAAGAAACAAACCTATTAAAAATTGAGTTTGATATTGTATGTCATTGGAAGGTGAGCTCTCTAAATGTGCTATGAAGTCTCAATGATGACCTTGATGTCACATTTACTAATAATCTCCACAGAGATTCAGTCAACGTTTCAAAAGCAGTTTTAATAATGGAAATACAATTCATAAGCATATGCTGATCCCACAATCAAGAACATCTATAGCAAAAGAACATTCACATTTTTAAAATCTAGGGATTTTAATTGAATTATTAATATACACGATGTTTTTGCAAAGGAAAAACAAAGAAATAAACAACAAACCACAAAACAAACCAAAAACAAACCTGAATTTAGGTTATTCTAATAGACAAATGGGGTCCAGAAAAGGAAGGTGATAACCCTGTTATATGTGGGATACATAAACAACATCACACTTGCTCTGCAATTGCAAACTTTAGGAAAGAAGTTTCTAGAAGTTTAGAAGAGAAGAGATTCTAAAAATTAGAATCTATTAAGAAGAGTGAGTTCAGTATCGTTAATGATGGAGAAACAGAGGATGACTACAAACAGAAAAAATGTTCAGAACCTAGAGAAATAAGGTAGAAAAAGACACTTCTGGGAAAATGAATTTGGTCATTACGACAGATTACGAAAGCAATTGTTATTAATTTAATCAGTATCTGTTTATCTCACTAGAAAAGTAACATAAAGGCAGTATTTTTCACTATCCCCATTTTCACGAATAGTTCTGCCATATACTAGGAGATCAGTGAATATTTATTGAATGAAAGAATGAATAACCAATCAAGTCTGCATCTATTTACAGATAAAGAAATTTAGGCTTAAAGAACTTAAAACTTATTAAATTACATTTTGTCTTTCTTAACTCTAAACTCCTACAACTCATTGTTTATTTTTCAATTTACTATTCATCCTAGCAGGGGATACAAATAATTAGCAAATAAACTTAGACTTAAAATGTTATATAATTAGTACTACGAGGCCAGACAAAACAAGAGAAGGTATTTAGTTACCTGGCCTGATATTTCATATAGGTTTCGACAGGGAAGCTTCCAAAGGAGGTGACAAGAAACTTGAATGCAGTAAGGAAGACAGAAAAAAGGAGTATCTTTTATCTGAGCTATTGTGGGATTAAATAAGATGAAACATATCATCTTGCTTAGTACAGTGGCCAGCATACAGCACACAGTGTATTTAATAATGCTTAGTTTATTATATTGCTAGTATTTTTATAAATTGTAAATTTCCCCACTAGATAAGTTTGTCAAAGGCACTCATTTTTATTTTCCCTAAAGTTCCTTAAATTGTACCTAGCAAGAGTTCAGAAAACATTTATAGAAAAAAAATAGACAGTATTATCAGTTCACTAATTAGAAAAAGTAAACAGATTATATGAATATAAAAAGTCATCACATTTCATATGCATGAGTCAATCTAACTCTGTTAAATCAATGTCACATAATAATTAATCTTTCCTAGATTAGAAAAAAGGAAACATATATAAAATAGCTAGGAACAATAAGTTGTAAATAACAAAAGAATAAGAAAGAATTGGGGTAAATGAAGTTATTAATATTGGGTCACTATCTTTACCATTTACACACTGTATCTGACTCCATCAGATTAATACATTTTTCTAGCACAAGTGCTCTGTTACAAGGATATCTGGTTTATTTATGTATTTCGAACATAAGCATAAGTCTTGGTATATAGAAAACATTCAAATAAATATTTGTTGAACTGAATTGAATTAAAATTATCTTTGTTTGGATGCTTTAAAGATAGCTCAAAAGAGTAACAACAAATCAAGAGACTGACAAACTTAAAAATTACATTTCAACAGAAAAAATATGAAGTTTTAGGTCTGAGTCCTGCAACAAAGGAAAAGAGAACAAGGTAGGCTCTTACCAAAAAGTAAAATAAGTGAAGGTGTGATACTGGCACACAAAG
Source organism: Cephalopachus bancanus (assembly GCA_027257055.1). Lineage (NCBI taxonomy): Eukaryota > Metazoa > Chordata > Mammalia > Primates > Tarsiidae > Cephalopachus > Cephalopachus bancanus. The sequence continues at coordinate 10,055,430 of JAPVLO010000022.1, read as the reverse complement.
AGACATCAGGAGAACAGGCTAGAGGGACCAAGTATGGGGTAAATATTACAGGCAGAATTTCCACAGTGTTAAGATAATTTACTGATTGGGGAAAATTAAATTTTGTCCCCTACATCTTATCAGAAACAAAATACAAAACAGGTTGATCTTTCTCAATATAGTGATTAACACAATTAAGGGGCTTCTAAGAAAACATAAATAATTAAGTTTCTGAACTCCAAGGTGGAAAGACCTCTTCAGGCGTATACTCAGTGGTTTATAACATAAACATAAACATTTATGATTTTTACTAAATATTTTTACAAGCCAAAAAAAATCTGTTACAAAATTAAGAGGCCAGTAGCAACAAATATAAATATTTTTAGAGTGCATAATGTAATTTATAATAGAATTATAAGTTCTATTCTAAAAATGAAACATTTGCAAATATATTTAACATGTATATATTTTACATATATATAAAATAGGCCAGATAATATACTTATAAGTTATAAGCTGAAAAAATGAGCTAATATACATATATATAAAATGTTAATCTGCAATAGCGATGAAAACATGCAAATTAAAATCCTAACTATTCCATTATAGTGAACTAGTTAACTATATGCGATATAATGTTGTGTCCATTAAGCATAACTAGTGAAAATTTATAATACATTAAGCTTAAGAAGCAGGTTGTTAAATCATAAGAAAATACCAATATTTAATAATTTGTATATGTGTGTACATATATATTTATATATATATATATATATATATATACACAGAGAGAGAGAGAGAGAGAGAGAGACAGAGAGACCATGCACCATATTTTGTCATATGTATATGTCAATGTAGATTTGTATTTACCAGGTTATGTGTGCATATAGTTAGCAAGGCATGTATAGGGGGACCCAAAGAAAACCAGAATTATCTTTTTTGGAGAGCAGGCCCCTGGTAGTATAGGCCTCTTCTGCTAGATAAGTGTTCTAGGAACCCATCGGCATCAGTGTACCAGCTAGCATTGTTGTGAGAAACTCTTTTGCAGAAAAAACATCCTGTTTTGTAGCAAACAGGTGTCTGGTTCTTCCACTATGACGTGCCCCTGCCCACACTATGCTAAGTGTTCAGCGGTTTTTCACTAAAAACAGCATGACCCCTGTGCCCCACCCTCCCTATTCACCTGATCTCACCCTGAGGAACTTTTGTTTTGTTTTGTTTTCTCAGATGAAAAAAGTCCTCAAAAGGAAATGTTTTGCCAACGTGGAAGGGGTGAAACAAAAAACATCAGGAACACTAAAAGCATCATAATTGACAAAAAATTCAAAAACTGTTTTGAGCTTTGGAAAAACCACTTTGATAGGTGTATTGCAACAAATGAAGAGTACTTGAAGGTGACTGAAGTTAAACATGTAAGAATAAATGCACATTTTTAAAATAAATAAATTCCAGATTTTTGGGGGATTCCTCTTGTATGTGACCATAAAGAACCTATACTAGATTACTTCTTGAATTGATATTAGGTATTAAGATTACGATAAATTTGTTTTCTTATAATTTCTTTCCAAATTTTCTATAGTAAATACAAATTACTTTTTATAAATATAAAAACACTAAAACAAGGTACCTAGTCTATGTTTTATGACAAAAAATTTAATGTTATATTAGTAGACTTCTTGAATGCTAAGAAAGTCATGGAAAATGTCTATTTGTCTCTATTTTTGGTGAAAAGTTCCTCTATCAACTACATAGATTTTTTTTTAAGAGAAAAAAGGGAGCCGGGCTCGGTGGCTCAGCCTGTAATCCTGCGCCTTTGGGAGGCTGAGGTGAGTGGATTGCCTGAGCCCGCAGGTTCGAGACCCACCTGGGCAGCGAGACCTCATCTCTACAATAAATCAAAAAATCATCTGGGCGTGGTAGCGCATGCCTGTAATTCCGGCTACTTGGAAGGCTGAGGCGGAAGGATCGCCGGAGCCCAGCAGGTCGAGGCTGCGGTGGCCGGGAGTGGCCACTGCACTCCAGTCTGGGTGACAGAGTGAGACTCCAACTCAAAAAAAAAAAAAAGAGAGAAAAAAGGAAAAGGAAAGAATAAAGGACACATGGTGTAAGGAAGGAAAGAAAGAGAACAAAAAAAGAAATAAAAATAGGATTTATAAAAACAACAGCAGCCACCTACAAAGGGATCTGCTAGGTTCCTAGCAGCCAAATTTTAACTGATAGCATCTTTAATTAAATTTTCAAAGAAAGGCACAGCCTGGAATGGAGAAAACTTAAGAAGTTTGAGATTACATTTATATTATAAGCATACTATTATAAGAGAAAACAGATAAAATTTGCATCAATTTCAATGATAGGACCACTATATAAAGAAAGACAAAATATGCCATGAGAACAGCTGAAGATGCTTCAAATCAGTTTTGGAAGTAGGAATAGTATAAATTTCAAATAAGTTAAAAGTAAGCAAATTTTAATCAACTACAAAATCATGTTATCCATTTCTGCATAAAAATATTTTTCATACCATAGTGCTTAACATGTCATTCAAAAGTCACCTACAACACATGAATTATGACTCTTCTGGCTAGTCATTTAACTGAGATTGTTTTATAGAGGCCTTCTCAATTTAGGACAAAATAAATAGAAACTGTTAAAGACCATTCTCTATCAATAATTATAAAAAAACAAGTCTTTATTAAATAAAAATTTGAATACAATGCTAAGTAGTGTCATATTTTAAAATGGCAAATAAACCATTTGTGATCCTCAAAGATCAGAAAGAACCCATACATTTATATAGTCAAGAAGGCAAGATGAATTCCCTCTACGACTGGAAAAGGCTAATTTAGTTTTAATTCACCCACAATCATGCTTCCTAATGTAGAGGTATTAATTCTGGCTTTGGGTACTATCACAGTTTTTAAAACACCAGATAAATCTGATAAGTTCTATGATAGACTTCCCCAAAAACCCTTCAAAAAAGTGGCCTGGCTAAACCCTATACTAAAGCCATCTAAAATCAAACTAAATTCCATCGAGCCGGAACTCTAGAGCAACAACAAAAGACCATTCACTTGGCTGAATTATACTTGTTGTAAGATATTTCAGTTTCTCTTCCAAATACAGGGGAAACATTCAGAAAGATTATGTACTAAATACTGCTTTTAACCCTAAAATAGAATCAATATTTTCCCTTGTCTCTTTAAAAGTCACCCAAGCCCTTCCTTTTATTATGTGGCACTTCATTCTGTTTATTTTTATTTTCCAATAGCAGAATGTCTTAAATAAATTCTTAAAAACCAACAAATAAATAAATTAAAACTCAATGACTATAAAAAGTACACAGTCTAACCTGCTTAATTATTAACAGGTAAACAAAATACATTTCTGAATTATTTACTTAATCTCCTTCACCTAAAAACTTCAAAGTTTTTGAGCTTGAAATGTGTAGCCCTTCTAAGGATCCATAAAACAATTATTGAAAATCTTCTATTAAGCCATTTTAATAAAAGCAATTTAAAAACACCACAGTAGATGTGAACTTAAACATTTGTATAAGTGCATAAGAAATACAACACATTTTTTAAAAATTTAGAGGTCAGTAACATTATTTTTCTTCCAGCCTTCCCTTTTTCTCTTTCAGATACTTTATTCTGCAATGAGTAGAAATATTCAATATAAAATTATATGAATACAATTGACATAATAATGGTTTTGAAACAAGCATTTCTGTAATACTTTAATGTCTGAGCATATCATAGGTTTCGTTCTATATATCATCTTAAAACACCATAATAAAATAATAAAACAAATACTTGGAAATAATCTAGTTATTATCTTATTCCCTATAATAATTCCCAATCACTTACAATAGCAAGTCCTGTGTGCTTGGTTTTCAAATTCTTCCATAATCTGACTCCAATATAAATCCTCATTTCCAAATAATGCAGAAATGGCACCCTCCAATCCAATCAGATAACATTTCAAATAAATATATATTGATTCAGCAAATGATTATTGGACCTATAATGTGTCATGAAATGTTCTGAAAAAAAATTTTTTTTTTTTTTTTTTGAGTTGGAGTCTCACTCTGTCACCCAGACCAGAGTGCGGTGGCCGCTCCAGGCCACTGCAGCCTCGACCTGCTGGGCTCTGGCGATCCTTCTGCCTCAGCCTTCCGAGTAGCCGGAACTACAGGCACGTGCTGCCATGCCCGGCTAATTTTTGATTTATTGTAGAGATGAGGTCTCGCCTGCCCATGCGGGTCTCGAACCCGCGGGCTCAGGCAATCCACTCACCCCAGCCTCCCAAAGGTGCGGGATTACAGGCTGAGCCACCGAGCCCGGCCTGAAATTTTTCCACACATATCTCGGGCTTTTCCTATGCCCTCCACATGTCCTTCATGACATCTTTTCTACAAAGGCCAGCATGAGGTACTCTTGTCTACTCTGTCAATTCCTATTAGATTTAGAGTGAGTGAACAAAAACCAATTTTGACTTGGCAAAAGCTAGTTAGAGAAATTAAAGTTTGATATATCATAGCACTGAGGAACTAGATTTGGAATTGGACAGTATTGTTTCTCAAGACTGTTCCAGTCTCTACATTTCAGGGACACAGTGAAGGCTGAAAATGCTGATGAAAGCTAATAGGAAAACTCTCAAGTCTGTACCTGAGCAAAGCACCTAATTAGCATCTAATCCAAGAAAGTTGACTTACAAAAAAAGAGGTTTGTATCAGAAAATTTTTGGCTTCAGATTCATATGAAAGCCTTCATTCTTTTTATTAAGGCATAGGCTTTTGCCTATATGATATATAAAATATGGTGGCAGTTATAGACTGGCGATTTTTACCTTTAAGTCAAAATATAGCCAACAGAGCTTTATTTAAAGTAATCTGTTGAATTAAATTAATTGAATTTTCAATAATATATTTTAAATGCTTAGAAATTTTCCACACCTATGTTACAGACTTCTTATTATTTTCTAGTTTCAAAACTGTCTCTTTCCATAAACTCGTGGTTTTCGGGTTTTTCACAACTGCTTCAATTACCAGTTGAAGCACGTAATGCTTCAGTAATGCCTTTTAAAATGAGAATATTTCCTCATTATTCATATATTATTGCTCCATTGACTTTCTTATCCAAGCCAGTTTTGCTTTCCAATTTTGCCTTTTTTTTCTTTCTTCTCCCCATGTATTGACGTGGTATATACTCCCTGTACTTCCTGATATTTTTATATGAACATGCCATTTTCCCACACCACAATCCCATCCATCTACCTAAACTTATTTGTCTTCTGTGAGGCTGGCTTTTATGGAGATCATGGGCTTCAGGATGTCTCTTTTCAGTCAATTGATTTTGGTCCGTTCTCAGTCCTAATATTTTTCATGTTAAAAATCAATTATGTTTTTATAAATCTATATTTTTTTCTTGACTTCTCCCCCCATCCTTCCTTTTAAAGAACATGGTTTGCTTTAAATGTCCCTGCTTGCCCACTGCTTTCTGTGTAGAAGTTTGCTGCATCAGGAAGCACAACAGTTCCCAGACCAGGCAGTGACATTTCATTTTTTAAAAAATTTTTTATTTATCTTTTTAATAATTGGTCTGTAAAACAAAAATTTTACGTTTATCAAAATAATTCCTGTATTATGTTTATAGGTTTTTAATTACTTAAAAATTGAAATGTAAGAGGATTAAGGTTTTTCCATCCATATAACTTTCCATATTGTTTTTAAAATCTCTTAATTATCACTTTTAATTAAATAAATACAATTATTCTGTTTCAATCAAATGTTTTGATCCTTTTAACATCTTCGGTAAATGTCCTCAAAATCAAAATCCTAAACTAAGTCTCTGACTTATACTTATTACTGGGGACTTATCAAAGCTATAAAAATCAATCATTGCAAAGTTGTAAGATCTCTTTACAACTTCCAGTCAAGTTATAAACTCCAGTATCACCACCTCCAGCTCCTCAAAAAGGTCTTAATCAGGTGTCATTAACTAATTCTTGTGCTATTAAACTACAGAGTTTTGACTCCTGGGTACACATATCGCATCTAAAAAGGCACATTTCAAGTAAGGTTCTCCTTGATCTTATAGCCAAACAACCAAGCTAGCCTCCAATTTCTCCAAAACTTTCACTCTCGCAGTGCTTTCTTTCTTCTCACTCTTCTCTTATTCACATCCAGCATCTATGCATGGCCTTCTCTTTCACTGAACAACAACTGATTCAGATACAATCAATTAAATTACTTTCATTTTAGCTAAGATATCCATATTTCTGTTTAGAAAAGATTGATCAATTGAATGCCTAGGAAACCATAAAGAGACTAATCTTATACCTTGTTCCCACTAACAGTCTCATGAACACACAAAATAAGGAGGATCCTAATTACCACAAATAGATACACACACTCACACTCCCCCACACACAACTGTTTTACTAGAATCCAGTCACACTGACCTTTCTCTTCCTTTATCAGGCCACACTTTTTCAGGGCTTTTGAATTTGCTCTTCTAGAAGGTCTTTCATCCAGATAATTTCATGATGGCTTTCCCTTCTCACCAGTTCTCAACTTAAATGGCACCTTGTTATTCTTTATACCACTAGCTATCCTATGTGACCCAAGTCACTCTTTATTCTACTTTCCAGATTATAAGTATCTGCAATTATTTTGTTTATTTATAAACTTATTCATTGTCTATCTCTTTATCCATTAGGGATGCTATCTATCATGTTCACTGCCAAATCACTTCCCTCTAAGGCATCATGCCTGGCACATAGTAAGTATTCAAATATCGGAATAATCAAATAAATGAATATAGACAAACCATTAGGATCATAATATTCAGGCCATAAATATTTTTCAACAACTTACAATGTGCAAGGTGATTTTTTCTCTTTTTTTTGCAGTCGAATCCTAGGCTGAGAAATGCTTTGCTGTTAACTTAAGAACAAAAGAGAAAGGTCCAAAATCAGTTTGAAGACATGTCCTTTTGAAAGTGTTCTAAAGAAAGTAAGTTACTACAGAATTATACCTAAAATGTTTTAACACATGGAATAAAAACATGGTTTATCTCAGCCATTGTTTTCTTCACATTTCCCCATTAAACCTTTGATGTGTCATTATCTCCTTTCATAATGTCAAGAAGAACAGTAGAATAGAAATGAATGAAAGCTGTGACAATGACACATATCTTATTTTGGACCTTTACTGCCAATATAGATGGGTCAGTCCTGATGAAACATGAAACATTCTGGGTAAGACTAAACCCTAAGTGTAGTAATGTACAAATTAACTCCCTCTTTCAGGCAGTGTACAAGTATTCTGTCTATGCCTGGACTTGACAACAACTCTAATGCTTCTACATGTTAAAAAAGTCATTCATTTAAACCAGGACCCTTTTCTATAAAAAACCAAATAATAAATATTTAATGCTTTGCAGGTCACACAGTTTCTTTCTCAACTACTCAGCTCTGCCACTATAGTCTAAAAGCAGCTAAAGGCAATGAACACATAAAAAAATGAGTATGGCTGTACTCACACAGAACTTTGTATACAAAAACTGTGGAACAAGCTTGTTGAGACTTGATCTAAACCCATCAGTGAAGCCTCCAGAATTTATATATGGGTGGACTTAGCAATAAAATTTGATTAGAAGGTGTGCTAGAAGGACTTGTATTAGAACCTGCCTTTCTGTGACATACATGCTACTTTTGTATGAATTATATGAATATGCAGGGTTAAAAGAGATTATGGGGAATCTAACCCCTTCAGGTCACCTCATCTCTACCAACTAATCCCATAATCAAAGTATTCTTGGCATTACATTTTGGCCTTATGTTGATTCATTATCCTTCCATAAATATTCCATCCACCAGATTATTTATATCATAACTTTAAATTATTTTTGAAAAGTTACAACAAACACTTGGTTGAAGTTCAAAAAATGCAATCCCTTTATCCATGCTAATTCTGCAGTTCTATTTTAAACAACTATTCATTTTGTCAGACATGATTTGTTTGTAATAAATTCATCTTGTTCATTGCTCACAATTCCTTTGTCTTCAAGATGTTTACTGATTTCACGTACAGTGTTTTATTGAGAATGTTGTCAGATACCCTATAAGGTCATTTCTTGTTACAATTATATTACATCTATTATAAGAATTGTTTCTTCCTCAAAATCTTTTAGGTCTTCTAAATTTTCCAATCATAATATACCTTTATATATCCAAACTATACTAAATACCTCTTTACCTTTTTCTGGTTGATAACTATTTTCAAAAGGTATTTAAAATTCATTACATACTTTTCAAAATTGTACTCCAACACCAAAACAGCTACATAATTAAACTAAAACTTGGTAAAGATCCTAAATGATAGTACATTAATTTACATAGTAACAAGATACATTATTTAATAATTAGTAACACTATCATTTTCTCCATCTTAAGGTTACTGCAATAAAATCTACTGCCAATCAGCTTTCATTAAGACATCAGTCCTTCTATTTGTGACAACCAATAAATTGTACTCTATGCTTCTGGCATCCAATTCTGTTTTATTTGCTCTGGCTACATAAATCTTTAGTCTATAGTGTCAAAATATTTTCTTGGCTTTAACTAGGGTTTGACAAAATGCTAACACTATAACATTTAAATGTAAAGTTTACCATTAAGTTATACCAGCATGCTATACAACCATGATTTTTAGAATGAAATGAGAAAATATATGAAGATTTTAGATAATACAATAAAGTCTACTTCAACTGGATTTGGTATTCAATAAACAAAACCACTTGAGAATCCTAGTAAAAATAAACCTTGAGATGGTTGAAATATCCATTTTAAATAATGGGAACATTTAGATAATTGTCTGTGCAAAACAAAAATCAGGCTTTTTGAGGTCATAAAATGCTTGACCTTCCCAGGTATGATGAATGGAGAAGGCTTACTACTACGTTACACAATACAGGTAAGATTGTTGAATCTATCTGAAAAATAACATTTTCAAAAGCTCCCTAAAGTAACTGATTCATTAAAGAAATAATTGGAAAGATTCTTTATCTTTCCTGATATGAAGAAGAATCACAAAACCTTCCAATATTTGCAAAAGAGGATTAAGTGTTCACATCTTACTTGTGAGATCTGAATAGCTTTATTACCTATGCTTTTGCTATGTATTCAGCTTGTTGAAGAAAAGCATTTCCAAAATAACACAGGTTTGCTAATTCTAGATTCCTGATAACATTACATGATAGAACAGGTGATTTCAAACACAATCAAGCTGACAGTCACTTACTCTTTACTCAGAGGGACCAATTTTTCCCTGTAGACATGAATATAGCACAAATCATAAAGTGCCAAAAATTGAGTGTAGGTGTAAACTTTTTTTTTTTTTATTTTGAGTTGAAGTCTCACTCTGCTGCCCAGACTGGAGTGCAGTGGCCACTGCCGGCCACTGCAGCCTCGACCTGCTGGGCTCCGGCGATCCTTCCGCCTCAGCCTTCCAAGTTGCTGGAACTACAGGTGCGCGCTACCACGCCCGGCTAATTTTTGATTTATTGTAGAGATGAGGTCTCACCACGTTGCCCAGGCAGATCTCGAACCCACAGACTCAGGCAATCCACTCACCTCGGCCTCCCAAAGCGCAGGATTACAGGCTGAGCCACCGAGCCGGGCCGTGTGCAAACTTCTAAACTTCAATCAGGTGTAAACAAAGGGCACCAGTTTAGCTACATGTAAAAATAATTCAAGTATACAAGTTGAAGGGGAGGGCAGAATGGAATTGGAATTATTTATCTGCTTCTGGTATAGTTCAACTGCTCACGGGCAATACATATACAGTCCTACCCACTCCCTCTTCCTCTCTTCCTTTCCTATACTGTCTTTTTCTTTGTAGTAGTCTCTTTTTTCACCTAAACTTTTCAAATTCTTTTTCCTCCTTTCCTTTTACTTCCTCCCACTAGACACACATTCTCTCTCTCTCTCTCTCTCTCTCTCTCTCTCTCTCACACACACACACACAAATACACAATGCTTGATGTTAGCTGTTAACTCGAAGGATATTTTCTTTTAAAAATCACATGTGATCATTGATGTGATAGCACAGAAGTACGTCAACCACTGAAGCATTATGCCAACAGAATACAAATCAAGGGCTAAATACATTAATCAAATACACATGTGTATCTTCTATAAGGAAATTGTTAGGCTATAAATATGCTTAAAGGGTACCATAAATACCCTAATAAACCTACTAAAAGTTAAGCAGGTTATTCAGGTGATGTAGTTATAACTGTCTCTTTTCATATAAACAAATATTCAGGATAATTTTGCTAATTAAAAAGTGAACCACGTGGGTTTGAGACCGCCTGGGCAGCAAGACTTCATCTCTACAACAAATCAAAAAATCAGCCGGGCGTGGTAGCGCATGCCTGTAATTCCGGCTACTTGGAAGACTGAGGCAGAAGGATCGCCGGAGCCCAGCAGGTCGAGGCTGCGGTGACCGGGAGCGGCCACTGCACTCCAGTCTGGGCGACAGAGTGAGACTCCAACTCAAAAAAAAAAAAAAAAAGTGAACCAAGTTAGAATAAAAGATAGAAAGGAAACTCTGGGTGTCAGAAAAGAAGAATTCAAAGCTAAAACAGAGGGTGGGGCTGAAGTCTTGATGGTTCCCTATAGCATCATAATCACCTATACTCAAATATCTGTGCCTAATATGGGGACAACAGACAAGTCCTAAAACCATTGAGAGGGGTGGGGCAGCAACTAAGACTCATGCTTATTAATGGATGCTCATCCATAAAATTTAGACTAAGCTGGAGAGAAGTGGTACAATTACAGTTTACTGTAACCTCTAACTCCTGGACATGAGGGATTATCCCACCTCAGTGTCCCAAGTAGCTGGGACTATAGAAGCATACCACAATACCCAGCTAATTTTTGTTTTTAATTTTCTTTTTGTACAGACAGGATCTTTCTATGTCTTCTAGGTGGTCTCAAACTCCTGGCTTCAAGTGATCCTCCTGTCTTGGCCTCCCAAATTGCTGGGATTACAGGCATAAGCCACTATGCCCAACTTCAGACTATAAAATTTTATAGACTAGCCTGGAGACATGGTAAGAAAGCTAGAAATCTTAAGATTCTTGGTGGAAAAAAGTCACAGGAAATATGAAGTCCAGTTATCTGCTATAAGCACCTTAGGAATCAGCATTTACATTATCTATTTGTATAGAAAACCCAAACCTAAAAATTAACACAAAAACAAGCAGGTTTTCTTTATACCAGTATAGGCACAGATCTTGGGTTATAGGATAGAAGGAAATAGCAAATCACTTTGGAAGGACCCATAAAACACATATAGAAAACAACCTCTTTTAACTGAAAATAAGCTCACAATAGTATCAAAAACTGATATCTCTTTGTCAGTTAATTAAAAATGAACCATTAAGTGAATATTTTATTTTATTTATTTATTTTGAGTTGAAGTCTCACTCTGTCACCCAGACTGGAGTGCGGTGGCTGCTCCTGGCCACCACAGCCTCGACCTGCTGGGCTCCGGCGATCCTTCCATCTCAGCCTTCCGGGTAGCCGGAATTACAGGCACGCGCTACCACGCCGGGCTAATTTTTTGATTTATTGTAGAGATGAGGTCTCGCCTGCCCAGGCGGGTCTCGAACCCACGGACTCGGGCAATCCACTCACTTCAGCCTCCCAAAGGCGCGGGATTACAGGTTGAGCCACCAAGCCCGACTAAATGACTATTTTAGACAGATACTATTCTAGACCTAGAAGACACAGTGATAAATAAAACATAGTCCTGTCCTCAGTAAGTTTATACTACAGTTAGGAAGACAATGAACACATAAATGTAAAATAAAATGCCCAGGACTAATAAATGCTACCAAGAAAAAGCAACATACAGAAAAACAGAATGAAGAGATGGAGAAGATATTTAGGTCAAATATTTGTAGACAGGTTCTCTAAAAAGGTGAAATTTGAGCAGAATCTTGAATAAAGTAAAGGAGTGAGTCAAGGCAAGAGATATGTCAACAGGAAAGAAAAAATAGTAAATACAGACGATTTAAACTATATAACTAATTATTTGAACTAACTCATGTGTGGGAACTCCCTCCATCAAAGATCATGCATCATTTCCAATGAATGTTTAATATTTATAAAATCAAATAATTATTGATGTAAAAAATCACAACAAATATCAATGAATTTGTATTGCAAAACTAGGGATCTGACTACAATGCAAAAAATCAGAAATTAAGATTAAAAGATAGTTTAAAAATCACTATACATTTGGAAACCAAAATATACATTTATAAATAATTCATTATTCAAAGAAGAGATCATAATGGAAATATGAAGTATTTAAACTGAATAACAATAAAGGCACTACATATAAAAACCTGTGGGATGCAGCTAAAGTGGTACTTGGTGGAAAATTTATGGCTTTAAATGCATATATTATATTTTTAAGATATGTAAAATTAATTAGTTAAGTATCTAACTTAGCAAGTTAAAAATAATAGCAGAATAAATTCAAATACAGACAGAAAAATAAGGATTAGAACAAAAATTAATAACATGAACTAAATATGCAGCAGTGAGGATTAACAAAACCAAAACTTGTTCTTTGAGAAGACAAATAATACATTAGGTTAAACCATATGAAATTGCCAATATGAAACCTGCAGTAAACTGCACACCGATCAAAAAATTATTAATAATTAAATATTAAGCAAGAAAATAGAGGAACTAGTTGGGAAACTTTAGGAGTGAAGAAAATATATCTCTGAATTTACAGAAAATGTTTAAAATATTATAATATACTAAAAAACTAAATGGCAGTCAATATACTGATGAAACGCAAGTGAAATGTGCAATTTCCTAGGAAGGCATAACATAGCAAACTGACACAATAAGAAACAGAAAACCTGTCTGGGTGTGGTGGCTCATGCCTGCAACCTCAGTAATTTAGGAGGCAGAAGCAGGAGGATTGCTTGAGTCCTGGAGTTCGAGACCAGCCTGGGAACCACAGAGAAACCTCATTTTTTTTTTTTTTTTTTGAGTTGGAGTCTCACTCTGTCACCCAGACTGGAGTGCAGTGGCCGCTCCCGGCCACCGCAGCCTCGACCTGCTGGGCTCCGGCGATCCTTCTGCCTCAGCCTTCCAAGTAGCTGGAACTACAGGCGCGCGCTACCACGGCCGGCTAATTTTTGATTTATTGTAGAGATTCTCGCCAAGTTGCCCAGGCAGGTCTCGAACCAGTGGGCTCAGGCAATCCATTCACCTCCGCCTCCCAAAGGCAGGAAACCTCATCTTTACAAAAATAAAATTAAAAAAAATTAGGCAGGCTTGGTGTCATGTGCCTGAAGTCCCAGCTACTTGGGAAGCTGAGGAGGAAGGATCTCCTGAGCCCAGAAGTTTGAGGCTGTAGTGAGCTGTGATCATGCCACTGCACTCCAGTCTGGACAACTGAATGAGAGCCCAACTCCAAAAAAAGAAAAAACCCTGAATAACTTTATGATCAATAATTTATAGTAAAAATAATCTCATAATAAAAGTTACTTCCCACATGGCTTAATAGATGAATCCTACCAAGCCTTTAAGAAATGAATAATCTCAGACTTACATTAACTATAACAGAAAGAAAAATAAATATCAGTGTGTTCTTACTTTTTTTCAGAGCCCTCAGTGTCTTAGTAATAGTTTCACAGCAAACTTAGCCTAAAAAATACCTAACAGATCCATTAATTAAATAGTTAGGTCCAAGCAACTCAGTACAAATTTTTGTCTCAGCTATACAGTCACATGAAAATAATAAACATAAATTGAAAAACATATTTTCATTTCATTCTAATATAACCATCCCCAAGTTACATATTGTTGGGATATGTGTACCTGTGGGTACTGCATAATTTTTTAAACCTTGAAATCAGATGGGAAACTGCCACCCTTATTTCCTATTCTATGTTGGCTTTCACACAGGACCTGCTTTCTATGACAGTAACCTCCAAAAATCCAACTTCACAAATACATGACACCATCAAGAGAAAGTTCCTGAAATCAAATGTTAAAACTGTAAACTACTTCAAGTTAATGACTGATCTGGTATCTGACAAATAGTGGACTATTGCTATGTTTCTCTTGAAAATTTTTAATATCTTTTGGCATACAAGAGAGCATAGTGAGTTCACTGTGGTACTACAGGAGTGCCTTAGTACAGATTAGAAACCATGGTATTATAGTGAGATGTTATTTATGTAAATGTTTAAGTACACAAAACTGTACCAAAAGTTCATGGATAAGAGTGTAAGCATGTATATGCATGAAATGAAATGTAAATATAAAAATAGTAAAAATATGGACTGAAAGCATACTCATTAAGTTCAAGAGAGTGGTTACCTCTGAGAAAAAAAATGGAAATGTAAATAGGAGAGGACCAACTATAACTATAATGACTCATTTCTGTAGAAAAAGTCAAGCAAATATGGCAAATACTAACATTTAAAAAATATGTGTGATGAATATTTGGTATTTACTACATTAACTGTGCCTTATTATATTTTTGAAATAAAAAAATAAAGAAATGACAAACATTGTGAGTGTTCACAAGCTTTATACAGGCTGCTGCTTCTAGCATGTCATTCTAAATCCCAGGACATCTGGTTACTGTTAGACCTGCTTTTCCACAGTTTCCATTTAGAATCATTAAATTATCCACTGGGAGTAATCTAACATTTAAAGAAAAAAAAATCATGCAAAGACCTCTACTTCCTAAGTTCTACCCTACATCACAAATTGTTCTCTTATTTAGTGACTTTGAAAAACTCTCAGCAGAAATGAGATGTAAACATTATCTATCTTCTTCTCTCAAAATATACTTATTTTCTCATTTCAGTTATTAAAGATAATGCTATAGCATGATAGAACATAACATGTATTCATTTAGTGCTATCACAAAACCCACAAATATCTGGTCCATTGCAAGAAATATGCCCATTCAAAACCTTAGTTTTAATCTGTTTAATTTGTAGGATACTAGCAAAGTCAGAAGTGCAACAGCAGTGAATCAACTGATGTTTGATGGTTATGTCAGATGTACATTATGTTTGTGTTAGTCATGTCTAAATCCTCCACATCCATCTTTCCTTTACCATCTCCCAAACCCAGCGTTAGTATATATACTGTATATATTTTAAAAAATATATACTTACTCATTAGAAGCAGGAAACTACAGATGTTTTGGAATTGTTGGGAATGTATGTTGACAGATGTCAGAACTTCCATGTATCAATCAAGGCCTTATGATTTATAATATCAGCTACAATAATAAATTAAAGATAGCAATTATCCCACCTTCTGCTGTGGTCAGATTCCAGCCTGTGTCTTACTCTAGGTTCTCCCATCACCAAACTAAAAAGCTTAAAGAGAAATACATGCAGGATGGTGAGAAATTGTGAAATAGTGGGGACACTTCAGGTAACTAGAAAGGGTTATTTTGGAAAAGAGAACTCTTCAGTATCACCATGTTTTTGGTAGAGTATTATTAGACAGAGGACAAAGTGTTTACAAAATCATTGGAATATAATAGGCTGAACCTCCAGGAATGATTTCTAGATCCACACTGTAGAATCTCTGGGGCAATAAAAATATTCTGAAATTAAATGGTGGTGACATACTGAAAACCACCAAATGTATACTCGAAATGAGTGAAATTCTGTGGTATGTGAGTTATATTTAAATTTTTTATAACATATCCATTAGATTTAGTAATAAGCATAGTGTAATCCACAGAATAAGTGAAAATGCAAAAGGCACCCAATAAAAACAAGAGTTTCCAAAGGAAGAAATTAGGAGATGAAATGTTGAGGAAGGGTTTTCCTCTTTTAAATAGTAAAAGTAGAGGGAGGGAGGAGCAGGAATTTAAAAAAATAGTAAAAGTCTTGAATGAGTTTGGATGCTGATAAGAAGGAGTTTAAAAAGAGACAAAGCATGAAGACAAAAGATAGAATTAATCAGTAATGAAAGGTTCTTGAAAAGGTAGAATTGGTGTTCAGAACACAGGTAAATGGATAAGTCTTTTGTGGTAAGTTAATTTTTCTTTCTACAAAACTTCATGAGATGATGATGCCACTGTCTAATCCTACCCTGACCCAGAATATTACAGATTTCACTGCGAAAAGTTAAGGATGTACGTATCTAAGCCTTCTGTTTGTTTTGTTTTGTTTTGTTTGTCTAGAAGATAATTTACTGGGAAAAAGAAGCAAAGGTAGAAAGGGTAAGTAACTTGTTCAAGGTCAGCTGGGAACAGACAGATATTTATTTTAAAATTTTTTCTTTTATTTTTATGGTGTTCAACATGATATTTTGATAGAAATATACATAGTGAGTTAATTACTACAGTCAAGCAAGTCAACATCTTTTTATTTTGTATCATTATACACACACATAAAGTTGCTACTTAGTATAGACAGGTCACTTGTACCCATTACTCACCTTCCCATATGGTAACAACTTACATAACTATGCACATGATCAAAACCAGGAAACTGACACAGGTACAAAAAAATAAACTATGAACTTTATGTGGATTTGTTCAGTTTGTGCATGCACTCACTTTTTGTATCTCTTAGTATCACATATTCATATAACCACCACCAAAATCAAGATGCAGAACTGTTCTGTCATCACAAAGGGACTTACGCTACCACTTTACAGTCACATGCCTCCCCTTCCATAATCCCTGACAATGAAATCTCAAGTACATAATGCTAAATGAAATAAACCAGTCTGAAAAGTCTACATTTTATAAGATTCCAAAATGTGCCTGGAAAAGGCAAAACAACAGATATAGTAAAAAGGATGCCAGCAGTTTGGGGCTGGGTGAGGGATAAATATGTAGAGCACAGGGATTTTTAGGGTAGTGAAATTATTCAGTGTGATACTACAATGGGGGACACATGACATCATGGACTTGTCAAAACTCACAGAATGTAAACACAGCGTGAACCCTACTGTACTTCACTTAATAATAAGGTGTCAATATTGGTTCATCAGTTGTAACAAATGTATCACGTCAATGCTTGCTTGACTTTAGTTAATAATAGAAAGAAGCTCTGAGAGATGGGTAGGCATATGGAAACTCTACTCTCTGCTCATTTCTTCTGTAAACCTAAGACTGCTTTTATAAATAAGGTCTATTAATTTTTTAAAAAGTCAAACCCGGCCGGCGTGGTGACTCAGCCTGTAATCCCAGCACTATGGGAGGCCAAGGCAAGAGGATTACTTGAGTCCAGGGGTTCAAGACCAGCCTGGGCAACTTGGTGAGAGAGACCTCTTCTCTACAATAAATCACAAAAACTGGCCGGGTGTGGTGGCATGTGTCTGTAGTTCCAGCTACTTGGAAGGCTAAGCCAGAATGATCACCTGAGCCCAGTAGGTCGGGGCTGCAGTGGCTGTGAGCGTGCCAATGCACTTCAGCCTGGGTGACAAGAGTGAGACTCCAACTCAAAAAACAACAAAAAAAGTTAAACTCATCTATTACTAAAATATCAAATAGGAAACATAAATCCACTAAATTTAAGAAGCTGTATGTAGTGACATGCATGTAACCCCTGCTAGTAGGGAGGCTGAGGTGGGAGGTCTGCTTGAGTTCAGGAGTTTGAGACCAGCCTGGCCAACATTGCAAGCAAAAAACATCTCAAACAAAAACAAAACAAAACAAAACAAAAAGAGAGAAAAAGAAACAGAAGAAAAAGAAAAAAACTACTAAGTTTACAAATACTGTACTTTCAAACATCCAGATAAAGGCATTTTTCATCCTTTTCAAGATTACCTATCTGATGAAATCAAACATAAATACACGTAGCTGAACTTATTGTGAACAATTAGGTAGGTCTAAATTTCTCCTTTCAATAAGAGAAACAAATCTTTTGGAAAACAACATGGATTAAAAAAGCGAAAAACATTAACTTACAGCTATCAATATTATTTCTTCGTTGTTGTACTGACATAGCAAAATAATTAAGGTTATTTATTAAATCTTTAAAGTGTGTGTTTTTATATAGGATTGTGGTCATTTTACAATTAATGCTGATGGGAGGATGAAGGCAAGGGGCTCCAGTAGTATTCAAGAAACTTTTTCTAATACTTGGGATTTCTGCAGAATTTTGGGTTATACTGTCATGAGAGCTTGGGGGTTGAATAGATCTGCTCGTGAATTCTCTAGTTGACCTGCAAGGAAATTAACACTGTACTCAAAACTAAACCTCTGCGTAGGTCCTCTGCCTTGAAAACGGGCATATTTTGTCCTGAAAAGAGTATGGAGAGTGTATATAAAATCAGCACTTCTATGGTTTAAAATGACTAAAAAGATGTCTGTTCTACAATCTCTGTATATGCAAGACTGAACAATTCCCTTATATGGAAGTAGTTGGCGATCAAGAGTCTTATATTGGTTTTTTAGAAATTTTTTTTTTTTCATTAGAAGATTGCTATTTGGGGTCTTGGACAGCAAGATTTGACACCAATTATCAGAAACAAGGTTTTCTGCAGTATAATAAACGCTAAGGTTTGTGCTTTTTCCTTTGTTCATTTTTATACATGAATAAAAGAGAGACAAAAACAAGAGGGTTTTTTATTTGCCACAGTCTCCTACCTTGGGTGCCATTCCTTTCATTGTTCACAGATGAGTATTCGTTGTATTCCTCTCACACAGAACACTCAGTCACTACTAATTTTGCTGTTTTAAGTGGCATAACATTCCTTGAACTGTGGGACTCATATTTATAATTATGAAGTAAGATTTTTGCTTACTTATTTTCATGGACAGTTTCTCTAAATTTTTGGCAACAGACTTTGGCTATAATTGGTCACATTTATCTGTCTTCATTTCAAGGATCTCCAAGGTACTGAAATTTCTGTTTAAAGAATTTTAAGAATGTTCAATTATATACAGTTCATGCAACTTGTTTACTTATCCCCCTTTTACGTGTCTAAATGATAATCAGGGTTACTAAAAAGCTCTGTGTGTGTGTGTGTGTGTGTGTGTGTACATGTGCGCACAAAACTGTTTAGGAAGAAGATGTGGAGACAGGGAAAGTGGGCAGTCAGTGCATTTAAACCAACAGGTCCATTTCAAAGGAGAGAAATTTTATACTGAACAGTTTGTTTTTACTTATCAACTTTTAAATTAATACATTTTTAAAAGGTTTGATGCCATGTGATTTATCCTAACTTAAACAGAAATTTCCACCTCGAGTTTATTCTTTGTTTTAATGAGT
The DNA here is from genome assembly GCA_027257055.1 of Cephalopachus bancanus. Classification (NCBI taxonomy): domain Eukaryota; kingdom Metazoa; phylum Chordata; class Mammalia; order Primates; family Tarsiidae; genus Cephalopachus; species Cephalopachus bancanus. The sequence goes on along the minus strand of JAPVLO010000022.1, from coordinate 10,036,147 downwards.
TGGACATTGGATTAATATCTGTATAAATTTGTTGCCACTCCAAATATATTATGAGTCAAAAATTTAAATGCTTTCATTTGGTTTCTCAGAAATTGCATACATATGTGAAAGCCAAATAGTCCATATCTTGACTGACTATTTAGTTGCTATTGCTGTTTTAAATTTAGAGTGGACATTGTTTTAAGTAAGATATTTGTAAACAAAAGAGATTTATTGCAATCTATCTTATGACAAGTACTTATGTCTTGTTTCACATACTGCTCTGAACATTTATTTGCATTAATATAATTACCCCAGTTTACAGAAGATGAAATTCAGACCCAGAGAGAGTAGGTAGCAACAAGGTGATTTGGGACATAACTGAACAAATTTCTTTTGATTTCTCTCCACTGCTGCCTTCTTAGTGGAGGTCACGGTGTTCTCCATCCTGGGCCATTGTATTAGTCTTATAACAGTATTCCTTACTGTCTTGCTGCTTCCAATCCATTCTGCACCAGAAGCATGTTTATTCTTGGATTATGTCATGCTTCAGTGGCTTCCCATTTCACTTAGATTAAAATTCTTTAAGGTTTGTCTCATTTCTCTTTAACCTCATCTCAATCCACTTTCCTTTTAGCTCACAGCATTCTAGTTGCATTGATGTCCTTATTTTTCCAAAAGACTTCATCCATGCCGTTCCCCACCCTGAATTTATGCATCATTGGCGCCTTCTTATCACTGAAGTCTCAACAAAAATACCACCTCTTAAAACTGTCACCCTCGGACCCTTGACCAGACTTTTGCTAGTAACTGTCAGAGGATAATAACTTATATTTTCAATAACCTATTTTGCATGTTTGTTTACTTACCATCTATTCCCCGCTCCCTTCTCACAGTAAACTGAAGTCTCTATTAGAACAGAAACGTTCTATTTTATTCAATGTTCTTATTTAGTTGTCCAGCATTGTAGTCACTGCATAAATACTTGATGAATAAATAAAGTCTTTGCTTTATCCACTTTAACATGTTCTCATATTAATTAGATATAGTCATACAATTTAACCACTTGGCAGTATATATTTCCTATTTTACTACTTTGGGTATTTTTGTTGTCCTTTAATAAAAATTGAAATATGTGAAATGATGGCACTTATTTTATTTTCCTTGAATATTACTCCTTGGTCAAAACAGTATCTTCCTCCTTAGTCAACCCAAAATATATTGTCACTTTATGTTTTAGCAAAGCACCTCAAAGTCATAAAATCATAACAGTAATAGAGCTGTTCCTATCACACACGTGGGACCTAGACCTCTTCTACAGCACGCAGTGGCCAATGAGACATCACCAGGGTCAAGGAAATACCACATTTTAAGGCAACACATCCAATGCTTCGTGTGCTTTAACAGCCTGATATTTTGGAGTTTTAGGTATTAATACATTCCAAATTTCTGCTGTCTACAAAATGTCACTATTTATTCCCTTAGAGTCATGAGAAACCTTTTTAGTTTAACTCAATTTTGTTGTTTCTTTTTATTTAGAAACTCAAGGTAATATTTTTGTGAGTTAGTATAGCAGTACCAAAAAATTACTTTTGGGTTCAGTCTTTTAGATTGTTAGTAAACTTAATGATGAGAGTAGGAGTCTTTGGAATTTTTCTGCAAAATAATTCCATCTATGTTTGTTTCTGTTTCTCACTGTGCCAATTCTGTTCTTTCAGTCAGTCACTGTATTTACATCATAGTATGTTTTAAGTAAAATTCTGAAAACCATTTTCCTTTATTCTACTGAAAATACGTAACAGCATTAATGATAAACTCAAGTGAAATATCATTTATGACTTTAACATCTTCGACAATTATTTTTTCCACCTGTATTTTATCATTTAATTTACCAATTAATACCTCCTAATTGCAAATAAGGAAAGAAATATCATTTGTGAAATAAAAAAAGAAAAGGAAAAAAGATAGAAGGAAAAAGATATTAGAGAATATTTTAAAATTTACTATGTGGGTTGTTTTTTGAGACAAGGTTTTGCTGTGTCATCCACACTGTAGACTGGGAGTGCAGTAGGGCGATCATAGCTCACTGCAGCCTCAAACTCTTGGCCTCAAGCAATCCCTCTGTCTCAGCCTGTCCAGCTAAATTTTTTAAATTAAATTTCAGTTTAACTACATAAGTAGGCTGCATGCAGGTGAAGATTGAGCTTCTAACTGGCCCTCACTCCCCCTGGAAATGGACCAGGTACCCTTTGTGTTGTTGCATGACCCCCACCCTCCTCCCTCACTCCCCTAGCAGTGCCCAGTAACTGCCGATCCTTCCCTGTGCTAATGTGATTAATATTCAGTTCCCACTTATGAGTGAGAACATGCGGTATTCAGTTCTTTGATTCTGCGACGGTTCACTTAGTTATGATAGTCTCCATCCAATTTGCTGTGAAGTCTACGGTTTTGTTCTTCTTTATAACTTCATAATACTCCCTTATACATATGTACCATATTTTCTTTATTTAGCCTACTTTTGATGGGCTATCGGGTTGATGCCATGTTTTTGCTGTTATGAATAGTGTGACAATAAACATGCATGTACAAGTGTCTTTTTTGTAGAACGATTTATGTTCCTTTGGGTATATTCCCAGGAGACGGATCGCTGGATTGTATGGAAGGGCAATTCTTACAACTTTGAGGAATCACCACACTGCTTTTCATAGAGGATGAACTAGCTTACACTCCCACCAACAGTGCTGAAGCATTCCTTTTTCTCCTCACTCACACCAGCATCTGTTGTTCTTTGATTTATTAGTGATGACCATCCTTATCAGAGTTAGGTTTTATCTCATTGTAGTTCTGATTTGCAGTTCTCTGATGATTAGTGAGGCTCTGTATTTTTTCATGTGTGGCTGGATGCTTGTATGTCTTCTTTAGAGAAGTGTCAGTTCACGTCCTTTGCCCACTTTTTAATGGGTTTTTTTTTCTTTTCATTTAATTTGAGATCCTTGTATATACTGGATGTTAGGCCTTTGTCATGTATATAATTTGCAAACACTTTTTCCCATTATGTGGTTCTTCTCTTTACTTTCTTAATGGTTTCTTTTGCTGGGCAGACACTTTTCAGTTAAGTGTTAAGGTCCCACTTGTCTTAGTTTTTATGGCATTTACTTTTGGGGACTTAGTCAATAATTCATTGCCCACTCTGATGTGCATAAGGCTGTTTCCTACATTTTCTTTGAGGATTCTTATAGATTGAAATTGTACATTTAGGTCTTTGATCCATTTTGAGTTTATTTTTGTATATGGTGTTAGGTAGGGGTCCAGTCTCATTCTTGTGCATGTGGTCACCCAGCTCTTCCAGCAACATTTGCTAAATATGGTCCTCTTTCCCCGGTAGTTGTTATTGGTTGCTTTGTTGAAGATAAGTTGGTTGGGAGACCAAGTTTTTGCTTCCAGAATTTCTGTCCTGTTCCATTTGTCAATGTGCCTATTCTTGTGCCAAGGTTGTTTTGGTTACTATAGCCTTGTAGTGAAGGTTAAAGTATGGAAGTGTGATATCTCCCTCTTTGTTCCTTTGCTGATGATTGTTTTGGCTATTTGTGCTTTTTATTTCCATATAAATTTATGAATTGTCATTTCCAGTTTGAAAAAAATCATGATTTGATGGTTATTGTATTAAATTTGTAGATTGCCTTCGGTAGAATGGACATCTTGACCCATGGGAAGAATTGCTATTGTGAGCATGGGAAGTTTGCTATTGTGAATGGGGTTGTGCTTTTTATGTGATTCTCTGCCAGCTTGTTGGTGTTGAGAAATGCAATTGTCTTTTGCATGTTGGTTTTGTACCCAGAGACTTTACCAAAGTCTATTATCAGTGCGAGGAGATCTTTGACAGACTCCCTAGGGTTTTTAAGGTATAGCATAATTTATCATCCACAAGGAGGAATAGTTTAACCTCCTCTTTTCCTATTTGGATAACTCTGATTTCTTTGTCTTGCCTGATTGCTCTCACTAGGACATCCAGCACTATGTTGAACAGAAGGAGTAAGATTTGAGATCCTCATCTTGTTCCTGTTCTTAGGAGGAATGCTTCCAGCTTCTGCCCATTGAGTAATTTTTTAAAATATTTTTTTTGTGGAGATGAAATCGTGTGATGTTGCCCATTCTGGTCTTGAACTCCTGGCCTCAAGCAATCCTCCAGCCCCTTGCCTCCCAAAATGCTGGAATTATGGGCCTTGAGCCATAGTGTGCAGGCATTATGTATGTTTTAAATGCCATCACACATTCATTCTCCAGGACTTTGCTAACTTGTAATAGGCTGTTCAATTAATATTTATTTAACACTTGCGCTGTGTTCTATTACTTATCTCTTTTTTCCACCTATATGTTCAACCTTTTCTTCTTCATTAGCTCTTTCTTCTTGGCACATAAACGTGCACAAGTATCTCCTATCAAATATACAAAAAATATAAGCAAACTAAAAAACAGAGAACGAAAATCTGTTTTTGAAGATTTGCTCTGTTATATCACTTTCTTTTTCCTTTTTTCTAGTCTTAGCTTTGGAAATAATTTTTACTTCTTTACCTCTCATCCTGTCTAAAATCTACTGAAAACTGACTTTTGCCCTTAAGACAACTAAAATTAGAGCCAGGCACATTGGTATATGCCTGTACTCCCAGCTACACAGGAGGCTGATCCAGGAGGATCACTGGGGCCCAGGAGTTCAAAGACAGCCGGGGCAACACAGCAAGAAGCTCCATATGTAAAAACTTTTTTAAAAATAAAAATATATAAAGCATAAATTATTCTCACCAATGTCATAAATCATATGATTGCCAAATCCAATGGAACATATTTGAATTCTTTATAGCTCAGATGTTTTGACATTTTGATAGCCCCTTTCTTTCAAAAAGACTGTCCTCCCATTGGTTTAATGATATCTTTTTGCCTTTTCTCCTGACCGTTCTTCTTTTGCAGGCTCTTCTTCCTGAACCTGGTGGAAATTGGACCTCCTTTCTCTCTTTCCTCTTCTTCCTCTCCTCCTCTCCTTCTCCTGTTTCTTCTTCCTCTCTTCCTCTCACACCATACTTCTTGGGTGATTATAATCACATGATTCATTTCAATCATCATCTATATTTTGTTGTCTCTTGGATCTATAGCTCCAGCCTGTGTCTCAGCTCTTTTACATCTCTGCAGATGTATAAATATAGTTGACTACTGAATAGTTGAATGCCCCATAGACACACTTCAGACTTATGATATCTCAAACTGCCTTTTCAATCTTCCTCTAGGCATTTCTCCTTTTCTTTCTATCTCTGTGAATGGAATGGTCATGCACCAAGAATATTTAGAAGAATCTTGAATTCAAACCCTTTCCTCTATCCTCTACATTTGCCCTGTAGATATGTATGCTGAGGGTTAAAGGCAGAGCTAGGAGAAAAATGTGTGTCTCTAGTGATGAAATGTATCATCAGTATTCTACTGATACTGGAAAAAGAACCATAAAAAGGCTCCTGATAATACGTAGGTAAAACATAAAGAATACATCTTTGTAACATTGAACAATGTTTAAGAAGTAGAAGGGTCACTGGAAATTCTAAAAATCTCAAACCTTAATCTTACATATTAAGAAAGAAAAGAGAGGAAAGAGAAATAGCTAACATAAAAGTGAGTTAATGAAAGAGCATGAACTAAAATCTAAATTCATTCCTATAATTTTTGTATCTCCTTGGTAATAGACATAACTAACTTCTCCCTGTTTCCTATCTAAGTTATAGCAAACATTCTTTTTTATGGTAGGAGATAAATCAGGGCATTAAAAATACAGAAAGTAGACTCTAAACCAAATATATCTGTAATGAAAATATCTGCTACTGGAATTTACATTTAATTGACAGTCATCTTAAAAATTGAGTCATTTCTAAATTGCTTTCCAAAGAATTTACACAATTTACCCTCCCAGAATCATATACATGATGTCTGTTTTCTATATGCTCACTTACCCTGAATATTATCTAATTTTTAAAAGCTTGTCTCAATCTGATAAGAGAAAATATTGAACATTTTTCATATTGCTTGAAATTTATTTTTTATGAATTATGTTTGTATATCCTTTAACCATTTTCTATTTTATTTGCATTTTTGTTCTTGGATTTTCTTTTCTTTCTTAGATTAGGTTTTCTTCTGAAATGTATTCTTCAGAACTGTATTTTCCTGCTACATACATTTTTTCTGTATTATTTTTATAAAGTTATTTAATTTCATTTGAAATGTGCAAATCACTATATATCCCGTAAGCTATATGCTTAAAAAGTTGTATGAGTAAAAGCTCCTTGCCACTCTCCACACCCTATCTGAATCCAGTTTGACTTATCCTCTGAGCTTTTGTTCCAGGACTAAAATTTGCTTTCATAGACCTAATCAGCCCAGGTGCTTAGTTTCCCCTATTCATCTATTCTCCCCACCATGTTTTCTTATTCCTTTTCAGGCAGTAAGAACAAATCAGGTAAAATAATTGGGTCATATTACAATATTAGTCTAGAGTTGGCAAGTAGGAACTCCACATTTTACATTTGTGTGATTCCTCTCTCTTCAGAGGACTGGGTATCTGCTATGGTTTGAATGTTTCTCAGCAAAGTTGATGTGTTGGAAACTTAATCTCCAATGCAACAGTGTTGAGAAGTAGGATCTTTGAGAGGTGATTAAGATTAATGCCATTATCACAGGAGGTTCCTTTAAGGAAGTTTGGCTTTCTCTTGCTCCCCTTTTCATATACTCTCTCACCATTGATGTCTTCCACAACATTAGGAATCAGCAAGAAAGCCTTGACAAGATGTCAACACCTTGATATTGAACTTTGCAACCTTCAAAACTGTGAGAAATAATTTTTTCTTTGTAAATCACCCAGTCTGTGGTATTCTGTTTAGCAACACAAAATGAACTAAGACAGTATGATTTAATTTTTCTTTTGTTTTGCATTTTACTAAGAACCAACTTGTTAGAAAAGTTAATTACATTTTGTAAATTATCATTGTGTTTGCCTTCCCTTTTCTACTTTTCTCTCACTAAGAAAAAAAAAGGTGAGTATTGACCATTTATCTTTTCCTGTTAAAGTATTATGAAGGCGTTCTAATTTTGTATTTGTTTGTTTGTTTTTAATACCACTATTCCCACAATAAGGCTGTCACATTTCTCAGTTAAGTATTTCTCCATCTGGGGGTTAAAGTTCTTTTGGGAAATGTCCAATCTTCTTTTTTTTTAAACTATATCTAGTAAGAAAGAATGTTGCAAATTAAGAGTTATATTAGTTATCTCTCTCTCTAGCTTCCACTTTTGTAAAGTTATGGAAGTTGAGTCCCTTTCTTTTGCTAAATATTGTACCAGCTATTCTTTTTTTGGGGGGGGGAGTGGGTGAGAAAAATTCTGTCACAGTCATATTTATTTTATTTTAAAAATAATAAAATACATAATACATATGTGTATTCTCATTTCAAATGAAAAATTTTTATTTTGGAAAATCTCAAATGTATACAAAAAAGAATGAATGAATAATAAGTCCCTATGTGTCCATCTCTTCAATAATTAACAAGACATGGCCAACAGACCACACCTTACTTCCAATTATTTTGAAGCAAACACAAAATGCCATAAAATTTAATTTATAAAAACATCGGTATTTCAGATATACTTTTTAAAGTTGTTTCTTGGTCCTAAAAAGAGGTTTCTAGAGAAATTCTCTTTGTTAACTTTTTTTTTTTAAGCCAGAGTCTCACACTGTCACTCAGGTGACAGATAATACAGTGACACCATAACAGCTCACCACAGCCTCGACCTCCTGGGCTCAGGTAATTCTTCTACCTTAGCCTCCCAAGTAGCTGGGATTACAGATGCACACTTGGCTAATTATTTTGATTTTTTTTGTAAAGACAAGATCTCGATATGTTGCCCAGGCTGGTCCCGAACTGCTGGGCTCAAACAATCCTCCTGTCTCAGCCTCCCAAAGTGCTGGGATTACAGACATGAGCCTCCACACCTGACCAACTTTCTTTAAAGTAGATTACCATTCTAATTTGCTTGTAGCCTATTTTATTTTTATCTAATCAGAAAAACCACAAGGAAATAGAGAATATTTGCTAAGTTTCACACTGCTTGCCTCATTTATGCCTTGGTCTGTTGAATATCAGTCATTAAGATATATATGCAAATCAAGTCCATTCAATAATAATTTATTTAGGTTTTGCTGTGAATCTGATAGTTTTGTACACTTCTAGTCTGCTAGGAGACGTAGCAGTGAGCCAAAAAGTACTTTCAAAAAGCTTACAGTCTAGTTTTTAACATGGAAGGCTTGCTCTACATTTCAAAATATCTGCTTATCAAAAAAATCTGTGACTCTCAGTGCAGTTTTTAGTTTATTTGTTTTTGGTCTTTGTTTATTATTTGCTTTTCATTTGAATATTTTTCTCATTAAAACATTGGTCTAAGCATCATGTCAAGAAGTATGATGAAACAAAACAAGACAAAACATGCTCTTTATTGTATTGCCTCACTAATAAACTTATAAAGTTGCTGTCACTTTATAACAGCCTGAGAAAAACCATTTAAATAAAAACCTTACTTGCTGTTCTAATGACATCACATCTTGCAGTTCTGTTCTGAGGAAACTAAGAATGGAAGGAGGAGAGGTTTAGCTATAGCTATGATTGCTTACTTGCTGTGTGATGGGTCTCAGATGCCCTATACACAATTGCAGTTTGAAATCATTGCTTATTCTTTTAATGTAAGTTTGACTGGAATATGACTAATTATATAATAAAGTTATACAAAAAAATATAAAACAAGGCTATTCTAGATCTGCTATTTAAGTTAAGCAGTATGATATAAAAATAAGGTATGGTTTATGCACAAATAAACACACTGTTTCATTACCATATGATGGTATATAAAGTTATTTTGGACTGAATTGTCAACAAATAGTCTAAAGGAAAGTTTATGGTATGAATTAATAGTTTAAAATAGCAATTTTCATTGACGAGAAAAGGAAACAATATGCTGTCAGAGAGAAGCATTCATTGAACTTTCTATTGAGGAAGTATGGAAGTACGTTATCACTAATGCTTTCCTAGAATTTCTTTCATTAAGGATTTCAAAATTTCAAATTCTGTACTATTGAATTTGTATCATCAACATTTCATAATTTCTTCATCAAATATATGTTGAGTATATGCTGTGTTTCAGACATTATGTTGGAATTTGGAGATGCAGTGGTGATGAAATGAAGAATGGCTCATGGCTCTTCGTCTAGTTGAGGCAGAAATACATATATACATGCATACAAATGTAAATATAAATATACACACTCACACACATGCACATACTAAATAATTACACAAATATATGAATATTTACTTTCAGTTAATGCTACTAAATTGTGGTAAGGTTTGTGTTGGCAAGGAATACCCAGTTCACCGAAAATTTATATTTCAATTATTTTTTCCAAATTAATTCTGTTTATGCCTAAGGTTTTCAAGTTTTTTTTCTCTCAAAGTTCCAGTTACACATTGAATCATTGCTGATCTGTATCCATGAAAGTTACTGGGACTTCCTATTTTGTACAAGCACTTATGTGCTAATATTTCCCATTAGTAAAGTAGATTGAAAGATGCCTCAGTTGCCTAGAATTTAGACCAGCAAGGGAACACAGTGATTAGTGAGTTGAGTTAGGTCATTGGGTTAATCATGTGCTCCCATAGTATTTCTAATATTCTTTATATAAGAAAAAAAGGTTTAGTTAGAACATTTTTAACAAGTTAAAATTAACCAGGAACTATAAAGAAAAGTAATTTCAGCAGGATTATTTATGCCCTCAAAGTTCTTTATAAAAACAAACCAAAAAAGGTGTATATGTGGTTTATTCTTATTTTTTTAAAGATGATTCTTCCCATCCTTCATTCTTTGATCCCCACACGAACAGAGTCACATATGAGGCAATGAGGTCACGGGTGCTATTAATAAATGTCTTGGCACTCATTAACTATGGCAATTAGCACCATTTAGATTGATATATTTCCAAGATGAAAGAACGATTTGGACCAAACAAATATTATGATGGCATTTGTTAAAGTGAAATTGACATTGAACAACAAGAAACAAAAAATAAGCAGAGTTTACCTTAAAAGATTTAGAATATCTTAAACTGATTACATAAGACTGTTCCAACATCACTACAATACCATGAAGACTTATTAGTACTTCAGTAGCATGAAAGTAAAATGAAAAGACACCAGGGCAGTCGGCTTCAATAGTTTTCTGGCTTGAACCCTGATACATAATGTTCTTGTAATAGTTTATGGGTGACTGCAGTAAATTGGTAGCGAATGTTTTCCATTTTTTGGCTCTTCATATCAGATCTGCTCTAAGAGAACATTTTGTTCTGAGAATATTATGAAGGCAATTGATCTAGTTTAAAAGTTGCTTGACAATTCAAATATAGTGTTAACTTTTCTCTCCTCCAAATTGTGTGATTTTTGTCCTTTGTAGTTGGGGTCAAATTATGGTCAGTTCAGACTTCAGCAATGTGCTCAGTTATACTTCACCTAGTCTGACTAAACATTTTGTAAGTACTGACACAAGAAAAGAAAAATCTAATTTATTCCAATGCTTTTGTTACCAATTCTATCTTGATAGCAATTTAAATCTGCCCTTCTTGACAGAGAAAACTATTTTAAATGGATTAATTTTGAATCTAAATAATTTGCTGACAAATCATTTACCAAATTTAGGGAGTATATTTGATGCAAAAAGATAATTATCACAGTATTTTAAACAAAGAAGTTGATAACTACCTGGGATTTACTGAACTAAACTTTTTAATATAGGGTTCCCTGAGGCATTTAGTACGTGCCCTATCTGTGATTTAGTTCTTATATCTGTTTTAGTTCTTCTAGCAGTTTTTCTGTAGATACAATAAAAATGAGAAGTTACAGACTTATTAGAAATTGACATGGTCTCAATGTTAACATTAGACCCATGAAAATTAGAGGGTATCTGAGTACCTTACTCCTTCCTTTAGTCTTTGGTGTACCTATGAACATTTGTTTCATATAACTATATTAGCAGAAAATTAACGAACTAAGGGCAGAAAGAAAATTGGGGGGAATGTGAAATAAAGTCTGGATATACACTGAATGCAGGTGGAAGATATTTGATGAACATTTATGACAACAAAACTCAGTTTCTGCCTATGAAAGTACAGACTTCCAAAGCGACAGTAAGAGTCAATGTGATTACGTAAAACTGCAAAGAAAATCTTGGTTGTACAGAGAGTTCTGAAAAGATGGCATCCTGAAGCAGTAAAAAAGAAAAACTGAGCAAATTAGAAAAAAAGATGCAGAAAGGGGTTAGAAAGAATTAGAGAACAAATAAAAATAGGAACAACAAAAATTCAGTAGATGTCAATGCAGAACAGCCTAGCTGACAGAAAAAAATTTTCAAATTGTGTGTGCAAGAAACAGAGAGTATGATTGGAAATGAAGTATTAGCACTTTCCGGTAAGAGTTGAATGGCAAGACATTCCTGGGCAGCACAACTCTGCACTAGGATTAGTTGCACTTTCTCAAATATATTTTGAAACAAAAAGCTAAAAGCCAAATGTCTTCAGCCACCAAAAATACTAAGGTTCTTATGTAATACATTGCCTTTAGTGTTTTATTGTTTATACAAAAAGACAAACTATATTTAAAAACTGATGTGTGTGAGCACGTTTATGCTATACCTACGAATTACCAAAAATAATGCCAATAACAGTCAATAAACAGAATCAATTTAGCCCCAGTATTTTAAAAAAACACTACCAGCCAGGCTCAGTGGCTCAGCCTGTAATCCCGTGCCTTTGGGAGGCTGAGGTGAGTGGATTGCCTGAGTCAACGGGTTCGAGACCCACCTGGGCAGCGAGACCTCATCTCTACAATAAATCAAAAAATCAGCCGGGCATGGTAGCGCATGCCTGTAATTCCTGCTACTGGGAAGGCTGAGGCGGAAGGATCGCCGGAGCCCAGCAGGCGAGGCTGCGGTGGCCGGGAGCGGCCACTGCACTCCAGTCTGGGCGACCGAGTGAGACTCCAACTCAAAAAAAAAAAAAAAAAAAAAAAACAAAAAAACCCACTACTTTCCTTAAATCCCATGAAAGTAGTTTCAGTGACAAAGCTTACAGATTTTTGCAAATGACAATGAATTCGGAAGCTCATAATGGGAAACACTGTAGTCAGATCTAGACAGATTTAGATTAATTAATGACTCAACTAGTTAAGGCAGCTATAGTTTTTAACTTTGAACAAAGAAAACTTAAAAGTTCAATGAAGAAATATTTTCTTTTTTTGTTCCCTTTTAAAACATTTAATTGTCTTTTTGGGGGAAGATAAAAGTTAAATCTAGAGAGTTTATTGTACTATACTCATTATATTCTCGATCCTGCTTCATATCTGAATTCAATTCAGATGTTTAATCATCTCTACTTTAAATAAATATATATTGTACATATAATACACTCTATACACGCATGTATACTTGCACACATATATATGTATATATATTCTCTCCCACTTACACTTACATTGTAAGTCTTTTAAACATTTATTGAAATAATTTTTGGCTGGATTGATTTTACATGAAATAACTTTATTGAAAATTAAAGACTTCCCTTCTATTAAATTGAACTTTCATTTAATACCAGTATGAGGCAGCACATTATTACTATGGCATAACTTTGTATAATTGGATGTCCTATTAGCTGGATCTCTTAGTTAATTTAAATGTTTAAAGGCTATTAAATGGAGTAAAGGGAAGGATGCAGTCATGGACTACAGGTTTTTCACCCCTTAGTTATCTCTTTCATTTTTGCTTTACTTTAATAGATAATTTTCATTTTGTAACAAAAGCCAACTTTAAATTTTATGTGAATTTGAGTCTTTCTTCATATTTTTGGAATGTTATTTTGATTTAGAGTTTTTGTTTTGTATTTTGAGTTGGGGTCTCACTCTGCTGCCCTGGCTGGAGTGCAGTGGCACAATCATGGCTCACCGCAGCCTCGGCCTCCTGTGTAGTTGAGACTAGAGGCGTGCATCACCATACCAGGCTATTTTTTAAAATTGTTTTGTAGAGATGAGGTCTTACTATACTGCTTAGGCTGGGCTCAAGCAATCCTTTTGCCTCAGTTTACCAAAGTTCTGGGATTATAGGTGTGAGTCACCATGCCAAGACCGATTTAGAGTATTTAAAAAGTAAAACACTTAATGCTCTTTTCCTGAATAGTGGTTTGCATGAGTACAACTAACTTTTAACTTTGTATATAATTATCCTGATTTTTCATTGCAATCAGGCCTAAACATAAGTTCAGCAACAATAACAAAAGCAACATTATATACTGAAAAAGCATTGTCATTTGTAACAAGCTTACCATAAAGATAAGGATAGAATGTTTATTTCCCAATATTATATATACGTATATATCATATATGTGCACACAAAAAAACTTAGAAAATTTGTAAAAAACACTGTACATATGCAACATAAAAATATTGTTAAGTATTTCTATGTGATAAAGCTGTTCTTTTCAATGGTACCCTACATTGTGCAAATTTTATTTAAAAATTTTTGTATAATGAATGTAAACTTGAGTCACTGTCCAAACATAAATCCTTTCTAAAATGAACATATTTGCATGTGTTATGCTATACAGACTGAGGTCTGTAAAAAGGATAACTCCATTATCCTTTCTTTTCTGCGACCAAGAAATTCTGCTTTTGCAATTCAAACAATCTACTCTTTTTTACACTCAAAAAAGTCACCATTACTTAAAACATGTATTTTGACAATGGAAACATTTGTAAATTTGTCAAACTAAATATTATGTTAAGCTATTTTATACATTCACACAGAAAATGCTCTTTTCCTTATTAAAATAAGTTGAGTGGACATTTTAAAAGAAACTGGACTTTTAGATAAAATATTAAATTTACATACTAATATAATGATTTTAGGAAACATCGTATTTTGAAAAATTTTCATGAATAATATCAGTATTTTGACCTTTAATACATTTTATTCCAAATTTTGAATAAAAAGTTAAGAGACACTTGTTCCAAAGATTTGAATCTGTCCACATAATAATTCAGGTGATTTCCATTTGTTAACAGCCAAATCTAAGATAATTTAGAATTTGCAAAGAAATAAATTAAGAAAAAATGGTTTGCTACATAAAAGAATTATGACTTGTAAAATATGTTAAAAGTGTAATTTCTTTACAATATTGGATTGACATTTGTTTAATAGATAAAAGGAATCAACTCTATATTCTAAAACATAGTTTTTAAACAAATGGAATTGTCTATTATGTAATGGAACTTTTATACATCCAAATGAATATTATTCTTTGCAAAGTAGTACCCTGAGAGATATTTCTTCATTTTAGCAGTGCAGCCATTGCTCGAAATATTACACTGTGTTGGGACTACCTTCACTGCTAACAACATATCCTTTTGAAAATTCTCATTGACAACTATTCTTTGATTTGACTTTTAGAAAGAGTCAAAAGTAATTTAGAGCCATGTTTACTACATAGAGTCAAGTTTATTGCCATAACAAAACCTGGCTGGTATAATTTCTAAATCCTTTACCTTCATTTCCTCACCTCCAACTCTAAAATTACCCAATTTATTGTTCTTTGCCTCCTCTAGTGAATTCAAACTACTCTAAGACCGTGACCTATCTGTTTTGGGTAATCAAGATGGGAAATTTTAGACAATATTATGGAAATAATAAACCATGCATTTTGAGTGACTTTGCGTAGTTTCCAAAGGCAGTTTCAAAAGAGGTAAATAACTTATAATTCTTTGAGAATAGTAGAGTTATTGGAATAAAGGTATATGATCTTTAATTTTTGGATATCTGATATGCATCTTCAATTCAGTGCAGTAATTATTTAATAAGCACTTATATCATGGAAAATGAAGTGCTGGGTGCTGAGGCAATACGTGAAAATGAAGAAACAATGAGTCCAGCCCTGACTCACAGACAAATACTGAGGGAGAGGGATAACCTTAATGACTCAACTGGAAGATAGATTTAAATGTTCCCTTGGAGTTGCAAAGCACTTCAAAAATACAGAAGAGGGAAGGACTCATTTTAGCTGGGGCCAGAGTGAAACTGAGCTTAGAAAGAGACTGAAACCTTAACAGGTGGGGATAGGAGAAAGGACAGTATAGGAAGAGGAAGTCAATTGTTCAATGTTGAGTGGGGCTTACGTACATTAAAAAATAGACATGTTGATTTGTACCCCCAAAGCTATTGAAATTCAAAAAATATATAATACAATAAAACATAGGTGAAACACTTGGAAAAAATGGACATTTTACTTCCTATTCATATCCTGCACAATAAAAACTGTGCTGTTTCAACTTCACCAGCACCATAGGATATGCTAGATTTAATTCAGTTAAATCCCATGTACACTCTTTTTGTTTTTATGTCTTTCTATGCATGTGTCCCTCCTCAATGCTCACGGTTGTGTCATTCTCCTGTTCTGCATCACCTTCCTTTCCTTTCTGGTTCTCTCCTTCCCCTATTTCTACCATCCCTTTCTCATAGTTACATTTCCATCTTGATTATTGAGATATACTGTACCTCTTAGACAAATATGAACTTAAGTAAGTTCTTTCACTATGCAGTCTTCAAAAACTCCTTACTCTTTGTGCTTCTTTCCTTTCTTATTTTCATTTCCTTTCACTTAGTTTCTTTGTAGTCTCTTCATATTTTATATGCTCATTTCTCCCTTTTCTTTTTCTCCTTTTTGATTCTTACATTACATTACTAGCAGACTCAGAGGGAAAAAAGTAATGCTAAAATAAAGCAAATGTTCTTTGCAATTAGAACATTATTAACCAGTACTCCCAGGCATAACTAGTTAAGTCAGACAAGTTAAATTAGGATTTTAATGATGATTCCCATTTACAACTCTTTATCTCTATTCTGAATCAAATATTAAGTTATTAGTACTTTGGAGCTGAATATATTTTACTGCATATCTATTTAAAGAAAAGTGATCATTTATATTTGATGTATATACCCTATTTCATAACTATGCTATACAAACTAATTTATAGTATATGAAAAGTGTTTGTAGCTCACTTCTTGCAAGACTAAATCAGAGGGCTACCGTTAGGAGAAGGCAAGACCAGTCAAGGCAAAAAGTAGAACGGATCGTGTTTGTTTTTAGACCCTCCTTTTTTCTTCCCTGTAATAAACCTGAACTCCTAAATTCCATGTTTTCCTTTATTTATTCAATAAATATTTACTGAACCCTAACTACTTGCTAGGAACTATGGTAAGTGCTATTGATAAAAAAGGGGAATTAGGCCTTCTTTGACATGGAAAAGCTAAAACCTAGATGGAAAGGGAGGAACATAACTGCAATATAATTTTATAAGGTCCATAATGGGAGTAAGAACAGACTGCTATCTTTGTTAAGCATATGCTACTTAGAAGCCTCAATCTATTCCTCGGGTCTTCCCTGTACTTGCAATCTCCATCCTTGTCATTAAAACTTCCCTGTCAGTGGATCCCACTTTCCCTTAAGGCATACCTCCTGGATAGGTGTCTTGGGAAAATAATCTTCCAAATTAACTCACACTCGATATTAAAAATGTAAAGCATGTACATCACATCTCTCTTGCATTTTAACAAGACACTCTGTTTGAAAGAACTGGTTGCTAGTGATGGGAATTTCCAGAACTGTATAGTAAGATGTTAGAAAAGAAATTTTAGGAAGACCTTCCTCAGACACCTCAATCACAACAGGGAGGGGTTAACTATTCCACATGAAATTTCCCTTTATATGCTTTGACACTGTTATTATTATTCTTTACAACAACATAGCATTCTACATACTTACTCACTAAAGAAATACAACTGAATTTAATTATTACTGTTAGTAGTAGTAATTACCTTTAGTAGCTACTGTTATGAATTAGAGACTATATTAACTTAAAACTATAAAAGTGTGTCTTATTCTTTGATACTATTTAAAGTTTTACTTCAGATACATGAAATAGCAAGGAATTGTTCTCTAGGTGGAAAAGCAGGATTCTCACAATAATAAGAATTAAATATAATCAGAAACATTTACCTGTATCAAGAAAAATGACTAATGGATCACAAAATAAAAACTATACCAATTGAGGAAAATGATTGTTTAATATTTAGGAAAAAAATAATATCTGTGGACCTGGGTTTCCTTCCCTGTAAAATGAAAGCTAAAAAGAATAAACTCTACTTTCTTGCTTCCAGACTTAACACACGTTAATAGTTTGCATTAAAATTTCTCAATTTTCCTAATACATGAAACTTTATAGGTTCTACAATATAAAAATTAAAGTCTGCATAAATAAAAACTAAACGTACTAAAATGATGCCTTAACACAAAGTGCCTTAACACAAAGTACAAAAAGCTTTCAGAAACAGATGGTTTTAAAGGTAAATTCTATTAAATTTCCTTTTTATAACTTACTAGACTAAATGTATTTTCAGTGTACAACATCATGCTTTAAGGTATATAGTCACTGTGAAATGACTGAATCTAGCTATTGACATATGCATTACCTCACATAGTTATCATTTTATAAAGATCTACCATCTTATATTTTGAGAATACAATATATAATTATCTATAGTCACCATGTTGTGAAATAGATTTCCTTTTTTTTTTTTTTTTTTTGAGAAAGCATATTTATTGAGAAGACAGAAAAGCTCCCACAGTAGGAGAGGACCCCAGGGGGTTGCCCAATAGATTTCTTAAACATATTCCTCCTATCTAACTGAAATTTTGTTGTCTTTGACTAGCATTTCCTAAAACTCCAATTTTAATCAAAAATTAAATTCCATGAAATTTTCAAGGATCAAATAAACTCATGATAGTTTTAAAAAATGTTTCCAAATTCATTCTCTGAGGGAAGCATAAGCCTAAAAATATGACTTCACAGTATAGTATATATGGCTACTCATCATTGTAATGTGGCTTCTCTGAATTGAGATGAAAGTGTAAAACTGATTTTTAGAACTCATTACAAATACAATTCTAAAATACCTCATTAGTATTTTTATATTGATTATATATTGAAATGCTAATATTTTGGTTATATTGGTTTAAATAAAATGTATTGTTAAAATTAAATTCACCTGCTTCTTTTTACTTCTCCAAAATGTAGTTACAGGAACATTTTAAGTTAAATATGGTGCTCACATTATATTCCTATTGGACAGTTTTCTTGTTTTGTTTTGTTTTTTTGAGACAGGTTCTTGCTCTCTTGCCCAGACTAGAATGCACTGGCCTGATCATGGCTTGTTGCAGCCTCAATTTTCTGGGCTCAAGTGATCCTCCTGCCTCAGCCTTCTGAGTAGCTAGAACTAGAAGTATGCACCATCATGCCCAGCTAATTTTTTATTTTTTGTAGAGACAGGGTCTTGCCATGTGAAATGACTAAGCTTGTCTCAAACTCCTAGACTTAAGTAATCATCCCACCTCAGTTCCCTAAATCGCTGGGATTACAGGCATAAGACACTGTACTCAGTCTTGGACCGTATTAATATAGACCATCTTACTTATAAATAAAGATATGAAACTCCTAAGTAAAATAATAACAAGCTAAATATATATTAACCATAATTTGTAATGATCATGAAAGTTTCAAATGGTTTGCCATTAGAATATCTATTAATATAATTTATCAAATAATACATTTATATAATAGGCATAAACATGATAAGGGAGAAAAATAATCACTTAGATATGTACTGAAAAAATATCTGATAAAAAGCAACTACAATTCTTACTTCAAAGACTCTTAATAAACTATGCCTAGAGTAAACCCATTAAACATAATAAAGAATATCTACCTACAAAATGTTTGGTATAGCCAGGCTCGGTGGCTCAGCCTGTAATCCCGTGTCTTTGGGAGGCTGAGGTGAGTGGATTGCCTGAGCCCGCGGGTTCGAGACCCGCCTGGGCAGCAAGACCTCATCTCTACAATAAATCAAAAAATCAGCCGGGCGTGGTAGCACCTGTCTGTAATTCCAGCTACTTGGAAGGCTGAGACAGAAGGATTGCTGGAGCCCAGCAGGTTGAGGCTGTGGTGGCCGGGAGCGGCCACTGCACTCCAGTCTGGGCGACAGAGTGAGACTCCAACTAAAAAAAAAAAAAGAAATGTTTGGTACTATACTTAATGATGAAAATATTAATGGTATTCCCACTGAAGCTAAGAGAAAAAACAAATTCTTGCTAGCACCTATTATTTCATTTGGAAGCTTCAGCAATACCACACAAGAAAAATCAAAAACAGTAAGTAGGAAAGAAAAAATGGACAGGCATAATTATTCAAGGAAATGCAATTAACATGAGAAATCTAAGATAGTAAACTAAGAAACTATCAGAACTTACAAGAGAATTTAGTAAGTTGATGCTTGTTTATTACACACACACACACACACACACACACACACACACACACACACATACTCATACACAAAAACAAATCAAAAGTTTTTCCACTATACCAAGAATAGCCATTTAAAAATAGAAAAATACAGTCTATTATTACCAATGATAACAGATAAAAACTACATAAAAATGGACACTTCAAAAAATGTTGGATGTACATCTTCAAAATGGAAAACCTATATGTCAACCCTCCCTAAAACAATTTATAAATTTGATGTAACTGCTATTGGAAGTTCAATGAACTTGAAGGAGGAGCAGGGGATAGAAAGCTTGATTAAATAATTATAAAGTTCTTATAAAAGACTGGATAATATAATAAAAGGAAACTTTCAAAAACTGTATTGCAAAAGCCACAATAACAAGTAAGTAATACAGAAACTGATAGAAGTAAAGAAAAAAAAAATAGCATGGTTGGAAATCAAATAAAAAGGCTAGAAACAAGCCTATTTGTAAATTAAGTATTTAGCATATGATAAATAATGCATTTCAAATCACTGGGAAAAACATAGATTTTTCAATTGATGGTGCTGGGACAACTGGTTAAATATTTAGAACAGAGTAAATTTAGAGCCTATCTCACACTGTATATCAAAATAAAATTCCAGATGGTTTGAAGAGTTTTATGTAAACAATAAAACCATAAAAGAACCAGAAGCAAATATAGGAGAATTTTTAATCTTATCTTGAGTTGGAGAAGGTCTTTTTAAGCATAAAAGCAAAGCAGAAGCCATAAAAAATGTTTTTTTTAAATAGTATATTTGAACACATAATAAAAGAGAGGTCTGAATAGGAAAAACAAGCAAAACCAAAAGGGAAACAATAAGTTAAAAAAAAAAACAACTATTTGTATCATATGACCGTACTACTTAGCAAATAAAAACAATGGAAAATAATTAAGGACCTGGGAAATATAATCAGCATATACTGTTTAAATGGAGAACGTATTCAAAAATAGTATGTACACACACACACACACACACACACACACAAATCCCAACCTTGTAAAATACATGTATGTTTGTGTATAATGACTTCCCCCACACACCATGTTTATAATGTCCATGCTCTTACATAAGTTGCCCCCTTTGAATAAAGACATCTGTCCTCCTTCATTATTTGTTCATCTCCTATTCATCTTTCAGGGATCCTTTCAGACATTCCTTTAGACAAGAAGTTTTCCTTGAATTACCAGGGTAGAATATGTGTTCTTCTTTTGTTTACCCATAGTACACTCTTGTACACCATCAAATTAATATTATATAATATTATCTGTTTTCATGTATTACTCCACCCCTATGATTAAAGTTCCTCAAGAGAAAGGCTAATATTTTAGTTCTTTCTGTATCCCAGTTCCTAGTACCATATCTGTCAATTAGTATACATTCAAAAGCATTCGTTTGAATTATTGCTGAAATCTCTAATTAATATTATTCCAAAGTGAAGCTCATGTCAATAAGGAGCCAAACAACATGAGAATGATCAAACGGTATAAGAATTTGAAATTTTTTAAAAAAGCATAGCAACTTAGTGAGAGTCCATTCTGTCCTCCTTCTTTCCAAGACATAACAGAAGCTTCCTTTCAGGATATAGCTCAATGAGTCTCCTTAGGGAAACCAAGGTATGTATTGATCTTTCCAAAAATCTAAAGACATATACTACTTACAGATTATGTCCTACAATTTATCATTTAACATTTATTGTTTTTAAATTATTTCTCATTTATGAATCTTTTCTCTCACTAGATGTTGAGTTCTGTTATTTGAAGAAGCCATGCCTTACCTACGTAGTTATCCTATAAAATGTTTAGCTAAATAGCCTTGTTCTATAATAAACAGTCAATATATACACATATTACATATAGCTTTAAATAGTTTTGCTTTTATTTACATACTTCTCTTCATAATTCTCTAAGAAAAGCAGAATCTACTCCAATTTCCTCATTCCCTCATCACCATCCAGAATGGTGAACATGTACAGAGTATTATGGAAATATTCAGACTTGCTGAGTAAACCTGATATCTAATTAGAAGAGCAGCTTCAGCTGTGCTTCTCTTAGCTGTGCTATTCCACAAAAATTTCCTAATTTTCATGAACTATCAGAGGTTATGTTGTCCCACTTTTCTAGTAAGAATATATAAGAGTAGTTAAGTGAGCTCATCCCTCTACAAAAGAAATAATTTTCATTAATCATTAACCAATAATAAGTCATTTTGAGCTAAATCCTGAGAGGAGCCACTAGTAAGGATTTTGTTGTTGTTGTTTCTAGTCAAAACATTTTTTATATATAGCATAGTAAATACTATGTCCCAAAACATAGAATCCTATTTACTGTCAATGTTAATTTACTACCACATTACTTAATATATTTCTAAGTTTGCCAATAAACTATTTGACCTCCTATAAACTGAAAATAAAATCTTGAGATTTAAATTATTTAATGCCAAAAAGGAAAGTCATCTTTTTCTCCTTCTTATGTCTTTGTTTCACAAAACTATTACCAGAGAATCCTTGCAAACAACTAAAAACAAAAAATTATATGGTGTAGGTAATTGAAAAAATGCTTTTGCTGCACACAGAAATTGACACTAAGTGCTGTATTAGGAGAAAATCAGTGATTTTCAATTGACATTGCACAGGAAATCGTTTAGTGTCAATTGATATTAAATGGGCAAAATTGTACTGAATTAGTACAAAACGATTTGGTGGAAAAAAAATGTGCTTCCATTAGGTGACTTGATATTAAGTGGACTCAAATGTAATAAGTTTTAGAGGTCACTAGTCAACAAAAATCAGGGCATGCTATCCAACCCTGAGTACATCAGACTGCTTGCTCTTAATACCCTTATCAAAAAATAAGTTAGTGTCATATTATCATGACAAAATTATCTTCCTCTGAGTTTTCAAGGGAAGTGGGAAAATTCAAATTGTTTAAATGAGTTAAATTAACCAGTGGTAAGAACCACGACTTCTTAGGTCTATTTGGAGGTTCTAATCTTTTAAAAATGTATATTATCTAAAATTTTTGGTATGAAGTAAAAGGTAAAATAATAGCATATGCTTTATGTAATTTGGTCCAGACTGAGCTCTCTTTATGAAATGTCTTTGACAGTAAGCACACAATAAATTATGTTGGTTTAATGAATTATATCATATTACAAAAAATCACTTTATTGATTCTTTAAGAAATCTGTGTTCTTAAACCTGGAAAATAGGGAAAAAGAGTGTGTAGTTGCAGGATACACGTGGAAGAAAAAGAAACAGGAGAAGGTATGTTATACAGTCACTGCAAAAAGAACAAATGGAATAAAATATTATAGATACTTTCTAGAAACAGAAATAGGGATTTCTGAGATATAGAATACTGTAAAAGTCACTTGTTATTTAGTAATACAAGAAACAACAATGGTACAACAGACATACACAGAACATTCTACACAACAACAGAATACACATTTTTCTCAAATGTACATAAAACATTTCCAGAATAGACATGTTAGGTCACAAATTACAGCACCATATGTTTAAAAAGACAGATATCATACGAAGCATATTTTCTAGTCACAAAAATATGAAGTTAGAAATTAGTAACAAAAGGAAAATAGTTAAGCAATATACTCTTAAACTACCAAAGGATCAAAAAAGGAAATCACAAGGAAAATTTAAAAACATCTAGAGATGAATTAACAAGAAAAGTTTTGTTTCATACCAAAACTTATGAAACACAGCAAAAGCAGTACTAAGGAAAAAGTTTATAGCTATAACTGCTTGCACTGAAAAATAAACAAAATAAAATCTCAAATCAGCAACCTAACTTTACAACTTAAGGAACTAGAAACAGAACAAACTTAACCTGCAGCTAGCAGAAGGAAGAAAAACAAAAATAATGGAACTAAGGTAAATAAAATAGAGGATAGAAAAATAAGAGAAAATCAACAAAACCCAAGAGTTGCTTCTTTGAAAAGATCAATAAAATGTATAAACCTTTATATATATGTACTAGGAAAAAAAGAGAAAAGACTCAAATTACAAACATTAAAAAATGAGAGTAGAGACAATAATAATAATTATACAGAAGTAAAAAGAATGATAAGAGAGCATTATGAGCAATTGTTATCCCAACAAATTGAATAACCTAGTTGACATGAAGAAACTTCTAGGGACACAAAACCTACCAAGACTAAACAATAAACACAGAAAATCTGAACAGACATATAACTTGCAAGAGGATTGAATCAATAACCCAAAATCTCCTATCAAAGAAAAACCGTGAACCTGAAGGCTTCACTGGTGAAATCTACCAAACATGTAAAGAAGAACTAACATCAATTTTTTCCAATCTTTTCCAAAAAGCTGAAGAGAAGGAAACACTCACTAGTTAATTATATGAGGCCTATATTACCCTGACACCAAAGTCAGACAAAAACACAGGGGGATAAAAAAAGAAAACTGCAGACCAATATCCCTTATGACCATTGATAAGAATTGAAAATCTTTTTAAAAACATAGCAAACTGCCGGGCTCGGTGGCTCAGCCTGTAATCCCGCGCCTTTGCGAGGCTGAGATGAGTGGATTGCCTGAGCCCGTGGGTTCGAGACCCGCCTGGGCAGCGAGACCTCATCTCTACAATAAATCAAAAAATCAGCCGGGTGTGGTAGCGCATGCCTGTAATTCTGGCTACTTGGAAGGCTGAGGCGGAAGGATCACCGGAGGCCAGCAGGTCGAGTCTGCAGTGGCTGGGAGCGGCCACTGCACTCCAGTCTGGGCAACAGAGTGAGACTCTAACTCAAAAAAGAAAGAAAGAAAGAAAGAAAACATAGCAAACCAAAATCAGTGGCATATTAAAAGGATTATAAACAATGATGAAGTAGTATTTGAGGCTGGAATGCAAGGATGGTTTACCATATGAAAACTCATCAATATAATATACCCAATCAACAAAATAAAAGGACAAAATACCACACAATCATATCAATTGATACAGAAAAAGCATCTGGCAGAATGGAATGCCCTTTTATAATACAAATCTTCAACAAATTAAGAATAGAAGAAAACTACCTCAACATATATAAAAGCCATATATAAAAATCCCTCAGCTAACATTATAGTCAATGGTAAAATACTAAAAAATCCTCCTCTGAGATGAGAAACAAAGCAAGAATGCCAGTTTTCACCATTTCTATTCAACACAGCACTGAAAGTCCTAGAGCAATTCATCAGAAAAAATAAAAGACTTCCAAATCAGAGAGGAAGAAGTAAAATTCTCTCTCTTCACATATGATATGATCTCATATCTAGGAAACATATTTCACGATTTCCACCAAAACCCATTATAACTAATAAACATATTCAGCAAAATAGGATACAAAAATTGACATGAAAAATTTGGGGGCATTTCTATATGTTAGCAGTAAACAATCTGAAAATAAAGTTAAGAAAACAATTCCATTTACAGTAGTATCAAGAATAATAATACTATTTGGGAATTGTATTGACTTCCTAAGCAAGGAAGTGAAAGTTTTGTACAAAAAATATATCTCTGATAGAAACTGGAGAAGACATCAATAAATGCAAATATATTTATGTTCATGGATTGGTAGATTTAATATTGTCAAGATGTCAATATTATCCAAATTGATCCACAGATTTACTACAATCTCCATCAAAATCCCAATGATGTTACTGTAGAAATAGAAAAACTCATCCCAAAATTCACATGGAATCTCGTGGAATTTTAAAAAGCCAAAACATAAATAAAAATAAAGAACAGGCCAGGCTCTTGGTGGCTCAGCCTATAATCCCAGCACTTTGGGAGGCTGAGGTGAGTGGATTGCCTGAGCCCGCGGGCTTGAGACCAGCCAGGACAACTTGGTGATATCTAGGCTCTACAATAAATAGAAAAAAATTAGCCGGGCATAGTGGCAAGCGCCTGTGGTTCCAGCTACTTGGAAGGCTGAGGCAGAAGGATTGCTGGAGCCCAGCAGGTCAACTCTGGAGTGGCTGTGAGTGTGCCACTGCCCTCCAGCCTGGGCGATGGAGTGGAACTCCAACAAAAAAGGAAGAAGGAAAGAAGGAAGGAAGGAAGGAAGGAAGGAAGGAAGGAAGGAAGGAAGGAAGGAAGGAAGGAAGGAAGGAAGGAAGGACACTTCCTGATTTCAAAACTTACTACAAAGCTACAGCATTCAAAACAGAATGGTGCTGGTATTAAGACAAACATATAGACCAATGAAATAGAATAAAAAGCCAAGAAATAAATCCCCGCTTATATGGTCAAATGATTCCCAAAACGGGTTCTAAGGTCATTCAATAGGATAAAAAAAGACAGTCTTTTTTTAAATAGTGCTAGGAAAAATGGGTATCCACAAGTAAAAGAATAAACTTGGACTCTGCCTAATACCATATTACAAAAGTTATCTCAAAATAAATTCATAAGCTAAATGTAAGATCTAAAACTATAAAACTCTTAGAAGAAGCCAGGCTCGGTGGCTCAGCCTGTAATCCCGAGCTTTGGGAGGCTGAGGTGAGTGGATTGCCTGAGCCTGCGGGTTCGAGACCCGCCTGGGCAACTTGGCGAGACCGCCTCTCTACAATAAATCAAAAATTAGCCGGGCGTGGTAGCACGCACCTGTATTTCCAGCTATTTGGAAGGCTGAGGCAGAAGGATCGTCGGAACCAGCAGGTCGAGGAGGCTGCAGTGGCTGGGAGCGGCCACTGCACTCCAGTCTGTGTGACAGAGTGAGACTCCAACTCAAAAACAAAACAAAACAAAACAAAACAAAACAAACAAAAAAACTCTTAGAAGAAAACATAAGAAAAATCTTGATGACATTGGATTTGGCAATTATTTCTTGAATATGACACCAAGACACAAAGAAAATAAAAGACAAATTTGGCTTTATAAAAATTAAAAATTAAATGTGCATCATATGATACCATCAATAGAGTAAAACGGTAAACCATCAAATGAGATAAAAGATAGAGAACTCCTAAAAACTGAACAACAAACAGCAAAAATGTTCGAAGAACTTGAATACACATTTCTCCAAGGAAGATCTACAAATGACCAATAAGCATTTTGAAAAGATGTTCAACATTACTAATCATTTGGGAAATGCAAATCAAAACTACAATGAGATGTAACTTTACAATCATCAGAATTGCTACTACCAACATCAACAACAAACAGAAAATAACAAGTTTTGGTGAGGAAATAGAGAAACCAAAACCATTTTACACCTATGACAGGAATTTAAATGGTACAGCAGCTGTGAAAAATAGTATGACAGATTTCTTAAAAAATTAAAAATAGAATTACCATATGATTCAACAATCTTACTCATTATATACTCAAAAGATTTGAAAGCTGAATCTTAAAGAGATATTTGTAAACCTATGCTCAGAGCATCCACATTCACTGCACCCATATTCACAAGTTAAAATGTGGAAGCAATTCAAGTGCTTATTAATGGATAAATGGATAAGCAAATTGTGGTATATCTACATAATGGAATATTATTTAGCCTTAAAAAGGAAGAAAGTGCTGACATATGCTATAACGTGTGAACTTTAAGGATATTATGCTAAATGAAATAAGATAAATACAAAAAGAAAAATATATGATCCAATTTCTATATGATACTTAGAGTAATTAAAATCATATAGACAGAAAGTACAATGGTAGCTGCCAATTTCTGGGGACAGGGGGAAATGAGAAGTTATTGTTTAATGAGTACAGAGTTTCAATTTGCAAGATGAAAATAATTCTGGAGATAGATGATGCTGATGGTTTCACAACAACATGAAAGTATTTAACACCACTGACCTGTACACTTAAAACTGGTTAAGAAGGTTGAATTCTATGTTGTGTGGATTTCACCTCAAAAGACAAAAAAAAAAAAAAAAGTCAGAAATCTCTGTGACTTTGTATGTGCCCTTGCCCCATCCAAAAAAAAAAAAAAAAATATATATATATATATATATATATATATGGAACTCACTATGGTAATCATTGGGCTTGAAGAGATAGCAATGATCTTTCTTTTTCTAATTTGGCCTTGAAATTAGAAGAAAGAAATTATCTTCAGGAATGCTAGCTCACATAGAACTTATCATGAATGCCCACAAAGTAAACTAAGAACATTCTCTAGCATAACAGAAAGCATTCCAAAGTAAAATTCAGTTGCATCAGCAGACAAAGGTTACAATGAAACTAGAGCTGCATTCAGGACAAACTTTGAGGGATAGGGAAATGATTTGCTGATTCAAATGAATGACAGAAAATCTGATCAAATAATAATAAGCTTATGATAATTACTATTTGTTGAGCTCTTATTAATTATAAGCATAATTCTATGAATTCTTCATAAAATGTCACAATTATTTTACCCCCAAATCTGATTAAATCTCCCTATTTTAGAAACAAAGATTATGAGAGTAAGAAAACTGACCAACGTAATGAGCAAAGTAAGTGGCAGAGCAGATGATAAGCCAACATTTATCTGAATCCAAAGTCAAATATTTTAACTAGGTAAATAGGACTTTCAAAACTGGGACATAATTGGTAGTTCAAAATAAAAATCCTCTTACAAGAATATCTGAAGCTAAAATATTCTAGAGCACAAGGGGAGCTATAAACAAGCTAATAGGGTATAAGTAGAAGCTCATAAATACACTGGAGAAATTAATCTGGGGTGAAGATTGGAGTTTAAGCAATAACTGATATGTGAAGGTTAGCATAACAAAATAACTGTACCTACATGTTGCTATTCCTTTAAATCGTGCTTTGAGTGTTATTCTTTAATAAATGCATATTCTAGAAAATATTTATTCTTTGTTGTCTTAATATAGAGAACTATATTTCAATTTCCAAACAGCACAAATGAATTGAAAAACATGATTAAATAATTAACTTAGTTATCCTAACTACTGAAAACTCAGCTATTCACACAATGAAGTTTCACACAGGTGCCGCCACCATCTTTATTATCACACATCACCAAGTTATAGTCACATGTATAAAAAAATAAACAGCTTTTCAGGGTTAAATTTCCAATCTCAAGCCTACTTATGATGATAAATGTGAAAGGGTCAAAGACTTACATGGAAAAGCTGTGTAAGCTCTAAGATGCATTAACCAGTACAGACTAATCAATGCATTTGTTAAGAACAAAGCAAGTACTCCACAATTTGAAGGTACTCACAAACCCAATTAATTTTCAATAGCAAATCTTATCCCTTGAATGCAGAATAACATCATAGAACACTGTACAAACATATCAAAATAAAGATAAAAATTGGCTTAGCCATACAGGCTTTGCAATCTAAATATAGTTTAAAAAACCACAAATAGATGGAAACACAATCAGTACATTAGTAAACATACTTCATACACTTCTTCAGTAAATTATTAAATATTCAAGAAAATAAGGCAAAAAATGTATTACTTGTTGAATGGACTAAATTCATTTCAGTGAAATTTTAATATATTTTTTGCTATATGAATCATATTTTCCTTGAATTTTTATAAAACCAAACCAAAGATACATTTTCCTGAATCAACTTTGTTCCTAAATATAAATAGCGCATCCAATTGTATAGAAATCACCAATTTCCAAAAAACACTACCATTGTGTTATATTAAAATAAGTTTAATATTATTGAAATTTTAATAATACTATAATTCTAACAACTGTACTACTATTAACATTTGGTTAACATATCTGCAAGATGAAAGTGACATCTAAAGATTTAACATTTTAAAATAATACTTTCACCAGCTTTTAGCCATTGTATCTTATTTATATCTAACTTACACAATTTTTACCCTTTTTTTTTTGTATCTTCCCCTTTACTGAAGATTACTGACTTCTTCTTTGATATAATTACTAGATAATATTTCAGTGACTGGTTACTCTATTTTTGGATAGGAAAACACAGCATCTCCAATAAGGTCAAATATCAGTCAATCATGTGATATAGGCACTGAAAAAAAATCAGATTAAATCTTAACTGTGCTAACAGAATAAGAGTATCTAGAATGAGGGAGATGACAATCCCACTCTAGTCAGCAATGGTCAGATGGCATGATCAATACTGTAGTACAGAATAACCCAGAAACACTATAATACTCGAAGTAAGGGGGAAAGAATGGATAAAAGACTAGAAACATAACATACAAGGAATAGTAGAAAGAACCAGAGTGTTACATATCGACTAATTATGGGATTGGGAAAAGAATTGGGATAGAAGAATTTTCAATATTTGAAAACTTCAAATCAGATGTACTCTGTATGTTCCCAAGGGATATACTAACATAAGGGGTTAAGAAGACTAGATATAGATTTCAACTCCAGGTAAACAGGAACTTCTTAGCAGATAGTGTGCTCCTTGAGATACTAGTGAACACAAGGAGACTGGAGGTGTTCATGTAGAAAGTGGGGAGTCAGCCTAGATGACCCTTAAGAAGAGTTCTACCATATGAATCTATGATTCTTCACAAAGCTCTGAACTAAAATATTTAAAGTTGCTGAGTGGTGAATGTTTTTCTGATGTTGCCTGGAATTTGCACTTCTCAACCTACTATTGTCTGATTTTTATTAGCAAAATAGTAAAAAGTCGCTCATTTTCCCAATTTAATGAGCAGTTTATGCAGTGGATATCGCTTTTCAAAAGTTATTTTTTGAATGGTGGTTACTAGGGCCAAGGTGGGGAGAGGGGAATAGGGACATGTTGGTCAAAGTGTACAAGGTACGTAGGAGATACAAGTTATGGAGATCCATTTTATAGCATGGTATAACATGGTTGATAATGTAATGTATACTTGAAAATTGCAGAAGGTAGATTTTAAATGTTTTCACCTCGTGTACAGATGAATGATAAGTATGTGGGATGATGAATATGTTTAATTAGCTCAATTTAATTATTTCACTATATACACATATTGAATATATATTTTTAAACATCACTTTGCTCACCATAAATATATACAATTTTATGTCAATTAAAAAATAATAATAAGGACAATTTTCTAAACTTCAAATGGTATGGTTGAATGATTCACTGATTGAATCATTCATTCATTCAACAAACATTTATTCAGAGTGCTGAGGACTGCAAAGTGGTGCATGCGCGCGCGCGCGCGCACACACACACACACACACACACACACACACACACACACAAAATCATTTTCAAAGTTTTGGATCTTATTGTAGAAGCCTATGTTCTGGGAGCACACTGGAATGGCATTTAATTTCTCAGATAAATCAAGGAAGACTTCACCAAGGAGGTGATATCTGAGCTTAGCTTTAAAAGGTTAATAGGATTTCACTAGATATTAAGGGAAGAGAATGATAATTCAGGCAGAGGAAGTATCATAAGCCTAGAGACATGGAAATACATAGTGTGTTTAGAAAAAATGGCAATAAATTTGGTAAGGTTGAAGTATAATATATAAGGTGAAGAAATAATTAAATAAGACTGATGAATTAAATCATGATTAAATACTTGGGGTTACTATAAGCCATGCTAAGGTATTTGGGTTTAACCTTGAGCATAAAGATGTTTTCAAGTAGAAATGTGACATGACCAGATTTGCATTTTAGAAAATTTATGAACAACAAATAGGAGAAATTCATTTTTCCAAATATTAATTTTTGCTTTGAAACATTTCAGGGAAAGCTGAGTTCTCCAGTTATAGGCACCAACAAGGGTAAATTATTAGGCACCAGATGGCAGCATAGAGTGCCCTAATTCGCTATAACGTCAGTTACTATTTTTGAGTTTGTATTTTTGGCTAAAATAATTCCTTTATTCAAAAATCCCAGGAGTATAAAAATACCTGGATAAAATTAAAAGTACAATCTTGAGTTCAACATACTTTTAAAATTCTCTTGCAGAAGCTGCCATTTATTTCAAAATAACAGTAATACATATGCGTGTATAACACCTAGAATTTGTAAAGTCATTTAATATTCATCATCGCTCTGCCTTGATTCCCACCATAACATATGAACACACATTATGATCCCCATTTTACTTGTAATGAAACTGAGGTGCATATATGTGAAAGTACTTGCCGAGTTTATGTGGTATGGCTAATCAGTGATAGCACCAAAACTCAAACTGTTTTTTGGATTAATCCAGTATTTGGTTCACTTTGTCATGTCTCACAGCTGAAAAACAATTGAGAACTAGGACAAGGTTAAGACAAAGAGATGACAGACCAAATGATTCTAATACCATTATGGAAAAAGGGATAGGAAGAGAATGCAAATACTATAAATTGGTTGCAAATTCATTAAGTGCATGCTTTTCTGAGAATTATTTTGGAAGAATGTACATGCCAAAGAAAATTATGACCAATATTTAGTTCCACCAAGGAATTTACATTGGAGAAGCTCTATATATTTTTAATATTTGGGTTGATGATACGTTGGCAAGATGCTTAGCAAGAAATACCAAAATAGTTTGCAACTTAGGACCTAAAATTTTCCATATGACTATAAATTCCTTCTGGAGAAACCAGCTCTGTTTGTCCCATGTCATTACACCTTTAAAATTCGCCACAAAATTTAGAATATCCAATAGTAAAATTGTTTATTTAGTAGTGTGGAAGGTCTCCTTCCCTCCATTTCCTAAGGGAAAGCAGCTATGACCCTACCTGAATTATGAGAATAAGAGTTTTTCTTTTTCAGAGTTTATTCTAGCAGATGAGAGGTAACTTTTATCTCTGCCTTCCCCTTTTGCTACTCCTACCCCCAGCTAAGAATGCAGTCCCTTAATGAGTTGTCTTTGCTTTTTATTTGATAAAAATAAAAAGCAAGCGTCACACCTCAAATGTTTGTAAAGAATCTAAAACCAAGACTGGCCCACAGCATGCATTCATTTTTTGATGGTGTTGCTATGATGGTGTTGCTACTTGTACTCTGCATGAGTAGAACAGACTAAAGTAGAATGAGACAGACTAAAGTAGAATGAAACCATGCCATTCAATCATTACGAAGCTCGAAAGAAGGCAAAAGTCTCATGCAGAGCAGTACAGAAATTAGAGACGTGCAGGGGAATTGAAAAAAAGGGCTGATACCAGCAGTCTCTTTTAAAGTTCAATTTAACGTTCCAACTACTTAAAACCCTATCACAATATACTCTATACCTTCAGTGAAGAAAAAAAATCAATTTTAAAACAGTACGTTCACTTTTTTATAAAAGGTAAAACATGCTAAAGTACATATGTAAAAACTTTCCAATAAATCAGTTCATCTGGAAATTAGCAGCTGAAGTCTGCTCAAAAGCAAAGGAAATTTCCATTTAGGTCTTGAAAAAGAATAGAGCTGATTTTAAAACATCTTTATTTATTTGTGCAACAGTGAGTCTAGAAACAAAGTATTCAGTATATTTTCCTAGACTTAAAAAGAGAAATGTTTTCTGAGTGCACTCAAAAACAATTAAATATTCTCTCACCCCACCCTTTTCCCGAGGGAGTATTTTGGGCTTGACCTTGAATGACCTACTTACCAGTTTAGAAACTGGCCAAATTCAGTATATGCACCCACATCTACCTGTACAAAAGGCATTTCAGATTTCCTTCTTTGGATTAAAAGTTAAAATTTTTTGTCACAATGAAAGCTGAGTTTGATAGGCAAAAACCACTTACCCAAAAAATAGGATCTATGCTTCATGAACTCTTCCCCAAGAAGCCACATCTTTTCCATACTCTTATCATCATACTCCATTTTTGTAACCAATCAAAAATTAGTCTTCAAAAAAAAGAACGAGAAATAATATCTTTTATCCTAAGTATTGCAATCTAAAGTTAAATCTAAGAGTTTTTGTTTGTTTCAACACAAAGATAAAAAATAACTGATGATATGGCAGTCATAAAAATTTTCATTAATGCCTACTTCTAGAATATCTGGCTTTCCCAGTTTTTGACTGCATTCTTCTAGAAATGCAAGTCCTTTTCCTTGCCTTAGTCTTAAAAATATTGTTTCTACCCATAAAATCTCATGTTGAAAATGTTTTAATCTTTATAAATTCCCTATAGTATCAAAATGAATCAGCACATTTCATATTTTAACTCTGAAAATATATTCTCTACAAGAGTTTAAAACTTCCTTTATCAAACTATTAAAAAGTAACTGGAAACAGAAAAGATCATCTGCTAACAGTAGAATTTTGAGATATAGAATTTTACTTATTTTGTCACTTTGTTCCTCCTCTGTTAGTTTCTATCTCCTTGCATTCATAAGCTCTTATTTTCAGGCCTTACTCTCTAAGAGGTTTCAAATATATAATCCTAAATTGTTGACATTCTTACTGCTAGCCAGCCTAGGTTCACTCTCTTTTATTCCCTAGTGAGAAAAAACAAATCACTGAATCCATAAAGATAATTTTGATTTACAGATGCAAATATTCATTTAATTTATAAATATCAGGCAAACTGTTGTCCAAGCTTCACACCTCAAATGTTTGTAAAGAATCTAAAACCAAGACTGGCCCACAGCATGCACTCATTTTTTGATGGTGTTGCTATGATGGTGTTGCTACTCGTACTCTGCATGAGTAGAACATGTAGGTGTTACAGAAGAGAAACGGTATGCATATGAATGAGAAGGAAGAATACTCTTTAAACATCAACCTCAGACAGCAATGTGTTACACCCGTGAGACATAGAAAATAAGGCAACACATCATTCTTGGGCTTCTTATGATAGACGTTAACCTTAATGAAGTATCCTCACACCACACACAGAACCACAAAGGTCCCATTCATTAAGTTAATCATATTGAACATTCCTATTCGATTTCATTATATCTAATTCCAACAAACTCTAAAATATATGGCATGTGATCCTACTTATATATGCATATAAACATGCACAGAGCCATTGTTTTGTTAAACTCTGGTGTGTCTGTGCGGCTCTTTGAGCTATGGTGTTTCTTGGCTTAGGCCCCTTCCCTACCTTGGGGAGGTGAATCTCCTCTCTCTCTTCATCTCTAACTTACTTTCTAAATAAACTGTATTTTCCAATTAAAAGATAAGATAAATAAACATACATGTATACTTTAACACATATACATGTATATAAAACATGAAGAAACTGAGGTGATATTTTTGTCTATATAATTTTTCTGCAGTGACTGAATATTCTACAAGCATACATTGCTTTTGTAAGTAAGACAATATAGCTATTTTAATTTGATTTAAGCAAATAAAAAGTTATATACATTAAAAAATACAAAGAAACTCTACTTTTCTAAACTAATTTGTTTCAAAGTTTGTTTACTGATAATGTGTGCACTGATCTTGCATTTTCTTCCAGGGAAAAAAGTGGTGAGCAACTGAAACATAATCCAGTCAAATTCATGGCATTATAAAATTCTTCAGACTGTCACTAACAGCGAGTAGAGTTATAATAAGAAAGGAAAAACCAAATAAAAGAGGAAGGGATTGTGAATACAGCATTTAAGCCTCGCTTTCAAAAAATGAAGGGAACATCTTCAGATTAGATTATTTCTTTTTTCTACTACTTCCATATTATTTCCCTGAATTCTAATTCTTATCTAAATCTTTTTCTCTACTTTTTGTTCTTCTCGAATTTTAGAATTCATATTGTTTTCAAATGGCTGGCATCTGCCAGATCAGCTGATGAGAGTTCAGCAAGCATGTGGACCACTAATGTTAGTTGGAGGAATGCTACTGTTTGCAACCTTTTATCAAAGTATCTCTATCTGGCTCAAAGATAAATTATGTGAGTCATAGAGCAGGTGACTGATTCATCCAGAAATTTTTTTTTAAAAATTTATTTTTACTGAATCAGAAAATCATGGCTTACAGTTATAGGACTCCGGGATGAGTAGCAAATTAGATTTGGCTCTGCCTAATGGTTCTAGATAGTTTGCAATAAAGGTGACCTAGAGGCTATGGATAGGTTTCTCACTCAAGACTACCCTCAATATGCGTCAGATGCTATATGAACAATTATATCACACTCAAACCTAAAAAAACAACTTGGAAAATAGAAACAGATTCTTGATCTATCCTTTGGCAGCATTCAGTCCTATAAAGTCAGAAGGAAAAGGCTTTCTTCATGTTCTCTACCTGGAAATTATTTTTAAAGGGCTTAATGTAGCATCGATTCCTTGCCTCCAAAACACAACAAATGTTGGGTAAGAATAAAAAACTCAGTGATCATTGAGTAATTGAAATCCAGCTATCTTATCCTTAACTAAAAATCATGTTGACTTTTAATCAATAGGTTGAGGCTACTTTAAGTATTGACATATGTGACTTGATGAGGAGACTTGAAATTGCAGAATAGTCTTTATAGGCATTATAAATATTATGAAGAAATATTATTTCTTTCATATTTCATTCAAACTTGCCACTGCAGTTTATGAAATGCTTTCAAGAAAACCATTTTCATTCTTTTAAAACCCTCCCCTTGCTATGGGCAAGGCTGGTTCTCCATATTGTCACAATGACACTTTTTCAGTCAATATCACAGCTCAGGACATAATTTTTAAAACAAACACAAATATCAGTTGTAGAGTATAGGATTTTCGAGATAAGAACAAAAGTCATCAAACAATTCTCCTTCAGATATTCACAGCACAAATGCCAACAGCTGATTTGGACCTTCCAACTTAGAATTAATCTGCTAGCACATACATTAGATGGTATCTGCTTCTCCATAATGTGGTAATACGTTGATATACTACAAAATCCAACAATGCGGTGTGATAAAGGAATTTTATCAATAGTTTCTTCTGCTTTCTCTCTGAACATATTTGTCATTAACTTTGAGACGGATTTACCAGTTTTGAAGCAATTCTGTGAATTACTTGTATCTGTTTTGCTATGAGGAGTACAATTCTGAATGAACTCTTTGTAGTTCTGATCTTTTCACCTTTGGTAACAAAAGTCATCTATTTTGTACCAGAAAGCCTTTAAAATGATTACAAAAGCTTCAATAGCTTTATTTGATTATTTAACAAAGTTTGTGAAAAGACAGCACACTAGGAAGTAGGAGGAAAAGAGACTGTTGGTATTCACCATTGGGCTTTCTACTTGTATTTTGTAAACTGCTTGTAAGAAATCCTCACACTTGCAGATTTACTTTTCCCAACACATACTAAATATGCACTTTATTGCTCCAGAATACTGTCCACTATTTATATTTATAACATTGTGAATTATTTAGTTAGAACTCTCGTCAATACTTTTATATTTCAATGAGCTTATGTTTAACTACTAACTCAATTTTGTGAATTGGAAATATAACAGAAAAATAACAATGAACAATGTAAAATGTAACAAATATAAACAACTTGCAAGTTATGAAAAACATATTAGCTAAAACACATCCTATACTATATCCTGTTAACTGATTTTTGGTTGAGATAAACACAAATAAATCACTTTCATGATTTCACTGGTGGTAAACAGCTTTCTCTCTATTAAAGTTAACCTTGTGTATGATGAAAATAAATGTTTATGAGACCGGGCGCGGTGCCTCAAGCCTGTAATTTCAGCACTTTGGGAGACCGAGGAGAGAAGATTGCCTAAACTCAGACCTGCCTGGGTAACCTGGCGATATCTCATCTCTATAATAAATTTTTAAAATAGCTGGGTATGGTGACATGCGCCTATAGTTCCAGTTACTTGGAAGGCTGAGGCAGAATGAATGCCTGAGCCCAGCATGTCGAGGCAGCGGTAGCCATGAGCATGCCACTGCACTCCAGCCTGGGCAACAGAGTGAGACTCTGATTCAAAAAAAGAAAGGAAGGAAGGAAGGAAGGATGGAAAGAAGAGAGGGAGGGAGGGAGGGAGGGCGGGAGGGAGGAAGGAAGGAAGGAAGGAAGGAAGGAAGGAAGGAAGGAAGGAAGGAAGGAAGGAAGGAAAGAAGGGATGGATAAATGTTTATGAAGCTTGTTCCCTGCACAGTAATGTGCAGCATTCAGATAACTGTGATAACTCCTTGATTCCAGAGATAGTATGTTCATGATTTTGTAATAAAAAAACTAATATTTATTTAGAGCAAATAAAATGTTTTATATGAAATATCAATTCTCTTCCTACTTGGAGTACATCTTCACATATACAAAACTCCACTAATTCTATCTCAACCCAGTTATTCCTATATTCTTGAACTGGTATGGCTGAGATAGAAAAGTTCCCACACAAGCCTGTGCAACATCTCATTTTGAGATCTCAAGGCCTGTCTATTTAATGTGATTAAATCCTGTACAAAAGTCAGGACCTTGGAGTCATATGATTTATACTGATAAATTGTAATAATAATCATAATAGTATCCCAACAGAAATGTCTGTCATTTCAGGGAAGATAAATAATCTTGACTGAATTAAAACAAATGTTGAGGTGATTATTACTATGTACATTTCAAAGCAACCATAAGCTTCACAAAATGAATCAAATTCACAATCACTACACTCACAAAGTTTATGTATGAAGGACTATTGTGAAAGGTCATGCATTAGTCTTCTCTCACACACAGAAAGTGAAACAAATGATTTATCTTTTGTTTACAAAGATATTATTTTTGAGTTTTTATTTCCATTTAAATGGAGCATTTAACATTTGTCTTAAAATAGTAACTTTTTATTATATACAAAAGAGAATTTATTAAAGCTTTCTATCTAAAAAAGGATATATAGCAATTTGTGTATATTTTAGCTTACCTTTACAACTTCATCTCTCACAGGTACACATGCTTTTACCTGCACTTACTACAGTCATGCTGAACTATATGCAAACACATAAACCTGTCAAATACTTTTTTTTTAATGCCAGGCTTTTGAACAAGCTATTTCTCTTTCTACAGTACTCCTAATACTAACTCTGGCTACTTCTTACTTTTTCGGTGCCATCTTAGTCATCATGGCCTATAGGAAGCCTTTGACTTTGGTTAGGTGCATTTGTATATGACTCTATACACTCTGGAATAACTTGTTTCAGTAGCAATTATCGTATAGTATTGAAAATGTCAAATGACTTGTCTGTCTCTCCTTCTATACAATACATAAGACAAGAAGTGTTTGGTAAGTACTCTTGTATTTCTAATATCTAGATAAATAGCACATATTGACTAAATACAGCATATTTCAGAATACAGGTTGAGCATTCCTTATCTGAAATGGTTGGGACCAGAGTGATTGGGATTTCAGATTTTCTTAGATTTTTGGAATATTTGCATATACATATTGAAATGTATGTATGTAACCCAACTCCAAAACAAAATTTATTTATACTTCATATATACTGTACACAAAGCCTGAAGGAAATTTTACACAATATTTTGAAAAATTTTAAGCACCTGTCACATGAGGTGAGGTGTGAAACTTTCCAGCTGTGGGGTCATGTCAGTGCTCAAAACTTTTCAAACTTTGGAGCATCTTGGATTTTTGGATTAGGGATACTCAGTCTGGATAAAGCAAACTGTTTGTTCAATATTATTTCTCAGAAAAGAGGCTCTCATATTAGGTGGCACATTACCAATTTCTTTCTTATGAACAACAAAATACGATTTAGAAATGATGTATTAGCTAGAAATGACTTCAGTTAGTATTGGCTTGAGATAGTTTTAGAGGTCAACCTGGTAGAATAGTTAAACGTGGAGGCAAACAAATTTAATACAAGTTTAGTTTTTATTTCTGGCAATTTTATTCCACAACTGCAAGTATCAGACGACAATTTAAAGAAGTTTTAAAACATCATACAGAAAAACAAAAGATTACATGGTTACATAGTGGAGATCATAAATATACACTTAAGGAAAAAATGTTAAAAACAATTCCACTAGTATTATGGAAATGGTATGTGTGTCTTGTGATGACATTTTAAGTGACAGTATCAAATATAAATTTAAAATATGTTATAGCTAAAATAAGTTAGATAAAACTGAAGATGATATTTCAAAAAACTTTGAAAAGGTACTAATTTAAAAAATGTATGTGATGAATATGAATAAAACTTTCATAAAGTTAGGATTAAAAATAATAGTAAATTAAAATACTATTTTACATGACATTGGTTGCAATTATGCATATGTTACCAAATAATTATTTGTTTTATATCTAAATCTCCTTTCAAAAGATTTTAATGATAAAATATGGAATATATTGACTTATAGTCAAACCTACTATATTTGTGGTCATGTATAAACTTTAATAAATATATGATTAAGCTCTCATCTTCTCTTAGAAACCAAAACAAGTATATTATCAAACACTTTTATATTTGACTATACAAAAGGCAATTTTAATACATTTTACAAATTAAGATACCTTGAGAATGTATGATGGGGGACCCAAAATAATCTGGAATTTTTTAAAATAAAAAAGTATTTATTCTTACATGCTGAAACTCCAGTCACCTTTGAAGTACTCTCTGTTTGATGCATTACACCTACTGAGACACTTTTTTCACTGCTCAAAACAGTTTTTGAACTCGTCTGTTTTGATGCCTTTTAGTGCTTCTGCCATTT
This sequence comes from Cephalopachus bancanus, assembly GCA_027257055.1. Taxonomy (NCBI): domain Eukaryota; kingdom Metazoa; phylum Chordata; class Mammalia; order Primates; family Tarsiidae; genus Cephalopachus; species Cephalopachus bancanus. Next base: position 9,996,133 of record JAPVLO010000022.1, on the reverse strand, counting down.
TCGTTTCACCTCTTCCACATTGGCAAACTATTCCCTTTGAGGTCTTTTTTCATCCAGAGAAACAAAAAACAAAGTTGTTGGAAGTGAGATCGGGTGAACAAGGAAGGTGGGGCAGGGGATTCATGTGATTCTTGGCTAAAAACTGCTTACATTCAGCAAGGCGTGGGCAGGTGCGCTGTCATGGTAGAAGTCACCTGTTTGCCACAACTAGGGACATTTCTTCTGCAAATCCAAACACAATAGTCTCAAATTTCCAGATAAAACTTTGGTTGACTATTTAATCCAGAGGAACAAATTCCGAGTATATAATAAGGGGCCCCTCCTCCAAAAGATAATTCTAGTTTTATTAGGGGTCCCCCTACCATACATTCCTATGATGGGTCCACCACATCTCACAATGATTTCTTGACATTTATGTCATTTTTTATAATCTCTACCATAAATATCCAAGACTATACCATCTCACAAATATAGGTTATTGGTATGTAAACTTAGGGAACTTTTCAGCCAAAATGTTTAGGTAAAGATGCCAGTTCTGATTAAAGCCTATGCTCAAGGCTCAATGTAAACTGATATGGACACATGGCTAAAATATCACTGTGTAATTTTATCTACATATAAGACTAACATTAAAAGGATGGTAATAAAATAAAAGCTACTATACAATTCAATCAGAATGATAGAAAATGAAAAATATTTTTAAAATAACACTCTATCATTTTCAAGTACAATCTTCAATTTCAGGTATTAAACTTTTATCCCAATACTTGGAAATTCCAAATTGGTGGTATCCGAATTATTATTTACTTACTTGAAATGTTATAATTCTAAAGCTTTAAGCTTAAGGTATCTTAGTTAAATTTTTTGCTTGCATATTCATTCAATAATTAATTCAGACATTTAGATACTAATTCAATAAATGAGTACTGAGATTCTCTTATGTCTTGGGCACAACATTAGTTCCTAAGGTGACAATGAGAAGAAAAACATACAATCCCTGTTTTCATGAAACTAATGTCTAGTAGGAGCCAGATATTAATCAATAATCATACAAGTGATTATATAACTATCAATAGAGAAAGTTTGGAGAGAAAAGAGATTCTGTAATAGCACATGTTTAAGAAGATTCCATTGAGAAAGTGATGTTTAAGCTAAGACAATATGTTCAAGCTGAGACAACATGTTTAAACTGAGATGTGACAAACAGGTAGAAATTTAGGGACTAGCAAATTAAAACTAATAGGGAGCCGGGCTCGGTGGCTCAGCCTGTAATCCCGCGCCTTGGGAGGTTGAGGTGAGTGAATTGCCTGAGCCCGCGGGTTCGAGACCCGCCTGGGCAACTTGGCAAGACCTCATCTCTACAATAAATCAAAACATTAGCTGGGCATGGTAGAACGCGCCTGTAGTTCCAACTACTTGGAAGGCTGAGGCGGAAGGATCACTGGAGCCCAGGAGGTCGAGGTTGTGGTGGCCGGGAGCGGCCACTGAACTCCAGTCTGGGCGACAGAGTGAGACTCCAACTTACACACACACACACACACACACACACACACAAACTAATAGGGGCCAGGAATAAGATAAAGAGACTCTGTAAAATGAATACATAGCTAGTAAGAGTTGTTTGTTAGTTAATTGTTGGGATAGAAATTAAAGTAATAAAGATAGTTTGTTCTCCTAAATTGGCTAGAAATTAATCTAGTAATGCTGGTTATAATAACTTTGTGTTTCCCAAACTATTTGTTTGTTTGTTTGTCTCTGTTGCCCAGGCTAGAGTGCTGTGGCATAATTATGGGTCACCGCAGACCCCACCTTCTGTGCTCAGACGATCCTTCTAACTCAGCCTCCAGAATAGCTGGTACCACATGCCACCATACCTGGCTAATTTTTTTTTTTTTGTAGTTCTTGCAATGTTGCCTAGGCTGGTCTCCAACTCCTGGGCTCTTCCCTTGGTCCCCTAAAGTGCTGGGATTATAGGCATGAGACACGGCAAACGGCTGCCCTTTCTCATAAGACAAGTTTCAGCAAGTTTTTCCAAGTATCATAAATTTAGAACTAGTGATATCTTACTTGATAATACTAACTACAATTTGATAATACTAAGGCTTTCTAAATATGAAAATGTTCAGACTATTGTACTATTTTGTATATGAAAGAAATATTCTCAAAGTGAATGAGATTAGAATTATGTTGCACTAATAAATGGAAATTCGTTATCTTTCCTCTTCTAAAGTTTAACTAAAAGACAAATAAGCTTAGTGTTTAGAAAGAAGATTCTCAAGTTTTCATTTTTATCACTGATTATCCTATAGAAACAAAACAAAAAAAGTGAGTTAATTTAATAATTCACAATTTAATTACCGAGCATTGCATTATGATTTTTGAAGTATATTTACTTCAAACTATAAACGTAAAACTGTAAATGCTTTTATAGGAAATTTACTAAATGCACAAAAGTAGAAATTTCAGAAGACCAAATTATTGGTTCTCATCATTGCAAAATGAGCACCATAAACATTTTAGCATTTGAATTCTTTTAGTTACTATTAATAATTTTCATTCTTAAATTGAGGTTTTAATTAGTTATTAAAATATTTATAGCTAATCAATCTCCCTGGTTATTTAATTTTTCTTACTCTTTAGTAAAATCTGCAGTAAAGACCAATATGAATGCTGAAACCTCTGCTCGTGATTCTGATTTAGGCTAGCCATTTTAGTTCCCTTTATAAGAACAGTGATTCTTCCCAGAACTAAATATTGTTATTAGAGATTTTTTAAAGTACAAAACAAAACCTATGTTGTTTTCATGCAAAATCCAAAAAGAGGAATACTACTTTCATTTTATCTATCCCTTTAAAAGGTGTAACACATTGGAGACTATACATCTTCTCTCTATAAATCCAACAGAGCTTTTCTTTCTAATCATAATTAGAACTGTTTTTTGTTTCTTTAGTTTCTATTTAAATTAAAAACTATAAAGAAGTAGTTGGATTGGTTTTAGATCAATGCTATATTTTGTAAAAAGTGTCATGAAATATTAGAATCATTCAGAATGGCAAGATGCTCACATCCTGAGAGGGATGGAAATCAACTAGGTCTTCTATCTCATTCAGAATTATAAGTTCATTAATGAGCAAGGGCTCATTTAAGAGGAATAATAAAAAACAGTATCTGCTCAATAATTAGATATATTTCTTTTTTCTTTTGATGAATGCATATAGTTAAATTTGTGTAAATTAAATATGTTTATATTAACTTATTGGTGAGATGTCTGTACTTCATTCTAACTTTTACTGTAGCATATATTCTATAATTTAAGAATTTCCATATGAAAGCTGTGAATCATATTTTTTTCTGTTTGCTTAAATTATCTTAATGTCTTGTGAACCAGTTCATTATACTTAAATTCTTAATCAAATTTCTAAGAGATGCAACATGATAATCCCATAAAAACAAAAATTAAAAAAGTATGAAAATAGAATATAACAGAATATATCAGTGTTAGGATATGTTGCAAAGTTTTTATTTGGATTAGTCTATGGTTGTTTGCCACTATACTGAAAAAAAAATACACTCTCCCATAAACTACTAATGATTGCAATTTCAATTAAATTGTACTTTTATGCTAAATTGTTTAATTAGTTATTTACTCTGTAGGCACAATCATAAACCACTGTCTCCCATTAGTCAATATCTGGTTTTTAAAATTAAATATTCAGAATTTTAACGTGCAAGGCATTAAAATATACAACTCTTTTCACATGCCCAAGACAGAAAGCCTATGACTCAACTTATGAAGAAACAAACTATCAGGAAAGAGTTGTGAAGGAAAATATTTCTTATTAGGACAAAAATATCAAAAGATCTATTTAAATGAGCAATAAAAAGCCAGGCTCAGTGGCTCAGCCTGTAATCCCGCGCCTTTGGGAGGCTGAGGTGAGTGGATTGCCTGAGCCCGCGGGTTTGAGACCTGCCTGGGCAGTGAGAACTCATCTCTACAATAAATCAAAAAATCAGCCAGGCGTGGTAGTGCATGCCTGTAATTCCGGCTACTCGGAAGGCTGAGGCGGAAGGATCGCCGGAGTGCAGTAGGTTGAGGTTGCGGTGGCCGGGAGCGGCCACTGCACTCCAGTCTGGGTGACAGAGTGAGACTCCAACTCAAAAAAAAAAAGGCACCATTTCAACTTTCAATTTAGGTTGTTCTTTTTCATTTTTATTTCAAGGAATTGCTGAAATAATAGCCATCTAGTTTAATTATTCTTCAGACTTTGTTAATGCAAGCTCAACAACTGAAATCACAGCAAGTCTGCAGCTTCTCAATCAACTTCCTAATATTAAGAATGAATAATTTAGTTTCAGAGAGATTATATGAATTACTTCAGATTTTTGCAGGTATTCAATAGCAACATTAGAACACAAACCCAAATCTTTTCCCAGTCAAGTGCTCCATTAGAACACTATACCATGTTCTAGATTTAGTCTCTCTAGGCTAGGTCTACACAGTTTAAGTGAAAATTAACAATATAATTAACTATTTGCCAAAACAAGAAGTAACAATTACTTGATAAAACAAAATGTTTTATTTGACACTCCAATCATTATAAAGCCTAAAATAAACAAAAAACTAGGAACGACTCCTAGGTTGGCTTGTAGAGAAATTACTAATACAACTACAATTATTCCTAAAAGTAATTCAATCATGTAGAATTTTCTTAGTATTTTACATACTTTTCACACTCAATAATTTACTCTTATAATGCTTTACATGCATCAGGAAAATGCAGACATTAACTATAAGAATTATTAGGACTTGCCTCAGTTTCTTGCTAATTCGTTAAAGGTCTTAACTTCAGGTGTGAGTTCTTATAGAAATCAGAATTTTATAGGTGTCCATGTTTTTTTGATAAGATACAAACGTTCCAGGGATTCCCTGACACCAAAGCCATGGACACAATGCAGGTTCCAGTTTGCTGGACTTTCTTCTATTATTACTAACATATATAGCTGCAGAGTCATTTTAACTCTCTCAATCTCTCTCTCTCTCTCTGAAATAACAGTATTATTATTAATCACAGAAGTTTACCATGTTTCATAATTTTTTGCTAGCTCATGTTTACTTCATTAGCTAAGTGATTGAAAACCATACATAAAATAAGTACAGAAAATTGAAATTAATTATAGAAAAATTTAAAATAAAATTGTTACAGGAAAATACTAAGAATATTTTTAAAGCCTTGAGCTAGGAAAATTTTCCTTAGCATAATGCCAAGATTTAAAACAACGTAAAAGAGATATGATTAGATAAAATGGAAAATATCATTAAAATAAGTTATTCTATATAAGAGTTAAAAGTCAAATGCCAAATGGGTGAAAATATATTACATATATAACATAAAGTGAAAATCTTTAAAATATAGAGTCTCACCAAATAATGATATATATGTGTATATTTGAGTATGTATGGAGGTATAAAATAAAGGTTTTACAGCAAAATTTTAAAAATGGGCAAGTGAATAGGAATCTCATAAAAAGTCAAATGATTAGCAAACATATTAAAAGATACTCAAAATATAAGGGAAATACAAAATCAAAATGTCAGGGATATTATTTTTAAAAATCTTAGATTGAAAATATTTACTATTAATGAGAGGATAAAGAAACTAACACAACTCTGTAGAGGCCCAGAATTTCTGAAGAGTAATCTGCAATATATGCCACAATCTTATATGTGTTCCCCTACCACCATGCAACCCGATAATAATTTTATCCTGAAGAAAAAAACATAAGAGTATGCAAACAGTCATGTACAGTGATACACATATTTGAAAACAAATATATCTCTTATATTGCAGAGTTTCTAAAAATTAGTTTATGGATTTTTTTTTTTTTTTTTTTGAGTCTTGGTCTCAGTCTGTTGCCGAGGCTAGAATGCAGTAGCACAATCATGGCTCAGCACAGCCTCCAACTCCTAAGTAGCTGGGATTACAGGCACATAATCCTGCAGCCCACAACACCTCGCTAATTTTTTGATTTTTTTGTAGAAACGTGATCTTGCTATGTTTCCCAGGCTGGTCTCGAATTCCAGACTCAGGCAATCCTCCTGCCTCGGATTTTCAAAGTGCTAAGATTACAGGTGTGAGCCACTGTGCCTGGTCTATAGAATACTATGTATTATATGTTGTCATTTTTGTGTTTTAAAAAGTGTCTTCTCCTCGAAAGTTATTTAAAAATTATCCTTAAGTATAATAATAGTTGCCTATGGGTAAGAGCAGAGCATTAGGGGGAATCCTCAGTTTATATCCAGATAATCATAAATCATAAAGCAAGCTAGCTTTTTCATAGCCCAATCTTACCTTCTCAATTTATGGCATACCATTTATATCAATGATTATCAATATCTCCTTAGAAGGTGTTTGGGCTTAATGTGAGATAAGAAGGAGAAAAGAAGAGGAAAAAGACATAATTTCTCCTCTTTTACATAATAGGAAAATTTGAGCTGAGATACAGCTGCATAACAATAACAGGCTTATGTCTAATGAGAGCTTCAAGGAGTCTGAGACATTCTGCTGAAGCACTCTGAGTTTATCTATTCCAGAATATGTGCTTGTATAAATTTTCTACTGAGAATAAAAATAAGCTGCATATTCTAATTACTTAAACATAATTTTCAAAAGTATTATGGAGTCACAAAATTAAACACCACATTTCATCACCCTTCTGCCTTCTCCAACACCTCTGGTGGATGAGCTCGTACTGTAACTGTCACTGCAATTACTGATTGAAATTATTGTCATTACAATTATTGATACGAATGAATATGTTTGCTGACTTACATTTCTTTTATACTTGTCACATATTTTCTTTCTTTTTCTTCTCTTTTTCTGTCTTCTTTTGAATTAGTTGAGTATTTAATGTCTCACTTTATCTTTAATTATGCCTTATTACTCACACCTGTTTTATATTGTAGTGATTGTTCTAGGGTTTACAATATGTAACTTGAATTTATCAAGTCCACCTTTAAATAATATTTATACCATTTCATATATATCAGACCCTTTCAACAATATGCTTGCATTTCCTTGCTCCCACTATTTACATAATTTAGGTCATACATCTTACGTCTATATAACTCACAGTACATTAAATTTTTGCTGAAAATAATCATCCTTCAAAAAATTTTTTTAAAAAGAAAATACCTGTTTTCTTATTACAATTTCCATCTCCTTTGGTATTATTTTCCTTTTTCCTGAAGAACTTCCGTTAACACATCTTGTAGTACAGGTCTGTGGGTAAATTCTGTCTCAGCTTTTTGGTCTTTCTGAGTCTTGTTTGTAAGTTTTATTTAGAACAAACCCAGAGTAGCCTTGCTCAAGGGCTTGTTAAGTCCTACTGGAAAGGAGTCTTCCTTTTGGGGTCTCATTTCCCTGACTATTAACAAGGTCTCTTCACTTTGAACAAAACTGAAACATCTTCAAGCCCTAAAAGCTCCTGGAATGGCCCACCTTTCAGCTTTCTGGCTGTTGTTTGCCCAGCCTTTTGGAGGTTTACATAGGTGTGCACAGTTTATTATTTAGCATTCAAAAGACACAAAACAAACACTTTGCAGATTTCTGAGGCTCCCTATCTGCATAGCTCCTTCTCCTCCAGCATTCCACCTCCAAATTCCACTGCCACATTTTCCCGAACTTCAATTTCTGTCTTCTCAACTCAATGTGATCACTGTGCTCTGTTTAGGTTTTCCTTCTCTACATTATTTATGGTCAAGAAGGTATATCCTAGAGTAAAACATATTTTTTTACGACAGAAGATGGCATTCGTTTTTTTTAAAAAACATATACCTCTCCCTATGGTGTCATACAAATGTCAGGGTTTATTTTCAAGAACAGCATTTTTCCAGTAGTACCGTTATATCGTTAATATTCTGAAGCATATATACAGGAATTACATGTGTTCCTAGCATTTCATCTTTGAATAATCTGAAAACTGTATAGCAATTCCTTGTCACACAAATCACTGATATAAAAATAATACTGAAGATAGCAAGATCAAACAAGGTCACTTCTGGGCATACTTGTGCTCTAGCTATACTGAACTGTGCATCATCACCCAAACAACCTCCTCTTAAAGCCCAGTTTTCTAATTCTACTTTTAAGAATACCAGCTCTTGGGTAAACCACCTAAATTCAAATACTAACTCAACTAGTCCATAAAGCAAATTATACATCTGTGTCTTCATACTAACATTTCTAAGTAGGAATAATAATTTAGAATCTATCTCAAAAGGATTGTTATGAAGAATAAAAGAGTATATAATCAATGAATGTGAGCTAATGTAATCACTTGCAAACCTTTTCTCTATTTCTTTATATGCAAATCCTACCCATAATTCAAGTTCAGTTAAACTGCCACCTGTACAGAAAGTCTTTTCTCCTGATCCAAGCTGAGAACATGCTTTCTTAAGATAGTCATCAAAGGGTACTTATGTTATTTTTAGGTTTTTTTTCTTAGCTTCTACACTAAGCAATAAAGTCCTTGAAGGAAGTTTTCATGGTTTACTCTCTCTTAAAAAAAAAAAAACCCAAGGTGGATTGTAAATTGCTTTGTATTTAATAGGCTATTAATATTTGCCCGAGAAAACAAAATCACACATGACTATCTGAGTGAAGTTTCTCAAATAGCTTATGAATCTACCTAAATCTACCACCATTATTTTGTCCAATCCTTTGCTTACTCCAAGAAACATATGTTTGCAATGTTTTCTTAGCTAATAATTAGGTAACATTATCAGATAAAGAGAAATGAGACTAGTATGCCATGACTTGTTCTCAGTGAAATAATGATGTGGTTCTCAGTAAACATCTTGGTTTCTACATGTTTACAAATAATCTATTATATATTTCTTTTCAGAATTTCATAGGAGTTAAAGTTAACTCTGTAGGTTATAGAAGTCATCTTTATTTTTATCTTTAACATTTAATTTTTATTTTTTTCTAGTTTTGAGTCAGGGCTGTACTCTACAGCCCAGGCTGGAGTGCAGTGGCAGGATGTTGGCTCACCACAGCTTTGAATGTCTGGGCCCAGGCAATCCTTCTGCCTCAGCCTCCAGAGTAGCTAAGACTACGGGTGCATGCCATCATGCTCTTTTGTGGAGATGTAGAGATGAGGTCTCACTATGTTTTTCAGGCTGGTCTCAGCCTCCTGAACTCAAGCAATTCATCTGCCTCAGCCTCCCAGAGTGCTGGGATTACAGGCATGAGCTACTGTACCAACTCTTATCTTTAACATTTTATATATTTGCTTGTATCCATTATTTTCTATCTTCCAAGTCTCCAAATGTGATCATTTCTGGAAGTTAAGATGTTCAGTGGAAAAAGTATAGGCTCTGGAGCAAAAGTTCTTAAGTTTGGATTCCAGTTGTTCTGATGGACAGCTGTATGGCTTGAAAAAAATATTTAATTTCAGTTAATATACTATAAATGGAGACAACAGCATCTTCTTGGGGCATGGTGACTATTAAATGAGAATAAGTAAAAAGATATGACCTAGCATCTACTGCACAAAACTCCTTAGCTGCTTGCTTTTCTAAGTCTGTTTTCTCATCTGTAAAATGGGTATAACCATCCCTCTTTATTTTTAGGATCATCATAAGGATCCAGTGGCTTTATATAGAAAAAGCATCTTATGAAACTGATTTTAAATTTGCCAAAATAGCCTCTTACTAAGCAGGTCACTGATTTCCATTCCTCTTCAAATTTGAAGATTATTCCTTTTGACAAAGAAAAATCTAAGACAAATAATTGCTCATCACTCTGCATCTTCTCCTAACATCATGGCATCATCTTATAACATTATGTTATATGTTGCCAAGTAATGCACTATCTATCCAGTATATGATGACTTTTCAAATCTCTTCTAAAAGTTGATTCTAAAAGAGCAAATTAGAGTGTTCTTGTATGTATATCAAAAAGAGCTAAAAAAATAATTTCCACAAACAGCTGAAAATATTTAATATGGGTATTTAATTAAATATAGGAAGAAACCAAGGTGTTTACTGAGTCACATCATTATTTCACCGAGAGCAAGTCATGGCATTCTAATCTCATTTCTCTTTTTCTGATAATGTTACCTATTTATTAGTAAAGAACAACAAAATATTACAGTGAAAGTCAATTATTAATTATTAATTAACTAATTGGTTAATTATTAATTTAGTGTTGCTATATCTGAATATGTCTTGAACTTTTTCTTCACGTTACAAGCATTAGTCCTTTCTACCAATCACTACACAAAATTTAAATAATATGCACCCTATACTATAAAAAGCCAAATAAAAATACACATTCCAATCTACATTAATTGATCAGAAAGTACTTTCTGACGCTTGACTTTGACCATAATACAGAATCTGTCATTAAGTGTTCAGTTCACACACATATACTCAAAACTGATCCAACAACTTCTATTATGCCAGTTACCAGCATTGCCAGCCCTTCTGCCCTTCACTGCCTGGAGAACGTCCATCAGAAACAGGAAAGCAGAACAAACTGCCACAATGCACCATTGATGTTTGAGCAAGGCTGCCCAAGCAGCTGCAACAACAGGGCAACTCTTCAAAGTGTCGGCATTGAAACTTACAATTCTCCCGCCCATACACTATCAATGAAAACCTTTATAAGCTACAATCAATTACAAAATAAATCTTTGAGATAAATTATGTTCTTTCTTCATTTCTCCTCTCCTTCTTCTCCTCTCAACATCAAATGTCCTTAGTTTAAAAAAAAAATCAAGGAGAAATTTCCCCCTTTTGTATGTTGATTTCTACCTCTGCCACTCTTATATTCTAAAAATTCTCTCAAGGAGATTTAAGATGTCTGCTAAACACTTGTTTACAAGACATGTTCTGGGGTTTTTTTGTTTGTATGTGTTCTTACTGTTGGAGTTTTTTCTTTAAAAATTTCAAGGGACACTTGATATTTTGAGCACACTAATATTAGATTTTTTTTGGCAAAGCATGTTTTTGATTATTAAAAGACAATCTAAATTCTGAACTGCATGCACCAAATTACATAATTTCTATATTTTTGTAAACCACAACAAAAATGACTTATAATAGCTATAAATGAATAGATAATGAGTCATCAAATAGTTAAAAACATTCCATGAGAACGGATGAACCAGTCATGTGAAATTTTTAAGAGAAAAAAGTCAAGTATTTAAACACTGCATAGAATGAGAGGAGGTTATTCTTTGTTTAACAAATGAACTATGTGTAATTTGTTTTATACTTACAAAATCAAATGAAAGTTTATCTGTGTTTTACTATGTCTCCTCAGTCATCAATAGGTAATGTCTTTTTAAAATCTGAAACACATACTTAAGAGAATTATAGCAATACCTCTTAGATTCCACAGCATTGCTTTACCAGTCAAACAACATGTAGAAAGCCCTTCAAACAGTATATATTCTCAAAATAAAGAATGTCCAATGATTATCAGAGAAACAAAGAACTTCTGAATACCTTATGTTCTCACTCATAAATGGATCCTGAACATTTATTATAATACTGTATGAAAGGGATTGGCAGTAGTGGTTACTGCCAGGGGAGGAAGTGGGGAGGCACATAACACTAATAAGGGTATGTGATCCCAAGCCAGGCAAAGTGAGGACCACTGGGGGACTCAAAGTTCATCTGTGCAATGAACACATATACCTAACCTGAATTATGTACCTAACCATATCTTTACAATAAAAGATATATATATTCATATATATATGTATATAAAAGATATATATATATACATATATATATGTATATATATATATATAAAGAATGTCCAAATTTCAGTAATGTCAGGGTAAGGTATCGACCTAATTCCAACAGATAACTAAATTTGTATACTTCATCAAGAGTTACTCTTCTACTTGAAAAATCTAAGTCCAGAATACTTGGTATCTTAGGTAGTTCAGGCTACGGTAATGAATTACCATAGACTGCATTAAACAATAGAATTTAACAACAAAAAATTATTTCTCACAGTTCTGAAGGTTGGGAAGTCTGATCAGAATGTCAGCATTCTGAAGGTTGGGAAGTCTGATCAGAATGTCAGCATCAAGATCAGGTGAATGCCCTCACTCTGGTTTGCATATGGTAATCTTCTTAAGACAGTTCTAACACTTCATTTCTCTTTCTCTCATTCTCCAATGTTCGGTCAAGTAGTATTTTTTAATTTACTCCTATCTTGAGTAACCATATTTCCTTTCCTGAGCTAATACTGCCACCTTACCTGCATTCCCAAGTCCACAACAGAAATGAAAAACCTCTCTGAATATAATATTTCAGTCTTAAACATGAAGAAAACTATTTCAATTTTTCTCCTGAAGACACTCCTTTTTGGAGTTTTTCATCATCCAGCTCAACTATAGACTGGTCACTCTTAGTCAAAGCACAGCTGTTGTCCAGGAACTTCCCTTTACCACCCTTCTCATCTCATTCTCATCACCTATTTTGTGAATCCCCTATCTTGCTCTTTTCTACTCAGTTTTTCCTCATTTGGATGTAGCATATTCTCCAAACAATTCCTGAGAAAGCAAGTATCATGGTAAATACATGTGGAAGACCATGTGTCTAAAAATATTTTTTTCTACCCTCACACCAGTTAATAATTTGGCTGGGTATAGAATTATAAGTTAAAACTTTCTCTCAGAATTTTAATGCCACATAATTAGCTTTAAATGCTGCATTAAAAAAATAACATTTTGATTTTGAGCTAACATATGAGGCCTATATTTTCTTTCTAGATATTTTTATTACCTGTTTGTTGCTACATTCTGAATTTTTTCAGTTATGTGCCTTGATGTGGATTCACTTCACTTTTTTTTTTTAAATGGGCATCCAGGAGACCCTTTCAGACTAAAAACTCACATCCTTTAGTACTGAAAGTTTTTACCACATAATTTAATAATAACTTTCTCCCAATCATTTTCTTTGCTTTGTCTTCTGAAAGTCCTATTAATCAGATTTCTAGCATATAACATTGTTTATATGTTTTACCTTTTCTTTCCTATTTTCCATTTATTTAACTTTTTGCCCTAGTTTCAGAATAATCTCAACGGTTCTATAAAAGCTATTATTTCAGCATTATAAGACAGTGTTTATTCTCAGATTATTTCTTTTTATATCATTTTGTCATGTTTCATAGAAGTGCTATCTTCTATTACCTTCCTGAGTATTTAAGTATAATTTATTTTTGCTTCAGCTATTGTCTTCCATGGGACATACTGCCTCTAATTCCTAAACAGGTACGTGAGCATAAACTGGCTTGTTTCTCATTGCACAATACTCTTCATTCACTTGTATTTAGCTTTCTCAGTTCTGCTAATTCTTCTTTTATACCTTTAAAAAATATCCTCCATGATGATTAGTGAGGTTGAACATTTCTTCATGTGTCTGCTGGCTGCTTGGATGTCTTCCTTTGTGAAGTGTATGTTCATATCTTTTGCTCATTTTATAATGGAGTTGTTTGCTTTTTTCTTTTCAGCACGTTTGAGTTCCTTGTAGATCCAAGATGTTAAGCCTTTGTCGGACCTGGAGTTAGCAAATACTTTTTCCCAGTCTGTAGGCTGTCTCCCTGCTCTCTTGATGGTTTCTTTGGCTTTGCAGAAGCTTGTCAGTTTAATGAAGTCCCACTTGTCTATCTTATCTCTTATGGTCAGTGGGTTTCGGGTTTTGTTCAGGAATTGGATGCCAGTTCCAATTTCCATGAATCATCAGGGAGATGCAAATCAAAACCACACTGAAATACCACCTAACTCCAGTCAGAATGGCAATTATCAATAACTCAAAAAATAACAGTTGCTGGAGAGGGTGTGGCAAAAAGGAAACACTTCTACACTGTTGGTGGGAGTGTAAACTAGTGCAACCTCTGTGGAAAGCAGTGTGGCGATTCCTAAAAGCTCTAAATATCAACCTCCCATATGACCCCGCAATCCCCCTACTGGGAATATACCCTGAAGAACTCAAATCACTCTATCAAAAAGATACCTGTACATGTATGTTTATCACAGCATTGTTCACAATAGCAAGAACCTGGAAGCAACCATGCTGTCCATCAAATGAGGACTGGATTAAAAAAATGTGGTACATATACACAATGGAATACTACGCGGTCATAAAAAAGAACAAAATCATGAATTCTGCAGCTCTAGAACAGATGATCTCAGATCTCAGAACTAAGGAGGTCAGCAACCTGGATGGAACTAGAGTCTATAATACTGAGTGACCTCTCACAGAAACAAAGATCCGAGTATCACATGTTCTCACTCATATAGTAGACCTTGATCATCCAACGTATTACCATAAGAAAATGACTGACAGTGGTGGGAAACTATGGGGGGGAGAGGGAGGGGAAGGGAGATGGGATTAATGGTAGTAAACATCTGTCTGGGGATGGGGAGACACCTCTTATCAACAAGGGTGCCTGAATGAAGCATATTTGTATACCTAACCCTTAACTGTACCCCACAATATCATAAAAAAATATTGATTATAAAAAAAATCCTCCAAAAATTATATCTCTATCTTATGTTGCTTCCTCCTCCATGTGCTTATAAATTCATATATTTTTCTAATCTTTTACTCAAAATTTTAGTCCCTTACTAGGAAGAAACAAGGAAAAACGTGTTAAATCACCAGGTTTAACTGGAAGTCTATTGTTAAAGTTTCTGAAGATGTTAAGCCTATAGGCATAATCATGCAATTCATAGGGTCTTAAAATCATAGGGTGTTTACTATTAAAAAGCTTCTCAGAGATCATCTTATTCAACCTTCTTATTTTAGAAATGAAAAAATGGAAACCCAAAAAGACTAAGTGGTTTCTACAAGGTTATTTAACTAGCAATCCATACATTTAGTATTTGAACTTGTCTTTCATTACCATACTGCCTCTGCACATAGATATCGCCTTAAAGTAGTTATTCATCAAGGACTCCCAGACACATCTTAAGCTTAAAATATTTAAACAATCCAGTCTAGCTTTTGGATAACAAAATGAGGGAAAGCTGCCATTTAAAAAATTTGAAAAACAATGACTCTGAGAATAAATATTTGACTCTCAACCTCTAGTTTCTACAGAAATTTCCTAATCAATACTTTCTCATGAAACTTACTCTCCTTGGCCTGATTCAGCATGTTAGACTTATATTGTCACTCCTTCAGGTTATCTTTCTCAAAGCAAAGTAAATTTATGTTTGAAATGCAAATGAATTATGTATATCCTTCCTAACTTTCTACTCTCACTTCTTCCCTGATCTCTGGTTGGCCACCAACCTCCTACTCCTAAAATAGTCCTTTCTGTAAGTGGTACCACCCAGGTACTCAAGAAAAAGTCTTGAGAGTCATCAAAAATGTCTCCTGCCAGGCTCGGTGGCTCAGCCTGTAATCCCGCGCCTTTGGGAGGCTGAGGTGAGTGGATTGCCTGAGCCTGCGGCTTCGAGACCCGCCTGGGCAGCGAGACCTCATCTCTACAATAAATCAAAAAATCAGCTGGGCGTGGTAGTGCATGCCTGTAATTCCGGCTACTTGGAAGGCTGAGGTGGAAGGAACGCCGGAGCCCAGCAAGTCGAGGTTGCGGTGGCTGGGAGCGGCCACTGCACTCCAGTCTGGGTGACAGAGTGAGACTCCAACTCAAAAAAAAAAAAAAAAGTCTCCTTTTCTTTACAGCACCCCACTCCTACCCTTCCACCTAGGCGGTCCCCAAACCTTATCAATTCTACCTCCTAAAAATGTCTTTAATTCATCTCTCTTATGCCTTTCATAGCTTCATAGTCACTATTTTAGTTCAGGCCTTCACTGATTCCACACTGATTTCCATTAATCGTCTTCTAACAATCTCACAGACTCTAGTCTCCTTTCTTTATACCTCTTCTTCCACATTCAGTGGCTGATATTCCTCAGTAGAACTAAGGAGTCAATTCCTCACTTAAAACCCTTTAGTGGATCCCACTTCAATTCTAGTTTCTAGTGTGGCACTACTTATCCCTCCATCTTTATTTCCTATGGTTCCTCACCTTGTATTTCATGGAACTGGAAATCAGTTAATCAAGAGTTTCCTGCTGGGTTTCTATTCACACTGGATTTTCACCACTAAATGTAAATTGTCCTTTCTGTTCTCCCAAAGAAAGAAAGAATCAAAGGAAAGAGAGTGAAAAGACAAAAACCAGTATAACCAGTATTAACCTTATAAAAATTATTAAAGTTCTTTTACCATAATATTTTATATTTATATCTATATTTTATATTTATATTATAATATTTTATATTTTTATTTTAGAGATTATAATCTGTTTAGATGTATTGGCAGTACATTAAACTCAGTATTCAGAAATTAAAGATATAAACTAAATATGTGATCAAAATAATAATTAGACTTTTAAGATATGAAAAAATTAAGGGATTAATACATTATCATAGTAAGGGGCAAATCTAAGAATGTTTTATATGGTACCATTAGAGTCCACACCTTTAGTAAACAGGAATTATGTCTTAATCATCTTTGCATTCCCTACTATGACAAATACAATCCCCAACATAATAAGTACACAGTGAATGAATGAATAAATAAAATTATAGATGATATCACATCCACAAACCCAGACAGCATTAGGTAATCTACTACTTGATAAACCCAATAATTCAGTGGTATTTATTAGTATAAATGATAACTGATAGCTGATTAACTTAGTTGAAAAGTCATGAGTACTTATCAAAATATATATATACATAAACACATATTTTTCAGCAGATCTTTATATGAAATATCAATCTGACTTTTATTTAGGAATATGTTAAAATATCCATGGATACCACAGTGAAAATTTTCAACATAACATAAAAACATACACTATTTGAAAAATAAGTAAAAGAAAGATGATTCTATTGTTAGTACCCTTATCTGCAGATTGTCCTTCACAACATATTCCTCCAGTACAGAGAAATAAAAACTTTCTTAGCCAGAATTTTGATCAAGTTACTGCCTTTTTATCATTATGATGAGATCCAAACTGCTTTCTAAACAAATGGAACACCACTATTGTACATGAACATACACTTGAGTTGTATACTTCTATTCCATATCAACTTCATGGCCATTAATATGCAGTAAAGTCAATTTGCTCGCCTGCTGTAATTTAACTGTTGTAGCAAAACACTGCTGGTGAGGTATTAACCCATCACCTGAAGTTTAACGTGAATCCTGGGCCAGTAATAGAAATCCCTTAATACACAAGCTAAAATTTAAAATATCAAGGGGCTGGGCCAATCGAGGAGTGTGAGTAAAGAATTGAGAGCACTTCAAACATTTCCGAACTGAGACTGCTTCTTTTCTCTGCCTAGAAAAGTACTTAACAGGCTGGGCTCGGTGGCTCAGCCTGCAATCCCACACATTGGGAGGCTGAGGTGAGTGGATTGCCTGAGCCCACGGGTTCGAGACCTGCCTGGGAAACTTTGCGAGACCTCATCCCTACAATAAATCAAAAAATTAGCCAGGCATGGTAGTGCATGCCTGTAGTTCCAGCTACTTGGAAGGCTGAGGCAGAAGGATCGCCAGAGTCCAGCAGGTTGACGCTGCAGTGGCCAGAAGCGTGCCACTGTACTCCAGTCTGGGCGACAGAGTGAGACTCCAACTCAAAAAAAACAAAAAAAAGGCACTTAACAAGGGATGACTGACAGGAACTTCATATGAAGAAGGAAATTCTCTTGAATCTTACCTCTTTAAAAATATCAGTATAACAAAAGAGTATGGCGTGTAGATCCCCATTAGATAGAAGCCTGAATACCTAATCCATTGTATAAATATTATACAAGAATATACTATACAATATATACACTGTATATAGTACAATATATAGTATAATATAGTATACTTTATATTACAGTATATACAGTATAGTATATTTTATTTAGTATAATTTAGATGGTTGTAACAATGGGTGAAATTTAAATAAACAAACTTAAGGAATAAAAGTGTAGGTTAAAAAGAGGTATACATGTTAACAAATGATGACATACAGACAAACAAAGAAAATAAACGAAGAAGACATCTGAGGGCAAACTACTGGAGACAGTTGAAACTGACAGAACATATAATAATTAAAATAAGAGCACAGGAAAAACAGAGAAGGAATTTGAAGAATATTCATGGATAGGAATTAGCTGAGGGAATCCCAATGCTATGATGAGGCAAGATGTAGAAAGACAATATTTCTTTTATCCAAAAGTTTTACAACAGGCAAGGATGGACTATAATCTGAAGAACAAATAGACCTAAATTCCATATAGGCCCCAAAAGTGATCAGTGGTGATACTTATAATCATGAAGAAAACAAATGTGTATTTAATAGCTTTAGATTATACCAGATAAATGTTGTTCAACTTTGGAAAATGCTTCAAACGCTAATTTTCTACCTGCTTGGTTTATTTTTTAAAATTATGAAAGTGCCCTGTAAATTACCAATAGAAAACACACAGCATTGCTTATTTAGGGAACAAAATTGTTAATGCATTCATTTTTATGTGACTAGCACTGAATCAACCATTATAACATCGAAACCAGTATTGGTGCTGTCTCCAACCCCAAAACGAGCCTCTTTTCTTTGAGGAACACATTCTTAGAGAAGAAAACAGGATATGAAATTATACAAAAACGTGTGTGCCAGCATTCAGAAAGAAAGCGGGTAAAAGTGCAATTCTCCACCAAAAATGCAATTTCTAAGTGTGGATTCATCAATGAAAACTTATAACCTAGCAGTCAGCAAAAGTATTTAGGAATGTAAGGCATATAGTCCATTGCTTACCATAGAATCAGTATTCTGCTACTACCAGGTCTTTTTGTCAAGATTATTTTTTCTTTTCCTTTGTTTTTTCTATATTTTCAATAGGGAGAGAACTGTGTGAAGTTTAATGTTCATTAAAGTCAGAAACACACTGGCTAGATCTAAGTTCATTGTGGGCAGATGCCCTGCAAACATGCCACACACCTCTACCAATATGCTTTAAACTCCCCATATTGCAATCCTTTTGATAGGCTTCATGGGAGACTACACATAGCCCTTTCACTTACGCCTCACGTATAATTTCAGGTTTCAGCATTTACTGACACAGGTAATTATAGTCAAACATTTTCTTCTCATAAATGCTGGGAAAAGGGGCAGGGAGGAGATAGGAAATGAACAGGATTTCTCTGCTAACCCAAACAGAGCTCATATGCCTTGCTGCTCAAATATTCCAATAGTTGGCAATAATGACCCAGAATATTTCACTTAATGTTTAAGTGTACATAAGCTCTAGAACAGATGATCTCAGATCTCAGAATGTTGATATTGATGGTAGCTAACTTTTTTCATACAAATTTGTGCCAGGCATTATTCTAGGTGGTAAATATCTCATTTTATCTTCATAATTTAAAAATATTTTTAAATCCTTGTTAGGTAAAAATTTTTTTACCCTAATTCTGTGTCCTAAGACACAGAAATAAATTGGCCAAATCAACTTGAGTGTATTTAGCTTATCTGAAGTTAAAAAAATGAAACTATTTACCAACCTTTTGATGCAGGACCAAGGGTTATCATTGACTCTTCTCTGCTACGGAGAGCTTTACATTATTCCTAAACTATATTATAATGTATCATCTATGATTTCCAGTTTTGGTATATTTAAAGTCAGTGAGAGCTTAAAGGGACTTGGAAAGCGAGCTGAACAAAGAAACCTTCCAGATTTTTTACATCTATCTTCTACCCCTACCACAGGCAGTCTTTCACAGTTGTCTAGCCTACACTTATTTAAACTGCAATTTGTTTTACAATTCACCTTTAAAAAGTCTTTTCAAAGCATTCAACTTAAATTTCATAAAATCAACAACCCTTTATATTTTGTACTCATATTTTATCAGTTTGCATAATTAAATTACAATTATACACTCAACTCTATAAACAAACGTGAAAACAAACGCAAATGTCTCCAGGTAAGCATAGCAGCAGGTAAACAGATAAACGAAATACTCTTTTTTCAAAGAGTATTCTACAGGTCTGAAGCAATGATTGGCTAAGAAGGCTTCCACTGTATTCCTATCATTCTATATAACTGCAAAAAAAATACTATTTAGTAGCTGTATTAAGTTTTTGGCAGAATGATTTACAATAAAAAAATACAAATTCGGTAGAAATATTTACAATGACACAATTCTTTACTAGAAAAGTAACACATTCCTTCTTATCTTTCTTTGGTTAGAAATTTGAGGAGACTCTTTCACTGACAAAAACTAAGACAAAAAATTCCACCCCAATTTAAGGAGACTACTACCCAAACCATAAATATACACACTCTCTCTCACACACACAAAATCTTAAATGAATAAATGAATAAAATTAGATTTTAAGAAAGAAACTGCCTCCCTATTAGAAAAAACCATTCATTTTTGTGAGAAAAAACAAAAACAAAAACCAAAAAAACCTCTGAATTTAAAGTTCAGGTTCACCCAGTTACTACTTATTTGACATGAAGTAAATCACTTCACTTCTCTGAGCTACACTATCCTTATCTAAAATAAAGGGACAATAATATCTGTTCTCTCCATCTCACAGAACTATAGTCAGAATTACATAAAATATATGAAAACACTGCAAACTATCAATCATCTTACACATATAAATTATTATTAATGGAAATCCTAGTTTATATTTTGGACACAGAACTTCAGAGTCAGGGTAGGTCATTTCACAAATGACAAGGCTGAGATCCCAAGGCCTAAATTACTTTCCTACTTATAGTGGCATGGATGGAAGAACAGAAACAGAGAATTCACAGTTAACCAGGAAAAGAATATCATAGGCATGGAAGCAAGATCAACTGGAAAGTCAAGAAAGCAAAAGTGCCCAGAATGAACTAATGCTGTAATTTAGTCTGTGAGCAGAGATAAAATTCTAGAAACCACACAGTTTCATAAGCAAGTCCTGGAAGTGACTTTGGTGAGGATATTAGAAAACAGAAAGATTAGCAAAAAAAAAAAAAAAAAATCACCAAACACAAACCATTATTCCATTTTACACAGTAAAATTTTGGTGCCTTCACAAACTAAATAAAATAGGGAATTGAAGATAAGTCTCATGTTTATGCTATTCCTTTTCACTGGTCAGAATTATTAATCATAGGTCAGGAAGTTAAGAAAACAATAGGATGGACGTCAGTGAAGTTCAAGTGCTTTAATTGGATTCCTTTGGGTACAGTTTGTTTCCCTTTTTCTCTGGCCATTAATCTAGCAGAGGAAAGTGATCTAACACAGCACCATGACATGAAGGGACGGACCCTGAGAGCCTGTCTCTCTATGATGACTGTTCTTGTGCATCCAGGCCGCCTATTGAAACTAACAATGCCTGCTGCTGCTGCCGAAGAGGATCATCCAAACTCTGAAAATGAAACACATTACACAAAGGGATGAAAGAATTCTTATTCCACAGGGTTTAGCTTGCAGCTGGTCATGCATGCCAGAGGGATGTGCCATGAGGATGACAAAGAAGCTTCCAAAGAGAAAGGAAGGGGCAGCTAGCTGGACATTTTGAAATACTTAGAAAACTATTCTTTTGAAACTAAAGCAGTAAACTAGACTTCTTTATAGAGGAACTTGAGAGAATAGTTTTGTTTTGTTTTTTTAATCTCTACAATTCACTCAGGTTAAAAATTCTTGTGATTAAAAAATACTTCAAGAATTTATAATCGTTTGAGGGTTTATGGTAAGAGATCATATTACATAATTATTTCTTCTGCATTAAAGCTTAATATTACTCCAGAGTTTAAAGTTGTATGCAGGAATAGGTGTTGGGCTTTTCGGCAATTGATGTAGGTACACAGAATATAAATATTATTTCATACAAAGTAGCACTCTGGTTAAAGCCACAGATTTTGAGGTTAAATTAGTGGCGAAATTGACAGGACACTCATTACATGGCAGTAGGTCCCATGGGCTCTAACAATCTAGAATAGCAGTGACAGGTAAGAGTTTGCCCACAAAAGGTGTTCCAAATAGAATTAAGAATCATAAGAATCTCCCCTGCAGCTGCCATTGCTACTATCCCTCCAACTGGTCACAGTAAGGCATAATCCAGTTCTTCAGCAGCCTTGGAAATCAATGTCTAAAGGAGTGCCAAGAGCAGCACCTAAAGTTTTAGAAAGACAAATCTGCAATGGAACACTAGCCAACCCTTTTCTGACAAGTTCACTCCTAGCAGTAAAAAACAGGAACACTGGGCCTCTTTCCCTACCCCTTTCACAATCGTGTTCCAAAAATTTCATCTTCCTCTGTGTACAGGATAAATGTGAGCGTCTCCTTTCACTGCCCATATCAGTGCACACGTTAGACTTAGCAATCACTTTTACTAGTTATATCACTGATTCAGATGAATTCCGCATAACTAGATGTGTGGCCTTGTGGAAGTTAGTTAACCACATTTAGCCTTAAATTCCTCATTGATAAAATGAAAATAATATCTGCTTTATGAGATTGTTGGGAAGAATAATAAGATAATATTTACCTCATAGCTTAGTTAGAGCACAAAGGACGATTCAATAAATGGTAGTCATTGTGCCATTCTCTACAACAGGAATAACAAATCGTTTGTGCAAGAAACTGAAATGAAAATTGGAAAACAGTATCAAAAATATTCCCCTATCCAGTTAGGATGCTGTTATTGATTCAAACATTGTTTCATTTATTTCAGGTCAGATCACACTTTAAGAAAAGCATTGCTTTTTTAGAAGATTATGCCAAAGTGAAAAGAACTCATTGAAAGAAATATTTATTTTCCATATATTCAACACATTAGTTCTAATTACTCTCCTTCAAACCACTGAAAACAAGTTCTTGTTGCAAGTGTTTTAACTTTTCCAATAGATACTGTTATATTTTACAAATAAATGTTTGGCAATGAAGGTTTCCATAATTGTTCTATCTTATTTCCCACTCCTACTACCTCTTCCATTCTCTCAGTGGCTCCTCCAACCTCTCTCAAAGAGAGAGAACAATATGAATGAAAACTCTATCAGAAAAGCAAAGCTAAAATATATTTGAGAAAACTGAATTCTCACTCAAAATCAGACTACAGGTGCTATACCATTCAATGGCACAAAATTAATTTTTAGCCCAGAGTCCATTACCAACACATTCTAAAGACTAAATGAAGCAATTTTTCAGAAAAATCTAAAACTAATAGGAGAGAAAAAAGAATATATATATGTTATGTGTGTGTGTGTGTATATATATTTTTATATGTATATATGTGTGTGTGTGTGTATATATACATACATAAAATAATGAGGAAAATGTGTATAAAGATTGGTAATAATATTGGTAGTATAATTGAAAATTATCCCTATACAATAAAATTAAAACCGTAATTCATTTTCCCCTAAGCATTATAAAATAATTAAAATTCAAACTTTACTCTAGTAAATATACTAAAACATAATTTAGATAAATCCCTACCATTAATTACTTCTTTGCATTATGAAATTTTGCTTTCAAATTTTTATGTTAAAATCCTTCATTCAGGTTCTAATGAAGACCAAAAAACCTAATATGTCATTCTAAAGAAGCTGGTCCACCATTAGTGAAAATCTGTCATAATTTTTCTCACCTTTCCTTTCAGCAATACCCATCCAATCAATGACCAAGTCCTGTCAATTCTCTTTGTATTTCCATTATTATAGCTTTGAATACTAAGTAATCTAATTATTTTCATCCTCTTAACTCTTTCATCTTCATTTATGCTTTAAGAGTTACCTTCTATTTAAAAAAAAAGGTTAAAGGAATTTCCCTCACGTCCTCAAAAATCTTGAGATATTTACAGAATAAAATACACCTCTAGCATAGCATTCAAAATCTTTCACAGTATGGCACTGAACTACAATTCACAGAATATAGATCATATATAAAAAAGATACTCATTAGCTGGCTGATATGTTCTTGACCCCTGACGTGGCAGTGGGTTGGTAGTGGGGATAAAGATGATCCAGATACAGTCCCTGTTCTCAAAGAATCCAGTGTAGCAATGAAGCAGATAAGCAAACTAAAAATTGTAATGATGTGTAGTGAGTATGAAGAAGATAACGAACTGCAAAGTGCTAGTAGAATTAGATAATAAGTCTTAAACTCATTGAGGAGAAAAGTAAAACAGTAATATGTTGGTCTTCTGCTTCTGAAAATTATGGAGTAAAAGAAACAGGATTTACTTTCTGCCTTAAGCAACTAAGAAACTGGTCAAAATATACAAAACATTGGTCAACAGGTAGCACAGCACAGAGATTGCTGGGAAAATGAAAACGAGGCTATTCCCTCTATTACTGTAGCTTTACTGCCTGGAGAGAGTTACCAGACCATTAACCAAGGAGGGCGAAGCCAAACAGAGCCTGCTTTACTCAGGACCACACTACTAAGAGGAGTGGAGTCAGGCTTCAGATATAGATATTGCTGACTACAAAGTCTCCAGAAGTTTTAATTTTTACTCACTTCCACTGCTCTATATTTTTCTCTTACCCTGTAGAAATCATACTTCAAAGTTCAGGGTTCCCCGACCCCTGAGCATCCATGAGTGCCAGTCCCTGGCCTGTTAGAAACCTGGCCACATAGCAGGAAGTGAATAAGCTGGGCGTTGGATTCTCATATGGGCGTGAACCCTATTGCGAGCAGCACATGCCAGGGATCTAGGTTGTGCTCTCCTTATTAGAATCCAATGCCTGATGGTCACCCCCACCCCCATGGAAAAATTGTCTTCTACTAAACCATTCCTGATGCCAAAAAGTTTAGGACCTGGTTTAAACATTACTTTATTTAATAAGTTTCCCCAATCTCAAATGTCCCCAGAGTAGAAAGAATATTGTCATTCTCTATAATACCGTATTATTTTGAACTTATTGTTATTATGGCATCAACTTTCCTGCACTAATAATAATATTAACGTTAACTAACATTTATTGAAGCCTATGTTATTTTATTTATTTAATTTTATTGTGGTAAAAACATTTAATATGATATTAAATAAATATTTGCACCACCTTTTAGCAAATATTTAAGTGAACTATATTTTTGTGTACAGTATTGTTGACTATAGGTACGAAGCTATACAGATCTCTAGAACTTATGCATCTTGCTTAACTGAAATTTCATTGATCAGTAACCTGTTGATTAGTAACTCCCCAAATCCTCCTCCCTTCAGCTCTTGGCAATCACCATTCTACTTTTCAACTCTATGGATTTAACTGCTTTAGATATTTCATTTAAGTCAAATCACGCAATATCTGTCTTTCAGTGACTGGCTTATTTTACTTAGCGTAATGTCCTCAAGTTTCACGCATGTTGCTCCATATTACAGAATGTCCTTCTTCTATAAGGCTGAATAATATTCCATTGTGTGTATATACCAAGTTTTCTTTATCCGTTATTCTGCATAAGGTCATTTAGGTTGTTTCTGCATCTTGGCTATTGTTAATAGTGCTGTAATAAACATGGGAGTGCTAACATCTCTTTGAGATTCTGATTTCAATTCATTTTGATAAACAAGTTAGGAGTTGAAGGAAAGTATTTCCATATATGAAAAACCTACATATCAGTTTTCAACAGTGAAAAACTGAAAGCTAGTCCACTAAGATCAAGAACAAGGCAAGGCTCACTCTTCCTACTTCTATTCAACATAGTACTGGAATTCCTAGCCAGAGCAATTAAGCAAGAAAAAACAAAACAAATCCAAATTGGAAAGGAAAAGGTAAAACTGTCCCAGTTTGCAGAATACCATTAAGAATTCATTTTAAAAACCTGTCAGAACAAATAAGTAAACATAGTAAAGTTGCAGGATACAAAATCAACATATAAAAATCAGTTACAGCTGGGCTCGGTGGCTCAGCCTGTAATCCCGCGTCTTTGGGAAGCTGAGGTGAGTGAACTGCCTGAGCCCGTGGGTTCGAGACCCACCTGGGTAACTTGGTGAGACCTCATCTCTACAATAAATCAAAAATTAGCCGGGCGTGGTAGCACATGCCTGTAGTTCCGGTTACTTGGAAGGCTGAGGCGCAAGGATCGCTGGAGCCCAGCAGGTCGAGGCTGCGGTGGCCAGGAGCAGCCACTGCACTCCAGTCTGGGTGACAGAGTGAGACTCCAATTCAAAAAAAAAAAAAAATTAGTTGCACTTCTATACATTAACAAGGAACCATCTGATAAAGAAATTAGGAAAATAATCCCATCTAAAATAGCACCAGGAAGAATAAAATACTCAGGAATAAACTTAATTAAGGATGTTAAAAAGTGTACACTGAAAACTACAAGACACTAATGAAAGAAATTAAAGATAACACAACCTAATAGAAAGATACCCTGTGCTCATGGATTGGAAGACTTAATATTGTTAAAATACCCATACTACCCAAAGTGATCTACAGAATTAATTCTACATTTCTACAATTCTTATGGAACCACAAAACCCATGACTAACCAAATCAGTCTTGAGAGCAAAGATGGAGGTATCACACTTTATGATTTCAAAACACATTACAAAACAACAGTAATCAAAACAGTATAGCACTGGCATAAAGATAAACATATATATTGAAAGAACAAAATACAAACCCCATAAATGGTGATGGAAAAAATAAATATTTACATGCAAAATAATGAAACTGGACCCATATCTTACATCATACACAAAAATAAACTCAAAATAGATTAAAGATTTAAACATAAGACCTGAAACCTTAACACTTCTGTAAGAAAATGTAGAAGTAAAGGTTCATAACATTAGTCATGGCAATGACTTCACAAATATAGCATCAAAAATACAGTCAATGAAGCCAAAAAGAAACAGGTGGGACTACACATTAAACTAAAAATCTTCTGCATACCAAAGGAAGCAAACAACAGAGTAAAAAGACAACCTATGGAATAGGAGAAAATACCTGTAAACTATATATCTTACAAGTAGTTAATATTCAAAATATATAAGAAACTCATAAAACTCAATAGCAAATAAGTAAATAATAACTTAATTTTTTTACGCGGGTAAAAGACTTTGCTATGGTCTGAATGTTACCCATCCCCACAAATTCATATGTTGAAACTTAATTGCAATGTGATGATATTAAAATGGGGGCCATTAGGAGATTATTAAATCATGAGGGCAGAGCCCTCATGAATGAGATTAGTGATCTTATAAAAGAGATATGAGGGACTGTTTGCCCTTCTATCATGTGAGGGCACAGGAGGTGATATCTATGAGGAACAGGATCTCCTCAGACAAAGAATCTGCTAACTTCATCCTGACTTCCCAGCCTCTATAACTGTGAAAAATACATCTCTACTGTTTATAAATTACCTAGTCTATGGTATTTTGTTACAACAACCTGAACAGACTAAGATCGACTTGAATAAAGATTTCTCCAAAGAAGACATACAAATGACCAACAGATAAAAAAAAAAAAATCTTCAATATCACTCATCATCATCGTGGTACAGCAAATCAAAACCACAAGGTATCACCTCACACCTGTCAGGATGATTATTAATAAAACAAAAGCCAAGTGTTTGTGAGGATACAGAGAAATTTGAACCCTTGCACACTACTGACAGGAATGCAAAATGGTGCAGCCACTATGAAAGATAGTATAAAGTTTCCTAAAAAAAAAAAAAAAAAAGAACCATTATATGATTCAACATTCCTACTTCTAAGTGTCATTACAAAAAAACAGAAATTAGTACCTGGAATAGAGTTTACTATGTTATTTCTCTAAATGCTATACATGTATGAGATCATTTAATCCTCAGAACAACCCTATATAATAGGTACTACTTTTATCCTAATTTTGTAGATAAGGAAGCTGAAAGACAGGCTAAATAACTTGCCTAAAGTCAAACAACTAATCAGTTTCAGAGCAGGAGTTCAAACCAGAAAATCTGGCTCCCAAATCTATGTATATAACCTAGTTGTTTCTCTGTCTGAATGAATCATCTACTGTGTAAAGTTACTTAGAGAATTCTAACTAATTTTGTTATTTGTATATCTCACGCTATCCAGAACAATGCTTGATGACTAATAGGTACTCTATGTTGTTTTTGATATGAATGAATGAATAAAAGAGCAATATGAAGCTGTGAAGGAATAATTATACTGAGTTCTAAACCAGAGCTCTGTTAAACTCTAAACTATATATAAAATTTAACTTCAGTTGTTTTAGAGAATTTATTCTTCATCCTTATAAGTCCTCTGAATTTTATCCATACCTTAAATAAAGCTTTCCCATGCTCCACTGATGAAGCCTTACTTCACCCTCAGCTAATTTCTATATTGGAAAATTACAGATTATTTTATGAATACTTTAAATCACCATGAGATATATTTCATACATTTATTCTAAACATAGAACAATACTATCAGTAAGAACATAGATAGGTTAATAATATGTGTGTGTGGGGAGGTAAAAATGAAGAACTGGACATGGTTAATACTGCCACAATGTGATAGGCAAAATATTAGGTGCTTTACTGTATGATCTTATTTATTTATTCGCTTTCCACCATTCAGGGGAGTTTGGCTTTCTTATCTACATTTTACAGATTAGGAAAATATACATGTTTGTGTCCTAAATTTATATGTTGAAATCCTACTTCCAATGTAATGGCATTAGAAAATGAGGCTTTTTGGAGGTAATTAGGGTTAGATGTAGTCATGAGAGAAATGCCCTCATATGGAATTAGTGCCATTATAAAAAAAGAACCCACAGAACTAGCTTGATCTCTTTGCATTAGGTAAGGACACAACAAGAAGTTAGCAATCTGCCACCCAGAAGAGGGCCCTTACCAGAACCTGACCACTGGCATGGACTTCTGGTCTCCAGAGCTGTGAGAAATAAATTTCCTTTGTCTATAATCTACCCAACCTATAGTTTATTGTTATAGCAGCCCAAACTGACCAAGATACTCAGAATAACTTGTCCATCATCTTACAGATACCAAACATTGTAGTAGAACAAGGACTCAAATTTACCATAGGCTACCACAAACAATAAGAGAATCTTGCAAAGTAGGAGACAGTAAAGTTAACATACAGAAATCAACAGCCTTCCTGTACAGAAATGAAAAGTTAGAAAATATTATGGAAGAGAAGACCCTGTTTAGGATAGTAAGTATGTAAGAAAGTAACTACACAGATATAAATAAATGAACAGAATACCAAGGGGTAGACTTAAAAACAAATGTTTAAACCTAATAAGAAAAACTACATACAACTTCTAAAATACACAAAAGTTATTGAGCAACTGAAAGAAAAAGCAGGTTCTTAGATAAGAAGACTCACCTTTGTATATCTAATCCTGAATTGTACCCCACATCTTTAAAATAAAGTAAAAAGAAGACTCACTCTCATAAAGTCATTAATTGTCCTGACGTTAATTCATAAATTTATTATAATTCCAATAAAAATACCATCTACATTTTTCTTTTTCCTCAATGTCTGCTAGTTGATTATAAAGTTCATTTGGGATAATAAGTAAGCAAGAAAAGCCATAAAATGCTGAAAAAGACTAATGATGGCAGTGGGGAAAGAGGCTGACATTCAGATATTAAAACATGTTAAAAAGCTTCTATAATTAAGATAATGTGATAATTTCACATGCATAAACAGACCAATAGCACAGACTAGAAAAATATAGAAATATATCTGATTATATAGAAAAATTTACTCTAGGATATCATGTAAGTACTAGAAGAAACACTGATGGATTCCCTTACAAACTGAAAGTGGGAAAACTAAGTTTAATAATACCCAAAAAAGTCAACTAAACAATATTAAAAGCAGATACATCTTTTGATCTGCTAATCATCATTCTTAGGATTCTGCAGAAAGTGATATCTAACACCTCTGGGAATCACAGAAATACCACAACTGTTCAGTAGAACAAACTCTAACACCTTTTCTTTCCTCATAGTCATTTTTAAACCCCAGCAGAAAGATCTCAGCAACATAACCAAAACCTGGGAGAGCTTAAACCACACATCTATATGATATGGTTGGAAATAAATGACACTACATCATATCCCAATTCCTATCTAAGATTATTTCTTGCATTTCAGTACGATAAGGCTTACTTTGTTTTGTTGCTGTTGTTGTTGTTTGTTTGTTTGTTTGTTTGTTTGAATTGGAGTCTCACTCTGTCGCCTAGACTGGAGTGTAGTGGAACGCTCTCCGTCACCGCAGCCTCAACCTGCTGGGCTCCAGTGATCCTTCCACCTCAGTCTTCCAGAGGCTTACTTTTTAAAAGGGATTACAATCCTTGAATATCTCAATCCACAATTTATATTTAAAAATGATTTATATGTGCTACAGGGCAAGGGTCCTTAATAGATATTTAGATTTATTCTATAATTAAAAATAATAATAATGCAAATGTATGCCAAAGCTCTGTAAACAATATTTTCAGAAAATTTGTTGTGGAGAAGGACCCCTGGTGTCCAGCTGGATTTAAGCCAGTCTATAATGTGGCTGTTGACTGCCTAGTATTTGAGTCCATTATGAGACAGCATCTTTGCTTACCTTTGCTTTACCATAACATATATCAAGCCTCTAAAATTGTAAACATTATGTTTATGAATAAAAATATTGGTAGTATTACATTTTTCCAAATAAACATTTTGAGAAGAATAACATAGATTATTTGGACACAGAATACATCACCACTGACCGGCAGGAATGTATCTCAGACACAATAGTCAACAGTATCTGATTGGTGTCTCTGAACATATAGATGACATCTACATTTATAAAAACAAGTACTGTCTCCACAAGTGGCTTCTGGAAAAGCATTTTTTAAAAAACAACACTAAAATGGTACATTGACAAAAGACATCACAGCCTTGCTGTACACTAACATTGCCTTGCAAATGAAATCTGCACTATTCCTTATGATCAGGGTTTCACCCATTTATTTGGTTAATCATTCAAATGGCTAAACAGACCTCTAATTTGAAAATAAAAACCAATTGATGCAATCACAAACAAGTTCTAAAATTGCGGTTTATAAAAATTGAAATCTTGTTCTAAGCCAAAACACACACACAGTTACCTTTTCCTAATCAGAGCATTCATTTCTCCTCATTATGATCTCACAAGCACATTAAAATCTTATTAACATTAATTACTTCTGAGCGCCTATGCATGAGCAGTGACAGTCGTGAGTGTGCGCGTGTCTGGATCATATCTACATTTATATACCTTGCTGCACTTTGCTTATAAAACATGTGAAAATATTTCTGCTAACACCAATTAGCTAATTTCACACACACACAGATAGTAAACTGCTGTCTTCCCGCACAGCCTATCAGAAACTAGTAAACATATGGACAAACGGACGGGAAAGAAAGCAGAAACACCTCTTGAATGTGAGAACTAAAATGCCTTATACTTGAGCCTTAATTCTAAAGATGAAAACAATTTAGGGAAACAAAAATAGAAAATAATTTAAAATGGTAAAACCAAGCATTCTATTTTCTACACAGATGGGTTCAATGACAAAATGATAGAGACAAAGAAAAACTGGCAAGCAAAAAGCAGCAGACACAGGAGGGATATACAGAGATGAAAGTGTCCTTCCTTACACGTATGCACAGACACACATATGCACACACACATTTTCTCCACTTAAATATGGTCATATTATAATTTGAGCAAAAACAATATAAAATATAAATAAAGAAATATGGTCATATTATAGTTTGAACAAAAACAATATAAACTCTACTCTGACCATAAGGTAAAAGTAATACCACACCACACCTCAAAATCAAACATGTCTATCCTCACGAGCAAATAATTTATAGACTGTATTTATACTAAGAACATTATATACAGGAGACATTCATGCCTACAACAGAAACTCAATGGAAAGGCAGAAAACTAGGCAGTTATAGCCACAAAACTACATATAATCCTTATCTCTTTGCTTCACAGTTCCTTTTCTCAGCATCCAACTATTTTATCATTCACACTCCATCAAATTATGTTCCTCTTTTGTCCCATCGTCTGCCCTTTATTAGGAATAGTCATAAAGAATAATGTTTAAACATCACATCCACATTTACTTTTGCAATACTTGTGCCTATCTTGTCCACACAGATTACAGTTTATAAATACAAAGTCCTATGAAATACCATTATAACTATACTCACATATCCTATCCCGAGTCTTTCTGCCATCTTTAATTTTTTTGTTGCCATTAAACATTGTTGCAAAACCTATAATGTTTTCAAAAAAAAATTCAAAATTCCTTATGGAAAACACCAGTCATCAACCAAAAAAGTTTGTGCTCCATAATGAAATTTTCAGTGAGAAAAACACTTAACCTCATTGGATCACAATCCCCATGTTTGTAGAAAAAGGTGAATAATAAAACTTAATCCTAAGCGTATTTTAACACTTGATTATGTTCATTGAATTATTTTAGAACATTTGACTGTGAATGATATATAGAAAGAATATGATACAATCAATAATCTAGCATAATTAGTGCTTAAGTTTATTTCAGCAGTTATAGCTCAGGCTATAATTTCAATTGTCTCCTTTTTTTATGTCCCTATATAACTGAATATTTCTCTATTCTGCATTTTCTTTTCCTTCTTTATTTTTTTAATTGTTTTATTTCAGTAGCTTTGGGGAATTCAAATAGTTTTGACCTGGGCTTTAAGTGCACCCACCACCACCACTTATGCACACTGTACCCGATAGTTGATTTTTTTTTGTCCTTCCACTCTTTTCATCCTCCCTCTTTGGAGTTTCCAGTGTCCATTATACGATTCTCTATGTCTTTGCATATCCTTAGTTTAGCTACCACTTATGCGTAAGAACATGCAGTGTTTGTTTTTCTGTTTCTGAGTTAGTTCACTTAGGATATAATTTCAATTTTCTACCTATTGTAGGTAGAAAGTCTTATTGGTCTACAGCATGGGACTGAATGACCCATAGCAACACAGGTGTGCACCATACAGATGAGCTATGTAACAAAAGTTTTTGAGTTTTCTCTCTATAGAGCATAAGATATATTGGGAAGAAGAAATGGTAGAAAGAAGGTTTTTGAATTATGATGAACAGGATTTAAAATATGTGAATTTGTATCACTATAACATTAAAATGGTAACTAAGAATATGCTGAATTTTGTTTTAATATAGTGGACAAAACTTACTGGACATTTTCTGTAAAACCTAAAGCATGCTAATAATATAAGCATTGTTAGCTAATGAAGTGTTCAAAGTTTTTGTAAAAAATGAACTAGGGGATAGTAAAATAATTCTGAATGCAATAATGGTATTTAAAGATGAGAAAGAGTTATTTCAAGTAATTGCCAATTTACTGTAACAATTTACAATAAAACTAAAATTACCATCCTTACGAATGTTTATATAGACTCTATATAGGTAAGTAGCAATTGTCAACAGTTTTGTTTACTAATTGCAAATATACTGACTTAACAATATTTACCATATAGAATCAAAAGTGCCCTCTAAAAAAAAGTCTATGGAACTAAGAAAATAAAAATTTGAAAACAAAATAAAATCAGTGGTCACCTATCATAACACAATAGTCTATGTTTTGAAAGCATATTCATTTTTAATTAATTACTAAACACCTCAAGTATTAGTTTATGGTCCTTAATAGCTTTACAGAATCTAGGAACAAAAAATTAAAATATTTGCAACTACATTAATTGTGGTTTTTTTATGGTTCTAAATTTATAGATCAGTAAAAAAATTATGAGAGTTTTTGAAAATCAATTTACATAGGTATTTCCAATAATACATTGCATTAAGAGAGACAACGATAAAAAAATTATCAAAAAGGTAGTAATGAAATAATCTTGATTAAACATCAGAAGTACCACCATATTAATCAGTTAGCTATGTTGCAAATAGCTTCCCAATGATCCATTGATGTATGATCAAGACAGAACTAGCAAAAAGTACACAACTATGTTGAGGCTTAGAACCCACCTTCTCTCTCATAAATGCCACATCACAAACTGCAAAGATTAGGTGGCCAAATTTATACATAAAAAATTCAGTTGTTATTTGAACCAGATCTTAGAAACATGGTCTTTATCTTATAATAAAAGCTAATAAACTGAGGTTATTTTGAGCTTCTCAAGGATTACTGAAATTGGAGACTACATATGAAAACGATAGTTCATCATTTCCAAAAAAGATATTCATCCAGATTGCCCTCCAATCCGTGAAATCTGAGATGTCTAAGGATTCTTTTTTGTGAAAGCCTCACAAATATATCTAAAGATGTTGAGTCCCATATGGCTCTGATAAATGAAACCCATTATTGTGAATTTCAAGCTCTTCTTTAAAACAAAACACTATTGGGTGAATTTGGTGCTCATGAAATAAAGCACTAATTGCGTGGCCTAACAACACTGAATCCTCTGCCTAGCAGACATTTTAAGTTGTGCCAAATTGGTTTTGGGATGTGAACAAATATCCTGGAGCCAGACTCTCTCACATGCACACACTACTCCCTGGAAGTAAGTTGGACACTCTTGGAAACTGCATTAACTCTTTCAGGCCACCAGGGAACCTAACTCTCAATAAAAGAAAAGCCTTTTTTAAAGATGAAAATAAGTAATTTCATCTAAAGTTAAATCTAAGTGAAAGGTAAAATAGCAAAAATTGATTTGTGGCTAGTTCAACACTAACATGTCTGTAGATATGAGATACTCCCTATGCCCCAATGGATGCTTTTTCAAATGTATCCAGAAAATCTTACTCCTCTTTTCCTATGTATGCATAATTTCCAAGGCATTAATAAGAGTTGTGTGCATTCAGGAGAAGAGAATTCATTTTAAGCTTAATATGCCACATTTGCCTCAGGCCGATGATAAGAAACTTTTGTTTCTTTGGTAACCACTCTCACCTGATTATAACAGAAAACTTGTTGAGTTGTTTCGCCACATGAAATACAATTTCCACACTAGAAATTTTTTATGGTCTTTTTATCCTGGTTCAGAATGATGCCTACAAACCTGAAACTGAGTAGTTAAATAGCAGTTAGTCTAATTCCATCTCTCTCCCAACCAAATTTAGGAGTTAATAACAATTTTTAAAAACACCTTAATATAACAAATTGTAACTGTCAGCTTCTTATTTCTCTTTTTTCAGTCTTAATTTCTTCACAAGTAATTTCTTCA
The DNA here is from genome assembly GCA_027257055.1 of Cephalopachus bancanus. Lineage (NCBI taxonomy): Eukaryota > Metazoa > Chordata > Mammalia > Primates > Tarsiidae > Cephalopachus > Cephalopachus bancanus. Next base: position 9,960,875 of record JAPVLO010000022.1, on the reverse strand, counting down.
GAATAAGTTGTTTACTTTTGTAGGACATTTTTATTAATTTTATTTGCTGTATAATAAAGCACAGCATTTCCCCTTTTATCTCACTAATAAATATCTTGGAATATTATCTGTCCCCAAAATTATCCAAACTAACTATAATTTTATACTTTTAGGTTGTCAACACTTTATGCTGTAAATCTCCTCTTTCACTTTAAAGGTTTCAAAAAATATAAATAAAATAAAAATTACGCTTTGTGGAAATAGCTAAATGCCAGTGAAAAGGATATTTTTTAGCCACCTCGAGTTTAAGCCTTTTACAGTATATTTCTTGGAGAATCATACTAATTTTGTACCAATTGGTATGAATTTAAGAGTATTACCAGAGACCTATGTTCTATCTCTAACAAAGCCTTATATTCTAACGATTAGCCTGCATGTGCTGCTGCTATTGACTCTATTACTAAGTTACAGAAAACAACAATAAACTTGTCAGCAGACTCCAAAAGGAAAATAGCTACTATGTGCAAGTAGGTAGGACACATTTGGTGAATTAAATGTGTGTAGCTGCTTCTGGCTTCATTAATTCAAACTGCAGTTCTTTGAATGGAATCCAAGACTGAATGTTTCAATGTGAAGGATATATCTCTTTGGGGTCTTGGGTCTCTGAATAACCCATATATGGCCTAATCAAAATTTAGAGTATCTGTTCGTCCATTGAGCTGTGTTTATAGCATGTCTGATATGATGACATCACCTCTAAGTTCTGCTCCATATTCATTTAGTTAGCTGCTGGTAACCAAATAAAACATATTCTAGATGAACTTATTTGGTATCTAGAACCTTACTAATGGCATTAAGAGGTAACTGGTAATCCTCAACAGGTATCTCAACATCAAAAAGATTTCACTACTTTTTAAAGCAAATATTTTTTATATCAGTGAGGAGTTGACCCAATAAATACAACTATAACAGGATAATACTAGGACCAAGAAGCAGTTTTCCTACAGGGTTCAAGCAGAACAAGATAGAGAAGTTATAAACGCTTTACAGAAGACTAAAGTCCTGATTCATATTTCTTCCATGATCCTCTTTCTACCTAAATCTATATAATGAAGTCAATCTAGGAAAAAAAAAAACCATTTAGATAAGTTTATTTCAAATACCTCTGATCCATTGTATTAGGACCATGAAAAGTAATGACCTCTCTTTTAATAGATGCCTGTCACATTTTTCAAGTTTAGCGCTCCACCACGAGCTCAGAACTATTTATTTGACATCATCTTATTTGTCTGGTTCTATGTTCTTTACTTACATAATCCAGATAAAATAGAGGCAGAAGGCTTAACATGATGCTCACTGTCCTTTCAGCTCAGCTAGTTCTAAATGATCTTAGTAGCAAAATTATATTTGTTAAACAGCCTCTAATCTGAAATTATCAAAAGAATAATTTTTTAGACGTTGAATGACAGTTGCAAAAAAAAAAGGGAAGGAAAGGAGTGGGGAGAAGAGATACTAGAGGAGCATCTTGATCAACAGAGGAGCTAGACTGTCCAAGTTTCTCACTGGAGCAATGAGTAACCTATTTCCCAACTAGTACCAATTACAACACGTAAGATTGCTGTATAACTTTGGGCAAGTTACTTAACCTCTGTTGTCCTCTACCTCTTCATTTATAAAGCAAGGGTAATACAGTTTCAGGTACCAACTACTTTCTGCATCCCTAATTGGCTAGGCTCTTTTAAAAATTATATCCTGAGCCAAAACCTCACTCATATGCCATCAGTTATTTTCACTCCTTTTTCCCGTCTCCTTTGCTTTTAGAGGGAAATAAAATTAGCAAAGTTAAACATGTCCAGTAAGAAAGACAGACTTTGGTTTAGGGAAAGGGATGGAGTAAGTTATGTTAAAGTGCTTATTTGGCCCCAAAATGTTCATTGTTGGGATATTACTTCTCACAACTAGCTCCACTGAAATTTTTTTCAGGAAAATGGAGGACTGTTTTAAGATAGACACGCCCTTTAAGCTGGTCTCAAATAAAATAAATTTAGGATATTCAAAAACACCTTACAGGATTTTCCCTGTGGAGCCTAAATAAATCACTGACCAAATTTTCCAATTCATAATCTGCTGCTAAATGAGACTTTATACAAAATCATGTTTTAATTTCTACATCTGAAAAAATATAGGTAAACTTCTTCACTTTATGTTTTCATCCTTCTCTCTTTCTTGATAGCATTATAAAAGAATGTCATTTGAGAAAAGATCACCCATAGAGAAGAAAGTTAAAATATAACCAAATTTCCAATAAACTTGAAAGTAAGCTAAAGACAGACTATATCCTCTGGTTAGTGATTTTGTGGGTCTTTTTTTTTTTTTGAGTTGGAGTCTCACTCTGTCGCCCAGACTGGAATGCAGTGGCCGCTTCCAGCCACTGCAGCCTTGACCTGCTGGGATCCTGCGATCCTTCCGCCTCAGCCTTCCCAATAGCCAGAATTGCAGGCATGCGCTACCATGCCCGGCTGATTTTTTTATTTATTGTAGAGATGAGGTCTCACTGCCCAGGCTGGTCTCGAACCCGCGGGCCCAGGCAATCCACTCACCTCAGCCTCCCAAAGGTGTGGGATTACAGGCTGAGCCACCGAGCCCTGCTGTGGGTCTTTTTTTTTTTTTTTAAAAAGTACCTTCATTAAGAATGTCCCTAAAATGTACTCATATCTAAATGCATAAAAACATGATGATTTTCATACCTAAAGGATATATTTCAGACCTTCTTTAAATTGTGGCTCTCTTTATTGCACTTTTTGCATATTAATAATATTGCATATCATTACATATATAAAAATTTGTCAACATTACATTCTTAGCAATTCATATACAAGATAATTGAGAAATTGTATAAGTTTGTATACTGTACTATATACATAGTTTGTCACTTTATACTATGAGGCATATTTTTCTAACAAGAACATCAGGAATGCTTAGAAATCAGTTTTTAAATGTTATAAAGCACCAACGCACTGATTTTATTAACACTTTCATTGGATTTTAAATGCAAACCAATTATTTTAAGGCCAATAACAATGACTATGCCATGAAATTGTTTCATGGCATGTCATAATATGTAAAACTGGAATTTTCCTTCAAATAATCTGTCCCATCCAAGAGTTTTCACTCTCAACTAAAAATATAAACAAAAGATTATTCACTCAACTGATTTCCCCAGAGGATTATGCATTGTTAACTCCAAACTTTATAAGATTTAAGAAATTACTGGACTGATTAAGTGTGGCAAAATGGTTTGTAATGTAAAGGCAAAATGTAAAGGAAACAAACTTAAATCCTACAAAGTTAATTAGCATTTAGTGACTTGTGCTTAACAAATGGGGGAACAACCTGATTGTGAGGGGTAACTGCATAGCAGTCAGAAATGACACACACTGGTGGTTAACTTTGCTGTCAAAGTTAGAGTGAACCAGAGTTCAGTCCCAATTCTACCACTTACTAGAGCTGCAATCTCAGGCAAATCACCATTCTAAATCTGACTTTCATTATCAGTAATGTAGTTAAAAATATCTCATAGCAAAGGCATAGGAGTTGAAAGAGATCCCATATGTAAAGTTCCTTAACAATTAAATAACTATGATTATTATTACAATTTAGACCCTTTCTGACCATTGATAAGACTTGAATTCTACCTCCAACTAAAAATCAATTCTCACTAGAAAAATAAGAAAAAAAAATAATTTAAATGGTATAAGCAATAATAATTATAGTATGTCAGTAATGCATTTTGTGGCCTCCAAAGTTAGGCATTATCATTTAACATAATGGGAACCTAGTAAAGATTTATTGAATTAGGGAAAAATAATATGATGTCGTAGAAAGAGCAGAGACTCTCAACTACGGTTTTGATAATCAACAGTTGTGTGAATTTGTTCTGTGAGCTTCAGTCTTTTCATCTGAATCACAGGCAGAAAACCAGTATACGCAACAGAGTTGTATGCAAAGATTAAATTAAATAATTTGTGTGAAAGGTGCTCAGTAACATCTTTTCCCTAATTTGGGGGTTATAGGATAAGACTGATAATTGTTTTTCAAGTCTAAACTTTTCTTACATTGCAGTATTTGAGTTTGGCCTTCTACATAAAGTAAGATTATGTTTCCCTAAAGAATATGTGAGAGCTGAGGATAAATTCAATTGCAATAGTATAGTAAATATATTTCAACAAATGTTCTGGAAACAAGAGCAGTGGTTCTCAAACCTTGCAATACTATTATTAGAGTCTATGAGGTACTTTATGAAAGTATAGTTGCCTAATTATCAGTCTAGAAACTCTCATTTAAGATATCTAGCAGTAGAACCCGGAAATCTGTGCATTTAAAAACCACACAGCTCATTATGACACATCATAACCAACCAAAGTAGAGTTTTATAAAGTGTGAGGACCAGCTACAACTCAGGATACTTGACTTCCACTCCATAGTCATTAATAGTGGAGCTCAAAAATTTGAATTTTAACTCACATCCTAAGTAATTTTTATGTACATTGAAGTTTGGGAACCACTGGACTAAAGTACAATACTACAATATTGAAAATAAATTTTTTTCCTATGTGGTCATTACAATTTTTGACCTTCTATTTTTAAATAAATATTACTGCCAAAAAGTATGAATGATGAGTGAAAATTTTTATCTAAAGAAAACATTAGCTTTAGGCTAAGTATTATCATTATTATTACAGGTTTTATAACCAAAACATAAGAAATTTGGCTAATATTTCAAATAATCTCCAGGGAGTCTATCAGCATGGAGAAATACTTAAACTAAGAAATTCTGTGAGTTTCAGTGTTTTTTAAAATTTGTATGTTGTGCTTTGACTTTTTAAAACCCATTCCTTCTTTAATTAGAGCAACAATGACAATAAGTATCAGAAATATTTGTAAAGTGCTTTACTATTTACAAAGAAACTTCATATATATATTAACTAATCTTAATTAATCCTCAAATAAACTTGTGAGGTAGATAGGAAGGGTAGCATTCACTATCACCTTTCTCCAAATAAAAAAATCAAAATTAAAAAGTTTAAGCAATTCACCAGTTATAAGTTTATGGTGTTTATGAAGCTATGGTAGACTAAAGCCTTCAAATGTAAATTCACTGCAAAAATGTGTGAAATTAAAAACTTAGCACTCATATTAAGTGTAATGAATGAAACTCAAAATAACATGAGTCTCTAAATTACAATTTATGGCTTCATCTTGCTATTTAAATTTGTTGTACTTTAATTTAGTATATGGTTAAAGAATAACAAGAAGGTGGCGCTTAATTAACCAAAAGTAAACTAAAAACAAACAAAAAATCTGAATACCTATCAGTTAAACACTATCTACCCTGCATACTTGTAATTCAGTCCTTTATAAGAAAAGCCCCTTTGCCTCAGTTTCCTCTTCTCAAACACAAGATATACAATAGTACTTTCAAAGGCTAGCAATTTAATCTTCAGCCACGATGATACTTTAAAAACTGTGGAACAGCTAGAGAAATAGCAACATGTGTCCAACTCCTACAAAAACCCTGAGCCAAAAGCACCTTCAAATTAACTAGTCTAGTCTACATATTTCATGAATAGGAAACAGACCTTAAGGATCTTACCCAAGATAACACAGCAAAATTTGTTGTAAAGCTAGAATTAGAAATTAAGTATCTTTACTCCAAAGTCAACTAAAATGCACACTTGAGAATAGGCAATGCATTGGTTTCATAATGAAAAAAAGAAAGTGATCATATTAATGTGAGAAAAAGTAAATTTATGAAGGGATGTTTAGAAAGGAGGTAGCATCAGAAGTTGTTTTTCCAAATAGAAAGGCTCTAAAATTATTTAAAACTCTCTCTCTCTCTCTCTCTCTCTCTCACACACACACACACACACACACACACACACATACACACAACAAATGAGAATATTATAAATCAGCCAGACATAATCATTCATTCAGACCTCAGACATCTGAGTGCCTCTGTCCTGAATGCCATACACATTTCTGCAGGCAGGAACACACAGATGCCGTCCCAGAGAAACTCAAGGTTTAGTTGGCAGGTATGCTTACAAACAATGGCAATACAATGCAAGAAGTGATATTACCAAAGCATGCATATAAATGTTGCTGCAGGAATGTGAGGAAAGGTACACCTCACTGTCTGAAATTATTGAACTGAGGTTTTACAAGTGGTAAGAATTATGTGAATATCTCTGACAATCCCAATTCAAATTAAATACATCCCTGTTTATGCCAAGAATTTTGAAAGAATTTTTAATATACCTGCTATGAAAGATGGGGTAGAGTGCACACATTCTATAACTTTTCCCTTGCTAATAAGAATTGCCAGACACTAAAACATATTATAAAATGTTTGTATAGCTACAGCAAAATAAGAGCTTAAAACAATTTGCCAAATTTTGCAAATGTCCTGTTTTTGCATTTTCACTGGCTCATGCATAAGTTACTCTCACAGCATCAGAGACACAAGGTGGCACTGTCGTGCTGACATTCATTTCAAGTACCTTTATAAATGGACGAATTTGAAAGAGGCAAAAGATCCTCTTGTGACAACTAACACCAGAGTTGTAATACTGGCCTTTCCCTTGGCCTACCAACATTAATGGTGGCCTAAGGAGGAGGATTTTGCATTTCATGAATATCACATCATGCTTATATAGAAGAGAACTTATCCTCTGATGGCTTCTCCAAAATGTCATGTGTGTGTTCATAGAAATGTCCAAAGACAGAGTGCAGTTTTGCCATTAGGAAGTCAGAAGTAAGCTGTTTGCCACGGGCAGGGCTGAGGACATGGACCGCCCCTCCATCTAGTGGCCAGCGGAGAGGAGTGGAGTCATAGTAACCATGTTGCACTTCACTCCATTAAAAACAGCCCTTTTATCAAACCACCCATAGGCAATTAAGTCAGTTTGTCTGACAAATGACAATTTTTGGTTTATCGCATTCATTGAATCATTAAATAGAGTCAATAACATATTGTGACATCTACTTAAGCTGAGAACATTCACCACAAAATTAAAATGCTTGTACTCTCTCAGGCAACATAAACTTCCTTTATTCTTCTATCATTACCAACCTTAATCTCTCTCTATACATTTGTGACTAATAGGTAGAAACTGCAAGCAGAATTATCTCTATATACAACTATTTAAAATCACACATTCGTTAAGATGAAAGAAAATCTAACAGAGCCTTTTCCCTCGTTTTACAAAGAAACTGAGGAATAGACAGATTATGACTTACTCAAAGCTACACAGTCAGAACTAGAAACAAGACCTCCAAATTTAACCACTTTAAATCTTTTTTGGTATTAATTAATACCTCCTGATTCCCAAGGAAGTGCTTTTTGTACCTCAACCTAGGGTTTTCTCAACATAAGAGGAAGATAGTTTCTAAAACTTTGATTTGTATGTTTTCATGCTAAGTTGATATGATTGAAACTATTATGTATAAGTCCTAGAACATTTTCATATTCATAGGCATATTCTGAATGGGTTGTAAAAAACATGATTTTTTAACTAACAAATTATTCATATTTATTTAATATTTAGAAAGCAAAGGAACAAGTGAGAAGAGAATAGGGTAGAATGTCTTGGTTAAAACTGCTATACAAAAAATGTTTCAGAGAGCCTAATATAAAACAAAACCTGAATCAATTCAGATGGCTGGAAAGTTTCTATTTGTTTTGTTTTATATAAAAATTATTTGCCGTCATTTTGTTTTTAAAGAGAAAACACACACACACACACACACACACACACACACACACAAACATAAACTTATTCAGTTGACACTTCATTTGTAATTTAGCTCATGATGCTGTTTGGGGGCATGCTTTGGGAACAGTTTGTTAGGAAAGCTTCTTATCAAAACAAATGAAATCTGTCCACCAACTATGAAAAATCTCCTCACAACTCCAAACCCAAGGATTAAAGGGCTAAAGGTATGAAGGAAACCTGGCAGTGGATGTTCTAGAAATGTGAGAAGCTTTGACTTTTTATTCTATCACCTTCTTTTGGTGGTACCATTGGAATCTGTCTTGAGGTTGAGAGGGAATTTAGATAGATTTGTTTTAGACAGTGGAAAAGCTAATGCTATACAGATAGGTCAAATGGTTTTCACTGGGGGTTGGTCATTATACTTCTAAATATAGAAGCTTTAAAAACACTCACCCCCTCCACCTTCAGCTTTACTTAAGGTATTTTCTCAACTTATGTCCACTCTAGGGAAGGGATAAAGATCATTGTTGATTTGAGGAACTAGAAAAAGTAAGAACTACTCCAATTCTTCTTGCCTTTCCTAAAGTCAAGGTAATAGGTACAAATGACCAAGAAAATGGGTATGTTAGTAAATATGTACAGAGCCAGAATATATTGATTAGGCCTAGAAGAATTCTAATGTGTCCAGTATTTAAAAAGAAAACAAACAAACAAAAAAGTATAAAGTCTTGCAACTTTATTTGCCTAGTTTCTATTTAAACAATAAAAGAGAATACCATTTTCTCACTGTTTAAACGTCTTGGTATCTAAATAAGATGTTTCTGTTTGTTTAAAATAATAGCCATGTCTTGTTTACATACACATATACATCAACCAGAACAATTCCACAGCCTAGAATGTTTATAGTTTTCTGCTAGCAAAAGTTTTTTTTATACTAAGTTTTAAGTTGGTACCTGAACAAACTGACAACATTCCTTTAATTTTCTCTCAGTTACATTTCATTTACTGGAAAGAAGTTCATACTATAAAAGGAATTTGTAACAACAAATTTAATTACAACAGTAATTCACAGAACATTTTTGAAAGAAAAGGTAAAAGTGACAAATATCCAAGCTCAGTAAAAATTTAAAGCCTTTTAGAAATTGGAGAAAATTAAAATTTAAATAACTTAAATTTTATGGTTTAAAAAAATTGAAGAAATTTCCTAAGAACAAAATAAATAATACTTCAATACATGAGATTATAATTATTGTCGTTTCTACATTTTTCATTTCAGTTGATCAGGTACTTTGTTAATTTCCAAAAACCCCAAGCTCAATTACATAATTTTATATTTATTAAATGTAAATCCTTACATTAGTATTTTAATATGAAAACTCTTCAAATAGATTTACATTTTAAATGAATAATATGAACATTTAATTCTTCACATCTCAAGACACTGAAGTGCCAAAATTACTTCTAATATCAAGAAAGTAAACATATCATGCTATAACTACCGCATTTTCTATCAGAGTTCCAAAGGTAAGAGTGAATGTTCAGATTAATAATAATATAGTCTCTTTCCATCTGAGAATCAGACAGACCAATAAACTCATAGTCCTTGCTCCTTGTCTCAGTATTCTCACTTGAAAGTCAGTAGGTAACTTTTCCCTAAGTTAAAACAGTTACATAGGAATTGCACTGGTTAACTGCACTATAAAACACTCAGGGTGGAGTTTCAATTGAGTGTCAAAAGATTCCAGAAAGGCAAGCTCCATGTCCTCAAGCTGATTACTTTCAAATGAACTATAGAATTACCAAAAGGCTTGATCCTGGAGTATAAGAGAGGTTATGAAGCCAAAGTCAAGCATAATTTTTCCACAGTTTAGTGCCGAAATAGCACGGCACTTATTCAATATTACAGCTGAACAGCTAGAGTGGCAGAAAAGTCCTTTTTTCTTACAAGCCTTTGAATGCTGCTTCTGACATCTGCTGTAGTGGTTACTACATACATGATAGTAATAATAGATGGCATTATTTTTTTCCACCACCTCATAAGTAAGCGTATGCTGAAATTAGAAGAGAACTCAAGGATATGTTGATATATTAAACATAACTGGCATCAACATTACTTAATGATTAATGTATAATATCGATGCAACAGGAAAACATATGAATTCAGGCATTTTTTTAGAATATCAAGGATATAGATAGTGCCCTTGGGTTTTGGTAAAGAATGAAAATTATCTTGCTAGTTACTTTACATTGGCCATAGTTCCTTGGGATTCTGCAAAATGCTAGACATTATTTAAGCAATGGAAGTACATGAAACAGGTTTTCCAGAAAATTACAAGTTTTGGGTTTTATAAAATACCTACGACCTCATAGATTATTTGAAAGTTTAGAGCAAAATACCAAATGGTTAATGCCAACTCCAGTAGCACTGCAAATAATCCTTAGTAATTAGACAACCAAAATGCCTCATACTATATTTTTTTAAAAAGACATTTAAGAGGGTTTGGTTTCTAGTTTAATAACTCTTGCAGGTATACGCTTGTCCAAATACCGGCATGTATTGTCCTTGATGTAGGGTAAACTGTTTCCATGTAAGTAATACCTGATTTCTATAATTTGCCTGTAATAGTTACATAGCCATACAAATGAAAATATTTAGATTTTATTTTCAGTGTGTTGACAACTCATGCTAACTTAGATTTTCACTAGTTAACGACGTAAAGATGAGGATACGATTTTACTTCTTTTATAGAAGTCCAGTAAAACTATGTTCCACTAGAAATAGAGTATGTTAAAATATATTTATTGGCTGGGTGTGCTGGCTCATGCCTGTAATCTCAGCACTTTGGGAGGCCAAGGTGGGAGGATCGTTTGAGACTAGAAGCTCAAGACCAGCGTAGGCAACATAGTGAGACCACTTCTCAATTTTACAAAAAAGAAGGAAAAAAATGCATTTCTTAAGTGCTCTCCAAGCTCTATTGTCGTCCATTATCAACATTTAGATTTCAGGGGTCACCTTTGGGGATGAAGAAGGCTGGAACTAGCAGCATTCAAAGAATATCAACTCCAGTTCTTCCTTTGTCCAAAAAGGCCACTAGTTAGCAATATCAGCCAGATGCTGCTTCCACACTCCTTGCCACATGCTGGGGCAACATATTTGCTCAGGGCCTAAATTTGGCTTCCTATGTGGCAGCATGACCAGCCACTACTCAGGGGTGGGCAAGTCCATGAACACATCCTCTGATAATTTCTATATTTATAGAAAGCCAGAACATGTGTAGATAATCACACAATTAGATATTTATGTAGTGCCAGATTTTATGAATATGGGAATTTGTTAATTAGCACAAGGAGTAATCATTAAAATTCAAAAATAGATAAATAAACAGGAATGCCATTTATTTGTTAACATTTCAGGGGGGAAAGTATGCAGCTGCTATCCTTTTGATGAACATAGACTTCTAGAGAAAAATGTGCAGAAGGAAAAGTATTTGCAATTTTTGAAGCTCTAATGAGTAAAATCTAAGAAATCACTAGATAATCTTTATATTTAAAATAATCATAGTGATTCTCCTCTTAAGTTAAAAAAAAGTTTAAACTGGTATATGCTTAGCATTTGAATTATATTGTCTGTCATTCCAATTTTTTGGGATCCACTATTTGGTCCTTTTCAAAGAGCCAAAGCTGATTTTCATCAGATAGGAGTTAAAAGCACATACACGTCACTCAGTACCAAACTGTTTTTAGCTACAGGGCATGGCAAAGCATGAAATAACTGCTTTAGAACACACTTCCTCATGTGGGAGTGTTAGATAACTGTCTGCTCCAACATTAAAATGAAACATACTGTGACCTGACCAAGACTTTAAGGATCTAAACAGGCAGATATCATGTGCTGATAGAAGAGCCCACCATAAACAGCAAGGCATTCTATAGTCCTCCTATGAAACAAGGCTTTCAGCTTTCAAATCCCTATACAGCAAAGTACACTGCTTTTAAGTTTCCTTACGTACATTTTACAATGTCTTGCTGTATTTCAACTGTGACAGTCTCTTCCAGAAAAGGGCAAGATTATTTTTCATACTAAAAATATTTTAGCTTTACTGAAAGCTAAGAATGATGATGCAAAAGAAAATATATACACATTTTAAAAATTAAACCACCATTAAAATGATCAAATTTATATGTGCTTCAATTCTTTCTAGAAATTTAAAATAAATTTCATTTTCTCTTGAAAAATCTCTGTTTTTGCTTGCTTGTGATTAACATAATATATCTAACATGAAAGTTTTTAAGATATTATATCTGTGATTTCTTTATCCATACATGAATGAGACTATATACATCAATGTAAATGCATGCACACAGATATCTCTACACATTAATGTGTACAAAAAAGAGGACATTATAAGAGATGTATGAAAGATTTACTTTGACAAAAATAATAGAATTTTACATCGTCCTCACAATGCTAATATAGAAAATGACAGGTGTGTAAGACATGCATACCTTTGACATACAGTATTAGTTCTGAAACAAAAATTTAGGTCAGAGTCTGAAATAAAATAAGTCATAATCAGAACACCATTTACTGTGTACCATATTAACATACACTTTCAAAAGACTCTCCCAAAATTCCCCTTAGACCTTTGTGTGGGGAAAAAATTATATATATATATATATCTCACAGGACTTGATTAAGTGTACTTAGTATTTGTACTACTCTTGGTCAAAGCTGGCCTTTCCAGTTTAAAAAATAGTTTAGGCAAGATAAACAAATTAAAATTCTCGGAATAAATTATTTAAAAGAAGATGTAAAAAAAAAAAAAGACTTCTAGCAGCAAAAGTTCACCATGTTCCTGGAATAATGGATTTTTAATAAACATTTTACTAGGTTTGAACCTTGAGACTGTGTTTGGGAATCTGCTCTAACGTCCCAGGTGGGTTAAGAATATTGCTTTATAGACTTCTTTGTGTTGTTAGAGAGGCCTAATGGAATTAAGGGGGTAAAAAAAGTCTGCCACTTCTATTAAATAAATAATTTATTATAAAAAGGTGACTGTTATTATCAAAGATCTCTACAGATCAGCATCCATTTTCTAGCATTGCTCTGTATATGCCGAAAACATTTGTGTATCTCTACTATTTGACTTAATTTTTATCAAATAGCAGTTTTACTTTTGGAGAAATCCAAATAAAACTCCATTAAGAAGTCAATTTCAAATAGACCTTATTTAACTACTCCTTTAAATTTTGAAGAACACTATTCTGGGAAAACACTTCAACAATATCAGCTAGTTTGAAATATAACTTTTCTCATCATAAAAAAGGAAAAAAGAAATAAAGGAAAAGAAAGCACTTCAAAACTGTATTTGAAATAACAAATACATTATTTCTAGTCCCCAAAATGTTAAATAAATACTTACAGTTGTGCAAAAAGGCCTGATACACTTCATAGCTTCTACTTTGTAAAAAGATGGCCAGTCCCTCACTCCACCCTCCCCAAGCATAAATAAACAGTAACATACTAAAAGGAAACTATCCTAGGATAAAAACTGCTTGTTAAGAAAGTTTGCATTCTTACTAACCACAGTGATATCCCTATAAATGTAAAAGTTCATCTGCAAAATAAAAGTTAGAAAACAGAGTACCTTATTTCTTTCAAAATACATCTCCCAGAGGCAATGTTTCTATATGTGTAATGATAAAAATAAATACTTGATTCTTATCCACCCTCAACGACTACCCCTCACCTTATGTCCAATGCTATTAAATAAACATGCTGGCAGAAAGTATTCAACCTGCTTCAAGGATTTAAACTGTAAATATGGACTTTAAACTTCAATGTAAAACAAAGAACAAGAGTCCTACTTTAGTAATACCCACATTGGCACTGAAGCTAAAACTCACTGGCAAATAACTAACAAAACCCAGTTAGCAATAAATAAGGACAACATGATATATAGACAGACAGATGGATTTGCATAAACAGACAAGAAAAGCAAAGAGACAAACATATGGAGGGGTCTGTTTCAAAAGAGTGAAAGAGTCTGATTTATGATACTTTAGTGGGAAAAAATAGGTTTGTTTGTAATTATTTTTAAAGTAATAAAACTGAATCACAAGGGCACACCCTTAAACAAGTAAGAAGAAAATTAGTAGAGGGAAGGCCTCCTATAGATGTTGCAAATTTTAAGCTAGCACTAGCTCTGTCAAACTTAAATCTTGAAATTAAAATTCAAAGAAGAAAGAATAAAAGCACTGTGGGCTAAAGGAGATGATAAAGGGGGCATTGAAGAAGCAGGATTTTTTTTTTTATGAAAGTTGTCTGCCCTACCTTCTTCCCCAGCGCTGAGTTTCTCTTCTCATAATCGGTGTCTCCCTGGAAGTACAGTGTGAGTGGTAATGACTGCCTGCCTCCCTAATGAGTCCATTTTCCTGCTCTTGATGTTGTGTATATACACACACTGCAACCTACCTTACAAACCACAGAGACGGGAAGAGAGAGAGAGCAAGGGTGGGGGGAGAGAGGGAGAGAGAGACAGAGACAGAGCAAGCGAGTAAGAGAGAGAGAAGAGGAGAGAGAGAAAGAAAAACAGAAAGAAACAGAGAGAGAAAGGCACAGACAAAGCCCTCCTACCAGACAGCAGACAGCCCTCCTTCCCCTATCCAGCAAAATGCAACTCGTCTAATGCAGCAACAGGTTCAGTATTGCCAGACTAACAGAGTGAAAAAGGTATATCCTCTATATCATTACTGCTTGCAAATAAACAGTTTAAGAGCAGCTGGCTCCACCTTCTTTATTTATGCTCCATTATGAAGAATGTATTGTTTCAGTTCTGGCACACAGTACATGTAATTATCATAAATACATTTTTTGCATATTAGCAGGAAATAGTGAAATGCATAGCTTATTTGTGCAATCTTTTAAATTTATTTTTTTTAATGTGAGAAGAATGTCAAGAAATCTCTGCTGACAAAGCCTAGTTGTGATTTTAAAGTCAGAGCAGTCTTAAAGGAGGCTCTGTAAGAAACAGGCTCCATACAATAGGAAAACTGATCTCAGACAAAACTGATAACTGCAAAGAATTCATTGCTCAGTAAATAAATCAATACTGTACACAAAATTGCAGACAAAACCAGAATTAAGTTTAATTAAGTAGCTAATAGGCTAATACTCTAGAAGAAGGCAGATATGCTTCTTATTAGAAGCATCTAGCTGTACAAACATCACAATGCAATGTACTCTGTATAAACAGGTGCAATGCATATAGTACATAGTGCTACGACAACAGAAATAAATCCCATAAGGAGCTACCATAACAGGCACAGGACAAGGTTTCACAGAATATGGGTCTGAAACTACAGCAGATTCCCTTCCATCTTTTATTTGAAGGGAAAAGTAAAAATAATCAATGCTTTTGTGTAAACCTTCCTTAAGAGGAAAAAAAAGGGTTTTTCTTTGTCTGATACTTCTAACCAAATTTTTTTTTACATGCTAGCTTCAAAATAATGTAATTATTATATCCTTCACCCCAGGACATGCTTCTCAACCCCTCTCCCCACTTCTTGGTGCCTTTTCTCCCATGAGTGACATGCATAGCCATGGACTTACAAACATCAGAAATCAGAACTAGTTTTAAGCCACTCTCCTCATCCTCCAATTTTTAACAACTAGGCTTTGCTTGATGAGTCATACCTCCTTCCAGCAATATATCTATCTAGACACCCACCTTAAAATATTTCTATACAGTTTGGCTACATGTCATTAGTTGGTACTCAGAAACATTAGAAGTAAAATTTTCTAAAGAAAATTTACAAAGGTATAAAAAAATATGAGTATGTGTGCCTTTTTCAAACCCCACGTCTGGGCACCAACAATTCTGAGTATATTAATTGCAAAAATCATCTTTTTTATATGGTTTAGCATATTACAATGTTTCAAAAATTAGAATATGTCCCTCTGCATAAACAAAACTACCTAACTATATACGCTTTAATTTCTTTATTTAAAAAATTAGTTTTCAATTAAAAAGTATATACCTATTTCACTATATAACTTACAGATCAACTATATCTTCACCTAATTCACAAAAATCTTAAAGGATGTCAAGTAAATCTTTGGTAATGTTCAGAACACAGATCAATATTGTTTTGATTATTTTAAGGGTAGAAAACCTACAGCATAGATATTAGAAAGTAATACCTAGCTTTCTTTACATTATACAAATTGTCCTGGGAAAATTCTAGTACGAAACCAAGAGTTCAGACACTCCAATCTCACTGTAAATCAATAATTCTATTTCTCCAGTGCTACAATAGTATTTTACTCTCTCAAGGGTGGTTACTTAAGAGACAGACACACACTAAAATTCTACTTCTGGTTACAGGTATGTAGAAAAACCTTTCTTTTACATTTGGTATGCTCAAGGTACCAGTGCACTTCTTGCCCCTTCCTACCCAGTCTGGCAGCTGTTTTTTTCCACTATTGCTCTATTGTTTCTCTGAAGCTTTATTCAAATATATTTTTAAATGCCAATTAAAAACAAAACACACAAGCCTCACAGTTTGACAGAATGATTAAAATTAGATATTTGTATGTTCAAAATTTTAAAAATAATGTTCTAGGTGTTTTATTTTGTTTTAATTCAATGAGAAAACAGTATTTGATTTTTACCAGCTAGTATCAAAAGGAATGTAAAGGACCAAGAAGGTTCTTTTCTAAAGAACAACTAGATAGCTGAATTTAAAAGAGAAAAACAAACACTGTGGCTTAGTAAAAAAAAAAAAAAAAAAAAATACAACACCTCAACACTTTTCCCATATCTGCACATTTTACTAGATTCCAAGCACAATAAATGGCACATTATTAGTTCTTTCTGAGCTCAAGATACACTTTCCCTACCTAAGACTAGAGATAAAAAAGACTTGAATTAACCATTGCAACACCTGAAACAAAAATCCTAATTGACTACCATACTGTGTAAGTTATAAAGTGATTAAATTATTTCCTATGTTGCTATGTCATGGAGTAATTTGGTCTTGTAGAAAAATCCTGAAGTGGAAGTTAAAAACTGGTTCTGTCCCAACTTTATCTATAGATTCAATGCAATCCCAATCAAAATCCCAGACTTATTTTATAAATATCAACAAACTGATTCTATAATTTATATGGAGAAGCAAAAGACAAACCCAGAATAATCAACATAACTTAAAAGAGAAGAACAAAGTTGGAGAACTAAACCTACCAGACTTCAAGATTTACCATAAAGCTACAGTAATTAAGACAGTGTGGTATTGGCAAAAGAATAGACAAGTAGATTAATGGAACAGAATAGAGAGCCCAGAAATAGACCCACGTAAATATAGCCAACTGATCTTTGACAAAAAAAAAGAAAGGAAATACAGTGAAGAATCTTTTCAACAAATAACGCTGGAACAACTGGACATCCATAGGCCAAAAAAAAAAAAAAAAAAGTCTAAACACAGATCTTATATACTTCACAGAAATTAACTCGAAAAGGATCAAAGACCTAAATGTAAAATGCAAAACTCTAAGATTCCTAGAAGAGAACAGGAGAAAATATGGATGACCTTGGGTTACACAATGAGTTTTTTAGATAAAACACCAAAGACATAATCCACAAAAGAAAGAATTGATAAGTTGGATATCATTAAAATTTTAAAAATTCTACTCTGCATAAACATTGTCAAGAGAATGATAATGTCTTTACAAGCCACACAATGGGAGAAAATATTTGCTAGAGACATATCTGATAAAAGACTGTTATCTAAAACAAGAAATTTAAAAAAAAAACCCTCTCAAAACTCAATAATAAGAAAACAGCCTGATTTAAAAATGGGCCAAAGATCTTAACAGTCACCTCAACAAAGAAGACATACAGATGCAAATAAGCATAGGAAAACATGTTCCATGTCATATATCATTAAGGAAATACAGATTACATACCACTTACACACCTAGTAGAACAGTCAAAATTCACAACACTGACAACATCAAATACTGGTGAGGATATGGAGTAACTGGAACTCTCATTCATTGCTGATAGGAATGCAAAATGGTACAGCTATTTTAAAATACAGTTTGGCAGTTCATCCTCTTGGTATTTACACAAATAAGTTGAAACTTATGCTCACACAAATACCTGCACACTGATGTCTAAGGTGGTTTTATTTATAATTGCCTAAACTTGAAAGCAATCATGGTGTTCTTTGGTAGGTAAATAGATTAGTTAACTATGGTACATCCAAACAATGGAATATTATTCAGTGTTATAGCTATCAAGCCATGAAAAGACATGCAGGAAACTTAAATCCGTATTACTAAGTAAAAGAAACCAATCTGAAAAGACTATACACATTGTATAATTTCAACTATATGATATTCTAGAAAAGGCAAAACTATAGAGACTAAAAAAAATCAGAGGATGCCAGGAGCTAGGGGAGGGAGGAATGAATAGGTGAAGCACAGAGGATTTTTTAAGGCAGAGAAACTATACTGTATGATCTATAATGGCAGACATACATCATGATGCATTTGATCAAATCCATAAAATGCACAACACCAAAAGTGAACCCTAATGCAACCTATGACTCTGGGTAACAATGATGTAGTTCATTAGACATAACAAATGTACTACTCTGGTGGTACATGTTAATAATGAGAGAGGGTATGCATGTTTAAAGGCAGAGGGTATATGAGAAATCTTTGTATCTTTCCCTGAATTTTACTATGAACAAAAAAATTTCTCTAAAACATAAAGTTTATTTAAAAATAAATTAAAAGAAAAGTGGTCCTGGTCTCAGCATTGACATGAATATTTGCACTCTCTGGGCAAGTCATATAACCATTTTCAGCTTCAGTTTCTTCATATATTAAAAAAAAGTAAAAGGAATTGACCTAGATATCATAACAATAATTATCATAGGCAATGTTTTAGTGCTTATTATGTGCCAGAAACTGCTGTAAGTACTTTTAAATTCTTAACTTTTTAATAATTACTCTTTGAGGTAGGAATTATTTTTTTCATCCCATCCTCAAGATAAGGAAACAGATTAAATGACTTGCCTGAGATCACATAGCATGACAGTCTGTCTGGTTTGGAGTTTATGTGCTTAATCCCTGTACCATATTGTCTCCCAATAGCTCATGATAGTTAAGGCCCAATCCAGCACTAAGAATCTGCGGTTAAGAGTAAAATCAAACATATCCTGATGATGTCTCACCCCATCTTGCTTACTAACAAGATATAGTACAGGTTTGTTTTTCAACACTGACAGCTCTCAATACATTGGGTTTAAAGGTATAGGAACTCTATCTAAAGTACATACTCTATGATTTTGTTGTTGTTGCTGTTGTTTTGTTATTTTTGAGTCAGGGGCTCACTCTGTTGCCCACGCTGGAGTGCAGTGATATGATCAAGGTTCACCATAGCCTCGACCTCCTGGGCTCAGGCACTCCTTCCTCTGCAGCCTCCTGAGTAGTTGAGACTGCGGGCATGTGCCACAGTGCTTGGCTAATTTTTCTGTAGAGACAAGGTCTCGCTATGTTGCCTGATTCTGAACTCCTGGGCTCAAGCGATCTTCCCACCTTGGCCTTCCAAAATGCTTGGATTATAGGCATGAGCTACTGTGCCCGCCTCTATCATGTTTCTTAAAGGTTGCTCAGACAAGCATCAAGTATCTAATAGTAATGAAAATAACTGTTTAAGGAATGAAGTAATAAATTAAAACACAATAAAACATTTCATATTCCCTATAGCTTGAGAAAGGAATGAAATAAAAGCAAGAATTCAATTATAAATGATTTGTGAGAGACACTGAAATAATGCTATCATGTAATTTTATACAATTGTTCTTAAATTTGAATTGTTTAGTGATATATTCTCTAAATATCAAAGTCAAAAGACTTTGATACAAATGACTTACTCTGGAAGAAAGAATTTATCCTTGCTCTTATCTCTGTGTAAACATATACTGTGTGCCCAATATGTGCCACACAGTATACATGGGGTATAAAATGAGGATAAAAAATATGATGTAGTCAGGCTCGATGGCTCAGGTGAGTGAATTGCCTGAGCCCGCGGGTTCGAGAACCACCTGGGCAACTAGGCGAGACCTCATCTCTGCAATGTCAAAAATTAGACAGGCGTGGTAGCGCACGCCTGTAATTCCGACTACTTGGAAGGCTGAGGTGGAAGGATTGTCGGAGCCCAGCAGGTCGAGGCTGCAGTGGCCAGGAACGGCCACTGCACTCCAGTCTGGGCGACAGAGTGAGACTCCAACTCAAAAAAAAAAATATATATATACATATATATATATATATATACGTATATATATATATATATGTGATGTAGCAGGGCTCAGTGGCTCAGCCTGTAATCCTGCGCTTTGGGAGGCTGAGGTGAGTGGATTGCCTGAGCCCACGGGTTCGAGACCCACCTGGGCAACTTGGCGAGACCTCATCTCTACAATAAATCAAAAAATTAGCTGGGCGTGGTGGCGTGCACCTGTAGTTCCAGCTACTTGGAAGGCTGAGGCAGAAGAATCACCGGAGCCCAGCAGGTCGAGGCTGCAGTGGCCGGGAGCCTTTGAAGACTTCATAGTTTAGTAGGGGACAGGCATGTCAACAATATAACTAGTGCCAGAAAATAATTTTGCCACAATATAATGTGATATTTTATGTAATTCAGTGCCTTAAGCTTTGTGTCCCCTCCCATCTTAAAAAGCTAAAAACAGAAAACGACAAAACAGTATTAATAACTTAATTTAAAATGTGGCTTAGGCCGGGTGTGGTGGCTCAAGTCTATAATCCCAGCACTTTGGGAGGCCAGGTTGAGAGAACTGCCTGAGTCCAAGGGTTTGAGAACAGCCCGGGCAACTTGGTGAGACCTCATCTCTATAATAAATCAAAAATGAATCAATCAATAAGCCAAGCGAGGTAGCGCTCACCTGTAGTTCCAGCTACTTGGAAAGCTGAGGCGGAAGAATTACCTGAGCCCAGCAGGTCAAGGCTGTGGTAGCTGGGAGAGTGCCACTGCCCTCCAGTTTGGGTGACAGAGTGTGACTCCAACTCAAAAAAAAAAAATGTGACTTAGAAAGTGGTATATGTACGTGTGCATGTGAGGGGCAAAGGAAGAGTTTTAAAGTAACAGTTTATTCTCTAACAGTGTGGTTTACAGATTCATTGAGCATATTTTATCAGTTTTCTCCAAGGGGCCTAGCAAAGTGTCTTCCACAAGTGCATAGTACATGTACTTAAATGATTGCAGAAATCAGTGATAGTTATTGCCTAGAGCATACAATCTCATCATTTTTAGAGTTACCATATACCTTGGTCAGAACTGTGATAACAAATGAATACTTCCAAAAGTATATGAAGGGTAACTTTTTTAAATTTTTAAAAGAGAAGAAAGTCAGCTGATTTCAAAAGCATTCATAACATGGGAGGCCAAACAGGAGAAAAAAGTTAAGATATTTTAAGGTTGTTCACAAGAACATTTTCAAAAGATACCTTTATTGCAAAGGAGAAGGAGGAGGAAAAATAAGCATCACATTGCAACAATGGACAGAACAAGTTTTAGAAGCCTTATTCCTTGGGTAGAAAAGCAGTATCTGGGATTAGTGGGTCAATATAAGTACTACACTAAGTAGATGATTTTGCCATTGATGTTAACACCATAAAGTCCATGACCTAATTAGATAATAATTCTCAATCTTGGTCATCTGTTTTAAAAAAGTATCCCTTCAGTCCCAAAGAAAACTTAGAGAGACTACCTATCTATCTTACCAAACTACAGTTTACCAATACCAGGTCAGCGGTATGTTCCTTACATGGGAAGATATGCATGGCTAATTTCAATTCTAATCAACAAACATTTAAGTTTAAAACTAAAACAAAGCATTACACATAACTACATCACTAGAAGTACGTGTATTACAGCCCTTTGCGGTGCAGCAGGATTTTATATGCCTCCCTTCCCTATAAGACAGAAAGACCCTCCCCACTCCTCCACCACATAGAGCAGAAGCCCTCCTCACCAAGCTTTTCGGTTTAGCACCTGGCAGTACACCTGGAACACAGCTGAAATTCGATAAAGTTTTCTTGAGTGAATGAATGATTAGACAAAGCAACAGTATATAGAGTTTAGAAACCTTGGTCATTAAAAACTTGAATAAACTTGAGTTCTAAAAATAATATAAACAACCTGCAAATAGCAATTTAAAAAATGTATAACATCACATATAAACCTACTCTTATTTTAAGATCTTGTGACAAACAAAAATTATTGTAGTATACAGAAAAAGTTACACTCTTCAACTTTGCTGTATGTTTGAAAATTTTTCAAAATAAAAAGTTGGATAACAAAGATATTGCCCTATAATTAGCAAAATTTCAATAAGTATAATTTCTGAGAAGAAAATTCAGTTTGATAAACATTTTATCTATTATTTCTTTCACATCTACAACATAAGTGCTGAAATATAGGCCTGAAGCTGACCTAAGAGTTTTTCATAGGAATAGAACTGTCTCCATTGAGAAAAACACCTTGGTAGACTGGTTGGGGTTGGAGAGTGAGGCCTGGATAATTCTTGTGGTGTTAAACTGTGCTACAAAAGAAATGAATAACAATTCAAAAGTAGGGAAGCACAGAGATGAAAAGCAGGTGGAAGAGAGAATGGCACAAAAGAAAAATGAGCAGTGAGAAATTCCCAATGTTAAGATGGCCAAAAGATTTTTTTTTTTTAAAGAGCAATGCCTCATAATAAATTTGAAGATGGTTGCAATTTTGTGATGCAACTATCCTCTTTTTTCAAACCTTCAGGAAAGGAAGATATATTCTACAGTCCTATTTAGTAGGACGAAAGGGAATCAAAGAATGAAAAAATGAAGCTACTGCCCCACATTCACACATATACTATAGCATTTGCAAATGCTGCGGTTTCCTAATAAGAGATCAAAATACTCCAGGAGTTCCAGGGAGTAAACAGTGGCAATGTGAAGAACAGCTACTAATAAAAAAGTCAAAAGTATCTTTAATGTAAAATGACTCAGATATGGATATAAGTAAATCACTCTTTTCCACAATTATACAGGATAAATATATCCAGAGGGAAAAGACGCATGGAAGTTAATGTCTGAATGACAAGGTTACGATGCTATTATTGTTGTTACTACTTCTACAAACTGATCTCAAGTGATATGATTATCTTTAGAAATTTAGGGAAGAGAATACTTTTGTGACACAATCAATAAATGCTAAATTAATGGATTTAAAAACAGAAAAATGTTTAAAAATCAAGAACAATGTATTAGACATATATACCACATGAACTCTTCCTGCTCCATGATCAGTCCACTCTACAAAACAATCTAGGACAATTTAAAGTTTCCATAATTTATTTCTATGTACATATCTAATATACAAGAAAAGGAAAGAAAAATGATAGATTGCATTCTATAGGAAGGATAAAAGTCACACAGAAGATACAAAAGAGACATTTTTTTTTTTTTTTAGTTGGAGTCTCACTCTGTCGCCCAGACTGGAGTGCAGTGGCTGTTCCCTGCCACCGCAACCTCAACCTGCTGGGGCTCCAGCTAGCCTTCCACCTCAGCCTTCCAAGTAGCTGGAATTACAGGCGCACACTACCACGCCTGGCTAATTTTTTGATTTATTGTAGAAATGAGGTCTCACCAGGTTGCCCAGGGGGGTCTCGAACCCGCGGGCTCAGGCAATCCACTCACCTCAGCCTCCCAAGGCGCGGGATTAACAGGCTGAGCCACCAAGCCCAGCTAAAAGAGACATCTTAATTGCTATAAATGCTGTCCGTCTTGCAGATTGGTGAGATCCCCACTGATCCGCCTGATGAATCTATAGTCAAAAACTCTAGCTTTTATATCTTTCCAAGATACAAAAATTGCTACTGTTAGTAAGAATGATTTCTTAAAACAAAAGATATCTCTAGTACATGTTTCAGGAACTATGCTTAGTTCTACAAATACTTTCTCCTTAAAATCCTACCAACAGCATTATAAGAAAGGTGATATTAATGTTTCAGCTTAAACATAAGAAACTGAGGCCCAAAGTCACATACTTAATAAGTAGCAATGGTTGAGCCTAACCTCAATCCAAATGGAATATGTGAGGAATAGAAGGAGGGGATTTAAAAATTACTTCAAAAATTATGTATAATAATAAACTAGTGAAACTAGGAAGGAATTTTAGAAAAAGAAGACTAATGCTGGGGAACAGATGTGAAAGGATATATGTTCTCTAGATAATTTCAATATTTATTTTAGACAAGTATGAAGAAAGGTATATTAGGTGTTCCAAAGTAAAATTTAAAGGAAGGATAATGAAAAAGAACAATATGTGAAAAAATAACTTTCAAAAGTGATGAAGCATACCATGAACCAGTTTGATTAAAGAACTGGAAACATTAATAACAATCTGCCCAGTAATTTTGAAACCAGTTATTAATAACAAAATCAGCATGATAGCAGCCTGCTAAGTTCTCTGAGGCAACAGACCATAGAGATGATTCAAAATGGGTAGAAAAAGTATCTCTTACTTTTTTTTATTTGTTTAAGAAAACTCACGTGACTCTAATAAGTGGTAGGCTTATAGCCATAACTTAAAAAAAAAGGTAAGGTCATAACAAAAGTTTTTCTACAATAATCTACATAAAATCTCAATCATCTTTTCTATCATCATTTCTATTAACAACAAATACAAAAAAACTACATTAGGGTTTATACATTCAGAATGTACAATACATCAGATATGTTTTACAGAATTCTAATAAAATAAAAATTAGAAATTAATTACACCAAATACAATTTTATTTTATATTAGGTACTTCAAAATTATCATTTAATTTTGATTAGTTTATCAATTTATATCACAAGAGTACTGTACAAAACAAATTCAACTTCATGCTGCATGTCCATAAATTTGAAATTATCACTAAATTAAATAAGATGTCCTACTCTACTTCAAACCAATGACATTTTACCACCAAGGTATAATAATTGGACCTTTCACAATACAAATAATACTCCCTATACCATTTAAACCTATGTGAAATATAAACATAAAAAAGAATCTCACCAGCTGAGAAAGTTTTATTAGTAATCAATAAGAGTAGAATACTGCCCATGATGAAATCTGTATTAATTATAAAAGGAGTTATGAAAGAAATAAATCTTCATTTTGGAGTTCATTTTAAAAATGTAATGGTCTGGGACTCCAATACATGCCTTTCGTGATGTCATATCTAAAGATCAAAAGTTGAAATAAATTACGAACCATTCTAAGCTACTATCTTAATAAAATTCATGTAGTTTTTGCCTAAAATAGCTAAAATTCTCTAACATCTCTCCACCAATAAATGTATTTAGGTCAATACCTACTCAATAATTAATTTGTGCCTTAGTAGTTTATTCAGATGCTTAAAAATACATGTTTACAAAACAATATAGTACAGAACATTTGATTTTGTAAAATAAATTATTAGATCATATAATTAAAATTCAAAGTTGTCCAGGTACTACATTTTCCCTATACTACTATTTTTAACTTGCCTTAATAAGTGTATATAAGTAAATAATAAATTAGAGCAGTTTTAGGTAGTAGTGATAGTAAAAATATTTATAGCTGATAAGACATGATCATAGACCAATAAGAAATGTTACCACGACTTATCAACACAGATGTTGTCTATAAATAAATGCTACATTACCAGTGTGCACTACTTGAATATCTACCCCAGCTTTAAGTAACAAACTAATTCATTAATTAAAACAAATTAATAAAATTAAGCTTACACATTAATAAAAACTGAATATGTAGTTTTACTACTGAGTTACTTCCTCTATACTCTAGATCAATTGATTCTCCAATTTTTTTTTGAGTCAGAGTCTCACTCCGTCGCCCAGACTGGAGTGCAGTGGCACGCTCCTGGCCACTGCAGCCTCAACCCGCTAGGCTCCGGCAATCCTTCTGCCTCAGCCTTCTGAGTAGCCAGAATTGCAGGCATGCGCTACCATGCCTGGCTGATTTTTTTTTTTTTTTTTGGATTTATTGTAGAGATGAGGTCTCGCCAATTTGCCCAGGCGAGTCTCGAATCCGCGGACTCAGGCAATCCACTCATCTCAGCCTCCCAAAGTGCAGGATTACAGGCTGAGCCACGAAGCCCGGCTTATTCTCCAATTTTTAAAAGGTGTAACCTTCATCATCAGGAAAAATATTTTGAGCTCTACACAGATCATTGCCTATTGACTCATTCTCAACTCTATTACTATCTAAAATTTTAGAAACTAAAATATGGAAGAACTTTAACATTTTTAAATTCTTACTAAAATTTTAAGGTTCTTCATATTTGGGTATGTATTTTCTACTATTTTTTATGCTTAGATTTACCTTTTATTTTTTGATATACAGAATTTGTAAATATTTATAGGGTACGTGTGATATTTTGTTACATGTATAAAATGTGTAATAATCAAGTCAGGGTATTTGAGATATCCATCACTTCAGATATTTCTAAGGATTCAGAACATTTCAAGTATTCTCTTCTAGCTATTTTGAAATATGCAATACATTATTGTTAACCATAGTCAACCTACTCTGTTATTGAACATTAGAACTTATTTCTTCTATCTAACCATATGTATCCATTAACCAACATCTCCTCATCCTTTCTCCACCCACACACCCCTCCCAGCATCTAGTGTCTATCATTATATTCTTTACCTCCATGAGATCAACTTTTTTAACTCCCTCTCACAAGTGAGAACATGAGATATTTGTCTTTCTATACCTGGTTTATTTCACTTAACATAATGACCTCCAGCTCCATCTATGTCACTGCAAAAAACATAGTTCATTCTTTTCTTGACCAGATAGTATTGCATTGTGTATATATACTACATTTTTAAATTCACTTGTCTGTTGATACATACTTAGGTTTACTGTCAATAGTTCTTCAATAACATGTGAGTGCAGATATCCCTTTGATATATCGATTTCTTTTCCTTTGGATAAATACTCAGTAGTGGGATTGCTGAATTGTACAGTACTTCTTAGTTTTTTGAGAAATCTCCATACTGTTTCCATAGGGGCTTACTAATTTACATATCCACCAACAGTATATAAGAGTTCCCTTTTCTCCACATCCTTGTCAGTATCTGTTATATTCTGTCTTTTTAATAATAGCCACTGTTAAGTGAGGTAAGATGATATCTCACTGTGGTTTTGACTTTCTCTGATGATTAGTGATGTTGAGCATTTTTCATATAGTTGGCCATTTGTACGTCTTCTTTTGAGAAATGTCTACTTATGACATTTGCCCACTTTTTAATGGGATTATTTGTTTTCTTACTTTTGAGTTGTTTGGGTTCCTTGTAGATTCTGGATAGTAGTCCCTTCTCAGATGAATAGTTCACAAAAATTTTCTGACATACTTTAAAACTTTAATTTAAAAAACACACACACTAATGACATCCTATAGCACTTATGTGTACTTTCGACTTCAATTTATTCACTAAAATAGTTTGCATATAAATACATGATGAGTGAATTTCCCTTCCATGTCTTCCTCTCTGGTGGAACTTGAAAACTACATTTCCCAAACTGCTTTGCCAGAATGGGAAATACTGGCATAAGATCAAAGGCAAAGAGATTTATTTTCCCCCGCTTTTGACACAGTCTCAACAATGGTATTCCAGCAGCCTCTGCAGCACAGAGCTCCTGGGACCTGGCTCTATAGGCTGCTGAAGGAGAAAAACCTCACAAAATGGTAGATCCAAATGGAAGAAGAGTATCACTGGCTGTACTTACTAAATCACGATACTCAATTTCCAATCCCAACTGCCAATTATGTAAAAAATTTTGTTGAAATTTGGCTAGTAAACTTCCATCTTCATAGATGCCAGTAAGTAATTCTTACAAACTAAGAGGTGTACGCAGCATTTTTTTAAACAAAGGGATTTTAAAACCTATTTAAAGATTGCACTTGGAAGATTTTAAAACAAGATATAAAATTCTGTTCCAAGTTTTTAAAAATATGCAGATAAATTTTTTTGTACAGTTTTTAATGTATGCAGAAAGTAGTTTTACAATTACACTGGTTTGGCAACAAAATTGCATTATAACGAAAATAATTACAAACATTCAATCTGAAATTGCCTCTCTATACCAAGGGTCTTTCAAAAAAGCAGCTACTTTATCACTCATTATCAGAACCATTACTTTAAAAAGATCAAAATTTTTTTCCAAAAATATATGTTAGAGAGCATAGAACTGTCATCAGTCATAACATAAAAGTTAGCAAAATGAGAACTCTTGTCATTCTGAAAAAGAAAAATAACTTCCATAAATTTCATACTGCTTCTTAATACTCTACCACTGGATAGCCAGTGAAACTCAAGTGGTGAAAATGACATTTGTGACACTCTCTATCTTATTACAAAGTACCATAAAGATTCCACTAAAATTTTAAGATTCTTCCAAATTTGGTAATGTTGTTTTCTACCACATATTAGAGCTTTAATTTTAAAAACAAAAACAAAGTAACCATATCAATGACATCCTATACCACTTGTGTGTAATGTTGTTTGCAATTCATTTGCTAAAAGATCTTGTCCATAAACAATGAGTGAATGAATTTCATGTGTAGTAGTTCTGTAACCTGACTCAGCAACTTTATTTTTATTCCATTCAAACCAACCTCTCCAATATTCTAACATTATTTTACTATAGTTAACACAGATTTTTCTAGAATGCATTGCTTTCCTGGGAAAGTATTTTGCTGCTTAGCAGATATCTCCTTTACTAATTATTTTAGTGATTTGTAAAAACACAGTTCTTCGTAATATTGAAATTGAGCCCAGCAAATATTATTGGTTGAAGTGTTGGAAATATTGGTACTTTATTTAAGTATACAGTAAACAGTAAACCTTCTACACTGCATAATTTGTTCAAATACGTGTTTCTTCAAACCTTCAGCAATGTTTTCTATGTATCTTCTAATATCATTTAGTGACAAATGTGATAAGGTTTTTCACATATTATTTTTCATACATTATTTCAGACATTTTGTACTATTGGAACAGTGTTTCCAACAATACATATATTTGGTTTTTACTATTAAGTTTGCTAAAATCCCAAAAGTCTTCTAAACATTTATTTAATAACTTTGTAAAGTCTGGACTCAGTATCATGCTTGCTTCATGATCCAGATAGATAGATTTTAATGCCTTACCAAACAAATGGTCTTCCTCCATAATTAGAAAATACCTCAAGGTATACTATAACTAAAGGTAACATTCCTTTTTAATGACAGCGACTATAAGCCCACACTTCAAAAAGGCTTCTTGATGATTATTTTTTGGCTAATTGTCAAGTAAAATTAAATCATCACTGTTTAAAACTTTATTATGGCCATTGCCTTGGTAAGCTCTGGTGTGGCCACTTGCTCTTTGAGCTATGGCCACGTCATGTTTTCTTAAGCTTTGGCCCCCTCCCCTCCCTTGGGGAGGTGATTCCCTCTTTCTTGCTCTCTCTCTCTTCAATTTACTTTCTAAATAAACTATATTTTCTAATCCAACTTCTGTGCAATTCTTTCTGTCTTTCATGTGGCACACACACCAGATGCCCACACCCCCAGAGGGCCTGACCTAACATTCTAAAAGCCTTGCTGCGAGTTTGCCCTAACATTTTTGGAGGTCCCACCGAGATCTGCCGCTCTCTCACTCTCTCTCATTTTCCTCTCCCACCAAGATTTGCTCACTCTTCTCTTTCTTTTCCAACATTAGTCTCTCGATTAGTCTCTCTATGGAGAGAGGTAACGCGCTTGACTGTCTTTTCTCTGCTACTCACGCTTAATCTTTTTTTTTTTTTGAGTTGGAGTCTCACTCTGTCGCCCAGACTGGAGTGCAGTGGCGGCTCCTGGCCACCGCAGCCTCAACCTGCTGGGCTCAGACGATCCTTCCGCCTCAGCCTTCCCAGTAGCCGGAACTACAGGAGCACGCTACCACACCTAGCTAATTTTTTTGATTTATTGTAGAGATGAGGTCTCACCAAGTTGCCCAGGCAGGTCTCGAACCCGCGGGCTCAGGCAATCCACTCACCTCGGCCTTCCAAGGATTACAGGCTGAGCCACCAAGCCCGGCTTACTCACTCTTAATCTTATCGCCCACAAGGAGCTACATCAAATAGACCTCTCCCTGTTGCCTCAGCCTTGTCTGGTATGAAACTATATCTTAACTGTTTTGTTTTGTTTTTTTCAGCCATGACATTTGAAAAGCAACAGGTTGCCAACATGGAGGGCTAAAGAACCAGAGGGCTAAAGGGGCACCCCAACTGGCAGTCAAAATTAGTGACAAAACTCCAACTTCCCATCAGAGACCTGGTCTCTTGCAGGAAAAACCCCTCCAGGCCCAAATCCCCAAGTTAAGCTAATCAGCCCTTTGGGACCTACATGATACAGACAGACCCCATCACCATGGCAGCAATCATGTGACTAACCCACCTATCTGCCTGCTGTCCATCACCTGACATCAGTACCTGCACTTACCTGCGCCTTCATGATGACCTGGAGCAGACCACCAATCAGTCACCTTAATGACTTCCCCCATTAAAGGGAAGGGTTAAAAGCATTCAGTCTCAAGTAGCCAGTCACTATGACTAGGCCATTGTTAGGCCATTGTCAAACCATCGCCTTGCTAAGTTATGATGTGGTCATATGCTCTTTGAGCTATGGCCAGCCCATGTTTTTTTAAGCTTTGGCCCTCTCTCCTACCTTGGGGAGGTGAATCTCCTGTCTCTTTCTAATTTACTTTCTAAATAAACTATTTTCTAACCTAAAAAAAACCCAAAAATCTTTACTATAATGTAACTGACAAAGTGTTCATAATATATTTTAAGAGTGTTCTTGTTCAAATGTGCTTAGATTATTATTATTATTCTCATTTTTTTTCAACTTTTTTTTATTTCTAGTTAAACTAGATAGTGTAATCTGTGACTCCTTTTAACAAGGCACAGATACAATTTAGTACTGCCAAGTGTTTAAGCAAATGAAGCCCCGCTCTCCCTTCAGGATGCTCTGTATAAGTTACAATATATATAAAAGCTACTCTGACACTGCCAGAATCTATATGCATATGAACTACTAGTAAATTTAACTTCTTAGATTTTTTAAGATAAACATTACAGTTTTGATATCATCTAAAATCCAAATACATCGTATTTCCTGTAATGCACACCCTATTTTTGAGACGACTATTCTATAGCATGGGCCTTGGACTCAGATTTAAAAATATTTATTGGCTATGTATATTTTATCAGGTTACTTATTCATGAGTCTCATAGAGCTTATCTTTAAAATGGTAATAAAAATAGTTATATCACAGAACTATTTTTCATTAAATCATATTGATAAGCAATAACATTTGTTGTAAACAAAGTACAAAACACTAGTCAAAGCACATTGAATGTATTAATTCTTGAGAACAGTGTGTACATCTAATGAGTATTCGATAAATACTAGTTGTCTTCCCCAGGAAACAGATTAATTTTATAAAATAAGAAAGATTTATTAGGGCAAACAAAGTTGGTTGTTTACATACTTCTCTCTCCCACAGAATGTCACAGTTCCTAGCAGCAAAGTCAAATTGTACTTCCTTGCATTTTAATAAAGAGCAAAGTACAAAGTTTTGATGTATGAAGTGCTCAATAATTAAATAAATGTTGTTGAGTGAATATACATAAGGTACCACTATAATTTGCTGTTTATTAGCTGTAAAAACTGCAGCAAATCTAGTGCTGACAGGAATGATCAACTAACTGTACACACACTGAAAAACATGCTACTGTGTTTGAACATACTCTATCATACCTTTGCAGGAAGGCTAACACTCTCCAGAACTTTTGAAAATAAGCTGGGTGTGGTGGCTCATATCTAATCCTAGGACTCTAGAAGACTGAGGTAGGAGGATTACTTGCAGCCAGGAGAATGAGAGAAGCCTGAGCAATACAGAAAGCTCTACAAAATATTTTTTAAAATTGGCCAAGAATGGTAGCAAATACCTGAAGTCCTAGCTACTAGGGAGCTGAGGTAGGAGGATCCTTTGAGCCTAGGAGTTCAAGACTGCAGTAAGCTATGCTCATACCACATATTACAGCCAGGGTGACAGAGCAAAAGCCTGTCTCTAAAAATAAATAAATAAATAAATAAGATGAAGAGGAGGAGGAGGAGGACGAGGAGGAAATACAGCATCCCTTGGTTATTGTATTAACAAATGGAAAGTAAGACATTGACAACCCAAACATAATTTCTACTTGGATTTTGAAATGTTTCCATATTTATATCTGCATACTGGTATATCTAATATTCTATAAGAAAAATGTACTTCTAACAAAATAAGCTATACTATGAAAACTGACTTAGAAAAAATTTGAATGCAAATTAGTTTCTTTGATCTTTCTCCTTTACTTAACACATTTGTAACCGACATCACTTTGATTACTCAAACTACATGCAATTTGCCTTTTCCCAGACCTTATCAGAGAAGAAATACCATCAATAAATTTGAAATCCAGTTTGCTTATTATCAAAAATCATGGAGGGCACACCTCATCAAGGGTACCTGCATGATGAACATTTGTATACCTGACCCTGAATTGTACCCCACATCTTCAAAATATAAGATTTTTTAAAAAATCATTAGAAATAGATTTTAAAATATTCTATACGCTTCACTAAATTATAAATTTGGGTTTTTAAATAAAGTATTTTAT
The DNA here is from genome assembly GCA_027257055.1 of Cephalopachus bancanus. Taxonomy (NCBI): domain Eukaryota; kingdom Metazoa; phylum Chordata; class Mammalia; order Primates; family Tarsiidae; genus Cephalopachus; species Cephalopachus bancanus. The sequence goes on along the minus strand of JAPVLO010000022.1, from coordinate 9,928,300 downwards.
TCCTTTGTGTATTATAATCCATTAATGTTCTCTATGACTCCTTTTTAGATAAGAAACCTGAGGTAGAGAAAAACTAGCTTGTGCTACACAATATTTAGTTATATAACGGATCTGATATCTCACAAGTTTTCCTATTCAACTCATAGTGCCGTTATTAAAAAAATTAGCAAGCCAGGCTCAGTGGCTCAGCCTGTAATTCCGCGCCTTTGGGAGGATGAGGTTGAGTGGATTGGTGAGCCCGTGGGGTTCGAGACTCACCTAGGCAGCGAGACCTCATCTCTACAATAAATTAAAAAATCAGCCGGGCATGGTGGCGCATGCCTGTAATTTCGGCTACTCGGAAGGCTGAGGTGGAAGGATCACCGGAGCCCAGCAGGTCGAGGCTGTGGTGGCCGGGAGTGGCCACTGCACTCCAGTCTGGGCGACAGAGTGAGACTCCAACTAAAAAAGAAAAAAAAAAAAAAAAAAGCAAACTAATGTGAAATGTTGAGAAGGAAAGGAGGAATAATAAATGTAAGGCATCTTTGCATCTGAATGAGACCCTGAAGATTACCTTTTTTATCTTTATCTTAATCTTAATTAATCACGGACCACACATTCCATCTCTAGGTATATGGGAAGCAGAGTGTTTTGGTAGGAAAAACACTTTGAAGTTAAACAAGCCTGGATTTGAATCAAGCTTCCACATTCACTAGTTGTGACCTTAAACAAGTTACCATTATCCCTGAATTTCAGTATCCACATTAGTAATATGAGGCATAAGTATTAAATTAGAACAGATATAAAGTGTTTGACCCATTGCAAAACTTCATTAAATAATTATCCATTGTCTCTTTTTCTTCCCAAACCAGAAATTCTCAATTTTGTTGTATTATGGATCTCTTGTTTTAATTTTATTATTTTAGAGATAGGGTCTTGCTCTGTCACCTGGGCTAGAGTTCGGTTGCAGACTCAAACTCCTGGACTCAAGCAATCCTCTATCATTCTCCTGAGTAGCTGGGATTACAGACACATGCCACCACACTAGGCTCTTATTATGGATCTCTTCTAACCAGTAACAATTCACATCAACAATTTACATTTGTCTACCATGTAATACCTTGCTTCTTTACATAAACTTTTGAATTTAATCTTCACTGGTACCCTATAAAGTAATTTTCCCATTATCTTAACTTTTTATAGTAAATTGAGCTTCAGAGAAAGTAAGTAATTTGTACAAAATCTTGCAAGTAGTAAGTTATAAAACCAAACTTTAATGTAGGCCATCCAATGTACTCAACAGTCCATCAAGCCTGCACCCCTATTTAAAATAAAAAGTCCAAGCCAGAATGAACAGGAAATTTTCTACTAAGATATCTAAAAATAAAAATATTATTAAACTACTTGCCTAGTCCCAAACAAGGACATATTCAAATTAATGTCACCAGTGGGTCTAGAACCTGAAACTTTATTTGGTACAAATACTTTTATAATATTTTCCCAGAAAATAGCTTATAACTATTATGCTTGTTCAAGGTAGAGAATGATCCTCAAAACTTAGAGTGTATGTTCTATTCTTCAGTGACACACTAAATTTCCTCAGTATCGATTTATTTCTTCAAAAATGATATTGGAAAATAATGACTAAAATATTGAGTGATTAATTAAAACAAGATCCCTTCTTCATCGAACCAATTCTGAGGGAACAGTTGACTGTAATTTAGGTGATCCCAGGGGCCGCCTCTCAGGACCACACTTAAAAATCATTTCCTTGAGCCCTTACCGTCTCTTGCATCTATTTCTTACTAATTAGGAGAAAGCAGAGCATAAAAGTTAAAAGTATATGGGTTCTGTATTCATACTACTCAAATATTGGCTCTACTATTTTAGACAAATCCCTTAACATCATTAACCCTTTTGTCTTCATAATTAAAATGGAGGAAATAAAAGTATCTATATCAGAGTTTTGTGATTATTAAATAAAATAATCCAAGTATTGGTAATATAAACATCTAACATTTATCGGGCATTTTGCCATATTCAGACCTATGCTGAGCATTTTATATGTATTATCTCATTTAATAATCACAAAATCCTATACATACTATTATTATATCTTTTACAGATGAGAAAAGTAAAGTCGAATGTCCCACAACTAATACATCATATCCAGGATTTAAATCCAGCACGCAAATTCTACAGTACAAACTCAACTGCTAGGTGTATGGGAAGCTCAATGCCTGGCACATGGGAAGCATTCAGTAAATCTTAGCTTATGTTTATTTCTATTTTATCCAAATGCCTATGTATTTAAAAATTCTAAATTGAATGAAACAGTCCTCAAATATTTCAACTGCATGATTCCTTGTTCTTACTCTATCCAATAGGATTATTCTAAAACAGATTCTTGAAAGAGAAAGAGAAAGAACACAAGCAAAAGTATAATATGTGAATTACTTCTATGACACAATAAAAATCAATAAATTTAACTGCATATTACAAAGTGAAAGAAGGCAGTCTGAAAGGACACATACTGTATGATTACAACTATATGACATTCTGGAGAAGGCAAAACTACTGGAGACATAAAAACATCAGTGGTTGCCAGGAGCTGGGGGAGGGAGGAGAGAAGACGTGGCACACAGAGGATTTTGAGGGCAGAGAAACTACTCTGTATGATCTAAAATGGCAGATACAATATGCATTCAAACCAATAGAATGGATAACACCAAAAGTAAACCCTAACATAACCTATGACTCTGGGTGACAATGATGTGTCAACGTAGTTCACCAGTTGCAATAAATATATTACTCTGGTGGGAAATGTTTTGTTTTGTTTTGTTTTTGAGTTGGAGTCCCACTCTGTCACCCAGACTGGAGTGCAGTGGCCGCTCCCGGCCACCACAGCCTAGACCTGCTGGGCTCCGGCGATCCTTCCACCTCAGCCTTCCAAGTAGGTGGAACTACAGGTGCGCGCTACCATGCCTGGCTAATTTTTTTGATTTATTGTAGAGATGAGGTCTTGCCAAGTTGCCCAGGCGGGTCTTGAACCCGCGGGCTCAGGCAATCCACTCACCTTAGCCTCCCAAGGCGCGGGATTACAGGCTGAGCCACCAAGCCCGGCTGGGAAATGTTAATAACAGTGGAGGCTATGTATGTGTGGAATAGGGAGTGTTAAGAAAACCTCCGTGCCTTATACTTGAATTTTCTATGAATTTAAAACTGTTCTAAAAGATCAAGTATGTTAAAATAAATGATCATGTAGTAGATCTTGAATAAAGTCTAAACAAATATCAAAGAATTAAACATATTCTTTGAGCACAAGCAAGTAAATTAAAAATCAACAGAAAAAAATTAAATAGGAGTTATTTTGGGAATGCAAATGTACAAAGTGAAGATTTGAGGAGGATGAAACCATCAGTGTGCATTTAAGTTAGGCAGGGAAAATTATACAATGTCATAGTGCCTAAGTCTAGGAAAGACAATATTTTTTCTAAACGAAAGTGGTTTAAAAAAATCACCTAATAAGAAAATGAAAAAAAAAAATTCAGATTAGAAGGTTTCAAGGAGTGAAATAATTATCCAAAATCATCAAGTTAGTTTATGGGAAAGCTGGGTCTAGAAACTCATGACTCTCAACCCAGTGCTTGTTCCACTACAACAGATTGACACCATAGGACATATCTGACTCAAGGCAGTAAATTAAGTATACTGAAGAAGACAAGAAAAAAGTGAAAAAATGGAAAGTCAGATCCAAGTATTCCAGTTGGCATGGTAAGGAATAGCCATAATTTCAAAATGGCTTTAACCTGAAAAGAAAGAAAGAGATTTGAGATTTGAAAGTGGATGAAATACAGAATTAATGGAAAATGATACAGGCTTCCCTATCTGGTAGTTTCAGGCTTGAGCTTTAGCCATTATGATTATAATTCAACATGCTTTAAAGTCTGAACTGACCATACTAAATAACATAAAATTACAACCTGTTGCAATAAGGTCAATTTTATAATCTGTGCCCTAAAATTTCCTGAATTCACATCTAGTTATAACTGGGCAACACATCTGTTGGTTGGACGAATTTATTTTATGACCGCATTTAAAAAATATTTTTATTATGAACATTTTCAAAACTACAAAAATACTGTATAATAAATGAATTACCTTGTATCCATCATTTAATTTCAATAATTCACAACATTTTACCTTTCATATTTTACCTATTGTCAGTACCATGCATTTTTTTCTTTCTGGACTGGGTGAACTGATTTAAGATAAAGAACAGAAGCACTTTTGGAATAAGGAAAAAGAAAGAATGAAATATTTTCAATCTGTTATTCACTGAGACTTGAACCAGAAAAATTCTAGGCTGTGAGACAAACAAACAGAAAGACAACAACAATAGCAAAACCCACAAGAGTCAAGAATAATAAAGCTAAAGTCTATTAGTGAAATGGTCTAGATACATTATTTGACAATAAATGTAACTATTGTCTGAGGGGAAGAGATTTTAACAAATTATTTTTCAGCGTGTTTTAGTCTGACACATAGAATGGCAGGAAAGAGAAGCTTCACTGATATAGCTTCTAGACATAGGTTTATCTTCAAGGAACATAAACATTAATTTCACCATGTTTAAATTTACATAGTCACTATCTACCATATTCCACTAAATACCTATACAAACAATAGTTTTCATTATTTACAAAATTTCAACGTCAAGAGTCAGTTTATTCTTATAAGCTTTATTTTTATTTCCCATGAAGTCTGTGTTTTATGAGAAAGTTTCAGTTTTTAAATTTTGAATTCGAATATAAAATGACTTTTGTGAAGCTTGATGGTCTTTCTTTGTAATTTTGATAAAACTACATATTTCTGGACCTTGAAGGAGTCTTCTGAGTATTTAGAATCATATTTTAGTTTCCAAACTAAAAGCTGAGGGGAGACTATTAGAAGCTGTCTATGCAGCAAATACATGCATATCTAAAACATCTTGATTGAAAAGAAAAGGTAAAAATGTCATGCTAAACTGTCTCAATTTTTATGATAAAAAAGGCAAAAATTGACAGGTAGAGATGGGAGGCGAATTTCTAAAGGGATCAGGAGAGTTCAAAATGAAATAACTAGTGAGGCCCAAATGAAGTTTTAAAGCATGACTCTAAATATCAAGATACATGTTCTTTTCCTCATATTTGGGCCTGCCCTATTGACTTTGATTGCAAGTCCAATGGACAGTGACTAATTCTCTATCTTCTTTAGCAAAATGTTAGCATATAGCTGTCTCTTGCTTCCCTTTCTCCCTTAGATGTAAAAAATGTTCATCAATCAAAAATATTCCTGTCTACATTTCATGTAAATCACATCAAATCATGTCTCTATATAGTCCTATATCTCTGAGATCCTTACTTCACCATGGATTTTAATTCAGTCAAAAGATATCACAACCCCACAGTTCCTTTATTTGTCCAGCTTCTCCATGAAGTCTAAGCTCCTGCTTTTCCAATGATTTGTCTATAAAGACTTTCTACATATTGATCCTATTCTTTATCCTTATGACTAGACATTCTGAGTAACATATTTGTTACAGATTATCCATTTTAAGTATTCACTGATTCTCATCCTCTACTGACAATCACCTTTCCACAAACCTATGTACACGTAGCTAGATTACTTACTAACTATGGCTCACCTCTCCAAGTTCTGCCTTGTCTACACACTAATTTCCAGTGTCAAACATCCATTCTTTTTTGGTTTTTTTTTTTAGTTGGAGTCTCACTGTCGCCCAGACTGGAGTGCAGTGGCCGCTCCCGGGCACCGCAGCCTCGACCTGCTGGGTTCCGGCGATCCTTCTGCCTCAGCCTTCCACGTAGCTGGAACTACAGGCACATGCTACCACACCCGGCTAATTTTTTGATTTATTGTAGAGGTGAGGTCTCGCCTGCCCAGGCGGGTCTCGAACCCACGGGCTCAGGCAATCCACTCACTTCAGCCTCCCAAAGGCGTGGGATTACAGGCTGAGCCACATTCTTGAGGCAAAGATATACTAATCAAAAAGTCAGAACCTAGTAGTTTATCACAAAGCTCTAATAACTGTGAAAAACATGCATGACTTTTCATAAAGTTCAAACTATTGCTTCTTTCCAAATAATAGTTCTGTGCATCATCCCAAGATACACCTCTTTCTATGGCATCCATCCCAGGTCAGTGATAATTTGTTCTTCTACTTTCTCAGATCTACATTGTCCTGATATCTGGTCAGCACAAAGGAGAAGTATTAGAAGTCTCATCATATATCAGTTCTTTGCCAATCTCTTAATATTTCTGAAGGTACCTATTTTAATTCATCACAGGTGAACTTCTTTCTACATAACATTTAATCTTCACATAATTTAACAATTAATATCTAGAAATGGCAGATTAATAGTTGAAGATATTAATATATGACCTATTAATATTTATTTATCTATCCAATCATGTAATTTATTTAAAAAAACAAAATAGATTCAGAAAATAGAAAACAAAGTAAGCATTCTAGAAGAGAAAAGTGCAAATGAGGGAGGGAGGTTCCACCAGTCAAAGTTAAATATGTCCTGAGACCTAACATATGTCACATATACAACCAGTCAATTATTCAAAACAAGTAACCAGACATCCGGTCTATCATTTCCAAGGCAATTTTACATGCTTCTCCAAGGTTATGTACTTTATATTCCCTATTCCTTTTCAAGATTGGCTTTGATGTTAATGTTTAACTTCATTCTCCTGAATTAAAATATGGCACTGGGAAGGATTGAGGTCTCTAAATTATCATCAAGTTAGCTTGGTAGAAGGATAACTCAGTGAAGATTTCACAAGGCAATGGTCCTTAGCACTACTTGGACACACCATCTGAATCCCTATTAAACAAGCTTTCAAGTTATCTTAACTCCTCTCGGCCTTTGTTTCCACATCTGTAAAATGGGGACATAATGTACCCCATGGAGTTTAAAGGAACAAATGAGTTAAAATATGTTAAGAATTTAAACACTGTCTGGCATGTAGTGATATTAAAGAGCTGATAATGATATTAATAATCTCTGAATGAATGTGATTTCTTTGAGTAATTTATCTTTACAGTTATAAAAAGCTGCTAAAAGTAATGTAAGTGAATAATATATGTTTTATATTATGTTAAAATTAAAAACTATGATGTAAACTTAGAATCTTAAAACAAATAGATTTAATTTGTAATGGTATTCCAAATGAATTAATTTGAATATTATAAGACTGGCATTACATTTTGTTTTTTTGTTTGTTTTGTTTTGTTTTTTGCCTTTAAATCTCACAGGCTGGCATTATCAACAAACTGCAAGCTAAAATAAGCAGTTACTGTAAGAAATGCTTTGAATAACATTGAAGATATTTTAAAGATATATACATTGGCACTTAAGAAATTGACACTTAAGAAAAAGATGCAATTCAAAAGATGTGTTGTAGAGAGCTTGCTCTACTACACATAAGGACTTATTATGAAGCTCTACTAATTAAGAAAATGTTTTACTGGTGTAGGGATCATAAAATCAACCAAGAGCACAGAAGAGACAGTCTATAAACAGACCTTTGCATACACAGACCCTTGCTATACAAGACCCAGTACGGCAAATCACTGAGGAAAGAGAAAAACATACAATAAATGTAGTTGGAAAATTCTGAAAAATTTAGATTTTTATCTCCACATATCAATCCAAAAAACCCCCTCAGAGAATGATTTACTAAAAGAAGACAGGAAAAGCGCTATCCATGAAAGAAAATAATAAATATGAGCACATAAAAATTAAGATTTTTCTGTCTATTTCACCATAAAGGAAGTGAAAAGACAAGCTAAAAAGGAGAAGAGACAGAATTAGTGTCTAGAATATATAAGGATCTCACACAAACCATTGAAAATTAAAGGGAAGAAGAAAAATAGGAAAACGACACAAACAACAATTTCACAGAAGAAAACACACACAGATACATGTTCACAGCCTCACTGGTAAATAAGAAAATTCAAATCAAGACCACAATGAGATTTTTTTTTAATCTACTCAGGTGGCAAAAATTAAGAAATTTGACAATGCCACGTGCTCAAGAGAATATGGGCCTATTAGGAAATTTTATATATTGCTGGTGGATGTGTAAATGGATAATACCATTTTAGAAAAATAATTTGGCAATCTCTTGCAAAGCTGAGATTTACATACCTTATGACATAGTAATTTCAATCTTAGTATTTACTCAAGAGGACGTCTAACACACGTCACTAAGAGACTTGTACAAGAATGTTTATTCCAGCATTATTTATAGCTGCAAAAAAAGGAAAACAACTCAAAGGTCCACTGTGGTATAGTCACAAATATTATATGGAATTGAAAATGAAATCTACAAGTTACACAACATGAGTGAATCCCAATAACTTAATATTGAGAGAAAAAAACTCAGAAAATTCCAAGAGGCAACTTCAGCATGCTATTAAAGTATTATTTAGTCACATATCTATAAGTGGTAAAGCTATATATATATATTATTTTATTTAAAAATAATGGACTAAACATAAATTTCATGACAGTGGCTACCACTGGTTGGAGGAGTATTGGTGTGAGTACAAAAAAATCACATAAATAGAAGAAAATTATTTTTAATGTTCTAATAGTTTGGTTGGGTCTTGGGTTTGTAGATATTTATTTTTATGTATAATAACAAATGAGTGAACAAAATTAATAAAATAAAATAGGATGATGCATGGAACAGTGATTATGAACCATATTATATTAACCATTTCTGAGCATTTAAACCTAATTTTTAAAAATGACAAATGCTTTAGCAATACTTCTCACACTTTAATGTACATATGAATGTCCTAGAATATTGCTAAAATAAATATAACAATTAAGTCTGAGATGAAATTTGAGATTCTGCATTTTAAGCTCCTAGGTGATATGATACTGGTGGTCCCACTGAATCTGTATTACCTAGTCATTTCCAAATATGAAAGGCTAGGGAAGATAAAAAAGATTGAGACTATTCAAGTCATCGATAAGTGTAAAGACTTGTAAATGTATACATTTAAACAAATAAGCATTTTTATTTGGTCAACTTAAAACTTAGATTTACAAAAAAGGAATAGAAAAAAAAATACCACCATAGTTTTAATACAAAGCATCAGTGATGCAACAAATTCAGAGACTTGAAAGATAAACTAAACAAACTGAACTGTCCACTGAATGAGATAATAGGTGCCATACTTTGGAAGGCTTACTGTAGTGCCAAGAAATAATGATTCAGTTTCAGTCTATTCCAAAGAGAAGCATATCTTAATAAAAGGTACTGGAATTGGGGTTACTCTGAAGTGAAAGACACTTCTTTCCTAAGTTACAAAAACCTGAAAGAATATTAAGAGTTAAGGGAGGATCACTTTGGTTTCTTGAGGATTTGAATAAACAGATCACGCGAATTTTCCACTTCTGTGGTGTTTTCTACAAAATTGGAACTCACAATTCAGAGAGCTATCATTGTTGGTTAATTTTCTTGAAAGGTAGCAGAAAAGGAATACAATTCAGAGATGACTGGCAATGACATATGCAACCATGAATGCACAAAGTCCTACTACTCTAGTAACACTACTATTGTAAAACAAGAGTGAAGAAATGTATTTTAAAAAACACAATTGCTGTTAATTTTATATTAAATAGAGATAATCAATACACAAGTAGAAAGTGAAAATATTTGATTTACTAGAATGATTTCATTAAGCAAAACACACAATATCAAAGAATTAATTCAGGTTGTTTTTATTATTAGTTTTGCCTAAGTTCTACGTGAAGAAATGAAAAAGAAAGACTGCTGTGCCTTTTAAGATCTATGTTTTCAGCTTTGTCATTGTGCCCATTACTGGAAAAATAGTAGAAAGACTAAAGATTAGACTAGTGAAATGCAGGAATATTTATGAAGAAAGTTAAATTATTGGGGCAAGAAAATTTTAAAATGGGGACATATTCTTGGAAAAAGAGTCAGGTAAAATATAGAGTTAGACAGATATGCTCATTCTTTCCATTTTCTCCAACCAGAATCTAGATGCCTTTAATAGTTCAGTATAGACTCTAGTGCCAGTATAGACTCTAGTCCCTAATCTATACTAGTCTGTGGTCTGTTAGGAACTGGGCCACAAAGCAGGAGGTGAGTGATGGGCCAAGGAACAAAGCTTCATACATAAATACAGGTGATATTTACAGCCACTCCCCATCGCTTGCATTACCACCTGAGCTCTGGCTCCTGTCAGATCAGCTGTGGCATTGGATTCTCATGGTAGCAGGAACCCTATTGTGAACTGCCCACGCAGGGATCTAGGTTGTCTGCTCCTTATGAAATGCTAATGCCTGATAATCTAAGGTGGAGCTAAGGCAGTGATCTAGCACTGGGGAGCAGCTGCAAATACAGATTAAAATTAACAGTGAGGTTTGACTGCACAGAGACTATAATAAATCAATTGCTTAAAGACTCATATCAAAACCCTATCAGTGAGCTGCAAGTGAGTTGATGTACTTTAATTGTACAGCTGCATCTGGCGGCAGGTTTTAAGTCAGAATCTGACACTTATTTTAGTACATGCATGATCTACCCATTATTTTATTTACCACTTCTGTCCATGGTTCTTTTTTTTATGGTGAGCTGCATAATTATTTCATTATATATTACAATGTAATTATAATGAAAATAAAGTGCACAATAAATGCTGTGTGTTTGAATTATCCCAAAACCATATCCCCCAGTCCATGGAAAAATTGTCTTCCATGAAACCAGTCCCTGGTGCCAAAAATATTTATTATTTTACTCCATTCTCACAAAGATTGTGTAAAACAAATGAGGAAAATGTCACCATCACTTTTTAAAGATCAAGATTCTAAGACACAGGAGTTGCACAATTTAATTACAATCATATTATATGCTGACTTCCAGTTTTGTTTTTTCATCCAATATCCTTAAATACTTTTATTTCTATATTCCATTATTTTGTTGAAATTATTATTGTACCTGTAATACACTAAGTCAAATCAGCAAATATTTATCAGTCAACTTCTATGTGCAAGGCTCCAATTTAAGCAAAATTGACATTAATTTATTTGTGACATTAAAAAGGATAATATTAAAATTATTTAACAACTTACACTAAAGGTACCAACTAAGGAAAATGAACATGGAATAAAATAAAACATATCCCCTAAGTCTTACCAAGGAATACTAGTTGCAAGTCATGATGTGGGTATAACTGATCCCAAACTAGAAATCATTTGTAGATAAGTTTACTTGGCCTGAAATATTAGAAGATCATCTAAAGATTTAAGAGAACACAGAGAAAATGCTAATAGCATCATCACTAGCAATAAATGTTGATCCCATAAGACAAGCAAAATTTTAAAAAGCCAAGAGGCAAAACTTCACTGTTAAGATGCAAAATGAGATATATACTTTCATTTTTTCCACAAAGATAACCAGTTATGCCAGGACCATTAATTTTAAAAATTCATCATTTTCCAACTAAATTGTCATGTTTTAGAATTTGCTAATCTTTTCCACCCATCTATTAGCTATTCCTATACTATTACCATATTGTTTTGATTAGCTGACTTTGTAATATGTTCTAGTATATATAACGCAAGTCTCTCTTCACTGCTTTTTCATATTTACGTGCCTTTAGGCAGCACTTAAAATAACATTGTTTAATTCAAAAAAGAAAAAAACAATTCTTGAGATTCTAATTGGAATTGCATTAAATAAATGTATTAACTTGGGAAGTTAATTATTGGGAAGAATTAACATTTTTGTTACTGTTTCTCATCCTAAACCATACTTTTAACTATGCTAAAGTATGTAAAACGTACTTTAAATTCCTTGCAAATTTTAGTACATTCACAAGGCATAAATATCACCAACTATCTACTTCCAGAAAACATTTCTATTACCCCAAAAGAAAACCCTGTACTTATTAAGCAACCACTCCCTCAACACCCGCAAACAGTAATCTATTTTCTGACTCCATGTACTTGCTTATTCTGGACATTTCATATAAATAGACTCAAGCAACATACGGTCTTTTGTGTCTGGCTTCTTTCACTACACATGTTTTCAAGGTTCATCCATGTTGTAGTATGTATCAGTACTCAATTCCTTTTTATTTCTGAATACTCCATTCTAAAGATATACCATAGATGGATAATTTTTATTCATCCATTCAGCAGTTGATGGAATTTGAGTTGGTTCCATTTTTTTGTCTATTATGAATAAAGTTTCTATAAATATTTGTATACAAATTTTGTGTGAACACATTGTCAGTTTTCTTGAGTATGTACCTCAGAGTGGAACTGACAGGCTCATTTTATTTTCATCTTCCTTAATAAAGGCCTTTAAGTCTATCCATTATTGAAAATGGTTTTAGCTATTTTCTTTCTTTCTCTCTCTCTCTCTCTCTCTCTCTCTTTCTTTCAGAAAGCAGGATTTATTGAAGACAGAAAAGCTCCCACAGTGGGAGAGGGCCCAAAGGGGTTGCCCAGTTTTAGCTATTTTCCATAAGTTTTACATAAAATATTTTCCTTTTCACTGTTTTCCAGGTTACTTCCTCCTTATCCAAGAGCTATCTAGGAATGCTTTCTTTCATTTCTATGTAATTGAAGCTTTACAAACAACCTTCTAGAAAAACTTTTAAAATTCTAATTATGCTAGGTAAAAATCAGAGATACGTGCTTGCAGAATCTCTGCTTTCTAAAATTGATAAAGTTTGCTTAGTGGTCAAGTAAAGAGACATTCAAACATATTTCAAACTATATATATATTAAACTGTTTCTTAATTAAATTATTCTATTTCTCTTAGTCAATGTTTGTGTGTGTTTAAACTGAACTGTCTAGACCTTTCTGATAACTTGTTCTTTATGTACCTTTCTGCTATAAAATCTGCTACAAATTTATGTTTATTTTCCTCATTAACTATGCCTTTTCATATAATATCCATTTCTCATCGTTTAGTACTTTTAACTTCAAATTCTATCGTTTCATATGAACGTTGTCACTCATGGTTTTTTTTCCCTTTATTCGCATTTGCCTGGCATCTTTATGCCCATTGTTTTACAATAAACTTTTCTTCTATCTTTGCTTTCAATGTTTTTCTTGAAATATAATTTGGCTGGCTTGTTTTTAGTGTAATCTGATATTATACCTTTTAATGGAAGAATTTAGTCCATCTACATTAAGTGTAATAATTGATGTGCTGAATTATATATCTTCCAATTACTTTATATTTCTTATTTAACACTGTTTCTTCATTCCCTTTTTTGTGTTTTTTTGCTAAGTGGCTATGCATTCTATTATCTCCTAGTAAATATGGAAGTTCTAATTGATGTTTCATTGCATTAGGGATTTTCTTCCTCTTCCCTCCTTTAAGAAACAGATTAATATATGTAAAGGACACTTCCTCTGCGCCCCCCAACAAAAGGTCTTATCTCACCTTTCTCCTTCTAAATAAATTAGATCTTTAAAATATTTTCATGTCCCTCCATCTTCTCTTTCTCCCTTCTCCTCATCTCCCAGCACCCATTTTCCTCTTTTTTTACTTTCCAGCTGCCTACTTACTCTATCTTCTAAATTCTGATGAGACAGGTTAGTACATTAAAAATTTTCCCAAGGTTATGTGGTCCTTTTAAGTGCCTAAAATTACTCATTGTATTTCATATGCTAGTCACTTATGATGAAATTGTACACACACATACACACATATACAAATACTCATTATTCACCACCATTTTCTTTCCTCTTAATCTTCCTCATCTTGAAATCTTTGTTCTAGTTCATTTGTTTCCTTATATACATTCCCAAGTATTTTCTCAGATTGAACATCATCATTATATACACTAAGATTTTGCTAAATCCCTAAATGTGTTTCTTTCTCGTTGGCTAGCAAATAATAATTCAGGGGCATGGAGATTCTTGAATTATAGTCGTGTGTGTGTGTGTGTGTGTGTGTGTGTGTGTGTGTGTGTGTATGTTTTGCATTCTGCAGATGTCATGTTACTATTTTCTGATTTCCAGTATTATAAATATGCAGATACGAAGTCCTATGATATTTTGATATATTTCCCCTCTAAAGAAATGTATTATAGTTGGGAGTTTATGTTTCATTTTTAGACTTTAGAAGTTTCATCAGGATATACTTAATGTGTTTTTTATTTCAATCAAGACCATAAATCAGACTGATTTTTCTTAATCTTAGAGTAATTTTGTTAGTTTTTTTAAATTTTACCTTTCCTTCATTTATTCCAATTTCTCCCTCTGTATTTCCTGCTACTCAAAGTCTTAATTTCAAGGTCTATCCTCCATACCACAAGATGTTTGTATCCAAACTCTTCATTATGTTTTTCTTCTGTTCTGTGTGCTTTGGTAGATTTCTTGCATTTGGTCTTTTAATTTACTAATTCATGCTTCAACAGTAACCATGCTCTACTTCAATTTGTCCACAAAGTTTTTCGATTGAGATATTTTTCTTAGTATCAAAATTTTTTGTTCTTTATTTTAATTTCCTTAAACATTCCTAATTTTTTGTTCAGATTCAGGTTTCATCTATTTTTGCCAGCAATACTAGTTGCCTGGGGTGTGTACTCTGATTTTCCTCTCACTTGCTACTGGGTCTCCTTAAATGGATTGTTATTTTTCATTAACTCACTGAAGCTCAGTTCTGGTTGTTGGATTATCCTAAGTGGCAGAAGTATCACAGGTGGTGAAAAGTAAAGGTAGACAGCCTGTCAGCTCTCTGCCAACGGACATGGAAAAGATCTCTGTTGTCTTATTGCTATTTCTTTTTAGCCTCAAGGGACAGAGAAGACTCTGCCAGCACATTCAGCTACTTTAGTTTTTTAGCCAGTTGGAGAGACTTGGATACTTAAAAATGGGTAAATATTGATCTTCTCCTATAAGGGTTCACAAACCTCTGAAGCCCATGCTCTTCTTCTTAATATCTACTGCTTCCTAGACTCCAGCACCATTCTCTAGTTCCTTGCCCAACTGAAGGTAGAAAACTTTCAAAGTAGTTTTACTCTGCCCAGGTGCCATGGCAGTTGTTCACAGATCTCAGCAGTCATTTGATTCAGAAAGGCAGGCAGCTTGGGATCAGAAGTGAAGGGGAAGATAGTCATATATAGGTACATATAGGTACTTTGTTTTCAAAATCCTTAATTTCAAAAAAGTCTAAGGTGGGGAAAGTATATGGGTCTGAGTTGTGTCTGGACGTCATTATATTTATTTCTAAGAATCAAGTTTCCTCAGAAAGCATATTCCTAAATATACAAAATCACACTATATTCTCTGCATGCTTTTAGACATACATATCAAAATATACTACAGCTATTAATCACTTTAAATAAGCTTTAATGCAATTCCAGTTTTAATTATTCCAGGACATAATTATATTTTCTTTCAAAAACAACTTCAAATCAATTTGCTATAGTTTCAGCTAGTAGAAAGACAAATTATGACTCTGGCCAATCAAGTAAGTTTCCCAATGCGTGCTAGAAAGTCTTAGAAAGAATCATGTCAGTTGTTAAAGAGGAATAACCTATGTCCTAGATGAGGTTTACATGATGTTAGCTTCCATATTGTTTACAGTCCAATTAGCTTTTTTGCTTTCTAGACAAGCTAATGACACAGCAATAATATTAAAGTGTTTAACTGGACTAGACTTCTAAATAACTCAGACAATAAGGTAAAATAATGTAAAAATAAGGTAAAATTATGTGTTAATATGTGAAATTTTATGAACAGTCTTTCTTTCAGGAAATAGGAAGCTAATATAAAATGTTCAAAATCTCAGTTGCAATCTTTAAAATACAAAAAATATTGTCGTTTCTTTGTTCCACTATCCAGATAGTAATCATATAGGATATGAAATTTGGATTTCATCCTTAAATCAGTAGATAATGTAATTCTGTGTACTCTATTCAACACAATAAATATCCTGAATTGATTGTAGTAGTTTTGCTTTACCATTGATGGGCAATATCTGATATAACTCTTTTCTGACTCATGGTAAATATAACTTTTTATTGGAAGTTCTGCCATGATAGCATTTCATTAAGCACCTGAAAGGATAAAAAATCATGAGCATATGTAAAAATGTTTGGATCTTGGAAAACTACAGAGAAAGGCTATAATAGGTAGTAACTAGTTTTAAAAATGCTAAATTTGAACCAGAGTTAGTAGAAAATAAGCAAATAGATAGCCTGGAAAACAAGAATCAATCTTCCTAGGATTGACACAAAAAAGCCTAATCAACCAACATTTACTGAATTCCTCCTGTGTGCCAAATATTGTGCCAGGTACTAAAAAGTTACAAAGATAAATAAAGCATGGTACCTGTCCTAAAGGAACTGTAGATAAGTTTAGTATAATTCTAAACATTACTTTTGATGAATGTCAAAGAATTTGAGTTATGAGTTAAACTGCATATAAAACACCAAATTGAATCAAATTCCCTTTACACCAGATGTACCCATTTTTGCGTAATAAAACTCATCATTACACATATGATAGAAACATAGTTATGTTTCTATTAACAAAAGCACAGAAAAACAATCACCATTTATCTATGGCTTTTATACATTTTGGTAATTCACTTTATAACAAATGTTGAGACTGTAATGTAGAATATCTGAATCAGGAGGATCTGGAATACTCTTTATTTTTTCCCATACTGCTTTCCAGCTCAAATCACCCCTTCACCATAGTAATGCCTTGTTCTCAACCGCTTTCTAGAACAAGAAAGATTACTAAAAGCATGAGTTTTCAAAGGTACTTCTCTGAGGATTAGATATATAAAGGACAGTGAGATACAACAACACAGCTGTTAAGAACACTAGTTACCACAGGATATCAAAAGAACACGAACAAAAGAGTAACACTGACAATGAACCTGAGGGGGAAAATGCCATGCATGCACTGATGTTGAAAATTTCTCCAGCTTTATGTATTTTTCAGTGATGTATGCATTTAAGCCATATAAAATGATTATTGTACTAAATTACCTAATGCACTAAAAGAATGAAGAAAATATCAGAGATGCTGTCACAAGCAAAAGTGAAGACACATAAGGAATGGTATAGCACTTTCATTATTCTTTGACTCCATTCAGATGATACAACTCATGTACGTAATATAGGTCAACAATGAATATTACCTTTTAAAATTTTTTAGAAGTATAATTATAAATTTTACCTTTCCTAAGTGGCGACTATCAAAGAATTTGAGTTATGGGTTAAAATTGCAACATAAAACACCAAACTGAATCAAATTCCCTTTATACCAGATGTACTCATTTTTACATAATAAAACTCATCATTACACATATAACAGAAAGAAACAGAGTTATGTATAACCCAACCCCTTTATCTACAGGGGTATATATGTATACATGGCTTACATATCTGTTTATACTTGGTTTGAAGTTATTAAATTATTTGAAAGAAAAATTCATTCTAAAAATGACAATAATTCTTCTTCATTCATTCATGCTGGCTATACTAAATATAATCCAAATTCACTGACTTTACCTGGGCTGATCATTTGAGACTACACTCTGATGGAAATGCATTTATACTATCAAATAAAACTGAACATTTCTTTCAGTAAAGTCATGAATTAAGGAAAAAATAAACATACACAAGAAAAAGTCTAAACTGTTTTCCACTTTAAGCCTGGTAAAGCCTGGTTTAAAACTCCATGAATATGGGAAGGAGATATCCAACAAATCCTCAGGAAAGCTAGCAGGTGCTTTCTTATTTTTGAAAACTGGACAGCAAACAGTAACTTATAAACACTCCTAGAAACAGTGATTTCAGAATTGGGTGGCATAGAGTAGGCATCTGATAAGTGGTTTACAATATTGGTTATTGTGCTAAATTGTATTTCTTTGTAATGCATGTAAACTTACTATTTCTAGGTTTGTATTAATGGTCATGGTTTTGTACCAAAAGCATAGCAGTCTTTGTATTCCAAATTCTAGGTAACCCATATTTAAGCCAGTTACTGGTTTCTGAAACAAATGTAGTCACAACAAACAATAAGAGCTTTCCAAAATGAGTAGAACCTGTGTTTAAATATATTGCTTCTGTTCTACCTCACCCTTATTTCTGTATGATCCCTGGTTCTTGATTACTCAGTCTGATTTGAATTTGCTTTCTTTTTTGACCCCTGACCTACTCCTACTCATATTTTCACAGCCTGCTTTAACATGGTACCCAGTTCCATTCTTTGTCCATGGAACTAATTCAGGCAGCAGCTACCAAGCCCATTCACTGTAAAATCTTTAAACAAATTCTCTGTGCGCATTTGTAATTCTTGACTAAAGAGTTAAATGTTAAAAAACAGACTCTACCATAGCAACCTGTCTTCTCACAACTCTTTCACCTTGTGCCCTTCTCTAGAATCTTCTCCAAACATACTACATTTTCCTTCAAATAAAATCACCAGTACAAATCTGGGCAAGCACTGCATGAAAATAAGCCCAAAATAGAGGTCTAATGGGATGGTGATTAAGAGCTTAGGTTTTCCAGAGCTACACTCAAGTCTGAAATCCCATCTGTTTATGTACTAGCTGTGTCACTGAACAAGATACTTACCCTTTCTGAGCCTTAGGTTATCTTTAAATTTGAGATAATAAAGGTACCTGTCTCCTAGGATTGTGGAATTAACTGAAAAAATTCAGATAAAACCAATGCCTGACACAGAGTAAGAGCTCAATAAATGTTGCTTACTATTGGTGGTGTTGCCAATATTATTGTTTAGTACAAGGATAGAATGCGCTTAATTTTCACTGTACTTTCTACGAATAATTCTGCTAGTCTTTTTGGCACCAATTGTCTTTTTAAAAGTTACAGTAATTTCTCAATACATGTGCTGTGTATTAGTTAACATGCTCAAATCTGCATCCCTTAAGCACATAACAATATTTGTTCCATTATTTGCATGCTTTGAAGTGCTCATACAATAGGTGATCTAAAATTCTTCTCACAATTCCCCCCGATTAGCTAGACATTTGGTAAGCTAAAATAGCTCAGCATTACCTAATATATTAGAGAGTTTATAGTATATTTTCTCTATGAGATGTTTTATAAAATGTTACATGATCAGTACCAGGAACATCTGGAGCTGTGGGTGGGTGTGAGGAAAGGGGAGGATTCAGGACTGTATAGCTTCCCACAGACTGCTGTTTCCATTTGTGAACACCCAGTGTTTGGTAGGTTTAAGTCTCTCAATACCATCCAAACAAATAAAAGGAATGTGAGTGAACTGAAAAGAGTGAAATTTTAAATGAAAACTTTCAGATTATCATTAAAAATCCATCAAGTAGGTACACACAAACTGTGGGTAGTTGTTTCTTTCTATATATAACAGAGCAGTATTTGGAAAGTCCTTTCTAACACAGATTTCTTTCATCTCTTGCACCAAAATAGTCTATTTATTTGCCTACCCTATCATCTCTCCTATGTAAATCTATCCATGGATGGATATAATATAGGATCAAAATCCAAATGCAGTAGTTAAAAATTACCAATTTTATAACATCTGTGCAGAGGTAGTTCCTGATTATGCAAAGCATATCCATGTTTTTGCTTGAAGAAGAGAGTCACAAAAACCATTTATCTTTTTTATTTGAATAAATATATTTATCTTGTAAAATTGGAAAATGTGAGTTAATTCATTTTGTTATTACCTGCATCTCCAGTTAGCCTTATGCTGGATGAACTGTAAAGAATTAAGTTTACAAATTCTATTATCAATATAGCTTCCTGAGTTAAGGAGAGTTGGCAAAAAAATTATGTAAACTAATAAATTTATTATACTAAGCCAACTAAAAAAAATAAGTACTTAATATTATATATCTATACTTACAAAGTAGTGTGCTATGTTTGAAAGCAAGAATCATCGAAATGAAACTTCCATTCAGGACTAAAAGTAAAAAGCAACGTTAAATACTCTTTCTTGGTGCTCTAAATATCACTTCCAGTAATACTACCAGAAGCTAAAATAATGACTTAAGTGTTAAAGAAAACAAATAATTATATTCAGTTCTAACAAATATGAAGTGCTCATACAATAGGTGATCTAAAATTCTTCTCACAATTCCCCCCGATTAGCTAGACATTTGGTAAGCTAAAATAGCTCAGCATTACCTAATGTATTGGAGAGTTTACGGTATATTTTCTCTATGAGATGATTTATAAAATGTTATTAGAACTGAAAATAAAGCTGAATATGAAAAATCTAAAGTAGAGATCCATACAGATTATGTGACATGCCCAAGATTACACAACAAGTTAGTGGCAGCACTAGACCTAGAACAATGTCTACTAACTCTACATTCAAGATTTGACAATGTGCAATAAAGCAAAATAATTAAATTTAAATTTAATATATGAGAGACTAAAAAGGTAGACGTTGTCCCCTGCAGTTAAAGGCCTTTGGAGCCGGGCTCCGTGGCTCAGCCTGTAATCCCAGCACTTTGGGAGGCCAAGGTGAGTGGATTGCCTGAGCTCGCGGGTTCAAGACTCGCCCGGGGAAATTGGTGAGACCTTGTCTCTACAATAAATCAAAAACTAGCCAGGTGTGGTAGCCCGCACCTATAGTTCCGGCTACTTGGAAGGCTGAGGCAGAAGGATCTCCAGAGCCCAGCAGGTCGAGGCTGTGGTGGCCGTGAGCGTGCCACTGCCCTCCAGCATGGGTGACAGAATAAGACTCCAATTCAAAAAAAAAAAAAACCCGGTCGGGTTCAGTGGCTCAGCCTGTAATCCCAGTACTTTGGGAGGCCGAGGTGAGTGGATTGCCAGAGCCTACGGGTTCGAGACCCACCTGGGCAACTTGACGAGACCTCATCTCTACAATTAAAAAAAAAAAAATTAGTTGGGTGTGGTAGCGCACGTCTGTAGTTCCAGCTACTCAGAAGGCTGAGGCGGAAGGATCGCCAGAGCCCAGCAGGTCGAGGTTGCAGTGGCCAGGAGCAGCCACTGCACTCCAGTCTGAGTGACAGAGTGAGACACCAACTCAAAAAAATTAAAAAATAAAATAAAAATGACTTCTATTTATTTGATTTTATATTCTTTGGAAAATACATGTAAAATACTATGAAATTATAAAAACTGCTTACAAGTAATGACAACTAGAAAGAAAATTTATGCTTTTGCTTAAAATCAAAACCATGGAAAAGGTTATTTTCTTAAAGGAAACTGGAGATCTATTGAGAGTGTGTATGTGTATGTGTAAATGAGAGAGACACAGACAGACATGGGGGGAGGGAGGGAGGGAAGGAGAAAGAGGGAGGGAGAGAGGGAGAGAGATGGGAGAGAGAAAAGGAGTGAGAAAGGGGAGGGAGAGAAAGTGTGGCGGTGATCTTTTGTTTTGTAAATTGTTGGAGGTTCTCCTAGTTTCCTTTTGCAATGGACATCTGTGTTCTAAAAATGAAGGTACACTAAAATGAATTTGTGATAATTTATAATACACTGAAGTATAAATAAATAAATTTCTAGAAACTAATGACAGTAAGAAAGAGTACCAAGAATTTCAGAACTAAAAATCCAAATCTTTGTAATATGTGTTGAATTAGAAATAAAGAACACCTTTAAAAATGTCAAAGGTAATTAAAAAGATTAAATTAGTACACTCAACTCTCTAAACCTTGTGTATATTTTTCCTAAAGTGCATATTCATGAGCCAACAGTAAAGACATGCTGGCTGCTTTGTTTGACTATAGTTCTGTTTACCTCATACTGTCAAGAATGGATTTGGACACTCACAGTATTAATATTGCTATTTTTATTGATATAATTAACAATGCTATAAATAACACCTTGGCCTTCCATATCTAAGTATACCATTACAATCAGCAATGTTAAGGCTTCTTTTTTTATGTTACGTCTTAGAAACAGACTGCTGGTCCAAAGAACCAAAGTAACCTCATGATGTGGAAATTACTGGGGAAAAAAAAAAAAAAACATTACCCTGTCAATAGAAACTGTTTTGTGTATAACTCCACTAAACAAACTAGTTTATATTTGTTTGAAACTAAAGTTTCTCACCAATCTGCTGTTTCAATTTCACATCACACCATATTGTACCTAAAACAGGCAATCTGGATTCCTGTTGCTACTTTTTTTTTTCCTCCAAACAGCTCAGGAATGGGTTTGAAATACAAGGCTCGAATATAAAAAGCAAAAGAATGAAGATACCGAAAATCCAGAATGGGTGGGTGAAAATAAGTACATTTGAAACCATTTGTATAACTGTTAGTGGGTGGCCCACTTGTGAGTTTTTGATCGCCACATGAAAGCAAATCAAAACATATTTTATCTTTCCTCTAGATCACATCAGCTGTGACAATAACCTTATCTAGACCTTGAATGGTTTGTTCATAAAACAAAGTGGGTGACTGACCCAGGGCATATTCAACACAGAGTATAAAGGTCAAAAGAAAATGACAATACAATTCAAAACAAGTTTGTGGAAATTTTAGAATAGTATATTAAAACCTTTCTTTGTCTCTGTCACTTGACAGATGGTTAGCCCTCACACAGCCTAGTATCTCTGGCAAAGAAATGACTGTGTCTAGCCAATAACACCCCAAACTTTGACATAAAATGCACTATACACATACTTAGACTTACCTTATAAATATGAATATTAATACATTTAGTCATAGTTATTTTATTACTATAAAAATTTGACAGATCTCAAGATTTTACCTTTTATCCTATGAATACCTTTTGAAATTCAACTATCTTATGTGGATTGAACTCCGCACTCCAGATTTCATTCATTTTATGGGCTGCTTGGTAATCATGATTTAAAATAAAAACTTCCAAAATACATTTTAGCCCAAAAGTATCACAAAATTTACAAAAATTTAATTAGCTTATGTTTCTATGTTACCCACAGAAAAATTTCAGTAAATAACAAAGTGGGTTATACAAAATCATCTGAGAATTTTAAATGCATTCCATGTCAAGGACTTTAGGGCAGGAATAGATTTATCTAGTACTGAAATATGTTTTTATTTAAAAACTGATCATATATAAATACACATACACACACATACATCTGATCAACCATGCTTACTAGAAAATAAGAAAAGTTCTTAAGCATTCTTCCACTCTGCTCTTAGGAAAAAACTTCAACTGAAACAACATATTCCACTAGTTATAAAGTCTCTGTTTCCTCCTAAATCTTCCTATTTATAGCTTTCAGATTCTGGCAAGCCTGTATACAAATAGCCAGAGGCAATTGCAAAGTACTCTAAAGTGCATTAATATGTACCCTTTCTGGAAGAGGTTGATTATGCTCCAAAACAGCATAAATAGAGATCTAATATAGGTACAGAGAGACAAGCCCTCCACAGCACAGAATGGGAGGACTGGGGGAGGGTGAACTGTGTATAAACAAAGATTTTCCCATGTAAGGACTGAACTTGTATTGGGCTAACTAAGAAAGACTCATCATAACAGAGAAAAATAATAAAAAAGGTAAGACACCTACTACTTGAAGTCACAAACTCAGCATTGAATCACATACTCCTCATTTAACCAGGCACCAAATTTCCTTCTGTTAGAAACCGAGGATTTTTACACCTACAGATTCAATAATTAGATTTAAAGTATTGCTAAAGTCTTCTGTAATGTTCCTCTTGCATTACAAATGGTCTATTAAAGCAGAAAAGTGCCAATCAAATGCTTCTGGAGTTTGTAAAAAAGATTTAAATAACAAAGCACTTTGTACAGTCCTCTCTCTTTTTCTATCTCTTTAATGTCACCTATAAATTAATTATAACAAATTTTCATCTTCTCTTGAAAAAAAAAACACAACTGAAGTAGTGTGTACATGTAATCCCAGCTACTGGGAAGTGGAGATGGGAGGGAAGATTGCAGGAGTCCAGGAGTTCAAGCACAGCCTGGGCAAGGTAGCAAGATCCCATTTAAAAAACAGCAGTGCCGGGCTCGGTGGCTCAGCCTGTAATCCCGCGCCTTTGGGAGGCTGAGGTGAGTGGATAGCCTGAGCCCGCGGGTTCGAGACCCGCCTGGGCAGGCGAGACCTCATCTCCACAATTAAAAAAAAAAAAAAAAATTGCCAGGCTCGGTGGCTCAGACTGTAATCCCGCACCTTTGGGAGGCTGAGGTGAGTGGATTGCCTGAGCCCGCGGGTTCGAGACCCACCTGGGCAGCGAGACCTCAGAAGGCAGAGGCGGAAGGATCGCAGGAGCCCAGCAGGTCGAGGCTGCGGTGGCCGCCAGGCCACCGCACTCCAGTCTGGGCGACAGAGTGAGACTCCAACTCAAAAAAAATTAAATTAAATTTAAAAAATAAAAAAATTAGCCGGGCGTGGTAGCGCGCGACTGTAGTTCCGGCTACTCGGAAGGCGGAGGCGGAAGGATCACCGGAGCCCAGCAGCTGCGGTGGCAGGGAGCGGCCACTGCACTCCAGTCTGGGGGACAGAGTGAGACTCTAACTCAAAAAACAAAACAAAACAAAACAAAAACAATATCACAACTGAAAAAGATTTAGGTACTGGATTTTTCAGATACATTTCTAAAACAAATCCTAACCAAAAATTTACAGATATTCCAACTTTTGTCTTATCACATTTTGCTAAAAGGACAATGCTACACAGGAATTTTACAGTAAATTTCAAGACACAAGTTTTTAAAACACAAACAACATTTTATTTATTTCAAAGACATTCTTAAAATTAGGAAAAAAACAACATCCCTATCTGTCAAAATAACTGAAATGTTATTTTGGAGAATGTTCCACATCAATCAAGGTACAAGTAAGAAATAAACTAAGCTCTTTCTTTCCTATCATCGGCAATTGGTGAACACCTTCCTTTCCCTCAAACTTCTGTAAGCTCTTTCAAATCGTAGTTCCTAAAAACAAGAAAGCAGGTAGGTTTTAAAGTTTCATCCAAAAATCTCCTCTCCTAATAATCTGAACTACATGAAGTGTATATATAACATTAGAATGTAAGTTCCACAAGGGCAGGCAATTTTCTCTTTTGTTCACTACTATATCCCAAGTGTCTAGAACAACTTGATAATTTTAATCATTCATTTTGTAAAATTATTATTTCAGAGAATAAAGCAAAACCTACCAAGCTCCACTTCTGTATTCCAAATGTTTTAAAGACATCTTTCTTTACCACTAACTCTGAAGATATTCAGAATAATTTGCAATTCATTTATAAATTACAGATCCTTTTCAGGTACTTGGTTGCAGCTTCTATTCTATTCTTCTGAAATGACCTGATTATTCAATCCAGTTTTTTCTTTTTCTAGAAAGTCCAATTTGTCTAGAAAGTCTGAAAACTTTCACTAATGAGACAAAAATAATTCATTTAAAATGTATTTTTCCTTAAATTTTCTTCCTACACAAAGTAGTCAAAATCTTATTAATGTGACAGCAAAAAATAGATATTTGTGGGTCTCAAATCTGTCTGACCTAACTACATAGGAAACTGGCATCATATCAACTAGTAGTTCTAAATATCCCTTCCCCAATTATAACCCTCACATGATAGTTTCTCTTTCTTCACATGACCTCCATCTGTAGTTTGTTGGTTTAGTGATTATCTTAAAACACTGGCCTACACGGATAAAGATTTCTTCCTGGAAATAGATTAAATTGGACAATTTTTAGCCTTAAACTTCCTTCTTTAGCCTCACCATGAAAGGGCATACTGCTTTGGAGACTGGTATCCGGTAAACTTATCACCTGATCTTCGTATGTAAAAGGGATGTATTCCACTGGTAAGATATGAAATCACAAAACCAAAAATACCCAATTGCCCAACTCACTGGGCAGCTAATAGATTTCTAGAAAACTCACTTTTCTTCTCACCTGCTTAGTTTAACACCATGTATTCACAAGCCTACAGTCCTCCGAAACTAGGCTCAATAGAAATCACAATCCAATCTTGGGAATCAAACCTTGAGCACTGATTAGTGACTAACATCAGCACCTCAAGGACAATCCTGAAAGCTTTTGGGCGAAGACTATTGGAGAGACAGCACAGAGGTATCAACACTATGCAAAGAGCAAGGGCATGAAAATTAACATAAATTTTATTTTCCTAAAAAAAAAAAAAAAAAAAAAAGAAAAGAAAAAGATATACCTAGTTTGAAAGAAAAAAGACAGAATGTAGCCAGTCTTGACGGGTCAAACTTATACAGCTGTCCCTTGGAATCCTAGGGAGATTGGTTCCAGGACCACCCTCAGATACCAATATCCATGGAGACTCAAGTGCTTTATATAAAATGTTATAGCAATTGGACATAACCTACACACATCCTTCCATATACTTTAAATCATCTCTAGATTGCTTATAATACCTAATACGATATATGTTATGTAAATCCTTGTTATACTGCATTGTTGAGGGAATGAGGACAAGCAGAAAGTCTGTACATATTCTGTACAGATACAACCATCTCGTTTCCCCTTCCACTCCCCTCTCCACCTGAATATTTTCGATCTGCAGTTGGTTGAATCCATGCATGCAGAACCCAGGGATAGAAAAGACTGACTGTGGATGGGCGCAGGGGTGCAGGGGAGGGTCCATCTATTCTCACAAAACAGCAAAGAGTACTTGGGATTAGGAGCAGGAACAGAAATGAAAACAAACCATTTATGAATTTAAATTAATGATGACTGGTTATCATTTAAATGTAGTGTTCACAGCTATAGCATTTTATTTATAAAACGGTAATTGTTTTAAAACTTTCAATGTCAACATGTTACAAGTAACTTTTAGGATAGAGTTCACTTGAAAACACTGGGTGAATGAGTGGCCTCTGAAAGTTTTATTAGCTGAAATTTACACAAGGCCACGCAGAGTGGAAACTTGACTTCAGCAACATTTTGGTACTCTTAATGGTAACAAATTATTTTAAAAAGTGAAGACAATTTTCAAACGTCTCAAAAGGTAACACGTTCAACTCAGCTTGGGCTAATGCTGATGCCGAAGACAGTACTATACCCACAAGCTTCCAGATTACTTCCTGTTTCATTCAGATTTTTCACTGGAGAGCTGTCATCCTGCTACTGACCTCATTCAACCCGGTTCAGAGTAAGAGATCAACGGATTACGCGCTAGGTAGTGTCGCTGTACGCCATATTGTGTTTTTCGCTAATGTTTATAGTTTGTGTGTGCCTAGCATATGTTTGTGTAAGTGTGTTTATCAATATAACTTTTAGAAAATCCTTGCCTCCTGCCTCTTCAGCATCCTTAAAAAGGATATTAGCTCAGGAGGGGACCTGAAAGCCATACAGACAGGAGTGCATTAAACAATGTACGAGAGACCGCGTTTCTTTTAAACTTTCAGAAACCTTCAGTTTTCTTTTTCTTTTTTTTTTTTATCATTTCGGGTATCAGAAAACGTTAACATTTTTTAATGTTTCCAAAGTGGCCCCAAGGAGAAGAGAAAGAAGGAAAGATGTGTCTTCCCTTCCCAAGCCCCTTTCTCTCTAGTCGTAGAAGCGAAGCAGGCGGGGGCCGGTAGCTCCGGCGTCTGGAGAGGCGTCCAGCGGCTCTGGGGCCAGGACACCTCCTGCCCCCCAGTTCTCTGAGACCGCGAGAGCCACGGCAAGCGGGGGAGGGCGAGGAGGGAGGGGGCAGAAGACAAGCGGGCGCCGCTAGCAGCTCCTCTTCTTGGAAGCAGCAGCTCCAGGCGCAGGGAGTAGAGAGAAGAAGGCAGAAGACACGTTTCCAGCTGCGGGATGCCCCGCCCTCTCCCGGCCCCCGGGGACCCTCCCCGCGCTTCCCCCCTTCCCCGCCGGGGCGGGTGAGTCGGCCGCCGAGCGCGAGGAGGGGCCCCCGGGGGAGGGGGCGCGAGCGGGGCGGGGCGCGGGGGCGCGCGCGCTCGGCCGGCCGACGGCCCGCGGGCTCGCCGCTCTGTAACTCGCTCCCCCAACCCCACCCCGCTCCCCTCCTTCCCTGTCCCGCCGCCCCTCCACTCCAAGCGCCTCGCAGACGCCTAGTCCCGCTCGGCACGCACACACTCCTCCCTCCCGCCCGCCCCACAACAAATTAGAGTTTTTGGCGTTACCTCCTCGCGCTCTTTAATCTTCTTTCCTCAACTCCTAAACTTCCCCCCGCCCCTACTTCTTCGGCAGAAGGCCCACATTGGGCGCCTCACGCCGCGAACTCTCTGTCTTACCCCGCTATTGGGTCGCGCTCCTGCCACTCTTGGCTTCAATGAGCCAACGAGAATGGGACGCCCCTCGTGAGGTTGCCGCCCATAAACAAAATGCACTCTGCCTCCTCCCCTCTCCTCCCCTGTCCCCGCCCCTACCCGTCTCGTCCCTCATCTCTGCCACCTTCGATTGGGCGAAGAAAGACCCAATCCGCTATCTCAAACATCCATTGGGACAAGGAAACTTCGCTCAGAGCATTGCTAACAGGCGATTGGTCAACAGTCCTCCCACTTCGCCCCCTACTAACGCAACTTCTCCCACTCTGAAGAGGTCAGTCGTATCTCGTTGTTCAGTGATCCGAGAAGTGGAAAACCATTGGTTCAGGGAGCCCGTCAGACCGGACTGGAGTGAGCCGTGATTGGTCGACACAGACACCATCAAGTTAGGTTGCTTACACCTCCGCTCCGCCCCCCTTTTTCCTCCGCGCCTCCGCCTCCTCCCCACTGCTTTTACTTTCTACGCATTTCTATTTCCTCCTTTATTTATTTATTTGTGATAAACTTAAATGACCCGGCGATGGAGGCGGGACTCTAGGAGAAGCCCGAGGATGACGAGCGGCGGCCTTGGGCCAATTGCCGAGAGGGCTGCGGGGTGAGGGGCAGCGGCGGCGGCCAGTGAGAGGCAGGTGTCTGGAGCGCGCTAGGCCTATGGAGCCGGGATGCCCCAGCGGAGGCGGCGGTTACCCGCTGTCTGGCGCGGTGAGCCGCGCGGGGGGAGCCTCGGGGACGGAGAAGGGGTTGTCGCTGTCGCTGACGGCTCTGACAGGATGGTGGCTAGATCCTGGGCGATGGGAGGGGAAGCGGGAGAGCAGGTCTGTCGTGGCGGCGACACGAAGGCCACACTGGGTCAGGTCTGATTCCCGCGGGGATGGGGCACAGGTAGCGGGATCAGATCACCAGAGGCTGCCTAAGCAGTGCTTGGGCTCAGGGAAGAATTTGTTTGTTCAGAAGATTTAGAAAAATTCGATGTAAAAACAGGCTGGCGTGAGCTGCCCTTAATATAAATGAAGCTTTATTATCCTACCGGAAAAAGCAGATTATATTTCTTATTACTCAACGCCTGAAGTACCAGTGACCCAATCGGAGCCCACAAAATTCAATATCCTCGGAGCTAGAAGGAACACATAAAGCAACACGGAAAATTAAATGCGGTTCAGATGCTTCAATAAAACCTTCATCTTCATCCATTTGTCACTCAACATAGCATTCCGCAGGGCCAAATTCTTGGCAAATATTGGTCCAGTCCAGTACTCAGGCATTGGGGGAAAAAATGAGGCTCAAGGCCAGCAGAAAGCCCAGGAAAGACTGATTCCTAAAAAGGATTCCTTAAAAGAGCTAAGATGGGGGGGAGGGGGGTCGCCTTCCACTATGTTAAAGTAAGAAGTTGGATTCTTAGGGAACTGAAATTGCAATAATTTATTACAAAATAAAGGACTTTATCAAATGTACCGTGCATAAAGAATACATTGTATCTGCAATTTGAAAATGACATTGTAGGAAGATATGGATCTGATATATAGTTTCCAATAGATTTGAATTAAGTCCTCTGGATTTTAACCCAGTTTTCCGGGTGACATACTGTATGCTTTCACACAGATGCCTAGCTTTGATTAGAGGTGTTAGGCAGAAAAAAGGCAAAACAAATTG
The DNA here is from genome assembly GCA_027257055.1 of Cephalopachus bancanus. Lineage (NCBI taxonomy): Eukaryota > Metazoa > Chordata > Mammalia > Primates > Tarsiidae > Cephalopachus > Cephalopachus bancanus. The sequence continues at coordinate 9,898,392 of JAPVLO010000022.1, read as the reverse complement.
GCCCTAATTGGGAAAAAAAAAGGACAAGGTTTTGACTTCATTAATACTATTAAAGCTGTTTTTTGAGGATTATATGGATGAGGTTCTCAGAATCCAGAAAATTATTGTTTCAGGTGTCAGATTTGAAATCCAGTAAAATGTTCAAATTGCTATTGAGTCTGGAAGTCAAAACACTTTTCAATTTAAATATTGATCTTAGTTGAAAGGCATATAGTGACCATAATAAGTATTCCATACAAAACAGTCAGCTTCACATGAGAAAATCCAGTAATATTTAACAAAAGTATTTAAATAGTTAATCCCATAACTTCTCCTAGGGCCAACAGCCACTCCCTTGAGGTCATTCTTAAAACTCATTTTTTTCAACAGATTTTTAAAGGTATTATTCAACATACTGACATGCTAAGGCATTAGGAAAGCAGGGTAAAATATTCTAATTCATAAAGTGATGCGTTGGGGTTACTACCCCTATTTAAGATAGTGGTTATTTTATGTCTGGTTCTCCTAAGGTTAGAGTCTGGAGTTAGAATACTTGCCTTTAAGGAATGCTTCAATCTTCATATGTTCATTACACACATACATACCTTGACCACACACAAGGATATACCCCAAAAGATATAGCAATGATTTCATAATTATATCAAGGAACAAGAGATTTTCTTGGTTAGCAATTAGCAGGATGGAGAAAAAGAATAGGAGTGACGAGGTAAGAAAGCAAGAGAGGATGATGATGAAGGCAAAACTGATAGTAAATGAAAATGAGTCATTGCTTAGAGAAGAATTTTATAAGGAACTTCTCTTAGTCTGTTAATATGTTGCCTCCACAGATCCCTAAGGCTTCAGAAAAGGCCAAACTAGTAGTAAATATAATCTTCCTATGTTACAAATGAGGACACAGACTTTGAATGCTTTATCATTATCATAAGTGGTAGAGCTTGTTTTCAAACTCAAGTCTGCTGCCTCTTTCCACTATCCTGTTTACTCATTCATTCAACAGATATTAAGTACACATTCTTCATACTAATTATATTCATTGGACATTTAAAATTGCCAGGAATTTAGAAACTAAAGACAAACAAGATTTGGCATTTTTCTCCAAAGAGTTTACTGTCTTGGAAGAGAGAAACAAAGGAATAAATTACTGTGCTGTATACACATGTAGCATATACAACACAGGAATGCAGAAGAGAGATTGCCTAACTCCCAAAAAGTTGTAAATATTTGTAACATACTGAATTCATCTCTATACTGAATTCCAAAGTTAATTAAATTGGATCTTGCTCTCAAGGGGTTTATATTCTAATAAGGCCACTAATTAGGTATATACATAGAAAACTATATTACTAGCCATATGGAAAGAATCTTAATGATGGAATAAATATTACACCTTGAGAAGTAGAATTAAGAAATCAGAAATTTAATGAAAGAAGTAACTTTTGAGATGGTCTTTGGAAAATAGAGAATTTGCCACTCTTCATCACACACTACAAGTGATGAAATACACATCACTTGATATTTTTAGTCATTATTTAAAGACAGGTACTACTTTTGGTACATGAGTTCATTAATAACCTGAATAGATAATAGCCTGTCAAATAATATTTTTAAAACATCTTTTTTAAATAGTGAAATGAAATTGAATTTGACTTCAAAATTTGTCAGGACAATATGCCAGAAATTAAGTTTAGACAGTTTACATTCGAAACAACTTAAGGGGGATTTCTTGTAAATGTATGAGTAACCCAGATGTGAGAAGTTGTTCTGACCCTGGAAACTTACTTAAAATTTGCCTTTAACCTCCAAATCCTTTAACCTTCCGCAAAATATGGTAAAACTTTGAAGCCCCTTATAATATTTCACTGGATTTGCAGGGGCTTACATTTTGCTGGTTTTCTGTACACCCAAACTCCCATTCATGTTTCCTGTTCAACAACAAGCCATTGATTTAAATGGGAAGTTTGGCCAGGCACCGTGGCTCACACCTGTAATCCCAGCACTTCTGGAGGCTGAGGTGGGCTGAATACTTGAGCCCAGGAGATTTAGACCGGCTTGGGCAACATAGCAAGACCTCGTCTCTACAAAAATATCAAAAAATTAACCGAGTAAGGTGGCATGTGCCTGTAGTCTCAGGTACTCGGGAGGCTGATTGCATCAGCCCAGGAGGTTGAGGTGCAATGGTTACCCAGGGTGAAGTGCAATAGAGGAGGATGAAGAAGGCAAAACTGACAGAAAATGAAAATGAGTCATTGCTTAGAGAAGAATTTTATAAGGAACTTATGGGTGACAGAGTAAGACTCTGACTCAAACAAAGAAATAAATAGGAAATTTACATCAGAACTAAAATTAACATTCACCAAAACCTCACTCACATAATGAGAATTTATTATGGACTTGACTAAAGAATGTGGTGTTAAGACAAGAAGTTAGGGGGAAAGGAAGAGAAGTAGAAGAAATCCGTTAATATTGTGGTGTACTTATTAGGTGAACTGAACGTGAAAACAGAACAGAACCCAGAAACAGGTTCGTGCATAAGTGTCAATTTAATTATGTTACAGATTGGCAACACATTACTAGGGGAGAAGAAACTGTTCAATATGTGGTATTGGGGAAATGAGGGGTGGGGGAGGTATTGGATCCCTAGTTTACACAGTACACACAAATCAATTATAGGTACTTTAGGGACCAGATTATGTCCGCAACCTGCAAACAGAAGGTGGCCATTGTAATTGGTAGTTCTATTCGAATTACATAAGTGGATTTTGGGAGGAGCAGTCCCCAAAAGGAGCACAGGATGAACAAAAACAAATGTCCAGCGTAAGGAAAACCCGGGGCCTTTCTTAAGACCCTAGATCTGGTTGTGTCCAAGACCAACTCTAATTCGTATCTTTCCTACTACCACACACCAATGATTTTTCTCTTAATTGGTTAAGGTGGTTTGAATTGGGTTTGTTTGTATCACTTGCAATTTGACATTTGTAAGTCTTCGACATAAAAATGTCCATAGATAGTTTTACAGTTTTATTTATATAGATCCTTAGTTTTTCATCGTCATTAATGTTTTACAGTTTTTTCACAGTTGTAAAAAGAGATGCTCTTTTCATTACATTTTTCTGTTATTGCTTGTGTAAGTAAACTATTTGTTTTTATATAATAAAATTGTATCCAGACATCTTATGAATTATTTTATTACTTACCATTTATCAGTTGATTTTCTTGGTTTTATGTCAACATTCATATTATCACCTAATGATAATTTTTTTCTTTCCTTTCAGTGTTTGTAACCTATTGTTTCTTTTTCTTATTTTATTTTTTTGACCAGAACTGCCAACAAAATGTTGAATAGTGCTTATGGTAGCGTGTATCTTTGTCTTATTTCTGAATTTTAATATTGCACCTTTAGGTTTTTTGCTGAAAATTTCATTAGAGAAAGTTTTGAATATTCATAGTTTGCAAAGCATTGTATTTTTTAAATCGATAAATATTGAATTATATCAAATACTTTTTTCTAAATGTATAAAATAATCATAGTTTTCCTTTATTCTGTTAATATATTAAATTATAATGATGAATCTCCTGATAAATCATTCTTTTATTCCTAGATAAAACTTATTAGTTTTATTACTATTTTAATGAATATGTATTTAATTTGTTAATATTTTATTTTGGTATTTGCTAATTTCATAAATTAGATTGATATTCATAGGTGAGATAGACTTTGTGGTCTTCAATCAGTTTTGGGCTTTGTATTAGGCTAACTTCACAGAATTTGTTGGGAAAATTCTGTGTCTTACAGTGCTCTGGATTTTTATTTTTTTATTTCATGAGAGAGTTCATCTGTTAAAGTCTCTTGGCCTGTGTCTTTTTTTTTTTTTTTTTTGAGATACAACTTTATCTTCTCAGTTCCATGGTTTTTGATCACTATTATGCTATATCGTTCTGAGTCATTTTGATAATTTAAATTTTCTTAGCAAAGTATTAATTTTTCTAGATTGTCGAAATTTTTAATAAAATTTGCTTAGTGTTATTTTATTTTTGTAATCTTATTTTTTTATCTTCTCCTCCTAAAAGTGTATTTGCAAAAGAATTGTGTAGTTTTTTTTGTTTTTCTCTTTAGGAGACTGGGTCTTGTTCTGTTGCCCCTGCAAGAGGGCAGTGGTGCAATCATAGCTTACTGCAGCCTTAACTTCTAGGCCTGTCTAATTTTCTTTTTTAATTTTTTCTAGACACAGGATATTGCTTTGCTGCTCAGGCTGGTCTCAAACTCCTAGTCTCAATCACTCCTCCCACATCGACCTCCCAAAGTGCTGGGATTACATGCATAAACCACCTTGCCTCCTAGTGTTATTTTATTTTTCAATGACTTTTCTTTAGAAAGTGGTCATAATTGGTGTCTATCACAGCACCATATTTATTTCCCTGTGAGTAGATCATTTTATTTATGTATTTATTTGTTAGTTTAATTGTACTTGCAATGATTTTGTGTAGTTAGTTTTTCTTATTTTTTATTTTTTGACTACATACCTTTGAATCCTCTACCTACATTTAGGGAATTTTAGAATCTTATACCTCATCTATTACTGTATAAAAACCATTCCAAAGCTTAGTGGCTTAAAACAACAACCATTTTATATGCACCTGATTATATGAATTAGCAATTTGGGCCAGGTTCAGCTGAGTGGTCCTTCTGGTCTTACCAGTTATGTTTATGGGGCTTAACTCCAGATCACATCAAAAGTTGTGCTTGTTTCCTCTTTATGCTATTAAAGTCCCTCTGTGGCAAGCCTTACACTCAGTCCATGCACAGACTCAGCAGAGTTCCCCTGGAAAAAAGTAGTTAGAAAATTCATCTTACCCAGGAAAATCTCTTCTCTGCTGTTTTAGAACTCACCTTCCTCTCTCTTACAAGGATCCTTAGATTATATTAAACCCACCTGGATAATCTGGGACCTTTTTTCCATCTCAAGACTCTTAATCACATCTGTGCCCTTTTACTATGTAACACATTCTTAGGATTTAGGGATTAGAATGTGGGCATCTTTTGGAGGAGAGGGCATTATTCAGCCTACCACAGAAAGACCTCTTGTCACTCTTATTATACTCTGAAAGCCCAAGGAATATAGGACCACCAGTTCTGAAACTGAACTTAATTTTCTAGACACAACTCCCTAAGTCTTAACAGCAATCCTTGAGTAGATTTTGCTTATATTGCAGTTCTACAAACCAAGGCCCGAAACACTGAGTTTCTACAACTGAATGATTTCTGGATTGTTTTTTAATGTGTAGACCTTTGAGGGTTGGGGTGGATGAGGTAGAAATGGCAGGTAGTATTTGTACATTTCTCTGTGTATTTAAGAGAACAGGCCACAATCTTTCAAAGTCATGTTACAGGTTTCAGTGTGGAAATAGCTCAATTTATCAAAGATTAATTACGTATCTCTTGTATACAAATGGAAAATGCAATGGTGGCTGGTCAAAAATTGCAGCCAGGAAGCTAGCGTTATAAGAAAGACAATAAATTCTACCAAGGTCCTTCTTTGTCATCCTCCTTAAATCTAGTATGTCTATTTGTGGCTGGCAGAAAGTAACAAACAAAACAAAACAAAACAAAACGAAAACCCTCTGGTGACTGTGTGTGTGTGTGTGTGTGTGTGTGTGTGTGTGTGTGTGTGTGTGTATCCGTGCGTGTGTGTGTGTGTGTGCGTGCGTGCGTGCGTGCGTGTGTGTGTGTGTGTGTATGTGTTGAGTATGGCTTCACGACAGAAGTCACTAACTTTCTGAACCACATTAAAAGTGGATCATACCTCTAGATAAAGAAATACCAAATATCATCACCTGGTAGGGAAAAACAAAAAGGAAATTTGAGAGATTAGTTCTTTTTTTCAAATTGTGCAACCAAAACTATTTGTGCAGAAAATTAATCTGCTTTGTATTAAATCTCCAGAGAAGATTTGTTTAAAACCTCTTTTAGTAACTTCAATGTTTCTTCAACATCTTAGTTAGAATTTCAGAATTTCCAGATTTATGAAATGCACCTAAATGAATGATATTCTAATTGCTAAGGACACGTAAAGTTTTAAGATAGGATGCCTTCCTGAGATTCAAATTTAAATAACTATCTTTATTAAAATATTTGACCCGCCTGGGCAGCGAGATCTCATCTCTACAATAAATCAAAAAATCAGCTGGACGTGGTAGCGCATGCCTGTAATTCCGGCTACTTGGAAGGCTGAGGCGGAAGGATCGCCGGAGCCCAGCAGGTCGAGGCTGCGGTGGCCGGAAGCGGCCACTGCACTCCAGTCTGGGCGACAGAGTGAGACTCCAACTCAAAAAAAAAAATAAAATAAAATATTTGAAAACTACTGAAGCCACAAGGGAAAATGACAATAAACTTTTAAGTTTGAAGATTGGACATTTTGACAAAATATATATGACATTTATTTTAAATATCTTTTACAGACATATAATACATTTGCTTAACAATATACAATGATATTATGTTTAACTTGATTTTCTTGGCATATTTAGAGATCATAAAACCCCCCAAAAGTAAAAAAAAAAAAATTGCAGTTTTTAAGCAAATCACCAGGAAAAAGGTTTCCCTTGTCTTCTAATTTTACTACTTCCTCCAACCCTTCATAGGCTATACCCTTTGCAAATAATATTCAAAATTGTGAGACTGCAGTACTGTCATTTTGAATGAAAATATTTATTGGATCCATACACATCTGTTATTATAGCTGGTACTGATATACTCATTCGAGGAAAGAAGACTAGTTTTGGAGTCCAGAGCTTTAAAAATGTCCAAGGATTTTATTGAAAAATGAATATTGTCGAAAGCATGTTAAGAACTAAGTACTTGCAATAAGTTGTTATATTCTCAGGAAATTGGGACAATTTAGATGTGGGGGACAAGCAAAGGAGTGAATCCTTAAAAATAAACAAGTCCAGGAGTATTTACTCACAGCTCTTGCTACCTCTTCTACTTCAATTCACAGACATTTTCGTGCTTTCCATAGCAGAAGTGTACAAGATCTAGAGTATACACCTGAAGTAAATTTGAATTCCCCCATAGAGAAACAGAAGACCAAAGTTAAAGAAGGATCTTAGATCTACTTCCTGATACTCATATGAGCACCCTGATTGAATGCTTGTTTTCTTTGTTGTTTATACTAGCTATCCTTCAAGTTCAAAAGTAATATACAATTTTGATTTGGTGGACAGGCAGAGCACATATTTTGAAAGTCATCACTCTATTACATTATTATTTGCATTTGTGTATGAGGATTTAAATATGAATGCAATATGGTACAAATACTTTTAAGAAAAGTATTTTTCCAGCTGGGCACAATAGCTCACACCTATAATCCCAGCACTTTGGGAAGCAGAGGTGAGAGAATTGCCTGAGCCCAGGGGTTTGAGACCAGCCTAGGCAACTTGGTGAGACCTTGTCTCTACAATAAATCCTCAAAAAACTATCTGGGCATGGTGACGCATACTTGTAGTTCAAGTTACTTGGAAGGCTGAGGCAGAAGGATAGCTTGAGCCCAGCAGGCTGAGGCTGCAGTAGCCATGAACTTGTCACTGCATTCCAGCCTGGGTGACAGAGTGAGACTCCAACTCAAAAAAAATTTTTTTTTTAAAGAAAGTCTTTTAAAAAGTACTTTTCCTGTTCTACTTCATGGCCAATAGAAGTTTGAACTCTAATGTTATATTATTTCTGCATTGAACAAATACTTGCTGAGAACTTCCTAATTTTGCTAAGTATTTAGTGTATAAAGACAAATTAATCAGAGTGCCTGCCCATGTGGATCACATAGGAGTCAGAGGAATTATCAGGAAGGAATGTGATAATTATATTACAGTCTAATAAGGGCCATTGTGGAGGTATGTTTTTAACACATAGCATTTATTGAATGCTTAATCTATGCCTAGGTTCTACATATAGAGTTAATTCTTACAATTACTTTATGGATTAGGTAAAATTATTATCTTCATTAATGCCAATGAGAAACTGAGGCTTAGAGAGGTTAAAACCATAGTGAATTTAGGTAATGTCAAATAATTTACTGTGACTGACATCGAAATTATGGTAGAGGTATCCTTTACTGTGGGATAGAATTAACTCATGATTTTTTTTCCAAAGACTAGTTGAACTATCTAATACGAACTCAGTGTTTCAATCTCCATTTTAATCATTACACTGTTGTCTGCCTATCTGACTCCCTGATACAATGTTCTCTCCATTTGTCAAGGCCTGAGAGTGGCAGTGGCAGAGGTAGAGGGGAAGCATGGGAGAGGATTAGAACAACTCTAAGAATGTGCTAAAGCTTCTCTAATAGATACATGGAAGAAGAGAAAAGTCTAGAGTAGGATCCTCCCATTAAAAAAGCATCCAAAGAGAGGCGATTTCTAAAAACAACTACAAAGAAAAAAAAATGAAGCCACAGGGATGGCAAACCTCTTGTGCCATAATAGAAGTTTTAGTCCTTATCAGTGGAGCCCCGCAATGCTCTTGGCCTTGATCCACATAATCTTCCTTTATCTTGGTGAAGTTGGAGAAGAGGAAGCCTCAAGCTTCTTTTGGAGCATGGAATGTAGTACAAATAATAGTCATCCTATAGGAGCATACAGAATGGGCAATAACCAGGTATTAAGAGGATGACAGAATTTATCTAAGCCATTTTTAAGCTTTCTTTGTATTCTTTTGTCCATACATTCCTTTAAAGTAGTCAGTTGGTGATTTGGGCTGAATAATTTTTTCTGACTAGTGGTTATATTACACTCAATTTAGTTCTGAAAGTCCATCGTATTTATTTCTTTTTCAAATCTAGTTCTCATGATGGTTCTTTCAATGAAAGAATAAATAATCCTCTCAGAGCCAATAAATTACACAAACCAGAAACACTACTGAATTAGTCAGGGCTCCACATTTGCAAGTAGAAGAAACCCAACTCAGATTAATTTAAATAAGAAAGGATCTGCATTAATTTACAATGAAGAAGGGACCTCAAGTGATGTCACCAGTAATCAATCTTTCCTGCTTTCTATCCCAGTGCTGCTTTTCTCCCTTCGACATTATTCTCAGGTGGGTTCCCTCCATGTAATGGCAAAGATGTTAATGAAACCTGCATATATTACGTGATCTTCAACACAAACTGGTTTAAATAATAAATGTATTGGCTCATATGACAGATAAAAGTCCAGATGTAGTGAAGCTTTGGATGTGATTTGATCAACTTCTCTCAGATTCTTAGCTCTTCTTTATGTGTCAGCTGTAGCTACAGTACTCACAGGTGCACACCACATAAATCAGAGCAAGCAAACAAATCTTTCTCCTTAATTATTGGCAGAAATCCGGTATGTTTTTCTGTGAGGACCACCTAAGGTCATTGCCCATCATGGACCCAATATCTAGGGCAAAGAGATTAAGAGCTTTATTGATTGGCTTATACCAAACAGTATACACCACCTCTGGAGTTGAGGGTTGTATCAGTTCTCCCTAAGCCAAATGGCTGCCATATAATGGGCAACAAATCAGATGGATATTGAAAAAGGTAATATTCTGTTTCCAGAAGGATAGAATGCATGTATCTCCACTGTTTCAGAAAAGTTTTGATGATGGGGGAGGGACTTCCCAGTGGGAGAGTTCCACTGGCTGATTCAGATCTCAAGCTTATCTAGGCCTAATTGAACTAAATGTAGAGGGTGAGTGGGTCTCATAGGCAGAGAGAATATTTGGGCCCAGGCCAAACAATATCTGTATACTGTAATATGTTTATAATATGTATATATAATACACTATAATATGTTTTTAGATCACATCTTGAATTGCCCTAATTTATATCCTTGTTGAAAATTAGTCTTGTCTACTGCCATGGACACACAGAGTAGAAAAATTATAGAGTTCTTGAACTGTAACAGCTGAACTTTAGAGTATGAAAAGAGTAGATAATATTTTTTAATGGAGGGGGAAAATTGAGATTTGTAGAAACAGCATTCATTACACAGAATGAAAAACAAATCTGTTTTTCCAGAAATGAAAGGTACAAGAGGATAAATCATGTTTTAGAAGAAATTAGTAGGGAAATACAATTTTTTTCAATTCTTTCATAAAATGTGAGCTTTAACATGGGTTTCAAAGGACAGAAATGCAACGGTGATTGATATGTGGACTTAAACCTAATAAAAAAGGACACACAGGATAGTCTCTGAGATTAAGAAGAATAATTACATAAATTTTTAAATTAGGAAAAATAGCAAGTCATTTGATCCTGAATAAAAAAATATATTAATGCCTTTCTTGTGTCTTTATTGAGTATCTTAAAGTTAAAGCTTTAAAATTTTGTAAAAGTTTTGGATTCAAGTATAGAGTTCCAGGAAAGAATCAAAGTTATAAGATATGATTTAAGAATATTGCTAAATAAAATATTTCCAAGGTAACCTGCCTTTGATTTATCTTTTCTATTAAAGATTAATAGTTTGAAATGTCAAAATAGCACAGACTTGAGAAAAACTTAAGCCTTGTAGAGTTACTCTGTATACTTACATATAATGAGCCTTTAGTGTGCTGTCAGAATGCAGTGTGCAGATGAAGACTAAGAGATAATACCCTGCCTCCCCTGCTTCAGTTCTTCAACATGACTGTGGTTAGTGGAGGGGAGTTCATACAGCTGACAATACACTTATCCAATATTTTCTGGCTCACATTTTTCACTATGAATCTCCATAGGTTTTTTGTTTTTTTTTTCCCTCTAGGTATGATTTTTTATTTGTTCAGAGAACTGAGGGATGAAAAGTTTTGCCAGCAGACAGTTGGTGCTGTGAATACATAGCAGTGGTTTAAAGAAGTTGCTGGGTGATTCTCTATCTGTAATAGAGATGATCAAATACAGAAGAAAATGATAGATTAGATAAACCATTCTATTCTTTCTGCTGTCTGGGAAGTCATCTTGTAGGACATCCCACTGAAAGAAAGAATTCAGCTGTCATTTTTTAAAGTAGCATATAGCAGATGCATTTTGGTATAATTTTAAAATTGACTTTAGAAAGAATATTGGGACTAATGTCAATTCAATTTATGTTCTTTTCGAGGATCTGAATGTGTTGGAAGTCTGTGTTTGCTGCCTTGGGAAGATACGTAATATTTTTGCCCTTAAAGAGCTAATCTCCTCTTACTAAATAAGAAGACAGGCAAGCAACATGTAACAAAAAACAAAAGAACATGTAATAAATGGCTGTTTTAGTTATTTTCATTTCTCGTCATTTTTTTTTTTTGGAATTAGAATTCATTTAATGATAAGAGAGATGGTATCTCATGGAACTCAGAGTAAATATCCATACCATAGAATCATAGAAAGATAGGAGTTGGAGACTTTTCCTGGACTCAAGACAGCTAGAAGACTCCCTGCGTCAGTGGTCTACAATTAATGTGCTGTGTCTACTCTCTGGGTCTTTTTCTCTCTGTCTTTCTGCCTGCCTCTCTTCTAGAATTCATGCTTAAATTTCTAAGAATGAGTTTCTTTGACTTAGCTAATTATTCAAACCTCATTTAGTGTGATTTTCCCACCTTCCTTATCAAGCCAATGGCCAATGGTTGGACTAGCTTGCTTTGGGTATGGTGACCATTCCTGATTTACTCATCTGCGGATGGGGTGTTTGTTGGAGTTGTGGGTGGGGAGGTGTGATCTGTGATAAAGGACACAAGTCCATTGGGCTACCCCTTCCACAGGGCTGTGTTAGTGTGTGGCAGGGGGCATCATAACCGACATGAAAATGACAATAAGAAAATAGCTTCTCTGGAAGATCAAAGGAAGTACTTAATGTGGAACTGACAGCCTAGTCAGACTTCATGTCTAGGATGGATTTGAACTGTGTCCTGAATGATCAGCAATAATCTAGCTTAAGTGAATAGGGAGAAGAGATTCTAATATAAAAGTGTTGGCCTGGATAATAGCTACAAACAACCTTTATATTTACTGATTTTTAAATATAACTTTAAAAAATGTGACTGCTAGCTCAAAAACACTGATAGTATTAAATCTTAGTCTGATTAAGGACTAATTTTCTGGTTGTGAAGGTGAAGCCGGGAACAGTCTTTTTCCACCAATGAGTGGGTGTTTATGCAAAGATGTAGTCTCGAAGTGGACATAATTGTAAGCTGACTATATTGCCACTTCCTATCATCATATGAACTACATGCAGGAGAAGAAAGGGAAAGAAATCTAGTAAAGAGAATGAGTTAGGAAGTACAGTTTTTTACTTCTCCAGGAAAGATACAGATAATTTCCTCTGCCTCTCCATCTACTGGTAGAAACCATATTTACCAATAGCTTTGCACTTTCATGTTATGGTTAGTCTAGGCACCTAGGTAGAAACTAAGTTACCTTTTTTTTTTTTTTTTTGAGTCGGACTCTCACTCTGTCGCCCAGGCTGGAGTGCAGTGGCACACTCACGGTCACCTCGGCGTCAAACTGCTGGGCTCCCGTGATCCTTCCGCTTCAGCCTCCAAGTAGCTTGAACTATAGGCATGCACTACTATGCCCAGCTAATTTTTGATTTATTGTAGAGACAAGGTCTCACCAAGTTTCCTGGGCTGGTCTTGAACCTGAGGTTTCAGGCAATCCCCTAGCCTCAGCCTCCCAAAGTGCTGAAATTACAGGCTGAACCACCGAGCCTGACCTGAAACTAAGCTATCTTATTGAGCAGAACTCTTGCATTGGACTCATAAGTTAGCTGCGGTAGATGGCTGCTGTTGGATCAGATGCTGATTCTTGACTCAGTCAGTGATATAGCAAGATGATTTATAGTTAAGGAAAAGCCTGTGGCAATGTAGTACATTGCATTAATGGCCCCGGTTCTTTACCCCTCCTATATCCATGCCATTTGCCATAGACTTCACATTCCTCCTGTTGAAGGGACAGAGTGTATTTTCTCATTCTTGTATTTGATTTTGTGGTTGGTCATGTGACTTGTTTTGGCCAAAAGAATTATAAAGATGTGGCAGTATGCCAGTGTGGAATCTCAGTCAAGAGAACTTTTGTGTTTCTTCTTATCCTTGTGCACTTCTACTATTGCCATGGGAAGAACAAACCTGGACTAGCCTGCTAGACCCAGAAAAAAGAATGAGACTCATATAGCATATAAGTGTTTCAGCAGGGTCACCCCCAAGAACCCACCCTAGATCAGCTAACCTCAGCTTAATGAATTCCTCTGAGATTTAGAGGTTCTCTGTCACATAGCAAGAGCTAACTGACATAGGCAGATTTCCTCAAAATGAATCTGTAGATGTGTTAGCTTTAACCAGAATGGGGCTCTGTGTATGACCAACACTTGAAGTGCCACAGACTTCACTCCAGCAAAGAGGTGGTTCCCTTAAGCTCGAGACAAACTGCAAAAAGCCTAAAAGATCCATCAAACTAAAAACTCTGGTGAGGAAGAAGTTATCCTCTTATGTGAGCACACATACAAAACTGTCAATCTTTGTTGCTCAATGCTCTAAGTATGGCTCTAAGTATGCAATGGCTAGAAAACCAGATATTAAAACCACAAGAAAAGGAGTCCTAGGCATCTATTAAAAGGGCACATCTATTGGCAGCTGAGACCTTCTAATACCTTTCCATAATATCAGCCAACAGTCATGGAGAGCTGTGGAAAATGCAGGACAGTATAAATATTTGATAGGATTAGGAAGTAAACACAGAGTATAAGGTGTAAACTGGGTCAAACCCGGGATCCAAGATAGGACTCCCTCCAAGGAAGGATCTTGGCCTTATGAGACTGACCAGAAATGTCAGTGTAGCTGTTACAGTATCCTGGAGAAGGTTTAGGCTACACAGAGACTTTTCTTACCTACCGCTTATCATGGGACGGGAAAGAATGGCCACCATTAATATTTTTAGGGCATTTATAAGCATGACAGCCACTGCTGTGATTTGCCTATCACAAGCAGTTTATTAATATTGGCTTGATTTTATATAAATACCACTTTCTGTTGGTATTCTGTAACTTGTTTTCAAGGAAAACGGGGGTACATGTGACACTTCTTGACATATAGATTCTTCTTGAATGAGACTTTTTCCAGACATAAGATATAGCTCAAACCTAGAAAAGTACGTGGTGCTTAGAGATATAAAAAACACTGTACAACTTTTTTTCTCTTTCCTCCATGTGTTTGCCCTGTGATTAAAGAGACAAAATTCTCACGTAAGAACAATTATAACTGTGAGAAAATGTTAAATTACTGAGGAACTTTAGAGCAAAGGCTTATTCTATGTAATATTTTAGAATAATTTTTAGCATAATAGACGTAAAGTTGTTACAACAGACCTTACTTTTTTTCTCTTTCTACATTGGTAAATATATCAGAAACAGTAAGTGATGTTATTGTCTAGAACAAACTGTACTATTAATTCTTTAAAAGTATTTTAATTTATGAGAAAGCTATGACAAACTAGTTCAATAAATGAAGATTCATACAGGTATGAGTCAAATAACCAAATATTATTATCCTTAATCTATTATACTTTTATGATCACAAATGTAATTTTATTTTAAAATATTAAACTTGTGGTGGTACAGAAAGAGCTTCATCTTTAAGACGTTGGAGTGGGAAACTTTAGGCCTTCAGAACTAATTACGGTTTTTTTGAAATGAATATATTTTCTTGGTTCATTTTTTGTTATTAATATATGTAATATGATATACTACTACAGAAGTGTCTCTACTTCTGACATATAAATAACAACAAATACTACCATATAACCACCTTGAAATGAGTTTTTAATTGCTTTGATGACTATAGTAGCAATACCCAAAATATGCTGGCTCTGTTTACTTTCAATTTTATTCAGCATATGGGCATAGGAAAGCATTAGCATTTTCCAATTCCAAGGATGAATGTGTTTAATGTTAAAATAACTCAGACAGTTTTATGTTTTTCATCATGAAGTTCAAGCAAGAAATATAAATACAGAAACTTGGGTCTGCTGCTGTTATTCTCTCCATAAATTTGGTCAAGCTGGCAAGAATATGACCATAGAGAGCTTGTGGACCAACTATTTGGGCTTATTTTAGCTAGCAACTCAATTAAATACTTGATACAAAATTGTTTTCACCAATAGGCCAGCTATTTGAACACATTCGTATTGTGTAGACATGTTTTACCTCAATTTTATTTGTCAGTTCTGAATATACTTTTCATGGAGGCTGGAGGCTATAGTGATTGGTGTCATACCTGGTAATAGCATTTTAGAAAGTGAGAAGAATTGGAGCTTGAATCTTAGTCCACACAGCCAGCCTACAAGAAATATAACTTTCATCACTTATTTCTCAACTGACCTTGATTCTGACTGTAAGACCCCATTTTGTTGCATGGTAGAAACTCGATCACTTTGAGGTTACACCTGTTTCCTCCTAATATCAGTAGTTCCGGGGCCCATGAAACATGTAAAATGCCAAGGCATGGGTAATGGGGGCAGAGGAAGAATTTGGCGTAAATTGTCATGTGTCAGCCCTGGCATCTTCAGAGACAGATTTTTTCTCATCTGATCTTTATTATTATTAGCAAAAAACACCTCGAATTTTCAATTTTTCCTGAAAGATTCTTTCAGTTTTACACCATAGGCTTATTCCAATGTCCCTCTCAGATATTTGGGTTCAGTTGTACTACTCTTACATCATGTACTCTCAGGAAACCTGTCAGATTTAGTTTAACTCTTCACTTTTCTTTGCTTCTCTTAGACATGTTAGAATTGTGCTGTTGGTCCTATACCTTGCTGGAGCTGACATAAGAATTTTGCAAAAGCCTCAAACCAGTTTCTCTGGACAAACCATGTGACTGTCCCAACTTCAGGTTTCATTTGGAAAGAGTGGAAACAGTTGCCTAAAATACGGTTAAACACATATACAATAGAATATTATATATCGATTAAAATTATGTTTTCAAATTATTTTTAATAACAGTGGTTACCATTTAGATCACTAAGCTTAAAAAAGCATATAACAAAATTCAATGTGAAGTATGACCTTAACTATATAAAAATAGATATTAAAAATATAGGAATATGTCAAGAAGAAAGCAGTGTTTGACACTAAGTGGTGGGTTATTCTTTTCCCACTTTCTAATACTACTAATATCAGCACATTTTCAGCTTGTGATTCTATGCAAAATGTATTTTATATAACACCATCCTCAAATAGAAAATACTACATCCCTGTAATAGATAATAACCACAGAAGTTACAATATAGAGTCTTACTTCCTACCCATTCAAACTTTTGCCCTGGCAAATGATCTCTTTAGAGCATCTTACAAGTTCATGGTTAAAAAAAAAAAGTTTTAACTCTGTTTTAAACTATTACAAAAAACAAGGCAGCAGAAATGATTACATGTGGTCTAGAGTAGGGGTTTCTGAGTTAAGTGTGTTCCTGAGACCAGTGGGGGCTTCTGAGTTAAGTGTGTTCCTGAGACCAGCAGCAGCATCACTTGGAAGATTGTTGGGAATACAGATTCTTGAGCCTCTCTGGAAATCTTCCTAATCAGAAACTCTGGGTGTCAGGCCTAGCAATCTGAGTTTTAACAAGTCCGTATCGTAATTCTGAAGCACACTCAGGTTAAGGAATCACCAGCCTAGGGGGTGGGAAAACTATGGCCCAAAGACCAAATCTGCTCACTACTATTATGTATAAAATGTTAATGGAACACAGCCTTGCTCATTTGTTTATATATTGTCAGTAGCTGTTTTTGTGCTACAATAGCAGAAGTGAAGAGTTTCCATGGAGACCTTAAGGCCCACAAACCCTAAAATATTTACTCTCTCTTTACTTAAAAAGTTTTCCAACCACTTATCTAGAGGATAGAAACTTTTGTTTTTTAGCTCATACTTTTTTTCTTAATCTTTGGAAGTACAAAGTTTATTTTAAGAATTTACCCCATGACAGATGTTCTGTGGCAAAGTATACTTGAGTATGCTGATGTGAATTTCATTAATATGGAGTTTTTTGGAATGCAGAATGTTATTTTTGCCTGTTATCGGTTCTAGAAATAAATATTAAATCAAAGAAAAAATAGTACTTGAAAATGAAAAGAAATCACAAAGGATTATATATTGCTGTGTTTAAGAGACAAAATAAATCTAAAGCGTTCCATCTGCTGGTAGAAATAAAAAATGACTACAAATTAAAATATGCATTATAAAAATTATCTGGTCAGAAGTGGTAGTCACAGAAGTTTAAACTGAAAGGACAATTACCTAGTTCTTTTATTTAAAATAATTAACATGGAATATCAAAATAAAATTATAGTTGCATCAAAATAGAGTATACACAGCAAACAGATAACAAACATTGTTTTTTTCAGATAATAAGCTCTGGAAGGTAGAGTTCATGTCTATCTTGTTCATTAAGATATTCCCAACACTAACTAAAGAGATATGCAAATATGTGTAAATAATTTTGTCATGTGATTTAGAGTTGCATGGAAACTAAAAAGGTTACGAAATGTTTTGTATTTTTAATTTAAAGAACCATGAATTTATGTTGTGAAATTACCGAAAAGGCATTCAGTAATAATTTTGCTTCTTAAATGGAAATTCTTCACTGAAGAATGTAACATTAATAATGATACATTTTACTTCTCAGAAAGACAAGTATGTCACTCAAGATAGGCTATATTATGCCATGGTAAAAACTGACCCCCAAATCTCAGTCTTTAGTGGCTAGCAACAACAAAGGTTGTTTTCTTTTCATGTCTATAATAAGTTGCCTGCAGGTCTGGTCCACATGTCTTATTTTGGGACCTAGGCTGGTCATCCTGACACAGAGAAAAAAGACTTGACAAACCATACACAGTTGGTTTCCATTTTAAAAACAGTTTTATTGAGGTATAATTTCTATACATTTAGTCATTCTTAGTGTACAATTCAATGATTTTTAGTATATTTACAGAGTTGTGCAACTGATCAGCACAGTCCACTTTTAGAAAATGTCCATCACCCCTAAAACATCTCCTGTGCCTATTTGCAGTGAATTTTCATTCCTACACTCAGCCCCACAAAATAATTAGTCTTCTGTCTGTCTAAAAATTATCTTTTATGGCTATTTCATATGAACGAAACCATATGATATATAATATATTATGTCTGACTTCTTTCACTTAGCATTTTTTTGAGGTTAATCTGTGCTGTAGCATGTTGGTAGTTTCTTTTTTGTTGAATAATTTTCCATTGTAACACTTTATAAAACATTTATTTACTGGTTATGATGGACATTTATATTACTTCTACATTGTGGCTATTATAAAAGCTGATAGGTACACTAGTGTAAAAGACTTGTGCAAAAATATGTTTTGTCTTCTTTTTTTTGTGAGTTGGGGTCTCATTCTGTCCCCCAGTCTGGAGTGCAGTGGCACAATCACAGCTCTCCGCACCCTCTATATCCTGGGCTCAGGTGATCCTTGGCCTCAGCCTCCTGAGAAGCTGGAACTACAGGCACATGCAATGTTATTTTACTTTTTTTTTTTTTTTTAGAAATGAAGTCTTGCTATTTTGCCCAGGCTGCTCTTGAACTCCTGGGCTTAAAGATCCTCCTACCTCAGCCTGCTGAAGCGCTGGGATTATAGGCATGAACCACCATGCCCACGCTATTGGTTTGTCTTGAGTAAGTACCTCGGTGTGGAATTGCTGTGTTGTGTGATACATTTTTGTATAACTTTTAAAGAAACTGTCAAACTTTCACAAAAGATCAATTTTTTTTTACATTCCTACCAGCAACATAGATGAGTTACAGTTTCTCCATACCTTCACCAACACTTATTACTGTTTGTCTTTTTTTATCATAGGCATTCTAATGGATATGAAGGGTTCTCCATTCCAGTTTTAATTTTAGTTTTCTAACTCAAGTGACTAATGTGGTTGAACATTTTTTTATGTTCTCACTGGGCATGTCTTTGGTGAAATAACTATTAAAATGCTTTGCCCATTTTGTGTGCTGTTTGTCGTCTTCTTAATGAATTGTAAGAATTCTTTTTATATTCTGGATAAGGTCTTTATTAAGTCTATGATTGGCAGATATTTTTTCCAGTCTGTGACTTGTCTGTTTATTTTTTTACAGTGTCTTTTGAAGCGTAAGAATTTTAAAATTTTTGTGAAATTCAATTTATCAATTTTTTTCTTCTATGATTATACCTTTAGTGTCATATCTAATAATTATTTTCCTAACCCAAGCAATTCTAAGTACTTCAATTTTGCTAACTTTCTTTTTCTTGCTGGCACTCTCATTCTCTCTCATCCCATTTTGGGTTGATCACATTGATGCTACCATATTGGAAAAACTCACAGTGCTAGGGACTGAGGGTGAACCCCAGCCTACAGTCAGTGAGGAACTAAAGCTGTCCTACTGCATTCCATAGCTCACAAGGAACTGAATCCTGCAACCAACCATGGAGTGAGCTTGGAAGCAGATTCTTCCTCAGTTGCATCTTGAAATGACTTATAGCCGTGGCTGACACTTTGATTGTCCACTTGTGAGAGACCATGAAGCTAAGAATCCATTTAAACCATGTCTATATTCCTAATCCTCAGAAACCATGAGATAGCACATGCTTGTTGATTTATGCTTCTAAATTGTGAGAGTTTCTTATATAGCAATATATAACTAATACAGGGAGTAACTAAAATATTTAGTGAAGACTCAAATTATTTATCATAATAAGCACAATAGGCACGAAACTGGACAAGACATTAACAGCCATATAGCAACACTTCTAACTGAATCAAATCTTGAAAGAAGTCAAAGGAAAAAATATACTTTACCTATAGAGGAGTAAAAATAATAATTGTATCTGATTTCTTCTCAGTAAACACGTAAGCAAAAGTAGAGTGAAGGAAAATATTTGAAATATTTAGAGGTAAATACCCACCAACCTAGAATTCTGGATCCTGAAAAATTATCTTTCAAAAGTAAAAGAGAAATAAAGACTTTTTCAGAAATCTATAAATTGAAAGACTTTGTTGCCAGTAGACATGCCTTGCAAAAAAATGTTTTAAAAAAGTTCTTTAGAGGAGAAAAAAATGATATAGCTTAAAAACATACAGATATGTAATAAAGAAAGAAAAGCATTGGAGAATGATTGGGTGAAAGTAAAATTTAAAAACTTTTTATTCTTAATCTCTAAGATAGCATTTTGTTTAAAATAATAGGAACAATTATTCAAATATGTATTTATATATGTTTATATATAGATTAAATGAATGACAGCAATAATACAAGGGATGGCAAGAATTAGGATTATTATTTTTTTAATTGTACTTTTAATTTTTTTATTTTAACAATGTGGGGTACAATTCAAGGTTAGCTATACAAATGTTCATTATGCATGTACTCATGTTGATGAGGTATACCCCTCCTTCCCTGGCAGCTTCTCACTACTGCCAATCCCACTCCTGCCAATCCCACACATCCCCACTGGTGATTTCCCACTACTGCCAATCCTTTTCTTATAGTATTATGAAAATTATTCAAGGTCTGTTTATGAGTGAGAACATGTGATACTCAGTTCTTTGTTTCTGTGATAGATCACTCAGTATTATAGATTCTAAGTCCATTCAAGTTGCTGTGAAGTTCATAATTTTGTCCTTTATGTCTACATAATATTTTATCACGTATATGTATCATATTTTTCATCCAGTTCTCTTTTGATGGGTAGCACGGTTGGTTCCATGTTTTTGGTTTTGTGAATAATGCTGCAATAAACATGGATGTGCAGGTATCTTTTTCACAGAGAGATTTGAGATCCTCTGGATATATTCCCAGAAAGGGAATTGTGGGATCGTATGGAAGACGGATTTTTAGATCTTTTAGGAATTGCCAAACTGTTTTCCACGGAGGTCGTACTAGTTTACACTCCCACCAACAGTGTAGAAGTGTTCCCTTTTCCCTGCATCCTCTCCAGCATGTGTTGTTTTTTGAGGTTTTTTTTTTTTTTAAAGAAAGTAGGAATTATTGAGAGGACAGAAAAGCTCCCAGAGTGGGAGAGGACCTGAGAGGGTTGCCTTTTTTTGAGTTATTGATGATGGCCATCCTGACTGGAGTTAGGTGGTATCTCAGTATGGTTTTAATTTGCATTTCTTTGATGACTAGTGAGGCTGAGCATTTTTTCATGTATCTGGCTGCTTCTGTGTCTTCTTTTGAGAACTATCTATTCATATCTTTTGCCACTTTGTAATGGACTATTTGTTTTTTTCTTTTCAGCATGTTTGAGTTCTTTGTAGATCCTAGATGTTAGACCTTTGTCAGATATACAGTTGGCAAATGTTTTTTTCCAGTCTGTGGGCTGTCTCCCCGCTTTCTTGATGGTTTCTTTGGCTTTGCAGAAGCCTTTCTAGTTTGATGAGGTCCTACTTGTCTATCTTATCTCTTATGGCATGGGCATTTGGGGATTTGATCAGGAACTGTTGCCAGTTCCAATACCCATAAGGGTGTCTCCTGCATTTCCTAAAGTTTTTATAGTTTGAGGTTTTACATTTAGGTTTTGATCAATTTAGAAGTTGATTTTTGTGTATGGTGATAGGTAGAGGTCTTGTTTTAATCTTCTGCATGTGGTCAGCCAGTTTCCCCAGCACTGTTTACAGAATTCTCCTCTCCCCAGTGGTTGATGGTGGAGGCTTTATTGAAGACGAGTTGGTTGAGAAATTGATGTCTTGCATCCAGAATCTCTATCTTGCTTCATTGATCTATATGTCTGTTCTTGTACCAAGACCAGGTTTTTGATTATTATAGGCTTATTTTTTTAATTAATTTATTTTTATTATGAAGATGTGAGGTACAATTCAGGGTTAGGTACACAAATGTTGATTGTGCAGGTACCCTTGTTGATGAAGTGTGTCCCTCCCTCCCCTAGCAGTTTCCCTAAACTGCCACTCCCAACCCCCTCCCCTGATAGTTTCCCACGGCTGCCAATCCCTTTCTTATAGTATTATGATAATTGTTCAAGGTCCACTTATGAGTGAGAACATATAGTACTCTGTTGTTTGTTTCTGTGATAGATCACTGAGTATAATTGACTCTAAATACTTGCAAGCTGCTTGGAAGTTCATATGTTTGTCCTTCTTTATGGTTGCATAATATTCCATTGTGTATATGTGCCACATTTTTTTTAACCAGTCCAGCTTCTATGGGCAGCATGGTTGCTGCCATGTTTTTGCTATTGTGAATAGAATTGCAACAAACATACGTGTGCTGGTATGTTTTTTATAGAATGATTTGAATTCCTCCAGGTACATTCCCAATAGGAAAACTGCTTGGTCATATGGAAGGTCAGTTTCTAGTTCTTTCAGAAATCGCCACACTGTCTTCCAAAGAGTTTGCATTCCTACTAGCAGTGTAGAAGCATTCCTTTTTCTCTGCATCCTCACCAGCATCTATTGTTGTTTGTTTTATTAATGATGGTCATTCTTACTGGGGTTAAGTGGTATCTCAATGTGGTTTTGATTTGCGTTTCTCTGATAATGAGTGAGGCTGAGCATTTTTTTCATGTATCTGTTGACTGCCCATATATCTTCCTTTGAGAAGTGTCTATTCATGTCTTTTGCCCACTTTTTATTGGGGCTGTTTGTTTCTTTCCTTTCAGGGTGTTTGAATTCCTTGTAGATCCTGGATGTTAGGCCTTTGTCAGATATACAGTTGGCAAATATTTTTTCCCATTATATGACCTGTCTCCCTACTCTCTTGATGGTTTCTTTCGCTTTGAAGAAGCTCGTCAGTTTGATGAGGTCTCACTTGTCTTTCTTATTTCTTATGGTATGGGCACTTGGGATTTTGATCAGGAATTCTTCTTGTTTTAACCTTGGGATGTTGTGTGATATAAGAAAGTCCTCCATTTCATTTAGGTTTTCAAGTTTGTTTCCATACAAGTGTATTTAGTAATCTCTGAAAATCTTTTCTATTTTTTCAGGTTCAGTTGTGACTTGATCTTTTGCATTTGTGATTGTGTTTATTTGGGCTCTTTCTCTCTCTTTTCTTGGTCAGTCTAGCTAGGGGTCCATAAATATTGATTATCCTTTCAAAGAACCAACTTTTTGTTTTGTTGATTATTTGTATTATATTTTTTTGTCCTCTATGTCCTGAGTTTAGGTTTTTATTTTGGTGGATCTAGAGTCTTCTGCTGAAGTTAGGGTTTTGGTAGTCTTGCTTTTCCAGCTTCTTTAGGTGATTTTTTAGGCTGTTACCTTATGATCTTTCCATTTTCTTCATGTGTGGTCATTGAAATATGAATTTCCTTCTTAGTACTGCTTTCATGGCATCCCAAAGATTTGGTGAGATGTTTTTTCAAAATTAGGATTATTTTGTTATACGGTACACATGCTACATGTGAAGTAATAATAATGTGATTCACAAATGGTCATGGATTAGTTGTAATTATATATTGTGAACTCTTGGGTACCCCCAAAATTTGTTTAAAAGAATAGAACTAATATGCTAAGAAAAAAGAGACAATGGAATAATATAAAATGTTTAGTTAAAACTATAAAAAGCAGATAAAGAGTGGAAGACAAAACTAGGAACAAAGAACAAGGTCAAGGAATAGAAAATAGTAGCAAATATAGCAAATATGAACCCAGCTATATCAACAATTGCATTGAATGCAAATGATCTAAATGCACCAATTAAAAGAGGTTGTCTGAGTGGTTCAAATAATACAACCTAACTATATATTATCTGCAAGAAACACCTCAAATATAAAAATACATATACATTAAATGTAAATTAATGAAGAAAGATATAACATACTGACACTAATCAAAAAATAGTGGGAGTAACTAATGTTAATTTCAGACAGAGCAGAATTCATAACAAGGAGAGTTATTAGATATAAGAAGGATATTACATAAGGATTAAGGTCAATTCTCCAAAGTAGCCATAACAATTATTAATGTGTATATAATTAACAAGGCAAAATAAAAATGTATGAGGCAAAAATGGATATGACTGCAAGGGGAAAAGATGAATCCTCTATTATAGTTGGAGACTTGAATTTCTCTTTATCAGAAATTGATTGATCTAGCAGGCAGCAAATTAGTAAGAATATAGTTGAATCCAACAATGTCAATCAGCTGGATATAATGGATATCAATAGACTACTTCATTCAACTATAGCAGAATATACAGTCTTCTCAGGATCATCAGAAACATTCTCTAATATAGATTACATTTTGGGTGATAATACACACATTAACAATGTAAAAGAATATAAATCATACAATGTCTGCTTTCAGACCACCATAGAATTAACTAGATAGCAATAACAGAAAGATGAATAGAAAACCCACTCATACTTGGAGATTAAACAACACACTTTTGAACATCAATTGGTCAAAGAAAAAGATCTCAGGAGATATTACAAAATATTTTAAAATAAATAAAAATGAAAACACAACTTATCAATATGTACTGAATGTAGTGAAATCAGTGCTTAAGAGAAGATGTATATCATTCAATGCATATGTTAGAAAAGAAGAAAGTCTGAGATCAATCAACTAAGCATGTACCATAGGAAACTAGAAAAACAAGAGTAAATTAAACTTAAAATAAACACTATAAAAGAAATAAAAATTAGAGCAGAAGTCAATGAAATTGAAAACAGAAAATCAATAGAGAAAATTGATGAACTCAAAAGCTGAATTTTTAAAAAAATCAGTAAAGCCTCTAGCCAGGCTAATGAGGAAGGTGGGGGAGAGAGAGAGAGAGAGAGAGAGAATTACTAATATGAGAAGTGAAAGAGGGGATATCATGACAGATCCAATGAACTTAGAAAGATATTAAATGAACACTATGAAAAAAAACTATGCCCACAAATTTGATAATCTAGATGAAATGAAGTTCTTGAGAGATACAATCTGCCAAAACTCACACAAGAAAAAACAGACAATCTGAATAGGTCTATATTTGGTAAAGAAATTAAATTAATAATAACGTAAACAGAAAGCATCAGGTTCAGATGTGTTCTCTGGCGAATTCTACTAAACATTTAAGGAGGAAATTATAGATTGATAATCTCTTTTGGAATATAGAAGAAGAGGGACTATATAAACGCTATCAAAATCAGACAACGACATTACTGGGAAAGAAAACTATAGACCAATATCTCCCATAGACACAAATGCAAAAATTCTCAACAAGATATTAGCAAATCAAATCAAAAAATGTATAAAGAGAATTAAACACCACAACCAAGTAGAACTTATTTCAGGTATTTGAGGCTGATTTACCATTTAAAAATCAATTAATATGATATATCACATCAACGGGCTAAAGAAGAAAAATCACATGATCATATCAATAGATGCAGAAAAAAGTATTTGACAGATTCCAATACCTATTCCAATACCTTCAGTCAACTAGGAACAGAGGGTAACATCTTCAACTTAATAAATAATACCTACAAAAACGCCTACAGTTAACATTATACTGAATGCTGAGAAACTCAACGTTTTACCACTAAGATCAGTAACAAAGCAAGGATGTTCCTTCTTACCACTGCTTTTCAACATCATACTGGAAGTCCTAGGTAAGGCAATAAGACAAGAAAAGGAAATAAAAGGTATACAGATTGAGAAAGAAGAAATAACTGTCTCATTCACTGATGACATGATTGTTCATGAGAAAAGTTCAAAAGACTTGACCAAAAAACTCTGGAACTAATAAGTATTAAGGCAAGGTTTCAGGATAAAAAACTAATATTAAAAAAATCACTTTCCTATATGACAACAATGAACAAGTAGAATTTGCAATTTAAGACATAATTTCATTTATATTAGCACCCTCAAAAATTAAATATTTAGGCATAAAAATAACAACATGTAGAAGATTTGTATGACAAAAATTATAAAACTCTGATGAAGGAAATCAAACAACTAAATTAAGTGAGATTCCATTTCAATGAATATATAGCCTCAGTGTTGTCCAGATGTCATTTCTTCTTGATTTTGTCTATAGATTCACTACTACTCCAATCTAAATCTTATCAACCTCCTTTGTGGCTATCAACAAACTGACTCTAAAATTTATAAGAAAAGGTAAAAGGCCCAGAATAGTCAACACAATATTGATGGAGAAGAACAAAGGTTGAAGACTGACACTACCCAACTTCAAGCCTTACTATAAAGCTATAGTAATCAAGACAATATGGTACTGGCAAAAGAATAGACAAATATATCAATGGAACAAAACAAGGGGTCCAGAAATAGAATTACATAAATATAGCAAACTGATCTTTGACAAAAAAGAAAAAAAATACAAAGGAGCAAAGAGTCTTTCAATAAATGTGCTGAAACAATTGGACATCCACATGCAAAAAAAAAAAAAAAGAATCTAGACACAAACCTTAACAACCTTTACAAAAATTATCTCAAAATGTACCACAGACCTAAATGTAAAGTCCAAAATTCTAATATGCCTAAGTGATACCATATGTGAATATCTAGATGTCCTTGAGTTTTGCAATTTCTTTTAGATGAACGATCAAAGGTATGATCCATGAAATCAATAATTGATAAGTAAGATTTCATTAAAAGTAAAAATTTATGCTCTGTGAAAGACATTGTCAAGAGATTGAAAACTGGAAGAAAATATTTGGGAATGATATCTGATAAAGAAATGTTATGTAAAACATGCAAAGAACACTTACGATTCAGCATGAAGAAAACAACCGATCTGGTTAAAAATAGGTTAAAGACCTTACCTGACACCTCACCAAAGAAGATACACAGATGGCAAATGAGCATACGAAAAGATGCTCCACATCATCTGTCATCAGGGAAAAAGAAAGTTAAACACAGTCACATACCACTATCCACAAATTAGAAAGGCCAAAACTCAGAACACTGACAATGCCACATGCTGTTGAGGATGTAAAACAACAGGAAATCTCACTCGTTGCTGGTGGGAATGCAAAATGGTACAGCCACTTTGAAAGGCAATTTGAGAATTTCTTACAAAATTAAATAGACTCTTATCATATGATCCAGTAATCACATCCCTTGGTATTTACACAAAGAAGGTGAAAACTGATGTCCACACAAAAACCTGCACATAGATGTTTATAGCAGTTTTATTCATAATTGCCAAAACTTGGAAGCAAACAAGATGTCTTTCAGTAGGTGAATTCAGAAAGTAAATGACAGTGTATCCAGACAATGGAATATTATTCAGTACTAAAAGAAAATGAGCTATCAAGCCATGAAAAAACATGAAGGAAACTTAAATGCATATTACTAAGTGAAAGAAGTCAATCTAAAAAGTTACATACTGTGTAATTACAACTATGTGACCCTCTGGAAAAGGCGAAACTATGGAGATAGTAAAGAAAATCAGTGGTTGTCAAAATTTAGGGGGGAGGAAGAAATGAACAGGAGAGCATTGTACAGAGTATTTTTAGGGCAGCAAAACTCTTTTGTATGATACTGTAATGATGGGTACATGCTATTACACATTTTTCCAAACCCATAGAATGTACAACTCCAAAAATGATCCCTAATGTAATTTATGGGCCTGGCTCCATATATATAACAATATATCAATGTAGAATCATCAATTGTAACAATTACATCACTTTGGTTGGGGGTGTTGATAATGAAGGAGGCTATTCATGTGAAGGAGTGGAGGGCTTATGGATATCTCTGTCCCCTCAATTTTGTTTTAAACCTAAAACCTCTCTTTAAAAAGTCTATTAAAACATTTTTTTAATGAAAAGAAAAAGAATGTGATGGATAAAGTAACAGTTCGTGTGAAAGCTATATGTGAAAAGATGTCAGCATGACTAGAAAAGTAGAAACCAAAAGGAAGAAATTAAAAAAAAACACAAAAAAACTATTCAGTTTGTATGAAGGTTATGAAACTTCTGACCCTTAAAACTGGTTTCAAAGCTGGGCTCGGTGGCTCAGCCTGTAATCCCACGCCTTTGGGAGGCTGAGGTGAGTGGATTGCCTGGGCCCGCGGGTTCGAGACCCGCCTGGGCAGCGAGACCTCATCTCTACAATAAATCAAAAAAAAAAAAAAAAATCAGCCGGGCGTGGTAGCGCATGCCTGTAATTCCAGCTACTTGGAAGACTGAGGCGGAAGGATCGCCGGAGCCCAGCAGGTCGAGGCTGCGGTGGCCCGGAGCGGCCACTGCACTCCAGTCTGGGCGACAGAGTGAGACTCCAACTCAAAAACAAACAAACAAACAAACAAACAAAAAACTGGTTTCAAGAAGTCACTTTTGTGCTCTCTTGCTTATAATCTAGTTATGCTCTAATCTTTAATCTAGTTCCTTTATCCTTTTATCCATTCATTTGATAATTATCAAATGTCTACTTGTCACAACTATCACCATAAAGCTAGGGAAGATTGAAAGCTGTTTTTGGAGCTTACTGTTTAGTAGAGGTGATATATGCACATGTTAGTGTTAGAAAGTGCTAACCGTTACAAAAGGGTTTCAGAGAATATACGTTGCGCATTAGAGATTGCTTCCTGTTTATGTATTAAGAAAAGCTTCATGGAGAAGTCTATGTCATAAAGAACGCAAGAAATTGGACAAGTAGAAATGGGAGTTTAGTCACTCCTGTTGCTAACATGGACACCTTGAGCCGAGACATAGAAGTTGCAAAATGTAGAAAGAACTTGGAGTGTAGAGAGCTGTTTAGCTTGCTGGAGTACATATGGTCTGACGATTAAGTTCAAGAACTTGCCACCCTGTGCTTACATTGGCAGCACTGTACAAACAACTCAATAAGGCTTCTTAATGTTAGTATATTAGTGTCTCACAACTGTGCTTGTGTTGATGTGTGGTGGTGTCTTGCTGAGTGGCATACATTATTATTGTTGCATGATTTGTGTGCTGTTGCAAGAATGTTGGAGCTTGAATTCAAGGAATGAACACAGGTTAAATTTCTTGTCAAACTTGATAAGAATGGAAGTGAAATCAGGATTGTGACTATTAGTCTAAGTTTATGTGGATAATGCCATGAAGAAAATGGTAGTGTACAAATGAATTAAACATTTTTCTGAGAGGAGAGTAGGTGTCACTGATGAAGAGAGGTCAGGACAGCCAGTAACAGAACTGAAGAAAACACTACAAAAATTCTTCAAATTGTGTGTCCAAATTGTTGGGTGACTGTGAGAAGCATAGCAAACCAAATAAATATCAAGAGAGAAACAGTAAAAAATCTTAACTGAAAATCTTGGCATGTGAAAAGTGTATGCAAAAATGGTCCTGAAGGATCTCTTGTATCACAGCGATGCACCAGCTCACACAGTGCTTTGAGGGAGTTTTTAACCAGTAGACAAATAACTGTATTGGAATACCCTCCTTACTCTCTTGATCTGACCCTAATGACTTTTTCTGTACCCAAAGATATAGAAAATATTGAAAAGAAGACATTTGATGACATTCAGGATATCAAGGGTAATACAATGACAACTCTGATGGCCATTCCAGAAAGAGTTCCAAAGTTGCTTTGGATGGGTGGACTACGCACTGGTGTAGGTACACAGCTTCCCAAGGGGAGTACTTTGAAGGTGACTATAGTGATATTCAGCAATGAAGTATGTAGCGCTCTTTCAAGGATGACCACAAACTTAATTGTCAGACCCCATATAGTATGAGGATGACTAGAAGGAAAATATTATAAAATGAAAGATTATCCTTTTTGACCATGAAGACTACCCCATGAGAACATACCTCCAGCTGGATTGCTCAATCTTTCTGTGGCAGGTAAAAAAAAACATGAGAAATACTTAAAGCAAAGTTTTAATTCCGTCTCTGGACTGCCAGAAAACTGATGAAATGTCAGTCCAAGCAGACTCAGTTTCCTTCATAGATATGTGATGTTGTTTTAGGATGATTAATCTGATGACAACAAAAATTAAGGTGAGAGATGGAAGCAGAATAAATGATAAAGAAGCCAATATTAAATTGATGATTGATGGTTGATGTGAATGAATATTGGTTGGCATAAAGAGGAGCTATTGGATGTTATAGATATTGAGGAGATAAAATCGGGATTCAGCAACTGGATCTAGAGACAGAGGAGCTGGAGAGATTTTTAAAAGGCGATTAAAAGGATGTTGGCATTAATGGAAATTAGAAAGTTAGACTTATCGGTGAAAAAGTTGATTAATAATCTTCAGGGCATTTTGAGTTTGATGTACTAATGGGCAACAAGTGGGGATCTCCATCATGCAGTTGGAAATTTAGGGCTAGAGCTCGGAGACAAATTGGGTCAGAAATAGAGATACGGTTCTTCTCCTCTCAACTCACCGTGAAGTTTAAGTGGGATCGATAGAAGCCATACAAGTGGCTGAGGTTAGCAAAGGAGTCAGCTTGGAAGTACAAACTGATCCCAGAACCTATGAACTGACTACATTTAAGGGATATGAGGGGAAAAAAAAGAAGCAGAAGTGAAAGTAGATCAGGAAACTTAGGCAAGTCAAGCAAGGAGAAAGTTGTTACAACTGTGAACTTTTGTATACAATATTTATGATTTGATTTTGGCCTAGTTTAGATCAAGGAATTAAGAAAGAAAACTGGAAAAATAAACAGGGCTTTATGTATTTCAGAACTTAATATAATGGTGATTATGATATAGGATGAAAAGAAACTATGGGCAGCAGGTGCCCTAAAAATTGTTATTAAATAAATGTATAAATAAATATGCTTTTATATTTTCCAACAATTTCTAATTTTTCTTCTTTATCATACAAGTTATTTTCTTACTATTAGTCAACAGTATATACCATAAATCTTTTTTTGGTAAAAAAATAATATAATGTTTTAAAATTTTATTTCATAATGCCAGGAAGCAAATGTGATATAAGAGACTAAGAAAAGACTTATCTAGCTAATATTTTTCATCTGTAAAATGGGGATAATAATACTTGTCGAATTTTTGTCTCAGAGAGAGTTATTATGTGAGTTAGTTAAAGGAATGATGCAGCATTGCATGAATGTATAAGCTATAGTAATATATAGCATAACTAATAATTTTTTTCCATTTGTGATCTTATGCTGGTAAAATTGTTAATACTTTGAATAAGTCATAAATATCTATTTTTTGCTCTCTGTTCAGTAAGCAAATATTCTCATCTTTTTTACACTTATAAATTTACTGTAATTTTGCCTTCTGTGAGATGTTTGCATTTATCTTATTTTTGCCCATTTCAGCTCTGGGAAGTATGTGCCAAATAAAATGTTAGTATCAGCAAACAAACATTTTGGTTGGGTGTATCTTTACTGTCTAAATGTGTGTATATATATATCCAGGACTATTTGTTTCAAAAACTTTCATGAAACATGCATTTGTTTTTGGTCTATCCTAATAGCTCAGATATTCCTGTCTACGTTTTCTTAGGCCACCTATTCAGTGCTTCTTATGAGTTCTGTTGGTTAGAATTTTTTCTAAGTCTTCAGTAGTTGCTTGGTAGGAATGCTTGTAAAAACATTTGTGGATAGCCCAAACATTTTTTTTAATAACATTTGCTTGGAAAAATTTTACTGGCAGTCAGGATATATTATTTAAACATATTTCAAAATATTTATGCATCCCTGCAATACTTTGGCGGTGTCTTTATGGTAAGACTGAATTGATAGTTTTCTAGTTAAGTTGTTTTGTTTGTTTTTGGTCATTCATAGTGGTTGATTGATGAGTGTTTGATAGAATTTTCATACAGTGGATTTGATTAACTTAATAGTAAGGCAGCTATAACAACCAGAGGTTTTTTAACTTTCTTCTTTCTCAGAGACATGAACTAAATAAACAAATTAGATTAACTTTATGATAATCTTGTCAGATGCTTGATTCTCAGTTGCTATTCCAGCTCTTTCCTTTCTCTTTTTCCTAATGACAATTCAGAAATTGATAGATTTGCTAGTATTATTTTGGCATTAGGATTTAGCAATAGATTTAGTTTAGTGAGAACTGTGGTTCTTCATATAGAACTTACACCATCTTAAAAGTTATTTTTCGTATTTCATGACAATGTTTGTGAAAAAGAAAATGGATAAATTATTTGTGCATTTAAACAAATAGCCAAATCAACTTTACTTTTTTGGTGAGGGTTTTATTAGTAGGGTTCATTTTTTTGTATTTTTTTCCAAAATAAAGAGAGAAATTTAAATCTGTTATTTTATTTGGTACTTGATTTTAGTTTATGTGATCTGCAGAGGAAAAGTAAAAAGTGTTACCTTAACTTTGGCTTCTGGGAGTGATAATGCCATATAATTTTAGAAGCCTTTAGTAAGTATATCTTCAAAAAACTTATCAGCCGGGCTCGGTGGCTCAGCCTGTAATCCCGCGCCTTTGGGAGGCTGAGGTGAGTGGATTGCCTGAGCCCGCGGGTTCGAGACCCGCCTGGGCAGCGAGACCTCATCTCTACAATAAATCACAAAATCAGCCGGGCGTGGTAGCACATGCCTGTAATTCCAGCCTCTTGGAAGGCTGAGGTGGAAGGATCGCGGGAACCCAGCAGGCGAGGCTGCGGTGGCCGGGAGCGGCCACTGCACTCCAGTCTGGGTGACAGAGTGAGACTCCAACTCAAAAAAAAACAAAAACAAAAAACTTATCATAAGGGTTTTAATGAATGAAAAATTCCTTTTCTCTGAGTTTGCCTATCCCCATGTTGCTAAGTCTGTCTTTCTGCACACCTTTATTTATTTTTTTTTTTTTTGAGTTGGAGTCTCATCGGTTGCCCAGACTGGAGTGCAGTGGCCGCTTCCGGCCACTGCAGCCTCACCTGCTGGGCTCCGGCGATCCTTCCGCCTCAGCCTTCAAGTAGCCGGAATTACAGGCATGCGCTACCATGCCGGCTGATTTTTTTGGTTTATTGTAGAGATGAGGTCTCGCTGCCCAGGCGGGTCTCGAACCCGCGGGCTCAGGCAATCCACTCACCTCAGCCTCCCAAAGGCGCAGGATTACAGGCTGAGCCACCGAGCCCAGCTTGCACACCTTTTAATGCATCTCTCTTTGGTGTTTTTTTGCATAGATTTTTTTCTTTATGTGTTTCTTGTATTTTTAAAAAATGTGACTTTCTCTCTGTGTAAAACTGTATGTATATATTTGATGTGTCATTTCCTGTGTCCTCGTATGTGTGCCTTTTCACCGGTGTTCAATCTATTTTTCTTTGGGTGCTTCTATTTACTTTTGATCTCTGTCTATGCCTGTATCAATTCATATTTCCGTGTGTCTTTGTGTCTGCCTATCTCTGTTCCTGTGTGGATGTATGTGTGTTTTGTGTTCTCTATTTCTATGTCCGTTTTGATGTATCCTTCTGTTTATCTAACTTTTTGTTTCTTTTTCACTCTCTTTCCCAAACTCTGATTCATTTTATGATGTCTTTCTTCATTTTTGTTTGATTTCAGTTTTCTGTGTCTGTCTTCCTTTTCTATGGTTATAAAACATTGGAGTTTTGCTGTGGTATTATATTTACTAATCAAAATTTAAAATTTCCTGTTTTACATATCAAAACATAGGATATATGTTGTAAACCATAACTGTATACAATTTCTATGTGCAATTAAAAAAAGAAATGTCAGTTCTGAAAAAAATTTAAAAATAGTTGTTTGCTCTATTCCATGAGAAAAATGAGTGAAAAATCATGGCAGTCAATTAATAGAAAAATTACAAGTGGGCTAACAAATATATAAAGATAGGCATGCTCTTGCTTGAAATTAAGTATATGTGAGTAAAATAATGAAGTTACATTTATTGACTAATAAATTGATAAAGGTCTACATTGTTGGAAAATAGTGAGTTATACAGTATAATGGTATTAACAGGTGCATGACAAAATTTTGATCTTTTGAAATTTGTTTATGCTTGATTTAAGGCCAAGTGTGTGGTCAATCTTAGAGTACGTTTCATGCAGTGCTGAGTAGAATGTATATTCTGTGGTCGTTGGGTGGAGTGTTCTGTAAGTATCAATTAAGTCCATTTGGTCAAGAGTCACATTGAGGTTCCAGATCTCATTGCTGATTTTTTGTCCTGATGATATGTCTAGGGTTGTGAATGGGTTATTAAAGTCCCCAGTTATGATGGTGTTAGAGTCAATATCTTTCTTTAGTTTTCCTAGAAGCTGCTTTATGAAAGTTGGCGCTCCTATATTGGGTGCATATATGTTTAGGATAGATATTTCTTGTTGATGGAGTGAACCTTTCATCATTATGTAGTGGCCTTCTGTATCTTTTTAAATTTTTGATAGCTTAAATGGTATTTTGTCTGAAATTAGGATCGTGACTCCTCCTTTCTTCTGTGTTCCATTTGCCTGAAAATTTGTTTCCCATCCTCTTACTTTGAGTCTGTGCGTGTCCTTTCTAGTGAGATGGGTCTCTTGAAGGCAGTATATTGTTGCCTGGTGATATTTTATCCATTTTGCCATTCTATGTCTTTTCAACATTAAAGGAGGCTCATATGTACTGAAATTTTAAATATATGTTAGCTTTGACTTAGCAACTTTTTTTAAGAATTTGTCCCCCCAAATAACCAGATAATTGTACAACTGTTTATTTTAGGATTGCCTTTAGTAGTATAAAGCTGAAAGTAAATGTCCATCAGTAGGAGATTGGTTAAATAAATTATGGTACATAAAATATAATGGAATATTATATATCTATTGTTACAGAAAAATTCTATGGTATATTTATAAGTAGAAAAAACTAGATTCCAAAATGTGTGTAAAATGTACATAATGTATATGCCATTTCTTAATTCAAACCATATGTATTTTGTGCACCAACTACTCCTAGCACTGTAGAGGCACTCTAAAGATATCCATGTTGTTTTGTATGGGATGTAAGATAATGAGAGAAATTCCATGCTTTCTGTATAACAAGCAAGTAGCATGAAAAATAATAAAGCTGCACCCATTTTCAAAAGAGTTTTCTGTTCTTAAATTTTAAAGCAGATAACATTTTGAAATGTTAAATTAAATTGATCACTTTTCATGATTTTCCTTTCCTTTTCCTACCTCCCCCACACTGCGAATCAGTAATGCTCTATGAAAAATGATTCCCCATCTCAGCCAAGGCAATTTTCTTAGGTGTTCTGGAAATGCTATGCCTCAGTACATATTGCCTTAATGAGTTGTCAAAAAACAATATTTGTTTAAAGCCTTTGGAAAAATAGAAAAAAAATTAAGTCATGTACTTGTCAAAATGTCATTCCCACATGAAACTCAGAAAGTCTGAGCAAATATAATGTGAAACAATAAAGGTGAATGCTTTGCTCAGTCATTGAAAATTGATGCTGGTGTCAATAAAAAACTAAACTTGCAAATTTAATGTTTAGTACAGTGATTCTATAACTTTAGTGTGCAAAAGACTTATCTAAGGAAATAGTTTTAAATGCAGATTACTGGGCCCCACCCTCTGTGTATAATTTGGTAAGTCTGAAGTAGGCATACAGTCTGTATTTTAATAAGCTTCCAAGGTGTTTCTAATATAAGAGGTTTAAAGGACACATTTTAAGAAATGATGTTAATGAGTAAATTACAATAACCGATCTACTTTAAAAATTTGACAGATTTTCCTCACAAGACACATTTCTAGAAGAATTCTTTAGACAAGCTTATTTAAGAAATCATGGTAGTTATTTAGGGGGATTATGAGTTCATAAGCAGGTCTACATTCCATTTCAAGACCCATTGGCTTTCTGGACCACAGTTCTGAGCCAAAATTTTAATGAGCTGCCAATGTTTACTTCCATCAAATAAAAATTGGCATGCCTTTTCCTCAAACAATGCCATTAATATTTATAGATTTCCTTGCATTTTTATGATTTTTTAATAATAATAGTGTGAGTTCCCAAGAACATTGTCATAAAAGTATGACAAAGAAAGTATAAAAAACAGAGCCTTGCAAATGCAGAATTCCAGTCAATGAAAGCAGCTTACAGTGTAAACAAAAGACTGCTTTAGAGCACCTGGACACAACCAGAATATCAAATCTATGAGTATTAAAGGACTAAATAAATTATGATAAAACTATCAGCCACCAGAGTAGAAATTCACCTCAAAAGTAACTCTGAACTTCATTGAAAGAAGGTAATCAGATGTGCAGCAAGAAGTTTATGTTTCTACAGTATATTATAATCTACATATATATATACAACCAAAATATATGCTAAGCATACAATTTAATTATTCTATAATCATTTAATGTATAGCTATTTATAATTCTATTTTAAATAATGTTTTTGGGTAAGAATTCAAACAGCCTTCCATGATATAGTTAATTTATAAAAATACCTGCCCAATTCAGACTATTAGAGAGTTTTACAGCTTAAAAACTATTTGGTTCAGTGGGCTCGGTGGCTCAGCCTGTAATCCCGTGCCTTGGGAGGCCGAGGTGAGTGAATTGCCTGAGCCCGCGGGTTCGAGACCCACCCGGGCAGCTTGGCGAGACCTCATCTCTACAATAAATCAAAACAAAAAAATTAGCCGGGTGTGGTAGCATGCGCCTGTAGTTCCAGCTACTTGGAAGGCTGAGGCGGAAAGATCGCTGGAGCCCAGCAGGTCAAGGCTGCGGTGGCCGGGAGCGGCCACTGCACTCCAGTCTGGGCGACAGAGTGAGATTCCAACTAAAAAAAAAACAAAAAAAACAGACAAAAAAATAACAACAACAACAAAAACCACTTTAACGTGAATGTAAATCACTTGGGCATCTTATTAAAATGAAAATTTTTATTAATGGTCTAGAGTTCACAACCTGAGGTTCTGCATTCCAAACTGTTGGTCCATTGAAGGACCATACTTTAATTAGAAAGGATTTATTTCAACCCCTTTGCTTAATAGATAAAGGACAGACAGTGCTTCACCTGGCTTTTCAGGACATCATGATTCTGACAGACTTAAAGTCATTGGAGCTGAATATTATTCATGCCAGTTTCTCAACTTCTATCACAAAGGTCTCTGTTGATGCCTTGGTTGCTACCCTTACTGAATTGAAGGGCTGTGGTTTTTAAAATCTTTTTCTTTTATTCCGTGAGAGAGCTGAAAGTTTCCTTATAATATATTTTCTTTTCTTTCTTTTTTTGCTTGAGCTATCCAGAGATAGTTTCTGTGGCTTGCTACCATCGATAGTATAATTTACACAGGCTGTGTGCTAGGATGATACCCTACGTGCATCACAAAGGAATAAATTCTTCTTTCCCCAGAGAATAACAGTGAATATATTTCCTTAAAAGCTTATACAAGTCTGCTGGTGATTCCCAAATATCTCTCTCCAACACTATCTCTTCCTTCTTCTTAGCTTTACCAACTTCTTATTTCATATCTCCATTTGAATGTTTAATAGGCATCTCAAACTAAACATATCCAAAATCCAAAATGGAACCTCCCAGACTTGAAGTTTATATAGCAAATGGCACTTTTTTCATGTAGTTACTCAAGTAAAAACCCTCAATTTCTTTTCTTCTCTCCCTATGTTCAATTAATTGAGAAGTTCTGCCAGTTCTGCCTTAAAAATCTAGCAAAAACCAACCACTTTCCATCTCAACTGCCTTGTCCTAGTCTAAGTCATAATCATCTCTACCTTAGACAATTGCAAAGACTTTCTAATCTTACTTTTTGCTTCAACTCTAGCTTTTCCACATAGCAAATGTTTTGTTTAAAGTTTAAATCACATTGCATTCATGCTCAAAATGGATGAGTAGTTTCCTGTCACACTGAGAATAAAATCCAAACTCCCTACTGTGATCCACAGGGTTTATGCTGGTCTCCCTGATATCTCTTCCATTGGAATGAAAGTCCCAGGGGTGGGATTTTGCTTGTTTTGCTCACTATTGTATTCTTGGTACCTAGAATAATACTTGGGACATAGTAGATGTCAATTAATAGTTTTTAAATGAATGAAGAAATATATGATCAGTGCAATCAATTAGGCATAATAAATATGACAGACCCAGTCACTGGAACTCTGGTAGGAAATAGGGGGTTGGCCAAAGAAGATAAAACCTCAGTTATTATTACTATCTACCTATACTATTAACCATTTATACCAATAATGCATACATGAAAATACTCCCAATTTTGAAGTTCAAGGCTCTTTCCCACCAATTTAGAGCAAGACTAGCAGTGAGGTAAGTTGACTGTCACCTAGGTGTCTCAAATTTTACCCAGACAGAAAAATATTGCATGTAAGTAACCTTAATAGCAGGTTGTAGTGGAGAGATGTTAAGGCAAGTAGCCAGGCAGATGATGTGTTGCTGTTACTCTAGAGAGTTACTATGGATAATCTGTGTAGCTTTAGAAAGGAAATAACATGACTATCCTGTGATATATCAATTAACCAAATGAATTGCTTGTTATTCATTTTTAAGCCTATTTACAAGAGAGAGAGATGAAATATTCATAACACTTTTATATAAGAGAATTGTGACTGGGAAGTCTTATGATTAGAAAAATGATGTGCTCACAAGGACAAGAAAATAAACAATAAATAAAGATTTTAAAGAAATCACTCAACACATCTCTGCCACATAAAGAACGCATTCTAGTTGCTATGGAATAGTATCAATGATTCTTGCTAATCTATTCTTTGACCCTCATTTTCTCATGGATACACCTCAGTGGATCTTGTCTTTTCCCAATGTTGTCCAGATACAAGCACCAACAACCTTTCTCCTATAGGTTTAATTCTGCTACCCTCTGAACCAGTGGAAACCAAACCTTCCGGTTTTTCAAATATACAATTGAGTAAGGTCTGGATACAACCTGTAGCCTCCTGTCTGAGTTTGATTGTCCTGGGCAAAGCCCTTTGCCACCTGCTTCTGCAGTAAGGGGCAATCTGCCCAGTAATGTTCAACATATGTAACTAGTCCATGTGACATGGTTTCTGTTTCCTTTCTGGTGTGCAATCCAACTTCCTGCTGGGACTGTAGGCTTGGCTTAACCTCCTCACCATGTACTTGGTACTCTGATCCTCTTTCCCTGGAGGTGGAATCTTACTTTCAGGCCTCTTTCAAACTGGACTAATTTAACTGCAGCCAAAAATATTTCCAACAATGAGTATAGCTACTATCCAGAGACTCTTGCTATAATGCTCTGTCTTATATGAAATCCCCTGATTATGTCTGGCCTGGGTTCAAATTTAAACTCCTCTTTGAAGAACAGCCCTACTGCCTTCACTTAGCCCCAATTATGCTGGCCCTGGGTAACTCTTTCATTCCTTGTCTCTACGATTGACAGCATAGCATGCCTGACTACAGAGTTCACTTGTGTTGTGACACATTCCTGAAGGCCTGAGAAAGAATGAAATAATAAGAATAGTTGTGAAGGCTGTTATGCTATGGGATTGAACTTGTTACAAAATTCTATGTCCTGGGGAAGTAGGTAGAACATTGGTGGAAGTAAATACTTTTCATGCAGTTGCTCAAGTAAAAACCTAGGAATAATCCTCAATTTCTTTTCTTCCCTTCCTACACTCAATCCATGAGCAAGTTCTGCCAGTTCTGCCTTAAGGGTAAGAATCTAAACAGCCTTCCAGGATGTAGTCAATTTATAAAAATACCTGCTCAATTCAGACAATCAATTTGGCTTTGCTGATGACTCATAAAATCCAAGGTTTTATCTGTTGGCTAACTACAAGTGGGACAGCCACACTAGAGAAAGGATTTCTACTCTCAAATGAGTAGAATAATAATACTGATTTATGGAAGGACTAGAAATTCCCTAGTTGTAATAAAACCATTCCTTTTTTCCTTGGAGTTAAAAACTCTGATATTCACAGAGGGCTGATTACTGCTCATAACCAGTTTACTATTAATTAAAAGAATTGAATCTAGTAAATTCTTTCTGCCCTTTTCTTAAGACTTTTCTCACTTGGAGAGGACAAAAGTGAGATCCTTCCAGTGGAACCAGTCTTACTAATTTAATACCAACATTAACAAAAGTAAATGATAAAGAGAGAGGGCAAGGACAGACATTTGTTGTAGGAAAGGATTCTTAATTGAGTTCCTACACAGACAATTCCAGAATGCTTATGAGACATGCATAGATTAGGACATCAGCAAAGGCTAAATTTAAAACACAAATGAAGATAATTTGTTGATAAGACAACAGAGTATTCCTTAGTGGAGTCGCTTGATCAAAAAGCATGCACTTTTCCAATTTTGACAGAACAATTACAATGTTCTCCTTAAAGGAAAAGAATCTTTTAATTCTGACTTTCAAGAAATCACTGTCATTAGGAAATATCTGTCACTGCTAATGATTAAGAGCAGTTTTGAAGGTTAGGCATACTCTTTGGAATACGAATAAGTGGAAGATGAAAAAATGGAATTATGTATTCATGTATAATAGTTTTTTCCCCCACAATAGTGCCTAAGGATCTGATCAAGTGCTGATGACCAATACTTTGTTACAAGACAGGAAAGGTGAAAGTATGTAAATATTTCCATATCTAAAATATTCTATCCCTAGAATATTATATTTATATAGATTGGATGCATTTTATGGGATTTAGGTTGAAAGGTACGTACATTGTACTATGATTAAGGTTTTCTCCCTTCATTATGAAAGTGAGGAGAACACAGAAATAACAGTATTCCATCAAGCTACATGACCTTTGTTGGTCAAAAAATGTTTTAAGAAATTTATTCTTTTGTTTATGTATTTATTTATTCATTCAACAGTACTTAATGCTAAAAATTTATAAAGCACTGTATACAAAGAAAAGCAAAATAGCCATTGTTCCTGACAGTTTACTGATTATAATCTCATAGTACACTTAACATAAAATAAAAATTAATAATATAACAATTAAAACTGTGAATAGTGCTATGAAATCAAGGCAACAGAGGCTTTCAGAAAAGCAATGTGATGCTTACAACTTGATTTTGTAAGGACAGGGAAACTGAAAATCTCTCTGAAGAAAAGACACTTAAGCTAAGACCTGAAGGATATAGAAGCTAAGAAGATGAAGCTAGGAATCTGGAGGAATTCAGGCAGAAAGATCAGCATAGTTAAAAGCTCTGAGGTGGGGAAAGGGGCTAGTGTGTTCTAGGAACTGGAGTTTCAGTGTGGTTAGGACAGAGAGTAAGGGTAATAATGGCTCTGAATATGATAGGAGAGATAGGCAGAGACCCTGTCCTTACAGAGACTTACAGTGACTGTGGTAAGAAATTTTTAAAGTACAATTGAATGTTAAAAAGAGGAAAGACTGATTTGTGGATGAGGAATCACATAGACATTAACTTTCTACAACAGATGGTACCAAACAAAAAGCAGGTTAATTTAGAATAGGATGGGTTTATTGAACTGTGAACCAGAAAGCTACATAGACCAGTGGTCTATGGAGCGTATCCTGCCTTTTCTTGGTTTCCTTCTTGGGAGCTCACTATTTTTGACATTAGGCCTACATAGTATTTCCAAATATACATATTATATATAATATATATAATATTACATATGTATTATGTAATTCTAAAATATATATTTCCGCGCGTGCGCGTGTATGTGTGTGTGTGTGTAAAATAATATTTGGCTCATCTGAGAGTTCTGTACAAGTTTAAAGTCCAGTGAAAATCTTATAGGCATGAAGTCTGGATTGACCGCTGAGCAATCCATATATTAGTTAGTGAATTTGTTTTAGATACGTTGAATGTGAAGCCATTACAGGACATCTATGAATTGTTCTAGAGTGTTATGGGAGAAAACACATATTTACTATTTAAAATCAAAACTATTTTTCATAAGACTGGCATTATAACATGGAAGGAGTGGAGTGTGCACAGCCCAAAACTGGGGATTATCATATCCTGGTTCCTTAGAACATCAAAACTGCTTGTTCTATTTTCTACAAAACTATATCCTAAAATTTCTCTTGAGAATTACTTTATGATTGGAGGGAGGAAAGGTCTTATGAACCATATTTAGGTGAGGAACAGGAAAGCAAGTGATAAATCAACAAGGGAGGGGAAAAGAATTTTGTTCTGAGTGAGCAAACTTCAAAAGTTTTTTTGAAAAAGCATTTAGCACATATTCAAAAGTGGTCACATATAAGTAATAAGTATTTTGCTTCCATAAACAAGTAATTTTCTAGTAGTTTCTATAAAGTAATAATTTCCTAGGAGAATAAAAATATTAAAGCTCTTTTTTAAACTGTGATTTAAATTTTTAGAACATGTGACATGAAGATCTGAGGATCATAGAGTGGCTAATTTCCTCATCATTAGGCTTTTTGGGGACTTGGATTTGGAATGCAGCAAGAAGGGTCAGAGATAAAGATGCAGACTGGAGAATTATTATTATGACAGTGATGATTGAAAGCATCCATCTGCTGTAATGACTCACAACTGTAATCCCAGTGATTTAGGGGGCTGAGGTAGGAGGATCACTTGAGACCAGGAGTTTGAGACTAGCCTGGGCAAAGTAGCGAGACCCAGTTTCTAAAAGAAAAAAAAAAAGTCCTTCAACTGATGAACTGAAAAGAGTGATGATCAAT
The DNA here is from genome assembly GCA_027257055.1 of Cephalopachus bancanus. NCBI lineage: Eukaryota > Metazoa > Chordata > Mammalia > Primates > Tarsiidae > Cephalopachus > Cephalopachus bancanus. The sequence goes on along the minus strand of JAPVLO010000022.1, from coordinate 9,855,927 downwards.
GACTCCAGTTGTGGCTGCTATAGGATCACCTGGTGAGCTTTTATATTTTTATATCTTTCTCTTTTAATTTTTTTATTGTAAAGATGTGGGTACAATTCATGGTTAGGTATACAGATGTCCATTATGCAGGTACTCTTGTTATTGAGGTGTGCCCCCTTCCCTAGGCAGATTCTCACTACTGCCAATCTTACCTCCCCTTCACCCTCTTGGCAGTTTCCTGCTACTGCCAATCCTTTTCTTATAGTATTATGATAATTGTTCAAGGTCCGCTTATGAGCGAGAACATTTTGTACTCAGTTCTTGTTTCTGTGATACATCACTGAGTATTATAGACTCTAAGTCCATCTAGGTTGCTATGAAGTTCATGATTTTATCCTTCTTTATGGCTCTGTAATATTCCAAAATGTATATGTACCACATTTTAAAAATGCAGTTCTCTTTTGATGGGCAGCATGGTTGGTTCCATGTTCTTAACTACCGTGAACAACATTGCAATAAACATACGTGTGCAGTTATCTTTTTTATAGAATGATTAGAATTCTTCTGGGTATAGTCCCAGTAGGGGGATCCTGGGGTTGTATGGAAGGTTGATTTTTAGATCTTTTAGGAATTGCCACACTGTTTTCCACAGAGGCTGTACTAGTTTACACTCCCACCAAAGTGTAAAAGTGTTCCCTTTTCCTTGCATCCTCTCCAGTATCTGTTGCTTTTTGAGTTTTTGATGATAACTATTCTGACTGGAGTTAGATGGTATCTCAGTATAGTTTTAATTTGCATTTCTTTGATGACTAGTGAGGCTGAGCATTTTTTCATGTATCTGTTGGCTTCTTGTATGCTGTAGATTGCCTTGGGTAGAATGTACATCTTAACAGTGTTGATTCTTCCAATCCATGAGCGTGGAATATTTTTCCATTGGTTTGCATTATCTTTGATTTCTCTGAGCAGTGTTTTGTAGTTTTAGATGTAAAGGTCTTTCACATCTCTCATTAGGAAAATGTCAAGGTATTTGATTTTTTTTGTGACAATTATGAATGGGATTGTGCTTTTTATTTGGGTTTCTGTTTGTTTATTGTTGATGTATAGGGACGTGACTGTCTTTTGCACATTTATTTTATACCTGAGACTTAGCCAAAGTCCTTTATAAGTGCAAGGAGGTTTTTGACAGATTCTCTTGGGTTTTCGAGGTATAAAATCATGTCATCTGCAAAGAGGGATAACTTAACTTCCTATTTGGATATTGCTGATTTCCTTCTCTTGTCTGATTGCTCTAGCTAGGATTTCCAATACTATCTTGAACAGGAGGGGTGACAGTGGGCATCCTTATCTTGTTCTGGTTTTCAGGGGAAATGGTTCCAATGTCTGTCTGTTTAGCAGTATGTTGGCTGTGGGTTTCTCATAGATGGCTCTTACTATTTTGACATATGCTTCATCTTTGCCTAGATGTTCGAACATTTTTATCAAAAAGGGTGCTGGATTTTATCAAAGCTTTTTCCATGTCTAATGATATAATCATGTAGTTTTTGTTTTTATATATGTTGATGTATTTAATTACATTTATGGTCTTGCAAATGTTGAACCACCCCTGCATCCCAGAGGTAAAGCCTACTTGGTCATGGTGGATGTTTTTTTGAGATGTATTGTTGGATCTGATTTGCTAGAATCTTCTTGAGAATTTTAGCATCTATGTTCATCAAGGATATTGACCTGTAGTTCTCTTTGCTGAATTGTTACCAACCCAGTTTGGGTATCAACGTGCTGTTAGCTTCATAAGATGATTTGGGGAGAGTTTCATCTTTCTCAGTCGCCTGGAATACGTTCAGTAGGATTGGTATCAGTTCTTCCTTGTATGTGTTGCAGAATTCTGCTGTAAAGCCATCCGGTTCAGAGCTTTTTTTTGTAGGTAGTTTTCTTATGACATAGTCAATTTCCTGGGTTGTTATTGGTCTATTCAGGGTCTCAATTTCTTCTTGTTTCAATCTGGGGAGGTTGTGCGATGTCAGAAGTCCTCCATTTCCTTTAGGTTTTCAAGTTGTTTCTATACAAGTGTACATAGTAGTCTCTGATTATCTTTTGTATTTCTTCAAGGTCAGTTGTGACTTCATCTTTTGCATTTGTGATTGTGTTTATTTGGGCTTTTTCCTGGTCAGTCTAGCTAGGGGACCGTCAATCTTGTTTACTCTTTCAAAGAACCAGCTTTTTGTTTTGTTGATTTTTTGTATTATCTTTTTGTCTTCTATGTCCCAAATTGGGCTTTTATTTTGGTGATCTGGATTCTTCTCCCGAAGTTAGGGTTTTGTTGGCCTTGCTTTTCCAGCTTCCTTAGTTAGGCTCAGCTTGTGATCTTACCATTTTCTTCATGTTTGTTCATAGAGATATGAATTCCCCTCTTAATAGTTATTTCATGGCATCCAGAGGTTTTGCTAAGATGTTTCTTCATTTTCATTTGTTTCCAGGTATCTTTTAATCTCTGTTTTGGTTGTCATGTTGATCCAGGAGTTGCTTAGCATCATGCTATTTAGTGTCCATGTCTTTGTGGGGTTTGGGAGAACTTTGTTGGAGTTGATATTTATTTTTATTCCACTGTGTCTGAGAAGGTGCATGGCAGGATATCAATCCTGTGAAAATTGTTTATGCTTGATTTATTGCCAAGGATGTGGTCAATCTTAGAATACATCCCATGTGGTGATGAGTAGAATGCATATTCTGTGGTTGTTGGGTGGAGTGTTCTGTAGATATCAATTAAGTCCATTTGGTCAAGTGTCACATTGAAGTTACAGATCTTGTTGATTTTTTGTCTTGATGATCTGTCTAGGGTTGTGAGTGGGGTATTTAAGTCCAACTATGATTGGGTTAGAGTCAATATCTTTTTAAAATTTATCTAGAAGTTGTTTTATGAAAGTTGGTGCTCCTGCATTGGGTGCAATATGTTTAGGATGGATATTTCTTGTTGATGGATTGATACAGAGGTCATTGTGTAGTGACCTCTATATCTTTATAGTTTTTTATAGCTTAAATGGTATTTTGTCTGATAGTAAGATCACAATTTCTGCTTTCTTTTGTGTTCCATTCACCTGAAATTTTGTTTCCCGTCCTCTGACTTTGAGTCTGTGAGTGTCCTTTCTGGTGAGAAGAGTCTCTGGAGACAATATATTGTTGCCTCATAATATTTTATCCATTTTGTCATTATGTGTCATTATGTGTCTTTTCAGTGGTGCATTTAGTCCATTCACATTCAGGCTAATTATTGAAATGTGAGAGTTTATTCCTGTCATGAGATTCTTATAGAGTTTGTTGTTGTTGTTGCTGTTTGTTTGTTGTCTTTCTTTTAATTTTTGGGTTGATTAATGTGTGTTTTCAATCTTTTTCCTGCATTCTTGGGAAGGGCATTGTGGTTCTTTTTTTTTTCTTCCTTTCTTCTGTGTTTAATACTTATTTAAGTGTTTCTTATAGAGCTGATCTGGAGGCAATGTAAGCTCTTAGGGATTGAGTGTCTAGGAAAGATTAATTCTTCATCACTGATGATGCTTAGTTTAGCTGGGTAGATAATTCTTGGTTAAAATTGTTTATCTTTAAGAACTTTGAAGATTGGGCTCCAAGCTCTCCTAGTCTAAAGTGTTTCTGTAGATAAATTTGCTGCTATTCCAATTGGTTTTCCCCAGTACGTAGTCTGACTTTTTCTCTTGCTGCCTTTAGGATTTTTTTCTTTTATACCTACTTTGTGTAAGTGAATTACTATGTGTATAGGAGTTGGTTTTATCATTTGTTGTCTTGTGGGGTTCTTTGAATCTCTTGCATTTGGTCACATCACTGATGAGATGAGGGAAGTTTTCTTGCATAATTTCATGAAATGTTTGTTTCTGGGTGGTCTCTGTCTCTCTATCTGCTTCAGGGATTAATCTTAGGTTTGGCCTCTTGAAATAATCAGCCATCTCTAGGTCATTTTGTTCTATCTTTTAAAGTTTCTTTTCTATGTTTTTAAGAGTTGGGTTTGTTTCATAGTTTGGTTCTTAAGCCCTGTGATTCTTTCTTCTGTTTGGTTAATTTTGCTTTCCATGCTTATCAGTTTGTTGTTATTTATTTCATTCACTGTATTCTTTATTGCTGTTATCTCAGATATTAACTCCTTCATTCTTTCTTCTTGTCTCTCCTCAATTCTATTTATTCTCTCTATTAATGTCTTGATACCTGGGTTTGTGGTTTGAGACCAATCATTCTGGGGGCTCTTAATTGTTTGCATTCCGAAGTCTGTATTCTCAGTATCTGACTTCCCATTGGGTGTGTGTGAGACTCATATTCTTCTTTTGGCTTTTCTTCATTTGTGTAGATCCTGCCCCCCCTTTATAAATCTCTTCTTTAATTCTGTTGTTCAGGGATGGGGGGGTAGCTTTTACTTCTGTTTGTTCAATCTCCTATTCTTCCTTATGTGCTTCCTCTGGCTTTGTTCAATTATGTAACTGGACTGTGGGTTGGGGGCTGTACTTTTTGCAGTTTTGAGATTAATTGAGGGGGGAGCTGTGATTCAGTACTCTCCCTCCAAAATATCCATATACAAACAGAAAGTCTAAAAAAACAGCAATAAAGCCGGGCTTGGTGGCTCAGCCTGTAATCCCACGCCTTTGGGAGGCTGAGGTGAGTGGATTGCCTGAGCCCGCGGGTTCGAGACCCGCCTGGGCAGTGAGACCTCATCTCTACAATAAATCAAAAAAATCAGCCGGGCATGGTAGTGCATGCCTGTAATTCCGGGTACTGGGAAGGCTGAGGTGGAAGGATCGCCGGAGCCCAGCAGGTCGAGGCTGCGGTGGCCGGGAGCGGCCACTGCACTCCAGTCTGGGCGACAGAGTGAGACTCTAACTCAAAAAAAAAAAAAAAAAAACAGCAATAAAATAACAGAAACACAGCAAGTATGAAAACATTAACAAAACAGAGAGAGAAAAAAATAAAACAAACAAACAAACAAAAAATGAGCAAAACAAGCAAAAAAACCAAAACTTACTCTGAGGTTGTTCCTGTAAGTTCAACTTCCTTTCACATCTGATCTCTAGCCCCTCCCCACTGCTCTCAGTGTAGGCTAATAGGGTTGCTCTCAGCATGGTCAGATGCCCCATAGACTACTGTGGGAGGAGGATGGATCAGATCTGGACTCATCCAGCTTGCTGCCTGTCAAATCCCCCCCTCAGATCTGATGTGTCTGTGTTTAATCCAGTGTGGGGGAGGTGCTTCTGTCTCTCCAAGTTTAATGGAATTACTTCTAGGTCTCAAGTTGGAGGCTGGGTGGAGCTAGGCTGGGTAATACAGGTCTCTGCCTGTTCTGTGATAGAGAAAATGGCTCTGGTTGGCATTTCCTCACTGGTGGTGGGGTTCCTCTCCAGCTCTCACCATCTTCTCTCTCCACAAATCAGATCCAGGGCTCCAGTTGCTTTGTTGTCATAGGTGGGCCAGGAGCCAGGTGATGAGAATCAGCTGTGCTTGGCAGGCTCCTCTCAGGAGAGTCCCAAGAACAGCAGATGAGCCTGCACGCTGGCAGCTCTAATCTCAGAGTGGTGGGGAGTTGCAGTCACCTCCGGAGGAGTGGCCCAGGTGCATGAACCCAAGTTTCCCCTCGGACAGACTTCATTCACCCACTGACACACACCCACTCATGCAGAGAGTCTTTATGGATACTTGCTTTTGTGGAGACTCTCACGGTCTGACCTGTCCCATCACCATCTTGCTGGAAATCTTCTGGTGTGTTTCTAAAAACTACTGAGGCAGGTCCCACCCCAAAAGAATCTACTTGAGTTGGTTTCAAGGACTGGGCATCATTTTCTTTAATGCTCTCCAGGTGATCATAATATATAGTCAGGGTGAAAACCTTAGTTCAGATAGAGATAACCTAACAATGAAGTCCAAAGAAGAGTTGCAGCGATGTAGAATGTGTTAGGCAGAATTTTGGCCCCCATGATCTTCATCCCCTGGTGTTACTTTTATATATGTTATATTAGATTATATTATAATATTAGAGGCAAAAAAAAAGGACTTTGAAGATGTAAGTAAGGTTGCTAATCAGCTGATCTTAAAATAGAGAGTTTATCCTGGATTATCCAGGTGGACCTAATCTACTCATTGAGCCCTAAAAAGCAGAGATCATTCTCTGTCTGGTGATAGAAGAAGTAGCCAGATATTGGAATCCTAAGGATTAGAAACACCCTCCCTGGCTTAAAGATTAAGGGGATCATGTATTACAGAATCAGGGAAATTAGTTCTTACAACCACAAGGAACTGAATTCTATCAACAACTGGAATGGGTTGGAAGCAGACCCTTCCCCATGGTTTCAGATAAGAGCCCAGCTGACACCTTGATTTCTGCCTTGCAAGGAAGGACATTAGCAGAGGGCCCAACTGAGCTACTCTATGCCCAGACTTCTGACCCACTCACTGTGAGGTAATAAATGGGTGTTTTAGGTTGCTAAATTTATGATAATTTGCTATGGCAGAAATAGAAAACTAATACACAAAAGAGAACTTGAGGAGCCTAGTGTCACAAAAGCCAAGGTAGAAAGAAAAAAAATGTACCTTCTGTTAAGAAGTCATTGACTTTTGAGAAAGTAGATCCTCTGAATAAGATGCACTTGTGAACAGGGCTACTTTAAGTAATCACATGGCATAAATAGCTTGAACTTGAATACCATACCTAGGAGACTTAGCCTGACATTAATAATTTCTTATAGATAGCATTTTATTTTTCTGAGTCATTTAAATAATTTCAATTGACTATTGAGTATTTTCCCGATCAAAACTGCCTCTGCTATACCAGGATCAGTTCTAACAAGAATTTTTAATGGAATTTTGCTATGCAACTAGGGTCCAGAGGTAGGAGAGAGAACTGACTCTTTTAATAGAGGGCAGAAAAACATGGATAAGGGTAGAGGCAAATTTTCTTTGCATGTCACGATGGGAAGCAAAAAAAGACTATGCAGGTGGAAGAAGAGCCCTATGACAGAAAAGAGTGTACAAAGGCCTGCTGTGTTCGGAGGTAGGGACTCCACCCACCTACTACCCAGTTGGGGCTAATAGGTATTTACTGAGGTCTCAGAGGAGTGGCAGGAAGAACAGCAATGCCTGAAAGTGACTGGGAGAGAGCTTGACCTTTGGAGAGTAGTTGGGATGGCAGAGGAAGGATGAATGTAACTGCAGGATTAGTAACACAGGCTAATACTGACAGAGACAGTATTAACAGAGAATAAGCAGCCATAAAGGAGAGGCTGGTACATAGAGTCGGTTGGCCCATATCCATATGTGGTGAATTTAATGGTGCTAGTTGTTTAGGAGCTATTTCGGAACTATCAGGGGAGAAGGAGATTGAAAAAAGCTCTCCCATGAATGATATTGAGGGCCTGATATAGAAAATAGTTTTTTGGCTGCTGTCATTATCTTCATTAAAAAAATTCTTTTTTCATATTAACGGAGCCTAGGGTTGCATCTGTTAATATATTAATATTTTTCTCTAAATCCCCCTTGAAATTGTTTATTGTTTGACAGTTAACTCAGGCGTTCACTATTTCTCCAAGTACAGTAAGTCCTCTACATACGAACAAGTTCTGCTCTGAGAGTGCATTTGTAAGTCCAACAAAGTTAGCCTAGGTACCCAACTAACACAATCAGCTATATAATATTGTATTGCAATAGGTTTATAATACTTTTCACACAAATAATACATAAAAAACAAACTGCAAAAAATAAAACATTAAAAACTTATAGTACAGTACCTTAAAAGTACAGTCATACAGTACAGTACAACAGTGTTTACGGGGGCTGGCTTTGAGTGAACAGGCAAGAAGAGTTACTAACTGGATGAGGGAGAGGCATGGGAGGTGGTAGAGCATCTGAACTAACTTATGTGATTGGACGTGGGAACACACATTCACATCTTTAAAAGTTTATAACTTGAAGGTTCATATGTAGGGGATGTACTGTAATGTACTGTAGGTTGTTCTTAAGCAGCCTTTTACATTCTTTGCATATTTAGGAAAAAGAGTTTTTTGGTTTAAATTGCAGAAAATGACTGCATATTTCCATGCTATCTTTTTGGATGCCAAGATAGCATGTGATATTTCTAGCTCTTTTATCTTTAAATTCTTGTTCATATTATGTGTTGTTCTGTCATTATCATCCTCTTACTCAAAACTGATAATTGTGTCATAGACACAAATTGAAATGTATGAATCTCAGTTAACTTGTTTTCTGGAGAATAAGCATGAAAAGAATCTTTTTTTACTGGAAGCTTTCTTTGTTGAATATTTCCTCTTGTACCTTGGTTTTTACTCTGGTAGCTGCTTAAATACATATCTCTTAGTTTCACCCCCCTTTTTATTCCCATGGTCACTGACTTACTCAAGCCTTCATTATTTTCTGATGGGACTATTAAAAGTTTCCCCACCTTTGTATCCAACCACACTCATAACCCATACTCTACGCTTTAGCAAGAACAGCTTTTTAAACAGACAAATCTAATTATGTCACATTTGTTCTCTTCAATGGCTTAACATTACTTTTAAGATAATGGCCAAATGCTTCAGGATAGAAAATCAAATCTTTAGTGACGTCTATCTACCCATCCAGCCTCATCTTCTTGCCTCTTGTCAGTAGATTCTACACCTAAGCAATACTAAACTACTTGCCTAGTCTCTGCTGTCTATTTTTCTTTCCCCACATTGTCTGCTGGCTCACCCTCACCCTGTCTCTATGCTCCAAAGCACCATAATCATACTTCTATTATAGTGCTTAGTCATGTGGACAGCTACAATATAATGTCTTTTCAAATAGGCAGTGAACTTTTGGAGGACTGGAATTATATCTAGTTATCTTTGTTTATTAAATGAACAATTCAATCTCTAGCTAAAATTAATGGTGATTTGGTATATGCCTCTTGCTGTTAATGCTTTTTTTTCCCCCTTTTGAGATGTGCATATTTACTCTGATACACAAAGTGTATCATCATCTAGGTATGGCCATTACGTGGGTATGGGCATCATACAGGAGCTTATCAGAAATGCAGAATCTCAGGCTCCAGACCTAGTGAATCAGAATATGAATTTTTAAAAGATTACAAGGCAATTTATATTTAAAATGCAGTTTGAGAAGTATAAGGAACTATTTCATTTAACAGTTTTAATTGTACCCAGGACATTCAGTAATGCCTTACTGTCTGTTACATATGTACTTCAGTGGCATATAGAGTTTTAAGAATTGATTAGTTTTTCCCACCAACCAAAAAATCCTTGCTTTACATGACAAAGTCAATTTCTCTGGAAAAATCTTTATCATTGTTAAAGCAATTTCTGCACCGGAATCAAGGTAGTATTCCTATGGTGGATTCTCCAAAGTAAGCTTAAAATAATCACTCTCAGACTGTGAATTAGCCTCACTCATCCTAGCCGTGATCTTTCCTGTGGACAGTTCTGACATTTGCGTTGGCCTTTCAGCCTTCCCTAGAATAAGATATCTGATTTTTTTGTTATCTATTCTTCTCTACAAGGATACTTACCTTGAGTCACTTCTTTTTGTTACTTTAATTGTCTTTGAAAGTGAACTCTAATATTTCACTTTTTTCTCTGTCTCATATTTTTGCTTGCAATTGTATTCATCCATCACTCTGTCCTTAGCATAGTCTAATCATAGTCTTACTCAGCTCTTTTCTCAATAATATTAATGGGATAAGTATGAAAGGTTGCATGTCAACAATTTCATAGTGCTTTGTTTCTTCTTTGGTTCTATTTGTCCCAGAGTCTTGAACAGAGCATATTTATATATCTTCCAATCCTTTTATGACATACACACACACACACACACACACACACACACACACACACACACACACACACACACATTATTACTAAATACTTAAGTTTAGGCATTAATACAAGGGGGACCCAAAAAACTCTGGAATTTATTTCTAAAAAATTGTGTATTCTTACATATTTAAACTCTAGTCACCTTCAAAGTACTCTGTTTGATGCAATACACCTATCAAGACACTTTTTCCACTGCTCAAAACAGTTTTTGAACTTGTTAATTTTGATACTGTTAGTGCTTCTGCTATTTTTTGTTTCACCTCTTCCACATCGCCAAAACGTTTCCTTTTGAGGACCTTTTTCATCCAGGGAAACAGAAAATGTCACTCGGGGTGAGATCAGGTGAATAGGGAGGATGGGGCGTGGGGTCATTGCCATTTTTGTTTGAAAACTGCTGAACACTCAGCATGGTGTGGGCAGGTGCACTTGTAAATCACCTATCATGAAATGGGCAAATGCGTTGAAAGAATCTCAGCCCCCCCCCCCAAAAAAAAATCACTGAAGCTGATCGCAACCTCTCACAACAATGGTAGCTGGTACACTGATGCTGATGGGTTCCTAGAACACTTACCTAGCGAGGAAGCCTGTACTACAAGGGGTCTACCCTCCAAAAAAATCCCATTTTTTTTTATCCTCCCTCTATATTTTGTGGAACTGTACCCTTCTGTCTCTAATAGTGTTCCTCCTTGCTTTGAGGACTTGATTATTCTTAAAAAGGAGATTTTTTTTCCTTTTCCTTTTCTTTATTTCTTGTTTTCTTTTCTTTTTTTAAAGATGGAGGATACAACTCAGGATTAGCTAAACAAGTAGTCATCATACAGGTAAAGTTAGGGCCTTCCTTTGATCGCCACTTCACCTGGTTTGAGATCAGGTGCCCTTATTGATGTTGTATTCCCCCACTCCCTGGCAGTATCCTGCTATTGCCAATCCCTATTTTATAGTATTCTGGTAAATGTTCAGGGTCTGAAAAAGGAGATTTATACTTGAGATCTAATTTTTTGTTTTTCTAGCTAGTCTTTCTTCTACTTAAAATATTTCAGATTTTTCTTGAATAGCATCATCTCCAGTTCATTTTTTAAATAGCAACTGGTTTGTATTGTTCTACTTTGCTTCTGCAAATTTAATAACTGACATCCTTCCTTCTAAAATATCCTCTCCTGCTGTACCTTTTAACAGAGGCCAAACCATTTTTGTTTGCTCTTACTACCATAATTTTGATTCAGTGTGTCAGGGGACATGTCCGGTTAGCAAAGCTACCCAATAGGTCACAAAGGACAAAAGTCTCCTTAGAGTCTTTTCTTTAAAACTTCATGGTCCCACAACACAATATGGTAAAGCAAAGTAAAAGGAAGGCAAAGAACAAAGAAAAACCCAGGAAATTATACTATTACAGGAAATTGTTGCAATAAAATGAAAAACCAAGGAAGCAACTGGCTAGCAAGTCATAAAATTCTAATCATGCAGCAGGGATAAATTAAAGCTCTACTCACTGGCTGGCAGACTTTTATGTTGTTCTTTTAGGCTTTATTTACATCTAAGTGCATACCTTTGTGACTTGAAGGTTGTCTGGTCATTTTACAGAAATAAGACAGAAAGATTTAGTGACACACTTCAGTTTTTACCATAATGACTGATAGGATCAGGTCTAGGATGTGGGTCTTCTGACTCCAAGAGCAGGGCATTTTCCTTAGTAATCGAAATTTAATTAAGGATCAAGAAGTTGCCAGGCCCTGTCCTCTTAAAATTTTACTGTAGTAAAGCTTCCTCACAAAGCCTTACAAAGCCATTTTACAGATAAGAAATCTGAGGCTGAAGGAAGCAAGCATTAATTTCATCATTGTGAAAACACTCTCTCCTTCATCTTGGAATTTAGGCTCACATGCATGAAATGACTTTCCCAAATGAGCATTAATGTGTTAGGGACCTGAGAGGGGTAGGAAGATGAACATATTTTTTCTTAAAGAAATAGGTGCCATGTAATTGCTACAGCACTTGGTTACTGATGTATAGGCATTCTTGCTAAAGAATTCCTCCATATTCAAAGAATCTTCCTGACTGACCAGTAGTTGAAAGAAGTTGGTTAGCTTCATTAATTAGAGCAGAAGTATCTAAAATGGAAAGCCTGTACTCCTGGAAATATGCAATTCTGTTTCCTTGAGTTTGAGAAAAATGTTGCTTAAAATTTTTTTAGTGAAGTATAATGTATACAGACAAGTGTGCATATCATAAATGTATAACTTAATAAATTTTCACAAACACCACACATCTGTGCAGCCAGCATTATGATCAAGAAGTAAAACATTAGTAGCATTCTAGAAGTCACTTATGTTCTTTCTTTTAATTAATACTCCTCCCAAAATAATCACTATCCTGACTCCTAACTCCATACAAGTATGCCTTATTTTATCAGACTTGACTTTATTGCACTCCACAGATGATGCATTTTTACAAATTGAAGGTTTATGGTAACTCTGCATCAAGCGAGTCTATCAGCACCATTTTCCCAACAGCATGTACTCTACTTTGTGACTCTACGTCACACTTTGGTGATATGATATTTCAAACGGTTTCATTACTATTATATATACTATGGTGATCTGCAATAATCCTACAATTGTCTCTAAGTGTTCAAGTGAAAGAAAGCATCACATGTCTCTTACTTTCACTCAAAAGCTAGAAATGATTAAGCTTAGTGAGGAAGGGACGTTGAAAGCTAGGATAGGCTAAAAGATAAGCCTCTTGCTTCAGTTAGCCAAGTTGTGAAAGCAAAGGGAAAATGATTGAAGGAAATAAGAAATGCTACTTGTGAACATACAAATGATAAGAAATGGCCATCTTGCTGATAGGGAAGCAATTTTAGTGGTCTGGATAGAAGATCAAAAGAGCCACAACATTCTTTTAAGTCAAACCCTAATGCAGAGCGAGGCCCTAACTCTTCAGTTCTAAGAACACTGAACAAGATGAGGACGCTGCAGAAGAAAAATTTGAAACTAGCAAAGGTTGCTTCATGAAATATACAGAAAGAAGCTGTCTCCATAACATAAAAGTGCAAGGTGAAGCAGCAAATGCTAATGGAGATGCTACAGCAAGTAATCCAGAAGATCTAGCTAAGATAATGGATAAAGGTAACTACGTTAAACAACAGATTTTAATGTAGACAGAACAGTCTTACACCTGAAGAGCTATTTTGCACTTTCATAGCTAGAAAGGAGAAGACAATGCTTGACTTCAAAGCTTCAAAGAGCAGCCTCACTCTGTTTTTAGGGGCGAATGCAGTTAGTGTCTTAAAGCTGAAGTCAATGTTCATTTATCATTTTGAAAATTCTAGGGTCCTTAAGAAGTATGCTAAATCTACTTTGCCTGTGTTCTATAAATGAAACACAAAACCGTGATGAAGTGTATCTGTTTACAGCGTGGTTTACTGAATATTTTCAGCCTACCATTGAGACTTATTGCTCAGGAAAACAAAGATTCCTTTCAAAATATTGCTGCACCTAATCTCTCAAGAAATCTGATGGAGATGTACAATAAGGTTAATGTTGTTTTTATGCCTGCTAATATAATATCCATTCTGTAGCCTATGGATCAAGTAGTAATTTTGACTTTCAAGTTTTATTAAGAAGTATACTTTATAAGGACATAACTGCCATCGATAGTGATTCCTCTGATGGATCTGGGCAAACTACATTGAAAAACTCCTAGAAAAGATTTTCCATTCTAGATGCCATTAAGAACATTCATGGGAAGAAGTCAAAATATCAACACTAACAGGAATTTGAAAGAAGGTGATTCCAACCTTCATGGATGACTTTGAGGAGTTCAAGACTTTAGTGGAGGAAGTAAATGCAGATGAGGTGGAAATAGCAGGAGAACTGGAATTAGAAGTGGAATCTGAAGATGTGACTGAATTGCTGCATTCTTATGATCAAAGTTTAATCGATGAGGAGTTGCATTTTATGGATGAGAAAAGAAAATGGTCTCTTGACGTAGAGTCTATTCCTGGTGAAGATTCTGTGATCATTGTTGAAATAACAACAAAAGATTTAGAGAATTACATACATTTAGCTGATAAAGATTTTGAAAGGATTGACTCAAACTTTGAAAGAGGTTCTACTATGTATAAAATGCTATCAAACAGCATCTCATGCTACAGAGAAATATTTTGTGAAAGGAAGAGTTAAGTGATGTGGCAAATGTCATTGTTTTATTTTAAGAAATTATCACAGCCACCCTCACCTTCAGCACCACCACTGTGATCAGTCAGCAGCCATCAACATTGAGGCAAAACCCTTCACCAGCAAAAAGATTATGACTCACTGAGAGCTCAGATAATCACTAGCATTTTTTAGCAATAAATTATTTTTAGTTAAGGTGTGTACTCCTTTTTTTAGACATAATGCTATTGTATACTTAATAGACTACATTATAGTATAAATATAACTTTTATATGTACTGGGAAACCAAAATATTTGTGTTACTGCTATATTGTGATATTTGCTTTATTGGGGTGGTCTGGAACTGAGCACACAATATTTCTGAGGTATGCTTGTATATGAGTTTTGCCTTTTTAAAACTTTTATATAAATGGAATCAAACAGTATGCTTTGTTTTGTGTCTGGTTTCTTTCACTCAGCATTATGTCTGCATGTATGAAATGTGGTTACGTTTTTCCTTTGTTTAATTTTTTTGTGTATATTTTTATTTTATTTTATTTTATTTTTTGAGTTGGAGTCTCACTCTGTCACCCAGGTTGGAGTGCAGTGGCCCACTCATGGCCACCCCGTTTCGACCTGCTGGGTTCTGGCAATCCTTCTGCCTTAGCCTTCCAAGTAGTCGAAACTACAGGCACCAGCTACCATGACCAGCTAATTTTTTTTATATATAGTAGAGATGAGGTCTTGCCAAGTTGCCCGGGCTGGTCTCGAACCCATGAGCTCAGGCAATCCACTTGTCTCGGCCTTGTAAATTGTTGGGATTACAGGATGAGCCACCGAGCCCGGCCCTGTTTCTATTTATATAACATAGTTCAGTAGTAGATGCATTTATATACTTTATAAATAGGCTGGGGATGTATGCTCAAAAGTTTAGAGTTTCTGGATTAGAATGTGGCACCATCTATGTGAATGTCTTAACTTTAAATCCCAGATGGACTCATTTAGCTTTTCTAAGAGAGACCTATTTATAACTACATATTATGATGATCTCAGTCAGACATTTGCATTTAATAAACATTTATTTATGAGAACCCATGATGTACAAGTCTTTGTAGGAACAGTGACAGTTACATAGGCAAAAAAGAAATAGCCCAATCTCTCAAGTTGTCTACCACTAGTGGGAGAAACAGAGCAGTGTTTATTCCAAGCAGAATTATTCCAGCAGTGATTATTCCAAGCAGAACTAAGAGTCTGCAAAAGAGGCACAATTAAATGATAAAGTAGCCTGAATGAAGGATGATGAATCTTCCAGAAAGCTAGAAAATCTCAATGAAAGTTTTATTAGATAAATTTTGCACCCCTTTTAAACTTCCGGTTTGCAAGATTTAATCAGATTTCTTATTACAGAAAGAGGATCTTTATTCCCACTGTCTGTCCATTGCATTATGATGTTTCAGTTTTATGGCTGTATGGTCTATATATCTCTTAGTCAAAAGGGGGCAGCATTCACCCTTTTTCTGAAAACCAGAGACCGCTTTGGCCACATCTCTTTCTTTCTAGGAAAAGAATACTTTTATCAGATAGCATTTAAGAACATACGTATATTTTAAGCCCCCTGTTTTAATTGTTTGTTTATAGAAATAGCAACTAATTTGTACTTTCATGTCGTTGAGAACAATACATTACACACCCATAAATAAAGTCGGGCTGTCTCCATGCCCAGAGTTCCCCTTATTTCTGCCTTTGTCCCTTGATTGGGCGTGGCAGCCTTGTTCAGACTGATTGCTAAAGGGCGGTGGCCGGAGTGAACAAAAGGAGTCAGACCTCTGCTCTTACCCTGAGAAAAAGATTGCCAGGGAAAGCTCGGGAGAAGGAGCAATGCTGGGTGCCTTCATTATTGTTTTAATTTCCAAATGCTTTTTTTCTCTTCTGAATTTTTACTCTTTTTAAACCTATATGTATAAGCATACAAATGATATGAAAGGTAAACAAGTAAGTTATGTGTATAACGAGGATCTATGACTGTGCTCCATCTTAGGAACATTCTTCTCGTTATGAACCAAGTAACCTTTAGCGTTTAGGTATCACACCTTTGCTGCAGTCCTTTCCTTGCTGACGCAGTAGTAGAGGGTGTGGTGGTGAAAACTGAAAGAGGTTTAATGCTGAAACTGTCAGACTGTGTATCTCTATGACCTCTAACCACCAGACCACCAGATAACTGATTCCATTTTGTTGGTGAAACACTGATTTTAATAGCTGATGTATACAACCTCCATGTTTTACTTGATTGTTTTTGAGAAAATCAGTATTCATGGCCCAAATCTCAAATTAACTCTTCCTTTCTAGATTTCATCGTAATATACACAGCCCTAAATAGCTCTCCGAATGACTTTTTTAAAAAAGAGCAGACCTCAACCAAATGTCCCTGACTGATAAAGGAGAGTTGGCCCACCCCATAATTAGGTTTTGTAAATATCAAGTCAAAGATCAGAGCAAAGGTCATCTGATTTCTTTGTATGTGTGTGTGTGTGAAGGAAACTAGGGGTTTTAGTCACTATGACTGATTTTAGAATAGTAGCGAAGAATGAGGTCACTGCTTTCTTTTCTAAGCAGAAAGTGAGATAGGAAAGAATTTGGGCCAGGAGCAGTGGCTCACGCCTGTAATTCCAGCATTTTGGGTGGCTGAAGCAGAAAGATTGCTTGAGCCCAGGAGTAGGAGGCTGCAGTGAGCTGTGATTGTGTCACTACTCTAGCATTTACAACTACTGTCAGACTTTTGATTTTAAACCTTGTGAAATGCTTTGCTCTTTCAGGTAAATGATGCTGGGAGAGCAGGTCATGAAAAGACCTCTGAGAGCATCGTGTTACTGTGCTCTGAGGCCACAACAGAAGGCCATGCCACAGGCAGGCTCAAAACACACAGTGGAGCATATCCAAAAAGTTCAGATGAAAAAAAAGAACTTCAACTTTTGACCCTTTTAGCATTCATTTGCCTAAATTAACAAACATTGAGCAATATACAGGGTATAAAGCCCATGTGAGTAATAAGAGAGAATTACTTGCATTTCTGCTGAAATTAAGCATTATGAAATAGAAACCATTACTTTTTAAATCAAATAATGAATTTAAATATGTGTATATCAAGTGATGAGTTTGCACTTCCTCATGGACTGGAGATAAAAGTTGGGTGACCAAGTATCATGGGTTGCTAGGAACTGAGAGGATCTTCAGGATATGAAACTTTCAGTTTTAAAACCAGGACCATCTCAAGCAAACTGGAACAAGTTGGTCACCATAGTTGGAAGAGATATTTGAGACCCTGGAGTCCAATTACTTTATTTTTCAACTGTGCAAAATGAGGACTATGGACATCATAAGATCCCTGCAGGATTATATTTCTCCTGATTTCTTGTCAATACCTTTTTCCCCCGTTTTACAGGTCATGTATTAAACTTAGACCATAGGATTATGCAATAGAGAAAAATGGTTCTTATTAGGTCCTTTAAGATGAGCCTGGGGTTGAGTGGTTCCAAGAGTAGCTGTTCCTCTTAGATCTGAAGGTTACTTGGCTGACTGTAGGAATGCCTGGCTACTTTTTCAGGGCAACAGAGAGCATCCTTATCAATAGTTTCAATACCGTTCTGCAACTTTCTGAGTCACACTGCAAAGTTTCAAAGACAAAAAGATGCATTCACAGGCACAGAGAAGGAAACTGGTATCATAGTCTGCTTGGGCTGCTACAACAGAATGACATAAACTGGGTGACTTTTAAATAACATAAATTCATTCCACACAGTTCTGAAAGCTGAGAAATCCAAGATCAAGCTCTTTCAGCATCTGGTGAGGATTCCCATTCTAGTTCATGTATGACACCCTCTGTGTGTCCTTACATGGTGGATAGGACAAGCTAGCTCTCAGGGACTTCTTTTATAAGGGCACTGATACCATTAGGGACAGGCGGCCTAATTAACCCCCAAAGACCTTACTTCCTGATGCCATCACCTTACGAGTTAAGTTTTAACCTATGAATTTGGGAGGGGGGCACAAACATTCAGAACATGGCAACTGAGTTCTGAGACTTGGGCTATGTCAGGGATTCACAACCTTTCAAAAGTTGGGGACAGGTTGCTGACACTTGTTCTAGGCCATAAGGAAAACAGAAAATGTGTTTAAATTTTCAGCCTGACTTAGGGACTTCATTTATAGTCACTCCTAGAAGGATTTGCCTTTTAAATAAGGACCATGGAAGTAATAATTAGTTAAATAAATGAAGGGCCTGAGTGTGAGGCATTATATAACTGTCTGTGGTATGGGGGAGCTAGGTGGTAGATTGGTATGTAACTGCTTGCAGTGCTTTTTTCAAATCATTCCACAGAGCTGATTGCCTATACCAGAAAGAAAAGTGAGACCTCTAATAATATTTCATTTCCATTCATCAGGGAGAATAATTATAGCACTGAAAAGAGAGAAAACATGGTAAAAACATAGTACAAATAAGGTAAAACATGCTCAAAACAGAACAGATGGAGGCAAGGGTAATCAAAGCTACTCAGAACTGGGTATGAGGCTATTCTCCAATGAAATAGAGATCTGTCTTTCTTATTTCTATTTTACCTGCTGAACCTATTTCCCCATCTCAACTCACTAGACTCTCCTGTATTCATCTTTAATTATCAGCCAGAATGCAACTCCCTAAGAAAAGTTTCCTCTACCCTGATTCTATTTTAGGTACCCATGTTAAATGCCTTTAATTCACTATGTTCTTTATAATAATTTAATACAAAAATGAAACAGCATAAATTAAACTGAAATTAAACTTATAATAATTTAATGTCTGTTTCTGTGCTAGACTATAAATTCCTTACAGGCAAGGACAATATCTTTTGTGGTTATTGCTTAAGCTCCTGACACATAGTAAGCACTCAATAAATGTTATTGGCTGAATTCATTAACTAATCATTTGGGATCAATTTTTAGATTTTGTATGAGATTCTTCTTGTATAGATCTGTAATATGTTGAAAAATCAATAAAAATGTATTAAGCACAAAAACATTTCTAATGTATGTGTAGAGTATTGCTGTAATGAGAATTGGCTCTAAAAAAGATTATTGGATCCAAATCTTGGCTCTTAAACTGCCTCTGAAAGGTTATCCTTGTAAGCCACAGTTTTGCCATTTATAAAATGAGAATGTTTTGTCAACTTCAAAAATTTCTTCTGGGGATTAAATGAAATAGTACAGGATATAAATTAATCATAATATCTGGAACATGATATATTTTCTTCTGTCCTCTTAGAGTCCATGGTGAAAAAAAGCGTGTTGTGAATGTCCTAAATTTATATTAAATTGAATGCTTATGTGATCATTTTTTCTAGTCATATCTTTTATTAGATTCTTTAAACAGATTAAGTTGCAAGTCAGATTACTGGGAAATGGACTCTGAGATGGAGATTGAGGTGCAGGAAGTATATGTTGCACAGAAGAAAATGCTCTCAAGGCTAACATCAATTGGGGAAGGAAAAGAGACAGGATTGAGCAAAGAGAGAGATTGGGCTATATTCAGCCAATCCTTCAATGGTAAATATTTTCTAGATTTTTTAAAGATAAACATGACTAATTGACAGGTTTAATGACTTCTTCGTGTTTATAATTTAGAAGAGAGTATAGTAAATATCTATGGTCCTATCTTCCCAGCATTCCTCCTCCTATGAACTGCTCCTTCCCTCATTCCAACTACGCAATTTACAGGATAGATGCTGTATTCTTATAGACTCTGCTACCTTGTCACAGTATTGCTTCATGGTTGAGTACACACCTAAACTAAATCAATCTGAGTCCATTTTTAAGTTTACCTGGGAAAGACAGTCAGTCTCTGGTGATAAAAGTCAAAATGTGGAACTCAGAATCTGGCATTGCTCATGATCTCTGTGGGCAAGGAAGTCATGATAGACTTCAAAACCTACCTGTATGTATGTAAAAGAATTCAATAACAGAAGTCATAACAATCCTTAATATATATGTGCCTAACAATAGAGTTTCAAATTACATGAAGCAAAAATTGATAGAACTAGAAGCACAAATATATAAATCCATAATTACAGCTGAAAATTCCATACTCTCTCAGTAATTGAGAGAACGAAGAGACATAAAATCAGCAAGGATATAGAAGACATGAACAACACTATCAACCAACTTAAACTAATTGACATTTGTAGAACACTGTACTCAACAACAGAAGACTATACGTACTGTTTAATTGCACATGAAACATTCAAGGCAGACCATACTCAGCTATAAAACAAACTGAGAGAGATTTAAAATAATTGAAACCATACAGAGTATATTCTATTACCATAATGCAATTAAGCTAAAAACTCATAAGAGAAAGGTATCTGGAAAATCAATGCATATTTTAGAAGGCAAACAACATACTTCTAAATTACCCATGGGTTAAAGACAAAGCCCCAAAGGCAATTAGATTATATGTATATATAATATATATATTTATATATAAATATAAATATATATAAAATATAAATAGATGTATATTTTAAATGGAATCTACCTATGTTACCCAGACTGATCTCTAACTTCTGGGTTCAAATGATCCTCCTGCTTCAGCCTGGAGTAGGTGGAATTACAGGTGCAGGTTACTGTGCCTGACTTAGGATATATTTTAAGTTGAATAATATTAGGAATACAACACATCAAAACATGTGAGATGCATCTAAAGCAGTACTATATATGCAATTTTTAGAGTTAAACACTTATGTTAGAAAAGAAGAAAAGTCTCAAATCCATGAACTAAGTCTCAATAATCTAGTAAAAGAGGAACAAATTAAAACTCAAAGTAAACAAAATGAAGGAAAAATTAAAGTTGAAAGTAGACATCAAAGAAAGTAAAAACTAGAGAAAAATAGAGAAAATCAATGAGGCCAAAGTTGATTCTTTGAAAAGATCAATACAATTGATAAACCTCTTTACAGACTGAGTAAGGGGGAAAAAATAAGACAAAATTACTAATATCAGAAATGAAAGAAGTAATATCACTGTTGATTCTATGGACATTAAGGATCAGAGATTATTACAAACAATTCTATATGTGCCCTCATATTTGATAATTTAAATAACATAGATTAACTCCTTGAAAGATGAAAACTATTAAAGCTTACACAAGCATAAATAAGTAACCTGAATAGACCTGTATCTATTAAAGAAACTTAATTTGTAGTTAAAAAACCTTTCTGCTAAGCATTTAGGAAATAGATTGTAAGCCTACACAAACTTTTCCAGTAAGTAAAAGGAACACTTAAGTCATGTACCTTGATACCAGAACTAGACAAAACCATTACAAATAAAGAAAACTAAAAATAAACATTCTTTATGACCAGATGCTAAAATCACCAACAAAATACTAAAAAATAGAATCCAACAATATGTAAAAAGTATATGTCATGACCAAGTGGAGTTTAATCTGGAAATGCAAAACTGGTTCAACATTTAAAAATCAGTGTTATTCACCATATCATTAGACTAATATAGAAAAATTATAATTTTCACAATGGATGCAAAAGAAAAGCGTTTTACAAAATTCAATATTCATTTATGGTTTAAAACAATAACAACAACAACAGCAGCAGTAAAAACTCTCAGCAAACTATCAATAGAATGAGATTTTGTCAACTTGACAAAGGTCATATATGAGAAACATAAAGCTAATAACATACTTAATAGTGAATAAATGAATATTTTCCCTTAAGATTGGGACAAAATCAATGTTGCCCACTCACATCACTCCCATTCAGCATCACACAAGAGGTCCTGATTAATGCAGTAAGGCAAGAACAAGATACTCTATATGCATGTAATAGCATGGATAAATCTCAGATGTACAATGCTCAATGAAATAAGTCAGACTCAAAAGGATGTATACCGTATGACCGCATATGACATTCTGGAAAAGTCAAAATTATACAGAAAGCAGATCAGTGGTTGCAAAGCCCTGGAGTTGAAGGGAGAGTTTGACTATAAAGGGTCATAGGGGAGTTGTAAAGTTATGTCTTGTTTATTATGGTTGTTACATGGCTATATGTGTTTGCCAAAACTAGCAGAATGGTACCTGAGAAAGGATATATTTTTCTATGTGTAAATTTTATCTCTCTTACAGAGAAAAGAAAATCCTACCCAAAGAGAGAAACTGTGATGTGGGTTTGTCTTTGAAATGGAAATGAAATTCTGATGGTGTTTTTGCCTGTGGTTGCAATTTTTTTTTCTCAGAAATCCAGATTTCTCTCTGTTCTTTTTGGAGTTTAGTTTTTAGAAAGATGAATAATTTCTTCTGCTTTTGATAAGATATGGAACACAACAACCTGAATATATTCTATGAATTACCTGAGTGATTCAAGATAGTTCCAATTTAATGTTTATATTTTTTCCAAACAGGTTCAAATAATGTTTCTATCACCTGTGAGAGACAGTCCTGAGTAATGCATGGAAATAAACACTTAAACAGTAACTGCATAAAAGGGTGTGTGAGAAGTGCTCTAACAGAAGTAAAAGTGTACAGAAGCAGAGAGGCGAATGTGATTAAGTCAGACTAGAGTGCAGGTAGTCACTGAGTTGACCTTGAAGACTTTTTGCAATTTGAGTCTAGGAGAGCATATCCCAGTTTCAGGAAACAGCAGCAGCACATACGGAGGTGTAGTGAGGCTTGAAATGTAGAGACCACTGAGCCAGGCAAGTGGTGAAAGAGTGGTGAGAAAGGTAGACTTTTACCAGACAGCAGAGAGACTTTTCTGTGCTCAGGGTTTGAGCTTTATTCTACAGAGAGTTCTGTAAAGAGTAAGGGAGTGGCGTGTTCCAATAAGAATTTTTGGAAGATAATTTAGATACAGTCTGAGGCATTATTAGACAGGATTCAGAGATAGGTCAGTTGGGAGACTGTTGCCCTAGATCAGAAAGCCTACAGATGACTATGTCCTGCACAGATAGAAAAGGTATGATGATGTTAATATTATTATGATTATAGCAGTTACGACTTACCACTTCCTATGAGCCAGGCATTGTGCTAAAATACTTTACATATACTATATCATTTAATCCTGACAATCATATAAAGTATTATTATGCCAGTGTGGTAGTCAATGATTTTGTTTACTTTGTCTTAATCCCGCTGCTTTTCCCACCCTCTCAGAGGTGGGGATATTAGGGATTGGCATGTGTCCCAGGACATCTAACAGGCATATTCTTTTTCCCCTGGCTACAGCAAACAGTGAGAGATGGGTATGTAACTCATTATGCTTATCTAGATTTAGTTCCATGACTTTGGTGGGAATTATGGATAGAAGAAGATTAATTTCATCTGCTTTTAATAAAATATGGATGAGGGCTGCCTGAAATCATTTTGTTAATTGATATTAATTCTATAGCCCTGAGTTGCCCAATGACTTTTCCTTGGGTATTAGTCCTGAGGAATACTCTGTGAAAAAGTGTTCTGTTTTATACATGAACTGAGGTGACAATGCATACGGTATCACCCTCAGAACTTTGTAAAGGGTCTAGAAATACTGCAGTCAAAAATCTAACATTGTTTAATCTGACTTTCTCAAAAATATGTGCTGGACATGCCCTTTTTATTCATGAATTGGTTGATGTGTACCATATTTTGGGAAATACAATTGTAGGCATTTATCTGCTTAGCTATAGTTAATTCATCCATGTTTTTAATAGGATAAAAGGCACTACTCACCTTATCTCCCATATCTCTTGAGGTTACATTTATTAGCCTTTCCTCTCCAACACTTATAAAGATGCAGATCATGATCTGAAAACAAATGATAAAATGTTAAGAGCCGGGGCATGCTTTGGTCAATTATAACACCATTCTGACACCTTCCAGGGACACTGGAATCTATCACTTGACAGCTCTGGAGAACATAGTTTCCTGATTGTCTTACCACTATATCTGAGACTACTGAAAAAGAGACCCAAACAGATTACTTAAGAAAACGAGGGTTAACTAAGTGAAAATGTGAGGTAGAATGGAATTCACATCTGCACAGTCACCCAGAGGTCTCATTTTTGAATCTAGAATGTGAAACAGGCTTGAGAAAATGCCAGCATGCTTGGTACAATGCTGGGTATGGTAAACACAGTGGTAAAAAGGTCCAACCATTGTTGTCTTATTGCCGTCTTTATAGAGTGTTCTTATTGTAGCTTCAAGTGATGTCTCCAAGAAACCTTTCATTAAGTTATAATTTGCCTCAAGTTCCCCTCCTTATAACATTTAATGAAGTGACACATAAAATGCAAATAAAGTAAGGAAAGGAAGGCAACATGATTTTTAAAAGAGAAACCTATTTTACAAGATATAAATAAAAGCAGATTCATAGGAAAGGTCACCAATGGTGGCTCCAGTGACTAACATAGAATTTGAAATAACACTAGTGATAATTAAAAGCATTTTTCTGAGACATTTCAAATGCTGAGAAACTCTTTTCTCCTCGGGAAACTTCACAGTGTTTTGCTGATGACAAACTGGTATAATAAAAATAAAGACACATTGAAATGGAATTTTTACATTGTGATTCTTAAACACTTGGCACTGCTGTGGAAAAAAATACAATACACGTTTACATACCCAAGCTATCTTATTTTAGCACTGTTTTGCAAACCACTTAAAATGCATAACAATCAATCCATGTTAAAATTAGTTTAAAACATATACACTCTGAATGAAATACATTGAAAATACTTGGGAAATCTAAGATGATTTTCGTTTTTTAAGTTTTTCATTTAGAAAAATCCACAACTGGTGTTCCTCATTACCTTGTTTAGCAGATTTTTACCTACATAAGGGTTGAACATTGTAATAGGAACTTTTATAAAATATACATGTCTTCAAGATAATGGTGATTTTGAAGCTAAAACAATATAGAAAAGACAACAAGCAATTTTTCAGGGGCAGTGATACTCTCTGCTTTAAAAAAGCTTACAAATTATTAGAGGTTGGGGAACAGACTTGTACACAACTGAATACAATCAAAGGCATGCATCATGGAATGAGAATGGAAACTATATTCACAGCTTTTATCTACCCTTCTATTCACCATTGTCATCAATATAACATTACACTTCCAGGATACTCTTGCCCCAGAAGATAAAAGGTACAAATAACTTTGTTTATTCCAGAAACCTTCCAAAAGACCCATCAACTCTGTAGTAGGATGTATCAAAGACAGTTTATACCCCAAGACCCTTAGAATCCCTCATTTCAAAATACCTGTTTTGTTGTCTACCTATTCTAAATTATCGTATCATGACCTTACTCAATTCTAACCAAGCCTCCACATTGAAAGCCTTGATTTAAACCAGACTTTAATATTTCAATAAAATCATAATTTTTTCCCCTACTGAGATGCTACTAAGACTATCAAGAGGCAGTGTCTTCCTTTATCACAGTATTGTCTTATCAACAGATTGTGTTAATGATATCTTGGATATTTTCGGAGCCATTATTTGAAAATCTTGACCCCAGTGAGATTCAATCAAAATGGAGTCTCAGTACTCAATTTTGATTTGAACACAGCCATTCCCCTATGACCCTGGGACTCTCCCCTTGAGGGCTCTCTGACTTCTGCTGGGATAAGTTTGGTCTTGGGTTGAACTTTGTCTTTTTTTGTTTTTTTATTGAGATCCTCAAATGCTGAGTTTATTTTTTTTCTAGGATTAAGGAATGCTTTTCAGGAATTTTTGGATCACCTGATTTTTTATAAAGCTGGTAACCTTGGTGGAAATCTGCCTTATTACTAGCAACACTATTGTTTGTCTCAGTCTATAGTTTAAGTTTTGCTCTTTCATTTCTCCTTAGATATCTTATTACCAGCCCCTTTACTGTAGAGGCTCAATCTGCTAGAGCTAATGTCCACAGAGGAAATATCCTTGCAGTGCAAAAGACTGCTGGGGCAAGAAGTTGATGAAAATACAATAAGTATGGAATGATCAGCTTCATCATTTATTCCTTTGTCTTTCTCTCTCCCAGGGGAGACTGCTTTTTTTTCCCATGCTGTCCCAAGGGTAGAAAGGAGAAAACTTGAAACCCCATCCTAAGGGAATGACAGCAAATGTGAAAAATAAATAGTAGTTAGGAGTAGTACTGGAGAATGACTGTGTCTTAGTTTGTACAGGCTGTCATAACAAAATACCATACTGGATGGCTTAACCAAAAGTGGCTTATTTCACACAGTTCTAGAGCCTGGAAAGTCCAAGATCAGGATACCAGCATGGCTGGGTTCTGGTGAGAGCCTTCTTCTTGGCTTACAGATGGCAACCTTCTTGCCATCTCTTTAGATGGTGGGATGAGGGAAGAAAGAAAGATCACTGGTCTCTCATTACAAGGGCACTAATCCCATCATTAGGACCCCAACCTCATGGCCTTATCTAAATGGGGTAAAGGAGATTGAAGAACATGTAAAACTTGTGGAAGTTTCAATGTGTTAGAGTGCTTGGGAAATATCATTTTAGGTAACAGAGTGTTTGCTTAAAATTTTATTTAAAATGTTAAATATTTATTAACTAAATATTTTTAAAGTGATTGAACACTTTGCTGCCTTCTTAATTAGAGAAGGATGGATATTATTAAACCTTTTCTTGATGACCCAAATTAATATGCACATCAATGATTATTTTGTAAAGTAATGATGCACTCAAGGGTTATCAGAGTACATGAGACTGCTAACTTCCTCATAACTCTTTCTAGATTGCTATGATTTTTGTGTTTGCATCCACTCTTAATTGCCTTTCATATTGCAGGCATTACACACATATCTTCTTTCACTACTATCAATTATAGAATATCTGATTTAAGAAGGTCTTCCCCCTAATAAAAATATGTTGCTTATAGTCTGCTGTGGTCTTGGAAACAAACAAACAAACAAACAAAACATAAAAACAAGCCTGTTAGAAGTATACATAAACTGAAACCAATTAGGTTCTGATGGAGTGGTTAGAATAAATGAGTGCTCTAGCTCAGAGGTCCCCAATTCTTAGGCCATGGAATGGTAGCAGTACCTTTTAGGAACTGGGCTACACAGCAGGAGGTGAGCAGAGGGCAAATGAGGGAAGTTTCTTCTGTATTTATAGATTCTTCCCATCGATTGCATTACTGCTGATCTGAGGTGGAGCTGAGGCAGTGATGCCAGTGCTGGGGAGTGGCTACAAATACAAATTAACATTAGCAATGAGGTTTGACTGCACATACCATCCCCCTCACCTCATCTGTGGAAAAATTGTCTCTCATGAAACCTCTCCTTGATGCCAAAAAAGTTGGGGACTGCTGCTCTAGCTCACAGGATTTGGTGACATTGACTTTGACTACTCTTTTTTCCCCTGTATATATTCACCCTATTTGTAATCTAGTTATGTGAAAAATAGCTGATATTGGACTCCTAATAGGTGAGGTGCTATTGAAGCAGGGAAAAAAGAGACATATTGCACTGTGATTACCAGTTTATGAGCAATATCATTCTGAAAAGATGAACACTTGCTCACTGCTCTGTATAGAGTTTCATGAACCAACTTGGATAAGAGCCTAGTATCCCTTTGCTTGGACAAGTTTTCAATTTAACCTGCGATTTCTTTTCTCATTTTGTAAAAAGATAAGAATGATGACAGCAAATGCATTAGTTTGGCACCATTATTAACACTTCAAGAACAACCCCTCTTTCTTTGAGTCAATTTCCAGAGTATTTTCCCTGATATGTTCTCCCTGATTCTTACCATCATCTTCTGTGGCAGAGCTGCCCAAAACCTGGCATTGATTCAGGGCCATTTATTTATCCAGAGACTGCACAAGTTCTCTTAAGCTCAATGTCTCTGAGCTCCTTCCTGCATGCCAATGAGCCAGCCATAGCAAACAGCAATTGCCCCACTCAGAAATAACAGATATGTTAATTTAAAAATTACTGAGGGAAAGGGCGCACATTTCAAAAGCCTCCATCAAAATAAAACAAAACTTGCTGTGCATGCTTGTTTAGAAGCCTCCAGGAAATTCTCAATAAATGAATGACTATCTCACAGCAGCCTAGCTGCTTTCTTCAGTAATATTTTAAATAATCTCAATCTGAAGATCCCCAAAAAGAAGGAACATTTGTTTGTAAGAAGGAAAGGCATTTTTACTTTGGTGTGCTTTTCAGTTCAACCTTTGAGCCTTCACTTCCACCCCCAATCCAGCTTCAGAATTGAACAAAACCAGAGGAGCTACATAACAAGAATAGGAGATTGAGAAAACAGAAATAAAAGCTACCTGCCCATCACTGAACAACAGAATTAAAGAAGATATTTTTAAAAGGGGGGGGGAGGTCTACACAAATGAAGAAAAACCAAAGGAAGAATATGAGTCTCACACTGACCCCTGGGAGATCAGCCACTGAGAATACAGACTCTAGAACTCAAACACTGAAGAGCCCCCAGAATGACTAGTCTCAAACCACAAACCCTGATATCAAGATATTAATAGAGAGAATAAATAGAAATGAGAGACAAGAGGAAAGAATGAAAGAATTCATAACTGAGATAACAGCAATAAAGAATACAGTGAATGAAATAAACAACAAACTGATAAGCATGGAAAGCAGAATTAACAGAGCAGAAGAATCTCAGAGCTTGAAGACCTAAATATGGAACTAACCCAAACTGTTAAAAACATAGAAAAGAAGCTTAAAAAGACAGAACAAAACCTCCAAGAGATGAGCAATTATTTCAAGAGGCCAAACTTAAGATTAATTGGAATTCCTGAGGCAGCTTAGAGAGACAGAAACCACCCTGGAACAAACATTCTGTGAAATTATCCAAGAAAACTTCCCTCAACTCATCAGTGATGTGACATTCAAATACAAGAGATTCAGAGAACGCCTGCAAGACAACAAATGAGAAGACCAACTCCTAGACACATAGTAATTTGTCTACACAAAGTAGGTATAAAAGAAGAATGGCAGCAAGAGAGAAAGGTCAGACTACTTACCAGGGAAGACCAATTAGAATAGCCACAGACTTATCTACAGAAACACATCAGGCTAGAAGACTTGGATCCCAATCTTCAAAGTTCTCAAAGATAAGCAATTTCAACCAAGAATTACTACTCAGCTAAGCTAAGTTCCATCAGTGATGAAAAATGAAAATCTTTCCCAGATTCAATCCCTAAGAATTTATGCTGCCTCCAGACCAGCTCTCCAAGAAACCCTTAAGAAAGTATTAAACATAGAAGAAAGGAGAGGGGAAAAAATAGCATCAATGTCCTTCCCAAGATGCAGGAAAAAGATTGAAAACACACATTTATCTACCCAAAAATCAAAAGAAAAACAATAAACAAACAAACAACAGCAACAGCAGCAAACTCTATAAGATCCTCATGACAGGGATAAACTCTCACAACTCTATAGGTAGCCTAAATATGAATAGACTAAATGCACCACTGAAAAGACATAGAGTGGCAAAATATCATGAGGCAACAATAAACTGTCTCCAAGAGACTCATCTTACCAGAAAAGTAAGAAGATGGGAAACAAAATTTCAAGTGAATGGAACACAAAAGAAAGCAGATGTCACGATTTTATCGACAAAATACCCTTTAAGTTATCAAAAATTAAAAATGAAATGGAAGATCACTACATAATGAAAAAGTTTCCATCCATCAACAAGAAACATCCATCCTAAACATATATGCACCCAACATAGGAGAACCAACTTTCATAAAGCAGTTTCTAGGTAAACTAAAAAAAGATATTGACTCTAACACTATCATAGCTGGGAACTTATACACCCCACTAACAACACTAGACAGATCATCAAGACAAAAAGTCAACAAGGAGATCCAGAACTTCAGTGTGATGCTTGAGAAAATGGACTTAATTGATACCTATAGAACACTCTGCCCAACAATCATGGACTATACATCCTACTCATCACAACATGGAATGTAGTCAAAGATTGACAATATCCTTGGCCATAAGTCAAGCATAAACAAATTCCATAAGATTGAAATTCTGCCATGCACCTTTCAGACCACAGTGAAATAAAAATAAATATTAACACCAATAAAGTTCTCCCAAAACCCACAAAGACATGGAAACTTAACAGTTAAGCAACATGAAAATCAAAACAGAGATTAAAAGATAACTGGGAACAAATGAAAATGAAGAAACATCTTACCAGAATCTCTGGGATGCCATGAAAACAGTACTAAGAGAATACATCTCTATGAATACACATGAAGAAAATGGAAAGATCATAAGTTAACCACATAACACATCACCAAAGAAAGCTGGAAAACAAGACCACCAAAACCCTAATTCCAGTAAAAGAATCCAGATCACTAATAAAAGCCCAAGTTTGGGACATAGAAGATGAAAATCTAATACAATACAAAAAAATTCAATGAAAACAAAAGATTTTTTTTTTTTGAAAGGATAAACAAGATTGAGGGACCTCTAGCTAGACTGACCAAGAAAAAAAGAGAAAAAGCCCAAATAGACACAATCACAAATGCAAAAGATCAAGTCACAACTAACCTCAAAGAAATACAAAAGCTTATAGGAGATTACTATGCACACCTGTATGGAAATAAACTCAAAAACCTAAATGAAATGGAAGACTTTCTTACATCACACAACATCCCTAGGTTGAAACAAGAAGAAAGTGAGACCCTAAATAGACCAATAACAATCCAGGATATAGACTATGTCATAAGAAAACTGCCTACAAACAAAACAAAACAAAACCCTGGACCAGATGACTTTCCAGCAGAATTCTACAAAACATACTAGGAGGAGCTGATACCAATCCTATTGAAAGTATTCCAGGCAATTGAGAAAGATGGAACTCTCCCCAAATCATTTTATGAAGCTAACATCACATTGATACCCAAACTGGGTTGGTAAAGATTCAACAAAGAAAGAGAACTACAGGCCAATATTCTTGATGAACATAGATGCTAAAATTCTCAATAAGATTCTAGAAAACCGGATCCAACAACACATCTCAAAAATCATCCACCATGACCAAGTAGGCTTCATGGCTGGAATGCAGAGCTGGTTCAACATCTGCAAGACCATAAATGTAATTAAATACATCAACAGATGTAAAAACAAAAAACACATAATTATATCATTAGATGTGGAAAAAGCTTTTGATAAAATTCAGCATCCCTTCTTGATAAAAACCCTTGAACCTCTAGGCATAGATGGAACATACCTCAAAATAGTAAGAGCCATCTATGGGAAATCCACAGCCAACATACTGCAAAACAGACAGACATTGGACTGAAAACCGGAACAAGACAAGGATGCCCACTCTCACCCCTCCTGTTCAACATAGTATTGGAAGTCCTAGCTAGAGTAATGAGACAAGAGAAGGAAAACAGCAGTATCCAAAGAGGAAAAGCAGAAGTTAAGTTATTACTCTTTGCAGATGACATGATTCTATACCCCCAAAACCCAAGAGAATCTGTCAAAAACCTCCTTGCACTGATAAGGGACTTTGGCAAAGTATCAGGGTATAAAATAAATGTGCAAAAGTCAGTCGCATTCCTATACACCATTAACAAACAGAAACCCAAATAAGACACACAATCCCATTCACAATAGCGAAAAAAGAAAAAAGAAAGAAAGAAAGAAATAACGTGGCATCTTCCAAACCGGAGATGTCAAAGACTTTTGTAACAAAAACTATAAAACATTGCTCAAAGAAATCAAAGATGACACAAACAAATGGAAAAATATTTCATGCTCATGGACTGGAAGGATAAACATTGTTAAGATGTCCACCTACCCAAGGCAATCTAAAGATTTTACCCAATACCCATTAAATTACCAGCAACATTCTTCTCAGACCTGGAAACAACAATACAGGAATTCATATGGAAACATAAACAGTCACAAATAGCCAAAACAATCCTCAGCAAAAAACAAAACAAAACAAACAAACAAACAAACAAAAAGCAAAGTAGGTTCCAGCTACTTGGAAGGCTGAGGTGGAAGGATCGTCTCAGCCCTGTGGGTTGAGGCTGTGGTGGCCGTGAGTGTGCCACTGCACTCCAACCTGGGCAACAAGAGTGAGACTTCAATTCAAAAAAACAAACAAACAACAACAACAAGAAAACAAAGCAGGAGACATCACGCTCCCAGACTTTAAGCTTTATTATAAAGCTACAATAATCAAAACTACCTGGTATTGGAACAAGAACTGGCATGTAGACCAGTGGAACAGGACAGAGATTCTAGAAGCAAAATCTCAATTTCTCAACCAACTCATCTTTGACAAAGCCTCCACCATCAACCACTGGGGAGAGGAGAACCTATTCAGTAAATGGTGCTGGGAAAATTGGCTGACTACATGCAGAAAACAAGACCCCTACCTATCACCATACACAAAAATCAACTCTAAATGGATCAAAGACCTAAACGTAGAACCTCAAGCTTTAAGAACCTTAGAAAACACAGGAGACACCCTTATGGAAATTGGAACTGGCGACCAATTCCTGATCAAAATCCCAAGCGCCCATGCCCTAAGAGTTAAGATACGCAAGTGGGACCTCATCAAACTGACAAGCTTCTGCAAAGCCAAAGAAACTATTGAGAGAGTGGGGAGACAGCCCACAGACTGGGAAAAAAATGTATGCCAACCGTATATCTATCAAAGGCCTAACATCTAGTATCTACAAGGAACTCAAATGTACTGAAAAGAAAAAACAAACCCCATTACAAAGTAGACCAAAGGTATGAATAGACACTTCTCAAAAGTAGACATACAAGAAGCAGCCAACAAATACATGAAAAAATGCTCATCCTCACTAGTCGTCAAAGAGATGTAAATTAAAACCACACCGATATACCACCTAACTCAAGTCAGGATGGCCATCATCAATAACTCAAAAAACATCAGATGCTGGAGAGGCAAAAAGGGAACAGTCATACACTGTTGGTGAGACTGTAGACTAGTACACCCTCTGTGGAAAACAGTGTGGCAATTCCTAAAAGATTTTAAAAGCAACCTCCCATATGACCCTGCAATCTCCCTACTGGGAATATACCTGGAGGAACTCAAATCATTCTATGAAAAAGTTACCTGCATATATTTATTGCAGCATTATTTACAATAGCAACAACATGGAACCACCTCTGTTGCCTATTGAACGAAGACTGGATTTTTAAAAATGTGGTAATCCCGCATGAGTGGATTGCCTAAACCCGCGGGTTTGAGACCCGCCTGGGCAGGGAGACCTCATCTCTACCATAAATAAAAAAAATCAGCCAGGTGTGGTAGCGCATGCCTGTAATTCCGGCTACTTGGAAGACTGAGGCGGAAGGATCGCCGGAGCCCAGCAGGTCGAGGCTGCGGTGGCCAGGAGCGGCCACTGCACTCCAGTCTGGGTGACAGAGTGAGACTCCAACTCAGAAAAAAAAAAAAAAAAAATGTGGTACATATACATAACGAAATATCACGTAGCCATAAAGAAAGACAAAATTATGAACTTTGTAGCAACTTGGATGGACTTAGAGGCTATAATACTGAGTTATCTATCACAGAAACAAAGAAACAAGTATCACGTGTTCTCACTCATAAGTGGACCTTAAACAACGACCGTAATACTATAAGAAAGGGATTGGCCGGAGTGGGAAATTGTTCTGTGGGGTGGGGGGGGCACACATCTTCAACAAGGGTACCTGCATAATGAACATTTGTATACCTAATCCTGAATTGTATCCACATATTTTAAATAAAAAATTTAAAGTAAAAAATAAAAATAAAGTAAGTACAGGGAAGAACACAAGAGGAGCTGTGGATCATGCACTAAGATGGTTTGCCATGTCTAAAATCCCACTGACCGGAGGTAGTTTTATACAATCAATACATTTATTTTTAAAATTTATTTTTTATTTTATTTTAAAGATGTGGGGTACAATTCAGGATTAGGTATACAAGTGGTCATTGCACAGGTAAAGTTTGGATCTCCCTTTGTTCCCCACTCTGCCTGGATTGAGATCAGGCACCCTTATTAATGTTATGTGCCCCTTCCCTCCTTCCCTGGCAGTTTCTAGCTACCGCCAATCCCTTTCTTATAGTGTTACAGTAAATGTTCAGGGTCCACTTATGAGTGTGAACATGTGGTACTCACTTCTTTGTTTCTGTGATAAATCACTGAGTATTAGAAACTCTAAATCCTTCCAAGTTGCTGTAAAGTTCATAATTTTGTTCTTCTTTAAGGCTATGTAATATTCCATCATGTATATACCACATTTTAAAAAATCCAGTCCAGTTTCAATGGGCAGAATGGTTGGTTCATGTTTTTGCTATTGTAAATAGTGCTGCAATAAACATGCGTTTGTAGGTATCTTTTTTGTAGAGTGATTTAGCTTCCTTTAGGAGCTTAGGTATATTTGCAGAAGGAGTTTGCTGGGCCATGTGGAAGGTCGATTTCTAGTTCTTTTAGGAATCACCACACAGTTTTCCATAGAGGTTGAACTAGTTTTGGGACCTCATCAAACTGAAAAGCTTCTGCAAAGCAAAAGAAACCATCAAGAAGTCTGGGAGACAGCCTACAGAATGAGGAAGAGAAAAATATTTTCCAACTGCATATCTGACAAAGGCCTAACATCCAGAAGCTACAAGGAATTAAAACATGCAGAAAGGAAAGAAACCAAACAGCCCCAATAACAAGAGAGCAAAAGACATGAATAGACACTTCTCAAGAGAAGACATACAGCAGCTAACAGACATGAAAAAATGCTCAACCTCACTAATCATCAGAGAAATGAAAATCAAAACCACGTTGAGATACCACCTAACTCCAGTAAGAATGACCATCATTAATTAAACAAACAGCAACAGATACTGGGTGAGGATGCAGAGCAAAGGGAACACTTTTACACTGTTGGTGGGAATGCAAACCAGTCATTACATTTCATAAACTTCTACTATGGTCCAGGCACTGTTCTAGGTGCTGGGCCTTTAGCCATGAACCAAAGAGATAAAACCTGGAGAGTGAAAAAGCTAACAGATTCTCTAACTTCAAAATATGGCTCCTTAGCATTTGAGAAAACAGCAAAAGTAGGAAAGTCACTCTTCCCCCCTGCCCTTCTCCCTTGAAGTAAGTTATAAAACTTGGGAGGGATTTTCTGACTTTCTCTTGAAGCAAGATGAAAAGACCTGTATGTGAGAGGTGCCCTCTCTATACCTGTAAGTAAGGAGCCACAGACACAGTCACTGGAAATAATGTGAACAATTAGGCCTTGTTAAGTTTCCTCCAGTGTATTACCATTAGTTCACACCCTATTTGACTAATCATATTTCTTCAAAACTTTCCAGTCTTCATCAAACCTAGCACAAAAAATACACAGGATTATCCATTTCTTTGGGTCTGTATTTCCTTAAGAAGGTTTCCATGTCATGTAAAACTAACGTTAAATAAATTTGAATGCTTTTCTCTTGTTATTCTGTGTTTTGTTAATAACATATTTGTTGTGGGGGCCTTGATACAAACATAATAAAATAGATGAGGAAAATATATTTCTCCTTTCCTACTCTGTATTGTGTAGATTAGTTTACAGATACCTTTACACATGCTGTAAGAGTGACAAGAAAGAATTCGTAGAATAAAAAGTAGCTCACTGCTTTTTGGTATAGGAGAGAGAGCCTGGGAGATGGAAAAGATTGAGATTTTACTGAGCATCAGGCAGGGCTTATTTCTTCTTCCTCCAGGATTTGCACTAATTACTGTGGTTTAAATGTAAGCTTTGAGATGGTTCTGGGTTGTGGTGGAAAGATCATTTGTAGTCAGCAGACCAGGATGGAGCCCCAGATTTGGAAGATTGTCTGATTGCGCAACGACAGACTTGACTTTGAAGTCAGACAGTTTCTATTTATATCCAAGATCTCTGGCTTCCCAACTGGGTGACCAAATTCCTTAAAAATGCCAAATCTTGGTCTCCTCATCTGCAAAATGGTACAATGGGTCTAGTACTTATTTGGTGCTCAATAAATATTAGTTCTTTTCTGCTATTAACTAGCTTATTAGTAGTATATGATTATGTGTGTATATGTATGTATGTGCATGTATCAACTTTCAAATTGTCTGGTCATTAAGAGATTGGCTAGATAATGTACTCTCTAATTTCCTTTCAGCATTCTTAGTCTGTGACTCTGGCAGTACTGCCTATTATTTACATAGAGGAGTTATCTGTTGTATAAACTGAGCGGCTTAGAGGTAGAATCTCGAGGTAGAATCTCTGAATTCATTTGTACTTTAGAAATTCATGTAAATGTGTGCTTTTTAGGTTGAATAAAGATTACAGGAGCTGCAGCATGTAGTGTTAAGTAATTTTTTTGTTTTGTTTGTGAAAAAATTCTGTGCTAGAATTACTATGTAACTGTGTCTGCTGCTTCTATCTAAAAATGTATGTAAAAAGGGTCAGAATTTTGTCTTCTCAACAGGGATATGAAAATGTATATTATGGTTTCTTATTGTTAAATTGAAGTCACTGATTTAGAATACAGAAAAGACAAGTGTAAGTAACAGCATGGACTGAACTTCTTAAAATTTTTAAATGGTTATAAATAATGGATGGATATATGGTACTTAAGCTTAAACCAAGAGGATTCTCGCTCAGTAATTTAAGGCATCAGCACTCTAACAGTGTTTATTAGAAATAAAAGAGTTCCTCTCACCCTCTTGCTTTAAAATATAATCCATGAAAAATCAAATGATTCCCTTATGAGAGACGGAAACACTTTATGAAATACTGTAGAGTTGTGTGCACAACTATTTTGAAGCAAACACTGGGTTTAAGAAGACAGAGAATAAATTGTAATGTCATTCAAGAGGCAGTCCTGAAGCAAGGATTCAGAGAAGTATGAGGGGAGAGTGGTGGAAGGAAAGCAAATAACTTATTCCCCTCTCCCTTTTCCTGGATATTTATGCCTGATTAAGAGGAGCTGGCCGTGCACACAACATCGAGTAAGGAGTGGAGTTGCGTCAGTTTTGGTTAGGGCTGTGTTTCTCAACTCTTGCTGCACTGGTTGGTTGAGAAAGGGGAGGGTGTTATGATGATGTTCTGGAGCTGCCTTGTATCAATTCATGAGAGAAGGTTGTTAATTTTTCAGGAATCTTATAAGCAGTTGTTATCCAGTCATTATTAAAAAATAGTTTACATTAATACACAAAGCAAATTATATTAAAACAAAGGAAACACTTAATCGAAGCTCATCAGTTCTTACTCTACGACATTTTCCTTTATACTGTTAATTACATTGACCGTACCCGTATGGTGGAAATACCGTATAACAGTGTGTTACTGAACATCTCTTTCCAATGCATTATTCAGCAGCACCATACTAGTGGCTTGAAATTGACCAAGGAAGAAATATTTACATCTTGGAAATTGGCAAATGCTACAAATCAGGGCTTTCTTTTTTTTCCGTAGAGCTTGTTGTTAACCATTTGCCACTGGATACAAGTGAAAGCAAAGTTTTAAGTTGGACTGGACTGAGTTTAGGGGGAAAAAAATCTTTATTAGAAATTCAGTTATATAAAAAACAGAAATAATTTTATTAAGAATGCCCATGTATCCATTTCTTAACTTTCAATAATTATCAACATTTTGTCAATCTTGCTTAATCAGCTGCTCTCACTTTTAAAAAAAAAGAATTATACATCAAACATTATTATATAGTTTTTTAAAATCTGAAAACACTTTAATGTCCATCTCTAACATTTAAACACTTACAAAAGACATAAACATAATTTTATTATTATACCAAATAATATTAATAATGATTTCATGATATTCTTTAATGCTAGTCCATATTAAAACTTCATGATTGTTTCAAAAGTGTCTTCTTAGAGTTGGTTTATTTGAATCAGGAGCCAAGTATGTGAAATGGTCTTTTTAATAACTGAAAGAGACTGGAGAGTTATGAAATCTGTCTGTGATGTCATTAAAGAGAAGGATAGGCAGATTTGATAGAATATGGTTCAAAGTAAGGATTAGAGAAAAATAAAACTGTTTCATGTTTGTGCCCTACTGTGATCAGACTCTTCAATAAACTGGTTATACAAAGAAGAACACAATATGTCCTTTGCTGTGAGAAAAAAGCTCACCATCTAGGGCAATAATGATACTTAACTTTTGTGGGGCTATGGACCCCTTTCAGAACTGATGAACATTGCCTGCCTGTGCACTCCACACTTGCACACAGAATTTTTTGTGCCACTTGAGTTTTGAAACCCCAAAACTCATCCCTGAGCCAATGGAACCAGAGTTAAGACCTAGGATTTAGAAGGAAGGAAGAAGAAATGTAAATCAATACTTACCATCCAGAGCAATAACACTAGAGTCAAACATATTCCATGTAAAATTGGAGCACAGAGCAAGAGTCAGTCACTAATTTTGCTTAGTAACCAGAAAAATGACATTCAAAATGGAGTTTGACATTTTGCTTAAGAGTTCATCAAACAGTGATGATGACTAGGGCTGGCATGCCATGTGAAGGAATTTGGTTTTAATTTGTTCCAGTCATTGCAGGACTTTAAAACTGGGGAGTGACATGATCAGATTTTCACATGAGAAATCTCAATGAGTAATAGTATAAGGATGGAATTTCAGGTAGAAAGACTGGACACAGTGAGACATGGCAAAAGCTATTACAACAATCAAAGTAAATGGTAACAGGGCCTGGACTATGGCATAATCAATGGAGTCAGCGAAGAGGAAAGGATTTTAGGAGGTGTTTAGGAGTAAAATGGTGTAGTACATCCTTGAAGATGGTAAAGGAAAAAGAGAAATCCAAGTGAGCAAAATTTCCTAGTTTTAGAAGTCTGTTAGAAAGGTAATGCTATTTACTAAAATAAAAACTTATAGGATACATAGCTGTGGTCAAGAAGGGAGAGGAGACAGAAAAGGGCCATGGATTTGGGGCATGTTGAGTTTGAAGCATCTATGGAGCATACAGGTGTGGAATTCCAGAGCGTCGTTAGAAAGCAGAATCCATCTAGGAGCTGATCCAATGCTTTAGATGCAGGCCACGTCTAGGTTGGTGCTGTTTAGGGTTTAGAGTTGTTTATGGTCAGAGGGAGATCATGATTAGTTTCAAGGCACAAAGGTTCTTTAAGACTTCTCCATGGTCACAGTTTTATCCTCCACAACCTGGGCAACATAGCAAGATCTTGTCTCTACAAAAAATCAAAAAATTAGCAAGATATGGTGGCACATGCCTGTAGTCCCAGCTGCTTGGGAGGCTGAAGCAGGAGGATTGCCTGAGCCTAGGATGGCGAGACTGAGGTGAGCCATGATCATGACACTGCACTCTAGACTGGGTCCAGAGTGAGACCTCGACTCAAAAAAAAAAAAAAAAATTGTCCTCCAAAAAGCACCTGGATTTAAAAAGATTATTAAACTCATTCTAGCCAGTCATGGTGACTCACACCTGTAATCCCAGCACTTTGGGAGGCAGAAACAAGAGGGTTACCCGTGTTCAGGGGTTCAAGACAAGCCTGAGCAACATGGCGAGACCTCATCTCTACAATAAATCAAAAACTTAGCCGGGCATGGTGGCACATGCCTGTGGTTCCAGCTACTTGGAAGGCTGAGGCGGAAGGATCCCTGAGCCCAGCAGGTTGAGGCTGTGATGGCCATGATCATGCCACTGCACTCCAGCCTGGCTGACAGACTAAGATTCCAACTCAAAAAATAAAAATAAAAACAAACTCTTTCTACATATCCACACATGCACACAGGTGCATGTGCACATATGTTGCCTTTAGTCTGATCTCATCTCCAAGCTGCAGAGTTTTTAAAGTGCAAATCCCTTTCCTGCTTAAAACCTTTTAATAGCTTCCCATTGTCCCAGGACAAAGCTCAAAATTTCTTTTTCTCTCCTACTTATTATTATTGCTTTTTTTTTCTTCAATGTGATAGTAATTCTTCCAGGGAACGTGTCCTAAGCCCTCAGGGCCAGGTCTCAGTGAATTAGAAAGTATTGTAATCAACTTCTTACTTATCTACATTCCTCTCTACTAAGCAACTTATTGCTGGGGATTTACTGATTTGGAAGAAGGTGGTGTTGGGAAGTAAATTGAAGGCCCACTGTGTACCAGGCAGTTTATCAGGGATTGAAGTTACAATGCTGAGGTAGCTAAGGTACATATAAGCTCCGAATTACTTTGTCACAATTATGAATTATGTCTTCAAGAGAGTAAAATGCTAGTTTAGGCTTAGGATAATCATGCTCCTGACCATTTTTCTTGGGTTGATTGTTGCATTCTCTGTGGCTGTAAAATTGCCTCTACTCACTCCCAACAAGACCATGTCTTTAACCTGTCTTCAGTTTGATATTCTTATTCAAGAATGAGAAATGAGGCTCTAACTTAAGAGTGTAAGATGAAGGTGAGAAAAAAGGCATAGAAACTTGGTGAGAGAAAAGCGATGTTTACTTTTTACATTGGAAAGGCAGGAGTTAAATGAGCAAAAAACCAGGCCATTCAAGTCATGTTAAATTCTGTGCTGTTCTGTGCTGTGTAAACACATCATGGATAAAGTGCTAATCGAATGCTAGGCATACTATGAAAATCTGTCAGTCCAAAACTATGTTCCATCTTCAGGGGACTAGAGCTTTGCATTTCTTGGAAGCATTGATTAGTGTAAGTGCAAGTCGATCAACGCTTTTGCGTTTGCATCTAAATGTTAATCAATCACAATTTATTAAAAATTTAAGGCAGGAGTGAGAATAGAAAAGTGTATGAGTCTGTCCTTATGACAAAGAAGTCAAGTTGAGATTTATTCTGAAATGACTTGAGAGTTTCTCATAATGTGTGGAATGTTAGGGACCCATCTGGACAACAGACACTGGTGGTGATAATGATGAGCTGGGGTTTGGAGTGGGACTAATGAGCATTTATTGACAAGTCTCTACTTTGCAAGATAAGAAACAAAGTGCCTCTACATGATGTCTGGACACATAACACTGCAGTCAAGCATTCCATTAATCAGTCCACAAATAGTTATAGTAATAATTGTTACCATTTTAAGTGTTTTGAATAAAGCCATTTTAAAAGTTATGCTTCTTTTATTGTAACAGATTATAAGAAAATTTACTACTTTAACCATTTTTAAGTGTATAGATGTGACATTTAGTACATTTGCATTGTTCTACCATCATCACCACCATTCATCTTTAGAACTTCTACATTTGTCTGAACTGAAGCTTCTTATACCACTACACGATAACTTCCTCATTGCCCCTCCCTCTAGACCCTGGAAATCACCATTCTACTTTCTATTGCTATACATACAACTACTCATATAAGGAGAATCATATTATTCCATTGTGTGTACATGTTACATTTTATTTATCACTTATCCATCAATAGACACTTGGGTTGCTTCTACCTTTTTGGCTATTGTAAATAGTGCTGCTGTGAACATGGATGTACAAATATCTGCTCAAGTGCCTACTTTCACTTCTTTTGGGAATATACCCAGGAAAGGAATTGCTGAATCACATGATAATTCTATGTTTAACTTTTTTAGAAACTTCTGTGCTGTTTTCCACAGAAACTAGTCTGGTTTACATTCTCATCAGCATTGCACAAGGGTTCCAGCAAAGATATGTTTAAAACAACGTTAATAGTAAAAACACTACAAAATGTTGGGAAGTAAAGCTGAGCTACCAAAAGCAAAGTGGAAGAAAGTTGTTTTGCTCCCCATTTTTAATTTATCTAAACCACAAGAGCTTTCCAAGTGACAAGTCTTTCAGATATGTTGTGCTACTAATAACCCTAAACTAGTTTGGGAGGCATGAGTAGGATGTGGAAAGTGGAGTCTAAGGAGATCAGGCAGGGTCTGGGGCTAACAGCTTGGAGCAGCTTGCCCAATTTACCCCAGTGTGTCTTACAAATATCATTTTCTAGATGGGCTGGTATATGAAAAAGGTTAGAAAACACTGACTTAGACTATAGGGGGTAAAGTCAGGATTATAATCAGGAAAAAGATGCAAAAGCATAACATATTCATTCAATAGAAATTTTTAGTGAGCACTTGCTGTGTTCTGGGACCTAGATCAGACTGTGAAGATAACTAGGTGATACTATAGGATAAAAAAGTCAAAAAAATTACCTTCAAGAATCTCAGTTTCTGGAAGGTGATAGACAAGCAAATACAAAACAGCATGAAAAGTAATCTTTTGGGGGAGATGGAACTACATAGTATTACATACATCTGCCAACCACCAGCCTTCACCTGCTCAGATCTTGAGGTTGGAAGAGAGAACTCTCTGAACTCTCCTCATTTTCCTTGCCATGAGAAGCCAAATGAAATATCCCTTTCTAATTTTATGGAATGTGGATACTCAGGGTAACTTAGGCATGTCAGGAAACAAATGAACGAAATAGAGATGCCTATTAACATTTTTAGTAGTGTTTGATAGACAAAATGTCAGGACTTTAAAAAAGGATTAGCATTACAATTAAGAAAAGAACTATAAAAATTCAAGGAAGCCTGAGGACTTCTCGTGTTGGAGCTCCATGCTGACTTAGGCTCTGGTTCTCCCTGCTATTAACACCCTGGGTTTATTTTTTAAG
Organism: Cephalopachus bancanus; assembly: GCA_027257055.1. Taxonomy (NCBI): domain Eukaryota; kingdom Metazoa; phylum Chordata; class Mammalia; order Primates; family Tarsiidae; genus Cephalopachus; species Cephalopachus bancanus. The sequence goes on along the minus strand of JAPVLO010000022.1, from coordinate 9,813,316 downwards.
AGAGCACTTATTACACAGTACTGTGGATGTCTGATTACTTATTGTCTTAGTCTGTTTTGTGCTGCTATAACAGAATACCTGTGACTAGGTAATTTATATAAAACAAGAATTTATTTTCTCACAATTCTGAAGGTTGAGAAGTTCAAGGTCATGGCACCAACATTTGGTGTCTGATGAGGGCCTTCTTCCTGAGTCCTCACATGGTAGAAAGCAGAAGAGAAAGAAAGCAAGCTAGCCGAACACTTTGTAAAGGTTCTTTTATAAAGGCTTTACTCTATTCACGAGGAAGAAGGCCTCATGACCTAAATATTCCACAAAAGGGTCCAGGTCCCAGCACTGTTGCAAACCTCCAGGGTATGAATTTTGAAGGATACATTCTGATCACAGCACTCACCTAATTCTCTTGCTTGACTCTAAGTGTGATGGAGGCAGAGATACTACCCAGAAATATTTGTGCAATCAGTAAGCAAAGCAGTGCTCATCAAAGTTGGACTGGATAAAAAAAAGTGGTACATACACACAATGGAATATTATGCAGCCATAAAGAAAGACAAACATATGGACTTCACAGCATCTTGAATGGATTTAGAGTCGATCATACTCACAGAAACAAAGAACAGAGTACGATATATTCTCACTCATAAGCGTACCTGAACAATTATCATAATACTATAAGAAAGGAATTGGCAATAGTGGGAAACTGTCAGGGGAGTGGGGGTGGGGTTGGCAGTTGAGGGAAACTGCCAGGGGAGGGAGGGATACATCTCATCAACAAGGTACCTGCATAATCAACATCTGTATACCTAACCCTGAATTGTACCCCACATCTTTATAATAAAAAAAAGTGAAGCAGTAAGAGAACTATAAAACCCCTGGTATCAGGTATATGAAGCAGCCAAGGTACCTACGATAACTTGGAGAGATTTATCTAGAAAAGTAGACATTAACTCTCTATTGTTGTGACTGCTATGTCATAGTGCTGCCATAGTTCTTCCACTCCAACACTTTCCAAAATACTCTTAGTTTTCTTTTCTAAAGTCCTTTCTTTTTCCTTTTCCCTAGATAATCAATATATGACTAAATGTCCACGTAGGTTGTAACTATCTGAGTTCATTGTGTTATTGCATATTTTGTTAAATGGGTATAATTCAGTAAATAAGACCTAGAGATACTTACACGTTTTATCTGGTGTCATCTTATGAGACTATTAGTATTAGTACGGTCTTTAGTTTTTAGCCAATTTGATTGCTCATATTATACATTTCTTTGACTTGAAGTAGAAGGATGACAGAAGGTCTCATGTCCACTTTTCTGTTTTTAACTAGAAGTAAGATTATTTCTAAAAAGTCAACAAAATATATCCTAGAGGAATTGAGAAAACATGGGATGCAGACTTTGGTAAAAAGTACTTTGGTGATTAGCATTTTGATCTTAAATGATATGAAAGCACACACATCCTGATGGGAAGAGGATACTCAATTTCTTTATAACTCAGAGCAACAGTATTCTAATCTGGCTGAAATTCTGGGAAGCACTGGAAATCCCCGAAGCAAAGTGCCAGATGTCATTTCTAGATCCTGGATACGTGGGCTTGGTTGCTAAGAAGACGGTGCCTCCTCCCCTTCACCACACTCATCTGATGCCTGAGCGACAGGGAGTTGATGTAAGCAGAGTAGGGATCTAACAATGTCAACTGTGCTGACATCATTCTAGCTGTGCAGGGCTGATGGGAATTCAGAATATCAAACATCATATCAAGGGCAGCAAGCAGGTGTGACTCATTTCCCTGGAGAAGAGGGAGAAAAGAAGGGAGAGGGCAGGATTATCTCACACTGACACACACACACACAACCTTTCAGACTGAGCTATTTTACTGGCTTATTTGAAAGCAGCAAAACATTGTTCTGTTCCTCTCTTCTTTTTTCTACCGGAAATACTAGATATTCTAGTCATATGTGCCTCATTATGAATTGAATATTTCAATATCATGTTAAAATACACCTTCTTTAGGTTATTACTTTTTATATTACATAAGCCCAACTATGAAAACAGTTCAAACAAAGAAATTCTATTTTCTCAATTTTCCCTTCAGGTATCATCTAGTGAACGGTTCAGTTGCCATTGAATTGAAAAGAAGCTGAACAAAAGAGCATGATACAGGGCTGATGACACTGTTTTGGTATTGCTAAATAAATACAGCATTTTAAGATCATAGCAGAGTATATCACCTGGTATGGGGAAAGAGGTGCACAGTGAATACTTGTGAATACACAGTTATTGTTTCTTGGATGAGTGATACCAAAGATCATATCACTATAAATTTGTAAAGCTATGGGTGTCAACATATGAGAACTTATATAAGTTCTCATCTACTTTATGGAGATTATTTATCAGTTGACTTTAAGGGATAATGGATAGCAAAACTGAATACAATAATCATTTTGGTGTTAATGAAGGTACTGGTTTCACAAATCTCTTTTCCATTTGGAACATTTCATTAGAATAATTGGGCTAAGGCAATTAAGTCAGAAAGGAGTGTACATCAAAGCAGTCAAAAAGCCTTTTACTTCTAAAGGTTGAGTGATTAATGGCAATGAAAGAGGTACAGTGAACTGACTTATGGTTTTATACTCTCCAAAATAATCCCAATGTCACCTTGAAGAGTACTAATTTATCTATGTCTTATGTCAACCATAATACAAGGAATCAAAGAACAAAGATTATTGTTACTCTGTACTCAGTGTTTAAAAAGTACAATTTATTCTTTCATTCACTGTGCATATTTGGCATGCACAGTGTAAAATGGCATGTGTATGACAGATTGTGAAACATATTGAAATCAATGTGTATTGATTGCGATTGGTATAGAGCGAACAGCACAGAAACAGAAAGGTAAGTTTCAGATCAGTCTATAGGAACTACTTGTACACTACGGATGGTGTTGGAGGCAATGGGAGTGAGGAATGTAACAAGGTAGGGGTGGCTTCTTTAGAATGAAATGAGGAATGGCATAAAGAACTCCAGGTTATTGTTATGAGATAATAAGTAAGTTGATAAGAGAGATGAAACGATGTTAGCATGTTCCTAGAAGGCATCTTAAAATTTGAAAGCAGATGTTGAGATACATAGAACAAATTTACATTTCATTTCCTCTGCTTTGAAAGTTGCTTGGTGTGCAGGTATCTTTTTTGTAGAATGATTTGAGTTCCTCTGGGTATATTCCCAATAGGGAATTGTTGGGTCATATGGAAGGCCAATTTCTAGTTCCTTCAGAAATCGCTACACTGTCTTCCAAAGAGGCTGTATTAATCAGCATTCCCACCAGCAGTGTAGTAGTGTTCCTTTTTCTCCACATCCCCGCCAGCATCTGTTGTTGTTTATTTTATTAATGATGGCCATTCTTACAGGAGTTAGATGGTATCTCAATGTGGTTTTGATTTGCATTTCTCTAATGATGAGTGAGGCTGAGCACTTTTTCATGTGTCTGTTGGCCGCCCGTATATCTTAACAATTATAATGTTATAAGAAAGTAATTGGCAGTAGCAGAAAACTGTCAGGGGAAGGGGGACTGGCAGTTGGGGAAGACTGCTAGGGGAGAGAGGGGCAACAACAGTACCTGCATGATCAATGTTTGTATACCTAACCCTGAATTGTACCCTACATCTTTATAATAAATAAATAAATTAAAATATATATAAAAAAAGAAAGTTGCTTGGTAAGGGATATTTCTATCTCTTTCTCTCCAATCACAATTCCTAATACTAAGGGAGATTGAGATTCACACAATGTTTGGTAGTAATGTTTTACGATGATGATGATGACGCTGATGTAGAGTCTGTGTACCCTAGACTAGTGACTCTCAAACTGGTTCTTAGGATTCTCTAGAATATCTCAGGGAAATGTCTCCATGTGCCTGAAGAGTCGCCATCAAAATAGTCCCTGGATTATGACTGCTACAAAAGTCCCTCATATTTTCTTTCACTTCTAGAAGCACCTACCCAAAATGTTGTTATGAGTTCCTTTTGAGATGATTTATTTGACACGATGTGCTGCTACAGAACCCTTTAGAAAGGAAATATTAAGGGTAAAAATAGATGTGCAATCATTTTTTCTGAAATAGAATATTACTTCAGTTGAGAGTATATGGTTAACACTCTTTTACTAACCCACAGAGAGAAAATAGCATCCCTTATCACCAGTGGACAGAACAACACTGCAGCTCTCTCTCCTTGGGGGTCATCATTAATACTCAGCCTGATATATGGAAGCTACATGGTGACAATTTTCATAACCACTCAGTAAATTCCTCTCCTCAGATTTTGTTTAGAGAATGTATGACTGGGGATCATGCCTACGTTTCTTTGCAGCCCTGCTGCTGTAAGATGGATACTAAATTAGAATAGATGTGAGGGAAGAATATGGGGTTCTTGGAAACTTCTTGAGCTTGAAATGCAGAATAGAGATAAAAACAGTTATCAGCAGTGTTGCCCGTGTTTTCGTTGACCACAGAGGGTTGTAAAGCTATTATTAGTCCTATTCAAGGTCCTTTATGATAGAACTGTTTAATCAAGGATTATTATTAGAGTTGGGTTTACTTATTTGTCTTGGAAAACTCTGCTACCTGTGAGATTTGAGTAGTGTATATGAAGATAAATGAGAGGTAAACTAGCTATGATACAGACTAAAATTGCTATCACAAAGCCCAAGATTCAGTGGTGTAAACAAAACATTGTTACATTGCTCTCATGTAATACGCCTAAATGGTAGGGTGGTTCTGCCAGTTTCACCCTCAAGTTTTCATCTGTGGGTCCAAGGAGGTAGTTTCATGTCTCTCCATCTTTCAGACAGCAAATGGGAAGGAGGAAAAAAGTCAGGGTATTGCATATCCAATGGATTTAAAACAAGACCTGAAAGTGACACATTTCATTTCCTCCTACATTCCAATCATTAGTTAGTAACATGGACACATTCAGCTGCAATAATGGCTTTGGAATGTCTTTAATTCGGTAGCCATGGGTCAGTCACAGTGGCTCATGCCTATAATCCTAGTACTTTGGGAGGATGAGACAAGAGAATTGCTTGAGCCCAGCAGGAGTTTGAGGTTGCAATGAACTATGATCCAGTCATCATACTCCAGCCTGGGTAACAGAGTGAGGCCCTGTTTCTAAAAAAAAAAAAAAAAAAAGAAAAGAAAAGAAAAGAAAAAGAAAAAAATAGGTAGCCAGGGAAAATTGCTGCTATGGAAGTAAGGGAGAGCAGATATTGGAACAACTAAGTTAGCCACAAGGCCTTGCCTGCCAAACTCCGAGGAGATCTGGGTTTGGAGGTTGCTGAGAAATAGAAAATGAATATACAATAGTCCTTGCAAGACATCTTTATAATCTAGAAGAATCACTCTATCCTAAAGGAGAGTAATACGTTTGTGTCTGTATCAATATCCAGAGAAGAAGCACTGGAAACAGGGAGGTGATAATATGTAATGCCAGGAGCAATTGTTCCTCCTGGTAGCGCCCAAGAGACTGGCTGTAACATATGGCCCCAAAAATTCCCTTAGAAGGTTTAGCAGGTACCTGTATATCCTTTGTCTTAAAGATGTTAAGAAAGACTAAGCTTTGATGAAGAATGACAGGGATGGATAATAGACTTGGAAGCTGAGTAATGAAAAGGGAGACTTTGAGAATGCTAATGTAGGAAGCTAATAGAAAGAAATGTGTTACGTGGAAGCCTGGGGGACACTGATATGCATCCTATAGGATCTGCAGTCAAGAATGCTAGGAGCTCTATTTAGAAGGATTTCAGAAAGCTAGAAACTAGAAGATGCCATAATATCCAAGTTTCTGGGAGCCAGATGAAGACCTACTAGATTGGACCAAAGAAAACTTGTATTTGGAAACCACAGCCAGTTGCCATAAAGAACGCCAGTCCCCTAACTATGAACTCAGCAGAAAGTTGGAATTGGCTTTTATAGAAATTCTGCTTGGTAAAGAGGATGATGACTTCTCACTAGCAGCTTCTAAATTGTAGTCATAGGAACACCGGACCTTCAGTGATAAAAACTTTAAAATATAATCCGCATTTAAAATAACTGGTGGAAAAAGGTTATCATATATGCTCTATAACTTAAAGAAATGTAGGATTTGTCACAGTGGTTTCAGCTAAAAACATACTGATGCAAAATTACAGAGACTCCCCTAACTTCTTTTTTTTTTTTTTAGTTGGAGTCTCACTCAGACTGGAGTGCAGTGGCGCTCCCGGCCACCGCAGCCTCAACCTGCTAGGCTCCGGCGATCCTTCTGCCTCAGCCTTCAAGTAGCCAGAATTACAGGCATGCGCTACCATGCCAGGCTGATTTTTTGATTTATTGTAGAGATGAGGTCTCGCTGCCCAGGCAGGTCTCAAACCCGCGGGCTCAGGCAATCCACTCACCTCAGCCTCCCAAAGGCAAGGGATTACAGGCTGAGCCACCGAGCCCGGCTCCCTAACTTCTAAAAGATCAAAGGTCTATGGCTATAGGTATGAAGCATGGTCAGCAGAGTTTGTGGTAGTAGTTGGCAGGATCAGGTATATTACAGAGGAGAAGTTAAGGGTGATGCACACATAACTCACAACTAATCTAGAAGATTCTCATGGTCAAGTTGTCCATAAGTCACTGGTCCTCAAGAGGTAAAGAAAAGTTGGAGGATACTTAAGGAGTTTAAATGACTCTGAGAATCTGAAAACCTTTGTCCTACTTAGATCTCATAAGTCCCTGTGGGAATCAACCTTAGACCTCCAGAACTTGTGAGGAGTGAATTCTGACATTGACTCAAAAGTTGACCCCTTGAGCCTGGCTTATTTCTAATCTATATCCTGGCATGGCTTTTAAGGTCTCATGGTTTTAAGGCCTCCTGACCTTAGCCAAACAGCACCCCTGACAGTCTACACCTTATGCAAAAGGTCAGAGATGGAGTAGTTCCCCATCCAGGTAGAAACTACTTAATACATGCCCACTAGCTTCGCTGCAAAAACAACAGCAGACTCTTGGAGGATTTATATTTGCTCATATGTTGACAGTGTAGTTTATACTTTTTGTAGCAGCAGAGTCAAGTCAAAATGACATGCAAATGACTGTGCTTTTATGCTACCACAATAGCATTATGATAGTATTTTGCCAAGAGATGCAGAGTATCCACATCCAGATCTTTACTGGCTAGTCTCACCTAGAAAAACTAAAAATATTTAAATAGGAGAGGCAAATCAAGGAAAAGTAACATATTGTTATCACTGGGGCTTTGAACTCAGACTCCAAAGATTCATTTGGTTAGACTGTAAAGAAGTCCTTCGCTTAACTGAAGTATATTGAATGGCCTAAAGCTAAAGAGCATGAAAGGCTCACTTGCTTCATTTTCACCTTCCAACTAAAACCTGAGCTTGGATATTACAACTTTGGTCTCACACACCATTGAGTATTAGAGGAAATGCAATGTTGAGAGACCTTTGACTCAATGTCAACATAAGGTGGGTGAGGGTGTGGATATTTGGGTTGTCTCTTAAATCTTCAAATTCCTGGTACAAAACATGTCTGAAAGAAAACCTGAAGGTCATTTTTAGTTGCTTTCAAAATCTTCAACTCTTGGAACTAAGGCCCAGTGTGTGTCCTCTTATTTGACCAGTTTAGATCAGCCCATTTCCTATTTAAGGATGCAGAGGAAACAAGGACATGCAAAAGACAGACAGAGAGGTACCATCCATGTGTTTCCATCAACCAAGATGATGCTTAAAAAGGCCAATAGTTACCTCATTTTCCCCAGAAGTCTTATGTTGCTCTTGGAACAATGGAAATTCAAGAAATAGGCTATATTTGTTGGATATTCTCTGTTGGTAACTCTGCTATGGAAAAGTTTATATTTCTGGCTTCACCTGGACTCATTACGACAAAACTCAGTAGATACATTTTGAGAAGGCTTGAATAGAAAATATTTGGGACCTAAACAACAGACCCAGTATGAGGTTCAAATCTTCACAGCAATTTCAGTGGCATATGCGAAACATAACCCAGAGCTTTCACTGTTAGGGTCATTGCCCTTACTAGATCAAGCTCTTCCTCTTTCTTTGAGAAAAGGCTGCCTGTGGTGAGTTCTGCACATATATTTTAAATAGCTTGTTATTATTTTTTTTACAGGATCCTTTGCAAATGCTAAGCTATTTAGATATTATTTTCCTGGTATATATATACGTGTATATATATTTCAATCTTTTCTTTCTTATTTTGCAACATTAATTTTGTTTTAAATCCCATCTCTCCTGAAGCGCACCTCTTTCTTGCCTGGGGGCATAATTTTCCATTTGGTACTTTCATTGTGATTGAAGGATTGAACAATAAAGGCTCATCTTTGTACAAAGGACAATTTATTATTTATGCGAGTCAGAGAAATGTGTAGCTTTTTGCAGTGTGTGGGAAACAGAGGAACTGAATGTCTAACCATCTGATTGATAGTTATATTAAAGGCTATAGTCAGTTAAATAAGTCCATTTGAATTGATATGATAAGAGCCTTATGTTTTCCTTGAAATGTTATTTCAGTAAATATTTGGTATTTGTGTGTTATTGCTTGTCCTGCTGTATTTTTCAACTGCTGTTCACTAAAACATCACAATATAAATATTGTTGTAAAATGTTGTTTTATCTGTTTTGAAAAATAATATTTAATAAAACAATATTTTTGAAAATTGTGTGCTTCCTGAAACTAAATATTGACATTTAAGGTCCTAGGTTATTGCATTGATCTTTCTCCAGCAGCTCTGAAAAATCCCTTCAGGCAATATTATTTAGCCTAATTGGTTTCTTAGCATACTGGGAGATAAGGAACAATACAGTCTAGTGTTCCAGTTTGGAACTAGAATGAGTATACAGACCAAGACCAGGCTGATTTCTTCTATAGCAGGGACTGGGAAATTTTTCCAGGTTGAGGTGATTGTCTTCATTTTTTTTTTCTTGAATCCCAATTTATCATTGGTTATTAGAGGTCACTCTCAAAAAGAAAATAAAATTATCTAAAAACACACTGTGAAGATACAGTCTAGTAATTTCTTTTCTTTTTAATGTCATCAGGTTGCTTTTAACTTTTTCCTCATTTGGCTAGAAGTATTTTAAAAGTGCAGAGGGTCAGTTTCAGCAATATCCTGAAGTAGTACATTAATTTATCATGTGTATAAGCTACAGAGAATCAATTATTCTTAGTACCTTCTACTGACTAAAATCTAGATTCTGAATGTGACTCTTTTAATTCATTATCAACATTTATAACCTTTTAGAACTCCCAAGTCCCCAAACTTGCATTGAAATAACAACATCTTTAAACTTTAAAACAATTTGTAACATATTCCTTGTTAAACACAAAATGGGCCATCAGCGGTATCTTTTAAATGATCATGTAATGTGTGGTATTTATTTGCCTCTGAATCTAAATATAGCATTCGCTTGGTGGTCTGTCCTTGGTTGAGAGATTTGGACAGCCAGACCTGTGTGACTGCTGAAAGAGCATAACCATAAACAGGAGAAAAACAAACATTATCCTCACTATAAGACACTCATAGAGAGATTCCTAGATAAGTTCTGCTATGGAAAAGTTTATATTTCTGGCTTCACCTGGACTCATTACGACAAAACTCAGTAGATAAATATTGAGAAGGCTTGAATAGAAAATATTTGGGACCAAAACAACAGACCCAGTATGAGGTTCAAATCTTCACAGCAATTTCAGTGGCATATGCGAAACATAACCCAGAGCTTTCACTGTTAGGGTCAGTGAAAACTTATCCTAGATAAGTTCTATCATAGATGACTCCCACTGATGTAGATGGAAGAATTCAAAGAGGTTTTGTGGGGGGGGGGGCAGGTGCAGTGGCTATAATCCCAGCACTTTGGGAGGACAAGGTGGGATAATTGCTTGAGTCAAGAAGTTTAAGACTAGCCTAGGCAACATAGGGAGACCTTATCTCTATTAAAAAAAAGAAAGAAAGAAAGAAAGAAAAGAAATTAGCTTGTGTGGTGGTATGCGCTGGTAGTCTTAGCTATTTGGAAGGCTGAGGCAGAAGGATTACCTGAGCCCAGGAGGTCGAGGCTGTGGTGAGCTGTGATTGTGCCATTGCATTCCAGCCTGGGTGACAGAGTAAGACCCCGACTCAAAAAATAAACAAAAATTAAAATTGTGATATATACTGCCAGAGTACTTGTCATAAATCTTGAACCTCTAGAGGGTTCTGTTAGTTTTTCTACACTCATTAATAAAAAGAAAATTATTCCCATTTTCAGGCAATGTATTTGAAAAACGAAGCAAAATTCTCTTCCCCCCATACATACAAAAAAACCCAAAACACAAAAACACACACATAAGACCTTTCAATTTATTTAAAAAGGAAAATAAGACTAGCATTAAATTTCTCATATCCAACATCAGAAGCTAGAACATAACGAAACTTTATCTCTCTCCATCATACTGGCAAAGAAGGAAAGTGACCCAAGTAAAATGATAAAATAAAGAAATTTAGAAAACTATTGTACAATCTGGGGTTTGCAGGAACTTCTTCAGAAATCAAATTCAGAAACCGGAAAGGAAAAAATACATATATTTGAATACATAAAAATAAAGGTATTTAATTGTATTAGACTACATAAACAAAATAAAAATGAGAGGATTGACTGGAAATAATTATTTGCAAACCAAATGGCAGACAAAAATCAAATACAATTCAAGTCTATGGATTGGTAAGAAACAGGTGTCAAAGAAAGAAAAATGAACCAAAGATATTAATAAGTAATTATGAGAAGGGAAAAATCCAGATAGTCTGTAAATACAAAAGTGCTTTAACATATTAATAGAAAAATAAAACATAAAATAACAAGAAGATATAATTTTCTACTCATCACATTAATAAAACTACAGAATTAGCAGATTTAGTGCTGGCAAGGATATAAAGATGCTGACTTCCCCACAGATTGCTTTGGCACTTGGCAATGTGAAGTGTTATAACCTTGCTATGAAAAATAACCTAAACATTTCTATTAAAATTTAAAAACACATATCCATCACCCAATGACTCTATTATGGAGATTCATCTTGCAGAAAGAAAAGTAGGATGTAGGCCACATGTATGTTTAAATGTGGTGCTTTTTGTAATGGCAAAAGTTTTTGCAGAAAAGTTGCATGACCATCAAAAGAAGAATGATGGAATAAACTAAGGTGTGGCTATGGACTATTATATAGTTTTTATCTGGAATGTGTTAACTCTTCTATTGATTGATTTGATGGAATATTTATAATATATTATTAAGAATCAATATTCAGCTGAAGGGTAATATATGGTTTGAGATCCCATTCTTATAAAACAAATGGCAGCCACCACAAAAAATAGTCTGCATATATATAGTGCTTCTGTTTGCAAATTTTTTTTGGCATGGGGAAGGATATGGGGAGAGACATAAACTGGGAGACATAAAATGGCTTAGTGTAGGAGAGTGGAAATAGAGGGAGGGTGAAAGAAGTATAAGCTTTTGAGGACAGGATTTTACAGATTTTTATATGTCCCTCAAAGTTTTGAATTGTATTTGTTGAAAACAGATTGAATGAAAATATTTCAAATCATACTTTTTATTTGCTGTGTTCCTTCTAGACTTCAACAAAAAAGTAAAATGGATTTTATTGTATTTAGAAAAGCAACAATTGCAGTCTAGACTCAAACAGCACTATTTGATGTACCCAACTTGAGTCAAAAGAATCTTCAAGCCCCACTAGACTGGAGATAAATACACTCAAGATTTTAAGAGTACCTCTTGAGGGTGAACGGAATGAGACAGCTTCTCAGCTCTACCTCCACAATTTTAACTCTCAGAAGAAGCAAGGTAAGAACGTCTTGTAACCCAGTGAGTGTTACTAGAGCCAATCTATGAATTTGTTATAGTCACTAATTTTAAATAAACTTGATTTCAATTCTTTAAATAATTTCTGTGAAATGTTATATATAATTCCATTTTTTAAAGAAAGGCTCATTAGCAGTGATTCAGAGTGGGGGCAATAAATTCGGGCTGCATGGATACAAAACCATCTCTGCCAACTACCACCTCTGAAACCTCAAACAAGTTACTAAATTGCTGTGGGCCTCAGTGGCCCCTTCTTTAAGATGGGGATAATAGGAGTAGCCGTATCTTAGGATTTCTAGAAAGAGCTTAGAATCATTTCTGGAACCTAGGAATGCTAACCAAATGGTAGCTACTAATATTTACTATATGCTCGATCATTGAGATTACAAACATACCTAGAAATTGTAGCACAAAGATCAGAAACTTGCACAGAATCCTGGAGACTGAAAACAGTTTTCCATTAATGGTCTTCTAGCAACAGAAAAATCTCACATGCACAACTCAGGTATTCAAATTTTTGAAGTCTTTTTCTTTCTTTATTCCTTCCCATTTTTTGCTTTTATTTTTATTTTATTTTGTTTATTTCCTCAAACCCAATGAAAATTTTTTTTTACTTTCTTATGGTTCTGTTTATAGCTACCACAATGGGCTTCTGTATTAGCTATCTGTTGCTGTGTAACAAATTACCCTAAAAGTTACAAGCTTAAAGCAACAATAGACATACATTATCTCACACAATTTCTAACTGAGTGATTGACTCGGGGTCTGTCATTTAGGATTGTAGTAATCTGAAGACTTGATGGGAGCTGAAGGATCCACTTTTGAAATGACTGTTTCATGTAGCAGACAAGTTGGTGCTGGCTTTTTGCAAGAATCCTCAGTTTCCTACCATATGAGCTACTCCATAGGGCTGAAATGCCACAGTATCTTTTATGCCTTCACTCAGAAGGCATATTCTATCATTTTTGCAGTACTTTATTGGCTATTCAGTGTGGAAGGGGACTACATAAAACATGGATATCAGGAGGCTACATACAATCCTTGAGTGGCGTCATGGATGCTGATTACCATAGTATTTTACCTATTCATAAGTCTCACATATTCAGTTAACAGGTCTGACAGTATCTTTTATAATGAAGACACTAGGCCAGATGCTGTAATGGGGGCATAAAGATGTGTAAGTTATGAGTCCCACGCTTTAACGTTTAATAACTGGTGAAAAGAATGAAACACCCACTCACATAGTTGTAGTACAAGACAATATAGGACAAATATCATGGAAGCAGTGATACCAATAATCTCCTCAGGTGTTCAGAGGAAGAGGAATAATTTCTTGTCAGGGTCTCAGAAGAAATGAAATGTAATCTGGATCTTTGAGGATAAAACAGAATCACTTGGGTCAAGACAAAGGAAAGCGTATCTCCTGCTAAGGAAGTGGTGTGAACAGGGTCATGAAGCTGAGAAGGTAAACTGAGATCAGGGGTCAGCAACCAGGACACTTTAGAATAGAAGTGTATGTAGAAAGGTAAAGGGAGGGAACAGTAAGCAGAGGCCAGTTTATGCAAATTCTTAGATACTTTGTTAAAATACTTTAAATTTATTTAGTAAATAATGGGAGCAGATAAAAATTTAACTGTAAATAATGGAATCAAAAGGGCCTTTTAGCTTTGTCTCTGATAGAAATCAGAGAGGGAGAGATCAGAGACAGAGAAACTGGGTAAAAACAATGTATAATAATTCTAAGAAGAGTAGGTATTACAATAAATAAATATTGTAGTAAGATTAGAAAGCAACACAAAGGAGTAATCTTGAAGGAAGAATTTGAAAAATTTAGCAATTTATTGGATATGGCATTTGAGAAAGTTGTCCCAATAACTTGAGATTTGGCATCTGTCTTGAAGGAGGAATTGGTTTAAAGAAGGAGATGATGAGTTTGTATTAGGACATGTCCATTACAAAGATCTTGAGTACTCCTTGTGTGTTCTTTTCCTCCACTGAGGCCTAATCTCCCTGGGTTGCTTCTTGAGATGAATTAAATGGAAGCTTGGAGAATTGGGGCATTCTAGCACTGAGGGAAGGAAGGAGGGCAGTTTGGGGGAAAGCAGGGCTAGAACCTTAGGATACTGAGTTGAGTTAGATGGCTCAAAAGTCTGTTGAGCTTAACTGATAAACAGTTTCTGGACAAGGGATAAGATGGTGAGAACATGAACTGATAAATAATGTAGTTGTTGGGGTCACAGGTTTTGATTTCAAATCCAGGTCTCCATTTCTAGCTGACCAGGGTAAAAAAGCCTAATTTGTAGGAAGCTCAGTTGCCTCATCTGTAATAGGATTCATAATAGGATCTTACGAAGTTTCAGTGAAATGGGTTTTTAGTTTAGTCTCTGAGAGAAATCAGAGAGGGAGAGATCAGAGGTAGAGAAACTGGGTAGAAAGAGCTTATAGTAGTTCTAAGATCTCAGTATGGTGGCTGGCACATAATAAACACTATAATCAATGGTAGATTTACTGAGATAATGGGCTTTATGCTACTACAAAGGGAGATTGATATTGTCCTAGGATCTTTTAGACAGGTAAGTAAAATTGCTGATCACTTTTGGTATCTGATTAATCACTTACTGTATCTAGTTGGGGGGAAGTGAGTACCCACATGTACTTATATTGTCAGGGGATGTAAGGAAAAAGGGTTTGAAAAAAAAAACATTGGTGAATATGCTGATTAATAAACATGGCCTAATATTCATTCTCATTCCCCTTGAATTTATATTCTTGATCAATGATTTTAGGTATAGTCCTCCTTTCACTCCAAATTAACAAATGAGCCCACAAAAATATCTACCTGTGGGTTTCTTCCCAATGGCAAAGCATATTAAAAGAAATTACATGCTTATAAAATTATGCATGCAAATCATAATTATGACTTTTTAAAAATGATTATCTCTTCATCCAATTAACTGATGTTAAAGAATGAAGGTTGGTATTTCCTGGGATGATTCACCAAATAGGATAAGTTTGCCAGAAATCTTTAAGTTGAAAGTGACAATGAATCTGATTCCAGTTGGGTTAAGAAAAAAGGGGGAATTTATTGGTTCAGCTAACTGGGAAATCCAAGGAGAAATAATACCAGAAAAAGCTGGATGTAAGGACTCACACAATGTCTTTAGGGTTCTCTCTTTCAGTATCTGGTTCTGCTTGTCTCTTGGTTAAGACTTCTCAGGCAGGCTCTTTCTTTTAGATGGCAATATGGTTGCCAGTGACTTCAGACTCTGTACTTTCAGAAACTCTAGCAGAGAATGGGTGTCTCTATTTTGGTCGTACTGGAAAATAGTCTCAAGATTAGCTCAGATTGACTCTAATATCATCATGCACTCTTCCTCAGTCCATTCACTATAGCCAGGGGAAGGTGACACTCTGTCTTAGCCCGAATATATCCTTCTTCTGTTACTGGAGATGGAATCTATTTTACCTGGATGTCATGGATTACAAGTGATAAGGGATGATTCTGGAGGAAATGCAGTATCCTACTAGCAGGGGTAGGGGAAATGGGTATAATGAAGACAAAAACTTCTCATAAAAACTTCCTACAATTCATGAGTTGAGTTAGTTAAGATTGAGATACAACATGTTCTCTATTATTTATTTATTTATCTTAAAGGTGTGGGGTACAATCAGGGTTAGGTATACAAATGTTCATTATGCAGGTACCTTTGTTGATGAGGTGCCCCCATCCCTCGCAGTTTCCCACTGTTGCCAATCCTCCCCCTCCCCCTCTCCTCTGGCAGTTTCACACTACTGCCACTCCCTTTCTTATAGTATTATGATAATTGTTCAAGGTCCGCTTATTAGTGAGAACATATGATACTCAGTTCTTTGTTTCTGTGATAGATCATTCAGTATTACAGACTCTAAGTCTGTCCAAGTTGCTGCGAAGTTCATAATTTTGTCCTTCCTTTTAACTGTGTAATATTCCATCATGTATATGTACCACATTTTTTAATCCAGTCCTCTTTCGATGGACAGCACAGTTGGTTTCATTTTTTTTGTTTGTTTTTTTGAGTTGGAGTCTCACTCTGTAGCCCAGACTGGAGTGCAGCGGCCCCTCCTGGCCACTGTAGCCTCGACCTGCTGGGCTCCGCAATCCATCCACCTCAGCCTTCCAAGTAGCCGGAACTGCAGGCATGCACTACCACACCCAGCTAATTTTTTATTTATTGTAGAGACGAGGTCTTGCCAAGTTGCCAGAGTGGGTCTCAAACCTGCAGGCTCGGCAATTCACTCCCCACGGCCTCCCAAAATGCTGGGATTACAGGCTGAGGTTTCATGTTTTTGATATTGTGAATAATGATGCAATAGAACTCAAATCACTCTATGAAAAAGATACCTGTACACGCATGTTTATTGCAGCATTATTCACGACACTTATAAGCGGCCCCTAAACATTTATCATAACACTATAAGAAAGGGTTTGACAGTAGTGGGATGCTGCCAGGGGAGGGAAGGGGCATGGCACGTAACTCCAATAAGGGTACCTGATCTCAAACCAGGTGAAGTAGGGTCCAAAGGGAGGCCCAAACTTTACCTGTATGATGACCACTTATTTACTAATCCTGAATTAGATCCCACACCTTTAAAATAAAATAAAATTAAAAATTAGAAAAAATTGAACTGAAAAAAAAAGATACCACCAAGTACAACATGTGAAAGACCCTTAATCAATCTTCTCTGTAGGTTTTCTGCTTTTTAGCCTGTTAACCCTGTGATAGCACATCCAAGACATTCAATCAATACTTGCTGGATTGAGTTGAACTACATCCAAACTCGTGCATTCTCTTAGGTTTGAATGACTCAGGTTTGTTCCCACAACTCATTCTGTTTAACTTTCAGAATGATTTCTACAGGTATCTGATACAGAACAGGAAACCAAGAGTCCTGAAAACAACACTTATCTTCACATTTTTTGCAGAATTGACCCTATCTTTTTCTCTTCTTGCCCTTCATGCCTCTCAAAACTTCTTCAGGGAAAGAAAAATAGATGTCTCTAAATGACCAATGCTTTTTTGAAGAGGAAGCTGTGGTGGAAAGTTGGAAAAACTGTACCAGATGTAGAAAATTAATAGATAGATGGAAAAACTTAAGCTGCTTCTAGATGACAGAGAAGAAGGCAACAACTCTTTCCAAGTGCTCTGGAGGGGTAGCTCAAAGCACTTTAATCTTTGATGAATGTGATTGTACTCTTTCCGCTACTCAAGGAAAGACAGAAGTGCTCACAAGGGCTCATCCTGTGCTGGCTCCCCGCCACAATCAACCCCATCTTCTGCATAATTATCAGGCTTTTAACCATTTGCTGCTTTGTTACTTTAAAATTCCTCTTTCCGGCAAGAAAATCTGATAGTTGAGATGCATGTGGAAAATGAAGCCAGGTGTTAGTCAGAAGATGCTGGAATGTGAGCCAGGAGTTTAGGGAAGAGTGCTTGCATTAGGAGTCTTTGAAGAGTTATTAGGATTCCAATGTCTGCTCTACTCTTTCATCTGTCATGGTCTCCACTCCAAGTGTGCCTACCTTCTGGCTATCCTGTCCAGGTATCTTGAAGGATATGTAAGGACAAAGAAACTGTGGTATTACAGATCTGGGTATGTTAGGATGAAAACCCATGGATAAAACATTTCTCTGGGTTAATATGCAAAGCATTTGCTAGATAATTAAAATATCGCATCTCCTAATTTGATGGTAAAACCCTGAATACACAGAAAAGGATGCAATCACTGCTCAACCACATATTGAGACTGATAAACATCTTAATGCTTATATCTGAGAACACTCTCTATGTCTTATAACACAGATGGAACCAGATTGAGAAAAACCAGCCAACCAACAAACAAACCACTTGATGGCTGATCCAGACAAGAGAAGACCTGAAGAACAATACCTATCAATCACCAGTATCTTTGCCTGCTATAAATCCAAGGTATTTTATTCATGTTGCTTTTTGTGGTATTTTGACTGACACCACAGTTTCCCAGCAGTCCTCTACATGCCTTCTGAGACAGCATCCAGAAATCAATGAAACATCAGACTCGGAATTATTTGTATATGTATATTAATGTGGATACAGTCCTTAAATAAAGATAGACAAAGGATTTAGGTAGCAATAAATCCTGGGAATATATCCAGTGACTTCCCTTGTGCTTTGGGGGTATAGAGAATCAGAGATATGACAGTAGAAGGTGCTGCCACCTTAGTGGAGGGGAGTTGTCCTAGGTAAACAACTGCACAGAAATGAGGAATTGGATTTGTTAGCCATAACTTACAGCTGAGAGAGAAATTTGTTCATTTTTATACTTCTTTATTTTCCAAACATACTAAAACCAGCAAAATATATCAAAAATTCTCAACTTTTATTCATTCTATGCTTTGTGACTGATAAAGAATAGTTTATATTCATCTCTTTTGATTCCTGAAATAATCTTGTAACTTAGGCATGATAGGTGTTATTCTACAAATGAAGATGCCAAGTCCCAGGAAGGTTTAATGTCTTGCTTAGCTCATAGGAAAGAATGGAAATCAGATGTTCTTCCTCAAGTCCAGTTATCTTCCTATGAAGTTTTAAACAAGCTAACCAATAACAATAAGGACAGGCAAAGGATTAAACCCAGATCCACCAGAGGTATTTGGAATCCCAAACAAAGAGAACTACTTTTTAATTATAGTCTGTATGTCAAAGTAAGACAATCCTTTGGAAAGAATGAACTTGGAAGTAGAAAGCATGGGCAAAATGAACAAGCTGTAAAAGACAGTACTATGGAATAACTTTTGTTATTATTGTCATTGGCAGTGGCATTATTTGTTTTTAACTTTCCAAACTGCATATATAACACACATATTCTTGCATTTATGATACTCTTTCAAAATAATTGTTTACTGTCTCGCATTTCTACTATGGCTTTAAAAAATTATATTATATTTTTCTTGCTTCTAAGCTACCTCTACATCCATAATCAGAAACTCCCAAACTTCCCTGTTAGTTTTATAGAAACACCTGTAATTAACTCCCAGCAATGCCTGCCTAATTTAAATTGCAAACTCATAGGACAAGCACTGGGATTAATTATCCATTCCATAGCCTACCTTGAAGAGACTTTCAGGATGCCAACCTGGCTTTGCCTCCTCTGTCCTTCCTGCCTTTGTACCCTAGTCCACTTGCCAATATAGTACTCTGTGCCTTACTGGGAAAGCAAGGCTACAGAAAACAAGTGAACTTGGAGTTTCATTTGTGGAGGGTGCATGAGTTCGTCTCTCAGCTTCAGCAACTTAGTCTCTGATTTCTTTATTCCATATGACTCTGCAAATCTGTGTCTGAACTTATGGTTTCCTGAAACCGAGCGGATGAAACTCATTAGGACATACCAGTGCTCTTACTGATCTTCACTCCAAACTATAGGAAACAAAGCCAGGCATGCTGTCCTCTACTTTTATCTTTCTTTTCTTTTTACTTTGCCTAGGCCTGGAAAGTTGCAGATAGGATGCATCTAAAATTGGAGTTTAGGAGGCATACTTTTTCAAAGGGTTTTTACTGGGCAGGAAATGCCACATCTTAAAGGGTGGCAGTGTGTTCCTACAGCTGGTACAGACATCTGAAGTGATTTAAAACCAGCATAAAAGATAGCCAAACTTTGGGTATATAAATTTATAGCCTAAAAGAAAGAGTTGGCAATTATTAGGATTGCATATTCATCGTAGAGAACAAATTAAAACATAGATAATTCAGAAACTTTTAGACTTTGTTAGCTAACTAAAAGCATAAATAAATCACAAAAATCATCATTTCTATGATTTAACTACATAACTGCAGCTACAACTTTTGAAATATTGAATGAAAAAATGAGGGCCTAAGCTTTGGTCAGCACAGCATGAGCCTTTGCAGCTGGCACCCTATGCCCAGCTTCTTTTTCTGGCACAGTGCTAAAATGGCACACAACTTTCATCAGCACTAGCGTGTTCCTCATTTAGCATTTAGGAAACAGAGTGAATGGTAATTATCAGTCAAATAGCTGGGAAGTGAAAATGACCTAGTAATCAGAGTAAATATACATTATGTTGTCATATTAAAATGTGTAAATATTGGAGAGAAATAGCAGAACATGGACACACAGAATCTTTCTTTTAAAGGCTTGTATGAACGCAAGTACTGTCTGGCTCTCTGGCATGTTTTTGGAGGCCAGCTACCAAACATACTGATTTAATAAGTGTATGTCATCATCATCATTTGCACACTTACAAGTCCCATGACCAAGAAAGGCATTGTCCTGATTTTTATAAATTTTGAACTTGGCTCCTGATAACCTTGAGCCATATGGAGAGATGATAGCAGTGTGGTGGGAGTTTAGACATTCTAAACCTTACACAGTCAGTTGCTTTAGCTGCTTACTCTAATTTAACTGTATGCTAATTTTACCGAATCCCTTTACCTTTGTTAAGCCTGGAAAATATTATAAGTTGCCAATGTAATTTTGCTTATATTTGTCTTCTGAGAAATCAGTTGGAGATTGTATCAATGTTGCAAAATGTTGCTAAACTGAGCACCTGGATTGCATGCTGTGCTACATAGTGACAGAAAAGAACATGCAGCCTCTTATTTTAAAAGCTTGTATGGATGCAGTATCCTGGGAAAATTAGGCTAACTAATAGGACAAGTTTATTAACAAGGTTCTAAACAGCAGGCACACATAATTTTTCCACTTTTTTCTATTAAAGGTTAACAGGTTTGGAGAGAATAGATCTAATAATGCTTCTATAGCAGAAGGGAAAGGGGGGTGATGATGGTTGTGGATATTTATTGTTTTGGAGGAAACCGATGTTTTTTTCCAAATTGCTTTACCTTCTTGATGGAAGTGGGAGGGGTGGATTCTCCCTGCATTGAGTACAGTCTTGGTGGACTGGTGAATTCAGGTAACCGCCCCATTTCTATGGAAGCACGGGCCTCCCTGGAGGTTCTTTCTAACAGATTCTCTTCCTTTCTCCTCCAGGACAGACAAGTAGTGAGTATTTGCCCTAAAATTGGCTAACTGCTCTTCTGGCCAACAAAAGACAGAGTCTAGTCATTCCAGCAGAAGACCATCTACTGAGACTCTGCTGAGACATTTAGGGGCTGCCTGGTTCTTGACTGCTTCTTCAGTCTTCTTTATGATCATGTGCATATAAAAATAAAATTATTAATGAAATTTATTTAATGTATACCCTAAATGCTATCTATAAGCAGTGGGTAAGTTTGTAAAGAAAACTGCACCTACTGTGCCCAGAGAGAATAGTTATCCTTGTCAGCATCCAGGCAGCAACCAAAGAGTATTTTATATACATTTTTGTCTTTGCAAAGCCCTAAAATCAAAACATTTGTTAACTAGGATGTACAAATTACTTGTCTTAGCTGCTACAGGGAAGCAAATGTAAGGTACTGTTTCTGCCCACAGAGAGCACATAACCTCTTTTAAGAAGTTACCAAACAGACTTGAAAGTTCTATGAGAAAAATGATAAATCTTCAAGCTGGAGAGGCCAGAAAAGACTTTGTGAAGAAAGTGGAATTTTTTTTCTTTGATTACTGCTCAGTTTTAGTAACCAGAGCTGATTTTACAGCTCGGGTTAAACCTGAGTGGTGTTACTGCTTCCTAAGGCCAGTAACACAGCTGATTTTTACCTAGGATGGTCTCTGCCAAAGAGGACTTAAGATGGTGATTTTAGCCTTAGGGGTGTGTGTGTGTGTGTGTGTGTGTGTGTGTGTGTGTGAAAGAGAAGGGAAACTTACGTTAACTCTCTTCCATGAACTTTCTTGAAAGCATCAATGGAAGTCAGTGTATCACAAAAAAAACTTATTTCCTAAAGCTGCAAATTGTGAGGAGGAAATTTATGAAAAATCAATAGTAATATACAAATAACAAAACAAAATATTTGAGCTAGAGCTCAGGGGATGAGTACTGCTCTCTGTCTACTTGTTCTTTCATTGTGGCCAAACTTGTCTGAATCCTTTTAGAATGGGCCATTTGCCAGAAGGTTCAGTCTCTAATACTTGCCAGGTCTAGCTGCATGTGACTAAATTAACTAGATTGATTTTATATACTTGTTTTTATTCTGTGCAATAAGAAAGCATTATTTTAATGGGAACCTCATATTTACAGGTTCCCATTCTGAGATAGCATGAGAAAGAATTAGGGCTGTTTGTAACACTACATCATTTTACTACCTTTATTATGATAAAATAGGAAACAGTAACTATTTTCCCATGTTTTTCAAATGAGAAGAAACTGAAGACCTTCCTAATATAACTCTTATTGTCAGATTTGGAATGGGAAATCTAATTTTCTAACTTCACAACAGCTTGATTCACTAAGGCATGTTGCCTCCTTTTGAGTATAAAATAAAAATAGCCCAACTTAATCAAACTATGTTTGCCAAGTTCTAGTCTATAGGGAACTGTTATTTTTATAGCCAAGAGTAACACACACTTTATACTAGGCAATTTTAATGGCAGTGTTGGGACAACCTTCACAAATGGATTATAGAAGCCTGTGGGTATATTTACCTTTTAAAAGTCGTGTTAGAGAGGGAGAGTAGTCCACAGTAGAAAATAAATGTATGGTCACTATACCCAGCTGGGAAGAATCTCTTGTTTAATTCTGAAACTGAAATATCGCGTGCAATGCTTTTTCTTCCCTGCTAGTCCGTTTAACATTAGTAAATTATAACTCCTACAAGGTGATGCTTACATCTTGTCTCTGCTTTTCAGAGATAAATATTTGTTGAGTGAGTGAGAGATGAATAAGTAGAATTAATAAATTATCTTTGAGGCAAAAAAACCCACTTTTATATCTATCTGAGTAGGAAGTAGTAAGTACATAGCCAAATTGAATCCAACAGTAATGTAATAATAGTGCTTATTAAGTGCCAGACCCTCTTCTAGGTGCTTTATGTATAATAGTTCACTTAATCATCAAAACAATTCTATGAACTAGATGTTATTGTTAGCGCTATCTCACAGATGAAACAAAATGTGGTATATTATGATCAAGCTATTTACTCGTCTCACAACTGGTAAAGAGCTAGTAAATAAAGGAAAAAGAATTTAGATCCAAAGCAAATGTGTCTGCAATTTGTTTAGTTTGGTGCACAAATAGCCATGGTCAATGCCCGTCAAAGTATAAATATCTCAGCTGAAATCCTTTACATTGATTGCTAAGTAGGTGCACCCTTTACCTTGACATCCATCCACACCACATCACAAAACCAGTAGATTTCATTTTCAGAGGAATTCTGCTTGATTTCATTCAAAACCTAGAAAACCATTTACTGAAAAGTCAACAACTAAGCAACTTGTAATCAAATTATAGAATTTCAGGAAAAAAATTGTACAAGTGAGAATTTCTTTGTCATTCAGTTTCTGGAGGCTTAGTTTATATTTTCTGGGGCAGTCCAGGGACAGGGCAGCAATGTAAGCACTTTACTCAGACTTGAGTTCTGCATAAAATGCAACATTTTTTTTTTATTTTAAAGATGTTGGATACAATTCAGGATTAGTAGATAGGTGGTCATCATACAGGTAAGGTTTGAGCCTCCCTTTGGTCCCCACTTCTCCTGGTTTGAGTTCAGGTACCCCTGCCTCCCTCCCCTGGCAGTTTCTGGCTACTGCCAATCCCTTTCTTATAGTAGATAAGTAAATATATAGCAAATGTTCAGGGTCTGCTTATGAGTGAGAACATGTGGTACTCATTTCTTTGTTTCTGTGATAGATCACTGAGTATTATAGACTCTAAATCCATCCAAGTTGCTGTGAAGTCCGTAATTTTGTCCTTCTTTATGGCTGTGTAATATTCCATCATGTATATATACTGCATTTTATCTATCCAATCCAGTTTCAATGAGTTGATTCCACGATTTTGCTCTTGTATAATGCTGCAATAAACATGCGTGCGCAGGTATCTTTTTTGTAGAGTGATTTAAGTTCCTCTGGGTATATTCCCAGGAGGGGGATTGATAATTTTTTTTTTTTACAACTGTTCATACTGAACTACAAGAGAGCTCTCAGATCTCAGAACAATGTCATCCTGACTTCAGAGTCTTTCTTATGTCTCAACAGTAAGATAAAGAGCCATTTTTTTCAAGGACCTCTTTGCACATTGGCCTAGTGAGACACTTGAATTTTGCTTGCCTCTCCCCACCGTCTACTTCTATTCTAAATAAATACTGGGCAGGAAGAGTCAAATAACCCAGGATTCACAGTGAAAAGAAGAGTCCCTCCATTTCCCTCCTTCTTCACTGGTAAGGTTGTGTTTTCTGCACTGGAGTTTGCTTTTCCTGGAGCCTGTATCCATTCTTTTAGGTGTGAGCTCAAGTACATTTAAGAATCCAGAATCCTTGTTTTAACTAAGCAAGATATTTGGAAAATTTAAAAAAAATTAATCTGAAGTTTGATTTAATTTGGCTTTGTGCTAGGAAAATTTGTTTTGTTTTGTTTTTGCACTTTTCTTTATTGTCAATACACACGAGAACCTATTCTGAAAGCTCTCAGGTAAACTTATTTGACCCTAACAACTCTGATCCAGGACAAAAATCCCAAGAAAACCTCAGTGTGTGGCATGACATGGCATGAGGAGGGCACTAGGATCAGGGGATGACATAAGAGCAAAGATAAGCCAATAGGTCTTGGAGAACAGAGCTGCAGTGGTTTATTCTGCTCCAGTGTACAAGTACAATCCCTTGTGGTGGTCACACCTGGGTGAAAATCTGGACATGGCTCCTTCTGGCCACTTAACATCTTATGTTTAAAGAAGAAGAGGAATAGGATGGGCCTCAGCCCTATCATCACCACTTCCCACAGAGTACCACACACCATTATTAGTGCAATTCCAGAAATACGTGTGATCCTTTCTGCTGCATCTAACTTGACAAGTGTGATCCACAGATCTCTAAAGAATCCTGTTCTGCTAAATATTCAAGAGGGTGTCTGACAGAGTGAAAGAAGAAAAATTAAGCAGAGACAAAAAGAGCCAGGTAAGAGAGATACAACATGCAGTTATTAGAATTTATAAAATAAGAAGTAGCGTTATTCAGACCAAGGATTTTACAGGACTTTATTTGGAAAAATAAATCTACCATACCAATTGTTAACATTTTATTACTATTTCCATCAAACTTAATATTCCAGGAAAAAGAATACTCAGCTTATGACAGCTTGATTCCCTTATAATTCCTTTAATTTTATTTTATTTACAACATTTTTTGGATAAGTTATTTGGAGAAAGTATTCCTGTTTCCTAGTGAGAGGAAACCCCACCCCTTTTTTCATGGTGTGATGATTCTAGTCCAAACGCAATGAGTTTCTGAAAATGGCAAGTGAGACACTTGTTGCCATGGTGATTGTTAATAGTTCTGACTCAGATATAGTGTTGCTATAGTAACTACATTGAAGCCCTTGGGAGGTGGTGCAGTCTTTTTTTTTTTTCTAATCAGCAGAAAGCGGCTAGGAAGAGCCATTTTAGTAGCTTCTTGCTGCACTGCAGTGACGAAGCTTTCAAGGCTATTTCATCCAGATGAAAGATCATCCTGCTCCTCCACTCATGAAGCAGATATGTTATACTGCAGGATAAATATAGTCCCATATATCATAGTAGCAAACACATTATCTCCCTGTTAATGAATTCTAATTTTCTGACTGTAGTAGTTTCTAATAACACAGGTCGTCTCAAGTGAATGTCTTAAAGAATTCTTATGTTACTGGCAATACAAAAAAACCAAAGGTCAAAGACTGAATAGGCCAAAATCATTGAGAAGTAGACTGAGTCAGCTTCCATGCATCCCTGTAAGGGTGGGGCACACGACTAACAAAGAGTTTGGAAGATCTGTTTGGAATGGTCTGGGTTTGGTCCTTTAAATTGTTTTCTTGTATATCATCTTATATATACCCCATTCTCAAACTAGTGATCGACATGCAGAGGTCTTTAATAAATATTGTGAGTGAATGAATCAAGTTATTAGGAAACAGAACACTAGTGTTTATTTTTCCCTAAGACCACCCATATAATTTTGTATCATTTCAAGGTCTTTGCTACATTCTGTTATACTTAGAGATGAGTGTGTTAAGCAGGTCTATGTTTTCGAAGAACTTATACATTGCTGCAATTTTCTTATGTCAGGGCCTATTCCCACTTTCTAATGTGAACTATTCCTGATCTTCCCAGAACCCTCTAGCTTTCATTTGGTGTGTGGAGTAGCTGGAATGGAATTTAAACGCAGCCCCTCTGTGTAGCCTTTTCTCTGGATAGTAGGTTAGATCAAGTCTCTGCTAAAACAGTAATTCCGGCTACTTGAAAGGCTGAGGCGGAAGGCCACTGCACTCCAGTCTGGGCAACCGAGTGAGACTCCAACTCAAAAAAACAAACAAACCAACAAAAAAACAGTAGTTCAAATTGATAGGCTAGAACCACTGGCTGAACTCTGGGATTGGCTTCCTCCATATTTGGTCCATTTTCAGCTGCCCCTGATTTTTGTTTCTTCCCATTGACTCTTAGTCTAAGGTGTTTCCACCTCCACTATAATAACTTCAGGGTTAAAATAGTGCCTTACTCTTTACACATTTTACAATGCCTGGATGGTGGCTTTATGTAGTAGGAATATAATAAAACCATGTTAAATAACATAAAAGTAATTTAAGTGTTTCCTCCTATTGCAATTTACTTTTTGATTGGATTTCTTTTTCCTGCCTCTGAAGGCAGCACCTAGTTAATATGAGAAGAGCACAGATGCTAGTGTTGGGTGGGGGGATGGGGGTGGCATTAATGAGAGCATTGTATTTTGAGTGGAAAGATAGGAAGTAAGAAGGACTTTGAGTAACAAGAAGCTTTAAAATTCTCTGTTATCACACACCATGAAAGTAGCTGCTTGCTCTGCCCATTTAAGGGACTAGACCAGGTTCTGTGTATATAGTAAACATTTGTGGAATGAGTGATTTTTTTTTCTGGACTCCATAGGCTTTATATATAATTGATGATTCCAGAGAATAGACTTATTTTTCTCTCTTCTTAGTGTTCCCTGCACAGCTGGAAACTGTAACAGAATGTTGGCTATATGCTAATGAATGATCTATTCCTCATTAGTCCAGTACTGAAGACTTGTGTGTGTGTTTAACCAGCTTAGCAGGATGGCTCTTCATAATTTCTTTTTCCATGCTGTTAGACTGTGCTTTAAATGTCTGAAAATCCCTGCAACCTCTCACTTTTCATCTTCATCTCTCATAGCTTCTCCCCTTTTAGTCAGTTTCTAAAATTTTCAGAGACTTGACATTAGACTGCTAGTTCCTTTATTTTCTTAGGTAAAGACTTTTAAACACAAATGGAAAGGCGAGTTGAGATATATTTGTTCAATTAGCTTCCTTTTACATTGTCTTCAAACCAGCATTTTGATAGTGGTTTCTTATAAAGTTCTGTCATGTCTTCTTACAAAAATATATATGAAGATGAGAAAAAAGTGAAAATTTATAGTAACTGAAAACAATGACTGGAAATCAATGTCTTACTGAAATCTGAGGGGATTTGCATTAAGTACAAAAGTCTTTGGAACTAGATTGAAAACCTCTTTCACGCTCAACTGCAAGTGATTGGGAAGACCTTCCTCCCCTCCACCCTCAACTTCCATGGTCTGTTCCTTAGTTCCCAAAAGCTAGTTCTGTTTCAAATAGAAAATTGAGCACCCCTTTCAACTCCTACCTGCTGCCTTATGGGGGTAGTCATCTTTTCTCCCCCTTTCCCTTTATTTGTTCCCAATCAAGATCATTCTCTTTCTTTTAAAAATGTGTTTAATTGTGGTAAAAAGCATATAACATAAAAATTACCATCTCAACCATTTTAAGTGCACATTTCAGTAGTGTTAAGTATCTACACTTTGTTGTGATGATATCTCTTTTTATATCTAGTTAGAATTTGTAACACCAAAAAAGAAGGTGGAAGTAATGAGGAGGTGGGTGGGAGAATGGTAAGTGTAGTCCCTTCAAGTAAAATATAGTTGAGAAAAGAGACAAGGAGAGTGCTAGTTATAGTATATCTGAACTCCATCTGTTCAGAGTGTCAGAAAATCAGGAGCGGGGCCATTTCAGCACAGTAGAATTTCATAGAATTCTGAGTAAAACAGTTGTAGACATCAACCCTAATCAGTTGTATATCTGAGAAGAGGATTCAGCCAGTGCTTAACTGCACAGGGAGTGGGAGGCAACATGGTGACTCTAAAGAAATATTCAGAGCAAAGGAAATACAATTATTTTGAAGACTCAAAAGAAAAGGCATACCCTTGAAAATTATTTAGCAAAATTAAAAAAGAAATTTTAGAAAATGAACTTTTCTAAGAGAATACAAGAATACCTCTAGGAAAGAGAAGCAGAAATCTGAAAGCATTATAGGATAAGTTACAAAGGCAGATGAATGTGATAACATTTAATATGTGTCTAACACTGTGCTCAGTCTTATGGACCTGTATAAATCACCTGAATCTAAGAAACTGTTAAATATTAACACATAAAATGCTTAGAAAACAAGACGGTATGCAATTACCTATTAATTAAGGGCCTACATAAATGATAAAGACTGTTTGTGCTCTGGGCAGTTGGCAAGAGGTGAGGTCACTGTTAATTGGAATTATCAGAGAGAGAGTTGGAAAGATTTGACTCAGTAGGAGATAAATGGGAATAGAATTCTAGAAAGGGACAGTGGAATGAACAAAAGTTTTTATTTTATTTGAGCAAATGCCATCCTCCTTAAACTGTCCTCAGATAATCCTAGTCTCACAATTTTGTTTTATTCATTTGTAAATGTTTTAAAATCTGACAATACTTTCTGTCCACTGTTGTCTTACCAGAGCCTCTTCTGATATTTTCCTTATTATTATTTTAGTTTTTTTATTTTAAAATTGTGGGGTACAATTCAGGATTAGGTATACAAATATTCACTATGCAGGTAGCCTTGTTGATGAGGTGTGTCCCCTCTTCCCTAGGCAGTTTCCCACTACAGCCAATCCTACTTCCCTTCCCCCACATTCCCCCACAGTTTTCTGCTACTTTCATTCCTTTTCTTATGGTATTACAATAGTTGTTCAAGGTCCACTTATGAGTGAGAAAATGTGATACTCAGTTCTTTGTTTCTGTGAAAGATCACTTAGTATTATAGACTCTAAGTCCATCTAGGTTGCTGGGAAGTTCGTGATTTTGTTCTTCTTTATGGCTGCATAATATTCCATTATGTATATGTACCACATTTTTTTAATACAGTCCTCTTTTGATGGGGAGCATGGTTGGTTCCATGATTTTGCTATTGTGAACAATGCTGTGATAAACATACGTTTGCAGGTATCTTTTTTGTAGAGTGATTTGAGTTCTTTCGGGTATATTACCAGTAAAGGGATTATGGGGTCATATGGAAGGTTGATTTTTAGAACTTTTAGGAATTGCTACACTGTCTTCCACAGAGGCTGTACTAGTTTACACTCCTGCCAACAGTGTAGAAGTGTTCCCTTTTTGCAACATCCTCTCCAGCATCTGTTATTTTTTGAGTTATTGATGTTGGCCATTCTAACTGGAGTTAGGTGAGATCTCAGTGTAGATTTAATTTGCATTACTTTGATGACTAATGAGGCTGAACATTTTTCCATGTATCTATTGGCTGCTCATATGTCTTCTTTTGAGAACAATCTATTCATATCTTTTGCCACTTTGTATGGGGGTGTTTGTTTTTATCTTTTCAGCACGTTTGAGTTCCTTGCAGATCCTAGATGTTAGGGCTTTTAGATCCTTTGTTAGACATAGAATTGGCAAATATTTTTTCCCAGTCTGTGGGCTGTCTCCCTGCTCTCTTGATGATTTCTTTGGCTTTGCAGAAGCTTGTCAGTTTGATGAGGTCCCACTTGTCTATCTTATTTCTTATGGCATGGGCACTTGGGGTTTTGATCAGGAATTGGTTGCCAGTTCCAATTTCCATAAGAGTGTCTCCTGCGTTTTCTAAGGTTCTTATAGTTTGATGTTTTATGTTTAGGTCTGTGATCCATTTAGAGTTGATTTTTGTGTATGGGGATAGGTAGGGGTCCTATTTCAATCTTCAACATGTGGTCAGTCAATTTTCCCAGCACCATTTACTGAAGGTTCTCCTCTCCCCAGTGGTTGGTGGCAGAGGCTTTGTTGAAGATGAGTTG
The DNA here is from genome assembly GCA_027257055.1 of Cephalopachus bancanus. Lineage (NCBI taxonomy): Eukaryota > Metazoa > Chordata > Mammalia > Primates > Tarsiidae > Cephalopachus > Cephalopachus bancanus. Next base: position 9,783,203 of record JAPVLO010000022.1, on the reverse strand, counting down.
GTTGAGAAATTAAGGTTTTGCTTCCAAAATCTCAATTCTATTCCGTTGGTCTATAAGCTTGTTATTGTACCAATACTAGACTATTTTGATTATTGTAGCTTTATAATAAAGTTTAAAGTCTGGGAGTGGGAGTGTGATACTTCCTGCTTTATTTTTCTTTTCTTTTTTTTATGCTGAGGATTGTTGGCTACTTGTGGTTGTTTTACATTTCCATATGAATTCCTGTATTGTTGTTTCTAGGTCTGAGAAGAATGTTGCTGGTAATTTGATGGGCATTGCATTAAATCTGTAGATTGTCTTAGGTAGAATGGATATCTTAACAATGTTTATTCTTCTAGTCCATGAGCATGGGATATTTTTCCACTTGTTTATGTCATCTTTGAATTCTTTGAGTTGCGTTTTGTAGTTTTCATTGTAAAGGTCTTTCATGTCTCTAGTTAGGAAGATGCCAAGGTATTTCATTTTTTGTGTGTGGCTATTGTGAATGGAATTTTGCTTCTTATTTGGATTTCTGTTTGTTTATTATCGGTATATGGAGATGTGATTGTCTTTTACACATTTATTTTATACCCTGAGACTTTACCAAAGTCCTTTATTAGTGCAAGGAGGTTTTTGACAGATTCTCTTGGGTTTTCAAGACATAGAATCACATCATCTGCAAAGAGGAAAAGGTTGATTTCCTCTTTTCCTATTTCGATGCCCCCGATGGCCTTCTCTTCTCTGAGTGCTCTAGCTGGAACTTCCAAAACTATGTTGAATAGGAGGAGTGAGAGTGGGCATCCTTGTCTTGTTCCAGTTTTCAGGGGAATGGTTCCAGTTTATGTATGTTTAGCAGTATGCCGGTTGTGGGTTTCTCTCAGAAGAATAGTGTAGCTTGCTCTTACTATTTTGAGGTATGTTCCATCTATGCCTAGATGTTTGAGGGTTTTTATCAAGAAGAGGTGCTAGATTTTATCAAAAGCTTTTTCTGCATCTAATGATATAATCATGTGGGGTTTTTTTTTTTTAAACATCTGTTGATGTATTTAATTATGTTTATGGTCTTAGGAATGTTGAACTAGCCCTGATCCCAGGGATGAAGCCTACTTGGTTGTGGTGGATGATTTTTGATATGTATTGTTGAATCTGGTTTGTTAGGGTCTTGTTGAGAATTTTAGCATCTATGCTCATCAAGGATATTGACCTGTAGTTCTCCTTCTTTGTTGGATCTTTACCTGGCTTGGGTGTCAATATGATGCTAGCTTCATAAAATGATTTGGGGAGAGTTCCATCTTTCTCAGTCAGCTGGAATACTTTCAATAGAATTGGTATCAGTTCTTCCTTATATGTTTTGTAGAATTCTGCTGGAAAGCCATCTGGTCCAGGACTTTTTTTTTTTGGAAGGTAGTTTTCTTATGACATAGTTAATTACCTGGATTGTTATTGGCCTATTTAGGATCTTGATTTCTTCTTGTTTCAACCTGGGGAGGTTATGTGATATCAGAAAGTCTTCCATTTCCTTTAGGTTTTCAAATTTGTTTCCATACAAGTGTGCATAGCAGTCTCTGATAATCTTTTGTATTTCTTCAGGATCAGTTGGGACTTCATCTTTTGTGTTTCTGATTGAGTTTATTTGGGCTTTTTCTTGGTCAGTTTAGCTAGGGGACCATCAATCTTGTTTATCCTTTCAAAGAACCAGTTTTTTGTCTCATTGATTTTTTGTATTATCTTTTTGTCTTTTATGTCCCAGATTTGGTTTTTTATTTTGGTAATCTGAATTCTTCTGCTGTTAGGGATTTGGTGGTCTTGCTTTTTCTGCATCCTTAGGTGACTTGTTAGGCTGTAAACTTGTGATCTTTCCATTTTCTTCATGGGTGTTTGTAGAGATATAAACTCCCCTTTTACTACTGCTTTCATGGCATCCCAGAGGTTTGTTAAGATGTTTCTTCATTTTCATTTGTGTCCAGGTATCGTTTCATCTCTGTTTTGATTTCCATGTTGACCCAGGAGTTGCTTAGCATCATGCTGTTTAGTGTCCAGGTTTTTGTGGATTTTGGGAGAACTTTGTTGGTGTTTTGGTATTTATTTTTATTCCACTGTGGTCTCAGAAGGTGCATGACAGAATTTCAATCTTATGGGATTTGTTTATGCTTGATTTATGGTCAAGGATATGGTCAATCTTAGAGTATGCTCCATATGGTGGTGAATAGAATGTATATTCTGTGGTCATTGGGTGGAGTGTTCTGTAGGTATCAATTAAATTCATTTGGCCAAGAGTAACATTGAGGTTCTGTATCTCCTCACTGATTTTTTGTCTCCATGATCTGTCTAGGGTTGTGAGTGGGCTATTAAAGTCCCTAGCTATGATAGCATTAGAGTCAATATCTTTTTTAAGTTTGCCTAGAAGCTGCTTTGTGAAAGTTGATGCTCCTATGTTGGGTGCATATATTTTTAGGCTGGATATTTCTTGTTGATGGGTTGAAATTTTATCATTATATAGTGATCTTCTGTATCATTTTAAATTTTTGATACCTTACAGGGTATTTTGTCTGATATTAAGATCGCAATTCCTGCTTTCTTTTGTGTCGTTTGCCTGAAATTTTGCTTCCCATCCTCTTACTTTGAGTCTGTGAGTGTCATTTTTGGTGAGATGAGTCTCTTGGAGACAATATATTGTTGCCTCATGATATTTTATCCATTTTTGCCATTCTATATCTTTTCAGTGGTGTATTTAGTCCATTAACATTCAGGCTAATTATTGAAATATGAGAGTTTATCCCTGTCATGTGGTTCTTATAGAGTTGTTGTTCCTGTTTGTTATTTCTTTCTTTTGATTTTTGGGTTGATTCATGTGTGTTTTCTATCTTTTTCCTGCACTCTTGTAAAAAATGTTGTTCTTTTTCCCCTTTCTTCTGTGTTAAATACTTTAACTGTTTCTTGTAGAGCTGCTCTAGAGGGAGCATAAGTTCTTAGGGATTGAATGTCTGGGAAAGATTGCAATTCTCCCTCACTGATGAAGTTTAGCTTAGCTGGGTAGGTTATTCTTGGTTGAAATTGTTTATCATTGAGAACTTTAAAGATTGGGATCCAAGTTCTCCTCACTTGAAGTGTTTCTGCAAATTTATCAATCTTCTGCTATTCTAATTGTCTTCCCCTGTAGGTAGTCTGACCTTTTTTCTTTTGCTGCCTTTTGGATTTTTTTCTTTTATACCTACTCTTTTTAGGTGACTCACTATGTGTCTAGGAGTTGGTCTTTTCATTTGTTGTCTTGCAGTGGTTCTCTGAATCTCTTGTGTTTGAATTTTTGCATCACCGATGAGATGAGGAACGTTTTCTTGAATAATTTCATGGAATATTTGTTCCAGGGTGGTTTCTGTCTCTCTTTCTGTCTCAGGAAGTCTAATTACTCTTAGGTTGACCTCTTGAAATAATTACTCATCTCTTGAAGGTTTTGTTCTGTCTTTTTAAGCTTCTTTTCTATGTTTTTGACAGTTTGGGTTAGTTCTACATTTTGGTCCTCAGGCTCTTAGATGCTTTCTTCTGCTTTGCTAATTCTACTTTGCATGCTTTTCAGTTTTATTTATTTCATTCAGTATTCTTTACTGCTGTTATCTCAATTATCAACTCCTTCCTATCTTCCTTTTGTCTCTCCTCAATTCTTTTTATTCTCTCTATTAATGTCTTGATATCTGGGTTTGTAGTTTGAGACCAGTCATTCTGGGGGCTCTTCATTTTTTGCATTTGAAGTCTGCTTTCTCAGTGTCTGACCTCCCAGGGGTCTGCGTGAGACCCATATTCTTCTTTTGGTTTTTCTTCATTTGTGTAGATTTTCCTCCCTCCCACCTTCCCCCCCCTTCTTTAATTCTGTTGTTCAGGGATGGTGGGGTTGCTTTTACTTCTGTTTGCTCAGTCTCCTATTCTTCTTTATGTGGATCCTTTGGCTTTGTTCAATTTTGAAGCTGGCCTATGAGTGGGAGAGCTGTACATTTTGCAGTTTTGAGATTTAATTGAAGGGACAGCTGTGATTCAAAATCTATCTGCAGATCTCAGTATCCACTGAGACATGTATGGACACCCTGGAACTCACTTCCCACTGCCTTATAATCTGTCTGTGCAGTGGGGGTATAGGTTTGCTCCCTGGAAGAAAAATGAGGTAAGAAAAAGGAAAATAATGGGAAAAGGAAGGAGGGGGCAAGAGGAAGGTGGAGAGAGAGAAGAGTAAGAGGAAAAACAGACAGACATACCAACTAACAAATTAAAAGAGACACAAAGACAGAAAAAAATAAAGAAAAATTAAAACATATAGATAATCATACAAACACACAGTCCAACCAAAACCTGCCTATTGATGTACTCTTATCATACACAAACAGGAAGTCTAAAGAATAGAAAAAGATCAGTAAAATAACAAAAACAAAGAAAGTACAAAAATGTTATCAAAAACAGAAAGAAAGAGAAAGAAAACTAAAAATAAAAACAAGCAAAAATGAGCTTAACAAACAGACAAAAAAACAACAACAAAAAACAAAAAAAAACAAGGAACCAAACTTGCTCCGAGGTCATTCCTGTAAGCCCAAAGTCTTTTCAATGTTGGTCTCTAGCCCCTCCCCTCTGCTCTCAGAGCAGACAGATAGGGTTGCTCACAGCCTGGGTCAGATGCTCCAGGCCTACTTTGAAAGGAAGGTGGATCAGATCTGGACTCATTCAGTTTGCTGCCTGTCGTGTCTGCCATTCCAATCTAACCTGTGCCCTATCCAGCATGGGGGAGGGTCTTCTGTCTTTCCCAGTTTGATGAGATTACCTTAGATCCCAAGTTGGAGGCTGGGTGGAGCTGGCCAGAGCTGGGTGGAGCTGGGTGGAGCTGGGAGGGCAATGCAAGTCTCTGCCTGGTCCTTGTTTCTTTTAACCCTTCTTTCTGAATGACTTCCAGTATCTGCTTTGCTGTCATTGGTGAGTTGGGGTGTTTTACTAGTGCATACAGACTGTGCTCTCCAGGTGTTTTACTAGTACACACAGATCAGAGCAAGGAGGTGCCAAGTGCTGAGAGTTTCACCCATAGTGAGGGTGTTGATCCCCATGAGTGCAGTCCTGGGAGAAGTGTCCCAGGTGTCCCCAGTGTGGAGCTCCCAGCGAGAGTCGCTTTGCCCCTTTGTGCCCGCATGCACACACAGGGCCCTCAATATTTTGCAATTAGGTTAAGTTCACCTATCTCCCGTTTATGGGCTTCTGTCAGGCAAGACTGTAAAACATTGAATGTCACAATCGTATGTTATTTTTTCTAACTTCAGTCCAATCAGACAGTTTTCAGGCAATCTCTTCTTAAAATAACTTTGTGTAGAAGTCAGGGTTGATGATAGTCATTCCATTTCACAGGCAAGAGTGTTGAAAAGTTAAAGAACTTCTCTAGACTTTCCTTCTACTGAGCAAAAATCCATAAGAGTTAGTACGTAAATCCAGGGTTTTTGACTCCCAGTCTCATGTTCTCTTTCACAACACAAGTGACTGAAAAGCAAAAATAAGGGAAAATAAAGGTGGTAGAAATGGGCAGGTAAAATATTTTTATTTAATTTTTTAAAAGATGAGAGTAGAACTGTGAATGTTTGAAAACACTGAAATGGAGCTTGCCCCTCCACAAAAGACATTCTTCTCAATTGTTTATTCAGCTATGAATAAAGGATGATAGCATTGGAATGTCCTTCCTTCCTGAGAAAGGAGGGTGAAGGCACATAAGTTATGGGCTTGGTGAGAAGAGAGAGCCTGGACAGGGCTGGCACCATTTGCCATGTTCCTAAGAAGCAGAAATTATAAAGTGAATGATTTAGCAAATAAATTCAGCTAAGTAAAAAGAGAAAAATGTAAAGACCAAAGTATGGAGAAACACAGAAGGAATAATGATCTAGGGAAGAGCATAACATCAGTATAGCCCATTCTAGAAAAGAGAATATCATATACTAAGAACTGCGACAAAGGGTTGATAAGCATGGTTATGGCAACTGACAGTCAAGAAAATCACCTCATATTGACTCTCAAGGCAAATAGTGTATCCCTTATTGCTGCTTTCCATGATGCTACTAACCATGGTCTATGCAAGGCAATAGTAGCCACCTCTTATTGATAGTAGAGAACAGTTACAGAAAAGAAAGATTCTGGGATGACTGGAAAGATGGTTGATGGTATGAAGTTTTTACAGAACAGTATAGTATAGTATAGTCAACCTGACCTAGCAATCTGATGTGACTTTTCCCAATTTATTCTATGCATATGTATGAGAGAGTTCTTGTACTTTCTTGATACATACACTTTAAATGGTTAGATTTTTTTTTTCTTCATCTCTTCTCCTGTTTTTAATGTTTTCTAGCTTTAGGAGACATTGTATGTTTTTGAATGCCATGTACTTTTAAGCACATTTGATTTTTAAATTTAACTTAAAATTTTGATAATTCCATTGTCACATCTCTGTATGAACAGTGTGTGAGGAGGAGTCACATGTGGGGAGATAAGGACCGTGGTACTATAAGTGAGAACAAGCACGGTAACGCTTTATTCATTACCTGTGAACTTATAGAATTGAACTTTGTCACATTTTCAAAGAGAACCATTTAAAAATAACATGCATTTTAATTTTGTTTTATTCATATGATTATCATTCAAGCTGTAGAAACTCACATTACTGACAGTGTTTTAGACTTACAGAGAACAGGATGAGCCTGACTTTTTGGGCTTATCTTGTATTCCACTTTGCATGACCTCTACAGCCAGAAATGTAATTCTGAACCCTAGAAGCACTTGGTAACCCTCTCATTATTTTAATATTCTTTGGAAATACATAATAAAATGTCTGATTTTCCTCATTTCTTTTCCAATGAATTAACACTAATTGGCAGTCACTGTCTAGCTGTTGGTTCCATGTCTCCTCTACAGCCCCTAATTCTCTCCAGTTTCTAAACTTTTAGCAACAAAAACCATCTTACCTGAAAAATAGTTATGCACACTTCTCCTTGTGGACAACTGCAACTGCCTGGAAATTTTATTTGTTTCTCAGGGTTGATGTAGTAAAGTACCCAAAACTAGGTGGTTTAAACAACAGATATTTAATGTCTCACAGTCTTTTTTTTTTCCTTTAGTCAGAGTCTCACTCTATTGCCCAGACTGGAGTGCAGTGGCACACTCACGTCTACTGCAGCCTTGGCCTGCTGGCCTCAGGTAATCCGTCCACTTCAATCTTCCAAGTAGCTGGAACTACAGGTGTGTACATCACTATGCCCAGCTAATTTTTTGACTTATTGTAAAAAACAGGTATCACCATGTTGCCCAGTCGCCTGGTCTTGAACTCTTGGGTTCAGGCTCTTGCTTCTGTCTCTCAAAGTTCTGGGATTACCAGCATGAGCCACTGTTGCAGGCTGTCTCGGGGGTTCTGATGGCTAGATATTCAAGTTGGTACCTTTTAAGTGCTATGAGGTAGAATCTGTTTGATGCCCCTCTCCTCATCTCTGTTGGTTTGCTGGCAGTATTTGGTGATCCTTGGCTTGTCAAATCATCACCCCAATCTCTACCTTTGTCTTCACTTGACATTCTCCTTGTGTATAAGTCTGTTTTAAAATTTTTCCTTTCTATAAAGATACCAGTTATATTGGATTAGAGGCCACTTAAGTAACTGTATTTTAACTTGATTACCTCTAAATGATACTATCTCCCAATAAAATCACATTGTGAAGCACTGGGGCTTAGGACTTCAATGTATAAATTTTGGGGGGATACAATTCAAACCACAATGGGAGAATAGACTTTCTACATCAGAAAAGTCAAGAAGACAAAATATATTTGAAGATTTACTTTAGAATCAGTTTTTTACTGATTCTACTTATTAATATTATATTATATTTTATTTTAGTGTTGTGGGGTACACATGAGAATTTACTACATAAGTAAATTGTATGCAGGTAAGATTTAGGCTTCTAGTAGGTCCTCTCTCCCCTTGATAGTGGACCTGGTACCCAGTGTATTGCTGTGTACTCCTTATCTCTCCCTCTCCTTCCCTCTTTTAACAGTGGTTTGACTTCTTTATTTGGTATTTATCTTTATCTACTTCTCTTGCTTAATCCTTGCTTACCTCAGACTTGTTCTTAGAACTCTATTTTTTCCCATCCCAATTATATCCCTCAAAGTCTTTTTTTTTTTTCTGTATCGCTAAATATTTAATAAGTCTGTACTCGAGGCATCAGGAGACACCGTGAATAGCTAGGACACAGTACAGCAATGATTGGGATGCAAGTTAATTTAGCTATGGGTTCTCCATCATTTTTCCCTTCTGATAGAGAGTGGATGAGAGACTTGTGTAAATTTATGTTCTGTGATTTGGCAAATAGTCGAGAGCTTTTCTTATATCTGTTTCTTGTCAATTGTTTTCAGCTCAAAATAATACTTATTTCAGAGTGGCATATTCTAGTCTGCATTGAGCTCAAAACAAGTTGCTTCTTTTTCTTCATTGTCATTGATCTTTTCAAAATCTTCATATTCCTCTTAGCACAGTGATGACATGTTATTTTCTAGGTCTAAGAATGGAAAAGTGCAGACTGGTAACAGGAATAGAGAAATCATGCTCCTGTAAGTGTCAGACACCTGGGCCTGACTTACATAAAACCGCAGGCAGACACTGTCAGGGTTAGGGTTAGGGTTACTTTGTGTCTGCCAAGAGAATTCTGCCATGAACCACAAACCACCACCTGACACCAGAAACTGGCATCAAAAAGGCATCAATGGAAGCAGAAACAGAATGTGAATTCACAACCTTAGGCTGAATTGCTCTTGCAGCATCCTTGACCATGATGTCAGCATGTCTTCCTGGTCTGAAGCTATCATTTCAACTGTATGCTCTTTCATTCATCTCACAACTTGTCTGAAGCCCTACTCTCTTGGTCATTGCCTTGTGTTCCTTCAAATATGGTTGTAATTTGGCCTTCTGTAATGTTCCAGGAATACCATGTTTTTGTTAAGGGTAAACCTCTGAATTCTCAGGGAAACTTCCATTTTCTCACCACTAGTACTCACAATGAGTTGTGTCACTGGTTCTGCAAAGTGTCTCGTTACACCTTATTAATGGGAGGAAAAACTGTAGGAGAGGGAAAGATTGGTAGTTCACATTTTGCTTTTGGGTGAGTTTTTAATTGTTCATTTATTTGAGGTAGATTAACTTTATTGTGTTTCCTAGGCTTCTTCCGTTTGACACCAGAAGTTGAGAAACACTTGGTTCCAGTTGTTCTATATTTGGTTCATATTTAACTTGAACCAATGTCAGAATCACACTTTCCTCATCATCTATTTCCTACTCAAAGAAATTTTTCTTGCTGCTATCATAATTTGAGTCTGACATTTTCAGCAACACCCAGGGGGAAGGAAAAGACACCCATGTTAAGGATATCTATCTGCAGTTTACTTCTTTTAAACTTACTCCTTTGTTCTTTTTATATAATTTTTTTCTTGCTTATGTATACCTTCATTTGATGGAGATGCCTGTTTTTGCTCCTTTTATTCAAAAGAAGAGTTACCACCTCTCTCAATCAGTGATTATCAGTCATGGAAGTAAAGCACTCTTGATAGTTCCAGGATTGTGAAGCATATTTAGATCATTTATAAGAGGTAAAATATTAAATTCTGCCAATGATTTGTCTTTTTTAAAGTAAGTATTTCAGAATAATCTCTTCATAGTCTCTCCATTTGTTTGCATTCTGATATACTCTCTTGAAGAAGGAAGAAAGGGAAATTACAGCCAGTATGTGGGAATTTGTGTGTAACGAGCATCTGATCATATTTTTGCCCATAGGAGTGTGTCACACGTGTGGCCTTTATATCCATTGTGTGTGTCAAGTTGGGGAAAAGGACAAGAACCACTGCTTTAGACTGAAAGAGTTTTGGGGTATCAGGTGCTTTCACTGAGAAGGTAAGGAATCACTGATTTTCAGTCTAAACATGTCCTATTCAAGTTTAAATCAGGTATTTTACACATAGTCCCAGATAAGACAAAGCTAATTTTATTATGTGACAAAATTTAACTGACTGGCTTTATCTTCATACTTTCATATTCACTAAACTTTTGTGTATTAATAAGCTTAAAAGTTCTCATCAAATTAAAATATTAATGATCAGTTTTTCACATGAATAGCATCATCAGCAGTGGGCAGGGAGTTGTGAGTTTTGGGTTTAAGTCATGGTGTAGAAACTAACAATTTACTGTCACTTTGGCAAGTTACTTAGGCTTCAGTTTCTTTATCTGGAAAATTATGGTGCTTATGCTATAGCAGTAGCTGTCAATTATTATTTTATAAATTATAAAAGATAATCTTTTTTAAAAGTAAAATTATGAATCTCATACTATATAAAATGAGCACATGTCAAACACTTTTGTTTAACTAATTAATTATTGAGGAAACCAGTAATATGTAACAACTTGTTCCCACAATTATTTGGACATCACACACATACAGGTAATAAAAAATAAGCAGACAGACACATATAAAACTAGTCAAAATCCACAGGGCAAAAATTCACCAGGAAAAAAAATCATTTTCATTTCTGTTGACAAGAATCCCTTACATTACTGTAAGTATTTTATAACTTACAGAGTTGTAAAATACCTTAAAGACAATAAATGGTTCAGGCTTCTCTGAACGAAATAAATGAAAAGAGATGCTTGACAGAAGAGCTGACTGGTAACCTATTTATGTCCATTTCAAAAGTCTGTGCAGTTCTTCTGACATAGATATTGGAGTTCTTTGTTTCAAACAAAATGTTCTATGAAATCTCAATTTATAACACATGAAAAGCAGAGTTACTTTGGCTGAAATGAGTAGAGGGACTTCTAAGTTTTCTTGGACTCCAACCCAAAGTTTGCAAACCATTAGATGATTTCTCTAACTACTGATTAGCCTGACTGATAAAGTTTAATCACTCAACTTTCCTCTAGTCTTTCTCACACATGGCACCCAGACCTCTGCCTACTCTCCACACCCCCTCCCACCTCTCCACCACACACAGCTACTCTACTATATCAAGAAGCAAAGATATTCCTTTCAGGATACTTTTATATCCTTACATATTTGACATTCCAAAACTGTTCATAACTATAGAACTTTCTAGCTCTAAATTTCTTTACTTGAAATTTAGTTAAAATAAACTTACTTGAAATAAAGTTACTTGAAAAAAAAATACTTCCCACTTGACTAAACCTGCAACTAAGGATCCTTAGAGTACTTTCATAAAGAATTTACAAATATGCCAGCTAGGTTTTAGTGTGATATCATCTTTATCATTAATGTATTCCATTTATTTTCTTAATTTTGAAAAGCAAGGCCATATTATTAAATGTCTCTGTGTTTGTACCAAAAATCTCTAAATTCTGCAATCACATTTTCCTGTTTTGTTATTTCTATTTCAAGTTATATGGATTGTGAAAGTCTATTGTCATATGAAGACTGTGAAAGACTTCCTTCATAAAAAGGATGCTGTTTTCTCACAACTCGTTCTGGCCTAAAGTCTTTTCCCCTTGGTCCTGTTGTATACTTTACAGTACTCTGGAAACAGTCCTAGTCTTGGGCAGGAAATGTATCTTTGCCTTAATGGCAATGGTGAGTTCATTTCTAAGAACCTAGTCTCCTTACCAGTAATTCCCATTATGATCCACTGTCTTATTGTCCCAGTTCCTTTGAGTGGGATTCGGATTCCTAGTGTGTTTTCTTATTCTTACTACTTGTTCTTGCAATTGTACCCTCCATTGCCTTGACTTATATCAACGGTCTGTCCAGCTTATCTAATAAAAACTTGACCTGTTCTCTGTCTGAACCCGACATGCCTTCCCACTTCCTTTCTTCTTGTCTTACCTAAGAATACCTCTATACCCTCTACTGCAGTCTCGTTTTGATTAGTCTTTCCTGTTCTGCCCTATCCTTTTTGCTGCCCAAACATGATCTGACCTCCTTTACACAGGGATTAAGAGGGTATTATCAAGGGTTTTAAGAGATCAACATATTTGGGTTGAATTGGAGATCGTGAAGCATCTCAGGAATGGAAAACCAATTGCCACATGCTCTCGTTTATAAATGGGAGCTAAAATGAGGGTCTGAAAAGGCATATAGAATGGTATAATGGACATTGGAAGACTCAGATGGGGAGGATGGGAAAGGGGGAATGAAAAAAATTATCTGTTGTATACAGTGTGCCTAAAGGGGCTGATGGGTACACTTAGAGTCGAGACTTCTTCACCACTATATAATGTATTTATGTAGCCAAAACTGATTTGTACTCTTAAAGTTAGTTAAATGAAGTACATACGTAAAAATAAATAGTTACTTAAAGGAAGCAAACAAAAAAAAAGAAAGAAAGAGAGAGAGAGAGAGCTCAAGGTATTGACTTAAACTTCAACATTAGCTAGCAAAATCCTAAAGGTAACTTTTCTTGTCCTGAAACTACTCTCCTCTTTCTCTGTTCCAAAGTCCCTCATAGTGACAGGGGATATTTTCATAAAAGACCAATATTTTCTTAAGCAGCATTAAGTGACCTCACTCTTTCAGTCCGACTAATTCTGGTGTTTGTAAAGTTCTCTGTTCTGTCCTTCCTAAATCTTTCTCTTGTCTAGGTCAAAAACAGAGCAAAGAGACAACCTGATAAAACACTTAACCCTTACTGAGTAAAGACTATGAGCTTGTTTCCTAACTGTTTTTTTTTTTAAGCTTATTTATTCTGCACATATCCCTATGGAGATACTATTATTATCCCCATTCTGTAGGTGAGGAATGTCTGAGTTAGTTGCCAAGGTCACCCAGCTAATGACTCAAAACTAGGACTCAGATTTGAGCCTCTTTGAATCCAAATCTCACTAAACTCTGTATCATCCCAAGTTAACACTCTTACTTCACAATCTCACACTAAATAGTTGACAATCTTGACTTATTTGCATTTCAAAACATTTATACTTATTAGCGCCAGAGATATTTTTAAACAAATCACTAACCATAAAGAAATCTGAGAAAAAGAGAAGCATCAGAGGACATAGGTCAGTAGATAGGGGTCCAGATTTTAGTCCCAGCTCTTGTGCAAGAAGCTCATGGGGCTCTGTTACCTCATTTGTTTCTTTTTTTTGTTTGTTTGTTTTTTGTTTTTTGAGTTGGAGTCTCACTCGGTCGCCCAGACTGGAGTGCAGTGGCCGCTCCTGGCCACCGCAGCCTCGACCTGCTGGGCCCTGGTGATCCTTCCGCCTCAGCCTTCCGAGTAACCGGGAATTATAGGCATGTGCTACCTCGCGCAGCTGATTGGATTTATTGTAGAGATGAGGTCTCGCTGCCCAGGCGGGTCTCGAACCCACGGGCTCAGGTAATCCACTCACCTCAGCCTCCCAAAGGCGCGGGATTACAGGCTGAGCCACCGAGCCCGGCCTGTTACCTCATTTGTAAATTTAAGTTTACTAGATAGGTTCATAGGAGTCTTCCAAAAATATAACTGTTTGCTTCCTGAGGGTTCTAACGAATCCAGACAGTGTAATCAGTCTCAATGAAAGCTATGACAACACTGCACATGGGTTAGCCTGGCGTGGTGAGATTAATTATTCAAGTCAGTCTAACTCACTTCTTGGTCCTGTCCTCTCTTGCTCTGTGTCAGGGCAACTGCTGAGGGAGTCAACTGACAACGAGGCACGTGTGGGCAACAGTGCTACTTCCCAGGACTAATGTCACCAAAGTGGCAGGTCAAATCACCAATTGAAAAGTCAAGTGCATTCCACCTTACAGCTAATCTTTCAGTATGAAAGAGACATTCCAACCCCAACACACTGTGCTGGTTGGGCTCATGTGGAAAAAAGGGGAGGTTAAGAGAAGTAGCCATAGAAGCTGTTGAATTTTAAGTTAAAGCATAAAACTACAAGATGGAAATCTGGAAAACATGCGGTAAAGAACACAGCTTAGAGGAAGGAGCCCTGACTGGATATTGTTGAGCAGCAAAAACAACAGACAGACCATGGTATGAAGTAATCAAGAATGAGGATGTCAGGACATCTGCTATTTTGTCTGCTTGGCTCTCTTTCCTTTTGCAATCTTCTTCTCTACCATACCAAGTGATTCTGATATGGCTGTCTCTCCTGCCACAGGGGTGGGCCAAAGACTCAAGATGACCAATCAGAGTATCTTATTCCCCAGATATTTATTGACTAGAGGTGGGTATGAGACCTAAGTAGGGCTTATTGGTACCCTTTGTGGGTAATTGCTATTGTTGCATGAAGAAAGAGAGGATCTTGATCTGAATTTATGAATTATAAACATCATTGCAAGGAGGAAGAGACTGGTGGGCACCACCGTTTGGACAGAATAAGCCAATATGGAGGAAAACATATGGCTAAGAACAATGTTTAAGCACTTAGCCCCAGATGTTCCTGAATCCAGAAAACACCCAGACTTTTCCAATATATGAGCCAATACATACCTTTTTTGAGGTCTAATTTACATGCAGTAAAATTCACTGTTGAAGTGATTAGTCCCATGAATTTTTAACAGTGCGTAAAAGTTATGTACATACCACCATAACCAAGATATAGGATATTTCTATTACCCAGAAAGTTCCCTCATGTCCCTCGGTTATCAATCTTCTCCTACTTCACTCCCTGGCAAACACTGATCTGTTTTTCTGTCTTGGTAGTTTTGCCTTTTTCTAAGTGTTATGTAAATTGACTAATAAAGTATGTAGCCTTTTGATTATTACTTCTTTCACTTAGCCTAATGCATTTGAGATACATCCACATTGTTACTAATATCATTATTTTGTTCCTTTTTATTGCTATGTAGTATTTTATTGTGTGGCCATGCCACAATTTGTTTATCCACCAGTACATGGGCATTTGGACTGTTTCCAAATTTGGTGATTATTAAGAAAGTCACAATAAATACTTGTATACTGATTTTTATATGGACATACTTCATTTATCTTGGGTAAATACCTAAGAGTAGGATTGCTGGGTTATACAAAAAATATATTTTTAATGTTATAAGAAACTTCCAGCTGTCTCCCAAAGTGGTTGCACCATTTTGAATTTCTACCAGCAACAATAATTCCCATTGTTTTGCCTCCTCACCAGCATTTGAAATTTGCATGCCTTTTAAAAAGTCTTAAACTATTCTAATAGGTGTGCAGTGGTATCTCATTGTGGCTTGCAGTGGTATCTCAATGAAAAATGATGTTAAGCATATTTTCTATGTGTACTTGCCATCTACATATCTTTACTAAAGTGATAAAATCTCTTGCTCATTTTAAAAAATATACTGTTTGTTTTTATAGTATTACATTGTGAGATTACTTTATATATTCTGGACATAAGTCTTTATAAAATTTATGTGTACAAATATTTGCTCCCAGTCTTTGCTTGACTTTTCATTTTCTTAGCCATGTCTTTCAAAGAGCAGAAGTCTTTAATTTTGAAGTCCTGTTTATCTTGTTTTATTTTATGACTTTTACTTTGTGTGACCTATCTAAAAATTATTTGCTAAATTCAAGGGCATACCATTTTTTTCTTATGTTTTCCTAGATATTTGATGGTTTTGGGTTTTACATACAGAACTATGATCAATTTAAAATTAATTCTTGTATACAGAGCTCCCTCCTTCTAAAGATGATTTAAATTGAGTTTCTGTTCCTGGTAACCAAAGAGTCTTGATTAATATAGATGGAATCCTTCACAAATGTTGAATTAGAAACATTTTAAGAAAGAACTTGTCTAGTGGAGATTTATTTCTAGACAGTATGTCAATTCCTCCCCAAATTAATTTAATTTCAATGAAAATTCCATTGCAATTTATTTGTTTGAACTTGACAAAGTGGATTATTAACTGGAAGAATAAATAGGAGATAATAACAATAAATATTTTAAAAATTAATAGGAATAGAGGGACTTGTCCTATAAGATTTTAAAACATAAACTATGATAATCAAATCAGAGTGGTCCTGATGCAGCAATCAACAGGCAGAGCAATAGAATGGAATAGCGGGCTTAGATGCAAGTCAACATATATGTTTCATATCTGTTTTTTAAAAAAGATTTATACAGTGCATGGTCTTGGTAAAATTAGCTTAATTATAAATTAAATAATATCCTTACCTAGTATCAAAATTTCAGGTGAATTAGATTGAAATCTGAAAAAATGGAAACATTTAGGAGAAGATAGTCTGAAATAACAATCCTGAACTGGCACCTTGTTGGTCTTTTCTCAAACCAGCCTTGCTCTTTTTGGGTGATTTAACTACATTATATTATTGCTCATATAGTCTGCATCTCAATCCATTGCACCCAAATCATGCAGAATATAGATTATATTGGCCTTCCTTGTTTAAAGCAGAAGTACTCCATTTGTGATGCGCAAATTTATTATTTATTTTTAATATCTTTTATGCCTCAGAAACTTTTCTAGTCAGGCAAGATTTATGAAAATATTTTCTTAACACAACTGAACATGGCTTATAATATATTCCAGAGGGAGCATTTTATAATTAACTTTAAGGGTGTGGAGTCTGGAGGCAAGGTAGAGGGCTTAGATTGGCATCAGTATTTCCTGCGAGGTGAAGCCACATTTTTCTTCTCTTCATAGATGCTCCAGCCTGGGGGATTAGTGTTTACCTTGATTTAGTGTCTCATCAAAAAGCATGACATCCACAGTTGTCTGGCTGCAGTAGGATTAAATGAAGCATGGCCATTTCTTCAAGTGAGATTTAAACTTCAAGCCTTTAGCTCTAAAGGGGAGGGGTGGGAGATGAAGAGAAAACAAAAATCTATTGAGCTACCAATGATAGAGTAAGAATAAAAAAATGTAGCCCCCTTTACCATAGGCACAATGTGAGAGGCAGAGGTAAGTCTTGTACTTAAGAAATATAGGAGTTAAGCTCAAGTGGGAGGGCTTACCTACCTTTGGGGTTACAGGGAATCTGCACTTGGAGTCCAGGGGTTCAGCTGCTCCTAGACCATTCCCACCCCACACCACACCACACAAATGACTTTGAGACAAGGGTACAAGCTTCATCTTTACGGAAGGAAAAAAAAGAGATTATTTTCAGTGTTTGGAAATTGAATCCAAAGCCCTGTCAGGACAAATTTTGCTAGAGTAGCATGTTCTTTCTCCCAGAAGCGAGCAAATGCATTTAAGAAGTGTTAAACTAGGACAGGATGAGGGCCTGCCGGCCCAGAATTCTGCCTCTGGCACAGGACCACCATGGAAAGGATTTTGGAGTTCAGCAGCATGGGTTTTCCTTTTTTCTCCAACCCCAAGCTTTCTGAGTTTTCTCACCAAACCATAAGGATCTGGTGCTAATACAATTACTTAAGTGTTTCTTATAACTATTTGTATTTTTAGTAAGTACTATCTCTATAGGATAATGAATTCTTTAAATTCACTCAATGTTGTGTAAAGTGATACTTGTTATTTGTCTTAAAATTAGCCACTTTTAAGTTTCAGAAGGTAGATCTAAATTCTTACATGTCAGACTTTTGGGACTCTCTTGTTCATGTTCTTCAAATTTTGTATGATTTCATGGGGTTCTATCCAGCATTTCATGTGGTTACCACTCACTTCTTTTTTTCTTCATGGAGTTGATTACTTTAATTATTTTCCCCTTAAATTCTAGCATATTGTCTTTCTGTCTCATTTTTACCTAGTTGTCAAAGAAAGTTAAATGTGTTAAGTATTGGACCATGATCCTTCTTCTTTAAACAGTAGTGTAGTACTCCTATTTCAGTAAATGCTTAGTTCTACTAGAGACAGTGAACCTGCAGAAATAACATAGGCTTAAGAGTCAGACAGACTTAGGTTTAAACTCTCTCTATGTCATTTACTACCTATATAGCCCTGAGTAACTGAACTTTGGTTTTTTGTCGTTGTTTGTTTAGCCCTGGGGATAATACATCTATCTTTTTTTTTTTTTTTTTTTGAGTCGGAGTCTCACTCTGTCGCCCAGACTGGAGTGCAGTGGCCGCTCCCGGCCACCGCAGCCTCGACCTGCTGGGCTCCAGCGATCCTTCCGCCTCAGCCTTCCGAGTAGCCGGAATTACAGGCACACGCTATCACGCCCAGCTGATTTTTTGATTTATTGTAGAGATGAGGTCTCGCTGCCCAGGCGGGTCTCAAACCTGCGGGCTCAGGCAGTCCACTCACCTCATCCTCCCAAAGGCGCGGGATTACAGGCTGAGCCACCGAGCCCGGCAATACATCTATCTTGATGAGTCATTGCGAAGAGCCGATGATTTGAAAAACATTGGTTATGTAGTTCAATATTATCATAATAAAACTAACTAATCTAATTTTAAAAACATTTGTGAACATCTCAAACACAGTCTTACTTCTATCTCATACTATTGTAGCAATATTAGAGTACAGTGAAGCCAGGTAATTTGTGAGAACAGACTTTGCCTCACCAGCAAGCACATGGTACAGTCATTGACCAATGATAAGAGAAACAGCTCATTACTTCCTCATTATACCTTCTTGAGGAAACATAATGATGGGAATTTTTGTCAGAGTGAACCTAAAAGCTGGCCTTGGCCAGCGTGCTTACATGGTCTAATGCTTACTGTCATAATCTACTGTTTCAAGGAAACTGTCCCAAGTACAACCATTCCCATGATCTTATTTAAAAACCTTGGCCAACCTAGTGAAGAGCTCTTGAGCAAGAATTACTTCTCAACGTGCTCCATTTTGGAATGAAATTGCTGGGACTTTTGTATTAACATCTCAGTCATTAAATATGGGTAGTCCCAGAAAAGGCAGGATCTTGGAAGAGGCAATTCTTGACACCTGAGGTAAACCGTGAAGGAGCTGACATTTGGGGCTGTCTGTTAACTGTAATCCTCACAGCCAGGCAGAAAGTTATTCTGTTGAAGGGGGGATTTGGGTAGCACATATTCTTTCCACCACAATGAGATAGTCTACAGAATGTATCCTAGTGCTTTCTATGTCTTTATCCCTACTTCAATAAAATCTCTGCCCAAGTTGCAACATGCATTACTTATTGCTATGTAATAAAACAATAAAATACTCCAAGATTTAGTGGCTTAAAATGACAATAATTTAGTATTTCTCACAATTCTCTGTGTTGGCTGTGATCAACTGAGTGATTCTTTTATTGGGCTTATCAAAGGTCACTCAAGTAGCTGCAGTTATGTTTCTTCTCAGTCATGGATTAGAGGGTCTAAGATGACCTCACTCACATGTCTTTGGCCTTGATATTGGCTGTTAACTGGGTCTCTCTCTTTCCATGCAATCTCTCATTCAGTTTTTAGTTGCTTCTTTACATGGCAGTGGTAGTGTTCCAAGAGGTGACTATGGAAGCTGTGTCTCAGACTCCAGAAATGGCTACATTTTATCAGTCAAAGCAAGTTATTAAACTACTCAGATCCAAGGAGTGAGAAAATAGACTACTACTTGATGATAAGAGCTGTAAAATATTGTGGTTCAATTTTTTTCAATCTACCACCATCTGTTCTCTGGTTTTCAAATGCAAAATATGCTCACTGTCTCTCCTCAAAGTTACTTCCATTATGGAACTATCATCAAGTTTGAAATTCATGTAACTTGAAATAGAACTTGATCATTTTCATTGCCATAGATATTGTTGTTCCAAAGACATTTGGCATTTAAGAATTGCCATTCTTAAAACATGAACTCTTTCATGTCCTCAGTGACAAAAATTACTGTCTAATTTCTAAATAGAGTTTGGCTGATTTTTCTAGGTGACACCTATATTCTACGATACCTGTTAGGGAAAGTAGTTTAGATCTTCTGTAAAGATTGTATGCAAAACTCCATCTCACAATATTAAACACCTGGGCTTATTATTATAGAAAATCATGACTGTTAATGTCAAATAACATTTTGAACTTGATCAGTTGATGGGACAAATAGGTCGTTCAGATCACTCATTCCATGGATAAATCTTATCTGAGTCACAAAGTAGAAAAAAATTGTTTGCTAAATATACCTTGAAGACTAGCTATTCAAAAAAATTTGGGAAGAGGGTATCATTTTTATCTTCCAAAACATCCTGGACCATCCAAAACTTATTGTGTTGGTCTACATCAATTGTAGAAAAGTATGTTCATGGGAGAGACATTCAAAATTTCTTCTGGTTCCACTGATCTTTTAGGGGTCATGAACTTATGAAAAATTTCATGACAGCTGTGAGTCCTCTTCTCAGAAAAAAATATCATACACTCAGGATTTTGGGATTCATGGAGGTCTTGCATTCTTTTATAATAATGATATAGATCTTAAAATTTAGGATTTCTATGAATCAGTTGAGGTGCTTGTCAACAAAGACAGTGTCAGGCTTCAGGCTCCAGTATCTGCAATTGGAGTAGGTTTTGGTAAGCACAAGAAAAATGTATCTTTTTTTTCACTGTGTTTTTTAAAAATAGTTTTACTTTTTAAACATGGGGTACAAATTAGATTTAGGTACATACATGGTCATCATACAGGTAAAGTGTGGGTACCCTTATTGATGTTATGTGCCACCCCCCCCAGCAGTGTCCCACTACTGACAATCCCATTCTTATGATATTATGATAAATGTTCAGGGTCCACTTATGAATGAGTACATGTGGTACTCAGATCTTTGTTTCTGTGATAAACCACAGAGTATTATAGACTCTAATTCTATCCAGGTTGCTGCAAAGTTCATAATTTTGTTTTTCTTTATGTCTGCATAATATTAGGTACATACGTGGTCAACTTACAGGTAAAATGTGGGTACCCTTATTGATGTTATGTGACACCCCCCCCAGCAGTGTCCCACTACTACCAATCCCTTTCTTATGGTATTATGATAAATGTTCAGGGTCCACTTATGAATGAGTACATGTGGTACTCAGATCTTTGTTTCTGTGACAAACCACTGAATATTATATACTCTAATTCCATCCAGGTTGCTGCAGAGTTCATAATTTTGCTTTTCTTTATTCTGCATAATGTCCCATTGTGTAAATGTACCACATTTTCTTTATTCAGTTCATTTTTGATAGGCAGCATGGTTGGTTCCATGTTTTTGCTATTGTGAATAATGCTGCAATAAACATGCACGTGCAGGTATCTTTATTATAGAGTGATTTGAGGTCCCTTGGGTATATTCCCAGAAGGAAGATTGCTGGGTTGTATGGAAGGTCAATTTTTAGATTTTTAAGAAATTGCCACACTTTTTTCTACAGAGGTTGTACTACTTTACATTCTCACCAACAATGTAAAAGTGTTCCTGGCCCCCCCACCCCCGCATCCTCTCCAGTATCTGTTGTTTTTTGAGTTAATGATGATGGCCATCCCGACTGGAGTTAAGTGGTAACTCAGTGTGGTTTTAATTTGCATTTCTTTGATGATTAGTAAGGCTGAGGATTTTTTTCATGTATCTGTTGGCTGCTCGTATGTCTTCTTCTGAGAAGAGTCTATTCATATCTTTTGCCCATTTTTTAATAGGGTTGTTTGTTTTTTTCCTTTCGGCACATTTGAGTTTCTTGTAGATCCTAGATGTCAGGCCTTTGCCAGATATACAGTTAGCAAATGTTTCTTTTTCCATTCTGTGGGCTGTCTCCCTACTCTCTTGAAGGTTTCATTTGTTTTGCAAACGCTTTTCAGTTTGATGAGGTTCCATTTGTCTAGCTCATCTTTTATGGCATTCGCTTTTGGAGAGTTGATCAGGACTTGGGAAAAATATGTCTTTAACAGAAGTGCTCTATGCTGATGCAGATCAGTTTGAACTGTATTTTATTTTATCTTACTTTATTACAGAGATGTAGGTTATAAGTGAGGATTACACACCTAAGTAGCCTACATGCAGGTAAAGTTTGGGCTTCCAACTAGCCCTCATTTCCTCTGGTAGTAGACCAGATACCCTTTGAGTTCGCACATGCTCCCCATTCTTCTTCCTCCCTCACACCCCTAGCAGTGCCCAGGGACTGCTGATTCCTCCTTTGTACTAATGTGACTAATGTTTAGGGCCACCTTATGAGTGAGACTATGTGCTATTCAGTTCTTTGTTTCTACAATAGCTCACTTAGTATGATGGTCTCCACTCCATCCAATTTGCTGTGAAGTCCATGATTCTGTTTTTCTTTATGGCTGTGTAATACGCCATCATATGTATGTACCATATTTCTTTATCCAGTCCACTTTTGACGTGTAGTAGGGTTGGTTCCATGTTTTTGCCATTGTGAATAATGAAGCTATAAACATGCATGGACAGGTGTCCTTTTTTGTACAATTATTTATGTTCCTCTGGGTAAGTTCCTGGCAGAGGGATTTCTGGACCATATGGAAGATCAACTCTTAGTTCTTTTTGGATTTGTCACACTGCTTTCCATATAGGTTGAACTATCTTACACCCCCACTAACAATACAGAAACATTCCTTTTTCTCTGTACCCATGCCAGCATCTGTTATTTTTTGACTCATTAATGTTAGCCATCCTTGCCAGAGTTAGGCAGTATCTCATTGTAGTTTTGATTTGCCTTTCTCTGATGATTAGTGAGGGTGAGCATTTTATCATGTGTCTGTTGGCTGCTTGTGTGTCTTCTTTTGAGAAGTTTCTGTTCATGTCCTTTGCTCACTTTTTTTTTTTTTTTTGAGTTTGAGTCTCACTCTGTCACCCAGACTGGAGTGCAGTGGCTGCTCTCGGCCACTGCAGCCTCGACCTGCTGGGCTCTGACGATCCTTCTGCCTCAACCTTCCAAGTAGCTAGAACTACAGGCACGCACTACCACACCCGGCTCATTTTTGATTTATTGTAGAGATGTGGCCTCGCCAAATTGCCCAGGCGGGTCTCGAACCCGTGGGCTCAGGCAATCCACTCACGTCAGCCTCCCAAAGGTGCAGGATTACAAGCTGAGCCACCGAGCCTGGCTGTTTGCTCACTTTTTAATGAGGTTGTTTTTTTCCTTTCATTTTGTTTGAGTTCCTTATAGATCCTGGATGTTAGGCCTTTGTTAGATGCATAATGTGCAAATATTTTTCCAATTTTGTGGGCTGTCTCTTTACTCTCTTGATGGTATCTTTCATTGTGCAAAAGTTTTTCAGTTTGATGAGGTCCCACTTGTCTATTTTAGCTTTTATGGCATTCACTTTTGGAGACTTGGTTACTAATTTGTTGCTTACTCTGATGTGCATAAAGATGTTTCCTACATTTTCTTCTAGGATTCTTAAAGTTTGAGGTTTTATGTTTAGGCCTTTGATCCATTTTTGTATATGGAAAGGGGTCCAGTTTCAGTCTTTTGCATGTGGTCAGCCAGTTTTCCCAGCACCATTTGCTAAATATGGTCTCTTTTCCCCAGTGGTTTTTATTGGTGACTTTTTTGAAGATGAGTTGATTGAGAGTTTGTGTTTTGGCTTCCAGAATTATTGTCCTGTTCCATTGGTATATGTACCAATTTCTGTACCATTACTAGGTTGTTTTGGTTACTATAGCCTTGCTTAAGTTTAAACTCCAGAAGTGTGATACCTCCCACTTTGTTCCTTTTGCTGAGGATTCTTTTGGCTATTTGTGTTCTTTTTTATTTTACATATGAATTTCTCAATTGTTGTTTTTGGGTCTGAGAAGAATAATGTTAGTAATTTTATGGGTTTTGCATTGAATCTGTAGATTGCCTAGGGTAGAATGGACACCTTAACAACATTTATTCTTCCAATTTGTGAGCAAAGAATATTTTTCCATTTGTTTATATCTTCTTTGATTTCTTTGAGCAGTATTTTGTAGTTATTTTTGTATAGGTCTTTCACTTCTCTGGTTAGGTGAATACCAAGACATTTCTTTTGTGTGTGTTGTGGATATTGTGAATGAGATTGTGCTCTTTATTAATATTTGGTCTCTGCCTGCTTGTGGCTGGTATATAGAAATGCAACTGTCTTTTGCACATTGATTTTGTGCCTGAAAATTTACCAAAGTTGACTATCAGTTGGTGAGAAAGGCTTTTGACAGATTCTCTTGGGTTTTTGAGGTACAGCATCATATTTTCTGCAAAGAGGGATAGCTTAACTTCCTCTGTTTCTATTTGAATATCCCTGATTTCCTTCTCTTGCCTGATTGCTCTGGCTAGGACTTCCAGAACTATGTTGAACAGGAGGGGTGAGAGTGGGCATTTTTGTCTTGTTCCCGTTCTTAGAGGAAATGCTTCCAATTTCTACCCATTGAGCAAAATGTTGGCTGTGGGTTTATCCAGGATGGCTCCACTGTTTTGAGGAATATTTCTTCTATGCCTAAGTGATTAATGGTTTTTATCAAGAAGGGATGCTGAATTTTGTCAAATGCTTTTTCTGTACCTAATGATATAATAATGTGGTTCTTCATTTTACATCTGTTAATATACTGTATTATGTTTATGGTCTTGCAAATGTTGACCCAGCCCTGCATCCCATGAATAAAGTAAACCGGGTTATGGTGGATGATAATTGAGATGTGTTGTTGGATTCAATTTGCTAGACTCTTGTTGAAAATTTTTGTGTCTGTTCATCAAGGAAATTGGCCTGCAATTCTCTTTCATTGATGGCTTTACCAGGTTTGGGTATCAGTATGATGTTAGCATCATAAAATGAATTGGGGAGAATTCCATCATTTTTGATTGCTTATAATACTTTCAGTAAGATTGGTGTCATCTCCTTGTATTCTTGTAGAATTCAGCTGAGAAACTATCTGGTCTTGGGAGATTTCTTATGACTAAGTAGATTTCATGGATTGTTATTGGTCTGCTTAGAGTTTCAGTTTCTTCTTGCCTCAAACTTGAAAGGTTGTGGGATGTCAGAAAATCCTCCATTTCCTTTACATTTCAAGTTTATTTGCATACAGGTGTTCATAATAATCTCTGATAATCTTTTTAATTTCTTCAGGGTTAGTTGTGACTTCACTTTTTGCATTTCGAATTGTGTTTATTGGATTCTTTTTTTAGTCAATCTGACCAGGGGTCCTTCAATCTTATTTATCCTTTCATAGAACCAGCTTTTTGTCTTGTTGATCCTTTCTATGATATTTTTGTCTTCTATGTCCTGAAATTGTGATTTTATCTTGGTGAGCTAAACTTTAGCTATTCCTCCGCTAAAGTTAGGATTTTGATTATCTTGTTTTTCCAGCTCCCTTAGGTGTGACATTAAACTGTTTACTTGTGATCTTTCTGTTTTCTTGATGTGTGCATGCAATGCTATAAGCTTTCCTTTTAACATGACTTTCATGGTATCCCAGAGATTCTGGTTAGATGTGTGTTTGTTTTCAGTTTTGTGAGGAATATTTTTATCTCTGTCTTGATTTCCATGTTGACCCAGAAGTTATTCAGCAGCATGTGGTTTAGTGTCCATGTCTTTGTGTGTTTTGGGGGGATCTTGTTGGTGGTGATATGTATTTTTATTCCACTGTGATCTGAGAAATGCATGGTATTATTTCAATCTTTTGAAATCTGTTTATGCTTGATTTATGACTGAGAATGTGATGACTCTTGGAGTATGTTCCATGTGCTAGTAAGTAGAAAGTATACTCTGTAGTTGTTGGGTGAAGTAGTCTGTAGATGTCTATTAAGCCCATTTCATCAAGTATTGAGTTGAAGTTCCAGATCTCCTTGTTGGTTTTTTGCTTCAATGTTCTATATAAAGCTGTTAGTGGGAATTTAGGTCTTCAAAAGTATAAACATGTGAGTACATATCCCCTCTTAGTTTGCTTAGTAGTTGCTTTATAAAACCTGGCATTCCTGTGTTGGGTGCATATATATCTAATATGGATATTTCCTGAGCTTTTTATCATGATGTAGTGTCCTTCTGTGTCCTTTTTAACTTGTGATACCTTCAAGACTGCTTTGTCTGATATCAGAATAGCTATACCTGCTCTCTTCTATTTGCCATTTGCCTGAAAGACCATTTTCCAGCCTCCAATTTTGAGCCTGTGGGTGTTCTTGGCAGTGAGATGAGTTTCCTGGAGGCAGCAGACTTTTGGATGTTTCTTTATCCAGTTTGCTACTATGTCTCCTCAGTGGTGCATTTAGTCCATTCATGTTCAAGTTGATTATTGAAATGTGAAAGTTTATTCCTGTCATAGGACTCCTAAGGGGTTGCTTTGTTTCCTTTTTACTTTTGTACAGCTTGTGTATATTTTCATTTTTGTGAATGCTCTGTATGCTCTGTTATTTCTGTGCTTGCCTGTACTTTTGTAATGGGTATGCCTTTTTAAATTTTTATTTTTTTCTTTTTCTGTGTTCGACACTTTCTTGAGTGTTTCTTGAAAAACTGGTCTGGAGGTGGCATATTCTCCCAGGGTTTGGGTATCTGGAAAGATTTTAATTCTCCAACACTGGTGAAGCTTAACTTAGTGGGGTAGGAAATTCTTGGCTGGGATTGCTTATCTTTAAGAATGCTAAAAATTGGACTTAGTCTCTTCTAGCCTGTAGTGTTTCTGTAGATAAGACTGGAGTGGTTCTGATGAATCTTCCCTGGTAAGTAGTCTGACCTTTCTTTCTTGTTGCCTTTGTGGAGGCAGATTACTATGTATCTTGGGAATTGTCTTCTCACGCCATACCTTGTGGGGATTCTCTGAATCTCTTGTGCTTGAATAGCTCCTCTTTAGTGAGATGTGGAAAGTTTTCTTGGATGACCTCAAGGAATGCTAGTTCCATGTTGTTCTCCATTTCCTTTTCTACTTCAGGGATACCAACCAGGTGTAGATTTAGCTTCTTGGCATAGTCCTGCTTTTTTCAGAGACTCTGCTCCTTCTTTGTGAGTTTTTTTTCTATATTTTTGACAGGTTGGGTTAATTTCATATTTTGTTCTTCAAGTTCTGAGAGTCTTTCCTCTCCCTAGTTATGCTTCTTACTTCCTATGCTTGTCATTTTGTTTGAAATTTTCATGATGAGGCTCTTCATTTCTGTTATTTCAGAGTGGGCTTTTCTCTGCTTTTCCTTCCTGTACAACTTTGATGAGTTTTGCTTCTAGTTTCACTTGGTTCTTTCTGTTCATTTTAGCCATCTGTTCTCTGATATGTGTGACTGTTATCTGGGACAGATCATTTTGGGAGGTTTTCACTGTTTGTGCTCTGATGGCTGCTTTTTCAGGTGCTGTCTCTTTAGAACTCTGAAGGCTGCCTGTATTTTTTTCATTGATTTTTCCTCATTTATGCCAGGTCTCTCTTCCCTTTCTATAATTTCACTTTGGCTTTATTTTAGGGTCTTTTCTGTGGTTCAATGTAAATCTCTCAGTGAAAGAGTGAGGGGATTTTATTTCTGCTCCTTGCTCTACCCTGTGGCAGGTTTCTTAACTGTAGTTTTCATCTCCTGCTGTTAATCTAATCTGATTGTTTTTCAGCCTCTGTGGAGTCAGTGGAAGATAGGCCCCCTGTCTTCAGCCTCTGGTTTGCAACCCAGGAGGCTTCCCACCAAGAAGGTCTTTGAGTATCTTTCATGTTGCTCCCTCCTTGTTCAAGTCCATACTCTGCTCTTGAAAAAGAGCAAGTTCCCTGCTATGGTGCAAGTGAGGGAATCCACTCTGTAGGCACATAAGGCTTAGAGGTGATTCTTTCTGATTTGGCTGGAAAGATGACTGCCAGTTGTTGTTGGTGGACACCAGCTAGGTTCACTCTGCAGGTAGGCTTTCCCTGCCTTGGAGTCAGCCACCAGGCTCCACTAGTGGAGGCCATGCTCTCAATGGTTGACTTCACATGAGTTTTGTTCCCCATTCTACTTGGGCTCTGGTTTCCCACCACTGTGCCCTGACCAGGACTTCTCCCATGAGAGACTATATGACTCACACATGGCTTGGCAAAGGTGAACTGATGCAAATTATCTTAGAATCACTCACTCATCTCACTTGCTAGGCAGGACTTGAGCTCCTGTGTGAGACTGGATGGTGAGGGATGGGAGACCTGGATTCCTGCATCTGCCATTGCTTTCTGGTCTCTGTGTATTCAAAGAAACCTTTACTGGGTACAGAGTTCTTCACTCAACTAGAACTGCTCAGGGTGTCTCCTTCTATCAGCAGCTGGGTTCCTACTCTCTGTCTTGCTTAGCAAGAGAATTGCCAGTCTGTTGCTCCACAGTGGCCATCTTGAATCAGATCTTGGGCTGCATTTTGAGAAGCCTAGGATTTCATGAAATCCCAAATTAAAATATTTGATCTTCTTAGATATATATTGAAGGAACTACAATAGTAAATTAATTGGTTTTTTTTTCCTTTCCTCTGTTCTCTGTTCACTTTACACAACTTCCAGTGATCCAGGAATTGTATCTGGCTGAGCTAATGATGATATTGGAATAGAATTTGATTGGATAAAGTTGTCTCTATGAACATATATAAACATAATATGGGCTTCTTGGTAGCTTAGTTGCAGTTTTGAAATCTTGATCTCTTGATACCTGAAACTGTTACTGAAGATGAAACAAAAACTATTTACAATCTCCAAATTATCTTCTAATTGCTGAATTTATATGTATTCAGTTTTACATAGTTGGAATCAGTGTAGTGATCTGCTTCTTTTTTGTAACATATTTATGTTCTCAGTATTGTAGTTATTTTTATGTAAACATCATTCACATACTTGTTATTTTGCATAGTCATAGTATGTTACTGTGCTGGTGTATTAGAATATGTTTACTTTTTATTTGTAGCCTTTGGGGTATAAGTTCTTTCTAACATCAGCTGTATACATTGGCAGCTTTTTATAAAATAATTTTGAGCAGGAATATCAAGAAAAACAGATGAAACTTAATCTTGAAAGATACTAGGGGCTTCAACTACAATTAACCCACAGAAAATGGATAATTAGCTATACCCAAAATTTTGTCAAGGAGTTAACACAATTTTAGGAATTACTAAGCATGATGTTATTAGATTTGGGATAAGAATACGGCAGCTAGAAATAGATTAAAAAAATAAGAATTGGAGAATAAGTCCTTCTAGGAAAGACTATAAGTGTATGCAAATTTATGAGTTTCTAAGCATGAGCAGAGGGCAAGTTAGATGATATAGAAAGAGACCTAAATTGAAATGACATTGTGTGGTGTCTCCCTCAACAGACAAGATATGCTTCCCTATATGGAGATTATAAAGATAGATATTAGTGTCTCAGGAGACTTCAGCTTTTTTGAAATCTGTTTACAACATAATTTGGCTGAAAGGAGGGGATCTGTTAAATTTGTGACTAACAGACTATTTTGTTATGGAGAAAGTAGGAGAGTCACTGTAGGCAAATGCCATCCTGGACTTGATTTTAAGTAAGAAAGAAAAACTATTAATGTAACAGTAACTGCCTAATACCCCAAACAAAACAAACAAACAACAACAACAACAAAACAGGAATACTGGCTTGGCTATTTTAGAATTTAACAGCCAATTATTAAAAAGTATCCCTGATATTCTGAAAGAGAAATAGATGATGAAGGGTGAAAAGTTACATAAATATAATTCTGACTGAACAGAAGTTTTGAAAAGTTCAATGAGAAAGGCAAAAGGAAGGACATTTAAGGAAAATAACGTGGTTGCATAGATATTTCATTCTAAGTCCAGGTTCATAAAAGGTTTTTACAAAAGATATAAAGAGGAACATACAATGATAGACAAATTTTTCAAAATGACAGGAGTATAAGGAAAGCAACTAGAAGATTAAAATAAGGTGAGGTGAGCGAGGCAAGCTTTAGAGAGAGGGAGAAAAAAAGAGGAAAATGATTAAAATGATTGTTTTAACTATGTAGAATAAAAAGTTATAGGTTTATGGCTTCTAAGAGAGGTGCAAAAAAACACAAGACATATATAATGTTTCCATTTTTAAAGGAAGATATGATAGCACCAGAAAGTATAGACTAAGCAACTTAATTCTAATTCTTATCAGTATTTGGAATTGGATTTTTAAATAAAAGACTTGTGAACCTTTGAAAAACAATGTGGTGATCACTAGAAGTCAATATACATTCACCAAGTACGAATTAAGCTATATTGATTTCATATCATTTTGAAATAATGATTGACTAGTAATTCAGGAAAGAGTAATTGATTTAGCACTTCTTTATTTCAATGGATGGTTTGATAATTTTTTTCTTGATGCTATTTAGGATACCATGGTAAAACACTTCATGGATTAGTAAGTGAATTAATAACTTGTCGTCAACAGTTGCTGTTCAATATTTAAGGTGGGGGTTCTTTATTTTACTAGAAAATGGCTCTGTCCTTGGTGCATCAGTTCAAAACCAGTGACTTGAATGAATATATTGTGTAATATGTAGCACACACAACTTACAGATAAAAAGAGATCTCACTGAGACTTCTTGTGATATATATAGGATGTGTAGGATGTTGTATACCCAGATTTGATTCCTGGATACCACAAGTGAATCTGAGTCAGGTAGAGAGACACACTAAGCTATAAAGATGACAAGAAGGATCTATTGACTATTACTAACAGTCTGTGAAAATAACTATTGAGAGTTTGCCCCATTGTGTTAGGCTAGGTCCTCAAAGGTATTTACATCATAAACCTTAGAACCTGTGAATTTGTTAGCTCACATGGTAAAAGACGCTTTGCAAATGTGATTATGTTAAGGCTCTCCAGATGGGAAAGTTATCCTGCATTGTCTGTCTGGGTGTACCAAAAGTTATCTCAATAGTTCTTTTAAGAAGGGCCTGAGAGGGTCAGAATTGGACAGGAATACGTAAAGATTAAAGTAGAGGTTGGGATATCTGGGCAACCTCTGGAGTGTGAAAAAGGCAAAAACTTGGAGTGCTCTGTACAGATTTCAGGAGGAACAAAGTCCTGGATTTTCAATCTACAGAACTGTTAGATAATAAATGTATGTTGTTTTAAACCCCCAAGTTTTTGGCAATTTGTTACAGCATTAAATAGAAATGAACATATAGGATAGGGCATAAGATAAGATGTGATATAAACTTATGATTTCTCCTCAGAGGGGAACAGTTGATAACCATTAACTAGTGAGGCTAAAAGAACTGTCCTCGTCATTTGAACTCACATCTACATATCCCATATTTATCTTGTTCCTTTTTGTTCTACCATGGCATAACAAATTCTTGCTTCAGTGCCATTATTACTTGGCACTATGCTAAATTTTAGTTGGTGGAAATACAGAATTTCAGTGTTGGCTCTTCATCATATGTTTTTCACTGAAGGCTTTGTTTCCTCCAAATGCTGGAATTATGTATAGGGTTCTGTATCTCTCTGTCTTTCCAATACAAATGTTCTGCATTGTTGCTCTTTTTTGTTAAGTGCCCTGTGCTCTGGCACCATAGTTTTCGGTGCACTATGTCAATAGGAGGGGAATTTTAAATCCCCTTGTGGAAAGAATGCAGTTGAAAAAGAAACTTATAGTGATTTCAGGTGATGTTTAGATGGGGAAAAAGTTATATCAGCAAAACACGAGGTGTCAGGTATATTGATGATAAAGGAGAGGCAGTGGAGGGGGCACTAAGAACCAATTCTTTTAGTGATAAATCACCCAAACAAGGCCTTTCTTAATACTTCAAATGAAGGGATAACAGTCATCTCCACGGGAGGGAGGGAGGGTCTTGAAACCACCCCCCTTATTGAGTTCTTTATGAGGTTAGTAATTTATTCCAGGATTCATTGCCAAATTTAACTACATCAGTCCAGCCCTTCGAGCTTGAATCAAAGGATGACACCTTCACAAAAGCTAGAAGTCATAATAAAGGCATGTTTTACATTCAGTCAGCAAACCAGTGGGTAATCACCACCCGTGTTCCCGTAAAGAAAGAGATAATGCCTTCTTTGTGAGCAAGGGAATAAAAACGTCAGATTTCTACCAACACCAAACTCTCGAGAATCCTCAATACAACATAAACTGCTCATGAAAGGGTGATAGAACTGCACACTGTCATAAAAAATATTTAATCTGGAAAGCAATCATACAACATAAAATCCAGACATAATGCAAGATAAACCTTAGTCATATAGAAATTTAGTCACTGTACAGACAATTTTACAACAATACCTCACATTTTGCAACATGAAAGATATATCTAGTTTAAGGTGAAGAATCATCAAATGATTTTTGAAGTTTTCAAAAATAATACTGGGATTAATATACAAAAAATATTTTATTCAAATAAATATACAGCCCAGTTAATGGTTATCACCAAGGGTACAAGGGCAATCAGCAACTTTCCAAGTAACAGAATAAATTGGCTAAATTAGAAATAAAAAAAATATCTGATCAGCGAACAGTACTGGAATTCACCAGTTTGAGTCCTAGTCCCTACCACTGCCAAAACTCGCAGCTGAGTCTATTTAGTCTTCATCAGCATTCTTAGCTCTGCCCTAGTTAGGTTTCTATTATTAGTCAGGAGAATTGTAAGAAACTATAGGCCAGTTACTTAGAAGCATGTATCAAGACAAATGTCAAAGGCAAAGTTCTGCAGTGAAAAAACTGGTCTTACCAAGCAAGATAGTTTCAAAAAGTTCTTTGCAACCTAGCCAGTTGAAAATGTCTTGACTTCTCATTCAGTTCTCTAATTAAATGGGGCATTTCCTTAGCATATAAACAAATAGACCTCACATGTGGATAATAAAGAATTTTTAATGAGACTGCCAAGTACAGTCAGCCCTCTATATTCATGGGTTCCACATCTATGGATTCCACCAACTATGGATCACAAATATTAAAAAAAAAAAAAAAGAAAGAAAGAAAGAAAGAAAGAGAAAAAAAAGAAAGAAAAAGAAATTCACAAAATTTCAAAAGCAAAACTTCAATTTGCCTCTCATCATGTACATTGAATCCAAGCAAATGAAGTGATGTGTGGGCATTGTATTAGATATTATAAGTAATTAGATGATTTAAAGTATATGGAAGGATATGCATAGGTTATATGCAAATGCTGTGCCATTTTATATAAAAGACTTGAGTATCTACAGATTTGGTACCCACCTCTGTCTTGGAACCAATCTCCTATGGTTACTGAAGAATAACTGTACTGTTACTGTGAAGGATAGAAATTAGAACTCTCCCAAAATTTGTGGAGGTATTACTTGAGTGCCCAGAAATTGAACAGTCATATGTCACAATACTCTTACCTGAGGCTGATCAAATGCCTACACTAACTGCTGATCTTGACAGTTATCTTCCAGAATGTCTCTCTGACCTCTCCCTGACAAATCCCGTTAGTTGTTCAAGACACAGCTTAGATGTTATTACCTCTGAGAAAACAAGATTTCCAAACTTGGGCTGGACTCTTCCTTTTAGTAGGTCCTAAAGGATGTTGTTCTCTTTTTTATTGTCTTTCTGGTAGCATTACCAATGTATTTACTTCATCTCCTTGATTAAGGCATCTAAGGGAATGAATGCTTCATAGAGAATCTGACACACTATAGATGCACAATGATTTGTTTAGTAAATTAAAGAACGAGTGCATATATGACTTCTTCATAAACTAGAATAGAACAGACGTCTACAAAGACAGACTTCATAGTAACAACCTCCAAAGATAGAACTTTAGAACTTAATGGTCTCTACTAGAACATAAGTGCCATTAAGGCAATGACTTATAGAGTACCTACTGCTTGTCAGACACTGTTCTGTGTGTTGGGGACACAACAGTGAATAAAACCATTGTGAATAAAACTGTTGCGTCCCCAACACACAGAACAGTGTCTGACAAGCAGTAGGTACTCTATAAGAGTTAAATGAATGATTAAGTAGAAATTAATGAACAGAAACATTTGAAATAACACTGTTTCAAAAACATCTATGAAGAACATCCGAGGTGACATAATTATAACTTCAGTAGTATTTTATAGTTCACAAAATATATTTATTTCCTTTAATTCTCTTAACAACAATGTTTTATGGGTGTTTTTATAAAACTCCCCTTCTGCAGGAGAGGAATTTGAGCTGAGAGAATGGCACAGACAGAATGGAAACCCTAGTTCTAGGATTACAAATTCTAAGATAATTCTACTACACTGGACTTTTTCAATCTGTGACATTAAATTTAATGGCCAGATGAAAAAAAAGAGCCTCCTTGCAGAGTTAACAAAGCTTTGTTTCAAATATATGCATTTAAAAAAATCTGGTCATAAAGTGACTAGAAATAAAAAATGTTATTTATGATTCCCTGAATAACATAAAAGAAAGGTGGTGTAAGAAACTATGTCAGAGGTACAATTCTTCTCTCTAAAAACAGAAAAAAGATCAATTGTGAGACATTTAATTGACAAAGAAGGGGGATATGATTTTATTTTTTAATGGCCTATAGAACAAATAACACAGGTTTATCTAACATACTTTCTAACATTTAACTAAGTTACTAGAAGGAATCTTAAAACAAAAGAAAAGTAGTTACAAATGTATTTCTATGGAAATTCAGTTTTTAAAAAGTTTTATTTAGCCAGGCTTGGTGGCTCAGCCTGTAATCCCACGCCTTTGGGAGGCTGAGGTGAGTGGATTGCCTGAGCCCGCGGGTTCGAGACCTGCCTGGGCAGCGAGACCTCATCTCTACAATAAATCAAAAAATCAGCCGGGCGTGGTAGCGCATGCCTATAATTCCGGCTACTCAGAAGGCTGAGGCGGAAGGATCACCGGAGCCCAGCAGGTCGAGGCTGCGGTGGCCGGGAGCAGCCACTGCACTCCAGTCTGGGCAACAGAGTGAGACTCCAACTCAAAAAAAAAAAAAAAACAGTTTTCTTTTAAATATGTGGGGTACAATTCAGGGTTAGGCATACAAATGTTCATTATGTTGGTACCCTTGTTGATAAGGTGTGCCTCTCCCTCCTCTGGCAGTTTCCCACTACTGCCAATCCCTTTTTTTTTAGTATTACAACAGTTGTTCAAGGTCCACTTACAAGTGAGAACATGTGATACTCAGTTCTTTGTTTCTGTAATAGATCACTCAGTATTCTAGCCTCTAAGTCCATCCAAGTTGCTGCGAAGTTCATAATTTTGTCCTTCTTTATCGCTGTGTAATATTTCATTATGTATATGTACCACATTTTTAAAATTCAGTCCTCTCTCGATGGGCAGCACAATTAGTTCCATGTTTTTGCTATTGTGAATAATGCTGCAATAAACATGCATGTGCAGTTATCTTTTTCATAGAGTGATTTGAATTCCTCCAGGTATATTACCAGTAGGGAGATTGTGGGGTTGTATGGGAGGTCGATTTTTAGATCTTTTAGGAATCACCAAACTATTTTCCACAGAGGTTGTACTGGTTTACAATTCATTCATCAACAGTGCAGAAGTGTTTCCTTTCCCCCGCATCCTTTCCAGCATCTGTTGTTTTTTGAGTTACTGTTGATGACCATCCTGACTGGAGTTAGGTGGTATCTCAGTGTCATTTTAATTTGCATTTCTTTAAAGACTAGTGAGGCTGAGCACTTTTTCATATATCTGTTGGCTGCTCATGTGTCTTCTTTTGAGAAGTGTCTATTCATATCTTTTGCCCACTTTGTAATGGGGCTGTTTTTTTCTTTTTGGCACATTTGAGTTCCTTGTAGATCCTAGTTTAGGCCTTTGTCAGATATACAGTTAGCAAATATTTTTTCCAGTCTGTGGGCTGCCTCCCTCTCTCTTACTGGTTTCTTTGGCTTTGCAGAAGCTTGTCAGTTTGATGAGATCCCGCTTGTCCATCTTCTCTCTTATGGCATGGGCACTTGAGATTTTGATCAGTAATTGGTTGCCCAAATACAAAGCACAATCCTATTCACAATAGACATAAAAAAATGAAATACCTTGGCATCTTCTTCCTAACCAGAGAAGTCAAAGACCTTTACAATAAAAACTACAAAACACTGCTCAAAGAAATCAAAGATGACACAAATGAAAAAATATTCCATGCTCATGGATTGGAAGGATAAACATTGTTAAGATGTCCATCCTACCCAAGGCAATCTACAGATTTAATGCAATACCCATTAATTTACCTACAGCATTCTTCTCAGACCTGGAAACGACAATCCAGGAATTCATATGGAAGCATAAATGACCACGAATAGCCAAACGAATCCTCAGCAAAAAAACAACAAAGTAGGAGGCATCACACTCCCAGACTTTAAGCTTTATAAAAAAACTACAATAATCAAAACATCCTGGTATTGGTACAAGAACAGGCAAATAGGCCAATGGAACAGGATAGAGATTCCAGAAGCAAAGTCTCAACTTCTCAACCAACTCGTCTTCAAAAAGCCTCCCCTACCAACCACTGGGGAGAGGAGAACCTATTCAGTAAATGATGCTGGGAAAGCTGACTGATCACATGCAGAAGATTAAAATAAGATCCCTACCTATCACCATATTAAAAAAATCAACTCTAAATGGATCAAAGACCTAAACGCAGAACCTCAAATGATAAGAACCTTTGAAAACACAGGAGACACCCTTATGGAAATTGGAACTGGTGGATATGATTTTAAAACATTAAGTGAAACTGTCAATATGCATTTCTTAAGTGACAAGTAGCTGACAAGTCTTGGAATAATCTAGAAGGAATAAATTATTTGTTGCAATTAATATAAACACATTATTTGTAACTGTGTTGTAGGTAATAATATGTGGTGATGACAGGTTGGGAAAAATTGTAAGGATTTTACTATTATTTATCATAGCTAGCCTGATCTCAGTTTAACTTCTAGATGTACAAAGAAATTACTGGAGTTGTATTTGTCATTCAGTCCTATGTCCCGTCATCCAATAGTGATATATTTAAGGTCATCATCTGAAATACTGTATGATCTTGGTAGGCTGAATAATACCATTGCCCAAAAGATGTCTACATCCTAATCCTTGGAACAGAGAAATGTTAGCTGATATGGCAAAAAGGGCTTTCATGGGTTTAATTGAATAAAAGATTTTGAGATGAGGAGGCATTAGATACAATCTGAGGAGGCATTAGATACAATCACATGTATCCTTATAAAAAGGGTGTAGAGAAATTCTTTCATCCAGAGGGAGATTTGACACAGATAGAAAAGGGGAAGGCAATGTAACTATAGAGATGGAGGTTGGGGTGAAGTATTCACAGGCCAAGGAATGCCTGCAACCACCAAAAGGTGGAAGACCTTTGAAACAGAGTCTCCTCCTAGAGCATCTGAAGAGAGGGTAGCCTTCCTGACATCTTGATATTGGCTCAGTGAAACTGATTTTGTACTTCTGAACTGTGAGAGAATAAATTTCTATTGTTTAAGCTACCAAGCCTGTGGTAATTTGTTACAGCTTTCATAGGAAAGGAATATACCCACCACACATATAGCACTAGCAGGTAATTTTGTTAAAACATTGTCTTGATTTAGTTGAGGAAGTTTGATAGAATTAAATTGAGGGCAAGAGCCCTTTGAATTTAACTCTAGTCCTGAAAATGGGAAATTATCTTTTTTTTAAAAAACTGAAAGAGGACTCTGTTGACTCTCTTCACTAACTAACTCAAATTGAATTTGAACTTTTTAAGGGTTAGCACATGGAAGCAACCAAGTGGCAAGCATGAGGCAAAGAATAGTCTTATGTTGATACTCTCCACTGGAAAGTTGAAGGATGACTCAGGTTTTTAGCTTGGGCAAGTAGGGGCCAGGGAGGAGACTTTTGGAGAAGCCGATCGAGTTAGTATGAGCAGGGGTAGAAAATGAGAGTTCCATTTCAAACATTAAATTTGGGTTTTCTGTTAGAAACCTAAGTACTCATGCCAAGTAGGCAAATAAGCATATAAAATTGAAACTCAGAGAATAAGTTAAGGTAAGAAACAAACATTTGAAAATAATAAACATAGAGGTAAGGAGAGGGCAAATATTAGAAATTTGACTTACATTTTTTTCTGAGTATCTAATATAATAATGCTTATTTTATTGGCCAGAGCCATATTTTTAAAATGTGTTTTAAACAGTATTGTTGTTTGCCATTTTTGAAACATTCTCTTTTTAAATTAAAAATATATAAAATATTATTGAACACCTTATTTCATTTTTTCTTTACCAGATGAAGTGATGACCAATGGGAAGCTCAAACTTCAACTTAACAATGACCACATATATACCCAGGCGTAGGCCTGAATTGTACCCCACATCTCTAAAATAAAAAAAAAGAAAGACTATAATACTCAATGATGTCATTTCTCTACACACAAGTGAAATGTGATAAAATCTATCCACACTAGGCAGCATTTTCTCATTAGAGTTGATAGGGATATGAACATTCAGTTTTAGCCGTTTTTTTTAATTAACAGAAGAGAATACAGACTGAACACTTGTTAAAATAATCGCAATTAAAAAAAAATAGAACACCATTATAAGCATCATTGTATTGCATGTTACATATTTTTTACTTTAGAAAGTTAGATATTTCTCAAAACCAACTCTTGAGGATGGCTTTCTATAATAAACTCCTGGAAATGCTGCAGAATTTGTCTAGTGAACGAATGATTTGTTTAAAAAAATAGATAAAAATAAAATAGAGAAATTTTCTTTACAATAATCTAACTAAAACCACTCAAGTCTATAGATAATATGAAGTGTGCTATATAGTTGTGGTGCACAAATATGCCATATAATTTTATATTTTGAATCAACCACTTAAACCTTCCACTGTTGTTATTAGCAGGAAGTCAAGACCTCTTGAAATAGCTAAGAATCACAGACTTACTGTTATAATCTGCTTGCACAGTCCCAAAGAGTGGTTGACTTTTCTCCCATGGAAAATTAATTGTGGAGTCTGATTAGTCTATTATTATCATAGTTTCATACTGCCACATGGTGCCTGTTTGGCTATATTTATCAATGCTTATAGTAGAGAGGCCGACTTGGGGTTCAGAGGATTTAGCCTGAGCACTCAACTTAATATTATCTTCTAGGGATTCATGCTGGGATTTTTTTTTTTCTGTTACTTACCTGTGCATCAGAATGGTTTTTCTAACTTTTTATCAAACTAACAACTTAAAAATAACTATAATTAATAGTTTAAAAATCTAATGGAAAATGTAAGCAACATGCATGTTAGGGAATTTCACCAGAGAGATAGTATAAAAAGAAGTTAAATGAAATGCTAGAAATACAAAAAACATCAGATACAAAGGATTACTATTAGAAGCAGATGGATGCTCATCCAGTATTTGGTAAAGATGTTCTGATTGATAATATTGCACACACACAAAGTGGACATGAAAAGATTTATTACTTTCACAATGAGAAAGTTTTATGGTATGTTTTTTGTTGTTGTTGTTTATAGAGATGGGCTCTCATTATGTTGCCCAGACTGGTCATGAACTCTTGGTCTCAAGCATTCCTCCCACCTTGGCCTCCCAAAGTACTAGGATTACAAGTGTTAGCCACCACCTGGCTGTGTTTTTGTGGTAGATTTTTTAAATGATTTTTAAAATTTTATTAAAACAAATTTCTTTTTGTTGGATAGGAAACAGGGGCAAGGTGATTGTTCCATATTCAGATGTGATATGTGTCATATGAACCTCCTATCAGCACCAAAGGAAAGAACACTCAATCTTTCTTATCAGTTTGCCCAGGCATATGAGAGGGACTCCAAAAAAAATCAGAATAATTTTTTGGAGGGCAAGCCCCTTGTAGTACAGCATTCTCCTGCCTGAAAAGTGTTCCAGGAACCTATTGGTATCAGTGTACAAGCTAGTGTTGTTATAAGAAACTGCATTTGGCCTCATCTGGAATTGTTTTGGAGATTCTTTCAACTTGTTTGCTCATTTCATGATGAGTGATTTACAAGTGCACCTGCCCACACCACTCTGTGTTCAGTGGTTTTTGCCCCAAAATGACATGACCCCCATGCCTCACTCTCCCTATTCACCCAATCGCGTGCCTAGTGACGTTTTAAAAATGTTTGTTTCCATTTTTCTGGCTGAAGAAAGTCCTCAAAGGGTAATGTTTTGACAGTGTGGAAGAGGTGGGAAAAAAATGACAGAAGCACTAAAAGGCATTAAAATTGACAAGTTCAAAAACTGTTTTGAACAGTGGAAAAAGCATCTCAATAGGTGTATTGCATCAAATGGAGAGTACTTTGAAGGTGATGAAGTTTAAACATGTAAGAATAAATACACAATGTTTATAAATAAATCCTTTTTTTGGGAGAAGTCCTGCTTCATATTGCCAGCAGACCTGTGCAACAAGAAATATCAGAGAACATTATTTATACAGAAAGAGTACAATACAAGATGGAAATTTGAATCGTCATAAAAACAGAACCCTGAAAATTGTAAATTTGATGGTAAATGAAAGACTGTTTTCCTTAATTTCAAATTACTTTAAAAGATAAATGTTTAAATAAAAATAGTAATATGTAGCATGAGGCTTATGTCATGTAGAAATAAAATGAATGATGACAATAGCACAAAGGATGGAAGAGAGGAAATGGAGGCATATTGTTCTAAACTTCTTACTCTACACATGAAATATGATAATAGTATTTAAAAGTAGATTGTGATAAAGAAAAGATATATAATGTAAATCCTGGAGGTAAACAGAGAAGTTAATAACCTGAAGAAAGCATCTAACTTTGTTTTTAAAAATTTGACCATTGAAAGATTTTAAGTCTCATTTCTTCCTCTTCTACTACTGTCCACTTTTGGGCAATCTAAAAAAAAATTCTAGATGCTTTTTTTTTTTTTGGCACTATGGGAAGCTCAGACTACATAACCACATGAGCCCTGCCCAGCGTGCCAGGAACATTAACCCAGCACCACCCCTTAATCACCATAAAAACTCCAAACTGACCTCTTTTCCCTACTTTCTCATGCTCTCCCATGCCATTTTCAGACCTTCTGAAGAGCCCCCCTGCTTTCTGCAGAAAGCCTTAAATGTGAATAATAACTTTTTCTTATCCTTTTGGTGTCTGTGTGCCATCATCAGTCTCAACATCTGAAGCATAATTGAGGTGTGTGTCCATCATATTTCTGTAGGATGGTCAAAGGTAAGTCAATAGTGGAGATAATATGCTCTAAAAAGTATGATCCAAAAGAAAGCAAATAAAGAGGAAAAAAAGAAATGAAGAATAGATGGGACAAGTGAAAAACGAATAGAAAGATTATATATTTAAATCCAACATGTCAACAATTACATTAGATGAAATGGCTTAAAAATGCTAATAAAAAACAAGACTCTGTTAATATGCTGCGTACAAGGAACACACTTCTGTATTTACACAGCCATGGCTAGGTTAAAAGTAACAGAATGGAAAAATATATACCATGGAAACTAATGAAAAGAAAGTGGAGTGGCTATTGTTATAAAAGACAAAGTACATTATGGAACAAGTACTATTACCAGGGATAAAATGGCACATCATTCAAATATATAAAGTAATTAATTAATAAAAAATTTAAATATATATGTGTAAAAAACTATGCTTTAAAATACTTAAGAGGAAAACTGATAGAAACAAAAGAAGAAATACACAAATCTTCAATAACTCAACAAGTAGACAGAAAATCAGTAAGCGTGTGAAAAACGAGCACAACACGTCAATTGATTTGAACTTAGTGGCATTTATGGAATAACAATAGCAGAATCTGGGTTTTAAGTGTAGCCACAACCTCTACCTGTGAACATTGTACCTGATAGTTAATTTTTCATCCCTCCACCCATTCCCACTCTCCCCCTTCTGAATCTCCAACGTCTATTACACCACTCTATATTCCTTTCTAGATCCTTAGTTCAGCTCTTGCGTATGAGAACATGCAGTATTTGGTTTGCTGTTTTTGTGTATTCCACTTAGGATGATGTCCTCCAATTCCATCCAAGTTGGTACAAAAGACTATTTTATTTTTTACAGCTGAATATCATGGAATATTATACACACACACATACCATCTTGTATACACACTTACACATACACCACATTTTCATAGTCCACTGATAAGCTGATGGGCATTTAGCTTGATTCCACATCTTTGCAGTTGTGAATTGGTGAATTGTGCTGCAACAAACATGCAAGTGCAGGTGTCTTTTTTTTTTTTTTGTATAATGACCTCTGTTCCTTTGGGTAGATACCAAGTAGTAGGATTGTTGGATCAAATGGTAGATCTAATTTTAGTTCTTAAGAAATCTCCATACTGATTTTCATAGAGGTTGTACTAGTTTGCACTCCCACCAACAGTATATAAGCATTCCCTTTTCACCACATCTGTGCCAACAGAAAATAGATAAGGATATTAAAGTAGTGAGAAACAAGGTTGGAAAGGCAAACAAGGCTAGATTATAAGGGCCAACTAAGGACTTAACTCTGTAGGTAAAGGGGAGACACTAAAGCATCTTTAAAAGTAATAGCTTTATTGATAATTCACCTTTTAGTGTATAATTCACCGATTTTTACTATATTCACAGAGTTGTACAATAGTCACCACAATCTGATTTCAGAATATTTCCCCCCCAAAATCCACCCTGTACCCATTAGTAGTCACTCTCCATTCACCTTTCTCCCTAGCAACCACTAGTCTTTCTTTGACAACCACTAGTCTACCTTCTGTCTCTATGAGTTGTCTATTCAGGATATTTTATGTAAATGGAACCTTACAATATGTGCTCTTTTGTGACTGGCTTCTTTCACTCAGTTTAATGTTTTTGAGGTTGTAGCATGTATCAGCACTTCATTCTTTTTTATGGCTGAATAATATTACATTGCATGGATAGACTACATTTTAAAAAATTCATTCCATTTATCAGTTGCTGGGCATTTGGGCTGTCTCTAATTTTTGGCTATTCTGAATAGTGCTATTATGAACATTTGTATACAAGTTTTGTGTGAACATATGTTTTTATTTCTTTGCGACATATAGCTAGGAGAATTGCTGGGTTATATGGTAATTTGTGTTTTTTTTTTTTTAAAAGGAACTGCCACAGTGTTTTCCAAAGTGGCTGCTCCATTTTACATTGCCACCAGCAATGTATCAGGGTTCCAATTTCTCCATATTTTTGGCAACACTTGCTATTGTTTATTGTTTATATTTCAGCCATCCTATTGAGCATGAAAGCGTATTTTATTGTGATTGTGATTTGTATTTCCCTTATGATTACCCACCTTAATTCTTTATGTGCTCATTGGTCTTTTGTATGTTATTTGTATGTTTATTCAAATCCATTTTATTAGTTTGCTAGGACTACCATAAAACACCACAGACTTGGTGGCTTAAATAACAGAAGTTTATTTTTTCATAGTTGTGAAGGCTGAAATTTCAAGCTCAAGTTGTTGGCAGGTTTGGTTTCTTCTGAGGTCTTTCTCTTTGACTTGCAGATAACTGCCTTCTCCCCATACCTGCACTTAACCTTTTCTCTGTGCATGCATCCAACCATATTGGATTAGGATTCCACCCTTAAGCCAGCACTTAACTTTACCTCCTTATACTCCCTATCCCCAAAAACAGTCACATAGGAGTTAAACCTTCAACATATAAATTTGGGGATACAACTTTAGTCCACAACACCATTTAAATTGGATTATATGCCCTTTGATTGTTGAGTTATAGAAGAATTACATATTCTGGATAAAAGTCCCTTGTCAGATACAAAATTTGCAAATATTTTTCTCTCATTTCTTGTGTTGGTTTTTCACTTTCTTGATGGTGCCCTTTGAAATGGAAAATTTTGCATTTTGATAAAGTCCAATTTTTCTGTTTTTTTTTCTTTTATCTCTTGTAATTTAGGTGTCATATGTAAAATATCATTACCTAATCCAAGGTCACAAATATTTGCTCCTATGTTTTCTTCTAACAGTGGCTTTAGATTTTACATTTAGGGCTTTCATTCATTTTGAGTTAATTTTTGTATATAGAATGAGCTATCTCAGTATTTTGCCCATAGATGTCCAATTGCCCCAGTATTCATTTGTTGAAAAATACTCTTTTCCTATTTAATTACATTGACAATATTGTTGAAAGTCAGTTGGTCATAAATTTAAGTTTGTTTGCTATGAAATCTGAATTATCATTCATTGATTTATATATCTCACCTTTTTTCAATGCCACATTGTCTTGATTATTACAGCTTTGTAGTAAGTTTTGAAATTTGGAAGTGAGTCCTCCAAAACTTTGTTCATTTATAGTAACTGTTAACTGGGCATGGTGGTTCATGCCTGTAATCCCAGCACTTTGGGAGGCCAGGGTTGGAGGATTGCTTGCTTTCGGGAGTTAGAGACCAGCTTGGGTAATACAGTGAGGCTTGAACTCTACAAAAAATTAAAAAAATTAGTCAGGTGTGATAGTGCACACCTGTAATCCCAACTACTCAGGAGGCTGACACAGAAAGATCACCTGAGCCCAGGAGGTCGAGGCTGTGGTGAGCTGTGATTGTGTTGCTGTACTCCAGCCTGGACAACAAAGGAAGACTCCAACTCAAGAAAAAATAAAAATAAAACAATATTTACTTGCATTTTCACATGAATTTTGGTATTATTTTGTCAATTTCTGCATAAA
Source organism: Cephalopachus bancanus (assembly GCA_027257055.1). NCBI lineage: Eukaryota > Metazoa > Chordata > Mammalia > Primates > Tarsiidae > Cephalopachus > Cephalopachus bancanus. Next base: position 9,738,831 of record JAPVLO010000022.1, on the reverse strand, counting down.
ATGCTGGATTTTTATAGATGGGTCTGTATGGTAGACCATATACTATGGTCATTTTGGAAAATATATTGCTATTTTAACAATATTAACTCTTCTGATACATGGTGTATCTATACATGTATTTAATTTTTGTTTAATTTCTGCCAACAATGCTTTATAGTTTTCAGTATACAAGCCTTGCACTTCTTTTGTTAAATTTATTTCTAAGTGTTGATATCATCATAAAAATCGTTTTCTTACTTTTTTAGAATGTTCATTGCTGACATAAAAATATACAACTGAATTTTATATATTGGTCTTTATCCCACAGCATTGCCAAAATCATCATTTGTTAGTTCTGTTTTTTGGTGGATTTCTTAGAATTTTTTTCTTTTTTTTTTTTTGAATTTTTTATTTTGAAGATGTGGGGTATAATTCAGGTTGAGGTATGCAAATGTACATTATGCAGGTACCCTTGTTGATGAGGTGTCCCCCCCTCCCCTGGTAGTATCCCACTACTGACAATCCCACCCCCCCCACCTGGTAGTTTCCCACTACTGCCAATCCCTATCTTATAGTATTATGATAATTGTTCAAGGTCTGCTTATGAGTGAGAATGTGTGTTACTCAGTTATTTGTTTCTTTGATAGATCACTTAGTATTGTAGACGTTAAGATCATCCAAGTTGCTGCAAAGTTCATAATTTTGTCCTTCTTTATGGCTGCATAATATTCCATTATGTATATGTACCACATTTAAAAAAATCCAGTCCTCTTTCAATTGGCAGCATGGTTGGTTCCATGTTTTTGCTATTGTAATTAATGCTGCAATAAACATGCATGTACAGGTATCTTTTTCATAGAATGATTTGAGTTCCTCCGGGTATATTCTCAGTAGGGAGATTGTGAAGTCAGGTGGAAGGTCGATTTTTAGCCCTTTTAGGAACTACCAAACTGCTTTCTAAAGAGATTGCACTAGTTTACACCCCCACCAGCTATGTAGAAGTGTTCCCTTTTCCACGCATCCTCTCTAGCGTCTGTTGTTTTTTGAGTTATTGATGACAGTCATTTCTGACTGGGGTTAGGTAGTATCTCAATGTAGTTTTCATTAGCATTTCTTTGATGACTAGTGAGACTGAGCTTTTTTCCATGTATCTGTTAGCTGCTCATAGTTCCCCCCAAACCCACAAAGACATAGACACTAAACACCATGATGCTGAACAACTCCCGGGTCAAAATGGAAATCAAAACAGAAATTAAAAGATTCCTGGAAAAAATCAGCCGGGCGTGGTATCACACGCCTGTAATTCCGGCTACTTGGAAGGCTGAGGCAGAAGGATCGCCGGAGCCCGGCAGGCGAGGCTGCGGTGGCCGGGAGCGGCCACTGCACTCCGGTCTGGGTGACAGAGTGAGGCTCCACCTCAAAAAAAAAAAAAAAAAAACCAAAAGATTCCTGGAAACAAATGAAAATGAAGAAACTTCTTACCAAAATCTCTGGACTGCCATGAAAACAGTACTAAGAAGGGAATTTTCATATCTCTACAAACAAACATGAAGAAAATGGAAAGATCACGAGTTAACAGCCTAACAAATCACCTAAGGAAACTGGAAAAGCAAGACCCCCAAACCCCTAACTTCAGCAAAAGAATCCAGATCACCAAAGTAAAAGCCCAAATTCAGGACACAGAAGACAAAAATATAATACAAAAAAAAAAAAATCAATGAAGCAAAAAACTGGTTCTTTGAAAGAATGAACAAGATTGATGGATCCCTAGCTAGACTGACCAAAAAAGGAGAGAAAAAGCTCAAATAAACACAATCACAAATGTAAAAGATCAGGTTACAACTGAACCTCAAGAAATACAAAAGACTGTCAGAGATTACTGTGTACAGTTGATTGGAAAAAAAATTGAAAACCTAAATGAAATGGAGTACTTTCTGCCATCACCCAACCTCCCCAGGTTGAAACAAGAAGAAATTGTGACCTTAAATAGACCAATAACAACCCAGGAAACATACTGTGTCATAAGAAAACTGCCTACAAAAAATGTCCTGGAACAGATGGCTTCCCAGCAAAATTCTACAAAACATACAAGGAGGAGGTAATACCAATCCTATTGAAAGTATTCCAAGAAACAAGAAAGATGGAACTCTCCCCAAATTATTTTATGAAGCTAATATTACATTGATGCCCAACTTGGGTAAAGATTCAAAAAAGACAGAAAACTCCAGGTCAATATTCTTGATGAACATAGATGCCAAAATTCTCAACAAGATTCTAGCAAACCGGATCCAACAACACATCTCAAAAATCATCCAACATGACTAAGGAGGCTTCATAGCTGGGATGCAGGGCGGGTTCAACATCTGCAAGACCATAAATGTAATTAAATACATCAACAGATGTAAAAACAAAAAAGGCCTGATTATATCATTAGACATGGAAAAAGCTTTTGATAAAATGCAGCACTCCTTCTTGATAAAAGCTCTCGAACATCTAGGCATAGATGGAACATACCTCAAAATATTAAAAGCTTTCAACGAGAAACCCACAGCCAATATTTAGCTAAACAAGCAGAAATTGAAACCATTTCCCCTGAAAACCAGAACAAGACAAGGATGCTCACTCTCACCTCTTCTGTTCAACATAGTATTGGAAGTCCTAGCTAGAGCAATCGGACAAGAGAAGGGAATTGGGGGTATCCAAATGGGAAAAGAGCAAGTTAAATTATCCTTCTTTGCCAATGACATGATTGTATTCCTCAAAACCCCAAAAGAATATGTCCAAAAAAACTCCTTGCACTGAAAAGGGACTTTGACAAAGTCTCAGGGTATAAAATAAATGTGCAAAAGACAATCTCATTCCTATACATCAACAATAAACAAACAGAAAGCCAAATAAAAAGCACAATTCCATTCACAATAGCCACAAAAAAAGTGAAATACCTTGGCATCTTCCTAACCAGAGAAGTGAGAGATCTTTACAATGAAAACTACAAAACACTGCTCAAAGAAATCAAAGATGACACAAACAAATGGAAAAATATTCTATGCTCATGGAATGGAAGGATAAACATTGTTAAGATATCCTTCCTATCCAAGGCAATCTACAGATTTAATGCAATACTCATTGAATTATCTGCAACATTCCTCTCAGACCTGGAAATGACAATACAGGAATTCATATGGAAAAAAACCTAAAACAATCCTCAGGAAAACAAACAAACAAACAAACAAACAAACAAACAAAAAACCACACACACAAGTGGGAGGCATCATGCTCCCAGGCTTTAAGCTTTATTATAAAGCTACAATAATCAAGACAACCTGGTATTGGTACAAGAGTAGACATTTAGATCAACGGAACAGTATAGAGATTTTGGAAGCAAAACCTCAATTTCTCAACCAAAACATTTTCGACAAAACCTCCACCATCAACCACTGGAGAAAGGAGAACCTATTCAGTATATGGTGCTGGGAAAACTGGCTGACTGCATGCAGAAGATTAAAACAAGACCCCTACCTATCACCATACACAAAAGTCAACTCTAAATGAATCAAAGACCTAAACGTAGAACCTCAAACTATAATAACCTTAGAAAATGCAGGAGACACCCTTATGGAAATTGGAACTGGCAACCAATTCCTGGCCAAAACCCCAAGTGCCCATGCTGTAAGAGATAAGACAGGTAAGTGGGACCTCATTAAACTGACAAGCTTCTGCAAAGTCAAAGAAACCAATGAGAGAGTGGGGAAACAGCCCACAGACTGGGAAAAAGTATTTGACAACTTTCCATGTCTAATACCTACATGGAACTCGAACATGCTGAAAAGAAGAACACAAACAGCTCCATTACAAAGTGGGCAAAAGATATGAAAAGACACTTAGAATTTTCTGTATAAAGGATCAGGTTGTCTGAATGCATCGTTTTACCTCTTCTTCCTTTCTAATCTGAAAGCTTCTTACTTCCTTTTCTTGCCTAATTTCTCTGGCTAAAATGTCAATACAATGCTGAATAGAAGTATCAAGAGTGTAGAGCCTTATCTTATTCTCTATACTAGAAGAAGACATTTAATCTTTCATCATCAAGTATGATATTAGCTGTGGGTGTTTCAAAAATTTATTTATTAGGTTGAGGAAGTTCTCTTCTATTTCTAGTTTGTTTTTAAAATTATTATGAAGTTTTTGTATTCTGTCAAATGCTTTTTTTGTGTCTTTTAAGATAATAACATTGTTTTTGCCCGTGATTCTGTGAATGTGCTATACTGATTGATTTTCATATTTTGAAGCAATCTTGCATTGCTGGGATAAATACACATTGTTTTCAGTGTATAATCTTTTTTTAAAAAAACAAAGTTAGTTAGAAAAAGAAGAGGAAAGAAAAGGGGAAATATGCCAGAGCTGGCATGGACAAGAGAAACTGCTGCATTGTATAATCTTATTTTATGTGTTATTGGACTCTGTTTGCTAATGTCTTGTTAAAGATTATTCTTGTATCTATATTTATAAGGAATATTGGCCCATACCTTTTATTTCTTGTGAAATGTTTGTCTGGTCAGGGTAATATTGGCCACACAGAAAATGCTAAAGGATTTTTTTATTTTATTTTTATTTGTTATAGTACTTTGAGATGCTGTCCTAATGTTAAAGGATTTTAAGCAAAAGAATGGCACTGAAGCTAACTTGGCCAGGAGTAAAAGAATTTTTCAGGGAGATCACTTCAGAGCATGGTGAATGGATTAGAAAACGAGTGTATGACTTGGAGTCTGGAAGACCAGTGAGGAGATAATGAAATGACCCAAATTGGAAAAGATAAGATTCTGAATTGAAGTTGTGAGCATGGAGAGTGAAAAAAGTGTTAAATACAAAACATAATGAGGTAGTATATGATAAATTACATTTCTATATTCTTTAATCTATCTTTTCTTGGTTTTCAAAGGATAGGTGTACAGGCCCTGGGGGTTCTTTTATTTTTATTTCTGCTGACACTACTAATCTCCTTTTCTTTGTGACAGAAGTATTGGGGAAATTATGCTCTTTTCCTTTATAAGACTGAGATAAGATGAAATTTAGAAGAGAAGCTTTACTAAATAACCCAGGGAAAAACAAAAGAAAAACAAACAAACAAAAAGAAAATGTACACAAAAATGCCTCAAAACACTTAGTCATGGATTTAGTGTTAATAATACTCAGTGATCTATCACAGAAACAAAGAACAGTGTCACATGTTCTTATTCATAAGTGGACCCTGAACATTCACCATAACTCTGTAAGAAAGGGATTGGCAGTAACGGGATACTGTCAAGATGGGCAGTGGGAGGTCGAGGAAACACACCCACATCAGTAAGGGTACCTGATCTCAAACAAGGCGAAGTGGGGACTAAAGGGAGGCCCAAATTTTACCTGTACAATGTCCACTTGTATACCTAATCCTGAATTGTATCCCACATCTTTCAAAGAAAATTTAAAAAAACACCACTCAGTCAAACAGTACAGATTTCTGACCCTCTAATAGCCAATTCTTAGCAGGTAAGCAAAGCCAGTTCTAATCTTTACTCTACACAAGGTCTAATCCCAGAGAATCGTTTTTTTCTTTTTTCCCATGGCCCAGAGTCCATCTTCAAACAACAGATATTTGTAAAAATCAGTGAATATTACAGATGCTTGATGAGTCATCCTTGATAAAAAACAATTGCACTTTCATTCAGAATCTGTCATCATAAAAATAAATTATCTGTGAACAGAGAATCACTTTTCCACCTCCCTCAAAGAATAAAGTCACTTAGGAAGTCTTTTCAATCTTCTGTGGCAGAGTTTAACCGCAGACATTCAGCATCTTGGTATATCAGCTGTTTCTTGAGTCTCCCAAAGGATATGGATGGTCATCTTCTCATCCATTCATTAAACTTTTCCTGATAGCTCACTATGCATTTGTCAATATCTTGCTGAGCCCTAGGTTCACAATAAAAAGACCCATTCATTGTCCTCAAGAGGTAGGAGTTGGGGGGAGCAGGGCATACACCTAAAGAGTCATTGTAATACAATGTGATCAGAATGACGATAAAACTAAATATGGTGTGCACAAATGAACATCTCAGTTGAACATTATGTGAGGATGGGGTATCTTGGAAAGCTTTCTGGAAGGAGTAGTGATTTGTGTCTGAATAATTTGTCACTGTTAGCCAGGAGAAGTAAAAGAGGACATCACTATCAGGGAAAAGTTTTAAGTCAATAAATCAAAAACCACCTAGATTTTGCATTTATTTTCTTTCAGGATATACTAAAATTCTCCTAGAAATTTCCAAAATAGTAAACCAACTGGTTATCTGATAGAACACTGGAATGAGGTTCACAGATTGTCTATTAGAGTAAACCCTTGCACAAGTTGCTTTATCTACCTAAGCATTAATTGTTTTACCTTTAAAACAAAGGATATGGACTCTATGACTTTTTCTCTGTTTATACTGTATGCTCTTTCTGAGAGGATTATTACCTCCTTTGGAAAAGTGGAGATATTCAGAAGAGGTTTTTTTGGAGTAGAACCCTGGGATGACTGGAGAGGTTTTTGGCGTATGGGAAGTGAGTGAACTAGAACTGTAGGCAGATTGAAATGCAGTACTGTGACCTTAGCACCACTCATTTGGGAGTTGATTAGAGGGAGAAAAGAAGGTGGAGATGTCTGTCATGAACTTGAGTTGTAGGAGATTCAGAAAATAATTTGAAAAGCTTAGCTAAAGAATTTGCTTATTATCCACTACTTTAACTTGGTGTACACATAGTGTGTGTGTGTGTGTGTGTGTGTGTGTGTGTGTGTGTATGTGTGTGTGAGTGTGCAGCTGTGGTCTTGTATGGCAATGGTGGACACATCTACTTAAAGGATTTATGGGCCAGAAATTCTACTTATTCATTCATAAAGGATCTTTGATCTTGTTACTCTTAAGAGTTTTCCAGATAGAAAATACAGAAATTATTAACTGCAGAGATAATATTCTTATGGAAGCTGCCTTTTGAAAGATATACTATTTGCCAGAAATACAAACTAGTTTCCTCTGGGCTTAATGCAGGATGTGTTTGGCCACCCAAGGCTCATATATTTAAAAATTATGTCATAATTTTAAACTAATATTTCACACATAAATTTGAATTCTTAATTTCTCTTATAAAATCAGATAATTTATCAACATAAGATCCCTAATCTTTTTTTTTTTTTTTAGTTGGAGTCTCACTCTGTTGCCCAGGCTGGAGTGCAGTGGCACACTCACAGCACCCCAGTGTCAACCTGCTGGGCTCTGGCAATCCTTCTGCCTCAGCCTTTCAAGTAGCCGGAACTTCAGGCACGCGCTACCATGCCTGACATATTTATTTATTTATTTATTGTACAGATGAGGTCTCGTCAAGTTGCCCATGCTGGTCTCGAACCCTTGGGTTCAGGCAATCCACTCACCTTGGCCTCCCAAAGTGCTGGTGTTTCAGGCTGAGCTGCCAAGCCCGGCCAGATCTCTGATCTTAACGGCAACAATTATTTGAATTTGAGTAGTAGACACCTCTTTATATGAGGGATGTGCTTGTAATTTAAATTCACTTTTTCAGTTTTTCTACTTTTAAATTAGGGGACAAAATCTACCTCATAAAGTTATCTTTGTGGGTTACATAGATCAGTAGTGTAAAGCCCTTCAAATGTGCCTGGTACAAAATAGATGCTATATCAGTGTTTGCTATGATTATGATCATTATTCCTTCCCAAGTAAACACAGTCTTCACATCTCTCTATTGTCTTACATCCATCTTTAGTTACTCATTTCCTGCCTGGCACCTTTAAACATTTGTGTTTTGATCCCTGCTGAAGGCTTTTAACATTTGTGGATTTGACATTTGTGATTTTTTGCTACTCTAAAGTCACCCAAATATCCATGACTCATTGAGATTTGTGATTTTGTTGAAGCAATAATTAGAATCACTCATCTTGAAAGCCTGGTCAACAGAAGCAAACCACTTAGCCAGTGGGTGGGCCCACTCTCTGAGAAGTGAGCATCCACTTCTCATGTGGTTCTGTTGTTCCCCTGTTCTATGCAATAACTCTGCTGCAGGGATACCTAGAAGGAGATGTCTATTGTGGTACACATTTGCCATCAATCTTTGCTCTCTGTGCACCTCCGGATATATGGTATGTTTTTTTTTCACAGTGATACAATGTTATCCCTGCTTCCACAATAAACACTGTAATGAAATACTATCCTATGGCTCAAAAGTTGGGAACATTTGAAAAATAAATTCAATTCTGGATATAAGTGTGAATAATTTAGGTGAGAAGGAAAAGAGGAGACTTAGTTAGAAACTACAGAGGCTGCAAGCTCAACTGTTTTAAAATAGGCCCACACTCAAAATGACAAGAGCATAACAAACAAATATAACAAGAGTATCAGGCACCTGGAAAAACAGTTGAGGAAGCAAAAGTCCAGCAGGAGCTCACTTTTGAAAAAGAAAAAAAGCTAAGAATGCATAGGGCTTGGGTTGAAGGAAAAAGGTTGTAATGTACAGGTGAGATCTGTTGCTGCAGAAAGATAAATGTGATATCAAGAGAATGGAGTGATAGAAAGAAGGCAGAACTTCCTGACTCAGATCTTGTGATTATCTATTCTGGTAACCAGAGCTGTCCTGCAATGATGCAATGAAATGAATTGCCTGGAAAATCTATGAGTCTTTGAACATTGCAAGGATTCAACCAATGGCTAGAAAATCACTGATCAGGAAGGTGGAGCCACTTGGCCTTACTCCTATAGCTCCCTCCGCAGGGGGATGAGAGGTATGACCTCTACAGAAAGACCCTGAAACACCCTACTGAATCCAGAAGGTATCCTAAGATGGACCCTACCCTCTTTGTTCCTATGGCTTCCTATCTTGTTTCTACTTCTCTTCCTAGCACCTTTGGATTGAGGTTTTGTTTGTTTGGCTCTTAGTTTTGGTTTCACCATAGGATGTGATTTTTCAAAGATCTCTTGATTCTATTTCACCTACCCATAGTCCAGCCAAGTCTTCTGGTACTCTCCTGCAGTTTGGACATGCTCATCTAAGGGGAGAATCCATGTATATGTTACCATTAATCTGAAGCCCTAATGAAGAAATATCATTTTTTCCTTCATTTTTATGGTTCTACTTTTCTTTTCTATATGATGAGAATTTAATGTACATAGGATATTGGGTTAAATTTTCTTAGAGAGGTTCATATAATTGGAAAGCTGTATGATTTTACAGCATTTGGAGAAAGCAGAAGACACTCATATTTCTTTAATATGGGTCAGGGAGAGAAGGTAACTATAGAAATAGCAAAACAAGGGGAAAAAGTTATTTTTCTGTTTTCCCTTTCCCCTTATACTGGAATTAACTTTTTTTCCTGTTAGCAAGAAGGCAGACTGCTCTGCCTCTACCTCCTCTGTGGCAGGTCTTCAAAGACCAGCTAGGACTCTTAGGTCTGATCCCAGCAGTACGTTGTGATTACTTTCAGGAGCCCTGATGCTGGTGTTGTTATATTTCTCTTTGACTTTATAGACTGAGCTGGAAATGCAAAGTGGAAATGGGCCCTTAGCTAAAGATAGCCACAAATACCTCCTGCCAGTTCTTGCTATTTTAACAGAGATTGTTGCTTGATCACAAGAGTATAATTAATGTGCCTTTCTTCCCAGGTGGCAGAAGTTATCTTCAAAGAATTGGGAAAACATTTCTTTCTACAGTTATCAATTTCCTTATCAGAATGTCATGGAATTCTTTAAAAATATTGGAAAGATCATAATAGGTTGCTTGTTATGTGTGTGCTTTCAAGAAGAAATTACTGGAGAAATCACAAAGGAGAGGAGAGATAGAAGGATAGATGAAGGGGAAAAAGCAGAGAAGAGTTTTTTCTTGTTCTGGAAAATATTTCTAGGGCATGGTGTTCTATGGAACATGCTGAATGGACAGTCTTGTGACACTCAGAGGCAAACAGTGGTGTTTCCACAGAGCTGACAATGTGGATAATTTCTCCGTCTTTGCTGATATCCTTGCCTTTTGCTCTGTTTTTGAGCTTCTGCTAATATCTACTTCTTGAACTTTGCTTGTTTCTTTTTCTCTTTCTTCTTTTGTATCCTGTAACTTAGTATCTATGCATCAGTTTGTCTCTCATTCATTTCTCCACATTGGTCACTCTGGTTCTGTCTTCTTCGTGTATATACCCACCTACTGTATGTGTTCACTGTCCTCAGATGTTGACCCACAGTCCTGACATCCTGTTCCACACACCCATGCCCATACACTTCCTGTACATAATGGTTTCCATTGTGCCTTTGCTGGTCCTCTTTTGCCTGTGCTGACTCAGTGTGGCTCCCTCTGTAATTCCGTATTGGTGTCACCTTGGGTCAATATCATCTGAGACTGACATGCAAATAAAGCATCACTCCAAGTTGTCACCACAGAGCAGAAAGCATGGAAAATGGTCTAGGGAAAGAGAGGTAATGTCATCTCACTCCAAACTCAGTAACAGTGACTCTTGACCCTCTGTTCTTAATAACTCCTTGGCACATGTAATCTTCTTTATTGAGCTCTGAGTCTACATTCAATGTCTCACTTCAGGAATTTTTAGTCTTTGTTTTCTGTTTGGTATTTTTTGTATAAATATCCAGCTTTTAAAACTTTTTATTTGTATGGCTTTCCAATTTGTTCTGGCATTTATTTTCCAACCTGTAACCTTCCCAAGTGAGAGCTACTTTCCTTTGTTTCAGTTCTAGCATAGCAATTTGTTCATATTTTCATTGTGTAACTTCTCATATTTTATTATAATTATGTTTGAATACATCACATTCTTTTGAAAACAATTATCTATTTTCTTTCCGTCAGTGCTGAGAAGATTGTATAGTAACAGAGAAAGTGACTTTAAATTTGTAGTAGAGTACAGTTTGTCCTCCAAAAGCTCTTAAATTGACAGATACAGAAAGTTATTAGTTCCTGCAGTGATGGTTCAGATTTTTAAAAAATACTGTATAATCTAAGATAGAGGGATCACATAAGCAAGAATTTCAGTTCCTAGAACTGTTACACTGAGTTTACATAGTGCTGCCTGCTAAGGAGCATAATTATTGCCCTACATGAAAGCATAGATTATTTCTGGGCATTTACATAGCCATTACTATATGGAAATAGGTAAAATCTTGGTTATGAATAAATTTTCCATAAAACCATAGTTTGGTGTTTTAATTCCCGTTATATTCACAGGTTCTGCCCAAACTCAAGGGGGAGAGAATTATCATTATTGGGAGTAGATACCAGAAGGTAAAAATCTATTTTTTATCAATTTTTTAGTTTCATTCTCCAGGAATAAAGTTGACAATATTTTGTATGGCCTCCTCAGCCAATATATTATGAACTTACTGATCTATGCTCAAGGTTGTACTAGTGTACGAAACAAGATTCCTTTACTTAAGACATTAATTATAACCATGTTAAGGAAAGAACATTAGATGGGGGAAGAGAGAAATAAGGTAATCTAAATGAGCTGTATGATGAATATACAAATGCTCTTAAAATAAAATTTATGAGAGAGATTTGTGCAGTCTAGAGTTGTACAGAAAATTTCCTAGTTCAGAAACAGAAACAGACATTGATCTGTGTAGCATTTTTATTCTCCAATGGCTACTGGCTATAGGCACTCAGAACATATATAATGAAACAAGAAGAATGGCAGGCAATATAACAGAATCCATGTGCTTGAGGAAGTCATGGCTAGATAGTCAAGGTGGAGAGGACAGGTGTGGACGAAGAGGCAGAGGCAGGCCATCAGGCAGTGGTGTGTGTGTGTGGGTGGGGGGATGAAGGAGTTTCTGTCCAAGATTCTGAACCATGGTTGGGTAGTTCTCCTAACATTAACAGATCAGTCCATTATTAGGACTGATAGTCCACTCTATTAGGAGTGCTGAACCACATTTGGGCAGAAGTGTTGATGGGCAATATGGGAGAAAGGGAAAGAAAACAGAGAGCAGAGAGTAAGAGATTATTGCAGTGGTATAGCCACTAAGAGCTATGACAATTTTCAAATAATTGCACAAATAAGAAAAAAAATACAAGTAATCATGGACAAAATATTGGATAACTCTACTGGATTTCTATTGCTGTATAACAACAAACTTAGTGGCTAAAAAACAGTACAAATCTTACAGTTTCTATAAGTCAGTAATCTGAGTTTGGGTTAGCTGGGTCTTTTATCAGGGTCTCATGAGGCAATGATCAATGTGTTGACTGAGTTGCTTTTCTTTCGGGAACTTGGAGTTTTCTTTCAAGCTCAGGTTGTTGTTGGCAGAGTTCAGTTCCTTGTGGTTGTAGGACTGAAGACCCACAATCTTGCTAGCACTTACCAGCGACCATTATCAGATCTTAAAGGCTGCCCACAGTTCCTTGTCCCATGGCCCTGTCCATAGGTCCTTAAAGTAGGATCACCTCTTCTTCAGGAGCTCACTGAATTAGTTTAAGCCCACCCAAACAATCTCCTTTTTGATTAACCTAAAGCCAACTGGTTAGTTACCTAATTATAGGAGCACCATATTCACAGATTCTGCCTCCACTTCAGGTTGTGAAGATTAGGAAGTAGAATCTTGGGGGACATTTTAGAATTCTGCCTACTGCAACAAGGAAGGGAAAAAGAAACTTGTGTAACAATTTCTGTATTAAGATCATTTTGATTATAAGTATCTAGATCACTCCTAAATAACAAGTTAAAAAAAAAATTCATTGAACATATGTTGGACTAGCTGGCAGATTCCAAGGAAGAACTGAACAACTAGCCTTTGAGAAGAGTAAATTTTGGGGAAGCTCAAGAGACATCAGTTAATGGAGTACTTTTCCACAGCACCAATGCTTGGCTCAAAGTAATTTATGTCTCTTAGTTCAAAAATATTAATTTGTGGGAGAAAATTTGGGGACTGGTGTCTGCTCTAAATCAATCAAATACAACCGAGGATAGAGTCTCATAATATACACATAGTTTTTGGACTCATTCCTATGTATTGGGCTGAGGTATTGGAGAAATTGTAATCACTATGAAATGTCCTACTACCCTGAGGGGAAGCTATGCTACAAGTAAGGCAAAATGAACTAAATTTTGCATTTTAAATAATACTATTCAAATAGAATTTAGCCATGTCTTATATAGATTTTCATTTACTTTCAATAGTTTTTAATATGGTACCAATAATAATGCCCACCCTCACCACCTTGGAAATTTAGAGGTGGGTAAGAAATACTCCCTGCTCCCCAAGTACTTTCAAACTTGCCACTCTTGCATGATAACCAGAAAAAGATAGGCCAAAGGGAAATAATTTGAAAAAGGCTTTGGCATTGTGTGCTAACTATGCCTGTCACTGGAACACCCCTCTGCCACCATAATTTAAGTCTCTGACTTGTGGGGATTTGACATTACATTTTCTGATGTTCACAAGCAATACTGAAAATTATATGTATTATACTTTTTGCTGAGGCATGAATTTGTGTTGTGTGTACTAAAAGACTGAAGTGGAGTGATGAGACACTTTGCTAGGGTGAAGCAGAGCTAAGCACATAGATTGGGGAAACCTTATTTAAACATTTACTTTGTTCTTACTGCTGTCATACATTTTATAAGGTGGGATGTATTAATTGCAATAGTAGTATTCACCTTGATTCACTACCGTCTCAGAATATGTTTGTTTTATGATATAATGACTTTATGTATAGTTTAACATCTATATAATAGATTATAAAGCACTTTTCTATGCGTGATCTGTCTTGATTCTCACCATAACCCTTTGAGGCAGCCAGATAAACTCTGTTCAGAGAAAAGAACTCAAAAGGGATTCAGATAGAATGTATCAGATTCTGTAGCAGAATCCTAGTCTTTTGACTTCTATTCCTGTACCATTTTCTTAAAAAAAAAAAAAGCCTTTGTTTCTGTCTGAAGTGTGACAGCCAGAGAAAATAACAAAAGTACAGCATTAACATACCTGTGAGCTCTCAATAAATATTCTTTGTGATGTTTAGTCCATTTTTCTCAATTGAGAGTCCACAGGTCTCGCACTTAAATGTGGAATCATCCTAGTAATGTTCTTTTTCTGTGATCTTTGTTCCTGGAATGTCTTTGAAGCACAAACAAAATAGACTCATCCATTATAATTATTTTTTAATTTCTTTCCAATATGGGCATTAGGGAGAAATGATACTGTGCAGTAGAAAAGAAGTGATGCGGAGCTAGTGACAGGTTGAGCCCTGGGGAATCCCTGGGAGTCCAACAATGCAGACAACAGCCTTAATTAACAGAGAAGTGAAAGGTACACAATTGTGCATGTAGTTTGATTATATCTTCTACTTCATTGTTAAGTTAAACAAAAAATACTGGACATGAGTATGTGTGTGGGGGAATGGTGTTGGCAACAAAGAGGACTGGAAAGGTCAATGACAGGTAATGGTTCCTATATTGCTTGTTTTGTTCTAAACAGTCTTATGAGCCAGTGTGGTTTTTCTTCTCGCAGCTGTGCTCTTCTTCTAGGTTGATGTGGCACGTGTCTTTTGTTGCGAGAAACAAATGCAATATGAATGCACTATTTCCATTTTGTACAGTTTAAAGATACAGTAATGACTACTTAAGTATAATGTTGCCCTAGGGCTCTCTGTGCTCCTGAAAGTCTATTGTGTTTAAGATGTGTATAAAGCCTTAAGGCAATATTGCACCATCAGAGAAAAGATTTTTGCCTGACAATAAACATATCGCTTGAGTGTCCTTCCACATTGTCAAATCCTTTGTATTAATGTCTTTTCTTTCACCTTCTGTCTTCACCAGCTGTGATGTAGGTTTTGAAGAAAAGGACTCTCATCTTGAGATGATTTTGTGATTTAGTGGAATTATATCTTTGGTGCTTTTCTTGCCCTCTTTTTAATGTTCATTCTTTTGGGTTTTGGATTTAAAACTAAATCCATTGAAAGTGAAAGTTTAAACAACCAACTTTTCTTGAGCACTAGGTTATCCCTTTCACAGATGAAGAAGTAGGCTTAAAAGAGGTCAGGAACTTACCAATTTGTAAGGTGATATTTGTCTTTCTCCAGAATCTGATCTAATGTCATTTCCCTATCAATGCTTATCACAGAGGAAATTATTTTTTATAGAGAAAATTTCTAATATTGGGAATTATGGAGCTCTCATAGGTGGAGAGCTGCAAAAGACTCTCCACCTATGAGTCTTTTGAAAGGTCCTGCAAAAGACTCTCAGATCTCATTGTATTTTTTAATTATGCTTAAGAAAAACCTCACTGCCCAGAACAAACTTTGGTAATAAACAAATTCTGTTTTCCATCACTAGTGTGGGGCTCATTGAAAAAAAAAGTAGCAATAAGCAGTTGGTACAGCAGCATCTCTTCTATGCTGCCTTAAAGTCTTCAGTTTTCTTCCTGTAGTCATGTGCTGTGGGTCTAAGTTTACTATAACCTGGAGAGAGAGTCTAGTCATGCTCAGCATGGGGGAATATTCAAAAATTTATCTTTCAGAGAGAAACAGAATCACTTATATCTATCTGCAAGTATACTTAGGAGTCTTTTGGGAGGTATGCTGAGTTGAAGCTATGTGCACATTTCGTAAATATAGCATCTGGGATCAGCCAGACCCAGGCTTTCCTATTTATTAACTACAGGACTCCAGGTAAATTATGTAGTTCATCTTCACCTATAAGATGGGATAACACCAGCGCCTACCTCATGGTCTTCTTAGGTGGATTAAATGAGATAATGAATGTAATGTGCTTGACATAGAGTGAGTGTTCAATAAATGTTAGCAAATTTTAAAATGCCCATTTAAATAACTCCTGTGTGTGCTCCGTATAATCGTTCCTTTCAGCCATAGCGCTAGGCCTGTGGCTTATTTCTAAATGACTTGTCCTGATAAGAGAATGACAAAAGCTATGTTTGTGTGAAAGAGAGGTAGTATACAGTATACTTAATTAAACAACACACAGATGCTAATACAACCAGTAGCTTCAAAAGAACCTTGGTATCCCTCTCTTGGACCATAACCTATGTAAGAAGTCCTTCTCACTTCTGCTCAGGGAAGGTAAATGTGCTATTTCCTGCAGTCCTGGCTGTGTGCTTTGTTTCAGGGTTTGCTCAGCCCCACTTTGCCTGTCTCTGCAGGGCTGTCATTGTGTGATTCATAACTCAATATTAACCACAGACGAGGGAGGAGTGGATAGAGGAATTTTCTTTCATGTGACATAAAGTAACTGAGATCAGGGTTTTTCTATAGAAGCATTAATTACCCTTGTCAGTCTAACCAAGAACAAATTTTACTTCAACCAAGGATCATGGTATTTCATTGGCATCCAGTGAATGTGCAATGAAGGCTTTGCCATTTATCCATGGGTATAATAAATTTAGAGTCTTTTGTGATTTATGTTTTTCCCTCATTCTGTTTAAACTAGTATGGTATCTATTAATAATAAGCACACAATTCTGAAATGTGAGACAGGAGGAAGGTTATTGGTGACAAGCCTAGATTACTAGTGTGTAAGTTTAAGTTTTTTCAGACTTCTCAATTCATTGCCTCTCCTACCCTTTTTCATCTTTCTACATTTCTTTTATTGATTGTGGACACTAATGGAATATAAGACCTGGAAAGAAACTAAGAGATTGTCTAGCTTTTTATTTTAAAAATTGTGAAAGACTAAAATTTAGTGTGAGCCCATAATAGTGTGAAACATATATTTAGTCTTCAACATCGCTTCTGACATACAACTACTAAAATCCTTAGAATCTCCAAGTGATGTATTTTTGTATACCCATGTTTGACTGATGGCTAGCAGCCCCTAGGCAGCTTTAGGATGGGCTGGCCACCAGAAAGACTAAGGCAGGATTAGAGGGTTGGGACTTTATGTTTCCACCACAATCTCTGGGGAGAAAAGAGGGCTGAAGTTTAAGTTGTTCCCTGATGGCCAATGGTTTAATCAATCATACCTATGTAATGAAATCCACATACAACCCCAAAAGAACAAGGTTTGAAGAACTTCCAGATTGCTGAATTTATGTTGGTTCCTAGAGGATGACATGCCTGGGGGAAGGCATGGACACTCCGAGCACCTTCTCACATACTTTCCCCTATGTATCTCTTTATAAGTATCCTTTATAATACAATAAATTGGAAAACTTGTTTCCTTATGTTCTGTGAGCTGCTCTAATCTGGCAAATTAGTTGAACCCAAAGAGGAGTCATGAGAACCCCAATTTAAAGCAAATCAATCAGAAGTTCCTGAAGCCCAGACTTGCAACTGGTATCTGAACAAGAACACTGTTTTATGGACTGAGACCTCAGCCTGTCGGATATGACACTATCTCCAGATAGATAGTGTCAAAATTAAATTGTAGGGCACCCAGTCAGTTTCTGCTAAAAACTGATTGCTCCTTTGATGACAGGAAGGAATCCCCACATATCTTGGGGTCACAGAAGTCTTCTGTGTTGACTGTTGTTGTGCTGGTAGGAAAGCAGAGGCAAAGAGGTTGAGTTTATCCTAACAGTGTCCTAAATGCCCTTGACTGTGATAATTCCTATTCACAGAAATGAATCTGATATAATGAAATTGATTATTACCTTATGGATATAGATCAGTTTTACTAGTTTTTGCATTGATAAATACAGCATTCTTTATCTGTCTACACTTACGTGACACATCAAGTTCTCTTTTAAGTTAGTTGCGATATGCTAGTTTATTCATTACAATCTTGGACATGTTTTCATTTTATATATGTATGAATAATATGACTTTGCCTTTTAAAAATGATGTCAGCACTACAGATGGAACAAAAAAGAGAAAGCAAATTATACAAACTTTGTGTCACAGTTAGACTCTAATCCATTTCTTCTGTGCCTGTTTCCAGAAATTATTTTATACCATGAATTCTTCTCTTGGACTGTTTACATTCTACAGTTTCTAAATTGTTCTTGATTTTTCAAAATCAGACCATGTCTCCAAAGTTCAATTAATTGATAATTTCAAGATCAGTGTCTTTTTTCCTTTCTAATCAGGTATGTATGAATTACTTAGCAAAAGATGGTGGAGGTGACTAACTATGGTGTATGCTCTGAGGAGCTATTGAGTTCCTCTCTACACTCCTTTCTCCATCTACCGAAATGTGTCTCCTCACTTGACTGCCCCTGGTACTTTCGAGCTTACCAAGAGAGCATCATTTCTTTTGACCAGAAGAGACTGGTTCTAAGTAAAATGCAAATACTTTTGGAAGTAAATATAGACTTAATACAGATATTGAACTATTTTCAGTTTGACCTCTAGATGAAGGAAAGTTGATAAAAGATGAGTCTGGCTTAAAGGATGTGAGCATTTGGTGTTTGGGAAAAATCTTGTTCTGCCACACCCATAATTGTGTGATATCTTTCTTATAGTGTCCATGTTTAAGAAAACTGGCTCTCATTTCCCTTGACCTCTTAGTCATAGTGTCTCTGCTTTATGTTCATAGTTTCCCTCACACAGACTAAACTTAATGGTGAGAGCATTCTTAAGACTGATACAATTATTTCAGAAGAGTAGTTGTTTTTAACAAGAAGGTCAGTGTCACTGATGTGTTACAAGGTCTAGAACCTGATGACAATAGAAGAATGAAAGCCCTTTGTTCCAAAACTATAAGCGAGATAAGATGTGGTGAAATAAAGTAACACAATGAGGATAATGATTAAGCCTGCATTCAAAATAAGTTACTTTCACATACTCAGGTCAAACATAGGCAGGTGTCCCCCAAATTGCTTTCAAATGGGGTAGGAAGGTCAAACAGGAGTACATCCCTCCCCCTAGATGCTGGTATGAGGTGAGGTACTCATGAGGGTATTGGCACCTCTCCAATTTATCTTTGGAAATTTTAATTTAGTTTGCAAAGTCATATTTTTCTACCAAATATGAGCAGTTTTAATTTTTAGGATTTTCTCTTTTTTAAACTATTTCATCTTATACACGTCTGTTTTACTTCAGTTCCCAATTTCTCTTGTAAGTTTTCCTGATAGATCTAGCCATAATACATCATCATTTTTCTAGATCCCAAGTACGTGTACAGTCATTGAGAATGAATCTATACATATACTTACAGTCTAGTGAATACTTGCTTTTCTTATATCCAAGGAGAATGCTTAAATTTCCTAATTAACTTTCTTTTATCCCTTTCTCTCTCTTCCCTTTCCTTACTTTTTTCTTCCTTCCTTCCCTCATTAAGTACTTACTAAGCTCCTAATGTGTGTCCAGCACATTGCCAGGCATCATAGATTGTACTGTATAGTCTAAATTTTAAAAATTTAAATCAAAGTTTTAGAGGTTGCATAGGCTTAGAATGTCCAAAAAAAAAAAAAAATCCCAATTTTGCCTGGATATTATTTTTGTTTGTTCTTGTAGAAAAATATGAAGATTATTGTTTGAAATTTCAAACATTTAGAAAATTTAGGTTGGATCATGAAAAAAAGCAATATTTCAACATAGTTAATGACCAATGGTTTGTGTTATATTTTTAAAATACAGATGATTATGATGATAGTAATAATTATATACATTATAAACATTTTCTATGTCTCATCCCAGCATGAGACACTTTACATATGGCTGTTGTAATCATTCTTAGTCTGGGGACCAGAACTAATGCCCTTTCCTAGCCAAAAAGAAATCATGCACAATAATAGAAACAATAAATTCAAGGGTAACAGACACTTCTAGTTGGTTATCTTCTAGAAATGAGAAAGAACATCTGAGATTGATATTTGGTGATTCTTAAAAGATCTAAAAATCAACCTTCCATATGACCCCACAACCCCCCTACTGGGAATATACCCAGAGGAACTGAAATCACTCTGTGAAAAAGATACCTGCACACGCATGTTTATTGCAGCATTATTCACAATAGCAAAAACGCGGAACCAATTGTGCTGCCCATTGAAAGAGGGCTGAATTTTAAAAACGTGGTGCATATACATGATGGAATATTATGCACTCATAAAGAAGGACAAAATTATGAACGTTGCAGCAACTTGAATGGACTTGGAGTCTATAATACTGAGTGATCTATCACAAAAACAAAGAACCAAGTACCATATGTCCCCACTCATAAGCAGATCTTGAACAATTATTGTAATACTGTAAGATAAGGATTGGCAGTAATGGAAAACTGCTAGGGGAGGTAGGGCCACACCTCATCAACAAGGGTAGCTGCATAATGAACATCTGTATAACTAACTAACCCTGAATTGTATTCCACATTTTTTTTTTTGAGTTGGAATCTCACTCTGTCGCCCAGGCTGGAGTGCAGTGGCCGCTCCCGGCCACCGCAGCCTCAACCTGCTGGGCTCCGGCGATCCTTCCACCTCAGCCTTCCGAGTAGCTGGAATTACAGGCATGCGCTACCACGCCCTGCTGATTTTTTGATTTATTGTAGAGATGAGGTCTCGCTGCCCAGGTGGGTCTTGAACCCGCGGGCTCAGGCAATCCACTCACCTCAGCCTCCCAAAGGCGCGGGATTACAGGCTGAGCCACCGAGCCCGGCGATTCCCCATCTTTAAAATTAAAAATTAAAAAATATATATATTCTCCAGGTCAGAAAGCCAGGACTCAAACTGCCCAAATGTCAGCTAAACTCTTCTTTATTCCTTTTTTTATTCTAGAGAATTTAACAGTAATACAAATTAATCTTTGGAAAACCTTCCCTGAATGTTATGTTTATGTGAAGTGCTGCTTTGTTAAACTATAAGATGTGGTAAGATGTAAGAATGGGTTCTGCTGGATGTGAAATTGAAATCCTTATGCATATGGGAATGTAAAATGGTACATGAGGAAAACTGTTTTAACAGTTTCTCAAAATATTTAAAATAGAGTTACCATATGACACAGGAATTTTACTCCCAGATGTATTCACAGGAGAAATAAAAACAGATACTCATACAAAACTTGTGCACAAATGTTTAGAGAAGCAGTAGTCATAATCCAAAGGTGAAAAACCCTCACATGTCCATCATGTGATGAATAGATGCATAAAATGAGAGTATGTCCTCATGATCTAATATTATTTAGCAATAAAAGGAGAATTAAGGTATGATACATCCTACAACATGGATGCACCTTGAACACATTATGTTGAATTAAAGAAGCTAGTCACAAGAAACTGTATGTTATATGATTCAATTTATTTTAAATTTCCAGAATAGGCAAATCCATAGAAACAAGAAATTTGGATCTCGAGGGTTGAAGGTAGTATGTCGGGGATGGGAGGGTTAGAGAAAAGGGGTGTGCGCATGACAATGGAGTGATTGCTAATGGGTTAGATTTTTTGTGGGATAATAAAATGGTCTGACTATAGATTGTGATGATGATTGCACAGCTCAGTGAATATACTAAAACCACAGAATTATACACTTTAAATGGCTGAATTTTACGGAATGTAAATTATAAGTGACTCCTTTTTTTTGAGTTGGAGTCTCACTCTGTCGCCCAGACAGGAGTGCAGTGGCCGCTTCCGGTCACCGCAGCCTCGACCTGCTGGGCTCCGGCGATCCTTCCGCCTCAGCCTTCCAAGCAGCTGGAACTACAGGTGCACGCTACCATGCCCGGCTATACAGGTGACTCTTAAACAACACATATTTGAACTGCATGGACCAGCCTACGTGTGGATTTTTTCCTGCTTCTGCCACCCCTGAAGCAGCAAGACCAACTCCTTCTTTTCCTTCTTCTCCTCAGCCTACTCAACATGAAGACAATGAAGATGAAGAACCTTATGATGATCCACTTCGTTTTGGTAAGTAGAAAATATCTTTTCTCTTTCTCACAATTTTCTTTTTTTTTTGAGTCAGAGTCTCACTCATTCGCCCAGGCTAGAGTGCAGTAGCACACTCACGACCACCCCAGTGCCGATCTGCTGGGCTCCCGCGATCCTTCCGCCGCAGCCTTCCTAGTAGCCGGAACTACAGGCCCGGTGCTACCACGCCTGGCTGATTTTTGATTTACTGTAGAGACGAGGTCTCGCAAAGTTGCCCAGGCTTATCTCGAACCCGTGAACTCAGGCAATCCACTCACCTCAGCCTCCCAAATTGCTGGGATTACAGGCTGAGCCACCCAGCCCGGCCTCACAATTTTCTTAATAGTATTTTCTTTTTCCTAGTTTACTTCATTGTAATAACAGTGTATAACACATATAAAAGATATGTATGAATCAGCTGTTTATGTTATCACTAAGGCTTCCAGTCAACAGTAGGCTATTGGTAAAGTTCTGAATTTTGAACTGCACAAGGGGTCAGCACTCCTAACCCCCATGTTGTTCAAAGATCAACTGTATATCTCAACAAAGCTGTTAAAAAAAAAAAAGCTTTCAGAAAGTAAGCTTAAAAGTAAAAACTAAAAAATTATTTTAAAATAAAAATTGACCTACCCTCATGGATTTTATATATTATAATAATTGGAAAGAGACAATCAACAGATAAAGGAATAAAATAAGAAAAAAATTCTGGTTGTACTATATGGATTTCCTTCTGTACCAGGACCAAGAGTATTTCTTTTATGTAAATGGGGCTGAATAAATAATATTATTTGGCTGACTGAAAGTTTAAATTTTGAGGCCTTGAGAAATTTTGGATGGCTACTTAAATAGATTGAGTAAAGTCTGTAGAGTCACTGTTGGGAGTTTATTCTCCTACCTTCTGTTGCTGGCTGTGACTCTTAGCTTTTGTTTTCCAGTCTGTGGGAAATGACAGCGTGTTCTCGTGTGTGTGTGTGTGTGTGTGTGTGTGAGAGGGAGAGAGAGAGAGAGAGAGAGAGAGAGAGAGAGAGAGAGAGAGAGAGAGAGAGAGAGAGATGGTTGTGTGAGAGACAGTAAGAGAATGAGAGATGTGTTAAAATTAAATTACATAATGTGTATCATATTTCTAGCAGAGTCTCTGGGACATAGCAGGTATGTTTTTATTTTTTTACTAGAAGAGCACAGCTTCGTAGCCAGATGTAACTTTTAGGCCTTTAGAGTAAGGAATAAGTCAATATAATCATAAGTGGCTTTTGCCCTTGAGCTCCACCATGCCTACACAAATCATCTTATTACTTTAGTGAAGCAATTTATCTTCTTTGCAAATTATACATTGTTTTTATTCTATAGCACTTTGCTGTGAAAGGATTTTTTTACCATCTTAACCATTTTTTGACATATCATGTATTTATTTATCTTAAATTTGATTTTATTGTGGAAATATGGGGTACAAGTAAGGGTTAACTATACACGTAGACTGTATGCAGGTAAAATTTGAACTTCCAACTGGCTCTCACTCCCCCTGGTTTAGGACCAGCTACCCTTTATGTTATTACATGTCACCTCCCCCTTCTCCCTTAACAGTGTCCAGTGACTGCCACTCCTTCCCTTGTTCTAATGTGACTAGTTTTCGGAGTCCACTTATGAGTGAGAACATGCTATATTTAGTTCTTTGTTTCTGTGATCATTAAGTACAGTGGTCTCAACTCCATCCAGTTTGCTGCACAGTGTCCACAATTTTGTTCTTCTTTATGGTTGTGTAGTATTCCATTGTGTATATGTAACACATTTTCTTTATCCAGTCAATTTTTGATGGACATTGAGGCTGGTTCCATTTTTTTGCTATTGTAAATAGTACAGCTATAAACATGTGTGTGCAGATTTATTTTTTGTTCAATGATTTATGTTCCAACAGGTATATTCCCAGGAGAGGTATTTCTGGATCTTTTGGAAAGCCAAGTTTTGTCCTTTTAGGGATCGCCACACTGCTTTCCATAGAGGTTGAACTAATCTGCCTTCCCACCAACAGTGTAGAAGCATTTTCCTTTCTCTGAACCCTAATCAGCATCTGTTGTTTTTTGATTTATTAATGATGTCCATCCTTACTGGAATCAGATGGTATCTCATTGTGATTTTGATTTGCATTTATCTGATGATTTTTGAGACTGAGCATTTTTTTCATGTCTCTGTTGACTACGTGTGTATCTTCTTTTGAGAAGTGTCTGTTTCATGTCCTCCACCCACTTTTTGTTAGCATCGTTTGGTTTTTTTCCTTCAACTTGTTTGAGTTCCTTGTAGATCTTGGATGTTAGTTTTTCAGATATATAATTAGCAAATATTTTTTCTCATTCTGTGGGCTATCTCCCCACTCTGTTGATGGTTTATTTTGATGTGCAAAAGCTTTTCAATGTGATGAGATCCCATTTGTCTATCTTATTTTTTATGGCATTCGCTTTTGGGGATTTGATCAAGAATTGGTTGCCTGTTCCAATGTGCATAAGAGTGTTTCCTAACATTTTCTTTTAGGATTCTTATAATTTGAGATTTTACATTTAGGTCTTTGATCCATTTTGAGTTGATTTTTGTATATGGAGATAGGTATAGGTTCTGTTTCATTCTACTGCATGTGGTCAGCCAGTCTTCCCAGTACCATTGGGGTTAAACATGGTCTCCTTCCCCAAGTGGTTGTTATTGGTAGCTATGTCAAAGAGGAGTTGGTTGAGAGATCAAGTTTTTTTCTTCCATAATCTCTGTCCTGTTCCATTGGTCTATGTATCTATTCTTGTACCAATGCCAGGCTATTCTGACTACTGTAACCTTGTAGTAAAATTTAAAGTCTGGAAATGAGCCGGGCTCGGTGGCTCAGCCTGTAATCCCGTGCCTTTGGGAGGCTGAGGTGAGTGGATTGCCTGAGCCCGCGTGTTCGAGACCCGCCTGGGCAGCGAGACCTCATCTCTACAATAAATCAAAAAATCAGCCAGGCATGGTAGCGCATGCCTGTAATTCCGGCTACTTGGAAGGCTGAGGCGGAAGAATCGCTGGAGCCCAGTAGGCGAGGCTACGGTGGCCGGGAGCGGCCACTGCACTCCAGTCTGGGCGACTGAGTGAGGCTCCAACTCAAAATAAATAAATAAATAAATAAATAAAGTCTGGAAATATGATAATTTCCCAATTTGCTCCTTTTGCTGAGGATTGTTTTGGTTATTTGTGCCCTTTTTTTTCCCATAGGAATTTCTGTATTGTCATTTCCAGGCCTGAGAAAAATTATGTTGGTAATTTAATTGAAAGGATTTTTTTGAGGTACTTTTTCTTTTGAAATTGAGAGCTACTGAGGTGAAGTGCAACATCAATTGGCAGAATAGAAGTTTCTCATAATAAAGCTAGACTCCCATCCATTCCGTGTCATTAAACAAAAGAAATATACCAGAATTAGGGACCAAACATCATAGGTCAAGAAGCCAAATTGTGTTACCATCTGTGGTAATACCATGGGATATGTTTAGAGTCCACTTACATTCTGAGCCATATTAACTGTGCTGTCCAATATAGCAACCACTAGCCACATGTGACTATATACATTTAAATTAATGGCAATTAAATAAACATTTTAGTTCAACAGTCATACTAACCACATAGAACTAGTGGCTACCATATTGGGCAGTACAGACGTAGAACATATATATCATTGCAGAAAGTTCTATTGCACAAAGGTACCAAAAATATTTGTCTTTGCTGATGGACTTATTAGATATCTAAGTTGGTGGGTTGGTTGAGGTTACTAATAAGGCAGAGTTTTGACACCAGGCTAAGCCACTAATATCTTTATTCAGTGTCCAAAGTGGTGTTCTTAAGTTTATCTAGAGGCATCACAGACATGTGTTAATGGATTTGAGAACTGGATAAGATGGTATAAAAGATTCATTTATTCATTCAGAAAATACTCATTGAACATCTATTATGTTCTGGGCAGTGTGTTCACTTATCCTAGATCCATATGGTGCAAAGAGGACCCTGCCCTTGATCTTAAGAAATCATATCAGGGCAGACAGAATCAAATAAGGCTATTATGGAGCTAATAATAGAAGCAGGTTCCACAGGAACACTGTGAAAAGAGTGATTTATTAAGGAAATTGGTTAGAAAAGGGGCATAACTGGATATCCTACTTTATTTACTTTTGTTTCTCTTTGCAGTACTTAAGAAAAAGATGGGTTCCTTGATGATGGAGGAGAAGAATTTTATGGAATGTTTCTCTTTTATCCCCACAGCATCTAGAAAATTCCCAGACTCATAATATATGGTCAGTATATCAAATGAATAATTTAGCAGATACCAACCACTTACCGTTTTTAGTTATAGATATTTAGAAAATTTTCTTAAAGTCTTCATCTCTTTTTTTAAAAGTTTTTTTTTTTTTTTTTAAAGCAAAACAAAACAAAGGAGAAAGATATCAGGATGACCCCTGGAAGTGTGAGTGGTTATATGAGTAGGAATTAAGGCAACAATAATTTTCTCAAGTTTTAATGTATTTTAAATATACCCTTATTTTGGTTTCTTGAAAGGGCCTGATAGATATCAAAGGTTCATTTTTTTCTGCTGATTTTACAATAATCTATAGATGATTGACAGGGACTATAGGAAGTCTGAGCTTTATCTACTTGGTTGGGAGTAGAGTAGACTTGGTAATAATAGAGACCTTGCTGAGGAAAAGAAAAAATGGCAGAGCCATAAAGATGTAGTGTAGATTCAGGAAAGTAAGATAGACAATATGGTGGACATCAGCTCCCCTGAACTTATCTATAGCTTGGGCAGTTCCAAACCACCGTTTTATTCTTGCAGTTGTCACCAGATAGATTGTCCAGTCCCTCCCACCTTGTATTAAACAACATGTCTAATAAATATTCAACACTTAGCAATGCAAACTGCACTTGTTGAGCCTCCCTACCAGCCACTAATGAGGACATTAGCTTTTAATTAACTATATAAAGCTTTGGGTTTGGACTAGAACATTCATTCAGCACAGGCATCAATTTGTAGATCATTATAGGACATTAGTTGGTTGCTAGACAACCACATGTTCTAACAGATTTTAGGCTGAGCTCCAATGATAAGCAAGGATCAAACATTTTAATATGATCTTATTATCTCTTCAACCTGGACTATTCTAACAATTATACAGGTCTTCCCAAGAAGATATTTGAAGGAAGCAGCTACTAAGTTTAGCTATGGAATAAAATATGAAAAAAAAAAGAACACTTACCTTAAATGTAGAGGAAGAAAAGTTAGTATAGATTAAAGCTGGTAACAGTCTCAGCCAAGTTGCTACGGGGACTTCCATGTGGAGATCAATCAGCTCACAGGATATTAGGTATTATTTTACAGTTTCATTTTAGTGGCTTTGTTGAATTTACTAGAATTTTTATGATTGTTTAACCTTTTTTTTTTTTTTTTTTAGAAAGTAGGATTTATTAAGCAGACAGAAAAGCTCCCACAGGGGGAGGGGACCTGAAAGAGGCTACCCTAATTTTTGTTTTAATAAAAATTTTCTATGAGAAATATCATTTACAAATACTGTTTGTACTTTTTATTTTGTTTTACTATATACAAATGTTTTTCATAAGTATACCTATGGTATTACAATGTAATCAATATGAAAAATAGGGTATAATATAAATATCACTTTGCTAAAGCAAATTACTCCACCTCAGTGACCTATTTAGTTGAATATTTTTACAAGTAAACCTTAATAAACACATCACCTAGATTTCGTAAAATGGCCACAAGACAGAGTTGACAAAGTTGGAAAGGAAAACATTTTCAGTTTTACAAATTTTATGAGGCTTCTCTGTGGAGTACCAGTCATGGTTGGCTTCTGGAATTGTTCTACAGCATGTAAAATATTCATTCCATGAAGCAGGATATGGATCTTGCCTATCCCTTCTTTATTTTTACGAGTTCAATCACATCTCCCCTGAATTCATATGTTGAAGTTCTAGCTCCAGTACCTCAGATTGTGACCAAATGTAGAAATAGGGTATTTGCAGAGGTAATTAGCTAATATGAGTTCATACTATGGTATCATGACCCCAGCCCAATATGGCTAGTGTCCTTATGAAAAGGGGAAATTTGACCATAAACATGCACACAAGGAGAACATTATATAAAGATGAAGACAGAGATCAGGGTGATGCTTCTTCAAGTCAATGAATACCAAAGCTTGTCAGCAAACCAGCAGAAGTTAGGAAAAGAAGCGTGAAACAGATTTTTTCTCATAGCCCTTAGAAGGGCTGATGACACATTGTGCCTGATGACACATTGATCTTGGACTTCTAGCTTCCAGAACCCTTGGACAACAGATTTTTGTTGTTTAAGCCCCCCAGTCTGTAGTATGTTACTGGGGTATCCCTAGAAAATGCATACACCTGTTGTAGTAAAGTGAGCAAATGCACATTTATTTTCTGGGGTAGTCAGTTCCTCCAAGTGAACTGCACAGAGGCAAAACCTTAGGCTACTGTCCATACAACACTTTCACACAATGTAGAGGAGATAGAATCAATAGGCTTAGATGCTGCTACAAATTCATTTGTGTCATCCCTCAATAACATAACCCTTGTGACTGATCCATATCAAATTCATTCCAGCAAGTGATTTTCGATGATATCAAAAGACGCCACCCCTTCTATTCATTTTCAGAAGCATGTGTCAGCACTCCCTAAAACCTACACAGATTCTTTTTCCAATAGCTTTCCCTACTTCGAGGGAAGGACCTGATAAAAGACCAATTAAAGAGCTTTGCCATTGACCAGGCACTTTTCTGGATAAAAGTAAAAGCAACTGATACATCTTCAGTCCATTAGGATAAGCCACACCTGACAGAGGCTCATCAGCGATTAAAAGTTACAAGAAACCAAATGTCCCCAGTGGGTCCTGTATAGATGAGAGATAAACACACACTGAACTGGAAAAGTACAGAGCATCGTGATATTCTTTGCATTTGAATCAAGGCCCCAAGTTGGGCTCCGTAGCTATTTAATGCCAGTATATTTTTATTTGCAACTGGTCCCCTTTGAAGCAGTTTTCTAGAACTATTCACATTTAGTAAGTGCCCTGTAACATTTGTTATAGACTCAACGGACAATAAATGAATAGAGCTAAGTCTCTAGATGTGAGTTCTGTATTCACTTCTATCACTGCTATGTTATACCTTTCTTCCTTTTTAAAAACCCTTGATTGGATGTTAATGTGGGTCACTGAGCCTACTCTCTTACATACTCAGAAAATAAAATTCCTAGATATTGCAGTAAACAAACTCTCTTTCCTTGGAGCAACCTTGATTTAATGTTTTATCTCTTATATTTGGCATCAAATGAATCTCCTTTTCAAAAATGTGTCAAAATCCACCCAGCTCAATATTCCGTTTGACAGACATTACTGACTACTGTGTTTACTCAGTTGTTGTAAAAGTTTTACACATGGATTAAAATTTTGTGGACACATAAACAACAGCACAGTTTAAGGACCACAAATTTGCTGTTTGCTGGATTTCAGATTCACTTTTATCGTCCCTCAAGGGGGGCCTAGAACCTCTTCAATTTATGTTATTAATTAGCCACTATAATCATTGCCATGTGTACATCCAGATATCAGAATAAACCTTCACACACACACACACACACACACACACACACACACACACACAATCATTCTCTATAGCTAAAGCAGCATTGATGGAGACTGAAATTCAGAACTCATAACTGTGATCCCCAGTGAAAGAGCAGCAGTGAATTTGCAGACACATAACTTTTAACTGGCTATTCTTTTCCTAAGAAGGTTATGATTAGTCAAAATGTATCTCACCATTTTCTTTCCTGATGTAGACAGCTGAAATCCTTGTAACTTCCTTCTTTGACATGGTGAGTGATAGTGCCCTGTCACTTAAAGAACAGGGAGTGACATAGATTTATGAGAGAAGAGAGGCCAGGTTGTTGTAGCCTTTGAACACAACAAATGTGGCATTAATGACCCATCATCAATAATGTATGTATTTTGCCTTGTTTATCCAGTGGTCAGGATGGATTTATACTCATCTAGTTTATACATTCTCTCTCTTTTTTTTTTTTAAAGACAGTCTAGATCTGTAAGGATCTAGCCTGAAGCAGGAGGATGAAGGGGACAGGCTATGGCCTAGATGAAAGCCAACACAAGGGGATGATTGGCATCATGGCCTTGGCCTCATCAGCATGATACACTTATCTGAGAGAAGCTTGGAAAGTGGGGAAATCGTGGTTCTCAGAGTCAAACACATCTCTCATCCAAACATCTTTGTATGAGAGATGTGTAATTCCATTCACAAGCTGTGTCTCATTGGAACACTTATTCATACTCTCTCAGTAACTCAGTTTCCTTTGATTTAAACTAAGGCTAGTAATAGTACCTTCCTCCCACCTTTCTTGAGTGTGTATTGTGAGACAGTGTATATTAAATAAGATAATATATTAGAAAGTACCTGTCATAGTACGTGGCACCAAGCTTGTGTTTAATTGAGAATCTCTTTTTCTTCTTTCCTTATAAACAAGCCAGGATGCTGAAAATGTTCTCTCGGACTCATACAGGTCTGCTTTCAAAAAAAGGCTCCCTTTACATCAGAAACACCTGAACAAAAAAAATCCAATTTGGGCAATCATGCAAGTTCTTTTAAAAATTGACAAAAATAAACATTATCTTTATGGGAGCTTTAAGTGTTCAACAGCAAAAACCCAGTTTTTTTGGCCACTATATGATTGTTATAGTGTGACCTAGAAGAGAGGTAGGCATATTTTCCTAAAATATAAATGTTATAGATATTTTGAGTACATGAATATTGCAATTCCAGTTACTACCTGTCTGCTAGTGGCAACAAACAATGTCCTTTTTAAGGCCAAGATTTGGCAAATAATCAGAAGGTATAGGCCTCGATAATAAACAACCCTCTTTCCAATTCTATGTGTATCATTATGTTCCCTTTTATTCGATCGCATGCATTTTCTCTGTTAAAATAGAGATCTACTTCATAGGTAGTAAGACATCATTACAGGCATTTGTGGAGAAAAGGGAGTTGTTTATGTTCTTGCCTGGATTTAGACAGAAAGTTCTCAAGGACCTTGCTTTTTTGTAATCTTTTCTCCCACCTAGCATAATGTTGGCCACATAGGAAGTAAATCCTCATTGATTAGAATTGGCTGAGTCAGAACACAGAAATGTGACCAAGAATAAAAGAGTAGGATGAGTCAGAGAGAATTGAGAGGAATAAGGTTTGAATGGAGAAGTAGGAGGAAGAGAAAAGGGACTCCAAAGTGTGGAGAAAGTAACTGCTTTGGGGGCTACTTGGAGACACAGGCCAGCTAGAGTCCAACAAGCCATGTCTGAAACATTAGCCCCAAAAGACCCCATTTTATATTGCCCTGTGAAAATAGAGAGGGATATTGTATTTGGCTATTCATATTAGCTTCCTAACCTCCTTCTGGTCCTTGTTCAAGTGTGAACTTATTGATGAAATCTTTTTTGACAGTCCTACTTAAAATCCATCACTAATTCCCCTAAACCTACCCTCATTATTTTAAATTTTAAAAATTATTATTTTAATTTTTTCTTCATGGCACCACTTACTATCCAATGTACTCATGCTTTCCTTATAACTCTGTAAGTACAGGATTTTTTTTCACTGTTATGTCTCTGGCACCTAGAACAGTGTCTAGCACATCGTAGATGTCTAACATGTGTGGAGTAATTGAATGAATGAATGAATGAATGGGTTAACTCAATATCTACTGCATCCCTAGAACTATGCTAAGTGGGTACTGGAACTATAAAGACAATAAAGCAGGATCCCTGCCATCAAAGTGGCTGTAAAAGAAGAAAACTAAAACAGTAGTCTCCAAAAATTATGATTAGTGTGCTTCTCGGTACTATGTTAGAAGTAAGTATGGATTTCTATGGGAACACAGAGAAGGGACTGCTAAACTGGACTGCAACAGAACACGAGAGGTTCAAATAAATCTTTTTCAAATGAGTGAAGGCTGAGCTGGAACATAGGTTGAAATTAGTTCAATACTAAAAGAATAAAAGAAACAAAATCTAGAAACAGAAGTCTCGAGTATGCACAGCTTCACTCTGAGAGATGAGATACAGTATTTGGTTAACCAGAAGTACAAACCTAACTGATTTACATGTACATCTGATCAGGGACCTTAACAGGCAAAAAGAGACTTTCAATCAGAACTGTGATTGAGTGATGGCTTCCAAAGCTGAACATTTAGGAGGAGATCGTAAATCGAGCATTTAAAAATAAAGGCAGATGCTTGATGGCAATGAGAAAAAGTTAAAGAAAGTAATATGGAATTCCATTTCCCTTCCTAAAGAATACATAAGGAATATTTATTTTCAATGCAGAGATTATTTATTTTAGAAAAAGCAAACCTGTGTAACTTTTTTATGTCAAGACTGTAAAGATATCAGCTATGTAAGGAAATAATATCCATGTTGAACCCATGGTACATTGGAGTTGGCTGTTCGGCCAGTGAGAGCCAATACTTAAACATTTTGAAATCTTGTGAGGTGGTTGTTGAACATTCAGTATTAAAATTTAAATTTTATATACTTTTTCTATGGATTGGATATATTTTTGTCCCTCTCTTCCCCAGATTCACTTGTTGAAATCGAATCCCAAATGTGAAGGTATTTGGAGGTGGGACTTTGAGAGGTGATTAGGTCATGAGGGTGGAGCCCTCATGAAAGTGGCCTTATAAAAGAGACCCCAGAAAGCTCCCTTGTCCTTTCCATAATGTGAGGACACAGTTAAAGTCACCATCTATGAACCTGGAAGAAGGTCCCCATCAGACACACAATCTTCCAAAATGACTTGGTCTGGGACTTCCCGGCATCTAGAACTGTGAGAAATAAATTTCTGTTGTTCATAAGTCATCTAGTCTGTGGTATTTTGTTATAGCTGTCTGAAAAGATTAAGACAACTTTTTTTTTTTGAGTTGGAGTCTCACTCTGTTGCCCAGACTGGAGTGCAGTGGCCGCTCTCGGCCACCGCAGCCTCGACCTGCTGGGCTCCAACGATCCTTCCGTCTCAGCCTTCCAAGTAGCCGGAATTACAGGCATGCGCTACCACTCCCCGCTGATTTTTTTTTTTTTTGACTTATTGTAGAGATGAGGTCTCGCTGCCCAGGCGGGTCTCAAACCCGCGGGCTCAGGCAATCCACTCACCTCAGCCTCTCAAATGTGTGGGATTACAGGCTGAGCCACTGAGCCCGGCAATTAAGATAACTTTCAGTGAAATAAATTATATTAAAACAAAGGTGACAAATAATTCAAACTTCTCAGTTCCTTCTTGTTTTACTTTATTTTACTATTTGCTCTGCTTTTAAGAAAATGTGTACCCATTGTTATCTATGTGGTGGAAAACTATATGTGCTATTGAGCTTCTCTGAGTTCCATGATGCCATGTCACTAGCGAGAAATCAGCCATAGTGGGATTATTTACAGCATGGAAACTGGCAAATACTGTGAAACAGATGTCCCTCTACCCAAAGAGACAGTCACTAAACGTTTTAGTATACTGATGTTTTGAATTCGAGACCTAAAAATGTTGAGTTTAACTTGTCAGACAGCCCACAGAACAGACCTGTGTGGTAATTGTATTTGCTTAATACCTCTTAAAAACTTTTCTTGTATTTTGCTAATTTCCTATGTTAGAGTCCTGTAAGCCTCTCCCAGATCTCTAAATTAGTATCCGCCTTTAGAAAGATCCCCAGGTGACTTGTAGGCATAATATAGCTTGAAAAACAGTAAGATATACTGAGAAGGAGGGTAAGAGAAAAAATTTAGAGATACTTAAGAGACTTTTGCTATATTCCTGGCAGAGCCTGTAATAGCTTGGACCAAGGTAGTATAAGTGGAGATGGTGAGAAAGAAAACTGGAAATGAGGTATAAAGAAAGGGCAAATTAAGAATGACTCCATCGTTTTTTACCTGAGCAAGTGGAAGGATGGAGTTGTATTAACTGAGTTGAGGAATAAAACAGGTAAAGCATTCGTATACGGTCAAATTATGTTTGAGATGTGTGATAGTTTATCTTATGTGTCAACTTTGAGGGTGTTTTGGATGAGATTAACACTTTAATCAGAGAACTCTGAGTAAAGTAGATTGGCCTCCACAATGTGGGTAGACTTCATCCAACAGTTGAAGCCCTGAATAGAACAAAAAGACTGTCCTCCCCAGGAAGGAGGTAATTCTCCAGGAGATTGACTTTGGATAGGAATTGCACCATCAGCTCTTTTGGGTCTCCAGGCCACCAGCATTTGGACTGGAACTGTATCATTGGTTCTCCTGTCTTGAGCCTGCTGGCTCACAGTGAAGATTTGGATTTGCAAGCCTCCATAACTGCATGAGCCAGTTTCTTATAAGAAATCTCTTTATACATAAACACACATATATATAGATAAACAAACACATATGTGTATTTATGTATAGAGTTATTTTTATTGATTCCTATTAATTCTGTTTTTCCAGAGAGTCCAAACTAATACAGGATGTTAAATAATTATCTAAGTCTGAGTTTAGACCCAATGTGGAGATACAAAATTGAGAATCAACAGCATATAATCTAAATCTAACCATCAGAGTAAATAAAATAACCAAATAAATGAGGTAACTGAAGAGCAGAAGCCAAAAAGTCTAAACTTTGGGGCCTCCAACATTGAGAGGTCACAGAAAAAAGAATCAGTAAAGGCTGAAAAGGAGGCACCAGGGAAGAGGAGAAAAAAAACAAAACAAAACCAAAAAACAGGCGAATGTGATGGCCTGGGAATCAAAGGAAGAAGTATTTCAACAAAGAGGTTGTGATTAATGTGTCTAATGCTATTGATGTCAGGCAAGATGAGGATTGAGAGTCAGATGTAACAAGATAGAGTTCTTGGATGACCTTGATAAGAGCAATGACCAAAGAGATGGGGCTTGAAAACCTGACTGGAGTGAATTTAGGGGAGAATGGGAGAATAATTGGACAGTTAAATTTGTATATATGTGTGAATCTTTTATTTTTTTAAAAATTAATATACTATTTTAATAAAATTTTTAGGTCTATCAGAAAAATTAAGCAGAAAGTAGAGCGTTCCTAATGCTTCTTACCTCCCACACAGTTTCCCATATTATTAACATCTTGAATCAATGTGGTATATTTGTTACAATTGATGAATGAATATTGACACATTATTAACTGAAGTCCAAAGTTAACATTAGAGTCCACCCTGTGCTGTACAGTTCTATAGGTTTTGACAAATACATAATGTCATGTAGCCACCATTATAGTTTTTAAGTCACAGATCAGTTGCTTACTGACTGTGTGATGTTGAACAAATTACTTCAAATGGAGTCCTTATAAATTGTTATGGTTAAATAAGGTACTATAGATGAAAATGCCTACCATGGATACTGACACCTGTTAAATGTTAATTCCCTTCCACTCTTTTAAATAAAACTAAAAGATTTAATTAAATGCCCATTGTTGTCTTAAAATGCAACTTTGCAATTTTATAATAACATAAATGTTTTTTGCTTAATGTAACTTAAAAAAAATTCAGGACATATATTTTCCCCACATAACTGTTTTACTACCATAATTGTTAGTATTTGATCCAAATGACTCTTTTGGCTCAGGGTGATAAAAAGGCCAAGTCATCAGCTGATCTTTATGTGGGTCAGTTAATTCTACAATAAGAAAAACGGTTGCATTGCCACAGATAGCACATCTCGCCAACACTGGTCATCCATCTCTCAGACTGAAAAAGGTCTCAACCAGAGCATGCAGACTTCCCAGTGCAATTCATCCCTTTTAGAGAAACAGCAAATACTTCAGGACTTTTA
Organism: Cephalopachus bancanus; assembly: GCA_027257055.1. Taxonomy (NCBI): domain Eukaryota; kingdom Metazoa; phylum Chordata; class Mammalia; order Primates; family Tarsiidae; genus Cephalopachus; species Cephalopachus bancanus. The sequence goes on along the minus strand of JAPVLO010000022.1, from coordinate 9,703,147 downwards.
ATCAGTAGAACACAATCTTAAGTGAAAGCCATTACTGTGTAGAGCTTTTGGTGGAATGCACGAGACTTTAATTAGATAACCCTTAAAGACCCTTTTAATTTAATACCTGCACACAATGTATTAAAAGCTAGTAAAATAAGTGTGAGGCTGTAGAGTCAGAGAATTGTACTCTTAAAGGAGAAAAGAATTGACTTTGAAAGAAAATCAGTTTGAAAGCTTAAAGAAGTTTTGATGAACTTGATAGAACCAAAGAAAGATGAATATTTATGTAGGTGCTACTAAAAGAAGATTTTTGCTTGGTTTGGTTCTGGAAGCTGTAATGATCTTTTATTTCACAGAATAAAAATCTGTTTTTATAAGGAATACAATATTTGGGGAAATATTTAGTTAGTGGAATGATGTAACTAATGACTAGGCAGAGCTGAACTGGTTGGTTCAATAAGGAAATGGAAATAAATGTTTTGTATTGTTTTTCCAGCTCATCTGACAAATGAATTAGTTATAACTTGTCCTTTTGAATTTGGAATGGAAGTATGATAACAGTTGTTAAGTCTCAAATTGACAATAAATCCTGGCATGGAGGCAGAGTTAACTAAGAGTGAATGTGGTAGTGAAGTTGGCATTCCTGGACACAATCTACCCTCCAGACAGAATAAGTTAGATCAGCAACAGTTTTGGTATCAGTGCAGGCTTTGGAGGGTGCTCAGAGTTGGAAAAGGGAGAATAGAGTAGGCACAGATTTCACAGCAATATGGATTAAGATTTCAGATAAAAAACTAGGGAAGATTTCGGTTTGGGTTAGCCTGACCAGAACAAGGGAAGTCAGGAAAAGCAAGACCAAAGGGATGCCAAAGAGAACTCACAGGTAAGACAAAGTCTTTTGGCTGAACCAGTAGTTTCATTTGAACTGATTGCTTAGGTTTCCAGGGTAAAGCCCTCTACCAAACAACTCTTCATAACCCTCACATAGTTAGGTTTCCATTTACTCAGTAATTCCTGTAATGAATCCATGAGTTTTGGCATATTCCAATACCAACATATGATTATCTACTTAATGTATTTTCTTACACTGATTGAGTTTTTAAAAGACTTAAATTAATCTGTTTTAAAAATAAAACTTTATATCATTATAGTCTTGCTACAGGAGGAACCCTAAGTTATGATCAGGAAGTGGAAGCAGAAGTAGGAGTCAGGCGAAACATTAGGCCAGAGGCTTTGTTGGGGTTTCTAGAGGAAAGGCAAGATAGAGTAAACAGTCTAGGATTGGCTTGTTTGAATATTTTTGTAGGTGCAAAACTGTAGGGGTAGTCTCTAGTTGCCTGGTCCCTGGCCCTGGCATGATTAAAGGAGAGAAATATTATCTCATGAGAAGTAAGATCAGATAAGGTAGGTATGGCTCTGGATCGATTTGTTTGCATATCAAAAGTTCCACACTGAGGCCTTGCTATCTCAAAGAATACTAGCTCTAGGGAGTACAATATACGCCTTAGCTTATCACAACCTACTTCAGGCCAGTTCTGGTAAAATATAGTCCTATTTTTTTTTTATCTCCTTCATTTGGGGTCTATTACTGTATATCTATATAAATTATAAAACCAACAATGCAGTTTTATATTTATTGCTTTATTCAATGTTATGCAGCTAGAGAACATTAAGATAAGAAGATTAAAATATTTTTATATTTAAAACTATTTAGCCATGTGTATATCTGATACTCTTTATTTCTTCATGCCTGATGTAATTTTCTTTCAGCCTAAAGAACTTTAAAGTTTTTTGTTGTAATTAAAATCTCCTAGTAGATAATTTTTTAAAAAGTTAATTGCCTGAAAATATCTTTATTTTGCATTAATTTTTAAAGGATAGTTTTGCTGGGTATAGAATTATTTGAATATATTCTTAATAGATTTTGAAATGGTTGTCTTCTAAATCAGACATCTAGGTCTACTCAGGGGCAGCTTTTTATTGACTGCATTGTCCTCTTGAGAAGAAGTCAAATTCTGATACTTTAAAAATATTTTTTATGAGCATAGTTTTATAATATTGGGCATTTGGTTCCAGACCACCACAATAAAGCAAATATCACAATAAAGCAAATCACACAAATTTTAAAAATTCCCAGTAAAAGTTAAGTTTACACTACAATTCCTATTAGTGTTCAATAGCAGTGTGGCTAAGAAAATAATGCACATAACAATTAAAAAATACTTCACTGCTAAAAAATGCTAGCAGAGTCATCAGAACATTTTTCTTTTGAGTCATAATCTTTTTATTGGTGGTGGATCTTGCCTCAGTATTGATGGCTGTTGACTGATCACAGTGGTGGTTGCTGAAGCTTGAAAGGCTGTGACAATTTCTTAAAACAATACAACCATCAAGTTTGCTACATCAACTGCCTCTTCTTTCACAAAGATCTTTCCGTAATGTGTAGTGCTGTTGGATAACACTTTACACACAGTAGAACTTTTTCAAATTTGGAGTCAGTCTTCTTAAACCTTACTGCTTTATCAACAAAGTCTGTATAATATTTTAAATCTTTGGTTGCCATTTCAGCAATGTTCACAGAATCTTCACCAAGAATAGATTTTGCTTAGACACTTAGAGACCATTGTAGGGTTATCATTGACCTAGTTTCAATATTGTTGTGTCTCAGGGAATAGGGAGGCCCAAGGAAAAACAGAAAGATAGGGTAATGGTTAGTAGGTGCAGCAGTCAGCATTTATTGATTAAGTTTGGCTTCTTATATGGGTGGAGTTCATGTTGCCCCAAAACAATCACAATAGGAACATTAAAAATCAATGATCAAAGATCACCATAACACATAAAATAATAATGAAAAAAATGGAAATATTGAGAGAATTACCAAAATATGATCCTGAGAAACAATGTGAGCCCAGAAATGGCATCAATAGACTTGCTTAACATAGGGTTGCCAAAAATCTTCAACTTGTAAAATTTAAGGTTTGCAAAGTACAATAAAGCAAAGTGCAAAAAAAAAAAAAAAAAAAAAAAAAAAAAAGGAGTTGTGCCTATATATTTTTGTTATTGTTGAACTATATATATAATGCTTTCTAGCAACTCTGGCTTCTAAATTTTTTCCTGAACATTTTTTTTAAGTAAGTAACTTATCAGAACTTACTCTCTCCCATTATGTTTGGTTGCTGATGTCTGCTATTTTTGTGTTTGTTGTTGTTTTACGCATATTTAATGGTTACCCTATTGTTTGAATAAGTGTGTCAGCTAATGTTTGGGGTAGTATTTGTTCTTAAACACTTTGAGCTTGTGTGTGTGCATTGGGGAACACATGCAAAGCTCATTCTCAATTTTATCTTGGCCTTCACTTTCAGTATGACTGTCTCAGGTCCATGATCTCCTTGTGTGTTTCTGGCTGTGACATTGCTTGCATGGAATGGGACTGAAGCCTCAGTTATACAGATCTGTGAGTTTTTGTTGTTGTTGTTGTTTCCTTTCAAGTTTGCGGCTTGCTGTCAATGCTGTCATGGGGTTTTGCCTACTAACCTAAACAAAGCCTACTTCCTGTGGCAGAAAAGTTGTTTCTCTGGCAGGCTTCACTGGGGTAACAATGATGTTTTTTACTGAAAAGAGCTAGGAGGAAAGGTATGAGAAGGAGGGTAAAAACGGTGATGGAGTAAGTGTGGCCCTAGAGGAAAAAGCCAGAGGCCTCTACTGCTTTATCTGAATAAATAAAAATTATTTGTAATAAATAATTCTCAAATTGTTATCTGTGGTCAATTTCTATTGCTCCTAAATGATTGTTTTAGAAAATTTTGTTAGATTTTATACTTGTTTGGCAAGAGTATTTATAAACTTTTACTCTATCATAGCCAGAAATTTCACCTCTCACATCATTCTCCTAGAGTATGATATCTATTCTTAAGGTTATCTTTTGGTTCAAAATGACTGCCACAGCTGAAACATTACATACAAGTTCCAGGTTTAAAAAAAATCTTTAAAAAAGGTGAAAGTATAAAACTGGTGCCTCTGTCTTCTGATTTGTCCTTTTAAGCAGCCTTTCTGGTTGTTCACATGACACTTTTGCTTACATGTTAGTGGTCAGAACTTAATCAGATGGCCACAACTAGGTGTATGATACATTAGGAAATGTTATCTTTCTCTTTGGGTTCATTAAAATAGAATCAAGTTTCTTAGGGAAAAGAGAAGAACAGTTATTGACTGGCACTGGCATGTCTACCAGACTATCTTTCAATTTTAGCTCATGTCCCGTGGTTTTTTCCCGAAATAATTTCCTGTAAATTCTCTCAACCGTAAAACACTTACCTTTATCCTGTAAAATTCATTTGGTATTTATCACATTCTGCTTTACGTGCCTTCTTGTCTTTTTTTATCCAACTATATAATAAGTTCTCTGTGTGTGAGAATTATTTTTATATCTCTCTAGTTCTACATGCAGGGTTTAACACACAATACCTTGCATATAGTTGATGCTTAATAAACTTTGGTTAATTATTTCACTACATTATCAAGAATGAGTACTGTCAGCATGGAGGTGTTAGAAGGGAATCTTTGGTTGGGCTCGGTGGCTCAGCCTGTAAACCCAGCACTTTGAGAGGCCGAAGAAGGTGGATTAGCTGAGCCCGCAGGTTTGAGATCAGCCTGGGCAACTTGGCGAGACCTCGTCTCTACAGTAAATAAAAAATTAGCCAGGCACGGTAGTGCATGCCTGTAGTTCTGGCTACTTGGAAGGCTGAGGCAGAAGGATCGCCAGAGCCCAGCAAGTTGATACAGGCTTGGCCATGAGTGTGCCTCTGCACTACAGCCTGGGCGACAGAGTGAGACTCCAACTCAAAAAAGAAAAAAAAAAAAAAGGGAAATCAAGGTAAAGCTCAGCTCTCCATGTACCACTCTACTTTGTCCTCTCCCCAGTGTTTTTCTAGGATTAATCCAGCTTGTACTTCTCAAAATCATGTGGCAGTCACTATTTGTATCCATGCCATAGGTAATTTTTTCCAGGGATATTTTTCTTCATGTGAAACTTCCTTTCAAGCATTATTTTGTGTGGTTCATGACTAAGAAAGAGCTTCTTAGGACTGTAGAATTGTTCTCTGTGAAGCAGGAGTTGGTAGCCATCCAGCTTCCCTGGGCAGAAGTCCATACTACAAATGAAGACTGTCCAAATTGGCAAGAATTCTCTGGATTCAGCAGAAATGACACTACCTGGACAGACAGCAGAATTTGAAGTCAAATTGCATTTTCTGGCTTGAGCAACTCCCTAAAACTCATTGCCAATGAGCTTTCTATATCCCACTAACTCTAGACGCTTGCTTTCCTGGGCTCTTCAATCTAGGATGGATACTTCTCCCCAGGTTATATTTTGAAAGGGAAAAAAATTCAGAAATGGGCCTTTATTTCTCAATTACCTACAAGTGTACAGCTACAACCTAAGAAAAGAAGAAGAATATGGCTGAAATTAATTTCAATATCTGCATACAATGATTTTTGACTAACTTTTTTTTTGAGATTTCAGCAGAGTCTTAGTTGTTTTGGAAAGGCTATTACTTAATTTTTCTGGAGCCTTTATGTCATGCCTTTATTTCATTGTGACCTTACAGATTTATGTATTTATCTGGCAAACTCTCTTTTTCAGCTATTCCTTCCAAGTAACAAAAACTAACTAGGTTAAGGCATTGGAGGTGAATACTCTCTCAAAGACAAGAAGAATTACCATATATATTTAACATACTGACTTGTACACACACACACACACACACACACACACACACACATCCTGTACCTCAGTATTTAATCTGTAATATACAAAGCTATTGTTACAATCAAAGGAAAACAGTGACTTGGAAATGTAGCCTTTGGTATTGCCAGAGAAAACAGTGACTCTCAAGTTGAGAGGTTTTGTATACTGGGCTATTTTAATTGGCTAAACTAAGAATAGCCTATTTGGAATGTAAGGAGAAAATTTTTACAAATCTGGATAATAGAAGAAGTAGACACAAAATAATTTTAAAGTATACCCTTTCTTAACACATTTAAGGCTTTGGTTTCCTCACCTGTTCAATGACAAAGCTGGATCTGGATATCTCAGAAGCTGATTTCAGCTCCATGGTTTTATCGTTCTACAAAATCAGCTCACTAAGACCACATCATGCTGAGTTTGATGAAATTTCTTTGAACCTTAGTAAGATTTTCCTGTTGATCTAACACAACCACATTTACATTATGCTTCCTACACCTCCCCATTTCCTCATAAATATGGTTTGCTGCAAACAGTTTTCCTAAGGTTTAGACTGTGGTTTGGTTGAACTCTTAGTGACTCACTTGCATGCTGTATCATCTCATTTTGTTCATTGCTCACTTAATCAGGTGCTTCTATGAAATGGCAGTCTCCAGAATGTAAAAAGAAAAATTGTTAGTCAGGACAGGAAGTGATAAAACAGTTGCATTGTGCTCAGCTCTGCCAACTTAATATAGCAGAAAACTATAGCCAGGTTTCTAGAGAGCACCCAGCCCTTCCTATAATAACCTGGTAGTTTTTGGTTTTTTTTTAAACTGTCCCTCATAACTTAATCACTTGCTTTCATTCTCAATATATATGAGGCAATAACAACATCAATACCACCTCCTCCTCAGGCTACAACAACATTCATGCCTTGCATTTTCTGATTGCTTCACCTTCGCTTCTTTCTTCCTTCTCTTCACAAGAACATTGGGACTTTCTTTTTAATTAAAAAAGATAGGAAATCTTTAATGGTTTCATTTTCTCCATCTATTTTTGCTCACATATCCCACTGATCTCAAAGTATCCCTGAAAGTGTTTTTCTTTTTAAACAGTAAAGGTATGTTCACATTCTCCTTTTATAAACATCCTTCTAACTATACACCAATTTGATGAACAAATATTTATTAGGCATCCAATGTGTGCTAAGCAGCAGGGATGCTAAAACAAGTAAGGCATGCTTTTATAAAAAACTCACTATCTAGGGAGACTGATAGAGTTGCAAACTGACAAATACAAATAGCATAGTAAGTAAGGGATATGTCAAGAGGTAATTTGTATTATTCGGAGTTCTAGAGAAACAGAACCAATAGGATAGATATATGATAGATAGATAGATAGATGATAAGGAAATTTATTTTGAAAATTGACTCATGTGCTTATGGAAGTCAAAATGTCCCATGATAGCTTTCTGTAAGCTAAAACTCCAGGAAAGTCAGTGGTGGAATTCAGTCCGACTTTGAAGGCCTGAGAATCAGGTGAGCTGAAGGCCTGAGAACCAGGAGGGGCAGGGCACTGGTGTAAATCCTAGTATCCAATACAGGGAATATGATACCCAACTCACAACATGAGAAAATTTGCCCTTTGCCCTTTCTTAACCATTTTGTTCAATTCAGTAGCACCCTCAATGGAATGGATGAAATCTGTTAACATTAATAAGGATGATCTCCTTTACTCACTGTACCAATTCAAATGCTAGTCTTTTCTGGGAATGTCCTCAAAAACACACCAAGAAATAATGTTAGTAGCCACCTGGGCATCTCCTAACCCAGTCAAGTTGACACATATGATCAAATATCACAGAAGGATATAATTAGGAGCAAGTGGGTGGAGGTGCCAAGGTCAGATAGGGAAGTGGCACAGAGTCAAAGACAACTCCTCAAAGGAGAAAACATTAGCAATGAGTATTGAAGGACAATTGTGAAGTGGAGGAAATGGGCATTATAGGCAAAGAGATAAGCTAGCAACATTTGCCAACCATGGAGCAACCATGGAGCAGTAGAGGAATTGCAAATTACTGAATATTGGTGGAAAACAGAGTCAGAGTAGGAATAATGGAAAATGTCAAGAAATGACAATGACAAAGTAGATAGGGCCACGACATGTAGACCCCAGTGAACTATACTGTGAAGTTTGGATTTTATTCTAAAGACTCTAGACACTGGAGACATATGAAAGAGTTTGGAATAATATGATCACAAAAGTAAATGTGCAAATTTATTTTTTCTTTATTTCAATAGGTGTAGGGAGTACACATAGTTTTTGGTTACATGGTTGCATTGTATAGTAGCAAAGAAGCCTGGGCTTTAAGTATACACACCACTCCCACATGTGCACATTGTATCTGACAGGTGATTTTTCATCCTTCCACCCCTTCTTCTCTCTCCCTTCTCAGTCTCCAATATCCATTATATCATTGCATTTTGGTAGGATCACATTGAATGCAAGTAAAGCTCAGAGCCAAGAGCAGAGCTGGGCACACAGTAGGCCCCTAGGAAGTATTTGTTGAATGGATGGATAAATAAATGAATGGTATCAGGACAAGAATGGATTGGATATAGGAATGTCCAAAGGCATTGTTCTGATGAGAGACTGTTGCAATAATTATTTAAAATAATAATACTGAGGATGAGAAGATAATGCATCTGAAAGTAAGGAAGTATAATTGATAGACTGATTTTTAATGTAGGTGGGAAAAAGGGAAATAAGAAATAATGATGACTACCCAGTTTATGAATTAAACAAGTGGGTAGAGAAGGCATTGGCATACACTTAGGTTGAAAATGTAGAAAGTGAAGCAAATACTGGAAGAGAGGCTGGAGATAAATTATTTAAATTTGGACAAGTTGAATTTGAGATGTAGTAAGACATTCTAGTGAAAATTAGATGTTTGAATTAGAAACTCAGGAGATAAGTTATAGACTTGAGAGTCAACAGTGAATAAGTAATAAGACCATTAGAGCAGATAAGATCAGTTATAGAGCCTGAGTAGAATAAAAATAGGATCTGAGGGGGAATTACTAGCAAGATGGCTGCCTCTACCCCCTTAACAGAATTCTAATTAGTAAATTTGGAAATACAAGAATATCTTTGTGAAAATCACAGAATCCAAGGGTGAAGCTGAAAAATCCTCTTGCACCACTAAAACCAAAAAAGCTCCATTACAAGGGGTAACTGGAGTAGTTTCACTTGTGCCGCATTGCTCCTCCTGCAGGCTGACACAGTGCCACACCAATAGGGCTCCCCTGGGCATTCTACTTCTCAGGGGGGGAAAAATAAACCAAAGGAAGACATCCAGCTTCTCCAGCATTCCAGATCATTTCCAAAGGACCCAGTTCTTTCTCACCTCATGGGGAACACTGATGGAACTGGCAACACTAGACCACTTGAGCTACATTAGGAACATAAAAGGGGAATGGGACTCATAGCAACCAGCACACAGATTTTGGCAGTAGCACCACATTCATGACAATGGCATTATCTAACCTGAGAGCTTAGTCAGTAACTCCTTCCACTCATGGAGCCAAACTGGTGGTTCCATGTGGCCAGAGAGAATGGTCAGCAGTACTGTTCAGCTAGGGTTTCTAGCCAGCAATTTGACCTGGCCACAGAGCATAGCTGTGGGCCCCACCTGGGCAGGAAGCCAAGCCACCAATCTAACCCTACTCCAGAGTATTGCTTGTGCCTCTGCCTTATCAGGGTGACCTTGCCCACCCACCCATGGAACCCAGCTTATAGCTCTTGCCCAACCATGAAACTCAGCCTATGCCCATGCCCCACCTTTCCCAGGGAGAAATCCCCCAAAATAGCCTCATCCAACTATGGGGCACAGCCTGTGGATTCACCTGACCCGGAATCTGGACACTGACCTCACCCTGCATGGATCCTATCCTATAACTCCACCTGATTGTGAAGTATAGTCCATGGCATCATCCAGGATAGGACCCTAACTATGGAGCACAGCCTGAAGCCACATCCAACCAGAAAGCCCAGCCAGAAATTATGCCTTGCTATGGAGCCCATCCTATAACCTTTCCCAGGTAGGAAGCCAAGTCAGCACCTCCAACCAACTGAGGAACATAGTCTATGGCTTTACACAATCAGGAATCCTGGACAGCAACCTTGCCAGTCAGGTATGCCAGTTTATGGCCCCACACAATTATGAAGCCCAGCCAGTGGTCTTGTCCGATTATGGGGCACAGCCTGTGACCTCACCTTTTCCTGGAGTCTAGTCTAAAGCCCTGTAAAATTAATTCCAGCCCCATATAAATGTAGAGTCCAGATAGTAATACCACTCAGCCTGGAAGTAATGGCCTGTGGACTCACCAGATCAGGGGTGATTGCAGAACACAGCCTGCGGGCCCTCTCAATTATAGAATCTACCCAGAAGCACAATCCAGCCAAGGAGAAAAATCTGTGACCCTATCAATCAGAAAGCCCAACCAGCAATTGTATCTGAACATGAAGACCAGCTAGCAGACCCACTCAACCACAGAGCCCAGTCAGAGTGCTCATCCTATCCTAGAGCATGAACAGTGGTCCTGCTCAATCAGAGACCCTGATGGCAAACCCTGTCTACCTATTAACACTATCAGCTGGCTTATCCAGAGCCCCAAATGGGGCAAACGTTACAGGGTTTTTCCTGACAAAGTGAACGTATAAAGTCTGGAAGAGATGACTGCTTCCTCAAGTGTGCAGCCAACAATACAAATATACAAGGATCATGAAGAATCAAAAACTTAGCTCACCAAAGGAAACTAATAAAGCTCAAATAGCTGACCTTAAAAAAGAATCTATGAAATGACTAGCCAAAAAGTAGAAAAATCCTCTTTAAAAATGTCAGTAAACTATAAGAAAACCATTAGACAATGAAATGAAATTAGAAAAACAATATATGAACAAAACAAAATATTTAGCAACAAAATATAGAAAATACAAAAGAAGAAAAACCAAACAGAAATATTAGAGATGAAGAATACAATGACTGAACTAAAGTATTCAAAAAAGAATTATGACAGCAGATTCAACCAAGCAGAAGAAAGAATCAGTGAAATCAGTGAACTGGCAGACAGGTGATTTGAAAGTATCCAGTCAGAGGGGGAAAAAAAGAGTGAAGAAAATCTATGGAACTTATGGGACATCATCCAGTGGAACAATGTATGGATTATAGGAATTCTAGAAGGAGAAAAAAAAAGAGAAAAAGACAGAAAAATCTCTTCTAAAAAATAGTGGCTAAAAACTTTCCAAATTTGAGGAGAAAAATAGTCACTCACATGTATGGAGGTCACTATTTTCTATTTTCTAAGTCAGTAGAACCTGAAAATATCTACACAAAGATAAATCATAATTAAGTTGTCAAAAGTCAAAGACAAAAAGATAATTTTGGAAGTGGTAAGGAAAAAGTGGTTTCACCATATACATGTAAGCCCCCATAAGATTTTTGATGAATTCCTCAGATGAAACTTTGCAGGCCAGGAGAGAGTGGGATGATATATTCAAACTTTTGGGAAAAAAAGGCCAACAGAGAATACTATACTCAGAAAATTTGTCCTTCAGGATGAAAGAAAAAGACTTTTTTAAATAATCAAAAGCCAAGACAGTTCAACACTACTTGTACTGTCTTGCAGTAAAAGCTAAAAAGAGTTCTTCAAGCTGAAATGAAAGGAAACTAATTAACTACATGTAAAAACTTGAAAGCATAAAACCTACTGCTAAAGGTAAACGTATAGTCAAATTCAGAATTCTCTAATATTGTAATGGCAGTGTATAAATCATTTTCAACTCTAGTATAAAAGTTTTAAAAATAACAAAAATAAGTGTAATGACATTTTAATAGATATATAATATAGAAAGATAAAAATCATAACATCAATAATCTGAAATGTGAAAAGGAAGAAGTAAAAATATAGAATTTTGTATGCCACCATGTTTCTATCAGCTTAAAATGGTTATAACTATAGCATGTCTTATGTAAGCCTCTCCTGGTAGTCAAAAAGGAAAAACTTATAGTAAATACACAAAATATTATGAGAAAAGAAACAAGACCTATCACAAAAAGTCATCAGATTACAAAGGAAGACAGCAACGGGGAGGAAAGAAACAAAGGAACTACAAAGCAGTCAGAAAACAATGAACAAAATGACAAGTTCTTACCTGTTTGTAATTACTTTCAATGTATATGGATTAAATTATTCAATCAAACCATAGAGTGACTTAATGGATAAAAATGCAAGATCCAATAAGGTGTTACCTTCAAGAGGCTCATATTAGCTTTAAAGATACACTGGCTGGTATTGAAGGCATAGAAAGATATTCGATGCAAATGGCAGCCAAAAGAGAGTAGAGGTGGCTATACCTAGATAGATAAAATAGGCTTTAGGTAAAAAAGTATAAAAAGAGGAAAAGAATGTTTCTATATAATGTTAAAGAGTCAATTTATCAAGAATATATATCAATTGTATAAATACTGTGTACCTAGCATTGGAGCACCCAGGTATGTAAAGCTAAATAGAAGTAAAAGGAGCAACAAAAAGCAATACAATGATAGTAGTAAGCTTTAACACCCCACTCTCAACAATGGATAGATCATCCATGCAGAAAATCAATAAGGAAACTGAATTTGAACAACACTATAGACCAAATGTACCTTAAAGACATATATAGAACATTCTACCCAACAACAGCAGAATCCACATTATTCTCAAATGTACACAAAATACTCTACAGTATAGGTCATATGTTTGGCTACTCTATCCTAGAGCATGGACAGTGGACAAGAAAACAAGTCTTATAAAATGCAAGAAGATTGAAATCATTTCAAGATCTTTTTCAACCTCAGTAGTATAAAACTTGAAATCAGTAACAAGAAGAAAATCCAAAACTTTGTAAAAATTAAACAACACATTTTCAAACAGCCAATGGGTCAAAGAAGAAATCAAAAGGGAAATTAGAAAATATTTTGAGATAAAAGAAGATGGAACCACAACATGCCAAAACTTATAGAATGCAGCTAAAGCAGTTCTTCAAAGGAAATTTATAGTGATAAATGCCTAAGAAAAATGAAAGACCTCAAATAAACAACACAGCTTTACACTTATGAATTAAGCCTAAAGTTAGTGAAAGGAAGAAAATAATAATGATTAGAAGACAAGAAAATAAAGCAGCAAATAGAAAAACAATAGAAAAGGTAAATCAAACTAGGAATTAGGTTTTTTAGAAGATAAACAAAATTGACAAATCTTTCTCTAGGCTAACAGAAAAAAGAGAGTATTCAAATAAAATCATAAATAAAAAAGGAGAACTCACAACTGATACCACAGAAATACAAAGGATTATGAGACTGTTATGAACAATTATATGCCAAAAAATGGTATAACCTGTGAAAAACAGTTAGGTTTCTAAAAATAAGCAACATGCCCAAGACTGAATCATGGCTAGAAAATCTAAGCAGACAAATAATGAGTAACGTAATTGAGTCAGTAATCAAAAACTTCCCAACAAAGAAAAAGCTCAGGATCAGATGGCTTCACTGCTGGACTCTTACCAAACATTTAAACAACTATTACCAACCATTCTCAAACTCTTCCTTAAACTTGAAGAATAGTAAACACTTTCAACTTCATTTTACAAGGCCAGAATTACTCTAATATCAAGACCATATGAGAACACCACAAGAAAAAAATTATAGGCCAATATTCCTGATAAATATAGATGCAAAAATTTTCAGTAAAATACTAGCAAACTGAATCCAACACACATTAAGAGGTGCATACACCATGATCAAGTGAGATTTTTCCTGGGATACAAGGATACTTCATCATATGCAAATCAATAAATGTGAGAAACAACATTAACAGAAAGAAGAACAAAAACCATATAACCATCTAAATAAATGTAGAAAAAGTATTTGATAAAACATACTTTCATGATGAAAACTCTCAACAATTGAGTAAAGAAGAAATCTACTTCAACATAATTAAAGCCATATATGACAAATCCACAACTAGCATCATATTCCATGGAAAAAAACAGAAAACTTTTTTTCTAATATCAGGAATAAGACAAGGGTGCCCCCAACTTTTATTCAACATATAATAGTACTAGAACTCCTAGTCAGAGCAATTAGGCAAGAAAAAGAAATAAAAGTCATTCAAACTTAAAAAGAAAAAGTAAAATTGTCTCTGTTTGCAGATGACAAAATGCTATAGTTAGGACATCCTACGAACCCATGAAAAAATAGTAAGAACTAGTATAGATGTTTCTCAGCATACAATTGGGTTATGTCTCAATAAACTTATCATATGTTGAAAATATTGTAATTGAAAATGAATTTAATAAACCTAACTTTCTGACTGCCTAGCCTAACTTAAATGTGCTCAGAATATACACATTAGCCTACAGTTGGGCAAAGTCATCTAACACAAAGTCTTTTTTTGTAATAAACTGTTGAGTAGCTTATACAATTTATTAAATAGTATACTAAAAGTGAAAAACATATGAATACTGAAAGCCTGGTTTCTACTGAATGTGTATTGCTTATGTATCATTGTGAAATCAAAAATTTTTAAGTCAAAGCATTGAAACAAGGAAAGCAATCCCATTTACAATAACCACAAAATAGAAAATACTTAAGAATCAATCTAACCAAAGAAGAGAAATATTTACACAAGGAAAACTATGAAGCTCTAATGAAAGAAATACAAAAAGACATTTAAAAAAATGGAAAGATCTTCCAAGCTCATGAACTGGAAGAATTAATATTGTTAAAATCAAAATATACCTAAAGCAATTTACAGATTAAAAGCAATCACTATCACAATATCAATGGCATTCTAACAGAAAAAAACCACCTAAGATTTACATGAAACCACAAAAGACCCTGAATTGCCAAAGCAATCTTGAGTAAAAAGAACAAAGCTGGAGGCATCATACTATCTGACTTCAAAATTTACTGTAAAGCTATAATAACCAAAAAAGCATTGTACTGGTATAAAAACATACACATAGACCAATGGAACAAAAAAGAGAATCCAGGTATAAGTCCACATTTTTATAACCAACTAATCTTTAACAAAGTTGCCGAGAACATACAATGGGGAGAAGACAGTCTTTTCATAAATGGTGCTGGGAAAACTGGTTAACTACATGCAGGAAAAAACAAACGAAAACGAGAACTGTATCTCTCCTCATACACAAAAGCCAAATCAAAGTGGAATAAATATTTAAATATAAAACCAGAAACTATAAAACTACCAGAAGAAAACATTGAGGAAATGCTTCAGGATATTGGTCTGACATTTTTTGCGTGTAAAGACCTCAAAAGCATAGAGAACTAAGGTAAAAACAGACTATTGGGCTTACATCAAGCTAAAAGCTTATTCTCATTTGTTCTTTCCTCAGTAGAAATGGAAAATAATTATCCACCATTAGTCCTACCTTAACCATATCTCAAAAACTAATTCAATCTTTCTATGTGTTTTTTTCTTCTTCTTCTTCCTTAAGACATATAATCTCAGCTCCTTTGGAACAATATATTGGTTATCATTCTACTATTCTGGAATTACATTTCTCCATGCAACCTATCTCACTTGTGGCACTAGACTTTGAAGAGCTCTTCATGCAAGACCAACAAATATTAAAAATACAAAATTCAAATCCAATTGAACAACCTATGTTTCATTCTTCTAAAGCCTAGTTATTTTTTGTTCACAATATCTCATTGCTGAATCATATTTAACTGTGCTGACTATAACATTCTGATTTAGTGTATCAGGCTTGGGAAATAGAGCCCATTTTTTCCCATGGCACCTAAACCTACCTCTTTGATATTAGTTGTGTTTTAAGAATAAGAAAAATAATGCAGAAAATTAGAAGGTGGCAATATTGAAATTTAAGTAATAAATTGATTTTGGCTTTTTTAAGGTAAAAATCTCACAATGGGAAGAATTTTTATAAAAATTAGTATGGGGGTGGGGAACATTTGAAGGCATTGAGAAGTTGTAAAGATGGAATGAAATAGCAGGTTCAGTTCACTTGTTGAGAAATGTTGAGAGATCACTTTTAATTACCCTTGTTCCATTATCTCTTAACTTTTCTCAGGGATTCAATTCAAAGCTTCAATGATCTTCTTCCCTCCTCTTCCTTTCCTATTTTTCTTTGCCTCTTTTTCTCCCTTCCACCTTCCTCTTTTCTTTTCCTTTTCTTCTTTCTCTTCTCCTTCATTACCAAATTTTGCAATAGGAGATTTAAATTTTGCCAGTTTACATGCAAGTGATAAATAAAAGCGAGAATAAATATGAGATAGAATAACTGGGAAATATGCCACATAAATTCTACTATTCTATGCCATTTAATTCACTTCAACAATGAAGTATTTCCTACATACAAGACTTCATAGTAAGCACAAAGATAAAATTTAACATATTGTATTAAAGGAGTTTATATTCAAGTTTATATTTAATTTAGAAATTCATTGGCTATTTTCGTTTTGCTGGGGAGAATTGTCGGTTTTTTTCACTTTTCATCTAATGTTTATTTTAATTGTTTATATAGTAGCGTTTAAGGACTAAATAACAAATCTGGCAAGGATGATTGTTTGATGTTCTGTTGTCTGGGACAATAAGTATTTATCAGTTGAGTTCTTTCATACCTAGCATAACCTTGACATTTAAGGCTCTAGCATTATATGATTATTTAATTTCATTCACCTAGAACAATAAGACTCAATCAGACGAAAGCTTCCCTTCTTAACTTTATCTTAACTTTGTCAAAATATTTCATAATGAAGCTCCTGGACTGGAAGCTCCAGGGTGACTTTGCTGTGTTTGGGTAGCTTTCCACAACATCATGGGGTTGAGGAGGTCGTGGTGTAGTGCTAATAAGGGTTTTCTGTTCCAAAAGTTGGCTTTTCTCAGCCCTTCCTCCTTTCCTTCCCCTTTTCTATTTCTTTCTTAAGCTATAAGCTAGACACTATGTTCTAGTAGTGTTCCCTTATTCTGCCCTTTCTATCCATGTGCAGACATTTCAAGGGTCACCCATGGCATCTGAAGGGATAAAGTATATTAATTATATGTTACACATTTCCATATATAATTTTTATACAAATCTGTATACAATTTTAAATTTTCATTCTTTAAATCAAAGTTAAATTTGAACTTTGTGTGAGGAGTCAAAGATTATGCCATAAAAAATTAACAATGTTCTGCCCTTCCTCTCCTGTTCTGCTGAAATAGTAGAAGCAAATTCTTTTTAATGTCTCTTTCCATTGTATTTTACCTCTATATCTCTAATGTATCTAAATTTCTACTACTTAATTTTGTGTGTGTTTATTTGTTTTAGGCATTATCTACTGATTCAACACTTCGGAACATAAGTCTGCTGCTCTTTTTTATCACTGTTCCCTCCCACCTTTGTAGTTATGTAATGCGCCAATGTGTAGTCCTTACCTGTGGAGCCTGAGGAAAAGTATTCTGGGAGATTTGCTAGACATTGTAGATCCTGCCTTTTATTCTCTGTCTATCTTTTTGTTTTAGTCATTGCTACAATAACTGCTCCTTATGGGACATGTTTGGAAATGTGCTCTGCTGTATTTCTGCATCCATAGAACTGTAAGTGCAACAGTTAACTCCCCTGGGTCAGCCCTTGTCTGATGGAGGACAGAAACTGGTTGACAAATATTCCCTTGTTTTTTGTCTTGGTCTGACAACACCGAACACCAGTCTTCATGGTATTTTAGAGGCTCCAGTGGGACCAAGGCAGAATTGCCGTATGTGGGGATTATATAGTGGGGGCCAGGTTAACAATGCTTTGGCTTTCCCTTCTTTCCTGCTTCACTCATTCCATCTCCCTCTCACATTCCACAAACTAACTACTTCCATGCAGGTTCTTACTCTAGGCTTTGCTTTTGGGGAAAACCCAGGCTACTACAATGGCTTTTGGGAAAGATGGGTCTACCTGATTAAGAGGGAAGAGATGTATGAGGAGAAAGGTTTGCTCCTTCTCATTACTTTTGGAGATTTTCTTGAGGATATGATGCTTGGAGCTGTGAAAAGAGAGGCCAGGAAATCACAAACAAGGGAATCTACAAAGAATTCCAAAGAAGGAACCCTGAAATTGTTAAGCTGCCTCATTCATTAATTCTAGGACTGCCTTCTTTTGGATTTCTTGTTATGTGAAATAATAGTGCTTAAAAAAGGTTATCTAGGAATTTCTTAATTGCAATTGAAAATGTTCAGACAGACATTGTGGTCTGACTTGGATTTATGCCCGTCCTGGCGTGGAAAACCACTTCTTATGTCCCAACCTCTGCACATATTATTCCTTCTATTTGGAGTGACCTTCTGTTTCCTTTGTTTTCTTCCTGTTTGCTCCTCTTTTCAGCTAATTCTCAGTTTTTCTTCAAGATTCAACTCAAGCTCCACATTTAGTTTGGATTAAATGCTCTTCCTTCTTGCAAGGAAGGTGATCATCTCTGAGGGAAGGTGATCATCTCTGAGGGAAGTAAATTGTGGCATTGTTGGCAACATGATCATCTGAATTTTACAATCAATTTGGCAAATATTTTTATTTATGACTCAAAAAAAGCTGAATTTAGAAACAAATTTCTGACCACAGGGAACTGAACTGTGCCAAAATCATAAACATTATGACCATTCATTACGTATCTATTGTGTGCCTGGCATGATACTAATCATTTTGCATATACTATCTTTAATTTCCCAAGCAATCTTATTTTTAGTAATATGTATTTTACAAATTAAAAAGCAAATGATATTCTAAGTAAATTGCCCAGGATTATATAGCTAGTTAATAACTAAGCTGTGACTTAAAGCCAGGTTTTTTACTTCAAAGAATGTTTTATTTCGCCATGTCATCCCAGGACCTAAGATTCGGGCTTGTTAACTGACATAGAGACAGACAAGCTTATATTTCATATTTTCATATATCGTACAATGTGCTCTAATAAGCTTGAACTTCTTGTTGACCATAGTATCAGAAATAACAGTTTTAAAACAGCTTGAAGTCTTTTTATTGTAAATAAATACCAGTAGAACAAAATACTACTTTTATTCACTCTCTTAACTATTGTTAAGTGTAGTTTAATCTACTTCTGACTCCGTGCATAAGCTTTGATCAGATTGTTTCTCTGGATCTGAATCTAATTCACTGTTGAAATTTGATTGAGATTTAGCTTTGATTGGCTTAGTGTCAAAGGTACTTGGAGTTTTTTCTTTTATAGGCCTACAGTTTTACCTTCACTCTCTCTGTCTCTAAGACAGCCTTGTTTCTTGTGAACTCTGTGTCAGCATTAGAGAATTACTTTTATCAGCCATTGGTCTTATTGTACAATCACCAATCTTAGTTATTATTATTATTTTTTCTTTTACAGTTCCCTCTCTCCTTTTGACCAAAGACTGAATCCCTTGTGAGAGGGAGCAGGTATAACTACTGATCTTACTGGGCAAAATCTCCCATGTGGTAAATGCTAAGGGGATTTCCCAATATACATTTCTGCTCAATTTGTTCCTATCTCTTCTCAGTCTTTAGAAGAGCAGAACAACAATTTCCTTCTTCTTTAGCTAGAACTTGTATAAATTGATTTACATATAACAATAAAAAGGTCATTAACCTATCAAATTGTTACTACCAGCAGCTGGTTTCACATTTATACTGATTCGGAGGCATTTATGTCTTACACAGAATATTTTAAGTATGAAAATTAAACAGAATTTTAGAAATAAGCTTTTAACAGACAGAAGAAAAAATAAGTTTGATAGGACGATTGGATGGCAAGTGGAGGATATGTGTTAAGCATCATGGACCAAGAGCTGTTTTGAATGAGTTTACATAAGAAGGGATTCTAAGAAGCAAACAGAAACTGCAAATCCCTCCACCACCACCCCCAACCCCCACCCCAAACACACACATTCATCCCCCTTCACCGCCATAGGAATTCCTTGGGAAAGAAGCAGTTTTGGAAAGGGAAATGAGGTTGGGATTCAAGGCAAGTTTTATTTACAACCTCTCTTTTTTTTTCTTTTTTGGATTAGCCGTGTCAGTAATCTGTCTTTCCTAGAATAGACTAAGTATAAAGATTTGCTAGTCACAAAAATACAGAAGCAAAGTTATATGACATCCACATATGCAGTCTGTTTTTTATACTTTGGGAAGTGAAAGGGCGCTGGTGGTTTGTAGAGAAATTACAAAGTGAGAAACAAGATTAAAAATAGGAATTGCTGCAAAGTTAAAAAAAAAAAAAAAGCCCTGCTGGGGAAGTTCCCATAATGCAGAAGTTGGTTATTATGATTTAGTGCACATTTTCTTATTGCTTACTTGCTATAGCTATTTTTCTTTTCTTTCTTTCTTTTTTTTTTTTTTTTGAGTCGGAGTCTCACTCTGTCGCCCAGACTGGAGTGCAGTGGCCGCTCCCGGCTGCCGCAGCCTTGCCCTGCTGGGCTCCGGCGATCCTTCCGCCTCAGCCTTCCAAGTAGCTGGAATTACAGGCGTGCGCTATCATGCCCGGCTAATTTTTTGATTCATTGTAGAGATGAGGTCTCGCTACCCAGGCGGGTCTCGAACCCGCGGGCTCAGGCAATCCACTCACCTCAGCGGGATTACAGGCTGAGCCACCGAGCCCGGTTTATAGCTATTTTTCCAATCAGTCTCCTGGAGATGTGGGAGCACAATACCAGTTTTATAGTTTAGCTCGGAGCTAAACTCTACCTTAGAGACATATTTATGAGTGCCTACTCATAAACTGAAGAATACATGTAAGAAATTATGTTGAAGGAAGCAGGGAATGAAGCAGGAAAATAACATTTATTTAGCATCTACTATGTATCAAACATTGTACTAGGTTTTTTTTCTAAACTTTCAATTTTGAGATAATTATAGATTCGCCTGCAGTTGTGAGAAAAAAATGCAGAGAAATCCCATATACCTTTTACTCATTTTCTTTACCCCAGTGGTACATTTTGTAAAACTATAGTATAAAATGAAAAGCTTGTTTACTCTAGAAATGCAGTTTTATCCCATTTGAAATTGTAAATGGCGAGAGAACTTGCAATAATGCTGAATTTTTACCTGAAAAAAATAAATCAAAGATAAAATTGAATTGAAATTTTAAGTTCACATTTAGCTACCCACCCAAAAGCAAGGCTATCCATGGAAAATAATGTATAAAAAGTAATATTGGTAATAAACATATATGAGTAGCCAAAAAGATCCTAAAGAAATAAGATAATTTTAAAAGATTTTAAAACTTAAAGAGTCATTACATATTAGCTATTCAGTGATTATGAATCTACAATAACAAAACAATTTAGTGTCAGTGAAGAACACCAAAATAGATCATTAGAATATAATATAAAGTCCAGAAATGGAGTCAACTAAGTATATGTGGTTTTAGTTTATTATAAAAGGGAAATTTAGGATTACTGAAGAAGAGATGGAATATTTAAAAATGATGAGGAAAATTTAGTTAGGAAAAAAATGCTGAAATTCTACCTCAGAACAATATAATAAATTGCAGATGAAACCCAAATTTAAAACAGAAAAAAATGTCCTAAGTATTAGAATAAGATAAGGGCTTACTTTGAAAATATTAGAGCTGAGAAAAACTTTATAATTATGGCACAAAACCCAGAAGCTATATTGAGGAGGATGGGTAAGTTTGAGTACATGCAAATTCAAATTATTGAATAGAAAAATGCCATTTAAAAATATTAATTTAAAACCACAGAGACACATATTTGCAACATTTAAAGAAAAGAGTTCATTTCCTTTACAAAACATTTCAGCAAATCAATTTTTAAAAAATGACCAACAACCTGGTAGAAAAAAGACAAAGAACACTAATAAGAATTTCATAGATAAATATGAGGGGGGACCCCCCCAAAAAAACCCGAATTATCTTTTGGAGGGCAGGCCCCTTATAGTACACTCAGAATTTGTTCCCCCAGATCAAATAGTCAACCTAAGGTTTTATTTGGAAGTTTTGAGAAGGCTGTGTCATGATTTGTGTAAGAAACGTCCTAAGTGGTGGCAAACAGGTGACTGATACTTCCACCATGACAATGCATCTGTCCACACAGTGCTGAGGGCTCAGTAATTTTTGACCAAAAGCCATAACTCTGGTGCCCCTCCCTGTTCACCCAATCTCACCTGAGTAACATTTTTTGTTTGTTTGTTTCCTGGGATGAAAAATGCCCTCAAAGGGAAACGTTTTGCCATGTGGAGGAGATGAAATTAAAGAAAAAACAGAAGGACTAAAAGGCATTGAAATGGACAAGCTCAACAATTGTTTTGAGCAGTGTAAAAAGAATCTTGATAAGTGTTTTGCATCAAATGGAGAGTACTTTGAAAGTGACTGAAGTTTAAAGATGTAAGATTAAAGACATAATTTTTTATAAATAAATTCTGTTTGGGGGAGGTTCCCCACTCATGTAAATGGCAAGTAAAGGTATAAAATAATTCTGAACCAACTTATGATTAGGAAAATGCAAACTAAAATGTTAGTGAAGTGCCATTTTTTATATCAGATTGGCACAGGTTAAAAATTAGATATTGAATAGTATTAGAGGATAGAGAAAAACAGGCACTCATGCATGAAGATACATCTTTAAAGATGCTAATTGCTGCCTTTTTTTCAATAGCAGAACAAAGCAAAGCAAAAACAGATGTAACTTAACATGCCTTGCAGAAAAATCTTCGTTGAGTAGAAATGCTAGGACTTTCTACCATATTCTGGTTCTGTCATTGGTTGGAGTCACTCTTGGCTCAAAAACTGAGACAAACCGTAAAAGATGAAACTTGTCAGCTGATCACATTCCTTGCAGCTGGTAGGAGTTCTTTCTTGAAGGAGAATCTGAGTGGTTCAAAAGAGTAAGCTTATATGATACCATTTGTATATAAAGGCCATTAATATATGCATACACACAAAATATTTAGATAAAAGCACAAGAAAATGGGAAACAGTAATGCCTCAAGAAGTCACACAAGAAAATTGGTAACAGTAATGCCTCAAGAAGTAGAACTGGAGGTAAACATTACATTACTTTTTTACATGATACTGTGCTATAAAAATATTTAGCAAGTGCATGTTTTACTTTTATAAATACTATCAAATGTAGTTGATGAGTTTATAAATAGTTTCCAAATATTATTGAGACTCTCCTTAGTCAGAAGTCAGATATAGCATATTCAAAACTACTTAGCTCTTCACCAATTCAAAGACCTTCTGATTCTCCTGCCTAAGGTACTTTGCTCTGTATTAATCATATCCTACTCAATTAACATGTTTTATGTTATTCATAACAATTATTACTATCTGGAATTCTTATTTGTTTGCATGTTCATTTCTTACCTTCCCCCAATATATAGTCAACTGCAAGAGGGCAGAACTTAGTAGCTGGCTTGCTTACTGCTGTATCCCCAGCTGCCAGTAGAGTGCCTGGTACGTGGTAAGTGCTCAATAAATATTTGTTAGATAATTGAGTAAATTGCTAACAATATTAAAAAGAACTAGGGCTACATACTGATCAATTTCACTTGGAATACAAATTTGGTTTCTCCAAGTTGGACACGAGTTTATTCTCTATTCTTCTTCAATACAACACACAATTAATATATGCTTTGTAGAAGAGCTATGAGCTGTGAGGAATGCCAAAATAAATAATGCTTATCTTGTCCTCATGCACTTACATTTGGATGGAACAGAAACATAGGTCATTACCAGTTACTCCATTGATGACTGAGGCGTACTTGAACTAGAAGAGGTCAAGCAGAGGTGAGAGTAAGAGTAGGTATTCTTGCCTTATTCGCTGGCGGGGAGTTTCTGTTCCTCCGTCCTACAAGACAGAAGACCTGGAAACCACCATCACATTGCAGCTCTTGGGATTTACTCTCATGCAGAGAGGATGCTTATATGCTGTCCCCCCTCTGCCAGGGTTTCTTTCCCATATGGTTTCTATGGTTCCCCTGAATCTGTGATGCATGGGAGGACCTCTGCCATATTTGCCAGCTGGCTCGTGGGCCCTGTTTTCTCACCTCATTTCTGCCAACCCTGTTTCAGAGAGCTGGGCCAGGTTCCCACTTTATCCAGTCATATCTCAGAGAGCATCTTCTGAATACAATCATCCTACGGATGGGAAAAAAATATATAATCAGAATATATCATCTTTCCAATAATCATTGGATCCTCTGCCTGGAAATTTCCACTATTAGCGACTCATTTCTTTTGAGTTACTCATTACCCCCTTTGGAATTCAAATGCTTCTGGGAATTAAAAAAAGGCAAATTAAAATATTAAAACAATAAAGATGGAGAAAGCAAAAATATTTAAAACCTCAAGTGAATCAGGAATTTGACATTTGATTATAGGCTATAAGAAAATGAAAGGGATTTCAAATGTGTGTGTGTGTAAATATATGTCCATTTCTCTTGTTTTGGGGCAGTGATGATACTGATCCCTTAAAAAGTAAAGTGGCCGGGCTGGGTGGCTCAGCCTGTAATCCCACGCCTTTGGGAGGCTGAGGTGAGTGAATTGCCTGAGCCCGCAGGTTCGAGACCCGCCTGGGCAACTTGGTGGGACCTCATCTCCACAATAAATCAAAAATTAGCTGGGAGTGGTAGCACGCGCCTGTAGTTCCAGCTACTCAGAAGGCTGAGGTGGAAGGATCGCTGGAGCCCAGCAGGTCGAGGCTGCGGTGGCCGGGAGCAGCCACTGCACTATAGTCTGGGCAACAGAGTGAGACTCCAACTCAAAAAAAAAAAAGTAAAGTGGTTGGCTAAGGTGATAAGCAAGAGTCCTGAATCCCTGCCTCTTTGGAATTTAAAGGATAGATCCTGTTGAGTGCTAATTGGAGATTCTTAGGCAGGCAGTCAACAGGCTGCGACGCTGAGCACCTAGATTGGTACTCACAAAATATCATGTTTCTGAAGTCCCTTTTCAGTTGTACAGGAGTTAAGGGCTTGGGTTACTGTTGAGCAACATAGATTTGGCTCTTGTTATGCTACATGAATTGGGCAAGTAACAACATCTTATAAGAGACAGATGGTAAAAGTACCTGCTTCATGGAGTTGTTGTAAAGATTAAATGAGCTAAAGTGGGTACTGCACATAGCAAAGTCCTCGGCTCATAGGAGATACTTGGTAAACACTGGCTATTAAAAGTGAGGAGGTTGTTAAAGGCAAGGTTTACCTACTTCATGGTGCTGTGAAGGGCTCTCCTGATGCTGAGATTTTGCTGCAGACAGCTATCCTCTCATTCTCACTGTTTCTCTGTTTCTCAATTTTCACAGCTTCAAAGTTAAGTAAATGATTTAGTTTGCCTACCTTCCTACCAAGAATATTTCACATGTTTCTGTAAAATAGTTAATTTTAGATAGCAATGTGTCCTTGGGCATCTTCAAATCATAATATCTTTGGAGCATGTAAAAGGGTTACAGAATATGGAAGAAGCAATGGAATGTTAGGATTTTGTGATTCTTAAAGTTACCCCACTTGCTTGCTTCCCCCCGAGACAGTGTGAGTTTCCACTGGCTAAATTGTAGAAAGGATTGGAACCTGAATGTTTGGAAGACCATTGTTTTCTTTGGAAACTCTGAGATTTGGGGTGTATGGAAGGGATGATATAGCTCTTATATGCCAAATAGCTATTTGAGTCGTCTCAAAGATCTCAGATGTGTACAGAATTTATCTACCTGACATATCTGCCAGAGGACACGGGCTCAGAACTTAACCCCAGAAAATCAACTTCTCCATTAAAAAAAAAATCCATGCTCTCATAGGAAAAGCAGACTCAGATACTGGGGTTAACAGAATGTATCATGATAATAAGCCACAAGAGTGGCTTACCCAGTCACTTATTCAATAGGTTCCTCTGAATTTCCATGGAATCATCTGGGAATTTTAGAATGGAGATTCTCTATCTCTGTCCCATAGAAATTTGGGTTTAGTAGGTTGGGAGTGGAGCCTTGCAGTAAAAAATTTTAATGAGTACCTTGATTGGATACAAACTCAGGGTGTCATTTAAAACACACTTAGAAATATTAAGTGAGATGCTGTCACATAAATCCTTATGCCAGTCATAAAGTTAATGCAATCTACTTCTTTTTCATACTCTTAACTCCTTTTTTTTTTGCATGAATTACTCATTTTACCTAGGGTTTAGATATAATTTCCTTGCCTAAGAAGTTAAATAAAACCGAACTAGAGGATTTAGGAAGCAGCTTCTATTATCAAAATACCATATTGAGCAAAAAAAGGAAGATGCAAACAGTATGCTACCATTTTTGTAAGAAAGAAGAGGAAATAAGATTACACATACACACAATCATGCAAAAGGAAACATAGTATGAATAACACAGAAACTAAAGAAATTGGTTTATTACTGAGAATAGGTAGATATGAAGTGGAAGCAAGAATGAAAGGAATGTACTTTCCTAAGTTTACCTTTCAATATAGTTTTGAATTTTTAAACCATATTAATATTTTACGTAGTAATAATATTAATTCAGTAAGTGTAAATTTCTAGAATGGAGTACAAATAGAAACATATGAATCAAACTTCGTAACAAATTGATAAAATGAACACAAAGAAGCAAAATCAGAACTAATTTCAGTAAATTTTGAATACCATACTATAACTGCATTTCACCTTCAATGAGATATTTTCTAAAGACAAAAATAAACTATTGTGGGTAGTGAAATGGTTTGAAACTGTCTTGCATAAATTGTAGAAGTGAACAAATATGTTAGTGTTTTGGGAGAATGGAGTTGTTATTGTAAAAGCATGAAGAAACAAGCATGGAAAGAGAGAAGGAAAATAATTCTGTTGTATTGGATTAGAATTGGAAGTAACTATGAATTTATGATATTATCAAAGTATGTGTTTACTTGCTGGATACAATGAAAAAGTTTAGAAGCAATTATTCCTCAATAGCAATGAGTGTACTTACCATCTTGATTATGGTTTCTAACCAAAGGAACCAGGGCTACCTCGAAAACTGTTTAATTTTAAGTGTGAAGCAATGAAATACAAGGAGAGACTGAGCATTGAGTTATGCCAAAAAAAATAAAGTGCTCTAACACTGATAGGAAAATGTAAAAAGCAGAACAAAACAACAACAGAAGCCAGCTTGAAGGGACTTGCAGTGGCCAAATTTGGGACAATTGGAATATCAAAATAAATAGTGGCAGGGATGAATCCAATAATTCATAGTAATAGATTTGCTTTTTATTTTTTTATTTTTTGAGTTGGAGTCTCACTCTGTCGCCCAGACTGGAGTGCAGTGGCTGCTCCCGGCCACCGCAGCCTCAACTTGCTGGGCTCCAGCGATCCTTCCACCTCAGCCTTCCAAGTAGCTGGAACTACAGGCGCGCGCTACCACGCCCGGCTAATTTTTTGATTTATTGTAGAGATGAGGTCTCACCAACTTGCCCAGGCGGGTCTCGAACCCGCAGGCTCAGGCAATTCACTCACCTCAACCTCCCAAGGCACAGGATTACAGGCTGAGCCACCGAGCCTGGCTTAGATTTGCTTTTTAAAACTCTGTAAGCCCATAATAATATTGGAAACAATGGGGGTGAATGGAGAGAAGAAAGTTCATCTCTACAGAAGAAAAGCAAATCATAAATACTGAAGAATGCAACGTTGATTTTCTTAGGCTGTCAATCACAATTATAATAATTCAAGCTAAAATCTTCAAAGCATGCTAAAACTATTGTGTAAACTTCAGCACTATTTATTAATTACAGAGGAAACATGGTACATTTTCAGTAGAGAAATCTGGCAGCATCATCTTAACTAAATGATCAAACATACAATCACCAAGTTTGACAAACTGTCCCCTGATGTGATGCACTAAAAAGCACATAACATCCTGTCAAAAATGTTTCACCTTATTCTAGTCATGAGGAAGCAATTAGATAAATCTAAATTGAGAAACAATCTGTAAAACAAATTATCTTGATTCTTCAAAAATATCACTGTGTTAAAAGTAAAAAAAAATAGAGTAGGCACCGTTCTAGATGAAAGAATACTAAAGAGACATGACAACAAAATACACTGCATAATTCTTGATGGATCTTGGATTTAGAAAACATTATAATAGATGTTATTAAGACAATTTGGGAAATTTGAGCATAGAATGTATATTATATAATAGTACATATCAAGGTTAACATTTTCTAAAAATGACTAATTTTATTATTGATATGTAGGAAAATAACCTTGTTCTCAGGAGAAATTTACTATAGTATTTAGAGGTAAAGCATTTTTATATGTCACTTAATCGTTCATCAAAATGAGAGAAGAAAATGGGAAGGAAACGAAATGTGATAAAATATTAATAGTTGGTGTATCTAGCTAAATAGTGTCAGATGCTCATGTTATTATAGTGCAACTTTTCTATATATTTGAAATCTTTCAAAATATAAAGGTCAGTGAAGAAGGGAGAAGGCAAAAAAAAAACCCAAAAGGCCCCAAACGCAGTATTGATTGCACCAGAATTGGTTGCCAGAATGGTGTGATAGACACCTGCACTTATCACTTACTGGGCTGGGCATGAGCCTAGTAATAATCACGTTAATTAATTAATTAGCCTCTGCGGTTCTGCTTTGTCCCATCCCCCCCACCCCTTGCCAGGATGTGTTTAGGTATAACAGTGAAAGAGAAGAGAAGTGTGGACAATGTTCTCTGTAGTACCATCTCAGAGGAATATTCTCACATCAAGCACCTCTCCAGAGGGTTAATGGCCAACAAAGCCTTATTACCATCCTGGGATAAGTTCAATTTTTTTTAATGATAGTAATTTGTTACACCAGTTTGCTACTTGCCTGCTGCTTCCTTGTTAATCCAATAATCTATATGAGAAAAGCAATTTGACCTACCTCCTTCCCATCTGCCACCCATCATCCAATCTATATCTTAACTATCAGTGATTTATTAATGGCGTCCACACTAAGTACATCTCTGCTCCATCCGTGCCCTTCTTCTTGGCCTCCTGCTTGGATACACTCATTGGATGTATTTAAAGGCAAACTCGGCATGGAGATTAAAGCAACAGTAGAATAGTAAACTGAGCTACAGTGCTTGAATTTGCTTCTTCAAAACAAGTAACATTTGTGCACATCCACATACTTAGCAGATCTGATTCAAAACCAGCCATAAGAATGTAAGCAACGAGGATATTTTCATCATGGTTTTTACTCAGTGCCCAATCTTGATTTAAGGAACTGATTGAAGTTAGTCATTGGTTCCTTTGCCCCAACTGAATGTTGCACTCCTCACCCCAGCCTCCTGGATGCCCATTCACATGAATTGAAGGCCTACATGAGCCCTGGATCCTGATTTCTTTCCTGCATTGACCAAAGGGGTAGGTAGTATGAACTGGATGAGCTGAAGCAACTCTGAAGAAGGGACTTTGTTCTCGAAGGTGTAAGCCTGGTCTCTACACATCAGGTAATTGCTGGTAATTGCTGGTAATTTTTCTTAAGTCACTTTGGTCTACTCAGAAGAACAAAGCCTCTAGGATAACACTCCCGGTGAAGGTATGTAAAGGAATTGGGTGGAGAGAAAATGATGACACACAGCAGTGTCTGTTATGGGCTGATCATACCTCACTTAGATTCTGTGCCATTCTTTGCCTATAAAATCTTGACACGTGGTCTAACCTACAACTATGGTAAGAGAAGAAACATGGACACAGTATGGAAATTTCAGAAGCCCATTGTTACCACTATCTATTTGCAGGTTTCATATAGTGGGAGTCCATAATGCATAATGGTTAGCTCACTGGCTGATAAGTTTGAACTCTGCCCTATAGCATACATATGAGCCTACTTAAGTCTCAGTCACTTCTGTAAAGTGGGACTACAATTGTTACTTCATAGGGTTGTGATCAACAGTAATAATGACTAAGCATTATTTTCTAATATAATATAATATAATATAATATAATAAACTGTTATTCTCCATTTCTTATCAAATGCTATCTGATTTTTAATTTTGTATTTACTCTCCTTTTAAAAAAAACAAAAATAAAATTTTTTTTCATTTGTGTCCTGGAAGCCTGGTTGTATTTGCCTTTCTTTCTTTGGTTCTATTTGTCTGGCAATGGTTTTTACCTGGGTTGTTGACTGTTTTCAAGTTTTCATCCCCCGATACTCCTGATATCTCCAATTCAGACAGTGACTCTGATCTCTCTGCTAGGGAATGACATGTAGCTGAAGGTGGGAGTAAGCTGCCAATAAATTGAAGGGCACTTTCCTGAGCAATGGGCTTTCAGGAAAATTAAGTTAACAAAAGACAAACGTCTTGACACTATAGTCAACATTTTTTTCCTTCTAAAATCAAGGGTGGCATCTTAATTTGTTATCCTTTTAAGCTCACTTGGAAATATTTCTTTTAAGACCCAGTTCCGAACCTGATATACTTCATTCCATTTCAGAAGTGACTACAACCCGTGATTTCGCACAGCACTTGTTGATACAAATATTTTATCCTCAC
Organism: Cephalopachus bancanus; assembly: GCA_027257055.1. NCBI lineage: Eukaryota > Metazoa > Chordata > Mammalia > Primates > Tarsiidae > Cephalopachus > Cephalopachus bancanus. Next base: position 9,672,872 of record JAPVLO010000022.1, on the reverse strand, counting down.
AACTAAATGCCAATTGCCTAAAAATAGAAACTGGCTGATTATATTTCTATTCCCCCCACAGAACTCAGGGTGATGCATTGTATTCAGTAAGTACTCAGTAAATGCTTGAGGACTAAGTGACTATGGTTTTGACTTTGTGAGCAGAATATTAGATTCTGCTATGTTTTCTTGAGTCATTTCCTCTCAAAACTCTCTATAATGAAACCTTTTCCTCTGTCCGAGAGTTGCATTTGTTTCTAAAGAATCATTCCCATCCATCTTTTCTTAATTAGCCGCCTTTTGCAGTACTTTTTTTCCCTTCTCTGTGACAGTTTCCCACTATTGTCTGTTTGCAGCTGCTACATGGTTGAGAAACTGAGTAGACATGCTAATGAGTGGCTGGTGTGTGGGAGGAGCACCTCTAAATTCTCCTGAACTGGCCAGGCAGCCTGTTCCTACTTCTCATTCTATAATAAGCTTTAGTTGGCAGCCAGGGGTTGGGTTATTTGCAGTTTCTTTCTGTGGAGGAAGTTTTTGCTTGGAGTAGCTATCTGTGTTTCTATTTAGGAACAAATAAACATGCTGCTGCTCCCAAACTCCCCATGTCTACACCGCACTTCAAATTGCCTCCTCTACCAATACTCACAAATATGTCCCAACGACTGGAAACCAGCTGTGGTTTGCGTTTATTTCAGTTAATAGGTTAAGTTAGCAAATTATCCTGTGTATGTGTGTGTGTGTTTGTTTTGTTCATATCCAATCTCTTCCTACATTGATCTTAACTGTATTCTCTAAAATATTAAGAGACATTGTGTTGGTGAATGAATTTTAGTCCTTGTAATTGTCTTTAGAATTCTCCTGGCTGAAATTGAATACTTCCATCAGGGAATTCTGAGCACTTCACCAATGTTTATTTTTTCTTCCCAGGGATTTTGAAAAAAATGATATTAATAACCTATTTTCCAAGAGAGGTTACAGAGGTATATGAATGTCCTAGTGTCTGGGATGACGGTCTGTAGTACAAATCTGAGATTCTCATTCTGAGTCATGTACTTCAGCCAGTAGGTTGGAATCAAGCTAGTTAATCTCCCTTTGGTATGTTTTGCAGCTGTTAGAATTTCATGACCTTTACACAAAGACACAGAGAATCTCACTGATCAGAGAGCAAGCTGGAGGGAACAGGTTGGAGGCCTGGAGAGATGGCAAGCTTAGAACAAGACACAGGGAGATTGCCAACCATCTTGTTTAATACGGGCATGGTCTCAATGATAAAGATTCTTAGTTTTCCATCCTGCCCTAAGACTATTCTTCTAATTCCATGGAACTTTTAAGGTGAATTTCCTCTCTCTCTCTCTTTCTCTCTTTCTCTCTTTAGCATAACAGAGTAGCTTGAAGTGGCCATACCTAAAGTGGTCCACATTATCCTTGAGATAGCAGACTAAGTTCTTTCTATTTTAGGGGCTTTTGGGAACATAACCACTTTGTCCATTAAAGACAAGTAGGTCATCTGGAAGAAGCTGGAACTGTAAGGTTTCTTTGACATATCCTCTACGCTGCTGCTCACTAAGCATAGAAGGGAATTGTGGAAAAAACACAAACACCTCATCTATGTCACTCTTTCCCTGAGAAGGTAGGGACAGGCAATGTTAGATTACACATTCTTGTACAGGGGGCTTCTCTTATTTATCTTTGTATCCTGCCTCTTTGCTAGCTTGTTCGTCTCATTTCTATCACTCCAGAAGAGACACCAGTAAATCTTTGTTTAGGGTAATATTTGGTGTTTTCCCAAAGTAATTCTATCCTCCTATCCTTCTTCATGTATATAAATTCAGTTTGAAATTAGCACCCATTTCATTTGTAATATGCAATATATACTGATAACAAAAGATGAATACAAGTCATGTTTGACTCCTGCAATTACAAGAGGTTCTTGAAGTGGTTACCATAGTATCCAGACACTTCTGATTTTGGTGAACTAAAAGTAATATATAGATAACATCTCTTAAAACGTGTATAAATTTTTTGGCACCCTTCCCCCCACCATAGTAATGGGATTCCCACCATAATAATGAGATTCCATTCGAAATTATCACCCATTTCATTTATGTGCCAGGAGCTGTGGACTTCCTCAGAGTCTCAAAATAATACCAACACCATTCATTCCCTGAATTCTATCCCATGGCTTGGTTGTACCACTTATGCTACTCTAAATAAGTTTTCAGGTTAAATTGCTGGTGGGCGGTTATCACTTTACTCATCATTTGTTTCAGCTGTGGGAGTTCTTTATTGAAAGAGTCAACATAAAAAGGTAACTCTCACAGCTGGAGAAGTTGAAAATATGCAATGAGATAATCAGACTAATTGGTCAGGTCTGGTAATCAGTAGGTAACCCAATAATTTTGACATAGAAAACAAATAAGAGATTGAGTGGAGTAAGCTGATTTTTTTCAATGAGGTAGAAAACATCTCTTTATGATGGGGAGACTGTTCTGGCTAGATATACTAGAATATTTTAATTTCTTTGTATTACATATTGATTTTACTCACAGACTGAAACTGGGTACAGATGGTTAGCTGAATAAAAATTGGAGTACTTCTATGATGCAGACTAACTTGCAGAAAATATGAAGGGAGAAAATTCGAGAATATATATCAGACCAGTCTATAGTAGATGTTTGTGTTTCACCAATGACAGTGTGAATACACTGACACTGCTATTACCAACAACGAAATGAAGGTAAAATTGTCAACAAAGCACTCTCTTCTCTGGATACCGTGTCTCTCTAGTTGTGATCCAACCTGTTCCAGTCTGTTATCAAAACAAGTCATAGCCATGGTTCTCCATGTGAAGTGCCCCATCCAGCAGCAGCAACATCTCCTGGGACCTTTTTAGAAATGTAAATTTCCAGGTCCTACTCCAAATGGACCTACTGAATCAGATGCTCTGGGGGTGGGATCCAGAAATCTGGATTAGCAAATCCACCAGGTGATCTCCTTGTAAACTAATGTTTGAGAACCACTGGTCCACAACTTTGCTACTCAGAGCACAGCTTGCAGGTCAGCATGGAGAGAATCACTAAGAATTGTAAGAAATGAAGACTCTTGAGCCCCCTGAAAATCTGCATTTTTAACCAGATCCCCAGGTGGTTAGTCATGGAGTATTGTCTGAACATGAACTGTTTCCCCATGCCTGGCTTCTTACTGTCCCCTCCTTCAGTGAGTAGCCTTTGGCCAAGGCTGGTCTCTGAAGATTATGCATATTCCCAATAATGAGTCATGGGACACAGGTAACCAAGTAAAGCTGAAAACAATGTAGTTGTCATACTTCAGTGTAGCTGTAAACACCATATAGGAATGTGAATGACTAGCTTGATTGCTTTGATTATAAAACTGCTTGCTACACTGTCCCAGGTGTGGATCCTTCATCAAATTGCTGCCACCAATGTCTTTCCCTGCTGGACCTCTGGGTGACTTCTTTGGTAGGTAAACATTAGGCACAAGCTGGCTCAGATTTGGGGTTGCCACGTTATATTAGCATACCCATTAAAGCTGCAAGTGCTGCTCAGTCATTATTCCCACTACCTGAGGTCTGATTACACCCCATCCCGCTCCTGGCTTCTCCACTCCTGTGCAAGCGTTCTCAGTACTGCTGCTAGTGACTTCTAGCTGTGACACTCTATGACTATTTTTCTATGTCTGTGTATTTTATTAGAACTCTGCTGTGTTTCACAGAACTGCTCATTTCCTCTTTTGAATATGTATAGCATATTTTCGTGAAAAGTTTGATTATTGCTTCTTTGGCTTCTTCATGGGTTCCTTTCCTTTTCTGAGCCTTTTAATGTTGGTGGTGACCCCCTCTCAACCTTGGTACCACCCTTATCTCACAGTTCTAATTCCACACACTCTTTCTTGGTCATCTTAGCTCATGTATTGATAATATCCAAATCTATGTCTTTCATTCTCTGGTGTCTAATTGCTTGTGGGACATTTCTTCCTACACTGCAAATTCAACATTCAAAAAAATTAAGCTCATCATTGTGACCCCTAAACTTCCTTCTATGTTTAGTCTTTCACTCACTTGACATCACCACCATCTACGCTGTCATTCAAACTAGAAACTTGTAATTTATCCATGATTCTTACTTTTCTGTACTCCCTAACAAAAAGTGCTCTTTGCCATCTAGTATCTATTCTCCTCTTCTTTAATAAAGAACCAAAATCTTTATTCTGATACTTGGAATAGAGCCTACATTTCTAAGCCTACCTTACAACTTGACTTAACTCTGTATCTCAGTTTTGGTCACTGAAATGTGGGCAGAAGTCTTCTAGGATGTCTTCTCTAAAGATGGGGCAAACTGTATTTTGCCCTTCCTTCATTCTTCTGCTTGTAACATAGAGGCAAGAATTCAGACTATTCAGCTATGCTTGATTATGAGGAATAAGCTTCATATGAGGGATGACAGTGAAGAGATGGAAGGAGGCAGACCCTTGACAAGAGTGGAGCCAGTCCTAGACTGACTTCTATTATGTGGGAGAGAAGTAAACTTCCTTCTTGTATACTCTTTTTTTTTTTCTTTCAGGTCTCTGTTCTCACAATTGAACTTTTCTTGAGCAATACAAAACCCATATCTAATTATCATCAAGACTTACTGATTTTACCTCAAAGAATGTTCCAAATCTGTTTCCTTTTCTCCATGCCTCATAACACAGATCTTGTTTAGACCCTAATCATCTCTGACTCAAATTACTAAAATAATTTCTAACTGGTGTTCATACCTTCAGTTCTTTTTTGTTTTTGTTTGTTGAATTGGAGTCTCACTCTGGTGCCCAGACTGGAGTGCAGTGGCCGCTCCCAGCCACTGCAGCCTCAACCTGCTGGGCTCCGGCGATCCTTCCGCCTCAGCCTTCCAAGTAGCCGGAATTACAGGCATGCGCTACCACGCCTGGCTGATTTTTTTATTTATTGTAGAGATGAGGTCTCGCTGCCCAGGCGGGTCTCGAACCCACAGGCTCAGGCAATCCGCTCACCTCAGCCTCCCAAAGGGCGGGATTACAGGCTGAGCCACCAAGCCAGGCTTACCTTCAGTTCTTTACCCTTCAAATTTGTCTGCCATGGATGTGAATAATCTAATTAAATGAAAATCTCATCTTGCCATTTTAAAATTTATAATCCTATTGATAATCTTCCTTTTCCAAAAGAAGAACTTCCCAGTGTATTTACTATTAATTCTCCATAGTCATCGTACCACCCAGGCATATGAGGCTTCCCAGAATACCCTCTAGTGTTTCATAGCTCTATGCTGTTACCTTCACCTAGAATGCCCTGCCTTCCTTCTGCCTAGAAGACGCATTCCTAGCTATTATTCAAGATGCAATTTAAGGCTCTAATTCCTTAGTCCAAAGGTGACTAATCATTTTAGTTGTGTACCCCATGAGCTAAATTTTAAGAATATGCAACCCAAATTTAATTATGCTAATATTTACTTAAAATTATATACCTGTACTACTGTATGTACATTGTATGTTTACATTACAAAACCTACACAAAAATAGAAATACAAAATAATTAGAAGTTTTTACTTCCATGAATTGGCTTGTGTCTTCTGGGGTAAAAGTGCTAAATTTAGTAGACCAGTCTCTCTAATCTGTAGTGTCTTCCATAATGATTCCTTCCAAAGCAGAATTGATCTTGTTCTCTTTTATACCTCTATAGTATTATATTATTCATTGACCTATTTTCTACTTCTAGTTCATAAGACTTTTTAAGCAGGGAGTGTATCTAATTCACTTATGTATCAGCACCAATGATTGTTTAGACTCCATTCATTTACTTATTAATTTAATTAATTGTCAATCAATATTTATTGAATGCTGCTATATACCAGGCACTCTTCTATGTGCTGGGGTTCACCAGTGAATTCATCAACGTTTCTGGCCCTGTTTAGCTTATTTTCTTGGTAGGGGGACAGAAAATGAGCAAACAAATAAATGTAAATAAAATACTAGGTGTGATAAGTTCAATAAAGAAAATATTAACAGTAAAATCATTTGAAATAGACATATGGTGAGACCTTGAATGGTCGTGTTGTTCCTGTTAACATAACCATTTGAGATATCAAACAGCTGAGTGTTTCTCTTCAGGTTTTTTTTTTTTTAGTTCATTTTTCTATCTAACAGAAGTGTGAGTCCTTATCAATATGATAAACCACTTAGGCAGGTTTATTAAACAACAGTTCCCTCTTCCCCTATTTACCTCTTCTATGAGGAAATAAGGACTATTTAGTTTTACAATTGCCCTCATTATCACTATTTACTTGGCACTTGTCCTGCTCTATTGCTAAGAAGTCCCTCTAACCTATGTCCTGACTCTGTTCCTCTAATTTTTGTTCTATACCTACCCCTGTATGCAAATCCTCCTTCATAATATCTTCTTCCCTATTCAGTTCAGCTATAGGCAATTTAAAGACCCTTTTGTGTTCTGTCTACCCCTCAACCAGTTCCTTCTCTTCTGTCCTTTGACTGTATATAAATTTCCCTTTATCTTCAAATTTTCCCTCAAAAATTTCACCAACTTTCTGACATTTTCTTCAGGGATACCATTTCTTTTCCAACCCTCCCTGATGGAACTAGGTCAGTTTTTAAATCCCTTTTCTCTTATGACCAGGAGTAGAGGTTAATAGTCTATCCTTGCTTCTCTGTGGCTACTTTCAGTTCACTCTCCCATAGTAACACCTTCTTCATTAAGGTTCTTCAATTTGATTATGCTATCTTCTTTCTTGCCTTGTTACAGAAATCTACTAATGGATCCAGGAAACCCTTTCACCTTCAAGTTTAATATATGAATCACAGTTATTACATAAATATATATTTTAGCTGGCACATTTCTGTGGCTTAGTCCTTTGCAAGACTTAGTCATTTGTGTGATTTGGACTTTATAATAAATGCTCTTGCACCATACTTTTTAATTTATGCAAGTCTTGTTATCACAATCAAAATGATCATATATGCATATCTTGAGTTCCAGATTCCCAAATCGGATCCTTCTTTTCCTTTTATTTCATTTCCATTACTTGTTCTTTGTCTCTGTCATCTCCAGGCCCTTAACTCATCTTCTTTCCTATAAGCTCTGCTTTGGACTCATGTATCTCCTTCTCCAGTCTGTAATGCCCGGTGGGTTGTTTCAATCATTCGACTGCTATTATTATAGAATCTCTTGCCTCCTGTGCTTTGGACCATTTCTAATTATTTATTTTCTACCTTTCCAATCAATCAATCTCAGCAGATGGCTACCTTTAGTATGTATTTTACCATCTCCCTTTTAATTTTTTTGTTCCCATTTTTTGACAAGGATGTACTATTCTTCCTCCTTGCTGAAACCATTAAACTTAGCCTCCTGCCTCAGAGTATTTTCATGGCGTTATGGAGAAAGCATGGCCTTCAGTCTGAGCCTCACAGGGGTCAGAATTCCAGGCCTGTTTCAGACTAAGATAGATGTCCTGGAGCAACTTATTTAACCTCCCTGCACCTTAGATTTTCATCTTTAATGAAAAATAATAATATTTTTCTCATAGTGAAAATGAAGTATTAAAACATAAACATGTCTTGCACAGTGCTGAGACAAATCAGATACTGATTAAATGTCAGTTTTTACTTCCCCCATGGTACTGTGTTAAGTAAGAAAGAATTCTTACCCTCTTTTCATTTTCATGTAAGCTTTCTAGGTTTTATTTTTTTTGCTTTGTGTACAAGTGTGCTTGCACCTGCTGGACTCTAAACAAGCTTTCCTTCATCACTAAGTAGTAAGTCCACGGTCTTTTCTCATTTCTAGACTTCATTGATCTAAAGGTCATGTCTGATACTATTGACCACCCCTTTTTTTGTGAAAGTGTCACCTCCCTTGGTTTCCGTAAGTAAGTTGCCATCCTACCTCTAACTGCTTCTTATTTCTTTCCTTCTCTGGTTCTTTTCCCTGCTGTTCCTAACAAAAAATATGCCCCTCGGGTTAGATCCCTGTTTTCTATCCTTTTCTTTCTACAATTTGTTCTGTGTTCTGATTCCCTCCCAAGGTTACAACTCTCACCTCTGAAATGAATTTTCTACCCAACACTTCTCCAAGGACCAATGCCAGACTTCTACCTACTCACCTCTGCCTGTATATCCTAGCAATATCATAATGTTTATAAAATTGCACTCTTCATTTCCCCTTCTTAATAACTCCCCCCCAAAATGTGCCACTATTTTTCTCTTACCCCACATCTAATCAGTTGCCCAAACTCATTAGTTTGTACTGTCACGAGTTTGTATTTCTTTTCAAAAATTATTGCTCCCAATGCTACTTTGGACTTTTGTTGCTCCTCCTCATACCTTCAAAATACATTCCTAGTTGGTCTTCTTCCTTCTCATGTCTACATCTTCACATTCCATAGTAGATATATTTAAAGATACTTCCCAACTCAAAACCCTTTGGTGGCTCCCATTGCCTTCCAGCATGACAAGTTCTTTATAATATTGTAGCCTATTTATTATGATCTTATGTATTTATCATTGCTTTCTTTTTAATAAGCTGATTTAAGCCACACTGGAGTATTTGCCCTTCTCCAAACATGCCTTACCTCTTTCTGCCTTCATTAATATATTTATAGTGTCCTTTTGGTTTGAAATGACTTCTGGTTCTTGTTTTCTTCCAGTTTGAAATCCTACCCTGCTTTCAAGGCTCATCTAAAATCTCATCTCCTCCATGAAACCACTAATTTTTATTTTATTTTTTATTTTAGGTTCAGGGGTATACATGTGTATTTGTTACATGGACATATTGTGTAGTGGTGGGGATTGAGTCTCAGATGGCCCATTCTCCAGATAGTGAACATTGTGCCCCACTGATAGTGAAACCACTTATCTTCCTAATCTACACCTCTCCCAACTTTAGGAAATTTTTCTTTTCTTTGAGAGAAAAAAAATCCAGTTCTTCATATAATAGTTATTTGTGTGCGATTTTCTACTATGTTATATTGTATGTTGTCTAAGTATAAGGTGGTTTTTTATTCTACCCACTGGTGATTAACACAATATATTACTAATAGTAACTACACCACAAATATTTATGGAGTTGACTTAAATCTGTAGTACCAGCTGGTTTATTAAATGCAAATAAGTCTGATATAGAAACAGAGCAAATTGCTTCTTGTTTGGGCTTTTTTTATAAATATAGAAAAAGCAATGTAGGAACAATATAGGTATCTATAAAAAATAGTTCATAAGAACAAAAAGGTAAACAGCTGATCAAGAATGGACAACCAGGTAACACGTCATAGAGCAAGAAGGAGAAGATGATTATTTAGAACTTGGTTTCCTAAAAAACTGTCATGAAAGCAAAAATAAAGTCACTTGACTTGGTAAACTGCCTCCATTTTGTGAGTAGATTTAGTTTAGCATTTGAAAGACAACAATGATTTGCTTGAACTTTTATAGTTATTTCCAGGATAAGCAACGATTATAAAAAGAGTAGCCTTTAAAGCCTGTGCTAGTAATACATGTACACAAAAAGTAAACAATTAAATTTCATGACTTTTGGCCCTCAATATATTTGGTAGTGTGTGTTACATGTCTGTGCCTCAATTCATCATTTTTTAAAAATGTTACCTTCTCAGAGAGGTCCTCCTTGACTGCTCTGCCTAAATAGCATGTACCTGTCATATTACTAACCATCCTTTCACCTTTTTTTGTTTTTCTTTATAATATTTACAGTGCTGTGTCTGTCTTTTTCTCTGCAACGTAACTACCATGAAAGCAGGGACTTTATTAGTTTGTTTTCTGCAGTATTCCCTCCCCGATCTAGAACAGCCTACTGCTTGGTAAGGTTTCAGAGCATAAATATTTGTTAAGTAAAATAAAATGCCTAACATATTTGACTCTTCTATGACATATTTGTTACAAAGCCCAGTTGTTTGGTAGGATACTATTTTATTTGGTACTCCTACTGTTTTGCTTATCTGGGTAATATAATTGTAAAACCTTCTAATCCTTTCTAGAAATCATTCATAAGTTGACTAACCTACTCTCTTTTTTTTCTTTCCATAATTTACCCTGCTTATGTTATGAGAGAAGTTAGGTTAAATTTTCACACTAGGTGAAAATGGGTTTCTAATTCAGACTTTGACTTCTTATGGTTTCCTTCTAATTCATGGTCATTCTAGTTCCTAACTGGTTCCTGTTGACCTACTCAGAATCATTACTGGAAACCAGAAGATGGTATGTAATTGAATTGGTTTCGCTGCTGTCACCATCAATTTGTGCAGGGAAAAAGGCTGAGGAAACACAAAGGCAGAAACTGTAATTGAATTTGGTTACTCCAAAGGTAAAACACACTTGCAATTTTCAGAGAGCACAGCAGGTCAGATGGTGAATGGGGTAGGGGGCTGAGTGAGATGGATTACTCCTCAGGGGATATGAAAGCTACAGAGATGGACTTTGACCAAAATGGATGTTTAGAAGTCACTAAGCCCATGACTTTCTCAAGGTCAATTCTTTTTCTAGGCATTAAAATACAGTGAACACTGGATTAAGAGAGGAGTAGGAGATCAGGACAAGTAGGTTCTAGTTCCAATTTCTCCAATAGCAGTAAAATCATAAGCAAATTATTCAATTCCCCTTGGCCAGTGGCATCTCATTTATTACCTTGGAACAATAATGTAATTCCTGCCTCTCGGTGCTGCTAAGAGGACCAACTGATACATCTTTGATTTCTTTTGTGTGGTGCTTCATGTGGTATGAATGATGTTTGAAAGCTATGTCTTATTATTATTATATGATAAATGCCTTATTTATACAATGACTAATCATTTCAGTTAGCTTTTATCCATTACAGAAAGCATACCACAGAGAATTGGTTTACTCAAATTATATTTATTAACTTCCAACCTTCCATTAATATGCATTATCATGGCTGGGAATTTAAGTCTGCAAGCCAGGAAATATGAAAATGCTAGTACATAGCATACTCATATTTCAGCAATTCTCTTGCCACAGTGAGGAATGATATTTACTTTGACAATATTTTGTCAGTGTCATTGACTTAGTCTGTGGGCCTGAACTATTATTTTTGTGACTTTGTTAATTTTAATACTTCTTCTGAGGGGATCATGTGGTTGGACAATTCACCCAGATCACTTCTCCATTCTTTTCTCTCTTCCACCCTCAGTTTTTCCCTACCATGGTTTTTGCTACTTCAAACCTTGCTGCATTTCATATTCTAGAGTTCATTTAATGTTTTAGTCTAATTCTTGCCTCAATTAGTGATTTAACGGAAAGTTTGTGAACTGCTTAAATTTTGTTCCTCTATTTAATATATCTAAAAAAAAAATTAAGAAGACAAAAGGTACTAACAGGCTAATGTTCATTTCTTTTTGTATCACCTATGTTTTATTCTCAGGAATATTGACAGCTGAATATAAAGTTTGAAACCCCAAGGAAGATCTGGAAATCTGTCATTTATTAAAGACAAGGTCACCATACAACCCAGTGTGCCCAGAGGGTTCTGGTTTATACCTGGTGTCTGGGAATAATTACTGAGAAAAGAAAAATAGCTCAGAGCAGTCTGATCTATGTGAGGTATGTAGACCCAGAGAGAGAGAAGTATGGGACTTCAGTTAAACCCACCCCCACCCCGCAACCGTACCTCCATATCTGAGGCAGTTGTTTAGAGTTATTTTGTTCCTGACTAGCTGCCTCCTCACCCATTAGCGTCTTGTTCCTGGAATTTGTGGTACGAAGAACAATGTGTAGCTACCAATAGCTTATGCTATTTTAATGTAAATTCTTGGAAAACAATTTAGGGACTGCCTCTTCTTTTCCTTTAAAAATAAATTTGTTATCAGAGTGTATATTCAGGGCACCTTGAATTTATGCTCCCTGTTACAGCCCTCAAATTTGGCCCAAATAAACTCTCTACCCATAATAGTTTTGCCTCAGTTTCTTCCTTTTAAGGTAGACATTATCAATAGCACTCTCCTGATACCTGCAAACGTATCTTATTTAATAACATGACTACCCTCTTGAGGACAGTTCTGAAGAAGCTTCTAAGTCTTAGAATCATGGGCTATTGAGCGAGAAGGGTCTTTAAGGTCATCTGCCAACCTCTAAGCACATGAACACTGTGAAAGAGTTTCCATATCCCTGGTCAACCAGATCACTTAGTTTTGCAAAAAAACTAGTCATGTGAATTTTGATGAACCAAATGATCCCTCTGACTTTTAGTTTAATTCTAAAATGATAGCATTGGCCTGGAACCTAGATGTTCTCTCTCTTTAGCCTTTATTGATACTTTTTAAATTAGAAAATTATACATAATCTTCAAAAATTGAATTACAACGAACTACATAATATATATTTCAAAGTGTTCCCATAGGTCTGCTTTCTAGATATGGCCAATATTAAATGTATCTATTTTAGAGGGTTTTTAGAAAAAAAATGGAATCTCTCTATTTTGTCCAGACTGGACTCAAACTTCTGGGCTCAAGGGATCCTCCCACCTCAGCCTCCTAAGTAGATGGAGCTGCAGACACATGCCACCATGCCTAGCAAGTTTTAGAGCTCTTACTAAAGGTAACAGGAATTATATAGGGTGGTCCAGAGGCTGACCCTTTAAATTGATTTTCCTAGAAATGTATTCTAGCTAGTGGCACATGAAATAGAAATAGGGCAAGGGCAGCTTTGTTTCTCTCCTTTGTACGTCATTGTCTTTTCATCAGGACCTGTCACTTGATTGTGCAAAAGCCCACTGATGAAGGCTAATGTGCTGCAATTTGACTGTTTCAACATGGTATAAATTACCTTTTGGTTGTATTGTGACTCCTAGACTGGAACACTAATGGTCCTCTTTGACTCCTATGGCTGTATTTAATTGCAATGATCTGCCTGAACTGATCAATGGTGACAGGAGGCAGATGTCCTGAGACTCCTCATTTCCCAGGATGAACTGTCATAGTGGACAGACTCTCCACTGCATAGAAACTGGTTTGGATACCAAAAACACATGCCTGAAATTGAATTCTAAGCTTTCTGTTTTAATAAAACCAACACCACAGAACTGATTATCAAATCTGGGTCCTAAATTTGACTATATTTAGCTTTTCCCAGTAATTAATATGACAGTAAGAGAAAAGAGATAAGATGCAAAATGGACGTACTAATTCTGCCATACTTGTCTTAGTTACTGCAAGAAGTCAAGAGGCCCACGAAAGCTTTTGAAGAATATAAAGGGCTACTGAAATGCTAGGCATAACTAAGTTTACTGTACTTGTTTTGTGGTATTTATATAGATATTCTCGATACTTCTGGTATCACACTCTGCCTTTACGTGAGATTATTGTAGTTTATGACATTTTGGCTTCATGGCATGGATACAATTAAGGTATAGTTTATGGCTCTAGGATATCCCAGACAGAGAAATTTTATCACTGTTCTCTCCAGTTTTATGACCAGATATATATTCGGTCTAGTGTGGAAAATGTCTCCTATTCTGTGTTTAATAATCAGGTAATCAAGTTATATCATGTGATTCTTTATCAAATGACAATTTTAAGTACAAATTATCTCTAAATTGTTTCTCACATTAAATTAGTTCAAAAAGTCTCCAGACTTTTTAAGAAGTTGAGAGATGAGAGAGAAATAGTAAAGAAGGTTCAAAAAGTCAGACTTTTTGAACCTTCTTTACTATTTCTCTCTCATCTCTCAGCTTCTTAATTCCTACTTTTTCTAATGCTGAGGGCTCACGTTCTCTAAGGGTGCCTGACCTCTGCTGTATTTTAAGCCTGCTTGTGTTCTGAGCTTTGCCTTCAGTGAGCTGCTGTTAATTCTATTCTTTGAGCTCGTCAGAGGTGTGTTATTAACTCTAACAATAAAAACTGTTTTCATGTAAAGCACATTTCTGGAACCTGGTAACATTACAAAGACAATAGTAACAAGGCTGATGATATTTATTTGGTTATCCCATTCTTCCGTGCCTGGATATGATAGCCTGTTTAATAAGCAGCATCAGTAGCAACAACAGTAGACAGTGAAGGTGTTTGAAAAAAATCACAGTGCAGAGGATTACCCCAGCTAGTCCCAGCCTAGCTCTTTCTGCTAATCAAATTGGTGATGCAATCTTCCCTGTTTCCCAGGAGGCTCCTTTCTCTCCATAGTGACAGAGAATACATTTGATGCTTCTTACCCTGCCCTGGATCCATGACTCCCTGTTCCTTTGAACAGTCACTGCTGCTAAGGAACCCAGTGACCCCGTGGCATTCAGCTTCAGTCCAGTAGCCAATTCTTTTTTTCTCTTGCTGAATTGAATTGCAAATCTAGGCCTGCCTCAGTGAAAGCACTTATACTGTATTTCTGGTTGCATCTTGACTCCCCTCCTCCTTAGGGACAGCAGAAACCCTTGAGGAAATGTAGTCAGCCTCAGTTAAACTGGGCCTCTGATCAGATTAGCTCCCTGTTTAATAAGACTTGAGGTTAGCATCCCAGCTGCACTCCAACCCATTTCACGTAAGCAGAAAGATCAGTGGCTGAAGGCCCATATTCTGTGGATTGGGACCTATGGATGATGGGACTTTGGGCCTTGTTTCTCCAGTTTTATCATGAGGTTCAGACCAGAAGGAATATTTGTAGGCTTCAATGGAGGAGGTTTAAAACAAGAAGAACTGAAAATCCTTACCTAGGAAAGGTGACAAAATTAGAACTCGATAAACTGTTGAATATTGCTCACTTTTCTTAAGCATTGAACCACGCAAAGCATGATTCTTTTAACAGCGTAAGGTCACACTCCTTCTATCTCTTCAGGCTTTTGGCCTTTCTCCTAATAAGTACAATGTGTTGTAATAACACAAGATAATGCTTAAAATCCATCTCTGGTTCTGACTCCCATGAGATCTTTAGGCCCTATAAGTCTTCTTTGGGCTAGATATTTTGAGAAAAGAATGAGGAGGAGACCACAGCATTGGCCATTCATTCAACTATTCGTGCATTTGGCAAACATTCAATTGGTGCTAACCAGATGCAGGTACTCAAGTAAGTTAAGCACAGTGCCTGACTGTAAGAAACTCTTAGTGGGGAGATAAAGGATAATCATAATTCACTGTGATCACTACAAAATCAAGAGCCATACAAGGTAGTATGGAAATACAGATGAAACATCATAAGATTTATTACAAAAAGAATAGATGCCATGCCCCATTTATAAGCAGGACAATGACTGTCTCCTTTTTTCTTCATCTCCCCTTTGGAGCCTTCATTGATAATCTTCCTGGCCTGCTCTGTGTTTTAACTCAAGGTCTCAATGATGATCATTTTCCCTATTATGAGGATGATAATTCACAGAAAGTTCCTGAAGCATTTTAAAGTTTATGTTTAGCTACAGCAGGCCCTACAGGATCCCAGAACAGATCCTGTCAGATCTGTCTTATGATATTTTTCAACCCTAATATATCATCAAAAATGGAGACTGCCCTAGCCAACAGATGTTATCTGTTTGTTTATTTTATTAATGAATAGGAAATCAGCAATATTTTAAAATATTAAATGTGTCTGCTTTGGAAAACTAGCCAAAAACCATGGTAGGAGGACTCTTTGTTGATATTTGTTGTCCTTCAACTTTGTGAGTTGATATAGAGTGCTACATTCTTCCTCAGGTATGCACAGAGGCCTTTGACTTTGCCTAGGACAATATTTTTGTGTAATAGAAAAACTACCAGATAGTTAGAAGACCTGGAGTCTGGTTTCAGCTCTGCCGTTAACTAGCAAGGTGATCGTGGGTTAATAACTTAAACTCAGAATCTTTTCTATGAAATGAAGTGGTTGGGCGAAATTCTCCCCAGTTTCCTTCCAGCTCTGATAGTTTCTGTTCCTCTATGAGTTACCCCAAGGGTGTTCAGTGAATGCCTGTGGTTGACAAGAGAGGCTTAATGCATAAGAAATTAATATAAGGATGTACCATAGGTTGGTTTCCTGGGAAGCAAACTCTGAGATGGAAATTAGCAAGCAGGTGGTTTATTAAGGCATGCTTTGAGATGGATCCCTATGGAAGGGAAGGGAATGAAGCAGGACTGAGCAGAGGAAAGCTGTGATGCAATCTCCATGAGAAACAAAGGCAGGATGACGCTTCAGAGCTGTCCAGAGTTGGGAACATGAACTAGACCTTAATACCTTTATGTTGAACAGTTATTGGATGCACCTTGGAATGAAATGGCTCTTTTTATATGAAACTATTTTCAAAGGGGGCTGATAAAAGAGGGCTTTCTGCCTGCAGCACTCTCAATAGCTGGAAGAATAAGTGCTTCATTTTTGAGGGGTGATATTGCTGTTCACCACAGGATGTCTATGCGTTCTTGTACTCTTTTAAGCATCAATGCAGTATATGTGAAAACAGTTAACAGAGGGTCCATGTTCAATAAACGTTTATTTGTTCATCCATCCAATCATCCAACCATATATCCATCATTCCATTCATCCATCCATTCATCCATCCATCCTTTTATTACTGTTTTTTTCTTTTTCAGAGGTCATAGCACTGAGCTGTTGATTTCTCTCACCAGCAAAAAGGGATCCCTGCTTCACGCAGGAAATTGAACCTATTAATTCCTTTCCAATCTGAAGCTACCTCTAGTCTGTAATTCTATGTTAATATAATAAATGTCAACTGCTCTGTGGTTTATGTAGTGTTTTAAAGTATGCTATTTTACTAGATTTTTACAAGTAACTAATGTGGTAGGCTAAGCTTGTATTACCAGTCTCACTGTAGAGATGGGGAGTCTGCACGTCAGTCTAGTAACTTGTCCAAAGTCATGGACTCAGGATGAGGTAAAAGGTAGACTTTCAATGAAAGTCTATTGAATTCTGTTCAGTATTGTTTCCATTATGCCAGAGTCTGCAGAGGCTCACAGACCATCTGGTAAAACCCAGACTTGGGGAAGCCTGTCTTCCTGTAGTCTTTTCTTAGTTGAAGCTGAGCCACTGGGCAACACTGACTTCCAGGGACAGGAAGCCTGGAACTCCTCTCTCAGTGTTTCAGTTCTTAATATTTCAGCTTCCTGTAACTCACTGAGCCTACACATAATCCTGTGTATGTATTGTCAGTGGACCCACTAGACTTGGACCCACTAAACCCACAAAGTAGCTGAGGTTGTGCCTTGTGACTTAGTATAGATTCATGATGTATAGGAGAAGTCTTGACAGGTGAATGTGGTTGTTCACCATACCATAGGCCAGTGCTTCTCAAGCCTTAACTTACATTTAAAGCACCTAGAAATCTGTAAAAATGTAGACTTTGGTTCACTAGGTGGTTCTGAGATTCTTCATTTTAAGCAAGTGATGCCAATGTTCATGGCTCATGGACTAGTCTCCCACTCTCCCAGTGACAAAAACCCACAGTCTTTCACACAGAGAACTCAAGAGTGATCCTTGATTTAAAGACTAATTGGAGTCAATGCTCTGAAAGAAATAGGTCGTAATTGCACTGCAGTTATTCTCTCTCATCTCTTCCACTTCTTCCTAACTTCTACCTTTTCTAAGGAAGTAAGGAAGGAAGGGGGGCGTCAAAGAAGGGAGAAAGGGAATAAAAGGACAAAAAGGAAAGGAAAAAGAGCAGATAGATAACATAGTGTGTGGTCAGAAGCAACCAAGCTATAGATTTATGTGATGCTATTAGCATGGACCCAACACTGTTTGAAACCTTTTTTTTTTTTTTTTTTTTTTTTTTTTTTTTTTTTAAGAGGTAAATTACTCTTTATTTAAGAAATAAGCCTTACTTTTAAATACATAGCTGCTTAACTTCACATCATTATCAATATAAACCCCACTTAATTACAAAGCACTAAAAAAATTCTAAAACTTACAATTTAAAAAAAGCTAAACATTTCTTTCCATACATGTCTTGGTTTCTACAACATTCTTCAGTGGTTTTACTCTGAGGTTGACACGTCTCAACATGTTTGAACAGGACCCATTCCTTTACCAAAATCCAGTGTTGATGTATAAGTAAAAGATAGGTTAAGTATGTATGTTTAAATATATAACAGATTTAAATAAAATATCTACATACATATTTTTAAGTCTATGACAAAGTTTTAGTTGTGAAATATGTGAAGCAGACAGATGCAGAATTGCACATCGTTTTGCAGTGCTTTCACCATCTTTAGGTAGCAGCTAAAATCAGACATAAACAACATGACACACTGTTAAATCTTCTTATATATGAAAATTGCAACAAATATTCTAAATAATATAGAAACAAATGATTGCTTAACTGATTTTAATAACATGACAAACACCCCCTAGACTTGATATAATCGTTATGCAAAATACATAGATGAATACTGTCTTCTTTTAAAAATATAAAATAAATAAGCAAGACATGTGAAAATAGGCAAGTTTCCATTAAATAAATGAAATTTTTTAAAAAGAAAGTTTCCTTTCCATGTCATTAGAAGAAGGAAAATTATCATTTTAAACAATATTCAAGTTTATTAAACAAATTAAAAAAAGTATTATAAAATTTTTAACTTTCATCAGCTTCAAGGTTTATGTTGCTCCCGAATTTTGCATATAACTGAACTTTCAAATCTGCTAACACCCGCTGAATGGATTCCACTCTGGATTCTAAGGCGTCAATTTCTTCTTGCAAATTTTTCTTAGCTTCTTCTAACATTTCTTGTGTTTCTTCTTGAGAATGGCTAATGAAAACATCACCAATTTGATAAGGGATCATTAAGCAGTCATCATCTGCAAGCATGATGTCATCACAAGCATCTTCTAAATTTTGGAGTTGTTTCTTTTTTACTTCTATTTCTTCCTTCAGCTCTGTGATTCTACTTGTGTTCCGTGCAAATTTGTTTATCTTTTGTTGATCTTCAAAAGTAACATTGACATCTTCTGCAGCCGCCTTCTTCATGGTGGCCGCCATCTTGGGACTGCGAAACCTTTTTTTTTTAAAGACAGGGCCTCTTTCTGTTGCTCAGGCTGGAGTGCAATGGCATTGCAGCTCTGCAGACCTGACATTCTAGGCTCAAGCTATTCTCCTGCCTCAGCCTCCCAAGGTGCTGGGATTACAGGTAAGAGCCACTGTGCTTCTTACTTAGCAGAGTCAACATTATCCATTTTCTTAAGGAGAAGAGGAAACTATATAGATAAAATCTGCATATCTCAGAGCGAAAAATGCTGTAGACAGGCTCTCCAAGTAAAGGGAGCCCTTGGGGTTAGAGACCCAGAGGAAACCCCTATGATCTGATTAAACCAGCTCCATTTAATGGGCTGTGGTTGGGTATTTACACAACAGAGCACCCTTCTGCAGTCCCTGGAGCGATGATGTACTCCTTGATGGTGTCTATCCTGTAGAATATGGCTTCATTTTCTGACTTCTCAGATTGGTGGAGGGGGTGGATGGGAACAAATGCTTTTGAAGTGATTTCCCTGTTAAATCATTCAAATTGCATTTTCCTAAGGGGTATGAAATATTTTCTGAGTTTTCATTGTATAGTTTCTCCAAGCAATAGAAGGAGTGGGTAGGGAATGGAGGCTGGAAACAGCTTTAGGCAGTAATGCCACATAGGGTGGAGGCAGGGGCACTTTTTCCTATAAGCCAAGCTCTCTAAAAGCAGGGAGAAGAATATGAAAATTGGGGCCACGAGAGAAAAACTGTCAATGCCATGGTGGAATATGCACATGAACCAAATGTTTAACACAGAATTGGTCAAAGTCTCATGAGGTATTCTGTGCACAGCAGGGCCACTGCCAGTCATCTGCTGCTTTCTGTCTCTGCCCTCATCTCAGTCTCAGGGTGGTGGTGTTGGGCATGGCAGGTTGGTGCTGACAGCCATTGTCTGTGTTCTCAGGTGTGTGTGTGTGTGTGTGTGTGTGTGTGTGTGTGTGTGTGTGTATGTGTGTGGTGGAGAAAGGCTTAGGCTATCCAGGAGCATATGTCTCTGGAGGCTTCGGGGAGAGCTTAGCTCAGGCCCTGGCGCCAGCCTTCCTGAGGGAAATCAGAAACATGGTAATTAGGCATCTCCCCCCTCAGGCAAATGGATGAAAAGTCTGCTTTCCCTTAACACCAGCCTGCAGAGATGAAAACCAGGAGGATTCGCCTGCCATCCAGGCTCAGGATTCCTGAAGCCCATGGTGAGAAGGTGCTGCTCTGAGTTATCTGTCACAGATGCCACGAGCTGTCAACTTGAGTATCCCGGTCTCTTTTTCATAAAACTTTTTTTTTTACCCGCTTGTTTGAATGATTTATCACAAATAAATCACTTTCCTTCTTTAGCAATTAAACTGTGACTTTCTGTGAAAATGGTACAGCGTGAGGCAGAGAGATATATAGAGTAGGGATATGTAATTTTACTTAAAGGAAATCTCCGTGGAAGTGGAAATAACTTAAAACTTAAAAAGCCTGTTGCAGGAATGATCCTGGATACCAGCTTGGTAGAAAGCAAGTGAGAGGTGGTAAAGAGGAGTAGATATTAGCATGGGCTTTGGAGTCAGAACTTAGTTCCTAGGCCTGCCTTACCATTGATTATTTAATCTTTCGGGGCCTCAATTTACCTATCTCTAAAACAGGGATAATAATGCCTCTCACAGAGAGTCATCGTGAAGGTTAAAGTAAAGAATGTATGTGAGGTGGTCAGTAGAGTTCATGGTTCCAGAATGTTAGTGACTGCTATTTTTAGGTTCTTAGACTTTGCAGTGAGACCTTTGAAAAAAGATTTGCCTTTGAAAGACTTGCAGGAATTAAACATGATTTAAATTCAGTTCAGTTGAAAGGCCTTTACTTTCAACTCTGTGGTTCTATGGGTTTAGGAAGTACCACCAAAGTATAAACCTCTTAGGAGCCAAGGTTATGTTTTATGTATTCTTGTATTCCTCACAGTTGACAAGCACAGGACCTTACATTGAAGAGTACTCGGTGAGCTCCTGTTGACTAAGGTGGGATGTGGAGACAGTATGTGTTGTGTTTTGTGTGTGTGTGTGTGTGTGTGTGTGTGTGTGTGTGTGTATGTGAAAGATGAGAAGATGGAGTGAGGTGGTATAGGTGGGGATGGGACCCTTCTTCAACCACAAAAATTCAAGGTTCGAGGTCCTTCTTTATAACTTTGCCTTTGGGGCGCAATCTTCTTTTTTCTTGTATATTTTCACCAGAGCATATTGTCAACCGAGTACATTGTTATCTTGGGTATAAGAAACTCTGCTTTATTAGGGACGTGAAAGTCTACATTCACAATAAAATAGATAAGCAATAACTTGTATAGAGCTTCCAACTTTCTTCAGCTTTGCAGATTACTAAAAGGCTAGCGATTTATAGATACACTGCCCTGATATTCTTGGCTCACACCTTTCTGATTATTTATGCAAAGTTTAGTTCACCTGTCTTATCCTGCTTTTCTTAGTAAATTAAAATGGGCTCTTCTGAGTTTCCTGACCATTGCCATAGGCACAAAAAGCTGCACTTTTGGCCTAGTAGGCTTGGTTCTTAGCTTCAATGGAACTCTCCATCTCAACTTCCTTCCAGTTATTAACTTCTCTTATGAACTGTCTTTTGAGATTCCCAATTCTGAACTGGAGAAAGCAGAGAGGCCCTGCAGGGAATTGAAACCAAGAGACCTCTTTAGATAACCTTACCTTAGAATGGATAATCAGTAAAATGATCAGTCTTTCTGATGGGCTGAGCTGCCTATGTGCATTGGTAGGGAAGGGAAACCAGGTGTGGTGTGAAGCCATTGAGAACCTTATTTAGCCACAAATGGCTCTCCTGTTATGTGTTGAATATGTTCTGTAAGTATTGTTTATTATTCTTAGAACCTAAAGTCCTGCTCAATCAAAATGAAGCAGCTAATCCCAGTATCATATTCTAGCTTTATCCATTACTGAGTTTTGGACCTTAGGAAAATTGCTTCAGTTTTCTCATCCTATGAAATGGCAAATATAATATATCCCTTGTATGATTGTGGCAGAGAATAGAAAAAATGGATATAACATATTTCTTGGAGGCTGCTGAGTAGTAGATGCACAGTAAGTGAAAGTTATTTATTATTTTAGTATTCCGAGGCTATTCTTCTGTAAGCGGCCCACTAAAATATGAATATACCTCCTGGGAGGAGTAATACCCTTCATTTATCAGTTTAACTCAATTTTACCTTGGAAAACAGACAGTGAGTTTCCAAGGAATGAAAAAAATAAAGAAGACTATTGGGGGAAGTGGCCAAGAAAGTAGACATGTATAGCAGGAGGGTTGAATCCTGATGGATATGTGTGGTTGGGTAGCCAGAGGACAGTAGAGAAGCCTTGGGAGTCTGGGAAGGGGAGGTGACCAAACTGAAAGGGGGTGATGCCCACCGCCTACACTAGAAACAGATGTCTGTTGTAAAGATTGAATTAGTGGTACCTATGATCATTGTTCCAGGGATGTTGGCAGCTTAGGTCACCACACTGTGGGAATGTCCTTCATCACTGCTTCAGCTCATGAATTCTTCCAAATAATTTTGTTCTTTTCTGTTTCCAGCTGAAGCATTGGGGAGCTAGGTCAGAGACAAATTGGACATTTTATAAAATATTGTTATTAAGACAAAAATGAAAATCAGGCAACAAGTGTATTCTTTTAGCTGGTCAGATGGCCGGTTGTTTGCTAATGGGGGACTGGCTTTTGATGAATTGATCTAGAGGCAGAATTCAAAGACCTCTTCTTATTTCATCCAGATTAATTCTGATGGTCTGCATTTTATTTGTAGAGTAGTCAGCTTCCTTCTTCCCCTGAAGCCTTCCTAGTAGCTAGGGTACTAAGATTATGTTAGGAAGATTTGTGTGTTAATTCAAGACTGGAGAAAGTGAATTCTTTTTATTATAATGAGATGAAGAAATGACATTTTGTTGAAAAAATTGAACTTTCACATATATATATATCAGTGAAAGTGATCTATACCCTGAGTCCGGGCTGCTAGAAGCTCCATAACCCTTATCCATGTTTCTACTCAATTTCCATCTAGACATCAAAAATTACCTGAAATTGGCCTCAAGTACAGAACTAGATGTTTTGATAGTTTTAGGAAGCATTCATCATGGAAGGTGGGAGTGGTAACAGTTGTCCACCTCCATAAGTCGAAATAAAAAAATGTCTGAATGGTTTGGAGTTTGCTGGACCTAGTGAGCAGTTCATGGGTGAATTATCTGTGGCATTAATCTTGAGTTGTTATAAGAAAAAACTGGGTCCAATTTTCTTCAGTTGAACCCATGAACAGATTTATTTGTTGCCTATGCATTTTTTAGAAAGCATTTTAAAGAACACCTGCCATGTTGCATTAAGAGGCCCCTTAAAAATAAACAACAAGGCAAAACCCCCCCCAAAAAACCAAAACTCAGTTTCAGAAAAACCTTAAGCAAAGGAAAAACCAAGGGAATACAGCAGCCATCTGGAATGCCTGGCCAAAGTAGGAGACGTGCCCAATTGTAGTACAGTAAGTGTGAAATCTTTTTTTTTTCTTACTTGGACTGCAATGTTGATTTAATTACATTTTTAAAGAGAGAAAAAAATTCTTTAAGAAGCAACATTCTCCACTTATAATTGAGGGAAACAGGTTATTTTAAGGAAACAACTGATTCAGGCAGTTCAGAGAGGTAACCCAGTCCACTGGAGGGAAACAGAACCACCAGGAATGTAAATGGGAGAATTAGGTTTCTACTAATAAATTTATTATTATTTTTAAAGCAGTTTCAGGCATTGTTGCATTTAGTTTTTGCACAACAATATCAGATGAATTCCATTATTTAGATTTAAAAAAAATCAAGAATCAACCAAAGTTTATACAACTGATCAATGGATGAACTCATATTTGAATCCAAAACCTGTTCTCATTTCACAAAAATCACACTGCCTTCGCTTGCTTATTCTTATTCTACCATACATGAATAAACATTGCTTTGTTATTAACCATGTATTCTGATTATTTATTCAATATTCATTAACCAACATTTGTCGGAAACCTCCTATTTGTCAGGAATTATAGGGGATACAACAATTCATAAGGCAAAGTCCCTGTTCTTGAGGAATTAACTCATTGTCCAGTTGCAGTACAATTGCAGTAATTACAGTACAAGGCAGAATGTAAAATGTGCCAAAGAGAAGTGTGCATTTTGCTTCTCCATTTCTCATTCCCACAGATAATCAATAATTAATCCTACTTTGTATTTTGCTCATACCTGTCTTCCAAGGAAACCAAATGCTTTGCATATATTATCTTGTCAATACTCCCAATAGAAGAACAGCTTCATAGTTGAGTTCCAAAAACCTATCATCTTGTAAAACTGTGTGCAACCAATCTCACACTTTCTCATGTCATAGCAGTGACACAATGTGCTGCAATCAGCTGTGGTGGTCTGAAGTACACAGCACCAGCACCAGGGGTCACATACCTCAGTTTTATTCAGATCTTCATGGGCACACAGTCTGACGTTTTATGTGTGTGTATTTAGGTATGTATGCATGTGTGTGTATTTGTGTGTGTGTGTGTGTGTTTGTGTGTATATATGAGAAGCTAGTTAATGGTGCAGCAGTGGTGGGAGGATGGAGAATGAAGTAATTTAATTCCATTTGTCCAGCAGCAGAAGACAAATCCAAAAGAATGTTAGAGGGCACTGGTAGCATTGGAATGCTGAGTTATAATGAATGCTGTCATATATGGAAGGCTGGCTATGTTCCAGGCATGGTGCTGAGTAATTTGCTTTCATGATCCTGAAGCAGCCTATAATACGGGGCCATGGAGAAGAGGCCCGAGCCCTGAAAAGCTGAAGCCATGGTTAGAAATGAACAAATCTGTTGTTTCTACATTTGCTTCTACCCTGATAGAGGGCAATTAAATACCTTCATGTCCTGACCCTGGGGAGGAGGGAAGTTGCTTTGCAAGGCTTATCAACATATTATCTCTTAAACAATGAACCTGAGACTGGTTGAGGGCAATAGCAGCCATTAAAGGACAATCTTCAGGGACCCCACTTCTCCCCACACCTTCCTCTAGTCCTAGAGCTTCCTCCAAAATGGCATGCTAGATGGGGGCTACCTGATGGCTATGGGACTTGCTTTATAGAGAGTATCTATTGTAAAACCTAAGAATGACATTTGAGATCTTTTTCAGACTTTATACTCTGACAGACTTGAACACCCACCCAGGTCCAGAATGCCAGAAAGTTGGCCCAACCAGTCCACAAGGCCCTCCCTCTCCCAGAAATTGACTCTACAATAGAAAGATACTTTCAGAACCCCTATGATGTTATCAACCAATTAGCAGCCCCTATCTCTTTGCCTGCCAAGTTCCCTTTAAAAACCCTAACCTCTGAATCTTCAGAGAGGTAGATTTGGGTGATTTCTCCCATCCTTATCACTCAGCAGCCTTGCAATATTAAACTCTCCATTGTAATGGTTGTATCAGTTTTATTTTTTTCTGGGCAGCAGCACAAGAACCCAGTCAGGCTGTAACAATCCCATTTAAGCCCCTCCCAGCTTAGGTGGGTGTTGTACTTACTTTTGGATAAGCACTCTTATTATTTCTATTTCCTTGCAGGTGAAGGAACAAAGACTTAGATTTGTCAAGTAACTTGTCTCAGGCCAGGTAGTTAGTCTGAAATGACCTGGAGTTCAACCACAAATCTGTTTCTATATGTAGCTATGTGTAGACAGAGGCTGGATATCTGAGGAGACTACAGGCAAGAACCAGGAAGGAAGATAAGGTATAAGCTGAAGTCATGGACCATGTAACAGGTAGGACTCTTGACTGAAATGACAGAAGTCCAACTCAAACTATCTTAAGCTGTAGAGAAATTTTTAGGAAAAACACTGTGAGAGATATGTGAGTAGAGCAGGTCCAGCAGCCTCAACCTAGGGAAATGAAGGCCTCTGGCCAATCTCTCTGTCTCTATCTCCCCATTTTTATCTCTAGTTGTATTTTTTCCCCACCACTTGAGATCAGCTCTCCCAATGAGGCTGAATCAATGGCTTTAAGCTGCTCTAGAATTTTATATTTAAAGCATCATCATCTGTAAAGAAAAAGCAATGTTCTCCATACATTTCAGTTTTTAAAAACCCCAGGAAGAGTTTATGATTGGTTTTGCCTAAATTATTTACTCTCCCTGTGACTACAAGGACACTGATGGGAAAGACCCTTACCCAACGAACAACATGGTGAAAGTTAGGAGAGAATTATTTCCTTTTCTAGAAAAAAGGAAAAAGTGTTCTTGTACTGCCAACGAGTGTCTACTACAAACAGAAACCAGATTTGCCAACAGAATAACACACATAAGAAACTATTCCTGAAAAATACACATTAAAATCAAACTTTCCCCCTCCCTTATAAGGCTTTCTGCTTGTCCAGAAACTAATCCATGCCACCCAAAACCTACGACATCATAAAATCACAGAATTCTTCCATATCATACCCTTCTTGTTGCTCCCTATGATCCAGTCATATTGTTTTTCCTTTGGCTACTCTTTGAATGGACCAGGTTCATTCCTTCTTAGCTTCTATTAGTTCCTCTATTTGAAGTGATTTCTTCCTAGTTATTCAGATCTCACCTCAAATGTCACCTCCTTGTAGAGGACATCCTTGAACACTTGTTTACTATAAAACAATCCCATGATAGTTTTATTTTGTCATAGTACTTATCATTATCAAAACTTTCATTCTCCTTTCTTCTTATCTTCTTTTCTGTTTCTCTTCCCTAAATCACAAGTTTTATGGAAACAAATCTCTTCTGTTTTCTTGTCTGCTATAATGCCTGCACCTACTGTGTAGGTTCTTGCTGAGTATTTGCTGAGTAATTAATTAAATGAGTGTAGCTTAGATTTAGAAGGGACTACAGCATTTAACTTGGAGATTTATATGCAAGAGGTGTTTCAAAGATATTTATGATTTTTTTTTTTAATCAGGAGAATCCAGGAAATTGATACCTTTGGCAGGTGCTGGGAACACTGCTGAGCTTGAATGGTATAAGCAAGATTTCATACCAAGGTTGAAAGGTAGACATCCACCTTTCCCTTCCATATTCTCATTAGGTTTGTTCGAGATGTGCGAGTGATATTTTGGAAAAGCCTGACTTCTTGCACATGATCATATATTAAGCCTATATCATATACCAGACACCATGTCAGGGATTTTACATGAATAAGCTCCAGGTCTTAGACTTGACAGAGTAATAACTTGCCCAGGGTCTCAAAACTTGTAAAAGACAGGAATGGGATCAAAACTCTCACCAAATGCTCTAGCAGATCTAGGTGGAGATTTCAGAGAGTGTTCTTTACTACAGATTGGATGAGGTCTAATAATATGTCTTGACCACAAGCCCATCTCATTTTTATCTCTACCTGGAATGCAGATGAACAGATGAAATTCTTGTCAAGGTTGTCCTAGAGATTTTTTGTCTCCTAGGACAGCGGTTTAAAAGTATGGTCCTCAGACCAATACATTAACGTTTCCCAAGGACATATTAGAAATCAAATTCTTATGCTCCATTCCTGACCTTGTGTATCAAAAACTCTGGGAGTAGACCCAGCAATCTGTTTTAACAAGTCCTCCAGGAGATTCTGATGCACCCTAATATCTGAGACCACTGCCTTACGATATTTTCTAGGTATCCAGGTAGTTTCAGGTGAAGGTCATCTAGACACCAGTGGAGAATTCTAGAGCCCAATGGTAGTGGATAAGAATTGGGGGCTAGGTGATTAGCTGTTCTGGTTTGTCCAGCACCGAAGGGGTTCCCAAATGTGGGATTTTCAGTTTTCAAAGTGAGACAGTCCTGAAGAAATCAGGATGAGCTGGTTATTGTATTAGTTTTCTATTTCTGTCATTCCAAATTACCACAAGCTTGAGAACTTAAAACAGTACATGTGCGATCTTACAGTTCTGCAGATCAAAAGTCCAATGTGGATCTTGACTAGGCTAAAATCAAAGTGACAGCAGGGCTGAGTTTCTTTCTGAAACTCTAGGAGAGAATTCATTGCCTTGATTTTCCAGTTTCCAAACCATCTCTGTGACCATTCTTTGGTGGTTACATCTTCGTCGGACCATAGCTAGAAAAAGTTCTCCAATTTTAAGAACCCTTGTGATTATGTTGGGCCCACCTGGATAATCCAGGATAATCTTTTCATCTCAAGATTCTTAAGTTCATGGCATTTTCAGAGTCTCTTTTGCCATTTAAGGTAACTTATTTACAGGTGCTGGGCTGAGAATGTGGACATCTTTGGGAAACCATTATTCTGCCTACCACAGTTACCATAACTGAAAGCCTGGATAAGGGAATTTCCATAGTAAAACTCAGAATGTCTCAGGCAAAATCGTGATAATTTGTCACTTAATTGAAGTGGGAGACTGCAGAGAAGAGTGGTATTTCTATGGCAGGGGCAACATCATGCAAGTGGCAAAAGATGTTGTGGAACCAATCTTCAGAGCTGAGCAAAAGTCAAAAGGAGACAGATTTGTCTTCCTGAATTGTTCATTTCACAATTTCGTGTACTCTGATTTAAACTCTCTCCTTTCACACTGCAAATGATCTTCCATTTGTAGCCTCTGTGTGTGTGTGTATGTGTGTGTGCATGTGTGTGTGTGTATGGCAAGTATAACCATACTAATTTATTATTAGTCACTAACTGTGGGTAATTCGCTGTTGCTTATAAAATGCCACATTAACTACTGCTATCATTGAGTTATCAAGTTCTGATAGTAGCAAAAGCAAATCACGGCCTTAATTGTCTGAATCTGGCTCTGTGTGTATGATCAGCATGTGGTCAGGACCTTGCTGAGTCCTAAAGAGAACTGGTGAAGCACAGTCACAGGAGTAAAGGCTGTGGTAGTTGCTCTTGCAGGGAAGTAATGTTCCATGGATATTTTATTGTGTATAGAATGTATTAAGGATTTATTTGTCCTGTGTAAATACCTGGCTATCTCTAGTTCTACCATCTTTTCAGATGAAGTGACCCAGAACAAAATGCCTTCTCCCATACAAAAAAAAAGGAAATTAGTACACACATAAATACAAATTATGCAACATTTTTGTGAATGTAATATAAACAAGGATATATGAAAGCAATAAAATTCCTTTTTTTATGTTGAATTGAAGTTGAGTGAGGGCTTTGCCCACATGAGGTCAGAAGTGCTACTTTCCATTTGACACAGCTGCTTCCCTGTGAAGGAGAGAATACAGTCCTTGGAATGAAGACAGACATCTGAGAATTCTAATCTCAAATGTTCCTCTTATTAACTGTGTGACCTAGGGATATTTCTTATTTTTCTAAGCCTTATTTTTCTCTTCTCTTTAAAAAAGTATATTGTTTTTGTTGTGAAGATTAAATAACTACATATATTTTATTCAGTGTCTGGTACAGAGTTGGCACATGCAAAAGGAAGTTGTTAACATTACTGGTTGACTATTCAAATATATCTCCAATAATAACTGACAGTAGTCAAAGTGCTTTACCACAGTTGTAGCTAGTTTCACTCCTTGAAAGGCAACTCATTCAACAAATTTTATATTCTGTGTCAGGCTGAAACTGAAAGTATAACAATTAAAAAATGAATAATCCCCATCCTTCAGAAACATACGGGCTTCCTGGAGAGTTGAACTGGAGGAATCAGTTAGTGATGTTTGTATGCCAGACTTTGGCAGCAGCAGGAGTTGAGCTAAAGCACAGAGGTGAGATACAGTTTTGTCTGTGTTGGGAATTACATACAGTCTGGTACAGCTGCAGTATATTAAGAAAGAAGTAGTCAGAGTTGAGGCTAAAAATACCAGCTGGAGCAAGAAAGTCCTCCTACATCATGGTGGAGAATGTGAACATTATCTGTGCATAGTGGAAACTCACTGATGATTTTGAAGTAGAATTGATGTGATCTAATTAAGAGTTTAAAATATCACTCCAGCCACTGTATGAAGAATGGACTGATGTCCTTTCTGATGTCCAAGAATGACATCCTTGAGGATGTCACATAGGAGACTCAGTCATAGTATCTACATGAAACAGAAACCAACCAATGTATCTCATGTGACTTTAATTAAAGAACTACTTGCAGAGTAAGTGTGAATAGGATTAAGGGGACCATCAAGAATACTAACACAACTAGGAACTAGCAACCATGGGAATTGTCATTAATCTCATGTAAAAATGGTTACAAGGAATAAATAGTGACAGCTGGAGCCAATGAAAGAAGATTACCTGATACCATCTCCTTTCCTAGGTCAGGATCTTCAGAAGTACTCTGAGGGAGGATTCATATACAAGTAGTTCATTCAGGTAATTCTTTCAGGAGAAATTGGCAAGGAAGTAAGGTAAGCAAGGAAGGGAAAGAAGTCATGTGTGGGTGCCATTACATCAGTGCCTGGTGGGAAGGAAGGTGATACACATTGAGCTAGGAATGAACAGGAATCAGGAGGCTTATAGCCAGGTCCTCTACCTCTTAGATTCTTCAAAGTCCCTGGTGTTTAGTTTGGTAATCAATCAAATGTGGAAAGGAAATCCTTACAGAGCCATTGTGGAGATAAAGTAAAGAAGTCTGAGGGTTTTTTTTTTTTAAGGTAATATGCCAATGTGAGGTGCTAGGATATTAGAAAAATGGTACATTTTTAAACCTGACTGACCTGGGGAATGAGTTCAGAATTGGGATCATGCAGAGGCTGGTCATAGGTCCTCTGGTCCACAAGTGTGTGCTTTAAGCCCAATGCCAGACAGTCTTTGAATTAGTTCTTTGACTCTATTGGCTATTTTTTTAAATGATGAACAGAAAATAGCCTACTGAATGGATTTTTATTTTTTATGATGATAAGGATAATGTAGAGAAATTTTATAAAACATTTTCATTTTTAAAAATTGGATCTAGCACCTAAATGATGCCATATAGGTACAAACTACTATGGTTATTATATTTTTAAAAGGCAAATGTATCTGATAGTGAGTCATTTGGCAGTATGGGTTGTGTTGGCCAACTATATTACTGTTATCAATTGTTATTAGAAATCTGAAAGTATTTCAAATCAAATAGAATTGTTGCCCACTGAAATGATGTCAA
Source organism: Cephalopachus bancanus (assembly GCA_027257055.1). Classification (NCBI taxonomy): domain Eukaryota; kingdom Metazoa; phylum Chordata; class Mammalia; order Primates; family Tarsiidae; genus Cephalopachus; species Cephalopachus bancanus. The sequence goes on along the minus strand of JAPVLO010000022.1, from coordinate 9,641,829 downwards.
AATCTAGTTATTGTCATGATTGTCCTTTTATATTTCCCTAAATTTTTCTATAAACACATGGGCCATAGAGTAGTTTCTCACTTAGCAATAGCATCTATGACATCGTAAGACAGTTCAGTAAAACTTTTTGGTGTGAGAGCCTCATTATCTCTGAATGCTGAGGGAAAAAGGCAGAGTAACCAAGGAGAATGTCTGTGGTAGCATATGAGTCCATTGTGATCAACTTATAGGTTACTTCCTGCAGTGGCAGCAGGAAATGCTGGTAACCTTGGCAACACTAGTGGCCCTTCCCATGCTCTTTTAATTGAAATAGCTGTTACTAGGATACAGCCTAAAGCAAAAAACAAAAACAAAAACAAAAACAAAAACAAGGGAAAAGAGGGGGAGCAAGATAACGAGGGGGAGCAAGATAACGAGAGAAAGAGTGGGAGGGGGAGAAGAAGCGAAAGAGGAGAGAAAATAAGAAGGGAGAGAATGAGAAAGGACGTTAAAATGAAAGTATTGAGGTTATTTAAAGGACACAAAAGAGACTGTTGAATTACAGTCGAAATTAGCATGGGGTGGAGGTAAACCTGGAATGTTAGTTCTTGCCTTACTAAAAATCAATAATTTATACTTCATTTTGACTTGGAGTTTTCTCAAGCAAGCTACTTATCTTTTTTGTGGGTATTTTTATATTGCCTTGGAAGGGAAGTGTTGATTAGCTCTCTTTCCCTTACTTCTAATCAACTCCCAACCCCCATCTGCATTCTCTCTTCTGATGCCTCACTTTTCCACTGTAACCTGAAAGTAAAATATTTGCAGAGAGAAACACTATATTAAAATGCAGCGAATGCTCCTCTGTCAGGAGGGCATGGGTTAAGTTTCTCCAATGTCTGGGGAAGCCATGACCCCATTATCCATGCTTCTGCCCTCACAGTCTCCTTCCATGCATGCATATACTTGGATGTGGGGTGAAGACAAACGGTTTCAGCAGCTGACATCCTCTGAGTTCTGGAGAAAGGTTATGATTGTAACTTTGAGCAGCAGGAGAGTCACATCATGCAAGACATAAATGAGAAGAACTGGCAGCTCTGTTGAATGGTCCCTCTCTCCTGTGGTGTGGAAAGGAGTTAACCTGGGCATATTCCCTATTTTCAGAAAATAGGTCTGTTACCCAAGATAGAGATATAAAGTAATTATGCAGCTTTGAAATCAAGGGCATTTTGCTACAGTTTAAGGAATTTGTGTGCTTTGTTCATTATAATGTTTTTAGTACATCAAAGAGCACTGGGACATGTTAGGTACTCAAGGAATGCTGATGAATAAATGAAAAAAAATCACTTCAACTTTCTTAGTAGTCACCTCACTGTTTCCAATTTTCATTTACAGAGTACCCTGCCCTGACTCCTAGATATGGAGCACCCAGAACTCAGCTCACCATCAGGACATCTCCCCTCTGACCACACCGATTGGTTCAAGAATGAGTTTAGGGATGTGGCAATTCCAGGTACTTTTGGGAAGTAAGGAAGGTGGTCCAGGGCTAGGATCTGATACTACACCTGTAACAGTATAGACTAAGTTTTAGGTTTTTTTGTAGGTAAAGGAAAAAAACCTCATTTTGAAAGTTGCCAGCAATTTCTGCCTTCTGGGGAAAAATGAGAATTAGCTTTGTGATACACTTCCTTTGTTGTGAGAAGAGTCATTTAGCATGCCTTTTGGTTTATACCAATGTGAACATTTTGTGTAATTAGGGAAGACCTGAATGCAGATGCTATGAGTTTTGTAAAGTAATGCAAATTGAGGGCATCTTCTAGCAGAACTCATTCCTGCAGATGATTTCCCTTGGATAAATTTTTTTTTAGTGGTTTCTGAATCTAAGTTTAGACTTCCGTATGCCTATACATTATTGCATGTTCTCATTGAATTGCATGTGTCAATCATTCAGCAATTGCTCAAGAGAACAGAAAGACTAGAGGGATATATGGACTCAATACACATCATTCTCTAGCCAGGCTCGGTGGCTCAGCCTGTAATACCACGCTTTGGGAGGTTGAGGTGAGTGGATTGCCTGAGCCCGTGGGTTCGAGACCCACCTCGGCAACTTGGTGAGACCTAATCTCTACAATAAATCAAAAAATTAGCCAGGCGTTGTCACGCGGCTGTAATTCCAGCTACTTGGAAGGCTGAGTAGAAGGGTTGCCGGAGCCCAGCAGGTAGAGGCTGCAGTTTGGGTGGCAGAGTGAGACTCCAACTCAAAAAAAAAAAAAAAATGCACATTATTCTTGCCTTCTTCCCCCAAGGGGAAACATGGTGGAAAAAGTAGATTGTGCTTGGCACTTAAAACCTGGACTATATTACTGATGCCTCAGCTATGATTTTATCTAATACTAAATTATCCTAACAAGGAATATGTTGTTGGATTATTGAGATATTTTTTTCTTTGGGGGCATATGGAATAGTCCCTAACTCCAGAGTTAGAAGAAGGTATGTCTCTTTAGGAAACGGATATGCACCTTTTTAGTCATACTGAGGCAAAGCTAAACTAGAGCTGGATTTAGAAAGGAGACCTTGGAATTTAGTGATAAACCAATTTTCTTCTATTTCTAAGTCTAGATAGTTGACCATGGGCTTGAGAGATGAAAATACCTGGATGGTGGTCAACTGGGCCATGTCACATAGACATTAGTCAGGAGTTGGGCAGCAGGTACACTATGGGTAGGTCTGGGAGTGTGTTTCTAAGAGTAGCCACTGCTGTAGCAAATGCATCGTCTCTTCATTATCCCAGGACTTCTGTCAAGTTTTATTAAAAACTACAGCTTGGTTTCAGTTGTACTGAGGGGAAAGGATACTAGAGGAAGTGGAAGGAAGTTTTCATTCATTTGTTTATTTAAAAGCACACACTGAGTACCTGGTGTATTCAAAGCATGCTCCTATGCACTGGAAATGAACAAAACTAGCAAAGTTCCTTATTGTCACTTTATATATTACTTTGTTTGGTTATTTATCCATTCAATGTATTGGATGTTTTCTTTTATTAGATTGTATGCTCCATGAGATAAGTACTGAAAAAAAATAAAGGAGGGTAAGGGATTGGTGGGTCTTTGAAAGGGTGATTTTTAAGTGGAGATCTGAAGGAAGTAAGGGAGCAAGTCATGTGGATATCCATGGAAAGCATCCCAGGCAGAGAGCAACAACTACTAAGATCCTAGGGTAGAGGCACTGTTATTGTGTGTCTCAGTCCATTCATGCTGTTATAACAAAGCACCACAGACTAATTTATAAATAATAAAAATTTATTGCTCACAGTTCGGAAACCTGGGAAGTCTAAGATCAAGGTATTGGCAGGTTCTATGTCTGGTGAAGGCCCAGTCTTTGCTCCCGAAATGGTGTCTTTTTGCTGTATTCTCCTGAGGGGATAAATGCTGTGCCCTCATAGTTCCCTCTGGCCCCCTTATAAAGGTACTAATTGTACTCAGGAGGGTCTGCCCTCAGGACTTAATCACCCTGTAAAGGCCCTCTCTCTTAATACTGTCACATTGGAGTTTAAGTTTCAACATATGAATTTCAGAAAAACACATGCATCCAAATCATAGCACTGTGTTAAAGAATAGTAAAAAGTCCCAAAGAACAAGAGCACAGTCAGTGAGGGGGAGGCTAGCAGAAGAGAAAATCAACAAAGTATGGAGCCTTTTAGGTTACCACAAAGACTTCAGACATTTCTCTGAATAAGATCGGAAGCTCTCAGAGTGCTTTTAGCAGGAGTGACATAATTAACTTATATTTTAAAAGGATACTCTGGCTGAGAAGTAGAAAATGGACTGTAGGGAATAATGGCAAAGCTGGGAGACCAGTTGGGTAGTTTTCGCAATAATCCAGGTAAAAGCTGGCTCTAGGTCAACTTCCTTATTCTCAGCCCACACTCAGCCTGTCTCTGCCAGTCTTCAAAGTTGGTTCACTCCTTTATGTTAGCATCCTTCATGTCTGTCTCTATCAATGATAGTAACCTCTTTATACCCAATAGATTCTCAATACAACTTTGTTAAAATAAATATAAATACATCTGGCTATAGGAAAAGAAAAGAATAATCCCTATTACTCATTAAAACATTGAGATAGTAATCTTCAGTTAGGGTAAATTCAGAACCTAAAGGAGACAGGTTCTTTGCAGTAGAGAGGTCTATAAACAGTGCCAATCAGAAAAAAGAAAGGTTTTACGGTAATAAAAGTATATCTTCCAGAAAACAGTTGACTCATAAGATGTCTTGTTTTTGCTTCAAAACCCTCTCACCACAGTGTGAAATAGACATCCATTGGGGTTGGGGTGGAGTGGGGTGGGGTTAGGGATGTGAGTCACACCTCTTGAAATTTCCCTCTTGTTTGGATTTGTGCAATAGGAATGAGGAACAGAGATAAAAATAGCAAGTGTAATAGAAAGGATTACTCCAAGCCGGGCTCGGTGGCTCAGCCTGTAATCCCGCGCCTTTGGGAGGCTGAGGTGAGTTGATTGCCTGAGCCCGCGGGTTCAAGACCCACCTGGGCAGCGAGACCTCATCTCTACAATAAATCAAAAAATCCGCAGGGCGTGGTAGCGCATGCCTGTAATTCCGGCTACTTGGAAGGCTGAGGTGGAAGGATCGCCGGAGCCCAGCAGGTCGAGGCTGCGCTGGCCGGGAACGGCTACTGCACTCCAGTCTGGGCAACAGAGTGAGACCCCAACTCAAATAAATAAATAAATAAATAAAAAAGAAAGGATTACTCCACTTTGCACAATTGAGACAGATAATGTGTACATCCAGGACCCAATTTTGAGAAATTATACCTAGATAGACTCTTAAGTGCCCTGCAGAAAGTCTATTGGCTCGTCTACCAGATGACAGAATAATAACTACGACTCACTGAGTGCTTATAGCTTGGGCCAAGGACTTATTTTTATTAATAATTATTATCCTTAGATCATTCCTACAAAAATGTTACCATCTTAAGAAGAAACTGAGGCTCAGAGATGTTAACTAGCTTTCCCAAAACAATATAATTATTAAGTTGCAAAGGGAGGATTCAATACTGTGTCAGGCTAGCTCCTCCTAGCATCCTATACTCCTGATAGCATATTGTCTCAGATATCAACAGCAAGGTCAGAGACAGGACCTGAAATAAAGAAAGCTCAGAGAATTAGAAGCTATTTCATACAAAAACCTTGAGAGGACACTCTCACAACCACCTCTGTTTAAGCATTCAAGAATTCTTAACAAGTAAGATATGGGTAGTGAACATATGAACCATATCATAGTTGTACCTCATATATTATTTGTAAGTAACAAAGGCAGTCAACAGGCAGTAAACTGTATCTATTTAATTTCACTCTGTGTAGCATATTTTTATTACTCCTTTGGTATTCTCTGTAGATTTCTAGCTTAGAAGAAACCCTTGGGGAAAGAAGAAGTGTCTATAGTGGTATTACTGTTTTATCCCAGTTTCTTCTTTTGATTCACCAAGTGAACATCTATTTGCCCCTTCAGATGCCCCTAACGGATAGATTAAAGTTGAGATGAGGACCAGGACCATATAGGATGGTATTTCTCAAAGCATGATTCTTGGACCACTCACATCAGCCTTACGTAGGGAGTCAGCTGAAAATACAAGATCCTGGACCCCACTTTAGACCTACTGGGTTAAAATCTTTCTAGATGGGCCCGTGAAGCCAAACTTTAGAGAAACCCTGCAGAGGATTCTTATTGGTGGTAAGCTCCTGAATGTTTAGTATCTGGCTTTTGGGAGAGGGAAGAAAGCTCTGCCTTATAGCTTTTATTAGTTTCTCCTCCTCTACTGCAAATAGAGAAATTAAGAGAATAATAATTTTTTTAAAAAATTAAGAAGAGTTTGTTGACTATTTTCCTTTTTATTAAGGATTATTTACCCTGCTCTATAGTTCAGGCTGGCAGTTAACGTTTATATTTAGTAAACTCTGCTTCATCTTGCCTCCTTTCTCTCTTCCCAGCAAACAGGTAAATCTTTGTTTGATAGTTGCTGCCAGTCACACCTCCCTTCCCTTCTTCTCCCCTTCTCCTGCCAGCCAATCCATCTCTTTTTGGTGTATCTATTTCTTCCCCCTGCAGCCCTACATGGATGTCCACTCTTTCCCATCTACATCATATTTGTAGCTTCATTGGGAACGTGACTAACAGAGCTGGGGTTTCCAGGCCTGCTTCTCTACCCTCCCTTTCTGAAATGATATTTATACAAAATAGGGTTACAGGAAAGAAGGAAACTTAAGGAACTGATCAGACTTGGGAGAGGGAGGCTGCTGCCTTACACTGGGAACTGATTAGTTCTCATCTCTCCGCCCAGAGAGAAGTGACAGAAAGTTCTCCACCTCCATGAGTCAAACATTTTGCCTCCTTCACCCTGAGGCTGACTTCAGGGCTAGGTGCAATCCTATCATCCACCTCATCATGCTGTCACCTCATAATGCATCCTTGTCATATTCTTCTCAATAAACTTTGTAATGTGTCTGCTCAACACCTGGGACTTGACCCCTGAGCAATGATCTCAGAAAGATGACCCCGAAGTTCCTTTCATTTATTGCAGAATTATCATTATGCATCAGTGTTCTTTTCTTTTGCCTGTAGGTAATGAGTTTGGTGACTACAGAACCCAGTTGCATAAAGAGTGTAAGGGTCTAAATTGTATGTCCTGGCTCGTCCTGCTGTTAGACCTCAGGCAAGGAATTCATAGTGCAGCCTTCAATATTCCAGCCATAAAAGACAAATAATAAAAACTCGTACACAAGCACACACACACACACACACACACACACACACACACACACACACACACACACATTTAATGGGCATATTTAAAGGATAAATAGGGATATTAGCATTGTCAGTTCTGGACTAATGCTTTGGTTGACTTGAGAACAATGTTGGAATTGTTTAGTATGCTATGTAAAGGTTTAGGATTTTCAGAGAATGTAGAACTATCATCTAGTCTTTTCACCATCATCAGGAGGTGGTACCCTACTGAAACCATCCAACACAGCCAAGAATCTGTGCTGCTTATAAAGACTTCTAGAGAAGCAGATTATAGTATTATAACACCTTCCCAAGTAAACCATTCTGGCAATAAGTAAATTGTTTCATCCCACCCAAATCCATTAAGCAATCCCTTAACATCTACTTTTTTTTGGTCTGCCCTCACAATTAAACAAAGGACGGTTTGTCATGATTTCTGGTATAAATGTCTATCTCCTAGGTCAGAAGCCATTATTAAATTATCCCTAGTCTTTTCCCATTGCTTGAATGTGCACTGCATGCCAAGCGAATATCCAGATGAATGAAGCAAAACTCTACCCTCAATAATAAAAATAAAAACACCAATAAAGGTAAAATACAGAGTGGAAAATTATCAGAAAGGGGATGATGGATGCAAAGTGGGGAAAGGATTAGTTCCAAATGAGGGATTTCTGTGGAACAGAATTGAGATTGAATATTTTCCCCCCTCATGTCCTATTCCACACTTATTTTCCCATTGACCTTGTTTATCATCACCTAGCTTTGCAACATGTGAGAGAATCCTGCGGTATAAACAGAATATGCCTAGTTAGACGATAGGTTCATATCTCAATTTTTAAAATTTATTTGTATAGATGATGTCTGACCAAGTTGCCTGGGCTGATCTTGAACCTGCAGGCTCAGGCAATTCACTCACCCCGACCTCCCAAAGTGCTGGGATTACAGGCTGAGCCACTGAGCCTGGCCCTGTATATCTCAAATTTTAATCCAGGGTATCATGGCTTAATGCAAAACCATCTCTCTTTCCCTCTCACTTTCTCCCTATCCCTCTCCCCTTCCTCTCTTTCTTTTTACCTTTACTAGTTTTATTTGTCAATTCACTTATGCTGCCAATCTTATTAAGCACTTATTATGTGTTTAGCACTGAGCAAAGCACTGGGATCCTTTGCTGGGCAAGGCAGACTTGGTCCCTCTCACATGGACTTAAAGTCCATTGAGTGATATATTTATTTATTCATTCAAGCAATGCATATTCATGTAGTACCCACTCTGTTCCAGTCTCTGAGCAGGCACTGGAGTGACAATAGTGTGTCACTGTTAAATTTTCCTTGACAGCTTTCAAGTATAGGCTCTTGGTTTCTTATTGAAACTCTCTGCTATTTATCTCCCAAATCTTTTTACTCTACCTAGGATATGCTGGGGATCCTATTTTTTGGGTTTCATCTCCATAGGAACCAAACTCTCAATGGAATTACTTTTCTCCTAATTTCACGCTATTGCTCAATTCAAATAGAAGATGATATACGTCATTTTCCACCTCTGCACCTATCAATTTACTTTTCCTATAAGCTTCTGTTGTTCATCAGACAATTACTGGTCCAGCTGTGATACCCACACTTGCACATTACAGCAATTTGCTTAAGAGGAACATTATTCTTTAAAGAAAAAGGGATCGCAATCACCAAGTTGGGAGCTTCTTTTCATAATAATAAAAATATAATATTTTACATATGATCTAAGTGTAATCACACAGTATTCTTGCAATAGAGTCATTAATTTGTTAATTCATTCTTTAATTGATTATTTATTGGACTATGCTTTAGATACACAAGTAAAAAAAAACAATTCCTGCCCATTGAAGACTCATAGTGTAATCAGGATGACAGAAAAGAAAGCACACACAGTAGGATAAGTGACAAACCGGAAACATTTTTTAAAAACTACAGTGATTGGTCAAATACTTAGTATTTAATGGCATACCATAACAGTAGAGGAGATTTTTTTTTTATGACATAGAAAGACATTAATCATATATGAGGTGGCAAAGCATAAAACAGTATGTACAAAATAACAACAACCACAAAATACTGGAAATACATATACTAAATATCAATAGTAATTATTCCTAAGTGGCAGAAATTATAAATTGTATTCATTTTGAAAATGTTTATCTTTCACATGAGCACTCCAATAGAAATATAATGCAGGCTATATAAAATAAGTTAAAATTTTTAATAGCTACATTTTAAATGTAAAAACAAAAAACTAAGTTTATATTTTACTTAACTCAGTATATCCAAAATGTTATTTCATCATGTAGTCAATACAGCTTTATTAAGGAGGTGTTTGCATTCTGCTTTGTCATACTAAGTCTTTGAAATCAGGTGTGCATTTTGACTTGTCACATAATTCAGAGGAGCTGCTTTTTGGGGGTTCAGTAGTCACAAATGGCTAATGGCTTTATAGATTAGACAGAGAAGTTCAAGATTTTCTACAATGAACTTGTATTCCTTTTTTTTTTTTTTTGGTCAGGTTCTCACTTTATTGTCTAGGTTGGAGTAGTGCAGTGGCATGATCATGGCTCACCATAGTCTCAGGTACCTGGCCTCAGGCAATACTTCTGCCTCAGCCTCCCTAGTAGCTGGGACTACAGGCATGCAACATCATGCCCAAATAATGTTTTTTGTAGAGATGAGATCTTGCTATGTTGCCCAGGCTGGTCTTGAACTCCTGGGCTCAAGCAATTCTCCTATTTTGGCATCCCAAAATATCAGGATTTCAGGAAGTAGCCACCAAGCTCAGCCAGTATTCTTTTTGTTATTAGACATTTTAAAAACCTGCCATTAGGAAGGGAAATAATAGACAAAGCAACAAGTGCACTATGTGTATAACAAGAGCAGGGGAAATGCAAGTCTAACTGTCTTTTTGGAAGTTAAACTGAAGCAGAGATTAAAAAGAAAAGTAAAATTTTTGCCAAATAGAGAAGAGGTTAAAGAGAGTGTTGCAAGTACAGGGAATTTAGTTTCTTCAAGGCTACAGAGATGAGATTAAGTCTGGGGACCTGTAACTAGTTTGGGGACTTGCAATAATTCCTTTTGCCTGGAATGTTCAGTGAGTGTGAAGTGATAGCAAGAATAAAGCTTCATAGGCATGTGTGTGACGAATCACCAAGGACCTTGGAAGTCTCAAAGAAATTTAGACTCAATGCAAAGCCAAAGAAGGGTTTTGAGCATGGGCATAACATGATTATATGTGCATGTATATGGCATATACACTTTTAAAAGATATAATATTGACAGTCCCAGACAAGATAAGGGTGGAGGCAAAGTTAATGACCAATGTTAAAGGGGACAGAAAGTAAGATATTTTGGAGGTAGAATAACATGTGTTGGTGATTGGTGAGAAGAAAAACAAAAATTTATCAGGATAATTTTTAGGTCCTAGAGAACAGCACTAAATGTGAGTTTGGAGCTGGCCTTGGTGCTAGGAGGGTAGAGGTGTCTTTCACTAAGCACAAGAACACCAGGGAAGTAATACGTTTCTAGGAAAGGCAATTAATTCAGATTTATGATTAGTGAAGTTCAGATGCCTCTTAGACATCCAAGGGAACACATTCAGTAAAAATATTTTTTAAAAATCAGAAGCCAAGGAAGAGGTCTGGTCTCCAGCTTTTCTTTATTCTTTTTTTCCAGGTCTCTACTCCACTCTTATTCCCTGATATTTTATTGATAATATCCTACCATCTTTTTTATTTTTCTTCTATTAATTCTTTCATTTACCTTCCAACTCCCATTTATATACTAATGATAATAACACATAAGATGTATTGGATGCTTGCGGTGTGCCATGCTATATTTAATTACGTTGTCTGAAGCATCCTACTCATTCCTCATAGCAACCCTGTGAGAGTTTTAAAGATGAAAAACTGGGGTTAAGGGAATGCAAAGTAGTTTGGCCAAGGTCCCACCTCTAGTATGGATGGAGCTGGAATTCACACTCAGGTGACTTCACTTTCCCTAATGACTATCAACTCTATGTCTCAAACATAAGATACTTCTATATCAAGACATTTATTTTAAATTCCAGGGTTGTATGTTGAAGTGCTTATTGGGAATCACTACCATTTGGAGGTTGCTGTAGTAAGCAAAGACCCTTCCTGGTCTGGTCTTATACATTTGACCTTATCATATACCTCTCTCCCTCTCACACTCTATACTTGAGCTCTACTGAACTGCTTGCAGTTCAGCAAAAACACGTATATGCACTAATGAATCTCATGGTATCATATATAAGCTTTGAGATCAAGGAATACATTTCCATAGCTGCCAGGATTTGGGCTATTACCCACTTATAACTGAGAATTTCTGAAGGAATTTCTCTCCACCAAAGGAAGGTGTGGTGCACAAAGAGACATCCTTATCCCAGAAGCAGCCTGCATCCTATGACTGATCAGTGTAGGGGTATTAAGGCCCAGTCCTTGCCTCACAGTAGGACAACCCAGAGGCCATTTCAGCTCCAGAGCTTCTCCCAGAGGCTTGACTGAGTCCTCTGTTGGCACTGCATTGCTGTTTAACTTCTTCCTCTGCCTAATCCTGCTCCCTTCACTTTCTGACAAGTGTTTTTCTTTCCAAGAGCGCTTTCCATAAATCTGCATTCAAATTTCTAACGCACAGTCTGTTTCCTGAGAAGCCAGACTAAAACAGTTGGCCCCACAGCAGTGCTAGGAAGCAGCTTAAGATGGGATTTTGAAGCTATGTTACCCTCTAGCTGACAGTGAGGACCCCATTACTCGTGGTAGGTGACATTTCGATAAGAGCAATGCAAAAGGTAAATCTTTCATCAGTAGTAACCTGGAACAGAATATTGAAAGATGGGTGCGCTGTTACAGGCATTTGAAGAGTTCTAGAAAAGAAATGTAAAGACCATGGATTCTGATGGCTTTGGCTGGGTGCTTTCAAGGCAATGTAGAAAGGTGATGGAGAATAGAAATTGATTGATCTAAAAGTTAGGGTAGCCGGGCTCGGTGGCTCAGCCTGTAATCCCGCACCTTTGGGAGGCTGAGGTGAGTGGATTGCCTGAGCCCGCGGGTTCGAGACCCGCCTGGGCAGCGAGACCTCATCTCTACAATAAATCAAAAAATCCGCCGGGTGTGGTAGCGCATGCCTGTAATTCTGGCTACTTGGAAGGCTGAGGCAGAAGGATCACCGGAGCCCAGCAGGTCAAGGCAGTGCTGGCCAGGAGCAGCCACTGCACTCCAGTCTGGGTGACAGAGTGAGACTCCAACTCAAAAAAATTAAATAAAAAAAAATAAAAGTTAGGGCAAAGTGTGAAGGCTAGAGGACCAAAGGGTAGAAAAGCTGAGGACCAAACTCAGAGCAGGATTTTAAGGATAGCAGAGCTTCAGAGCAGATGGATTTGTCCCTGGCAGATATCCTTCACAAAGGACAGGGCCTTAATTAGAAAGGAGTGGGACTCTGGGACTTGGATGGGGTCATCTGGATTGAAGCACTTAAAAATCTTGAATCTTTAGTTTCCTCTGAACTCACAAAAGTGCCCTATTCCTTCCTACAAAAGATCATCACTTCCCTTTTGCCAACAACATTACAAAATCACATACACCACACTTTCCTTTTCCCCTGTACCTATCTCCACTTTCCTTCCTGGCCAGCAGACCAATGACTGGGCTGAATTACAGCATAACTGGCTGGGGAAGTGTTTGGTCTGTCTGCAAGGCAAGGAGAGAAACTACATATCCCAGAACTGTAGGACCTTGTCAACATGTATCAACAGGAACCGAGAAAGATGAATTGATGAAGGAAAATTCGTTTATACAGGAATACTCTCCACGGATGCAGGATTTTGGTATGCAGTCAAGGACCCAGTGGACAGTGCTAACATGCTGCTGGCATGAATTTTAGACGTCTGGAAAAAGCCATGGCTCACACTAACTAAAACTTCCATGGCACCGGTGAAAGGAGGGATCAAAAGATTCAGAGAAGTTGTCATGCTAGAGTGGATATGATATTCAAAGCAAAAAAAAAAAAAAAATCTGCTAACTATGTTTCACTTAAGTGTCCACAGGACACACACTCCATTGATCCAGGTGATGAAGAATGTACTTATGAGAGAGAAACCAACAAAAATGAGAAACTAATAGTGACTGTCCTCTGTAGGCCAGGACTGACAGTGGAAGACTCTTTTGTAGAACTGGAATTCCTGAGAGTGCTAAAGAGGACACCAAATACTAGAGGCCAGGTTATGGCACTTAAGTATTGGATACAAGCTGATCACGGTTACCATAGAAAATGGCTACTTTGAGTTACAGAGAGCCCTGGCCCACGCTGGTCCACAGGGATGGTTAATGCAAGATCGTGTGCCTGTGGGCAGCCAACAAGAAGAATGTGATAAAATGAATCAAAGCTGCACTTACCTCAATATAAAGTCAAAATCTCTTGTCCAGTTTCTGGAACCCGAGTCTGTTCTTAGTCTCAGATTGTGCTGCTTGATGGAGAGGCCTGGTCTCCAGCAAGAAGAGACCTGCCTCCCCATGTTAAGCATATGAAATAATGATTCCTTCAGTTTTTCCTGAAGGTACCTATGATTACTTGGATAATTGTGGCCTGGGAAAGTGGAAATATTCAGGCATTTTGAGTATTGTGCACTGGGTCTAAGTTTGTATTGATATCCAGGGACCTGAGTCATCACTTTGGCCTCAGAGCAGAGCTTATGGGGACCAATTAATAAATGGAAGCCTGGCCCAGGTCATTTCCCAGTGAGTTCATTAGGTCTTTGGACTCACTAGATGACATCTCCCTGGTCCTTCAGTGTAAAATTGAAAAACATATACTTAGTAGTTGGCAGAACTTCTGTAGTTGTTCTTTGGTCTTTGGACTGGCACATCTCTCTACCAACTGGTAAAGACTACTGCCATATCTGGGATCAACCTAATAAATTTATCAGGAGTTTCCTCCATTCAAATCACCATTCAGGGTTCTGGAAAAATATGGGTGAACAATTTCATATGGCAATGGGCTAATCTCAGTCATGTAGTAGCTCTAATTACAACTGCTGTGCTGTGGTATCTTTGCTAGAACAGGTTAACATCACCTCATATCCATGATAAATCATCATTTATCTGATAAATGTGATCTTTTCCACCCTTTTCAGGAAGAAGGATCAGAAGCAATGTGTGTTCATGTGGAATGGGCAACAGTATATCGTGGTCTTGCCCTGAACTATGTTAATTAACTCTCATGGTCTCTGTCCTAATATAGTGCAACAAAACTTAGACTTTTTTTCTGCATAACATTACCTTGGTACCCTGTATCAATGATATAATGTTAAATGGACTGAATAAAGAAGAAATGGAATTACACTGGAGGTTTTGGTAAGACACACATACTCCAAAGAGTGAGAGATAAATCTCAGGAAAATTCAGTGATCTGACATACCTGTGTTTAGAAGTATAGTTATTTCAGACATGCCAGAATATCCTTTCCAAAGAAAGGAGAGACTAGTGCATCTCATATTTTTCACTCCTAAGAAAGAAGCACAACTCTTTTAAGGCTTCTTTGGGGACAGTATATTTACTTGGAAATACTGCTCCAACTCATTCACCAAATGACACCAAAGACTACCAATGATTGAGGTTCAGAACATAAAAGGGCCTGCAATATGTTTTGCCATGCTACTGGAACTTGGTAGAGGAAAAATACAGGAACTCAATTGACCGTGCAGCCAGAACTGCCCTAGGATCTTTTGTTGGTCTTTTCTACCCACAAAATCAAGATTAAGCTGAACGAGTAGCAATCTATTATTAAGGCAAAAGTGACATATCTGGAACTGGGAATCACTGAGTCAGAAGATACAAGTATGTTTCAGGGAGCACAGGCTTCCATGTCATCTATCACTGCTACATTGGTTCCTCTCCTTCAACTCATACTTATGGCCACAAGGGAGTTCCTTTTGAACCAGGCCTAACATGCATGGGCTAGCACTGTATGTGGTCCAAGATGAGAAAGTACTACTGCTACTCTACAACCCTCTCAGGAGTGGCCCTCAAAGTCAGCAATGAGGAGAAATCCTCTCAATGTTTAGAGTGTCATATGGTCACAGCTGTTTCTCTACTTTTTTGGAAATAGGATCCTACAGGAAGTGATCCATTGTTTGGCTGATTGAATAGGGGCTTGCAAGGAGAAATACAGAAAAATCATAAAAAGAAAAAAGGTCTGAGATAGAGGCATGTGGCAGTACTGATGAAATTCGAATATATTTGTATCTTTTTTTTTTTTTAATTTTTTTTTTTTTCTTTTTTTTTTTTTTTGAGTTGGAGTCTCACTCTGTCGCCCAGACTGGAGTGCAGTGGCCGCTTCCGGCCACCGCAGCCTCGCCTGCTGGGCTCCGGCGATCCTTCCGCCTCAGCCTTCCATGTAGCCAGAATTACAGGCGCGCGCTACCACCCCCGGCTAATTTTTTGATTTATTGTAGAGATGAGGTCTCGCTGCCCAGGCGGGTCTCGAACCCACGGGCTCAGGCAATCCACTCACCTCAGCCTCCCAAAGGCGCGGGATTACAGGCTGAGCCACCGAGCCCGGCTATATTTGTATCTTATGGTAATGCCCACTAGAGAACATTCACCAAGGAGGAGTCATTAAATAAACAGGTAGGCAAAATGATTCAGCCAGTTGATGTCATCCAGCTTCTGTTACTGGTCACTGCAGTGCTAGCCTAATGGATTCATGACTAGACTAAACATTGCTGAGGAACTGACTCATTGGCATTGGTCCTCACTAACAAAGGCCGATCTGGCTGCTGTTCTCCTACTCCATCTAGCTGCTGACTCTCCAACTTGTTGGCAACAGAGATTATGGAGTCTCTGGTATAGCGCCATCCCTCAAGGACACCAACCAGACACTTGGTGGCAAGTTGATTACACAGGAACCTTCCTATCCTGAAAATCACAGTGATTCATCATGATTGGGAAAGACATATATTCTGGAATCAATTTTCTTTTCCTTGCTGCAGGACCTCAGTCAACTATCAGAAGGCTTACAGAAATTTTAAAGAATATCTACACACACCACATATTGTATAACATAGCCTCAGACCAAACAGCAATGTTGCAGCAGCATGCACACAACCATGTATACATTGCATCTATTACATTCTGCATTACTTGGAAGTTGCAGATCTTAGAGATGATGAAATTGACTTTTGAAAAAACAGCTGAGATGCTGGTTTGCAGATAAAATCCTGCATAGATGAGGTGCTATCTTTTAGCATGCAGTATATGCCCTAAATCAAAGGCCAATTTATGGTTCCTTTCTCCAACACATCTAGGATAACTCTATTTATCATCACTCTCAGTGAGGCAGTCAAGGAATACTTTCTCAATCACGTATCTTTTGGTTCTTTGCATTCTAAACTAGGTCTTGGGTTCTAAATGGAAAATGGTTTTACCAGGGAACCCAATAAGAGTTCCATTAAACTTTAAACCATGGCTACTACATGGTCACTTCAGTTTGTTCATGCCAAGAGTCCAGCAAACAAGAAGAAAAGATACAACTGGCAGGAGTAATTGTTCCTGATCATCTGGAAGAGGTAGCACTACCCAATGGGGTCTAGAAAGAATAAGATGACCTACCAGATCATCTTTTGGTGCTTTCCTGATTTTATCAAGAAAAGGAAAAAAATTAAAGACTCAGTGACCACAGCAAGCAAGCATACAGCTTACCTATTGAAAGGGTCTCCTGCTGGAGTGTAGTGGTGTGATCACAACCCACCATAGCCTTGGACTCCTGGAATTAGAGGTGTGAGTCACTGCTCCTGACAGTTTGGATCCTTAGCCTGAAGCCTACTAAAATTGGTAGTTTGGATCCTTAGCCTGAAGCCTACTGAAGATTATTGTCCATACTGGTCTTGAACTCCAGGCCTCAAGCTGTCCTCCCATCACAGCCTCCCAAAAGTACTAGAATTTACAGGCATGAGCCACAAAACCCAGCCTCATGCAGCTTTAATAAATTTGTACAAGCCAAAAAGAAAGAAAGAAAGAAAGAAATGGACAAGCACAGCAGCCACAGCATGATGTGGTTACCAGGGCCTAGGCATTCAGTGATGACTATCTGGGAAACCCTGCCAAGTAAGCCACCTAGAGTAGCAGAGGTACTATACTAGAGTGAAAAGAATCTGGAATAGTGTGTAGAGGTGGGAGACAATGAGTGTCAGTTTCAGCCCTAGGACCAGCTATGTTGGCAAAGGCTATAGTTCATCCTATTCATTTTCATTTTGTAAATTTCCTTGAAAAAGAGACCAACCAGAAATTTGAATGAGCTTTTCTCAGATGGGATAAACTTACTATATGAATTATCTGAGTCTAAAGGAGGCAAGGAATACCCTGAAGAGAGGATGCTGTAGTTTACCACCTAGATTTCTTCTTCAGGACTAATGTACTCATCCCTCAGCTACCAACCTGTTGGCTATAACAGTCTATAGCTGATATGGTCTCTTGAAATTATCATTGGTTGAAAGCTCCTGACTTGTCCAAGTCCACACCCCTTCCCAGGGGCAGTCCTTTCCAATGACTTGTTGATGCAGGACTAAAAAGGTCCAGCCTTCTTATCTTGATGTAAACAAATCTGAAAGGATATCCCAGTTCCAGACCCACCATAGGTCTGAGCTCCAGAAATCCCATAGGTTTCTGTCAATTTCTTTCTTTACCTGATCTTCTTTCTCTCACCCCTTTATAGGAATTGTTCTGAAAAGCACTTTCTAATAAACTGCCTGCATGCAAATATCTGCTTCAGAGTTTGTTTTCCAAACAGACTTTTTCTAAGTGTCTTGTCCATTCTCCTCAGCTTTACCCAATCCAGTGACTCTTAACACTTTCTTCCCATTAGAATTAGCTAGGTTGCTTTAAAAAAATAACAATGTACTCCAAACTGTAAGAATCTTAGAAAATGCAGGAGACACCCTTATGGAAATTGGAACTGGCAACCAATTCCTGATCAAAACCTCAAGTGCCCATGCCATAAAAGATAAGATAGAAAAGTGGAACCTCATCAAACTGACACACTTCTACAAAGCAAAAGAAACCATCAAGAGACATCTTACAGACTGAGAAAAAAATATTTGCCAACTGTATATCTGACAAAGGCCTAACATCTAGGATCTACAAGGAACTCAAATGTGCTGAAAGAAAAAAAAACAAACAGCCCCATTAAAAATTTGGGCAAAAGACATGAATAGACACTTCTCAAAAGAAGATATATGGGCAGCCAACAGGCACATGAAAAAGTGCTCAGCCTCACTCATCATCAGAGACATGCAAATCAAAACCACACTGAGATACCACCTAACCCCAGTAAGAATGGCCATCATTAATAAAACAAACAACAACAGATGCTGGTGAGGATGCAGAGAAAAATGATCGCTTCTAAACTGTTAGTGGGAATGCAAATTAGTGCAACCTCTTTGGAAGACAGTGTGGTGATTTCTGAAAGAACTAGAAATTGACCTTCCATATGACCCAGCAATTCCTCTACTGGAAATATACCCGGAGAATCTCAAATCATTCTACAAAAAAGATATCTGAACATGCATGCTTGTTGCAGCTCTATTCACAATAACAAAAAAATGGAACCAACCATGCTGCCCATCAAAGCTGGACTGGATAAAAAAAATGTGGTACTTGTACACAATGGAATATTATGGAGCCATAAAGAAGGACAAACATATGGACTTCACAGCAACTTGGATGGATTTAGAGTCTAACATTCTTGATGGTCTGTCACAGAAATAAAAAACAGAGTACCATATGTTCTCACTCATAAGCAGACCTTGGACAATTATCATAATATGATAAGAAAGAGATTGGCAGTAGTGGAAAACTGCCAGGGAAGGAGGGGTGGGATTGGCAGTTGAGGGAAACTACCAGGGGAGGGAGGGCATGCCTCATCAACAAGGGTACATGCATAGTGAGCATTTGTATACCTAACCCTGAATTGTACCTCATATCTTTAAAATAACAAATTTAAAAGTTTAAATAAATAAATAAACTCTACTTAAAAAAATTAACAATGCTAAAGACTTATCCCAAAACAATGGATTCAGAATCTCTGGGGATAAAACCCAAACACCTATACTGTATGAAGGTTGCCCTGATGTTTCTGATACATAATGATAGTTGAAAACTACTGGTCACACCAGTGCCCACTCAGCCTTTGGGTGTTGCCTAGTTATCATTTCTTCTGAGAAGTTATCCACAATGCAACCCCTTAAGGTTCAGACACTAACAACCCTCTGTTCTTGCTTCTATTATGGAACTTGTCACACTCTACTGTATTTGCCTTTTTACTGGTCATTTTTACCCACTTGATTCTGAGCTCCTTGAAAGAGAGATTGTATCTTAACCACTGTGATAGCTGCAGTAAATACCCCAGTGTTTGGCACATATTTCTTTATATATTTTTGAATATATGATATATAGATTTGGGAATCACCATCATGTAAATGATAACAAAGTTGGGAATGAAGACGGAATTACCATTGAAAGGTGTACTATAGTCAATTTTTTACATGTGATGACTCCTTTTTAGCATTATAGTTTTAATTACAACAAAAATTTGAAATCCAGCGTACATTTGAAACCTTTTTAATATCTGTGTGGGAAACAGGGTATAGGATTTTTTTCTGATAATGCTTGGTGTACATATAATTTCAATGACTTCTTTTGATTACACAGGTTTCTTCCCAAGAGTCCCTATAAAAAGAGAATAAAATGAGAATGCAACCTCCAGAACATCGATACATAAGAGTAGGTATAAAAAGAAGTTGTTACAAGGATAGAGAGAAAGGTAAGCCAGGGATCAGAAAAGACCCCTTACCATGTTGCATAGCCAAGAGTGGTGGGAATGTCAAGGTGCTAATCCTCAGAAAGGTTAGGTAATAATAGTTTTTGACTATGGGTTTCACATTTCAGCTGTCCTCCTTCTTTTACTTCAAATACAGCCTTTGTGGATAGCCAATAACCTGTTATAACCTTCCACATTTGACCTTTAACAACCACTTTCTTAGTGTATTGGGATAATCAAGATTCTCTTCCCTTTTGTGAGAATTCGCATCAGGAAAGGTAAAAATGAGAGAGTTAGCCAAAACCAGAGCTGAACAAGACTACATAGTGAACCATGAGCCTGAGCCCAGTGAAAGCAAAGACTGTGAGTAATTTAAACTCAGATCCAACAAATAAGCAAGTGGCTGTTACTTGCTAAATCCACAAATATTGAAGATTGAAGTGAATGGCAAAGAAGCAGAGGTCCAGTGACAGAGTGATTAGTATAGTCCATGAAGAGGCAGCAGATACGAAAGGGAATCCCTGAAGCTGCCCTCTCTCCAGTTCCGGCTCCAGTTCCAATCAGTGTCTTTCTTGCAAGAAACTTCCTTCTCCAGATAATCTGAATAAGATATTTTTCATTATGATCAACAGAACCTAATTAAAATAGAAGACTGGATAAGAACTCAAGTTTTCTTGTTCCTGATCGAGTGCTCTCTCCACTACATCCTCTGGCCTTTGTAAATGCCTGGGCTGTCCTTCTCCACCTCCAGACCAATTTTCTTCACACAACCTACACTGAAGAAGGAGAGAGGAAAGTGGTCTCCAAGATATAATTTACATAATCTATAATAATTATGCCATCAATTATTAAGGTGACTCAAACAACACCAAAACCAGATTAACTCATTGCCTAACCCATTGTTAGTTTTTTGTTTGTTTGTTTTTGAATCAGAGTCTCATTCTGATGCCCAGGCTGGAGTGCAGTGATACGCTCACGGTCACCTCAGCCTCGACCTGTTGGGCTCAGGTGATCTTTCAGCCTTCCAAGTAGCTGAATTACAGGTGTGCACTACCATGCCCAGCTAATTTTTTAATTTATTCTAGAGATGAGGTCTTGCCATGTTGCCTAGGTTGGTCTTGAACCCATGGGCTCAGGCAATCCTCTTATCTTCACCTCCCAAAATGCTGGGATTATGTGTATGAGCCACCGTGCCTGTCCCCATTGTTAGTTTTTAAAAACTTACACTCATTCTGTAATGACCCTGTTATTGAATAAATATGTTACCAATCATATTATTAGTATGACCATGACTGAGCTTCCTTTCCAACTATAAGTTTGTCTAAACAAGTAGAAGTAGACCATAAGAGTTAGTGCTCACACTAATAGGTGACTGTAACTGCTTTCCTTTTGGTAGCTTACACTGAAAGAATTTAACTCAGCACTGTATAATTCAGGGTTCAACCAGAGAAGCAGAACCAAAGGAGATTTATTACAAAAAAAAAAAATGGCTGCTGTGATTGTGGGAGTTGGGCAGGCTAGTCTGTGCAGGCAGCTCTATGGGGCAGGACATTAGGAAAGACAGGCTGAGACTCTCAGGCATGGGTTGAAGCTGATGACTACTGGCACTATATCTTCTTCATCGGAGAAGAAACTTAGTTCTGCTCTTAAGATGTTTCAACTGATAGAGTCAGGTCTACCCAGATTACCCAGGATACTCTTCCTTTTTTGAAGTCAATTTATCATGAGATTTAATCACATCTGTCAGATACTGTCACAGCAACACCTACATTAGTGTTTAGTTGAGTAACTGGAGACTGTAGCCTTGACATGTTGACATATCAAAAGATCATCAAAAACACCATGGAAGGGGCTACTGTGTAAATCCAAAATGTTAACATTGTTAGGAGAAGCAATAGTAACTTTACTTCTCTATGTTTCCAACTTACCTGGGAAAAAACAAGCAACTTGGATTTGACTTATTGTTTTATTTGATCAATATTTACTTATTTATATCCTAATAATACGCTATACTAATCACTCTCATTCATGTCATCAGTATATTCTGTCAGATCTGCCTTTAAAATATATTGAGAATTCTACTAACTTTTTACTTTTTTTACTATTACCATCCTGACCCAAGTCATTATCTTCTTTTCCTTGGATTATCATAATAGGTTTGTTAATTGGTCTCTTTGCTTCTCACTTAGTCCCCAGTACAATTTAATCTCTATGTTGCAGCTGGTTTGATCCTTCTAAACTAAAGACAGATCATATTATTCCTCTGGTCAAGACTTCCAAAGCATTTCTTTATCACGCAAAGTACAAGTTCTTTGTATGGACTGTGCATTTCTACTTGATCTGAGTCCACTACCTCACTATTGTCACCTAACTCTCTCACCCTCTTTCACTCTACATAAGTACTCCTCACTTTTGCCCCGTTGCTCAAATGTATTCCCACTGCAGGGACTTTGCCTCTGTTATTTTCTCTGACCAGTAGAAGAAACCTGCTTTGCTTATTTCCTTACTTCCTTCAGATTCCAGCTCAATTGCCAACTTCTCATGAAGGTCTTTCTTGGTCTCCCCTTCATGAATTGTTTTGTCTTGCTATTTTATTATCATCACATTCTATCTCTTACCCCTGTTTTATTCCCCTTTGCACTGAACACTTTCTTACATATTGTGTTTGTTTATTTTTTGTGTTTCCCCACTAAACAACAGAGAGTCAGAACAGTACCTGGGATGTGACTGGCATTCAAAAAATATTTGGTGAATGAATGAAAAGGAGAAAATATATACTTATTGTGAGAGAAAAAAATCTGAATTTCCCTCTCTGAGCACTTTGTAGTGCTTTTTTGTTGGAAAAAAAAATTTCTCCATGTCAAATTTGGCAGGGAATTCTCTCTTCTTTTTTGAATGGTATTGTGCTGTCATTTCTCCCATGACCATTCATTGAATGGGTGTTTCTATGGTTACAGTGTTATTTCTAGTCAGAATCCTGTTGAGGAGAAACCTGAATGTGGTATTTCAGTAAGTCAAGATTCCCTTGACATACTATTAAGATACATATGGACTTTCACAAATCAGCTTATTGCCTCATTTAGCAAATTAGTTAGAGAGGTAGATATGAAAGACATATTTAGGGTTCAACTCCAGAGTTCTGAAAAATGATGCTGCAGGAAATAGATAAAATGAATTACCAGTATGTTTATTTACCAGTAACAGTCCCAGTGAAATCAATCCAATTTTACCTTGCTTTCCCCCAGTTGGACCCAGGCATTCTAGTTGTCTTCCTGCTCACATCTTTATACCCAATCAAGCTGAGGATCCCTTAGGCCATTTATTTGTTCTCTTCTATTCTGGAGATAGGAATAAAGGTATAAATGAGTGTACATCTACAGACTAATTTGTGAGTTTACCCCAGAAAACAAATGAAGTATGCCTAAAGCTAACATCCAATGAGTACATGGGGATCTGGTTGTGTTAGTACAGCACGGAGGAGCTAACCACACAACTTAGATACACGCCTGAGCCCTTTAAACTCAATTTCTACATGCATAGCTAGCATAAAGATACACTGAGGAGATAGAACATTTATTTCTATCTTTGTCTCACATCGTGTGTGTGTGTGTGTGTGTGTGTGTGTGTGTGTGTGTGTGTATGTGTGTCCTCTTCTATGCTGACTCTTCTTCTCACCTATCTCCAATCAGGTTCCTATTGCTCATAATCTACCCAGGGTGAACCATATAGAGCCCTGTTCTTATTTTATTTTGAAAATATGGAAGCATTTCTGTAGTTATACAGATATCTTCATATAGTCCTTAAGGGACATTTTTATTTGCATATGTCTGACGCAAATAAAATAACTCTTTACGTCCAGTGCTATCTTTATGTAAAAAGCAAGCTCAAAGCCTGTGTCAACATAATCACTGAAAAGTAATTTACATTTTTTTGGTTGAAATCTCCTCAAAATATGACAAGAGAAGTTATATTTTAAGGCATAGTGATAACATATTCCTACACTGTGCCTTGTTGGGGCTCTGTTAACTAGCTGTTCTCCATAGGTTATCTAATTCTGCTTGCTCAAATCCATCCCCTTCCCAAAATGTTTTTTGATTATTCAGGACTTATTCATGTCTCCATGAATGCATGTCATCCTTAAATTAACTAAAATATCATTAATGTATTCACTTAAGAATTTCCTCAGCATATACTGTGCAGAATGTACTCTGATAGGAATAAGTACTGGTTCCTCAGTTTAAAAAAAAATCAACATATAATGTGTGTTCCCTAAAGCAAGGTAGGAATATCTTTCTACCTTGATGTAATCTACATGTCATCAGGCAAGATGTGATACATTTTGTGAATCAAATAAATGCATAAAGTCATAAGAGTTTTTGATTTTTCTGGATAACTCAATGCCTCACTTCTTTCATGAATAGCCTCATTGATTCTTTATCATTAAAGTTTTTCCTCCACTACCCCTTCAAAAATGAAAAGAATCCAATGCACTATTCCAACCTAAGTTTTAAGATCCATCTTTTTGCAGATGTATTTTGTTACTAAATTACTCTGTCTACATGATATAGGTCATTAGTTTCTTGACTAAGATCTATGCCTTTTAAAAAGTCTATCTCTACACTAAGTACTTGCTATTTCACAAATAATAAATAAAAAGTGGTGAGGATTGTCTGAGTCTTTGTGATCTACTCACTGGCTTCTAAAACACATTTTTCTTTTATCTTCTAGGGAATATGGCAAATACTTAGAGTAATTGAAAAGGTGAGTTTGGCAGTTCTAACCAACATTTTAAAGAGTCTGAATGAGAGTAAATAGAATCAATTATTAGGGGAAATGATTGCCTAGGACTATAGAGATTGAGTATAAAGAAATATGGCACCTCATCTGTGCCAACAAGGGGTACAGCTGTTTGGATTCTTATTTAATCAAATATAGATGAAAGGGAAATTTTGCTTAATAAAATGGACTGAGTCATATGCAGTTGGCTCTGGGGCATATCTCTTCCAGAACGCGACTTGGGAGCTACGTTTGCAATTTCTTGCTGGCAAAATGACCTGAGATTCCCAAGCCCGTCATACAATCTCATCTAATATATTTCCCTGAGGTTGAAATGATAATACTTAAGTCACTACAGTAGGGGTTTCATGGCAAAATGTCACATGTGGTTTGGGAACTCTGATGGGAGGAACTGCACTGAGGTCCCACAAGGTAGGCAGAATGAGGCTAAATATATACCTTGTGATCAATTTCCTCTGATTTCACTTTGACCTCAACATTATGATTGTTTTGTTTTGGCGTCTTCACTCTCACTAAGGCTATGTCTATATAAGGTTAACCCTGGCTATTGAAACTCTAATTATTGTAGTCAGAAAGCCAAGTGTTTGGATTTATGGATGCAAATTTTAAGTTATTAGTAAAAAATTAAGATTTATACCTAGTTGCTTCTGAATTGCTGTCTGGCATCAAATAACCAAGTATTTAACTATTTCACTGGATTTATAAATTTTATTTAGTTAATCAGCCTCATTCCAACTAAAAACTGTTTACATTGGGACTCATTTTTCATCTGGTGTTTTCTATTTCTGTACATTGACTATACTTATAATCTAAACTTTTGAAACCTAAACAGGCTTACATACATATACTAGCTTCTTATTTTTGACCAAATAAAGAAATAGGTAAATAAATGATAGTTTTTTAAAAAAAATTATTGTTTTCTAACTTTGATTATCAGATAAGATTCAGACTTAATGATATTCCATGTTGATTTTGAAGGTTACAAAGCTATTTACATATACTTCTAATTTATGTTTTGTAGTTTGTATAAAGTAAATACAGTTTAGATGTACAGACTTTCAGTAATGATGACACAGAACTTTATGCATGTAGTTATGAAGAAGTCATTTAGACTGCCACCAATTCCAAGTTTGCAACATAAATTTGAGACTAGCATAGGAGAACACACTGCAGACCAACATATTCCTGAGGGTTTGTTTTCCACAGGGTGTTACCAGCTGAGTGGAGCCCTCAAGAGTCACAGGTTGTACTAGAAAGAGCAAATGTCTGGAAGATCAGCTCTTCTTGAAGTGAGGTCCAAGCTTGTGATTACTAATGTTTTAGCATGGTATTTGTGTGTCACTCGGCTAGATTATTGTGGGCTGGTATATTTCAGGTCACAAAGGTTTTTTACGGGATGCTTTAATGTTTTCCACATGCAGTTTATGGATGATTGAAATTTCTCACTGGAATAGCACATCTGTTTCTAGATGAAAAGAAAAACATGACAGCCTCACAGTTTGAGAACAGCCACCAGGTGACATTGAGAAGAATTCATTTAATAGCTGTCATTTCGATAGAAACAGCCCATCAGATGGTTGATATGGCTAAGGGTTTTATGTTAACAGTTACATTTGGAAAATCAGTCCCAAACAACAATTTTCTGTTTACTCACGCAGCTTTATAGTCTGTGCTAGTGACATTTGATTGAATTTATTTCATTTGAATTTGACCTAACCTATTATAATTCTGTAAAAGTGGTCTCTAACAATGGTTTAAAAAAAAAATCTTTACAGGGGAAGTTTGGACAAACATTCAAAAAGATGCTTCACTGAAGCCATCTCTACTGTTTATTATTTGCAAATATTTGTCAACTCTTAAAAAATTGAATTAGTTTTCATATGCCTTGCTATGCTTTTTTACCTACTAAGTTTTATTCTCTTTGTTCTCGGGCCAGGCCAAAAGCCAACAAGAACAACAATATGGACAAAAATTTCATAATGTATTAATGTACAAGCACCTGCAATATTGTTACGGTATTCTTAATAATGCCTGCAGCTGACCCTATCAAATAGTGCTGCACCCACCAACATTCCCTTTCCAACTCTGCCATCCTAGGGCTTTGGGCCTTTTCAAGATTTGCAGGAAACCTGAAATCTTACAAACTCTCATATAGTTCACAGGGTTTATTAATTAATTGAACAAGTATTTATTGAGTATAATACACTCAGCTGTAGCACTGAACAAAGTATAAAATTCCTTGCCCTCCTAGAATATTCATTCTAGTGGAAATTTGAATGAAATTAGACCCCAAGCACCTCCCATGACTGACAGGAAACTGAGAGGCCTGAACAGGATTCTCCACCGAGTTCAATAATCTACAGAACAATTGATCCACATTCCAATTCAGATCCTATTTTCTTGGAGTATGGGGATTCTGGAATGAACTGGAAATTGGAAATTTTATTTTACAATGGGGCTACAGGAGTGGAGGACACAATATAGTCTCCTACTTTCGCTGTCCTGTCTCACTGTGGTTGTTTAAGAGGGCCCTGAAGGATGTCTGCAGTTGTTCTTCCAAAATAAAATAACAGTATGAAAAGCAACCAAAAAGCAATAACAAGACCAAAACAATGTTAAATATTCTATTTCTCATTACAATTCTAAGTGCAGTACAGAGTACTGAACAGACTTATCTTGACTTCCAGGACCTTAGGAACTGATAGCACAGGTCTTCTCTACTCAGTTGTGAGACATGGAAAACTAAAGAGATTTGAGTATAAAATACAGTGACTAACGCAATATCCATGTTCAATTTTTGTCCTTACATAGATCAACTGACTAAAGTTGACTACTGAATGTAAGCTTCTGGTACATGGTGTCCTTGCCTAACGACTCTAATAATATCAAGTAAGGCTTCTGTCTAGACTTTTTTCTGCAATAGTCTCTGAACTGAGTTCATAGAACATATTCATTACTTATGCTGTTAAAAGCATTTCTTTTTAAATTTTACATGTAATTTTAATTCCACAAAGCAGACCATCAAAGGATTTGAGATTTTAGTGCTATTTTTTGAATTGTGTTTACAAATTCCTGCCAATTATATCTAATGTTAAAGCAAAACTTGCTTTTTGGGGAGTTCTAAATTTCCTAAATTTATTAAAACATGAATATTAACATGTTAAAATATGAGAAACAGGTATATTGAAAGTGATTTAGAGACAGTTTAAGACAAATTTGTGAGTAAACTTGGCTATATGGTTGACAATAGGAAGATAATGCCAATGGATGAAAAGGTAAAAACAGCTGACCAATCTGTACAAAGTTCTGTAAAGATGCAGGAGTAGAAGCAGTTATACTCCACAGTAGCCCAAGGATGGTTTGGGAGTCTGCAAAGCCACATAAATACATGAAAACTGGAAGAACATTTTTGATACACCAGAAATGCAGGGACACTGGAAAGAATTTTGTAAACCTTGAGAGTGTCTAAGTTTTAAATTTATGGCCCTTGATCCAAAACTTGAAATTTGCATGATATGAAGAAATATAAGTCCTGGATGAATGCCCTTAACCACTTCCAAGTCTAAATCCTGCCTGCTCTTAAGGTTCAGAGCATGCCACATTGGTTCATGCCATTGAAATGTGATTGAAGGTTTCTGCTAGTTGGTGGCTTTGCAAAGAACTTTTTCTTATTGATCTGGCTGCATATGACACAGAGCCACCTGAAGTTTCTTTTTTCCTCTGTCTTTTCTCTATTAATGGCTCTCTATTGAAGGTGTAGAGAACACCTGTTATTGTGTTGGTGCAAGAAATCTGTCTGTAATGACCTTCTATAAAGCCAGGAAGCTGTGTGCCTGTGGCCAACCCAATTATATTATAGGCTAGACAGGGAGTTTTATGTTGGCCCTGGTGAATGGGCCAGGAAGCAAAATGATAAATCTTTATGATAAATCCTGATTGTTGGACAGAAGGGAAAAAGACCCCTAACCCTACCCCAATTTTCTTTTTCATTAGCCTCCTGATACTATCTCCTGAATAACATTGAAAGTAAGCAGCCTATAAATATTGCACAAGTTTCCAATACTAAAAGCTGATAAAGTTTATTGTACTTATAAAATAAATAGAAGGAAATGCTTTCCATTTCCTATTTACAGTTCTCTCGGGAGATCCCAGGTAATTTACTGCTTCAATTTTAAAATGTATTCTCCCTTCACGCATGCTCTCTCTTTTCTTGTTTATTTTTCCTCCTCTAGTATTTTATGCCAGAAGCACAACACGGATGTGATCATGTAGTCAGACAATGTCAAGCCTTCTGTTACATATTCTTATATTCATTGCATCTTTTAAATTACCTCTAAAGATAATTTTTTTATAAGTTTCCATCTTTTTTTCTTTATTTTTTCCCCATTCTCCTAATAGTCCTTGAATCAACACAGCAAATGTTCTTTCATTATGTTTAGATTTTCTTCTTTCTGATGTTTGTATTCTGGAATCATCACCGTGTTCTCATACTTTTCTAAGATTAACATATGGCTGACATTCTGCAACAAAAAATGTAAAATGTCAGTGGGGCTGGGTTGCTCAGCCTGTAACTCCAGCACTTTGGGAGGCCGAGGTGCATGGATTGCCTGAGTGTGAGGGTTCACGACCAGCTCGGGGAACTTGGTGAGCCCTTGTCTCTACAATAAAATAAAATTTTTAAAAAATTAGCCAGGTGTGGTAGTGGGCACCTTTTAGTTCCAGCTACTTGGAAGGCTGAGGCGGAAGGATAGGCAGAGAACAGCAGGTTGATGCTGGGGTGGCGGTAAGTGTGCCACTGCCCTCCAGCCTGGGCAATGGAGTGAGGTTCCAACTAAAAAAAAAAAAAAGAAAGTAAAATGTCCATTTCCAGCAATGCTCAGCCAGGCTTTGTTGCTGGTTTACATGGAGAAAAGTCTTCTGAGTATCTGATTAATAGAAACCAAATTTCATTAAAATGCTCCAAAAAAAAGTACTCAGGTCGGGAAAGCTTAGATAAACCTCTGGTCCTATAGATGCTCCTCTTATTGATTAGCCAGTATTGTTCAGAGGTTCTGGAAACCTAGTCTTTTGCTGGACATAAAAAATGGCAAAGGCTGTGGGAACCATCTGATGTGATATCTCCTCTCATTTGCACTGCTCATGATTCCATTATTTCTGGGGTGCCACATTTTGAAAGCAAGTTTGGACTTGAATTATCACCCTATATTTTTGGAATCAATGTGAATTTACAATTTCCTTAATTAATTGCACTTCACTCGACACAATATCCTACAATGCAGAGACAGTAGAAGCAACTTAGTTTTAGGATGAGATGGGAGAGAATAATGTTGTGTCCTTTTATTTATCATAATGACCAACTGAATAGGAGGCTATCCAAGAATGCTGGCTAAAGACTTTAGAAATTCAGAGCTTTACCAAGTGAGTCTCACAGAATGTAGAAGTGTCTTTACTCATCCCATTTACAAGAAGACTATTTATACTCTATAAAGAAAAGCATGATGCAAAATAATAAATACTATTTTAGAGCATTAATGAAGTGCCTTGTAAATTATTATTTTAAAATGATATCTACATTTTTGGGGGTTTACTATGTGCTGAGAGTTGCGATGTATTATAGACATATATTCTTATTTAAATTTTATGAGAAAACTGAGGGAAAAACTACTCCTAGTTTACAGAAGAGAAAAATGGGATTCGAATAGTTGAAGTAAATCACTCAAGGTCACATATGTAGTAGATGACGGAGTCAAATTTAAAACTCAGCTCTTCTTGACTCCAAACCTGTCTTTTACTCAAATGTAATTTTGAAAGTCTCGTTTTGAATCACTATGTAGTTACCTCTGTGATAACTTTTTAAAGATATTATGTAAACATTTCAAATTTGTTTGTTTTTTTATTTTCTATTTTTTGTTTTAGTAAGAAAAATCTGGATAGCTCCTTGCTATGCTTGATCTTTCATTTAAAAAGCACTATACTCTTGCAACAGAGTGAAGATATAAATGAGATGCACTAATGACAAAATACATTGCATACTAACTTTATATTAGCTTGGAAAACTTGTTTTCTATTTCTAAAACTTAAGAAGCAATATTTTCCCCTTTAACTTTGAAAATGAGAGTCTGTGGCCTATTCCAAATATATATATATATATATATATATTTTTTTTTTTTTTTTTTTTTTTTTTTTTTTTTTAGTTGGAGTCTCACTCTGTCGCCCAGGCTGGAGTGCAGGCATGCTCATGGGCACCACAGCCTTGACCTGCTGGACTCAGGTGATACTTCCACCTCAGCTTTTCAAGTAGCTGGAACAACAGGCACGCACTACCATGCCCGGCTAATTTTTTGATTTATTGTGGAGACGAGATCTTGCCAATTTGCCCAGGCTGGTCTTGAACCCTGGGGCTCAGGCAATCCTCTTGCCTCAACCTCCCAAAGTGTTGGGATTATAGGCTTGAGCCATTACACCCAGCCCAAAATATATCTTCTATCTTCTCTAATCCAGGTGTAACTCTCAGCCCAATAATGGTCTTATATATGTCCCAAATTTGAGTTAAAAAAAAAAACTATTTAAACTGTTAGTCTCAACTAGCTTTGATAAGCAGCATAAGTACAGTAATTCTTGATAAATTACCAAACATTTAAATTAGGAGCTCAAAGATTTGTATAGTTTAATTTAAATTTATTTCTGTTTTCTTTGCCACATGACACTCTTCTTCAACCAAATTTGTCTTCAAACCAGTGTTCTATGTTTTCTTCCATTTGATATATCTCTTCCTGCTAACTAATTCCCTTCCATTCTTCACATCTTTTGTACTATTTTCAACTTTCCATATATAGAACTACCTAGATTTGTCATTTTCCAATAACTTTTTCTCAGTGGCTATAAGCATCTTTAGGCAAAAACTAGGTTTGCTTTTTTTTTTGTTCCCCTTAAATGTTTTACTAATTAAAATTTTTTCATTATATGTTATTCTTGTTGGAATGGACTTAGTTCTGAAACTAGATTTTTAAAGCAGACTTTAGTTTGAAAAATAGTTGTATATATGCAGAGAAATTATGAAGATAGTACAAAACTAACACATATTTTGCAGTGCTTTCCTCTGTTAAAATTTTTCTTTATTCAAATGACATTTTTGCCACAATTAAGAAACTAGTATTGATACATTATGATGAACTAAAATCCATAGTTTATTCAGGTTTTCTTAGATTTTTTTCAGGTGTCTTTTTCTGTTCCAGGATGCTGTCCACAATACCATATCACAGTTTTCAAGTCTCCTTAGACTCTTCTTGGATACAACAGTTTCTCAGATTTTTCCTTTTTTTGAAAAAAATGACATTGACAGTTTTGGGAACTGGTCAAGTGTTTTATAGGATTCTCCTCTACTGGAATTTGCCTAGTGTTTTACTGATAGTTAGACTGACGTTATGAGTCTATGGGAACCATTTTTGTCATGTCATATCAAAGGTACAAAATATTAGTGTGATTTATCACTGTTGGGATGATCTCACTTACCTAGCTGAGGTACTGTTTTCCAGGCTTATAAACTGCAGAGTTCCTCCCTCTTCCTTTCCATACTGTACTATTTGAAAGGAAGTCACTATGTACAGCCCACACTTAGAGACTGAGGACTTACATGCCCACTCCTCAAGGGTGGGGTATCAATATAAATTACTTGGAATTCCTCTGCAAGGAAGATTTGCTCCTTCTCCCTTTATCAGTTTATTCAATCATTTATTCATATCACTATGGGCTTATACTATTTATACTTTGTGTTATAGTTCAATATTACTTTATTTTATTCCCCAAATTGTACCAGTTTATCATGCCATAAGATATGAGGTAGACAAGTGAGACTCATCAAACTGAAAGTCTTCTGCAAAGCAAAAGAAACCATCAAGAGAGCAGAGAGACGGCCCACAGAATGGGGAAAAATATTTATCAACTGTATGTCTGACAAAAACCCAACATCCAGGATATACAAGGAATTCAAATGTGCCAAAAGGGGAAAAAAAACCAGCCCTATTAAAATGTGGGCAAAAGATATGAATAGACACTTCTCAAAATAATACTTATGAGCAGCCAACAGATACATGCAAAATTGCTCAGCCTCAATAATGAAAGAAATGCAGATCAAAATCACACTGAGATACCACCTAACTCCAGTCAGGATGACCATTATTAATAACTCAAAAACAGATGAGGGAGAGGATGCAGAGAAAAGGAATGCTTGCAAACTGTTGATGTAAACTAGTACAACCTCCATGGAAAACAGTGTGGCAATTTCTAAAAGATCTAAAAATCAACCTTCCATAAGACTCACCAATCTCCCTTCTGGAAATATACCCAGAGGAACTCAAATCATCCTATAAAAAAGACACCTGCACTCTCATGTTTATTGTAGCACTACTTACAATAGCAAAAACATGGAACCAGCCATGCTGACCATCAAAAGTAGACTAGATATAAAAAACAAAAACAAAAACCTGGTACATACACATGCTGAGTATTATGCAGCTATAAAGAAGGACAAAATTATGGACTTCGCAGCAATTTGGATGAATTTGGAGTCCATTATACTAAGTGATCTTTCATAGAAACAAAGAACTGAGTAGTAATGTTCTCACTCATAAGTGGACCCTGTACATTTATCATAATATTACATGAAAGAGATTGGCAGTAATGGGTCATTGCTAGGAAGTGGGGGAGCACATAACACTAATAAGGGTACCTGATCCCAAACCAGGTGAAGTAAGGACAAACGGGAGGCCCAAACTTCACCTATACGATGAACCTAACCCTGAATTGTACCCCACGTCTTTAAAATAAATCTATAAAACATTGTTCTAGCTTTGGCCATTGTAAGTTCTTTCAGTTGGCGCCTATGTCAATTTGACACCCCCCCATCAATGTGGGTTTTTTTCTTTGTTTGCTTTGTTTCATTTTTTGAGCACCTCGCCACTTCCTGGAACTATAGGATGCTCCAGGCTTAGCTTGTATATTTCCTGACTTCATATTAAAATCAACCTTTTCTCCAAGAAGTTCGGGTTTCTCTTATTAGAAAATGGTGTTAGAATACAAGATCTGGGTGGTGGGGTACTCATTGTTACGGAGATGTTGTTGCTTCTGGACCCTGTCGACTGACATAGCAAAGAAACATACATATGTGCCTTAATCTATGTATATATACATATCCCAAAATATTTATCTGCATATTGAACCATATTTCTATTAAACTAAACACAAGTTTACACTTATGTCTCCAACTCCAATTCATTAGCACATGAATCATTTTACCCTCGTCTTATTGCTTATCTGTAAATTCCCACTTTGATAGTAACAACCTGGTTCCTACCAACCACCATCGGCTTACATATACTTGTACAATATTTTCAGAATTGTTAACCCATACCTCTGTGGGCACAACTTTACTAACTAGAGTACAGTGCTTCTGTGCAGTTCCTTTTGCCTAGAGTCTTATAGACTCTACTCATTTTCAAAGTTGTTTTCCTCTACCACCGTCAGTGAAGTTCTTTCATAGTTTTTTAATATGGTTAGGCTCTCTTGTCACTGATTGCATTCCTTTATGAGATCTTCTGACCTTCTAAATAGTGTTTAATTTGCATAACATTCACTCTTTGTGCTGTCAAGTTATATAGGTTTTAAAAGAAAGAAAATGTCTAGTATCATACAGAATTGTTTCACAATCTCTTTCTTGTACTTTGCTTATTCCATTATTTCCTCCTCCCCCCAAACTCCTGGCAACCAGTGATTTTTTTTATATCTCTATAGTTCTGCCTTTTTTAGAATGCTATATATTAGAAATCTTAAATATGTAACCATTTCAAACTGGCTGTCTTCTGTTAGCTATATATATTTAAGGTTCTCCCATGTCTTTTCATGTCTTAATAGCTCCCTTCCTTTTATTGCTGAATAATATTCCATTGAACAGATATATCATAGTTTGCTGGTTTGTCATTTCACCAATTGATGGACATCTTGGTTACTTCTTGTTTTTGTCGCTTATGAATAAAGCTGTCATAAACATATACCTCCAGATTTTTGTGTGCACCTAAGTTTTCAAATCGGTAGGGAAATATCTAGGAGTACATTGCTGGATCTCATGATAAGACTATATTTAACTTTGTGAGAAACTGCCAAACTGTCTTTTAAAGTGGCTGTGTCATTTGGCATCCCACCAGCAATGAATAAAATTTCCTGTTGCTGCCCATCCTTACTAGCATTTAGTTTGTTGGTGTTTGTTATTTTAGCCATTCTAATAAATGTATAGTAGTGTCTCATTACTTTAATTTGCAATCCCCTGATAATATATGAGCATCTTTTCACATGTTTAGCTGATGTCTACATCAGCTCTTTGGTTAAGTGTCTGTTCAGATGTTTTGCCCATTTTAATTTGCTTGTTTGTTTTCTTTTCTTTCTTTTTTTTTGAGTTGGAATCTCACTCTGTCACCCACACTGGAGTGCAGTAGCCACTCCCAGCCACCACAGCCTCGCCCTGCTGGACTCTGGTGATCCTTCCGCCTCAGCCTTCCAAGCAGCTGGAACTACAGGCACATGCTACCATGCCCCACTAATTTTTGATATATTGTAGAGATGAGGTCTTGCCAAATTGCCCAGATGGGTCTCGAACCCGCAGGCTCAGGCAATCCACACACCTCAGCCTCCCAAAGGTGCGGGATTACAGGCTGAGCCACCCAGCCCATCTTCTTTTCTTTACTTTGTTGTTGTTGTTGTTGAGTCAATCTCACTCTGTCACCTAGGCTGGAATGCAGTGGCATAGTCACAGCTCATCACAGGCTCTACCTTCTGGGCTCAGATGATCCTTTTGTCTTAGCCTTCTGAGTAGCTGGGATTACAAGTGTGAGCCACTGCACTTAACCAGGGTTGTTTGCTTTCTTATTGTTGAATTTTAATATTTCTATTTTTATTTTGGATATAAGACCTCTACCAGATATGTGTTTTATGAACATTTTCTCCCAGCACGTGGCTTGTCTCAAACCAGGTGAAGTGGGGGCCAAAAGGAGGTCCAAACTTTACCTGTATAATGACCACTTGCATACCCACCTAATTCTGAATTGTACCCCACATCTTTATAAATAAAAAAATTTTTTTTAAAATTCCCTGTTTGATAATTTTAAAATCTGCTCAATATCTGAGTCTGGTTCTGATGCCTACTTTCTCTCTTCAGACTATATTTTTTCTTGCCTTTTATTATGCTGTACAATTTTTTTTACTGAAAGGCAGAGATAATATATGGAGTAATAAGATAGAAACTAAGGTAAATAGTCTTACAGTGTGAGGTTTTATGTTAATCTGGCCAGCAAGTAGGCTGTGCTTATCATCTGCTGTAGCTATAGGTGTTAGGAGCTTCAAATTCTTCTAGTATCCTTATTTTTTCTCCCCTGTTTTCTTTAGGTTTACCTAAGAATTCCTTCTTAAGTAGAGTCTGAGCCTTGCAGCTCTTTCACTTATAATCCATTATTATTTTACTGAAGCCCTGCTGATACAGTAGAAAAAAGTGGGGAAGGAGAATTATTCTATAATCTTAATATGAAATTTCAGTCTTGTAGTGAACCTGTGTAAATGGGCGGAGACCTTCGCAGATACATTTTGTTACCCTCAACCTCTTACGTAAGGCAGGAAGGCTAGAGGAGGTTGAATTGGAAAAATATCCTCCTCCTAGCTGAGATATGGCCTCTGATAAAGTCTTTTTCACTTCTCTGTGTTGGAGAATGTTCTTTTCCCTTCCCCTTGTCAGATAAATGGTGATTTTTTTTCTTAGCTTTTCACTGTGAGAACATGGTAGGTTTCCTAGACATGCAAACACATTAAAGTATGAGAGCCTCCCTAGGACTGTAACTTCTGGAAATTTCTCATTTTCCTCATAGTATCCATTCAACCTCCAGCAATCCATCAAAATTACCATTTAAACATTTCTACCTGGTATGGCTCCAGTAACTCCTACTCCAGGTATAATAATCTTGGTTGTGATTCTGTATTTACCTGTGTCCTCAGGTTTCAGGGTGACAATTTGCCTGGTGACTTCCCTTGGGACGCAGAAGACAATATGCCAAAATAAAGGTGTCAGAAGCAGCCTCAAAAGCAAGCATTTTTCTCTGATTTTCTCCTGTCCTCCTGTCTCTCAGTTCCATCCCCCTTTGAAGCTAGTCATAGAAACTAGAATCCCTCTTTCCCAAGGTGGGTCATAAAAACCAGAATGCCTTTTCCCAAAGCCAGCCGTAAACCTAAAAAATAAAACAAGTATTTTCCCTTCACCTTTCTGTGTAAAAACTGGCCATAAAGAAATTATCTGACCTACATTGTTTGACTGTAGGTCATAAGACCCTCATTCCAGAGAGAGTCATTCCCCATACCCAGGAAGGAATGCATGCTCAGAAAGGCTGAGAATGTGTGAGGTGTTCTCACTCAGACTATTAACATTAGATCATACACTTTTTGTCCAGTTATATTCCACATGGCCATCTATACTTTATTGAGCCTAAACATAAAAATGGAAAATTTGTATGTATCCTTAGGTCTCCATTTTTAAGGCTGCTGTGTGTATTAAATAAATGTATATGCCTTTTCTCCAATTAATCTATCTGCCCTTTGTGAGTTGGTTTTTTAGTGAACCTTCAGAGGGCTAAGTCTTGGCCCCTATACTTCAATTCTTTAATGGGCCTGTCTAAGAAAATTTATTAATTTTCAATTCTTTCAGTTTAGTTCATGTTGCAAGGACAGAAGAAACAATTTCTAAGCTATTTGTATGTCAGAGCTTTACTCCATTTTGTATTTCTCCAAGACTCCAGCAAAGTGTTTTGTATTAGTAAGTGTTTGTTGAATGATCAAGTTAGTGAATAAAATAAAATCTGTTTAGGCATAGCTGAACAAATTTTCCATATCTTAAGAACTGTTCACTAGAAATGAAGTTAGGAAACACCAGGGAAAAAAGAATGTAGAATAACCATGGGTCCCTATTATCTTCAAAACTATTTTGTGTGACTGGGATTTGAAAAAATTACACAAGATAAAAACTGGATACGTTTTAGGAACACTGTTTTTTAAATTGTTAAACAGATATGCAATTATATTTTTGTTTTCAAAAGTTTAAGCAATGCATAAATATATTGATTAAAGTGTGAAAATATTCCCTCAACCATAGCTTGCTGTCAACTTACTTATCTATTAATAATACTGCTTTTATTTTTTTGAAATATGTTTCAAGATATATCTATGTCATTATATAGAAGTCTCTTTCAATCACTCTTTCACTTGACAAATATTTATTGTATACTTATTATATACCAGCATTATGGTAGGTGCTAGAAGGGTAGCAGTGGGTAAAACAAAGGTTCTTACATTTGTAGTTCATATAGACTACTGGAGGATAAAAATAATAAACATAAATAAATAATGTAATATCAGAAATTGATATGTTTAATGAGAAATTGAAACAAAAATTGTCATAAAAGTCTTTATTCTTTTGTATATTTTCATTCTTTTTAAAATTGTTTTTTAATCAATCAACTAATATAAATCAATATACTCCTGTTGTTTGATTATTGTCAGCCCTAGCTTATGGAATTGAAATATAATACCCAGACTTTTATTAAAATATCTATACTAGCTTATCTTAAATCTGTTTATTTTCATTTATTGATTGTTTCATTCATTTCACATTTGGGGAACTCCCCAAGAAATGAAACTATATTTTGGAAGGCAGGTCCTTTGTAGTACACTTAGAATTTGTTCTTCCAAATCAAATGATTGACCAAAGTTTTTATCAGGAAGTTTTGAGAATGTTGCATCATGATTTGCCTTATGCAAATGTACTTGTACATGAGTTTCAACTCTGTCTCTCTCAGTGGTTTGATTGTCCTAAGTCATTGCTCATAGAATTCCTCACACCTGAAATTGTTCATCTTTACTCCCAACTATCCCCCTCAAGTCTCTTCTTTGCCTTGAGGCTTTTCCCAAGCATTTTTTTTTTTTTTTGGGTAATGATATAAAATTTAAAAGGGCCCAAATGTGTCAGTAAATAAATATAGGAACCTATTCAATATTCATTTACAATAAAACCTCAGAAAAATAGGAATAGAGATGAACTTTCTCAATTGACAAGGAACATTTTCAAACAAAACAAAAACAGAAAACAAAAAACCAACAGTTACACTATGTGATGGAAGACTGGATACTCTCCCCCTAAAGTGAGGAACAAATACTAAAAAAAAACCAAGCAAACAAACAAAAATCATTGTCTTTCTATATACTAACAATGAACATATAGACACTGAAATTAGAAATATAATACCACTTATCCATTTATAATTGCCCCAAAATAATATACTTAAGTGAACATTTTAAAAAACATGAGCAGCACTTATTTCATGAAAACTACACAACACTAATGAAAGAAATAAAGTAAATTAATTAGAGAGATATACTATGTTCATGGATTGGAAGATTCATCTTTGCCATGCAGGTTTAATTCAATTTTTATTAAAATTCCAATAAAATTTTTTTGATAGAATACATAAAATTATTCTAAAATTTACATGGAAACACAAAATAAGTAGAATAGGTTAAAAAAAAGTGACTGGAATCAATCTACCTGATCTGAAGACTTATTATACCCCTAACAGCAATCAAGATAGTTTGGTATTTGTGAAGGTATAGACACATGGATCACTGGAACAAAATAGAAAATCCAGACATACACCCATAAAAATAAGCCCACCAAACTTTTGTAGTATCTAGAATACACAAGGAACTCTCAAAATTCAACAGTCTAAAATTAAATATTTCAATTAGAACATGAACAAAAGACATAAATTATATTTCACCAAAGAAGATTTTCAAATGTCAAACACGCTCATGAAAAGATGTACGGCATCATTAGCCACTATCAAAATACAAATTAAAACCACAATGAGGTACATACTTATCCAAGCAGCTAAAGTAAAATATGGTGGCAAGACCAAATGCTGGCAAGAATGTGGAAAACCTGGTTCACTCATACATTGCTCGTAGGAATGTAAAACCATACAGTCACTGAGTTTTGAAGTTTCCTAAAAAATGGAACATGCAACGACTAGATGACCCAGCAGTTGCATGACTTGGGAGGCTGAGGTGAGTGGATTGCCTGAGTCCGTGAGTTCGAGACCCACTTGGGTAACTTGGCGAGACCTCATCTCTACAATAAATCAAAAAATTAGTCAGGTGTGGTAGTGCATGCCTGTAGTTCCAGCTACTTGGAAGGCTGAGGTGGAAGGATCGCCAGAACCCAGCAGGTCAAGGCTGTGGTGACCGGGAGTGGCCACTGCACTCCAGTCTGGGTGACTGAGTGAGACTCCAACTCAAAAAAAAAAAAAAAAAAAGAAAAAGAAAAGAAAAATGAGGACATATTTACATATAAACTTGTATACCAATGTTTATTGTATCTTTATTCATAATAGCCACAAGATAAACAATCTGAATGGTGAATGCTTAAACAGACTATAATAAATCTATACCATGGAATACTACTCAGCAATAAAAAAGAATGGAAATGTCTGTATCTTAGCTATATCAGTGATGGTATCCAAGTTGTGATATTTTACTATAATTTGGCAAAATGTTAACATTTGGGAAAACACGATAAAAAAGTATCCAGAATCTCTCTGTATAATTTTTTTACAACTGCCTTTGAATCTATATCTCAAAAGCAAAAACATTTTCTTAAACAATTATGAAAATTTTACACAAGGTATACTAAGTACAATTTATTTCTTTTTACATTCCTAAAATGCTAATTAGACATAGCTTGATTTTATTATGTTGTTACCTGACAGCATATGTTCTAGTTTTACATTGTCAATGAAAACATATGCTTCTTGAGAGGACACATGAAGTTGTGAGTAGCATAGCACTGAGTACTTGGTAGGCATTTAATAAATGTTTTGTGAAATCATTTGTATATCTGTTCCAATGATTCCTCTTGGTTTACCAGCACCAACAACCCACAACTGCAGATTTATTTACACTCACTTTTTTTAGCCTTTGCAGCTTTGCAGCATTTGATATTATTGGACTCTTCTTCCTCCTTAAAATTACTTTTTCCTTGATTTTTGGGAAACAATGTTTTTTTGAGCCCCCTAGTGCTTTCATCTATCTTATGACTTATTCACTGATGCTTCTTCTTTCTGAACTCTAAATACAAATGTTACTTAAATTCTTTATTTGGCTTCTTTCTTTTTTTTTTCTCTCGCTTTCTTTAACTCCATCAATAATCTAAACCATAAGACTGACTTTTTAAAAAATTAAGACATCTTTCCTTTTTTTATTTTTATTATTATTATTTTTTTCATAATCAATATTTTTTATTATGGTTTCGTGGGGTACAGTTAATGGTTAGGTGTACAATTACGTTTCATTCAGGCACCCTGTTGATAAGAGGTGTTTCCCCATCCCCAGACAGATATTTGTGACTGTTAATCCCATCCCCCTCCCCCCCCATAGTTTCCCAGTACCGTCAGTCATTTTCTTATACTGTCATTTTCCAACTTGTATTGGATACCCCTACTACCCCATCTCGCATCTTATTGGCCCACCTATTTATCCCAGCCAATGCTACAGCAAGCAGATGCACAAGAACCATAAGTCAGCTGCACCATGTCTCTTGCTTCCTCGTCTGGGGTCTTCAGGGTTCTTGGGACTTTCTGCAAAACCTGCTCAGACATTCTGACATAAGTATATGAGGCAAACTTTGACCAGTGGGGGGATCTGGAGGTTATGGGTAAATGTCCATTCCTTTTGCCCATCAGGTAGACATTTCTCAGGTCTTTTCTCCACAGAGTTTCTTCAAGAGTCTTCAAGAGAACTGGATTAAGCCAATTCTGTTATTGAGCAGAAATCTGCTCAATAACACAACCTTGAATTGGCATTGCCTCCTTTCTGGTTTCACTCTTCTTAGATCACAGTTATGCTCTTTAAGATTGCTTCCAAACCAGGCACAGTGACTCACGCCTGTAATCCCAGCACTCTGGGAGACTGAGGTGAAAGACTGAGGTAGAAAATATTGAGATTTTGAGGCCAAGAGTTCAGGATCAGGTTGGGCCACACAGCAAGACCCCGTCTCTACAAAAAATATATATACACAATTAGCTGTCATGGTAACTCATGCCTGTATTCCCAGCTACTCAGGAGGCAGAGACAGGAAGATAGCTTGAGTCTAGGAGTTCAAGTGACCTATGATTGTGCCACTGTATTCCAGTCTGAGTGACAGAGAGAGACACCACTTAAAACAAACAAACAAAAAAACACTCTTCCAAAAATAAACAGTGTAAATTCTAGTCCTTGTCTCAGGCTTTGCTTTTCAGGGGAGCCAAGGCTAAGAACCACTGTCTGGAATGCCAAGGTAAGCCACTTCATTTCATTTATAGGTAATTAAGTCAGTGAAGGTTCACCAGCTGTTATTTGGGAGCATCAATTCACTTTGAGGGCGTAGGTTAAACCAAGTAGTGAAAATTATGAGGCCTTTATACTAACTCAGAGATAGGTAAAGAGAACCTAAACTATTGGATAAAAGGGTAGAATGATAATAGAACATTAGATAGGACTTGGAAGATGATCTGGTATTGTTAGGGGAGTGTATGATTGGAAACATAGGTGACCAACATACTTTTGCAGCTTTATGTTTGCATGTTATGGAGTTACATTGTATCCCTATCCCCCACTCAAATTTATATGTTGAAATCCTAACCTCCAATACTTCAGAATTTGACTTTATTTAGAAATAGCATCATTGAAGTTCTTATTAGTTAAAATGAATCATACTGGAATAAGGTGTTTCCCTAATCCAAATGATTGATGTCCTTATAAAAAGGAGAAATTTGGGCATAGATGGCACACAGGGAGATCATCATGTGAAAATGAAGGCAAGGGTTGGGATAATGTTTTTCAAGCCATGAAATGCTTTAAAGATCATCAGCAACCCACCAAAAGCTAAGAGAGAAGCATGGAGTCGATTTCTCCCTCATAGCCTGTGGGGAGTGGATGAGCGCTGTCCAGACAGCAGAGATCCAGCAAAGGCAAGGCTCTGAGCAAAGGCAA
The DNA here is from genome assembly GCA_027257055.1 of Cephalopachus bancanus. NCBI lineage: Eukaryota > Metazoa > Chordata > Mammalia > Primates > Tarsiidae > Cephalopachus > Cephalopachus bancanus. The sequence goes on along the minus strand of JAPVLO010000022.1, from coordinate 9,599,303 downwards.
GGTCCTGCTTGGTTGTTTCGCACCCTAGCCAAAGAGCAAAGGATACAGCCTGCTACACGGAATGGCGTCTCAGAGCCCACACATCCAAGTGCAAATAGTACAGATAAAGCCTTGGCAACAACAAGATAATCGCAGAACAGCTTGCCATTTAAGCAGCAACAAAATTCCATTATAGTTCCCTCACAGACCTTGAACCCCTCCCGACTTCCTTTGTGCTTGATTATAAAATAAACATGCTGAGCTAGTTCAGAGTCACTTCTCTTTCGTCAGAGGAAAGTGTCCCACCTGGCCCCAGCTTTTCTTTATTTCTTTGTGTCTGTGTCTTTCTTAATCTCTCGTGGCTCTCTCTCTGGATCCCCAAGACAGCCGTGCCGGCAGGGGCAATAACCCTCAAAAAAATTTAACCCAACCAACACCTTGATCTTGGACTCTTGCCTCTAGAACTGTGAGACAGTAAATTCCAGTTGTTTAAGCCACCCAATTTGTGGTACTTTTTTTATAGCAGACATAGGAAAGTAATACACGAGGTGACTAAATGCCATTAAGGAAGGCACATAAGGAAGCCAAGAGTAGAGACCCAACTGATGTGAAGAGTAAAGTGGAGACAGAAAATAGTGCTTCCATTTTTGACATAACTCATTCATTAAAAGAGAAATGTAAGAGACAGGAGTGCAAATTGAAATTTCTGTGTGATAGAACAGGAAACATTGTCCCCATTAATTTAGTTGGAAAGGAAAGCTTTATGTGAAAAGGGCAGAACTTATCCTCTACATGGAACTAATGAATCTACACTTGAAAAAGTACACTTACTCCCTTAAGCCTTAGATAGAGAGGAACTAATTAGGTAAATTGGGTGAAATTCAGATAAGGAATTTATGAGAATGGAGGACTGGCTTTGAGTAAAGATAAAAGAAAAAAATGTACTTAGCTAGACGAAGTAATGATTAAGTAGAATTTGATGATGAGGGACATATCACTCTATTGCACAGCCTGGAGGGCAGTGACATGCTCAAGGCCACTGCAGCCTCCACCTACTGGACTCAGGTGATCCTTCCGGCTCAGGCTTCCAAGTAGCTGTAACTACAGGTGTGTGCTACCACAACCAGCTTGTTTGTTTTATTGCACAGAAGAGATCTCACAAAGTTGCCCAGACTGGTCTCGAACCCCTGAGCTCAGGCAATTCTCTCACTGCTGCCATCCAAAGTGCTGGGATTACAGGCTTGAGCCACAGCACCTGACTGACGAGGGACATATCTTAAAGGTGATGCTTCAAAGAAGAAATAAAGTGATGCAAAGAGAAAGATGCATGCATTGTGTCAGTTTTGTAACAAAAACAGGAAAGTATTTTTGTAATATTTGGAGGTGGGAGAGAACTTTATTAACATGATGACAAAATGAAAAGCCATAAGACTAAAATGAACAAACTAAATAACAAAACATTTTAGAGTCGTAAACAAAAAATTTGCCTTAAAAAAACTAAAGGAGAAATGAGAATAGAAAACTATTATATATGACTGATAAATAGTTAATAACCAAATTTATTAAGTTTCATTAGAAAAAAGTGGCTAGCATAATTTTAAAAAGGAAAATTTCTTGAAAAGATTATGTATTAAGGTAGCCATATAAATGACCAACAAACAGTTTGCTCAAAGTCACTAATTAGCAAAACACAAATTAAAACTATATTTATCTTATCAGGGTGAAAACACTTTTAGAAACCTAAAATACTGAATGTCAGTGAATGTACAGGGAAACTAGTACTCTTGTATACTACTTAGGAGGTTCAAAATGGGTCCAGCCCCTGTTTTAGCCAATTTCAAAATATCTTTAAAAATGTAAAAGTACATATGCATTTATTTAGCCAACCAACTTGTATACATCTTCTCTATGGTAAACACAAATTTAAAAAGAAATATATACCAGTATATTTTACTATACAAATGTTTGGGTGATAAAATTTTGAAACAACCTAACTGCCACTACTAATAGAATAATAAATTAAATGAATGATAATGATCATAACATGGAATGCTAAGTGGTCATTGTAAAAAATGATGTGAATTTCTGTGTAATGTTTGTGACCTAGGGAAGATACTTGTGACATATTTTTAAGTGAAAAAAATGAATGACAAGATGATGTTAATAACATGACCATTTATTTTTGTAATCAAGTAGACATATACTCATAAACAAGCATTAAGAATGCTCATCTTTGGTAGGTGAGATTATGGGTGACTTTTATTTTCATTTTGCACATATCTGTATCCCTTGAAATGTTTTAAATGGGAATGTATTGCTTTTATAATCAGACTTTTTTTTTAACAAGAGGATACAAAAAATCCTAGTTAAGAAAAAAATTTATTAAAAAGGCAGATGTTCCAGTAAGGAACTGTGGAAGGACAAGAAACATCTGTTGAGAAAATGCTTCCCATCTGGGATGCATAAGGCAGGTGTGAAACTCCACCTTGTTAGTTTATTACTTTTTAAAGATCAGTAAACTCATGATGAAATTTTAGCCCAATAAATTAAGTCCAATATATCTCTTTATTTTTCATATTTAAAATTCAGGGTTTCCATTGAAATATTTTGATGCAAAATAATTTATCATTTTTCCAATTGAGTTTGGTGCTGAAAATCTGATATATGTGGGAAGCAAGCACTTAACTATTAGCAAGGTTTACAAAAGGCTTTTTATTTCATTTCAGGCTTCAGTTTTTTCCAATTTCATATACTATAGCCCTTGTGAAATAATAAAATCTCACTTTGTGAAAAAGAAAACCAATAAGGGAGAAGAAAGGTATTATCAAGTGATGTCTCTCAAGAACATCATGTTATGCTAGCCCACAAGTTTTTAGAACTTAGTAAAAGGCCCATATTGTGTGTAATTTAGCTAATATTTGTGTTAGTCTAGTATTTACCTTCTCTTTCCCCTGACTTTTGGTGAAAGGTCTTTTCCTTCCTTGACCATCTACGAGCACAAGACCAGGATTTGGGCAGTCATAGTCATTTTCCTGATCACAGTAATTAGAAGCAGACTTGGGACTATCAGAATTTATCCTAGATGAGGTTTCCCAGAAGTGGATCTTGAGATAGGGAGTGGTATGAAAGTGATTTACTAGGAAGTGTTCCCAAGCAAAATCTAGAGGAAAGTCAGGGAGGAGGGAAGTGGTACAGGGAAGGAGAGGAAGTCAAGGGCATAGCATCAAGAAGGGTCCCATAAAGGGTGCTGTGTTGGAGAGTTCCTCAAACCACCCCCAGGTTCAGTGAGTCACTAGGGGGGCTTATGGGACTCAGCATATAGTTGTACTTATGACTATGAATTATTACAGTGAAAGGATACAAAACAAAGTCAACAAAGAGAAAGGATGCATAGAACGAAGTTTAAGGGAAACAAGGCATAAACTTTGAAGGGTCCTCTCCCAGTGGAGTCACACAGGACACTCTTACTTCCTCCAGTAAGCAAAGTGTGACAGTTTATTAAATGTTGCCAAAAAAAGAAGCTCACTATAAGCTCAAGGGCCAGGTTTTTTTACTCAAGGCTGGTCATGTAAGAACCCCTCTGCCTAGCATGTACAAAAATTCTGGGATCCCAAAAGGAAAGCAGGTATTGGGCATAAATCACATTGTTTATACAAACCATTTAGGCACAGTAACTTGTTTCGGAGAATGGTGGAAATTCTCCCAAAATTCAAGACCCCAGATGCCAGCCAAGGTCCAACCTTGCAAGAAGTCCTTTCTAAGGCTGTCAGTTTCAGTATTACCATGTTAGCTTTTTTCTGCACTGGTACTTTTGGCTCTGAAAACTATGTAGGGTGTCCTTCCCTGTTGGATAAAGGAGCTAGAGTCTATTTCCACACCCGTCAGTCATTGTTTAAAGGATACCTGCCAAGGACATAAATTTTCAGGCACGTGTAGCAATCTGTGTGTGCAGGCAGAGGTGGTTCGAGCTGGTTCCAGCTGCCCAAGGGCAAGTTCTACAGCAAACAGATGCAGGTGCCGGCTGTTGGGAGTGACAGCTCACTGGGAGACATGTGCATGAAAAGTGGACCCAACCCTGAGGGGATGTGGGTGAAGGGCTGACAGCATTTGCTACAGTCATCCTCCATGGGATTTTCTATACTAAACCAGGGTTAGAGAAACCAACCTCCTGAGATGGATGGAGTTGGCATAATGTGAGCCTACAGCTGCCTGTGTCTCTATCTCCACCACGGAGAGAAGTTCCTTTTGCAGTGACTGTGAATGAAACCTGCTCTCAGAAAAGTCAAGAAGAGACAGGGATAGAAAATTCTGACAGTGGTATAGGTCCTACTTGAAACCATCCCTAACGTCAGCTCTGCCACTGCTCCTTTTATTTTAGCCAATATACATCCCCTTTTTCACTTCTGCTGATTTAATTGAGCCCTCTGTGAGTTTGCAACCACTCAAAAGAGTCCTGACCAATGTCAATGTATATTACTTTCTGAGCCTATCAGATCATAGGTATCCAATTCAAAGATATTTGGTGGTAACTTTTATTTCCTTTTGAAATTAGGGACTTTGATTAATAAATTTAGGTCACCTAAGCTATTTTCTAAATTTTAGAAATTTTAACAAATTTTAACAGATTTTAACAAATCTGCCAACTATGGCCAAATCCACTACTCCTATCACCCTTCCTTGTTCCCCATCCATCCTTCCCAGTCTGTTTTTGTACCACCCACAAACTAAGACTGGTTTTATATTTTTGCAAGGTTGAGGGAAAATAAAAAGGAGAATAATTTGTGACACATCAAATCATATGAAATTCAAATTTCAGTGTTCATAAATAAAGTTTTTAATTTCATGAATAAAATATGTACGGAAATTTCTTTTCTCTCTTGTTATACAAGTACTGACATAATATCCTTGATTTTGCCTTGTGGCCAACAAAGCCTGAAATATCTATAATCTGGACCTTTTCAAAATATGTTTTTTAATACCCATCCTTGAACAATTAGAACAGAAAATTGACTAATCCTTCTTGAGGAAAGAGACTGTGTCTTATTGTTATTATTTTTAAATAATCATGTGTAACAGTATGTATAATAGTACTTAGAAAAATTCTCTGTAAATAAAAACATGTACGGAATTGAGCCAACAAAGACAGGATGGCATGTGGGAGTAGGAGTGGCTTAGTGATCGTGACTAACCATCATTAAATGGATTTTCAATGACTGTTTGAAAACAATTAGCTTGCTTGTCCTTCAAAGCATTGTGATAAACTTCTTCCTTGTGATAAAGTTTTAAAGAGTCACTTGATTACTGAGGATTTACATGAGATCTCCAAATCAAAGATTTTGACAACTCAAAAGTCAGAGATTTAGATGTGTTAACTAGCTTTTTTTTTTTTTTTTGGTTAGGGTCTCACTCTGTCACCCAGGTTGGAATATAGTGGCACAATCACAGCTCACCATACCCTTGAATGCCTAGGCTCAGGCAATCCCTCAGCCTCAGGCTTCTGAGAAACTGGGAGTACAGGTGCACACCACCATGCCCAACTAATTTTTTTATTTTTTGTAGTTTTTAGTTTTTGAAGTTTAGCTATGTTGCCCAGGCTGGTCTCAAACTCCTGGGCTCAAGCAATCCTCCCTCCTCAGCCTCCCAAAGTGCTGGGGTTACAGGCATGAGCCACCATGCCCAGTAAGCTCATATCTTAAAAGCATCTCTGAGAAAACTAAGCCTCTTAATCATTCATACTCCAATATGCCTAGTTTTTACCGCAATAGTAAGGTAATGTCTTTTGTTCAGCTGTTTCAGGGAATGGAAGATATAAGCAAAGAAGGAAGAGGTGGGTGAAAAGAAAGTGTGATCTTGGGTTCTAAAAAACCTTGGACAAGAGTGACACTGTGTGAGGCATTCTACTGGGTAGGCATTTATATTTGCCAGCCTGAGAGCTGTGCTTAAGAGTGAGACAGAAAAAATAGTTACTTTCAGGATGTGGGAAAAAAGACCCCAAAAGATATATAGAGGATACCAAAGAAATTTGTTCACCTCACAATTTTTTCTAGGGATCAAACTTCCTTACATACCTGTGAAATGCACACTGCTTCCATATAATTAGAAAAGCAATGGGAATATGTTATTATCTTAATTTTGATATCAAAGACCCTTAGATGGACAAGATGTGTTATGGAATCATTTAAGTTTTATCATACACATTTCTGTGGTTGCATCACGTCCTAACAAACTTCTTGAAACTAATAATAATGTATTAAGTGTTGCTTCTGGGCTATTTTCAAGGAGTATCACTCATCCATATGTGACAGAAGACAGAGGTCAAGTTAGAGAATGAAGATATCAAACACAAACCCAGTGACTTCTATTCCCCAGTTACCCTCTGGGAGAACTCTTTGTAATTCACAATGAGGAAGAACTCTGGACCGGTCTTTTAAGGGGCTCTCCTTGGCTTACCAGAAACCTATTAATTAGGGACCTTAATTGGAATAATTTTTTTAAGTCTTAGATTCAAGTTTCAAACTTAGGGATTCTGTGTAGTTCATTTAACACATACGTTTGAAGAGCCAACCGTTTTCTATAATGACAAGTAAAATAGAAAGAGAGCCTGCCCTTGTGGCACCAGCATCTGTCTGCCATCCTGTACCCATATGACCCTTCTTTCACCAGCAAGTCATTAAACCTCAGCATTAGTATGTTTTCAGTCTCCAAGACATGCTTAGTGTTATATTTGGTTCCACATAGGACTGATCTATTAAATAACATATTATAAAATTTGGTTCAGGAAGGTACAGTCAGATACATTTAAAATGATAATAACTAATTTCATTGAGAACATGTTAAGGGGTAGACTCTGCACTAAGAGGTTCACATGCATTATGTCCTGTGTTCCTCTCAACAACCCTATGTGGTAGGCAGTATATTATCCCCATTTTACAAATGAGAATACAGGTTAAGTAGCTTGCAAAACATCACACCACAAATGAATACAGAACAGGGGTTTCAACATAAATCCTGAGTTAACTTGCCAGGCTGAGTACTCAACCACTGATATACAATAACTCTCTATAAAGCCACTGATTATTGCCAAGTAATATTTGATTATCACACAACTATATGTCTTATGAGAAGTGACTTTCTTGATCAGAAATGATGGCACATATTAAAGAGTCATGGAAACTAAGATTTGATAGATCAATACTATTTATGAAAGTCTTAAAAGTCATGCACAAGAGTTTGAATTTAATGCAACAGACACTGAAGTGTTATGTAAGTTTTTTAATTAAGGCAGTAGGTTGCAGGATATATTGGAGATTGTTTGGCAGGTTGGCTTTGAGGGATGGTGTTTGGTGGAGATATAGAATGCAGGTATTAGGATTTGCCAGAGAACGGAACCAACAGAATATATATAAATATGGAGAAAGACGTTTATTATGAGGGATTGGCACATTCCTTATGGAGGCTGAGAAGTCCTGTGATCTGCTGTCTGAAGCTGAAGATTGGCATCGTTCCAGTGCAAGCCCAAAGTCCTAAAAACAAGGGAAGCCAATAGCATAAGTCCCAGTCTGAGTCCTAAGTTCCAAGAGCCAGGAATACAATATCTAAGGGCAGGTAGGAGAAGAGGGATGTTCTAACCCCAGAAGAGAGCAAATTCATCCTCCCTCTGTCTTTTTATTCTATTCAAGTCCTCAACACACTGGGTGATGCTCACCTGCAGGGGTGATCTTTTTTATTTAGTCTACCAATTCAAATGCCAATCTCTTCTGAAACACCCTTAAAGACACCTGCAAAAACCGTGTTTTACATGCTATCTGGGTGTGCCTAAGTCCAGTCAAGATAAAACAGGAAATTAAACCATTACAATGCACCAAATGGGAGGAGAGAAGGAAAAATAAGTAAGCAAACTTTGACCACAATGATATTAAGATCCTTTTAAGATGTTAGTGTTTGGTTATCCAAGTAAACATGCTCTGTAGACAGTTTGAATTAAGATATTGTAGTTTGAATGAGCAGCATTGAGGTTGGTGGTTGGCTAAGTGTAGTTGAAGAAGAGTAGAAGGCTAAGATCGTAGTTTTGGTGGAATCCCAAAGTTTAATTGTGGGGGAAGGGAGAAGAGTTAGCAACAAAGATGAAGAAAAATCATTCGTCAAGGCTGGGGAATAAAGAAGTGCAGTGTCATGGAAACTCAGAGAAGACTAAGAAAGAAGGAGCAGGTCCTCAACAGTGTCAAAACCCATAAAGAGGTCAGAAGGATGAAAACAGAGGTGGGATTGGCTCTAATAAATAGGAGGTCATTGGTGACACTTGAGAAAGAAGTCAATAACATGGAAGGGGTCAGAACACTGCAGAGAATACTTAGGCAGGAATGTGAAGGCAATTAGCAGTCTCTAGCTTAAGAGCTTCTGTACTAAAAAGAGAAATTAAGGTGTTCTAGTACAGCAAACCCTTTGTTTCATAATAAAAGACAATAAAAAGGTGAGACTCACCTAAAAGAATTTCACTTTCCAGCAATATTTACCGAAAATTCTATAATCTTTTGTGGGAGAGAAACTGATAGTAGAAATGTGTCTTTTTACTCCTGAAAACAGAACTGTATAATGCTCTATTTCGAAGTTGCTTTCCATCAGCATTAGCTTTACATTTTCCTTAACTTGTCATCTTTCTGTGCTGACAGTAGGAAGAAAAAAACATGCTAATCGACTGAGATAAAAGTGGAATTTCTAAGACTGTCGATCTACATGATTTCTCTGGCGGCTTTTCATTGGCAACAGAGTGTCTAATGTTCAGGGACAAGAGGAATCAGACCGCAGGGTGCCTGCCAGCTTTCCAGAGGACAGAAACCCACTTATACATGCATATAAATGAGCCCAGAAATAGGTTGTGAGATAAGAAGTGGTGTAATGTCATAGAGTTCTATACTATGCAAAAGAGCCTGGACTCTCCTGATGGAGGGAGAGTTTGGATGCTGTGTGGTTGGAGTAGATAATGATATTAGAAAAGAACCATTCAGAGGCATGATATATTTTCCTGGTGTCCCATGCCAAGGTAGCAGGTTGCTTAATTGTGTAAAATATAAGACCGAACAGCTCCTTTCCTCTTACCTTCCCAAAATGCTTATGCTTGCAAAGGAAAAGTTTGACATCAGCTTCTATTCATTTCAAAGGATAAAAAATGACGAATGTAAAGATGTATTGATCTTTTAAAAGGTCAGGAGCAGATTCATAGGTCAAGGTGCTATTTATGAATAGTCAAGATACTATGTTAGAAGAGAAACCACAGGAAGAAACCAATTAAAAAAAAAAGAATGCCCATATATAAAATCAACTACATTTTTTAAAAAAAGAACAACATAACATTTTATTTATACGTCATGTACCACATAACAATGTTCTGATCAATGATGAACTGCATTTATGATGGGGGCCCTAGATTCCAATACTGTATTTTTACTGTACCTTTTCTAGATTTAGATACACAAATGCCATTGTGTTATAATTCTTTGCTGTTTTCAGCATAGTAACATGCTATACAGCCCTGCAGCCTAGGAGCAATAGACTATACTGAATAGCTTAGGTGTGTAGTGAGCTATGCCATCTAGGTTTAAGTATATCCTCTGATATTTGCAAAATGACCTAATGATATGTTTAGGAATGTATGTCTATCACTAAGTGATACATGAATATATATATGTGTTTGTGTGTGTGTGTGTGTGTGTGTGTGTAAGTGCATTTCACCATTTACTTTAAAATTGACAACAAAATTCAAACATAAATTCACTAATTACAAGAAAAAATTAGAAACATATTTTAGTTTCCCTGTGTAGCCTTAAAAATAAGAAAAGAGGAAGACATACAGAGAAGGGCAAGGGAGATGGAAAAAGGAGAGAAGAAAGAAGTGAGAAGAATAGAAAGAAGGGGATATAAAAAAGAAAATAGAAGTGGAAAGGAAAAATTAAGAAAAATGAAACAAAGAAGAAAGAGAAAGAAGAGGAGTGCCAAAGCAAAGGTTGAATACATATTCAGGGAGTAACAACTATGTTTCCAGAACAGCATGAAGAACTAAAAGAGAGGAATGGTAAGCAAAGCAATGGAACAGCAGACCTGACAAACTGAGCCTCATCGTTCTAAGATAAGTGTGTGCTGGTTGAAGATCCGTTGCCTTTTTGTACACTGTTCTTTGCTTGGTTAAAGGCACTTACTTCCACTATATAACCCTTTGAAATTAGGACTAATTAGTAGCAGTCCTTCCAGAATTTGAAATATATTTCCTTGTTTTATTTTCAAAGTTCAAATCAATTTCTTTAAAGTTTTAGTTTCCTTTGGGACCTTTGAAACTTCGTCTTAAAGGTGAAGGAATGGCTGCGTTTTAGAGACTGAGTTTGGAATCTTAGTAATATAATTATACCAGTAAACTGCAGCTGTTAGTTCATTATGTTGAATTCTTCCCTCTCCTTGTATATTCAAGTTCCCCTACCCTTTTTGTGATTTAGGCACGTCTTAGTGGAAATAATACTTAACTGTTTCCATCCATCAATCTATCCTCCCTACAGTAAAACCTACTATAGTCCATAGCTCCTTAATTACTTTTCTTGAATAGTGCCACAGGAGTCCACCTCAGACCTACCTCACCTAAATCACCTTATCTGAGAGCTGGATAAAATCCATCAGCATGCCACATACCACATTTCAACTCTAGTCCTGTTACTGGAAATGGATTTGCATCTTAGTCTACACATTACTTGATTTTTTCTAAAATAGTTATATTAAGACTGACCACAAATTTATGAAGTACTAATATGTATTTATATATGTTTAAATATATTCTTCCTATTTTAAAGGCTACTATATTACAAGTTCCATGAGTATGAAGATTTTGTTCTCTATTAGGTGACTCCTACAAAATGTAATATACATGTGTTCTTTTATCTCTGCACAGTGTACCTCTAATGTTATAATCTCTGAAATAATTTCCAAAATAATTGGATACATATATAATAGCCCAGCATATTGCATAAATTTATACATGTGCATACATTTATATGTACATATTAAACATATATATTTAAATAGATACACATATGTATTATTTATGTGACTGATTTCTTCTTGGCCACTGAGAGCTATCACAGCAATCTTGTACTGAACATTCTTGGCTAATAAAGTTTGCACATCGTATTGCAAATATTTTCAGTTAAAGAAGATTCTTCCATATTATCCTAAGATGAATTTTTATTTTTTATTTTTATTTATTTATTTATTTATTTGAGTTGGAGTCTTACTCTGTCACCCAGACTGGAGTGCAGTGGCCACTCCTGGCCACCGCAGCCTCGACCTGCTGGGCTCCGGTGATCCTTCCACTCGGTCTTCCAACTAGCTGGAACTACACGCGTGCGCTACCATGCCTAGCTGATTTTTTGATTTATTGTAGAGATGAGGTCTCACCAGGTTGCCCAGGCAGGTCTCAAACCTGTGGGCTCAGATAATCCACTCACCTCAGCCTCCCAAAGTGCGGGATTACAGGCTGAGCCACCGAGCCTGGCTTAAGTTGGATTTTTAAAATGTATGGTTGTTTTCTCAGCTGTGGCCTCTCTCTCTGCCATTATTTTGTCTTCTGAGGAAATAGCTTTTGACTCCCATGACTGACAAAAATTCTGCTCCGGATGGTCTTCCTTTGCAACAGCTCTAGTACTATTGCATTGAATTGTAACATACAGGTGTTGCAGAGGCTCTTTTAGTCACTTTCAAGGAAATGAATAAGAATAAAGCACACAGGCATTTTACTCTGCTTTGGTTAGTGATGATTTAATTAGCACTCCCATCTTCAGAAATGCATCTCCCATTCTACATAGATTATGCCTCTGTGCCTCTCAGATTATGAGTCAAGGTTGACAAAGTATGACCTGCGAGGCAAATCCAACCTACCACCTGTTTTGTTGAATAAAGTTTTATTGGAAAATAGTCACACCATTACTTTCTGCTTTTTCTCTGGCTGTTTTCTTCCTATACTGCAGAGTTGAGTTGTTGTGGCAAAGACCACATGGCCTACAAAGCCTAAAATATCTACTATCTGGACCTTTATTTTAAAAGTTTGCCAGTCTTTGCTCTAAACAGCGCAAACAGATGCTGAAGAAATGTTTATTTACAGAAAATATAGAATAATGTTTTAACTTAGATTGTGAGTACCAGTAGAAATTCATTGATTTTTGCTGTACCTTACCTAAAATGTCTCAGCATTAGGAAAGATCATATAAGTGTTGAATCAAGTCCAACTCTGTATGAACTGGACTGCAACTAGAAAAATGTGTCTCTTTTCTTCATAAAGATGTTAAGTCAGGGAGTAAAGTGAAAGAGCCGAGGGCATGATTTACATATTTTAGACAACTGAGAAAGCAGCTTACTTATAAATAAATGTAATTGAGACATAAAGAAAAACCAAAACCGCATGTGCTGGAATTTGATATGCTCATCATAAAGCATTCTTCCGTCCTAATTTATTTATTTCAGTAGGGCCAGTGGTTGGCAATATGCTCCTAAATTAGAGCTTCTCTGAACTATTGAAAGCAATAAGGTTTAGTTTCTTTATATATTACAATCTACAAACTTATATTAATTTATGCTCTTCCATCAGACACTTTGAAATATTTTACTGTGCTTGTTTCTTTGTTTTAACAGAAAGATGAACTTTTCTGTTGCATATATCTATATATCCTGCAATTTCAGTGTAAGGGAATGTGAAGTTTTCACTGGTTGAAAGGTGAGAAGGATCATGACACAATTCAGTCCCAATTGCCACAAATGACAAGTAGAGATTAGTATAAGAATCCTGGAGTCATTAAGCATGTTTAGTTTGGGGAAAATATTGAAATTTGGAGAAATGTGTAATAGAAGACTCCTTCTGTGGCTTCTTTTCACTGTCAATTAAATTATTGAGGAACATAAGATACATATCTTAACATACCCTTTTGTTAGTTTCTAAAATATTTGTAGCATAACTTCAAGAGAAAAAGTTATTTTGTCAATAATTATAAATTCACTAATTGAGTTTATCTTTATGAATTTTCTACTTTTATTACAAGTAGAATTATGAAGTGACAATCTCTAAGCTAATGACCATCTCTTAGTATACTGAACAAGAGTTAGGGAAAAAACCAGTTAAAACAAAGTACCTAAATTTATGGATTAAAACCCGCTAGGTATGGAGAAGTCAGTCTTTCTGGGGTCAGTCACTACCTTTAGTGCTTCTGTCAATTCCTTATTGCATGCTTTATTGAATTTTGAAAAGTCAACTTTTCAATCACCCATTATATTATTCTCAATTTCAGATATATCACAAAATAGACCCAATTTCTTCCATGGGCTAACTAAGATGGAAGATTTTAAGGTAAATGAAAAGTAGAAGTGGCAGAGATTGTTTTGTGCAGAGACTTACACAAATTCTGCACCATTCTCTGGGTCCAGTGCTTTTCAGGTGCCCTGTGCTTGCATCATAAGTGCTGAACATGTCATTTCTTTTGGAATCTTCCAATAGAAATGTAATGTGAAGGAAGGAACAGCAGAAGCAAGGAGATTAGGAAGAAGCTGTCGTTTTACAAGTGAGCATTGATTGGGTCCAGAATTAAGGTGAAAAAGAAGTGATAGAGAGAAATGGAAAGATATAATACTTCAGTGATGAACTCAAAACAACATATGTATAGAGGGTACTGAAAAGGAAAGAGTGTCCAATGTTTCTCAATACCTTAATATGCTTCTAAAGAGTTAGGGTTGGGGGGGTGGAAAATGAGCTTGCTCTTTAGCTATTCAGTCCTCTTTGTTGCTTTTACTCTATGCTTTTTTTATTTGGTTGGTTGGTTGGTAAATAGTCTTGTATTTTATTAGAGAAATGGAAATTCCTTGTTTCATTAATTTACTTCCTTGTCTTATTGAAGACATTATGACAATGTCTACACATATATTGATTTTGTGACCATTATATTTGAGGTTTTTAAAACTGTTTACTTGCATGATATAATTAAAAGTGGTTGCACATTCTGTCTGAATGATAAGAAGGTTTTGTTCATGGTAGTCTGCTTTCATCTGACTTGTCTACTCAGGAAACTACTTGATTATTTCACATATTTTAATCTTTTATAGTTTTTCACATGTTTTACAATTGCAATGTATTTATTCTTTCTTGTTTCATATTTGTTTGTAAAAACTGATTGGGCAGATACCACAAAGTTTTTTTTTTTATTTAAGCTTTTAATTTTTTGATTTTAAAGATGTGGGGTAAAATTCAGGTATAGGTATACAAGTTAATTATGTAGGAACCCTTGTTAATGACGTGTGCTCCCCTTTCCCCAGGTAGACTCCCACTACTTCCAATCCCGCTTCCCTGACCCCCTCCCAGCAGTTTCCCGCTACCACCAATCCTTTTCTTATAGTATTATGATAATTGTTCAAGGTCCGTTTATGAGTGAGAACATATGATGCTCAGTTATTTGTTTCTGTGCAAGATCACTCAGTATTATAGATTCTAAGTCTACCCAGGTTGCTGTGAAGTTCATGATTTTGTTCTTCTTCTTATTTTATTTTTATTTTTTAATCAATATTTTTTATTATGATATTGTGGGGTACAGTTAAGGGTTAGGTATACAAATATGCTTCGTTCAGGCACCCTTGTTGATAAGAGGTGTCTCCCCGTCCCCAGACAGATATTTACTACCGTTAATCCCATCACCCTTCCCCTCCCCCCCATAGTGTCCCACCACTGTCAGTCATTTTCTTATAGTATTACGTTGGATGTTCAAGGTCCACTATATGAGTGAGAACATGTGATACTCAGATCTTTGTTTCTGTGAGAGGTCACTCAGTATTATAAATTCTAGTTCCATCCAGGTTGCTGCGAAATTCACGATTTTGTTCTTTTTTATGGCTGCGTAGTATTCCATCATGTATATGTACCACATTTTTCAAATCCAGTCCTCTTTGGATGGGCAGCATGATTGCTTCCAGGTTCTTGCTATTGTGAAGAATGCTGTGATAAACATATGTGTGCAAATATCTTTTCTATAGAGTGATTTGAGTTCCTCAGGGTATATTCCCAGTAGGAGATTGTGGAGTCATATGGAAGGTCAATATTTAGAGCTTTTAGGAAATGCCATACTGTTTTCCAGAGAGGTTGCACTAGTTTGCACTCCCACCAACAGTGTAGAAGTTTTCCCTTTTCGCCACACCCTCTCCAGCAACTGTTATTTTTTGAGTTATTGATAATTGCCATTCTGACTGGAGTTAGGTGGTATCTCAGTGTGGTTTTGATTTGCATCTCCCTGATAATTAGTGAGGTTGAACATTTCTTCAAGTGTCTGTTGGCTGCTCGGAAGTCTTCCTTTGAGAAGTGTCTGTTCATATCTTTTGCCCATTTTATAATGGGGTTGTTTGTTTTTTTCTTTTCAGCACGTTTGAGTTCCTTGTAGATCCAAGATGTTCCTTGTAGACCTAGAGTTGGCAAATACTTCTTCCCAGTCTGTAGGCTGTCTCCCTGCTCTCTTGATGGTTTCTTTGGCTTTGCAGAAGCTTGTCAGTTTAAGGAGGTCCCACTTGTCTATCTTATCTCTAATGGCCTGTGGGTTTCGGGTTTTGTTCAGGAATTGGATGCCAGTTCCAATTTCCATGAGGGTATGTCCTTCATTTTCTAAGGTTCTTATGGTTTGAGGTTTTACATTTAGGTCACTGATCCATTTAGAGTTAATTTTTGTGTATGGGGATAGATAGGGGTCCTGTTTCAATCTTCTGCATGTGGTCAGCCAGTTTTCCCAGCACCATTTACTGAATAGGTTGTCCTCTCCCCAGTGGCAGGTGGTGGAGGCTTTGTCGAAGATGAGTTGGTTGAGAAATTAAGGTTTTGCTTCTGGAATCTCAATTCTATTCCATTGGTCTATATGCCTGTTCCTATACCAATACCAAGCTGTTTTGATTATTGTAGCTTTATAATAAAGTTTGAAGTCTGGTAATGTGATACCACCTGCTTTGTTTTTTTTTTTGCTGAAGATTGTTCTGGCTATTCTTGGTCATTTGTGTTTCTATATGAATTCCTGTATTGTTTCTTCTAGGAGAAGAATGTTGCTGGTAATTTGATGGGTATTGCATTAAATCTGTAGATTACCTTAGGTTAGATAGACATCTTCACAATGTTGATTCTTCCAATCCATGAGCATGGGATATTTTTCCACTTGTTTGTGTCATCTTTGATTTCTTTGAGCAGTGTTTTCTATGTAGTATTCATTGTAAAGGTCTTTCACATTTCTGGTTAGGAAGATGCCAAGGTATTTCATTTTTTTGTGGCTATTGTTAATGGAATTGTGCTTTTTATTTGAGTTTCTGTTTATTTATTATTGGTGTAAAGAAATGCAATTATCTTTTGCACATTTATTTTATATCCTGAGACTTTGCCAAAGTCCTTTATCAGTGTAAGGAGGTTTTGACAGATTCTCTTGGGTTTTCAAAGGACACGATCATGTCATCTGCAAAGAGAGATATATTGACTTCCTCTTTTCCTATTTGAATACTCCTGATTGCCTTCTCTTTTCTGATTGCTCTAGCCAGGACTTCCAATACTATATTGAACAGGAGGGGTGAGAGTGAGCATCCTTGTCTTGTTCCAGTTTTCAGGGGAAATGGTTCCAGTTTTTGTACGTTTAGGAGTATGCTGGCTGTGGGATTCTCCTAGATGGCTTTTACTATTTTGAGGTATGTTCCCCATATGCCTAGATGTTCGAGGGTTTTAATCAAGAAGGGGTGCTGGATTTTATCAAAAGATTTTTCTGCATCTAATGATATAATCATGTAGTTTTTGTTTTGACATCTGTTGATGTATTTAATTATATCTATGGTTTTACAAATGTTGAACCAGCCTTGCATCCCAGGGATGAAGTCTACTTGGTCATGATGGATGATTTTTGAGATGTGTTGTTGAATCTGGTTCACTAGGATCTTGTTGAGAATTTTAGCATCTATGTTCTTCAAAGATATTGACCTGTAGTTCTCTTTTTTTGTTGGTCTTTACCTGGCTTGGGTATCAATGTGATGTTAGCTTCATAAAATGATTTGTGGAGAGTTCCATCTTTCTCAATAACCTAGAATACCTTCAATAGGATTGGTATAAGCTCCTACTTAAATGTCTTGTAGAATTCTGCTGGAAAGTCATCTGGTCCAGGGCTTTTGTTTGTAGTAGTTTTCTTATTATGTTGTCAATTTCCTTGATTATTATTGGTCTATTTAGGGTCTCAATTTCTTCTTGTTTCAACCTAGGCAGGTTGTGTGATGACAGAAAGTCCTCCATTTCCAAAAGGTTTTCAAGTTTGTTTTCATACAAGTGTACATAGTAGTCTCTAATGATCTTTTGTATTTCTTCAGGATCAGATGTGACTTCATCTTTTGTGTTTCTGATTGTGTTTATTTGGGCTTTTTCTCTCTTTTTCTTGGTCAGTCTAGCTAGGGGACCATTGATCTTGTTTATCCTTTCAAAGAACCAGCTTTTTGTTTCATTGATTTATTTTGTATTATCTTTTTGTCTTCTATGTCCTGGATTTGGGCTTTTATTTTGGTGATCTGGATTCTTCTGCTGAAATTAGGGTTTTTGTGGTCTTGCTTTTCCAGCTTCCTTAGGTGGCTTGTTAGGCTGTTAATCTGTGATCCTTCCATCTTCTTCATGTATGTTTGTAGGGATATAAATTCTCCTCTTACTATAGCTTTCAGGGCGTTCCAGAGATTGTGGTAAGATGTTTCTTCATTTCCATTTGTTTCCAGGTATCTTTTAATCTCCATTTTGATTTCATCATTGACCCAGGAGTTGTTTAGCATCATGCTGTTTAGTGTCCATATCTTTGTGGGTTTTGGGGGGAACTTGTTGGTGTTAATGATTATTTTTATTCCACTGTGGTCCGAGAAGGTACATGGTAAAATTTCAGTCCTTTTAAATTTGCTTATGCTTGATTTATGGCCAAGTATGTGGTTGATCTTAGAGTACGTTCCATGAGGTGATGAGTAGAATATGTATTCTGTGGTCTTTTGATGGAGGGTTCTGTAGGTATCAATTAAGTCCATTTCATCAAGAGCCAAATTGAGGTTTCAGATCTCGTTGCTGATTTTTTGTCCTGATGATCTGTCTAGGGTTGTGAGTGGGGTATTAAAGTCCCCAGCTATGATGGTATTGGAGTCGATGTCTTTTTTTAGTTTACCTAGGAGCTGCTTTATGAAAGTTGGTGCTCCTATGTTCGGTGCATATATGTTTAGGATGGATATTTTTTGTTGATGGATTGAATCTTTTATCATTATGTAGTGGCCTTCTGTATCTTTTTTAATTTTTGATAGCTTAAAGGGTATTTTGTCTGAGATTAAGATCGTGACTCCTCCTTTCTTTTGTGTTCCATTCACCTGAAAATTTGTTTCCCATCCTCTTACTTTGAGTCTGTGAGTGTCCTTTCTAGTGAGGTGAGTCTCTTGAAGGCAACAGATTGTTGCCTGGTGATATTTCATCCATTTTACCATTCTATGTCTCTTCAATGGTGCATTTAGTCCATTCACATTCAAACTAATTATTGAAATGTAAGAGTTGATCCCTATCATAATGTTCTTACAGAGTTGTTATTCTTCCTGTTTGTATGTTGTCTTTCTTTTGGTTTTAGAGTTGGATCATGTGTGTTTTTAATCTTTTGCCTATACTCTTGTGAAGAATGTTGTTCTTTTTTCCTTTTCTTCTGTGTTCAATACTTTCTTAAGTGTTTCTTGTAGAGGTGGTCTGGTGGCAGCGTAGGTTCTTAGGGATTGGATATCTGGGAAAGATTTCAATTCTCCCTCACTGATGAAGCTTAGCTTGGTTGGGTGGGTTATTCTTGGTTGAAATTGTTTATGTTTTAGAACTTTGAAGATAGGGCTCCAAGCTCTCCTAGCCTGGAGGGTTTCTGTAGATAAATCTGCTGCTATTCCAATTGGTCTTCCCTGGTAGATAGTCTGTCCTTTTTCTCTTGAAGATTTCAGGATTTTTTTCTTTTTTACCTACTTTGTTTAGGCAAATTATTATGTGTCTGGGAGTTGATCTTCTCATTTGTAGTCTTGCAGGGGTTCTCTGAATCTCTTTTGTTTGAATTTTTTCATCATTGATGAGATAAGGGAAGTTTTATTGAATGATTTCATGAAATGTTTGTTCCAGTGTGGCTTCTGTTTCTCTCTCTGCCTCAGGAAGGCCAATTACTCTTTTGTTTGGTCTCTTGAAGTGATCATTCATCTCTTAAAGGTTTTGTTCTGTTTTTTGAGCTTCTTTTCTATGCTTTTGACAGTTTGGGTTAGTTCTGTGTTTTGGTCTTTGAGCTTTGAGATTCTTTCTTCTGCTTGGTTAATTCTGCTTCTATGGTTATTAGTTTGGTATTTATTTCCATCACAGTATTCTTTACTGCTGTTATTTCTGACATCAGCTCTTTCCTATTTTCCTCTTGTCTCTCCTCAATTTTTTAAGTTCTCTCTATTAATGTCTTGATGTCTGAGTTTGTTGCATGTGACCAGTCATCCTGGGGTCTCTTCATTGTTTGTGTTCTGGAGTCTGTTTTCTCAGTGACTGATCTCCCAGGCGTCTGTGTGAGACCTATATTCTTCTTTTGGTTTTCTTCATTTATGCGGTTTTTTTCCCCTCCCTACTTTTTCCTTCCCTCCACATCACCATCTTCTTTAATTCTGCTATTCAGGGGTAGAGGGATTGCTTTTACTTCTGTTTTTTCAATCTCCTATTCTTCTTATGCCCTCTTACTTTGCTCAATTCTGAATTTGCACTGTAGGTTGGGGGTGGTCCTTTTTATAGTTTTGAGATTTACTTAAGGAGAGCTATGATTCAAAATCTGTCTGCAGGTCCTGGTATCCACCAACAGGTGTATGGATACTCTGAAACCCACTTCCCACTGCCTTGTAATCTGTCCATGCAGTGGGGCTGTAGGTTTACTCCCTGAAATAAAATGAGGTTAGCAGGGGGAAGAGAATGGAGCAGACAGTGAGGGGAAGTGGGGGGTGTGGAGAGAGAGGAGTATAGGGGGAAACAGACGAGTGTATCAACAAATGGAGAGAGAGACCTAAACTGAAATAGATAAAAACAATGATCACGGCTACAGACTAACCAGCTCCCATACAAAAAAAAATTAAACATACAATGATGCTAACATACAAGTTAACCAACCACCTTATTGGTGTGCTGTTCCTCTATACAAAGATATGGTTTACAGAGAAGAGAAAAGAGAAGAAAAGGAAGAGAAAACAAAAAAAGGAACAAAACAATAGGAATAGAATCAAGTCATTAAACTAACAGAACCAATCGTGCACACTCTGAGACTTTCTTTTATGTCCAATGTCCTTTCAGCTCTGATTTCTAGCTGTCTTCTGAAGCTGGTAAATTAGTTCACAGTTGGGGTCAGTTGCCCCCGGCCTGCTGTGAAGGACAGTTCAGACCATCCTTAGTTCTCCACTCAGATCTGGCCTGTTTTTCAAGCTTGTTTTTCCCGTTTCGGTGTTGTTACCTTGAATTGCCAGTATGTGGTGCTATCTCAGCTGCTCGCCCCAGAGGGGGTGGAGCCGGACAGGAGCTGGGCAGAAGCCAGAGATGGAAGCCTTCCTCAGGGCACACGGGAGGAGACCCACAGCCGGCAGGACTGCCTTCACGGTAGCAGCAGAGGTGGCAGTGATCCCAGCAGATCTTGCCTGCAGGGGCTTCAAGTAGTGAAGTCGTGGATCGCCTCAGGCACAGGTGGCACAATACACTATGGCTGCCATGGAGGCCCCGGCAGCACCAGCAGCTGCTGTGTCTGCAGCTGCAGTGGCTGTCCAGACTGCTGCAATGCCCCAGTGGTGGCAACTGCCGAGCTCCATGTGAAGAGCAGGCTGCCAACGTTGGGATCTGCAGCCCCCAGGGAGAGAGCCAGAGACCCTCTGCATTCTCCTTTGAAGAGGGTCTCATAGACCAGGCTGCCCTGTTGCTATCTTGCTGGAAATTGATTTTGTTCTTCTTTATGGCTGTGTAATATTCCATCATGTATATGTACCACATTTTAAAATCCAGTCCTCTTTTGATGGGCAGCATGGTTGGTTCCATGTTCTTGCTACCGTGAACAATGCTGTGATATGTCTATCCTATCCAAGGCAAGCTACAGATTTAATGCAATACCCATTAAATTACCAGCAGCATTCTTTTCAGAACTGGAAATGACAACACAGGAATTCATATGGAAACATAAATGACCATGAATCTCCAAAACGATCCTTAGCATAAAAAACAAAAACAAAACAAAGCAGGTAGTATCACACTCCCAGACTTTAAACTCTATTATAAAGGTACAATAATCAAGAAAGCCTGGTATTGATACAAGAACAGGCATATAGACCAATGAAACAGGATAGGGATTCCAGAAGCAAAACTTCAATTTCTCAACCAACTCATTTTCGACAAAGCCTCTACCACCAACGACTGGGGAGATGAGAACCTATTCAGTAAATGGTGCTGGGAAATCTGACTGACCACATGCAGAAGATTAAAACAAGATCCTTACTATCACCATACACAAAAATCAACTCTAAATGGATCAAAGACCTAAGTGTAAAACCTCAAACTATAAGAACCTTAGAAAACTGCTGGGCTCGGTGGTTCAGCCTATAATCCTGCGCTTTGGGAGGCTGAGGTGAGTGGATTGCCTGAGCCCACGGGTTCAAGACCCACCTGGGCAACTTGGCAAGTCCTCATCTCTACAATAAATCAAAAAATTAGCCAGGCGTGGTAGTGCATGCCTGTAGTTCCAGCTAATTGGAAGGCTGAGGCGGAAAGATCGCTGGGGCCCAGTAGTTCGAGGATGCGGTGGCCGGGAGCAGCCACTGCACTCCAGTCTGGGCGACAGAGTGAGACTCCAACTAAAAAAAAAAAAAAAAAGAAAATGCAGGTGACACCATATGGAAATTGGAACTGGCAACCAATTCCTGATCAAAACCATAAAGTTTATAATAACATTTTCCCATTCTTTTATCTATCCATTTGCAGGTAGTATATGATACAGGGAATTATTGGCTAAGCATATTCAAAGTCTATCACTTTCTCTTGCTCAAATTTTAGAAAAGTTTTGCTTAAATAATCTGACATAATATCAATCTAAGATTTGTTTAAACCATATACTTGCGAGTATTAAGCCCTGAAGCATACACTATTTGAACAAGCACAAAATGGTCAGAATGTTTGTGTATATTATGTTTGCAAATCCATTTTATTATGAAAATTGCATGCCTAGCACTGAGCTTGACATAATTGTAGATGTTTGCCAGATGTCTGTTGAATAAATGAGTGGTTTTCTTACACTGGTGATCACATGAGGATGTTCAGTTGCCAACCCTTTGTGTTAATGCTAACACTATAAAAGACCTTCCAATTTAAAAAGTATAAATGGAGAACACACAGTGATAAATATATACAAAGGAATACCACTCTGCAATAAAAGAAATGAAGTACCAGAGAACTCATAAAACTCAACGATAAAAAAAAAATTAACAACCCAATTCAGAAATGGACAAATGACTTGAATACACATTCCCCCCACAAAATATAGACAAATGGCCAATAAACACATTTTAAAAAATGCTCAACATCACTAATCATTAGGTAAATACAAATAAAAATCACAATGATATATCACCTTATAAAGATTAGGATGACTACTATTATTTTTATTTATTTATTTTTACTATTATTTTTAAAAAAACAAATATTGGTGAATGTGGGGAGACATGAGAACCCATGTGAATTGTTGGTGATAATGTAAAATAACATAGCCAATGTTAAAATAGTTTGGCAGTTTCTTAAAAAAATTAGAATTGATATATGATTCAGCAATTGTACTTCTAGTTATGTACTAAAAAGTACTGAAAACAAAGTCTCAAAACTTATTTGTACACACATGTTCAAAGAAGAATTTTTCACAATAGTTGAAATGTGAAGCAATTCAAGTTCCCATTGATGGATGGATAATAAAATGTGATATAAACACACAATAAAATATTATTCAGTCTTTAAAAATGAGTAAATTCTGACATGCAACACAACATAGATGAACCTTGAAGACGTTGTGCTAAGTGAAATAAGCTAGTCACAAAAAGACTGTAATAAAATACTGTGTGATTCCACTTATATGAGGAACTTAGAGTTGTCAAATTCATAGAGACAGAAAATAGAATGAGAATTTCTAGGGACTTTGGGGGAAAGGGAAAATGGCTGGTTATTATTTAATGGGTATACATTTTCAGTTTTACAAGATAAAAGTGTTCTGGAGATATATGGTAGTGATGGTTGCCCAACAAGATGGATACACTTAATACCACTGAACTGTACTTTTTAATGTAGTTAACAAGTTCAACGTATGTATATTTTACTACAATTTAAAAATGGGGGGGAGAATGAAGTACTGATGCATGCAACAACATGACAAACTTGAAAAACAATATTCTAAGTGAAAGAAGTCAGTCACAGAAAACCACATTATTCAGAGTAGGTAAATCTAGAGACAGCAAGTACATTAGTGGTTACATGGGGCTGGGGGTAGGAGGCGGAACTGGAGAGTTATTACTAATGAGTATGAGGTGTTTTGGGGGATGAAAATGTTCTAAATTTGAGTAAATGATAATTATACATCTCTTTAAGTATGTTAATCACCATTTAATTTTTACTTTAAATGGATGAATTCTTTTTTTTTTTTTTTTGAGTTGGAGTCTCACTCTGTCACCCAGACTGGAGTGCAGTGGCCACTCCCGGCCACCGCAGCCTCGACCCGCTGGGCTCCGGCGATCCTTCTGCCTCAGCCTTCCAAGTAGCTGGAACTACAGGCGTGCGCTACCACACCCGGCTCATTTTTGATTTATTGTAGAGTTGAGGTCTCGCCAATTTGCCCAGGTGGGTCTTGAACCCGCGGGCTCAGGCAATTCACTCTCCTCAGCCTCCCAAGGCGCGGGATTACAGGCTGAGCCACTGAGCCTGACTTTAAATGAATGAATTCTATGTCACATAAATTATATCTCAGTTAAGCTACTGAAAAAAGTGGAACGAACAACTTACAGGGGAAGGAAGGGCACATAACATCAATAAGTGTGCCTGATCCTAATCCAGGTGAGGTGAGGTCCAATGGGAGGCCTAAAAGTCCCCCTGTAACTAAACCACTTATGTACACAATCCTGACTTGAACCCCACAACTTTAAAATAAAATAAAATAAAAAGAATAATTGCATTGTTTAATCAACCTACTTGTCTCTTTGTTATACTAATTTGTTCTGCATAAACTTCACATTCTCTTGCACTCAACACTTTTGGATAATTTATTTTAATTTTGCATTTCAGGTAAAGGGGGTAGAAACTATTATCATTACTTCATGATGAAACTGAGGCTCAGAGAAAAATAATTTGATTCAGCCAAGATCCTGGAGTAAATGACAAAAACCTAGATTGAAACCATATTTGGACTCCAAAGCAATTGTCCTTTCTATTAGATCATGCTACTTCTCAATGGAATATGGGTTAAGTTCTACGAGGCACTCTTTACCAAAAATTATTTTTCTGGTCAAATGGAAAGTATTTGGAATTAATAGGTTTTGGAGAGTTACAAAATATTTCCTCTTTTGTTCTTATTCTCAGAATAACTTGCGATGTGTATCTTCACATCCTAGAAACTTGCTGATTCCCTGAATGGCCAATCTGAGGAGAACTTCAACCAGAGAGAATATTAAGAGCAAATAATTAGCAGCCTAACAGCTGACAGCAGGGAGGAAGAGCAGGCAGGGCAGAAGTCCTTGGGAAGAACGAGCAGCAAGGACTGGGGACTCAGCTTGCATCAGAGTCCAGGGTAAGGATTCCAGGCTCCTAAATTTCTTCTGGTAGCTACAGGAAAAATTACTTTCCTAGAAGACTTAGGATGAAAACTTGTCAGGAAAGAAGGTGGGAAGAAGCATGAAAGGAACCAAGTTCCTAGAATATGCAAACAAAGAGAATCTGGACCACAGTAGAATAAGGAAACCTCATTTTATTAAAATTGGGGTTGAAATTAAGATATGGAGCTGCAGTAAGAGTAATTTGATATTTAGACTCAGATGTGGGGTGCCCGTAAAAAAAATTAACTTACAGATAAAAGTTAAGGAGTCTCTACTTAGAGAGGGATGTATTAATGCAAATCATTATGCAAGCAAACATTAAACTATAGTATGAGCTCAATTAAAAAATGGTTTTTCATCAGAGTTAGCAGTGATTTTCATCAATAATAATTTCTGTAGGTTAATATGAGATGGGAGCAGAGCTAAACATTATTTGCTATTCTTTATTGGGACTTTTTGAAATCATTGATTTAAGAAAGTTATCTTTTTTGTCCTCCAGTTCTTTTGAGATTTCCATGGTCATAGGAATAATGTAAGAAGCAATTGGGATTCAACTTTTTTAAAACTTATTTTTCTCTACCCTGAAGCTTATAAGAAAACTATAGGTTTGTCACTGTACTCCAGCCTGGGTGACGTAGTGAAACCGTGTCTCTAAAAACATAGAAATAGGAACTGGGTGTAAGGGAGAAGAGGAGGATGGTGGACAGAGTGTATCTTCAAAAATGTTATTGTCATAAACACAAAGAAATGCAGAGGAACTGTTCGAAGTTATAGGAGACTAAAGAGATATGATAACTAGGTACAATATGTGATCCTAGACTAAATAATGCTCTAGGAGGAGAAAATGCTATGAAGAATATTGTTGGGTCAATCAATAAAATTAGAATACAGTCACAATTAATGAAAATATTACTATTAGTTTTCTATTGCTACTAAACAAAGTATCACAAACCGACTGCCTTAAAACAAGACAAATGTATTTAACTGTAGACACTTGGGGTGGGATGGGGGGGTCATTATTCTGCCTACAACAATCAGTAATTGATAAAAAGTATGGTATCAACATTCAATGTACTGAAGTTGACAAGTGCCCTGTGCCTATTCAAGAGATCCTTATTCTTTAAAAACATATACTGCTGGGCGCGGTGGCTCATGCCTGTAATCCCAACACTTTGGGAGGCTGAGGCGAGAGGACTGCTTGAGTCCAGGGGTTTGAGACCAGCCTAGGCAACTTGGCAAGACCTCATCTCTACAATAAAAAAAATATATTAGCCAGCCATGGTGGAGCGTGTCTGTAATTCCAGCTATTTGGAAGACGGAAGCAGAAGGATCGCCTGAGCCCAGCAGGTCGAGGCTGCAGTGGCCGTGAGCATGCCACTGCACTCCAGCCTAAGTGACAGAGTGAGACTTCTACTCAAAAAAAAAAAAAAACTAAGATATTTAGAGGCAGAGGATCACAATGTATGCAACTTATTCTCAATCAGTTCAAGAATAATAAGAAAGAGAAAACGATAAAGCAAATGCTGTATAATACATGGTTCTGGATTAAAAGGATGTGGATATTCTATTATACTTGCAACTCTTCTGTAAATTTGAAATAATGACTAAAAATAAAAAATAAAAACAAAACTATAGGTAATAGAAAATTGTTTCTGACTTCCATTAGAGGAACAAAGGTTTTCATTTTTACTACCAACTTATTTTTAAGTCTTTTGAGGCTTCGTAAAAAGAGTCAAAACCTTCCCAACCAGCTGGATTTCACAACAATAAAAGAGAGAAAATAAGTAAGAGAGATCCTGAATCTTTTTTTCTTTCATGAAAATGGCAGTGTCTCACTGGAGACAGTAATGCATCTTGTTATTAATTAGAGTGTTGGAAGTAACGCTTGTCATACTGAACATGAAGATTATAATGATCTAATAACATAAATAGACTCAGATTCAAGTCCAGTGAAATAACCCAAGACAGGAAAACAACAGGATAAAAAGAAAAATAAATCTGAAATCAGGGACCTCAATAGTACCTTAAGTGGCACATTCTAGGAAATATGTTAACTCATAATTAACTAGCTCTTTAAGCATTCAAAGTATGTTTGTACACATAATTTTAAATTATAAACTGTATATGTATGTTTCCAATGCACACTTACAAACTTTAAAAATTCTGACTATTTCAGTTTTATTTTTCTTTTTTTCCTGTTGTTTTCCTGTCTTAGGCTATTTAACTGGACTTGAGTCTCAGTTTATTTGTGTTATTAGGTCATAATAATTTTCATGTTTAGTATGACATCTTATTTTTATTAATAGTAGATAACATACAACTTTTATTTTATTTTATTATTTACTTTTCTCCTCTTCTCTTTTCTGTTTATAGTAATAAGACTCACTCTCTCTTTTCTGTTTATAGTAATAAGACTCACTCTCTGGTCAGGCTTCTGACTCCCTTGTAAGCATCAGTATTTACTCTGTAGGAGAATTATTCAAGGTCATCCAAGACTGTCCATGATACATTCCCACTCTCAGAGGGAACATTTATAAGAAGGCAAACTCTATGTGCTAAATAAACACAAAGACATATATTAAAAGTCCTATCTTTGGTATCAACAGTAGAAGACCCATCTGAAAGTTCCTGTAAAAGTCTAGATTAATATAATCTAGAGTAAGGTACAACTGTCTGTTTTGGAAAATCATAGTCCAGTTGCCAATACATATGTGACTTCTTTGCCTGAAGAATATTGAGCTGGCAGTATTATTTATCAATTGCTATGTGACAATATAACATCAAACCTAAGAACTGAAACAATATACATTTACTATTTCACAGATTCTGTTGGTCAGGAATTCAGACATGGTTTTGCTGGATCCTCTGCAAGGCAACAATCGCAGCATCATCTAGGTATGGTCTCATCTGAGATTCAATATGGGAAGGATTCATTGCTTGCTCATGTGGCTGTGGACAGTATTCAATGACTTGTGGACTATTGAACTGAGAGTTTTAGTTTCTTGCTTGAGGCCAGACTCCTATTTTTCCTTCATGACTGTCTTCAAACACAGTTTATAACATGGCAGCATGCTTCTTTAAAGCCAATGGTATAAAGTGTGTCTTCCAGCAAGACAGGAATGCCAATCTTACATAGCATAATCATGCACTTCCTATGACCTTTTCTACATCCTATTGATTAGAAAAAAGTCAAAGGCCCCACCTATACTCAAGGAATAAGGGATTACATACACAAAGACATAAATAACATGAGGTAGAGATCATAGGGGCCACCCTGGTATACCCTTATCCTGGAGATGCTTATAGTGGTGCCTAATTTCTCCTCATTTGTTTTCTTCTACAGAATGAAGCTAAACACAGTTCAGTCTTCTATACCCTAAAAGTTAAAGGTACAGCAGTTACAACATGAATCACAATTTAATGACAATGGTCAACTGCAGGTTGATTTTAGCTTCAATACAATATATTTATTAGGTCTATTATGTAATTTCCTGTCCTCCAATTGGATTAGAAGTACTTTTTTTCATTTTTCAACATCCTTCATGTTACCAACAGCTTTCTTTCTTCCAATTTACATGTATGAGAATACCATTGGGCTCATATGTTTTATTGTAATTTCTCCCCATTTGGAAATAAACTCAGCCTTCAGCTCCCACTCCTTCCATCCAGCATCTTTCCCAGTTCTCTTTTCCAAACCTAGATCTACCTGAAAAATTACTTCACAGTCCTTCCTTATACATGACAGTTCCATCACTTTGCTATTTTGCCCTGACTTCTTTCTCCAAGGTTGTTTGTGTTGTTCCCCTAGAAAAGAAGTATTGTGATTATTCCACGTACCTCCAGAAGACAGAATGAAGATTAATAGTGGAAAGTGAAAGAAAGGAAAATTGTAACTCAGTTTCTGGAGTACTTTTCTAATAGCTACAACTATGTGACAGTCTCTAGAAGTGCCCAGGTAGGAGCTGGCCATTTCTTTCCCCTAGGGAAAGAATGCCAGTGTTGTGGTATCAGGAGTGAGAGGACTGATCCCTCCCAGATCCCTCCCAAACTTCAGAGGACATCATTCAGACAAGGTTTCTTTCAATTTTTGAAATCTACTTCTAAAAAATCTCAGCAAAAATGATAAAATAAAACTAAACTAAATAAAATAAAATCCCCCAGGCATGTCCACCAAATTAACATCTTCAGGATGATCTTTCAACCCACTCACTTTGACTTTGCAAAGGTGACCTTTGTTTCTACCTTTCCAATGTATACATCACTTCTGTTATTACCTATGATGCCAACTCTCAGAGATATGATAAGTTTTAGCTGCATTTCCAAACCACATTTTTATTTTCTACTTGTTTTTTTTTTTACAATTAGCATGAGCTGACATGAAAAAACTTAAGGACCACATTGGCATTAAAAGAGACTAAAGGAAAATCTTGCCTTATTCCCATAATTCCTCAAATTTCTTTTCCCGGTTGCCATTTTATCAAGTTGAAACACAATTTCTCACAGACTTCTACAACCCAGTTAAAACACAACATTGTGTCATGCTTTTGTATCGGGGAAAAAAAATCCTAACTTCTCAGATTAAAGGTTTTTTCTTTATTTAAATCATGTGAATATGCTTCCAGTATCCCTTTTTTGCTATGTTCAGCTTCCACACATCAGCCATTTTTCATCCCTCTGAGATTACCCCGCTGTGCTCAATGTCTTAACTTAAACACCGTTGTTCTAGCCAGTCTTTGAACTCTGTGTGATTAAATTATTACTCTGATATTTAATATCACAGAATAAAAGACAGTAGAAATTTCATACAAATAGTAGAAAATGTAGGTGTAAGATCGAAACTGGATCAAGATTGTCTGTTTGAGAGAAGCATCATTACTGTGTTGATCAGAAATAAATGTAAAGGTTTCAAAGGTGGGAATTATGTGCGCTTGTAAAGATTTAATGCATGGTGTGAGAGAGCATATATGACCTAGGATAATCCTGATGAGCTGTGAGAAGGCACTTGCCCACACAGTGTCAGAATGACCTCCGTTGTTAATTAACCACACAGGACCTGCTCTAGATGTTAAATGTTAGAATCATAAAGGCCTTCATGGCTAATGTCACATCTAGATTGTTATTGCTAGTACAGTTTGTGGAATCATTCATGCTCTTTATCAACCTAGTAATTCTAGGATAAAAGATAACACATATGCAAAATACCTATGCAGTGACTGGTACCCTGTAGGTACTCAAAACAAGTGAGACCCTTTCCCTCTCACTTCCACCCCACTCACTCTTTCTATTTTTGCCTAAGCTCTTCAGCAATAAATAATATACACGAGATAATATAGAAATGACATTCCTGCCATTTCCATCCTTTTAAGGCAGAAATCTGGAATTGAGCCTCTTTTTTGATAGGTTTTTCCTTCATTATCCATCTGAATGCAGAGGCTCTAAAGGGGGCTCACAAGACAAAAATGCTGTATCAGCCTTTCATATGTTCTTCTAAAATCATTAAACCTGGAAAAAAATCTGTTTGATCTATTAAATTTGCATTTGCCTCACTTCCAGTTTTCAAGATTGTTTCTTTCCCGGGAGTCACATTTCCTTTCCTCTATTCCCTTAATAGTTCTGTTAAATGAAAAAACAACAAACATAAACACACCACCACCCTTCATCCCCACTACCACATGCACACCCAGATACACATTTGCACATCTATCTGTAGATTTACAGATTATTTCATACTTGATTTCTTTTATACTCCTGGTAAATCAGCATGTTAATTTATTTTCAAGGCTACTTATATGATTTAATAGATGAAAGCTTGAGAAAAAGTAATGATTTATGTGTATGTGTTGGCGAGGAGCAGAAGGTAGGATGGGAGCAGGAATGATGCTATCATCAGCCTTGAAGGAAGCTAATGTCACATTACATACCAACCCCCCACAAGCTCCAATAACCCATTAAATTTCTAACCTCATGAAGGCTGCAAATCTTGGTGAAGCTTAGTTTTTTTTTTTCCCCTGCCTCTAGCAGGGAGAAGATTTGAAAGTGAACTCCTGAACTGAGAGGATAAATGACTGTTAAATTATCTAAAGGAATGAAGGAATATAACAACAACAACATGTGCCCAGTGATCAATTAATTTGGATACATTCTTTCTTTTCTAACGTTAATTAAGTGGGGTAGGGGTTTAACATCTTGGAGAAGAGAAAGATACAGGAGCATTTGGGGTAATTCTTCTAGCAAACCATAGTGAATAGTGATGTCTGGGAATATAAAAATGAGCCAAAATAATAAGTGAGAATAGTTGCTGAGGGAGAGCTGAGTTGAAGAGGAGGTGGTATCTAGCCTCTGGCAGGTACATGTGCATGTCAGCCTCCATTTCCTTAGCCCTGTCCTCTTATACCTCAAGGAAAAAGATTGCATGTTGAAAAGTTGGACACCAGGCTATCGAGGGGATGGAAGAGATACCAAACCTCAGTCTTCTGCTCTTGTCCTGGTATTTAGGGGTCATTTGGAACCTTGAGCATAGGGAATCTAGAGTATATAAGTCAAACAACCTGCAGGAGCTTATTCAGGGTCTTACTTTTTTTTCAAAAAAGAGAAATTTTCTTTTCTTCTTCATTTTTTCTGATCCCTTGCCATTTTCCCAAAACCCCCACATAGTTTTCATCACTTACAGGGCCTCTATTGGGATGCCCCACCCTGGTATCCTGCCATCCCCCCGACCAGTGTCCAATGCTCAAATTGCCCCTCCATTTCAGAGTTAATTACAACTAATACCCAGATTCAGAATGCAGTTTATTTTATTTCTGTAAGTATTCATCTACACTAATTCACATTAAGTTGTAAACATGGGATTTAATAATTTGGGGAGTTATTTGCACTTTTTAATCTAGGTGAAACACTAATTGATCGTCTGGGTCTAGGGTAGGTGCTGAGAGGAAAGGCTTTTCCCAAGGTTCAGGCCTCTCCCCAGCTCTGCCCCTCTTCCTTTAATAAACCAGTGTTAGATGGTCCAGTTTTGCTTCATCTACTCATAATTTTGCTCTCTTATAAATATTTCTTCACTCTATAGGACCCTTGTCTCTAGAGTGGGAGAAGGCACATTATCAAATATGTAGATCACAAATCCAAAAATGGAAAATTTCCTTCTTTTATATCAATACTGGACTATTAATTTATTCACACGTTATAGACCTCAACTTTTAGGAGTGGTAGGGACACTACTGCATGTACTGAGTAAATACTCTGTTTGTGCTGCTAATAAACATGTGGAAAAGAACATAGCAGAAGATTTTTAAATAGTAGTTAAATAAAAGTAACCAGGAGGTATTCTTTTCTCCTCTGTACCCTGTTTTACAAATGTCTCATTATATTTTTGTGTTTTAAATGCATTTTTAAGTATTAAAACTGTAATCTTACAGAAAATGCACTCAAACATGTATATTAATATATAAGACATCACACCCATTATTTATGTTATGAGGTGAGCTGGATTTAATGCATTCCTCAGAGTAATGTTTTTCCTGGCATTACACAACATACACAAGAGCTTAGATTAGGAAAACTCTAAATTCATATTAGTTATTTAAAAAAATTCACACCTGCACATCTCTGTAGGACATGACTACAGAGCTCATTTAAAGGCCAAGCAAGGCTCAGGCACATTGACTTGGCATATGCTTTACTCTTGGTTTAGAGGTCACTTGTGCACCAACAAATGAGCATGAAAAACATTATTTATTGTTTATAGATTTGGAAATCATTATGGAAACGACTTTTACATATAGCAACATGTTAAAATGAATCTTTTTTAAACTCACTGTTTACACTGAGTCCCCAAAAGGTTAGCGACAAAACAAATCTGTCAAATTCCAGATTCCTAGTTCAAAGTGAGGTGATGAACCAGCTTTGCAATGTTTGCAAAAATGACTTGAAAATACTGGTTTTATGACCTTTAGCTGCTCTTAAACGTTTAGCTTATAAAGGGAAACAGAGGTCAAGAAAAGGGAAGCTGGGAATTTGAGAAAGGCTTTTCCTAGAGAGATGTCTAAATCACAGGAATTGACCACCTCTACCCTGGCTTTGTCTCCACTTTACAGGTGTGAGGGACTTCAGTAGGACCAGTCAGAGAGCTTAAGTGATTTTCCTGTAGTTTGAGGCGCAATGCACTAGTATTAGACACAAGCAAGAGGCCGTGTCTGGAGCTGCTTGCTCTTATAGGAAGCAAACAGAGGTAGCTGTGACAGGAAGTTTGCATGCACAAAGTTTGATGGGTCAAAGATACATGACTATATCCCATGGAGCTGGTGTGGTCTCTCTAGAGGGAGTTGCACAGGATTGTCTTAGATGCTGCTCAAAAGAGTTTGTAAAAGCTAGGAGACCTCAGCCAAAAGGCCTAGAGCTAGTGAAGAAAAAAGGGACCAGCCTGGGGAGATTCATTTGTACTGTCAAGGGAACTTCAGGTGGGAAATCCCTGCACTTAAGAGGATCTGCAACACACCTGATGGTAGAAGTCAAGCACTAAATTTCCACAGGCAGATGAAACCAAAAGTGACAATAAAGTAACTCCTTTCCTATATAACCATACCCCATGAGCACACACACACCACACAAACACGTACACACACACACTTTGGTCCCCAGAGCCCCACAGCGAATGACTTTTTAACTCTTAAGATAACATGGGATTAAAGGTATGGCAAGAAATAAATGAGTTTTTAAAAGAATATATCTTAGAAAACCTGTAATTTAATATAGACAAATCCTGTAAATTGATAGAAAACCAATTAAACCACTGTTGCCCTTTCATATCCATCACAAATATCTAGGATTTTTTTGAAGACAGAAAACTTTATACAATATTTTAAATATACAAAATTTTAAATAATGATGGGAATATACTATACTATAAAATAATAATATTTTTCTGCTAGTCAATTCTGCCAAAAATCAGAATTTGCAAACTCATTCATTCTCTAAATTATTACAAAAAGTAACATGCAATAAGTTTTGAATGGAATCTTTATTTGCTGAGAAATTCTTAGTGTGTATATGGGAGTGCAGCAAAATCATTTACATTGGGCTCTGTTTTATTCCCTCAGCAGAAACCAAAGAAGAGATGATGTAAAAGACTTTGGAAAAGGTCAGACACAGCATGACATGTGCTTATTTTTGCTCTAGCTTTCCTTGTTGTGCCTACCTTTCATTGCAGAAGAGCACTGTCTCCTCCCCAGCAGTTAATGACATTTGTTCCATGAAATGCAAGTGATTTTCACTGCCTCTGAGAGAATAATTTTTTTGATTCAACCATTACTGATTTGGACTATCCAGTTCAATTATGTTTGATGGAGCCCTGCTCATTGGTGGGTCAGTTTCAGATTCATATTCTTAGTATGTGCTATGTATTTTAGCAAATGTTTTTTTAAAGTTGTTGTAAGAGTAGTATTATTAAGAGTGAATAATCATTCAAGTCATTTTAGGATAATCCTATTGTCTGGATAATTTTAGTGTTTATACTCCTGGATAAAAGATCTTTTATTCTGCTCCCCTTTCAAATTTCTGAATGGGTTTAATTAAGAAAGATCTTGAGGAAGAAGCAATTGTTATATATATATATATATATATATATATACATACATATATATATATGTATGTATGTATATGGTTCATTGTTAGTTCTTAGCCTGTGAGTCACATTTTTTCTACTACCACACACTTAAAATAAAATATGGAAATGAAATGTATAGCTAAGAATAAGATTGTATAGCTACTAATTTTAATTTTTTGTATTCATAAACTTCCTTGTTCTCATCAATGTCATTTAAAGTTATTACTGCAAATGTGATATTATAAAATACTTTCACATTAATAACATACATTTATTAATTTTTTGAAGGTATTTGTATGAATTTTACTTTGGAAAGCTCTCACTGTTCTCAAAAACTGCTTGAAAATTTCTGGTGTACTTTAAAAGTTGAGTAAACACTTTGTTTATCATTAATATTATAGCACTCAGGGCTTAGGATCAAATAAATTATCTATATTTTAATAAAAATAGTTAATTCTGGCATTGTTAATTTACAACTTATTAATTTGAACATACAAATTTAGGGTTTCAGGGATGATATCTGCAAAAATATGTTTGCTAAGCAGTTTGATAAAGTAAACAATGTTATGCAAGATGAAGTATCTTCAAGGCCTTTGCTATTTATTGTCTGTTGACATACAAATAGGAAATGCTCATTAGAAATGAGTCTTACCTGTTCATTAAAACAGTTCCACAAGTTTGATATTCAGATGTAATGATAAATGAACAAATCAAATTAAGGAGTCACTGGCGTGGTAAAATCAGAATTTCTGTGTTGTTCGATAACTCACAGGTTCGCCAATCCAAGCAAATTTCTGTGAGGTACAGGTTTCTTTGTGCAATAAGTGTAAGTGGCCTTTGCTCTCAGTGAGCTGAGATGGAAGAAGTAAGGGATTAAAATGTGAGATTTAGCTAAAAAGCTTTAAATCACAATGGAAATGATTACTAAAAATAATGACCCAAGAGAGCATATTATCAACTGCCAAAATAATTAAACAATCTAGTTGTTATTTTCAGAGGAAGTCATCCAGTTTATCCCATAGATTGTTATATGGAGGAGAGTTTCACATATATTCTTTTAAACCTGCAGTACATCCTTTTTGATAATTCAACTCAGATCTCTCTTAATGTAGATGTTTTGGCGACATGGCTCTATAGGATATTCCTTGAGATAAACATGTATTTCATTATACCATATTATATTAGAATTTATATGTTTTTCAGAATAACATTAGCTCAAAGATTCAAGTTATTTTCTAGCAAGACAAGCCAGGAAAATGTAACTAATATGGTGGAAGAAATAGGCAAAAACAAACAAACACAGCAAACAACAACAACTAAAATGAGAGCAAGATTTCAATGGACACTTCTAATTTTTGTAGTTGCAGGTTAAATCTAAGTTTTTAAAGTACCATGTTGTAGTACATAGTTGGCAGTGAGGCTACGGTGTTGGTGTTGGAGCAGGGGAATATATTGGTCAAGGATTTTAAGCTCAGAATCTGTCATTCTCTTTGTTTTCTTTTTCTAATTAGTGAGTTAAGATGAAACAGTTTCTCTCTCCCTCTTTCTCTTTCTCTTTTCCTATCATTCTACTCTGCCAGAAAGAAATTTACTTGGATTCTTGGGATGAGTTTTTATTACCACCACTTGCTGTACTGTGTTAATTTTTCCTCCAAAGAATTTGACACTAGAAGTCAAGGTCTTTTCAAACATCACTATCTTGTATTGCTTCCTGCAGTATTCTGTTGTAATGGGCATGACTATTTCATTTTACTGCAGAAGAATCTGGGGGTCAAAACTGTAATGGAATCAAATAAGTTACAGTTATATACATTATTCAATTACTAAATCTTCTGAGCTTTGTCATCTAAATCTCCAGTAACAGCTATGCTTTCCTTTCTATTTTGTTCATTAAACAAAATTGTTTACCACTCTTTGGTGAATCCACTTTTGCTCCACACTTCCAACATTTCAGTTCCTGTGTTAGGAGATTTAAGGAATTATCCTTCAAAACACACATACTACTAGGTAGTCTTAGAGATGTAAAGAATAGCAGGCATTGTCTAGTTCATCTTTTTAAATATAAAATGGAATGAGAAAATTTAGACCCAGAAAGGTAATGATCACAAAGAAGAGTGGCAGTACTGAGGTCAGGCAAGAGTCTCCTGGCTCCAAATTCAGTGTTCATACTTATTACTCCTTTTGTCATCAATATACATGCTTTTTCCTTTCCCTATAGTATTAAATTGTACAAACTTCAATAATTACTGTAGAAAAATTTCACCACTCTAGCCTGAAATAAGATTTTCAGAAGCCTGGTATTGACTCAGGCAGTCTTATTATTTTTTTTTTGTCTTTTTGTTTTAATATGGTAATAGGAAATTAAAACCAGATGTGAACAGCAATTCTTTAATTATTAACAAGTTTACTTGATCCCATAGTAGGTTGCTCTGAGACTAGACCTCAAAACTTTTGAGTTGTTAATGACTAAAAGCAGCAATAAAAAAGTTTTTCTAAAATTTTCACACACATGGCTCTCCTGGTTCTGGGATGGGGGCAGAAACTTGGTGAACACAAATAGATTCTTGCTGGAGGAGTAATCATAATTGGGCCAGACACACTTCCCCCTTTTGTCATAGCACATGTCATGGTTATTTAGGAAAACATGCCTTACTTGCCTTTACTTCTTTATTTATGGCTTCCATTTCCCACCAGTTCTTGCTCTTGCACCTGCCCTGACATTTCTTAAATGCCAATGTGATTAATGAGTACCAGAGACAGCAGATGGGAAGGTAAGCTTTCCCTGTCTGCATTCTCACATTAGCCAGGTAGGAGTTCTTGTTTCTTCTATAACACTCCATTCAGTTGATCATTTAACAGTCAGATACAATGTGAAAGGCACTTGGTACTTGTTCAATTCAAAGATTTGAATCAGAGATTACCCAGGATTCAACTAGAAACATTGCTTGTGAATTTACTTACTAACTTCACTTGAACCTCAATCATGAAAGTACTTTTGAGCTCCACCTATGATACATGCATGCATAGCTCACCTCCTACATTCTGCCCTAGACTTAGTACTGGAACTTTATTAGAGATAATAATAAAATTTTACAGTACAGCTACACTAACCCTGAATTTAAAATTAGCTTTGTTATGCAGTAGGCATAATAGTTTCCTACCAGATTCATAAAGCCCCATATCCTTCTAATTGTGTGAAGAGGCCCTGAGTTGTGGTAGTCATGCGCTCCCTGAAACAGTTCCCAATTATTCAGGGCCTTACTTTCAAGTCAGAGAAGCAGTGGGGTCTTTAGATTGTTCTTTTCCTTTCTACAATAGCTTTTCTTTTGGTCTTTTTTGCTGCTCATTAGAACCCCCAGTAGGCAGCCAAGGGAAAAGATGTAAAAATCAATTCTGTCTGTTTTGGTAGTCGTGGTTAAGAAGATAAGCTACTGTGACAGTGGGGAGGATGCGGAAGCTCCTGGAGATAATGAGGTTTATGGATTATTTGCACATTGGTTATTGTGGTTCATTTCATAGATGGGGGACGCTGGGAATTGTCTATGCAGAAAACAATTTTCTCTTTCTTAGCCACCTATTTTTGTTATTTTTGAATTCTGCTATCCCACTGGCTGTGTTTTTAAATCATAAAAGCAATGGTAATAAAAATCTAAGCATCATATACAAGTAGGAAATAAGAACAAACCCTCTCTTCCCCTGTCCCACTCCCAAGAAGTAACCCATTTTGGACATTTTTGTTTAGATCTCAAGTAGTAAGCTACATCATTCCAAATCAAATGCATCTCTACTATTTTATTTAGCAATTTTAAACATTTATCTCTTACCTATCAACTGTGAAAGATAAAAAATTTAGCTCATTTATATAATCTTATTCCCTACCCTCTTTCTACTCATTTTAATTTTTTTTTAGCACTTCTATTGGTTACCTATATAACTTTAAACAGTGCATTGAAAGCCCTATCTATCTATCTATCAATCATCTATCTACTTCCCTATGTATATTTACTATGGACACTTTTTTTTTTACATTTTACCATGTATGGTAAAAAATGAGTGTCCATCATGTATCTATTTTTTTTATGGGGTTGGTTGTAAAAATTAGAATTTCATAAATTATGCAAATATTGTTTATTGAAGATGAAACAGTGCAAATGATCTGTGGAGAAGGTACGTTTTTCTTTGGATCAAAAGCTAGAGCCTCTGGAAGAATAACATCTCTTGGGGAAATTCTTACTCTCTGTCAATTGATCAAAACCATGCCTCATTTTAGTTTGCTTCGTGTATGTACTGTGACTTTCATACTTTTATATACAGCTCTTTCTAAGTTTCTAATTGTTTTTTATGTTCTTTACTGTTGCTAAGAGAATCTCATAATTCTACTTTATCCTCAAATTTAATAATTATACTGTTTGTTACCAAGAACCTTTTAAATATATATATATATATTTTACATCTTTTTCAGAGTCATCTAACTACCTGTTCTGATTTGGCACAACTGCTTTTCAGCCTCATTTTTCAGTAGTCATGCCAGGACATTCTCCTCCTTGCACTCTTGCTTTAGTTCTATAATTCTAGAAAACCATGTACTGTTCTTTCTTAGATTCTTTTTCGGTTTGCTCAGATAATATTTTTCAGAAATCCTCAGCCGTATTTTTCCAAAATGTTATTAAATCGTTAGGATTAATTGCATGCCTAAAAATATTGCGGTTTTGCCCCAACACTTTGCTTGTATTTTTGGTTTGGTATAGTGTTATTATGTTTATGTGTATGCACATGGGCAAGTTTGAAGGCATTTGCTACATTGCCTTTTGATATCCAGTGATACTGATCAGAAGTTAGATAGCTATTTATTTATTACCTTTTTGTTAGTAACATCTTCCCCTCTTTCTTTTTCTTGAAAATGTTTAGGATTTCTTTTTCTCCATCTTTGAAATTTTATTTTTTTAAATTCATTGCTAGGCATTCAGCCAGCTCTAAATCTAAAGATTGGATCCTACTTAAGCTTTAAATGGTGGTGTATTCCACTATCTTGAAACTTACTCTTCCCTTCCATTCTCTCTGTTCCTTCTTTGTAAAACATGCATTAGATATGTGTTGGTTATACTGCAATGATTACCCAACTTTCTGCTTTCCTATTATATTTTGTATGCTTTATATGCTGCTTGACATTCTGAAATTTTTTTTAGTCTTTATTACATCACTCATTGACTTTTTAAATTTGTGAATCACATATTAAATTTCAAAAACCCCTAACCAGATTTCTTTATTTTTATATAGTAGCCAATTTTTGTTTTATGCAATTAATAACTTCTTGAATCTGTCTGAGCATACTAACTGAAATATTTTCAAATTCTGAATTATTCTTTTCTTTTGTGGTGAGTGATTTTGTTTACCTTCTGATGCTATCGATTTTCCTTAAAATCTGAGTTTCATCAATTCTAAGATGCACTTTTTTTAGATTTTAATATCTCTAAAATCAGGATATACCTTAAAATTAATAGTATGTCACAGTTTAATTGGCAGTACTTTCTTTTTTAATAGTGGTATATGAAATAATGTGTTCAACTGATATCATCTTAATTACAAATAAACAAATTATTTGGCAATCTGTAGTTGGTTATTAATATTTATAATATTATATCAGCTGGCCTTGGTCTTATACAGAACTTAGGCTCATTTTCTCTTTTGCGGATTTGATCTCTGGGTAGTTGAGTGAGTTTTTTGGTTGGCAGGGCTTCATGTTAGGCTGCACAAGTAGAGCAGTCAGGTATATGTGTTCCTGCATGCAGGTATGTGTGTTCCTCCTCCCCAAAATATAAATGCCTGGCTCTGGTATTAAACAAAGGAGCTTTTATTCAGGTATAGGACTCACACACAAAAGCCTGGCTTTCCCCAGGCAAATCATTCGTTTTTGTTTTTTGGGTTTTTTTGGTTAATGTGGTTTTGAGCCAGGGGTTAAATGCTTTACTATACTCAGGGACAAGAATTGGGAGTTGGACATTAATTTTCATCACTGTTCTCTAGAGGGATTGTCACTTTGATCTGTGCCTTACTTCCCTTTTTTGTATATTATTATTTTTTTTATTTTTATTTTTTTAGAAAGCAGGATTTATTGAGAGGACAGAAAAGCTCCCACAGTAGGAGGGAACCCGAAGAGGTTGTCCATGTATATTATTTATTGTTCTTAAATGTTCTGAATTCTACTAGATCCCACCTGGGTGGAAATATTTTCTTGGCAGTGCTTTGATTCTGGTTGTCTCCACTTTGATTTACCCATCAATATGATCACATTAACCTGTTCTGCTTCTTCACTTAGGTCTAGATCAGTGACTCTCAACCTTGTCTGCTCATTGCAGTCACCTGGGGAGCTTTATACAACACTGATTCCTGGATCTCACTCCCAGAGATTTTTATTTCTGAGTGGCCTGGCTGAAAATTCTAAGTGCAGCCAAGATTGAAAGCTTTGACCTAGAGCAACTCTGAAATCTGAAATATCAATGGGGAAACCATATAAGTTATTGATTACAACTTCTGTAGCCAAATTGCCTGGTTTTAAATCCAAGCTCTATGACTTCATATTTGTGTGACCAAGCTCTATGACTTCATAGTTGTGTGACCAAGGTGGCTACATTTATCTGTGTATCAGATTTAAACTGGGAGAGTAACCCCATTTTGTCTGTAAGTTGGAGCATCTGAAGGCTGAACTACAGCCAAAATAAAGGTCCATATATATGATATAGGAATTCAATAAATTAATATTCAACAAAGCATGTAGTGTGATATAAGTATAAAGTAAATAAATATACAAGCTATTGAACATTATTTTTATCACTTAAGTTCTTAGCTTCTCTCTCTCCAGCATTTGGAACCCTGCCTCTTCTAAGACCATCATTCTGTTCAGTAAGTATCCTAGACTTCATAGTCCGTCACTGAGTTCCTCTTTTGTCAACATCTTCAATTTCCTAACCCTGTTGTCATTCTGATGATGCAAATCATCCACTAAATAATCTTTCAATTCTGCTTCTCCACTCTTCACTTGGACTATTGAATGCTGTTGAAGATGAGGTGTCATTATCAATTTACAGTCTGGTATCCTACTTAGGTGTTCAGCACCATTCTGTGATTTTTTTTTTCATGCATCCCCGGTGAACTCTTCCATCCTTCACAGTGATTTCTCCAAACCTCTTCCCTCTCTACAAACTTTATTGAATCTCTTTTCCATCTCAGCAAACAATTTTGCTTCCTACTTCATTAAAAAGTTAGGGACTCTCAATTGTAGACTTTTCTACCTTTTTTGCAGATGGATCAATTTGTGTACTGAGCCTTAAAGTATCAAGAAAAAGGCAGACCTCTTGCTCAAAGAGAATTCAGAGATCTATGTTTTTGTTCATCTCTTTCTCTCTCTCTCTCTCTCTCTCTCTCTCTCCCTCCCTCCCTCTCTCCCTCTCTCTCTCTCTCCCTCCCTCTCTCCCTCTCTCTCTCTCTCTTTCTCTCTCTCTCTCCTCTCATTCTCTCTCTCCTGTGCTTTAACCTTTTTCATCTCTTTTACCTGTATTCTTCCCTTAACATATAAGCATGTTTAAGCCTCTCATAAAGAAATCCTTCTCTCTGAAAACCACAACCTCTTCATTGCCAAGCTACTCAGAATAATACTGTACAATTACCTCTTTGCCTGCCTAAGTTTCCCTCACTCTTTGTTCCACTGAAAATAAATGTCTTCCCATCACACGTCAACAAATCTCTCTGATGACATAACTGCCAAATCTAACTAATCTTTTGCAGTCCTCATCTTGTTGGGCTTCTCTATGGCAGCAGACTATGCACACATCCCTCTTCAAAGGAGTTTCTCTCTCTGCTTCTGAAACATTGCTCCTGACTGGTTCTCCTTTGATATTTCCTGTCGATCTTTTCTGTGGGCTTCTTTCCTTTTGTCCACTTGTTTAGTATTGGTATGACATAAATCATGGCCTTGGCCTTCTAATCCTGGGTGTGTCTTCCACTGCTTATATTCTGAAACTGCTCTGTTGAAGCTGTGGCTCTGCAGCCTAGAACTCACTCCCGATTTCTACTTCTTTAGCTACAAGTGCTTAATAGAACTTTCCCATCTGCAGTCCTAAGGAACCTAAAAAACTAAACTCATTTTCTTTTCCCCGATGTTGTATTCCCTCAAGTACTACTGATTTTAATAGTGAATGGCTACTTTGGTGACTGATTTCCAGGACAGAAATCTGGGACTCATTCCTGACATCATCTTTTTGACTTTCATTTCATAATCTAGACGAGTTTCTAAGTTCAGTTGCTTCTATTTTGTAGCCTCTCTCATCTTTCCCCACATTCCATTACCAACATCTATTATTATTATCTCAAAATTTGATCTTTTATTGGCCAAGCTTACTACAGTCATCTTTGAACTGGTTTTTCTACCTTTCATCTTGTTTCCTCCAAGCTATTCTTCACAAGAGGTTTCTTCCCAAAATGCATGTAAAAGGAAATGAATATTTACCTGTTTCAAACTAAAGATTAAACTTGATCAGGTGCGGTGGCACAGTTTGGGATCTCAGCAGTTTGGGAAGCCAAGGTAGGAAGATCACTTGAGGCTGGAAGTTCAAGAGTAGCCTAGGCAACATAGCAAGATCTTGTCTCTACAAAAAATCAAAAAAATTAGCCAGGGTATTGGTGGTGCACACCTATAGTCCCAGCTACTCAGTAGGCTGAGGCAAAAGGATTGCCTGTGCCCAGGAGGTGCAGGCTATGGAAAACAGTGATTATGCCACTGCACTCCAGTCTGGGCAAGGTAAGACCTGACTCAAAAAAATAAATAAAATAAACTAAACTTATTTTTTTTCTTTATACTACTATAAAGAGTGGTTTGTCGCATTCTGTGAGAGAGGATGAAACCATTTCATCTTCCAGGGAATAGAGACTAAGCAATTATGTTTTTTGAAAATACAGTTCATCCTCCACTTAAGAAAAGAAAGCCAGCTTTCCTCACACTAATGGTTTAAACTCTTTAATTACAGTTTTTATATACCAAGGTTGCTATGTGAGAGGATAGAAAAGAATATCATCTTTAGGAGAATAGAAATGTATGTCTTTCTTCCTTCATTGTCATAGGTAGAACAGTGGTTCTCAAGGTGTGAGACCAGCATGACTATCACTTAGGATCTTGTCAGAAGCAGATTCTTGGGTCCTACCCCAGAGATTCTGGTAGCAGGATTCTAGCAATATGTGTTTTAAGAAGCTTTTCCCACCCTCAGCAATTCTGAGGCAAGCTAAAACTTGAGAGCCATTGACATAAAATGAGGTCTGCCATATAGTGGATGTGAGATATATTTATATAAGTGTAA
Source organism: Cephalopachus bancanus (assembly GCA_027257055.1). Classification (NCBI taxonomy): domain Eukaryota; kingdom Metazoa; phylum Chordata; class Mammalia; order Primates; family Tarsiidae; genus Cephalopachus; species Cephalopachus bancanus. The sequence continues at coordinate 9,555,476 of JAPVLO010000022.1, read as the reverse complement.
ATATTTGTATAAAGGAATAAAAGAGCTTTGGAGTTGCTGAGTCACTGTAAAAGATACTGTGGAAGTCCCCAGGAACCTTGTTTAATCAGAATTCTTTCCAGATAATGACTGTCTTCCTCTGGGAGGGACTTCAGGTTGCCTACACCTAGGACCTGAGCCATTTGATTGTCTGGTCTTTAAAAGAGTGGACCTGTCTCTTTTTCTGCACCAAGAATTTTTTTTTTTGCAGAATCTTCCAGAGCAGCCATAACTCCAAGAATAGCCCCTGGATACCAATCAAGAAGTTTGCAAGGAGCTTTGACTTGATGGTAGCTATGAATAGTCTGAGCTGGGCTAGTAAGAGATAGATACTGTTATTATGCATAGGCAGCATTTGTGATAATGTTAACATTGAGTCTAGTTGCAGCTTAGGTTGCATTACATGCATACAAGCACACATAGTCTAGAGCCAAACATTTTTTTCTCTATCACTCTTTATGCTATCTAGGACTTCATTGCCAACTAAGTGGTTTAGGAGGACTGAAAGGAACACTTTCTAAGTGCCTGGGATGGTAGGGTAATCTACAACCTGTGATTAAGGCCAAAGAATAGCGGGCATCATAAGATCTAAATTAGAATCATGGAAGAAGTATGTTTCTTGTGGCTAATATATGAACAGGGTAGTGATTTTGACATCATTTTTGTAAGATACCCCAGTTTGCTGACCCTATTTGATTTCCCTAAGAAGGCCATAAGACACGATCCACAAATCCATCCCTCTTCATCCATCTTAAAAAAATGATAACCTTGTTTCTGAAAAGAGAGCCTTGCATCTTGGATGACATAGTAAATATAGTTAGGGAGAAGGGCCCTATTTGCAATTAACAGTAACCCTCTACTATCACTCTTAGAGAAAGTTTCCCTTCTGTTTCTGAGGGATATAATTATATAAAGTTAGTACTTGGCAAGGAAGTGCTTTTCTGGTTTTAGTTAGGAAGCATGTAAACCTTAACTTGGGAATACCAAGTTATGCTTCAAAATATCTTGTTCATGAGTTTAAGATATGCTGAAGGCAGATGAGATGTCTCAAATCTCCCTCCCACCCCAGGGATTGAGGTTATCAGCATTCTCAAACTGATGAACACTTCTGTCTTTCTTTGTTCTTTATGCCTCAGCATTGTCAAGCAAGTCTTTGAACAAGAAAAGATTTGGAAAACTAGGCAAGTGACCCTCCTGAATGTCTATGAGGTTAGAAAGAGGAGATCTGCATATATTCTGTCCTGGAGAACTGGCTTAGAGAATGCTAGCCCAAGGAGTTTTAAACATAGATCTTGTTAATTACTCCACCAGGGATTAATGTAGGCTGGAACTTTTCAGTAAACTTTTCCATTTTAAACTCACCCTGCTAAAAATCCAACCATCTCCTCAAATCTGGTAAACATTGGTCATGATGGGGGAAAAGAATAAATTATGCCTATTTCTTGCAAAACATTTCCTCCCCCAAACTCATCCACAGGAAATGGTGTGGAAGAAAACTACAACAGCTGAAAACTTCAAACACAAATATGTGGATCTTCTGGGAGTCAGCTGCAGGTGTACTTGGCTATAGGCTATTGGATAGCTGCTAAGGCTAATGGATCCTAGTATCCCACTAAAAGGGAAGTAACTCAGCCAGTTCTCACAGGAATAGTCCAGAACACCTGCTGTTGGAGTGTGGTAAGGAAGGTCTCCAGACCCAATATCAGTAGGGAAATTAGAAGGGGGGTGAATTAGGGGCAGATCATAGGCCTTTCCTGGACAACGTTGGAAGAGGTTCACACTAGGCTATCTTGTAAGCTTTAACTTCTTCCACGATTTACTGGGGTCACTTGAGTGCAGATAGCAGATGGTAGGGCAGGAAGAAGGAAGTGGGCTTTCTTTTCTTTTTGTTGTTGGGTTTTTTTTTAGTTAAACAAGTTGAGTTTATTGTTCCTTGCAGTTAGAGAGGATACACACCATGGAGAACCAGGGAGTGTTGCAGTAAGAGGGTGCTAGAAAAAAGAACTTATTATAGGATTTGGGCTTTGTTGGATGTGGATGTTTTATTTTCCTTTTCTTTCTTTTTTTTTTTAGTTCTTTTTTTATTATAAAGATGTGGGGTACAATTCAGGGTTAGGTATAAAAAGATTGATTATGCAGTTACCCTTGTTAATTAGGTACGCCCCTCCTTCTCCTAGCTGTTTCCCTCAAATCCCAATTCCACCCCTACTCCCCTGACAGTTTCCCACTAGTGCCAATCCCTTTCTTATCATAATTGTCCAAGGTCCACTTATGAGTGAGAACTATGGTACTCTGTTTTTTGCTCTGTGATAGGTCACAAGAGTATGGTTGACTCTAAATCCATCCATGTTGCTGTGAAGTCCATATGTTTGTCCTTCCTTATGGCTGCATAATATTCCGTTGTGTATATGTACCACATTTTTAAAATCCAGTCCAGCTTCCCTGGGCAACTTGGTTGGTTCCATGTTTTTGCTATTGTGAATAGAGCTGCAACAAACATGTGTGCAGGTATCTTTTTTTGTAGAATGATTTGAGTTCCTCTGGGAGTGGGCTTTCTTAACAGGTCACAAGAGACCATTGTATATTCAAAAAGTTTTATGGAAAACATGCATCCTGAAGGCTAACTTACCTAGGCTAGAATTAAGTGACTGTTGGGCCAGAATTTCTTGGAATGAGAATGGTTGGTGGTCAGTGATTGGAGTGAGTTATAACCAGAACTTGAAAGGAAGCAGGGAGCGCCACTGTGATTGGAACCAAGAGTAACCTGCTTAAAATGCTAGCCCCACATTCTTGGAAGCATGCAAACTGGAGGTCTTCCATGTCTTTCCTTTCTATGTTCTGTGTTTTGAGCCTACACAGAATCCAAGGCACATGCTATGACATACTATCTCTTTTACAGGGGTTGTACCTCTCACACACCCCATATTTAGCACCAAGAGTTTTGATCTCAGGGACTCCCCAATATTCATGGAGTGCAAAAAAGAATGGAACTTTAAGTCAAGTATAATGTTTTCTCTCACTAATTAAACTGTGGAATGTGTTCAGAGTGTGAACACAAATAGAACTGAATAATCCTGACAATTTGAAAGAAGGTCCAGAATTGTCTCATTGTGTGAAGTTAAGGACCCGAGGGTTAATAAATAAAAGAGTTGCCAAATAGTGACATAACCTCTGAATCTATCTAATCCTTTTGTTTCCCGCCATGGCAGTGAGTAAGAAAGCAGTTCTGATAAACTGATCCTATGACTGTCTACTCACAAAATCTTCAGATATGAAGGCCATAATCCATGTACAATACATAAGACCTTCTAAAATCAAAACCCTAAATTATCTGCAGCCTTAGATCTTATCACATTTTTAGCTGCCCAGACAGTGCCCAGACCATGGTGAGCTCTCAGTACAAAGGTATGTAAGACAAAGTCTTCTGTCGAATATTATCTCATCTTTAAAGAACCATCCAGGGCCACAAAGGCTCTTCTCACTTGCTTCCTTTCCCAGACTTAACATTTACTGTTATGTACATCCATAATAGCACCCATGAGACTTGGAGCTCCTTATGCAACAACCATATTGTTGCACCGTGTATCCTCAGAGCCTAGCATAGTCCCAGGTATGCATGAGTACACAATAAATATTGAATGCATGAGTGAATGAATGAATAAACAAGTAGCTGAAATACAAGCATGTGTAGTGTCTTAACAAGAGCATTTAGTGGAACCAAGACCAGGACTAAAAATTAAATTTAGAAATTTTAGCCCTTGCTTTCCTCAAAACCGCACCTCAAATTCTACATTATATGAATTCTTTTTTTTCTTTGTTTTGCAGTGACTATCTATTGCTATATATAAAGTGAACGCCTGGTGAGTGGGCTGATGGTGGTGTTCACTCTTATTTAGTGGAATGTGAATATGTCAGAAACACAGAAAATAGAAAGAAAGAGGTTTATTCAAAGCTGTCAGTTCTTCTCATGCCTGTTTTTTAAATCTGAGATGGTTCAAACTTAATAGTCACATCCACATTATCACATCAGATATGATCATTAGCAGACCGTGTTTGAATGGTAGCTATTTCCTGACTGACAATAGCCATCCGGTGGTACCCACTTCCCCATATGCCCGGGACTGATACAATTCAGATAATCTGGAAAACAGTGGGAGGAAGGAAGTAATTAAAAATGAAGAGGAAGCTTGGGGCAGAGGATAGGCACCAATTTTATCTCACACAAGAATATCCCTATACCTATTCTCTTAAAAGCTATGGGTGGGGACAGAAACTATTTTAAAGCTTGTTTTATATCCTCAAATTTGTGCAGTCTTGCACATAGAATAAGTCTCAGGAAACCCTAAAGATGGGCACTGGTGTTTAAAATAAACTTAGGCCATAGACTAAAAAACAGGAAGAAACTAGTTCTGGAATACTGTGAATGTGGAGAAGATGGAAAAGTAGAGAGTGGTAAAATTATATACTCAGTGTCCAACATCTTATAGCAGGTTATCTGTCCCCCACCCACCCAAAGCAACACTTCAGAGGGGTGGGAATGAGTAGGTAGGTGAAAGTCCTTGCCGTCAGGATCTCTAAGCACTGCAGAATCTTCTTGGGCAGCAAAATCACCCAGAAAAATGGAGGAAAATAAGGTGTTCAACAATAACTTGAAAACAATTAAGATCCAAGGTGAGGTTGCTCTAATTGCTTTCTTAATTTTAGGACTAGCTGGTTGCAAACTGGTCAGTTGTTCATTAAATTCCTGTCCTGGTCATTCTAAGCATTCACCTAGATTACATTTTGCCCCCTCCAGTTACATGGGATTGTGTGCTGAGTTGTGGTTAATGAAATATGCAAAGAAGTGGTTGATGCCATTTTCCAGATCTAGCTCAGGATTCACTTCCATCTCTTTCCTCATCCATAGACTGAATGGAGAGGAATCTGAGCTTCTAGGGAGGGAGGTGCCCCAAGACAGTTGGGGTCTGGATCCTTCTATGAGCTACTCACAAGGTGGTCTACCAAACAGGGCACTACCTCCACTCCAGCCGTTTGGTTTTATGCCCTTCTGTAAAGCCATTGACACATAGGAGCTTATCCACTACAGCAGAGATAAAGCTGCTGTTTCTAACCCTTCCACAAAAATGACTCAGATGGCCTCACGTACCATGTCTTCCCATGCTCTCTGTCACTCTCAGGAACATCTTCTTGACATCCTCCCTCCCATGTGGGGCACCCAAGCCAACCGTTCATTCAGAATGTCAAAAACTCAGTTGTGGCTAGAATCATAACGACATTCAAATAGCCAAAGGATCAACAGAGTAATTTTTCTTAGAAGAAAAGGTATAAAGAATTGAAGGAACATGATAAACAATGCTTTTAGTAAGCATGGCATTCTTTTATTCATTAATGCATATATGTAATTTCAATTAAAGTGCAGAGTGAAGGAAATTAGTGTACCTGCCCATGCAGTTGAAGGAACCAGAATACTGAAGCAGGAAAGATCAATGTGAATATCTGGACCTGAAATTTAATTTTAAAATAAGGTAGGAAAGGCATAATAAAATAATAATAATAATAATAATAATAATAATAATAATAATAGCACAATCAGCCAAGATATCCCCACTGAATGAATTGGGTAGAAGGAAAGGGACCCTGTCTATTTATCTCTAACTAAGATAGCTGGAGAGCTGTTAGGGAGAGAAAAAAAAATTATAAATGCCTCTTCCCTGTCTAACTTTTAGAAAGATTTCCCTGAGCGTTCTGAATGACTCAACCCACAGGGCACCATGGTAATAGTCAGCAACTGCTAAGCCATGCTTTTGATCTGTACCTCTTCTCTCTCTTTATATCTATTTTTTGAACTTCCTTTTGGATTCATGACCCTCCCTTCTCCCTCACACACCTTATGTCTATTGTTTTTTAGCAGGTTTCATAGTAGCTATTTCTCTCCATCTCAGAGAGACCCTAGACAATGGTTTACCTCAAGATGGAGGAAAAATTCCTGAGTGACAGTGTGAAGAAAAATTTCCTAAGAAAACAACCCATCATATATTATATTATTATTCAACCTCCTGTAAGGGCCCCTGCCTATTGATATCAAGATCAGCTTTGTGAGGTGCTTGAGCTAATGTGGTGTGAGCATACATGATCTATGTTACCACCTTCCAGAAGCTTTGGGAGGCACTGTGAGATTCTGCCAATTCTTTTACTTCTGCCTCCTGCCATGAAAATGGTACATCCCACAGAGAGGATTCTTTTTTATTCTGGACCCAGAAATAAAACGACACATGGAACAGAGCCAAATGTAATCAAGCAGAGACAAAATATCTGCAGCCACCACATATAAGGTGTTCTATTGTTGGGAGTCTCTAGGATTAAGGGTTTGTATGTGTATGCAGCAAAGATAAAACACCACCTGATCAGAAACATTACCCCAAGCAAATATTTGTAAATAAGAGATAAACTTTATTGGGCTAAGCCTCTAAGGTTTTTGAGTTGTGTGTTGCAACTATAATGACCCTAATATAATGATCCTGCCTTCTTTTTAAATATTTTAGGGCACTCGTTAGACCCTCTATCAGAAGGGTTATAATAAGGTGGAGGGGAAAATCCCCAGATCCTCAAAATGAGTAGGATTGAAAGGAACCAGCTTGAGACTTCCCCGAAAAGCTGGGACAGTGGTCAGCATACATCACCCCCATTTTCTGTAAGTCAGAACATTACAAGTAGAGCATGGTAGTTTCATTGTATATCTTGGTAATAGCCACATAGATAAACTCAGTTTTTCTTTCTACCTTTATCCTAATTTACTCCCAAATTTACTAGGTACTCTTTTTTAGAAACATTAATTTTAGAAGGAACAACGTCCTTTCAAGCTGTCACTGCAACCTAAAGATGCCCTTTCAGATGACCTCTATATTCTCTAAGAAGTTTCTTAGATTTTTCTATTTCCCACTCAAAATCTTTGGTTATTCTCTCCCCATGATTCAAGCATAGGTCAACCTTTATACTTGCTTTTCTCTGGCTCCTGCTCTTGCTTAAAAATACCTGGGATTTCTTATCCTAGTTGTATTTGCTTTATTTTGGGGTATCTCCTTTTCTTAATTTATTCTTCCTCATAATTGTTCTCTTCTTTATATGTCCAACTTACCACTATCCTTTACTGGTATACTATTGGAAGACAGTTTTCCATGAATCTCTTTCTGTACATCCTACCAACAGAAGAACTGACAGCTTTTTGTTCTAGAGTATCTTTTAAATGACATTTGTATAGCAAAAAACCTTGGAAAATAGAGATACTGTCTTGCTCCAGAACAAAGAGCAGGTGTATTTGCTGTCTATCATTATAAAGATAATGTCTCCCTCCCCAAAGGCAAAGATTGGGTGAATTTGCTTGCAGCCTACTATTAAAAAAATGAGATTTCCTATGCTCAGAGTTCCTCAGCTGTGACAAAAAACAACTGTGTCCAATCCACAGCATTTATCTATGCCTACCTGTGTCACCTCTGGGAATCTTAAAGAACACGGGGAACTGGCACAAACATGAATTTCATGCTACCTACTGTGTTGTGAGTAATAAAGTTATTTGTCTCTGACCCAGGAGTCTTATGTCTTCTACAAGCATTCACAAAAGTATGCAGACTAACTTATTAGTTTGAAAATAGGACAAAATCTTGGATTTTTCACAGTTCTTGACATATAACACTTCCTTTAAATTATTGTACATTTATTATAAATTAATATTTGTAATTTGTGTCATATATAAGATTGTTCTTCCTTTAAAAAAGGCTGTAAAACCATATTTTATCCACAGCATAATATCCACAAACACAATTATTATTTTATCCCTAAATGTTTAACACAATTATTTGCTCAAATAAAAGATTTGTTGAATGACTGAATGAATTGATAATTGGAAAAAAGATTGTACATTATCTGCTATAAAATTATCAACCTATTTATACCTTTAGTTACTACTGATATTCTCAAAAGAATGGAGAAAAGTCAACATTGACTTCAAGTCTCCAAAACAACAACTCAAATCTAGACAATATATCCCAGAAGTGGAAGTGCTTGTTGGATGTACGATTGGTATTTTGTCATTCTCAACAAATATTTTTGAGCTGCAATCCTGGTCACAATATTATGTGCAGTACCATAAGCATTAATTCTTAAGTATCTTATGGATAATGCATAACAGTCAGTTCATCCTAATGCTTAGTGTTTACCCAGTTAGTTTCTCTCTACCATTGCCTAGGATCCTTTTCTCCCACTCTCCGTTTCGATTTTCTGGAGAATAGAGAAGCCCTGGCTAAGATTGTGTGGTGTTCTGATTGAACATTTTTGGCAACCTACTCTTTGAAAGGAAATATTAGGTCCTCGGAATTTAAACGTATAAGTGGAAAAATTATAATTCAAAAAGTAGCAAATGATATAATACAATTAGAAACACTGCAGCATTACAGAAAGGAATAATGAAGCATAAGAACTGGAGTATGTGGTATGTACATTTAATATTGATATCCTAAACCAATTTGAAAATCTTATTCATTTTTACTTTTCTTGCCTTCTTAGAACTTGAATTTACCACACTGATGAAACAGTCCATTCCTTTTTTCTGTATACTGACAGCCTACTTTAATTATTCCCACCAGTCTTTTGCTCCTACAAAAACCATTGATTTGGTTTTTATCCCTCATCGAATTTCATTCTGGGCACCTTATTTTTAATTTTCATTCTGGATTTCCTGGTGCTGACCATGCAGACTCACCTCCTATTTGGATCTCATGTAGTCTGGTGCAGGTTATCTGTGTTTCTAAAACCCCTGATGTGGTTTCTAACATGCAGACACATTTGAGAAACTCTGCTCTAGGGTCTTCTATAGACTCCACCAATTTTGATTTGAAATGGATAATGCATAACAGTCAGTCCATCCAATGCTTGGTGTTTACCCAGTTAGTTTCTCTCTACCATAGCCTAGAATCCTTTTCTCCCACTCTCTGTTTTGATATTCTGGAGACTAGAGAAGCCCTAGCTAGGACTGTGTGTTGTTCTTATTGAGAGTTAACATTGTAGTTCTAGAGCAAGAACTAGAATCCAGGTGTTTTTTATCTCTATCAGTGGCACTTGCATAGACGTAGACTCACAAGGCATGAACAATCACAAGCAAGATTGTGTGCTAAACTCTATACACCCTAGATCCAGTGGAGAAGAAAAGGGAGGGGTTAAAGGAAAGGGGGAAAGACTACAGCTTTCCATCTCTCCCGGTAGAATAGCACACACTGAGAGGGGAGAAACGACTGGAAGTTGCCATGGCAACCTGAAGCCCCCCTCAGAAAACAAGACCTGCCTTGTATAGCTATGGAAAGATCACCTTTCTCACTGAGTCTAAGCAGATACTGTGGTGGCTTCACAGACTAGGAATGTACCCTTGCCCCAGAGAGACAGCCTTAGTGATGGGCCCTCTTTATTGATGCAGGAAGCAGCACATTCCTGAGTGTGACGAGGCAGCCAGTGGCCAGGATGCTCAAGAACAAGAAACCTACCACTTTCTTAAAAGCATGTAACTATAAATCAGCCTCATTCTTACATTTTAAACAGTTTTACTTGTAAAGTCAAGCAGCTGAATTATAATCATATTGCAGCACTCATTCATATTTATGTCTTTTAGTCTTCTAGATAATTTAGGAGAAAATCCAAAAACCAGAAAATGTATCATCACACAGTGGAATTTATTTGGATATCCAGGCACTCTTCAAAGCATTGGCTTGAGGAGCTCTTGCATTTTAAATTGCTAGTGGAAGGCTGAGGGGGCTGAGTATGCCCAGGGATTCCTACCTTCATGCATTTGTAATCTGAGACTCAGAGGCAACTGTTTGATTAATTGATTAACTGATTTGATTCATTAATTCATAAAACACCTATTGAGTGCTATTATGTGCTAAAACACTATGCAAAGTAGCATAAAGAAAAATAACAAAAAAATTCACCATCTCAGTGAGCTTTTGATGTAGGCAAGGAGATATGTAGTTATAATTTCAAAACACTGTGATAAGTGTTGTAACCATCAGAGGAGAAGTATATGCCTGTATATATAAAAGAAGTATAATATGTATAAAAGAGTGAATACTCCTTTCTGTGAGAATAAGTAGAGATTAGAGCCAGGGGAAAAGATATGGTGTCTCAGCTCAGTGTTGAAGGATTTTGTAAGAATGTCTCAGTTGCAAAATGTTAGGGAGCTAGTGTCAAGCAGCAGGAATTACACAAGCTAAAGAAGTATAAAGCTATGTGGTAAAAATGATGCACACAATTCAGAATACACATGTCGGGAACAGGGTACTGGTGAGAAAGAGACCAGAAAGAGACCAGAAAGAGACTTTGACCTTAAGGCCAAACTAAGGGGGCCTTTGTCACCATGCTGAAGAGCTGGGACATTATTTTGCACGTGAAGGGAAGTTTTAGAGCCAGAAACTGCTTTGATCAAGTGGGTTGTGTATGTATGTTTCAGAAATCCTTCAAACACTTGAGAGTGGTAGTAGTTGAGGGGCTGTGGAACAGTTGCAGACAGGGAGACCAGTTAGGAGGTGAAAGATGATGCCATTGTGACATAGATCACCGGTACTGGCTGAAGAGAAGATACTTTTGAAAATCAGCATGATAAGATGATTGTGGGAATGTGAACTAAAGAAAGAAAGAGTTTTTTGTGTTCTGGGTTGGGTACTCAGGTGAAAAAGTTGTTGTTCACCAAAAAGAAAAAAGAAAAAAAAAACACAAGAGGAGTTGAAGATGATGTGTTAGTTTAGAGCAAAGTGAATTCGGAGAGTTTTTGGAATATCTAGAGAAAGATGGCTGATCAATAGCTCTTTATATGAGACAAACCTCAAAAACTGAGATGGGCTGATAATCTAAATGTGGGGCTTGTGGCTAGAGATGGAATAGTAGATCAGATCTTTCAGGGAGTATATAAAAGGATCAAGTACAACATTCTAAATTGGTGTTTCTCAAGCTTTATCTTGTGAGGGGACCTCCAAAAACCCGGAATTATCTTTTTGGAGGGCAAGCCCCTTGTAATACAGACTTTCCAGCGAGGTAAATGTTCTTAGAACCCATCAGAATCAGTGTACCAGCTAGCATTGTTGTGAGAAGCTACGTTTGACTTCAGTGAAAAAAAATTTTTTTTGAGATTCTTTCAATGCGTTTGCCCATTTCATGAAAGGTGATTTACAAGTATATCTGCACTGAATGTTCAGTAGTTTTTGATTTTAAAAAAAATGGCATGATCCCTATGCCCCACCCTCCCTATTCAGCTGATCTCACCTCGAGTGACTTTTTTTTGGTTCTCCAGGTGAAAAAACCCTCCAAGGGAAATGTTTTCCCTATGTGTTAGAGACGAAACAAAAAACAGCAGAAGCAATAAAAGGCATCACAATTGATGAGTTCAAAAACTGTTTTGAGCAGTGGAAAAAGCATTTTGATAGGTGTATTGCATCAAATGGAGTGTACTTTGAAGGTGAGCAAAGTTTAAACATGTAAGACTAAATACACAATTCTATATAAATAAATTCCAGGGTTTTGTGGGTCTTCCCTCGTGTGTTAGTCACCTGACGATCCTGTTAAAATACAAGTTCTTATTCAGTAGCTCTGGAGTGGGTCTAATAGTCATCATTTCTAGCAAGCTTCCAGGTAATGTTGATTCTGCAAGTGTGCAGACCACACTTTGAGTAGCAATACTCTAGAAAACAGTAGTGTTTAAGGATGGGAAGATGAAGAGAAATCCACAAAAAGGATTGAGTAGAAGTCAGAGACTTAAGAAGAGAGTGGGTGGAGATAAAGAGTCTTGACTTGGAATCCAAGAAAACAGAATTTCATAGAGAAGAAAATGTTCAACGAAGTCTAAGACTGTTAATAAGTAGAGCAAGAATGAACTGGCAAATGTCAAATGAAATTGGCAATTTGAAGATAATTTTGACCTTTGACAGGCAGTTTTTGTACCATGAAGGGGACAGAAGCAAATTGTAGAAGTAAGCTAATTAAATGGCAGCTAAAGAAATAGAGACAGTGAGAGTGTACTAATTTTTTTTAATAAACAAAATACTTCTGTTATGGGAAAGAGATAAATGGGATGATAACTTAGGAGGGACAAAAAGTTGAAAAAAATCATTATTTTTTAAGATAGAAAAGACATGAGGTTTATGGTAGGCAGCATAATTCCCCCTTCTTAATCCCCTGAATCTGTAAATACAGTATCTTAGGTGGCAAAAAGGACTTTATAGATATGATTAAATTAAGGATTTTGAGATGGAGAGATTATCCTGGATTATCCAGGTATGCCCTGTGTAATCACAAAAGTTCTTAAGAGAAGGAGGTAGGAGGGTCAGAGCCAGAGAAGGAAATATCACAACAGAGGTTGGAGGGATGCTATTGCTGATTTTAAAGGGGAAAGAGGGCTGTGAGCCAAGAAATGCCAGCAGCCTCTAAGAGCCAGAAAAGGCAAGAAACAGATTCTTATCTTAGAGCTTGCGGAAGCAGACACAGCACTGCAGGCACCTTAGTTTTAGTACAATGAGACTACTGATGCCCTTCCAGAACTGTAAGTTAATAAATTTGTGTTGCTTTAAGACAAAAAGTTTGTGGTAATTTGTTATAGCAGCAATAGGAAATTAATATGAGAAGGAAAAGAAGAGTAGGGGTTAGAAAATAATATCTCTTATTTACCCATCACAAGGTTCACATCTGACACTCCTGTGATAAAGACAAACTAACAAGAGAAAAGCATAACAAATTGTTTTAAGCAAAGTCTTACGTGGCATGCCAGGCTTCAGATGTGAAAACCCAAGGATCCAGGGAAAATTATATATTTTAATGAACAGTCACTCAGAAGTGTAATTGGAGGACAAAAAAATATGATCTAATGATAAAACCTGGGGAAACTCAGCAAGGCCTGTGAGTTAAAATTCTTCTTGACCTCCGAGGTACAGGACAAGACCTCTCTGGAATGGAGGGCTTATGACCTACTTTCAGAGGAGGTAGGTCAGAGAATATTTTATAAGCATGTTTCAGAAAAGAAAGGCAGGAGTGTTATATCTAGAAAGACAAAGGGAATAGAGACTCCCCTTCCACTCTGGAGATGCAAAGAGTTTTCTCCAAGACATAAGTGTGAGGCTATGGACAGAAAGGCTACACATCACCCTCTTATGTGTGTTCTTATTGTCTGTGAAATGGGGATCACAGGCCACCTCCGTGAAGATAAAATGAGGTAACATGTAGAATGGCTGGGCACAAACAAGAGTGCAAAGGTGCTGGTTCCCTTGTCATTTTAAGTGCTTTCAGGAAGAATGTTTTGCTCAAGTGGGATGGCAGCTGCTTCATGGCAACTAAACAGGAAACTGGCTCCCCTAATTAATCTCCATATTAAACTGAGCTCTGTGGGTACATGAAAAAATTGAGAATGAGAGGATTTGACCCTGGGATTTCTTGGACTGTTTTTCTTCTGAATGTCCCTAGGCTGGAATCAACATTGAGAGACAATGTAGTTTCTAGCCCCTTCTGTTTTCTACTTCCTCTCTCCTTTTTTTTTTTTTTTTTTTTTTTGTTTGAGTTGGAGTCTCACTCCATTGCCCCGACTGGAGTGCAGTGGCCGCTCCCGGCCACCGCAGCCTCGACCTGCTGGGCTCCGGCGATCCTTCGCCTCAGCCTTCCAAGTAGCTGAAACTACAGGCGTGCGATACACGCTCGGCTGATTTTTGATTTATTGTAGAGATGAGGGCTCGCCATGTTGCCCAGGCGGGTCTCGAACCCGCGGGCTCAGGCAATCCACTCACCTCAGCCTCCCAAAGGCGCGGGTTACAGGCTGAGCCGCCAAGCCCGGCTCTACCTCCTCTCATACCCTATCTGCCTACATGCTTTCTCCTCCTCACAAGGTTCACACTCATAAGGAGATGGTCTCCCGGAAGCTACTCCGGACTTGCCACACCTCTACCTGAATCCAGAACCGGGGCTGCAGGGGACCTCGGTGCCCCTCCTGGTTTCCATGGAGACCCTACGTATGGCAGCTCCCAAGCAGGAAGGAAACCTGAGCGCTTGTATTTTTACAAAAAGGAAAGTGGGGGAAGGGGAGGTAAAAGGGAAAAGGAGCAGGAGAGAGGAGGGTGAAGGTGAACCAGCGGGTGTTCAAGGACTCGAGGGACTTGAAAACTCCGGTTGGATTACTCAGTCACTTTATGCTTTCGGGAGAAATCAAAGAGGAGGCAGCAGGGGACAGAGGGGTGTTAATTTCATGCGTGAGAAATATCCTACTCGTTTTTTGACATCAGGGTGCAAGGGACAGAATGACACAGGCAATTAGGAATCGTGTGTGTGTGTGTGTGTGTGTGTGTGTGTGTGTGTGTGTGTGTCGCAGCTGATAGTGCTGCTCGGTTTCATTTCCAAGAAGAGAGAGCTCTCTCTTCGCCCAGTCTCAAGTCTTAAAGGTTCATTGCAGCTGTAGGAGAGGCCACACCTCTCTCACTCTCCACCCTTTCCCCTACAACATATAACTAAATTAAGGCTCTGGAAAGGCGGGTTCCAAAAGCTCTGGGCTATGGATTAAATGATATTTATTGGCTGACTCCCTTGCAAGAGGTTGGGGGAGGAGAAGGAAAAGATTGGGCAGAATGTATGCAAAGATTGTATTGCACGACGGTCCAGATGACGTCAGCTTGAATAAAGGTTTGATCTAGTGAGTGTTAAATGTGGCTGAGTGACCAAATCCTTGGAGGGAATCGATGGCAAAAACCTCCATGAAAGGACCATGCCGCTTCTTTAAAATATTGAGCAGGTGGCTCTGCTTATGTCCACTGCAACTCCCAGGGCTATGGTGGAATCTGTTTTCTGCTGTAATCACTGCAATGTTACTTACTGCCTTAGATACTATGGGTCAGGTGCAGTTATCATCGAAAAGGAAGTCTTTGAAAAAAAGAAAATTAGAAGTCATTATAGTGCCTGCCAATATTACAAAGTGAAACCAATTTCATTTAATAAACACGTTCTGAGGTCTGCTATGAGCTAAGTGAGATGTTCTTTGCCTTCAAGGTGCATACACTCTAACCAGGGAAGGAGATATGCTCACAAATAGCAGATGGTACCCAGCAGCAGGTAATAAATACCATGGGAACTCCAGGGAAAGTAAAATTAATTAAATACAGGGGGGAAAGCATTTTATATTAGATGCCTGTGTGGTCTAGCCTTTTATAATAGATGCAGAGAAGTACAGGAAAGAGTTCTTTAGGGGTAGAATGGAAAAAGTTTAACACATTTCCTATTTGAGATAAAATGCCAGTTCTGTAAAATTATCTGACAAGTGACACAGTGAGATACATTTCCAATATATATATTTTTCCTCTCCGATGATGTATTTCTATTGCTGCAACTTATAAGAGACTTTGGCTTGAGATCTCTCCCATTTTTACCACTTGCCTAATCTACCATATTTTGACATTAGAAGTTTAGGTTTTAATAGCTCTATTTAAAAAATAAATCAAGAAGCTAGAATTGTTGGAGAGAATGCTTTAAAAAGTGAATGGATTTAAAGTAAGAACTACCGTATGAGTATGAAGGGCATTAAGAATTGTTTATAGACAGGACTGAAATAAAGGAAGTATTTGTGCCATTCGGAGCTTATTTTCAGAGTCATGGCATGTAGGAATAAAGAGATGAGTAACTGCATCACAAATGATGGAGAAATTTTTGACATACATAGCTCTTATGATCTGAGTTTAGTGCATGTTATTCAGTCATGAGGTATTTAGTTTTCATTCCAAAATTAGGGAAAATGTAGAAATAAGTTAAAAGACCATGGAAGCTAAAGGCTAATTCTTGGCTCTAAGGCTTTGGATGGAAGACATCAGGAGTAATGGAATTAAAGGAGGGCAATTATTTGTAGAAAAGAGAGGAAAAGAAGCCACATATGCTCAAGCCAGTTATAGTTTCTGTGTCACTGAAATATTAGTTACTAAGAGCTTGTTTTCAAGGCCCTATTCTTAGTTGGCTAAGGAACAAATCTATAATAAAAACATCTCCCCAGAGTTTTGGCAGTCTTGCAGAATATTAGCAGCTTTTAGACCAAAAAAAAAAAAAAAAAAAAAAGCAGAATGTCAAGAGTCAACTTATTTTCATTCATTTTATTTTATTTTTTCATTCTCATCATGTGGTTTACCACAGAATCTTTGGATTCCTAATTTGCTTTCTTTAATGTCATTTTGCCAAGCTTCTGGATAATTGAATAGAACCCGCTGGCTTCCTACCTTCAAATAAACACCCACAGACACATGAGCATCTCATTCATCTGAACACAGTCAAATATACTTGCATGGTACATTTTTGTAATGGTAGTCAATATGGCATGACAATTCCTAGAAGAGATTTTGAGTAATTTAAGAAGTGACCATTTGACATCATTACTAGCTTGAAGAAAAAAACAGAGGAGAAAAAATAAAAACATAAAGGAGAAAATGAGTTACAGATGACAGGAGGATGGAAAAGGAAAATAATAAGTGGAGAAGCAAGAGTTTAAGAGAAAAAGCTAATACAAAACAGGATGTCTTAAGCCCTTGATGGATAGGTAATAATGAATGATCATTTTTATACCTAACCCTGAATTATACCCTACATCTTTAAACTAAGAAATTTTTAAAAATCCTTCCGTTTACTCCCATCTGAATTTTAGATAGAAATTTTCATAGCTAGAAAAGTTCCAGTGATCATGCAGTCTACCTTTTCTTTACACACACAAAAAGTGGGGGTCGAGGGAAATCAGTTGCTTGTTTAATATGAGTCAAATAGAGATGAAGCCAAAGGTAGAACCCAGATTTCCTGACGGCTAACCCACTGACAGTTCTGCCACAACAGTTCTGCTTGTAAAGGCTAACTGAATCCAAAGTTTCTTTGAAATTTAAATAGCAGCCGGGCTCGGTGGCTCAGCCTGTAATCCCGCGCCTTTGGGAGGCTGAGGTGAGTGGATTGCCTGAGCCCGCGGGTTCGAGACCCGCCTGGGCAGCGAGACCTCATCTCTACAATAAATCAAAAATCAGCATGGTAGCGCATGCCTGTAATTCCGGCTACTCGAAGGCGGAGGAATCGCGGCCAGCAGCAGGCTGCTCCGGAAGGCACTGCACTCCAGTCTCACAGAGTGAGATACTCAAAAAAGAAATTTAAATAGCTTTCAATTTTTCCTTCAACATCTAACAGTATTGTATTTTTAAATATTTATATCATGTGTTTACAGTGTACAAAGTACTTTATCTTATTCAACCCTGTGCCAATTCTGAGACAAGTAAATATCAGCTATGAACTGGTCCAGTTGGGACTTGTCTAATTTTGATTTATGATATATCTTTTCCCACAAATACCCAATTCTTATTTGTGAGTATTGAGGTGAATTAAAAATAAATAGACTGTATTGTTCCTACTCTTCTCTACCAGACCACCAACTAGGAACTCATTGTGCCTTAAGAAAATGAAACAGAAGTATAAGGAAGAACAGCATGACAATAAAAGCAAGCAAGAAAGAAGTAATGACATAGATGGTGAACACACACACACACACACACACACACACACACACACACACAAGTTGGTATCATAGGTTATAGAGGTTAAATTTGTTCATGATTCTAGACATCTGTAATAGAGGAGTTACTACCTCCAGTTGCTTCTGTAATGGTGATCTTTATTATTAAGAGAATGCTCTCTTTGAAGGTGATGAATTTGGTTCCCAGAAGAAGACATAGAACTGATGTTGTGGAATAGAAGCACTTCCTCTCCATCACGTACTGCACTCTCAGAGGTCTAGCCATCCCAGGCAGGATGGTTTCAATCACTCCTGCCATCCAGTCATCGCTGACGCTTCTTGGCAGCAAGCCTGCCCCTAATGGAATGTGTCCTGCTACTGGGAGTTAGGTCATCAGTAATTTACTTAATAGCATTTTATGAGCTGGGCTCTGACACAAGAAAGTGATCTGGTCTTACCAGCAAGAGCTTTCCTTGATGTGAGAAGAAGGAGAAAGAATACACCATTGTGAATAATCAGACACTACATTTCCTGAAAATAATAAATGAAGGTAAGAAAATCTGGGTGCTTCTTCAAACTTCCCATGTGATCAGGCTAGATACATGATCTTGAGTAAGTCACATCTTGTTCCTGAACTTTAGTTCTTCTAAAGCCTTATCCAACTCTAACATTATATACTTCTGACTCTAAGGGACTCTATGGAAGTTAGATGATGCAGGATTTGTCAGACCAGCAGTCTCCTTCTCTGATGGTCCTCTGTGGAAAGGAAAAAGGAGGGCCCTATTCTTCTGCCACTAGTCTGCTCTGATAGGGTGAAGGTTCTGAAATTGCTAATTTCCCTGGTGTAAGTATTCTTAATATGGCTGATTTCAAGCTATAAACAACAGTTAACAATTAGCTAACAAAATTACTGAAACAACTTGCTTCCGTGTGCTGCTGCAGCACCCCACTAGTTCTTCCCACCCTCTAGAAAGGGTTACACCAATGAAGAGTCTCTCATATGTACACACATAACTGGGTTGTTTATGCACTATGCCACTGTATGTGGCATATATATCCTTGTTTGGTTTTGGATGAAAAGATATTCACAACTTCTCTTTGATTCTATCCCAACTACTTCTATTCTTAATTTATTTGAAGCCCTCTCAGAAATATGTGGAGAATTCTCATTAGAAAAATGTCCATATTCTTACAGCTTCTTATCTGAGTCCCCATTTCTTCCACCACAGCTTTAACTGCTTCCAGGAACATCCAGGGAAGCATTTTACTCTTCTTTTGTTTTTTTATGACTCCTAGAAAGGACCTCATATCCTTCTTGCTAAAAAATCCAACATGTATCTCATGAATGTTCAGAAGGCTCACTGCCACTGTACAGGGCTTAGAAGTTAAAAAAAAATCAGTAGAGTCCTTCCTCCTTTTTGCTGTATGTGAGAGAAGCCCTTCCTCTGGGTTCTGGAATTTAATGTGCAAAATCTTCCAATTCCAAGAAAATTGGGATGATTGGGGGTCAAATAAGTACCTGGAATGGTGATGAATAAAATGACTCATTTCTATTTTATCCCCTCAAGTGAATAGTGTGCATAGAATAATCAATTAAAAACCATCTACTGAGCATTTACTACATGTACTCAGCACAGAAAATCATTGTGAATATAAAAGAAAGAATAAGCTATAATACTGGCCTTCCAATTTATAATTTTGTCGGGAAGATAAGATTAAAATACACAAATTAATGAAAATGATTTTAAACATTTTATAATCAAGTGCTTAATGATGTGGCACAAATTCTAAGTGATGTAGGGGTTTAAAGAAAAGTAAAATTTCTAGAAGCCAGTGTTGTCCAAGGAAACTTAATGATAGCAGTTAGGCTTAAGCTGCCCTTGATGTGAGGATAGTGTTTACATTGTCAGGTGAAAGTCCTGAACTTGCTAGATTAGGAGGATTACATGTAAAATGCTGGTGGCAAGAAGCAGGAAGGAAGCAGAAACAAGATTTGGTGGGTGAAGTAAAAGTAAAACCTCTGGCCTTAAATTGGGTCCTAATATATGTGTGAGAGAAGTGGGGTGGAGAACAGGTGAGAGTTTGCATACAAATAGACAATGGACAGATCACATATGACAATAGAACCCTGATCTACAACTTCTGCAGCAACCAGTATTCAGAAAGCCAAACCACAACCTCTACAGCCTCAGATCTCGGTCAGTGACAGGCAGCTTCTTTAATTTTTGCTTCCTTTCCCTCAGCCTCCATCACTTCCAATTCAGGACCATGGAGAGAGAGAGAGAGCCAAATAGCCAAATATACTCCCCAAACCAATTGCAGAGAAGACTCCACTTCTAGTTAGGTTGCATCCAGTTTCTCATGCCAACACCCTCCAGTCAAAACATACCTGAAGCCTCCTCTCTTTTTTTCTACTATAAAACTTTCTTACTACCTACTCACCTTTGAGTCTCTGTCAAACACAAATGATGGTGGCTGACTCTAGCAAGCTCTGAATAAATAGCCTCTTTTTGTTCTCATCTGGGTGGTCTTAGTTTATTTCCACACTGGGAGAGAAGCACACTTACAGCAGTCTGTTTATCTCTTGTTGTTACATAAGGACACACACACACACACACACACACACACACACGTTCCTTTCTCTGTTCTCTTTTTCTTTCCTTAATATTATTCCTCTTTTCCTTTTACTATCTACTTTTGTATAGATTTTCTTGCCAATCTTCTTAAAATGCCAATAAAAAAAGACAGATGTAAAGAACTATCACTTCCATTTCAAAAGTGAATAGCTTGGGATGTTCAGGGTAGTCTAAGCTGAGGATATATATATTTCCTTTGGATCTAAAGTGGCAGTTGAATGATTCAGTCCTGACTTTTGACTCTGGTTAACCTTTTTCTCAACAAAAGTTTTTTTATTATTTTTCAAATAATGGTCCCATATTTTCAAATGTTTGATCCAATATTTTAAATATAATTAGCAATTTGTATTTACAATGGCAAAAACATGGAACCAACTGTGCTGCCATCGAACTGGACTAGATAAAAAAATGTGGTATACATATATGATGGAATATTATGCAGTCATAAAGAGGAACAAAATGATAGACTTCACAGCAACTTGGATGGATTTAGAGTCTATAATACTCAGCGATTTATTACAGAAACAAAGAACTGAATACCATATGTTCTCACTCATAAGTGGACCCTGAACATTTACCATACTACTATAAGAAAAGAGTTGGCAGTAGCTGGAAACTGCTGGTGTTGGGGGGGGAGAGGGTGAGGCAGGAGGAGGGCACATAGCATTAATAAGGGTACCTGATCTCAAACCAGGCAAAGTGGGGACCAAAGTAAGTCCCAAATTTACCTATGGGTATGATGACCACTTGTATACCTAATCCTGAATTGTACCATCTTTAAAATAAAATAACTTTTTTTAAAAAAGGCTTTTGAAGGACATGGAAAATGATAACATGCTCAATTTCAGACAATCTGAGTATGAAGGATTTAGGAGAGAGTCAAACATAGAGAGATAAAAATAAATATTTGTCAGTGAGATAATGAATGAATGAATGAAGAATGTGAAATACTTCAATGGAAAGCTTTGTTAACCAATTATAGCTGAACATTCAATAAAGGGGATTACTTAGCAAAGTAAATATAAAATAAAATAAATCAGTGATTTTCTCGTACATTTCTATTTAAGACATCTACAATGATTGATCTGATTTTCTTTCTTTCTCTCTTTTTTTTTCCTTGAGTTGGAGTCTCACTCTTGTTGCCCAGGCTGGAGTGCAGTGGCACACTCACAGCCACCGCAGCCTCGACCTGTTGGGCTCAGACAATCCCTCCGCCTCAGCCTTCCAGGTAGCTGTAGCTACAGACACATGCCACCTTGCCTGGCTAGCTTTTGTGATTAATTGTAGAGACAAGGTCTTGCCAAGTTGCCCAGGCTGATCTTGAACTTCTGGACTCAGGCAATCCTCTTGCCTTGGCCTCCCAAAGTGCTGGGATTACAGGCTGAGTCACCATGCCCAGCCTGACTTTCTGATGAACACAAAATAGCCAGAACCACTGTCACGCTAGACAATATATTTCCAATCAAATCAAAGACCACAAATGTTTCAAATAGTCAGTGCTGCATGTTCTCCTATAAGTAAATGGATTCTATTAGGACATTTTAAAACTCTGAAAATAATTATCAGCTTCCATCTCTATTCATACTTTTGAGAATTTATTATAATACTTGGAAACCCAAATTGGAAACAACTCCTTAGATGATATTATAATAATTGTGTTATGATTTTATCAATTCCCGGAAGTCCAGTCTTTTACTCCATGCTCCAAAACTTGAAGACAAAACGCTTTTTGAGGCTTTACAGTTAGAATTTGATTACTTTGAATATTTAAAGAAATTTGGCTCCCTACCTGAATGTACATGAATGGTTTGGAAGTTGACAGGCAGCTATTAAATAATTTTTCTGAGTTAGCATCATCTTCTTCTCCATGAACATCTGATGTGATCAATGAGCTGCAAAAAGTGAGGTGGGCAGTCAGATTTAGCTCATCTCTTCTGAAGCACTCCACGTTTTGCTTTCCATTTAAATCTTTGGGTCTTCTCAGATTTGTAGACTTAGAAACTCAGTTTTTCAACTTATCCTTGAGCAATTATGTATTGATAAATTTAATCACACCTTCAGTTTTATGTTCTTATTATTGCACTTACTTTCAGAACTCTGATGACACCAGCAAGAAGTCTCCAAATTAGTCATGTCAAAGGGAAATATTGCTTTAGTAAATGACTCTTGATGGTGATGACTTCCTTCCACACCATTAATGATCTTGTTAAATGAACTCATAGGGGTTGGGCCTTCTTCACTAAGGGATTTTGACTTATTAAACTTTGCTTAATCATCTATTGTTGTAAGTCTGGGGGATGTATTTTGAGGTGAATGAGGTCTGACAATTAAGTTTGTAAACTTACTACTGTGTGATTATGGTGGCAGCATTATACGAACAACTTGGTAAGTTTTCATAACCTTGGTATATCAGTGTCTCACAGCTGTGTTTGCATCAGTGTATGGTGGTATCTTGCTGAGTGACATTCATTATTGTTGCATGTTTTTGTGTGCTGTCACGAGAATGCCAGAGTTTGAATTAGATTAATGAATAAACATTACCTTTCTTCTTAAACATGGCAAGAGTGGAAGTGAAATCAGAGACATGTGATTCCAAGATTATAGGGATAATGCCATGAAGAAAATGGCAGTGTACAAATGGATTAAATGTTTTTCTGAGGGGAGAGAAAGCGTCAATGATGAAGAGAGGTCAAGATGGCCTATAGCAAGCAAAACTGATGAAAACATTCCAAAAATTTGTTGAATTGTGCATCAAAATCTTCGGCTGGCTGTGAGAAGCTTAGCAGACCAAATAAACATTGATAGAGAAACAGTCAGGAAAATCTTAACTGAAAATCTTGGCATGAGAATGGTGTGTGCAAAAGTGGTCCCAAGGGAGCTCTTGCATTACAACAATGCACCAGCTCACACAGCACTGTCTGTGAGGGAATTTTTAACCAGTAAGCAAATAAGTATATTGGAACACCCTCCCTACTCATCTGGTATGCCCCCCCAATGACTTTTTTCTTTACCCAAAGATAAAGGAAATATTGAATGACATTCAAAAATAAAGGAAATTTTGTTAACATTCATGGCATCAAGGATAATGTGACAACTGCTTTGATGGTCGTTCCAGAAGAAGAGTTCCAAAATTGCTTTAATGGGTGGACTAGACACTGGCATTAGTGCATAGCTTCCCAAAGGGAGCACTTCCAAGGTGACTTTAGTAATATTCAGCAATGAGGTATGTAACACTTTTTCTAGTATAACTTCATGAACTTAACTGTCAGATCTTGTATATTTGTTAAGGTGAGCTAATCCATTATAACAAATACTTCCAAATTGCACAGTGACCCCACACAGCAAAAGCTTATTTCTAGTTCATCTAATAGTTCATTAAGAAAATGGCTTTCACCGTGTGGTGACTTGGGGACCCAGTTTTCTCCCATAATGTGACTCTGCTATCCTCCAGGGCTTTGCCATCTATCATTGCTGAACACAGATGGAGGAAGCACATCTGCTTCTTAAAATGCTTGAGCTTTGAAATGGCACCCATCCCCTCCATTCATATCATTTGTGAGAATGCAAGGAAGACTAAGAAATTTAGTCTATCTCAGGTCAAGAAGAAAGTGAAAATTTAATGTACAGTTAGAAATATCTGCCTTAGGTATTTGTAGCTTCTGCCTACTTCTTGCTATCCACTAAAGATATTGGAATATGAACGGAAACCATTTAAAACACAATCTTCTTTTCACTAGTCTCATTAACTTATTCATGAGGTAGTAACCATTATCCTATTTTCCTGGGAAGAGAGTTGCACTTGATCAATTATCCCTTTCTTTCTCTAGTTTTCTAGGTTAGGAAGAGGATAGGTATCCCAGGTGTCAAATGACCTCAGTCATTCTCTCCTGGGTGAGGTCTGAGTGCCTGATCTCTGCTACTTTGACAGAAACTCCTATGAATCTACCATACTTACCGAAAGACTCTTTGTAATAGCTGAAAGTCATGCTTTCTGCTCTACCTCTTGAGGGCCAACTCATGCTTTGTTAGCCTTTAGATTCTCCCATGGCCAGATACAGCTTAGTGAGTAACAATATCGTGGTGCAGGTAGAGAATCTGTCTCTGATTCTTCCTGGAATCATATAATGGCAGGCCTATATCTTCATGTCCATAGTCATGCCTCAGCTAGCAGTCTGGGCAGAAAGAGATTTGATAACCAGATTATTTCCAAGTTCTAAAGGATTTTCAAGAGCCTTATATGCCTTTGCTTGCATAGAGATGTTTACTACTTAAAAACAGACCCTCTAATTATGGGAAATAGGTGACCGGAAAGATGAGTAGCATGCTGTACTTGGGCAAAAGTCATTTATCTTTATTCTTCAATCAGTAGCTTGAGATTCCACCCATGTTTTGTACATATGAGAAAGATCTTACATGAAGTTATTCATGTAATTATTCATTTAGTTATCCATTCTACACAAATTTTTGAGCACCTACTATATTTCAGTTACCAGAGATATAATGGTAAACAAGAGAGATACATAACATCTGGGATTGTAAGATGTTATGTAAGATGTTGTTCACAGGAGCCCCTGGCTTTCAATAAAATAAACAGTTCTAGAGACATGTGGGTTATCTGGGGGCTTTGAACAGCTCCATTTTTAAGCTGGACAACTTGTCTCTATCCTACCTTCTTTGCATCATTCTATGCTTCATTACACAGACTTTAGGGTAAACCAGAGAATCATTTTCCTGAGGAAACTGGCTTTAGTCTTAAGTCAACATAGTTAAAGCACTTAGCAAACTCCCCAAATAGTAGAGAAGACAATTAAATGATAACTTAATTATTAATAGTAGCATTATGCTCTTTAGGAATTCATGGGGCGGAAAATTGGACCAGCTGACAATTTTGCATTGTTTGCATTTCTTGGGAAAGTGTGCCAGGCATCAATAGCTCTTGTGAATCTGTTGATCTCTTCAAGTCACTTCTCTAATTCCTTACCTCAGTAATCATCAGTTGCTTCTAGACAGAAGCATGAGGTCAGCAGACTTGACCTGGTCAAGTGTCACAATGCAACTCAGTCATGGCTGGGTTATTTAATGAATCATAAGGGAAAGTATGGTGAATATCCATGGTAGAAGTGCTGACAAGGATATAGTATAGGGATGTCCTTAGTCTCAAGCACAGTCAAACACTATTCTTCAGCATTTCCTATAAAGACTCTGTAAGATATGAAAAGGGATAAAAATTCAGAGACTGGGAGGTGATAAGTTTGGAGAATAAAACCAATTGTTTGGCTCTTATTTCTGCTTGCTTCCTCTTCCCCTATGCTGTACCTGCCACTGTACCCAAGGAGAAGGAGGCCTCTCAATAAAAGATTCATGAGAAATACAACTTCAACGTGAAGACGCTATGCAATTAACACCAGGGATCAGAATCATTGATCATTCCAAGTATTCAGTGAGGTCTCTTCTGTGTCCAGAGCTGCGTGAGGTACTGTGGAAGGAGGCAAGAGAAATTTATAACACCGTCACTACCCTTAAAGAATTTATAACCTCCATGTGGAGACAAAAACACACAAACGTTTATAGAACAATTCAACTCTAAACTGTTTGACACTGACTAGAATGGTCATTTTAAGCTCTAGCTGGGTCTTATAACTGCCTGCAGGAGCTAAGGGACAGTATAGGGGCACATGTTATAGTCCAGTAGACCTAGATTCCAGTTCTCATGCTACTGCTTAATGACCTGTATGACCTTGAGCAATTTACTTAGTCTCAAAGCTTCAGAGCCTTCATTTGTAAAATGAAGAAAATGCCTTCTGCTAGGGTTTAAGTGATCATTCAGTGAGTTCAGATACATCAACTGCCTGACACTATTAGTTGCTCAAAAAAATATGTGTCCACCCCATGTCCACATGGCTATTCCATGTGAATTTCAGAGACAAAGTATACACAACCAGACATATCATCTCTCTACCTCCCCACATGGTAAGACTTGGCTTTCCTATTTGACTTCTAATTTCTTCCCCGTTTCTGCTTATAGTAGCCCACCTTTTCAAGTCATCAAAACCTGAAACCCTCACACCATCTTTGACTCAAACTCCCTGATCTACACATTCAATCCATTATAAAATTCAACCTATTCTTCTACTTCATTGTGTCTCTAAACCAAGGGTTCTTACCTTAGGGTCATAAATGAGTTATAAGAGTTGTGTGAACTATTTAATAGTCTGTGGGTAGAAAGATCATAACTTTCACAAATTCTTAAATGGGTCTTGACTTGAAAAGGTCATACATATACCATAATAATTTTCTTACTTATATATCTTCTGCTACTGTGTAGTTGCAGGGTTTTTATTTAAATTGTTTTCTTCCCAAATACAATCTTCTGATCTAAGTTGTTCTTTATATCATTGCCACAGCTATCTTAAAATATAGTTCTAATCAGGACATTTCTACAACCAACCATTTTCAACACTTCTTAATTTCTTGCAAATAAATTAATGAGTCTTAACTTAGCTCTCTAGACTACCTTTGGAACTTTTATATTCTGGTAACCCTTTCACATACACTATGTTCTGTTAAAATCAATCACCCACTATTCCTTGACTATACCATTAAAAAATTAGTTGACTCTTGTAATGTAAATCATTAAGGAAAAATTGAGAGCAAACCATTAGTGCACATAAAATGCAGATTTTTCTTTTTTCTTTTTTCTTTTTGAGTTGGAGTATCACTCTGTCACCCAGACTGGAGTGCAGTGGCTGCTCCCGGCCACCTCAGCCTCAACCTGCTGGGCTCCGGTGATCCTTCCGCCTCAGCCTTCCAAGTAGCCAGAACTACAGGTACGCGCAACCACGCCTGGCTAATTTTTTAAAATTTATTGTAGAGATGAGGTCTTGCCAAGTTGCCCAGGCAGGTCTTGAACCCATGGGCTCAGGCAATCCACTCACCTCAGCCTCCCAAAGTGCAGGATTACAGGCTGCACTACCGATCCCGGCAAATGCAGATTTTTCAAAGGTAAATTACAAAGTTTAACTTCATGGCGCTCCTCTCACTCACATGGACCTTAGTACTCTAGATGCCTCCACACATAATTAATAATTCCTGAGTTAAACAATGGATGTTCAAAATAGGTCTGCCCTAAAGTACCCATGATTTAAAAAGGAAAAAAAAAGAAGAGAAAAAACAAGAAAGTCAACTTTCACTGCCATTTTGTTATACAATTTCCAACAATTTTTAAAAAATAATCTGTTTCTTGACAAAAACTCCCTTTTTGCAGCAGTTCACTACATTCTTTGGAAGATTTAATAACCTGTAGTAGATCTTGTTTGGGTGTCCAATCAGTTCTGGAGTCACTTTCTCTTTTCTAAGAGTGCCTTCTCCTATCTCAACACACAGATGAACTTGCCTGCTAGCAGCCATATTTGTACCAACCTATTGCCTCCTTCCTGACCTTTATCGATTGGACAACGGGTGATTCCTAACTCAATGTAGGTCAATCACATTTTTTTCTCAGACTTTTGTAATTGGAATAGAAAGATTCCAAAGTCATGACATGCAGCTGAAAGTCTAAGATGCAAACACAAGAGCTATTATGGGTTTGAGAAAAGCTATTCTGCAGCAAAGAAGATGAACACAACAGATGTGCTGAAAAAAATAGAAATAAAAGAGAATGAGTGTATCTTCATGTCTTTGTACTTCCTGGTCTCAAACCTTCCCCGGTGCTGATTTCTCCCTTTCTCGGGCTTTCTGAGAGACATTCCTCTGCCTCTACACATCTGCCCTTCTACTTTATTTAATGCTTACATTGACTTGAGATGGTGTCTCACACTGGCAACCAGAGTCCTAAATAATACAGTAACTTGAGTCCAGACTGGATATTATATATTTCTTCTTTCCTCATTCATTCAACACACATTGACTGAACATCTACTATATGCCAAACACTCCCCTATTAGCCTCCCTGCAGGAGCTTATAAAAAGAAACAAAAAAGTAATTGAAAGAAATGTCCTCTGTTGAACATATGTGCAAAATGATACACGTGACAAATAAATGGAAGTTTAGGGGAGGGAATATCATCATTTTGAGCGTAAATAGTGACTTAACTAAGTCTGAACAAAGTCTTTATCAAGTGAAGAAACGAAGGGTACCCAGGCAGAAAATATGCAAAAATGTGGAGGCAAGCAAAGCACTATGTGTTCTGGGAATTGCAAGTCACTGTTTTGTATGTACACACACACACACACACACACACACACACACACACACACACACACACACACACACCCCCACACACACAGATATAATTTATCCATGCAGAGAAGGGTGGCAAGATGTTAAGCCCTGGGCCAGATGCACTGAGTTTTATCTTCCATACAATGAATTCTTTCTTTAGGTGATAGAGAAATTATTAAAAATTTTAAGAAGCAGGTTTGGAGACCTTATTTACAATAGTTCAGGTACACCACCTTTGGATGGCATGTCCCAATATCTTATCAAATAGAATCAAGTAAAATAGCTCTTGGTATTAAATGCATTAGAATTCAGGTGAAATTATACCTGTGTCTTTCTGGAGTAGTTACTTTTAATACATAGATAAAATTCGTACTGTTCTACATTTTACCTATTGCTTACTTTGTGATTCTCTTTTTGAAATGTTGTATCTCTTTTTTTCTCTTTATACACACCTATGTCTTTTCAGTCATTTTTATAATTTGGCATTTTATTATCTCTCATGATTTATCTCAACATAAATCATTTTCTAATTGATTTTTTCTGTAATTATTATAATTAAATTTTAATAGTAACCACATAGCAACTAATCTCATTACAACTAAAAATGATTTAAGGCTGAGAAGGAGATAAAATATTTCATACATCAAGTCTGAACCCAAAAGGAAATTCACAAACTGGAGTGATTACTGGACTCAAAGAAGATCCAGGTAATAGGAATAATATGCAAGTTTCTACACCTGGGTCCTAAAAGTCATGTACCTACAATAACATAGGAGACAACCCAAGTAGGAGAGCTTTTAGTTATTATCTTTATGTTCAGTGGAAGTCAGCAGTATGCTGTGACGTCCCTCAAAAACAACTATGGTTTGGGGGTCCATTAATGGAAGCATACTTGTCCTAAAAGCAGAAGTCAATGGTCCCATCATTCTTGGTTCTGATCAGATGATTTGAAGAATGTTAGGCTCATTTAGACTCTCCATACTTTTAAAAAGATATAGAAAAACCTTTACATTCAGATAACTGTGACTGAAGTGATTCCAAAAAGTGGAGATTTATGATATTTAGCTTAGAAAAGATTCAAGTGCTTTAAAATATGCAGTGAACTGTCATGTGGAAGAGGAAGAAGGGTCAGACTTGTTCTTTATGACTCTAAAAGGAAGAAGCAGAACCAAGGGAGTGGGGGTGAAGAAATTTATAGATTTTGGTCTAGAATAAGTAACAATCTTCTAAAGTCCAAATGTGTCTGAGACCAGCATGAGCTACCTCAGAGAGGGTAGTGATTTCTTGATTTCTAGGAATATTTAAGCACAGAATGCACAACTACTTGTGAGGCTGCTAGACAAGGAATTTGAACTTTACCATGGTTTTTTGTTTAGGCTCCTGAAGTTTATTGAGGGATAGTATTTTCACCAACAGGAATAATCTCTTATACCATATTCAGTGTAAAGTCTTTCCTACCCTTTAAGATAAAGACAAAATCTTCCAAAAAACATTTCTGTCCATGTAATATACAATCATCCTTATGTAATATAAATTTATATTGTACACATTGCTCTTTTGAGAGTAAACTGCAAACATTTCCTATCACCCCCAAATTCACCAATTTACACTCTTTAATCCCCTAAATCAGGAAAGAATGATATTACACTTTCATCCAAAACACAGACCCAATTCAATTTTTATAACTGTCCCAGCAATGACTCTTTTTCCTTCTGATTTAGGACACCATCCAAGTACTCACTGAATTTACTTGTTATGTCTCTTTAGTCTCTTCCAATCTGTGAACAGTTCTTTACTTTTCCTGTCTTCCATGTTCTCACCTGATAGCTAAGGGTCTATATGTGGCATATCTAATACAGCAGCCACGAACTACATATAGTTTATTATTATTATTATTTTAAACATTTTTTTAATTTTAAAATTGTGGGGTACAGTTAAGGGTTAGGCATACAAATATGTACTGTGCAGGTACCCTTGTTGATGAGGTATGCCCCCCGGTCACCAGACAGATATTGACTACCATTAATCCCACCTCCCTTCCCCTCCCTGTCCACCCCTATAGTCAATCCTTTGCTTTTATTATTACAATAGTTGTTCAAGTTCCACTTATGAGTGAGAACATGTGATACTCAGATCTTTGTTTCTGTGAGAGATCACTCAGTATTATAAACTCTAATTCCATCCAGGTTGCTGCAAAATTCATGATTTTGTTCTTTTTTATGGCTGCGTAATATTCCATTGTGTATATGTATCACATTTTAAAAATCCAGTCCTCTTTTGAGGGACAGCGTGGTTTGGTTGCATGATCTTGCTATTATGAACACTGCTGCAATAAACATACGTGTGCAGGCATTTTTTTTATAGAGTGATTTGAGTTCTTTGGGATATATTCCCAGTAGGGGGATTACAGAGTCATATGGAAGGTCTATTTTTAGAGCTTTTAAGAATCACCACACTGATTTCCACAGAGGCTGCACTAGTTTACACGCCCACCAACAATGTAGAAGTGTTTCCTTTTCACCACATCCTCTGCAGCATCTGTTATTTTTTGTGTTATTGATAATGGCCATTCTGATTAGAGTTAGGTGCTATCTCAGTGTAGTTTTAATTTGGATCCCCTTGATGACTAGTGAAGTTGAACATTTCTTCATGTATTGTTGGCTGCTCGTATGTTTTCTTTTGAGAAGTGTCTGTTCATACCTTTTGCTCACTTTGTAATGGGGTTGTTTGTTTTTTTTTTCTTTTCAGCACATTTGAGTTCCTTGTAGATCCTAAATGTTAGGCCTTTGTAAGACATGGAGTTGGCGAATACTTTTCCCCAGTCTGTAGGCTGTCTCCCTCCTCTCTTGATGGTTTCTTTGGCTTTGCTGAAGCCTTTCAGTTTAATGAGGCCCCACTTGTCTATCTTATCTCTTATGCCTGTGCATTTTGGGATTTTGCTCAGGAATTGGATGCCAATTCCAACTTCCATAAGGGTGTGTACTGCATTTTCTAAAGTTCTTATAGTTTGAGGTTTTACATTTAGGTCTCTGATCCATTTAGAGTTAATTTTTGTGTATGGGGATAGATAGGGGTCTTGTTTGAATCTTCTGCATATGGTCAGTCAGGTTTTCTAGCACCATTTACAGAATTGGTTCTCCTTTCCCCAGTAGTGGGTGGTGGAGGCTTTGTCATAAATGAGTTGGTTGAGAAATTGGGGTTTTGGTTCTGGAATCTCAATTCTATTCCATTGGTCTATATGCCTGTTCTTGTACCAATACCAAGCTGTTTTGATTATTGTAGCTTTACAGTAAAGTTTAAAGTCTGGTAGTGTGATACCTCCTGCTTTTTTTTTTCTTTTTTGCTGAGGATTGTTCTTGCTATTCTTGGTCATTTGTGTTTCTACATGAATTCCTGTATTGTGTTTTCTAGATCTGAGAAGAATGTTGGTAGTAATTTGATAGGTATTGCATTAAATCTGTAGATTACCTTAGGTAATATGGACATCTTCACAATGTTGATTCTTCCAATCCATGAGAATGGAATATTTTTCCACAAAGGAATCTTTGATTTCTTTGAGCAGTGTTTTGTAGTTTTCATTGTAAACGTCTTTCACATCTCTGGTTAGTAAGATAACAAGGTATTTCATTTTTTTGTGGCTATTGTGAATGGGATTGTGCTTTTGTGAATGGGATTGTGCTTTTTATTTGGGTTTCTATTTATTTGGATTTCTATTATTGGTGTAAAGAAATGCGATTGTCTTTTGCACATTTATTTTATACCCTGAGACTTTGCCAAAGTTCTTTATCAATACAAGGAGGCTTTTGACAGATTCTCTTGGGTTTTCAAGGTACACAATGATGTCATCTGCAAAGAGAGATAACCTGACTTCCTCTTTTCCTATTTGGATACCCCTGATCGCCTTCTCTTTTCTGATTGCTCTAGCCAGGACTTCCAATACTATATTGAACAGGAGGGTTGAGAGTGGGCGTCCTTGTCTTGTTCCAGTTTTCAGGGGAAATGGTTTCAATTTTTGTCTGTTTTGTAGTATGCTGGCTATGGGTTTCTCATAGATGGCTTTTGCTATTTTGAGGCATGTTCTATCTATGCCTAGATGTTCAAGGGTTTTTATCAAGAATGGGTGCTGTATTTTATCAAAAGTTTTTTCTGCATCTAATGATATAATCATGTGGTTTCAGTTCTGATGTCTGTTGATGTATTTAATTACATTTACGGTCTTGCAAATGTTGAACCAGGCTTGTGTCCCAGGGATGAAGCCTACTTGGTCATGATGGATGATTTTTGAGATGTGTTGTTGAATCCTGTTTGCTAGGATCTTGCTGAGAATTTTAGCATCTATATTCATCAAAGATATTGGCCTGTAGTTCTCTTTCTTTGTTGGATCTTTACCTGGTTTGAGTATCAATGTGATATTAGCTTCATAAAATGATTTGAGGAGTGTTCCATCTTCTCAATCGCCTGGAATACTTTCAGTAGGATTGGTATCAGCTCCTCCTTAAATGTCTTATAGAATTCTGCTGGACCATCTCGTCCAGGAGCTTTTTTTTTTTTTTTGTAGGTAGTTTTCTTGTTCTGTAGTCAATTTTCCCTTGATTGTTATTGGTCTATTTAGGGTCTTGATTTCCTCTTGTTTCAACCTAGGCAGGTTGTGTGATGTCAGAAAGTCCTCCATTTCCTTAAGATTTTCAAGTTTGTTTCCATACAAGGGTACATAGTAGTCTCTAATGATCTTTTGTATTTCTTCAGGGCCAGATGTGACTTCATCTTTTGTGTTTCTGATTGTGTTTATTTGACCTTTTCCCCTTTTTTTCTTGGTCAGTCTAGCTAGGGGACCATCAATATTGTTTATCCTTTCAAAGAAACATATTTTTGTTTCATTGATTATTTGTATTATCTCTTTGTCTTCTATGTCCTGGATTTGGGCTTTTATTTTGGTGATCTGAATTCTTCTGCTGAAGTTAGGGTTTTGGTGGTCTTGCTTTTCCAGCTTCCTTAGGTGACTTGTTAGGCTGTTAATTTATGATCCTTCCATTTTCTTCATGTGCATTTGTAAAGATATGAGGTTCCCCTCTTACTACAGCTTTCATGACATCCCAGAGATTTTGATAACGTTTCTTCATTTTCATTTGTTTCCAGGTATCTTTTAATCTCTGTTTTGAATTCATCATTGACCCAGGTGTTGTTTAGCATCATGCTATTTAGTGTCCATGTCTTTGTGGGTTTTGGGGAACCCTGTTGGTGTTGATGTTTATTTTTATTCCGCTGTGGTCCAAGAACATGCATGGCAAAATTTCAATCGTTTGAAATTTGCTTATGCTTGATTTATGGCCAAGTATGTGGTCATTAGAGTATGTTCCATGTGGTGATGAATAGAATGTATAGTCTGTGGTTGTTGGGTGGAGTGTTCTGTAGGTGTCAATTAAGTCCATTTGGTCAAGAGTCACACTGAGGTTCTAGATCTCGTTGATGATTTTTTGTCCTGATGATCTATTTAGGGTTGTGAGAGGGGTATTAAGTCCCCAGCAATGATAGTGTTAGAGTCAATATCTTTTTTGAGTTCACCTAGAAGCTGCTTTGTGAAAGTTGATGCTCCCATGTTGGGTGCACATATGTTTAGGATAGATATATCTTGTTGATGGATTGAACCTTTTATTATTATGTAGTGGCCTTCTGTAGCTTTTTAAATTTTTGACAGCTTAAAGGGTATTTTGTCTGAGATTATGATCATGACTCCTCCTTTCTTTTGTGTTCCATTTACCTGAAAATTTGTTTCCCATCCTCTTACTCTGAGTCTAGTGAGATGAGTCTCTTGAAGGCAATATATTTTTGCCTGGTGATATTTTATCCATTTTTTCATTCTATCTCTTTTCAATGGTGCATTCACATTCAGGCTAATTATTGAAATGTGAGAATTGATCCTTATCATAAGATTCTTATAGAGTTGTTGTTGTTCCTGTTTTTTTGTTGTCTTTCTTTGGTTTTGGGGTTGGTTCATGTGTGTTTTTAATCTTTTTCTTGTACTCTTGTGAAGAACATTGTTGTTCTTTTTTCCTTTTCTTCTGTGTTTAATACTTTCTTAAGTGTTTCTTGTAGAGGTGGTTTGTTGGCCGCATAAGTTCTTAGGGATTGGATATCTGAGAACGTTTTTAATTCTCCCTCACTGATGAAGCTTAACTTGCCTGGGAAGGCTATTCTTGGTTGAAATTGTTTGTCTTTTAGAACTTTGAAGACAGGGCTCCAAGCTCTCCTGGCCTGGAGGGTTTCTGTAGATAAATCTGCTGCTATTCTAATTAGTCTTCCATGGTAGGTAATCTGACCTTTTTCTCTTGCTGCCTTTAGGATTTTTTCTTTTATACCTATTTTGCTTAGGCAAATTATTATGTGTCTGGGAGTTGGTCTTCTTATTTGTTATCTTGCAGGGATTCTCTGAATCTCTTGTGTTTGAATTTTCATATCACCAATGAGATGAGGGAAGTTTTCTTGAATAATCTCATGGAATGTTTGTTCCAGGGTGGTCTCTCTCTCTTTCTGCCTCAGGAAGTCCAGTTACTCTTAACTTTGGTCTCTTGAAGTAATCACTCATCTCTTGAAGGTTTGTTCGTCTTTTAAAGCTTCTTTTCTATGCTTTTGACAGTTTGGTTTAGTTCTTTTTTATCAATATTTTTTATTATGATATTGCGGGGTGCAGTTAAGGGTTAGGTATACAAATATGCTTCGTTCAGGCACTCTTGTTGATAAGAGGTATCTCCCCAACCCAGACAGATATTTACTATCATTACTACCATCTGCCTTCCCCTCCTCCCCCATAGTTTCCCACCACTGTCAGTCATTTTCTTATACTATTACGTTGGATGATCAAGGTCCACTATATGAGTGAGAACATGTGATACTCAGATCTTTGTTTCTGTGAGAGATCACTCAGTATTATAGACTCTAGTTCCATCCAGGTTGCTGCAAAATCCATGATTTTGTTCTTTTTTATGGCTGCATAGTATTCCATCGTGTATATGTACCACATTTTTTAAATCCAGTCCTATTTTGATGGGCAGCATGGTTGCTTTCAGGTTCTTGCTATTGTGAGCAATGCTGCAATGAACATACGTGTGTAGGTATCTTTTTTATAGAGGGATTTGAGTTATTCAGGGTATATTCCCAGTAGGGGGATTGTGGGGTCATATGGGAGGTCAATATTTAGAGCTTTTAGGAATCACCATACTGTTTTCCACAGAGGTTGTACTAGTTTGCACTCCCACCAACAGTGTAGAAGTGTTCCCTTTTTGCCACACCCTCTCCAGCAACTGTTATTTTTTGAGTTTTTGATAATTGCCATTCTGAATGGAGTTAGGTGGTATCTCAATGTGGTTTCGATTTGCATCTCCCTGATGATTAGTGAGGTTGAACATTTTTTCATTTGTGTGTTGGTTCCTTGGATGTCTTCCTTTGAGAAGTGTCTGTTCATATCTTTTGCCCACTTTATAATGGGGTTGTTTTTCTCTTTTCAGCACATTTGAGTTCCTTGTAGATCCAAGATGTTAAGCCTTTGTCAGACCTGGAGTTGGCAAGTACTTTTTCCCAATCAGTAGGCTGTCTTCCTGCTCTCTTGATGGTTTCTTTGGCTTTGCAAAAGCTTGTCAGTTTAATGAGTCCCACTTGTCTATCTTATTTCTTATGGCCTGTGGATTTTGGGTTTTGTTCAGGAATTGGATGCCAGTTCCAATTTCCATGAGGATATATCCTTCATTCTCTAAGGTTCTTATGGTTTGAGGTTTTACATTTAGGTCTCTGATCCATTTAGAGTTAATTTTTGTGTATGGGGATAGATAGGGATCCGGTTTCAATCTACTGCATGTGGTCAGACAGTTTTCCCGCACCATTTACTGAATAGGTTCTTCTCTCCCCAGTGGTAGGTGGTGGAGGCTTTGTCGAAGACGAGTTGGTTGAGAAATTGAGGTTTTGCTTCTGGAATCTCAATTCTATTCCATTGGTCTATATGCCTGTTCCTGTACCAATACCAAGCTGTTTTGATGATTGTAGCTTTAGAGTAAAGTTTGAAGTCTGGTAAGGTGATACCACCCGCTTTGTTTTTTTTTTTGTTTTTTGGTTTTTTTTTTGCTGAGGATTGTTCTGCTGTTCTTGTTCATTTGTGTTTCCAAATGAATACCTGTGTTGTTTTTTCTAAGTCTGAGAAGAATGTTGCTGGTAATTTGATGGGTATTGCATTAAATCTGTAGATTGCCTTAGGTAAGATGGACATCTTCACAATGTTGATTCTTCCAATCCATGAGCATGGGATATTTTTCCACTTGTTTGTGTCATCTTTGATTTCTTTGAGCAGTGTTTTGTAGTATTCATTGTAAAGGTCTTTCACATTTCTGGTTTGGAAGATGCCAAGGTATTTCAATTTGTGTGTGTGTGTGTGGCTATTGTGAATGGAATTGTGCTTTTTATTTGGGTTTCTGTTTGTTTGTTATGGGTGTAAAGAAATGTGATTGTCTTTTGCACATTTGTTTTATATTCTGAGACTTTGCCAAAGTCCTGTATCAGTGTAAGGAGGTTTTGACAGATTCTTTTGAGTTTTCAAGGTACACGATCATGTTATCTGCAAAGAGAGATAGCTTGACTTCCTCTTTTCCTATTTGAATACC
Organism: Cephalopachus bancanus; assembly: GCA_027257055.1. NCBI lineage: Eukaryota > Metazoa > Chordata > Mammalia > Primates > Tarsiidae > Cephalopachus > Cephalopachus bancanus. The sequence goes on along the minus strand of JAPVLO010000022.1, from coordinate 9,518,426 downwards.
CCTGATCGCCTTCTCTTCTCTGATTGCTCTAGCCAGGACTTCCAATACTATATTGAACAGGAGGGTTGAGAGTGGGCATCCTTGTCTTGTTCCAGTTTTCAGGGGAAATGGTTCCAGTTTTTGTACGCTTAGGAGTATTCTGGCTGTGGGTTCTCCTAGATGGCTTTTACTATTTTGAGGTATGTTCCCCATATGCCTAGATGTTCGAGGGTTTTTATAAAGAAGGGGTGCTGGATTTTATCAAAAGCTTTTTCTGCATCTAGTGATATAATCATATGGTTTTTGTTTTGATATCTGTTGATGTATTTAATTACATTTATGGTTTTACAAATGTTCAACCAGGCTTGCAACCCAGGGATGAAGCCTCCTTGGTCATGATGGATGATTTTTGAGATGTGTTGTTGAATCTGTTTCGCTAGGATCTTGTTGAGAATTTTAGCATCTATGTTCATCAAAGATATTGTCCTGTAGTTCTCTTTCTTTGTTGGGTCTTACCTGGCTTGGGTATTAATGTGGTTAGCTTCATAAAATGATTTGGGAAGAGTTCCATCTTTCTCAATCACCTGGAATACCTTCAGTAGGATTGGTATGAGCTCCTCTTAAATGTCTTGTAGAATCCTGCTGGAAAGCCATCTGGTCCAGGCCTTTTATTGGTAGGTAGTTTTCTTATTATGTAGTCAATTTCCTTGCTTGTTATTGGTCTATTTAGGGTCTCAATTTCTTCTTGTTTCAACCTAAGCAGGTTGTGTGATGACTAAAGTCCTCCATTTCCGAAAGGTTTTCAAGTTTGTTTCCATACAAGTGTACATAGTAGTCTCTAATGATCTTTTGTATTTCTTCAGGATCAGATGTGACTTCATCTTTTGTGTTTCTGATTGTGTTTATTTGGGCGTTTTCTCTCTTTTTCTTGGTCAGTCTAGCTAGGGTACCATCGATCTTGTTTATCCTTTCGAATAACCAGCTTTTTGTTTCATTGATGTTTTGTATTATCTTTTTGTCTTCTATGTCCTAGATTTGGGCTTTTATTTTGGTGATCTGGATTCTTCTGCTGAAATTAGGATTTTTGTGGTCTTGCTTTTCCAGCTTTTTTAGGTGGCTTCTTAGGCTATTAGTTTTTGATCCTTCCATTTTCTTCATGTGCATTTGTAGGGATGTAAATTCCCCTCTTACTACAGCTTTCATGGCGTCCCAGAGATTTTGGTAAGAATGTTTCTTCATTTTCATTTGTTTCCAGGTATCTTTTAATCTCTGTTTTGATTTCATCATTGACCCAGGAGTTATTCAGCATCATGCTGTTTGGTGTCCATTTCTTTGTGGGTTGTGGGGGGACCTTGTTGGTGTTAATGTTTATTTTTATTCCACTGTGGTCCGAGAAGGTGCGTGGTAAAATTTCAGTCCTTTTAAATTTGCTTCTGCTTGATTTTTGGCCAAGTATGTGGTCGATCTTAGAGTACATTCCATGCGGTGATGAGTAGAATGTGTATTCTGTGGTCTTTGGATGGAGAGTTGTGTAGGTATCAATTAAGTCCATTTGATCAAGAGTCACATTGAGGATTTGGATCTCGTTGCTGATTTTTTGTCCTGATGATTTGTCTAGGGTTGTGAGTGGGGTATTAAAGTCCCCAACTATGATGGTATTGGAGTCGATATCTTTTTTTAGTTTACCTAGGAGCTGCTTTATGAAAGTTGGTGCTCCTATTTCGGTGCATATATGTTTAGGATGGATATTTCTTGTTGATGGATTGAACCTTTTATCATTATGTAGTGGCCTTCTGTATCTTTTTAAATTTTTGATAGCTTAAAGGGTGTTTTGTCTGAGATTAAGATCATGACTCCTCCTTTTTTTGCGTTCCATTCGCCTGAAAATTTGTTTCTCATCCTCTTACTTTGAGTCTGTGAGTGTCCTTTCTAGTGAGGTGAGTCTCTTGAAGGCAATAGATTGTTGCCTGGTGATATTTTATCCATTTTGCCATTCTATGTCTTTTCAGTGGTCCATTTAGTCCATTCACATTCAAACTATTATTGAAATGTGAGAGTTGATCCCTATCATAATGTTCTTACAGAGTTGTTGTTCTTCCTGTTTGTGTGTTGTCTTTCTTTTGGTTTTAGAGTTGGATCATGTGTGTTTTTAATCTTTTTCTTGTACTCTTGTGAATAACATTGTTGTTCTTTTTTCCTTTTCTTCTGTGTTCAATACTTTCTTAAGTGTTTCTTGTAGAGGTGGTCTGGTGGCGGTGTAGGTTCTTAGGGATTGAATATCTGGGAAAGATTTCAATTCTTCCTCACTGATGAAGCTCAGCTTGGCTGGGAGGTTATTCTCAGTTGAAATTGCTTATCTTTTAGAACTTTGAAGATAGGGCTCCAAGCTCTCCTAGTCTGGAGGGTTTCTGTAGATAAATCTGTTGCTATTCTACTTGTCTTCCCTGGTACACAGTCTCACCTTTGTCTCTTGAAGCCTTTAGGATTTTTTCTTTTATACCTACTTTGTTTAGGTGAATTATTTTGTGTCTGGGAGTTGGTCTTCTCATTTGTTGTCTTGCAGGGGTCCTGTGAATCTTTTGTGTTTGAATTTTTTCATCCTTGATGAGATGAGGGAAGTTTTCTTCTTCAATGAGTTCATGAAATGTTTGTTCCAGTGTGGTCTCTGTTTCTCTCTCAGCCTCAGGAAGGCCAATTACTCTTAGGTTCGATCTCTTGAAGTGATCATTCATCTCTTGAGGTTTTGTTCTGTCTCTTTGATCTTCTTTTCTATGCTTTTGACAGTTTGGGTTAGCTCTGTGTTTTGGTCTTCGAGCTCTGAGATTCTTTCTTCTGCTTGGCTAATTCTGCTTTCCATTCTTATTAGTTTGTTATTTATTTCCATCACAGTATTCTTTACTGCTGTTATTTCTGACATCAGCTCCATCCTATTTTCCTCTTGTCTCTCCTCAATTTTTTAAATTCTCTCTATTAATGTCTTCATGTCTGCATCTGTCGCATGTGACCAGTCATTCTGGGGGCTCTTCATTGTTTGTGTTCCGGAATCTGTTTTTTCAGTGTCAGATCTCCCAGGGGTCTGTGTGAGACCTATATCCTTCTTTTGGTTTTTCTTCATTTGTGTGGTTTTTTCCCCCTCCCTACTTTTTCCTTCCCTCCATGTCACTGTCTTCTTTAACTCTGTTATTCAGGGGTAGAGGGATTGCTTTTACTTCTGTTTGTTCAATCTCCTATTCTTCTTTATGTATGCCCTCTTACTTTGTTCAATTCTGGAGTTGCACTGTAGATTGGAGGTGGTCTTTTTACGGTTTTGAGATTTACTTAAGGGGAAACTGTGATTCAAAATCTATCTGCAGGTCCTGGTATCCGCTGACAGGTGTATGGATAATCTGAAACCCACTTCCCACTGACTTGGAATCTGTCTGTGCAGTGGGGCTGTGTGTTTACTCCCTGAAATAAAATTTGGTTAGCAGAGGGAAGAGAATGGAGCAGACAGTGGGGAATGAGGGGGGTGGAGAGAGAGGAGTAAGGGGGGAAACAGACGAGTGTACCAACAAATGGAAAAAGAGACCTAAACTGAAACAGATAAAAACAATAGACCACGGCTACAGACTAACCAACTCCCTTACAAAAATAAAATAAAACATACAATGATGCTAACATACAAGCTAACCAACCACCTTATTGTTGTGCTGTTCCTCTATACAAAGATATGGTTTACAGAGAGGAGAAAAGAGAAGAAAAGGAAGAGGAAAAGAAAAAAAAAGGAACAAAGCAGTAGGAATAGAATCAAGTCATTAAACTAACAGAACCAATAGAGCACACTCTGAGACTTTTCATTTAAGTCCAATGTCCTTTCAGCTCTGATTTCTAGCTGTCTTCTCTAGCTGGTAAATTAGTTCACAGTTGGGGTCAGTTGCCCCTGGCCTGCTGTCCAGGACAGTTCAGATGACCCTCAGTTCACCACTCAAATCTGGCCTGTGTCTGTTTTTCCCATTTTGGTGTTGTTACCTTGAATCGCCAGCAGGTGGTGCTATCACAGCTGCTCGCCCCAGAGGGGGTGGGACCGGACAGGAGCCGGCAGAGGCCAGAGATGGAAGCCTGCCTCAGGGCACATGGGAGGAGACCCATGGCAGGATGTCAAGGTGGCAGCAGAGGTGGCAGCGATCCCAGCAGATCTTGCCTGCAGGGACTTCAAGGACTAAAGTTGTGGATTGCCTAAGGCAAGGGTTGCATGATGCGCTATGGCTGCCATGGAGGCCGCGGTGGCGCCGGCAGCTGCTGTGTCTGCTACTGCAGTGGTTGTCCAGATGCTGCGATGCCCCAGTGGTGGTGACAGCCGAGCTCTGTGTGAAGAACAGGCTGCTGATGTTGGGATCCGCAGCCCCCGGGGAGAGAGCCAGAGACCCTCTGCATTCTATTTTGCAGAGGGTTTCATAGACCAGGCTGCCTCATCGCCATCTTGTCGGAAGTTGGGTTAGTTCTATATTTTGTCCTCAAGCTCTGGGATTCTTTCTTCTGCTTAACTAATTCTGCTTTCCATGCTTATCAGTTTATTATTTATTTCATTCACAGTATTCTCTACTACTGTTATCTCAATTATCAACTCCTTCCTAGTTTCCTCTTGTCTCTCCTCAATTCTTTTAAATCTCTCCATTAAAGTCTTGATATCTGGGTTTGTAGTTTGAGACCAGTCATTCTGGGTGCTCTTCATTGTTTGCATTTCAAAGTCAGTTTTCTCAGTGTCTGACCTCCCAGGGGTTTTATCCTTCTTTTGGTTTTTCTTCATTTGTGTGGATTTTTCTCTCCCTCTTTCCCTCCCGTTCTTTAATCTGTTTTTCAGGTAGTGTGGGGTTGCTTATACTTCTTTTTGTTCAATCTCCTGTTCTTACTTATGAGCATCCTCTGGCTTTGTTCACTTTTGAGGCTAGACTGTGGGTTGGGACTGTACTTTTTATAGTTTTGAGATTTAATTGAGGGGGAAGCTGTGATTCAAAATCTATCTGCAGATCCCAGTATCCACCAACAGGTGTATGGGCACACTGGAAGCCACTTCCCACTGCCTTACAAACTGTCCATGCAGTGGGGTTTAGGTTTGCTCCCTGGAACAAAAGAAGATAAGAAAAAGGAAAATAATGGAAGATGTGGGGGTCAAGAGGAAGTTGGAGAGAGAGAAGAGTAAGAGGGAAAACAGACACACATACCAACTAATGAATGAAAAGGGATACAAGGCCAGAAAAGATTAAAAAACAAATAAACAGACCAAATTCCCTAAAGCATACTGGTAATCACACAAAGACAGTCCAATAAAATCATGCCTTTTGATGTGCTTTACCCCAACACAAACAAGTAGTCTAACTCAAATCCAAACAAAAGTGAACAAAACAGTCAAACAATAAAATAAAAAATCAAAATAAGAAACCAGACTAGCTCTGGAGTCTTTCCTGAGTGTCTAAAGTCTCTTCAGCTCTGATCTCTAGCCTTTCCCCTTTGTTCTCATTGCAGTCAGATAGATTTACTCATAGCTTGGGTTGGTTCCCTCGGCTTACTGCCTGAGAGGTCTGCCATGGAACTGAATTGTCTGTGTCTGATTAAGCGTAGGGGAGGGCCTTCTGTCTCCTTTTTGTTAAAGTTACCTTAGAAACCAAGGTGAAGGCTGCTCGTAGATGGACAGGGCAATGCGGATCTCTGCCTGGAAAATGGCTTTGGTGGGCAGCTCCTCTTTTGCTGATCCTTTCTCTCCACCCATCCTTTCTCTCCACTTGTCCAGGTCCATGGATGATCTACTATGACGGGCTATGGTGGTGTGTGTCTGGTGTCAGGCACTGGGAATCAGCGATATGGCTGGGCGCTGCATTTGGTGTGCCACCAGCAGCTTGGGGTAGAGGAGAGAGCTGAGAATTCCCCAGGCCAGAGCTGAGAGCCGAGAGCAACTGTTCAGCACCTCCTTAAGATGTACTGTTCCCTTACACAACCATGGCGTCTTAGCTCCCAAGTTGGAGGTTAGGCAGAGCCGGGTGGGTGAGTCACTGCAGGTCTCTGCCTGGTCACAGGGCTCCAGTTGTTCTCTGGTCATGCTGTAGTCAGGGGTGAGTTGGGGTAAGTGGAGTACGAGACTGCTGGTTGCCTCAGTCAGAGCAGGGACTAGAGCTCCAAAGGGTGGGTGGCGGGCAGTGGCAGCAGCTTTGGGCCCTGATCAGGGCACTTCAGTTTGGAGCTAGTATCTCTGAGGGACGGGTGCCTAGAGCCTCCCTGGGTGACGGCAGCTTGAGATGGGGCTGGGCGGGGACCTGAAGCCCAGGGTGGGGACCCGGAACTCTGAGGGGTGAGCACTGGCTGCAGCTTTGGGTGCTTGCTTTAGCCCGAGCATTGGTGCAGAGCTCCAAGGCACAGGCGCTGGGGACCTGCATGACCAGCAGCGGCCTTGGGCCTAGTGGGGTGCCCCAGGAGGGAATGAAGCCTGTAGTTCTGAGAGGTGGGCGTGGAAGGCCTCCCTGGGCTGCCACTACCCGAGACTGGGCTAGGTGCCCAGCCAAGGAGGGAGCTGGCAGAGGCTGAGTGCTGGGCAGATCAGTGTGGCCAGCAAGGGAACCCAGATCTCCACAAGGCGGTATCTGAGGGCCTCCACAGGTGGCGGCAGGTGGCTTGGGGCTGAGTGAGATGGTGTAGCCAGGGAGGGAGCTGGGAACTCCAAACAACTGGGGCCTGGGGCCACCTGGGGTGGAGCAGCAGCAGCAGAGGGGCTGCAGTAGTCGGCTGTGCGTGGGACTGAGGGTCTCCAGGCCTCCGACTGGTGTGGCTGGCAGTGGGTGGGGGAGTGGGGGAAGGAAAGTAAGAGTCTTTATGGGAACTCACTTTCGGAGAATCTCACAGTCCCACCTGTGCTGTCGCCATCTTACCGGAACTCCTACATGTGGTTATTTAAATTAAAATTAAATAACTTTAAAGTTCCACTTCTCAATTATACCACCCACATTTAGGTATTTAATAGCCATATGTGACACATGACTACCATGTTTAACAGAACATCTAAAAATATAAGACATCATTGCAGAAAGTTCTATTGGACACTGATAGTCTTCAGAATGATCTTCAACCTGGGTCTGCCTGATATTTCCTAAGGACCAATTTTAGGTAATTCTTTCCTTTGAAGAATACCACCAAAATAATGCTGTGCTCTTCTTAGTTCACACATAAGGGAATATTATTTCTTGGATACTACTGTTCAGTATAAGTTTTTATTCCATACTACCATGAACAACACTTACTGAGTTCTGCTTTCGTATGGCACTATATCATCACAGTAAAGTACATAAGCCAGTCCTTGACATTAAGAAACTTCTCAACCAAGAGGCTATATATGAGTATATAAGTATATAAAAGTCTAAGCTTTAGCTACAGAGAGATCTATATTTGTGTTCCAATACTGCCATTTTGTAGAATATCCTCCCTGTTGAATTGATGTGTATATGTCAATTGCATGCTTACATGCAAGTCATTGCAGGATGTGAACTTACTGACCATGACCTTTTTGGTATTCTTTATAGCACTGAAGCTAGGCAGCCCTCCCAATAGCAGGGGATTGATGGAACAGAAGAATTCATAAATGCTGTGATGACTCAAAGGCTATATAAAGTTTAGTCACAAATAACGCTAAGAAAAGCTGTGCTGTTAGACACTCTGGGTAATTTTAAGTGAGAGTTGTATATTAACAGAAAGGATTACATTGAACTTATCCATTCGCATCGCAGACCTACCCTTAGAGCTGACTAAGTCCACCTGGAATTACCCATATCTCAGTATGCTATGAGTCTGGTAAAAAGAACTATAGGATTAAAAATCTATGCCCTTCCAAAGTCCTGGGAAAGGGGAAGAAATGGGTATTATACAGTCACACAAATTAGATTTCCTGATAAGAAATCAATCATATTAACCTACATTAATACCTACATGCTACAGGCTAAGTCTCCATTATCAGGTTGATGTAAACCCAGCCATTTTTTGAGATGTGATTACATGGAGTCCAAATCAGGTGATTTAAAAGCCCAAACTCCTTAGTCAGACCAGATTTGTGTATTGTCTAAGTTACTCACCTCTCTGCACCTCAGTTTCTCCATGCATGAAATGAGGATCGCAATAGTTTCTAAGTTTTAGAGCTGTTGTGAGGATTAAATGAGAAAATGAATGTAGGAACCTTGTCTAGCACAGTTCCAGTTACATGGTAAAGGTTAAATACATGTTTAGTGTTTTATGCTATGTTTTTCTCTTTCCTGTTCCAATACTCACACTTCATAGCATCATAGTACTTTAGAACCGAACATGTTGTTACAAGCCAAATAATAACCAAATCATTTTTCAGAAAAACACATTGAAATCACATTTGTTGTTATATGTGTTAGTTGAGTCCACCGTTCAGGGGCAGAGCCAAGGATAGAACCATTCTCTACTGCGTCATACTGACTATGAATAAGAAACGTTTTCTTTGGTCTGGGTATTTCTTGAGTACCATAATATGTGTAGCACTAAGCCAAGCACTGGGGGTCAAAACCAAAAATGATTATCTAACTCCTTCTTGGGGAGCTCTTACAGGGGAGGAGGTGATTGGGATGGAAACATAAAACCATGAAAATTTAATAAGATTCAGTGACTAATACAGAGGTATGCAAGGGAGAGCTGTGAGATCACTTGACTCCCTCAGAAGATATGAGTTTTAATAAATGTTCATATTTATAGATCTCAGGAACTCTTTGAGAAGCCACCCACAATCATGATTTTCAAGCAAAATACCCATCAACATTTAAGTAGTCAGTATCTACCTGTGAGCATCAGTCAGCTAGGACTGGGCTCAGTGCTTCCTGTCCCACATACCTTTTTATTAGAATGTTTGGGTCAGAGATTACCAATATTTATCCATGAACTCTTCATTTTCAGCCTAAATGTGGTTTTTAACTTGGGAGAGGAAACAGATGAAACAATGACCTCAGAGCACACATCTACTTGGGTTAAATCCAGTTGTGCTACAGACACGTTGTATGACTTGGTAGGAAACACTTGTTCATGCCTTTTATCTACTTCTGTCTCTCAAAATCTCCAACTTCTAGGATTACTGTGGGAAAGATTTTGCCCAGACAATGCATGATTCTTGTAATTATAAAACAGTTTGCACTAAAAATATTATCTGTTTATAACTCTTTATTCTGTTTGATACAATTGTGGTACTTGCAAGTATACAAATACACCAGGAAGAAAAGTAATAATAAAGTAGTGTATGAAGAAAGTTTAGGGTCTTCTTTGTGTCTGAATCAATATATTTAATCTTTCTGTAGGTGGATTTAGAGTTTTCTTTATAACATATTTGAAATGTATATTCAAAATAATTGCAGCTTAATTTTTGAAATAAGGAGACTTAGTATTTTCTGGAAGTCCTCAGGATTATAGACAATACTAATTTGAAGACTGTCTCATCCTGAATCCTATGATGAATGGTTGAGCTCACTTTATTCATTTATTTCTGCATCCATTCAAAAGTAGTACATTAAACTTTATATGTCAGTTGTCAGGCCAGGTCCCAAAGATACATGGATGAGTAAACACCTTGTTTAGCACCCAGTTAATGAGTTAGTGAATAAATGAATCTATGACTATCTATTTATCCTTGTCCCATACAGGCCTTCACACTCTAATAGGGGAGAAAAAAATATACATAGCTAACTATAACAAAATGTGATGATGAATGCTCTAGCAGAGTGATGTTTGAAGTGTTATGAAAGCAGAGACATATTAATTTAGCCTGGCAGCTGTGTCAAGGAATGCTTCCTACCAGCAATATTTAACCAGGATATTAAAGAATTAGTCAACTTACTTCCAAAATCAATTGTAAAAAGTCCATCATATGTTGACTCATTTTATTTCAATATTTTTAAAATGTCAACTTATTTATAGCATTGTGGCTAAGAATTCAAGAGTCAGAAAAGGGTACATATGAGAAGTTCCTATCTCAAACTTATCATCAGCTATCCATCCATTCCCTTCGCTGGAGGAGCCAATGATATTCGGCATCCAAGGATAATTTCTACAGTGACAAATATATATGTAGTGTGTGTATACATTTCCAGATACATCCACATACACACATACACTGACAATTGTCCTTTTTTCCCCTACAAATACTAGTAGAGGCATACCTTAGTGATATCGTGGGTTTGGTTTCAGACCACTGTGATAAAGCAAAATATGACAAAATACAGAGAGTCCTGTGAATTTTTTGGTTCCATAGTGTATATAAAAGATATGTTTTCACTATACTGTAGTCTGTTATGTGTGCAAAGCATTATGTCTGGTTACTAAAATCTGACCTTTTTTTCTTTACCTTGCCAAATTCCTAACTTTTCATGAGATTTACTTTCTCACCTGGCTCTGATATAATATCATATAACACACAAAAAAGGAAAATTAAGGTGGTTTATAATCCTATAAAACCATCTTTTGGGGCCTTCGGCATCTTTTAAGAGAAATTAACTGTTCTCTCCGAAGTCTGTCACCACCCAAAAAGCTTCATCTATGTATCAAGAAACTTGGCTCCCTTACCGGTCCTCAAGCTGCATGTTTCCTTTACTGCTTTCAAAATCCCTTAGATGACTCTAGGTGACTAATTGTCAGTCAGAAAATGTTTGAATCTACCTACAGCCTACAGTCCCTGTTTGGAAATGTGCCACCTTCCTGGACTGAACCGTGTAATCATCTCCTATATTGATTTATGGTTTCTTGTAACTTCTGTTCTCCCAAGCTGTTTATCACCAAGCTACAATTCAACTACAATGGGCTCATGGCCTCAGGACCTTCTGCGGATTGATGCCACAGACCTGGTCACTCACATTTAGTCAGTGACCATCTTAATATATTTTATAGATTATGGCATCTACAGTGAACATGCCTAAAAAACGCATATACTTTAATTAAAAAATACTTTTCTGCTAAAAAATGTTAAAGGCCATCTGAGCCTTCAGTGAGTCATAATCTTTGTGCTAGCGGAGGGTCTTCCCTCATGTTGATGGCTGCTGACTGATCAGGGTGGTAGTTGATGAAAGTGGTAGTTCCTGAAGGTCGGAGTGGCTTTGGCCCTTTCTTAAAATAAAATAACAATAAAGTTTGCCACATTGTTTGACCTTTTCTTTCACAAAGGATGTCTCCATAGAGTATGATGCTGTTTGATAGCATTTTACCACAGAACTTCTTTCAAAACTGGAGTCAATTCTCTCAAACCTTGCCACTGCTTTATCAACTAAGTTTATATAATTTTCTAAATCTTTTGTTGTCCTTTTGATAATGTTTACAGCATCTTCACCAGCAGTAGATTCTATTTCCGGAAACCATGTCCTTTGCTCATCCATAAAAAAGCAACTCTTCATTCATTCAAGTTATATTATCAAACATTTAATTCCCTTCTATGAACCTGGATTTGTTACCAGAATCACTGAAACTTTATGGTAAATTTTTTAATCTGTTAGAACAGGTATCCTAAATGCAATTCTTACTTATTTGCTTTTTGGAACTTTAGAAACAACTGACCAAATTATATTTTAAAAATCACTTTGACATTTTGTTTAGGATAGTATTGCACTTATAAATACATTTGGGAAATGCATCATCTTTACAAAATCTAATCTCCTTTTCTAGGAACGTGGCATACCTGTTCTTTGCTCAAGCTTCCTTCTATTCCATTGATGAGATTATTTTGTTTGTTCATTCAAATCGTGTACAATTTGTAATTTAATTTAGTGTTTTTATTATTATTCAATATATTATTTAATAATATAACTATTGAATTTTTATGACTACATACATATGGCTTATTGTTGCACTAATAAACAATCAGCATATTTCTATCCATATGCAATTTTTTTTCTCTGGTATCATCAATTGCCTCATTTAAAAAAAATATGCTAACAAATCCACATTCCACAATGGTTCTATTAAATATCTATCAATTGTCCATGTGTTTATCCCAGCAGTTCTATTTTTTTTTCTGATAATATGTCTCCTGGAGTCCTCTGTCTTTCTACACCAAGTATACTCTTTGCTCCATGCCACAACCACCACCCTGAGCCTTCCCTTCCCATTTACCCTGGGGATTGCCTTAACCTCTAAACTATTGCTTCTCTTGTCTTGTCTCCTGGATTTCATGTCCTTCTCATTCTTCGTTTCATCTCCACTTTGGTGGAGTACAGTCTGTAGTAGCTTCATGAAAGCAGTTTTTGTTATCCTCTCATATCTGATGGCTAGTTTGGCTTGGTAAAGAATTCTATGCCAAGCATGTTTTACTCAAAATATAGAAAGCAGGTCTCCATTATCTTCCAGATTCCTGTGTGTGGTTGCTAAGAAATCTGAAGATACTGTTTTCTAGGTGATTTGCTTTTCTCTCTGGAAACTTCAAGAATCTTGTTTTTACTCCTAATGCCTGGGATTTCCATGATGGAAGCATTTTTTTTTCAACTACTATGTCTAGGATTCAGTGGGCTTGCAACTCATACCTTTTCATTTTAAAAATGTTCTTATATTACTTCTTCAAGAAATTGCCTCCTATTTCTTTTTATCTGGAATTCCTAATAATTAGATTTCGGATCTCCTAGTGTGGTAAAATAACTGTAGATTCATTCTTCAAATGCTAACCTAGATGAATTGCATTATTAAATTTAAAAGTACTTATTTCACAAAAGGCACATGAAAACAGTGTATCCTATAGCAATGACATGGAATTTGTTAACACCGAGAGGTGGTTAAAACTGGAACTAATGATATATGTGTTTTAAGGATTTTAAATGTATGTATGTGATATGCATAATGATTAAGCCGGCTATGGAGGCAAACTGACCTTGGCTGAGTGTACTCTGCCTCTTCCTACCTGCTTAAACTCTCTGAATAGATTTCCAAATCTGTAAAAATGTGAAGATTGTGTCCCTTGTGATATTTGTTAAAGTTAAAATTAAAAGTGCATTTAAAGAACTTTGCACAATATCTGACTTATAGTAGATACACAGTTACTGATGGAATGGGTTATTAAGGGGAACTTGACAGTATTCAGAATACTTTGCCCAGTAGAATTTTATTTCATAGAGAGCTGCCATATGTTTCTATAAAAATCCTGTTGTTACTCTGTAAGACATGAATACTGCACAAAATGGGCCATTTGTCTGACTTTAGAATAACATGTATTATATTGTAACATCCCAAAAAACCTTTTTTGTTGCTATGCAGATAAATAGCTCAAGAAGTTTTTTTATCAAACGATGTGATTAATCACCCTAGTTAGATACTCATTTAACCTGTAAAGAAAGATGGGTAATAAATGGAAGCAAGAAAGATGAATTAAAACAGAAATAGATGGTGATATCAGAGGAGGAAAAACAAATATAGAGGGAACCAAGACCAACAGAAGGAATTTAAAAGGATATACCTCAAAGAACAATTGGGTTAGGATGCTGTTTTAGGAAAAAGGTTCTGTCAGTGTGATAAGTAGCCTTCCCTGGAATACTTCCAAAGGCAGTCTAATGGGTCAATCTCCTTAGAGACAAAAATGAGAAAGGCTATTGGAAACAGAGGCACAAATTCATTAGTATTTCATAGTACAGCTAAAACCAAGAAGAAAATGCAGAAGTTGCTGCTGGGTACTACCTACATGGTACAAGAAGCAATGGTTTTCTGGGAGATTATTTTGTTGATAACAAGAAATGTTTGTTTTTATACCTGTGGTTAATTCACTGAGGAACAGCAGAGGATTTACATAATGGTCTAAGATCCCATGAGTTCTTGGTGCCTTGACTCTGTTTTCTAGTCATCTGATTGCCCTGGCTATCATGTTCTTTCTGAAATCAAAGTTAAGAGAAAGGAGAGACAAACTATTTAATGACTTCTGACTCCTGAATTAGAGTGGTGTGATGGTAACATGGGCTCACTTGATCATCCCTGGGGGCCTCTAAAGTTCTTAGTTTCTCCTAAAATTTCGTGCCAAAAATGATGAACTAGGAATAGATAGAACTAGTTCTGCCAATTGTCCTGAGGAAAATCTCCTAACTTCTCCAATACACCACGTCTTATATCTGTAAAATTATTTCATTCAAATAGCTGGATGGTTCTTAAGCCCTTTGGGTTTAGTACCCTTTGAGAATTTAATAAAAACCACAAATTCTCCCCTCAGAATTAAGCATGTTGCAGTATTATGGATTAGCAAGAAGTGCAGACATCCTCTGCAAAGCTAGATTGGATTTCTAACTTATTTATCCAAAAATACAAAGTATTTGAAAAATTAGGTGGCCACACAGAGCAGGAGCAGATACAATCAAACCTAGTGTGGTTTCTCTTGGACCTAGATGCCTAATAAGGGGCTGATGGCACTATCTGTGCAAATTAGGATTTTACCTGATCCAAGAGAGGAAATTCTTGCTGTGACTCTTTCCTTCATATTCAGGATTTGCAAAACCATCATTGAACTTACACTAACAGTCTATGAGCTTTCAGTAAAAAAAATTTTTACGAGGAATTGGCTCTTTACTCACTAATCAGAGGACATCAGTTCAGCAACTGTCCTATCTAGGAAAAAAAGCAAGGTTAATGCCCTGATTTCTATGTCCAGTTTTTTGGCATCCTAATAAGTTATTTCTCTTTACACAAACACACACACACAATTTGGTGCATAATTTCAGCGAGTTCAGACACTTCTCCAAATGTATTCCATATATTCCAAGTGAAGAGTTCCTGACCCAGATAATCTTTATGATGTTTCTGATCCCTAAAATGTTATTGTTCTAAGCAAAACATTTTACTGATCACCAATATTCCTTCAGACTACAGTGGGAGGATTTGGGGGTAGAATGGTGACTTTCATCTTTACAGCTTTCAGACAAGCATATAGTTTTTTCCTTTTGATCTACATTTTCCCTCTGTTTTATTGGTAAAGTTGACACAGTCTTGAAGCTATTAGGAAAAGTTCAGAACAACTTCATCTCTCATTCTTGTGCACTTTAGAGATTATTATGTTCCAGAATAAAACTTCTAAAACCCAAAGAGAAATATTTTGGGGCATGATTCTTTACTGACTTCAGTTAACAGTGAAATAAACATCTGTATTGTGGTTCCTATCTCTACCTAATTTAACGTACCATTCTGTCTTGAGAGAAGTAAGATATCCTACCCTTTATGTTTTATCTGAAATTTCATCTCTGCAAATTCCTAGTTAACTAGAAATTTGGTTTCATGTTCATGGTCACCATTGTTGTCAGTTCATTTAATACTGTTTAACTAAATATCCAGTGCTGCCCTTACTGACCTATTTAGCTATTCATTCCAGAAATAATTTATGAGAATGGATAACATTTACTGAACATTTACTGTGTGCTGAGTACTGTGCTAAGCATTTTGCAAATATCACCTCCTTTAATCCTATTTTGATTGCTTCTTTTCAGGGATCTGGAAGTTATATTTTGCTTTGCCATGATTTAAAACCAGCAGGTTATAACTGTCTGTGAGAAAGAAATGCATTTCATTTCCCCTGAAGCCTCGGGGTCACTACTGCTGCTATTGCTACTCTACCTCTGTGATTAGTAAGAGAGCGGAGCCAAGGATGAAGGCCAGGTAGCAGCTGGGTAGAAGGAAACATTACTGAGTTTTTGAGTAGTACCAGGAGGTGACTGCTTTAAGCTCCAACTGAGGATCTTGAAAAACCTTAGAAGTGAAAAGAATCAGAGAAATAAAATGTGTGAGTTCCTCCTGGGTATCATGCTTAGTAATATATGCTTTACTACATTGCATACTCTCCATACTCCATGAAATGGGTGTTACTACGTCTCTCTGCAGGAAGGCATGAGGCTCTGACAAGGCACATGGCTAATGTGTGTTGCTATGGTTTGAATATTTTTCCCCTCCAACATTTATGTGAAATTTAATCTCCAATATGGCAGTATTAAGAGGTAAGCCTTTAAGAGGTGATTGGGTCATGAGGGATCTGCCTCATGATTAATCCATTCATGAACCAATGGATTAATAAGTTATATCATGGGAATGGGACTGGTGGCTTTATAAGAAGAGGAAGAGAGACCTTACTAGCATGTTCAGTCCTCTTACCATGTGATGTCCTGTGCTGTTTCAGGACTCTGAAGAAAGTCCCCATCAGCAAGAAGGCCCTCACCAGAGGCAATCCTTTGACTTTGGGCTTTTCGGTCTCCATAATTGTAAGAAATAAATTCCTTTCCTTTATAAATTACCCAGCTTGAGGTATTCTGTTATAAGCAGCAGAAAATGAGCTAAGAAATGTGTGGAACTGGATTTTGAATTAGGCCTGTTAGTTTTCAGAGTGAACCCTTTTCCCACTGTCTCACAATGAAGAAGAGAGAAAAGAGGAGAAAATGGCACAGTGAAGGGGAGATTAACGCATTTACAAAAGCAGCATGGACATCAGAAGTTGAGGCTGACAGATAAACCAGATCAGAATTCCTGTCTTTGATACTGGATTGACAGAATGTTGGATTAACAACCAAATAGAAAAATTAGGCGTTGAGCAGCAAAAATAAATAAATAAATATTACAGAATACATATATTCAAGTTACCAGCTGAAATAGTCCTGTATCAGTTGATTATTTGAGACTATGAGCCATATTCTATCATAACATATGCTATAAACCATTTCGAGTAGCTGAACATATTTTTTTTCAAAATGCATTTGAGTTTTTTTCTAATTTACATTAAGAATTTAATCACATATATCCAAGAAATGATAAAACTTAAGTAACCTGGTTTCTGAAAATTATTCTGCCCTTTGCAAAAGAAGTCTTTCGAGGGAGGGAGATTATTCCTATCATAATTTAGGGTCTTCAAATCAGAGCAACAAGAAATCATTTTAATTAAGGAAAACCCCCAAGTGTTCCCAACAGCTGGTTTGCTTTCAAGTAGGAAAGACTAAAAATGGATCAGAAAAAAAGGGTTTGCACAATTTCTAAAATAACTTGATATATTTAGAAGTGTGACTCTGTGTGTGTGTTCTTGTGCAAATCTAGAAAACCAGAGAGCTTGTGTGAGCGTTTTAACGATGCTGTAATTTTCAGAATCATCAAATATCAGATAAAATGCACGGCATAGTTCTGTAGTTTTACACATAACATTCTGTTATGCTTGGTTGTGAACTCCATATTGGCAAAGCACAGTAAGGATTTAATATTTTAAATTCACAAAATACAGCTGCTGTATGTGCAGACATGCTAAGGAGGTATATGATAGTGTGTTTGATATTTTAGGTATATGATACTGTGTGTCTAAACATCATTGAGAAATAGTACATTAGGAAAGTGCTATTTTTAAAAAGTGTATTCGCCCTTTTTCCCCCTCTGTAATCTGCAATGTTATTTGGAGGTTTGTCCATAGAACAACAGGTGGTGCCTAATGTTAAAAGCTGAAAAGCAGTTACTATGGAAACCAGATGCAAATTTAGATCTGTGCGTCCATCCTTTGCTGCGTATAGAAAAAACTTGCCATAATAGAAATGAAAAACTGAAATATGATTCACGTCCATGTCTTCTGAATCTTAAAATAGCTGCCAAAAATTGTGAGATGTTGAGTAAGTTACAACTTCTCAGCCTCAGTTTCCAATAAAATCTATAAAAATGATAAAATTAGAGAACATTTCCAAATTTATTTACATTTCTTCATTTTTCTAAATTTCCTTTTCTAAGTATATATATATAAAATAATAGAAATTTACTTTTGGGATATGTAAAATTCTATATATGTATAGATAATAAAAATAATATATAAAATACTGTGTTTATTATATGTAATTTATAAAATGCAGAAAAATAAAAAGAAAAACTTCAAGTCACTCATAGTCCCAAAACACAGAGACAAACAGCTGCAAATACCTTTGTTTTCCTTCCAGTTTTTTTTGTATATAATTATTTAATGCACTTGAGATCATGCACATATACTATAAACACATGCTGTACCTTCTCGTTTGGGTTTTTTTTTTTTCATTTAACATAACATTATAAGCCAATATATTAAAAATACCTAATGAGCATAATTTTAATGACAGCATATATATTATTGTATACATAAGCTTTAAGGTACTTAACTTTTCCTTTTTTTGACAAATCAGGTATTTGAATTTTTTGTTAGTATATATAGCACTATAATGACTGTATTTGTGCATAAACTTCACCTTTTAGATATATGCCTATAGGTAGAATAGCTAGGTAAAAAAAACAAGCTCTAGATTAATGCATACAAATAAATATATGCGTATATCTGTGTGTGTGTATGTGTGTGTATACAAAGGACAGATAACCAATTAAAACTAGGGAGACAGGGTGGGGTGGAAGAAAGTATTTTGTCCATATAACCGAAAAGACTGAGGATAAGGCCTGAGTTTGGTATGGTTTGACCCAGGGTTTTAAGCAATGTTAATAATAGCAACAGCTAATATTGACTAAGCACTATCTGTATGTCAGGAATGGCTTAAATACTTTATATAACTAAATCATTTAACTCTTACAGATTTTGTGAGGAAAGTACTATTATGATTCCACTTTTATAGCTGTCTGAATCTGATTTCTTCTCTCTCCATATGACCTCATTAGCAGGCTGTTCCTTTTGCTAGCTGCTGTAGATTCATTCTCCCAGACCCAGGTCCACAGGATGAATCTCACTCCTTTCCTAGTTGCTCAACAAACGTTCCAGAATTAACTCTGGCCTTGATTCTTGGATTGGCCTTGGCCCCATTCTTATCATTTGTCCAATCATCAGAAGAATGTGACACCCTAATTAGCTTGACCTGGCCTAAATTGACACCCACCCCTGGAGCTGGGAAAGAAGTTAGCTGCATTATAGTTCTTGACCTCAGAGGGTGGGTGAAATAGTTTTCCCCAAAGATAAGCCAAGTACTGTATTCAAAAGCAGAGTGAATGGAAAGCAGATGGCCACGTCCACTACAGCAGTAAATTCCACTACAACGAAGACTCAGAAATTTGTGGTTAGATTTAGAGAACAGTGAAACAAGCTATCTAGAAGAAAAATATCTTTTCGTTTCAAGTTTCTAAGTAGTGATTATGATTTTCCACATTTGCAGTACAGAGGACTAGTTTCAGTACAAATGAATATCTACAATATATCAAAAAGATAGCCGGGTGTGGTAGCACGCCTGTAGTTCCAGCTACTTGGAAGGCTGAGATGGAAGGATCGCCTGAACCCAGCAGGTAGACACGGGTGGCTGTGAGCGTGCCACTGCACTCCAGCCTGGGCAACAGAGTGAGACTCTGACTCAAAAACAAAACAAACAAACAAACAAAGAAAAAACTGTCTCAACGCCAGCTATACCTTAGATAAATAATGTGCTTAAACAATGTGCTTAGCCGGGCTCGGTGGCTCAGCCTGTAATCCCACGCTTTGGGAGGCCGGAGTGAGTGAATTGCCTGAGCCCTCGGGTTTGAGACCCGCCTGGGCAACTTGGCGAGACCTCATCTCTACAATAAATCAAAAAAATTTGCCGGGTGTGGTAGCGCGCACCTGTGGTTCTAGCTACTTGGAAGGCTGAGGCAGAAGGATCACCGGAGCCCAGCAGGTAGAGGCTGCGGTGGCTGGGAGCATGCCACTGCACCATTATTTCCCCAAACTACAGGTATGGTTCAAGAAACTCTAGATAAAGATCATTTTTCCCAACAATATGACAAAATATAAGGTCTCTTTGCTGCTTTGTTGGTGATCAGAGTGGGATATAGGCTGTATCCACTCTACTGTTAGAATAATCAACCACAAGAACAAAGGCTGCAGTACTACATTAAATTCACCAAGTATGTCTGTTTATTAATCTTGATATTCTTTGCTATGTAATGGAGGTAATGCAGGATGGGGGGGAAGAAAGCTGAGCTGTGCATAGATTGCCATGGAAACAGCAGCTGACCAATCAATGGAGAGTAGTCAGACATATGCCTCCTCTCCTCTGCAGTCCTGATGAATTGATGTCCTGATACTGCAATCCTTTTGGCTATGGTGCCACTTGTGATAGTTTTTTTTTAAATATCTAAATATATAACACACACCTGTTATTTAAAAAGTCCAATGTATAAATCCTTAGTCTTAAAATTTTCAACCTCCAAGAAAAGCACTCTCATAGGCAAATATTCCTCCCTCCAAAATATTTCCTAAATTTCTCATACATACCCCACACTCAATCCTTTAACTCACCATTTCTTCTTACCACCCAACTCATTTGTCTTCCAACTCCTTAGACTCCTTAGTCTATGTGGCAAATAGCATTTTGCACAACGTCAAGAAATATAAATCAACACGAGTCAATTTAAAACTCTGTCCAATTTTAAAGTTAAAAAAAGCTGAAAAATATATTCAGAAGAGCCACAAAAGTTTCAACCACCAGACATATGAAAAAGGCAATTTCATATTTCTTTATTGAATTCAGAAAAAAAAACAGATCTGTTTTTGAAGCATAATGTAAGTTATAAAAATGAATAAATTATATTTTGTAATTATCTGCCAGTTGTGAGACTAGTCCCATCGATTAAGAGAGGTGGTTGTAGACTTCTCTTAGGTAGTGCATCCTTGATCTGCATAAAACTTCAGGCTCTCTTGACCTTAGATAAATTGAGGCAAAGGGAGGGGGTAATATATTCTCTATAGTAGCTTTAGTGAGCAGGAAGTGGTGTGTGCCATGATGATAAAGACAAAATAGGCCTCTCTGATCTTTGCTGTTGTTGTTACATAAAAAGATTTAAAGGACTGACTTCCATTGAGCAGATTGAACGATAAATAATGGCTGCTGACATTTAAACCTATCTCCAGATCACACAGTAAATCTATGGGGATGATTGAACATGAGTCTTAGTACCATTTAATGTCCAGCTGATTCGCTGGTAGAACAATGGGCTGATCTGATAATATAGTGATGTTCTTATTGTCTGGGCTCACTAAAGAATTACACATTCTAAAAAAAAATTTTTTTTTACGTATACACTGGGGCTTTAAAGAAAAATCCAGTACTCATCTCCATGACTCTTCCATGAATTGTTCTGGGAGCTTGGTTTACATCAGTGAACAATGAAAGATTTCCTGACCTCATGGGGTATACCTTCTAGCAGTAGAAGCAAACAGTAGGAATAAACAGGTTCAGCAAATTTATTATATACTCTGTAAGAAAGTGAATTTCGTATTAAGGTGGCCTGTAGTCTCTTCATTGCTAACACCTGCATTTCTTGATTTCCTTGGCATATTTGGTTTTGCTGAACTTATTCCCCTTATTCTTTTATCTTTCATCCCATAGAAGAGAGAATGTTTTTTTGAGTGCCTAATAAATACCAGGCATTGTACTTGGTTCTGGGATCTGTCAGAGCATGTGGCATGTTTTGCTGACCCCCTTCTATTCTATCAGTCCTTCTTTTTTTCTCAAGCCATCAATGACTTTCTCTCCCTTCTCTTCTGTCTACTCCATAAATATTAAGATTCTCCTTCCATGGTTTTGACCACAATCCTCTGCTTGCTTTACATGCTTTTTTTTGTGTAATCTCACTGACTTCTAAGCCTTCAACTATTATTAATATGCTAATAACTCTGCCTCTGTCTCTTGTCACAATAATTCACTTTTATTCATTTATTCACTTAATAAATATCTATTGAGCATTAACTCATTTCTAAGCCCTATGCTGCTGAATTCAATAATACAAAAGAAAAACATGATCTCTGTCCTCATGGAGATTACATGTAGTGGAGAAGACGGATAAAAAACAAGCAAGTCTGTAATCCCGCGCCTTTGGGAGGCTGAGGTGAGTGGATTGCCTGAGCCCGCGGGTTCGAGACCCGCCTGGGCAGCGAGACCTCATCTCTACAATAAATAAAAAAATCAGCCGGGTGTGGTAGCGCATGCCTGTAATTCCGGCTACTTGGAAGGCTGAGGCAGAAGGATCGCCGGAGCCCAGCAGGTCGAGGCTGCGGTGGCCGGGAGCGGCCACTGCACTCCAGTCTGGGCGACAGAGTGAGACTCCAACTCAAAAAAAACAAACAACAACAACAAAAAACAAGCAACAAGTAAATTAATGAGTAACTATACATTGTAATAATTTTCATGCATGAAACAAACAAGAAGAGAATGAAAATATAGGAGAATAGCTGGGCTCGGTGGCTCAGCCTGTAATCCCACGCCTTTGGGAGGCTGAGGTGAGTGGATTGCCTGAGCCCGAGGGTTCGAGACTCGCCTGGGCAAGCGAGCCCTCATCTCTACAATAAATCAAAAAATTAGCTGGGCGTGGTAGCGCACGCCTGTAATTCCGGCTACTCGGAAGGCTGAGGCAGAAGGATCGCCGGAGCCCAGCAGGTCGAGGCTGCGGTGGCCGGGAGTGGCCACTGCACTCCAGTCTGGGCAACAGAGTGAGACTCCAACTCAAAAAAAAAAAAAAGAAAGAAAATGTAGGAGATTTACTATTAGGGAGGATGGTCAAAGTGAACGCTCTGAGAAAGTTTTTGGGGCAAAAATTAAATGATGAAAAGAAAACAATCTTGTGAGAGTCATCAGAGGAAGACTGTTCCAGGTGAAGGGGATAGCATGAGCTAAGGTCCTGAGGCGGAAAAATATTGCTGATCTTTGTGAATGGAGAGAGGATGAATGAACACAGGAGAGAGGATGGTGTGAGATTACTTTTTTTTGAAAGAAATATAGTAGCAAGATGATTCAGGATCTTGAAGTACTAAAAAATAATTTGGATTTCATTCTAGGAAGATTTGGAAGTTATTGAATTATTTCAAGCAAGGGATTGATACAATCTAATTCATTTTCTATTATTACTCTTGCTACTAAAAAGAAGATGACAATAGTGATCAGTTAAGAGGCTGTTGAAGTTCAAATGAGGAGGGCTGGTAGCAGGGTCAGCTGATGGGTGTGGATGTGGATGGAAGTGTTGGATCTGATATATAGGTTTGAATATATGCAATAGGACTTGATGCTGGGTGATGTGTGGTGGGTGGGAAAAATAGAGGAATCAGAAATGATTCATACATTTCTGGCTTGAGCAAATGGTGTCATTTCAGGGTTTGAAAGTAATGTAAAGTTCAGATCAAAGTAGCCAATGATCTCCTGGATGTGTCAACCAAGACTTCCTTCAGATATTTCAAACTTAGCATGTGTACAATGGCATTTATCATTCCTCTCAATCCATCTCAGGCTCAATTCCATTATTCTGGATCTAGTTAATAGTGACACATATTTGCTTACACTGGAGATTTTGTCATTTTCAACAATTTCTTCCCTCACAATCCTTCTCTCTTTATTTTTCTTTTCTGTGTGTGTGTGTGTGTGTGTGTGTGTGTGTGTGTGTGTGTGTGTCAGGATCATCAGATCCTCTATTGCCCAGCCTGGAATGCAGTGGCATGATCACAGCTCATCACACATATATTATAAAATATTGCCCAGCCCTTGAGGATTCTTGAAGGTGGCTCTTGAAGTTTAGTGTATCCAAGAATCATTTGGGAGGGTGACTAAAATAGAGCTTCACAGGCACCCCTCCTAGAAAGTTTCTGATGCAAAGAGAATGGGAAGGAGACAGGAATCTACATTTATAATAAATATCTCAGGGGATTTTAATGCAAGTGGTTCTGTGGCCACGCTTTGAGAAATGCAGGTCTAACAATATAAACACATCTATGAACTGGCAAACTATAAAATGTAGTAAATATTATGTTACGGATGCCCACCAAGTCCTACTATTTGAAGAAGTCAGAAAAGAACTCTTTAGGAGAAAACATTGTAGCAGGGTCCTGAAAAATGAATCAGATTCCAGTTGGAAAAAGGAAGATAAATATTCCAGATCTTATGGAAAGAAAGTGTAGTAAATGTGATGTTGGCATCTAGAGAGAGGCATGAGGGTCATTATGAAAGGAACGACCCAATGTATGGAGGGCAGCAACAGGGTGGGGGCACAAAATAGGCCGGATCCCAATCTAAAACATGTGTATTTCAAACTATAGGCATTGGGAAACCATAGATATTTTTAGTGAGAAGACAGAATCAAATTATGTTTTTGAGTCAAATCTCTTTATCTGCAGGGTAAAGGACGGACTGGAGAGAAAAGATTCTGTTGTCCAGGAGAAGAAAACATAACTCAGGCAATAATTCATGAAATAGATTACGGTAGGGACAGGTGGATGGAAGAACCATTGGAATTTAAGAGACATCCAATGTAGAATCTACAGGATATTGGGGTAAGAGAAGGATCATGGATGGATACACACACACACACACACACACACACACACACACACATATATAGCTTTCCCCACACAGCACATACTCAAAAGATGGTTTTTTTTTAATGGATACTGATTCACACTAATATATATTATTGACCTAACACACAAATTATTCATTCATCACATAATTAAATCAGATTAGTATTTTTGGGGTGTGGGTTAGAACCTCACTCTCGCCCAGGCTGAAATGCAGTGGTACGCCCATGGCCACTGCAGCCTCGACCTACTGGGCTCAGGTGATCCTTCCATCTCAGCCTTCCAAGTAGCTGAAACTACAGAAGCACCATACCCAGCTAATTTTTTTACTTATTGTAGAGATGAGGTCTCACCAAGCTGCCCAGGCTGGTCTCGAACCCATGGGCTCAGGCAATCCTCTCACTTCAGCCTACCAAAGTGCTAGGATTACAGGTGTGAGCCACTTCTCCCGGCCAGTACTATATTATTAACAAGTTTGCAGCTTTTTGGTTTTTCATTCACACTTTATAAAGGTTTCTGAAAACCCATATGATAAAACATTGCAAGAGAAAATTAGCTATTTAATCATTCATTCAATCTTTAAAAAAAGAAGAAGAAAATAAATACAAATCTCAATCTCTATTTAGAAATGTTTATTGTGTCTCCTATAATGTTAGACAAGATATGCACAAACAACTGAGATAGAAATAAGTAGATAAAATGTTTGTGACATAGCTATGTACTCTAAGACCATTTTTCTTTTATTATTTACTTTGAAGGTAAAAATCCTCATTGTATTTCTCTGGGGTTAAATTTCTGTACTGAGATTCTCATCTTTGTCTTCCTGTCCAGCCCAGTCTGCCAGGCCTCAACTAACTCTTACCTTCTACCTGAGGTTGTCTTCAGCCTCTGTGCCTCACACAATGGAGCTGAATTCTGGAGTAGTGTAGAGCAGTAAAGAAAGTTGAGGGTAGAGGACATAGAATAAGTCTGATCTACAGAGAGACCTAGAGAATGGAAGACTTTATTTCAAAGATGGCCTAGGGGAGAGGAGGGACCACATTAAGAGTGGGCAAGTGGGTAGAGTATACTCTGTCTCTGGACATCTTGGGACAATGGTCAAGGGAGCAAGGAACAAGGATAGAGGTAGGATTTGGATATCACCTTAACAACATGAAAATTCACTTTCCAGTCAACTGTACTGTAATCAACTGTTTATCAAATAGCAGTCACTAAAAATACTAATATGTTCAGTCCTTCAGAACAACAAATACCTATGAGCTCAAATTCTATTTGCAAAAAAGGATAAATAATATCAACATCTCAACAAAACATTTAGAATGATAAAATTGTCTTCCAAGTCTTTCTCTCTTCCTATAATATATTCCATATGCTGTTCTATGAATATTGGGATTTCCTGCTTTTTTTCAATCTAGGAAGGGTAAAAAATAGGAAGATTGCTGTTCATCATCTTGAACAAGTCAAGTAACTAACCCTCTTCAAGACTACTCACGTGACTGTCCAAGTTTAACATGAGTGAAGCCAAGAAGAAGGTTCTCACGGAAAAACAGCACAAGCCAAAAGATTCTCCTACAGGAAAGCTATTGCCTGAAACTCTGATAGAAAACACAACTTTGCTCCACAAGTAGCATTAAAATCATTGCAAAAGATGAAAATACCCAAAGAAGAGAGAAAAAATAACCCACTGAACTCCTGACATTGTGTTAAGTATGCTGCTAAATTATCGATGTATTTTCCCATAGATATAAATATTTTACTCCATATCTATGTAGAATAAAGTGAGATTTAAATAGAAGTTGAGCACATAGGTGTTTCTTGTCTTGAAGGACTGAACATATTTGTGTTTTTAGGAACTACTCTATATAATGCCTAATATAGAATTGATGATTGCTATTTACTGCAAGTGAATTTTAGTATTGGATCCCCCTTTCCACTATTTTCTATTTTTGAATGAAATTTTTGTTCTAGTGGTTTTTCAGCCTTGGTTGTATTATAGAATCATGACCCAGGCTTGGTCAACTGGAATCCAATTTCCCTAAAACCATTCTGGTTACTGAAGGGAAAGATTAGAAATAGTGGATTACTTGAGTGGATTACTGTGGACAATTAAAACAGCTGGATTACCAGCTGGTTAGTCCTCATTTAATTAAGATTGTTTAGTGCCATGTTAGATTAATAATCTTAGAATCCTCTTGCAAAAGCATCTGGGGTTGAGAATTTCCTTGTACTCTATACTACTCACAGAGAAAAAACACTAGAATTGTGCTTCACTTACTCATTCAATATACTTACTAGAAGCTGAGAATTTTAGCCCTGGGCATACAATAGTTCACAAATAGGAAAAAAAGAAATCTCATAGAAATTATATTCTAGTAAGGAGATAATAAAACAAATAAAAATAAATAGTATTAGATGATGATAAGAACCATGAAGGAAAAAAAAGCAGGGGAGTGGTATGGGGAGGTTAGGACCTGTAATCAGAGTGATCGGAGATGGCCTAAGAAAGTGACATGGGAAATTAGACAAAAAGGAGGTGAAGAAGTAAATTGTGCTGCTCTCCAGAAGGAAGACTATTCCATGCTGAAGGAACAAACAATATAAATTGTTCTAAGGTGAGCTATGCCTGGAATGTTCAAGGAATAGTTGAGCAAAGCAATGCAGAAAATAGTAAGAAAGAAAGCCAAAGAGATACCAAGGGGCCTTGTAACCGTTATAGACTTTTTCTTTTATTTGGAGTGAGATGTGAAGCAATTGTAGGGTTATGAGCAAGGTGAAATGATCTGACATATTTTTAAATGACAACCTGGCTGTTGAGAATCCAATATAGTGTGCAAAAAGCTGAAACAGGGAGGTCAGAGTTAGGAGACTGTTTTAGATTTTTCAGACTGCTTTAAAAAGTACCTCCAACCGAGTAACTTATAAATAACAGATATTTATTTCTCACAGTACTGGAGGTTGGAAGTTCAAGATAAAGGCACTAGCAGATTTAGTGTCTGGTGAGGAACCTCTTCTGGTTCAGATTTGGCTGTCATCCCTCTGTGACTTCATGATGAAAGGGGCAAGGGACATCTCTAGACTCTTTTATAATTGAACTAATCCTACCTGGATTGGGTTTAAGAGGGGAAGAAGGTAGCTAGAGAGGGTAGCAGGCCTGAGAAACATGTTTTTGTTTTTTGTTTTTTAAGATGGGAGAAATGACATCATTTTTGTAAGCCAGTAGAAATAATTTAATAGCAAGGAAAAATTTGATCCTCAAGAGGAAAGCCAAAAGTACTGTATTAAGTACATGTGGAAGGTTAACCTTAGGAGCATGGACTACAGTAAGAAAAAGAAAGGCAGAGTTTAGGGACACAAGCTTTAGTAGGCTGGTTAGACCTTGTGGAAGTTCTCTTCTGACTACGATTTTTTTTTTCCAGTAGCAAGGAAGCACAGTTATGAGATGAGATTGAAGATTAGGTAGGAAGCAGCAGAGGTTTTAGGAAGAGAAGAAGGCATGAAATAATCATCTTGCAGAATGAGAGAATGAACAGAGCAGGGACATAAGGGCTGTTTGAAGATAATGGTGAAGCATTTTGTGTATTTTTCTCCAGCCATGCAGATAAGGAGTACAGATAAGGAATAACAGAGAGAGAATTAACCAGGGACGACATTTTGTTAAATTGCTATTATGACAAAGAAACAGAGGGAAAGGAGGGTGAAGAATGTATGCAAGTGTATGAATGTATTCTGACAATGGACAATAGAATTAAGCTGCGTAAGGAGGAAACTTCTGAATTGAGGGGTGAGGGGCAGTGGGAAATGGCAGAATCTGGTGATAACCAAGGAATGTTGTGGACACCATTCTAGAGATGTGAACTGCAAAGATAAGCAACGATGACAGCAGTCTGAGAGTAAGATGCTTAAAATTGAAAAAGGGTCAAGGCACTGGGATGAAAGAATTAGGATTGTCTGCATAGATATTGAAATCATCAAGAATTATTACGAGAGTAGTGTCTAGAATAATGACCAATCCAAGAACAGAAATCTCCAAGTAAATTGTTTTGGAAGTTAAAATGGGTAAAAGAGAGTAAAAGCCACCATTCTATTTTTATTTTTCTCATACATCTAAATCTGTCTTGAAATTGTTGGGGCACACAACGACAACTTTATTTTTCCTATTCAGGTACCTTTTTTTCCTCTATGCTGATTCTCCAAGGTCAAGATGTCCTTCTCTTTAATACTTAAATTTCTCTACCTTGTGTTTTTTTTTTCCCCTTCCCCTTGTGGTGTCTCTTCTCCTAATATTCCAGTGCTGTTTGCCTCTTTTTTTCTATAACTCATATCCCATAGTTCAAGACTCATTAACAGGAGAGTGAAGTTTGGGATGATCAAGACCAGAAAGAGTTGTGGGGGCAAAGATAAGAGACATGAAAGGATGATGGGGCTGACGTATTTAATTTGTATCATCCTGAAATCTATTCTATTCAACGATCCACTAAACTCTGTTCATACACAGTCATGGCATATATATATCTTGGGCACGGTATAAAGTTGTATGCATGAGGTTCAGTATCAAAGCATTACCCGAATAGATACAAAATACTCTATGATGTGTGCAAATGGTTAGAGTAAATTTGATTACACATCCTGAAAATGTACTCAAAGCTTCTAAAATGGATGTCTTTCTTCAGAATAGCAGTAATAATGATGATTATTATGTAATCTATTGTAGTAGCAACAAATAATCAGTTCTATTTATGACTGAATTGAACCCTTTGGCTTTTAACTATAACATAGCACTGCTTAAAAATCAACAAAATCTATTACTATCTACCTTACCTTGCATAGGATAGTGTTTACCAGTTCGAATGTTTAAATACTTAAGATGTAGACAGTGGCCTTCATTGCAAAAGACTAGTCTATGAGAAGCCTTAAGAGATGATCAAATGGCAGCTAATAAACACACTTCTCTAAGTGCTGGGTATGGTGAATTGCGACCCTTTATATGTGAAATAAAGTACCTAAAAGATAAGATACATTTTTAAATTCTTATCTACTCTGTACCACAATTACAGGCGAACATTTATATTCCACTTCTCCTTGGTCCCAAGACTTTAACTCAATTCAGCTAGTTTGATATTCTTTAATATCAGAACCAATACAAATTTAAAAATGTATAATAAACTGATCTCTCAAACTGCACTGGGAGTTTTTTTATTTCCTTTTCTAGTAACTAGGAATCCTCATTTCTATTGATAATCTTCCTGTATAATTTCTCCCAACATTGTTATTGTCCATCTGTCATACAGAGAAAAATTTGTGGCAATATCATTACATGGTCTTTAAATGTCAGCCTTTCTGGGATTCCCCCTTACATTTGTAACTATATTTTCCTCAGATCTACTGAAAATTAGATTGATCGATACTTATTTAGCAGATTTGAGAGATTGGATATTGGTTGTTGTTTCAATAACTATATAATTTTCACGTTGGAGCATACAATTTTAATGTCCCAGAGTCTCTTTCCCAAGGGGTTGAAAAATAAGGATCTTGAAATACGTTTTACGAGACATGTGCTGATGTTCAGTGATAGGGTTCAACTTTAATATGAATCACTGTGTCTTTTATGGGCTTGTCTATAACCTTGCTACAGAAAATGCGATTTGTAGGCTGCCTGGGTATCACATGGTATCTAGTTAGAGACACCCTAATCATACTTATGGAATCTGGCCCCACCCCTGAACTACTGAAAAAGAATCTACATTTTTACCAAAATTCCTAGGTGATTCATATGCACAGTAGAATTTGAGATGCTTTGATCTGTGTGATTTCCTTTGTAGATGTGGAAGAATAGAACGGGAATACAGAGAAACCATGCAGTAAGTATTCATAACATCTATTCATTTACTTAACATGTGTTTACTGAGTGCTTTCCATAGGCTATTCACTGTGCTAGGAGCTAGAGACACAGCAAAGAATAATTTAGACTCAGTGTATATGGAGTTTACAGTTGCATATATACTTTGCTATGGGCCCAACACTGTACCAGGCAATATGAGATTGCAAAAGAAGTATAATTTATCTTGTCAAGTATTTATAAACAATTAGTATATGTGCAAGTACTCTAGAGCTACAGGAATTTATAGAAGTGAGGGCCCTTGTCTAAAAGAGTTTACATATACTAGCAGACATGTTCCCAGCTCTTACAATCTTACACCAATCCAATTAAGCCAACAAGATTTACATACAAAAGCAATTTTACAATAATGCAAATATAATAGTGTGATGTGAATTACAAATAACATTAAATTGGAAGAGGGAAAAAATATACTTAAAGAACTTTGTAGCAGTAAGGATGGCAGTGAAGATCATCCTAAGTGGACCAACTCAGAAATAGAAAACCAAACATCACATGTTCTCACTTGTATGTGGAAGCTAAATGACCACAAAGAAGGAACTAATAGACACTGTGGACATCAATAAGGAGGGAGACAAACAGAGGCATTAGGGTTCAGAAATTACCTATTAGGCACAATGTTCACTATTTGAGGAATGGGCCACCTGAGACCCAATCCCCACCAGTATATGATATGTCCCTGTAACAAACATGCACTTGCACCTCATGAAACTAAAATAAAAATGAAAAAAAAAATTAATTAAAACTCACTGAGTTAGGTTTTAGAATGAGAACTACAATGGCTACTGAAAAGTACATGGGAGATTCATAGTGGACTTTAGAAAGGAAGCATTTCCAAATGGATTGTTTTGAAAATAAAACTTAAAATAATAATAATAAAGCTAGATTTAGAATCTGGGTGCCATTGAGTTTCTTTGTTAGAATATATACATTTCGATCTATTGGAAAATACACTGAGGTACTTGTACCCAGATTGTAGTTTCCAAAGATCAACTAAAAAAAACATACTGTAAAAGGATGTAATGTTTAAAGGAATATAAAAGAGCCAATAATCCACTTCTTTACACAGGTCATGCAGATGTCTGACCCATATCTCCAAGTGTAAGAAAGTCTAGACCAATGGAAAGACAGAGGTTTAGAGACCAGGAAAACTGAGGTTTTGTGTCCCAAAATCTTGTCCAAGTGATTATGTGATAATGGCCATCATGGTTCTCACCTACATTACTGACAATAGAACAAATGATTTCATTTCTGCCTCTGTTTCAGTAAGCATGTGATGGTCCCCAGGTAGTGCCCCTTACTCCTCCATCCATTCCAAAAGAATTTCATGGCTCCAGTGGGATTGCCTCTAATGGAGGAAGGAATCAGAGCAATGTGTTTCTTTTGTATGGTTGCTTATAAAAATCTCTACAACAACCACAAGTCCTGAATTTTCTAGTACTGAAATGTTGACTACCTTGAATATTTTGTCACAAAATCTCCCTATGCATATTTTTGTGCTATGTAATGAAGTGAGAAGAAACTGAGCTTTGAAACCAAATGAGTATAAATTCAAATCATCAGACAATTTACCTATCCTCTCTGAGTCTTAACTTTTGGACTGTAAAATGAAGATAATACTTTATGAAAATTATAAAGATTATGGACAATGTATGAAAAGTTTAACAGAACTACACAAGGTATAGGGCTTTATAAAAGGTAGATTATATATTCAGATATAGCAACATGTCATCTGTGCTTCATATATATGTAAACATTTATATTTTTCCTTCAACCCCTTTATTAATGTTATAATTTTCCATTTAATTGTGCTCAGTGCCCATTCACCTTCAGCGAAACCTCTTTTTCCTTTTCAACACCCTTTTTTTCATTCCTATTTTATTCTGTATAATCAATTTCTCATGAAAATCAAAGCTGTCATGGAAAGGTCATGCATACTCTGGAATGAAGGTAAAGACGTCTATGTGGCATGTCTTCCCCCCACCCCCACTCATTACCATCTGTGCCCCAAAGAAAGAAGCTATAATCTGAGCATAATTAAATGAGCTTTATTCTTTTTCTAGGTCTCTTTTTCATGGGGCAGGAGAGTGAAGTGATATTACAGCAGGTGCTCCATAAATTGAACAGGTGAGTGACTAAATAATAACGCCATCTTCATTTACTAATTCAAAAAGCAAATTTGATCTCCTACTTTAAGTTGGTCACCATAATGCATGGAATAACAAAATACGATGTTAAATATTTTTGAAAGCTCACATATCAGTATGAGAGATAGACAATTACAACACAATGTGATGAGACCTCTGAAAAAGATATTCAATTAAGCTAATTTTAACTGCTGTAGCAAAAAAAAAAAAATACAAAATGGTTCAGGTATGATTGTAGCTATTTCTTTAATGCCTAAAATGGATGACTGATCAGTGGGTGAATTCTCCTCCAAGACAGAGTTCAAGGGCACAGGCTCCTTCCCTCTTGTAGGCTATACCACTCCTAGGTCTAGTGGTTGCCAGTAGGAAAAGAAATGGATGCATGCATATTATTTCTGCTTATATCTCATTGGCCATAAATCCATCAAATGGCCTGCTTAACTACAAGAGAAGCTAAGAAATGTAGTCACGCTCTGTGCCCAGGAGGAGGAGGAACCAGATGTGGTTATTAGCCAGATTTTGCGACAAGAGATACATCTAAAGTGCTATAGGACCATGAATTTATAAAAGTGTGAAAGTTTTTCAAGTCCTTTTCAGGGGCAAGGTTGGGGGTAAGGTGGAGTGGGAAGGTAGCATAAGTCTAATTTAATTCATAAGAGCTCCATTAAGTATATATATCTTGACATTCACTATATTAGACATAAATCATAATAAATGGCTTTCTTTAGGGAATTTTTATCAAGCATCTTGGATGAACATCCTCAGCATCACCTGGAAGATTATTGGTAAGCCAGGCCTACTGAATCAGAATCTGGATGATTCATATGTACATTAAATGTTGAAAGGTAATGGTGTCAGGCAGTTCATAGGTCCCACCCTTAAAGAGTGCTGATCTGAGCCCCAGGAATTTGAAAGAGTCTCAGGTTCTATGAGGAGACAAACCTGAAGGCAGGAGGCTCGTGAGCATGAGTAAAAACTTCCAGGGAGAAAGGAACTGACTGGAAGCCCAAGGTAGATCACTAAGGGTAGTAGGAGTTTCTAGCAGGCTATCAATATCCACTAGTTTCCATACTGACAGACCTATCAATGTCTTTACAAAGATGTATGTTTCGTATCTCTACATTCTTCTACACAATTACTCACACATCCTCAAACATAACATTATAGCCAAACCTACTTGAACATTACAAGCACTAATGAAACTAACAGATTAAATACATTTTTGGGGTGCCAGGTACGGTGACTCATGCCTATAACCTCAGCAATTTGGGAGACCAAGGTGAGAGGACTGCCTGAGCCCACGGGTTTGAGACTAGCCTGGGCAACTTGGTGAGACCTCAACTCTACAATAAATCAAGAAAAATGAGCAGAACTTGGTGGCACATGCCTGAAGTTCCAACTACTTGGATGGCTGAGGCAGAAGGATCGCCTGGGCCCAGCAGGTCAAGGCTGTGATGTTCCTGAGCATGCCACTGCACTCCAGCCTGGGCAACAGAGTGAGACTCTGACTCAAAAACATAAAAAATATATATAAATATAAATATACTTTTTCCTGTATATTGGGAAGGGGAGGGAATCCTTCTCATGCAAAGCAGTTACTCAAAAGTATCTGTTTCCTGCATTTTGTACCTGAATTCAAAATTAAAAACAGAAGTGCCAGACCAAGTCTCATATTTTCAAATATATGCTTACATGTGTATAGAATTTCTCAGTCTGCTTCCACACACATATACTTATGAGAGCACTTAAAATCTTATGAATTAGACGGAAATTTATGCCAGCCCTACTTAGATTAGGTCTTATGACTTTACTTGTCTTAAAAGTGTGTTATATCTTTTAACCACTATACTATTTCTCCTCCCCTCCCCCAGACTCTCTCTTTTCTCCTCTCATCACTTCCTTTCTCCAGGAAAGTTCTCTTGGTATTATGACATCTAGAGTGTATGACTTGGTAAGCATAAGATAACTGAAAGACTGAGATCTAAGCAGACAGAGTACCTGGTGTATGAGGAGATGGTTTAGAATTTATAATAGAAGTCTATTTCAGCTTCCTTCACAGGGCTATTGAAAACCTTTTCAGGGGTGTCTTGACTGCCTTGAAAGTGAATGTCATTGAGGATTTTTTTGCCCTCTCTTGTTTCCTTGGCAACAGGTTGGTGAGGCAACAGCTGAAATCCACTGTGTCTGTAGAGATGCTGTTGTGGGCAGGTTGAAAACCACTGGTAATGGCTGCGATGAAGACTGAACTTGACCAAATATTTTTATTCTAGTCCTTCTACATGCATTATACAAAGAGATCAACCCAATAGAAGAACAATTTTGCAATATGATTTTTGGCTTGATTATCAGTAAGGGAAGTTTTCACTGTCTTTTTTAAAGTAAGTTACCTTTGCACATATAACTTGATAGTGAGTCTTAAAATATAGAAGACTATATTTCAGGTAATTGTATATATCAATTCAGTGTCAAAGCAATACAATGAAAAAAATATGTTCTGTGTTCATATAAAGACTAAAAAAAGAGAGCAGGGTATCAAGGGTCAGGACCCTTTCCTCTGGATTTATGTCAGGCATATGGTCCTCCTTGGGCAGTTTCCTCCAATAGCAACTCTCCATCCCTTGAATGTTCTAAAACAAATCATGCCTGTGATCCGCAGACAAAGTGTGGAGGGACTGTAAATGGATCTCATCTGTCAGTGTTCTCCTCTGGAAGACAAGGGAAAGGAGGCAGCTAGAGAAGAAAGGTCAGCTAAGGTGGGAATGCGATTTAGGGAAAACATATAAGATGGCTGAAGGGACAGACCGATACAGCTGTTAGAGTCTTAGATGTACAAGGTAGCTGGGATATAGATGGACCTACTGCCAAGGATGGCATGACTTAGACACTCGGGGATGGTGAAAGAGGCTTTATGTAAACATGATAAACAGAGGGAGATCTGTGCATCAAAACCATAAGGAAGTGAGCTCAACAGGTGAGCCCAGATGTTGGAATTAGAAGAGGAAAAAATTATAGTTGTATTCATTTAAAAATAGATTTTAGAATAGAATTTATTTTTTTTAAGATATTTGAATCCAACCGTTTGCTAAATTTATGTTGAGAATAGATTCAGAGAACAAACAAGAAAGAGAATGTGTTTAAATTGAAATGTACACAGGAGAAACAAACGCAGAGAAAATAGTGAGGGTGGGGGCTGGGTGCTGCCTGAGAGACAGCTGTGCAAGATTATATAAAAGGAAAACAGGACAAGAAAAGATGAGGAAGTCAGATGGATAAGAATGCTAGCCACAAACTATCAAAGGAAAGAAAGTGCCTACCATGGGCAATTAAACTGAAAAAAAAATGCATTAAACGTGTGATAGTTATCGTGAAACATGCTAAGAAGTATTATTTTAAAATTATAAATTCTGCATCGACCATATAGCTTGTGAGTATTCTGAACAACAACTTCCTTGTGAAGTCTAGAAAGATGTACAAGTGACTTAAATTTGTCTTCCCAGTGCCAGTAGTCAGTTCAGATACTGAGGAATAAATATCTTGGGAAAAGACATTTTTGTATAGTGTTTATTTATTTTAAGAACATGTTTACTGACCTAACCTTTTGCTTCTTCCATTGACCTAAGCAGCATAGCACAAATGAATCAAAATGGTAGTTTTCCTTCCTGTTAAGGTCACAACACAAAGTATAGGAACATGAAGAATAAAAAGGAACAATCAGAGAATTCTCACAATGATGCACTTAGTGGTTAATTGTACTGGTTTGGAGTCAGGTAGCCTGGGTTGGAATCACAAGTCTAGCTTTTAACAGATGGGTGACTTTAAGGATGATGATTTAACCAGGCATCAGTATTTCTATCTCTAAAACGGTGATAATAATAATACCTATCAGACTGGGAACTGTGGCTCATGTCTGTAATCCCAGCACTCTGGGAGGCCAAGATGGAAGGATAACTTTAGCCAGGAGTTAGAGACCAACCTGGACAGCATAGTGAGACCTTGTCTTTACAAAAAGTAAAAAAGTTAGCCAAGCATGGTGTTGCACACCTATAGTCCCAGCTACTTGGGAGGCTGAGATGGAACAATCACTTGGGTACAGGAAGTTGAGGCTGCAGTGAACTGGAATTGTGCTGCTGACTATAGCGTGGGTGATAGACTGAGACCCTGTCTCAAAACAAAACAAAAATCTACCTAGTAAGAGTATTTTTAGGATTAAATCAGAAAATGCCTGTGAAAACTTCAGCACGGTTCATGGCACATAAACGAGTCTAAGCTACTATGTCTTATGATTATCAAAACATTAAACTAAGCAGTCTAATTTTGAAAACCAAATTTATTATTTAGTTTAGCATCTGGATTGGGCATCTATGTTGAACGAAATGGAGTAAGTGTCTCATTTCCAATTAATTATCTGATTGTACATCTGATACTCCTGCATATGTAAAATTGGGCAAATCAGTCAACTTACGAATATTAAAATGTTGGGCAATCATAAGCTTCAATTATTTTCCTTCCATCTTCCCTTGGATATTTTTCTTTTTAAAATAGTATTTGAATTTACTTAATTTAGTGAATTTAAGATCTGCTAGATTTAGAGAAGAGATATTTTTAATCAAATGATGGTTCATTGCGTAGTTTTACTGACAATTTTCAAATTATCATTTTAAAATGCTGCCTGTGATATTCTTTCTCATTTTCTTTTTTCTCTCTCTCTCTCTTTCTTTCTTTCTTTCTTTCTTTCTTTCTTTCTTTCTTTCTTTCTTTCTCTCTTTCTTTGCCAGTGGGTGGGGAGTAACCCATATGGATTTTGTTGAAATGAAAAGGAAATAGAATTGAATTCATCTTGGTCAAGTATATTTTAATGCACAGCAGAGGTCAGATACTTGATAAAATAGGGGTAAATGTTCTTGGTCATGCTGGCACTATCAGCAACAATAAAGCCTGAGGATAAAAAAGTATATCTGACCAAGAGAGCAAGGCAGAGACCACAGGATAGTGAACCAACCAAAAAAAGAGTGGTTCATCTACAAGATGATAGAAATCAACACAATCAGCAGTTGGGTGATGAGGGAAATTGGACTCTCAATATCAGAAAAGAAAGATAGTGCATAATGATAGCTTATGAGTTCAATGGATCATAACCAGAAATACAATCTAACAAGCAGATGTGTGAAACCCAGCAGAAAAGCAGTCTAAGAAGAAGGTAAAGAAGAAAAGTAAAGGAGCAATATTCAATGCAGAATTTTGCTGAAACTTTAAAGAAGAATTAATACCAATTAGTCTCAAACTGTTTAAAAAATTTGAATTAGAAGGAATTCTTCCTAAATTATTCTACAAGACCAGCATAACTCTAATAACCAAAACAGACAAGAACGCAACAAAAAAAGAAACCTGTAGGCCAATATCCTTGATGAACATAGACCCTAAAATCTTCAATAAAATACTAACAAGCTAAATTCAACAATATATAAAAAAGGTAATATACCATGACCAAGTGGGATTTATCCTAGGAAAGCAAGGATGGTTCAACATATACAAAACAATAAACATCATATACCATATCAGTAGAATGAAAGAAAAAAGTCATATGAGTATCACAATAGATGCAAAAAAAAAAAATCTGATAAAATTCAGAATTGCTTCAAAATAAAATCTCTCAACTTATGTATAGAAGTATAAAGTATCTCAACATAATAAAGTTCATATATGACAAACTCACAGTTAACATCTTTCTGAATGGGGAAAGATGAAATAATTTCTTCTAAGAACAGAAACAAGGCAAAGTTGCCCACTTTCACCATGTTATTCAATTAGGAGCAATTATGCAAGAGAAAGAAATAAAGGGCATCCAAATTAGAAAAGAGGAAGTCAGATGGGCCCTGTTTGTAGATGACATGATCTTATATGTATAAAATCCTAAAGAGTCTACCAAAAAACTCTGAGAACTGATAAACAAATTCAATAGAGTTGCAGGGTAAAAAAAAATTAATACATAAAAATCAGTAGTGTTTCTATACATGAACAAGAAACTAACTGAATAAGAAATCAAGATGATAATTATTTTTAGAATAGCTACAAAAAAAAAATACCTAGAAATAAATTTATCCAAGAAGGTGTAAACCCTCTACAAAGAAAACTACAAAACACCAATAAAAAAATTGAAGGGAATTCAGACAAATGGAAAGACATTCATGTGTATGGATTGGAAGAATTAATATTGCCAAATTTATAATACTACCCAAAGAAATCTACAGAGTCAATACAATCCCTATTAAAATATCAATGACATTCTTCACATAAATAGAAAAAAAAAAAAATACTGGAGCAACCCCTTCAGGTCCCCACCTGCTATGGGAGGTTTTCTGTCCTCTTAATAAATCCTGCTTTCTCAAAAAAATAAATAAATAAAAGAAAATAAAAGAAAAAAATTCTAAAATTTGTATGAAACCACAAAAGACCCCAAAGAGTCAAGGATATCCTGAGCAGAAAAAACAAAACTGATGCTATCATACAACAAAATCTCAAAATACACTACAAAGCTATTTTAACCAAAACAGCAAGGTACTTTTATAAAAACAGACACATAGACCAATGGAACACTACAGAGAACCCAGAAATTAATTCACATATCTACAGCCACCTGATTTTTGACAAAGGTGCCAAGAACACTCATTGCGTAAAAAAAGCCTACTTAGTAAGTGTGCTAGGAAAACTGAATATCCATATGCAGAAGAATGAAACTAGAGTTCTCCCAACCCTATACAAAAATCAACTCAAAATGAATCAAAGGTTTAAACTCAAGGCCTGAAGCAATAAAAGTACTAGAAGAAAACACAGGAGAAATGCTTTAGGATATTGACCTGCAAAAATATTCATAAATAAGTCCTCAAAAGCATAGGCAGAAAGGGCAGAAACAAGCAAATAAAATTATATCAAACTAAAAGGCTTCTGCACAGCAAAGGAAGCAATCAACAGATTGAAAAGACAACCTGCAGAAGGGAGAAAATATATGCAAACTATTCATCCAACAGGTGATTAATATCCAAAATAGACAAGGAACTCAAACATCTCAATAACAAAAGGCCAAACAATCCAATTTAAAAATGAGCAAATAATCGGAACATTTCTCAAAAGAAGGCATACAAATAGCCAACAAATATATGAAAAACTGTTCACATCACTAATCATCTGGAAAGTACAAACCAAAATCACAAGGATGTATCATCTCACCCCAGTTAGAATGGCTATTACCAAGCAGACAAAAAGTAACTATTTTTTTCTATTTATGTGAAGAATGTCATTGATATTTTAATAAATGCTGGTGTTACTAAGGACAAAAGGAAACTTACACACCATTGGTGGGAATACAAACTAGTACAGCCACTATGTAGAATGATACAAAGTTTCCTCCAAAAACCACAAATAGAACTACTATATGATTTAGCAATCCCACTAAAGGCAATGTATCCAAAGGAAAGGAAATCCTCAT
Source organism: Cephalopachus bancanus (assembly GCA_027257055.1). Lineage (NCBI taxonomy): Eukaryota > Metazoa > Chordata > Mammalia > Primates > Tarsiidae > Cephalopachus > Cephalopachus bancanus. The sequence continues at coordinate 9,478,659 of JAPVLO010000022.1, read as the reverse complement.
ATCAAAAAGACATCTGCATCCCATATTTATTGAAGGACTATTAACAATAGCCAAGATAGGAAATCATCTTAGTTGTCCAACAACAGACGAATGAATAAAGAAAATGTGGTATATGTGCACAATAAAATATTATTCGGCTCTAAGAAGGAATGAAACCCTGTTATTCATGGCAACATGGATGAAAGTGGGGCATTATGTTGAGTGAAGTAAACCAGAAACAGAGTTCAACACTTTTTGTTCTCATTCATATGTGGAAGCTGAAAATCTTTGAACTCATAGAAGTCAAAAGCAGAACAGGGGATACTGTAAGTTGGAAAGGGAGGAATAGGGAGAGATCTGTTAAGGGATAAAAATTACAGCAGATAGGAAAAATAGGTTCTAGTGTTCTATATCACTGTAGGATGACCATAGTTAACAATGACATATAGTTTTATTTATTTATTTTTATGGTTTCATTAAAATTCTTTATTGTTTTCTTCACTAATTATATGGTCTGCTAGTAGGTAATTCATTTCTTTTTTTTTAATTTTTAATTTTAAAGATGTGGGGTACAAATCAGGGTTGGTATACACATGTTCATTATGCAGGTACCCTTGTTGATGAGGTGTGCCCCCCTCCCCTGTCAGTTTCCCACTACTGCCAATCTCTTTCTTATAGTATTATGATAATTGTTCAAGGTCTGCTTATGATTGACAACATGTGACACTCAGTTCTTTGTTTCTGTGATAGATCATTCAGTATTATAGAATCTAAGTCCATCCAAGTTGCTGTGAAGTTTGTAATTTTGTCGTTCTTTATGACTGCATAATATTCCATCATGTATATGTATCATATTTTTTATCCAGTCCTCTTTTAATGGGCAGCACGGTTGGTTTCATGTTTTTGCTATTGTGAATAATGCTGCAATAAACATGCGAGTGCAGGTTATCTTTTTCATAGAGTGATTTGAGTTCCTCCAGGTATATTCCCAGAAGGGGAATTGTGGGGTTGTATGGAAGGTCAACCTTTTTAGATCTTTTAGGAATCACCACATTGTTTTCCAAGGAGGCTGTACTAGTTTACACCCCCACCAACAGTGTAGAAGTGTTCCTTTTTTGCCACGTCCTCTCCAGCATCTGTTGTTTTTTGAGTTATTGTTGATGGCCAAACTGACGAGTTAGGTGGTATCTCTGTGTAGTTTTAACTTGCATTTCTTTGATGACAAGTGAGACTGAGCATTTTTTCATGTACCTGTTGACTGCTCGTATGTCTTCTTTTGAGAAATGTCTATTCATATCTTTTGCCTACTTTGTAATGGGCCTGTTTGTTTTTTTCTTGTCAGCACATTTGAGTTCCTTGGAGATCCTAGATGTTAGGCCTTTTTCAGATGTACAGTTGGCAAATATTTTTTCCCAGTCTGTGGGCTGTCTCCCAGCTCTCTCAATGGTTTCTTTGACTTTGCAGAAACTTGAACAATGACATATAGTTTTAAATAGCTTTAAGGATATTAAACAATCCTAATACAAAGAAATGATAAATGTTTGAGATGATGGTTATGGTAATTACTCTATCTATACACTATACAATATATGTATTGAAACATCATTTTGTACCCCCATGAATGTGTACAATTAATATTTGTCAATTAAAAAGAAAGAACAGATCCAGCAACCAGGGAACAATTAGTCACTTAGTTATGCAGCAGGGCTCTGTCCCACCCAGGGACTTCTTAGCAATTTAGATTGGAAAAGAAATCCATATCGTGAACAGCCCAGAACTTGCAGATTTGAGGAGGGAGGTCAGTCACCTGACCAGAAAGAAGAAAAAAAGAAGGAAGTAGTAGCTCAGGATGGACAGCCTGTTTGGTGAACTAAGTACAGGTAAATCACCAAGATCAGATGGCATCCACCCAATAGAATTTAAAAATTCTGAGGCTGTGACTTTGGGACTCATGTTTAAAATGGACAGGCTGTTTCTAGAAATTATTGCTATGAGAGAATTTTTATTCTTTTTTAAATTATTATTATTCTCCAAGATTCTTTCCATCACTGCTCAAAATGCCTGTAAGGTCCACTAGGCCATTTTCAAACTTGTTTTTTTCAATCCTAAGGAAACCTCTGGAGGAAGAGATGCTTGTTAAGGAGAGTTTCAGGGAGCCATGTGGGCCATATTCAGGTGACTCTGTGGAGAGTAACACTGACCTCAAGCTGCAGGGCGGCACTGGTGCCAGAGTTAACAGGGACTGAGAAATTCAAGGTAAAGGGGAAATTAAAGGTGTGAGCTAGGTGATGTGGGAGGCACACGAGGGTGAAGTCTGTTCAACACATGGCTAAATAGTTCAGCTTTTCCAGGATCTACTTACTAATACATAATCTTTACAGTTTTCTTTCCATTACGGTCAAGTTGACTTTGTATTTTAAATGGATGGGTGAGTGTGTCCTGTGTAAGGGGAGTTCACGAAGGAAGTTGAGTTGTGAAGGACAGGGAAAGCCCCTGAGCATTCAATTAATGGTGAAATGGTGGAGCAAAAAAGTTGGAGAACATTCACTTTGGCGATGCCAGAGAAGGCTTAATTATATGGAAAATTTTTGTTATGGCTTTATACATGTCAATTTTTAAATGTTTTTAGTTCATTTTAGCCGGTTTGAGCCCTGTATTTGACTTTAATCCATTCAACAAAAATTTTTTTAGCATTTTTACAGTATGTTCAAGCTGGAAAATCAGTTCAACTTTAAGTTCACCTAAAGTAGTTTTAGTCTTTATAAATTTAAATGTTGATCTAAGGAGATACAGTTATTTACAAGTCGGAAACAACCTATAAAGAAAATGGTTAAATGATTTTTTTGTCAAATCTTGAAAGAGCTGAAGTAGTTTTGTGACTTATAAGGGAAGGACACCTCATTTAGGGCAAATTTGTCCTTTGGTCAACAAAAAATAACCAAATAATTCTGCAGTTACAGAAATGCAAATCAAATATCTATACACTGTTCTTAAAAAATAATAATTAATAAAGCTGACTAGGCACTGTGGCTGACACCTATAAACCCAGCACTTTGGGAAGCTGGGGCAGAAGGATTACTTGAAGCCAGGAGTTTGAGGCCAGCCTGGGCAACACAGCAAGACTTTGTCTCTACAAAAAATAAAAAAATAAGAAATTAGCCGGGTGTGATGGCACTTGCCTGTATTCTCAGCTGCTTAGGAATTTGAGGCAGGAGGATGGCTTGAGTTTGAGATTGCAGTGAGTTATGATTGTGTCACTGCTCTCCAGCTTGGATAACAGAGTGAGACTCTATCTTAAAAATAAATAAGTAAATAAATAAACAATGAAGCTTCTAAGGCAATATTCATCTAAATTCAGATGCTTCTCAGTAAGACTACAAGTTTGGTTTGGTGATGTGAATTGTGATGTGATTCTGATCCAGAGAAATATTGCTTTAAAAGGGCTACTCTCGAGCCAGCCAGGAGCAAAGAGAATATTTTTATTTTTCTCTATAGGAATTAGGACTACACCGTACCTATAAATTTTTGGTGAACGTGTGTGTATGTAAAATTGTGTGAGTTTGTGTGTGAATGCATACATGTGTGTGTGTGTGTGTGTGTGTGTGTGTGTGTGTGTGTGTGTACTTGAACCCCTGAGTCATTGAGTTGAGTCCTAGAAGCTGATAAGTACATGTTGAATTTTCACTTTCTACAGGAAAAACCATCTCAGAGAAGTAATTATCAATAGGAAACCACTAGAAATTTTATATAGATTGTGCTGTTGTTGACCTCTATTTTGAACAATTTAAAACTGATGGTATTACCAGTAATTGTTTTAATAGTTATATACCCAAGAGAAAGGTAAACATACAGCCACACAAAACCTTGCACATGAATGTTCAAAGCAGCATTATTCACAATATCCCAAAGTGGAAACAATCCAAATGTCCATCAGCTCATGAATAGATAAGCAATGTGGTATGCCCATACAGTAAAATATAATGTGGCAAAGGAAAGAATGAAGTTCTGATATATGCTACAACATAGATGAGCCTTGAAAATATGATGGTGAATAAATTAAGCCAGTCACGTAGGACCACATTTTGAATGTTTCTTTGTGTATAAAATATCCAGAGAGGTAAATCTATAGAGACAAGGTAGTAGTAGTCGGGGTACATGGGGCTAGGGGAGGAATGGATATGAAGTTTTTTTGGAGGTTGATGAAAATATTCTAGAATTAGATTGTGACGATCGTCGTATAATTCAGAAAATATATTGGAAACCTCTAAACTGTACATTTTAAATGGTTAATTATAGAGTATGTGAATTAAATCTCAATTTAAAAAATAAATGACTCAGAATCTGGGGAAAATGTACTTCCCTTGGATGTAAGCCATTATGATGCACTGAGTAACAGTGTGGACTCTGAAACTGGACTCCCCGGATTTGAGTATCAATTCTACCACTATGTGATCTTGAGCAAGTTTCTTCACTACTATGTCCCAATTTCCTCATCTTTATGGGAAAAATAATTGTAAACATTCATGAGAACTTTGAAGGTTAAATAAATTAATAATATATATAAGTGCTCAGAATAGTACCTAGCACTTAGCACAATAAAAACATTTACCATTACTACTACTCTACTACTACTACTACTACTATTATTATTGTTATCATCTTTACCGAAGTCCTGCCTTATTAAAACCTGAGAATAGGATCACAGTCCAGTGAGTAGGAGGTGATACTTCTCTTATAAATAGTTGCTATTCCCACTAGCAGTCATCCTGACAAGCTACTGACCTATGGAGAGGTAACAGGATCTTGGAAAGGAGGATGCCACACCTCATCAAGTCCAGCTTCTTCCTCTCTCTGCACCTTGTGACCGCTGGGATCAGAGTTCTAGAGATTATGAACTTACTTGGGTAGATTCCTGATGATAGGGTTATATTGGTCCATACCTTGGAGAGAGGCTTAGAAGAAGCCAGAGAGCCTTGTAACTCATCACGGAACCATTAACGACCATTCGGGTATGAACTGACTGACCATTGAGCTCTGAGTGCAGTCACATCCAGAAACAACTGCTTTACTCTATGGGTTGTGATACCTTTCTGGCAACAAGGAGCTTTGGTAAAGTCCAATTAAAAGACATAGCCTGGACTCAACTCTACCATGGGAAAAAGGAAAAGGGTGTGTGTCATTTTTCAATGGAGTGTCATACAGGAGGGTAGACTCTGGCCCTATCTTCATCCCACTCCAAGGCTAGTACAATGGTTACAGAATTTCCCAGAGAGGGCAGGAGTTCCAGGATCATAGGAAGAGATCAGCAGAGGTGTACTAGGTCTTTGGATGGAGATTGGTAAGTCTAGAGCACTGATGGCTAGGGGAAGAAGCAGAGGCTCAGAATGACGAAGGATCCTGGTTGAATGCCACCATCCTAGCTGCTAGGGAAGGAGAGGACTGGGTGAGGGAGAACAAGGAACTGATATCCTATTACCCTGGCAGATGTAGCCTAGAACCATCATAAATGGGGCACTGAGGTTACTGTCACCTCGCTCATACTCTCAGACTGATAAAACCTAATATTTACTATCTGAAAGCCAGCCAAACTCTTTCAAAACCCAAGAATTGAATTGAGACTAAGCTTCTCAAATCAGTTTCACATCATCGTGCATAATAAGAAAAATCCTGGGTCCCTCGGGGTTCTATCTTTTCCAACATCCTGTGTTTGCTTTTATCATTGTTTTATTCACTTGGCAATCCCAAACATTGGGACATGGGCTCCCTGAATACAAGGACTGTGATATTTTTGAATTTTTTATCTTTCTAAATTTTTTTCTATCCCTTTTAAATTTCTGGGTCACCTTGCTTAACTGAACTCTCTGCTCTTATGCTAAGACTCATAAAGTACTTGTTGAGTGAATGAATCACCAGTTAAGGATAATTTACGTATTTGAATTGTCAGATTGCAACTGCATTTTTGAATTTAGATGAGAGTCAGGCACATTTCTTTTGGTTATTTCCTGTTCCTGAGGCTCACTGAACTATCTGTTTCAATGATTTCCTTTCCTTTCAGCCAGCCTCTTCCTTTTCTGATCCATTCCCCTGTTCTCTACTCATCTGTGCTTTCTGAAGCATCTATTTTGCCAAAAAAATACTTTAGCTTTGTTCACATCTTTTCTTAAAAAGTCCCTTCACAACATTGCTAAACTAATCCAAGAACTTTTACCTCTGAGGGGGTTCTGTCTCAGTTCCACTGACTCCTCTTCCTTCAATTAACATGTAAATGTTGATGATTCTGGAATTAAACTATTTAATTTCTGCTTTTTTCATTTTCTATCTTCTCTCCTGAGGGAAATTAGGAATCATAAGTAAAAGGTGAATGCTGGGGAGAATGAAGAGATAAGATCAGAACACTTAAGTTGGAAGCCATTGGGAGAAGGATGCTAATGTCATGATATAGAGTCTGATTTGGGGGGTTGGGAGAAGCAGTGGGTTTGGGCTGAAGGCTCTTAAGAACAGGAGCTGCATAGTAAAAGTTATGATTATGAAAATAATTGGTGGTGTGTTTTAAATGAACTAGTATTGGTAGAGCTTGAGTCAAGGACATCAGGTGATTTGAGCTAACCCTGGGAATTGGCAGCTAGTATAGGATGGGGAGATGGAGTTAAGATATTTCCAAGAAAAAAATGTACAAGATTTAGTGACCTGTTAGATATAGCAGACAGGACTAAAGAATTGGAAGATTATTGGAGATTTTGCCTTGGGAAATGCACAAACAGTGATGATGCATTAAGTCAAGGAATAGAAGAGGACAAGAATAATTAGTCATGATCTGACTTGGTGGCATTATTTGAGTGATGCTCTCTCATGATCAGTGTCTTACATGGGTAGGTAGCAAATAATTAATTCCACTCAAACAGGTGCAGGTAGGGCCTCAGGTAACAGATGAAAGAAATATTTCAACTTGAAAATTTTTAACTAAGGCTTCATAGCTTTTTCCATATTAACCATTATTGACACAAAGACATAGCATAAGAAAACTAAAGTAAAAGTTAAAATATTTGTCTGAGTCTACATTATGCCACATATCATCTGTGGCATATAGGATATTTCACTTCCTTGAGCTTATTTTTTCTAATCTGTAAAATGAAAGATAATACCTTACAGGGTGGTGATAAAAGCTAAATAAGATCATGTATAAGAAATTGATTTGTGAGCTACAACCACGATAGCTGTAGAAATATGATGTCAGTCTTAGGAATCATTTAGGGTCAAGGTTTATAAAGGCAACACCCAGAGCTATAAGCATGTGTCCAACATTCTGTCATAACTGCATGCTCTAACTTTAATGAGAAGAAAACCTACCCAATAATCCAAATAGCCATGAGCTGCAATGCCACATTCTTATACCTTCCAGGCTGATGGTGTGACGAAGATAGAAGAGATATCAAGGATCAAATAGTTTTATTTTCTAGATGATGAGTCTGAGGCAAGAGAGATTATTCAATTTATCCAGTGTCACAGAGACCAATAGTAGCCAGGATAAGATCCATGCTTCTCAATTAACTTCCAGCTCAGGTTTCCACTATAGTACAGGACCTTCCCTTGCTTTTGAGAAAAAGACATCTTATTCTAGTTAAATAATTATCATCTTTAAGGGCCTACTTTTTTAAAAGTTCAGTTTAATGGAGCCAGAATAATATCTAGTCTAAAACTAATCTTTGCTGGCCCAGCTGTTTTACATAAACTGTATTTCATTTGGTCTTGCCCTGAATATTAACACTTTTCTTTCTTTTTTAAAAAAAGGCAAAACAATGGAAAACTGTTCCTCTTAATTCTGCACTTTTAAGCCCTGAGAGAAAAAAACAGCTGGTAGAAAAAGCTTCACACAGGAGCACTTCACAGTCTTGCAGCAGGGGAGAACTTGCACTGTGTGAAGTTTCAAATTCAAAATGACAGGAATTTACTTTCCTCCACTTTTCATGCCACTCCTCCAACCTATCATGGCATATATAGAAATCCCATTTTATCATCTCTTACCATCTCTAGTCCCATAATAACCAATTCCCAATTTCTTATTAAGCAGACTCTTGACAGGGACCACCCTGACACCAGGCAAGGCAAGGAAAGAGTATGGAATGAGAAAAGGCTTCTTCTGGGTCCCATGATGACCCGAAGAGCTGTCAGGTGATTCAGAGAGGAAGACATCAGCACTGACTCATTCAGGCACATTCTATTTTGAGTGCTGACGTTTGCTCTAGGGATGCATTAGATGGAGAGCCAAGACATGAACAAAGTTCTAGTAATTCCCTATTCACAATCTGGGGACAGGGACTGGGCTTTCTTTACCTGTCTCCTACTCTTATCTCAGTACCCTGCAAATAGAAGAGTGCACAGTATACTTCTCTGTGTGTTTAATTTATTGAAATATAATTCACACTTCATATGCACAATACAGTTTTGCTGAACAAATACATCTGAAGAAAACAAGAATTTCCTCTGACATCCAGCAACCAGACTATCAAAAGTCAGCAGTCTTCTTCTAAGCAAGAACATTTATTGAGCCCTCCATAAATCCTCATCCATTTGCTTGCTGATATTCTTAATAAAAAGTTTCATTTCTTTTTATTAAGTTTCTGGTACTAATGAACATACAAATGTTCCTGAGACTAATCATAATAATAACAATAATTCAATTTTTAATGAATGCTTATATATGGGCCCATGTTATACTAAGCATTTTGTGTGTCTTTTCTCATTTATTCATTATAACTCCACTTTAAAGGAAGCACTGCTATAACTCCATTTTATAGCTGAAGAAACTGAGGCTAAGATAGGTCACACAATTTATCCAAGATCAGGGACTAATAAAGGGAAAAGCAGGATCTGGAGAAAGGTCTATAGACTCCAAAACCTTTTTACACTACATCAAGAACGTTTGTATTCTTCTCCAAGTGATCATTTACACTTTAGAAAAAAATTAAAAATCTATACTTTATTCAGAGTAGAGGATACTGATGCTTGAGTTAGACCACAGGAATTATTAACAAGAAAATATTTTCAGAGCTGAGAGGAAGAGGAGAAACTGGAGCCCAGTGGAATATTGCTGCTCTTCATGGTTAGACATAAACCAGTCTTACAGGTTGAGATTAGGTACTTACAGATTTATATATTTATAGATTTTAGGATACTTACAGATTTTTTTTTCATTGCCTCTCTCCAGAGTTTTAGGATGCTTGACATGGTCATCTATAAAGCATTTCTCTAACTGGAATGAAAATCAGCAAATAAATCCTGCAGTTTCCATTAAAAATTGTTTTGATATGAGCATCATATAATATCGGAAGTTAAAGGTAGTAGGTGGAGTTGAAAGAAAATGACTGATGGTAAATGTACTTTTAAAAAATATTTTTGAAATATGTATCATTATAGACATCTAACATCTATTTAATATATTCGTATTTATCTTACCTATAATTTTCTATGCTCCCAAGTCTATCCCTCAACACCACCATAATTTAGATAACCTCAGAAAGTCCACAGGCTTCACAGTAGAAATAAATGGACCTAGACAATCACGTATAGAAAGAGAATAACTGTTGCTCCAAATAGATAGATGGAATTTTGCCCTGAATATTTTTCCAAGGGGGAATTAAAAGCAAGAAAAGAAAGGTTTGGGTGTAGAAGCCCAGAGAATAAAAATAGACATGAACACAAAGTTGAAGTTCCCAAGTCAAACATGGTACACGGTGGTGGGACGTGCCAGTGAGGAGACCCACTCCATTTTCTTCTGCACCTTCTACACATTTCTTCCCCATAACAGTGGTTCTCAGCAACATAATTCTCTGAAGACTTTCTAAAAGTTTCAGATTCCTAAGTCCCACCCTTGACTTGGAAAACTTGAGAAAGTCAAGCTGTTTCTTATTTTTGCACTATTGAGTAATCAATGCACACAAGAGCTTAGGAAAACCATTGCATTTTCTGAATATTGGGGAAAAAAAGATGCTGTGCTTTTATGTTGTGAAGGTAGTGATACTATTTGCTGGAGACCCAGATTTGTTACCAACTTGCTATACAGCATGTGACAGATCAAGTAATAGTTTTCAACTTTCTCCCCATAAGACACATAATTCACTCCTATGACAAAGGAAAGGGAGGTACAAGCATATAAAGCACTTTGAACATCTTGATAGGAATGAAAACTACAGTTAGAGCATAAGTTCCACATTTTATTTAGGAAAATCAAACATATATACCATGTTTTACCTACTGGTTTCCAAAACTGTGTACCTGCCAAGGGGTGGCTATAAACCTATTGTCTCTCTTGCACAGTCACTACTGTTTAAGAATGCGTAGGGTCTCGCATCAGTTCTCTGAGATGTTTATCAAAAACATAGATTATCAGGCCCAATTCTACACCAAGTGAACCATAATCTCGGAGTTACAGAGCTGGAGTCTCTGGTTTTTAATAAGCTCCCAAGTGATTCTTATGTACAATGAGGTTAAAGAACCATTGCTCTGGACTGTACATCCCCTAAGACAGGAAGCAAAATACATTCATCATTGTAGTCTTTTCAGTGTATTAAATATAACAGGTGATCAAATAACATCCGGCGAGTAAACAAAAGCATGAAGAGAGAAATTATTTCATCCTTGATCTTTCTAGTAGCATGTTTTCATAATCAGGGGCCTTGGTGGACTGTGTATAGGGTGGGTAAGGCGAGTTTTAAGCTATACCTCCTATGGGGAGGGAGCTTTATACATAGGAAATGCCCCTTTCAAAATGATCCAGAAAGACTTTCAAGAAAGGCCTCTTGGGAGCTAATTAAGGAGCCAGAGGCAGACAGTCTGCTGAATTAGATCTTTGGTAAGCCACTGAACTCAAAAGATAAAAATCTTAGACCAGGAATAGCCATGAAAGCCCCTGAGGCTGAGGGGATATACACTGATAGCAAAAGGTCAGACGACAGATCATGGTCAGTAAAGGAGTGGATAGAAGGGACAAGCAGCCGTATGTTCAGCTTCTAAAAAGCATTACGATTGTATCCAGAGCACAAGAAAAAAACTGAGAACTTGAGACACTTCTTAGTCTACATTTGGTGAACATTATGGGGTGGAGGAGAGAAGGGGAGATAGGGGAGAGGGAAGGGGGGATAAGTGGGAGTAGGATGGGGACCATAAGTGAAGCAGAATTGCTTGAGTAGTAAAATGTAAAACTCAAGGCTATTGGCCCTCTTATTTTAGAACTTTTAGAATTTACAGGTTTGGTCCTTTGGAACAAACACCTGAGACTTCCTCAGGGCAAGGTGGAAACAGCTCTCCCTGAAGAGTTAATTATTTCAAATTGCTTCTTATGATGATCACAGAATTACGTTTTCTGTTCTAATATTATATAATTAGGGCCATTGTAGTGTAGCCCACAGTGAACTATGTTCCATGCTGATATTGCACATATCCTCACATTTTGTCGTATTTTCCAAACAAAGAGTTCTTTTATCTTTTCCAGCTTTGAGTCAGGTGGAATCTTTGGATGAACCAATTTAGCAGAAAGAATTTAGGAGATTATCACAAGAGTTAGTGGTGTAGCTGTTAAAACTTCCTAGGACAAAAAACTGTATAAATGGCAGGGGACCTGTGACAACCTGTTCACACTTATTGCTTCATCCCCTGTTTCTCATGACAATGTAAGAGCTGGCCAGAGTGAGTGATATAATCGATCTGCAATAAAAGGTGGGGACCCAGTTTCCTTCTTCTGTATGCTAATGGCTCATCCTTGACCTCAGTTCTCTAAAACTCTTGAAGAGGATTGAAGAAACCCTGGAAAGTAGTAGGGAGTACCCAAAATCCCTGGAAGATGCAAACAATCTGGCCTAATCTTACAGAAACGACTCAGATCACAGCCAACTACTGCCAAATAATGCAGCAAATCCTTCTCATTAAAAAGGCCAATTAAAGAATTACAAGGGAAATGATGAATCCCTTATCGTTGAAGATGAAGAATGTCTTCTTTTCTTTCTTTAATGTTAATCATCTGTGTGGTGCTGCCCCAGGTTAAGTACTCTCAGGACTGCTTATGAGTAGCACTATGACAGAGAGTGAGTCATCATCTGGGAGCAGACACAATCTGAGTGAGCTAGGACAATCCAAACCTGCTGGGGATGTGCTCTTTTTTTCCTTGTCTCTGCTTATCTAGGGTTCAGAAAGCTTTGCTCAGTATTCTGAACTATTGCCTTCTGTGAACCATGGTTTTCCTATAGATGGGAAGGCGGTGGATGAGAAGAGAATGGATTTGGCAGATTATGGCCTGCTGGTGATGAGTAAATGGAAGCTCTGGGTAATTAAGCCACCATAGATGGGTGTACTTGTACACCCTGGTGCAACTTCCTAATACATGTTCCTGACTTAAAACTTAAGACGATTATTCCTACTGGTTCCATTTGGGTTATTCAATTATGTAAAAGTACTACATTTTCTTATGAAGGATTAAAAAGGAAAATATTTATTTGAGATACTGGAAAGATGCAGACCTCTGTCTTTGAATTGCTTTTCATTAGTTAACATTGATTGATGAGTTTATTGGGTACCAAGCATTGCATTTTCCCTAAATTCTCTCATTTCATCCTCACAATGACCTTTTGGCATAGGTCACCCTTTGGTATATTATCTTCCTTTGATCGATGAGAAAACTGAGGCCCAGAGAGGATAGGTAATTTGCCTAAGGGTTCAAATCTAGTAAGTAGCAGAGGCAGGATTTGTCCCAGGTCGTCAGATTCTAATGAGTTAATACACTATGCTACCCAAATTAAGCTTGCCTTTACAAAGTGTTTATAGTCACATCCATACATAAAATATTCTTCTTATTATTAAAATCCATTTATTTTTCCAAATCTTTGAGATGATATGATAGACCTATGAAGTTTTAGATATATTAAAAAATATGGAACAAATCAACATGTTCCTATTAAAAACTTATCTTCTCTTAACTCAGTTATTGAGGAGTAAATCTGACTATAACTTCTCATTTGTCAAATATCTGTAAAAAATAAAACAGATTTACAAATATCTGTAAAAAATAAAATAGATTTACTTTAGTGAAAATAAAAGTAGCCAGGCCCAGTGGCTCACACCTATAATCCCAGCAACTTGGAAGGCTAAGGAGGAAGATAGCCTGAAGCCAGGAGTTTAAGACCAGCCGGAAAACAAGTGAGACCTCATCTCTAAAAAAAATGAAAACAAGCTAGCTGGGCATGATGACATACACCTGTAGTCCCAGCTACTAGGGAGGTTGAGGCAGGAGGATCACTTGAGCCCAGGAGTTTGAGGCTGCAGTGAGCTATAATCATGCCACTGTACTCCAGCCTTCATGACACAGTGAGATCTCGTCTCTTAAAAATAAATAAATAAATAAATTATATATATGTAGTTAATGATAACAAGATATAAATAAATCTGTTTATAATATTTTTCAGAGTTTTCCTGAAATCATTTGAATGATTCTGCATGAAGCCATAATGATAATCTTTTCTGAGACACAGTGCTTATTTTCTTGATTTTAAGATGCAATTTTTTTTTACATCTTAATGTTTTTGGAATTATTAGATACCTTATAATCAATGTGAACACTTAATGTAAAACTCCTTACCCTCCTTTCACCCTCCGAGAAGTTGTTATTAAAATTCTGGTGCATCTTAGTATCTTAAATTACAAGAAATGCAGTAGTATTTTACATTTTTAAGAGATTTATAACACTAGGTCTGCTAATATAGATTACCCACTGTTTTACTTTATGGACAGTGGGATTTGCCCAAATCAGCACTTTGTAATGGCAGAATAAACTAAAAATCTTTGAAAGTGTATATTTTAAATCTAATTATATGTCTATATTTGGGTTTCTCAATATCATTTCCCCATTAAAAGGAACTGATTCCAAGGCTGAGGCCGAGAAGGTATAACATAAGCTTAGACCATCTTCCTATGTTCTTCCTATGCGGAAAAGTAGAGATTGAAAAATGATGGAGATCTGTCAAAAGGACACAAGGGTTAACTTGAAAGGGCTCTCTGTCAATGACAATTTGTGCATTAAAATGAATAATTACATTAATTTATTATAACCCATTGGATAAAATAGGAGCCAATGAGTTCATATTAATAATAAGGAAATACATAAATAAATAATAAGGGAGAAGGAAAAACTCTTCCTTACGGGTGGAATGTTACATCATAAATGTGAAAAGAATGATATAACTTAAATATCACCTTTTCGCAGTCATCCATAGTAATAAGGTAAAAATCATCATGGAGTGCCATAATGATTGGTGAAATGTGATGAGAAACAGGATATTTATATAATCTCAAAGCATCTCTCCACAGATTGTTAACACAAAGGGGAAAACAGTAACTTTACTATGGAAATAGATGACACGCAGCACCTCAACCAAACCATCACAATTAACATCACCAACAATGGGACTACCTGACATATCCCCCTTGATGTCACGTACTTGGAAGGATACAGCATTTATTACATAGCGTACCTGCTGAAAATGTGCACCTGCATGGGAACATGAAGAAATATCAGGCAAACTCCAAACAGTCTAAAAATATCAATGTCATAAAAGACAATGAAAGGCTGAAAAACTGCTCCAGATTAAAGGACATTAAAAACATAATCATAGGACAACTAAATAAAATGTGTTGTCCTGGTTTGAATTTTAAATGTGGAATGGGGCAGGATGGATTGCCATAATAGACACCACTAGGACCACTAGGACAACAGTCAAAATTTGACAGTAAACCTTATAATAGTAGTACTGAAAAAATATCAAATTTACTTGATTCAATAATTGCACTATGTTTATGTAAGAGAATATCCTTGTTCTTAAAAAATACTGAAGTATTAGGGGTAAAAAGGATATGATTTTTACAACTGTCTTTCAAATAGTTTGGAATAATAATACGCATCATATAAACAGAGAAAGATAAAGCAATTGTAGCAAATGTTAAATTGGTAAATTTAGATTAAGAATATAAGTTACTGTTATTATTCCTGAAGTTGCTTATAAGTTTGAAATTCTTTCAAAATAATGAGTTAAAATTTGTAATTTGTATTTTGTTTGAATGCATTTTTAAAGTAACTTTTGAAGCATTTTTGTCCATATGTCTTTGATAGGGACCAAGCTGGAAATATGCAGTAAAGTCTGAGCCCACGGGTTCGAGACCCACCTAGGCAGCGAGACCTCATCTCTACAATAAATCAAAAAATCATCCGGGCGTGGTAGCGCATGCCTGTAATTCCGGCTACTCGGAAGGCTGAGGTGGAAAGATCGCTGGAGCCCAGCAGATCGAGGCTGACTCCAGTCTGGGCTACAGAGTGAGACTCCAACTCAAAAAAAAAAAAAGAAGTAATAAATTAACTTAATTTGTAAGTTGATGCTCTGCCCTTGGTTTCAAAAGAAGTTCTTATGCAAAGGAAAGTTGTTAAATGGAAATTATTCAGGAAAATAATTTTACATAGAACTTTGCAGCCACGTTGTATGACTGTTTTAATCACATGCTTTTGGAATTAAGGACCAAAAAAAGTCACCATATTGAAATTTAAAGAATTTAAATAGAAATCAGAACAACCAAGATATTAAATGGAATGGGTGCTCAGCAAAATGGAGTAAAGTTCTTTGTGAGGGTCTTTGATAACAAGCCTACATTGAAAGCAGAAGTTGAGTATAAATCCCAGAATGCTTTATCTCTAAAAAAAAAAGTTCTGGATGAATTGTTTTACACTTCTCCTAGGCTAGAATCAGAATTAAATTAAACATGCATCAATAACAGTTAAGAGTTTTATATCGGTATCTTACTATGTCCTGTATTTATATTTCTTTAACATACACCTACCTATAGTCCTCAAAGTAGTATGTCTTTTTTGTGCCTTCTTTTAATTAGTTGACTGCTCAATTCTGCTCTCATGATAAAGTTCAATTTTAAAAAAAGGCAAAGTTGGTTGTAGCATGCCCACTGATCAAGGCCCTCAGATACTCATAATCATGGTCCGTAGAGCCATTTAAAGACATCATCATGAATTAAAAGAAAGTCACCTGATTTGTAGGAAAGCAAAATGGTTTCCTTTGGAAACCAAATCCACATAACAGGGAGAAATATCATTGATGCAATTGCCTTTCCCTGTAACAGTGCTCCTTACATCAGAGATGGCAAATAGAGCTCATCTGATATGTTAACTTCAGTTCATTTATTACAGTTGCTTAAGACTCTGTTTCAAAGGATTGTCAGGCTGTTTGGAAACTATGCAGTAAAGACCCCAGAGGGAGGGTGACAGTGTGTCTCCTCTTTGTAATCTCCACCCTTACACGTAACAGATCATTGTCAGCTACCCTCTACTGAGGGTCCTTCTTGTTCTGTCCAGTACATGTCTTAGGACACACTCATTTTTAACCAAGATCTTGAAAGACTGATGCTGGTATATACAGAAGACTTTTCTTTTGGTTCATCTCACCAACAGGGATAATTTTGGATGTCTCTGGATCTGTGAAGCAGCTGACATTTTTTTAACAACAGATTACAGAATTGTGTTCCTCTTTCTAGCCTCTTGGTAAAACCATTTAAAGCTGCAGTTTTCAAACTGAAATATTTAGACATGTAAGAATACCAAAATACTTGATAGGATAATGAGGCTGACCTTGACATAGGCATTAGTTAGGCCTGAATCAGAGAGCCCAAAATTACAAAGTCACCATTTCACAAGTAGTTATTGAGTACTGACTGTGTGGGAAGTATTGTGCTAGCTGCTTTAGGGGAAAAACAATTAAAATCATTCCCCTCAGGAAGATAATATGCTCACAGAAGTAGCTAGAATACAGGGAATGTATTCTCAGGGTCATGGGGGTGGCAGAGGGTGAGGACCAGTGAGCAGTGGGCCATCTCTCCTTGCTGCATGTCTCTGGACCCAGTCCCATTACTAAGGGACAACTGAAGACAACAGATTATCAGCCCTGAAAGGATCCCTCTACTATATCGAATGTGAAAGCCAGACTCAGAGAGGTTTTCATTTCCTGAGAGGCACATGTTAGAATTCAGGTCTCTTACTTTTCTTGATATGAATATCAAAGCTCTCCTAGTTTCTTAAAGCAGCTGTGGGGTGGTAAAAAAAAAAAAGATGTGGTAAAATGGATTCTCATTAATTACA
This sequence comes from Cephalopachus bancanus, assembly GCA_027257055.1. Classification (NCBI taxonomy): domain Eukaryota; kingdom Metazoa; phylum Chordata; class Mammalia; order Primates; family Tarsiidae; genus Cephalopachus; species Cephalopachus bancanus. The sequence goes on along the minus strand of JAPVLO010000022.1, from coordinate 9,461,504 downwards.
ACTATGACACTTAATCCTGTACTAACTCAACTTTCTCATTGTAAAAATTAGGATACTACTGTATACTTTGCATCTTATGCCTGACGGGTTGGTTGGGAGAGTTATGTGAGACTGTGTGAAAGTACTTGGAAAATAATTAAGTTCTATAAAAACATAGAGGATTATTAATAGCGTTTGACATTTATTAAGTGTTTATTATGTGCCAGGCATTGTGCTGGCACTTTATATTCATTAGCTCTGTTAACCCTTCTGCAACCCTCTGAGATAGCTGTGTTGCTATCGACATTTTATTGAGGAAGAAACTCAGGTTTACAGTGATTATTTGCATAAGAGTAAGTGCCCAAGAGATTGCAGGCTTGTGCAGCCTTATTCTACAGTCCCCACATAATCATCCTTCTTATCAGCCCTCAGTTATTGGAGGAGATACCAAATGAATGAGTGAACATTGCCTATAACTGGACAGGAGCAAACCCTGCTCATTCCCCTTATAATGACCAAATTTAAATCTGGAGTCCGCATAGGGTTAAAAACCAAGTACCTTGCTGGGGGTGGATTGGGGTGGAAAGGGCATGGAGACGGTAAGCCTTGGAGAAAAACATTTCTCAAGAAGCTTACTAAATCCCTTCGCCTCATATATGCATAAGCACGCACACTTCAGCCCTGGGTATTTAACCAAGCTAATTTCAGACTAACATTCAAGGTTTGCTTCGAAGGCACTGATTAATCCATTAGCCACCCTTGATAATAAGCTGAAAAATTATTGCTTCAACTGCTCTCTTCCTGCTCAGAGGCCCAATGGGGCTGCCCCACGTTCTCTTCATTGCCAAGAGTTTAAAGGAAGCTCCTAAGTCAGTGAACCGGGCCACTTAAGGACAAAGTTTGAGAGGCCCAGGCTGGAAAGTCAGCAGCTGATTCTGGGGATCTTGGCTTCTGTTTATAAAGATGAGTCCAAAGATTGCTCTCACTCCCAACATTCCCTAGCAAAAGCCTGAGGCTGAGAGCAAAGGTGAAATGAGATTTAGAATAGAACCCCAGGGGAAATGGGAATGTGCCTGCATATTGTGCGCAAGCAGGAAGAAGAATGGACTGAAGGCCTGCTGTGGGGGAGGGGCATTCTAGTCCTTGGAGTGTCAGCATTTCCCAGCTATGAGGGAACCTGGCTAGCATGAAGAGAGAGTCTCCTGCAGGATGCTCCCCCATCCTCACCCTAACACTCCCTCTAGTGCAGAACCCTAAGAGCTAGCAGTCAAGCTAATTGTGTGCTGGCTGGAAGATCAGGAGCTAGAGATGAAAGTTCCTGCGCAATGAGGTAAATGCCTCAGTGCGCCCAACTGAAAAGAGAAACCTCTGAAGATTCTGGCCTGGCTAGTGTGAATGGCAAAGGGACGTCACCTATTCTACCCTGCCTATTTCTTCTTAATCTGTTCCAGGGGAATAATGCAGGTGATGAAAAGGAACTTGGTGCCTTCTGGTTTCTCTTCCTACAAGCCAGGAGTTTTCCCAAAAGTATCCTGAAGTTCACCGCCCTTTAATTTGATTTGTTATGTGGTAGGCACGTGGCCATTTATTCAATATACATCATCTTATTTAATCCTCACAATACTTCTAAGAAACTAGTGTTATAATCCCCCCCCTTTTGCAGATAAGGAAATTAAGGCAATTCAGTAACTTACAGCAGGTCATGCAGATACAGAGAAATGAAGGAAGTTCAGAACCCACTTTGTCCAACTCCAGACCCCTATAGCTGACTGCTGAACTTCCACACCTTGGGCCTGTCCCAAACAAGAAGAGTAAAGAAGTTTGGCCTTAGTGATCTCAGACTGTGTACATGTATGTGTTTCTGTGAGTGAATGTGTGCTCATTTTTATTCTTTTTCAGTCTCTTGTTCCCAGTCCCCTACCTCTTTGCACCCAAATACACACCTTTACCTACCCTAGCAGTTTTCTTATCCTCAGTTCTCTTGTCACCTGCCTGAGAAATTAATTCACATGCATGTGTTAGTTTAGTAATTTAACTCTCTCTTGACTATTTGCATTTTAAAAGAAAATAAAAAGTGAGTGAGACACTTATTAAAACGTACCAGTCCTTTAAGCAGGAGTAGATCAAGATGTTTTCTGAAAGAAGAGAAAATGTTGTTTTGGGGACCATGAACCCCAGTCCTTCTCACAGAATGGGTAAACAAAAAAGCTCCAAACATTTAGACTAACATCAGAGGCACATGCATTGGAGGAGAAGGAGAGATTAGCCTTATTTTGTCTGAGATTACTCAAATAACTGCATTTGGGGCTCAAAAAGAAGAATACTCCTGGGTATTGAGGAATACAGTTTCTGTGTCATTGAGGTTCAGGTCAGGCAGGACTGGGCCCTGAAGAGCAAGCAAGGTAAAGAATGTGGTCTTTCCTGGCAATGTCACCTCATGTTACCCACCAGGCCAAGGTGGGTAGGTACAACCTCTCTATCTGCACGTGTCACAGTGCACAACAGACCCCATTGCACAACAGACCCTGATGCACAAGCTCAGGGTTTATGTAGCATTCAAAGCAGCACAACACATACTGCAAGCATTACCATAAACAGGAGACTTCCTCTCTACTCTTGCGTTTTCAGTGTAGAAATGCAGGCTGCAAAGGAAGAGGGGGATAGGCAGAGAGGAGGGGGGAAACTAGAGAGTATCACCATGGCAACATTCTTCCTGGCATCATTTTTTCCTCAGACCAAGCCCAGCCCTTTCTAGAGCTATAGTCTTGTGCAGAAACTCTCTGATGTATCATGCTCTAGTGGTGTCTCCTTCCTCCTCCAATACATATGTCTCTGATGTTAGTCTGAGTGTGTTTGCCTGTTCCTTTCTGTTAATTTAGACTTAGTCATGGTCTTTGTTTCCTTTGCACCAACTGCTGCACCACCCCTATTCACCAAATAGAATATAGTAAATTCTATGGGAGGTAGGACTTTTGATCATTTTTTTCTATTTCTGTACTTGCAGTGCCTAGAATTATGCCTGGTACATAGTATGTACTCAATAAACATTTGTTTAATGAGGGAAAGAATACATATGTAAGTTTATCAGAAGGCATGTAGCTTAGTTTTAATATCTATGGACACCCATCAGCGCTTGGCCAAACATTACTAGTGAAACAATTGAAATTCCCATTCCTCGACTACACAATGAGTAAGCTTGTTGCTTTCTGAGGTCAATGCACAGGACAGGACTTCCCTGCCTAGGAGGTCAACTTTCCCTTCCCAGAACTGTTAACCCAGATCTCAGCTATCCAACCTTCTAAGTTTCTAGTGAGAACCATCAAATTAAAATGGGATTGCTCATTCACTTTTTCAATTAATATTTAATGAGTCCTGGTACACCAGACTTCTTCTAGGCTCTGGAGCAAGAATAGTGACTAAAACATAGAGATGCACTTTGTACTTAGTGGAGTCATTTGTGTAGAAGACAGGACTTCTGTAGCAAAACCTCCTGCACTCATTATGTTCTTGGGAGATAATTTAGCTATTTGTGTAACCAAAGAGGCTGCATTTTGCCTAATAACAAACAGTCCAGAGAGGGCCGGAGGTGGAGAGGATACTGCCATCGGCCTGTAATCCTGTTACAAAGAATTGAAGCAAAAAGAAAGAGAAAGGTGCTTTTAAGGAGTGCTCAGAAGGTTCTGGAAAACAACGAACAACCAGAGAGCAGAAGAAGGACATTCGAGTATCTGAAAATATAACACCTCTAAAACCTTGGTATGCATTATTTCCTCAAGCAGGTAACTAGCTGTGAGTTCAAATACCAGCTCTATCTTTCCTTAGCACCTGGTCTTGGATAAATCTCATAATCTCAATGTACTCACTTGCAAAATGGAAAAATGATACTATTACTTATCCCAAAGGATTTTGTGAAGCTTAAGGTCAAGTGCCTACCTCATGGTGGAAGGTGAACAAGTGACAATCACTGTTGAAGTATTGAAGAATGAGAGGGAGTAGAAATGAAAGAGAGATGAGTCGGTCCCCAAAGACAAACTTCAGTTCTAAATTTTGCCAAAACCAGATCTTGCCCCTCTTCTCAGAGGCCAAACATAGATATTAATTCATGCGGGTTGTGTCTCATTTCCCTTCTTTGTCTTTCCCTTTAGAACAGTGGTTCTGAACTTTAGAGTATATAAAAGTACATATGAACACTAGTTTAAAAAAATACAGATTTTCTTAATTCAAACCCAAGAGACTCTGATGTAGTGAATCTGAGGTAAGGCCCAGCGACCTATATTTTAAAATGGCACTTTCAAGTAATTTTCATGCATGTTATAGGTGAATCCTACTTTGAAAAGCTTGCAGAAGACTCCAAGACAGAGATTATGTAAATGAATCTGGGACAGAGAAGTGACAATGCATCATAAATAGAAGGTATAAGGAGAGGTCAGTGTACAGATTGTAGTAGTAATTCTATCTGGGAGAGGCCTGGCTCAGGTCTGCATCTATAGTGAGTGGTCTGATGGACAGAGGTTCGTTATCTTTCAACCTCTCCATAAAGCAGCTCTCAGTTTGGCTTTCTCTATGTGACTTAAAACCCCAAAGATAGTCTCAAATATCTACATATTTGATAGTCAGATGGTAGTTTGGGTATTCCTCTTTTCATCTCAATGATTCAGACTCCTATAGATGACCTTAATTGTCTAAGTCTTTACCACAATTCTAGACTTAGCAAGTTATTTCTGCAATCAAGTAACTATTCATAAATAGCCAATTTCACAAAATTAGCAAGATAGGAAACAAGCAAGATTAGACTGCTGTAAGTAGTACATGTTTCCATGTGGATAATTGCTATGGACTCTCTTCTCAGAATGTCACTGTAACCAGAGGAATCTATGTAGGAAAAAGGAAAAGAAACAATGACAATAATGAAACATTTTTTGAGTAGAAAGTAAATCTTGTAGTCCTGAATATAGTTAGCCTCAGTAGGCCTGTTTGATAGTGATGGGGATATCAGTTAAATAAAAGTTTACTGGCTTAAATGCAATGCCATTTAATACTAAATTAAGCTGTTTTAGAAAAATGAAAATCTGTATCTCTAGGATGTCAGAAGGGCCAACTGAGTAGTAAAAAACCAAGCCCATTGAAGTTGTTTTGTCTATATCCATCTTTCACAGGTTTTTGTTTTGTTTTGTTTTGTTTTGGTCTCCACCACGTCCCTACGTGTATACCTTTTCTATTGTTGTCTGTGGGCTATCCTTCAAAGTAAAAAGAAACTTGGTATAGCATTATTCATAATATTGTGGTAGACTGTGACAACACTGATAGCCCCCAAGGACCCACACCCTTTGATATTCAACCCCTCAATAGTCCCTTCTCACATATAGTCTGAGCCAGTCAATGGTTTGGAAAATGAGATATTAGCAATCATGACTCAAGCAGAAGCCTGATATTTGCCCACTCGACTTGTCTTTTAAAGCATTCAGCTTTGGAAGTCAGCTGCCACATTATAAAGAAGCTTGATTTTGACAACTGGGTGATGAGAAGACAAATAGAGAGAGGATCTGAAGGACCATCTTGGACATCCCATCTTGGAGACCCCAGCTGAGCTCACAGGTGAATATAGCTACTTGAATGACCTCAGGTCTATCACATGGAACAGCTGAGACAGTAATCCACAGAATTGTGAGAAATAACAAATCATTAGTATTTTAAGCCATTGGGATTTGGGGTAACTGTTATGTAGCAACAAATAATTAATGTAGCAATTGGTACCTAGAAGTAAGGTGTTACTGTGAAAAAAAAATACAAAACCTAAAGCATATGGCATCAAATTGTCTTAAAATAAACCTGAGGATTTTTCTGTTGTTGTTGGTATTTTTTAAAAAATTCAAGTATAAATAAAACCCAACAGAGACATTAGGAACAATTGCCATGAAAAGATAATTTTTTACTCATACTTCTCAAGTGAAAGTGGCATGCCAGACTATGCAAGGCTACATAGGGAAGCACCAGGGACTCTTCGGAAGCAAAATAAATTAGGGGAAAGCATGGGTAAGAGCCTTTACTGTTGTTTTTATGGGAAGAAAGGCATGAGGTAAGGTATTCAGGCTAAGCAGGTTTAATACTGGCTAGTATGAATAATTACAGTAGACTGTAAGATATAGGTGCTGTCCTGATTGTCTTATACCTGTACCTGGGATGATTAGGGCAGTGGGTGACAGGTGAGAACTCTACAAAGGAGATAGTTGGGGGTGGGTTCTAGGTTGATTGGTGTTATTAAGTGAATGTCTATGTCCTCCCAATATTCTTATGCTGAGGTTCTAACCCTCAATGCAGGGGTCCCTAGGCCATGGACCATTATTGGTCCGTGGCCTGTTAGGAACCCTACCACACAGCAGCAAGCAAGTAGCCAGCGAGTAAGTGAAGCTTCATCTGTTTTTACAGTCACTCCCCATCACTTGCATTATTTGGCTGAGCTCCACCAGCTTTCAGATCAGCGGTGACATTAGATTCTCATAGGAGCGTGAACCCTATGGTGAATTGTACATGTGAAGGATATAGGTTGTACATTCCTTATGGGCATCTAATGCCTGATGATCTGAGATGGAGCTGAAGTAGTGATGCTATGTATTTCATTATATATTACAATGTAATAATAACGGAAATAAAGTTCATAAAAAATGTAATGCGCTTGAATCATCTCCAAACCATAACTCCATTCCCTATTTGCAGAAAAATTGTCTTCTGTGAAACCAGTCCCTGATGCCAAAGAGATTAGGGACTGTTGCCTCAATGTGATGGTATTTAAAATTTTGACCTTTGGGAGATAATTAAATTTAGGTGAGTTCATGAGGGTGGGGACCCTATATGCAATTATTGTCCTTATACAAAGAGAGCAGAGGTCTCTCCTTCTCCACTACATGAAGACATGTGAGAAGGCAGTCCTCTACAAGCCAAGAAAAGAGCCCTCACCAAGAATCTGACTAAACTAGTACCCAGATCTTTGATTTTCTGGCCTTGGATGTATGAGAAACAAATATCTGTTGTTTAAGCCACTCAGTCTATGATCTCATGTTCTAGCAACCTAGGCTGACTAAGGAAGCTGGTTTGCATATACAAAACATGCTCTCAGGAGAACTTCTTGGCTATCTCTAGGAATTAGCTAGCTCTAGAAGGAGCAGGCTCTCCTGGGTGGCAGCAAGACCCTTAAAGCATCATACAATACAGAAGGATTTATGACTAGATGGAAGGTAGAGGCCTGAAAAGTAAGGAGACTGTGAGTAGAAACTGAGAGAACAGTAAAATTTCTACTGAAGGTTAGAGAATAAGGGACCTGTGTTACATATTAGCAGGAAAATGAAGGAGATTGCCACCTGTGGTGGCTTAGAAGATAGAAAATATAACTAATAAACTTGAGAACTTAACTAAAGAGATTTCCAAGCAGAATATTAAATGTGCCAACTGGTGTTTTAAGCACCTGTGATAAGATATTGCAAGAGAAATAGAAGCAAAAGAGTACTGTCCAGTTTTCGAGCAAATATTTCCAACTCAGGACTTTCTGTGCTAGAATAGTACAGTATAACTGTTTCTCATTTCTGCTGTCTCCAGCTGGCAAAATATTTTAAAGTAAGAAATGCCCAAAGGGCATAAAGATCAACTTCAGGATGCTGTCAACAAAATGAGGAATAAGGGTAAATATTAGATCAAAGTTGTGGCTATGTGAGCCTTTGAAAGATTAGACCTCTGAAAGATTTATGGCTAAGATTTATGGCCTCTTAGCTAGGAAAAAAATCTCTTCTGAGAAATTTAAGGACATTTTACTGCAACACACTTATTCGCAACCCAAACTAGGGAAAGAGTTATGTCAAGAGATTTGGAGTGGGAGAGGCTTTTGTTTAAAGAAATAGATTTTAAATTTGATATATAGAAAGCCTATACCATTTTTAAAGGCGTTGTATCAGCTTAGATACAAAAAAATAGGATGAAAGGAAAAGAGTTCTCTGAGCCACAACATACTATCAGCAGGAAACAGCTCTACTCAGCTGCAAGCAGGAGCCATTCTTTATAGCAAGGAAGGCCATCTCACAAACTGGAGCCAAGGACTTAGAAGATCAAAGAGTTGAGGAGAGCAATGGATTCAGAAACCACTCTCAGGAAGCACAACAAACATTTCCTTCCCCAAGTGACGTGCACTCAATGGATTACAAAATTGCTAAGGAGCAATAACTATGTAATCTCTGCCCTTCCTCTCACTTAATTTTTGGAAAGGAAATGTCTATTGCAGTGATTCTTTCTCTTTTTCACATTGAATGTGTGGGGGAAGATTTCTTGATTTAGTTCACAGCTATCTGTACCTTAGGAACTATACTGAAGGGTCCTTATCTAAGCGAAATTGTACTTGTCATCTTGTAAACACAAAGATGTAACTGAAATGGGTTTAATGTAAGATGCCAAATGCCAAGCCTGAACATGATGCTAAAATGGAATGATATTTTGTAGGTTCTGGAAAAGAGGTGAGAATATTTTGAATGTAGAAAATACATGAATCATTGAGGGCCTAAAGACAGACTGTGGTTATCTGTTACATTGGTAGCCTCCAATTATTCATGCTTCCCATGATTCATACTCCTGATAGTGACCTCCCACACTATCTCTGGGATTGGCCATATGACTTGTGTTGGCCCATGAGATTTTAGCAAAATGACACACAAAGAGGCTTGATAAGCATTTGCACTCTGGGGCTTGACCTCTCGGTCCATTCTCTCTTGGATGCCATATTCCATGAGGTAAAAGAGCGGAGACCAGACTACCGAATAATCAGAAATTATATGGGAGAGACTTTGGTTGCTGCAGTCCTAGTGGAACTGTCAGCTAAATGCAATCACACAAATGACCTCAGTTATAACAAGTGGAACAGAAAAACTGCCCTGCTGAGTCAGTCAATTCACAGAATTGTGAGAAATGATTCATCATGGCTGTTTTAACCCATGGATTTGCAAACTACAGCCTGCTAGCCAAATTTGGCCTGCCATCTATTTGTAAATGAAGTTACACGGAAACACCGGTCATGTGCATCTATGGCTGCTTTTGCACTACAGTGACAGAGACCATATGGCCCAAAAGCTAAAAGTGTCTACTACACATTTTTTATAGAAAAAGTTTGCTGACCCCTGAAAAAAGGTTTGCTAACTAACTTTGGTGGTGGTTTCTTACACAACAGCTGATAAATGAAACAAGTGGCTAGAGAGAAGTATACTTTTCTACTAAAAGTATGTGTTATGGAAGAGAAGTAAAAACAGAGAAAGAACAAATGCATAGAGCAGAAGATGAGAGGTAGGGAGAAGATTTGATGAAAAGAATAGAAAAAAGAGGAGAAGTGGGAGAGAAAAAGGAAGAAGACTGTCTCCTGTGGAGTGAGTATAATATTTGGTTAGTTGCCATGAAGTCATGTTTTTGTTTTGTAAGTGGTCACTGTTTATACTACAGTTAGTGAATACATCAATGTTATTTGTCAGCACAGCATCCATTTCACCTTAATCTGTGCCTCAGAACTATGGGTCGTTGTTATTTTCTGTTTGTTTTTGTCTTGTTTTGTTTTAATTTGAGTTGGAGTCTCACTCTGTCACACAGACTGGAGTGCAGTGGCCGCTCCCGGCCACCGCAGCCTCGACCTGCTGGGCTCGGCGATCCTTCCACCTCAGCTTTCCGAGTAGCTGGAATTACAGGTACGTGCTACCACGCCCGGGTGATTTTTGATTTATTGTAGAGGTGAGGTCTCGCTGCCCAGGCGGGTGTCGAACCCGCGGGCTCAGGCAATCCACTCACCTCAGGCTCCCAAAGGCGTGGGATTACAGACTGAGCCACCGAGCCCGGCTGTTTTTGTTTTTTTTAAGTGTACAATAGGCTCAACCAAATTACAAACGACCCCAGACTACCTTCAGTTAAGAGGTGCCATGTGACTCAGTTCTGGTCATATATGTAAGCAGAAATCACTCTTTTCAAAGGGACAGATAATAGGCTTTTTACTTCCTTCTGCCCTTTGCTTTTTCACTTGTTCTCCTGCCTGGAACATTGATATGATTTGCAAAATCATGACTGTCATCTTGTGACCACAAAGATTGAGGCCCTGTGTGGAATGGTGAAGCAGAAAGACACAATGAGCCTATGTCTCTATGAACACTATTGAATGAACACATCAACCTGGGACTATCTACCTTCATATTCATTTTATTATGTGAGGAAAAGGAGTTCCTTCTCTGTGCCACTATCTTTTAGGCTTTTGTTACAGCAAAACTAAATCATAACTAATATGGATAGCATTCTTGCCTTTTCTGAGGTTCTAACCCCATCTTCAAAAAGTTGGTAAAAGGTGAAGAGTAGGGCTACAACATAAGAATTGCTCTCTTTTTCTCTCTAGATGTAATTTACTGTTGATCAAGCAACCTTACTTTTATCATTTTGTAAATGATAAAGAATAAGTGACTTCTGATATTTTGGCTTAGAGTCAGGAGTAAGAAACAGAAATTAAACTTAATTATTAGCAAAATTATATTAGATTGCTTAAACTAATGCATCATAAATTGTCCCTAAATTGCATGTTCCTTATAATCCATTAGTAGGGTGTATTGAAGATTTTTCATGTTTTAATATGGAACGATCTATGGCATTATTAAGACAAGAACCCTCTGCCTGTCTTACTTTTTTTTAAAAGCCTATGATTTGACTAATTGAATTCTGCAATTACTTTCAAACTAATCTTCTTCTCTGGGGTGTGTTCTCTGACACCAATCAATTCTTCAATTCTCAAACACCAACTTGGTATCCAAAAATTCAGTTCTGACACTCACTACCTAGAGTTAGCCTAGACTCTATCTGCTAAGGGTTCAATCCCATAAGACTTCTCCTCCTTCAGACACCAGTCATGAGGTCTCAAGAGCCACCCATACTCTGACTGACTAACTATAAATCAGAGTTTCCTACAACTTCCTCTGTTGGGAGCCGGCCATGGAGGCCCACTGAGTGCTAGGGATCAGGAAGGGCCATTGACCCCGAGGCCACTAGGATGCGTTCAGGAGCTATTGACCCCATTTCCTCCCCCTTTCTACTCAGCACTAACCAGATTAAGCTCCTGTGAGCTCAAAACATAAAAACTCTGAGACCGGGATGAACACAAGCTAACTTTAGAAGCTCATTGCTCCCATTCTTCCGCAAACTGCAGTTCTGGCTTTCACACAACTTATAATTCAAACTCGTGTCACATCGAAGAACCTTAGTATTGGTCACAGGCTTCTGGGTCATGATCGTAGGATTTATTGATCGTAGAATATAGTTTTAGAAGACAGCCATTTTGTTGAAAGAATGCAGTTGGGTTACTTGCAGGTAGCCCACTGTGAACTTTGGACTGGGCCACATTCCAAACATTCTGGGATGGGCCACTTTCTTTTATAAAGTAAATACTTAAGCTTCTATAGAATTGTTTAACTTGGCATAAATCAATCAGCTTAGGATGAAAAAGGTTTATAGAATATGTCAGTCACAGATTAGGTTATCCTTTGTTATGGGATTTTAAGATTATCATATGAAAAGGGTTTAAAGGCAATCATTGATTAAGTTTTCATGTATTAAGGTTTCTGGTGGGTCGGGGATGCCCCTCCCACATCTGACTTTGTGTATAAAAGACCCGTTGTAATTCCCAATAACATACATCACTTCTGCACTAGACTGGAGTCCAGTCTCTTTCTTTCTCTTCTTCCTCCCAATCGCCGACGCCATCTCCACCTTTGGGGTACCCTGAACCCGGCTGGAGCTGGTCTCCGGCATTCCTCCTAATGTTTGATAATTTGCTGGGATAGTTCATAAAACTCAAGGAAACACATTGCTTACATTTGCCAGTTTATTATAAAGCATAAAGCTCAGAAACAGTCAAACCAAGAGATACATAAAATGAGGTATGGGAGGCAAGGGACTGGAACTTTCCTGCCCTCTCTGAGCATGCCACCCTATGAGCAAGTGGATGTTTTCACCAATCTGGATGTTCTCCAAGAGTTTTTGTGACCCAATTTCTAGCTCCTTCTTCCCTCTTCAGAGGTCAGGAGATGGGGCTGAGAGTTCTCATTCTCTTATCTAGTGTTTGGTATTTCTGGTTACCAGCTCTCATCTTGAGGTTATCTAGGAGTCCCAATGTAAGTCACCTCATTAAAATAAACTCAGGTGTGATTCAAAGGGGATTTTTATAAATAGCAAACAACACTCCTGTCACCCAAGAAATTCCAAGGGCTCTGGGCTGCTCTGTGTCAAAGAACAGGGGCAAAGACCAAATATATTTCTTATTATGTCACATTCTCCATTCCTTTTGCTTTCTCTAGCCAATCATAGCAATGATATATACACAAAGTTTGTAGTGTATTTTCTTTAGCAGTTAATGAAATAAGCATGAACTTCCTGAAATCCTCAACTCTTACACTTGTAAGATGCGATGGTAGCCAACTTTAAACTCTGCAGATAATCCTCAATAACTTGTTGATAAAAGTTGTATCTTCTGCTCTGACATTTTTATCACAAGTTCAATAAAGTCTGGGTTTTTCCCAGGCAAACAAGAAATATTTTGTACAGAGTTAAGGGTAAAAAGGCCCCTAACCTGAGTGAATTTATCCTTATAGAGATGGATTCCTTGAAAGATTGATAATCTAAGAAAAGTAAGATTCCCCCCTTCCTCATCTTGTCAAACCTTCTAGAATCTTTGAAATCTCTGAATAACCCAGTTCAGGGCAGAAAAGATGGACTTTCTGTCTGGAATGAAAATTAACAGCCCTTTAAATTATGAAGATGATTCTCTAGTTAATGTCTACAAAGGATAAGATGAATTCTATACATGGGACAAAGATTTGAGTCAACTAAGTTAACTGGAGTTATACTATCTAGAGAGACAACTCAGAAGTCTAAGACTTTGAGAATAAAAGGCCTCTCAGAGCTGTCAAGAGTGTGAAGCTAGTTCCAGGGAGATGTCCAGACAATGGATAGATTCTGTCTGAAGTGATCTCCAGTATACCCAGTCATTCACCCATCTGACTGCCTTGCTTGAAAATTTTTCTCTCTGACTTCAAGCACCCTCAATAGCAGCTGCCCATCCTGACCCCCATCACATCACACCTGTCTATCATTAATCCTTATAATCAGTTCCCTGATGCAATTGGCTGGCCATGACCTCATCTAACCTCTACTACCATCAATTCCTGTAGCATAACATGAGGCAACTGCACACTGTATCTGTACTCCAGCTGTTGCAGTGAGTTTTCTACAACTATCATTTTAACTGTGATAGCTACTACAAAAAAAATGCACCCACATACATGCACTCACACACACACACACATGCATACACACAAAAGTAGTGCAACACTCAAAGTTATCAGGTTTTTGGAAAGATGATTAATACAAAATAGAGATATTTTCCTTTTAAAATTGCACATATATTTTTATTATAAAATATTCTCTTCAGTCAAGTCTTTTCAGGAGACAAAAGTTTATAAAATTATTTTGTGCCTACATGTATTATTTAGTCAATTCTGATTATTTTATTAAAGAAAGTATTTTATTTGTTTTTTGTTTGTTTGTTTGTTTGTTTGAGTTGGAGTCTCACTCTGTTGCCCAGACTGGAGTGCAGTGGCCGCTCCTGGCCACCGCAGCCTTGACCTGGTGGGCTCCAGTGATCCTTCCGCCTCAGCCTTCCAAGCAGCTGGAACTACAGGCGCACGCTACCACGCCCGGGTAATTTTTGATTTATTGTAGAGATGAGGTCTCATCAAGTTGCCCAGGCGGGTCTTGAACTTGCGGTCTCAGGCAATCCGCTCACCTCAGCCTCCCAAAATGCAGGATTACAGGCTGAGCCACCGAGTCCGGCTAAGAAAGTATTTTAAAAAGTTAGTTCTTTTCCCCCCAAATGCATGCATACAAGAAACAACTATAAGCTCACCAAATATTTAATCTCTGACTGATGAAGTGTTATATATACCCAGCCTTGAAAAAATAAGGAGTACAAAGCAGTGATAAAACAGAGAAATATGATCAGTGGAATTCATAAAAAGATATGAAATATTAAAGCTAGATATATCCTTAAGTAGAATTCAAGAGGAGAAAAAATAGATCAATTCATTTGCAATATATAAGCATGACATATCTAGAATGGATACTCTAAGTATTTGGATGTGGATTATAGCTAATCCAAAAATACAATTGGCAGGTATATACCTAAGCTAGGTATATTTAGGTAAATGCAGAAAAAGGTAGATGCATATATTATATCTTTGTTTATATATAAAATATAATTTACACCAGTGTTTTTTGCTTGAGTTAGTGCCTGCAAAGAAAAGTAAGGCAAATTGGAAAGCTCATATGAATGCAGGAGAGAAAACTGAAACATAGGAGAAAATAGGTTTCTAATAAGGCATAATAAATAAGTAGAGATAGAAAATGAAGGATGCCTTAAAAAATAAAGTACCGATTGCTTTAAAAAATCTGTCCTAATAAAATAAATTAAAAGAAAAGTGAACAGAAACTGATGTCAAGAAGCAACTTGGAGATAAACACTTGGGGAGTTGAGTATTTCTAAGCAATTGGAGTGAAGGAAATGCTCTATAAACACAAAAGGCATAAAAACTAGGAGCCAGCATATACTTGGCAATCTTGTCTGTGTAGTTTTACTGAACTGACCAAAACACTGCCAATTTGTTTTGTTTTGTTTTCTGCCATCATAATGGATAGTTACTGAGCAATTGATTGTATCATTGTGCAGTTGGCTGGATTTGGTCATTAAGATGGATGAGATGATTGGACCAAGTGTTTCATGGTCTGGTGATCTTGGTCACCTTAATGACCCAATGGTATTGACTGTAGAGAAGCCTGACCATCACACAGTCTCTCGATCTTCAGTGGATATAATCTTATAATCCATATACTGTTTTGATAGCTGTTTTCATGCTGTCTCTATTTTTCAAAAAGTCTCAAAGAACTAAGTTGCTGCTAAAGGCCTAAAGTTAACATAAACCAACAATGTACCTATATTGATATAAATCTGTAAACATATTGTAGATAATAAATTCATGAATACCACCTACAACTGAGATGCTTTTAACAAAAGGCTACAAGATAAACTTTTCCTATGCAATTATTA
This sequence comes from Cephalopachus bancanus, assembly GCA_027257055.1. Taxonomy (NCBI): domain Eukaryota; kingdom Metazoa; phylum Chordata; class Mammalia; order Primates; family Tarsiidae; genus Cephalopachus; species Cephalopachus bancanus. Next base: position 9,446,374 of record JAPVLO010000022.1, on the reverse strand, counting down.
AATTAAGGTTTGCAGATCGTTGACATGTCTTGCTCCACTCTCCACCGCCAATAAAATTTTAATAAAACATTGAGTATAAACTGGATTCTAGCAACTGCTATATATGGTACCCTGATCTTCCAGTTGGTTTCAACAGTGCTGCAAGCCTACAGACTTAGCCCTGTCTCCCATCTGAAGGCACTGCTCACCAAGGCTGGTAAGATCTTAAATCTACATCCCTAGACCTCAGACCTGAAAATTTAGCTATGACTACTGTATTTCTTTTATGCCTTACAACTATCCTTTACTGCCTTTCAGACTTAAGCACTGTAATTCCAAGAAGAGCCCTAAATGCCCTTGTAGCCCATGTCACAGGATTATCCCTGATATCAGCCCCGGCCATGTTACCCTATTTCTGCCTAACTTCTTCCTTCTTGGTTTGTGACCAGTCATTCTGAGACAGGCATTCCTTCTAATGTCCAGAGCCCCACTCTGAACTGTGGTACATCTGGCTAGAGCCTAGACCCCACCTGGCACCTGTCAGCTCCCCACCCCGGAATTGGAGTCTTGCCTGAACTCATCCTTCTGGAGGGGATTCTGCAACATATGGGCACATCTCCCAGAATCATGACTGCCACCTGCCTGGCTCCCACAAGCTCACCTCATGCTGTGCCCTGTCCTTCCACATTGAAACTGGTGTCCAAGATTGTCTGAACTATGCCTGTTTTTGCTTTATGTTTTTCCAGCTGAACTTTGTCCTTGTTGTTTCTGGGACTAACTCTAGTTCCATTTCCTTAGCTTCTGCTCCTCTATTCTGATGTTTCTAATATCTCACACGTTTCTCATGCAAAATCCACTCACACCTCAACCTAGTGGAAGAAACATCAAACTGAGGATAAGAAACCAGAGGTTTTTTTGAGCATTGTTTCAAACACTAGTCATTTTTACTTTCTCTGCTTCAGTTACCCGAACTATAAAATAAAGGATATTGGAGCATGATGTCAGAAGCTCCTTTTAATTCTGATCTTTTTTAATTTATGAAAAAACTTAAGATTTGGTTTAGAGCTGTGAAGAGATTGTAAAATAAGCATGCATGCTGTTGGTGAGAAATGTTTCCATGAGGATGACACAAAGGTTAATATTATACATTTTGATTTGGTTCTATTTAGTGTTATATTCATGATCTAGAAGGAAGTAAGTAGCACACTAGTGAAATTTGCAAATATTATTAAACTTTGAGTTAGTTAAGAAAAAATGATATAAATGGACCTAAAGAGGTTGGAAATATGTTTGGAAAACATTAGAGTTTTAGGTAGAATAATGCCAATGAATGCTATCCAGGTGGGAAAGACAGAAGAAACCATGTCTGAGCTATCCAGAGACTAGTATAGTAAAACTTTTGAACTAAGAAAGCAATAGAGTAATATAAGTTAAAAACCAATACTAATTGAGAAATAGCAGTGACTACACAGTGATACCTGATCTTATCCCCTAAGGCAGACCAGAACTGTTTTCCATTCCCTCTCTCTCTCTTGCTTTCCTTCAACTATAAACACTTAAAAAGAAACAAGATACTTGCTTTTCCAATCTCCCTGCTGTCTAGGTATGATTGTTCAACTCAACTCTGACCAATGTGATACAGAACGAAATCTGCTGGGAGCATTCTGGGAAAGCTGTTACTTTCTTATAAAAGAACCAGATATTGGTACTGCCCCTTTCCCTCTTATCTGCCTGGAAGCATCTGAAATATCTGGAGTTGCGGCAGCCATTTTACAGCTGGGGGCAACACTGGTAGGATGGGGGGAAGGAGGAACAACAATAATAAAAAACTATTAGAGAGCAGAGTAGACAAAAGTAAAGAGCCTGGGTCCCTAATGATGCCATCCATCAGATGAATGAATGTAAGCAATTACCTATCACTACACGACTTATTATAGAATGAAATGTAACACTTATTTTTATTTAATGGTTTTTAGAGACAGGGTCTTGCTATGTTGCCCAGGCTGGACTTGAACTCCAGACTCAAATGATCCTACTGTCTCAGCTTCTCAATTAACTGGGACTATAAGTCTGTACCACTATGCCAAGCTTCAACTCATTTTTTAAAGTCATCATTAATTGGGTTTAGTTACTTATAGCTCTAAAACATTTCTGATATATCCCTCCAGTGCCTGATTTTGCACATGCTCTAGAAAATTTTACCCAACAGTGATGAGTCTTATATAAATGGCAGAATATCTATAGTAGCATTTCTGGGGCAGGAGAGTTGAATTTACACAAATTTTAATTCTGCTTACGAAAATGAAAACGAAAAGAAAAATGTTGATCCGACAAGCAAATGAATTTAACCTAGAGCTGAATATTGGAATTCTGTTTTGAGACTAGATGAAAAGTACAATTCTAAAGAGCCAGCCTAGTTTCCACATTTCTCTCTTTGATTTAGGTGTTATATATTAAATAAAGAAAAGTCATTCATTCAGTGAATGTTTACAGAGTTGCCTAGGATGTGATGTGCCATGTGCTAAGAACTGGAGAAACAAAAATAAATAAAATTCAATTCCTCCCTTTAAGAAATTTGTTATTTTTTAGTTCCCTGCTAGTGAGAAAATTAGCAGGTAAATAAATACTGTCAACAACATGTGATAAGTGCTCGACAGGGGCCTATACAAGAAAGAATAGTGACATATAAGAAATGGCGGCATGGCGGGTTGGGTGGCTCAGCCTGTAATTCCGTGCTTTGGCAGCCCAAGGTAAGTGAATTACCTGACCCCGCTGGTTCGAGACCCACCCGGGCAACTTGGCAAGACCTCATCTCTACAATAAATCAAAAATTGGCCGGGTGTGGTAGTGCGCGCCTGTAGTTCCAGCTATTTAGAAGCCTGAGGCAGAAGGATCTCCGGAGCCCAGCAGGTTGATGCTTCAGGCCACTGCACTCCAGTCTGGGAGACAGACTGAGACGCCAAGTCAAAAAAAAAAATGGCGGCATGAGGAATGGGGACACGTTTCACAGAGGAAAGTCTGTTTAGCTGTTACTTGGAAAAAAGAGAATACAATCACAAAAAAAAAAAACAATGGGGAAAATTATTCTGTGAATTGAATTCAGCGTGCATAAAGGCATAGAGATAACTAAGGCATCGGTGTCTTTAGAAAATGCAGCAAATTAAGGATGTCATTGGAGAGGTAGATAGGCAGGTTATGTAACAGTAAGGCACTTGACCACTTTCCTGCAGTGAACTGAGTGTTACTATAGGGTATATCAAGATCTGGTAGGTTTTTTTAAAAAAGATTATTCTGGTTGTACCTAGAGAAAATATTGAAGAAGAGAGACTCTAAACAGAAGAAATTAATATAAAACTATGATTAAAAATATAACAAGATATGAGAACTTAAAGTATTAGCATCTATAGAGTTTCGTGACTTATTGAATGTGGGTGAAGAGGAAGAGAGAGGTTTCCAGGCTATTTCTGGCCTGGGCAAGTGGGTGAGTGGTAGTCCTATAAACCAAAATAGGGATTGCAGGAAGAGATATATATTTTGGTGAGAGGAAGATAAGATGTTCATTTTGGGAGAATGAATCATGCATATGGAGATCCACATTTGAAGCAGAATTCCAACAAATTTGGGACTGAAAATAGAGAATTTAGAGTCACACACAAAGATGTGGTGGTGGTAGAGGCTGTGGGCATTGCTGAGAATGCCCAGGCAAGTGGAGTCTGAGGAAGAGAAACCTGACAAGAAGAAAGAGAAGGCATCCAAAGATGGAGAAATAAAATTAGGAGAGTAAGATGCCATTGAACAAAGAAAAAGGAAATTAAAGAGAAAACAAAACAAAACAGGAGTGGCTGTCTTGAAGCTTCAGAGAAGCCATATAAGGTAAGAAAGTAAAAGTGTGTGTGTGTGTGTGTGTGTGTGTGTGTGTGTGTGTGTGTTGCAACTATGAAGTCCCTGGTAACAGAATGGAGTAGTGAACATAAAAGGCAAATTGTTGAAAGCTGAGAATGAAGAAGAGGTACAGAAGATGGTGTACAGAGAGGTATAATAAGATGGAAGCCAGAGTTGAATGAGAGAAGGAAGAAGCTGTAGTCTTTTAAAACATGAGGCTGAACATTCGGTTGAGAAGAAGAGAGTGATAGGAGACAGAATAGGAGAACTGAAGTCTCTGAGAAACTATTATGAGAAGATGGTATTCCAAATATGGAGGGGAAATTTCCACCTCCTCTTGGCCAGGTTTGGGTGCTGATAAGTTTGAAGATGGCAAAGCAGCAAATGGGTGGAGTCCCTGCCTGAATGCATGCACTTTGTAAGAGGGAGCAGGGTCATGGTATTAGTCATCTGCTGATATTAAAAGGGGACAAACTGAATAGTAAGCCCAAAGAGAGTGGAAAGATGGAAATATGAAATATTCTAAGTGGGAGAAAAAGCAGAGTGGAGAAACAAGATTTTTGGACACTGTTTATATTTTATGTTTGTGTGCTAGAGGGTGGAAGTAGAAGAAGAGGCAGGTTGAAAAGAGAGAAGAGAGGAGTCATAATTGAGGAATTCTGGAGAAAATGATCAGCTATGCATAGGAGAATGTAACTTTTTTCTCTAACATGAGAATGAAGGAAGTGAGGCTTTCTGGACTCAATTATGTACTTTATAAATAAAGAGTCTTATGGACAAGGTGGAGAAATTTGGACTGAATGCAAAGGCAATTCAGTAGATAAATACCTTGTTGAATCAATGCTGATTAATAATTTGATGCTTGTGAGGCTGGAGAATTCTATTTGCATGGCCAAGGATTCTGTCCTTGACGCTGTTCTATCAGGCATTAAAAAACAAAACAAAACAAAAAACAATGCCTTGGGTAGAAAAATATAAGGCTTGCTCATCAGATGTGTGAAAGCTAGAAGGGATAAAGATGACAGAAACCAAATGACAGAATTAGGATCTACAGAGTTACTGACAGAGTGAAATGATTGGTTGTATCTAACAAGATAAAAATAAGCAAGAATACAGATACAATATTTTATACAGGTTAAAAACAGAAAACAATAATAGAACAGGCCACATCTGGATGATTTAAACAAATGCTTTAAAACTCCAAATGGAGTAAATTCTAGTCATGGTTGTATGGGTTTTTGTGAACCAATTGTTAGGTTTTCAGGAATTTTGCAAGCCAGCTAGTAAACACAACTATTATTAAAAATTAAATTATATAAACTCAAAATTAAACTATTATATTAAAGACAAAGATAATAAATACCCTAAAATGCATCACTTCCTAATTCTTTATTATATTTTACTATTATGTGTGCTCTTGAGATTATTTATGTCTATTGTATCTATTTGGTAAAATAGTATGTAATGTTGTTATGCTGTGCATCTCTTTCCAGCTCTGCATTTGATGATGACAAATTTGTGGCTTGTAACATACTATGGTGGGAGTATTTGCACCATGGAAATTGAAAAATGCTACAAACCATGTCTTCCCCCTCCTCCTGAGAGCAGGTTGTTTAACATTTAGCAGCAAACCACTAAATAATTTCACAATTATTTGGTATAGTGGTCACACACACACACACACACACACACACACACACACACACATCAGAGTTCTTACAGTTCTATGATATACTGATACTTAATATCTAAAATTATGCAGTGATTTATTTACTCTTCCTATCTAGTCCTTTCTCACTTCAACTATAATTATTAGTTATTAATGCTATATTTTCAAGAATATATATATATATATATGTATGTATAAAGAGAGAGCAAGAGAGAGTTGAAAGGAGATCAGAGAGTAACCAGAATGAGGGGACTCAAAATCTTATTAAATGAAGACTAGCTCAAGGAGTGTGTAGCATGCAAAAGACTCAGGAAGGATGCATGAGTTGTATTAAACCACTTACTGAAAAAATATGTGAAATAGGTTATTATTCTTGATAGCCCCCAAGGCATCCAAACAGGACTAAGAGTTAAACCTTATAGAGAGAAAAATAACAATTTTTATAGAAAAAAATATTTCAATAATTGTCAAAAGTTAAAAATGAAAAGCTTTGGAAATAACACAATTTCCTTCAAGCACAGGATGTTTTAACATTTGGCAACATCAAATGGGGAACTGTGCCAATGATCTTATAGGTGTTGTCTAACATGGAATCTTTGAAGTTCAGCAGCATGCATTGCATTGCAAATTCCTGAAGGCATGCAGGGACAATTTCTCTGAAGCTAATTATTTCAAGATCTATTAAGAGGGAACCCATATCCTCATTTTTATTCAGACCATTAAACATCCACATTGATGGAGGTCCAGAAGATGACAATTTGCTAACATGAAAGAAAGAAGCTCTTAATATATTGGATATTAGGGATGAGAATGACAAAACTTTAATGAGAGACTCAATTTTTTTAAAAAAGTGAAACTTTGGAGTAACTAGTTAGTGGAAGGGAGATAGATAAAATGATATTTTTGAGTTCCAACGTCAATAACTGTCAACTTCCAATGTTGTATTGTCTAAAGAAATGAATTAAAAATAGAAATGAATGTAAGCATAATATCACCTTCTAGTATTCAACATTCATATATGGATTAGGAAGACTATCATGTGAATTGAAGTAACTCAAGTACAGTTGACTCTTGAACAGCATGTGGGTTAGAGGTGCCAGCTCCCTGCACAGTAAAAAGATTGAGTATAGCTTTTGACTTCCTAAAAACTTAACTACAGATGGCCTACTGGTGACTGGAAGCCTTACCAATAACAAGTTAGTTAACATACACTCTGTATTTTATATGTATTATGTACTGTATTTTTACAATAAAGTAAACTAGAAAAAAGAAAATGTTCTTTTAAAAAATCATAAGGAAGATAAAATGTATTTACTATATTAATTGAGTGTAAGTGGGTCATCATAAAGCTTATTCCTCATTATCTTCACGTTAAGTCTAAGGAGGAAGAGGAAGAGGGGGGATTAGTCTTGCTGTCTTAGGTATGGCAGAGGCAGAAGAAAATCTGTGTATAAGTGGACCCATACAGTTCAAACCCATGTTGTTCAGGAATCAACTGTGCAGTGCAGTTGTAAAATAGCTTGGGAAAATTATTACACTGTAATTTTGTCTTGGAAGTTCAGAAAGGGGCATTTTAATCAGCAAATAATTTTGAAAGTCCTGAATGGTATAAATTTTGGTTGAATTTTAAAGAATTTTGGAACTTTTAGATGAGGAAATGGAGAATTTGGCACATAAAACTTGGAAGCAGAGAACTGAAAACCAGCAAAGGAATTTTGGAATTACTAATAGGTACTAGAAGCAATTTAAAGAAAGATCAAAGGGGGATTATTGTGAATGTTTATTCTAGAATCTTAAGAACAGAGGATGGAGAAGTTTGTTCAAGAAAATTCTGTGGGCCGGGCACAGTGGCTTAAGCCTGTAATCCTGGTTCTTTGGGAGGCCAAGGAGAGGGGATTGCCTGAGCCCAGAGGTTCAAGACCACTCTGGGCAACTTGGTGAGATGTCGTCTCTACAATAAATCAAAAAATTAGCCAGGCATGGTAGCATGCACCTGTAGTTCCAACTACTTGGAAGGCTGAGGTGGAAGGATTGCCTGAGTCAGTAGGTTGAGGCTGAGGGGGCTGTGAGCATGCCACTACACTATGAAGAATTTTATTTTACAAAGGAGTCGACATGGATTTCAGACATAAAAGGACCAAGGTTGTTAAGTAACAAAGCTCAGTTTTAGACTTGACAGAATCATTGTGGGGTGGGAAAGGAAACAAGGGAAAAAATAACCCAAAGGAATAAATCACAGGATAAACTTCCTTTTAAAATAAGGGTTGAAATCAATGAAATCTATCAGTGCTTCAAGCCAAGACAAGCAAATTAATATGCTATGTGTCTGAAATTTATTTTACTATACAACTATAAATTATCTAGTATATGAAACCTCTCAGCACTGTCTTAGTCTGTAGAAAATAGTACATATTAGAGAGAAATATTGTAAGGCATTATGGTTAAAAAAAAAAAGGTATCATAAGACTTGAGAGAAGATAAAAGGCGATGGGTTTAGGGATATAGTCTTAGAAGGATACCTTCCTGCTTCCCCATGTGATGGCTGTTAGTATTTAATGGAACCCAAATGAGGAGCTTCAGGTTTGGAGCCCACCAGAAAAGCTGCATTTTGTCATTTCTCCAAGCCATGTGCATTCCAGAAGAAGTTTAGGTGGGACAGATTCTGGATATGATTGGAAATAGTGAGAAATATAGCCATGTCTGTGTAGAACAAAATAACAATTGCAGATTGAAACAATTGAGTATCCTGAAAATCAACATTTGAAATTTAGTTCAAATGGCATTTGTCCCTCCCTTTTATCTCTTATTCCCTGATTTTCTTTGCCATCTATCCCTTTCTCCCTCCCTCCTTTTCTTTCTTAATAATTGTTTATTTAAGATTTCAGTGGCTATATACTGTACTTGATTCTAGAAATCAGAAGCACATTAACCAAGCAACTAATGCAGCAGAAGCTTCAGAGATTCCAATTTGGATAGTTCATATGCCCAGGCTGTGCTTTTGTATATAATTTGAAATAATAAAATATTCTAATAGCAATATAATAGAATGCTATCTTTTTCTGCTCAAATCTCCCCTCTGCAACATGTCCCCTTATGTCAGATTGTGTTGAATGACTGTGGGCAGTTCAGGGAACCACGTAGGATGAGGGGTTGTATTGGTATCACATGAAGATTGGATCTAATGGGATATATTTACGTTGCTCCTAGGGACTTCTATGTAGAGTTAAATTATTGCTACCATCCTAGGGTAGCAATGGTATCAAGGAACGCAGTGAGCATTGCAACTGGAAGCACAGAGCTAGAGGTTGAATTACAATATAGCACACCCTACAACACCTGAATCACATAGTAAAGATGAGAAACAAGGCTTGAAATGTATGAAGTCAGAAGCTGGTCTGTGGGAAATTTTTCCAATTATTATCTGTATATAATTTTAAGTGAGAGATTCAGTTATTATAAAAGCTTGGTCAAAACCAAAGTTTTTTCTGTCAGGAATAAGTTTGATAGTGCTGCGTGCGCAACTATAAATATATCATACATATTTCTCTTTTGATAGCAATTGTTTGAAGTAAAATTTCTCAGAATTTATGTGTTTTTACATTACTGTTAATGCCCTACACAGATAATACATCTGTATGTGAAGTCTTATGTTTTAAGCCTCATGACTCTCAATAATAAAAATAAATACAATCAATTGTGTTGGAGGAAACATTAGATAAGGTTTTATTTTCCTTTAAAAAATTATATTATGAAGTCATTGCCATACAAAGAGGTGATAGAAGAGCATTCAGCTATAAAAACATGGAACCAACTGTGCTGCCCATTGAAAGAAGACTGGATTTTAAAAATGTGGTACGTATATACAATGGAATATTACACAGTCATAAAGAAGGACAAAATTGTGAACTTCACAGCAACTTGGATGAATTTAGTCTATAATACTCACTAATCTATCACAACAACAAAAAACTGAATATCACATGTTCTCACTCATAAGTTGACCCTGAATAATTATCATAATACTATAAGAAAGGGATTGGCAGTAGTAGAAAACTGCCAGGGGAGAAAGGAGGAGCACACTTCATCAATAAGGGTGTTTGATCTCAAACCAGGCAAAGTGGGTTCAAAGTGAGGCCCACATTTTATCTGTACAATGACCGTTTGTATACCTAACCCTAAATTGTACCCCATATCTTTAAAATAAAAATTTTTTAAAGTATTACAGAGATGTGTGAGGTAGTTATTAGAAAATATTACATTTATTTATCTAAATATTGTGATATTTGTGGTAGACATCAATTTTAAAATATATATAAATTGCTTCCTTTCCTCATTCTACGTAAGTATAACACCATACTTGATTTCTCTTTCTATTTTTAATTTTATTTTTATTTTTAAGATGTGGGGTACAACTCAGGGTGAGGTACATAAGTGGTAATCATACTTTTTTTTCTTAAATAAGCCCTCCTCAAATCATATAATCTTCAAGCCCCCATAAAGCCCATATTTGTATATCACTGTTGGAAGCACTGAAACAAATTAAAAAGCTAAGACACCATGCTTGCTGTCCAGAAATGTTCATTCCAGGCAGGACATAGGCTGGTAAATAAATGATTACAACACTGAGGGGGAATACAAAAAATATGTGAAAAATTGTGTGGTTACTCCAATGACCAAGTCAAATGAAATGCTCTGATTTCAGCCTCTGACTGTGTGTTGGTGGTGGAGGTTGATGGCATCTAATGAAATTTTTCACCTCGGCTGCTTACTGCAGTCAGTAAGCTATCAAGGTAGATTTGTTCACTCAGGCAACTTCCTCTGGAGCCAAGTGGCAAGTTGAGTCTTAGCTTATGGGCCACACGCCTTTCATCTTCACTTTCAGTGCCACCAGCATGTGGTTCCCTCCCTAAAGTTTCCTTGTTACGGAATATTGGCTACTCAGAGATTCAGGTGGCTTCCCAGGTGTGTTGGAAGAAGGAACTTTGACAGGACTTGAGACAAATCTGGAAAGATGGGTGGAGATTTAGAAGGTCCTAAAAATCATTCAGGTCTGGCTTCAGAAATCTTGTCTGCCTACAGGAAGCAGGGTGAATCCTGACAGTGAAGCCATACTGAATTGCTGTTAGCCTAATTAATATGGTGACATCATATCATAGAGGCAAACCTCTCCCTGGAACCAGATGTAGCCATGACTGCCTGGAAGCTTTTGGCAGGCTGTGTCTGGCAGCATCATCTCAGACCAGCAATCCAGGTCCAGTCAGAAAATATTTACTGAGTCTCTGTTATATGCCAGCTACCAGGTCAAATGTTAGGGATATAAAGATGAATAAGAAAAGACCCCTGCAAACAAGGAGTTTATATTTGAGTGAGGCCAGTAAACAATATTAGTGTGGTAAGTGCCAATAAAATACCATGCCCTGGGTGCTCTGAGACCCAGGGGAGGCAGAGTGAGTTTCTTCTGAAGGTTCAGGGAAGTCTTCTTGGAGAAGTTTACTATTTGTTGGTTACTCAGTTTTCAAGACTCATATGAAGTGGCTAAGTTTTTCTAAGTATATGAAACAGAACGGCCTAAAAAATTGAAACAAGATAGGGTATTCACAGGACTATTAATTGTATTGTAAAGTGTAAGATGGAGTGAGGTAGAAGTTATAGCTGGAATAGTAAAAGAAGTCTAATGAGTTTGAGTCTGAACTTTGTTCCTCAGACAATTCTTTCCCAAAGTATTCTCCATGGATTACTTGCGTCAACCTTCTCTGAGGGTGACTGTACACATTTGAGATTCTGAGCCCTATCTCATGTTTATTGAGTCCAATGGTCTGTTAAAGAGGTCCAAAGAGTCTGCATTTTTAGCAAGTTCTTCAGGCAATTCTTTTGAGCCCTGAAAGTTTGAGACATACTAATTATGGTACGGGAATCCACAGAGGGATTTTGGGGATGGGAAAAGATATTATTTGATTTTTATTTTAGATAGATCCATCTGGGTGCAATGTGGAAGGTAGAACTAAATGGTGGGTAAATACAAAAATAGCAAAACCAATTAGAATGTTATTGCAATAATCTTGGCAAGAGATGCTGAAGGCCTGCGTTAGAAAGATTGAATAAGAAAGAGCAAAGAAAGATTTGAAAAAGAATATCTCAGAGATAAAGATGGGCCAAACATTGAAGAGAAAATAAAACTTGGTTGGTGGTGGAGTGATGGTTGTCATGGAGAAGAAGGTGGTGAGGCTGACTAGGGTGCACGATTGGTACTTTACTAATACTGGGACTACAGGAAGAGGAATAAGCTGGCAGCCAAGAGGCCAAGTTGAGTTTTAGTTTAAGATTGGGGTTCTATGAGCCATCTGTGTGTATTTACAGCAAGCAGTTGAATACTCAGTTATAAAGTCCCTATTTAAGAGAGATTTTACTCAACATTGTACTGCTCACTGCCAAGCCATGGGACAGGGCAGTCACGGGAAACCCACATTTAGGGGTGGTTTGGTACTAACAAACTTTGAGAAATGTGTCCCAATTCAATGTCATCTGGGCCCTGGATGCAGTTAAAAGGTATTTATAAGTCCACAGGATAATTAAAGATTTCCCAGTACACTCTTAGATATAATTACTGTTGCAGCTTGATTCGTGTAGAGCAAGCTGATGTTGTGGTTTCTGCTGTTACTCCTTCTTTATCTTGTAGATACACATAAGGCATCCATATGTGAACAATCCCCACTATCGTGGTGAAGGTGTGGGAACCAAATCCTTTATCAATTCAACCACAAAGGAGTAAAGAGTTTGGCTTGGTTTTTTTCTTTTTCTTTTGTTACTTTTTGGGAGAGAAGATGTTAGTTAATGTTAGTGCACCTCCATGGTGTCCCTCTGGGGTCTTGATGATATGTAGTTTTGTGACTAGCCATTGTTATGGTTTTTGCATTTCAATTTATCCATTCAGGATGTTTTAAAATACCTTGAGATAGCACAATGTAGAATGCTTCCTTCCTCAGGAAAGTGGTTGTGTCATTTCATGAACAGTTTTAGCTGTGGATACTTATAAAATCACACTTAGGTGAATTTAATTATGCAAGTATTTAAATAATGACAAGTTAATTGAATTTATAAATGAAATCATAAGAGGATAAAGACAAGGAAATGTTCTCAAGCATTTTCGAGGCTATTGTCACCTCTAGTTTACCCTCCTTGATTGCTTCCTTTCTTGATCCTGTCTTTAAATTCCTGAATTCTGAACAGGTCTCAATGTTTATTCTTTGGTCCTCTGATTTTGGTAGTACAATGTGTGTAGCTCAGGAAGTGAATTCCCTTTGATGGCCCCAACAGTCACCCATGGGAAGACAATTCTGAGTCTTATTTTTTACATTCTGATCCTGTATTGCACTTGAACATTTCAATGCTTTCAGGAAATGAACACTTTCAAACCTGACTCACCACCTTCCTCACAAAACCAGCTCCCTTTCTGAACTTCCTCACATCTGATTTTTTAAAATTCTCATTCTCCTGGCTGTCTAGGTTCAATCTCCATGCAACTGTTGGCTCTTTTATTTTTTTCTTTCCTTTAGGTATTCTCCTGTGAGAAAAAATGACACAAAATACGTAAAGTACAAAATGTGCGATACCTGGACGCACTAGGCACTTAACAAGTGACAGTCACTTTTTTTCCACCTTTCCTTCCAGATCTAAACATTAGGACAATTTCATGTTCTTCTTACTGGGCCTCAGTATATCTTTCTCATCATTCCATAATTTAGAGAACTATAGGCATTTTCTAAAATGTCTCCATTTAGAAACCTTAGGCCTAACCCCTTTTAGTAAGGTGATTTGTGTCCCTCAAAAAGCTATGCCCAAGTCCTAATTCTGGTACCTTTGAATGTGAACTTATTTGGAAAAAGGGTCCTTGCAGGTGTAATTTGTATTAAGTTAAGGATCTCAAGACGAGATCATCCTAGATTTAGGGTGGACGCTAAATTCAATGACATTTGTCCTTATAAGAGGAGGGAAAGGCACAGGGACACAGAGAGGGGAAGGCCATATGAAGATGAAGGCAGGGATTGGAGCAATGCTCTTCAAAGGAAGTAATGCCAAAGGTTGAGCACAACCACCAAAAGCTGGGAGAAAGGTATGGAATGGATTCTTCCTCAGAGCCTCCAGAAAAATTAACCCTGACAACACTTTGACTTCAGACTCCTGGCTTCCAAAAATGTGAGAAAATAATTTTCTGGTGTTTTAAGCCACCAAATTGGGGGAAATTTGTTACAGCAGGCCTAGGAAACTAATATATTCCTTTAGAAGGTTCCTCTTAATCTGACTTTAAGCTAACCTTCCAAGTGTGTTTTTTACTACTACCCTTTACAGCTTAATGTGGTCCCCTTTTCTTGTCTAGAATTCATTGTGTCTTCTTTACTTGTTCAAACTCTAATCATAAAATGAAAGGCCTATCCTAGTTTACAGTGATTTATTTTCTATTTTGAATCCTTACAATACACATTTGACATTGAATTATGTTTTGTTCAAATAGCATTTGTTTTGTTTTTCATATATGTGTGTATCTCCTTGAGGGCAGGGTGATTTTCGCAAATAGAAAATGTTAAATAAGTAAATGAAGATAGCAAGCACTGACAGAGGATGCACGTGTTATGGGTTGAACTATGTCCCTCTTCTCCCAAACTCATATGTTGAAACCTAAGTCCAGTAACTCACAATGTGACTGTATTTGGAGATCTTTAATGTGACTTTATAAAGAGATGATTAAGATTAAATGAGGTCATAAGGTTGGGCCCTGATCCAGTTTGGTGTTCTTGTAAGAAGAGGAGATCAGAACATACAGGGACAGATTCCAGGGGTACACAGGCACAGAGAGACAACCATGCCATGTACAGAGGAAGCAAAGGGCAGCCATCTGTAAGTCCAAGAAGGAGACTTCAAAAGTCCCTTTCTTTATGATTGTTCAAGAAAACTAATTCTGCCAACACCTTGGTCATGAACATCCAGTCTCCAGAATTGTAAAAAATTAAATTTCTGGTTTTTAAGCCATCCAGTCTGTGGTATTTTGTTACGGCAGCCTTGGCATACTAATGCAAGAAGAAAAAGGATAAGACTAAGCATTGAAAAAGTAAGAGAGGAACAAGACTAATATATTTTCTGCCTGAATTGATACAACTAAACTCAGGTGCCAGCTATAATCCTAAAGACTATTTGACAGAGCCCTTAGTAGAGGCCCATGACTTCAGAGTTTATTATGAGAGCAGTCTCACTTTAGTATGAAGTTCGAAGAGATCTGAAAATGGAACTGGGACCTGGCCTCACAACTCTTTATCCTTTCTAGAATTACATTATTTTCTAACTTACAGTCAGGAAGTTAATTGATAGTCTCATGGGTTAATTGGTTAATCTAAAATGTTATGAGGTTTAGTCATATTTTCTAGGATTAGTCATAAGGGCTTAAGGATTAGTGGATCCATTGTCCAGTTGCCTGGTAGAAGTCAGGACATCAGTTATTTTATTATATAGAGATAGAGCCAAGATCAGATCAGTGCGTGGTTTTTCATTCTTTTGCCATCTTATAACCTTTACTACTTTGAGAAAAAAAAAATACATTGCAATTGATTCCATATTATTCCGACTAAATTTGGAATCTTAGGCTCCCTTCTTGGGAAATAATTTTTAGAGGCTCATTGACAGAATGTAATATGGCCAGAGGAAGTTATCCAAAATAGTGAGGACCCTTCACACTGAGGCACCTGAGGGTAGTTGAAGAAGTTGACATTTTGTCAGAAATATGTGGTGAACTCTCTATTAGATGGAGATATCATCTTGTTCTCTGTGGCTTTTGAGGTAAAGGTTGAATCTACTAGGCAGACCTTGCAGAATGCTGATTTCATGGCAACACAGAAGCTTCTACTGCACAATCTACTAAGGACCAGAAGTAATGAGGCATAGAAGCCTATTGAATGGTGATATACCTTAGTGGTTAAGAGGGTTGTAGAGTCCTAGCTTGACCTTTTGGTAGCTGTATGACCTAGTCAAGACACTTCCCTTAGCTTTATATCCCCATCAAAACGGATTACTGCTTGCATCTACCTCATTTTGAGTATTAGATGAAATAATGCAGGTAACTGATAAGGAAGCTGATGCTAAGAGGGTGGTTGGACCACAAAGTTCATCAACGCCTGTGCCTGGTTTTAAGCCCTAGTTTGTTTGAATTAATTATGCTGTGCTGTTTCTAATTTCTTGTTTGTTTGTTTTACACAAATAAAGAGGGAAAAATACCAAAGGGAGGACTGAAGTGAGTATATTGGAAGGGAAAGGAGTCAGCCTTATCCTTTAGCTTAAGTTTGGACACACAGTTAAGAAAATGATCATATCAATAGTGCTACGAGCCTGTTTAAATACATAAAAAAGCAGTTTCTTCCCTGCCATCCGCCCCCCCCCCACTCTCTCTGCTTTCTCCCTTCATTACTTCCCAGCCACTAGCAGGCTGGGTAGGATGATCCTAGTCCACAACTGGAATGTCTCTGGTTGAAGCCATTTCTCACCCTTCTTTGCATTCTTTTATCTCTTCAAATCATGGAAGGCTGCTTTTGAATGCTCAGCTCTGACTGGACTTATTATAACATTTAAAAAATATTAAACTCAGAAATTAATTCTGGTGTTGTTGTTGTTGTTTTAATCATAAAATATGAAAAAACAAGAAGCTAAGTGAGAAGAATCAAGACCAAGTAGGCTGAATTTGAAGCAGGTCATTCTCAGGAAGACCTCTGAGGAATAACTAAGGATAATTTTAAACAACATCCCCTGAGTATCACTATCACCTCCAGGTACCTTTCTGAGACAGTTCATTTTTAAGAAGAATATACCTTGAATTTTGTTATATGTGTTAAGCACTTACTGAGCTCAGTGATCCCCAAATATGCATGATAATAAGCTATCTGGTTGCCACCTATTAACGAGGTTTATGTCTATGAGGGACTAGGTATAGTAGAAGCTGTTTAATTAAGGGTGGTTGTCATCACTAATGATCAATAAGAAATAGTTTGAAAAGTTACTTGAGATATTTACTTGAAAATGTCACCAAGATTTCAGAAAAGTACTATCGCTGGGGCAAAGCTACTACATACATCAAGAGTGACTCTGTTGTGCTTTGCTTGCATTACATTATATTATGTGGTCCTCTTAACATGTTGACAAGGTTGGCATTGTTATCTCCATTTTAAAGATAAGAAAATTAGGTACCAAGCACCTCAGTAACATACTCAAACTCATACAACAATAAATTACTAAAAATTATATTACAAGCACTTTGAAAGTCACATATACCTTACCCTCAATTATGAAACACCATAGAAAGAATTCAAGAAATAGTTTCATGACATATCTTTTTTTTCTCAGCACAAATGTGTTTACTTTTATCCATCTTGCCCAAATTGTAAAGTGTCATTTTGGTCACCATCAATATTACATGGACCTGTTGTTCAAATGTGCTCAACTTTTTCAGTCAAATTAGAAGAAATCACACTTTTCAAACAGGTGTATGTACATTTAAAAAAATTAAAAACTATCATATGATTTTTAGATATGGATGCTAAATCCTAGACATTTCTGAACTCAGTTGTTTAGAATTTCTGAACTCAGTTGTTTAGAATTTCTGAACTCAGTTGTTTAGAATGCTGAAAATGCAATATATTCAAGAGGATTTCTCTAGGATATTGGAGCATATATGAAATATGTTTGTGCATATCTAAGCTTATATATGTGTGTTTATTTTAGGTTGTATTTATGGTAAAGGATAAGGCTGACTCCTTTCCTGTCCAATATACGGTAGCCCATTGAAAACAGCACACTGTATACAGTGTATGATAGTTACATATTATTTTCTTTTTTAAGGAAAATTAACTCCCACAATTATTAACTGTGCATAAAATCTAATTGACAGGTATAACTTATATTGTATAGGTCTGACTACAACTCTTCTTTGGCAATAGCTGCTCTTTGTTTTTATGATACTAAGAAAAGAGAAGAGTTAGTAAAGAAATGCAATCATTCCTCAAGTCCCTCTTCCTTAAAACATGTTCTATCATATCTCCTGGATTGGCTGAAATATCCTTCTCTGCCACCACCCCATCACCCTCTCAATGCAGTGGAAAAGTCGGTGGGTAATTGGGTCCAGATTGGAGGTGTTTAAATATTCATGAGCCTGGCAGGGGACTGGGAGGGGGTGACTGTCTAGAATGGGGGTAGGGGTTCGGGAAGTGATTAGTCATTGAAAGCTAGTGAACAATTCTGAGAAAGAGACCCAGAGGAGAGGAAGAAAAAGACTGATAGAGATTGGGAAGGAGAGAGAAAAAGGGAGAAGGGGGGAAGAAGCAGGGGAGAGAGAGAGAGAGAGAGAGAGAGAGAGAGAGAGAGAGAGAACGAGCATGTGCGATGAGCAATAGCTGTGGACCTTACAGTTGCTGCTAACTGCCCTGGTGTGTGTGAGGGAGAGAGAGGGAGGGAGGGAGAGAGCGCGCTAGCGCGAGAGAGCGAGTGAGCAAGCGAGCAGAAAAGAGGTGGAGAGGGGGGGAATAAGAAAGAGAGAGGAGGAAAGGAGAGAAGGCAGGAAGAAGGCGAGGGACGATACAACCATGCTGTGCTGTATGAGAAGAACCAAACAGGTAGAGCTAAAGATTTTTACTTCTTGCTGTTGTGAGGTTACCAGAGTACAATATTTCCCTGTAAAGGCAAAAAATGTTTTTACTGCTTCAGCTCTGGCCATGGTGCTCGCGTTTCCTTAGCATATGGTAACTGATGGTTGCATCCCAGCTTTTATTCTTTTCTGTCTTTCATGCTCTGATTTTGGATTGCTGCTACTAATTAGGGTGAGGGTAGAAAAATATGCCTGTTTGGCTAGAAATAAGATTTTTTAAATCTGCCTATTAATTCAGCGCTTTAGATCTCTGGTCTTGAGGGTGTGGATGTAAAAAGGGGTGTGGGGAAGATGTGGTCTCTACCTACACGATGGGGAGGCAATTCTTTATATTTGCAAAAAGCAGGATTGGAAAGATAATATTCAGAGCTGAGTATTGCCTGCTTGTGGTACAATTTTCTCACATGTGCTGCGGAAGATGCCGTATTTCCTACATGCATGAGCGTCAAAGGGGCGCAGGTATCTATGGAAAAATGTGAAGGTTTTATTTATTTATTTTTCAATGAATGAATGAAACTGTGATTTGAGAGGTTGTTTTTTTTTTTCTTTTTTAAGGAAAACCTAAAGATAACTGGGGCTGGGGGAGAAATTGACCGTGTAGAGGGGAAAATCCCCCTCCCAGGTCGGTAGCCGATTGTGCACCAGCTGGTCGGAGGAGAGGGTGGACCACGCCCCTAGGAGCTTTGAGCTCGGATGGGATGGGAAAGACGAGCCGGGTATTACCTGTTGGAAACCAGGTCTTTTCTCTTCTCCCCTTCCCTTGCTTCCTTCCCGGGACTGTCAGTGACCAGAGACGAGCTAACATCCTGGATGATAAGCATGGTGACTCATTTTCATCAGGAAGAGGGACACATCCAAGATTAGCAAGAATCAGAGTCCCCGCCTCCCCTCCCCCACTGCCCAGGTTTTTCTTCCATTTCAAACTGCTCGCTTATTTCTTGAAAGACATTTTAGAAACTTGACTGGGGTGAGAATGGGGAGGAACGACGAGTACGGCATTCCGCAGCCATATAGTGCCATGAGTCTCCGATAGAAGCTTTCAAACATTTGTTGGAACACGTTTGAGTGATTTTGGCTAAGGCTAAGGAGAAAAATGGGTGTGGGAAATGGGTGAGCGTGTGCATGTGCGTGTGTGTGCGTGCCCATGGCTGGGTGGGGGCTGGAGAGCAGGGGTGGGTGGGTGGTGGTGGTCGCAATCTTGGTCAAAGAAGCCCTTGGCAGATTGGTTGCCTTAGGAGTGGGGTGCAAGAGATCCGATTTGGGTATTATTTCCGTGCAGGTATTGGAAATTGGGCAATTTGTAATACACTCCGTGAATCCAAAGGGGGTGGAAGAGAGTGGGGAAGAAGCAGTCTGCCAGCTTAGCACATTTAGCCTGCGTCCTGGAGGGAAGGGTGGGGAGTGAGGATGAGGGAGAAGGAACAGGAAGGGGAAGGGAGACAGACAGAAGCAGAATGTCAGAGCAGTGGGCGTAGAGGCAAGGCAAAAATAAATAAATAAATAAATAGTAGCAGGCATCCTGGGTTGTGTGGGGATGTTTGAAAAAAAGTCAGGTATGGGTGTGTGTGTGGTGGGGCGGGGGAGGAAGCTTGGGATGGTATTTGCAGCATTTCCCTAAACTAGCCTATAGTTACAGAGGTTGATGCTTCCATTGGCTCATTTTTCAAACCAGGACATTTCCTTTTCTTGTCTTCCTTCATTTTACTATATACATATAATAAATACAGGTGTCTGGATTAAGCACACTGTCAAAGAAAAGTCACTGGTGAGCTGGGAAAATAAAATTTAGGAAGTTGGAGTCCTAAGAAAGCCAAAGGTATTTATTAAAAAGTCTTTAATTTTGGAAAGAAAAATATTCTGATCTACAACTTGTTTCCACCCTATTTGTACATATGCAAGTATATACACATCTCCTTTAATAAAGAAAACCATGCATGATTTTTAGAAAGGGAATTGGGGTTAAAGGAATTCCCTTCCCAAAATGAAGACAGCTGCCTTCACTGGGGTTCTATCTCACCGACAGCCCCAAGCATTCATTCTGATGTGCAAAGTGATGAAGCTGAAATTGTGTGCTCAGGGAGTTGTAGAAATCCGCATGTAATTGTGTACAGCATCCACATACTTCATGTGCTTTAGTCACGCACATACTATGTATGGTTTCCACATGCCTTCCTGTGTTTTGGCATCATTCATATTCAGGAGAGAAAATGAAAGGGATAGAAATTGTCTAATTTTGCCTATACATTTTATAAATGTGAACTTATGTATAAAATGGTCATGTCCCCTGTATAATACTGCTGTGTAACATTCACATTAGTCATATCTAGGATATCATTCAATCAGGCTGAAAGAAATGGTGTATTCAGGGCGTGGGCTCACACTACACTGACTGGCATTTCTATAGCGTGAGTACTTAAGTCTCACACAGGTTTCTTGCTTGTGGGTAAAATCCTATCTCATTCATGGCAAAAATCCAGTGGTGTCCATCCTTCTGGCATCTATTCTTCATCATAGGAGTTAACAGGGAATAAAACAAGGGCAAAAACCTGCAAAGGTCTAAACTCTGCCACACCCATAAAATCCAGCAAAAATGTGGGAGGGGGCTGCAGGGCTTGCACTTCCTTCCTCTTCCACTTGAGCAGCATAAAGAAGCAGTCTTGGATTTCTAAGTTGTAATCCATTACCAGTGGATTAGAAGAAAGCATAAATGATCTGTATTAGCCATTAGTTACCACTATAGACTACTATAGCAGGAAGAAGAGAATGAGAGTGGGTGGAGATGAAAATATGGCAAAGGCCACTGGGCAAAGGAGGAATAAAATAAAAGAATTTCTGAGATTCTATTGGCTTAAGATTTTCAAATACCTTAGGGTTCACTTTAAATAGCCTAATTGTCATGTGTGTTGCAGATGATTAAAAACTTGCAAGGTGTGATCTATCTCTACAAAGAGAGAAAACGAGGAGTTGTTCCTTTTGTTTAAAAAAAATAATGACTTTAGTTTGTAATTGAAGGGTAAAAAATATCATGCAAGCAAATAGCTCTTCAAACCCCCAGGCCCCCAACCCTGCCAACATCTGCCTTTTTCCTCCTACAACAAATAAATCTTATCTTTGAGAGTGTGATCTGTGGTTTAGAATTCCAGGCTTGCTGTGTCTTTCCCTTGCAGCACTAGGAAGGTGTGGAAGGATGGATGCTGCCTTGATGCCTGGTGCAGGCGATTCTTCCTAGTGATAAAGTGGATTCCTCCTAAATCTCTGAGCCACACCCAGTGTCACCCAGGGACCTAGTGAATTAATTAAATGGAGGCATTCTACTTAATATAATTGAAGCTTCTCATTCTCTTTCTCTTTTTTTTTTTTTCAAATAGTGAATTCTCACCACATATTTCCAAATTTAAACAGAAGAAATATTTTAAAGGGCATCTCCCCCCACCCTTGATTTTGGGCTTGCAGAGAACCTTACAAAATTCATGGTGAGTCTAGAGATATGCTCATTTCTAGTGACTCTTTAATTCCTTCTAACCCTCGCCAGAGTGCATACACAATGAGCCCTGATCTCTCAGGCTGACAGTCAGTGTAACTGTTCCCCACCCCCTCCCCTACCAACCCATGCTGAGACAACTGGAATAAGAAAATGCAGAGTTAATTTTCTTTCTTGCTGAGCTGGCAAAACTACAGAAATCTCCTTTGAAGTTTCATGCTAAAGGGCAGTGCTCCTGTTCACTGAGAAGAAGAGTGGCTTAGGGTCTCCTTTGCCTCTGTCATAGTGAAATTGTCAGTGTTATGCCTAAGGCTGCATTAATCCAAAGACTTCAGAGTTTTACCTGGGCCCATAAGGAAGGCAGCTGGGGTTCTTTTGAGCAATAATAGAGCATATATATTAAATGAATGTTCCCCTTGTTCATATTATAAAGTAAGACAAGTTTAATTCTTATGTTCAAGGAATGCACATAGCCAGGTCATCTGAAGAGAAGGTATAGCATTTAAATATTCACTTCCCTGTTTATTGTAATAAAGACATTAAGGCAACCAAGCAATGTCTGTTGTCAACTAAATAAGTGATTGCATATACGAATCCTCCTTTTTGAGTTTCTGAAGTGTTGTCAAGTTGCTTCTGCACCATTGTAGTTAAATCTTCGTGATATTCTCTGAAGTGTTGGGAAGAACACTATGCTGCAAGCCTAGTGCAAGTTGATGTCCCTTACTGATTCTCTGGAATGAAGCACATGCTCCTGGGTTTCAGTGTCCTCCTGTAGAATGGGTACTAAGAACCAAAATAAGAAAGAAAGAAAGAAAAAAAAACCCTCAACAAACAAACAAACAAAAATCCCAACCTGCTTACCTTAATGATTTGTGTAGGTATTAAACATAATTGATGTGAAAATAAAGATCAATTTAAGTCTAAGAAAATTTTTCTCTCCAAGTTTCATAATGAGAGGCTTGACTTAGAACCTCTAGGTTTTCAGGATTGTCAGCTGGCTACTAGGTCTGCCTTTCTCTGCTAGAAATGAGTTTCTTCTGATCTTCTTTGAGTCCTATGCTTGTGCTCTTGCTTTTTCCCCCTGTGTTTTCTCCAGAACTTCACTGCCTCAAGCCCTGCTCTTTCTTGAGATTTCATCTTCTTGTGCTGTATTAACTCATTTCCTCACAGCCTACGAATTTGTTCTCTCTCTTTCTAAGGCTCTTCTCCTGACTCTATCTCCTCATCTCTGTAGTGCTTTGCCTTTCCATTCTTTTGGAACAAGTTTCCTAAGTGTACCCTCCACCCTCACTTTGTCCTCTTCATCACTCCCCAACCATTGTTCCATCTACTCAAATTAGGTTTTTGTTTCCATAATTCCAGTGAAACACATGGATTCTGAAAAGGGCACTGCATCCAGTGACCCTTCACAATCTATATTTTATTTGACATGTTTGACATTTTATGTTGTTGTTCATCGCTCTTCCTGAAAATTCTCCTTTAGCCCCCATGATAGCTTTCCTCATTCTCCCTCTCAGACAGGATCTTTTCAGTTTCTTTTGCTGGCTTCTTTTCCTCTCTTCCCCACAGAATATTCATGATCTCCTGGTTCATGATCTTAATCCATTCCTCTTCTCATTTTTCTCACTTATCCTAGATGATCTCATTCATGTCCAAAGCTTGAACCGTCTATGTGATTTCCACATCAGTAGACCAGATGTCTGTCTTGAGTTCCTCCTGATCCAGAGACATCTATCTCTAAGTATTTCAGAAAAACCCAAGTTCATTATGTTGAAAACCAAATTCAGTATCTTCTGTTTTGTATCACACTTGATCATCCTTACTACCCTTATTGCTATGGCACTGTCCATCCGGCTACAGGGTTATGGGGACCTGGGAGTAATCCTAAATGTAGTATTTTCTTTCAACTCCCATATCCATTACTAAATCTTTTGCTTCTTGTTAAAAAGATTTAGAATACATTCCCTGCTTTTCAACTCTACCTGTTTATATAAACAACTTGGCTCAGACTTTTCATTAGCTCTTATCTGGACAAATGCTATAGCTTCCTGCATGGATTTCCTCCTTCCACATTGTTCTCCTTCAATTCTCCTTGCAAATAACACTGGAGTTAACTTGGCCTAATGCAAATCTGGTCATATTATTTTCCTTGTTAAAATACAAACTCTTCAGCATGGATGACATGATCTAGTTTTGCCTACCTTTCCAGTGTCACCTCAAACACCCCCTCCTTCTCACCTTATGACACTACATCAATATTTCAGGCCTTGGTGTCTTTGCTCATACTGTACTCTCTGCCCACATTACACTTCCCCGTCAGTCTAGAATATTCCCATTTTCCCTGCAAGAGTTAGCTCTCTGAAGTCATTCTTAACCTTCCTAATTTAAGTTTTCTTCTGTCTTCTTAGTGCACAGGCTATAGTTTGTGCTATCTCTACTACCACCTACTGCATTAGTTGATATTTATTTTTTCACATACTGGACTCCATACTGTGAGCTGCTTGAAACAATTCTTTTTCTATCTCTAGTGCCTATCATAATGCTTGGTGCCTAAATTTTGGTCATGGATAATCAGTTCACTAAATATGGAACCAGGATTACAGTCTTTCTGCAAGTTATAGCATATCTAAATGGGTAGAATCACTATTAGATTTTTAAAAAAATCAATTGACATGAAATTTTAAAATAGATCTGATCATTATTGATTCTTGTTATTGACTTATAGACATGAAAACCATCAGTTTTTAATGAAAGCAGGCACAAAATAAGCCCATTTATAGATGGTATTTCTCCAAACTGCCATAGCTGGTCCTATGTGGAAACCTCCTTTCCATGTCCTCCTCCTCCAACAAATAGCATGCCAGCACCCCCTCTGAGGTTAGCAGAGTCCCAGTTTAGACACATGGTTACCACAGCCTTGGGTCTTCACGTGCCCTTCCTTTGAAGCCCCAAGTACTTGTACTCTTTGCTCTGCTCCACAACTACTACAAATAGACTCTAAATCAGTCTCTTGCTGCTTGTAGTTGATTTATTTTATTGATCTTATGAACTTCAGAAAGTGCACGTGATGTTGGCTTGTGCTTGGGGGTATGTGCTTAAAAGTGCATTTTACCTTCATTTGAATTTCTTTCTTTTCCCGTGAAGTATCCACATAATAATATTTCACAAAGAGACATCTTGCATAGAAGTAAAGGGAGGGTGAATGGTAAGTAGTCCTTCAAATGTCTGTTAAATGAATGAGAAACAGATCAATTGAGTCTTTCTCAAATTTGAATAGGACTGAAGGGACTTGGATTCTGAAGTAGGTCTGTTTTTCCCAGTATGGGGCAAATTTCATGGCTTTCCAAGAAAATCCTCTTGCCGGAGTCTAAGTAGTATATTTTCTCTGACTGAATTGGCATGTCCTTGAGAAGAGCAGTAAGACTAAATAATTTGTAAGTGAAGTTTGTCTTTAACTGCTAAAGTTAAGTAGTATTTCTCAATCACCATACTCTCCTTGTTCTGTCTCTTGCTCAATGTTCCTAATCCCTTTGGCATTGAATTTTTATATTCTTTCTCCTGCCCTCAGATCTAAGTGGAGTTTTTCTGATGAACTAAAACCATCTCATGGTAGTGTTTAGTGGGTGAGGCTGTGGAATGAGTACTTTAAAAAAAATTATGTTTCTTCCAACTTATCAGATAAGTATTTTAGATAAAACAGGTATTTTAAGCTATGTCTGACATATATTAGATTCTCAATATATATTTGTTGAGGGAATAAATGTAGGTAAGGGAGAGATAATTGTGACGGATCATTAGGGAAGATATTTGGGGACAGAACATCATTTCTGTGTACCTTCTCAGTGGGCTTTTTGTAAATATACACTCAGCTCTAGTGGTCCTTCTCACAAGGTGGTTTTAGTCAAAGTTGCAATTCTCTCTGCTGTGTGTTTAGCTCAGAGTGGCATATTTGCAGTCAATTCACTTGAGTTTAATATAGGAATGTGACCCTCCAGATTTCCTATTCTTATTTATTTACAGATCTTATTTTCTTAGATGTTGTTCGTTTAATGTCCTGTTTCATGTCTTTGTAGTGGAATAATCCCTTCCCCTGGGTTGTAGACCTGGCTCTGCCAATTGCTTGTCGTGTGATCTTGGGTAAGTAATTTAACCGTTCTGAGCCTCAGTCTATCATCTGTGTGGTGGGCACACAAAAAGAACCTTCCAAATCCTAACTTGCCTTTTTTTTTAACCAGGTTACTGTAAGGCTCAGATAAAGTGATAAAAATAAAAATGTTCTGCAAACAATGTGCTTTTCAAATATAAAGTATTATTGAAGAATTTCATATGTTGAGCCCTAAAGTATTCATAACTCTATGTAAACAGGAGGTATCCTTGCTCTCTGGATATAATACCCAAGTTCTCCTCTCCTACCCCTTCTTCTATTTTCTACAGTAATAGTAACCATGTTAATGGTTGGGAGCATAATATATCTTTATCATTTCCTCCAAAAATTTCAGTGACAGAATTTAGATGAGCCAATATTCAAATTGTCATAAGACCAAGGATCAGTTCAAATGCATTAGAAATATCCACAGTTTTCCTTTTTATCTTTCTCTGTTTTTTTTTTTTTTTTTTTTTTTTGGTTAATCTTTTCTTCACATTTAGATCTCTTCTCCATTTGCTAAGTTTGGTGCTTCTCCCCAGCCCCACCCCCACTTCATCGCCAAACTGGGTTCTCAGCACTAAGATGACCAGGCATGCTGTGCTCACATCCATCACATGAAGGTCTAGTCAGGCAGAAGAGTGGAGAGAAAATGTAGGGCTAGTTGGCAGACGGAAAACGGAGATGCAGCCTGGTTGGGGGGGAGCACATTTCAAAGATTATCACTTGAACACAGTTTCCACAACTTCAGGGTTCCTCAATGCAACAGGAATAGACCATGATCAGAGAGAGGATACACAGTCTTGAGCCTTTCCAAGCTCAGTTCTAAGGGCCATAATCTTCTGAGCCCTCAGTATCTCAATAAAGAACATTTCAGTTCTCCTATGTCCTGGTTATGGTTGAGATAAATAATCATTTTAATACAACAAAATTTATTAAATTCTCATATAAGCAAGGGAATTCTGCAATCTAAAGACACTGAGCTCTTAAACATATAGATAATATTTGGAAATATTTTAAAGTATAATACTTGGGTCAAGTTAGTCCAAGATATTCTGTTTTTCCTAGAAACCAAAAGTTTAACTTATTTTGCAAAAATACTTTTATACAGAGGGCTCATGTAAATGACAATAGAAAGATATATTAACTAGAAATATGAAAATAAACTGTTGTCCAGAAGGAAATAATGATTTGTTTACTTGTATTTATAGTTATTTAATCGTAGGTGTCACCTTTAATCCTTAGTTCTAGCCATATCCCTTTCTCCTTCTTTCTTTCTTTCTCTGCCTCAGCACACACCACTTCTATTTATATATGTGTCCTTTGATTGGGTACAAGTAACAAAAACCGACTTCATGGGTTCACTTAGAATATATATATATTTTTATATAAATATAAATAAATATATATATAGTTTGTTTGTTTAAGTAGAACTCACATGAAATTAAGAAGTTGAATAGCCAAGTTTATGTGAATCAGGGTAGATCTGGAAATCTCAGCAGCAGGAATTCATAAACTTGATTCCTGGACCCTTGCATCTGAGAGAGAGAGAGAGAGAGAGAGAGAGAGAGAGAGAGGAGAGGGAGAGAGGGAGAGAGGGAGGGAGAGAGAGAAGAGGAAGATAAATGAATTTTTTTGGTCCTGTTTCGTCAGCTAATTTCTGCTGCTAAGCCAGTATCACTGGAAGAAAGGCTAGGTCACATAGTTTAGACACAATTTCTGGAAGCCCACACCTGTAAACCTAGTGAGAGAGTAAATTGGTTGAGAATAATTCTCCTGCATATATATCCATATGTCCACAATAGGATAACTACCCAGATCAGGAGGAGTTTATCTCAGATGTGTTGGACATTAATTTTTTTCCTTTAGTTGTTTTGATTTTGGCCCATATTCTTATTATTGGTAGGGTTATCATCACTGATGGTTCTAAAAGAAAGCAGGAACCACACAGATAACTGAGCCCATGAAGTTATATACTTAAAAAGAAAGGTTAGGGTAAATCTCCATACTTAAAGATGGCAGACACCAGGTTTTCAATGTCCTCTGGACGCTTAACTCTGGCAGGTACCACTTGTCTTAGTTGAATACTGGTTACTATATATTCTTGCTAATTTGGAATGGTATAGCTTTACTCTAAATTCTCTTTTTTGGTTTGTAGGATGAATTTCTGCAAAAAGATTGAGCAATAATGAATGTAAAACAGCCTCACTGGATTTATATCAGAGAAATGCTACTCCTTGACATTAGTCATCTCATTTTGAATGTTCTTGAATTAATTCCAGCAATAATCACCATATTTGTCTATTTTTAGCAAATTGGCACTTTCTAAAATATTGAGCTGTTGTCTCCATATGCACGAGTTTGCTCTAAATGTAGAATGTTGGTAATTAGCCTTACATCCATTATTTGTCATTCCAGTTCCAATAACTATTCAAAAATGCTATTTTTAAATGGAAATTGGAAAGACCCTAATATCTTCCCATTAATGACTAAATAAAACAGCTAAATGAGGCAAAGTAAAAAAAAAAAAAAAAAAAAAATGAAATGCCCTCCAAAGGTTAAGCAAACTCAGGAATTGACGGCTTTTTTTAAGTGGTGGCAGAACCTCTTAATCAGCATAACTAGAGTTTACTGGAAGCTGTTCTGGTGCACATCCTCTTCCCATTCTTATACTGCTTTGATTCAGAAACAAATTTGCCTGCTTGGAATATAAGCTGAGAATTAAAAGCTCTTGTTAATGGCTATACTCGATCCTATAACAGCGGCTTCCAAAAAATGTATTCTATTATTCTACTCAAATTTTGGTGGAGGCAAATTTTTCCATTATTTCCCTAAAAAAAAGAAAGCAAGAAAAAAAAATTCCCAGTTTCAAAATAATGAACTTGCAGTGAGAGTTATAGGTACATGTTGTATTGAGGGCAGCCCTGTTTGGTTGTGCAGACTCTTGACAATGTTCCAGTGGGAAAAGAAAAATCTGCATTGAGTGTATTTTGGGTCAACATTGCATTTCAAAGTATTTTCTCTTTCAGTCAATTTTTTGAGGTGATACTTTTTGAGAGATGGAAAGGAATAACGAGACTTCATAAGTGAACCATCAGAAACTCCTCCCATTTCACTTTCATTTAGGCACTTGGAGAATTTTTTTCCAAATCCAAGTCTTACTGGATAAATATTTCTAAGAATTTCTGAGATTTTTCAAAGAAGAAAGAGAGAATGATATTGTCTTACTTGAAAAACACTGACTTTTTAGTAAAATCTAAATTGAAGGTTTGATTTATTCAAATGTATTTTCTTGTGAAGACCACCGTTTGCAATATTTCCTAACACTCAAGCATTTGTTTACCCCAACGAAAGAGAGAGAAAAAAAATAGTTTTCTCTATCACCTGGGAAAGTTATTCTGGAGAATTCAGGATGATATTAAATATTCAGCTGAATACATCTTCCATGCTAATCCTTTTAATTAAGTGTGCCTCAGGGCTTTGATTATCCTTTATTGAAAGATATATGTGATAATTTTTTGATAACTTAGCCAGATTTGTGCATTCATACTGATGGACAATTAACTGAAGAGATGTATAGAAAACCTAAGGACAAGATTTAGTTTTTTACACAATTTTTCTTCTATCTTGAAATTCGTACCTTATACCTCTTGGGTGAAACCAGTATAGAAGAGGAAATGAATATTCTATAATTGAAAAGGGAGGATGAGGTTTGAGTTATAAAATAAAATTACTCAGTTTGGAATTGGGCCATGACCCTCTAGTAAAAACTATCATGGGATCATTAATGACCACAGATGGCTCAGACCTTACTTCTGAACATCATCTGGAAAACACTAGAAGCCCGAGAGAAAGAATATTCAGAAAATAATCCAAGAAGTCGTGGCACTAGTATACTTAGATATACTTAACCATATACAGGACCAAATTCAGTTTTTAGCCTCACTTAGTGGAAAGAAATGATTGATTCTTGATTAAAAAGAAAAATGCCAATTTTGTTGTCTTAGTTATTGTCATATCTTATGATAGACCATATCTTGTAGTAAAGGTTTTCCTGAAGGCTTTTACCTTCCTCCTGTATGATCATTCCAATGTCATTGGACATTGATTGGCTCATGCACATATTGAAGTCTATTTGATTAAACATATCTTACCGAAATTGTTACTTTTACTCAACTTGGATTGGATGAATAGTAAAAATTCATCTAAAAGAAAAAAAAAAACAAACCTTAAGAATCATGGGGAAACCAATAGGAAAATTAAATTTGTCCATAATCTGTGGTTTCTAGATATTAAAAATATTATTTTCCTTTTTTTTTCTGTGTTGTTACCACAGAGGATCATGTTAAACTAATCATTTTCTCCCTAGATTAGACTTTCTACTCTCCTATTCTTGACAATATCATTTAGAGATTCTAGCACATTCCTAATTTCTAAGCTCACTACAGAAATAACTGACTATTCTTCCTTTCTTCATGAAGGCCCTACTACCCGTTACCAAATTTTATTTGCAGTGTCTTTCACATCTGGCCTTTCCATCTTCTGCCAGTCTTTCTTAACCAGTATTCTAGAAGATAAGTAAACAAACTCCTAAATCCCTAAAGTCCTAATGCCCGTATGTATGCAATGAATTAACCCTTTTCTTGTGCATCTAGATGGGTACTAGTTATATACTGTTTTTGGAATAAGAGAATATTGTCATTCATTTTTGTGTGTGTTCTGTGGTTCAGTTGAGAAACTCCAGGTAAAAAAAAAAAAAAGATGAATAGTCATCAAAATTCTCTGTCTTCAGCATCACCTCTAACTACTACCTGCTGTATAATCTTATATTTATTCTTCTTTTCCCAAAATTTTAATGGTTCATCTTTGTTTACAGGGTTAATTCTAATTTATTTATGATTGTTTTTCAAGACTCCTCAGAAACCATTACCAATCTCATGCTCTTGCCTTATCTCCTACTGGCTATGGCATTGACCAGCCTTGTAAATTTAAATAAATGTGGTTTCTCTGTGTTTCTTTCCTTTGATGTAAAACAAAAGTCTTTAACAATGTCATCCTTAAGGCTTTCCAACTTGTAACAGACATGTTCTATAGCAAAACTCCTTTTTTATTTGAATATTCTGTTTCAGCCAGATTTAGTATGAATTTAAGCATTTGCTCGCCTTATACTTTTGTTCATTGTTATTGCCACTGCTTGGAAGGTCCTCTTTTCAGCCCAACTCAATCTCATGCAACCTCTGAGCCCAGAATCAAGAGTTATCTAATTTTTGAAAGCTTTCCTGATTATCAAGTTCTCTGTGAATTCTTCCCTCTCTTAGATCTTCTGTAGCATACACCACCTGTCCCAAATCCTTGTTGTTCATCATACAGAGCCTTAATCATCCATGTGTGTCTATATGTACCTGATTTCCTCCAACTGGTTTGCAAACTCTTTGAAAGTAAAATATTGAGATCAGTGTCTGACTTAAGAAACACATATTGATTGACTGATATCTACTCTGTGATGAGCTCTATATTAGACTCTGAGGAAGTGGAAGACAAATAGAAGGCTCAGTAAACTCAGAAAGACAAGTGGAACTATCTTATATTACCTCTTGGAACATTTGACATGACACACTTCTTCCCTCTTGAATCTCTTCATTGCCTTGGCTTCTATAACACCTATTTCTGTGTATTTTCACATGTTTGGTCACATATTTTTCCCCTTCTTGGCTTCTCGCATGCTCTTACTCAACACATGCTCCATAAATAATCTAATTTATGCCTATAACACTCACATGGACTAGTGGATCTCAAATTCTCTATGGTTTTCTGGCCAAAGCTACTTCCTGCATCTCGAGCTTTATATCTAATAGTCCACTGGAAATCTTTTTTCTGATGATCCAAAGGAACCCCAATCTCAACAAGTCCTAAAGATAAGTCATCTTTTGTCACCAAATCTCTTATCCTTTGCCATCTATTAATCTAATTCAGAAATAGAGCCCTTGATTCATTCCTCATATCTTCCTTTTTTTAATTAAATATTAGTACTTTTTCTCTAGTTTCTAAATAAAAAACAAATAAACCAGAAACCCCTTTATTCCTTCTTTTCTTTTACTCCTTACCTCAAAGGTATGTCTTGACTCTGTCCTCTCCATCTCCAGTCATCTCTAACCCAGTCATTTTTCATGGAGACTAATCCAATAGCCTTCCCCTAAAATCACCTTTTACCTTCAACCGCTTACAACCATCCTTCCCTCAGTAGCCAGAGTGGTCTTATGAAAAGTGTTTCCAAGATTGTGTGTCTCCTCAGTTTACATCTCTGATGACTTTTCATTTCACTTAGAATCCAACTAAACTCATTATTATCAAGGCCTATGAAATCCTACATGACTCAGGTCTTGCCTTCTTCTCTTACTTCTTCTTATAACCACACTCTTCTTGGTCACCAAGTCTATTGGCCTCTTTAGTTTTAAAAATAAGTCCCTCTTCAAAGCCTTTGCACGTGTTATTTCCTGTGCCTGGAATGCTCTTTCTCTTGCTCTTTACTTGAGAGGCCTTCCCATCTGAGTTACATTATACATTTTTTTGTGGTTAGAGACTTGCTCTCGATCTGATTTTTTTTAAAAAAAATATTTATTTGTTAATCTTCTAATCACTGCCTATCTTTTCAAACTTTAAAACTCACCCGTCTTTATCCCCAGACTTTACTGCAGTTGTGTTATTTCATGAAATGGCTTGCATTATTTCATCTTCTTTCCCTTTCCAAGCACTGTTCCTTTTCCTGTTGTGTGTTTTTTCTTCTTTGTTTCTACATAACACATTTCCAGTTTATACTCATGACATAACTGAAATTGTTTTCCTCCTTATGAAGACTCTCTTATCCTCCAGTCTGATATGATTATCCTCCTCTTCTTGCCATCATTATATCTAGTACATGCCTCTGCTGTACTATTCCATAGACTTTATTATACAGATACATTTATATATCTATCTCTTTTGCTACACTAGTAGCCCCTTTAGAGTAGAAGTTGTATTTTATTTGCTGTCTATTTATAGCCCTAGTTCAGTGCTTTGCACACTGTCAACTCTCAATACATAAGAGTTGAGTAAATGGAGCCTACACCAATGAACAAGTATAATTGTCCAGTGAGTAGTGTGTGATAGCAAAACTTGGTTAGGACTACAACAAAGGTTGGCCAACTCCCACTGATCAATCATGAAAACTGTTCACTTCTGGCACAGTCCATAATTGGGCACCTAATAGATATCTCACACAGAGCTGAGACAACACAGACTTGGATTTCACCCAAGTGGTGCCAGCTGGTTATTTCAGCAATGGCAGTCACCATTTTGTAAAGCGATACTTTACATAGTCAGAAAGATAGTCATACTTGACACTGTAAACTTCTTATTATCTGGGCTAAGGATGATAAGTCACTTTAAATTATACAGCTATATCTTCTTAGTCATTTATTATGCCTCCTAAGCCTGGGGCTGACCAGTCAGCCCTTCCCTGACATCTAAGCTGGTATTTTCTTATACTGTGCCTAAATAATCCTAGTGCAATCTCAGATCCTTCATCTTTGTTATGATATGATTTGTAGTTGCATGTACACTGCCTCTTGCCTTTTACTCTCTTTAATTTCTAGTTAAAATAATTGTACACAATAATGCTTAGTTGTTGTTTTTCCTGGTCCTTCTATACTATGGAAGCTTTCATCTGTCTGATATAATCGGACCTAACCTCAAACGAATAAAGACAATTAAAGTTACTAGTAGCTTTTTCCTACAACAAAATGAAAGAACAAATGACCAGGAAATCAATGACTTACAAACATCTAACTCATATCTCTCATATACAAAAATATAATTTCTTCTGAGGAGTGTGCTGAGAAGAAGTGGTTTTTCCTTTGGAATTCTGGCTAGGGAAAAATATCTCCAGTTTAATCTGTTCTCTCCATATCTCCAGTGTAATCTGTTCTCTCCATAAGAATAGTTAAGAGAATCAAGAAGGGGAAAAAGAAAAAGAATGATCTGTGATCATTAGGTAGCTAGATCTTTTTTAACTAAAACTAAATAACAAATTAATTAAGCTGTTTTTTGGTCTAGATGAGAAACAAACACTCTTTTAGATTTATTCCTTTAGGAAATTATAGTCTAAGTTTCAAACTGGTAATTTGCACAATAAACTTTAAAAACACATCTCATTTATAGTTTGGGATAGTGCTCACTTAAAAATGAAATTTGAGAAGGACCAAAAGAATATATTTTTTCTGTTTAAGGAATGGATGAGCATAAAGAAAGTAAGATGAAGTATACAAGCTGGAAAATATGTGTCACCTTTTTCAGTTGTACTTTAAAAAATTTTTTAAATTGCATAGGAGGTGGAGAAGATACATGAATAGTTTGGGTTGCTGAGAAAGTAGATGAGACAAGTAGTCAATGTTGAAGAGATTGATGTGGTGGGATATGGTGGAACTTTGAGCAATCCACCAGTCATAGATGAAACCATTTGGAGCCATTTCTAGAGGAGAATTCATTTTTCACCCCACTGATCTAGTCACACATTCTTTGCTTACATTTTTCACAGGCTTTTCCATTATGCTGTTTTCTCAACAGAACCCTTTATAGAGTGGAAAATTATTTCCACAACAAAGCTCTGGACCCCTCAAAAGAT
Organism: Cephalopachus bancanus; assembly: GCA_027257055.1. Classification (NCBI taxonomy): domain Eukaryota; kingdom Metazoa; phylum Chordata; class Mammalia; order Primates; family Tarsiidae; genus Cephalopachus; species Cephalopachus bancanus. Next base: position 9,411,884 of record JAPVLO010000022.1, on the reverse strand, counting down.
GTATACCTAGAGAAACTGCAGTGTTGGCCCACTGTAAATTTTAGGTTTCTAATAATTATATGATATTCCAGGAATAGCTAACAAATCTGAGTTATTCTGGTTAAACCAAATTTTGGTCAAATTCTCTGGAACTAAAAAGGAAGTCTCCTTTGGATTCCAGTGGAGGGTCGATAGGTCAGGCCTTTGTTGGTACAAGAAGATTAGAGCTTAGATTAGGAAATGATGAAGTTTCCCTACATATGGGCTTTTATTATTCCCTAACATTAAAACTGGCACTATATTCTCCATCTGAAATGCTTTCTTTCCTCCATTCCACCAAACTATGTTCTGCCTCCAAAAATTCTGTTGAAAAATTGCCTTTAGAAAAAATCATTTCAGACATTTCTTCATTCCCTACCTGGTTTCACCATAGTAAGTATAATGTATTCACTATGTTGTATTCACTATTGCATTCATTATAGTATCCTCCTCAGTAATTTCTTCTTCCCTATATTGTTTATGGGTATGTGTATGTGTGTATTTGTATTTGTGTATATTCAGGTACAAACATGCAGAAGGAGAGAAAGAGAGAGAGAGAACATTTATGTTTTGTACTTACATATATTGTTTTTTTCCTTTTTCCCTTGAGACTGCCTAAGGTTCATTCCTGAATTTTCCTCTGTTTTGCATTTTGCAAAAGCCTATGTCAAAGTTACTATCTTTTTATTTAGTCTTCCAAGGGCAAGCTGTCATCTATTTTGTCTGTGTACCTAATAATAATTATCATTGATGGTAGACCTAAAGAGTATTTAGCAATTTCCCAGTTTGTTTTCCTTTTAGCTTCCTTTTAGTCACAGAGTCTTTTTGACCAAGATGAAATATTTCTCAGAATCCCAATATGTAAACTAGAAAAGGGTGCTGTTATGGCTGAAGCAGAGTTTGATGGTCCAGAGATCACTGCAATGTCTTGGAGCTTTTGCCCTCACCCTTCCCTCTGCCTGAAGTGCTTTGTTGCAACATATCCTCACGAGTAGCTTCCTTACTTGTTCAGAGTTCGACTCAAATCTTAGATGTTTAAATCTTATCAAGGTAACTTCCTCTCATTACCCTGTATAAAACAGCACCCCACTCTCTGTTTGTCCCCTTTAATTCTTTTATTTTTCTCTCTGCTGACACTCATGGTATGTAAGCTCCATGAGGGCTTCTCCATTAGTTCTTTTAGGGACTTGTAGTTCCCAGACGGAACCTAGTACAGTGCCTGGCATATATCCGATGCTCAATAAATATCTATTGAATGAATAAGTGAATGCATTTAAATTCTTCTCAGATATAAGAATAAGCTAAACATATGCTACAGTGAATGTATCCACATCTACCTGCCTTCACTTTCTTCCAGATTTCTGTTCCTAAATCTGGACCAGCAGCATCCCATATATTTCTTTCAGTCCAACTGTCAGTCTAAGATATGTGATGCAGTGGATTTCCTTAGAATAATGAAAGAAGAATTTGGTCCTGCTAACCACAACGAAATGCTTCTTTATTTCTCCTTTTACAATTTAATTGTTTAAATATTTGGGGAGGATTTTCCTGCTGTGGTAAATTTATGCTCATTAAATTGTCAAATGTGATTGTATTATTTATATATTTATTGTAGGCACTCTGGGGGAAATGCTTGCTTTGCTACCAGCACCATCTGGCTTTGACTGATTATTGTATTTTACCTGATAGTCTTTGGACAGGACTATCAGGGTGATGGATGGGTAAGAGTGGGAGGAGTTCAAACACCGGTTGAGAAAGGATAACAAACCTGTAGCAATAAGTCAGTCACCAGGAGGCATTCTAAGCACTGAATAAGATAGAACATCCATTGCACGGCCTATTTGCATTCCAGGTTAATCTTTAAAGAATAAACATGGCAAAAAACATTGCAAGATAAAAATAGCAAGATCTGCTAGAAAAGATTTAAGTTTCAGGCAAAAAAGAAAAATTCTTTAGGGTTACTGAGTAAGCTATGAATTCACATAGTTGTGGTTGTAGCCAGAATGCTGCATATTTCTTTTCTAAGCATCAGTGACTTATAAATGGAGATTTGGACCAGGTGTGGTGGCTTAAGCCTGCAATTCCAGCACGTTGGGAGGCTGAGGCAGGAGAATCCCTTGAGGCCAGGAGTTTTGAGACCAATCTATGCAACATATTGAGACCCCCATCTCTACAAAAAATAAATTTCAAAAATAAATAAACATAGATAGAGACTTAAATAAAAGAAACTCCTAAGACATTTGAAGATATTTTAAAAGCAAATTTGATTTGTGGGAATTGAAGGATAAAGTGTATAATGGCACAATGTCAGACACTGTGCTCTGTGGTTATAACCTGATGATAAATCAAAACCTGATTCCTCCAAGCATTCTCAAAGCACAGTCTTTATCAGAGACTTTGTTCCAGATAGAAGTGAGGTCACAATTCTGCTAATGTAAGTAAGGTTCCTTCAGCATGTCTGAATCTGTCTAGTGGTCTTGTTGACACAGGGAGCCTAAAGAAGCTATTCAGTCTTTTATCCTTCTCCAAGGATAGACAACTTTAAACTGTAGGTGTTGTTGGCCCCTATATTATTTTGGTTTATCAATAGATCATCTTTCTCTTTCTTAGTGTCTCAGAGTTAAAAGGGATTTTAGAAGTTATATCATCTAAGAGTTATTCATGTATTCATGAGGAAATATTTGTTAAGTGCCTACTATAAGTTAAAGGATGTAGACTAAAGATTTTAATCAGAAATGGCCATTCCCTCTACAGGATGGATTAATTCTTCCTCATGACATCTTGTCAAGTTGTAAGAGTTCAGGCTTTGATGCGGTATCCCCAACATTTTGGGTGTTGCTGCTATTTATTTACTACAATACTCTACAAATGAGAGAAAGCAAAGTAGCTTTCACTTAAAAGAGCAGTGAGGCCCAACCAAATTTTGCTTACCCCTCATTATTCGAAAAGTCAGATTCAGAGACCAAAGCAGAATCAGAGTAAAAATGCTGAACTGTTCATTTAGTGAACTCTTTTATCTTCTTGGTTTTGTCTCTCTCATACTTTGTACCTGGCCATTCTCCATGCTCATCCAGAGACAAAAGCTAAATACTAGATTGTGATATTTGTAACCCAGTGAGTATTACTCTTTTGCGCCCCCCCCATACTCAAACTACTTGATACGTTTTAGAACACTCGCCCTTATTGAATGAAAACTCAACTACATTTATTTTTGTTTGCATACAAGAATTGAGTTTTGGAATAAACCTTAAAGTGATTTTTCTACATTTGTAAAAATGCTTAGAAATGTCCCAAGAAAAGGCTTTCTTAAGGTTTTCCAGCATTGGCCTTGGCAAGACTTAAGGTATTACAACATCTCACAAAATAAAAAATAAAATAGTATGCAAAAATATGCATAAACAAAACTTAAACCATGAAATTTTAGGAATTTTTGAGATTTCCAGTTTGAATCTAAAGTAATAGTCAATTATCGTTAACCAGAAATTTAGTTTGATAACAATTAAAAAAAATTAAATGTTGGACTAATGTTTGAAATTCAAAATATGCTACTGAAACCCAAGCATATTGAATTATGCCTCTTAATAAGATTATCTTTAAACCATGATCTTAGAATCTTCTATTATTCTCTCACTGTCAGGATCCAAAAACTCAGTGCCAAGGGTAAGTCAGCCTTGGATAAACAGATTGTCTGGCCTAGGCCACCAATCTGTCCAACATTTGTGACCTATAAAGATTTTTTTTCCTGTAAGCAGTTCTGCTTATGCCAACTGTTTATATGCACAGTGGAAACTTCCAAAGCTGTCATTTCCCAGGTTTGCTTTGCTTATACAACTAATTACTACTGTGCTAGAATTTTTTTCTTTTTTTCTTTCTTTTCTTTCTTTTTTTTTGCTATTTGTTGGATCCAGGAAAAGTCTCAACTAACCAGTGCCTTTTGGTCAAGGATGAAAGCTGAAGGAAAAGACCTCAAGTTTATTGCATTCAAACTTTGTGCAATGTACCTTGGTGATATAGCAAGGACACAGGCATGGTTGCTGTTGGTGGGGATTCAGAGAAGTTTTAATGAAAAAGAGAGAAAGAGAGAGAGAAAAATCTTCAAATCATACTGAAAAAATGGAAGAAAGTAGAAATAATCTGAGACAAAAGAAGAAAAGGCCTATAGGTATCCTAAATTAAGCATAAACCCTTGGAAATATTTGTAGTGCCTTAAGTCAGTAGTTGTCATTTCTTATAGAGAAGATATTAGAATAGACCCCAACCACAAGAAACCTCTCCATTGAGACTCATTTGCAATTTGGTACCATATTACATGTCAAGAACCCTGTTTTACATATTAAGTATATCTTTCCAGGAAACTAAACAACCAACTTGTATTTCCTGAACCCCTATGATAAATTCAAGTCTACTAGGTACTATGAGACATATTGTGATGGGAGCAGAGATATAAACCCCACCACTAAGGATAGGAGGGTGCTATGGTCTGATTGACCTCTGCTGAAATCCTAATCCTTAATATGATGGTATTAGGAGGTGGAGGACTTTGAGAGTGACTATGTCATGAGAGTGACGCCTTCATGAATAGGATTAGTGCCCTTATTTTTTTTTTTTCAAGTTGGAGTCTCACTCTGTTGCCCAGACTGGAGTGCAGTGGCCGCTCCCGGCCACCGCAGCCTCGACCTGCTGGGCGCCGGCGATCCTTCCGCCTCAGCTGCCTTGACCTTTCTACTATATGGGAACACAAGAAGGCCCAGTCTGTAAACCAGAATGCAGGTCATCATCAGACACCAAATCTGCTAGAACTTTGATCTTGGAATTCCTAGCCTCTGGAACTGTCCGGTGTTTATAAACTAAGTTTACTTTTTTTATTTTTTGAGTTGGAATCTCACTCTGTCACCCAGGCTGAAGTGCAATGGCACACTCACAGTCACTGAAGCCTCGGCCTGCTGGGCTCAGAATATCCCTCTGCCTCAGCCTTCCAAGTAGCTGGAATTACAGGCATGTGCCACTATGCTTGGCTAATTTTTTATTTTTTTATTTTTTACTGTAGCAACAGGGTCTCACCAAGTTGCCCAGGCTCGAATCCCTGGACAGGCAATCCTCTTGCCTCGGCTTCCCAAAGTGCTGGGATTACAGGCTTGAGCCACTGTGCCTGGCCAAGTTTATTTTTTTATAGCAGCCAGAACTGACTAAGACAGAGAAGAAAGAAGGCTGATATTTAAGAAATATGTACAAACTCAGAAATGACCCTCATAAAAATAACAAAACAAGGCAAGTCTGTAACTAAGGGATACAGATTGCTCAGTGAGGACTATTGGAAGAGGCAGGGGAAACTGAGGGCTTTAAAGATGGAAAAACTAGGAGAGTGCTCAGTGACAAGGGAGAAGAGAAGGTGCTCCAATGAAGTAAGATAACAGGGCATGCTTATGGGGTCTTCAGGGAACCATTCTGAACAAAGTGAAGAATGTTTGATGATAAGAATGGGGGGGAATGAGTGTTTAGGATGAACCCTAGTCACAAAACAAATAAATCTGATTTGGAAGAACATTGTGCCATTAGCAACTTTTGGCTAAGGGGGTGACATGATGAATGAGGTATTTATGGAAATTATGCATGCAGGATTACATTGGAGACTGGAGACAGAAGGCAAGTTAAGAGGTTATCATTAAAAAAGATATATGAATGAGAAAATTAAACCATGGACTATAGTGTTCACAACACTATTGTGTTGAAATTTAAATGTAATGGGAATTGCACACCCTCTGAGGGAAAAGGAGCCATTTTCAGTGCCTACAGCACATGAAGAAAAGTCTCTGCCAGAATGTGTGGTCCATAACCCTTTCAATTTGGCTGGTCAGTTGACTTGTGACATAAGAAGTATGGTAATATGACAAGAGTAGTCATGGAAGTAGTCCTTGCTTTATGCAATTACTCTGGGCTCTTCTGCAGATTTATTTGCATTCCATTTCATTTTCCTAATTTTTAGACTGCTCCACCTTATTTTAAATACTACACTTTATTTTAAATATGTCACCTTATTTTCTGCTTCTGACTCCTTCAGGTGGCCCCTGATGCTTTCTTACCCTCTGAGATTGGGGATCCCCTGCCCAGTGGATTCTCTCTTTTACTCTACTCTCTAGTGAACACCATCTCTAGCATGGAATGTCATTGCCCCATTTCAAACTAAACTGTATAAACCAGCCCAATTCCCCTAACTTACTGTGTGATGTGTGGAGAAATAAATGATTATGAGATTCTAGGTTAGATTTAATGGCATGGAAGTACTATTGGCAGAATTTATCAACTTAGAAGGGAGAGCTTATTTGGTGAAGAAGACAATGGTTGAGATTTCCAGCATGGTCAGTATGAGGAAATTACCTAGAAACAAATGACTAATTGAGAGTTCAGAAGTAGAGGCAAAGGGACAGGGGACAAATGATTCAAATAGTGGTTGAGAATTTATTCTTCTTCATGGCTTCAATTGAGGGAGAGTTAGAAAGAGAAAGGCTGAAGGAAGGCTTACTCTCCCTTCAGTGACAGAAGATACTTCACCAAAAGAAAGTGAAAGAGCAGTTAGTAAAATAACTAGTATATGCAATCAGAGAAGCCAATAAAAAGAAAGCTCCAAAATAAATAGTCAACACTATTAAGTCAGAGTGACCAAGAAGGATGAGAATGGAGACTAGACCACTGAATATGGGAATAAGGAGACCATTGATAACCTCCGAGAGGGCTATTTAACAGAGTGGTAAGAATGAAAGCCAGGTTTTAGGGACTTAGAAGAGAGTTGAAGTGGAAGAAATACAGATAATTGGCTTAGATCGCATATCTAGAAATTTTATTTGTCTCAGTCCATTCCTGCTGCTATAAAAAAAATCAGAGTGAATAATTTATAAAAACTATGAGAAACTTATTTCTTGAGGCTTCTAAGAAATGTTTGGACTTGTTTCTGGAGGCTGGGAAGTCCAACATTAAGCTGCTGGTAGGTAGGTGTGGTGTCTGGTGAGGGCCCAGTTTCTGCTTCCAAGATAGTGCTTTTTTGTTGCGTCCTCCATGGCAGATGGGCAACAAGGGACAGATTCACTCTCTCACGCCTTTCTATAAGGATACTAATCCCATTCATGAGGGCAGAGGCTTCATGACCTAATCACCTCCTAAAGGTCCCATCTCTTAATACCATTGCACTGGGGATTTAGTTTCAACATGACCTTTGAAAAGACACAAACATTCAAACCATAGCAGTGTTAAATGGAGGAAGAGAAATGAGATTGTAGTATAAGGGTGCTATTTTTCAAACTAGGGAGAGACCTGTGTTAAAGCAGAGGGAGGAAGAATAGGGAGTGAAGGCTGAAAGGCTAACAGAGGGAATCAATACAGCATCAAAGAAGGGATAGGGAAGAATTCTTAGTTCTTAACAGGGTTCCTGTGAAGAAATGATATTGCTCTGAAACAGAAGGACAAAAGAAGAGGATGAGAAATGTGTTGAATTGTCATTGCGTGTATTCAGGGGATTCTTTCAAAATCCTGAACCCATCTGGCAAGCTGGCTCATGCTTATAACTTCATCTATTCAGAAGGCTGAGGAGGTATTGCTAGGAGTTCAAGAATACAGTGAGCTATGATTATGAACTGCACTCACAAATGAGACTGTTTCTGAAAGAAAGAAAAAAAGGAAAGAAAGAAAGGAAGGAAGGAATGAAGGAAGGAAGAAAGAAAGAAAGAGAAAGAAAGAAAAGAAAAGGAAGAAAGAAAGAAAGTGAAAGAAAGAAAGAGAAAGAAAGAAAGAGAAAGAAAGAAAGAAAGAGAGAGAGAGAAAGAAAGAAAGAAAGAAAGAAAGAAAGAAAGAAAGAAAGAAAGAAAGAAAGAAAAGAAAAATTTTCCTCCTGCTTTTATTTTCCTCAGTTACAAATTTTGGTCAGCTGTTCTCATAAAAATGAGAAAGCAAAAACCTTCAGGGGAGTTTACTAAGCAAACAGAGTGTTTTAGGCAGCATTTTCCTGAGTGTTGTACAGATCACTCGACTTAGCATCACCTGGAGAAGCTTTTAAAAATGATTTCTGGAGGAGAAACTTCATTTACAAACTCTTCAGATGATTCTTATGCATGCAGATGTCCAGGAGTCAGTGCCTTGTTAGATGTGGAGCCATCCTTAAAACACTGAGTAATTTAGAAACCTGACAAGAAGCTACATTGTCTCTCATTCTATGCTTATTTTATTTTATTTATGTTTTGAAACAGGCTAGAATGCCGTGGTGCAATCACGGCTTGCTATAACCTTAAATTTCTGGGCTTAACCCTCCTACCTCAGCCTCCCAAAGTGCTGGGATTACAAGAGTGAGTCACCACGCCCAGTTTGTGGTTATTTTAATCTTCACACCCCTCACAATGCTCCCCTCCCTAGGTATATTTTCATGGTAAAGAATGCAACTTATCCTAGCATACACTGGTGTAAGCTCTTAATTAGGTTCACAATATCTGGGAGATCTTGAAAGTATAGCTATGACTAAAAAGAAAACTTCAATTTTGAGTGTGGACACAAATGTTCCATCCTGGACTTAGGGTGGGACATTCGATCTTTATGGTTCTCTGCATGCATTGCTCCAGGCTCTACCTTAGGAAGTCAGAATCTTTGGCCCCTAAAACTTTCCAATCCTCATATGTGTGGGAGATCCATAGACACTGGCTTGCTAGCCTAATCTTTTAGAGCATAATGTTGACATATTATTATGGTTTTTTTTGTTTGTTTGTTTTTTTGAGTTGGAGTCTCAGTCTGTCGCCCAGACTGGAGTGCAGTGGCCGCTTCCGGCCACCTCAGCCTCCACCTGCTGGGCTCCTGCGATCCTTCCGCCTCAGACTTCCAAGTAGCTAGAACTACAGGCGCGCACTATCACACCCAGCTAATTGTTTGATTTTTGTTGTAGAGATGAGGTCTCTCCAAGTTGACCAGACGGATCTCGAACCCACGAGCTCAGGCAATCCGCTCACTTCAGCCTCCCAAAGCACGGGATTACAGGCTGAGCTACCGAGCCCAGCTTATTATGGTTCTTAAAAGTCACTGTTTCTTAATCTAGTAAAGGGGAAAGAAAAGTGTAGACGAAGGTAAAATCCAATTCTGTCACACGGAGATTAAGGATCCCCTGCCCACTGGGCTCTCTCTTTCTTACTCTATTCTCCAGTGTTGAACACCGTCTCTAGCATTGAACACCATTGCCCCATTTCAAACTAAACCACATAAATTAGGCTGTGTGATGGGTGGAGAAATAAATATGATTATAAGATTTCTAGCTTTGATTTAATGGAAGTACTAGTGGCAGGATGTGTCAACTTAGAAGGAAGAACTTATTTGGTAAAGAAGACAGTGTTTTAGATTTCCAGCATGGTCAGTACAAGCCTTTATTATTGGAACTCATTTGCTAAGAGGCCCTCAGTAAAAGAAAGGCAGAGTAGAGGGTGTTTTATGAATTGCAGCATCATGAGTTTCCTAAGTGAGCCCCTCTCTCTCTCTCTCTCTCTCTCTCTCTCTGTCTCTCTCTCTCTCACACACACACAGACACACACAGACACACACACACACACACACACACACACACACACATGCAGTCACGTTTTATTTTGTTTGGAAAGTTAGGTTAGTGTTTGGAAAGTATCTCATTAGATTTTATAGTGTGTGTGTGTGTGTGTGTGTGTGTGTGTGTGTGTGTGTGTGTGTGTGGTTTTTGTTTGTTTTTGTTTATTTTGCTTGCTTGGCAAGAAAAATTTTACTACCAGTTACCTAGAGTGAGAGGGAGACAAGGTTGAGAGTTTGAATGTTGGGTTGGCCCCTGTCATCAACAGTAAACATATCCTAAACTCAGTTTGTATGTACATGTCTATGTTTTCTTTTCTCCCTCTGCATTACATTTTATTTACCCACACAGAAACAGGAGGTTTTAGTTTCTCTGCTTGCTCATCCTGATAGACATCTTAAAAGAGAATAGTAATTTCTTTCATTTTTATCTGGCCCATGCTTTTCTTAAACTCATGTAATCTATTCTTCCCTCCCTCCCCACTGTTCTAAAATTGCTTTCTTTGAGGTCCCTCCTGGCCTCCTAATTTGCATTTCCAAAATCCTTTCTCAGCCTTCACTTAACATTTTCACTTTGACTCTGCTGGACACTCCTTCATGGGATTCTCTTTTCCCTTGGCTCCCTTCTGGTCCTTTTCAATTCTTAAACTCCTCATCTAGGTTGGCTTTACTTTCTCCTTCTATTTTCAAAATATGGGTTATTTCTCAGAACAAGATTTTAGCGTTCCTGAACGTTTAGCTCTGATTCTTTTTGTTAGAAATGTCATCCAACTTCATAGGTTAACTATCACCTTTTCAAAAAAGGCACTCATGTTTATATTACTTGTACAAAGATGCTTCTAATGGCATACTGGATATCTAGTTAGAGACATCTTACTGAACGTCTAGTCCCCTCCAATCCTTTACAATTGAAATGGAGTCCATCACCTTTCCCCTAAACCCATCTTTTATTTTGAATTCCCCCTTTCTGTCAATCCTTCTTCTGGTCTCAGAGCTGAGGCTCTTCTCAGTTTCTAAGACACATATTAACTGTACTACCCATTTAATTCCAAATGTACGCTGCTTGATTTGTGTTATTGATTTAATTCTTTCATTTCATTGTTGTTGCCATACCTAAGTGATAATCATTTTGAGGGAAAACAATTGCATTTTCTACATCTAAGTATTCCTGATTCTTATCCAGTGTCCAATAAATGATTTTTATTAAGATGCTTCAACTAAGTTTCTAATATTTTGCATATATCTTTCAATGTGGTAATTTTTTAAAAGATTGATAGATTTTTTAAAATAAAAATGAATAGATATAAAGGTTTAATTATGGTTCAGACCACCATCTTGGGACACTGAGTACTACTAAGTATATTGATAGGAGAATTTCTGTAACTTATTATTAACAGTGGATTATGTATAGTTTTATACACCTTTGCAGTCGAATGTGTTCTGCTCTAAAAGAGGAAGTTACTAGCCAAAAATGTATGGGGCGAGTTACAGGATGTAGAGTTAAATTCAATTAAGCAAACACCAAAATGATAGATAAGGCTAAACCACAAATCTGAAAATGGATTTCTATATCTCATTTGGGAGAATACTGACAACAGAGAATATACATTTTCTTATCTTTTTCTTGACCAAGGTAGTATGGGGTAGTTTTTCCAAGTGTCAACCTAGAAAAGGTTTGAAGAATGGTTTCTGCATCCACTTCGTGTTTTGTTTCATTACTTCACCAGGAGTAACCTCTACTTCTTAAATTCCTGTTTCTCCCGGTACCGTTTATAGATTCTTAGAATTAATGAGTTGGAAAAGACCTGACCATCTAGTTCAAATTCCATGCTTAGAGATAGGTTACTGCTTCCTAATCTTGCTTGTATGTTAGATTTTCCAGCCTTGTCTCTGGGCCTTATCTCTGAAGCCCTGACTCTGTACTGGTCCTAGAGTTTGGGTAATTCTATTCAAATGTAAATATTGCTATTATATTAAAAGTAGCATTTTCGCCTTGCTCATGTTTAATAGATTTTCCCATAAAAAACACATTCGCATCTTACTTTTCAGATATTTAATATTTGAAAATTTGGTTGGGCACGATGGCTCACTTCTGTAATCCTAGCACTTTGGGCGGCTGAGGTGGGAGGGTCACTTGAGGCCAGGAGTTTGAGGTCATCCTGGGTAACATAGGGAGACCTAGTTTCTCCAAAAAAAAAAATTAACCTGGTGTGATAGCATATTCCTGTAATCCCAGCTACTAAGGAGGCTGAGGTGGGAGGATTGCTTGAGGCCAAGAGTCTGAGACCAGCTTGAGCCACATAGTGAGATCCCCATCTCTATTTAAAAAAAAAAATGAAAAAAAATTGTCCTATAGCATATTTTCTAAAATATGTGGAACAACAGTAGGGAGGAAATGTTGATCTCCGCCTCTTCCCTGACTACTCCCCCTGTGCCAAATCCAGTCCAGGCATTTATGCATGGCTTCTACCATAGGATAATTCTACCTTTCTTAAGTCTGGAAAACTCTGCTCAATTGACTCTCAGAAGTTTGAAGGTTCTGTTCTGGTATAAAATAGGCCATGTTCAAGTGTTTTATGGTTTTTAGTTATTAGTTGACCACTGTATGTATAAAACAGGATCCCAGCAGTTTAGGAGGCTGAAGCTAGTGGATTGCCTGAGCCGGAGAGTTTGAGGCCAGATCTGGCAATTTTGTTGTCTCTACAACAAAAAATTAAAAATTAACCAGCATGGTAGCGCACGCCTGTAGTTCTGGCAACTTGGAAGACTGAGGTGGAAGGATCGCTGGAGCCCAGCAGGTCGACTCTGGGGTGGCCGTGAGTGTGCCACTGCACTCTAGCCTGGGCGAGGCAGTGAGACTCCAACTCAAAGAAAAAAACAAACAAACAAACCAAAATTGGTTGGTGCACAAAGTGAAGTACCAAGTGGTTCAAATATTGACTATTATATTTGTTCTCAATGTGACCTTAAACAAGTCACATACATATCCACTTATCCATTACAGCAGAATAAACAGCAAAGTACAAGAGTTTATCTGAAAAGTTCCTTTCTGGAAAGAGATACTTAGGGTATACAAACTATCCTTCCTGAAGAGCCAACTTGCTCCAGGAAGATGTGAGGAAATAATGAGCAGACCCAATACTACTTCAACTCACTGCTCTTACAGTCTTTTTCTTTTTTTTAAAGCCCTGTTTTGCTTGAATACTATGATCCTGAGTCAAAAGAGTACTTCAGCAAAATCTGACTTCCTGGGGGCACAAGCAATCTCACACACATTTTCAGAAAGGCAAATACTGCTGAACATTGCCTGAACAAAAGAAGTTTTTTTTCCCCTCCAGCAAAAATTGCTCAAATTGCTTGAGAGAGAGACACAATATAATGTTTATCCCTGTTTACAGATGTTTAGCCAGTGCCCCTTCACGGGGTCGTGTTCTACAAACAGCATCATGGTAATTATATCCATTGCTGCAAAGAACAGATGTGTAAATTGGTAGTTTCTTAGGAAAAAATAATTCCAAGTCCACTTTCTAGAAATGTACACAGTTCAGTGCAGCTGTAACATTCTGTGCAGAGGTCTCTTTAGTGTCTGTAACTGAGTGTGGGCACATTTAAGGAATATGGAAATTCAGTGGTGGCGTCTAGCTGGGAAGTCCAGAGACACCTAGAAAATGGTTCGGATGGTTTTGGTGTATTTAAAAATTTCTAATGATATTGGAGAAAATCTTCACAACCAAAGAAAGCCTAGAAACAAACCTTTGATTCTAAAGTTCTCTAATAAATAGAAATATGTATTAAGTAGAGGGTGGAATTAGGAAACCTCCGATGTCCCATACACCTCTGAGGTCTATGCAACTTAGATATAAACTACCTTTCAGTGAGTTCAGGTTACAACAAGGTGGTCATACATTTGACCTGTAAAATTCAGAATATTCCTAACCTCACTGCTGAAAGGTCTGGCAGAAATCAGAGTTCCTGAATACCAGAGTTCAATAGTTTCTTATCTCAAAAGCCAATGTTACCTTGAACACAAGACAAGTTGAATTGAATTCTTTGTACTAATGAATTTGTTGTATTGAAGATACTTATTTTTCCATAGAATGTATATTTATGTGATTATATAGTATTTTTATCCCTGCAAATTAAAACAAAGCAGCACTAACCAACCAAAGTCAGCTTATTTTACTAGAATAGGTATTGAACAGGTCTGTTACTGAAGATATGTACATAATTTTTGCTATAAGCTTCACTCTTTGTATCAATTCTCTTTTGCGCTTAAACTATGTCAAATAGCATGTGCAGAATACTATACAGTGATCTAGTATGTGCCTTCTATGTCAAATAGCATGTGCAGAATACTATACAGTGATCTAGTATGTGCCTTAAGGGTAGGACTTCTCCTGAACTGGAGTTATTCATACCTTCACATGCACCAAAACTTTGCAGAAGACCAGTATGTATTCTATAACTTAGTAAATATGATAAAACACCGAAAATTAATTTTCATTTACAAAGCATATTATAATACTCATTGACATTTTGCAGAACTTGGGAATTTTGCTTCTGGGACAGAAAAGCATAATCAGCTTTTATCAGGCTATGCTTTTTCACACAAACTACCCAGAAGCACCATGCCATGTTAGTGTGATTGCAATGTAACAGGAACAATCTAGTCTGCTAATCTGAATCTTTCAGGCTTGGAATGGAAGGATAATAAATTGAGACCTGCCAAATGCCTTAGGCCAACAAAGCATGCCTTTTTACACTAATGATCTAATTCAGTTATCTATCTTGTCCCAAATTCAACCTTTTCAGTCTCTGTGGCCCTGGGGACTCAAATAAAAATGTAGGAGGTGATGAGAGGTAGTCCCAGCTCCATCACTTATTGATTCGCTCTCTAGGCCTCAGTTTCCGGGCCATGAAATGACAAGATGTGATGGTCTCTTCAAGGCTTCATATCTTATTTTCGATGGGTCTATGCATACCGAACTCAAAATATAGATTCTTGGTCACTTGTGTGATAGTAACAGCAGAGTATCCAGTTAATTCTAAAGTAAGGATGTAATGGGGGGGAATAGGAAATTCTGACTTGCTTGATATAAAATCAAGGAAGCTTTTCCAAACAGGACTGTGGTTCAGGTTATAGTCCTCACTCTGATTTAAGGGCCACATACAGCAGGCCAGTATTCTGCTTTATAAGCTTCCGTAGTCAGCATCTCTGAAAGCTGGTTCATAGATCTTATTTATTTATTTATGCATTTTTTATTTATAATTTATGTATGTATTTATTTATTTATTGAGTCAGTGTCTCATTCTGTTGCCCAGGCTGGTATACAGTGGCACACTCATGGCCACTGCAGCCTTGACTTACTGGGCTTAGGCAATCCTTCTGTCTCAGCCTTCCAAGTAGCTGGAACTACAGGCACGAGTCACCATGCCTGGCTAATTTTTGCCTAGGCTAGTCTCCAACCCCTGGGCTTTCGCAATCCTTTTGCCTTTGCCTCCCAAAGTGCTGGGATTACAGGCATAAGTCACCATACCCGGCCATAAATCTTATTTAAACACACATTCTTGGTGATAAATATGTACATTGAGGGGGTGGGAACCCCTGATTTAGGTGAAAAAGCACTTTTTCTGCTTATCTGAAATTTAGTTGGGAGAAAATCATTCAACCTACATAAACCCAAGTTTTGTAATAATGGAAACATTATATGTCTTCCCCATTTCCAGAAAATAAAAGTATCAGTATCTTGACAGAAAAAATCTTAGAAAATAACTTCTTGGAAAAAGCAAGAAATTTTCTACTTACTAATGGAATGTATTTCAAAAAATAAATTGTTAAACTTGAAACTTAGAATGCTTTCCCCATGGAAATAACAGAAAATTTCCAGACATGTGCATAAAACTCAGAATGATCCAAAATGTAGGTGGGATTCTGTACATTTTCAGTGGAAACATATGAAAGCGATGTTAGTGGGTTTTGAAGAGTAATAAAATAATTTCTCACTTTGGGAGGCTGAGGTGAGTGAATTGCCTGAGCCCGTGGGTTCGAGACCCGCCTGGGCAACTTGGCAAGATCTCATCTCTACAATAAATGAAAAATTAGCCGGGCATGGTAGCATGCACCTGTAGTTCCAGCTACTTGGAAGGCTGAGGCGGAAGGATCACCGGAGCCCAGCAGGTCGAGGCTGCGGTGGCCGGGAGCAGCCACTGCACTCCAGTCTGGGCGACAGAGTGAGACTCCAACTCAAAAAAAAAAATCATTTCTTTATATATAATTTCATTTGGAAAAAATGCATATGTAAAAGAATACACACATGTGTGCGCGCATGTTTGTGTGTGTGTGTGTGTGTGTGTGTGTGTGTGTGTGTGTGTGTGTGTGTTCCTGTTCTGGTCTATAGGTGTTACCTTAGCCCCATTTAACAATAGTGAGAATGAAAGTTATAGTAAAACTCTGTTTATTAAGTACCTTTGTGCTATAATGAGATTCTTAAGAAGGATGGATAAAAAGGAAATCTTCCATGGTGTTTGGGCAAAAGTTGGAGGAAATACCATGGTGGGGTGGGGAAGGGCAAAGAGAAAAGACAGAAATAAGGATAAAAAGGAAATGAATGATTTATATCAGCAGGTAAAGAGCTGAAGTGGAAGCATCGGACAAGTCAGTTGCTTAGGTCTAAGAGAAAGATTGCTTGAGTGTGTATGTTCACACCCAGGCAGAAGTGTCATGAGATTTTTGTCAATTACCGGTTATCACCAGATGAGGAAATTGATTGGAGCCTCTTGGCTACAGGCCTGTTTATGGAGAGGTGAGGAGAAGAATATGTGCATCATTTGGTAATCCATTCATTCCTTCCTCAAATATTTATTGAGTATCTACTAAGTCCCATGAACTAGAATGGATTTTAAAGTAGCAGACAAGGCAAAGTCACTGCCCTCAGAGTCAATTTAAAATTGAATGAGAATGAGAAGTTAACAGATCCAAGAATGGCCCTATATATAAGTCAGTCTTTTTCTTAGTCAATATTCTCCTTATGTAGTTATAGGTTCAGACTTGTTCCTTCGGTGAGGCATCCTCGAGGCCAGCCCCAGACAAACCCAAAAGATAGGCCCAGTAGTTCTTTTTCTCTACCACCCCGCCCACACCCTGGAGCAGTGCCTGGTAGGCGCCCTCCACCCCTTGGTCTTCCACATCCAGTCTTCAGTTTTTTCCCTCAAATTGAAAATGTACTTGTCTTAAAATGTTTATCTTGGCTTGGAGACTGGGTACTCATCTGATTAACCAAAGACAAAGTGTCACTAAACCTCTCACTTATATTTCCAATTCAGGGTTTTTTTTCTTTTCCTTGTTTTTTATTTTCTACAATGCTGAGGCCTCAAAACAACAACAACAACAACAACGAAACTTCTTTTGGGGGAGCGTAACGTATACTTTTGACATTTTTTAAAAAAGCTACAGACATTCAATATTGAAATAATCTCATAAACCAGGCACATTCCATACTACTTCAGATTCAGGGATATCCCAAAGCCCGTCCTTAGACATCCCAGAATTAAACAAAACTATGTAAATTAAAGAACTAAACCGGGCTCGGTGGCTCAGCCTGTAATCCCGTGCTTTGGGAGGCTGAGGCGAGTGGATTACCTGAGCCCGCGGGTTCGAGACCCGCCTGGGCAACTTGGCGAAACCTCGTCTCTACAATAAATCAAAAAATCAGCCGGGCATAGTAGCGCGTGCCTGTAATTCCGTCTACTCGGAAGGCTGAGGCGGAAGGATCGCGGGAGCCCAGTGGGTCGAGGCTGCAGTGTCCGGAAGCGGCCACTGCACTCCAGTCTGGGCGACAGAGTGAGACTCCAACTCAAAAAAAAAAAAAAAAAATTAAAGAACTGACACAAATCTTGGAAGTTCTGGGAGAACAACATGATGGAGAGCAGAGGAGCAGGTTGAAGCAAACTCCACCCCCCGGCCCCCCCACACCCCCTAGCAGGTTGGTTCAGACTAGTCTTCTCTTTCCCCGCTGTTGATAGCTCTTGAGCTTATAAACTTGACTTCTCGGTTTCCCTTCTCCAAGTCACAGCCGGGTTTCCTGCCTTGGTCTCCTTGCTCCGCCCTCTGCATGCTGACTAGTTTCCATCAGCCCCTCTACGCGTTTCATTTTCTGCCGCCTTTGGGCGTTCCCTCCGGCCTTTCTTCTGGGTGATCTCATCCCTTTGTTCCTCTTCAGCTGCCATCCATCAGCCGATCCTGGCTTCCCCACCTCCCGAGCCGGGTTGCGGGCGTGGCGGGCGTGGCGGGCGTGGCCTCGGTGCGGAGACGGTGGGGACCGCAGGGCGTGGCGCGGATTGCGCGCTGGGCAGGATCTCCACCGCCTGCGCCCAGAGCCACCCAGCGGCGCGACCCAGCGCCTGTGGCCCGCGGACCCCGTCTTCCAGCTCCTCAGACCCCGGAGGAGGCACCTTGCTTCCCCGGAACACCCAGGAGTTTGGTTTTATTTTTAACGAACCCCCACAAACTCTGGTTTAGGGGATGATCGCTTCTTTCAGGGGCCCGGAGAACAAAAGCATCAGCAGGTGCCCCAGGCCTCTCCGCAGGGGAGGAGCAGCGAGGGGCGAGGCCAAGGCTTCCCCTTCGCCCTTCGTGGATTTATTCACAGCAGCGGCAGCAGCCTGCTTCCTCAGCGACTGAGCCCTGTGTCAGTCAAGGTTACACAACGCGTGGGGAGGGAAGAGAGAAAGCTGGGTCAGTTGGAAGTAGCCTTTTTGTCCCACCCATTTTCTCCTTATCTGGAGCACTTGAGCAGTCCTGGGACTATTTGCCGGTTTCCCCAGCAGGGCAGCGGGCAGAGAGGTTTCTTTATGTCAGCAGGAGAAGACCTTTGGAAACTAAACAAAGTATCTTGTCATTAGCGTATAGCAGAGGAGAGAAAACCAGTTAAGGAGTCAAGACCAGAGACTTCGTTTGGAAAACAGCTCCCCCCTCTCTTTTTTTTCCTAAATGCTCTTAGACTTCTTTGAACTTCCCCTTTCCCACTATGAAATGCAGGTTCCATAGACAATTGCAAACAGGTTTCTTTTTGAGGGGTAGGAGGGTAAAAGAAGCAGGTGGGAAGAAGTGAGATGACAGTATATGTGACCAAATTTAGACTTGGGATGGGATTTCCTCTTAGCTGGGAAACACATGGCACCAGCATGCATGTTTTTCATTCATTCAATAATATGAATGAACATGGAACGTTTACAATGTGATGGACTTTATCACAGGTGTAAATGACTTCGGGAGAAGGCAGGCAAAAGGAAGAGAAGATGGCAAAGTGTCAGACTGCGAACTTCTTAAGGTCCAGATGGTTCCCCAGCACAAAGAGACCCACAACTAAAGAAATCTGGGAGTATGGAGGGACTGTGGGGGAGACAATGGAAGCTCAGGGGAGTGAGAATCTTCCTTCCCTGTGTTCTGACCTCTTTTTCTTGCTTAAATAGGTTGAAACCAACTATGGCAGAGAATAACAGTGATTCGCATGCCTTATTTATTTATTTTTAACAATTTCCCTCCCTCCCCAGCTAGGGCAGTAGATTTCATTCAGATTTTCCATGCAGCTGACAACTTAGCTTTAAAAATTTGTCAAGTAAGGCATTCCTTTAGAATCCTTCACTTTTTCATCATGGAGGCTTTGGGGATAGTGTAGCTTTTTGCTGAGTAATGAATGATGTGTTTCTGCATTCGGAGAGGGTGGGAATTTGGTGCCTAAAAAATCATGTCTGCTTTCCTGTTGAGTTGGATTATTTGCTAGTTCACAGAAGCATATAGGTAGAGTCATCCTGAACTGTTCAGTCAACTGTCTTACCACTTAGGAGACTGGTTAACGAACAGGTTCTTCCGTCTGTGCTCTCTCAGTTCAGTGATCCCCTTTGGGAGCTAGCACATTTGAGAAACATCTTAGTCTCATGATGCTTTTTATAAATGTTTGCGTGTGTGTATATGTATATAAATAGGAATGCCTCTAACTATATAGTTATTTATGTAACTAATTTTAGAAAGGAAGTGACAGTACAGACTTAAATATGAAGGAGACCCTGTCCATTCCAGATACTAGGATGAGATCATGACTGACTTGACTTCCTGGATGCTTTCTTTTCTAGGGAAATGAAAAAAAAAATGGAACATATATACATTTGCACACAATTCAAACTTTGATACTTTGAATGTTTGTCTTAAACCTTCTAGAAAACTCCCTTAATGTACAGACAAAGAAACAGGCTCAGAGAAGTGAATAAACTTCTGTAAAGTTAGAATCAGGTTGGAATGAGTCAGGTCTACAGCTCTGGTCTCCTGGTTACTAATCCAGAGTTTTTACCACTTACCTACTGCTTCTTATTTCTCAGAATTTTATAATAGAAGCATGTTGAAACTGTCTTTTTATTTAAAGAGATAATTTTTTAAAACTGCACATTTCTCAAAACAGGTATGTTTAGTCCGAGTGTTGTGGGCCAGTATGTCTCACACAAAAGATTTGTTAAATTTCAGATTCCGATTCCTTGGGCCTGTGGTGGAGTGAGAGTCTGCACTGCCAGCCCCACCTGTCCTCGGTGGTGAAGGTACTGATGGCCCACATGTGCAGCAGCAAGGTTGTAGCTGGCATCTTTCCTCCTTGCCTTTCCCTTCTCTCTGAGAGAACAGCCCTGGGAATTTAAGAAACCCTTTTTGTTCCTGTTGTCAGGTGACTGTGCTCCCTTTGCTCATCTTGAAGCCTTTCACTGTCTCGTTCTCATCCAGACCTGAGATTGTTAGAAATAGTCCCTAGAGACAGGTATCTCAAGCCAAAGGGTGTTATCTTTGGTCAAGTGACTTAGCACCGTTTAACTTGGATCCACAAAACCTTTTCCACATAAGCAATTTACTCAACTCTGACAGTAAAGAAAAGCCTTTTTTCCTCGCACAAGCATCCTCCCAGATGCAGCTCATTGCACTCCCATGCAGCTGGGCACGCTGCTGGCTCTCGGGCCAGGCCTTCTACTGGGGCTCAGCAAGTTTTCTTGTGCATTTTCCCTCCACTCACTTCTGTTCTGCACTTCTGTATAGTACACATAGATTCAAGTCTGAGTGCCTGAGTTGAGCAAGCCGCTAAGAAGTAACAGGACAGAGGCTCTTCTAAGGCAGGCAAACTTCAGTGTCACCCATTTCTCAGTTCTCTGAAGTTTGCCTGCCTCAGAAGTGCCTCTGTTATGGCTCTTAAGTTGCCCTGTGAGCTCATCATCTGTCTTTCTTTTTTTTTTTTTTTTGAGTTGGAGTCTCACTCTGTCACCCAGACTGGAGTGCAGTGGCTGCTCCTGGCCACCACAGCCTCGACCTGCTGGACTCCGGCGATCCTTCCACCTCAGCCTTCCAAGCAGCCAGAATTACAAGCACGCGCTACCACACCTGGCTGATTTTTGATTTATTGTAGAGATGAGGTCTCGCCAAGTTGCCCAGGCAGGTCTCGAACCCGCGGACTCAGGCAATTCACTCACCTCAGCCTCCCACAGGATTACAGGCTGAGCCACTGAGCCCGGCTTCATCCGTCTTTCTTATTACAACCTGTTCTCAGGAAGGAAGCAGAATTTAGTCCAAACAATAATATACATTCACCTGGCAGGCATCTATAAAAACCTTAATATATGAAACAGAGAGATGGAGCTCTGGACCCTGATGTTGCCCAACTCCTAGCTCTACCACTTTTTAAACATGGAATCTCCCCAAGTATTAGTTTCTTTGTGTGTAAAAATAATACCTACCTCATACATTATAACACCCAATTGTTATGAAATTTTTTTCCCACGCAAAACAGTTTAGTGCCTGGCACAAAGTGATCAATCAGTGTTAGTCTCTATTTTTATTGTCAATAAGACAGTTCTTTTTCCCTTAAAGAGTTTACAGAATGGTGGAGGATTTGAGAAGTAAGTGTACCAATAGCTATAACACAAAAAGAAATGCAACCATGAATGTAGTGGGAATTTAACATAAAGATATCCTCTGTCCCAGAGGTTGACAAATTGGCTGCAGGCTAAGAATGGTTTTTACAGTTTTAAATGGTTAAAAGAAAATCAAAATAATAATATTTTGTGATACCTTAAAAGTATATGAAATTCAAATGTTACTGTTCATAAAATTTTATCAGAACACAGCCATGGTTGTTCAATTTACATATTGTCTGTAGCTTATTTCACACTCGGGTGACATAGTTGAGTTGTTAACAATAGAGACCACATGGTCCAGAAAACCAAAAATATTTGCCCTCTGGCCTTTGTGGAAAAGGTTGCTGATCCCTGAACTCTTCAACTGGGACAATGAGAAAAAAACTCTCCAACCAAGGAGATGGGGATTGGGATGAGTGGTGGAAAATGGATAGGCTTCAACAGATAAACGGAATAGAGACGGGTTTGAGAAAGACCACATTGTAAGTGAGAACATGGAACTTGGAAAGTTTGGAGCTTGGGAGCAGTGTGTGGTTTTACTTGGCTAAAATTCAAGACATGCTCACAAAAGAAGTGGGCAGGGCAGATTGGGACCATTTTATGAATTTCTCACATGCCAAAGCAATGCATAACTTCTTAACTTGATGAGAAATAAGGATATTTCAAGATTTGTTTTTTCTTTATTTTTTGGTGAGGAAGAGGGGGAGGGCATGTTATAATAAGACCATAACTCTATTTTAGCTTAATCTGATAAAATATGTAGCATAGAGTGGAAGACAGACTCAAGTAAGAAGTAAGAGAGCTTCTTAAATTGAATGTTACAGTGTTAGGTTTTAGTGTCAGTCTTAAACCTTAAAATATGGAAATAGTGCTCCAAGGTAGAATTTCAGATCTTAGGTAAAAGGAGAATCCTTATCTAGGTCCTCCCTGTACATGTCCCCCTCCACCCCTCTACTACTCCTTCCAGCCACTCCCATTATTGCCTTAATGCCCCACAGTGATTTAAACCTTCTGTCGTATGTTTCTGGGGTGCTTCTGTATAATGGCACAAAGTGATACACACTCATTTACCAAAGACTGCAGAGGTATCAGGCAGCTTTGGTTTGTTAAGTTCACTGGGCTTCGATATCACTTTTAATTTTAAGTTTGGCCTGGGGAGAAACTAGGGAATTATGTTAGCTAGGAGCTGTCAAATTGCCCCAACCACAGGGAAAGTTGGTTATTGGATTCTCCCGGGAATTTTTTTCATCCCTAGTCCTGGGTCTAATCCTGAACTGATACAGGAATACGGGGCATCTTTGGTTTCTGATGAGTAAATCAGAATCATGAAAAGTGTGTTAGCATCCTCCTACCATCCTGGAACTCTTGAGCTCAGGAGAGTGTCTGGGACTTTTCATGTTGCAATACATCCGTAAAGCTACCTATTTTTTTTTTTTTTTTTTGAGTTTCACTGCCTAGGTACTCTGTACATCCCTTTGGGTCATGTGACATCACTT
Organism: Cephalopachus bancanus; assembly: GCA_027257055.1. Taxonomy (NCBI): domain Eukaryota; kingdom Metazoa; phylum Chordata; class Mammalia; order Primates; family Tarsiidae; genus Cephalopachus; species Cephalopachus bancanus. The sequence continues at coordinate 9,388,866 of JAPVLO010000022.1, read as the reverse complement.
ATGAGAGGGTTATGATATATCTCATGATTGTCTATATATCAAATAGAAAGTAATTTTCATTGACCTCAAGACCCCATAATTAGACAATATCTCCCTACTTTTACCCAATTTAGCCAAATTGTTCCACTCAAAGATTAGGTTATTGTTAATCTCTGGAGGCATGTTTATATGAACTAATTCAAAAGTTGTAACATTTGCTTATCTAGTTTCAAAAACTGATAAAAAGGACCTCTCTCTTTGATGGCACCAAAGGGTGCAGTGTTTCTTCCTGAAGAGTCACAAAGTGGGAAGTGTACTGGTGCTTTGTACCACAAACTACACAGTCACTAAACAAGCTATGCTGCATAAATAGTAGGATACTTTTTGAGTATCATTCAATTCAGAATGACTCGTATGGCACCCATTTCTAGATAAATTTCCCTATATGCCTCACTACTATTGTGAGAAAAGTAACAGGAATAGTTGGTTCAAGAAAAAGGCAATGTTTAATTCAGGAACTCCGGCCGAATTTAAATCCTCAGACTCAGGAATAAATCACCAAACCTCCTCTTTACCACCTGCTCAACCCTTTCCTTCTGATAAGAATGCATAAGGCTGACTCTCGCTCATCCATTTGCTCCTCTCATTTAATTAAATAGCCGTAATTCCTGACCTGAGGCCCTCTTTTCCCCTTGTCATCTTGTATTACTTTTTATGCTGTCTGATATTTTCTCTCTCCTGCTTTCAGAATCAATAGGAAACTTGGTCTCTGGGCTGTTCTCAACAACTCAAGTGTGAATCTTCCCTGACAAAGTCTTCACAAGGAAAATGAGTCACAGCATCACCTGGGTGATGAGGTCATAACACCACAGCCCCTGCTTTGAAAATTTATTTCTACTTTTCTATTGGAAAGAGATCTCAAAAGGGGAAGATGAAACTGAGTGATAGCTCTGCAGTCTGGTCTTTTAGACACTGAACTAGCCCAGCATTGGCAGGCACTAGCGATGACAAAGTCCTGCTCTGAATTGTCACAGCCTCCACTCCACTTTTTACCTTGCCTGGGAGCCTTGAGGGAAAACCAGTAGAGATTAGATCAGCCTAGTCCTCCTTGTGTTGGCTTCTTGGCTCTCTGGCTTCCTAGGGTTATTTTACCTCACATGTAACCTGCACAAGTATTTTGGGTTCAAATCCTAGCTCTGCCACCTATTAACTGTATCATGTTGAGCAAATTACTTAATATCTCTGTGTGTTGTCTTTTCATCTATAAGATATTAGCATCCATTTGCATAGCATTGTTATTAGAATTAAATTAGTTAATATATAAAAATATATTTAATAAATATATCTGTGTGTAATATATACATATATATATAGTAAAGTTCTTAGAAGAGTGTGTTCCATACAGTGCTGTGTAATTTTTAACTTTGTTATTAGTACTGTGTTCTCTAAGAATATGAGGATGTTTTACATCATTACCTTTAAAGATTTGCTCTTTGGCAGGTGTGCGGGGAGAATGGCATTTATTATTTTTTTTTTAAGTATGCATAGTTCTGAAACATCCTTCTATGGAGATATCAAAGAAAAGAAAATTATAAAATTCTATCACATAATTCATTCACTCCTCAGCTTCTAGAAAGGGCAGTTTTCACTTCATTTGTATTGTCTTGTTCCAGGCATCTTACAAACATGTTTTCTTTAATGCTCAAGAAGATTCTGTGCAATAGGCATTAGTATTCCAATATGAAGGGTGAAAAACTACATTTTAAATAAATTAAGTGCTTTATTCCAAGTCATACATTTAAGCAGTGACTGAGCCAGGATTCAAACTTCAGTCTTTTGACCTCAAAACCATGCCAGGGAAAAATGTAATCAATGGGTGTCAATGATTGATAACTGAGAGAGAACTGGATGCCAAAAATGAATGGGTGTCAAGAAAGAAAGAACAAGAACAGTAGCCACATGAGCAACAATGGCAAACTTGGACTAAAGAGTTAAGGTTTATCGATTTTTCTTGGACCCTGTATATTGACTTTAAACCATTCAGCAGCTTGGGGGATAGAAATCTAGTTAAAATAGATGTCTGTTCATACTCAAACCATATCTGATACCACCCCCTCCCATCCTAGCCCCACAGCAAGAAGGTTCAGTTGTTGTTTTCACACAGGGAAGAATACAACGACATATCTTCTAGAATCAGAGAGAAACATAATTGCTCTTTTATTTATTTATTTTTTAATTTCTCAAGTACTATTCTATAAGGACAACCACTTACCTGGTGGCTGATAGATAGCAGTGCCACTGAAAAATCATCCCATCGTCCACCTCAAATTAATAGGTATACTTTATTTTACTGTATTTTTTTGAGTGGAAGTCTCATTCTATCACCCAGGCTGGCATATTCACAGCTACAGCAGCCTCAATCTGCTGTGCTCAGGTAATCCTTCTGTCTCCAACTTTCCAAGTAGCTGGAGCTACAGGCACACACCACTACACCCAGCTACTATTTTGTTTTATTGTGGAGATGAGATCTCACAAAGTTGACCAGGCTGGTCTTGAACCTCTGGGCTCAGGCAATCCTCTTGCCTCCACCTCCCAAAGTGCTGGGATCACAGGCGTGAGTCACCACACCTGGCTAATAGACATACTTTAAAAAGTAGTATGCTTGCTACATAAGTATGGTTTTAGCGAAGATCACCCAACTCCCCCTTGCAAACATGTTCTTGCCCCAATCCCTCCTGCATAGAGATTCGGGAACTACCTCTTTCATAAGATCTAAAATATAGACCAATTCATAGTACTTCATGTAGTCCTAGAGCTGATGATAGGATTGAGACTTATTTAATGCTACTTTTTGAATGTTTAGTGTTGAATTCTTAGATGATGTCCTCTGTTAAGATCCTAAAATGTAAGAGACTGGAGGCATGGGCTTAGGTTACTAATTGTAGGACTTTCCAAAATCTGTGTTTCCTCATTTTGTAAAAGAGATAGCACATTTGCTTAACCTAATTCATTGTAATTCCCTGAGGAGTAATTTTATTAAGATGAAAGTACTTTATAACCTATAATACACAAATCCAATCTACTACCATTTCCCCCCACTGACTAGATATCATAATAATGTACACTCTGATGACATGTACTATGTACTAGATACTAGATATTACCTGACATTAGGACTTTACTAACTATTCAATGGAGGTGCATTGGATAGACTTGGAAATTTCAAATTATGAAGATCCTCTCTCCCAAGTATCAGATGCTCCTAAGCTAGTCCCCGACAAAGTATCTGACAGCCACATTCATAACTGTTACCAGATAAAAATGTTGACAGACATAAGTACATAAAGTAGCTCTCAGAACCTTCACAGGCAATTGTTTAACTGGATATGTGAGGAATATATCTGGATCGGTGGGATGGGTACTGTATATGAAATAGTGGAATAGACTATATGAAATTGTAGCTAAATAAGATTTTTTTATGGGATGAGGAACGTCAGATGAAGAGCATATCTTTTGAGAATGAATTTAAATGAATTTCTATCATGAAGTTGCTGGACCATATGGAGGTTTTGAGGACGAATAAGGTTAGAGAGGACTGAGAGGGAATCAGTTGGTATGGGTCAAGCAGTAGTGGAGCGGGACTTCATTTAACCTTGACAACACAAACAGATCTCCTCCTACCCAAGGATAGGAAGGAACTGAATCGAGTATTGCAGCTCATTTTAGACTGTTTTCTGCTTATCTCTTTGTGGATAGATAACTCAGTCATAATGTAGAGTTAAAGAACAGCTTCTTCTCTCCCTGGGTGAGGATACCAGCAATCATCTGGATAAATGAGGTCTCCTATGGTATTTGTCTTATGAGTATGTCTAAAGTTAGTTTCATGATGATGTAGAAATTACTCTGAGAGGATAATGATGATGACAATAATTGCAATGAGGATAATAATAGCAGTTACCTCTTTTTGAGCATGTAAAATGTGACGGGGACTGTGCTAAGTACTTTATGTACATTGACTCATTTAATTCTGACAGTAAGGGATAGTTCTGTTATTCCTTCATCTTGCAGATAAGGAACCTGAAGCTGACTTGCCTAAGGTCAATGAATACAAAGTAAGTGACAGAACTAGAATTCAGACTTACCCCTATCTAACTGCACAGCCCATGCTCTTAAGCACCAGGGAATATTGACATTCTTTCTTTCTTTCTTTTTAAGTTTTCAAACAAAGTTTATTAGAGAAAGAAGGCAGAAAGTAAAGGGAGACATGCCAGAGTTGGTATGGGAGAAAGAAGCTGCCTACCAGGGATTATTGACTTTCTACATTCAATTTTAAAAGCACTGGACGAAAGATAGGACTGAGGGTGGACTTTGTCATTTAGAAGGTATATAACACCAGATCTCTTTCTGTTTCCTCAGTTGTCTTGATTATAGGACAGGCACAATGATGTGTTCCTCATGTGGTTAGGATGAAGGTTGAATTGAAATACTAAATGTTTATACTGTTCACTCATTATAAATGCCAGAAGATAGAGGACTGTGACCACTGGAGAGGGGCTTGATGAAGGCTTCCAGCCCAAGTGGCCTGGGGCTTCTCTGGAATGAAACGAGGATCCCCAGCCTGTTAGCTGAGAGCTGCCCACTTACATGTTCTCTGGTGACCAACACCATGTGGCACATGGTCATGTAATAACTGTAAATAAATATTTTTCTGGTCAGGTGATTATAAGAACTGAGAAGAAAAAGCAAAGTAAGTGGACAGAGAATGATAATATTTGGAAACGGTATATGGTAGAGTGGGTGAGAAAAGCCTTTCTTACTCTTTTATTTATTGAACAAACTGTCTCAAGTACCTACTGACTTAGACTAATTTATAGAGGGGATCTAATTAAGAAAAATTAGATCAACAGTCATGATTTGGTATATAGTAGGAAGAATATGGTAATTTAAATGCATATTTCTCTCATTGTGTTTGACATTCCTATGTGTTCAATGAGATATATTGCAGAGTGCCTTACCTGGAAGGAAGATTGTTTTATGCTAAGTTCCCTGGACTCTGGGACTCCCTTCCAGCTGACTGGCTCTGACCATCTTCTCCAGCAGCTGGGGATGAAGTTTGCTCTTGGGGCCTCTCAACTGGGAAGGATTCGTCGTTGGTGGTGGTACAGGGGGCAGTACGCTGGCAGACTGCTTTTCTGTCTTTTTCCAGACATTTTGGTTGTCTGCTGCTCTCCTTCTCCCTCCACTTGTTAGCAGAAGTCTCACGATCCCATGGACTGGTTTGTGTTATCAGCCTTTTCAGCAGTCTGATGGGGCGTTTCTCCTTTTTGTTCCTAGCTCAGTGGTTGCTAAAGGCAAAGAGACTTCTCTGAGAGCAGAATTTAGCATCTCCCTCCTTTACCAGTTCTTTTCTTTGAGCTTGCTGCTTCTTGAGGGGGTCCACATTAACTCCTGCTACAGGAAACATTTATTAGAGGTTTTGCTACCACTGCTCACAAGTAGAGCCCCTTCCTCCAGGGCTGACTCTCAGCAGGTATTTGCTTAGGTGTCGGTGACCCTTGGTTCAATGAGGAAACTTACACCTATGTCTGCCATATCCAAATGTTTTCTAGAAGAGTTTAATCAAATTATTCTGTCTGACTTGTGCCTGGTAGATAGCCATCATAAATATGTGCCTCTTCCAACCCCAATTTGAGGAAGAAGGCTTCCTTCTTTTAATAACTAAGGGACTAGTCATTCCCAGCCACTCCCCTCAGGCCCTGAAGAGCAGTATATAGATTAAACATAAAATAAGAGGGTGCCAAGAATGTATACATATCTAAAGAAAGGAAAAAACTGTATTGAAATTGTAATACTCAATGCATACCAGTAACAAGTCACACTTGGTAAATGGTTTTACTGGCCAATTCTACTGTCCTGCCTGTCACATGGTAAGGCTGGCATTCATTTGATTGACACCATCTTTTCAGTGAATGTGTATACATTTTATTGGCATCTCCAGTACAAGGGAAGATAATATATAAATAGAGAGGAGCAGAGAATCTCCAACAATCTCCCGTGAATATTTTTACCACTTTTACTAATGAAGAAGCAGAGATATATAATGGAAAAATAATTTTATTGATATGACTGTAGCCAATCCCTAGATAAATGAATATAAATCAGTTGTCTTTATCTTAGATTTGTTATTTCCAAGTGCTTGGTTTATTATTATGATGATCAATGACAGTTCTATAGTTTTGTTACATCTCTCCTTGTTAAACCCTTGCTTATTCATTTCTGTAACTGAGGAGGCATAAACCTGACTTAATCAAATGAAGTCCATCACTAGGAAATGAAGGATTTTAACAAAAGTTGGCAAAATCAAATCCAGAATTCTTCACCATCATAATTTTTTTAATGGCACTAATTGAGATGTTTAGATTTTGGATTCATCCAAAAAGTGTTCAGTGAGCACCTACTATGAGTCAGGCACCTTTCTAGGAACTGGGAATTCAGCAGCAAGCAAAATAGACATGGTCTTTGTCATATACAAATTTTTGTCTGTTTGAAGTTATCATATGACTTTGCCTCTTCGCTATCTGTCTTTGTGGGATAAATACGGTTACAGATATACAAAACAAAAGATAACTTTTTTGTGGGGGGGTGGAAATTGAGTTCTTCTCCAATAGTGCTTTACACTGTGTTGAATATATTACCTTGTAATACTTTGGGAGCAGGTGGACTGTACATGTTGACTAGATAATATACAAAAGTAGACTGAAGTCCCATCTTTTGATCATTAGCTATTATTTGAAAAGTTAACATTACTATTACAGTTTCCATATGAGATATTTGATTTTCTTATACAGTTTTGTTGCCTCTACGTGCAGCCTGCTCCCCATCCCCCTCAGAACCCTAGTTAGATCTTCAACCAAGACTGAGTGTTGTGGGCTCCTGTGTATCTCAGCTGTGACTATTCATCTTTTTAAATGACACCTTCTTCCCTACATCCTCACAGAAACCTGCAGAGACATTCTGTGCACAGAACTGGAGGAGGCTGACCCACACTCCTCTCTCTTCTCCATAAGGGGCATTTAACTGTATTTTTATCTTTGACTAGATTTAAAGAATCTCCACTGTGAACTACGTTGATACTTGGACATTTTCCCTAGAGTCTAAGTATCAATGATGCTTAAAAATAGAGTGAAATTTTGTTATCTGAATTTTACCTCGATAAATTATTAATAATAAGTAGAGTGAACCATAAGTAGGTAACTGCCAGATTTCATTTATATTTATCAACACTTCATTCTGGTTCTTTTACAGGCTGTACATGATTCTGATAGGTGTGAAAACTATAGCATGCTAAAGAAAATGTTGCTTAGAATATCTCTGGCTCTTCAATTTTTTTTTCTGAAAAATATCTTTGCTTGATCAAATAGACAATATTTTGGTTTACTAAAGATGTTCTTGGAAAGAAGAATTTGCACACATCAATGACTTGTAAAGCATTTAAAATTCAATCCTGTTTAAGAAAAAATCAAAGTATTATAATAATTCTATTTATAACTAGCAAAAGTAAATACAGAGCCAAGTTTTTCTACGCTTGGAAGGATGAGGTATTCCTATGATAATTGGAAAAGTTAAATGCATTGAGGTGTCCCAGATGAATGGATGATGTTATTTTTAGTACTGAAAGTTACGCATTCTTGGATTTTTGCCTGGCGCTCTTTTGTAACATATTGAATGCAAACGTTTGGACATTTTAGAATGAATCTTAAATTGTCCATTTCTCCTTCCTCCAAAGGAGAGGGAAACTTAACCAGACTAACAATGTGGGACGTCAACGTAATTACTTCTTATTTCTGACTTTCTTATCTGTGTTTCTTAAAAACAATGAAAATTATTGCCACTTCATCTAATGGGTTTAGAAATTTGATTAGTTCCCAACAAGGTAGTGTAACTGTACTCTTTATCATCTTCAGGACAATATTTATCTATGATTTTAATGTTTGTTTGAAAATTAAACATTTCATGTGCCTTGGTTTCCCTTAAGACTTCACAAAGTACAGAGCTCCCAAACAAATCAATCAGTAAAAAATAAGAAATATGTCAACCCCCTCAGGTCTCCTCCCACTGTGGGAGCTTTTCTGTCCTCTCAAAAACTACTTTCTTAAAAAAAAAAATAACTATAGCAATAAAGATTCCTTAAAAACTGATGACGAACTGGGCACGGTGGCTCAGCCTGTAATCCCGCGCCTTTGGGAGGCTGAGGTGAGTGGATTGCCTGAGCCCGCGGGTTCGAGACCCGCCTGGGCAGCAAGACCTCATCTCTACAATAAATAAAAAAAAATCAGCTGGGCGCGTTAGCGCATGTCTGTAATTCCGGCTACTTGGAAGGCTGAGGCGGAAGGATCGCCGGAGCCCAGCAGGTCGAGGCTGCGGTGGCCGGGAGCGGCCACTGTACTCCAGTCTGGGTGACAGAGTGAGACTCCAACTCAAAAAAAAACCAAAAAACAAACAAAAAAAACCCTGATGATAACACATAATGATACTCTTCCTACATATGGTGCACTTTACTGGAATGTCCTCTTTAGTTAATTCACAGATAACAATAATTCTATGTAAAAATTTCATTTTTAATGACAATTTTATTTGAATGAAATGAAAAAATATTTCAATGTTCAGAAGACATTAGAGCTTAGCACAAAGCTTATTTGTGGCAAGAATGAGTTCAAAAATAAATCTATCTTTAATGAGACTTATGAACTGACTCTAGTTATTAGATATCAGGATCCCTTTTCTGGACCTATTCTAGCTGTAACTCACAAATTTAGTCTGTTGGCCTTACTTTACAAGATAGGTGTAAGATCAGGTATCTACTGAGAATTCCTGGGAAGCTATTCATTGCTAAAGTACTATGAGATGACTTATGTGTATTTTTAAAAGAATCTCACATGGGTAGACACAATATCCATCCACTTACCAGTGTATGTATAGTGCTTAGCATAGGCACTCAGTATTGTTAAATGAATAAATAAATGAGAATGTTAACATAATGCTTCATGGATTATCTGCTACAAGTAGGTCCAAGCTATTTCAAATCAGTGATGCAATGAAATTGGACTTGGAAATGGGTGGGAGGGAAAAAATATCTGAGTTCTGATACAAGCTGGGCCACTGACTTCCTTACTCATTCTACAAATTCAGGCAAATCGCTTACTTTTTCAGGGCCCTAGCTTTCCCTTTTAGAAAGTGAAAGCATTGTGCTGAATGTACTGAGTGGTCTCTGGTCTCTCTGTGATCAAATGTCCTCCATCCTAAGTGAATTCTTCTGTTCCTATAATAATTGGGGAAAGGGCTAAAGGTCCTGACAACTTGGGACTACCCCCATAGCCAATCTTGGGAAATGTTTTTTTTTCTCCTTGTCCCAACAAAAAGCACTTCTAATCCAGTTATCTTTTTAGTACTGTGCTGTGAGAGGAATTTTACAGAAAATAGCCTGTAGCTTAAGGCTTATTAATGAAATTAGTTACAAGTACAAAAGATAGACACACAAACATAATCCAGCACTGTCTAACGTAAAACCCAATTTTTACCTAAAATATTTTTGTTTCTGGATGTTTCTGTTCAATCACTTGAGTCTGGCTTTTTTCCTGACTGGTTTCTTTCCTTCTCTTTCCTTCCCGCCTCTCCTTCATTTCTTCTGTTTTTCTCCCCTTCCCTTTCTCCCCTCTCTTCCTATTTCTTCCCCTTCCCTTTCTATACCTTTCTTTTCCCCTCTATCTGAAACATTTGTATTTATTATCTTTTTTCTAACCCATCTCTAAGATTTAGTTTTCCTAAATCTCTGATGATATCAAGAGGTCTAGCAATTCCTCCAGGGCAAGCTGCCTGCCTGGGCAGCACTTTGAGCACCTCTTTGGGTATATCCATCTATTTGGGTTCCTGGCTCTCACAGGGATTGACTTTACCTCTCTCTCCTAAGTCTTCCTTTTAATGGTTCTCCCCCTTCCTGCCCACCTCATCTTCCTTCGCATTCCTTATGCTCCTGGATTGTTCAGAAGAGGCTGGTCCCATAACCTTGGAATGAAGTCTAGTCTGAGCCTTTCTAAATAGTCAGTGTAACATATATGCTATGTACAGAGGCTTAAAACCTGATGATTTAGAAAATCAAAATTGTAGGTGCTTTGAGAAATAGAGACACAGAAGGAGAGAGAGAGAGGAAGGGAGGAAGGGAAGGAGGGAGAAGAGAGGGAGGGAAGAAGGGAGAGAGAAGGAAGGAAGAGAATTGAGAGGAGCTCTTTCTTTATCCACGTAGTTTCTTTATATCATACAGATGCTCAACTTCTTCTTGTATTTTCCAGCTTTTTAAGAGTTCATTCACTTTGCTTCGTGTTGAAGAAAAATCAGGCCTCTAAAATTTTAGCTTTCTTGAGTCATTTGAGGGTCTTTTCCGTGCACCTGCCCACTCTGAAGTAATTGGTTTGTCTACTTTCACAAGGAGCAGTATTTGTACAAAAGAACCACTTGGCATCAATGCCCAAGTGCAGATGTCCTGTCATATAAGATGGTGCTTCATTCAGAAAACTCAAGATAGAGTAAAATAAATTATCAGCATCTTGGCTCCATGCTCCATTCAGAACTGTTAATTTTACAGGGTTATGCTTCCATCTCTGAGCAGAAAGCTCCTGGCAGGGACAGCTGCTCCCATGCCCCAGATTGTGCTGTGTTTGTCCCAGCAGGAGTCATCCAGAGCAGCAGGATAGTGGGGAGGTGGTAGCACATCGGAGAACTGAACTCCAGTGCAGCAGGACGCTGGAAGGAGGGAGCAGTGCAGGCCTCTCCACAGCGCTTTTCACTTACTCTTTCAATCTGTGTAGATACATCCATGGGTCATTGAGGAAGAAGAAAAAGTTACCTTGAATTTTACTGAGAAAATTGTCAATTCTGCTTTTACTCTTACATGTAACTTGTTTTCAAAAATTCCTTTGTGTATCCATTAGCATGTTTATGAACCTAAGCAGCAACAGGGTCCATTTGCATGTCCAAAGAATGTTAAACAAGATGACATCATGAGTAGCAGGATCTAGGTCACTGGGTCAGAGCTGGTATGGCAGGTAGAAAACAGACAGGGAGCTGGCCTGCCATTGTTTACTTTCTAAACTGACTGAGGCAAAAGCCAGGTCAGCAAGGTCATAGCCAAGGCCAAGATTGGTATCAGCACAGGACTTAGCACACAATAAATACTCTTGCATTCGTAGTCTTTTGAAGGAAAGTTCCTGAGTTATTCACTGCAGTATATCTCCAGTGCCTAGAACAGTGCTCACCAAAGTGAGCAAAAGTTAACTGCTCAAAAGTTAAAGGAAGAAAATAATAGTCTATCAGTAGCCATGATGAGGCACCATGGTGAGCAATGCAACTGGATAGAGTTTTGTGTACCTGCCTATACATTTATTTCCATGACTATGCCTTCTATTTCTAGCCTCTGATTTAATTTCCATATGAAAAAAAGTCACTTGCAGCATTCATTATGCTGCAAATGTTACCATCAAAAGGTAAAAATTTTGTATTCTAGTCTCTTCAGTACTAAGATGGCTCTATTGATGATAATATAAAATAAATTTTAGGTCTAAATTGCTTTGGAAATAAGGAATTGTAACTTAGTGAACTTAGTGAACATATGATACTTTTTCAAAAGTGAAAACAGTGTTTCCTTTTATTAAAAACACAAGAATAATGGACCCTTTTTTTGTATTCAGATTTTGAAGGTATAGTATGCTTATTACTGATGTTGCACTGCACACAGGAGAAAGTTAGACATCATTTTGTGATCAGCATTCTGAGTTGTCATATTCTGAACAAATCCCTCAAGGCCCTGGAAGTTACTTACATTTTATAAAATCCTGATGAGATTTATTGTCTAAAATATCACCATACTCTTTGCTTCAAATCTATTACTTTCCTGATCAAGCCTAAATTTTTTTATGGGGAATAGACTTTTGCATAACATTTTTAAACCATAAAGGAAAACCCAGCATCTTTCAGAACTTTTTGATTAAAACCTCTGGTGAATGTGATTTGAATTTTCAAAGGACATCTAAAAAAAGGCTGGTTTAAGTTTGGCAATGGAGCAGCATTGAGCTGGGGAAAGGAAAGACATATAAAATAATGCTAGGGATTTTAGAAGGTCCAAAGGATATTCGTTTTCCCATAAAATACTGTGGGAGAGAGAGAAGACTTGATTTGAACTTCCAGGATACTATTGACTCTTTAACTCTAAAAACAGTGCCTGACACAGCATCAAAATCACTCAATAAGTATTTGTTGAATGCTGTGACTTGAAAGAGAAGAACATCAGTTGAACTCTCTCCTTTTATTCCCCCTTTTCTCCACAAGGTTGAAAAAAATGATGAGGACCAAAAGATTGAACAAGATGGTATCAAACCAGAAGATAAAGCTCATAAGGCCGCGACCAAAATTCAGGCTAGCTTCCGTGGACACATAACAAGGAAAAAGCTCAAAGGAGAGAAGAAGGGTGATGTCCAAGCTGCTGAGGCCGAGGCGAATGAGAAGAAGGATGAAGTTGCTGTTGCTGACGGGGTGGAGAAGAAGAAGGGAGAAGGCTCTACTGCTACTGAAGCAGCCCCCGCTACTGGTTCCAAGCCTGATGAGACCGGCAAAGCAGGAGAAACTCCTTCCGAGGAGAAGAAGGGGGAGGGTGCCCCTGATGCTGCCACAGAGCAGGCAGCCCCGCAGGCTCCTGCGCCCTCAGAGGAGAAGGCCGGCTCAGCTGAGACAGAAAGTGCCACTAAAGCTTCCACTGATAACTCGCAGTCCTCCAAGGCCGAAGATGCCCCAGCCAAGGAGGAACCTAAACAAGCCGATGTGCCTGCTGCTGTCACTGCTGCTGCCACCACCCCTGCTGCAGAAGATGCTGCTGCCAAGGCAACAGCCCAGCCTCCAACGGAGACTGGGGAGAGCAGCCAAACTGAAGAGAAGATAGGTGGGTAACTGTGAGGGTCAGATGCTGAGGGTGGATGAGCCGGGGAGGTAGGGCATCTATTCAGAAGGCCAGAGCATCTGGGTCAGCAAGGGAGAGGGAAAAAGTCTAGAAGGTGTTTTCTGGAAATCAAGAGGAGTTGTGCTTAGTTCCCCAAAGTGGCAGGACTAAGGGCTAAAGTTACATCCCCAAATATCTCCAAGCCTGAGAGAGATCTCAGGCAGGTCTATGCATTTTAGTAGCTGGTACTAGAGAGATCTGGCAATTATCTTAATTGGATTGAAACATACCATCAAACTAGATAAACCTGCTTTTAAAAAGTATTGTGTGCTGATAGACTTAGCTTAATAAGTAATTACTGAGCCTGCATATATTTTATGGGCGGGAATTAGTTAATGTGATTATTTGGCTCTAGGAAGTGTCTGGTGTAAATACAGCCAACTTCTTATTGATCCAGATTATCTAGTGTGTGGATTGCCAGCAGCAAAAACATAATCTTAGACCACCTTTCCCTATCCCACAATATGTTTCTGGGCATTCTACCCACTATCAATTGGTGAGTAGTGTGTGTATATGTGTGTATGCTCAGAGAATGTTAATTGTAACATTAATTGGGGTCAAACATAATTAGGAAAATAAGTCTGTTGATGTTGCCAAAAACAAAAGAAAAACCCCAAATACAGAACATGTTGTGAAGTCAAACATAAATTATCATTTTATTATTGAAGACACTACTTTCTACCATATGCATAAATAATTGAGGGTTGACTGTGATTACAAAAAGGTATTGGATTCTCTTCAGTTTGGAGCAGTAACTTGAAAGTTGGAGTGTTTTCACTATTATTCCCCAAAGAGCCTGTGCAGAAATTGGAATAAAACACCCCCAGAACAAGATAAATTGAACAGACCTTCACCTCTGGAGACTAAATCTATCCCTCATCCCAGCATATCCACAGTGGTAAAAGAGGCCAAGAATCCCCATGGTCATTTCTTTTCTAGTATGACTTATGAATACCTTCCAACCCCCAGAGTCTTCAAGACTCAAGATAAAGTTGCCTCTGTGCCAATTTGCAAGGTTGGGTTTACTTCTTTAGAATCCCTGGAGTTAACTAATGATGTGTCGTCCAAGGGTCCAAATATGGACTAGAAAACAGTGTGCTCCAGTTGGGAGAAGAACTGCTCCATGACAGTGGTCTGAAAGAAATGTTTTGGCATCTGCTCATCAGATTGAGAAAGTAGTTATTGGAGATTTCTCCTGATATCCATTTCCCCAAAACTAGATAGTACAGTATGGCAGTGTGTAAGATGCCAGATTATATTAATTATTATTATTAATTATTATTTTTATTAGCATAGACTATCTCTAGATAAATTGCAGGCTTCTTTTTACCAGTGATTTATTTTGAATTTTTATTTTAACTATAAATCTGTCTCAGCATCCAGAGTTTGAGGTTAAAAAGATGGGAATTTTTCCCTTGAAAAGGTAAGGTATGTAATTTTGAAAAATGGGGCATGGTTTTAATTAACTCAGCAAAGGAAACCATGTTAACTACTTTTCTTTCCAATTAATGCTTGATTCTCAGATATGATATCTAGAAATCACTTTGCACATAGACAGATCACCTACTACGTCACTTTCATAAATCTTAGAAATGAAACATGCGTTTAAACTCAGAAAATATCTGACATTGCTCAGACCATATTTTTTAAACTGGAATTTCTAAAGTTGTGAGTATAGACACAAAGACAAGTTATGATTTTAGGTATATGCTCATGATTTAAATTAATAGAGAGAAAGACTTCTTGAATCAAGGAAAAGTCTAATATATAATATATCTTTAAAGAAATTCAGCTGTAGTTGAATATTTTTCCAAGTTATGATTATTCCAAAGGAATTATTAAAATAGTGCTCAATAAACATCAAATATTGAATGAAAATTGACTAAATTTAAATTATAGCTACTAATTTGTTCACTCATTCATTTATTCCTTAAGCAACTTTGATTATCTTATTCATTTGTGTGATTAAAAATGTATCTGGTCAGTGAAAACAAATAGAGATCATGCTTTGCCCTAAATTTTACAAATTCTGACTAAAAAGTCTCAATTAATCAGATTTTATTATGTACGTTGAAAGATGTTTGAAAACATGGGTGACGTGAAGGTAATCACAAATGGCAATTTGTTTTACATTGTTTCTTAGATTTGAGTAGGTATTGTCCTCTTGGCTAAATTCTGAAATGCTGCCTGTAGTTTCTTTCAGGACTGAGGCATCTATTAGCCTTGCCTGCTATATATGACAAGCACAAATTACCCAGCTGTGATGAATCTCATGGAATCACAGAAACTAGAGGTGACAAGGAGATCTATCACATCATATCAGGTCCAGATTCCCAGGGGCCTTGTACTGTATTTCCTCTCTCTGCCACTGGATTTCATTTTAATCTGGGTTAAAATAGCAGTGTTTTCAATTGGGCTGTAATGTTTGAAAATGGATGGCTACCGTGGATTGCTTTAAGATTCTATGGCTGCGTGGAGGGGCATACAGAAATTATCTAAGAGGTGGTAGTGGGAGTGGGGGGGGGACAACATAAATCAAAGGAAAGAATATAAGAAAGTAATCTGTCAGGTAAGAGGGTCAAACAGTTTAGATGAATATGATCATTACTCTAATACATATGAAAATGTTTTGCACATTATAAATATGTATTTTACTTCTCTTACCAGTTATGGGTTTGTTATAGCTAGATACCATTTGCATCAGAACATTTGGAGTTGGTTAGTTTTTTTTTTTTTAATTCTCCAAGTATATCTTCTTCCTGCTTCGCCCCTCTGCCTGCCCTGCTCTTGATGTGCCTATAACCAAAATATTTTAGTACATTTTTTATGATGACTCCTTTATAGGAAGAGGAGTGTTTAAAACATCTATGGGACACTGCCCCTTTCAGCCTTGAGGAGGGAGTTTTCAAGCCCCCCTGAGTACTATGTCCTCGGGGTCTCACTGCATACACTGGCTCTCAGTGAAGGAATTCTGTTATATCTCCTCTTATCCATGGTAGCCTATTGACTTCCCCAATAAAGGACCCCCAAATTTTCCTGTGGTTGTATTCAGTGATAAAGTACTACAAAGGTAACCCACCCCAGCAACTATTGTTCAGTGAGATTGATTGAATAGTTGCTACAGTGTCCTTGACTGATGCTAGTAGAAAGTTTAAAGTCACCCCAGATGTTCTGTATGTCAATACTGGCTGCATTTTATTTTCATAGTCTCATTGTATCTTTCAAGTTAGGCTCATCAATAATGATCTGGAAAAAAAGGGAGTTACTTTTTGCTATCCTCTGTTTGAATAGAAAAATAAACTTGGTGTTTCCCTCTCTCTTCTTCTTTCTTTCTCCTTTCTTTCAGACTTCTATTTTTCCCTTCTCTGTACATTAACTTTTGTTGTGCTGGGTGTTGGGGTCACAAAAATGAATAAGATATGGTCCTTTGATGTTAAGAAGTTCTCATTTGGTAGTGGGGATGGAATGAAATTGCATTAATATTCTCGATTTAATTTTGCAAATAGGTATAGAGTACTTCCATATGCCAACGTACTTTGGGACAAAATATGAATGAGACAGTGCTTCAGGAGCCAAGATGCAGTTTATGCATGATATAAAAAAGTTTTATATGATGTGTGTCTTGATAGTCAACTTATTAGCAAAAAGAATAGATGTAACATTTATAATTTCTAGAATAATTATGTATAAAAATAAAATACAAAGCCCATATTTCTGGAGTTGGAAAATTCCTTATGTTTCTCAGAACAATATACTTTCTAAGGCTCAAAGTAACAATCCACTTTTTAGCTTTCCAAAAGATAGATCTACTTTCACCAAGCTGTGTATTAGATGTGGGATTTTCCAAAGATATTTACACTTATTTGGCAGGGTGCCTCTTAAGCAGTTTTGATTTGAAACGTGGTTTCAACCACTTCCCAAATTTATATGCAACTCATAAAAAGTGAAAATTTTGGTTGTGAAAGTCTGTAAATGCTGTTTATAAAACATGGGCACCCTGTTAAATACTCAGTGGTATACCCCTTAAATATTGTTGATTATTAAGCTTTTATGGAGCACTTTTATATTGCTAGAGTAATCATTTTTATTGACTTTTCTTGACAATAGCTGAATGGGGTTTGGTAGTATTTTTCTTCTTACTTTTATATTAAGAGAATAGGAGCAAAGCAAAAGTGTATTCTGCCCACAGACACATTCAGTAACAAAACAGGGGTTGGTTTAACAGACTTCTAAATCCTACCTTAATATTAGCCCTACAGTGCTTTACCTCTCTTTTAAGGTGCTATGTTTTATCTCAGTTTCTGCATTTTTTCTCTATCTTAACCATTGCAACAATCTGATTCTGTTGGGAAATACCAACCAGGACATCCCTGGGACATGCTCTATTCTACAAGCTCTGTAAGATAATGCAAGGGAGAGAATGTTGAACTGAAATAAGAAGACCAAGGTTCTCTCAGTATTTCTACCAGCCAGCTATGAGATCTTAGGCAAGTTACTGCTACTTTGGGCCTCGGTGATTCATCCTTAAGAGGAGGGTCTGGTATACTTAGTTTTAAAGATTTTTTCCAAGGGTTAAATTATAAAAATCTAATAATAGGTAGCACTTAATGAGCATGTATTAAGGGCCAGGTCCTGTGCTAAGTGCTATGTGGAAATTATCCCATTTAATCATCATAACTACTCTGTGGTAGTAATGTAGTAGTGTAATTTCTCCTCCCCTTTTACAGATAAGGAATCTGAGGTTTATAGAGATTATGGCACTTAATCATTGTTGACAGCTAGCAAGTGTTGAACCAAAAGCCGAGCCCTGATTCTCTGAGAGGTCACATGCTGACCCTGACATCCAGAAACAAAGAGAAAAGAGATGTCTAAAGACTCTAACATTGTGTTCTAATCTAAGAACATCATCACTCTTATCTGTGTAATTGAATATTCTAGACTCTTGTCTGGGAATTATTAGTGACCACATTTACAGAATGGCATCCAGTAATTATCATTATTCCTGATCATAATTCCCTCACAGCTCTATCACCCAGAATTATTGGGAATATTAAACTAGTTCTTAGTCTTAGATTCTTATTTCAAAGTGCTTCCAGTGCTGTTCTATTAGACCTAAGAGCTATAAAGATCAGTTGAAATTGATTGTTCTTAACAGGAGTATTACCAATTGCATCAAATATACCAGGAAGGACTGAAAATTAGAAATTGAAATTTTTATATTGAAGTCATATAAAAGTAATTTTATATATTAAAATGTATACAGCATAAATGTAGCTTATCAGAATTAGTAGCATTTTCATATTTTTGCTTAGACCTCCCTCTCCTTTAACGTTGATATTTATAACTAAAATGCTAACTTAATAGAAGAGACAAACTAAGAGTAATCACTGTCTCTTTGGTTAGAAAAAAGTAAGCAGACAGACAAAAGATAAAGTACAGAAATGTGTTTTAGAGTCAAGAAACTCATATTGTAGAGGCCTTTTATCCATTCTTTCATAGCTCATGTTGTTACCATCTTTCTTTTTCAAAGAAGCTAATAGACAGGCATGTTCCAGTTTTAAAGTTGTAAAACTATATATGAAACTAAAAGTCAAATAATATTTATTAAATCATAGATTTTTTTCAGATATTGATGCATGTTTATCAATTTTATTTTTTTCATAAACACACAATCCTAGAAGCATTAAAAAGAGGTGGGACCAGATGCAATGGCTTACTCCTGTAATTCTGGCCCTTTGGGAGGCTGAGGCAGGAGATTGCTTGAGCCCAGGAGGCTGAGACCAGTCTAGGCAATATAGTGAGAACTTATCTCTACAAAAAACATCAAAAAAGCAACCAGGTGTGGTGGCACACACCTGTAGTCCCAGCTACTTGAGAGGTTGAGGCAGAAGGATCATTTGAGCCCTGGAGATCAAGGCTGCCATGATCGCCATCACTGTACTTACAATCATAGCTTCATTAAATGAAGAATGAAAAACTTCCTAAAACCAGACATGAATAGAAGGGAAGAAGGGAGCCAATTGGGGCCTCCTAAACTACAAGAAATGTGCCCTTGAAAAATCTCTGAGGATTACATGACTTATAGCATGCATAAGGAGGTGGGAAAGGTTTGAAAGGATGTATAATTTTTGCATCCCTCTTAGTCATGTTTGAATTTTGTTTCAAAATAAAAACAACTAAATCAGGCACTGCACCTCAATCAATTCATATCAGCAAGAAAATTTGAACCATTGCCTTCTTCAAAAAAAACTTTAGCCAGTTATTGATTTCGCTGCAATAAAACTTGACTCTCCAAGCAATAAATTTATTTGGGGGTCTGCTTAAAAAAGAATTGTCATAAATTGTTTTTGTGAGGATGATGAATAATATCACATTTTAATAAATCCAATATCATATAAGATGTATATAGCACCATATACATCTTATATGATATTGAATCTATATTATGCTGTATTATCTATATTTTTCTGTATTTTCAGCATAATAGACTAAACACCACCTAAAATCAAGAGGTCTGGATCTTGTTCAGATTTTGCCGATGATGTCAGGCCAGCCTCTCTACCCTTTGGGCTTAGTTCCAACATCTGTAATTAAGTGTGTTTGACTGAGTCTTCTTTGATTTCCAGTTCTAAAAGACAAGTTTGCAATTTTAGGGCAAGGAAGCATCTTTGAAGTGTGGGGTGCATGGCCTTTTAGCCAACAACCTTCACTTTTCTGCAGTCCCTTAACTATTAGATAGTGGGTTAAAGGGATGGGGTTGATAGTAGTGAAGTCTAGATAGAGGGTTAGTGAATCTAGGAAGAGTCAGGTCTAAAGATTACACTGGAGGTTCAGCAGTCAGCAAGAAAATCTCGGTGGTTTTCTAACCTCACCTTACACTTGAGATTGAAGATAAAGAGCTGAAATGACATTTTCTGATATGCTTCAACTCTTAATTTATAGTCCTTGTAACTCTGACTCTGAGAGGGAAAACTACACCTATGGTGGCCATAATTTGCTGTCAATAGTTTCACTTCCATCTTATACTTAATTCATTATTAATTTATTTTTTACCCATCTTATTTCATTCAAGTAATTAAAATACCTTTGAGAATTCATAAAGCTTTGAATTCTTGTGTCGGGCAAAAGGTGCATCTAACAGATCTGATACGCTTTTAAAGATTTTGCCAGTAGATTGTCATACAAACATGAATATTACATGGATAGGCCAATACAACCTTCCTCCAATTCTTTTTTTTTTAACTCTACATTCACAATAATTGGTTGGCTGATCATTAGTGAAGTTGTCTTAGAAGCCTACATGTTTGTATTTGGGTTATCAATTACCCAGAGAAAAGGTGGTATAGATGATACACAAGTTAGGTATGACTATTCAGCAGTTCTCATACTTATTTTCAGTCTTCAAATCACAAATTAGGGGATTGTGGATCTCACATCATTCTATTTGGAAGGAAAACTACAATTCTTAAGGTATCTTCAGGGGAAAAATATTCCAAGAAAGCTTTTGCCTTTCCTCATAAATTGTGTTCAATATCAATGGTCTTTCCAGGTGCATATATATAATGAAATAACTTTGGAAGGCAATTTTTTTGCTTCTGTGTCTTTTTTTTTCTTTTCAGTATGAGTTAGTAGAATCTTTTGAATTTTGAAATAGAAACCAGAAACCATTTACCTAAAATGGTTCCTTCTTGCTGGTACATGAAGAATATGTGTGTTTCTCAGATAAAGTGGAGATGAAAATTTTGTAGCTGTGAAAAAAGGTTATTTTTGCCCAGGGCCATGAAAAAGTAAAGAATATCATTTAGATCTTCACTTTGTTCATGCTTCTAGTATACTCTTCTTCCATCACAGACACATATGTGTACACTTACAGACACATATGTGTAATATGCAGGGAAAGTCCTGCCAAGAGTTTAGGCTGTGAAAATCTGGAAGAGCAATGACTTTCAAATTTTCGTCGCCCTTCAGGCTAACAAGAAGGGGGGACAATTCTAGGAACATCAGACTTTGTCTCTCTGCATGTCTCTGTCTCTTTGCTATGTAACCAGGTTTTGTTTGTGAACCAATAATGGGAATGGGAGAGCTAGGAGTTGGGACTAAAGCCATCTATGATGAAATTTATCATTTCTAAAAATTAAAATTCTGGTTAGATTAATTAGAGGAAGATTTTACAGGAAGGCTTCTTGATGTAGAGGTTATCTCAGCTGAGTCTTGCAGGACAAAATATATCTAATGAAAAGGGAAATTATTTTTTAAAAACTTTCAAAAACTTGAGAAACTACCTTTCATTCAGCTTAACACAAAAAACACAAATAATTTAATTCAAGTCGTAATTCCACATAGCTATTTGAGATTAACCCTCGGTGGAAAAAGTAACTCCATGGTCAGTTTTGTTTATTGTTGAATCTCCTGCATCTATAACAATGATTTGAATGAATAAAATTTTATAGTAGAGAAAACTCTAACCAACCCAGGAGAATGAACACAGAAGCTCTCTGGAAAGTTTTGCTTTTATTCAGAGCCATAAGTCACCCCTGAGGTTGCCAGAATTCAAACCATCTTGGGCTTCATAGACCAGTGTGAGCATTTTGCATTATGTTCAAAACATATTGAGAACTAGAGGAAGTCAAGGCTGCTGACTACTGAAAGCAGGTGATTAATTTCACTCTAGCCACATGAGTGACCTGTGGGTGGCTCTTGCCAGTGTGTGACAGGTGCACCCAGGAAAAGAATGATCTGCCAGTTTCCTTGGCTTCTTTTCCTCATCTGACACAATTAAGTAATCTTTACAACGTGTGTTACATTGTACTGAACCTGCTGTTATCCCTCTATAGGATGAATTGTTAATGTGTTCCCAAGCCAACTGTGCTGGGACAGAGACCAGTAAATAGGCTTTCCCGCTACTGTGTCCTATTCTCCTTTCCCACAGGAGTATAAACATAATTTTCTATAGCCTGTGAGCCATTCAGACTACAGACCATGGGGGATAGTATAGTGGGAGGATGAACAGATTCTTCCCCACACAAAAACTGTAACTTAAAATACTTGGCAGAAAGACAGAAAGTGCCTCACTTTGTGAAACCCTCTCTATTCCAATTTAAAGGGCTAAAAAACTTGGAATTTAGTAATGTGGTTTCAGCATTCCCCCCAATGGTATAATCAAATCATTTTAGAAGAAAAAGCAGCAGTGGAAGATTTTAGTTTCCTTCCTTCCTTTTCTTTCAATACACTCCTCTATTGGAAGATACAAGTGAATTTTCTTTTTCTTGCCTGTATCTTCTAAAAGAAAAACAAAGGGTAAAAATGAAGTAAAACATAAAACATTGCCACTTTAAAATTAGCTATTCATTTATGTTTTCATCCCAGAGAAAAGTAGACACCTAAGATGCACCACTGTTTTGTAGTACATTGAGAATGGTCTGAATCCAAGGCAGTGCAGTTGTCAAATTGTATATTGCTTTTGAAAAATTATGAGGAAAGAACCTTCTTATTTTCCTAACATCCTGGCAAGGCAGACTTTTTCTAAGAGTACTACACAATAAATCAAGAAATTGTTCTTTATGTTCAAGAATTAGCTGTGATTCTGGTTATATGTTTTTCACTTCAAGAGTTTCTGCCATAGAATTAGTTTAAAATATGACTAGAATGTATTTATCACATTTTCAGGTATTGTAGGATAATACTTCTCTTATCCACTCTTCCCCTATGTTCATTTTAGTCATTGTCTGGCCATTTGCACTGAAGTACATGGTGATTTCACATAGATATATATAACAATAAAAAAAAAAAGCAAACAAAAAACCCAAAGCATAAACCATTCATTATGATACTACCAGATATCTGCAGTGGCATGCTGATAAACTGGCTCTTCAAAAAAGAAAGTAAAACTCTAAAAGTACTGATTTTTAGTTTTTTTCAATTTCCATGGTATAAATACTTCCATCATAGCTGAGTTCAGGCTACTAATGTGTTGTTGCTGAACAAGTTGTTGGGAAGAAGTGCTATAACCTCTTGCTCTCAGTAGCCATTGTCAGACAGCTCCAGCATACTCCAAATCAATATATTTTAAGAACTTAATTTTACTTTGGGTAACTCTAAAATACTAGGAACAGTAATTATCAGCTTCCAAATAATGTATCAGTATAGAAGCACATAAATATCTATTTGTAAAACCACATAATTATGTGCCTATATATGGATATCATGAGAAGTATTTTTAACATTTGTAGTCTTTTCTGTTAAACATTGTACACTTATTAAAGGTTAAGAAAAAAGCAGAGTTTAGAATTGTACCTGACATTCAACTAGAAAAACAGTTGCTAAGGAAGGAATGCATACATTGTCCTCAAAAGTGTGATTGGAGCTGTATCTTTTTAATTAAAAGGTTTTTAATCTTTTCACTTTTTAAAGAAAGTACATAATTTATTACATTTATGAGATTACAATAAAATCAGTACTTAGGAACTTTTTTTGAAAAAAAGGTAGAAATAATAATTAGATGTAAAATTCCCAATCTTGAAACTCAAAATTAAATTTTAGAATTTTCTTAAAACTTTGTTCTAATGTTTTATATAGTTTGAAAGTTATGATGTACTTCCAAGAGAAAAAGGGGGAATGCAAAAAGAGACATGTTGATGAAGACAAATTCTTCTCAATTGAGTTTTCAGAGATGAAGTCAGGCTTCAGACTGAATTACAACTATTGCTGATTTCTCTAACCTCGAATGTAGAAAAAGTTGCCTTTTTCCTTTCCTCACACTAAGTTTTAGTAAGAATGATGTTTTTGG
Organism: Cephalopachus bancanus; assembly: GCA_027257055.1. NCBI lineage: Eukaryota > Metazoa > Chordata > Mammalia > Primates > Tarsiidae > Cephalopachus > Cephalopachus bancanus. The sequence continues at coordinate 9,365,059 of JAPVLO010000022.1, read as the reverse complement.
TGCTGAAAGGAACATGTGAAACAATGTATTCATGGAGGGTAAAATCAGATCAGTAGTAATTGTTGAAGGCAAAAATTCTCAAAATTTTTAGCCTTGGCACCATTTGTTTGAATGAGTTTAAAATACCTGTCTATGCTAAACCCCAAAGCAGAGCGGCTCTGATTGAGGATCGTAGAGGGAAGGAAAGATGGATGGATATGCCCAGAGCTCCCTTTTTCCTGCTTCTAACTCTTCCCTTTTTTCTGAACTCTGAAGTACAGTTTGAAAAACACAAATTTAAGAGATTTCTCTGCTATTGACTGTCTGTATGTGATTGGCAAAATAGCCAATGTCAGGCAGTCGCATTTACTATAAGCTGGTTTTCACAATGATTATGGATAATTGCACCCATGTTGATTATATAGTAGCTTATGTGTATTACTTAAAGTCAACAGAAAATGGATTCATATTATAGTCTTATTGTTTAGTCACAGATTGGATTGGTATGAGTAACCTCTAAACATGGTATCAGGCAATTAGAAAATGTTCTATTTTAGTTTCAATAGCATTAAAGCCATGCGAAATTTACTTTGTAAATTATATTTTACAAATAATAAACCCAAGGAAAATGTATTTCCTAAAGCTTTGTTTAAAATCCCTCAGTCATTGAACTTTGAATTGTGTGTTGCTGGAGAGCCTTGAGTTCCAGGGAGCAGAACCCAAAAGTGGCTTCTGGGGACTGAGCTGTTTTGCAGAGGCCAGGTTGCATGGATCTGGGTCCTCCACCATCCCACAATCCTTTATATCTCTACTAAACTACTTCTGTATCTTGGTAAAACTTGGATATTTTAACTTTTAATAATTACAAATTGTTGTTCTAAACATAAGACCAATTTAAAAGATCTTAAATTGTGGCACGATTAAAACTCAACTAAACATAATTCAGAATTCATCTTTTCAGGCAGGCACCCACTCTCTTAGCTGGAATTGTTATTTTACAAACAGATAATCTTCTCAGATACATTATAGAAATTTCTCAAATTCTTTTTTTTTTGTTGCCCAGGCTGGAGTGCAGTGACACACTCATGACCAGTGCAGCCTCTACCTGCTGAGTTTAGGCTATCCTTCCATCTCAGCCTTCCATGTAGTTGGAACCACATTCATGTGCCACTACACCTGGCTAGTTTTTCCTGATTTATTGTAGAGACGAGGTCTTACAAAGTTGCCCAGACTGGTATTGAGCCCCTGGGCTCAGGCAATCCTCTCACCTTGACCTCCCAAAGTGCTGATATTACAGGCATGAGCCACTGCATCTGGCCAAAATTTCTCAATTTCTAAGAATTAGTTTATGCGGCAGTCCCGAACCTTTTTGGCATCAAGGACCAATTTTATGGAAGACAATTTTTCCACAGATGGGGGATGGGAGGTGGGGGAGGGGAAATGTGCAGTCAAACTTCATTGCTAATCACCTCTCAGCTCTACCTGAGATCATCAGGCATCAGATTCTCATAAGGAGTGTGCAACCTAGATCCCTTGCATGAGCAGTTCACAATAGGGTTCTCACTCTTATGAGAATCTAATGCTGATCTGACAGAGGCCGCATTCCACTCACTAGCCACCCACCTCCTGCTGTGTGTTCTGTTCCCTAACAGGCCACTGACTGGTACCAGTCCACAACCTGGGAATTGGGGTCCCCTGGTTATAGTATAAATAAATGTAATTGAGGTGACTCTAAAGCTAAGTAACATTACTATATTCATGGCTTCTGGGCCTTTAAAAAAGAGAAACAGACTAACAATGAAATAATTATTTAGTTCAACTAATTTGTAACACAATTGTATAAACAAAGCATTCCTTCTGATGGGATACTACTTAATCTACCTATGTATTTGTTTGTTTGTTTGTTTTGCTGTTGCCATTTTTTGGTTTTTTGAGTTGAGTTCTCACTTGGCCACCCAGCTGGACTGCAGTGACACAATCACAGCTCACCACAGCCTTCACCTCCTGGACTCAAGTGATTCTTCAGCCTCGGCTTTCTGAGTAGCTGGGACTACAGGTGTGCACTACCATGCCTGACTAGTTATTTTTTTTTTTATTATTTTTAATTTTTTTGTGTGGAGATGAGGTCTTACTATGTTGTCAAGGTTGATTTTAAACATGTAGGCTCAAGCAATCCTCCTACCTTGGCCTCTTGCTGAGATTATAGATGTGAGCCACCATGCCTGACTGTATCTATATAATTTTGAAATATCTGCAAAAAACAAAATGTCTAGAAAATTAAAGCCCAACATTTGTTTCAAAAATTCTGAAATTCTGTCACCTTCTTTTTCTCCTACTCCTCAGCCCTAGTGGATGATTGCTGTTGGTGCCACTCAAAGGATGCCAGAAAAGCGAAATAATCATGAACAATGGGGCCAGTTTATATTTAACTCTAGGAATTGACATCAGTGATTAACATCACAACGTGGCACAACTCAGCAGTATTAAAAAAAATAGGTTCAATAATGTCATGATCTTAGGCTTAGGGTTTGTGAGGGCTTTGACTCATAAATTCTAACCAACTCCTCTAAAACCACTCATATAAAGCAACAAATATATACCTGTCCATATCAATACCTTACATAAAACTTTCCAGGGCTTACTGACATTTTACAACGTGAAAAATATCTAATCTAATAATATCTAATCTATTTCCATGGTCTTATATCATCTGAATTCTTATCCCTCTGATCATATGTCCTCCTACTCTGCCTTTCTTTACTTTTTTTTTTTTTTGAGTTGGAGTCTCACTCCATTTCCCAGGCTGGAGTGCAGTGGCACACTCACCGCCAACCCAGCGTCAACTGCTGGGCTCTAGAGATCCTTCCACCTCAGCCTTCCATGTAGCTGCTACTACAAGCGCACACTACCATGCCCAGCTATTTTTTTTTTTAATTGTAGAGACGAAGTCTCATCAGTTTGTCATGGCCGGTCTTGTACCCACAGGCTCAGGCAATCCACTTGCCTTAGCCTCCCAAAGTGCTGGGATTACAAGCTGAACCACCAAGCCCGGCCGTTTCTTTACTTCTCTAGTCCTGATAGCTTTCATGTTTCTTGAACACATTCAACATGTTCCTGTCTCAGGGCCTTTGCACTTGCTTTCTCCCTCGATCTTCCCATGGTCTCCACTTTAGCACTTTTTCTGACATTTGGTCAGAACAGTGCCACCCATACCAGCCCCATCAATTCTACCATATTACCCGATCCATTTTGTCCATAGCATTCTCAGTGCCTAAAATGACTGTATGTATCTCTCTGTGGTATCTTTATTGTCTCTCCCTCTCACTAGAATTTTTATTCCTTGAAGGCAGCAGAGAAACACCAGTGCTCAGAATAGAGCCCAGCACATAGAAGACTCTCGACTGACCGCCACCAATTGACTAATAACATGGCGTTCCCCTCTGGAGAGACTTATCTTCATATACAGCTTGAAAAGGAAAGAATCGTTTTATTTTTCAAAGTTGAAGCCCCACAAACAAAAGTTATGGCATGGTGACTCATGCCTATAATCCCAGTACTTTGAAAGGGAGGGTTGCCTGAGGTCAGGAGTTCAAGGCCAGTCTGGGCAACAAAGCGAGACCTCATCTCTACAAAAAAATAGAAAAATTAATCAGGCATGGTAGTGCATGCCTGTAGTTCCAGCTACTTGAGAGGCTGAGGCAGAAGGATTACTTGAGCCCAGGAGTTTGAGGCTACAGTAAGCCATGATCATGCCACTGTACTGAAATCTGAATGACAGAGTAAGACCCTGACAGCACCCCCACACCCCTGCCAAAAGCCAATACTTTTTCAGGCGTGTCCATTTTTATTGCTTGCAGCCCAACTCTTTGGAACTTTATAAATCAGCACTTCTTGTCCATGACCTATTTCTAAATACCAGACACTCTCAGTCTGAATGAAGGTATTTGACTGAGAAGGAAAAATGATCAGAATGTGAAAAAGGTGTGTGGGACCCTAGGAAGAACCCAGAGGGAGTGTGGGTGGAGAATTCTCACTTAAAAGAGCAAAGGGAGAGTAAAAGGGAAGAAAAATAAGGTAGAAAGTCCAGAAAAACAAGGAAGAAGAAAAGTAGAAGAGGACCCAAAATGGAAGTATCAGAGGAGGCAGAAAAAATGAGAAAGGGAGAAATGGAGAAAGAAGAGAAAGTAGAGAGAATTCTAATGAGGGAACAGTAGGGAAGAAAGCACGGGGCATGGGAGAAGCAGGAAGGAGGGACTGGGAGAAGCAGAGAAAGGCCTTGGCTGAGCTGTGTACCTGGAGATGCACATGGTTCCCCGACAACTTTGCTGTAAATAAACTCTCTGGCCACGGGCCAGGCAAATGGACCTTCCTCACTGGAAAAAGGAGATGGTTTTAAGGTATCTTCCATCTCTAATACTCTCTGTTCTTGGCTTCACAAAGATCAGGCCCTAAAGGGTTCCTTGGCAAATGGATTTTCTGTCTTCTAGCAAATCTAAGTGGCAGATGGGGCCGGGCTCCCCTAGGAGAGACCCCGCCCGCCCCCTGCCCACTATTGTCTGAGCCCTTCTGCAGCATCAGTACCCAGCCTGCGCTGCCTCAACAAACCAAGAGATGTGGTCTCTACTTGTTTCCAGACAGGAAAAGAAGAGAGGAATTGACTTTTATTATCCCACAAAGCTAAATGTAGGCCTATTTTGAAACAAACAAGTTATACATTGCAAGGCATATTCCAGAAACATTTTTTACTCTGAATACCTCATGGAGAAACAGTCTTAGAACTGGACAGTCCGAGGTTCAGTCCTAACTTTCTCACTGCATGGCTTTAATAATCTGTCTAACCTTCCATGTTTTCGTCTATGAGATGGAGATGAGAATGCTACCATTAAAAGAGTTGTTGAGAGGATTTGGTGATGTAACTTATTTAAAGAACCAGGTACAGGGTAGGTCCTCAATATCATTTTCCCTTACCTTTATTCTGATAATCTGACATAAATCACTTTTCGTACTCAGATTCTCCTATCCCCGTATGAGGATCCTGTGGTCAAATCTTCAAATTGGAATTGGGTAAGAGCAAGAATCAGCTGTCATCTTCCCGTAGGTAAAATAGTTAGTGGAAGAGATTTTTTCATCCAGTAAATAAGAGAACAATGTTTTTTTTGTTTGTTTTGGTGGCCCAAAGTAAAGTATTTCAAAGTACTACAAAAGATAAATACATTACTCAGTGGATACTGCAAAAGTAGACAGAGAGGTATAATTGCCATGAATTTAGCCAAATCTCTTCCTTGGATGCCTGTGTGCAGAAGAAAGAACATAGGTCTTGAAACTGGCTCTATCGATGTCTGAATCAAAGACTCTATCCCTAACCAGCTCTATGCCACTAGCCCAATATCAGCTTTGTCATTGTGAAATAGTATCATATTCTCATTGATGAACTGGTGGTTGTTGGTATTAAATAGATCACATGTAAAGTACCTATTATGGTGTTTTATTGAACACATACTAAGTATCTAATAGAAAGTCACCATTGTTTCTGCTGAAGCTATTGGGAAACATTTTTCCTTTGGTGCTACATCTGATTTTATGAAGAAAATTAATATGCAAATAGGACTTGATGTATGACTAGCCAGAGAAACACATAATGATTTGCAGTCTCTTCTGGGAGTCAGAGACTTTCTATTTGGCCTACCTTGTAACTGTACCTTGTAGCTCAGCTACATTACCAAGTCCTTACATTATCAGTAATGATTGAGCCTGGAAGTCAGCCAAGGCCACCAGGTAGTGATGTAAGGATTAATTTTGGTTTCATGTAATTGGTCCCTCAGAAACTGCAATCTAGGGATTCAATAGAAAGTGTCGGGTGTCCCTTAAGGGAAATAACTAATACACTCTTTCTAGGTAGATGCCAGTTATAAACTGTCACATCTTGAATTTCCATCCTATAGTCTTAGATTTAGAAAAAAGAAAATTAGACATTGCCTAGGCCTGGGAACTAGATGGACTTCAGGAGGGCCCTTTAATCTTCTGAAATTATTTGCAGCATACTATGTATGCTGCGTGTACATATGAATGATATCCTTGGTAGAGTGTCCTTGTCTTTCATCAGATATTCTGCTGGGACCACTTCACAAAAAGATCAGGATTCACTCTATTTGAACACCCTCCAGGAGAAATTGTGTATGTATGTATTTTTATGAAAGATGAAGCATGTCCTGGGATTCAGGTAGCATGATCTATATGTGTCAGCATCAGAGTACAGGTGATAAACCCAGATGTCCTAAGGACAGTATTTCCTATCATTCAATTACTTTGTATGTATTAATAGTATAATTTCCATACTGTACTAGGTATTATGGGGGATATAAATGTATAAAAGGACATATCTATTGTCATAAAAGTTACAGTCTGGCTGGGGAAAAAGTTAAGGCTCTTCACAGAAAAAACAAAAACAAAAAACCCAGGACCAGTACAGAACAATGTACCTGCTTGCAAGCCACAGTCTGCATTTGCAGGAAAGGAATTCAGTGACCGAGATGCTGGGTAGGGTCTTAAGAAAAGAAAGGAGCCGGGCTCCGTGGCTCAGCCTGTAATCCCGCGCCTTTGGGAGGCTGAGGTGAGTGGATTGCCTGAGCCCGTGGGTTCAAGACCTGCCTGGGCAGTGAGACCTCATCTCTACAATAAATCAAAAAATCAGCTGGGCTATGGTAGCGCCTGCCTGTAATTCCGGCTACTTGGAAGGCTGAGGCGGAAGGATCGCCGGAGCCTAGCAGGTCGAGGCTGCGGTGGCCGGGAGCGGCCACTGCACTCCAGTCTGGGCGACAGAGTGAGACTCCAACTCAAAAAAAAAGAAAAGAAAGGAACATCATGTTGGGGTGTAGGTGAGGATACTGGCCTCAGAAGCTTGGTTCAGTGAGGAGAAAGTTGGATATGTTGGATCATGAAGTGTGCAGACTTAAGGTGGTCAGGAGCCTTCACTCTTGGTCCAGTAGCAAAGAGAGGGTGACTAAAATTTTTACCTTACACGTTATTTTTGTTCCAAGAATGATTCTGATATCTCCACAAGGTATAGAGAGGGCATAAGCCACACTTATAATTCAGATCAAAGACTAATAATAATTTTAGTTTATTTGTTAAAGTGACTTTTCCAGACTTAGTGTTTGGTCATTTCTAAAGGACTGAAAAAGAAAAATTAATTTCAGGGCAACTTAAAAGCAGGATCCCATCACAATAGGCTGTTCTCATCCTATTGCTTTGCCATACCCTTTGCCTGGTGTCATATTTCTGAAAAGTGACTCCTGGCTTGTCTGCCTTCTACCCAGGCTCCGCAGCTGAGAACGGAATTACACGGGTGCCCTCTGCTGGGATAAAATATGAAGTTCAGCAGGAAACAATGGTGTCCCGGTCTTTTCAATGTGGGGACCCAGTCTGTGATTCTGGGCCCACAGCAGCCTCCAGGCTGGATTCATTTAGTGCTATCTGCAGGCCTCCCAGTCAGGTATGCGCTGGCATCATGCCTGAATTCATCAACCAGAAGGCGTAATCGGATTTTTATTGTAAGAAGGTTGTCAGCTAATTTTTTTAAGTAGTGTAAGAAAACAGCCTCCCCCCTGCCCCCCATCCTCTGACAGTCTGAAGTCCAGACCCTCCTTTCATTAAACAGTGCCATGGCTCGTCGTGGGTGGTGGCCATCTTGCTACAGAACAATAAGTCTTCAGAGGCCAGGGGGAGATTCTGAAGCCATTTTTTAAAATCCTGTTCAATTACTGTTTTTTTTAAATGGTGAGGGAAGCACATTGATATTCATTGCTGATTTTCTTTGCTCAAATAAACAATATTAATGCCATGATGTTAAATTAGATTTAGCGTCTCTACTCTTGTGTTCCTTTAGTACCCTGCTCAGCTGATTTTTCTCCTAGTGGTGAAAAAAAAAAAAAAAAACATTTGGTTGTAATTAAGAAAGGGGTGGAGGAGTGCTGAGAAGGAACCAAAAGAGAGAAGAGTTGTGAATTCTCATGTGTGCGAATTGGTGGTGAACTTCTAAAGTGAAATGATGGGGACTGGGGCGAGCAGTGGGGGAAGGATTGAAATGATTCTTCCCGACTCCCTACTTTTATTTTATTTTATTTTTTAGGATCAATAATATGGACATAGAGGTCTGCCTTTGGTTTCCATAACAACCTGGCTTATTGAAAGACTGCAGGCTCCACGAATCCCCAATTATCAGCCTTCCAGGGTTTTTTAATGGAGCTGAGCATCCCAGTGAGGCAGGCAGCTCATTGTTGGCACGTGCCCGGTGGGCTGGTGGAGGGTGGAGGAGATGGGAAGGGGAAATGTGTGGTGAGACAGCAGCCATTTGTCCCCCTGTCACTTGAGTGGGGGTGCAGTCATTCAGGAGACCGTGAGAGCATTGCTTAAAGCCCTGAGTGACTGCCACTGCTGTTGCAAGCAGCCTGGAAATCGAAGTGAAGCTTGTTTTTCCAGCCCCACCCCAAAAGCCATCCATCTGGAATAAATCCATATGAATATATCACACGCCCGTATGTTTATTGAGCTCCTATAATTAATCAGGGCTTCCTCACAAAGACAATGGTGACTCTATATTTCTAATATTAACTCAAGCCTTAATTAAAATGTGAAGCGAACCTAATGCATATTTGATAGCTTTGAATTACTCAGTCTTTGGTCTGGTGTTCGCTTATTAGGCCTTCGCCATAGAATAATTATAATAGCAACAATAATACTGATGATAATAAAAATACAGATAACATTTGCTTGTCTTGTGCCAAGCTTTCTGCTAAATCCTCCACATTGAATTTCTTGTCTCACAATGATTCTACGAAGCGGGGTATTACTGTCCCTTTTCTACAAATGAGGAAACGGAAGCACAAAACTTAAATGACTTATCTTAGGCCACAGGGCTAGTGAGTGTAAATACATCAGGTTCTCATTTCTGCTCTCACCACGTAATTTTTTTTATTTTCTTCTGATTATTCAATTTCAGTATCCTCAAGGTAGAAAAGGAACAATACATTTACAGTAAGTTCTGTGCTAGTCCATGTGACTGGGGAATGAAACATTCTGGTTAATCAAATGTTTTGATTAATAATAGCCATCCATGTCATTATTGGATTTTCAATTGGGAAAGATTTGGAATATAATAAAACACATACAGTATTAGGAGTATAGTGGTCATAGTCATAAAATGCTTCAGGGCTATTATACAAATGTCAATTTTTATTGTAATGTGGAAGCATTAGTAGATAAAGACATTCTGTTTGACAGAATGCCAAATGAACTGTTTTTATGGCATGGAAACATCAGTGCCTTAATTCTTTGAATACTATATACTTCAAAGTGCTTTATATAAACCATCATTGAAGTTCAATGTGATCAGAAAAAAATCACTCTGGGGTCTTTCAGACTTAAAGAATATTGGTGCTTGGAAAACCTAAAATTCATTAAATACTCTGGATCTTTAGACTGCACTTTTCTTTCTTTTTTTAAATTTTTATTATAAAGATGCGGGGTACAATTCGGGGTTAGGTATATAAACATTGATCACGCAGGTACCCTTGTCGATGAGGTATGCCTCTTACTCCCCTAGCAGTTTCCCTCAACTGCCAATCCCACCCTCCCCCCACCGACAGTTTCCCACTACTGACAATTGTTTTCTTTTTTTTTGAGTTGGAGTCTCACTCTGTCACCCAGACTGGAGTGCAGTGGCCGCTCCCGGCCACCGCAACCTCCACCTGCTGGGCTCCGGCGATCCTTCCGCCTCAGCCATCCAAGTAGCCGGAATTACAGGCATGTGCTACCACGCCCGGCTGATTTTTTTTTTTTGATTTATTGTAGAGATGAGGTCTCGCTGCCCAGGCGGGTCTAGAACCCGCGGGCTCAGGCAATCAACTCACCTCAGCCTCCCAATGGCGCGGGATTACAGGCTGAGCCACCGAGCCCGGCTCCAATCGCTTTCTTATAGCATTATAATTGTTCAAGGTCCTCTTATGAGTGAGAACATATGGAACGCTCTTCTTTGTTTCTGTGATAAATCGCTGAGTATGATCGACTCCAAATCCATCCAGGTTGCTGCAAAGTCCATGTATTTGTCCTTCTTTATGGCTGCATAATATTCCATTGTGTATGTATCACATTTTTTTAAATTCAGTCCAACTTTGATGGGCAACATGGTTAGTCCCATGTTTTTGCTATTGTGAATAGAGCTGCAACAAACATACGTGTGCAGGTATCTTTTTTGTAGAATAATTGAAGTTCTTCTGGGTATATTCCCAGTAGGGGAATTGCTGGGTCATATGGAAGGTCAATTTCTAGTTCTTTTAGAAATTGCCGCACTGTTTTCCAAAGAGGTTGTGCACGTTTGCATTCCCACCAGCAGTGTAGAAGCGTTCCTTTTCCTCCACATCCTCACCAGTATCTGTTGTTGTTTGTTTTATTAATGATGGCCATTCTTAGAGGGGTTAGGTGGTATCTCAATGTGGTTTTGATTTGCATTTCTCTGATGACGAGTGAGGCTGAGCACTTTTTCATGTGTTTGTTGGCTATCTTCTTTTGAGAAGTGTCTATTCATTAGACTGCACTTTTCAAAAGAATTTTATACTAAGTGGAACTTTATGGAACTTTATACTAAGTGGAACTTGTATGGAACTTTATACTAAGTGGAAAATGGAATATGATACATTCATAATCTGGTTCAATCCAAACCTGTCACAAAGCACTTTAAGAGTAGACCAGCATTGGCAGGATTTTCATCATAGTTGCTCAAAAACTTTTTATAATTTTAGTCTCTGGAAGTGATAATACAACGTGTTTGCAAGAACCCAGCTTTTTAAGAATTAGAAGTGACAATAAGGACTGCTTTAGTTGCTGAGCATATTATTTATGTAGCATACTTTTTACAATAACCCTATGAGGTAGGTAGTAAGGTAGTAAGCCCCAATGTATAAATGGAGAAATCAAGGTATAGAGAGGTTACATAGAGTGTCTAAGTTATCACAATTGCTGTGGTGGTGATGGGGATTCCAAGTTCGAACTCAGGCAGTCTAGCTCCTGAGTCTGTATTCTCAAACAGAGTTGTCTATTCTGTCTCCAATTTGTTTCTTTCTATGCTTTCTTAAACCCATAATAATCACATCTGCCCTCCCATCCTCCATTGAAACAACTTTAGCTAAAGTCACAAATGATCTCCACATTGCTAAAATCCAATGGTCCTTTCTAAATTCTCATCTTCTCTGGCCTGCTAACAGCATTAGATTGTTGATGACTTCCTACTCTTTGAAACACTTTCATTATTGCTCTTCCAGTATGTTACCTAGTCCTGATTTTTTCCCCTAATCCTCTGGCTAATCACGTTCGGTTTCCTTTGCCCTTCCTTCTTTATTTCTCTGAAGTCTAATTGTTGAAGCACCCCATAACCCAGTTCTTGGATCTCATCTCTTCTCTTTTCTTTTTCCTACACTTTTGCTTTGGTGATCTCTCCCAGCTTGTGGCTTTAAGTATTGTCTATACAACATGATAAAACCCAAAGTTCCTTCTATAGACCAGACCTCTCTCTCTCTGCTCCAGACAACTGCTTATTCTGCATGTCAAATTGAGTATCTAACAGACACCTCAAGCTAAACCTTTTGAGAACCAAACTCCTATCTTTTTCCTTGACCTGCTCCTTCTCCAGTCTTCCTGATGCTGAGGCTTAGGCTGTGTATCCTGGAATTATCTCTGACTCTTTATTTTCTTTGTCAACATCAAATCTATGAGTACGTCATTGGTTTCACCTTCATCATACATCTAGAATCTCAGCATACCTCTCGGCATAACCATCCCATTTCAATAAAAGCCAGGTCCTTACAATGCCTCAAAGCTCTGTATGATCAGCATCACTACTCTGATTTCCCCTCCTTTTACTCTCTGGAGACTTTCTTGGTCCATTCTAGCAATACTGACTTCCCTGCTGTTCCTTCAACAACAGAGTGTACTCATATCTAGGGCATATATAATTACTGTTCCCTCTGCCTGAAAACCTCCCTCCTCTAAATATTTATATAGTGCATTTCTAACTTTCTTTAGCTCTCTCTTCAGATGTCACCTTCTCCAAGCAACTTTCTTTCCGTTTGACAATGTCACCCCATTGTCATCCCAGAAACCCCTATTTTCCCAATTTTATCTTTTTCGTATATCGTACCACCATCAAACAAACATACGTATTACTTACTTATAGTATAATATAACTTCCTTGAAGACAGAGTATTTTTTGTTTTATTATTATTTTTGTACACTGCGGTATTCCACCAACTAGAACAGGTAGTGAATGGTCAACAGACATTGATTCATTCAATGAGTGAGGAAGAAGATATTTATCATATAAATAAGTTATGTATATATACATGGACAAGCTTTAGTGAGAAGAGGTTGCTCTGTTGATCATGGTTGGCATTCCAGCAACTAGAACAGGTAGTGAATGGTCGATAGACATTGGTTCATTCAATGAGTGAGGAAGAAGATACTGAACATATATATATATTGATTGTGGTCAGTTAGAGTCAGAGTAGCCAAGCCAATCCTCATGGTCACATTCAATTGGTTTACCGCTTATCACCACTGAAAAAAACGTCCTCTCTGCCACCTGGACAGATATTTCCTCATCTTCCTTTGCCCCTGCAAGTTCTTTGGTGACTCATATAGTTCTCACATTTAATGCCATGCCTCCTAATGACCAGAAGATGTTGACAACTGGACAGCAACTCTAACTAGGTTGTGTCTGTAGCACCGGGTCACCAGATGCTTGTCCTTGACTCACTGCTTCACAAGCACTCCCTACATGGAGTCTAGGCCACAAGGAGGAAATCATTTCATCTCCCAATGCAAAGAATAGAGCAGAGAAACAACTTAGCAAATTCAAAACCACTGGGAATTCTGCCCAGACTGGAAATAGATGGCAAATCACACCTTTGCTTAGGAGTGAGCTGCCTTTCCTTCATGTTGAATCATCAAATCAATGTCATGGAAACTTTAGTATCTAATAAAAAGTCTCTGGTGGATTAAAATTTTCAACTTACCATAACTTAGAGCTAATTCAGCATTTACCTATCAGTTACCCTTTCTTAGTAGCTTATGTGTTGATTATAACTCAATGTGATTGGGGCATTTTTTTTTTTCATATAGAAGCACTTCTAAGGAACCACTGCATAAACATCCACAGAGCATATATGTATATGTATATACCAGGTAGCTCTGTTGGTCATGATCAGAGTCCAAGGATTAAGTCTTATATTACCTATTAGCTTTGCACAATTGGAAAATTGTTTCATGACCCAGATATCTCTAATAAAACCAGGTAGGTCTTCTTTTGGAGTCTAACTGTGGTTGATAAGGTTGCCTGAGTAAAGGCAAAACACTGTGAGACAAATAATAAACCCAGACTGTATACCTGTAGATGAACCTTAGTGAGAAAGGACTGCTCTTTATTTTTGTGGGGGTATGTTTGTATGTGGTGGCATTTAGTCAGGAAGTGGAATGGAAAGATGTGGGCATTGGGTAAGAATGAGCACAAAATTGGATGATGAGAGAGGTGAGGGTATGGGTGTGTCAGTGTTACCTGAAAATCCCAACCCAAAAGGAAGATGAGGTGGGAAGGGACCAGGGTGACTGCAAGTGACTGTAAAGCTTTAAAACCTACGAGTGGGAAATCACTGATAATAGGAATTTGTATATGAAGAAGAGAACAAACTATGTTTGTACACTTAATGCTGTGACTCTAAACTGGGAACCCTTCATTTCTTACCCACTGCTCCAACATCCCCACAACCATCCTCCTTTATTTGAACATCTGCCCTAAAATATTACAAGAGAAAGTGACAGGAGCAAGAAGGGAGGACACTTTAGGCATAAAGAGCTGTGATCGATCTTTCTTGCCAAGTGCTTATAAAAGTGGCAACCATTCTTGGGGATTGGAATTTCCTACTCCCGAGACTTGGGCAGACGATTGTCAATTGTGTCTGTTTACCATGGAAAGGTCTGGTTACTGAGAGAGTACTTTGGCTCTGGCAGGAGGTTGATGACAATATAATCATTCTACCTCAGCTATACATCTTTAGTAACCTGTGTCCTGACACCTGCTGAGTATGACAGATTTGTACCTTGTCACCATGTGTGTAATGTGCATGAGAAAAACAATAACAGGGTTAACACCACTCTCACAAAGAGAATTTTGTTTTCACTTATTCTCTCCCATATTACTCTAACACTCTATGTACCACCACTCCCAATCTTCCTTCTTCCCCCACCAGAGTGCTCCCACCCAGATCTCCTGAGAGTCATTACTACTCAGCCCATCAGCCAAAGTTAGTGAGTTTCCATGGCAACCAGGCAGCTGGTGTCTAGACATTCTGAGAGATGCCTTGCAATTGAGCTGCAAATCTAGCTTCTATCAAACACCCCCCTCTTCCCTCCTCCTCTTTCCTCCCATTTCCTTTTTATTTACAGCAGGCATTAATGCCAACACTGGAAGGAGTTTCCTTTTGACAGGCCATTAAAGGAAGAAGGGGAAGACAGGGCGAAAAACCCCAACTTACTGTCTCGTCATATCAGTGCAGTGAGAAGACAACTGAGATGGCAGATTTGGATCTGACTTGTTCTTTCTTCCTTCAAAAGAATTTTATTTAATTAAAATATTTGGAATTAGAAAACAGTGCCACTAGTCCATTGGGAGTCATAAGCATCTTTAAGAGCTAGTAAAAGCATTTTCAGGGTAGGGCTTGAGCTGATGGCACTCAGTTGAGGTAGAGTTTTTTCACTGTCTCTAGGCAATCAATGTAATTTCTCCTTCTATGATGCTCAGGGGAATTACATGCCTGTAGTCTTACTAGATGGAAAACTGTGGAGAGGGATACAGGCAACTACAAGGAAGGGCCTTAAGTGACATCTCAGATCTGGAAAAAGTCAGTTTAAATTTCCCTTATTTTTCCCTAGAAAGAGGAAAGCAGTTCCTGATGGCCAGGAGGTGGCCTGGAGCTGACCTGAAGCTCGCAAGTCAGTCTTAGTATTCTCCTGTTAACATAAAACAATTTTACAGAGTACCAACATCAGACAAGGGCACTTTGTGTGATGGATCATGACAGAACAAGACCACCATAATCATGTCTGAACACAGATTAAATATGAACATTGTCCAAACCACAAAATGGTCCAATATTTCTTTGCCTGGCTAATACGAGTAATGAGGCTTACTTTATTCCTCGGTAATATTTATCGAGATGCGCAATCAGAAAAGTAACCTTGATCACAACAGCATTTCAATCCAGAGCAAAGTTCAATTTTCTTAAATCCACCTCCAAATCTCCTAACACAAGCCTGGTTAGTTCTTTCTAATCTATTCTTAGGAGATGCTTCATGATTCTCCATGGTATATAGTCTCCCTACCTGCAACATGTCGATAAAACCATCTTTAATCAACTGCATATGTATCACTGGTAGTCTTGTTTAGAAAGTGTTAATGGCTCCGTAGAATTTCTTTCTACATTATTATGTATACTCAAGTTAAATTCAGTGAAAAAATTTTTCTCACTTTCTCTGACATCTGAATATTTTCTATATTATCTTTACCTTCAGATTTATTACTATACCTCACTGAGTTCATTGATTCTCCTTCTGTGTGCTCATAAACACTTAACTTAGAAAACAATTTTAACTCAATTTGTTTTTCTATCTCTAGCATTTTTTCACTTTTGGTCTCAATAGTTAGACAAGATGGCTCAGGGCATTGAATGAGTTTAAAATTCTCCTAATTGGCCTGGCACCTTGGCTTACGCCTATAATCCCAGCATTTTGGAAGGCCAAGGTGAGAGGATTGCCTAAGCCCAGGGATTCAAGACCAGCCTGGGCAACTTGGCGAGTCATCATCTCTATAATAAATCAGAAAAATTATCTGGGCATGGTGGTATGCACCTGTAGTTCCAGCTACTTGAAAGCAGAAGGATCACCTGAGCCCAGCAGGTCGAGTCTGCAGTGGCTGTGAGTGTGCCACTACACTCCAGCCTTTGTGACTCTGACTCAAAAAATTAAATTATCCTTACTACCCTTTGAGAAATTGTGACCTGAGTTGGCAGTGATGACAAGGACAGGTAGATCAGACAGCAAACATTATAAAAGGACTATGACAAAAAACGTTAATTTAGTACTTTCATTTAAATTGCGAGGAAAGTAATGTTTCCTATTTCAGACTTAACGATGTCAGAATTTGTTAGGATAGCCACTATCTCCTCTCCCTTTCACATTTTCATGTCAGTTTCAAATAACTATTTTTAGCTACCACTATCCACAACAGAGAAGAAATTTTGAAGAAGGCCACCTTGGGACAGAATGACGTTAAGAGATAACTCCACGGGTTCAGACATTAGTGTCTGCCCCACCACCCCCTGAAATGCCAGTGTGGCATACTGTCATATATTTCTCTGGGCTGCTTTTTGAGGCCACTCATCATCTCTCTTTTAGGTTGCCCTTCATGCTTGGCATTGGAATCAGTGTCTTTCACATTCCCAGCCTACGGTAATTTCAAGAGCCCTACATACAATTAGCTCAGCATCAGATCAACTCTTCCCAGATAATTGGTTTCTTACTTGGTAGCAGTTCCATTAACTAGACTTCTGCTTAGTTTGTTACCTAAGTTCCTATTCTACTTATCTCCTTTATACTATGGTTTATCTGACACTAAGGCCCATCCTTATTCTTATTCATCCTCTTAGAGATGAGAATCTTATTCTTGGACCATAAGTAGGAAGTCTATATTGGCCTCTTTCTGGTTGCTGTGTTCTACCAATATTTGTTGGCTACCCCTGCTGTTGACATTGCGGTTGACCTTGCATTTGACCATTGCCCTTAATAATATACTTTGTTTTGTGTTTATCCATTCATCTGCACTTCCTCCCATTACCTATTACTGGCTCCACCCTCAAACTGTAGTGGGATGGCCATTCTCTATTCTCTTTGAGTCTGGTATTTTTTCCAACCTCAGCTAAACATTCATAGGACAAAGAATGGGAAATTGGAAGATCTGTGTCTAGCTTTGTCCACAGGTTCAGGCAAAAGGGGAAGGGTCTAGTTTGGCCTTTTTACAGGTAAATAAGGGGCCATCCCTGAGTCTTATGGGAATCCTGAGGAAAAAAAGATAGCAAATCAGGTGGAAAAAGGTGTTTTTTGAGGTTAATCATTTCCTGGAGTACAAGAGGATTGGGAATTTCAGAAAGCAAAAGGTTTTCCTACCTGTCCCTGTTTTCCTATCTGCCCCTGTTTTCTAGAGCAGAGAGCTCAGGTAAAGATCAACACCCGAAGGAAAAAGTAATCAAAGAAGGATCAAAGACAATGGTAAGTGAGAAAAGGCCTTGGGGTTTAAGGAAAAGATGGCATAAAAATAGTTTATTCTTTCATAACTTTGTTTACTAACAAGGGAAAGAACAAATTTATAAATTTATGGGAAAGAAGCTATCTTTGCCTTTTTGAAAAGCTATCTTGCACAAGAGAGAATATATTGAGGGTACATTTGTTCTGTTTTATTCCAGAAGACAGAATTTCATAAAAGCTTAGAGGGGGTAGATTCCAGCTGAATTTCAGGAATAATTTACATCTAGAGCTGGAATGCCTATGGAAGCAAAGGCTGTCCATCTCCCTGGAGTGTTGTAGGGGTTCCTGCATTAGGTAAGCCTTGCTACAGTGTCTCTAAGGCTCCTTTCTACTCTAAGGTTTCTGATTACCTTCAAATAAATAGGGTTTTGAAAGAAGGGAGACAATAGGATGTGTTTTCTAGGCATAAGGTATATTGTGGAAAATGGCTTTATCAGAAGAAAAAAACAGTGAGTTGAGGAAAGAGAGAGGAAGGATTTTTCAAATGGCTGTACTGTGTGATTGGCAGAGAGTATATGACTCTATAGTTCTGACCCAGAAAAGGTACAGGCTCACCATGAATCTTCATTCTTTAACTGTTTATTGTCCCAATCTTCCCCAATACACAAATCTATAACGTTCTTTGCCACTAAATATAAGCGAAGAGCTTGGAGATCTTTGACTGAAAAATGAAAAAGTACAAAAACATATTACTTTTTCAATACGATTTTGGTTGTGTTCCAGTGAGTGCTATTGATTCTTAAAGCAATTTTTTACTCAAAGGCAGCACCGTAATTTGACAGGCCCCAGGAAGCCAAAGCACACAATGAGTACAAAATGAATTCTCCCAGTAAGAGGTGGAGATTGCATTTATTTACCCACATGTGAGCACAAACACCTTTCATAGGGCTTTTTGTTGTAATATTTTAAAAATTAACTCTAAAACTGAGTTAAACCTTCACAGTTGGATTCTTAACATCCTGCTAGCACTGGGAAGGGAGGGGGTGGTAGATGGGAGGAATGATACACACTTTTATTTCCTCTTCCTCAGAACATAGAAATGATCTCTTATGAATTCTTAGATATGATGACATTTGTAGTCATTTCAACTATTTCTGGAATCTCATTATTCAATAGCTCTTTAGTCATTTCGTTTATGAAGCCTACCTAAGTTGGTCATTTTAAAGGTCCCCATTTTTTCTTCTCTGTGTAGAATATCCATTTCCTCTCCCACAGTTTAAACATAGCAAGTTGGACTTTGGTAAAACAATAATCCTCAGCTCTGGTTCTGCAGGTCTCCAGAGTATCTAAAATTACTTTTGGTAGCCCTAAAAGCAAAATCATATTGAATTATCTTGTATTTCACAAAGAAAAATAGAAATGGAGAGAGGGAAGAATACAGTCATACATTTAGGACTACAGGGAGAGATGCAAATTAATCAAACAGTAGAATACATTCATCACTAAAGATTGTGAAAGACAATATGGTCTTATGGAAGGATCACTGGCTTCCAATTATGTATATGTCTTTGGACAAGTCACAACAACTCTGTCTTCAGTTTTTCTCAAAAACCCGAATAAGATGCTGAGAACAGATAACCTCTAAGGTCTCCTTCAGCTTCCACTACTTTGTAATTTTATGAGCAATTACAAGCTGAGTCTGTAACAGTATATGCAGTTGTATTTTTGTCCTGAATTATGTGGTTTAGCCATTTGCATTGAAAAAATTAACAAGACAACTGCCAAGTCTCTAGTTTTCTTTGTGCTGTGTAGATACAGCCATAAGGAAAAATTAAACAACAAAGATAAATAATTGTCTGACTAATCTCTAGCACTACCCAAACACATCATGGTGAGTCGTGGCAAGGCATGAGCTGAATATGACTCATAAATGCAGTGCTTTTATTTTAAACATTTAAATGTTACCCAAGCAATAGATATTCATAAGTAGGAAATATTTTTAGGCAGCTGTAGCTCCTATTGGTGTGAATCTTACAGGGTTAAAATTATGTCTAGCTTTGGTTTCTGTATTTTAACCCTGGAGTCAGATGACTAAATCATTTAATCATAAAAAGAAAAAACATCATTTACTCAAACATTAGATTGTGGGATTTGGCAGACTTAGATCTGCTTTTGCTTTTTAAAATAGTTATTGGAAGTGTCAAATCTATAAGGAGTTTTTACTCAATATATATTAAAACATTACAAATGATTAAATTAATTTTAAAATGGAAATCAGTATAATCTGGAAGACAGTTCATTAACTTTCTCAAAGTTTGACAGAAACAAATTACTACATTAACACATTTGTAGCACTGTTAGATAAGATCTAGGGTGACTCATGAAGGGTATAAGATAAATAACTTCAAAAAAAAATTTTTAAAGGCTGGTACACTAAGTAACCAATTTGCATAAATGTGAATAGCAGTGAGGAAAAAAAGCTATGAAAATGGATTCAATTTTTAAAAATTATCAGCAAACACGATTCTTCTGTTTTAGTTTTCTTCATCTCTTAAGGATGGAACTAAATAATTAACACCAAATACATGAGGTATGATGCTTTGAAAATTATTAACTTCCTTCAAGGTGCAGCAGGAAGAATTCTAGAAAGTCCTTTATGGAAGTGGGGGCGTGAAGTGGGAGTAGGACGCTAACTTCAATCATGTTTGAACAAGATTCTAAAATAGGTATGACATTTCTTTGCCTGGAAATCCTTTAAGAGAACAGCCACTTCCTATTCCATTCTGACTCTTCCTTCTTCAAAGTCTGTTGGGATTCTGTACTTGAGAAGGTCCAGAAATCAGGGAATGTTTTTCTTAAGCAGCAAGAATAATCCCATCAGAGTGGACTTCCCCAGGGATTTCTCCTTCAACATATGGTTGTCCCCAATTGACTTCAAGACTTCCTGGAAATGAAAAGAACTTTCTCACAATAAAGCTGAAAAATCTCACTGTATCTGATCATTTTCCTTAAACTTAAGGAACCAATTATCAACAAGAAGTCTTAGATCTCTTTCAAGTATAAGATTCTATCATCATGGTTGAATATGAGAGTTTCACTTGAAGTTGGATATTATGTCTTAAGCCTAAGGAACTGCCATCTTGTCTGTAACTTGCCTACTGGATGCAGGATGTACTACACTGCTGGAGGTAGGCAGTGACTTGACTTCTTACTCATTCGGTATGGTGAACACATTTTTTTTCTACAAATGAAGCTAAGTTCAGAGATAAGGTTTTGTTTTGTTTTAAAATCAACTGACTTGATATCCTTTGGATGTGAAATAGAGATTATTTTTCCCTTAAGTAGAGTCAGTAGTAGAGAAGTCTTTGCCCTTTAAGATATTACTGTTAGCCGGGCTCAGTGGCTCAGCCTGTAATCCTGCGCCTTTGGGAGGCTGAGGTGAGTGGATTGCCTGAGGTCGCAGGTTCGAGACCCGCCTGGGCAGGCGAGACATCTCTACAATAAATCAAAAAATTAGCCAGGCATGGTAGCGCACGCCTGTAATTCCGGCTACTCGGAAGGCTGAGGCGGAAGGATCGCCGGAGCCCAGCAGGTTGAGGCTGCGGTGGCTGGGAGCGGCCACTGCACTCCAGTCTGGGCAACAGACTGAAACTCCAGCTCAAAACAACAACAACAACAACAAAGCAAACAAACAAAAAAAGATATTACTGTTGAGTAGGCTTGATTCCTGCATCACAGAACCATGAACTTTTCTTCTTTGCTGCACTTCAAGTTTGGTCAGTGGTCACCTTTGCCTTTGCAATCGTTATGGACTTTGATTCCCAACTTACGTCTTTTTCAAAGAATTTTTTTCACTCTACAAGCAAAAACTTTGTAAATCAGAGACTTTTCTCTTTCAGGCTATTGGAAGAAAATTTTCTTTTTGGCTGTGGGCTAAGATTGGATAAGCATCTATTACTGGGGGAAAGGGGAAAGATAACTCTCACTGATTAGACATCCATGTGAGCAAAGAAGTGGCACTTGTTTTGTTTTTATTTTTATTCTCATTTAATGTTCATCACAAATTTATGAGGTAGGTATTATTATTTCTACTTATGAAGAAATGAAAAAGCAGGGAAGATGCATATTGAATGTCTATATGTGAAATGTCTTAGCACAAGGCTTGGCACATAGTAAACATTAAAACAATGCTAGTTCCATTCCAATCACTAATTGCAAGAGCCAACACTTATGAACACTTACTTGAATATGCCATTTATCATCTTAAATCAATACACTTAATAACCCTATGAGGTTGGTACCAATATTATTTCCAATTATAGATTTTTAAAAAATCAGGCTGTAAGAAATTAAATCACTTACTCAAAATAATGATGTCAGAGACAGAATTTAAGTACAAATATGCTTGATCTAGAATTAACTGTCTTATCTACTCTATGGCATCTAAAAATAGTTATGCTTGTAGTATATATCTATTTTGTACTTTGTTTTTTAATGTCTGAATAAAATTGGAAAATTAGAAGATAGATATAAAGTCAGAATTAGTAAAAAATTGAGGATGACAGGATAATGCTTTTTATGACCATGAACCAGAATAATAGTGAGGTTCCTTCTTATAGTCCAGTATTTTGCAATTCAGGCAAATCTTTGCTATTTCCTTTGCTCATAGCAACATTATAAGTTCATAGATTTCCTGCCTGAGGTAACTATGTTACCTCAATTATCTTTGTGATATCTATGTGTCACAAATCATTCTTGAGATTTTCCCATTTTTTCATTACTTTCTTTCCTCTTATAAATATTAAATGCTCATATTATGATAAACATGATACTAGGAGTTTGAGGTAATATAGATGCACTGATTCAACTGAAGACCAGAAGTGTATAATGCAAGGGATATAATTTCCACATGAGGAGAAATAACTGATTAATTCGGCCTAGAGTAGGTTTGGAGGTTGGAAGCATCATTGAGCTGAGTCATGATAAACAGTAAATACAAACATTTCAGTCTTGACGATTTACTATATGCATTGACTAAAGTCATTGACTGGTCTGCTTCCCAACTCCAGTTTTTAATTTTGGGGTAAAGAGATACATTCGGTCTGAATTGCCTGATTTAGTGCCTGAGAAGAGACTTCTTGTGCAAATAATTTATTGGTGGAAACCAATAAGGAAGTGAGAGTTCAGGAGAAGTATGATCTCAACCTGTTGTTACACAGAGCTCTGAAACACACATTCACCACAGAGGTTTTGTCCAAAAGCCAAGGGCTTTGGAGTCATGGTGGGCAGAGGGGACATGACCCCCTAAGGAACTACAGGTCTAAATGGCTCACAATTCGTATCCCCTTTGCAAAGGACAGACATGAACTCTTAGCAGACAATACCTCCAGAAGCTGGGGCGTTGAAGCATGGACCTGATAAAGGAGATCTGATAGGGTTACCAGTAGCATCTGCTACAAGGAAGCTAGGATATCTAGAAGATTTAGGTAGGGATGTAGAGATGTAGAGAATATCTGAATGGCAAGTGAGGGAAAGGATAATATTGAGAATTGATTTTTTGCTATCTCTTTTTGCTTTGATAGGCCATTTATAAAAACTGAAATATCTACTATTTATTTTTTAGTTCACTAAAAACTATTGAATGTGGGTAATTTAAATTTAGCAAAATAGAAAAGGCAGCACTGTAATTCAGAACCCCTGATTTGCAGTTAATTCTTGAAGGCAATTATGTGACTATTTTTTATTTTGATTAAAGGAACTCTTTCATTTTGAACTCTACACATGAGTCCACACATGTATCTTCATGGTACAATTTAAGTGTCTTATTCCAGACTCTACGTCTCTTTTTATTTTTCCAGTGAGAGTTCTTCTTTTAAAAAAATTTAATGCCTTTAGGCAAAGCCTGCACTCTCCAATTCCCCAGGGATCCCACCACTAGTTTTACCCATGACCATATTTTCACAGTAAGGTCATCTGTTTGGCTTCTTAGGCAATTGGGTTTGTAAGGATGGAGGGATACTGCTAAGATTTTCCCCTAGCTAGGATTCTCCTCCCATGGATCCTGTAAAATGAAAAGGGGAGATGCAGAGTTGAAATTGCTTATGTGTTTGTTGTAAACTTGTTTCTTAGTATTAAACACATTGAAGCATTTACAATTGACACTGACTTCCTTGGATTAAATGTTGGTTAATTGATCATGATCTAGAACAACAACATAAATTTGCTTATTTTACCCTAAGACCTATGTCAAAGAATATATGCTAATAAATCAAATCATAAAGTACTTTTTCATGTTCAGGGTGATATACAGACATTAACTAATTAGCTTTTTACAATGCTAATATGAAAAAAGGTGTTACTAGATAATCAGTTATAGTATCACTGTCATTTATAGAAAACTAAAATCTCAAATAATTCTCCATTTTTTCTGTATTTTTCAGGTATATGTGGACATAAATCTCAACAATTGATTTATATGTTAATTCTACAGAGGTTTCCAAAGTTCCTCAGTTCATGGTTTAGTGACTTTTTTTCATGGCACCTAAGCCAAAAGAAATACTAACAGTCTGCTTATTAGCTGGTTAGGTTCAAAGAGCTTAATTATAGCAGCTTGCACAGTATCCAACAGATACTGTTTCTTCTAAATTTAAAAATATTACTGGTAAGTTCACTATGTCTCATGCTTTAAAATGCTTATTCATTATAATGTGCCAAGCAATGTAGATAACTGATAATTATCTCATTAAATACAAGTCATCCCCCAAATTTGCTTTCTAAGTCACATTCTAAGTCAACCTCACCTAGAAAAAATTATTTACCTACTTTTCTTTTCTTTTAGATATCATAGGCGATGCCTTGACATAATTTTTGCTGTGAAAATTGGGAAGTTTGAACTGAATGAAAGTATATTCAATCTCAATTCTGTTTGAAGATAATTTAGATATTTTTACTTAAATATTTCAAATACATTTGTTGATTTTTAACCTGACTAAAACTAATTTGTGGAGTATAGAGGGACTATAACAACAAAATCTTTGAAAATACTCCTAGAGTGTAATCTTTGTTTTATAATTTGATTTAGCTCAAATCCCTGATAAAATTTATTAAACATTGTTTTGAACCAAATTTCCAAAGATAAACTCTTTTGCTGAGGCCAATCAGTCTCTTCAATCTCTTGTTTTTGTCCATGGTCATAATTTATAGCAAAGAATTTTTATTATAAGTGGTTCTTCCTAATGAAAACTAGGTATAAAAATGTAATAATAAAATTCTGTCAAAAATAAACCCTCCCAAAATGAACCCCAGATTTTATGATTTATATCCACTCAAGTTATTTAAGAATACACCCTATGCTTTGTTTTTGTTTTCTTTTATTTCATTTTTATGTTTGGTAAACAAACTATCAGTTTCGCTGTCCCAACTAATCCAGTCTGTCAAGGCATAAAGATAAAGCAGATTTTGGAGTTTTAACTGTCATCTGCATCTATCCCTTAGAGAGTTATCCTAATAAGATAGAGGAAAGATTACTGGGCTATGAATTAGGAGTTCTTGGTTTTGGTGATACCATCTTCAATTTTGTGACCATAGGCAAATGACTAACTTCTCACAACTTTAATTTTTCTTTTCAAAAATTTGGAGGTTAGTTAAGGTATTTCTTACATTGTTTCAGGCTCTAGGATTTTATGATTCTACCATATCTCAAAGTTCTTATATAAAACCCTTCACAATCATTTGTATGTGTGTGTGTGTGTGTGTGTGTGTGTGTGTGTGCGTGTGTGTGTGTGTGTGTGTGTGTGTGTGTGTGTGTGTGTGTGTGTGTTTATGCATGTATATGTTTAGAATTCTCCTGGGAGGCTGGGCATGGTGGCGCACACCTATAATCCCAGCATTTTGGGAGGCTGAGGTGGGAAAATCACTTGAGCCCAGAAGTTTGAGACCAGCATAGACAACATAGTGAGAACTCATCTCAATTTTTTTTTTTGAGTTGGAGTCTCACTCTGTTGCCCAAGCTGGAATGCAGTGGCACACTCACGGCCACCACAGCCTTGACCTGCTGGGCTCAGGCGATCCTTCCACCTCAACTTTCCAAGTAACTGGAACTACAGGTGTGCGCCACCACTCCTGACTAATTTTTTAATTTAGATTTATTATAGAGACGAGGTCTCACCAAGTTGCCCAGGCGAGTCTTGAATCCCTGGGCTCAGGTAATGCTCTCACCTCTGCCTCCCAAAGTGCTGGGATTACAGGCGTGAGCCACCATGCCCAGCCTTGTCTCAATTTTTAAAACGTTACTGGCTGTGGTGGTGAGTGCCTGTAGTCCTAGCTACACAGGAGGCTGAGGCAAAAGGATCCCTTGAACTCAAGAGGTCAAGGCAGTGGTGTACCTTGATTGTGGCACTGTACTCCACTGCACTGCACTCCCATATTGTCACCCAGACAGCAGGGTGAGACCCCAGCTCCAAAAAAAAATATATATGTGTGTATGTGTGTATTCCCCTGTATTCCCCTGAGAGAATAGTCCTTATATCAGAAAGAAATCAGAAAGAAATTTTGAAATTATTTGAAGGCAAACTGATATGAGCCAACATTGCAACTATGGTAACAACCACTTATAATGAATTTATGGCAAGTTCATAAGAATTTATACTGAGAGAACAATCTATGACAAAGTTTGGGCACACTTGGGATTTTGAACTTTTAAATTGTACAGAAAAGAGAAAAACATTACCTTTCGACTTCTGACATGGCATTTCTCAAAATTTCTCTGTGTCATAGGAGCCATTATTATTTATCTCTATGCTGACTTCACATTCTTTCCTTCCTCCTACATACTAACAGAAGCAATACCTCAATAGGCCTACTCATTCAACTGCCAGCTGTGTGTAATTTGGCTGGGAGATGGGATGAAGGAGTCTACTTGATTGTCATGCTGGAGCAAGACTGTCATCCAATTCTTGTTTTGATCTTTATCTTTTAGAAGTTGATGCATAATAATGATAAAAGCAACGTTAACATCATTTAATGTTATGTATTTACCTCATCTTATTCCAAAAATTGTTGAGGGGAACAATACAATCCATATAAATTGTAATTATTGATGTTTTTTCATGTTTCTAGTGGGGGAGAAGATAGTACACTAATTTTTTGAAGATTTGGTGGATATTTTGTTTTCAAAACATTTTTCAACTTTAGTCAACCTATACCTTTTTTGGCTTTAGTTTTACTTTTTAAAGCATATCTCTGGGTCCCTTCTTTTAGATAAAAACACCAACTTTTGTTCTATAGAATAGAAATTTTATATTTTGTCTCAGCTTCTATAAAAGTAGCCCCCTTAAATTAGTAGTCACCCGTAGCCTTACTTTCTGAGTAGCTACTCTTCTGAGTAGCTCTCTTTAATTAGTAAGTCACTCATATCCTTATTTTCACATCAGAGTCAGACTTTTACAGTAACACTCTGAGGAGCAAGTCTTAATTGTTTGTCTAGGAAAGATTTTGGCGCGGGTGGGGGGATGGGATGGTCTTGCTTTTTTCCTCTTAGGATGATAATGTTAAACTCGATGACTGGGATTAGGTTGAGTTGATTTCCCAAATCCACAGATTGGATTAAAATCCAACAAACCCCAAATTCCATAAATTGAATTGAAATCCCGACAAACCACATCTTACACTTTAAATTTTGTAAAGTGTTTTCAAATGCCTTCCTTCAACCTCCAAACAACCTACAATAAGGTGAGGCACGCATTATTATCCATATCATATATAAATTAGGAAACTGAGGCAAAGAAAGGAAAAACAACTTTTCTGAGCCATAAGACTAGTTAGTGGCAGAGTCACAACCATAATATAAATCAGCTTGATCATAGGGCTAAACTTGAGGAGAGAAGTAGAAATGTATATGGTATGTTTCATATGTCACTGGGACTCAAACACGCTGCCTCTGAGTTTTCTTCTTGGTTAAGTTCTTTCTTGTTACTTTTGGTTAGTGTTATTAGCAATAGGATGATTCTCTCTGAAAGGCTAAGAATGTAAGGAGTGAGGGCACAGGTGTTAATTGCATCATTCTCTGGACATCAATACGTTATATACTGTCTCCAAGTTTGAAAGGAACTTAAAATGGGAAACATGGTGATGAAAAGAGTAAAAATGGAGATCCCAGTGACCATCAGAAGCCATGATCCAGACTGCAGATGGACATCTGGTACACAGTAACAAACGGGCCATAAGTGAGTTAGCTGCCAAATGTTTTTTCATTACTTCCCTTTGAGCCTTCGAGGTGATGATGCTTAATATTCAAGAAAGATGAAAATAAAAAGAGAAAGGAAGCAAACACGCAGCCCTGTGGTGATTGGTAGAGTAATTGTGGGCATGGCCCCAGGATGATAGCAGCTTCTATTTAATCAATGTTGACAAGGCTGGGGAGAGCTGGGCAGGTCCCAAGAGGTAATGTTTTACTCGGAAATCCACTCAACCTAATTTCAGTAATGTAGGGCTGTGGAGGGGCCTGGATTGGAGCCAGAAAACAGGGCCATTAGAGCTCTGCGTAGGCGATGGCAGCTGGGAACGCCGCCATCTCTCCAGCAGCATTGCAACCGGGCTGCCTGACTGAGCGTGGAGCAGCCGCTGCTGCCTTTGCTCCTGGTATTTGCTCCCCAGCAGAATGCACAGGCATGCTATTCTCACCCTTTCGAGGAAATGAATGGAATGCCTAACGGCAAGAGCTGCTTCCAGAATCTGTTTTAGCAAGGATCAGGGAGCCAGTTGGGCATCTTTCAAGGACCACTGTGAAATTGTCCACCTACATCCCCTTAGTCTTTTAGAGCTACCTTTGCATTGTTGCAAATGCATACGGAATTAACTTAGATCTTTACTGCTGTCTTAATGTGGTTTTGCTCTATCTTAGGAATTGTGGTTGTGGATCAGAATGTGGAAACTACTAAGGTTTTTCATTTCTCAAAACTTATGAGATTCATTAAACTTATTCAACTTTGTAACTCCTAGAGAAGTAACCCAGGAGAAATTATGCCCCTTTGGGTTGCACTCTTCTTGTGTAGCTATTCTTCTTTGCTTTACCACCTTTTCTCCAACAAATAAAACACTGTTACAGTAATTTGCTAGCATATAAATTCCAAGAAGGTAAAAGTGTTTGCTTCATGTTTTCATTACTCTATCACCACTGCTATGTTTGTAGATTGTAAAATAGTGTGTGGCCACATAGTAAGGCTCATTTCCCTTTCACTAGATGAATAGATGAATGAATGAATACCTGTTTCCTTGCCTTTTGAAGGCTCCTTCAACTGTGGAGCATTAAGAATGCATGACTTTACTGTCTATGATGTTAACTTTCTCTTTTTAAGCTAAAACATAAATGACAAAATTCATGGAGTCTGCCAGTGAACGTGGTCATTTCTAAGCAGTCTGTGGGTCCAGAAGAGCAATGTTTTTGTCAAGGCTCAAATGCCATGGCACAGGCAGGTTACAGTTTTCTGTCAGACTCTAACATCATCTGTCCAAATCGACTGAATCTAATTTTTAAGACTAAATGGTATGCATACTATCTCAAATGTGATGCACCAAGAGAGTGGATTAAACAAGTTTTTGAATCCCTATTTTAGCCTTTCATATAAAGAAGTTTACTTACTCCTGCAAACATGGCCATGTTCCATGTGAAAATGTGTATCTTTAAAAAAACTTTTTTCCTTTTAACTCAAATCACTAAAACATGTCATCATCAGTTTTAGTTTCAGTTTTAGTTTGTTTTTTATTTGTCTTGAACACTTTCTGTCCCATAATAGAACTGAATTTGGGAGTTGATTTTGCCCTGATGAAGACCGATTTTGGAGGAAACCATCACTAGTTAGACATTAATAATGAATGTTAGTGAGAAAAACCACTGATCATATGATATATTTATATATTTATAAATGTATGCATGTATATAGCTTTGGTGTCTTGGTCTGGCTGCTGTAACAAAATACCACATACTTGGTGGCCTAAAAATATAGAAATTTATTTCTCACAGTTCTGGAATCTGGGGAATCTAAGATCAAGGTGATGGCAGATTTAGTGTCTGGTGTGGGCCTGCTTTCTCATGGCACCTTCTAACTGTGTGTCTTCATAAGGTGGAATGGATTAGCAAGTTTTTTTGCAGTCTCTTTTATAAAGACACTAATCCCAACTATGAGCGTTTTGCCCTCATGATCTAACTACCTCCCAAAGTCCCACTTCCTAACACAATCACCTTGGGGGTTAGAATTTCAACATGTGAATTTTGGAAGAACACATTCCGTCCATATCACTGTATTCATTTAATTTTGCTTTTCTTGCAATGTCTTAAGGATAATAACAGTATTAACATTAGGTTTTCATGTTTAACATAAGTAAACATTAGATTCGGAGCCAAACTGAAAAAGAACAAGCATTTTTCTACTCTTCAATTTACTGGGTTTCAGCTGTCACACCAGCAACTCCAAGCTTCCCACATTAGCCAGCTCCAGGCCCAGCTACTTTCACTCACTCGCTATGTCATTTGGCACTGAAAATCTCACTTCAATCTTTCAGCTTCTATTGCCTCTTCTTAAGTAATAACTGTCTCAGAGGGAGGTTGATCCTCTAGATGAGGAATACGATTATTACCCTAATTGGATCATGGTAATTGGAGTGACCAGCTGGCTTCTGTCATTCATCTATCTTTGACACTCACCGTGATGATCAAAGTTTTTGCAAAAAATACTAAAGAATACATATTAACTCATCTCCAGCGCTTACAAATTGTGTAATTAATACCAGAAAGTGCCAAGACCAGATTTCAAAATATGGAAGACTAATCAGTCCCTTCATTTTGAGCTGCTTTTCACAAAGCAGGACAGTTTTTAGACATTATAGGCTCCTGGCCTACAGAGCTGTGGACTGGAATTTCTGCTTTAGTTTTCATTCTGAGCCTACCCACTCTTCTTGTACAAAGGTAAAAGCAGGAAAAGCAATCTAAGGTAGAAGCTGGCAGAATGACTCTGTCCTGGATTGGAATTTGCTGTTATCTACTAACCGTGAGGCTTAAATAAACCATGTAATCTCCCTCTGCCTCAGCTTCCCCAAATGTAAGATGATTAAAGTAGCTGTGAGGATTAAACAAAATGCTGCAAATATGCTTAGAACTGTTCTGAGCATACAGCGAGAGCTCAAAAATGTCAGCTGCGCCTAATTATACAAAGAACCAAGGAAGCCATAATTCATAGTTCTTTCCAGGCAGTTTTTTTGAGGTTAGTGAATAGAACAGATAAGAAAATGTAGATATACAACTATATGATTTATAACTACAATGGGTTATCTAGGGTTGGTATCAGTGGGAGAAAGAACAAGTTAGCAATATTGAGATGTTCTCTCCAACATTCAGGTTCAAATGGACCCATTTATACAAAACTTGGATTCTGTTTTAATAAATTTCCTTTTGTTGAGGTTAAACTCATATGCAGTCTTCCACCAAAGTAGAGCAAGTTAGAGCAAGTATATGGCCCACATCTGACTATTGTTTCCTTCATTTTCATGTAGGTTTAAAAAATATATATTATCATGGGTTCTTAGTTTATCTCACATTTATGGTTGCAAAATATTGATACTTATTTGGCGCATTTGATTTCTGCTAACTAGTTATCCCCTCATTTAAAAGAAAGATGACCTCTTTGCTCAATATTCAAAAATACCAGGTTTAAAAATTCACTTTCATCTCAGACAAATTAGAATATATATATTATCATATTTGTTCAGCTGAATTGAGTTGCAACTAAATGACTAATGTTTTCTTTTGTCATTATCTAATTAAATTTCATCTGGTATAATTTTTATTTTACATTTTGAAGAAAACAGGTTTTTTTTAATTTCAGAATTTTTGTAGGCCTAAAAGCTTGTGGACTCTAGCTAGTTAGTTTCTAGTGCTGAATTGATAAAATAAGTTTGGCCTTGACTTCTGTCACTCGATTGGTCACCTAGTATAATATGACAACACAAACTTGTAGAAGACCTGAATGAACAATATAATTTAGGGAAAGTCCCTTTATCTGCACTTGAATGTCCTCCTCTGTAAAATGAGGGTGTTCATTTATTCTTTGAGTCAGTAAATATTTATTAAGGGCCTTCCTTGAATTAGGTCCTGTGTTGTTATACCTACAGAGTTTATGGTTTAGTGACTAGAAGATATTCAAAGTTCCCTCTCATTTCTAACATTCTGTGATTATGAAATTTATTATCTGTTAAAGGTGTATTACAAAAGGCTTTAAGGAGAGCAAGGATATTTCATTTTTTTTCATTGCTTCTCCTCATTACCTAGAGAATACTTGGCACATTGCAGGTGCCCAATAACAATTTATTAAACAAATAAATGAATAAATAATTATATTTCAAATATTTTGAAACATTTCGGAAAAAAGAACAAACAGATATTGAAGCTAAGCTGTCTTACGAGAGAATAGACAGCAATAACTTCTGGTCACAATAAACAGATTTGTGCCAAATTTCACCTTGTTTTCTAGGCCCAGGCAAAGAATGACAAGAGAAAGTGGGGGGAATTTGGGAGGATTTAACTTGATTCTATTCCAACAAGGGACAGAAAGAAGTGCAGCTGCATATCAAAATCATCTGAATTTTGTTTGTTTTCTTGTTTCTCTCCTTTTGAGTTTTGTTCTCTTTATTCCTCAATATACAATTCATACATTACCCAGCCTACTTCCCCTTTTCTCTCATTTCCTAATCTCCTTCAAATCGTACATAACAGCTCCCAAGATTTTATTTTAGTAGGAGAGATTTAAAGTCTTCTCTTGCTCCTACAACTGATCCTATTCTATGCTCCTGGGCTAAAGAGGGAAAATTGCTTGAACCAAGGTTACAATGAGCTATCATCGCACTCCAGCCTGAGTGACAGAGCAAGACCCTATCTCTTAAAAAAAAAGTTTTAGAATTCTTAAGGAATATTGCTGATACATAGAGTATGATGATGATCAAAATGTAGGTACTGTTATTCAAGAGTTAATACTTATCTTAGAAACCTACAGTCTTAAAAATTCTTTATATGGCCGGGCTCAGTGGCTCAGCCTGTAATCCCGCGCTTTGGGAGGCCGAGGTGAGTGAAGTGCCTGAGACCGCGGGTTCGAGACCTGCTTGGGCAACTTGGCGAGACCTCATCTCTACAATAAATAAAAAAAAATTAGCCAGATGTGGTAGCACGTGCCTGTAGTACCAGCTACTTGGAAGGCTGAGGCAGAAGGATCACTGGAGCCCAGCAGGTTGAGGCTGCAGTGGCTGGGAGTGGCCACTGCACTCCAATCTGGCGACAGAGTGAGACTCCAGCTCAAAAAAAAAAAAAATTATTTATGACCAGTAGCAACATTAATAGAGTAACTACATTTTGGAAATAGCTTATGGTAAGTTATGAAGCCTACAAAATAAGTTAGACCTAGAATTTTGACTAAAAATTGGGTAAAATTACCTATAGAAGCTGCTTACATTCTTTACTAATCCAGTCTAGTGTGATTCTAAAAACCAAATCTATTTTCAAGAAAATAAGCACTTACTTCTACAAAAAGATTTAAAGAATGTTATTAGATAGGTATTCCAAAGAAAAAAATTCCAAAAATGTGTTTAACCGTGGTGGCTTATTTAAATAAAAATGTTCAGCTTTATCTGAATATAAATATATAGCTGATTGATTTGAAAGAAATATACATTTTTTATGAGCTCTTCTAATGGTCTCCTAAATTATCCCCATTTCTCTAATCTTAACATCTGCCAATACTAAATCCATGTTATTTAGTATTGCTAGTTTAATCTCCTTAAAACATAGTTGTATTATATTCCTTGCTCAAGTGCTTTCAAAGTCTACCTATTATCCTCAAATTAAATACAAATTTGTTAGCTTAACAATATTCCATTTACTTCACTTTACCTTTTCAAGAAAAATCAGAAGACAGTAGTTGCTAAGAGGAGAAAAGCAATAACAATAGCTTGATTGTAAAAGACAGGCATTTTCAGCATCAGAGAGTATGAAAGAAAAATGTTAATATTGCAAACCTGGGACTACTATTCTTAGAAAGGTCTGTTTGTGAAGTTGGCTGGAATCTGGAAACTTGGATATGAGAAGGTTTTGCCCATTCTGTACTGATAAGAGTGATTCTCTGTGCCTAAAATTTTTGTGCAAACAATGTGGTTTATGCTGGAGGTCAGTTTTCCTTCTGGGTGTCTGGATTTTGTACATTCTAAGCAGAGGGTACTTACGTGATCAATCCCCCTTATGAATGTTGGACTTGTAGGCTCAGGCAAGCTTCCCTAGTAGATGACATTTCATGTGTGTTATGGTAATTCATTGCTGGAAGAATTAAGCACATCCTGTATTACTCCCCAGAGAGAAGACTCTTGGAATCTTCTGGTTTTTCCCTCCAAACTTTGCCCCAGACAATATTTCCCTTTGCTTACTTTGCTTTGTGTCCTTTCACTGTAATAAATAATTGTGATGAATTAGACTGTATGATGAGTCTGTCAAGTCCACCTATCAAATCATTGAACCTAGTGGTAGTCTTGGAGATCCCCAAAACTGGGAGTTTATTGTTTGACAGCACAGCTGATTTCAGTACAAATGAAATGTTTTCCCACAAGATGGCATATTAGCAAACTATCTTATAGCATGACTGAGTTCTACAGGAAATCTAAGGAAATAAAATTATTCTTCAAAAGACACAAAGTCTTCTTTGTCAAGCAAAGCAATACTTGCCCTATGGATAAGTATGTTCAAATGAAATGTGCTTAGGTGTAAGAAATGGAAAATTACCATAATGCTTTAAAGAGGTTAGTAATTTGTCTCTCACAATAACAAACCTGAAGGAAAGGTGTCTAGGAGAAGTACAATCATTCAACGATGATTTTTTTCTTTCTTCTGCACCATCCTCTGTGTATAGTTTTTGTCTTTATGGTCACAAGGTACCTGCTACACTATCAGGTATTGTTTGATGACCCAGTCCTCAGAAATAGGAGAATGCAAAGGGCAAAAACCCAACTTTGCCTTCTCTAAGGAATTCTACCTCTATCTAATTGTGTTGTATGGCTGTCATATACAATTTCAACTGGAGCTGGTAATTCAACTATTTCACTTCCCAGTTTTTGTAGTACTAGAAATGAGGGGTAAAAGAGTTGGAATGGATGTTCAATGAGCCACATAATTTATCTGTCGCCATTATTCTGACACTAATGGCAGAGAAATGCAAGATTATTGTTGATTCTCTATGTGAAGATCCTATATGCTGATACCTTGATTGTAAGGCCGAGAGGTTAATTACTGAGAAATTATCACAGTAATTTCTGTTTAGTGGATTCCTTGTCCCTAACATAACTTTGCTCCTGGTCTCTTCCATATGTGCCACTGAATATCTTCCTGGAGGTAAACTCTTCTGAACCTGGAAATCACATTGGCTGGAATAGCAATAATCTATTTTTATCTTAAAACTCTTGTGTAATGGCATAGAAAGAATAAATGCATTGTGCCATCTTATGAACAGATTAGACAAATTACTAACTCTCCTTTTCTCCCCCACCCCATCTTTTTTTCTTCCTCAGAAGCTGTAGATGAAACCAAACCTAAGGAAAGTGCCCGGC
The DNA here is from genome assembly GCA_027257055.1 of Cephalopachus bancanus. Classification (NCBI taxonomy): domain Eukaryota; kingdom Metazoa; phylum Chordata; class Mammalia; order Primates; family Tarsiidae; genus Cephalopachus; species Cephalopachus bancanus. The sequence continues at coordinate 9,330,106 of JAPVLO010000022.1, read as the reverse complement.
AGGATGAGGGTAAAGAAGAAGAACGTGAGGCTGACCAAGAACATGCCTGAACTTTAAGAAATGGCTTTCCACATCCCTACCCTCCCCTTTCCTGAGCCCTGTCTCTCCCCACCCTCTTCTCAGCTCCACTCTGAAGTCCCCTCCTGTCCTGCTCACGTCTGTGAGTCTGTCCTATCCCACCCACTAGCCCTCTTTCTCTCTGTGTGGCAAACATTTAAAAAAAAAAAAAAGCAGGAAAGATCCCAAGTCAAACAGTGTGGCTTAAACATTTTTGTTTCTTGGTGTTGTTATGGCGAGTTTTTGGTAATGATGATCCAATCATTTGGGAAATTCTTGCACTGTATCCAAGTTTTTTGATCTGGTGCGTGTGGCCCTGTGGGAGTCCACTTTCCTATCTCTCTCTGTTCCAAGTGTGTGTGCAATGTTCCGTTCATCTGAGGAGTCCAAAATATCGAGTGAATTCAAAACCATTTTTGTTTTCCTCCTTTTCAATGTGATGGAATGAACAAAAAGGAAAAAAATTCAAAAACCCCAGTTTGTTTTAAAAAATAAATAAATAAAGCAAATGTGCCAATTAGCGTAACTTGCGGCTCTAAGGCTCCTTTTTCAATCTGAATATTAATAAATCATGAGAGTAATCAAAGTCCAATGGCTGTGTGTGTCTGTTCACCTTCTCATTCATTCCTTGAATGACTTTGGGATCTTACATTTCATTCTTTTTCTGGCCCTTCTGTCTGATACCAACAACCCTGGTAAAGACAGATGAAGCCCAAGGCTTTGGTCAGTACCAGTCTTTGATGGGATAGCTGGGCACTGTATTGGCTTGCTAGAACTTCTGTAACAAAGTACCATAGACTGAATGACTTAACAGAAGTTCATTAGTTTACAGTTCTGGAGGCTAAAAGTCTGAAATCAAGGTGTTGGTAGGGTTTGTTCCTTCTGAGGGTTATAAGAGAAGGATCTATTCTAGGTCTCTCTCCTTGGCTTATAGGCGGCCAACTACTCCCTGTGTCTCTTACATCCTCCCCCATGAGTGTCTTTGTATTCAAATGTCTTGTCTTTATAAGGATACTAGTCATATTGAATTAGTGCCCTCTCTAGTAATCTCACTTTAAATTGACTACCCCTGTCAAGACTCTACAAATAAGATCACATTCTGAGATACTAGGAATTAGGACTTCCATATATGAATGTATATAGTGGGGAAGCCAGAATTCAGCCTATAACAGATACTAAGACTTGGTATTACTAAAATAGTCTCAGAGTATTTTCATTATTCAGGAGAAGTTTAGTTTATCCATTGAAAAGTTATCCCATGTTTTGCTGAGTCAAATATCATAGAGAGGGGCTGGACACGGTGGTACACACTTGTACTCCCAGTAACTTGGAATACAAGTATTTATTACAAAAATGTATTTACTATAGAGATGTGCACAGCTTTTAGAAACCCCCAGGCTTTTGTTTAGTTGATTTGCTTTAACCCAGTCCATTCTAACTTCTTCACCTTATGAACCTCTGTTGTATTTACAGTTCCTGCTCAGGACGGTTGTCAGATTAGCAATTAGTTATAATCACTATACCTGCTAATGGTGACAGTCTATAAAGAAAAGTTGCACATTTAGCAATCCATTGTTAGACCTTTTCAAATTTATTTCCATTCCTAATTTTTAAAATACCTTCTAAGAGAAGGTAAATCATTCTTATGAGAAACAAAGTAAAGATTCCTAAATCCTAATGTATCTATGTCCTTTAGTCCTCCCTAAATTTTGTAAATCAGCCCTGATACAAATTCCTAACAGGTCATGTTCTTCTCTGGCCCTGAGTGTCCATCCATAGACAAACATGACCAGGGGATTCCCTTCAGCTTCCTACATTCATCAGCATATAGAATTTCCTAGTTGGGAAGAGAAAACGGAGTCAAAGAGAAAGCTCTCATAAAAATGAAGATCATGGAAATGTCATCATAGGAGGTACAAGCCATACTTTGGTAACTCTGCTCAGCTCTGGGTAGAACTGGTACCTAATTAGTACCTAACTAGTACTAATGAGTCCTCTCTAGATCAAAGGGTCTTTCCTTGGTCACTGACACTAAGTAGAATTTACACTGGGAGACCCAGCTACAAAGAAAAAGGTCAGAAAGTATCAAGAATGTATATGTTAAAACCATTTAAAAGTTTGACTTTCAGAATGGCTATTATTAAAAAGTCAAAGGACAACAGATGTGGATGTGGAGAAAAGAAGGCTCATACCTCGTTGGTGGGAATGTAACTAGTTCAATGTCTATGGAAAGCGGTATGAAGATTTCTCAAAGAACTAAAAATAGAGCTTACCATTTGACTCAGCAATCCAACTACTGGGCATCTACCCAAAGGAAAACAAATTATTATAGTAAAAAGAAAAAAATGTTTGACTTTGTTCTGAGTTAGTGAGATTTTTATGGAAGACTTTAAAGCAAGTACCTTGGGCTCAGTCATGGTCTGATTAGGGTTTCATCAGATGTGGGATAAGATATTGGCAAAGGTCATTCATGGGTTGAAGTCAGATCACATAGGATGTCTGACAACATTCGGCTTCAGAATCCCATTTTACCTCAAGGTTATGTTGTTGCTATTGGTAGGATAAATATTTTCATTTCTTTTGTAAAGCTATAGCTCAAAGCAACATTTCTATGACTTAGAACAATTTCTTCAAAGCACAACTCTAAACTACTTCCACTGAATCCATATTCATACTGAAAATAATAGCATATGATCTTTTTTAGCATACATGAATATATATATATTTTTAGTGGTTTACTACTTTTGTCAGAGATTGTGTTTTTGCATATGGATATCTATTTTTATTTGAGTTATAAGGCCTTGGTTCCTTAATAGAATTTTAAAAGTGGGAGAAGACATGTTAGAGAGGCTCATACTGATTCTAGAGACATATGTACCAAGGATAAATGCAGCCCTCACACTGATTAAAAAAACAATGTGACGCAAACTAATATACAACACATACAAAGTCAGGGTGATATTGGGAAGCACAGACCATTCAAGACACAGAAATAGACAGTTTCTAAATTCTGTTCAGAAAGCAACATAAGTTGTTGATTGTAAAACATCTATATCTGGATTATTTTGAAAAATAAAAACTAGGTTGAGAACAAGAAAAAAAAAAAAAAAAAGAACCTCAACACTGGCAGGTGATTTTTTTCAAATGGTAATAAGGTCATATTCTGGGCTCCAGGCTCAATATACCATTGATAGCAAAACCATGGCCTTGTCTGTACAAAATCAGGTCTTTTGACTGAACTGTATTATTTGAGTTTAAAATGTTCAGTCATGATGTAATGCAATTTAAGGCTCTTTGAAGGTAAAAGTCTTTCTAAAATAGAACACTTTATTCCCATCACCCTATCCACATTTTGCTCTAATCTTTTCCACCATCCTCCAGTCTTTTCTACCATCATCTACCCAGTGGCATAGGTCAGAAATCTAGAAAGCAGCCTAAGTCCTCTTTTCTTTGCATAACATTTAATTCATAAGCAAACTTGCTGCTGTGGATTTCAGAAGAGAATGAGAACAAAACTTGTGGCTGCTGCTCTGGTCTATCCTGCACTTTCATTGGTCAGTTTGAGGTGATCTAAGGGTTATTTTACAGTGATCCCTTCCCATATTCAGCACATAAGGAAAGTTGAGGAGAGATCACCAAACTCTGTCTTAGTAACCTGGATTAGATTCTTGAAGCTCTCAAAAATACATTATTCCCAATGTTCGTCAGCCCCAGAAAAGTCAGTTCTGCAGTTAGCATGGATGCCCAGACAATAGGAAAATCAGATTAATGAATAATTTCCATAGGTCATTATTAAGATCACTGCATGTTTCATTAACTTTTTTTTTTACCTTCCCATACATGATCTGTTGTCATGGAAACACAGTTTCTGTTAAGCTGGCTATAAAAATAACTCAATGATTGGTGACCCTTCTAGATAAATGTCAGCTAATGAGCATTAGAAATGTGGGCTTCTTTAATTTCAAATAAAACTCTGGCATAATTTTTTTCCTGGGGGGTTAAAATCCATGTCTTCCTATCATGTAGCAAGACCTGCAACTACGCCTACCTCCACTTTCAGTCAGACATTCACTCCAATATAATTGCAATTTTGTCCTTTCTTCCTGGAAAATAATTTACAGTCATCAGGAATAAGAACAGGATTGTAGCTATGAGAACTATGAGTCATTAAAACCTTTTGCAGAACATTATTAAAATCGCAAGAACATTTTGAATGTACATTTTCCAGCAGATTGGTTACCTGATTTGTTTTCTTACAGGCATGTGTCATTGTTGGTAATTACAGCATGTTAGTGTTGCAGATGGTACCTTACTAAGTACATTTTCAATGAAGTGAGACATCTTCACACAGGAAAAAAATCTCATCAGACAATCTTGTATCACATAAGATCAGGCTATGGAAGCACATGAAAGTGTCGTAAGAACTTTAATTTTGTTGTTTAATTATACAAGTAATACTATTTCACCATAAAAAAGTAGAAAATATAAATAAGCAAAAAATAGTCTACAGTTTATCACACAGAATGAAGCAATGTTCACATTTAGAGACAGAGCCTTATATTGTCCATCTGCCTGTTTGTCAGCTTCCTTGCCATATGCCATCCACTTATCTATTTAAGACAAACATGAACTCATGCTGTCACTTAACTTTGTAAACTACTTTAGATGTTCAGCAGCAATTTGTGTTTTATAGTGTGTTTATAATAGAATTTACTTAGCCATATCCATAAAAATGGAAAAATTGGGTCAAAGGACATGAGTATTTTAAATGCTTTTTATACAGATGCCATACTAGAGGCAGAGGACTTTAAAATTCATGGTTTCCATTGCTGCTTCCCAGTGCTATGCCATGCCTTATAAAAGCCTGAGACAAAAAGAAAAATGAGCCACCCAATACAAATGCTCTTCAACCTATGATGTGCTTGTGTCTCTATGAACTCATCGTAAAGTTGAAAAATCATTCAATCAAGCCATCGTAAGTTAGGTACCATCTGTATACCTGTTCCATATTTTGAATCAAGTGAGAAAGTTAATGAAGCATCTAAAATAAAAAACAACTATATAAAAAGCCCTGTGTTGCCCAGTCTGTTGACCCACCTTTGTCAACCCTCATAAATCTGCCTGTTGGTGGATCCAGGTTTTACTGCCTTACCAGAGAACTGAGGGTTGAATAGAAAGGACTGATCCTGCTGCACAATGGTCTATACAATGTCTTCATTAAAATTTTTAATATATTTTTTCTTAGATATTTTTGCATTAATTCTGATTGCTGCAAGTTTTTGCTTTGTTTTGTTGGTCTAATCTTAAATTTTGCACTTAAGGGAAGTAACCTCACTTGCCTCACCCTAATCCTGGTCCTGTTACTCCCAAAGGGAATGCTAAAGTCAAAAATGGCTCCCAGACAAACATTTTCTGATAACTATATTAAGCAGCTGTGGCTATGTAAAATCTTAGTGATACCCAGGGACTGTAAGTTTCAAGAGCAGGCTGGGTCAGAATGGCCTGAGAATTAAATGTCTAATAATCTTAGAAAGTTGGTATAACAACTTTAAGAAGTTTCCCTGCTTCCTTTCCTTTCCTTTCCTTTCCTTTCCCTTCCTTTTCTTTCCTTTCCTTTCCTTTCCCTTCCTTTTCTTTCTTCTTCTCTTCCTTCCTACTTTCCTGTCTTCCTGCCTCTCCCCAACCCTTTTATTCTTTTTGTCAGGGCCACACTCTATTGCCCAGGCTGGAGTGAGTGGCACAGTCACAGATAACTACAGCCTCAATCTCCTGAGCATAAGCAATCCCTCCACTTCAGCCCCCAAGTAACTAGAACTATAAGTACGTACCACCAAGTCTGGCTGATTTTTGTCTTTTTTGTAGTGACAAGGTCTCACTATGTTGCCCAGGCTGGACTTGAACTCTAAGGCTTAAGCAATCCTCCCACCTCAGCTTTTCAAAGTGTTAGAACAACAGACATGAGCCACTGCACCTGGCCAGTTTTCCTGCTTTCTACAGAAGACATTGCTGTGGACTAAGTGTGTCCCCTCAAAATTCATATGTTGAAGACTGATCCACATGTGGTGGTATTTGGAGGTGGGGCATTTGAGAGGTAATTAGATGCTGAGGGTAGTGCCCCATGTTGGGATTAGTGCCCTTATTTTCTTTTAATTTTTATTTTAAATATGTGGGGTACAATTCAGGGTTAGTTATACAAATGTACATTATAAAGATACCCTTATTGATGAGGTGTGCCCCTCCTCCCCTAGCAGTTTCCCACTACTGCCAATCCCTTTCTTATAGTATTATGATAATTGTTCAAGGTCCGCTTATGAGTGAGAACATATGGAACTCAGTTTTCTGTTTCTGTGGTAGATCACTGAGTATGATAGAATCTAAATCCATCCAAGTTGCTGTGAAGTTCATATGTTTGTCCTTCTTTATGGCTGCATAATATTCCATTATGTATATGTACCAAATTTTTTTTATCCAGTCCAGTTTCAATGGGCAACACGGTTGGTTCCATGTTTTTGCTATTGTGAATAATGCTGCAATAAACATGCATATGCAAGCATCTTTCTCATAGAGTGACTTTAGTTCCTCCAGGTATATTCCCAGTAGCAGGATTGAGGGGTCATGTGGGAGATCGGTTTTCAGCTCCTTTAGGAGCCACACTGTTTTCCACAGAGTGTACTAGTTTACACTCCCACTAACAGTGTAGAAATGTTCTCATTTCACTGCATCCTCTCCAGCATTTGTTGTTTTTTGAGTTATTGATGATGGCCATTCTGACTGGAGTTGGGTAATATCTCAGTGTGGTTTTAATATACATTTCTTTGATGACTAATGAGGCTGAGCATTTTTTCATGTATCTGTCAGCTGCTAGTATGTCTTCTTTTGAGAAGTGTCTATTCATCTCTTTTGCCCACTTTGTAATGGGGCTGTTTGTTTTTTTCTTTTTGGCATGTTGAGTTCTTTGTAGATTCTAGATGCTAGACCTTTGTCTGATATACAATTGACAAATTTTTTTTCCCAGTCTGTGGGTTGTCTCCCCACTCTCTCAATGGTTTCTTTGGCTTTACAGAAGCTTACCAGTTTAATAAGGTTCCTCTTATCTCTTATGGCATGGGCACTTGGGGTTTTGATCAGGAATTGATTGCCCGTTCCAATTTCCATAATGATGTCTCCTGTATTTTCTAAGGTTGTTATAGATTGAGGTTTTATGCTTAAGTCTTTGATCCATTTAGAGTTAATTTTTGTGTATGGAGATAGGTAGGGGTCTTGTTTTAATCATTTGCATGTGGTCAGCCAGTTTTTCTAGCAGCATTTACAGAGTAGGTTCTCCTCTCCCCAGTGGTTGATGGTGGAGGCTTTGTCAAAGATGAGCTGGTTGAGAATTTCAGGTTTTCCTTCTGAAATCTCTATCTTGTTCCATTGGTCTATATGCCTGTTCTTGTACCAATACCAGACTGTTTTAATTATTGTAGCTTTATAATAAAGCTTAAAGTCTGGGAGCATCATGCTTCCTGCTTTTTTTTTTTTCTGAGGATTTTTTGGCTATTCGTGGTCATTTATGCTTTCATATGAATTCCTGTATTGTCATCTCCAGGTCTGAGAAGAATGCTGCTGTAATTTAATGAGTATTGTGTTAAATCTATAGATTGCCTTGGTAGGATGTACATCTTAACAATGTTGATTCTTCCAGTCCATGAGCATGGAATATTTTTCCGTTTGTTTGTGTCATCTTTGATTTCTTTGAGCAGTGTTTTGTAGTTTTCATTGTAAAGATCTTTGACTTCTCTGGTTAGGAAGATGCCAAGGTATTTTATTTTTATTTTTTGTGATTATTGTGACTGGGATTGTGCTTTTTATTTGGGTTTGTGTTTGTTTGTTGTTAGTGTATAGGAATGAGACTGACTTTTGCACATTTATTTTATACCCTGAGACTTTACCAAAGTCCTTTATCAGTGCAGGGAAGTTTTTGACAGATTCTCTTGGGTTTTCAAGGCATAGAATCATGTCATCTGCAAAGAGGGATAACTTAACTTCCTCTTTTCCTATTTGGATACTCCTGATTTCCTTCTCTTGTCTGATTGCTCTAGTTAGGACTTCCAATTATTATGTTGAACAGCAGGAGTGAGAGTGGGCATCCTTGTCTTGTTTTGGTTATCAGGGGAAATGGTTCCAATTTCTGTCTGTTTAGCAGTATGTTGGCTGTGGGTTTCTCATAGATGGTTTTTACTATTTTGAGATATGTTCCATCTATGCCTAGATGTTCAAAGGTTTTTATCAAGAATATGTGCTGGACTTTATCAAAAGCTTTTTTTGCATCTAATGATATAAACATGTGGTTTTTGCCTTTACATCTGCTGATGTATTTAATTATGTTTATGGTCCTGTGAATGTTGAACCAGCCCTGATCCTAGAGATGAAGCCTACTTGGTCATGGTGGATGATTTTTGAGATGTGTTGTTGGATCCAGTTTGCTAGAATCTTGTTAAGAATTTTAGCATTTATGTCCATCAAGGATATTATTCTGTAGTTCTCTTCCTTTGCTGAATCTTTACCCAGTTTGGGTATCCATGTGATGTTAGCTTCATAAAATGATTTGGGGAGTATACCATCTATCTTGATTGCCTAGAAAACTTTCAGCAGGATTGGTATCAACTCTTCCTTGTATGTTTTATAGAATTCTGCTGGAAAGCCATTTGGTCCAGGGCTGTTGTTGGTAGTAGTTTTCTTATGACATAGTCGATTTCCTGGGTTCTTATTGGTCTATTTAGGATCTTGATTTCTTCTTGCCTCATCCTGGGGAGCTTGTGTGATGTAAGAAAGTCCTTCATTTCATTTAGGTTTTTGAGTTTGTTTCCATACAGGTGTACATAGTAATCTCTGATAATCTTTTGTATTTCTTGAGGGTCAGTTGTGACTTGATCTTTTACATTTCTGATTATGTTTATTTGGACTTTTTCTCAGTCATTCTAGCTAGGGGTCCATCAATCTTGTTTATCCCTTCAAAAAAACGAGGTTTTGGTTTCATTGATTTTTTTTGTATTATATTCCTGTCTTTTATGTCCTGAATAGGGGCTTTTATTTGGGTGCTCTATATTTTTCTACTGAAGTTAGGGTTTTGATGGTCTTGCTTTTCTAGCTTCCTTAGGTGATTTGTTAGGCCGTTAACTTGTGATCTTTCCATTTTCTTCATGTGTGTTCATAGAGACATGAATTCCCCTCCTAGGATTGCTTTCATTGCATCTGAGAGATTTTGGTAAGATGTTTGTCATTTTCATTTGTTTCCTGGTATCTTTTAATCTTTGTTTTGATTTCCATGCTGACCCAGGAGTTGTTTAGCATAATGGTCTTTAGTGTCCAAGTCTTCTTGGGTTTGGGGAGAACTTTGTTGGTGTTGATATTTATTTTTATTCCACTGTGGTCTGAGAAGGTGCGTGACAAAATTTCCATCTTATGGAATTTGTTTATGCTTGACTTATGGCCAAGGATATGATCAATCCATATGGTGATGAGTAGAATGTATATTCCGTGATTATTAGGTGGAGTGTTCTATAGGTGCCAATTAAATCCATCTGGTCAAGTGTCACCTTGAGGTTCTGGATCTCCTTGTTGGTTTTTTGTCTTGATTATCTGTCTAGGGTTGTTAGTGAGGTGTTTAAGTACCCAGCTATGAAAGTGCTAGAGTCAATATCTTTTTTAGTTTACCTAGAAGCTGATTTATAAAAGTTAATATTCCTATGTTGGGTGCATATATGTTCAGGATGGATGTTTCTTGTTGATGGATTGAATCTTTGATCATTATGTAGTAACCTCTGTATATTTTAAATTTTTGATAGCTTAAAGGGTATTTTGTCTGATATTAAGAGTACAACTCCTGCTTTATTTTATATTCCATTCACCTGAAATTTTGTTTCCCATCCTCTCACTTTTGAGACTGCGAGTGTCCTCTCTGGTGAGATGAGTCTCTTGGAGACAATATATTGTAGCCTCATGATATTTTATCCAATTTGCCATTCTAGTTTTCAGTGGGACATTTAGTCCATTCACATTCAGGTTAATTATTGAAATGTGAGAGTTTATCCCTGTCATGAGGTTCTTACAGCATTTGTTGTTGTTGCTGCTGTTTGTTCGTTTATTTGTTGTCTTTTTTATTTTGGGGTTGATTTATGTGTGTTTTCATTCTTTTTCCTGCATTATTGTGAAGGGCATTATCGTTTTTGTTTTTTTCTTTCTTCTGTGTTTAATACTTTCTTAAATGTATCTTGTAGAGCTTGTCTTGAAGCAGTGTAAACTCTTAGGGGTTGAATGTCTGGGAAGGATTTTAATTCTCCGTCACTGATGAAGCTTAGCTTAGCTGGTTAGGTAATTCTTGGTTGAAATTGTTTATCTTTGAGAATTTTGAATATTGGACTCCAAACTCTCTTAGTCTGAACTGATTTTGTAGACAAATCTGCTACTATTCTAATTGATCTTTTCCGATAGATAGTTTGATCTTTCTCTCTTGCTGCCTTTAGGATTTTTTCCTTTTAAACTTACTTTGTGTACGTGAATAACTATGTGTCTAGGTGTTGATCTTCTCATTTGTTGTCTTACAGGGGTTCTCTGAATCTCTTGTGGAATATTTGCATCACTGATGAGATGAGGAAGTTTTCTTAGATAATTTCATGAAATGTTTGTTCCAGGATGGTCTCTGTCTCTCCATCTGCCTCAGGGATTCCAATTAATCTTAGGTTCAGTCTCTTGAAATAATTGCTCATCTCTCAGAGGTTTTGTTCTGTCTTTTTAAGCTTCTTTTCTATATTTTTAACAGTTTGGGTTACTACCATATTTTGGTCCTCAAGCTCTGAGGTTCTTTCTTCTGCTTGGTTAATTCTGCTTTCCATGCTTATCAGTTTGTTGTTTATTTCATTCACTGTATTCTTTATGGCTGCTACCTCAGTTATCAACTCCTTCATCCTTTACTCTTATCTCTCCTCATTTCTAGTTATTCTCTCTATTAATGTCTTGATATCTGTGTTTATGGTTTGAGACCAGTCATTCTGGTCATTCAAACTCATTCAAACTCTTGTTTGAGTTCCAGAGTCTGTATTCTCAGTGGTTAACCTCCCAAGGTCTGTGTGAGACTCATATTCTTCCTTTGGTTTTTCTTCATTTGGTTTTCCTCCGCTTTTCAAAACCTCTTCTTTAATTCTGTTGCTCAGTGATGGGGGATAACTTTTATTTCTGTTTGCTTAATTTCCTATATTTTCTTATGTAGATCCTTTGGTTTTGTTCAATTCTGAAGCTGGATTGGGGTGAGGTCCTGTGCTTTATGCAGTTTTGAGATTTAATTAAGGGGAGAGCTGTGATTCAGTAGCTATCTTCAGATCCCATTATCTGCTGACAGGTGTGTGGACCCCCTGGAACCCACTTTCCACTGCCTTACAATCTGTCCATGCAGTGGAGGTGTCTGTTTGCCCCTTGAAAGCAAAATGAGATAAGAAAAGGGAAAGGAATAGAAAAAGGAAAGAGGAAGATGAAAGGGAGGTGGAGAGAGAGAAGGGAAAGAGGGATAACAGGCATACCAACTAACGAATAAACAGAGAGACAAAGACAGAAAAAACAAAGAAGACAAAAACATACAGATAATCATACAAACAAACAAAAGTCCCCTGTTGGTGTAGTCTTCCTCAAAAGTACTCGTATATACACACAAAATCTAAAAAAAAAAATTAAAATTAAAATAACAGAAACAAAACAAATACAAAAATCTAAACAGAAAGAGAAAGAAAGAGAGAAGGAAAAAGCTAAAACTAAAATAGAAAGCAAACAAGAAAAAAAAAAACTTGCTCTCTGGTCGTTTTTGTGACTCTAGGTTCCTTGCGGGCCTCTGCCTTAGGGAGCAGTTCTGGTCTCCAGCCCTTCCTCTCTGCTCTCAGTGCAGACTAATAGAGTTGCTCTCAGCATGAGTCAGATGCCCCACAGACTGTGGGAGGAAGATGGATCACATCTGGACTCACTCTACTCACTGCTGCTGCTGTCAAGTCTCCCATTCAGATCTGATGTGCCTGTGCCTGTACCAGTGTGGAAGAGGGTATCTGTCTCTCCGAGTCTCATGAGAAGATAGCCTCTGGGTCCCAAGGTGGAGACTGGGCAGAGCTGGGCAGGGCAATGTAAATTTCAGCCCAGTCCCAGAACTGAGAAGATGGTGCCCGTTGGCATCGCATCACCGCATTGGAGCTTTATTCCAGTTTTCCACAACCTACCTTCTCTGCTGATTCTCCTGCTTATGCCCAGTCTGCTACTGCAGGTAATGGTGTGACCTGGGTACCAGTGGTGAGGGGCAGCTGTTCTCTGCTGCCTCCTCTCAAGAGAGACCCGAGAATAGCAGACAATCCTGCATGCCTGGGTCTCCAATCTCAGGGTGGTGGTGGGTTGCAGTTACCTCTAGAGGAAAGCCCTGGGTGCATGAATCCAAGTCTCCCCTCAGATGGACTTCCACTTACCCACTCATGTAGAGAGTCTTTATGGACACTTGCTTTTGTGGAGACTCTCACAGTCCAACCTGTTCCTTGTCCAGAAGTCTAGTGTCCTTATTAAAAGAGGAAGAGACATTGGGTCTCTCTCTCTCTCTCTCTCTCTGCCATATGAGTATACAGCAAGAAGGTAGTCTTCTGCAGCCTGATAGAGGGTCCTTATCAGAACCTGATTATGCTGGCACTCTGACTGTGAGAAATCAATTTCTGTTGTTTATAAGCCACCCAGTTTATGGTACTTTTGTTATAGCAGTCCAAAATGACTGAAACAGTATAGACTATGATACAGCTGGATATTGATAACATGGATTGGTTAGAAACTAGTCTGAACAAAATGAAAAACTAAACAGGGCCAGGCATGGTGACTCACACTTGTAATACCAGCACATTGGGAGACCAAGGTGGGAGGATCACTGAGGCCAGTTCAAGACCAGCCTGGGAAAAATCATGAGACCCCCGTCTTTCAAAAAAAATTAAAAAAAAAATATTCAGACATGGTGGCATGTGTCTGTAGTACTAGCTACTCAGGAGGCTAAGGTGGGAAGATCACTTGAGCCCAGGAGTTTGAGGTGATAGTGAGCTATGATTACACTACTGCACTCCAACTTGGATGACAGAGGGAGACCTTGTTTAAAAAAAAATAAAATTAGTATACAAGAATAACTCTGGGTCTGCCAAACCATACCACCAGTATGCAATGCTTTGTAGGCATTAACTATGATTGCTTTTGGGAAAAGTACAGTTATGAAACTAGACTTGATCACTTGAAAAACTGTATTCCTGATTGACCTGATCAAGTAGAGCCTCCTAGAAACAGGAACTATTATTAAGTGTTGCAAAAAATACTTATTATTTAACTCAACATGCTAAATCTATGTTTAAGCTACAAAAAGAAGACGGATGTTTTATTTTACATTTAGAAGTAAAAAGAAGATACCTCTTTCTTGGAATTTAAAGAAAAAGCGAGGGAGGAAAAATTATGTTTTAAAAAAATGTATCTTCTGGGCAACCTGCGGGTCCCCTCCTACTGTGGGAGCTTTTCTGTCCTCTTAATAAATCCTGCTTTCTTAGAAAAAAAATGTACCTTCTACCATGTTGGAAAAAAAGACCCAGGGTAGAAACAAAAAGGAATATAGTGTCTGTTGTTTCTTTGTTTCTCTACCCTCCCTATTTTTTTTCCTCTTCTTCCTTCAGAAAGTAAAATAAGGAAAGAGGAAGTTTTCCAGCCTAGAAACACTGGGGATCCATTAAGCAAGGAGAAATGTGGAGAGGTAGTGTGAGGAAGGCAGTATCTCTGTCCCAGCTCCAACTGTCACAAGATTCAGGGAAGGCTGTCACCATCAATGCCACCTGGTGAGTGTACAGCAGCCTCTGCCCTAGCATCTGAGGCCCCCAATAGTGCTACAGTTTCCAACTTTCTGACTTCCTGCCTCTGCTTCTGACCACCCTGTCAGCCTAGACTTGTGAATCCTGCTTCCTCATTGACTGAGTTCACCCTCTCTGCTTAGATGATTCCTCCTAGACTGCAAACTCCTTAGATGTGGAATTTTTGTCGTATTTCACTCTGTATCCTAGCTACCTAAGAGCATCTGAAAATAACAGGCAAATACCAAATAAATGTTGAATGAGCGAATGAATGAATGAATGTACTTCTAATTCTTATCTATCGGTCTCTACCTCTTTTTCTCTTCCTTGGTAATTCCGTAGGAGTACCAAGATGTGACTCAGGCCACTCATCCAAGAAGTCTTCTTGTTTAAGAAAGAAGTATTTCCCTGAGAAGTCTCATGTGTCATACCTAAAGATGAACTTGGAGAAATAATTGCCACATGAATCTGGGAAGTTTTATTTATCACTAAATAGCAGCTGAGGGATCCAGCCACAATGACAACCCTCATGATTTTTGTTTACGCCACTCCTGATGTGCATCATGGCCCTCTGTTGTTTCATTTCTACCTCTGCACTTGCTATTTCCTCTACTTGGAATGCTCTTCCCCCAGATGTTCACATGGCATTTCCAGGTCATTTATCAAAAATTACCTTCTCATTGAATCCTTCAATGACCAACTCACTCAAAAAAAATTTTTTTTTGAGTTGGGGTCTTACTCTGTTGCTAAGGCTGAAGTGCAGTGGCACAAACACAGCTCACTGCAGCCTTGACCTCCTAGACTCAAGCAATCCTCTTCCTGGGACTACAAGTATGTACCACCATACCTGGGTAATATTTTTTATTGTTTTTGTAGAGACAAGGTCTCACTATGTTGCCCAGGCTGGTCTTGAACACTTGGGCTTAAGCAGTCCTCCCATCTCAGCTTCCCAAAGTGCTAGGATTACTGCCGTGAGCCATTGTGCCTAGCCTCACTCAATATTTTTTATCACCAATTTTTGTAAAAACATTTTAAGTAGAGATAAATCTTATATCCGTTTAAAATACTATATCCTTTACTCAGTTATTTTATTTACCTGCCTTTCATTACTAGAATATGAGCTTTATAAACATAGAAATTTTCCCTGTTTTATTTATATCTCCAGTGCACTTAAGACACTCCTTGGCATCCAGTAGGATCTTAATAAATGAAATGTGTATGTTTTCCCCCAAATTCCAACTACAGGTTTCACTTTTAAGTTTTTTGCTTGCTCCTTAAAATGCCTAAGCATTCATCCATAGACCACTGTCTTATATCATCTTCCTTAGCAGGACACATCTGTTGCTCTGGCCCAACCAGCATCTTTTCACGGTTTTGGGGTTATAAACTACTTCTTTCCTATTCTGTTTAGCTTCAACAGAACTAACTCTTCTTCTCCTGTCACTCTCAGCTTTGAACAGATATAGATGACCTGGCTTATCAGACCATCACATCTCCTGTCAGCAATGATTGGTTTAAACAAGGTCACGTGACTGAAGACTTGTCTTCCTTTGAAGTGCTCTGTCAAAACTAGCAGAAAAACAAAACAACAACAAAAAACCTCTTTCATTTTGTTAGGAGTTCTCAAAATGTGAGAATGTGAGTCTTCCAAAGAAAATGGCGGTTTGGGCCGGACTCGGTGGCTCAGCCTGTAATCCCACGTTTTGGGAGACGGAGGTGAGTGGATTGCCTGAGCCTGCAGGTTCGAGACCCGCCTGGGCAACTTGGTGAGACCGCATCTCTACAATAAATCAAAAAATTAGCCAGGCGTGGTAGCACACGCCTGTAATTCCGGCTACTTGCAAGGCTGAGGTGGAAGGATTGCTGGAGCCCAGCAGGTCGAGGCTGTAGAGGCCGGGAGCGGCCACTGCACTCCAGTCTGGGTGGCAGAGTGAGACTCTGACTCAAAAAAAAAAAAAAAGAAAGAAAGAAAATGGCGGTTTGGTCACCATGTGGGGAGAGTCTTTTCAAGAGAGCAAAAGAGACATAGTCCTGGTAAGATTGCCTGGTCCTCCTGGTGTAACAATGACTGAAGTCAGTGCTATTCTTGGACTCTAAGTTGTGTGTGTCAGTACCCTTTTGCACTTAAACTTACTTGAATTGTACTTCTGTCATTTACAACTTTAGAAATTCCTGACAAACAAGCCTCTCCATGCTTGCCCCTGCCCCAGTAAACCCCTACACATAAGCAACTCTCTGGATGATGCTGTCACTCAGCTGGTCCTGGTTTCTTGACTCCTGGACACTTTCACCATGTTTGTGGCATAAGCAGAATGATTTGCAGTCTAATGTGTGGAGCATATACTCATTTTCTCCCTGCAGGCTAATAAAATATTTTCAAGACTGAACTCACAAACTGAAAATACTGAGGGACACACTATAAGGTCCAAAGAGGAAGGAACACATGATAATATATTGCTAAGTTTAGAACTGGAATTAAATGTTACCAGTGACACTTTTTCCATCCACAAATTTTGAGTGAAAATCATAAAGCATATTTTATGCTTAGAAGAACAGGATATTGGATGCAATCTAATCTTGAAATCATAGGTGTTCTTTCAAAAATCGAACCTTATTTTACATCAGAACATCATATGGTATGAAAGTAATTATGATTTTAATGAACATGAATCCTTTCCTATTAGCAAACTATGTTGAACAAATATTTTTAAATGTTTATTCTAGATATAGTACTGTTATGTTACAGTGAAGTGGATGGTTAATGAAATAAAAATTGGCATAACATTGCTGCTTAGATTAGAAAACAATACATACCTATGCACATATTCATACACACACATATATACATGTGCATATATCAATATTTACATATACATAGTATGTACATGTATATAATTATTTAATAAGATGCAGAAAAATGAGATGATAAATACAAATTTGAAAACAAAATGGAAACAAAAACATTGAAGCCTTACTTTAACACAGAATCAGGTGTCACTTGTACTTAGTTTTTAAAATCTTTTCCAAAGGAATTAGGAGACAGGAAGAACTCGTTTTGCCAGGGTATTTCTTATAATGGGGATTAATAGCAGCAAGACTTGCCCTGGAAAGGCAGACTTCATTGTGTTTCAGAACAGGCAAAATCATGATACTGTTTTCTTTCCCCTTTACTTGCATTTTCTCCAAATAGCCTTTATGATCCCTAAATTGAAACTTTTCTATCATACTGTGTGTAAGTTCAAGTCCTCATCTGCTGCTTTAAAGCAAAGACCAAGGCAACTCAGACAGATTCATTTCTTTTACTTATATATGCTCAATTTTTGCTTTCTGGCAATTTCACAGAAGCCTAGAAACTACTATATGTTCAAAACATCATCAGTTGATGATGTATCGAAATGTATTAAACACTTGTACTGTCCTAGACAAAAGAGATAAAATAAACAAGATTTTAATGTGGTTATATTATTAACGGTGTTATCATAAAATAAGGGCAATGAGAGGTTGTAATGGTTACTGTACAGGAATAAACACTGATGAAAGAACCAAGTAAAGGTGCACCTAAACTGTGCAGAGAATATGGAAGGCTTTCTGGAAGAGGGAAAGTCATAATGCTTAGTATCAGGAAATGTGGAAGAGTTTGTTAGGTGAAGAGGTAAAAAATAAGATATTCCAGGCAGAAAGGCCACACTTATACAGACCCCAAAACACAAAAGAGCTCAATTCTATTGGAAATGGCAGTAGGCCTGCATGTCTGGAGATTAGGGTACAAAGGAATGTATGCCTTTGTATACAGATGAAGCTGAGAAAAAAAGCACTTGGCATATCTGTAAAGAGTTTGGAGACTAAGGAGTTTGGACTAGCGAATAGAGAGTGGTATTCAGGGACTCAGCTACTAAAATCCATATGGGGTACAATTCAAAAGGTTTGTAAACTTAGATGTAAAATAAAATACATCTTTATTTTTACTGACTGTTGCATAAAATTTAGCATTCTCTTCAATTATGAATATAACTAACAGACCACAGTGGTACTAGCAATACCTGTGACTTTGTCACCAAGAGAAATCAGGTATTTTCATTTTATATTCAGTTCTTGCAGATGTTTTGAAATGATTTTTATGCTATTCACACCTTGAAAATTTTGGTAGTTACAAAATCTGCTGGTACATTTTGCTATTTAGTGGATTAATATAAAAACACTGATACTGTATTTTAATGTAGTGACTCAACAATTTGTATTGTAATATTATGCTTATCATTTTATGAGTTTCAAACAATATTCTGAGATGGGTACAAATGCTTACTCAGCTGTCAAAGTTTCTAGGAAAACAGGTAGCTAAGAATCTCATATCAGAAATATTTTAGAGACTAGATTTTTGGTTTAGGAAGAAAACTGGTGTCACTGTAGAGTACAAAGAAACTGTGAAAATGAAGACTCCAGTTGGGAGACTGAAGTTATTGTGTAGACAAGAGATAACAGAGAATGAGAATAAGTTCTGAAAATAGCAGTTGAGAATAAAAAATCTGTGGGAAGAAGTCGGGGAGAGAAGACGAGACAGTGGACACAGCAGATACAAAACCCTGAAGTGGGCAAGAGCTGGCTTTGTTTGAGAATACAAAAGCAGTACAGTGTGGCTAGAAAGTGATGCGTCAAGGGGGTAGTTTACAAACCCCTTGACAGGCCTGCTATGGGCCTGTGAAATCAAACAAGTTGTGTGTTTCCAAAATACAGTGATGAGACAGGCATAGGATAAATATTTCCATTCCAAAAGAGGAAACTAGAAAAAAAGAAAGGAGTGACTGGTCCCAAGTAGGTCCAGAATTAGTCTTAATGCACCAGAATAATCTTATTTGACTCAATGTCTCACCTCCTGGACATACTGGGTCAGAGGTTGGGCCCCCAAGAATCCAGGTGACCTTGTCCCCGTGGCTTTCCTGGGTGCTGCTGTCCACATGACAGCTTTTACATGTGGGAATCATGTACCTGTGGCTCTCCCAGACTGCAGTTTCACACTGGTGGTTCTACCATTCTGGAGTCTCAAGAGCAACCCTGCTCCCTGTCACAATTTCTCTAGGCATTGCCTCTGTGGGCAGATACTCTCTGTTGTGGCTCTGATCCTATGGAAATTCTCTGCATGGACCCTAAGGCTCTCAGAAGTATCCTTTGAAATCTAGATGGAGGCAGCCACACTCTCCCTTAGTTCATGCACTCTGCACACTGGTGGAGATGGCACCACACAGACACTGCCAAGGTTTACTACCTGTGCCCTTTAGATAAGAAGCCAATGTTGCACCTGGGTCTACTGGAGCCACATCTGGAACTGCTGAGATGTACTGGGCCAGAATACTGGAAGCAGAAGCATCAAGCAGCAAGTGACAAAGTTGTCTGAGTGCCCGAGGTCCCTCTTTTGACATAGTTCTATCTCCCAGGTCTTGGTACTCTGGGCCTGTGTTGGAAGTGGCAGACCCCATGATCTATGATATGACTTCAGGGTTACTCTTCTATTATCTTGATAAATAGCACTTGGCTTCTACTGGTTCACACTAATCTTAACTGATCACTTAGCCACATCACTGATTGTTCTACAAACATGGGTTTTCATTCTTTACAACAATGGCCAGGCTGAGAAGTTTTCAAATTTTTAAGTTCTGCTTCCCTTTTGTCTATAACTTCTGTCTTTAAGTAGTTTCTCTCCTCTCACATTTTTCTATAAGCAGTCAAGAGATGCCATGTTGCACCTTTAACACTTTGCTTAGATATTTCTTCTGCCAAACATTCAATTTTATTGCCACAAGCGCAACCTTCCATAAAACATTAGGACACAAACACAATTCAGCCAAGTTCTTTGCCACTGTTTAACAAATATTACCTTTCCTCCAGCTTCCAAAACATGTTTCATGTTCCTCATTTCTGTTGGAACCCTT
Organism: Cephalopachus bancanus; assembly: GCA_027257055.1. Classification (NCBI taxonomy): domain Eukaryota; kingdom Metazoa; phylum Chordata; class Mammalia; order Primates; family Tarsiidae; genus Cephalopachus; species Cephalopachus bancanus. Next base: position 9,310,254 of record JAPVLO010000022.1, on the reverse strand, counting down.
CTCAGAATGGCCTTTACTATCCTTATATCTACCAATATTCTGTTCACGACCACCTAAGAAGACTGAGACTTTTTCTCAGAATTAGCCTTGATGGTTCATGCATGTCAATACAGATTTTTATCCAGCATGTACTTCCAGTTCTTTCAGACTCTACCCATTACCCAGTTCCAAAGCCATGTGCACATTTTTAAGAATTGATTACAGCAGCACCCACTCTTTGTACCAATACCTATCTTATTCCATTCTGACTGCTATAACAAAATATCTTAAACTGGGTAATTTATAAACAACAGAAATTTATTCTAGAGACTGGAAAGTCCAAGAAGCAGTTGCCAGTGAATTTGGTGTCTAGTGAAGGCCAGTCCTTTACTGATGGCACCTTCTTGCTGTATCCTCACATGGTGGAAGGAGGGAACAAGCTCCTTCAGACTTCTTTTATAAGGATGCTAATCCCATTAAGGAGGCTGGAGCCCTCAGGATTTAATCGTGTCCCAAAGGTTCCATCTCTTAATACTATTGCATTAAGAATTAGCTTTTCACATATAGGTTTTTGAGGGGTCACAAACATTCAGATCAGCAGATATATTAATTTGGAGATGACTATAGTATATTTAATTGGAGAGCTCAGGTAAGAAGATGATTTTTATGGGTCTGCAACATAGAAGAGAGATCTGAATTGGGGCTACAAATGTTTAGAGGCACCTGTATATACATAGTATTTAAATCAACCTGGAGAGAGTAGAAAGAAGAAGTTTGGGGACCCAGTCCTAGGGCATTCCTGGTTAGGAAACAAGGAAACCCAAAAGGAACAATCAGAAAGGTAAGAGAATTATCATGGAAGTATACAATTTTCATGAAGGAAAAGTTTTCCAAGAAAAAAGAGGCAACTGTATTAAATATAAAATCTATCTTATTGGTGTAAATTTACATATAAGTAAATGTATATATTGTAAGTGTAATGTTCAATTAGCTTTGACAACCCTACCCTGACTGACTTCCAGACAATTGCTGAGACCAAATAAAGGAAGTATGGCTCTGGATCGGTTAGTTTGCATATCAAAAGCTCCAGGCTGAGGCCTTGCTATCTCAAAGAATACTAGCTCTAGGGAGTACAATATACACCTTAGTTTATCACAACCTACTTCGGACCAGTTCTGGTAAAATATAGTCCTATTTTTTTATATCCTTCATTTGTGGGCGATTACTGCATATCTATATAAATTATAAAACCAACAATGCAGTTTTATATTTATTGCTTTATTCAAGGGTATGCAGCTAGAGGACATTAAGATAAGAAGACTAAAATATTTTTATATTTAAAAATATTTAGCCACATGTATATCTGATACTCTTTATTTCTTCATGCCTGATGTAATTTTCATTCAACCTAAAGAACATTAAAATTTTTTGTTGTAATTAAAGTCTCCTAGTAGATAATTATTTTTTAAAGTTAACTACCTGAAAATATCTTTATTTTGCATTAATTTTTAAAGGATAGTTTTGCTGGGTATAGAATTCTTTGACTATATTCATAATAGATTTTGAAATGGTTGTCTTCTAAATCAGACATCTAGGGTCTATTCAGAGTCAGCTTTTTATTGAGAAGAAGTCAAATTCTGATACTTTAAAAATATTTTTATGAGCATATTTTTATAATAGTGGGTGTTTGGTTTCAGACCACCACAATAAAGTAAATATCACAATAAAGCAAATCACACAAATTTTTTAAATTCCCAGTAAAAGTTAAGTTTACACTACTATTCCTATTAGTGTTCTATAGCAGTGTGGCTAAGAAAATAATGTACATAACAATTAAAAAATACTTCACCGCTAAAAAATGCTAGCAGAGTCATCAGAACATTTTTCTTTTGAGTCATAATCTTTTTGTTGGTGGTAGATCTTGCCTCAGTATGGATGGCTGCTGACTGATCACAGTGATAGTTGCTGAAGGTTGAAAGGCTGTGACAATTTCGTCAAACAATACAACGATCAAGTTTGCTACATCAACTGCCTCTTCTTTCACAAAGATCTTTCCATAATGTGTAGGGCTGTTGGATAACACTTTACACACAGTAGAACTTTTTCAGATTTGGAGTCAGTCTTCTCAAATTTTACTGCTTTATCAACAAAGTCTGCATAATATTTTAAATCCTTGGCTGCCACTTCAACAATGTTCACAGAATCTTCACCAAGAGTAGATTTTTTTTTTTTTAGTTGGAGTCTCACCCTGTCACCCAGACTGGAGTACAGTGGCCACTCCCGGCCACCACAGCCTCAACCTGCTGGGCTCCGGTAATCCTTCCGCCTCAGCCTTCCAAGTAGCCGGAATTACAGGCATGCGCTACCACGCCTGGCTGATTTTTTGATTTATTGTAGAGATGAGGTCTCACTGCCCAGGCGGGTCTCGAACCCACGGGCTCAGGCAATCCATTCACCTCAACCTCCCAAAGGCGTGGGATTACAGGCTGCGCCACCAAGCCTGGCAAGAGTAGATTTTGCTTAGACACTTAGAGACCATTGTAGGGTTATCACTGACCTAGTTTCAATATTGTTGTGTCTCAGGTAATAGGGAGGCCCAAGGAGAAACAGAGAGACAGGGTTATGGTGAGTAGGTGCAGCAGTCAGAACACAGTCAACATTTATTGATTAAGTTTGGCTTCTTATATGGGTGGAGTTCATGTTGCCCCACAACAATCACAATAGGAACATTAAAGATCAATGATCACAGATCACCATAACACATAAAATAATTATTAACAAATGGAAATATTGAGAGAATTACCAAAACATGATGCCGAGAAAATGCGAGCCCATGATTATGCAGAAATGGCAGCAATAGACTTGCTTAACATAGGGTTGCCACAAACCTCCAACTTCTAAAATTTAAGATCTGCAAGGTACAATAAAGCAAAGTGCAAAAAAAAAGAGTTGTGCCTATATATTTTTGTTATTGTTGAACTATATATATAATGCTTTCTAGCAACTCTGGCTTGTGAATTTTTTCCTGAACATTTTTTTTTAAGTAGCTTATCAGAACTTACTCTCTCCCATGGTGTTTGGTTGCTGATGTCTACTATTTTTGTGTTTGTTGTTGTTTTAAGCATATTTAGTGGTTGCCCTATTGTTTGCATAAGTGTATTCAGCTAATGTGTGGGGTAGTATTTGTTCTTAAACACTTTGAGCTTATGTGTGTGTGTTGGGGAACACATGCAAAGCTCGTTCTCAGTTTTAAAAAGTGGCTTTCACTTTCAGTATGACTGTCTTAAGTCCACGATCTCCTTGTGTGTTTCTGGCTGTGACATTGCTTACATGGAATGGGACTGAAGCCTCTGTTTTACAGAGCTATGAGTTTTTGTTGTTGTTGTTTCCTTTCAAGTTTGCTGCTAACTGTCAATGCTGTCATGGGTTTTTGCCTACTAACCTAAGCAAAACCTATTTCCTCTCAGAAAAGTTGCTTCTCTGGCCAGCTTCACTGGGGCAACCGTGATGTTTTTGCTGAAAAGAGCTAGGAGGAAAGGTGTGAGGGTAAAAGCGGTGATGGAGTGAGTGCGGCCCTAGAGGAAAAAGCCAGAAGCCTCTACTACTTTATCTAAATAAATAAAAATTATTTGCAATAAATAATTCTCAAATTGTTATCTGTGATCAATTTCTATTGCTCCTAAATGATTGTTTTAGACAATTTTGTTAAATTTTATACTTGTTTGGCAAGATCATTTTACTTTATCATAGCCAGAAATTTCACCTCTTACATTATTCTCCTAGAGTATGATTTCTATTCTTAAGGTTATCTTTTGGTTCAAAATGGCTGTCACAGCTAAAACATTACATACAAATTCCAGGTTTAAAAAAAATCTTTTAAAAAAAGGTGAAAGTATAAAACTGGTGCCTCTGCCTTCTGCTTTGTCCCTTTAAGCAGCCTTTCTGGTTGTCCACATGACACTTTTGCTCACATGTTAATGGTCAGAACTTAATCAGATGGCCACAAGTAGGTGTATGATACATTAGGAAATATCTTTCTCTTTGGGTTCACTAAAATAGAATCAAGATTTTCATATAAACAAAATAATATAGCATGTACCCTTTTGCGTCTGGCTTCTTTTGAGCAGCATTGAGATTCATTCATGTTGTTTACTGTACCCATAAATCATACCTTTTACTGTAGAATATTAGTCTATTTATGGTATATTTGATAATATGATCATTAACTTACTAGATTTTGGGTTGTTTCTACTTCAGTCTATTGTCAATTAAACTGTTATTAACATTTGTACATGTGTTTGTATACGTCTTCATTTCTCCTGGGTAAATAACTAGAAGTGAAATTGCTGGATCATATAGTAAGTAAACATTTAATAAGATAAGAAACTGCCAAACCGTTTTCCAAAGTGGCTTTGCCAGTTTTATTTCCAATCAGCAACGTAATAGAGTTCTATTTGTTCCAAATTCCCCCCTCATTAATACCTGATCTATCAGTCTTTAGAATTTTAGGTGTTTTTATGGGTTCACAGTGGCATCTCATAATGGTTTTAATTTGCCTGTCACTGGTGATAAATGAGCAAGATGGGGCAGGTGGGAATAAACAAGCTGATTTTGAAATTTATTTGGAAAGGTAAAGGACCTAAAATAACAACATAATTTTGAAATAGTATAATTTTGAAAGAATTATTTCAAAATAATTTCGAAAATTTACACTACCCAATTTTAAGATTTACTACAATGCTACAGTAATCAAGATGGAGTGGTATTGTAATATAATCAATGAACTAAAATAAAGAATTCGGAAATAGAATCATAGTTGTATGTAAACCGATTTTTGCTAAAGGGTCAAGTTAATTCAGTGGAGAAAGGATAGTTGCTTCAATAAACATTACTGATATAATTGAATATCCATATTTAAAAAAATAAACCTTGACTTTCACATCAAGCCATTTACAAAATTTAGCTCATACTGAATTACAGACTTAAATGTAAAAGCAAAAATTATAACACTTTTAAAAGTTAAAAGAAAATCTTTGTAATCTTGGAATAAACAAAGATTTCTTATGGAAGGCACAAAAGTATAATTTATAAAAGAAAAATGATAACATAAATGTTATCAAATATAAAACTTCTGATGTATAAAAAACTCTAGAAGGAAAATGAACAGGTAAGCCACAGGCTAAAATAAAATATATGTAAATGTACACATATATACATATATAATATTTATCTTCTTACACTGAATTGCAAGAATTCATTATATGTTCTGGATACACACACATACATAACCTGGTTAAGTATAGTACCCAGAATACATAAAAGAATTCATACAATTCTAGTAAGAAGAAGAAGTCAATTGGTCCTAATTGTCAATAATATAACTCTAAATAACAGCTTCTTTTCAAAGAAAAATAACACAAAAGAAAGCATTATCACTTAGGTATGTACATGTTTTTAAGCTGAATCCCGTTTTAGAGGTATTAACATATGAATAGTCTACATTTTTAAATCTAGAAAATGTACAGTGTATAAGTGTGTACATTGTATATTATGTATTGTTGCATATATATAATATAAATGACGAGGGCCCATTTTCCCACCCTCTAATCACCATTGTCCTGTCACTCAGGAGGTCCCTGGTATCCAGTGCTTTCATAAATTTTTCCAAGATATATTAGAGAGGACCTGTTTTTTGTTTTTATTTTTGCTTTTTGTTTTGTTTTGTTTTGTTTTTTGAGTTGGAGTCTCACTCTGTCGCCCAACCTCAACCTGCTGGGCTCCGGCGATCCTTCCGCCTCACCCTTCCAAGTAGCTGGAACTACAGGTGCATGCTACCATGCCCGGCTAATTTTTGATTTATTGTAGAGATGGGGTCTCACCAAGTTGCCCAGGCGGGCCTCAAACCTGCGGGCTCAGGCGATCCACTCACCTCAGCCTCCCAAAGGCGCGGGATTACAGGCTGAGCTACTAAGCCTGGCTTTTATTTTTGTTTTTATTCTCTAGGTGAATTCAGAACTGACACTGTTCCCCACATTGCTTAAGACTTCCCAAAATCTCTCATTGGAGAATGTTTCATACATTGCCAACTTAATTTGGAGGCCATCCTCCAGGTTTATTGTAACTACCTATCACACAGTTAAAATGTAGCGGCTTAGAAAATTGGGATAAATATAATGCTGCCTGCAAAATGGCACTGCCCTCCATGTCTTCGGCATCCTGCCTGATGAATCTCCCTTAAAATGGATCAGCCCTTCGCTGAGAACATTCCAAAATAATGCAAAGTAAAAGCAAGCCGAATCATGCAGCACAGACAAAATTTCCAGGTCATTTCTAATTGCTTGGTCTTTATTTCATACATCATCACAAGTAAAATATGGCTAGGTGGATTTTCCATGGGTGGATAAAACGCACAATGTGGACCACTGGAGAAAAGAAAAGAACATGTTCTGATGAGTAGTCCAGAAAAGAAGCAGAGTCTAAATCCAGAGTCCCCAAAATATATATTAATATTTATTTCGTGGTTTTTTTTCATTTTTTTATAAGTTAAACGAGCTCATTTGGCAAATGGCAATTTGTTTTTAAAGGATAAAAATCTTTTCTTACGTTTCTGTAAGGAGCTAAAGGAAGGAAACATCTGCAGGGAAGTGCTGATGCATTATTATTGTAATTAGGGTTGCCTTTGCTATTATTCCAGCTGAGCCTTACACCTTCAGAAACAATGCTATCATTGCCAGCATCAGCCCAAACTGAACTGCCAGTAGCTGAAGCTGTGTAAGGAAAATGTCTTTGCCCTACTCTCTCAATATTGACTTCAGGTCTGCTGATGATGGAAACACCTAAGCAGAGAGAAAGTCCATCATTACGCCAGACAATGTTCCTCTCCTCCAGACAACCACCCTTTTGGGGTCTGTTCATGTAGTGAACTCCTGAGAAATAATGCAGAGAAGAATTTGTCAGAATTTGGTGAAATGTTGGAAATGGGAGGTAAAGGGTGAGGGAGAGGAATTGAGGCTGGCTACAGGGTTATGAGTCTGAAGCTTTAGAAGGATCCTGGTGGCAAGGAAGACAGATGGAAATGTGTGATTTCAGGGATATTTGACATTAGATAAACAACTTGGCTGTTTGCCTCTGTAAGCCCCATTTATTACTACTTAGATTGAATTGATTTCTGCATGGCAAATATTGACTCATTTTTCAAAAGCCCCAACTAAAATGTCACCTCTGTGGAGAAACCCTTCAGATACTCCCCAGGCATTTAGTTGTCTCTTCAGGGCCAACAGAGTACATAGTGCAAACACTGTTCGTGCTGCTATGAGAATATTTTCCATGCTATAATTTGCTCATATATTTTCTCTTTCTGACCAATGGATCAGCATGGCATGATGAAAAGAGCACTCCTTGTAGAGTAGGCATACCTGGATCTATTTCCCACTTTGCCACCATATCATTGTGACCTTAGAAATGACTAGGTTATATGTAACATGGGGACAGTAATTGCAATTTTGCAAAACTGTGATAGGGATTAAATCAGAAACATACCCCAGAGTTTGGCACATAGGTGTCACTCAATTCATTCTCTTCTCTCCTTCTTTATTTGTCAAGACCATGTGCTTCTTGAAGGCATGGATTGGGTTCTTGGAATCCCTGGTTCCTGGTACCATGTAGGTACTCAATGTATATTTCTCGAATTACTGAATTAGTCCACCACTGTGTTTCTCAGCTCCATGAAGTCACCTCTTACTACAGTCATTGCATGGTCCTTACTTGTCCATCTCCTTCACTGGGCTATGGGCTACTCAAAGGCAATGGGCCATTCATACACTGTGCCACCAGAACCTTCTCACTCTTTACCAAATCTTTATGGCTCTCTGCCTTCCAGACGCTTGCTAGAATTGTACTTCTGGCTCTCCTTGTGCCTGTATGGAGTTATATAACTAGTTCTAATCATTGACTTGTAAGTTACAGTGACTTCGTGGCATGAGCAAGTATGTGCACACATCAGACTCCCAAATTCTTTTTCTGTCTATCACTGCAACCATCAGTATTGGTGATTGGTGACTGGTCGACAGTTTGTGTCTCTGAGTGACTGCAATGAGCAGAGCTCACTTTCCCTACTCATAATCTAAATAATCAAGAAGAAACCTTAGTTGATTTAAGTCACTAATATTTGTAGAATGTTCGTCATCACAACCTACTCTCACCTATCTTGACAGATACAGGCAACAATAAGCAGAGTACCTAGCATTATATTCAGTAAAGGGCAATTACCAGAGGCCTGTTTGACAAACTAATTTTACGGTATTTTACTACGAAAGAAATATTTTCAGAAATATTCTGTCATCAACATTACCCCAAGCAATGGCTAGAATAGAGATATTATCTCCATTTTATAGATGGGGCAACTAAAATTGACAATTATTCTCCGTGAGAATTTCTGCAGGTCATGTAAACACTTTGAGAGTCAGAAATAGAGCTCATTGTTGTTATCTTCCAGATAGGTAACCATTTGGGAATACTGAAAATAGAAAATTCATATTACTGAAACCACAACAGGAAACATTGGAAATACAAATTTTCCATTAATAAAATCCCTACTCTTGTGAAGTCTGAAAATTATACGGGAGTTAAAATGATTGTGAAGCAGCAATGCAAGGTTTGGTTTTGTTTAGGTTCTAAATTATGTGAATGACCTATAGAAGATTTAAAAAAAGGCAAGATTAATTTGTATTAGAATGGTTGAGTAGGTGTCTTCACACACACAAAAAAAGGATGAGATCTGGGAGCAAGCATATAGCATTCTATCTGAAAAAATTATTCTAATAGAAGTAGAAATTGTATAATACACCAAACACTTGGCTGATTCTTATCCATGTTTTAGGACTCAATTCAGATGCCAAGATGCCACTGCCTCCAAGAGGTCTTTCCTGCTTTAGGACTACCCTTACATGTGTCTTGCCCTGGCATTTAACTGCTATGCCTGCACACTGTTCTATTGTAATCACCCATTTGGTTTTCTACCTTCCCTATTAGACACTAAGACACCAAAGGCAAGGACCATGACTTCTTTGAACAATTAACAGCTAGCATCATGGTTAACAATTAGGTAGATATGAGATAATATTTGTGAGTAGTTATTAAGGTATTTTTCAATTACCTAAATCTGTAACCTGGAGAATGCAGATTAAGATTCTAAAACATCTTGCTCAGTGCCTTTCCCAACTGTGCCCTCAAGAAATGCATACACAGATCATCAGGGGAAAACATTTATCTTCCAGTGCTAAAGTTCAAAGGAGATACTCAATTGTGCTGTGGGGTAATAATGAAAAACATGGATGATCTGAAACTCAAAAGTGCTTTTTATAGTAGTTTGTGGAGGTAGTTAAAGAAAGGGAAAGAAAACAGCCATATTTTTCTGCCAGGCCAGAAAGCAGAAAGTACTGCCTGTTACTCCCCAAATGACTTAACTAGTCCTGACAGCATGTGGGCCATTAGTAAAGGCTTTCTAGCCTCTCGCATGCGTGTCCGGGCCTAAAAGCCCTATTCCCCTAGGGCCATTAGAAAGAGGACTGGGCTTGCTGTAACATATGTGTCTGTTGGGCAGACTGTCTGCTCATCACTGGAAAAGCCAGGGTTGGGTGTCAATCTGACTAACAGGGCAGGAGCCCCACACAGCTGTGTTTTGCAAAGAAGTTGGGAGAGGACCATTTCTATGAAAGCAGGACAAAAATGTGGAAGAGGAATACACAACAATAAGAAACATTTAATAAGTGATTAGTCTATGCTCTGAAATTTATGTGCTTTGCCATGTGTCATTGTCATCAAAAGTGAGCACTATTTTACAATCTCCCTGTTCCTCTCTTTCCTCATCTTGACATTGACATAAAATAATTTTCCAAAGTAATGCAGACAATTAATGTGCAAAACCAGATTTCAGACGGATCTCTGGAACTAGAAAGTTTCCATCTTTAGCCACCACCCTTCATGCCTTTTTGTGGTGATAGACACAAGAGTTTGGAGATCTGGAAAGAATTGGCTGAGAGAGGAGGCTAGAGAGGAAATTCAAGACTTTATCGTGGTGAGAAGCATTTTATTTTATATCTGCCTGTTTTGCTCTGAAATTGTCTCAGTACCTCTGAGCATTTCATTATTCAGCCTCTTTCTCCATTTACAGAAGAATGTACAAGGTTTAATGGAGTCTCTTGACTTTTTCCCTTTGAAATATTCATGGGCCTTTAGCAGTTTCTTTCATGCTCACCTTCTCCTCCATTAGGGGAGAAATTTTGAAGGAGCAGAAGGAGAAGAAACCAGTGCAGGAGACAGATATGTATGCGGGGGGAGTGCCTACTCCCAGCTCTGGGAGGCAAAAGATAGTGCTCATTCCCCCAAGGAATATGCCTACTCTCCCTAGATCTGAAAGAAAAGGAGTGTAGAAATGGCACTTTCTGGCAAAAGGGAGTTGATCATGTCATTTCTCAGCTTGTGTCCATGCTTTTCATCAGATGAGAGTCTACCCAGGCCCTAAAGAATAATGAGAAATTTCCTCCATGGAAGGGTTTGGTGAAAGGGCAAATGAGAACACGGTATGATGTGACTGCATCCTTCTCAGAATAGTGCCTTCTCGTTGCCTCCTTTGGGCCCCTGCTCCACCTTCAGGCCACTCACCCAGTTCCTGTCCCTGTTGTCATCCAGTTGTCCCTTTCAATCACAGGAATAACCGCAATCACAAAGTAGTATGACATGGACTCTCAGTAATTTGAATCCTGGTTTACTAAAATGAAAGCAGAAATACACACATACATGCTTTCCTCTAACAACTACTGCCTGCTAAGCCAACATGAGTCCCTTTCTAGATCACTTTGTTTCTTATACTAGATATCTTTTACTGAGTATGATGTACCAGGAACAATAACAATCTTGTCATGTAAATATAGTAATATTTAAAAGGTAAGGATTTGAACCCTGCTGTAATTCCAAAATGTAAGCTCTCTTCACTTTTCTGCCTCTCTTACTAAAGGAAGTTTGAGAGTTCCAATCCTTAAGGTCATTAAAAAAAATTAATAAACAAAAAAGATTGTCTCTCAAGCAGAATAGAGCTACTGTAGTTTAAAGTTTTTGGGGATCCTTTTGATTATGCAGTAAATGAATAAATTAAAAATAAATTAAGACCATAAACTAAATAAAAATCATAATTGCTTCTTATAATCATATATATGTATATCAGACTATGTGATCATGTATATATATATATATATATATATATATATTAAGCAATCAGACTATAAATCATGTTAAATGGAAGAATTCCTAGGAGAAGAAACTGTAAAACTGCACTGATGTGTACAAAGGAAAAGCTAGACAAAACTTAAAGATATAATAAGAAAGCAAGGTAGGAAAAGAGTACCCAGAAGAAAACTGAGATTAGTTATTAATCTATTTCTTTAGGCCCTAGAAATTGTTCTCCCTTCTTCTAGGAATTATTTCATTTAGCACAATCTATAGTCAGATTATATGATATTAACACAGTATCTCTATCCACTGAATATATACTTTCCGAGCAATGATAACTAACCTTTATTAAGTACTCATAATGTTCTAGGCATTGATCTAAATGTATATATGAAATATATATATAGCCACATTTACTCTTCAGAATAATATGAATCAGATATTATTTTTAATTCTATTTATAAACGGGCACACAAAGGCACCTAAAAGTTATATAACTTGCCAAAGTTCACTCAGCAAGTAGCAAACATAGAATCCAAACTCTGAAAGTCTGTTTCCATATTCCAATCTATAACATACTGTCGGCTAAGTCTGAGGTTCTGAACTAGGCCACAAGATGACATAGATACATATAGCACTCGCCTAAGGATCTCATAGTCTCATAAGAAATGAAGCCTGAGATTAGCTCTCTCACCTATCACCTCTTTCCCAATTTTCCCATCCCTAAATACTGCAGTGTTATACAGTAAGTCCTCTATGTGCGAACGTTCAAGTTGTGAATTTTCAAAGATGTGAACATGTGTTCCCATGTCCAATCATGTAAGTTAATTCATGTGTCTGGTGTACATTGTCATGAGTGTGCATCCTCTACAGATGGTTGTGTTTTTGTGTACTTTACTGTATAATACTGTATAGAATACAGTAGTACAATATCTTTATTTCAAGCCTAGGATGTCCAGAAGCAAGTGTGAAAGCAGTGGTGAGGTAGCTGGCACTGTATAGTCGATTGTGTTAGTTGGGTACCTAGGCTTACATCACTGGTCTTACAAACAAATTGAAGTGACAAACATGCTCTCAGAATGGAACTCATTTGTACGTAGGGGACTAACTCTATTGATATCTCAGTAAAGAAAGACTCCAGAGGACCCCCAAAATAAGTTCATTCCCCAATAAGGAGCCAATGTTGAATTACTACAGAATAATTTAGGTTAAAAATGCTAAATAAGTATAAAAAATCATTAAAATACTTTGCACCACACTCTTGTAACATACTTTCTAAGGTAGAAAAGAAAAAATTGACAGTAGTTCTAAAAAATGAACTCAGATGTTATCTGAAAAACCATTTGGCTCACTTTCCCTGATATGCTGAAAAGGCAGTTCTGCCTGGACATATAAAAATAGAGCTTTTCTCCCTCAGTTCCATAAGGAGGGGGTGGGGTCCCTACTTTAACTACCGAGATAAGAGAAGCAGAGATGAGAAGTGGCACAGCAGATTAAATGGGCTGGTGCAGGGTCAGAATCATAGCTCCTGTTCCTTTTTACCATGTATTTTTTTTCCTTCATAAAAGTTAACTTTTCTTGCAAGAGGCTTTGCAATACAACACGATATTCCAAACTCACTCCTAGCTGGGATAGAGATTTGGTAGTTTTCCTTTCAACCTCAATCAACTGGATCACCAGGCAATTTCTCCCCAAAGGTCAAATAAATAAAATCCTCCAGTTTCCCATCTCTAAAGTCTGAGGTGGAGCTGAACATCTACATCAGACATCGGCTGCGTGTGCTCCACTGTGTCAGAACCTGATAAATAAATTAGGATTAGGGGCCAAAAGAGGGCTATGAGATCAAAATGAAACTGAATCTCGAATGCCACCTCTTCTTTCATATACTACATCTCATGTAATCAGTGCATTTACACATATCCCAACCTCAAAATCTGTGATGTTTGTTCAAAAAGCTGCTAATAACTTTATCTTCTCACTTATGTTAAATCTGCTCATTTAAGTTAAAATATTTATCTGCAAAATGTACCTGAAGCCTGTTCCTACACATCATTAGCAACTGTTTTACCATCCTCTGGGATCTCTGTAGTCCTTTGCTTCCACTAAAATGTAGCTAATACTGCATAATCATGACAATTACATGAAATAATTTATGTAAAAATGTTAAAGAAATAGATGTCTGAATTTGGTAGGTTTACTGAGAAATGGCTGTAGTTCTTGACCCCTCCCTGTGTCCAGTTTTTTTATAGTATGACTTTGAGTGCCTCCTCTTAAGAGGTGAAGTCTATTTCCCAATCTGGAAATTTGGACTGGTCTGTTATTTGCTTGGTCAATAGGATATGGTGAAAGAGATGGTGTGTCTTGTGTTTGCCCTCTTCGTTGCTTTGCTGCCTTTGCTATGAATAAACTTGGGCTAGCCTGTTAGAGGGATGTAAGAGAAACATGGAGAAAATCCAAGGTTGCCCTAAATCAGGCAACAGTCAGTCAGTCTCCCCACCCTCTACATGTGAGAGAATTCAGCCAACTTCAGCAAAGCTAATACTCAACTGATGGTAAGATGGTGAGTTAAGCCAGTCAAGGCTAGAAGAACCACCCACAGACTTCTGAGAAACAATAAATGGTGGTTATTTTAATCTATTAAAATTTGGATGATTCACTATAAAGCAAGAGGTTATGGATATCCTGAGTTTTACTTTGATGCTCTGCATCAGAAGACCCAGGGGTGGAACCCAGGTTTTTGCAAGTTTATAATACCCCAACCTCAAATCTGTGATGGTCGTATAAAACACCTATTTCTGGGACTGATCCCAGGCCTAAATCAGAAATTAGAGGTAAAGGCACCTGGGATTTTCATGTTTAATAAGCTCCTCAGGTGAGTCTTAATTTCAGATAAGAACCAATACTCTAAGTCAGCCCTTCTCGAATTTTAGGGTGCACACTATGCTTTGAATGAACTCATTTTAAAACTGAAACTTAAAAAAAGTTCCGTTCTGTTGCATTAAGAAGAAAAACCTCCACAGCTAAAATTATGCAATAGTTTACAAACACATACCTTTATCGATACAAATTTCATGCATTGAATCTTGACAAGATTGAATGGCAAGATTCTAAGATCCTGGTTTGAAAGCTTGGCTATATATTAGAATCACCTGGGGAGTCTTAAAAAAAATATACAACTTGAATTCAAGTCCTACAATCTGTAATTTAATTGGTATGTGTTATGGCCTGGGCATTAGGCTTTTGTTTTTTTTTTTAGACTCCCCAGTTGATTTTAATGTGCAGCCAAATTTTTGAACCACAACACTAAATTTTGTTGAGCAGCACCATTTCCAGTTAAGCTATAAGAAAAAAAAAAGAAAAATAACTTAAACTAAACAGGTGTGTGTGTCATGGTCATTAAGATTCCCTGTGATGGTCTAAACTACTTGCTCTTCAGGAAATCTTGTAGCTCAGTTGACATCATTTATCAGTACACTGTTTTTTGTCCTGACTTAAGCTTAAAATTGAGGGAAACATCAACAAGGAAATCTGGTCAAATTCTTCTTAAATTCCAAATATATTTAATTCTCCCACAAGGTTGGGTGAGTTGGCAGTTGGATACTCAACATGTATTTTTTTTAGAAACGTGCACTTATTCTGAGAGTATTTTCATGGTACAGGTGCTTAGCATTCAACTTACTATCAATCAATAACTGTGGCCCAAGCACACATTTGATGACAAATCCTAATTTGATTCATTAGAGAGCAAGCTTGCCATGGCCTTGAGTGTTTTTAGTCTGAACTGACCACAGTCCAACTTTATGAACATCATCACGAGCAGACACCTGGACTAAAGTGTCTTCAGTATTATTACTCAGACAATGTATTGATGTGATAACACAGGCCCTGACCACTCGTTTCCATATATCTATACATTTATTTTTGAGTCAGAGTCTAACCCTGTTGCCCTGGCTAGAGTGCAGTGGCATGATCATAGCTCCCCTCAGCCTCAACCTCCTGGACTCAGGCAATCCTTCCATCTCAGTGTCCTTAGTAGCTGGGACTACAGTTGTATGCCATGATGCCTGGCTAATTTTTCGATTTTTTTTAAAGACAAGGTCTCACTATGTTGCCAAGGATGGTCTTGAACTCCTGGGATCAAGCAATCCTTCTGCCTCAGCCTCCCAAATTGCTGGGATTATAGGCATGAGCCACCATGCCCAGCCATTTTACTAGTTGGAATCAAATTAATACTATATCCCAGCATAAGAAAGGATAGGAGAAAAAGCATAGTACAAAAAAGGTTGATGCTTAAATTTGTTGCTGACCCTTTGGCAGTTAACCCAGAATTTTTAAGCCTATGATTTTAATTACTCAATCAAGCGTAGTCTGAAATGACTCTTCTTCTACTGGACTGATCCTTTCCTGCTGAGTCCTGATTGTGAAATAGAAAATTGAAGACATCAATGCTTATAATTGCCTCACATGAGATACTTATATTGCCACCTACATGTACAAAACAATTATTGAGCACTTACTGTGTTTCAGGAACTCTGCAAAGGTCTTCATAAGCATTCACTTATTTTATTTAATTCTTGAAATTGCCTTGTAAGGTAGGAGCCTTATTGTCTGTTGTTTATACTTGAGGAAACTAAAGCACCAAAAAGCTAAATAGTCTCCATATGGTCATTCAACAAATAAGCAAATCAATGCAGTGGAGTCAGGATTGGATCCTTGGCTAATGGACTCTAGAAGTCATTCCATTAACCACTACACTATATTGCTTTATAGGACATGTGCAATAGTATACTGTATGAGTACTTACCAGATTCAGAATACATAGAGTTGGGTAGAAACTTGGAGAGTTTTCCAAATCCACTGCTTTATTTTATGAATGAGAAAACTAAATTTCAGAAAGATGGAGGAATTTTTTCCTGTCCCTGTGAATGTATCTGGTACTGGATAAAATTAGAATCCAAGATTTCTCAGAAAAAGTACTTATAGTTCCACATTCAAAAAGAAACTTCTAAATTTTGAATTATTACCCATAAAACCCAAGTTCAGGGAATGTTTTCCTGTTTCAACACATATGCAAAATGATTAGCTCAATGCTTGGTATACAGTGGGCACTCAAATAATGTTAGTCCTTCTTTTGGCATTTTCTTTCTTTTTTAATTTACCTCTTTTATAGTTAAAATTATTTTATGTACATTTTCTTGTGTCAAAATTATCAACATAATTATCATTTTGTTGACTGCATAGTAGTCAATAAAATCTCATTGACCATTTTTGAAAGTTATCAGGTTCTAAAATTCTCTTCAGCTTATACCAAGCATTGTCCTGTGCTCAGTCTTTTCCCCTCTATTGTTACTTGTTCCTCTTCCTCAACTCCTTCACTTTCAACCAGAAGCCAACAGAGGCCTCCCTTCCAGGGACACATAGCATTTTCACTGAGATACTTTCTTTCTTTATTAATTTTTTAGAAAAAAAAAATTATACTTGATCTGTTTGTAGTATGTCCATTAAAATTCTCTTTCTTCTTGGCTTCTTCTAATTACTTTCCACACTGAAAAGATCATTTCCAGTCTTCATGACATTTCCTTCACTGGTTCCTAATGCTGATATTTCCAAATTTTGTCCACAATCGTCAACCCTTCACAGTCTGTACATCCTCCCTGGGCAGTCTCCTCCCTCCTCCTCTATTACTTCATCTACTTCCTATGCCAATTAGTTTTTTTTAATTTTATTTTAGATTCGGGGGTACACATGCCTATCAGTTACACAGACATATTGTGCAGTGATGGGGATTGGTCTCAGGTAGCCATTCCCCAGACAGCAAACATTGTGCCCCTCAGGTAGTTTCTGAATTCTAGCTCCCCTTCCCCTTCCCCCTTCCCCCTTATTAGTGTCCCCAGTGTCTATTATTTTCATCCTTGTGAAAGTTAAGCTCCCACATATGAGTGAGAATATTTGGTGTTTGGTTTTCTGTTTCTGAGTTCTTTTACTTAGGATGCTAATCTCCAGCTCTATCCATGTTGCTGCAAAGAACATGCTTTCATTCTTTTTTATGACTATGTAGTATTCCATGATGTATACATATCACATTTCCATTATCCAGCATTCCCACTACTAGGTCTCTATCCTAGGGAACAGAGGTTATTATATAACAAAGACACCTGCATCCACATGTTCATTACAGCACAATTCACAATTGCAAAGATGTGGAATCAACCTAAATACCCATCAACTGATCAGTGGATATCTTTTGAGTCAGGTTTTCACTCTGTCGTCCAGGCTGGAGTACAGTGGTACAATCTCAGATTACTGTAGCCTTTAACTCCTGGGCTTAGGTAATCCTTCCTCCTCAGTCTTCTGAGCAGAGGAACTGGGACTATAGGCACATGCTACCACACTCGGCTAATTTTTTTTTTTTTGGTAGAGATGAGGTTTACTCCATATTACCCAAGCTGATCTTGAACTCCTGAGCTCAAGAGATACTCCCACCTCAGCCTCCCAGAGTCCTGGCATGAGCCAACACACCTGGCAAAAAAAAAAAACCCCAAAAAACTGTATCTTAAGATTAGGTTAAGACTTCCCTCCCTCTTGAGCTACAGCCCTATGTTTCAAACTGCCCATTATATACCTGGATGTTGTCCTTTTTGCAGTTTAGGGATAACATTTGAGGGAGTGGGGGTGGTGGTAGATGATTTGTTATGGACAACAAAAGCTTCAGCTCCGTTGTCAGAAATGAATCACTGCCTTTCCCCACATTTATCAGCAAAGCAGATTAATTCAAATCTATAGAGAGACATTCAGTGGTTAGCTTGCCCTGCTTACAGGTAGAGTCCAGAGCTCATCATTTCAAAGACTTACTTTAAAATCTCTATTTTAGGATTAAAAAGTCTTTTCTTCTTTCATTTCTTCCTAGGCACAATTATATATTTACATTTATGTGGAAGTGTGTGTATGTACCCCTTTTTCTGTAACATGATTGGAAGGTAGCAGGGTTTAGTGGGAGCCACAGTATTCACACATTTATTCGTAACGTGGAAATACTCATCTTAGGGCCTACACACTCTCCAAGAGTGAAATGTTTACCAAAGCATTCACAGATTGTGCCTCGCTGCCATGAAATCATCCTAATGTGCCCAGTATCATCCCAATTACCAGGTATTCATAGGCTTCTATGCTTCCCACAGATAATTCTGCAGGGGCATGTCATTGAGGGAGGCTACTTGTCTCAGTTTGCTTGCCTTCCAAAGACACAGTGCCATCAGGAAACCAAATCACTGGTATAGTTATCTGGAGGAAGTGAAAAGCAGGCAGAAGGATGTACTTTCCTGACAAAGACCAGTGCGAACTCCCGTGGCTGTGGCATGCATTAGCCCATGGAGATGGAGATGCCCACCCAAAGAGTGTTTAGCAAATAGATTTAGTTTTACATTTTATGAGGGTACAGTATTATTTCTGAGTCAGTTTTTCATTTTCATTCTGTGGGGATGCATATTGTTAAATCCAATTTCCTATAGATACAAAATGTATTGCCTACAGTGTAGAAGTGTTCCCTTTTTGCCACACCCTCTCCAGCAACTGTTATTTTGAGTTACTGATAATTGCTATTCTGACTGGAGTTAGGTGGTATCTCAGTGTGGTTTTGATTTGCATCTCCCTGATGATTAGTGAGGGAAGGGAGATGGGATTAACGGTAGTAAATATCTGTCTGGGGATGGGGAGACACCTCTTTCAACAAGGGTGCCTGAACGAAGCATATTTGTATACCTAACCCTTAACTGTACCCCACAATATCATAACAAAAAATATTGATAAAAAAGTATTATCTTCGTTTTACCATTCTCTGGATATGGAAAACCATAGAGGAGACAATTTTTATTTCTATTTCTCACCCCAATTTATCAACCAACCTCCCATTCCAAAATACAATTGTCTTAATATTAGTATTATTTCAAATTCCCCCGAACATGGATTGTTGCCTAAACAATTGAGTACTCAGTGCTATTATTTTATAAAAATCAGAAAACTGCATGTGTAAATTCTATAATTAAAGATTTCCATGAATCAGCATTTATTATATGTATATAATTAAAGCTTATCTCTTTATCAGGTTTCCAATTTTTACATGTAAAGATTTACATTAATTTTAAAAGCTTGAAATCAGTGTAACCTAGGAGAAAGGGTATGAGTCAGACAATGCTTGCATTCTAAACATTTGCATTCAGTGGCCCTGTGACCTTGGCCAAGTTACTTTCCATATTTTAGCTTTAGTTTCTTTGTCTGTAAATTACTAATAGCAATTCCTATATCTTGTTTCCTTCTAGGATTAAATTAAATACCTTTTAGTGGTTAGTTCAGGGACCCTCGCCTCCTCCAAGATGAAAGAAAAACAGAGAAGTGAATGAATCCTGTTCATTGTGGCTGTCGGGTGTTAGAAGCAGGAACCCAGAGGCTGAGGAAAAGAGATGATTTTGCAGATGCGGCAGGGACTCTGCTAGTGCTTTATTTTCTTTTTTTAATTTTATTTCTAGTGTTAAAGATGTGGGGTACAATTCAGGGTTAGGTATACAAATGTTCATTATGCAGGTACCGTTGTTGATGAGTTACACCCCCCTCCCCTGGCAGTTTCCTAATATTGCCACTCCCTTTCTTATAATATTATAATAATTGTTCAAGTTCCACTTATGAGTGAGAAACTGTGGTACTCAGTTCTTTGTTTCTGCGATAGATCACTCAGTATTATAGACTCTAAGTCCATCCAAGTTGCTGTGAAGTCCATAATTTTGTCCTTCTTCATGCTAGTGCTTTCTTGAAGCAGAAGTAATAGTTCTTACTGTTACTAGCTTGACCCTTGACTCTTTAGGGTGAGCATTGCTCAATGTCTGTTCTCCACTAATTTCTGCAGTCCTCACATATGCTGCCTCCTCTGGTTTTGTAGTTCCCTATTCCTTCCTGACCCTCATTTTCACAAATAGCTACATATGACAGGGTAAAGTTAACTCTCCTCTTTCTCCTGTTCCCTACTCCAGGAAGGAAAGGTGATGCAGATATCACCAATTCATAAAAAAAACTTTCCAGAGCAGTGGGGTTTTATTGCAAAGAAATGTTGTTAATGTGGACACCTTGAAAACAATCAAGCACTTAGTAGCAAGAAGGTAGGGAATAACAGGTATAGCCCCAAGTTGTAAATTTAGAACTGAAGTTCGAGACCCGCCTGGGCAACTTGGCGAGACCTCATCTCTACAATAAATCAAAAATCAGCCGGGCGTGGTAGCACGCGCCTGTAATTCCGGCTACTTGGAAGGCTGAGGCAGAAGGATCACCAGAGCCCAGCGGGTCGAGGCTGCAGTGGCCGGGAGCGGCCACTGCACTCCAGTCTGGGCAACGGAGTGAGACTCCAACTCAAAAAAAAAAAAAGAAAAAAATTTAGAACTGCAAATCTGTCCTGCAGGGAAGGAAGCATCCAAACTCAGCTCTGAGCCTCCAACTTTTCTCAGATTTTGTTCTTCTAGAATAGAGTTGGAGAGTGATTCACATGGTAGCAAGACAAAAGAAATATAAACAACTCAGCTATGGCTCAGATCATCTTTCCTCCCTACATAGGACACAAAAAACAATCCGATTCTTCAAAGTTAGAAGGGACAGAAGGAAAAGATGGAAAGAAAAGCCTTTAAAAATTCCTTAAAAAGGAATTTGCTATAGGGCCTGATTGTCCCTGGTATAAAATGTCCCCATAGCATAACACTTTTATTCTGGCCTATAGAGGGTGACAGATGACTCATCCACCCTGACAAATTAGAGCTCATGACTCGATATGTTCAAGTTAACTAGAAAAGATAAAAAGATGGGAAAGGTAATGCCCCACTAATTCACTGCAGGGACTTAAGGGGAGGACGGAAGGGGCCAGGATCTTAGTGAATTCTTTTTCTCACAGTAGCCGCTTGTACTCTCATTGAGCACAGAAACCAAGAAGCACACAGATCAGAAAAGTGATTTCTCATCCCACTCTATTCAGCATTAATGGCGTAAAATACCATTAGTGCACTCTAGGGGTTCATTTCAAGACAGACAATGGTCTCTGAATCAGCCTGCCATGCATAATCATCTGGCAATAGGGAAATTACACAATCAAAAATTTATCAAAGGACCATGAAAGGCAACTATGTGAGGTCATGCCCATTCCTTCAGTTTTTGCAGGGAGGAGGGGCATCGCTTTAAGGCCAAAAAGATTGATTTTTACTTCATAGTCATAGCTGAATTCTCATGATCTAGCCAGGATAGATATCCTAAACTCTTTTGAAGGAGAGAGGAAAAGGAAGGAGTCTTGTTATTATAATTACTCTAAAAATAGGTGAAAATAACTTATCGCTCTTAGACACGTATGTTCCCTACCAACTTTTTAAAGAAAACTCTTCCACATTCCTATTTGTTATGATCAAATTCAAGTGTAAGAGGGTTGTTCCATGTCCCTATTTTTAGCCTGTACTATCTCCTCAGCTTGGGATCTACTTTTCCAATAGCTTGTTAGACTTTATTAAAATATCATTATGCTTCTCATCCTTCACTAACAGACACAGTTATCCATACCTATAGACAGTTCTCATTTGTTTTTAACATGCATTCACATTCATTATCTTGATTCCTGTTGGGAGCCAACATCTATAGCTACACGGCTGAGGCCTGTAAAGGCCCATCTGGAAGATCGCCTCTGACATAGGATATCAGTTATACCTATAATATTGGCGTGTGATTAGTGACCAGTGTGCATACATGGTAGTAAAACTTATAAGTAAAATCTCTATACACCTGATGAAAGGTTATACAGCAGAATGACCTTGTCCTTTCTAAGTCTTACTTCTTTCTAGATATTTTTTAACTTCTATTTCCTGGTAGACTGGTGAGTCAGCTCTTGTTCCCAAAGGCAGTTTCTCCTAGGATTAAGATTAGAAACTAAATTATCATAATAGTTTTATTGCCCCGCCTTTTAGCCGGGCAGGGCGTTTTTCTTCAGCTCTTGTTCCCAAAGGCAGTTTCTCCTAGGATTAAGATTAGAAACTAAAGTATCATAATAGTTTTATTGCCCCACCTTTTAACCGGGCAGGGCGCTTTTCTTCAGGACGTTTTTCTAGTTTCGTTACATGCCAAAACTGTTTGCTTCAGCCCGTGGCCATTTCCATAGTAACTGCGCAGTCCATTATCCAAGAGTGTGGCAGACACTATTTGATTTTTAGAATAGACTTGTTCGGATAAGACATTCATTTAAGACGATATAATTTCCATCGGAAAGATTTAAACAGTAATAAGCATTCGTAGAAAACTTTTAGGTTTTGTTTAAGCTTTTTAAGTTTCCTTTTCTCAGATTATGACTTTAGTTCCTGTTCCTGTAGGCCAATTTTAAGATCCTTTGATTAGTATACCGAAACTTTCCCAACGCTGTAGTTTTTGCTTCTAATATGACAGTAGGAAATTTTACACGTAGCCATGTATTAATATACTAGGAAAAAAGATTTAAGTTTTGGGTTAAAGTCGTAGTTTTATTAGAATAGAATGAGAATTCTAGTGTTATGATTCTAAAATCATACGTCAATGATAATTATAAGATTTGATGTTAAGGTATTAGCTTAATGAGATATAGCATAGTATTAAAGTCCAAACACTAGATCATGAAACTCATATAAGCCATGGTAAGGAATAAGTTTTGAATTAATTGTTGTAGAATTACAGGCCACTATGTTGATTCGTAATAGGTTAATGGAATAAATAAAAATTGTCATTTAAGTAAACTTATAAATTATAGTATAGTGTTAAGTTGATAATATCAATCGTTAAAAAATATTAGGAGTCAGTGAACTTGGATTGAACCTAGAGTTAACTAAGAAAGTTTTTGTATTAATCAGGGTTTAGAACAAAGAGTATAATATGAATGATTTGTTGAACACTATGGAAGACACTTTTAAACGAACTGTATTTGTGCACCTGTGACCTTGATGTGAGATTTGTAAGGCACGCCTGCTTGGAGCTTGCAAGTCTCGTGATGGTCTTGTGATGCATAGTTTGTAAATCGCAATATACATCATGGAGTTTGTTCGCCCCCAGCAAGTGATTATCACACTGCTGGAGGGTATGAAAAATGGTATATAAGTTGGAAGGAGTCCGAATAAAATTTGGCTTCAGTCCTGATCAGACTGTTCCCAGAAGAATGGCCTCAGAGTCGTTTCTTCTCTCTGTCCGGATTCTCTGGAGCGGGTCCTAACCCTTCCCCCTTTGGTCGGGGATGGAACCCCGACAGATTCCTACAACCAGAGTGTAACCAAGTCTATCAGTGGTATGTCTCAAATCTTTCTCTTTATTCTCATTGCCACCACCCAGCTTAAAATCTTATTATTCTAAGCTAGGGTTATTGCCATCTTTATTCTGATCTTTGTGTTCAGTCATTCCCTTCTTCAATTTCTCCTGCCACTAGAGTAATCTTATAATAGCAGTGTTTTGTTTAACTCTCTTTTGCTCTAATGGTTTAAATTATTGGCTTAAATGAATGGATTAAATTATTTACCATATAAAAATTAAAGCCCTTTAGTCTCCCATTTAAGTCCTCAATAAAAAGGCTTAAATCACTATTTTAAGCCTTCATTTTGTCCATCATTTCCCACCTGTGTCTATACTTCCTTCTCTAAGATCTCTAGAGTCCACTATGCCACATTTTCCTGAGCAGCCCTGTGGCCCCACCTATTCGACCACAACTGGTGGGACAAGGGTTAGACACCTGGCCCAGCGGGACTAATCAGATCCTCTGTCCATGGAACACAGACTTAAGATCAGAAACTCAGCCTCGTCAATTCCCTAATGCAGTTGGGCCTAGATAACATTATAGATGCAAGTGCTGAGAGCTGGAAGAAAGTAGTATTCTGCAGAGAAAAGCAGGTTAAAAGGTCAAACTATAATAAAGTGCAAAAACTACAAGCTGAGAGAGAGAGAGAGAGAGAGAGAGAGAGGGGGCGCTGCTGACTTGGTTCTTGAAGCATGACTGCTTTCATTCTATGCAGTTATGAGAAACAAGTCTTCTTGCCCTTGGGTTCCATGGGTTCTAGTTTTTAGAATAAATTTCCATTAACTTAAGCTAGTTTGAGTAAAATTTTGTTTCTTGCAACCAAACAGCTCCCAGCTAATAAATATTCCCTGAGGAGAGCCAGATCTGCCTTTTTGCCAGTCCTGAAATGTGTCTTGCCCTTTCTCACACCATCTGTCAAAAAGGCCCTGGACTTCCATCTTCTCACATCCTCTAACTCTCACTTCAAATGCCGATTCTTTTATCCATACTTCCAAACTCGCCCTTCTCTCAAGAAGAAAACAACTTCCAGAGATTCTGTATTCTGACAGTGTCAGGAGAATTTTAGGAATTCACTTCTGATCTATTGGATTTTTATATAAGGTGGCTGGAAGAGCAGAACCAGGACAACCTTCTGTTTTGTTTCAGAAGAAATTTAAAAACCCTTCCTCACCCCTACTTGGGGAGAAACCATGTCAACAAATTAAGAGGAGTTTGGGGGCACTGAATGAAGCCCCTGGCTGTCAGCCTCCTTTGGGCTAGTGCCTTGCTTCTATCCCTCTTTGACTCCTCATCAAATCCTGATTTTCTGGCTATTTCAATGATGTAATCCCATGACTCTGTTTTGATGGTGCTCAATAAAGGTCTGGAGTGGAGCACACTTTCCCTGACATAATTTCCCTGGATGACCTAGAAGGATCCAGATGCTCCCTGTCCTCCTGTGTCATGTATCCCTAACTGGCCACCTTGGACTGCCAACTCCCACTGAATTTGCTGCCCACTATCACCTCAAGGCCTCTTTCATTATCACTGTTGTTCAATGTGCTCCTGCTTGATGAATATACTCTGCTTTGGATATTTTTCGCCCTACGATAGAGTTTGCATTGATTCAAGCCAAAACTCATTTTCCCCCTATTTTCACAGATCCTGCTTTGTGCTGCAGAACAATTTCATTTTCCCTCCTGTTTTGCATGCTAGAGAAGCCCAGGGAATCATGTGCTTCGAGTGTTTGATCCTGGCTTTGCCCTAACAGCTTTCCAGTTATGTCCTGGACAGATAGTAAAGATAGTTCTTATAATAATTTCTCATTCATCAGAAGCCTCATGAAGATGTCTCATTTGATAGTGCATGTTATTCTGATTCTAAGATCCATTACACTTGGAATTTCCTTTCCAAAATCACGTATATATTTGTTAATTCAAGTTTTCTTTTGATCTTCATCTTCCAGGTAAAGTTTTAATTCTGTAAAAGTCAAATAGAAGATTTCTGGTATGATTTCACCACTTGTTTTGCTGGAGGCTGTTCCCAGCCATCATAGACCATGATCCTTGTTGGACGGTATAGAATTTAAATATCATTTCTAAATACTTTTCCATACTTCCCGGACTGGTATCTACTTTTCTAGCCTTGCAGTACCTATTAGACCCTCCTATTTAACAAAGGTTTTATCATCCTGTTCCTGAAACTTCCCATTATTTGTTATAACCAAACTCTTTCTGAAAAATAGTCATATAATAAATATATTAGTGATATCTAAGCAGGTCCTTTCACCTAGCCTTCTGGAAGCCAGATTTCTACTCTCTGACTTTGTTATCTTGTCAACACTAGACAACAAAATCCAAGCTCACCTGTTCATTCATTTTCTTTTGATAATTTTAATAGCCAGGTATGGATTATGAGAGTGGTAGAATTTTCTTAGGGAAGTGCCAGAGTCCAGCTCCACAGAGAGAGTCAGGGCTTGACTGGAGAGAATCGGGAACAGCGACGAAGAAAAGACGAAGATGACAGGAATCCTCTTCCTGGGGAGAGCTCAAGACTCTGCCAATTTTTATTCAATTCTTACAAGCTTATATAGTTTTTTTACTAACCCCCCTACCCATAAAATGTATCCCATGTTACACATTAAATGTTTACATCATGTTTTTTCTTTTGTTTATGGGCAAATTGACCTTTACAAGTTTCATTTTGTTTCTTCCTGCTACCGGTGGTGTAACAAAATACCAGCTGCCAATTTATCAGCCACATCCTGTGACCTCTAGGTCACCTGAATCTCTTCCCTTCGCTATTCTATTTCTTTTCCTTTACTAATCTATTTTCTTAATTCTACCCTTATATATACTTTTAGCAGCAATATATTGACTTGTTTTTTCTTTTATATAACCACCCTTATCTTACCCACTACGAATTCTTAATATTATTAATTTAAAAATTTAACTTTCTTAATTCTAATTGCCTTATCTATATTACTTGCTATTTTCTTATCACCTATTTTACATTTTATATTTCTAAACAAAACATGTCTAAATCTACACTTATATATGAAATTAATCTTACTTCTAATCCCAAATGTATTTAATTTTAAACCTACATTAAGTGTGTATAATTTTAAGTTTACCTTAAAACTTAATTATTTCCTATTCCTTATATTTAACTAATACCTACATCTATAATAAACATTTATCTTTTAATTATAACTGCTATTTATTTAATTCTAATCCTTACTTTAATTTTAACCTTCTTTCTAATTAAACTATAATATTTCTTAAATCAAAAGGCATGTCTGTGACTTGTTTTTCCCAAAAACACCTGTTTTTGGAGATACTCTGTCTCAGTTTCTCACTTCCTCATCAATCACAACTGTCAATGTTGTTATTTATAAAGGGTATGAGGAAGTACTTGTTTTTCCTTTTTTAGCTAAAGGTTGCAAAATTTGCATTCCCTTGTCCCTTCAGGGGGAAATGTTTGCTGTTGAGCCCTTTTTACATTTCTATACATAGGTTTGCTGCTAATTCCACATCCTTGCACATTCTAGCTAATTGTTTTATTTATCAAGGGAAGTGTTTTTCAAGCCTACGCACACATTCCTTTAAGGCCAAAAGGAGTCCTTCAATAGGATCCATGGGGCTCTGCCTCCATCATGGCCGCTTCCCACTGGGGCTCTGCTCCCAGTCAGCATTTTTCCCATTTTCGGGTAACCTCCATTTTGCCTCGTTAGGGGTTGCGGCTTCCAGCAGGGAAGGTCTTTAAATTCCTGCATTCCTGCATTCCTATGAGCTATCATGGTATGAGTCCCTATACTGGGACTGCATTTTAACCATTCAAAATCATCTTTAAAAGATAATTTATAATTTTATGATTATAAATCTTATTTCCCATGCCCCTAAGGGCTATCAAATTATTCTCACAAAACTATTTTCAGAGGAACATAAGACTTAAAAACATAAGACTTTTGTTGTAGTCAGAAAAAGGATTGAATTCTAGCCCTATCATTTACTAGTTCTGTGACCCTGGTGGTAAAATGGAATAATTGTATCTTCTTCTTAGAGTTGAAGTAATGATTAAATTAATGAACAACTCATTTCAGATTATTAATATATTATAAATGTTTAGTAAGTGTTAACTGTATTGATTATCATTAGAGTTATTATCTAATCTTTGTTTTTTCTCTCATCACTCCCATCATTGAGTAGATGTTGTTTTGCTGTGTTATTATCCTTCTTCTGACAGTAGATGTTCCTGTTGCTTTACAGGCATCAGGGTGCCCTAATATAGCTGCTAGAACTTATCTAATTATATTGCCCTGATTAATATGTGGCTCCATTTGTCTGGTCCAAAGATTCTATTTTTGATAAATTCTACTGTTAAACCAGGGAGTAGAGTAGTCTTTCTTTTTCAGTTTCTTAAAATGATTTGAGTTACTGATACATTTATTTTTGAGTTAGGGTCTCACTCTGTTGCCCAGGCTGGAGTGCAGTGGCACACTCATGATGGTTCTCTTTAGCCTTGACTTCCTGAGCTCACCCTCCCTAGTAGCTGGGACTATAGGCCTGCACACCTGGCTTATTTTTTTATTATTATTTTTGTATAGAAAGGTCTCACTATGTCGCTTGACTATCTGCAACTCCTAGACTCAAGCAATCCTTCTGCCTCGGCCTCCCAAAGTGCTGGGATTACAGGCACACCCCACCAATAATACATTTGTTATTTTTCCATTTTATATGCTTTTTAGCTCATTTTGCTATGAGTATAATACAACTAGAAGAGAAAAAAATTAAAGAAGTATCAAGGAGGGAAAGAAATTGAGTGGTTTGGGTTCGAGACCAGTCTGGTCAACATGGCAAGACTTCATCTCTGCAATAAATCAAAAACTTAGCTGGGTATGGTGGAACATGCCTGTAGTTTCAAGTACTTGGAAGGTTAAGGTAGAAGGATTGCCTGAGTTCAGCAGGTTGAGGCTGCAGTGACTATGAGTATGCCACTGCACTCCAGCCTGGGCCACAGAGTGAGACTCGACTGAAAAATGAATAAATGCATTTATTAATTAATTGAGTGGTTGAGAGAGACATCAGAGTAAAAAGGGAGGGAGAATTTACAGACTAGGTTGTTGGTATACCGACTGTTACTCAGGTTAGAGGACCCAGTGAGTGGATTTCAGAATATTTCAGTTGAGGGAATAAAGTGATCATTGATTAATTTTATATATAAACTTGGATGGTATCTATAGATGAGATTAACATTTAGACCAATGGACTTTTGTCCTCTAGTATATAGGTGGGCTTCATCCAATCAGTTGCAAGCCTGAATAGAACAAAAAGATTGGCCTCTGCAAGCAAGAAGGAACTCTTCAGACTTCACCTGTGCCATTAACTCTCCTGAGTCTCTAGCCTGATAGCCCACACTACAGATTTTGGACTTGCCAGCCTCCCGTAATTAAATGCGCCAATTTCTTATAATAACATTCTTGAGATATACATCTCCTTATTGGTCCTGTTTCTTTGGAGAACCCTAATACAGGTAGGGGTATGGAAAGGGGAATGAATGGGGAGTGTAAAGAGCCTTATGTGGATTAGTACTCAAGAAATGAGAGGTGACCTAAGAGAGATGAAGGGCCTGATGTGATTGTTCCCAGGGATGTCAGGGCTCTGTGTTTTGCAGAGTAGGAGAGAATTAGACTCTGAGGCTTGCTCCTCAAGCGTAATGATGGGATTGAGGACCTTCAACGGCCATGAGTTTAGTCTCAATTCGCAATTCTCCTCTTTACCTCACATGCTGGAAAGAAAGGTTCAGGAACAGCGTGACCTTAGATCTACTACTCAGATTCACTCTCAACCTTTTGGTTGTGGAGAGATGTTCTTTCTCTGAGTGTGTATGCCCAGTCACAAACACTGTTGATGAGCTGAAGGAATTTCCAGTGAAGCTGAATTCCAAAAAATTCAAAAAATTTTCATACCAAAAGCATGAATCTTTTTTCTCATTTAATATAAGAGTAAAGAGCCAGGAAGGCATGGTCTTAGATCTGGTACACAGCCAGTATTCTAAGTGCTGGGAGGAGACTGAGGTAGACAAGATCCCACCCTTATAGAGCTTACATTTTCATGGAGGAAGACAAGAAAATAAACAAGTACGGCATACTTCAAAGACTTCAGATAGTACTAAAATCTATGAAGCATGTAAAATAGAATGATTTGCTAGTCAGAGAGTAGTCTTTGAATGTGACATTTTATCTAAGATTCTTGGGGAATTCAAACACATATTATACCCTTTTTGCAAAGAAGTGTAAATGTTCAGTAGGTGAAAAATATACTGAAGTTGATAACTGGATATTTCTTGTAAGAAAACCATCCAGAGAAACTAAATGTATCAGGGGTTCCAGTTGCCTCTCTCCTCAGGAAGAATGGGAGGAATGAGTTCATGGAGCACTGGTGGCCTCCAAGCTTCCTAGCCAGACTGGGACAGGAGGGGTCAGAAGTCTCTGTAGCAACTTCCAGAAGGGAGATGGAAAGAGAAAGAGGACATGTAAGAGGCAGCTGTTTGAATTGGAGTAAGAGAAAGCAATGTTTAGAGGCAGCTGTGAGTTTGGAATTTGGGGGAAAGGAAAAAATGACTAGATAGCATATTTAAGAAGAGTCTTTGTGTTGGATGGCATAATCTAGGGTTATCTGGGTTAGTTCCTTGGCTAAATATTGATCTATGCCTGTTGGGCCAACATAATTTTTAAGAGAAATATATCTTTTTCAAAAACAATCCAGTTTGGACAGTAGATGACATGTCCACATTATTGTATAAAATCCCTCAGCTACCCTGTATGAAAACCCACAGCAAAAATTCACATCATTGTTAAAGGTTTGTAGAGTTAAATTTATGGTTCCTTTGAATGCCACTGTATGTAAGACTGGACTATTTGGGGCCTGGACTCATGTGGATTATAAAAGCACTTACTGTGACATTTAAAACTGAAATTTGTCTGTCTTTATTTGATTTTTATAGAAATAGTTTATGATCATCCTGCAATGAGGTAAAGGTGAAGCAAGTCTAAAAATAAATAAATGCATTTTTATACTAAACTGCAAGTTGAATATATCGAGAAAGCTATTTCTCTTGCTATTACCTTAATCTGGGATTATATGTTAGAATTGAAGCTCACTCAAATTAGCTTAAGCAAACAAGGGTAACATACTGGGTCCCATTATATTTCCCTGTATCCTTCCAAGAACAGGGTGTGCCAAGCCTTACAATAGATACGCACCAAGAACCACAAACTCACCAGGGTCTGAAATGCTACTTTCATTCTCTTTCTCTCCCTTCTTTTTCCCTGTCTCTCTTTTATTCTTTCTTTCTTGGGACTCATTCTCCCACTTCTGCTTTACTTTTTTCCCTTCCAGCAGCCTGGCTTTTCTCTACTCCACTTATAACTTGGAATGACTATTCTAAAAAGGGTACTCTCAGCCTCTAAGTAACACAGTGTTCCAGAATAAGCTTCTTTAATTAATTGACCTAATCACTCTGTTTTCTTTCTTTTTTTTTTTTTTTTGAGTTGGAGTCTCACTCTGTCGCCCAGACTGGAGTGCAGTGGCCGCTCCTGGCCACCGCAGCCTCGACCTGCTGGGCTCTGGCGATCCTTCCACCTCAGCCTTCCAAGTAGCTGGAATTACAGGCATGCGCTACCACGCCCGGCTGATTTTTTTTATTTTTTTTTTATTGTAGAGATGAGGTCTCGCTGCCCAGGCGGGTCTCGAACACGCGGGCTCAGGCAATCCACTCACCTCAGTCTCCACTCTGTTTTCATATTGCACATTACTGTACACTTGTCTGATTGGCTCATCTCAGCCTTGGTGTTACCTCCCTCTCTACTAATGTATATTCATAGCTTAGGGAGGAGTAGAAATCATATGGTCAGTAGGGCTGACACTTCTGGAGTCTCAATGTAGTAAATGTGGTACATGTTTCTCAAAAAGGTATATACAGTCAGGGAGGAAACAAATGCAAACTATGGGCTACCTATTTATTTTAAAATGTTCTTATTTAACATCTACTATGCGTATAGCACCGTGCTAATCTGTGTATGTGATATTCATGTGGTATTATGTGGTATGTTGTGTGTATGTATATTAAAAGTGAATATTCTAAGGGAAGTGGGGTCTACCAAGATGAATAAGATGTGTCTATAGTTGACCGGAAGGGTGGAAAGTAGAAACATAGCTAACATTTATTTAATGTCAACTATAAGTCACTGGACTGTATAGGCACTTCACATATATTATATCCCGTAGTCTCACAAAACCATATAGGCATTATATCAATATTCACTTTATATGTCAAAATTAGCTTAGCGAGTTTAAGTAACCTGAATAAGTTTCACGCACAAATCTGAACTCGGGTAAACTTGTCTCTAAAGTCTGGAAATAGTCTGCAGTAGAAAGCCAACTACGTGTTAAATGATCTGACAAAGCAGAAAGAATTATGGAAGCATGGAGGAAGGCAGAAATAACAGAGAAGAGAAATAATAAAAATAGTCAACAAATATTGAGCTTATTAAGTGCCAAGCACTGTTTTAAAGTACTGATATGCTTCAACTCATTTCATACTCATAGACATTCAGTGAGGTAAATACTATTTTATTCCTGTTTAAAGGATGAGAAAAAAGGATACACAGAAGTATAACTTGCCTAAGGTCATACAATTAGCAAGTGCTGAATCAGTATTTAGATCTAGGCTGACTGGTTCCAGGTAATGGATTTTAAAAACAAAACAGAACAAAATAAATCCCATATTCCCTTAACTTGGATTGCCCGTAATGTTAACATCATGCATAACCATAGCACACTTATCAAAACCAGGAAATTATTAACTAAGAAACAGACTTCATTAGAATGTCACCAGATTTTACCTCTGTGCCTTTCTGGTGCAGGATCAAATCCAGGATCCCATATTGCATTTAGTTACTGTGTCTCCTTAACCTCCTATCTGTAACAGATTCTCATTCTTTTCTTTTCTTCATGAACTTGACCCTTTAGAAGAGTATTGATCAGTTATTTTATAAAATATCTTTCAGCATTGGCCTGTCTCGTGTTTTCTCATGATTAGATGAAGGTTATATATTTTTGTCATGAATACTACAGAAGTGATGATGTGTCTGCTATAGACTGAATGTATTCCCCTTAAACTTTGTACACTGAAACCTAATCCCAAATGTGATGATATTTGCAGGTGGGGCTTTTGGAAAGTGACTAAATCATGATGGTGGAGCCCTTGTGAAAGGGATTCTTACTCTTGTAAAGAGAGCTTCAAAGAATTGTCTGGCCATGTTTATCAAGTGAGGACATAGAGAAAAGAAGCCCATCAATGAATAGACACCAAATCTGTCGGTGCTTTGCTATAGGACTTCCCAGATTCAAGAGCTGTGAGAAATAAATGTATGTTATTTAAACCACCTAGTTTATGATATTTTGTTATAGAAGCCCAAACAGACTAAGACAGGGTCCTTTTCAGTGTATCATTTCAGGGATACATGATGTC
The DNA here is from genome assembly GCA_027257055.1 of Cephalopachus bancanus. NCBI lineage: Eukaryota > Metazoa > Chordata > Mammalia > Primates > Tarsiidae > Cephalopachus > Cephalopachus bancanus. The sequence goes on along the minus strand of JAPVLO010000022.1, from coordinate 9,277,217 downwards.
AATATGTCTTATTACTGCTGATGTTAACTTTGAGCACTTGGTTAAGGTAGTGTCTGCTAGATTTTCTCTATTATAAACTTATTATTGCTTTCCTTTGTTATTGATAGATATCTTGGGGTATGCTTTGAGATAATGTAAATTTCCTGTTTCTCCTCAACAAAGGATATACTCTTAACCACCATTCTGCACATCCCTCAATCAGAATAATTTTTACTGGGGAATCAGGGACATGCTCATAGGAAAGAAAGTATTAGATTTGAAACAGATGTGAGATTTTAATAGACTGAAATGAGTGACTAAAGTTTTCCTGGAACAGAATAAGCAAAGGCTCAGAGATCTGAATATGCAACCTGCATTCTTCTAGAAGGATGTGTGGGCCATATGTGTGGAGAAAGTGAGAAATGAAGCTAAACATATATAAGGGCATAGATTGTCCATGAGTTAAATTACATTCTGAGAGTTTGGAGCTTTTCCACATGCTTTATATTCCTCAGTTTCCAAAATATTGCAATTGGGAAAGGGGGAGTCGTACATTTTAGAGCATGTATCTTCATTTGTAAAAGGACACTGAAAAGTCTCTCAGGCCCATCTCACTCATGAAGCTTTATGATTCTGTGAGTTGGTAACATATTGATTCTTCCTATACCATCTTTATGAAGGACTCCAAAGTTCATAGCTTAGTGATTTTCAAAAATCAATCCCATGAGGCTATTTTCCTCTTTTCCTTTCATGAAATTAGAATCATAATATGAGCTACTTCAGCTGAAGAGGAAGTGGAAGCTTGATCAGCTAGACTCTCCCCCCACTCCAGCTCCCACCAGCGTCCCCTATCAAAAATGGGGAAATGAGGGAGGGAAGCTGGTTTGTCAGGGAGAATGATGGCCTCAAATTTGGACATGACTTTACTGAAGGACAATTAGAGTATGCTTTTTAATCGGATGCAATGTATAGGAATCAATGCCAGGATTCAATTACTTGACTGGACAGAGGTTGGCAGGAGTAGGCAGCAATAAAGCCAAAAACCAGGAAAAGCTTCCTTCTCTCCATACTATGAATTTAAATAATTAGAAGATGAGAAAGATTTTCAGAGGAAAATTAGAAAAGCTGAAAGAAGTGTCAATAAATAAAAAGCAAAATAGTAAAATTTATTGGTTCTTCTATGAATTTAGAGAGCCTTTAGAAAAATCAGCTTGATCTTTCTCCAGGGCATTGGAAAGAAAAATAAAGGGGGCCTCAGATCAGCAGTTAACAGGGTTTCCTAAACTCACTCAATTCTATTAGCAAATGGAGCTTTGTAGACAGGTCATATTGATAAAAATAATTTTACATTGCCTTCTTTTATTACTGAATGCCACTATGCTTTATAAGACAGTCCCAGACTGATGTTAAAATTCCAGATCAATATGAGACTAACTATGATGGACTGTCACTAGGTTTTTTTATTTCTTCCTTGAGATTATTCTGTAATGATTCTCTCTTTGTGTACTGAGTGGGACCTTTGATAGTGCCTCGATTTAGAAATAAACAATCTTGAAGCCTAGCAATTCTCTGAACTTGTTACCTTAAAATGCTTGTCTCATATTAAAAACTGGCTACTGGTGTGTGTGAGTTTGAATTTTGTGATTTGTTTTAAGTCTATTGTCCTAAATAATGACACAGGTTTTTTTTTTCTTTCTGAGTTATCAATATCAGAGGTATTTTATTTTGCATCTTCATTACTCCAGGAAAGATTCAAAGATGACTTTAAGGATATATGTCATATAATACGATGATATAAATTAGAAGCAAATGAAAAAGAAAAAAGTTAAACAGTGGGTCAGGACATAAATTAGAATCAGAAATCATACCAATGCAAAACTAGATTGTTATTCTAAGCTTTCTAACATCCATTTACATACATTCTAAGACTATTTCTAGATCCTAGCAAAAATGAGTTTTTCTCAGCAAGAAATAGGTTTATTTCTTAGACTCCAAAGACATTCCTTCTGAGGATTTTTATAAAAAGGATATCACAATATCATGAGCACATTCTTCGATAGCATTCGTATATTTGAGGCAATGCATGTCATTGCTTCTAAAGAGTTCCTCAAAAAAGGGCTCTGTGTATTACACTAGATACAATTTAGAAGATTCTATGGCAGTTGGAAATACAAAATCCGTCCAGTTTGCTGCTTTCTGTTGGCTTGACTTACTCCAGAGGCAGATTTTTATAGTGTCTGGAGAAATTGATGCACTGTAAACTCAGGCTTCACCTACTCTCTCAGCTGAGTTTCTAATAGATACTGCATGGCAATAATGATTTAATCAGGGACATTTTTGGCTGAAGGGAACAGAGACCCACATAAGCTTGTGTAAGAAAAAGATATACATAGAGGATGTCCATAATCTAATATGATAAATAAAGAATAGCTGGGCTCCTCTCTATATCTGTTATTAATCTTTTCTTCTTTTTAAAGAAGCATTACCATCATGGCCCAAAGGAGGTACTCTAGCCTTCGGAATGAACACTGGCAGCGTTCACACATGATAAACATCATTCATTTGAATTGCCCAAGCCTCCAGGAAAGCAAGCTGGCCTAGCTCTTCTTCTGACCTGCTATAAGCAGCTGTCCAGTGATGGAGAGATGGCCTTTGAATCTTTTGTCCAGAGAACATGACTGGATGTGTGGGGACACTTGGTACAAATTTTAGGTGTGTGACCCTTCTGCATAAGGGCTGTAAGTGAGGGGAGGTTCCAAACATGACCAAACCATCTTTCTAAATATGATATGTTTCTGAGCTGGCCACACTTCTCAAGAAAACACAGCCTATTTCTTGGTTGTGTGACATGTCTTCTAGACAAAGCAGGTTGGACCAAACTAATACAGAATAGTCTCTTGTGGGGAGGAAGAACGGGAACAGAATAGTCTCTTGTGGGGAGAAAGAGCGGGAACAGAAGTCTCTTGCAGGGAAGAAGAGAGATTTATCTGCTGGCTCCTTTTCCTTTTCTACCTCTCCTTAGTCAGAATTAGTCCCGCAGAGTGATAATTGCCTCATACTTCAATCCATGTTACCCAGGTGCTTGGGGAGCTGCTGAAAGCCAGGTTCCAACCTCTGTGGCTTCATTTAAAACCCAAAGCCATGGGAGTTGCCACAGCCTTAGCTGATACAAATTGTTACCACAGCTCAGTCTTCTTTTCCAAACTGGACCATATTCATTGTCTAGTCATGTAAAGAGAAAGTACCTAATGTTCAAAGTGAGTTTCTGTGCAGTCTTTCCTCCTCTCATCTTTGTGCTATACTTTCTCTGTATTAACTGGGGTAGATGATGAGGTGGGGGGTGAGGTCATAGATCTACCATCCCTTTCTCATCCCATCTCCTTGGTCATACTAAGGCACAGAGCAGTTTATTTTTGCAATTGCTCATTTTGTAACATTTAGGACGAACCTTTCCACCTGTTAGAATATTTCAAAATACATACGTCTATCAGTGGTCTCTAAAGCAGGGCATGCACAAAAATAATGGAGTTTCTATTTATCTATTTTTCCATCCTTTTAAAAGATTTATTAATTTTATATGCTTTTAATTGTATCTAATTCATTAATGCAGAAATGCAACTGCATACTTTATAAATATATATGTTTGAAAATACATGCTCAGATTATTTTTTCCCCCAGATTATGCATACACATAGTCAAAAGTTTGGAGCCCACTCCTTTTGAGATCTTAATGAATGAGTATTATTGGTTTGATGACTATGGAAAAAATAACAGTTCCCATTGTGGACTTGTGGCCGGGTCTGGTCCCAAAGCACATTACATTATTCAACATGTTAGGCTTTCAAGCCATTCACTCTTTATTTAAATATTTAGTAGGAAATACTAGGAGACAGATTGGATTATGGTAATTTACTTATGTGTTAATTTTAAATCAGAAATTATAAAACAAGTTCATTATCACCACAGGCTGATCAAGGGCCTCTGAGTTATTAGAGCATAGCAGGTTACAGAGTTCCATGGAAGCCTTGTTAAGTCGGTGAAGTTTGGAACAGGAAACCAGAAATGCAGGCATCTGTGTCTTGTGACCACTTCACTAGATTATATGTGCCTCATGCCTAGAATTGTGTCATATAGACCCTGCATATGTAGAACAATCCCTTACTTAGGTAGATGGTCAATGATTGTTGGACGGTGTAGGATGGAGATCAATCAGGACTCAAGAATGACTCTTTAGTTGTTACTGAGGGAATGGAGAGGACAGATGCTGGGAAGGCACAGGAAAAGCAAAGGGCATTGATATTTAGTGGAGCACTTTGCATTTTATATTTACAAAGATTTTGTAAAGTCGATGTTATTGTCTCTATTAGACAAGTCCCTGCATCTCTAAAAGTCTCAGATTTCTTAGCTATATAAGATCACATTGAATGTAGATAGTAGAGTTGGGACTTGAACTCAAGACTCTGACTAAAAGCCCATGCACTTTCCACATGGCACCTGTCCTCTGATAATATAGGCCACGGGGGTTGGGGGGTGGTACAGATGTACCAATAAACTGGCTCTCTATGCAGCTCTGAAGGTGTGTGAATTAGCCCTGACTCGAGTGAGCTTCTGATTTTTTCGGCTCAGATGGATTTGACTGAATTCTGTAAAATATGTATTCATTCAGCACATTTTTTTGAGCATTTACTATGTGCCAGGCACTGCTATATGCTTTGGGAACACAGTGGTAAATGATAAGTCTTTACTCTCAGTCTGGTTGAGAAGACAGACAAACACAAGTAAATAATCCCATAAGTAAGAATTTTTTTATAATTCTAAATGGAATGAAAGAAATAAAATAGGATGGTGTAAGAGAGATGCTGGGGTGCAATGTATTGTGTGTGTGGTCGGGGAAGACCTCTCTGAGGAAGTTGTATTTGAACTTAATCTTCAGTGGTGAGGAGGGGATAGCTTCGCAAAGATCTGTAGAACAACACAAAGCCCCTAAGGAAGGAACAATGCATGTGTTTCAGAAAGAACAGCAGTGTGCATGGAACACAGGAGAAACAAAAGTGAGAAGAGAGAAAAGTCAGAGACAAGTCCTGAGTACGTACTAGAGAGATCTATTGAATTGGGAAGTTTTGTTTACATTTAAGAGGGGATAAGACCCAGGACCAAGGAGACATCTCTGGGTTATAAAGCTGGACACAGCTGCCTCTCTTGTTCCTATATAAATGCCCCCTTACAGGTAGGATAGTAACTAGTTTTTACTATGTTAAGTAAGAACTAGGGCAGAGAGTACCTGGTGTGTTGTTTGTGTGAATGAATGATAATCCGCTCTGCTCTAAAAAACGTATGCTGATATCCAGGATAATACTACCGAATACAGATAAGATATTATACACTTAAGGCATAGTACGATTTATCTTTTTTTTTTTTTTGCTACTAGCATTCTGGCTGCTGTTCAGAGAATGGATTAGAAGGGGAAAAAATGAAAGCAGGAAACAGGTTTAAGAACCATAACTGATATATATGCAATAGCTAGAGTTTCTATACAGCTGATCAGGCTTGTGTTATGGTGGTGACAGTAGAATTGAAAATATTCAAAATCTATTTTGGTGATGGAATCGGTGAAGTTAGTAGATGGAATGAAGGTAAGCAAAGTCGAGGTTGACTCCCAGATTTTTGACTTGAGAAGTTGGATGGATGGAGGGTCAGTTTCAGAGATGGAGAAGCCTGGAATAGGGGTAGGTGGTGAGGGGCAGAATTAAAAGTATAGTTTTCAACATGTTAAGCATCATCCAGCACCACTGGTGGTGTCTGGCCTTTTCTGTACTTGCCACTATGCCAGAGAAATGAGCATAAGTAAGTTTTTTTCATGTTTTCTTTCTTTTCTTTTTTTTTAAGAGTTGAAGCTGCAATTCTATCCACTTTATAGGGTCCTGTGAATTCCTCTTGTTTTAGATCCTTTTGAAAGGCCTGGACTATGTGACTGTGTGACTCCACTCGTCAGTCTGTCATCTCCTCTGGAGTCCATCCTCTAAAATCACCTAGAGTACTTTCCTCCTTATAAATCATTCTCCCATTGAATATTTTGTAAAAACAATATTTCAAATAATGTTTAGTATTTCTTTCTTAGACTATTATGTCTGATTACCAAGAAGCAAAGTTGTTTATACAATTAAGTACATAAATATTAATTTTGTTGTACTTTTTAATTTGCTTTCTACATCAAATTCTGTTCAGGCATGCATGCATAGCTAAGATTTTTTCATGTCTTGTTTGAGTGTTTTCTTGGTTCTTGAAAAATAAAGGAAACAACATTTGTAATAGTCTGACATTTAAATAATGTCCCATTGCACGTTTTATTCCACAAACTTCTATTCAACCATATCTGTTGACACCCACAACATGTTCAGATCTATGAATTCTATGAAGGTTTCAACAGAAATATAAGACACAATTCCTGCTCTCAAGGAACTCATAATCTAATATGCTTTTCTTTTTCTGCTAAATAGGCATTTTCAATTTTGAAACAATTTTATGTTTCCAGAAAATTTGGAGTTCAGTACAAAGACTTTTTTCCCCTGAGTCATTTGAGAATAAGTTGCTGAATTCTCTATTATATATTTCTATATAGGGAATAGAGGGGAGAGAGAGAGAGAGAGAGAGAGAGAGAGAGAGAGAAAGAATCCATCATAACCATACTACAGCTCTTAAATCAGAAATGAACATTGGTACTTTATTCCCATCCTATTTCCAGATTCCACTCAAGTTTTACCAACTGTTTTAACAATGGCTCTTATAGCAAAATAATCTAGTTCAGAACATGTGTTGCATTGAATGGACAGGTCTCTGTTAAGTTCCCTTCAATCTGGAATATTTCCTCAGTCTTTCCAGGTTTATGCTCTTGACATTTCTAAAAATTACATGCCAACTATTTTGTAGAATGAGCCTCAGTTTGGGCTTATCTGTGTATCTCCATGATTATGCATGAGTACACATATCACAGCAGTGACTCTATTCTTTTCACTGCCTCCTTTGAGATGACCCATGATTTTGGTTTGTTCCATTACCAGTGATGTTCACCTCGATTCCTTAAGGTGGTGTCTTCCAGACAGAGACCGTATGGACCACAGGACCTAAAATATTTATTATTTGGCTTTTTTCAGAAAATGTTTGCCAATCCCTGAGCTGGAGTGGCACATGCCTACATCCGAGTTGACTCCATCATTTATTAGTGATGTGATTGTGAGCATTTTGTCTAAATTCCCTAAGTCTTATTCTCCTAAGCTATAAAATTAGGGTAACAATGGTGCCCACTTCAATGGGTTAGTACAAGGATCAAATTAAGCATAAGAAGCCCTTTGTTTATCTCCTTGATCACAGTCACATGGTCCATCCCAAGGCAGGGAGCTCTGCCAGTGATTCCTCTCCTGGCTGTCATGTTAGGGCATGGGATTGCCACCACCGCTCCCATATCTGGGGCCTCAGGTATCACAACACTCCTCTTTCCCAATGGTTAGCCACCCCTAGGGCACTGAGTGGAATAAGTGTGAAGGTCTATTGGTGACACACTTTACCAGGTTATTCTTTCCAGGATCCTGAATTGTCCTCTGCTCAGTGTGGACACACACTTCCTTTCCAACTCATAGACCCTCCCTCTTCGCTGATCATTCATTTGTCTCCAAAGTTCCTAGAAGACTAAGGGTCCCAGGCTCAGATGCCTATAAATGCCACGCAGGCGAAAAGCTGGGTGTAAAACAATAGGGCAAAGTGGGTATCGTGGCAAGCTGGAGAGTCACTTGCCCCGTCCGCAATGGTAGTACAGCTCTTTGGTTCTCACCCATTGTTGCCATGTAGGGTTGGGTTTCCATATGTTCTCTTGTTCAAGGGATGCAGTAAATTTGGACAGTTACACGACAATTTCCATTTTAAAAGACATGCTGGGAGGAGATCAGTCTGGTGGCTGAAGCCTGCCCAAAGGTAGTTAAATAACTACATTTTCTAAAATAAATAAATAACGCCTCTTGTGCCTCCAGAACTACGGAGAACCAGACCTAGCTGCTACCTCCTTGGAAAGGAAGAAAATAAGTCTGCATACTCTCAACTTAAAACCAAAGAAATAAGATACAGTTCATTTTTTTATCAACATTACTTTGGCATATAGCTAATATTTATTATCTTACTAAAATTAATAATAATAATTTTACTGTAAAAACAGCACATGCCTGGAATAGAGCACTCAATAAGTGCTCGTTACTACTATTATTGACGTTGTTACCCTTCTCTACCCTATTTTGGAGTAAGAGGGAGCAGAATCTCAGCAAGACACCAGGACTCGTGTGTGTGTGTGTGTGTGTGTGTGTGTGTGTGTGTGTGTGTGTGTAAGAGGGAGCAGAATCTCAGCAAGACACCAGGACTCGTGTGTGTGTGTGTGTGTGTGTGTGTGTGTGTGTGTGTGTGTGTGTGTGTGTGTGTGTGTGTGTGTGTGTGTGTGTCAGGGGAGCTGACCTATAACAAACATTTGCAAAGCTCCAACCCCCAGTCACGCGGAGGCTGCAGGTTAACAGAAGCGTTGCCGCCACCTGCCGCCGAGTTCACCAGACTCACAGCTCGAAGCCGCACCCCGGGGAAGGGCTAAAAATCAACCCTCCCCCCATCTCTCTCTCTCTCTCTCCTCTCTCCCCCCTCCTCCCTCCCTCCCTCCCTCTCTCTTTCTGCAGATCTGTTCCATCACTGCCCCCAGGGTGCCAAACGACGCTGCCTTTTAGATTCCTTCTGACTTGGCGACAGGGGTAACAGGTCCAGTCGCCAGAAGAGGGACACTAAGAGAAGTGGGGAGCAGGGCGAGTGGTCCGGGCACGCGCGGGTCACCGGGGCCAGGAAGGAGGGCAGCAGCAGGAGGGCAGGGGAGACGCCCTGTAGCCGGGAGCCACGCGGGATCTCCCCACTTTGCCCCTTCTCTTTCGCGAATCGGAGGCAGCATGACGCACTTCTTTGTTTCTGGAAAATATCTATCTGTACTAGCCTGAGGCGGAAATCGCCCCTCCCGCGCTCGTCAGATATCGCTCGCTTATTCGTTGCGCCTAGCCACGGCTGCCCGGGATGCGGGCAGAATCCTTACGCGGGCTGTCACCCGCTGTGATGGGTGACAGCAAGTGAGCAGCCGTCCGCGCAAGCCTTCCAAGCCCTTCCTGGTGGTGTGCATGACAGTGGCCTTGGGCTGCCGGCGCGCGCTTCTGCCCCCTAGCGGCAGTGCCAGCATCGCAACTGCGCAGACACCACTGCGCGCCCTCAGACCACAGAGCACGGCTTCTGGTGTTGTTCAAAGGGAGAATTTTACAGCTCCATTCCATTCAATTGCTGAGGTTAGGGGATGTGGTTCCCCTTTATCCGTTTACTGTTAATGAATGAGTGTGTGTGTGTGTGTGTGTGTGTGTGTGTGTGTGTGCGCGTGTGTGTAGCAAGGGGGAAACTGCTGAGAGAGAGAAGCAAGGGGGAAAACAGTTGTAAGAGCATGTTTGTGGTGACAGGATAATGGAGAGGAGAGAAAGAAACAGGAAAAATGAGAAAGCATAAAAAGCAAGAGAGGCAGAGTGACAGTGATGAGAGAATAGAGTGACAGCGAAGGATGCAGAAAGAATACAGGGAGCAACAGTTTGATGAGAGATGGGAGGGGACTTGGGCATGAAAGAAAGGGGAAGATTTGACATCCCTGGGAGGTACAGTTTCATTTTGGTGAAGTGAACCTTGTGAACATTTCAATATACCTCTCTCCTATTTTACATCCCATTTTGTTTGGCAGCTGCTAGAAATGAGTTTCCATTTTTCTGTCTTGTTTTAATATTCTCATGTCTCCCACATCACTAAGATCATTAGAGGCAGAAACAATTATGCCATACATTCCCTGCGTCTGACAGAACCCTCCATGTACGCTGGCTTATTAACTCCCGCCTTGCCCTGCTGCCATCAGCTACATCCGCTTTTGTTATTCTGATCCACGTTTCACAAGCATGCACTCTCCCTCTCTCCCCCTCTCTCCCCTCTCTCTCCACTGACCTCTATGGGCTCGCTTGTCCTTTGGGAAATAGACCAGTAGCTGCTCAGAATCCAAATGCATGTGGCAAACACTCTCAAAAAGGTTTCTGCCACCCACTCATCAACAAACAAGCAAACAAAGCCCGAACAGCAACACATTGCCACAAAAATGGGTTCTTCTGAATCACATCTGCAACTCTTGACCTTATCGTTTTTATCTTCTCTAAAAGAACAAAACAGAGAGATTTTGCAGGGTCTGTGTTAGCTATAGTTTGGTACAGTGATAAAAAGGTTAAAAAGGATTTCCTACATCTCAGTCTCAGTTACTATTTTGCCAACACTACCTAATCTTACTCCAGATTTGGTGAGTGGAGGGGTGAGGTCATATTTCGAAAGCCAGGACGGGATGTTAAAAATGGTTTTGGCAGGAGATAAATCATTGCAGATGGGTGTGGGCAGTAATGCCCAAACACATTTACCATAACAAATGACTTCATGAAAATATTTTGGTCAGTGCAAGCTTATTTTAGGGGTGGTTGCCTATCTGTATGGCTGTACGGGGAGGATGGATTTTTCATTGGTCAATGTTAATTAGTTCATCCAGAGAAAGCTCTCAAGGGAGTGGTCATCTCTGGTGTTTGATCCTCATTGACCCTAGGACATGCCAGATATTTTTGAGACTAGCAGGAGTTCAGTTTGAAGATAAACTATTATTCATATTGGTAAATGGATTATAATTCCCATAAACAACAGGAAGAGAAAAATGCAATGGGACTTCAAAATACAAAATCTTTCTGTAACATTGCTATTATCAATGGGGAGAGTTATTAATAATAAGTTGTTGTGAAGTTCAAAACCGATAACATATTATGCGAACATGCTTTGCTAACTCAGAAGACGCTCTCCAGAGCTAAGGCAAAACAATGTCCTGGAGAAAAAGGATGTTTGCTACAAGTATTTTAGAAGCAGTTAACCATGTATCTCCAAATCATTAAATAATTGCTTAATGACTCTCTTAACATGTGGACATTTACATTTTACTTCCTCAGTTTCTTTTTTATTCCTTTACTATACTTATTTCTGCTTGAACCTGTTTAGTGCATTTGCTTAAGATACTTTATCAGGGTTTCAGCCAAGGAACCCACACTCTTAGTTGGATTTCACTGAAGCTGTGGCCAAGTTTAGTCTGTGATAAACTTGTCAGTGAGAACTGCTCATTCCCTGCTCACCTGTTCAGTTCCATGCTCAACTGCTATACCATAAAGAGAGCTTGTCAAAAATAATTTATAAAATCTGTGAATCTAAGTCCTTATGGAGTGGGAGTAGGAACTATATTTTCTGTTGATACTAGAAATGCAGATATACATATAAATATGTACACATGACCAGGCATAGAAGCTCAAGCCAGTAATCCCAGCACTTTGGGAGGCCGAGGCAAGAGAATTGCCTGAACTCAGGGGTTCAAGACCAGTCTGGGCAACTTGGTGAGATCTCACCTCTACAATAAATCAAAAAACAAACTGGGCATGGTAGCGCTCGCCTGTGGTTCCAGCTACTTGGAAGGTTGAGGCGGAAGGATTGCCTGAGCCCAGCAGGTCGAGGCTGCAGTGGCCGTGAGCGTGCCACTGCACTCCAGCCTGTGTGACAGAGTGAGTCTCTGATTCAAAAAAAAATGCACACACACTTATATGTATGTGTATATATACTTTACCACTTTATAGGACTCTGGTTTGCTTTCAAATTTGAAGTGAGAGTAGAAAAACATGTTTCTACAGTAACTGTCACCCTCAGTGTGAAAAGTAAGAACATTCAGCAAAAACTCACATAGACCAGTAAACTCACTCTTTGTATTAGTTTGCTAGGGCTGCAATAACAAATTATCACAGTCTGAGTGGATTAAGAAAGATAAATTAATTTCCTGTAGTTCTGGAGCTTGGAAGTTCAAGATCAAGGTATCAGCAGATTCAATTTCTCGTGAGGACTCTCTCCTTGGCTTACAGACGGCTGCTTTCTCACTATGCCCTTACATGGCCTTTCTTTTGTGCATGTACATCCCTGATGTCTCTTCATCTTCTCATAAGAACACTAGGCCAATTGGATTCGGATCCACCTTTATTACTCATTTAACTTTAATTCCCGTAAAGGCCCTATCTCAAAATATAATCATATACATCGTAGGGTACTAGGGGTTGGTTAAAATTTCCACATATAAACTTGAGGGGAAAAAATTTAGTCTATAACAGTCTCCAAGCATATTCACACGGGCTTCTGAGAGTACTCTTCCAGATTCTATAGGGACAGAGAAGTCTGTCGTGGGAAAAACACTCATAGTAGACCTAGAAGGCCCAGAGATTGGGTGCTAGAGTTTCGCTATTCAGCTGGTTGTGTGATCTTGAGCCGCACTGTTAATTTTCCGAGACTCAGTTGTCTTATCTGTGAAACATGAGCTGTTAGTGGTCTACCATTAGTTATTATTGCATGTAATTGTTAGTATTTGGATACCTAAGATAGCTATGTAAAGAAGTTCTGTGAAATACCTGCTGCTTCAATATGTAGTATTTTTGTAGTTGATCTTCTGACTGGTAACTTTTTTTTGTATTAGGAGATAGTGTAGTGTTTCAGAGCAATGTCTATGAAGCAAGACAGATCTGAATTTGAATTTCAGTCCCTTTACTTCCTGTTTTAGTCCATTTTGTGCTTCTATAGCAGAATACCACAGACGGGTAAATTTATAATGAATAGAAATTTTTTAGCTTATGGAGCTGGAGGCTGGGAAGTCCAAGATCAAGGAGCTGCGTCTGGTGAGGGCCTGCTTGCTTCGTCATCCCCCTTTTATAAGGAACCCACTTCCATGACAATTGCACTCATCCATTCACCCTCATAGCCTAGTCACCTTTCATTTGGCCCCACCTCCCAACATTGATACATTGAGGATCAAGTTTTCTTTTTTCTTTTTCTTTTTTTTTGAGTTGGAGTCTCACTCTGTCACCCAGACTGGAGTGCAGTGGCCGCTCCTGGCCACTGCAGCCTCGACCTGCTGGGCTCCGGCGATCCTTCCGCCTCAGCCTTCCGAGTAGCTGGAATTACAGGCATGCGCTACCATGCCTGGCTGATTTTTTTATTTAGATTTTTGATTTTTTGACTGTAGAGACGAGGTCTCGTCAAGTTGCCCAGGCAGGCCACGAACCCGCGGACTCAGGCAATCACTCACCTCATCCCCCCAAAGCACAGGATTACAGGCTGAGCCACCCAGCCCAGTGAGGATCAAGTTTTCAATACATACTTTTGAGGCGACACATAAAAACCATAGCATTTCTTGTGAGTAATAATTTAATTTGGAAAAAAATTCTACTTTTTCTATATAAAATTAGACAAATAATATAAATAACCACACAGAATTCATATGAAGATTAAGGAAAATAATACATATAAAAATGTGAGGGCTTGAAAATAGTTTATCAGCAACATCTTCATTAATCTATTTCTGTTAACTCTTTCTCTTCCTTTGTCCCATACCATGTTAACCTCCAAATGGAGTTCAGCTCTACTCCTGATTTGGGTTCCCTAAATAATCTTTTGTGATATACTTTTGTGCTAATGACAACAATTTATTCTTAGTTAATCTTTTTGCCTTTTCCTCTTTTCCCTCAACCAGTTTGCAATGGTTGTAGGCTTTTGTGAAAATGGAAAAACCATTTAAGTACTTTCTTTTGCAGATTTATCCTCTTCAGGAAAGCAATCCCTTAGCAAACTACACATGAGTCTTAGTCATTTCTTTCAACATGCAGTGCTGATTTGTGACTATAATTTCACAATTATATCTCATTTTCAAGTACATTCTTATCAACCTGAAGTTTAAGTAGGCAGGTAGAGATGAGGAAAAATTTATCTTCCATCATCAGAGTATCCCAGCACAGTGCCCAGAAGATAATAAGTAACCGCAGATATTTGAATAATTAGTGGATGAATGAATGAATGAACAGTGCATTGACAAGACAGTAGCCAAAACTAAGCCCATTATTTAGTGACAGGTAATAAGTGGAGAGAATTCTAGAGGGAATAATAATAAAGGTCAGTGTGGAGTCTAAAGCCAAGGAAACACCTAAAGGAGGCAGGTCTCTCTCTCTCTCTCTCTCTCTCTCTCTCTCTCTCTCTGTGTGTGTGTGTGTGTGTGTGTGTGTGTGGTGTGTGTCACATTCTGAGAGACAGAAGTAGGCAGTACAGAATCAAATATTTTGAATTGAGACCTTGCAAGAAGCTGCCCTTTTCATTCACAGAAAGTATTCAGAGCCCTGTGTTTTCGTGACCTCAATTCCACTGAGACTCAGGTGTAGACCTAATGTGTTTGGCCAAATTGCAGGATGATGATAGGGTCATTAAAGTACTTTATTTGCATCATGAAAGGATTGACTTATAAATCTTTGTTAAATGTCTGTCTCCTTAGCCAAACATAAGCTCCATAAGGACAGGAGCTAGCCCTGGGGGAGCAAATGGGTTAGCATGATGCCTGGTCCCGGCTAGTTCTTTCATGAAGATTTGAGAATGAACAAATGAGCGAGCAAATAACACAGTGATGGACATCTGTGTATTCACCTCTCTGAGATCTTTTCCTCCACTCTCACTGAACAATTTGTTCACTACTCTGAAGCAACCTTCTATGTGTTACTGCCACACCTTTCTTGGTGACTCTCTCTTTTTGAGCTGAATTTCACACCCTGTCAACAAGTGATGGCTTTCCATTGCCAAATTGTTAGTCCTGGGTTATCATTGTTAATTTCTTCTCCTTATCCCTATGACACACGAGTCCATCTCAAACTAGTTCTGTTGTTACTTGTGTAATAATATTTGGGGGCATATTTATTTCAAGAAGGCTAATGTATTTAGCAAATGTTATAGATGTAGGAGGTTTTAAGTGGGACTAGATGCCGCAATTAATTCTAACAAGTCTACAGTTAGCATGTAATATTCTTGGTGTTATAATCATGCATCGCTGAATGTGAAGTCTCAGTTTATTCAACAGATGCTGATCTTAACAGCTACATTCTCTTCCCATGGATAAGTTAGCTTTAGTTAAATGTGCCATTAAGAATAACCATTTAAAATGTTAATGAAAACAGTGATTGTAACCACAAGGATGTTTTGTTTTAACTTTTGCTTTATTACTTTTTATTTTCAAAAGGATTTTGGAAAGGTGAGGAACCTGTTGCCAACGTATGCTGCTTTAAACAAGGAAAACCAATATAATTTCTGTTCACAGCAGCTCAGGGACTGCAGGCCTGCGCTTTGAACACTAACCACACTTGGAGACTAACTCTCTTTTGTTCTAATTTCATTTCTTCTTAATATTCATTTAAGATGTGAGACAGAATTAGGTAACTAAGGTTTTTGGCAATCCAACTAGTTGATAAATATCTTTCTGAAAGTATCATTCTATCACAAATTAGAATTAAAGAGGGAAAATTATAAGGTTGTTGCTATTTTAGAATAAGAATTTGATTCTTTCAGGAAAACAAGAAGAAAGCTGGCTTAGGTTTTCTTACCGAAAAAATGAAGTGGGTAACACAAAGAATGACTAGATGCATAGCGAGAGCTCTGTCTTTCCATGCCGTATCACTAGTTATAACCTGAGACAGATTCTCCAAGTCTCAGAATGCATATATGTGATGAGAATGAGGGTTAGGCAGACAGCCTTTATATCTTGGAAGAACCTTGTGTATTTCATGGGTATGACCCATGCCTCATCTTGACTCATACATTTCTTGGCTGGGTGGCACGACCTGGCTAAGTAGGTTCAAGGAGATGTAGCTGGTAGGAAAGGGCTAAGTGAGCAGCAGTTGACTAGACCCAGGAAGTGTTTATAAGGAGCTTTTTCAAGTGTACAACTCAGCTCTCTTGCACCTAGGAAGTGTCTTCATCCAGAAGGAGTGTCAATCCTTTCCCTGGTTAGTTCTCTTGATTCTAGGAGTTTGGTTTTGTTTGTTTTTTTTTTCCTTTGAGAATTTGCTCTGATATTACTATATTTGGGTAAACCAATGCCACTTAAAGGCTTTAGAATCTCATGATTGCTAGTATAGAGGCTGGGGGTTTATATACTAAGAATAAGGAAAAATCTCAGTGATACAGTTCTAAGAGCCAGAAAAGAAAAAGACAAAGAGGAATGTCCCTACTACAGGATCTGGAGTCAAAGAGTTAAAATTAGAGGTCACTGGAGGGAGCTTGTGGTTGTAGTGGCTGAGATTGTACTGCAGCACTTATCCCAGTGATGATTGCCTGTCAGTGTCTGATGACTCTCAAACCAGAGCTGTTTGGAGTTGTAGCTGCACCATTTCTCTTAGCTTGACCAGCATCTTTTCCCATTCCTGAGTTTCTGAACAGGGTCCATCTATGGTGTTTGTTTCCACTAGTAGACATATTCTTTTTGGGCAGACAGAACCCAAGACGGAGGTTTTTTTGGTGAGTGGGGGGTGGGTAGAATAGGAGCCTTTGCTATAAGATTTATAAATTTCCAATTTGATCAGGGAGGCCAAATAGGGGGCAGGGTAAGCAGGAGGCAAAATGACACAAAGTAAAGATAGCATGGCTTCCCAAAATGTATACTGCTTTATATACAAACCAAAGTCACATTTTCAAAGCACATGACAGACGGCTCGGAGGCTCAGCCTGTAATCCTGCACTTTGGGAGGCTGAGGTGAGTGGATTACCTGAGGCTGTGGGTTCGAGACCCGCCTGGACAATTTGGTGAGACCTCATCTCTACATTAAAAAAAAAAAAAATTAGCTGGGCATGGTAGCACACGCCTGTAGTTCTAGCTACTTGGAAGGCTGAGGCAGAAGAATCGCTGGAGCCCAGCAGGTCGGGGCTGCAGTGGCTGGGAGCGGCCACTGCACTCCAGTCTGGGCGACTGAGTGAGATTTCAACTCAAAAAAACAAAAAAGCAATAAAATAAAATAAAATAAAATAAAAGCACATGACAAATGAGAAGACAGCGCCTTCTCATTGAGAATGGTTGGGTCTGTAAAAGAGGTGATTAAGATAAATGATGTCTCCTAGTGCATGTTCTCAAACACAATTCCCAGGGTTCATCATAGATCCTCAACAGTTTGAGATCCTTTTTGGAGGACATAGCCTTGACTGATAAGAGACTATCCCAATTAATCAGTAGCTAGTCTAAGGAGAAGCAGAGAAGAGCTGAAGAAGAAAAATGAAGAGAAGTCCTTTTCCTCTTCACACCATGAACATTGACTTCGGTCTTGGGCTAATAGGCAACAAAGTCTCTCATGTTCGTGTAACTATTTATTTATTTAGCCTGTGAAGGAGGAAACTGCCTTTTGTTTTATAGATTTGGGTTCAGAATTCTTCAGCAGCTATGGCAAGGCTGCAGTGATTGATAGAAAAGAATTTCAAGTGCAGTGGTTGGTGTAGTTGGTTGAATGCACACAACTTAATTCTGAATTGACAAATGTTTTCAAAGCCTGTGCTATGAGCACAGCACCAAGAAAGAATAAGTAAGATGAAGAAGACATGGCCTTTCTTTAAGAGGATAGAATCATAGACTTACCTTTTCTCCAATTCTCACATGCTGTTTTAATCATATTTTAACAATAGGTAGATGTACAGGGAATAGAAGATGGAAGGAAGTATGATAGAATTTCTTCTGAGGAACTCATGACAGCAAAGCCTCAAGGTAGTGTTGACTTTCTGATCGTGAAGTGTCTGTGGCTTAAAGGAAGTAAAATCTCAGGCCATCTCGGAAAATTTAGAGACTCCAAGTGTTTTTTCACAAGATTGGTAATGTAAAAAATATAATAAAGACTGGTTGAGCCGGGCTCAGTGACTCAGCCTCTAATCCCAGTGCTTTGGGAGGTGAGGTGAGTGTATTGCCAGAGCCTGTGGGTTCAAGACTCGCCTGGACAACTTGGCGAGACCTCATCTCTACAATAAGTCAAAAATTAGCCGGGCGTGGTAGTGCGCGCCTGTAGTTCCAGCTACTTGGAAGGCTGAGGTGGAAGGTTCGCCGGAACCCAGCAGGTTGAGGCTGCAGTAGCTGGGAGCGGCCACTGCACTCCAGTCTGGGTGACAGGGTGAGACTCCAACTCAAAAAAAAAAAAAAAGACTGGTTGAATTTTGTCTCTGGGTCCTGGGAGATAACCTCTAGTTCCTTGGCATTTTTCAAGTGATGGTTGTTTTTTTTTGTTGTTGTTATTCATGTTGAACCCCTTGGATCACACTTGATAGTTTGTGCTGATGAGGTGACTCATTGAGGGGCCCTGGATAGTTTATGCTAATGAGATGACTAGAAAGGGGGCTGGACATGGTAGAAAGACCAGACATGTGATTAGAGAATTGGGGCTTTGAGTCATGTGATAGCCTGAACTCTAGGCATAGGAAGTGATGTTGGAGATTGAGTTCAACTGTTTGACCAATAAGTCAATCAATCATGTCTATGTAATGAAGCAAACAAACAAACAAAATCTCTGGGCATCAAAGCTCAAATGAGCTTCCCTATTTGGCAATACTCTGTTTATCGTCCTGGTTCCACAGAAAGAGAACAATGGAAACTTCCACATTTGGGACTCATCCAGACATTGCCCTACATATTTCTTCCTTTGGCTGGTTCTGATTTGTATTCTTTGCTATATAGTAAAACTGAAATCCTACGTATAATTCCCTGAGTTCTGTGAATCATTCTAGCAAAATATTGAACCTGAAGCAGTCATGAGAACCCCTGAATCTGTAGTCAGCTAGTCAGAAATGAGGTTGGTCTGAAGACCCCAAACTTGCAGTTGATATCTGAAGTGAGGATAGTCTTATTTGAGGACGTGTCTTTAATCTTGAATTTGGTTTTGGTAAACTCATTGCAGAAGGACATTTTCAGAGTTTATATATATACAATTCAAATGTGTGAGATTGGGCCATAAAGTTGTTTCTCTGAACTAGAGGGGGCCAGGAGTTTAGATTCTACTTGGAATCATTTTCCCATTATTGAAGCCCATCATGAGTGCTCATTCCTCCATTACATCCTCAAGCCAACTCAAGTGGAATCTGTTCTCTTGGAGATATTTCAGAAGCAATTTGACTCCTAAGAGCAGAACTTCATTCCTTCTAGTCACTTCTGATGTATGGTTAGCCAACCTCCCCTCTTTGGCCTGTGGTTTGCTTATTTCTCATTTTCTCTTGACTTCTTCTGCCTGTCCTGTGCAATGCTACAGGGATTCTACAGAGATTCTGGGAACATTTTTTTGAAGATGATAGCTCTCAGCAAGAATAAAAAAACCCTGCATTTTCACAAGTAGAAATAATAGGTGGCTTTTGATGGTAACTTAGTTTCTCCTACCACTATCAGGTAGAAGGATCTCATTAAAACTAACCCTTAGAGACAACCCTTACTATGGAGATTTAAAGGACGAGTATATTCTTTAATGCTTTTTGGTATACTATCCCAAGGTCTCATTCAAGTTTAGCAATCAGGAACTTCTTAATGTTTTATCCATAGCTTTCCAGTGGTAATCTGTGCTTATTTCTTACGTCCCCTTAAAAGAAGAAAAAGAAAAACCACTTTCAGAGAATCTCTTTTCTTAAGTGAAGACAATTATTGTAAATACCACATTCCTTTCTGTGGTGGAAGAGACATTGTTAGAAAAACTTGAAGTGAGTCTTCACTGTCTTGCCCACCCCTTCTTCACATGCTATTCATAATCATTGGCTTTCTTTGCTCTCTTATTCATGAAAAACTTCAAGAAACAGTGCAGTCAACCACAAGATCACTGACTCAGGTCAATGAAGACACATCTCCTTTTCACATTTATTTCATTTTGCTTTAAGATCACAGAAGAGCAGAGCATTCATACGTGTAAAGTAACAGAAGAGAGAAACAGAATTTAAATACATTTTAAAAGAAAAGAAAAAAGCTTTTTTTAAATTTTGATTTTTTTTTTTTACACACACTGCATTTTTTATTTTCCTTCACAGAGCTAGTACCCAGGAAAAAAAAATCCACCCAATAAACAAAAATTAAAAACCTTGAACAACAAAAAACCCAAACAAAAAGTGGCCATGTTTCTGTATCATCATGGGAATATCAGTTCATGTCTACAGGGCTGAAAAAAGGAATATATTTATATATATATATTTATATGTATATAACACTGTTAATAAGAAGAATTCTAACCAAGAGCAGGATTTATACACCCTTCAGTAGAGCAGTGAGAAGGAAGGGGTGAAGCGGTAGGGTGAGGAGGAGGAAGTTGGAGATGCTCTCCTGTGCTTCTCTCCCCCTGTGCGATTTCTTCCCTTTAACCTCCCCCTCCCAGTAAATACTTAGGGAGATCTTGGTCACAGGTCACCAGAATGAACCGTTTACATTCTCTGGTGATGAGCAAAGACTTAGGGAAGTGGGTTCCAAAAAGGCTCCTGATAGCATAGGATTGCTGCTGCGTGCCATGAAGCTAGTACTTCCGTGTGTTTTTTTCACTTGCAAGAAGCAGATTTTTACCTTGCCTGGCTTTACATAGAGAGGGCTTGTGTGGAGAAGAATGCAGTTGCAGGAGTAGATCCAGGAGCACTACCCCAAAGGAGGTACCTGAAATAACCATGGAAATGGGGAATGTCCTGCGGTCTTTCTCCCACTTAAAGAGAGCTTCAATGATTACTCTAAGCATGTGATATATTCTTATCTACACAAAGTGATACTAATGCTGGGAAGTTATGAATAAGCTCTGCTCTTCAGTGTCCTGGAAACTCAGATTGCCTCAGGTTTTTCAGGTAATAAATGAAAAGATACCTTTGGACAGATCCCAAGCTGAGCCTCTAGGATAGCATGGGACTGGTGGACCTATGCTCAATCCATCCAGTACATGGCTTACCCTCTTCTCAGAGAACTTAACCTTCAGATACAATTTTTGCCTTCATAACTCTTAATTGTCTTCAATTCTGTAAACTCCTAAAAAGTGCTTATTATTGTTTTGTTTGTAGCTTGTCTTCTTTATATGGCATGACTAATACTTTTTGAAAATGAGGCATGTTTTCTCTTCATCTATTTGCTTGATTTCATAGCCTATAATTCAAGTTGTGAAAAACTTATCCCAGGAGAAATTCCTCCCCAAACAAAATATATTTATCTTGCCTGTCTCTCACAGATTAGCCTTTTGAACCTGCCTGGGACCACATGCTTACTGCCATCAGCACAACCAAAGAGTTTCCAAGGACACACGTTTACTATAATGAGACATTTGGTCCAGGATGAGAGAAAACTGATGTTTCCTTTCATATGCACAACTTCCTCATTTGTTACATGCATAATACCCAATCTGGCTATTTTCCTTCCTATGAAAGGTTATTAGAATGTAGTTCAACAGTTAGATTTCATATTATACACAAGGAAACAATCCCAGCTATTTCAGTGCCCTCAGTATACTCTAAATGTATCCCTTCTCTACTTTGCTACAAAGTTTTGATCAGAAGAGAATTATAGACCCAGTTCAGAGAGTCTGCATTCTAGAAGTTTGGGCTTTGGAAATGAATATGGTAGAATGATGGTCCTGAGAAGAAAAGAGATTAAACCAGAGATGACAAACTGCTGCTTGGGATGATTAGCGGGGCACAGCACTAAATGAATATCAAATTCTTAATCAGAATCAGAATTTAGAGTTGGAGGAGATTTCAGAGATGTCATCTAATCCCTCACTTTCAGGATGAGAAAACAAATGACTTGTCAATGTAACACAGCTTTTTTGTGGCCAAATCTGGAACTAGAACCCAATTTTCTTGGCTCCCAATCCAAAACACCTTCCACCTCACTTTAAAGTTGACATTTATCTTAGATGGTGAGGAAGAAATACTAAGAAGAATCTGGGAGTTGATGCAACACATGAGCCCTTAAAATTCCTCCCTCTCTTTCTTTTTATTCTTGTGTTCTCTTGGGTAGAAGAGAGCACCTAAGCCTAATGTTAACTTGACCTAAATTTCTTTTTGTAACAGTCCTTTCAGGAAATTCAGATGTTTCCTGAAATCATCTTCTTGATGATTCTTTATGTACCAGTTATTCAGATTGCAGAAAAGGTACATGTTGTCATTCTGTTACACACATCAGGTACTTGAAAAAGACTCAGAGAGAACATGCCTGAGAGAGATACTCCCAATTAAAATAATTCTGTCCCTCATTTGCAATATTCAGGATAGATGTGTAGAAACATAGGGCTACCAGATACAGGAAAAGTAAATATGTTCTAGGGTGACTCAGCCAAGGTATTTCTCCAGGATATATCCTATTTCTTATATCACACAATATCTTAGAATCAAGATGACAGAAAAATTTTCCCAATGCTTTTGTTAAATTGAAAATAAAAACTGAGTAATATTTTGCTCACAAAGATGTAGGTGACTCCCTTGGAGCTATTTAAATAAGACGTCTTAGATGCGAGAAAGAAATAACAGGAAGACACCTGGGAGTTGAGGCAACAGACACAGGAGCCCTTCAAACCTCTCCCTTTGTCTTTCTCTTTATTTCCCTTGCTTTAGGGTCAGGTGAGATAACCCCAGCAACAGGAGAATCTGCGTTTAGGTCCAGAAAGAACAAATTGGTGACTTGGGCAGGAAGTAAGCCTTTCACTGTCCCTGTGGGTCTGCTTCCTTTGGCTGAGGCAACCTCCTGTGGGAGGCTTTAGTCACACTTCTTCCCATTCTGACCTGTGAAATGTTTTGGTTTACATTTATTTTCATTTGATTTTTTTTCTTTGAGAATCATAGGTTTAGCTGAAGTTGGGCACTGCATGAAAAATGAAGTTTACATAGTTTATATTATGTACATAAACTAGTGATTTACATTGATTTACACATGATTGGTGCCTAATTTATTAATCAGCACACAGTATGTAAATGTGCTGAAAAGAAATCAAGGTTTTAAAAAAGTTTTCCATAATATTCATAAACATTTTCGCTGGTGTAAATGTTAAACCTAAACCTAACGTTAGCACCAGTTTCCTTGCCAAGAGGAAAGTGATGTACATTGCTGTGTGAAAACAAATTCTTTCTTGAATTTCAGTTGGCGACATTTGAACAGCATAGCTACATGCAAATGAGAATAGTTTACTTCTCTTCTGCTAGTATACATATAAATGTAAACTCCATTTTGCATTGTGTGAGATGTTTACAGATATTATGCCAACTATGATGGAAAATTTACATCACTGGGGCAAATGTAGTCTTTGGAAGAGAAATATTTTAAATATTTAAGGAAGGAGTCTTCCAAAACGGGTTTGTGTTTCTTAACTCAAGGTCTTATCTTACCATTTTTGTGGTATGTTTAACATTTGTCTTGGAGATATTAATAGTTTTTGTAGGTCAGATATAGCATTGCACTTACATTTCTACAAAAAAATTTTTTAAAAGTTATTGGTAACCAAGACTAAATTCAGGCTAAAAGTTTATGAGGATGAAGAGAGAAATGAGGACATGATTAATCCCATTGAACATGATCTATAAACAAATTTCTTTTAAGCAAACAATTACAAAATGGAAAAAGTGGGGCTCCATGTCACTCTAAATAAAACATAGCTCTTTTTTTTCTAAGACACCAGATTCAGTTCTTTTCTTCCTTTTAAGTTTAAACCATTATTCTTAATTTGTTTTATAATACATACATTATTGTAAATATAGCATCTGCAAAGATAAGATTAAACAAAAATACACACACATATATATTATTTTTTCCACAAATAATTTCAAAGCCTGCAAAGAACAAAATGAGAAGTTCAGGGAGACTAGCCAATAGAAACAGTTAAACCACAACCAACTTGGAGATGGAACCTACCACCCTGAAGTATGCAAGAAGCTAACAACTTGGTAAGTAATAACTCAATTTCATGCTGAGGAGTTTAGTTCTTGTGTGCAAAGGAGGTAAGTTCATTTTTGGAGGAGAAACAGATTTTTGTTTCTGTCCTCCAAGAACATGAAAATCACGAGTACTTTTACAAGGTCTCTATGAATAGCCCCGGTTGTCTGACTATGTAGTTAAAAAAAAAAAAAGAAAAAAGAAAAAAAAAAAAAGCCCAAGGCGAGGGAGAAGTCTGTCTGACTTAGAAGAGAAGGCAAAGGTCAATGGGAGAATTCTTCCTGATAGAAAATATTTCTACTTTTCCATAAGCCTTAGTACTTTTAGGACAGAGAGGGATTTTATGTCTCAAAACAAGCAATACTGGTCCTCTAACAAGGAAAAACTCTTTGATCAACAATCGCTCAGAGACTATAATTACAATTCCACATTTGTAAAACCTAGAATAGTTCTCAGTCTTCAGGAAGTGCCCTGGGATCAAGGTCTTTTCTGTTTTTGTTAACTAAAATTTGGGTCTAATAATTTTGATTTATGAATGGTAGAGTTTTATTTTGTATATAAGTGATATTGAATATATCAGCCAATCAGATTAATTGGTGCATTTCACTCCTCTCAGAATATTATTGCCAACCAGTTGGTGCCTTTCAGTACAGGGCTTTAAGCTTTGATTGCCAATGGACAAGATTCTTTAGGGAAAATACAACAACGTGATTACCTAAATTCCAAGAAGTCTCATGTTGAGATTTGATTTCTTAGTGTAAGCCTGCTGGCTCCAACTTTGTCCTCCATTGCTTAGAGATACCCTCAAACCAATGAGATTTCTAGGGACAATGTTTTCTCTGAAACAAGAGCCAGATGCAAATTTTTAAAATTCCCAAATCCTGCTAGAGATATGGGCAAATACCACATTTTAAAATACATGTTTAGTTATGTTTAATATATGGTCCGATATATTAAAACCAATGGAACAAATGGTGCTGACATGGCAAGACTTTCCTTTCAGTGGGGAAGCTCCTCTGTAAACAAAGACCTTGTCCTTATGACAAGGTGGAGACAATAAGAAAGCACATCATTAAAGCCTGTGACAAGTCACAGCATCTGTTCCTAAAACTGATACTAAACATCTGAATTAACTCCTACCTTTCTCTTCCTGCATAACCCTAAATTAGCATGTACTTTTCTAAAGCTTTCACTTAAGTGTTGGCTGCCTCTTTACTACATGGAAAACACTTATGATCAAAGATGATCATCTTTTATTACTGTACTAAGAAGACTAAACTGTTCAGAGAAATTCCTGATTGTCAATTTGATGCTGCATAGGAATATGGCTTGCCTTCCCTGTATGTTACTAGCTATCTTCTTGGTTTAAGAATTTCTTTTCTGTCCTATGTTAGAATCTTCCATAAATGCTCTTACACATCCCAAAGATGAATTTGTCCTTCTGTTTCATGTCTAAACTTCACAATCATGAAAGAAGTCTGGGATAAGCTTCGAAAACAAACAATAGAATCTCCTAGAAGAAATTAAAAATGCTTCTCAGACCTTCCTTCCTTCCTTCCTTCCTTCCTTCCTTCCTTCCTTCCTTCCTTCCTTCCTTCCTTCCTTTTCCTTTCATCTTCTTCACTCCTTCCTCTGTCTTCTTTTCCAGTTATGAAGTTTGCCATTTCATATCATTTGACAGCTATTTCAAGGTTCCAAAACCTAATGAGGTACCTCATTTGACTCTGAAGGATTACATTCAATTATAACCTCAATAATAATCCTCTGTCCTTTCATAAACTCAACTACTTCCAGTGCCTCCTGTAGTCTAAGTGAGAGCCAGGTTGGTTTTCTGACAAAGATACCTACATGCAGAGAGCCAGCTCTCTCTGCAAGACCTTTCCTTAGAAAACCTTTTGGTGACGTGGTAATGCCAAGCTTTGTGGTAATTGTACAATATTTGCCTACATTTCTTACAAGTTGTCCATATCTCTTGGTTAAGGAACTAGCTCACATTTCAGTGTTAATGTCAAGATGACTCTTACAGCAGTAAATCTAAATAGAGCAAGGAAGTTGAATATAATGCAATTCCTTGTGGACTGACCTAGAATAATGAGAGACCACTATGAACAGTAGTGCTACAAACACCATCATTGGAACAGAAGGGTGACGATGTGGGGAACCAAACAGAGTATTAGTCTAGAACAGCAGAAAAAAAATCGGTAGAGGAGCACACGGAATGGGTACCTTTTCATGACGGCCAATGCTTTGTATTAGAGCTCTGACAGTATCTCCAGAACATGGGTAGGGACTTGCCACATCTGCCCAGTTCTCCTGCTGTGCTCACTTTTGCTACATTTTATCTGAAATAGGAAACGATCTCTGCTCAGGGGAATCCATGGGGCAAACGCAGTGTTATTGGAAGATTCGGGAAGAGGCAAAACAGGGCTGCTTAGAATCTCCATGTGGCTCATCACTCTTTCATTGGGAGTTAACCCTTGGAGACCCTCCTGTTTCTAGGAATTTAACACCAGCTGCTCACTCTTGCAGCAGAGCAGGGTCCAGCCTGTAAAAAGCCAGGAAACGCATGGATCCCTCAGACTCATGAAACCAGAGTGAGATCTGAAACCTTCTCTCCTAGGTCACCTCATCCACGTCACTGATTCCTTCTACTGTTTGCTCCCTCCATCGATAGTAGGCACTTTCATTTACAGTGATATTCTGAGTGACTCCCGACTGGGTTCTGATGATGGAACTAGGAGGATTATGGGGTCCGGCCCTAGGAAGGGGCACGGCTTGGTTTGAATACACGCCGATGTCATGTGACAGCCATGGATGGGGGGAGGGACTCTGCTCCTTGACTCCTTCCCCGCCATCTCCCCCAGCAATTTGTTACAGCCGCATCTCACAATTACAATGCAAGACAGTATCTACAGCACAATGAGTCTATGTACACATGAACCATTCCCTTGGCATGCTTTAGAGAGAGACACACACACGCTCACACACATGTACACCCACATGAGAGCAAAAGACTTGAGCACACGCGCACAGTGGAGAAAAGTAAAATGGCACTTCCTAGCATTTGCGGCATGACTAGTGCTCTGGGGAAGGGGTGAGGTGAGGAGAGGCCAGGGAGGGAAGGGGAATATCTGGGATGGGAGTGGGGGAAATAAAACACACTAGAAGGAGAGGGAATGATCTTTAAAGGTGGAGAGATAGTAGAGGCAGGAAAGCCAGAGAAAGGCTCAACACAGGATTCCATTGATAGTCTGAAATGGCTACAAGTCAGCTCAAATGAAAAACAGAATAAAAAGATTATGGAAATATAAACGCCAAAGGCAAGACCTTGTTTTTTTTTTTCCTACAGATGAAAAGGATGAAGGAAAGAAGGATAAAGTGTGTGTTGGGGGGTTAATATCCATCTGGTACTTGTCTTATTTTTACAACATCCGGATGTCCTTAGCATGATGTAGTCTTTACACAACACACATTTGCTTAGTAGGTATAAACATATCCTGGTAGCAATTTCTCCATCCTTAATTAGACTTAATATTTTATTGGTGGACCGTAAAATTGTTTTAAATGCTGTATTTTCTTCTTCATTTTCTTATTTCCCCCTTCATGTATAAACACACAAAGTTGTGAAATAAACGGTCTCCCCCCATCTCTCTCTCTCTCTCTCTCTCTCTCTTTTTCTCTGTATTCTGTGTGACGCATTTTTGTGTGTTTTTTAATTATTTTAAAATTTTTATTCTATTAACATTTGCTGAGAAGGCAGAGCAGAGATGCTGCCAGCAGCCACAGTGGTACGGCCAGACTGATGGATCCATTTATTCCTCTCACCGACCCAGGTCCTGCAGAGCAAAAGAGAGAGAAAAGAGAATGAATTACATGTGGCCTATTCCATGTTACAGCTGACTGCTGACCATCACTGAGGTAGGATCTAACCAGGTACGAGTATCTCAAAGTTGGCGCATTTATGTGCAACACAAGAAGATCTTAAAACCTTGCCTATATCCTTGTCCTCTTTGGGTTACGAGTTTTGTAAGGGGCGTCATTGGTTGAAACACTTCTAGATACAGGATGCTCTTGCCAGTGAACTCCTTAAACCGGCTGTCTCCAATGTGTCTGATGGTATGGCTCCTGTTCACCTAGCCACCTCTGCATCCTCTACCTTGCATAGCCTTGTGATTCTGATCATTATGATTCTGAGCATTGGGTCTTGCAACCAGACACTGGTCTTGCAACCAGACACTGGCTCTCCAGCCAGGTCATCACAGCATTTCCATCAATAAAACATGGAACCAATCCGTGACTCCCTTCTGTCCCAAGGGAGAAGCAGTCATTATTTTTTAATGGGGAGGGGAATGGTTTCAAAGTAACATTTGTGGCTGGATGGCATCTTAACAAGGTATAGTCTCAAGGGACCACAAGGGGATGATTTCCTCCAAACTTTTCATGTGTCCCTTTAAAAAAATAAAAATAAAACAAAGACAACAATAACAAAAATAAACAAATCTAGAGAGGTTAAGAGACAGGTCCAAAACTGAGATTTGAGCTCACCCAGATGAGCCTAGAATGGCAGTATGTGTTTCCCGTTGCCACCCTAGTTTTCCCAGTGTGGACACAATTTGGGGGATGTGGGTATGGGTCTGAGAGGGAGAGTGGGTTGAAGAGGAAGGTGAAGAAGGAGCTTGTATGTCAATGAAAAGAGAAGGGTTGGGGCAGAAATTGTAGGCCTGGTCAACAAGCTTTGTTTATTTCTCCTTCTGTATAGTTTTGCTCATATAACATTCGGGGGGGAGGAGAAAAAGTTAGTATTTTTTTTACTATAGTAACATTTGGGTTTGAGACTGCACACTTAAATAATGCTGTTCAAAAGAGAAACTGGTGTGGTGTGACTGTAATTATGGGTCACTTTAAAGTTTTGAGGGCACATATGCAGGTTAATTGATGTGTGTTTGTGTGTATTAAATTATGATGGTTTGCAGGAACTGGGGAAGCATCCTCGGGTATGTGAATTTTCCCAAAACTGTTTATAAACATACTCAGTTGGAGGTAGAATAACAGGGAAAAATGTCAACTTCAAGAATGGTCTCCTAACCTATGTTTTATGTAATAATAAAAACAACAGCTACAACAAAGGAAAATCAACAAACAACTATATAGCACTTACTACAAGGTATAAATGCCTTATAAACATACACAAGCTACCACACTGTGAGGTGGGTACTATGATGAAATCTACTTTACAGTGAAATGACAGAGATACAGAAAGGCTGACTCCACTGTCCAAGCTCACACAGCTTATAAGTAGAGGAGCTGGGTTTTTACCCAGGTGTCTGGCTTCAGAATCTCTGCCTGTCACCACTACACACAGTGAAGGGGTACTTTTAGTCTCTTGCCAAACATTTAGCAAATGAAACTTGGGTCTGAAGAAAATAGCCAGCACACACACAAAAATAAAGAGGCAACTTATTTTTGCAAAACTGATTTTCAAAAGGCTTTTTTTTTTTTTGCTAGAATGCCTTTTTGAGAATATTAAATTGTTACTTAATATAAAAATTTGAACAAATACAAATGTTCAGTAACATAGTTACTGTATAAAATGCACTGTTTCATTTGTAAAGCTATGAAAACACAATAAAAAATGCTCAATTAGCTAATTCTCTTATTTTATGAGTGGGTGTAGCACCATATTAGCAAAAAGGCACTTTAACTGCTTTCAGGTCCATGCCTTTCATAAGAAATTAAGAGTCAATGATAGTAAAGCACCTTCATAGTAATTGTTGACCAGACATTTCAGTTCAGGTGTCCTGAGTCTCAGCTCACGTCCTTCCTAAACAACTCCTTGTGTGTACCTCTTCCACTCTCACCCTTTTTGGACTTCTGGGATCTTCAAAATCTCAGTGGCAACCTCCAAGGGCTTCTGACCTGGTGGTAATGTTATTTTTCTAAGCTTTTCATTTCTCTGTATACACTAGATGGCATGAACTCCTGGGCACATTTGTTTGTATAGGTGTAGCAATAAGGTTTTCAAAACAGAGAAAAACTACAGAAAAATCAAGGCCATGCAGGGTTCAAAAAGAATGATTTCTGTTTTGCAAGAAGGATAGTGTGAAACAGAAGCTTTTAAGAAAGAATCCAATTTGGCTTATTTCCTTCACCTCAGGTTTCTGTGCTAGGACAGGCTAGATTCTCTCTCAGACATCCTGTTGCTAATTGGTGTCTGCGGAAGGCAAACAAGACTATCTTATCATTTTATTTGATGGGACTAAATATCCTAGAAATTCCATCATTGAAAAATATACTATATTCATATATGAGTCTGGCTACACATCTAACATCCTTGCTATTGCATATATACATATATATAGATACACACACAAAGAAGTACATATGTTATATACATACTCAAATATACACACATACAATATGCACACATATTATTGGTCTCTTAGTACACATAACTCAAAATTGTTACTCATATATGCACACACACAACATACACACATATTACTGGTCTCAGTACACATAACTCAAAATTGACTGCTATTTTCACATGCTATTCTATGTTATCATCGGGAATCCTGCTATGACTATGCTAATAGTTTTTGCTTTTATCCTTAATAGTATTATTATATACACTAATGCACCACATGACATCTTGGTTAAGGATGGAACATATATACAACAGTGGTCTCATAAGATTACAGTATTGCATTTTTACTGTACTTTTGCTATGTTAAGATGTTTTTATATACACAAATACCATTGCCTACAGTATTCAGTACAGTATCATGCCATCTAGGCTTTTAGTCTAGGAATAGGCTGTACCATATAAACTAGGTATGTAGTTAGCTATACGACTAGGTTTGTGTGAGTACACTCTGACGTTCACATAACAGCAAAGTCACCTAAGGATGCAGTTCTCAGAATGTATTCCAGTCAATAAGTGACACATGACTGTATTTAAAATGCATTTTGTGCACCTGTTAAAGATATCTTCATCGCTATCAATTATTATTTATTAAGTGCTCTCATGTAGCTATTTAATGTGCTTATATGACTCACTCTTTTCATAATTGGTTTTGAGAGTAAATAAATAGGCTTAAAAATACAAGGGTGATCGTCGGGAAATCATCACAAGTGTGTATGCAATTATAGATATATGTGACTGCATAGGAGACTACTTCAGTTAATGGCTATTTCAGGGAAGAATAATCAGCAAAATCATTAATTATGTTTTACTTCAGAGTTATGAAATTTCTGCTTATTTGTGGATATGCAAATGATAAATCATATTTCCACGCCAGATGGCCAGGCTCAGCAAGTGCTTTCATATACTGACAGATATAATGAAGGCAAGAGTCTGCAAACATAAATTAGCCTTAAGAATAGATGGGCAAATAGAAACACAATTCAAAAATTTGCTACATGATTTTCATATAACAGACAAAAATCATATCTTGCTTTTTAACCACATCTATATATGTGTTATATGTACACACACACACTAATATGTGTGGTATCTGGTAAACATTCAGTAATTGGTATTATTATTATTAATGCAGAAGTTTGGATTACAGAAAAAAGATGAAATACCATTATGACTCCAAGGTACTGGTTTGTAAATTGGGTCAAGGCTTTTAAAGTTGACCCAAAGGGGCAAAATTCAGCTGCAGCAACACAGCAAACCGTGAGTCAACACACCAAGTCAAGGTTTTCAACCCTAGAGATAGAATAAGTAAGATTCTGGATCACAGTGAATGCTGGATTGCACTCTGCCATAACAATAAAAGGGAATTTGTATTAAGGGCAAGATTGATAAAAACATTGTGAAATTGAAGAAAATGAAAAATTTTTGGCAAGTCTCTACACTACAAATCTAATTCAGGATCCGGAGCCAATTGATTTATATTTCAGTAAAATCTCAAAGAAAGCACCAGGTTTTTTCAATACCTGTTTTAGAGGACACGTGCTTGGAGAAACATTTGAATTTGTAATCCAAACCTGGCCACCAGTTTTCTGTTGCTTCTCCTGAGGGCCCATTTCCTGGATTTGGGACTAAATTTATTCAAAGTGTCATTAATCATACTCTCCTTGGGTATTCCTTTCAGTCACGAAGACATCAAGTAAATGATAATGTTATCCTGTGCTGATTTCAGCCATAAAAGAGAAGGCCAGAGAAGTTTACATTTGGATTCTCTTTAGAATTGTTAAGGGCTGATCGAGTGACTGGAAGTAAAACAAAAATCTAAACAATGTATGCAATTGTTAAACAAAGGAGAACATTAATCAACAGAATTTCCTAAAAATCTCCCTTTGATATTATCTAGCCTAGCCGACTCAGGCATGTTGGTGTCCCTGGAAGCCAGGTTTAGAGGGAAGCCTGATAAGATTGACTTTGGCGCCACCTGCCATTTTTTTCCCGCCACTACAGCATCCTTGGGATGAATGAATTGGAGATTAAAGTATATAATATCCAAATCGGAGCAGATTAGAAGGGAAATACAGCAGTCCCCCTTTATCCACAGTTTTGCTTTCTGCGGTTTCACTTACCTGAGGTACAGTACAATAAGATATTTTGAGGGAGAGAGAACATTCACACAACTTATTACAGAATACTGTTATAATTGTTGCTTTCTTATTATTATTTTAGTTAAGCTCTCGCTAGGCCTAATTTATATGTGAATCTTTATCATAGGTATATACAGAAAAAATTATAGTATATACAGGGTTCCATACTATCCACAGTTTCAGGCATCCACGGGAGTCTCCACTGGGAGTCTTGGAGCGACATCTGTGGACAAGATGTGGGCTGCTGTATTGATGTTTTCTTTGAGCCATGGGTCTTAGAACTAAATCTAGGTTCCTCCTCATAACCCTTTGTGTATTATGCCCACTCTCCATTAAGGGAAATTTTGATAAGGCTAAAGGATTCTCACAATAAAGTTGGAATCATCGCATCTTTTCCATGAACATAGCATCAAGTATTTTGGCACACAAATTTTGAAATTTTAGGCTCTAGAACTCCTTTGTGACACTGGTTGCTTTTTTTGGTGGTCTTTAAAGAAAAAAAGATGCTATGCTCTGTTTCTTCATCCATACCAAAGCTCTAAGGTATCACATATAACCCTAGGCACTTAAGATTCAAATATAATTGGTAATCATGGCATTGGGAAGAAAAGAAAGACTGAAAAGAATATTATTGTATACCTTCTTGAAGGCCTCAAGTGATCGTGTTTTCAAGTATACATTCCTGACTGCTGCTTCCCTGCTTCCTTCTATGAGGACCTGCTAGAACTGGCCATAAACAAGGTGCTACCCTTTCTTGGGAGTAAGCCACGGAGCACTCATAATCTCATGGCTCTTGATCCCTGCTAGGACCTGAGTCCCACAATTATAGGTTTTCACCATTGAGAATGATTTTGGTTGTCTTGCCTTTTTGAGACTCAGACAGGGAGACGTCTTTATATGGGACAATTGTAATCAAGTAGATGACCATGAGGGTGTAAGGAAGGTAGTGTCTGGCTACACAGGTTTATCTGTGCCTCTAGTCTATGGATACACTCTGTTAGGAATTATGATTTATTAGATTTATAAAGAGGACTCCTCTGAATTCGTAACTGTTTGAATTTTAGCGTCAATTTTTTGAGGCCAACAAGAGACTGTAACATGGCCTTTGTGTCTCTTTTGAGAGCCCTGTCATTGGGCAGTGAGCATTTCCAAAAATATAGACCTTCCAGAATGAACCATGGATACTTAACATAAGAACAATAGGGGGGCAGGAAGCGGAGCAGAAAATAATTTTTAGTTACAGGGACTTAAAAATGAGTAACTGTCAAAGGCAATAAAGAGGACACGAGTTAGATCAGGGTCTTTTTTTGCAAATAAGAAAGCTCACAATTTGAGAAGAATAGTGCCAAACGTGTTGTGGAAATTATTATCACAAATTATTCAACTGAAATGAACTCAAGTCTCTAAGACCACAATACATTGCTGCAAAATTTTAATTTTGACATATAGAAGGTAATCAGAAATAAGAACCATACCTTTTTGCTTGAAGTGCACGGTGGTGCCAATTTCTAAAAAAAGAAACATTAAGCAAAACAAAACAAATAAAAAAATTCTTTATCAATTGAGAATAAACACCAAAGGTAGTCTGGTACTCTCCACTGAAAGGAGAATAAGAGAAAAGGAGGAAAGAACATTTTTATAGGAACAGCTATTGGTAGAGATTGAAAGAAAGGCAGATGGAAAGATATCATGTTGGAACACATATTGTGCAGTTGGAGGTGGTAAAAATGATTTGCAACTACCAATACTTGATGCTACGTGTTATGTGTGTTGACAAGCATAAGTGCTCTGAGTATGGAGCATACAAGGACTCTTGACTGCAAGTTAGTGGAACCATAAAATGTGTCTGGTCCCCCACCCCAATCTACCAGTTTGCCCCTGGTTCACTCCACTCAAGCTAATTGGTCTTCTTGCTGTTCTTTCAACAGGGCAAGTCCATTTCACCCTTAAAACCTTGGTCCTTGGCAGCTTCATCTCCTTGGAGTGTTCTTCCCCCACATCTTTGTATGGATCACTCAGTCCCTTCATTCAGATTTCTGCAGAAATGTCACCAACTCAAGGACTCCCCATCAAAAATAGTACCATCTGTTTTCTTCTCTATTCCTCTACCTTTCTCTACTAATCTGAATAGCACCCATCTCTAACCTGACATTCTGCTATGCATTTACTTGCTTGTAGTTTGTCTTCTCCATTAGAGTATATACTCCATGAAGGCAGCAACAGTGTCTGTTTTGTCAACCATTGTGTCCCTAATGCTTAGATGAGAGCCTGGCAGGCAGCAGGTAATCAATAAATACTTGTCAAATGTATAAATAAATCACAGCGTTGGAAGAGCTCCTATAGGTCAAATATTTGGCTTTCCTTTTAAGTATCTTTATCAAGTAAACTGCAGTGCTCTTAGGTCTTTAGAAGCAAATACGTAAATTTTCTATAGGATATCGCTTTGAATATCAGGACCAACTTAACGAGTGGTCCCATAGAGAAGCCCAAATTGGCTGTGGGATACAGATTTTCTTCTCTGTGACCACAGAACGTAGTTCTCCATTACTGAGTAACATGTTTTCACTAAAGAAGTAAAGTGACTGAACTGTTCTCCCGGAGACAGCCTTTTGAATTGGACATGTAGTCACCTTACAGTCCTGCTTGAAATTTATGCATGCTTTTTTGCGACTTTTTTCCGACAGTTCCCTGACCCTCTCACCTCCTCGCTATCATCTCTGCTCAGCCTCTCTAACCTTCCTTTATCCTTCTTGGGACTATGTCTTCTCTGCCATAATGCCTATGG
Organism: Cephalopachus bancanus; assembly: GCA_027257055.1. Taxonomy (NCBI): domain Eukaryota; kingdom Metazoa; phylum Chordata; class Mammalia; order Primates; family Tarsiidae; genus Cephalopachus; species Cephalopachus bancanus. The sequence goes on along the minus strand of JAPVLO010000022.1, from coordinate 9,242,043 downwards.
CCCCCATGACATTTCTACTGGAAGTCTCACTTATCCTTTGGAATTTGATTGGTACTTCCACAGGGAAGTCTTCCTTGGTCTCCTTGATAAAAGTAAGTCCCCTTAGGATAAGTGCTGTTCTCCCTCATAACACTCATCTTGGTTTTAACTTCAAATGTATTTGTCAGTGGCTTATGCCTATAATCTCAGAAATTTGGAAGGCCAAAGTGAGAAGATCCCTTGAGGCCAGGAATTCAAGACCCTTCTGGGAAATATGGTGAGATCTCATCTCTTAAAAAAATGGTGCTTGATAAATGAGTTTCCTCCCCCTGGACTTCAAATTGCATGGAGGCAGGAGCTGTGTCTCTTATTGATTACTATTGTTGCCTGGTCCATGCATGGCTGGCACTCTGAATGCACAATGGGCCACAAGAGAAGATCTCGAATCACTGAACTATGAGAAAAATAAATATTCACCAAGCACTTTCCTAGCCTAAAACAGAAAATTTGAGTAGCTAAATTTTTTATTCTCAGATTTGGCACAAAGGGGTCAGATCTTTGAAATTAGGTTTGTAAAACTTCCAAAGCGCAGTGCAACCTACTAATCATCTTCATAACAGGTTTTCTATTTGTTCATTCAAAGTACGATGCAAGAAGCCCTCAAAAAGCATGCCATTCTCTGGTGTTCTTAAGATGGCTGTAAAGAAGGGCACGATTGTCCTAGTGTCTGAAGTCTACAAATGTTTGCCTACAATTCAGTTTTAGCAAAACTTGTGCTGGCCACGCTATTCCTAAAAGCTAACTGTGTCTGAACATAAGGAAAGCTTCCCTATACTGGTCAGATATGGAAAAAGAGCCCCCAGCCTGAAGGTTTTTTGGCATCAAGAGTGCTGGTTGAGCTCAAGGTGCACTTCTGAGGATGCTCGAAGGCATCAGCACCTGCCGTCCTGTCTGTGAAGTCCATCACTTTCAGTTATTTCTAACTAACAATTGCAACACACTACATGTTCATACAGGAAGATGAGTGAGAATTTGTTTCTCATAGCAGAAGCCAGCAACTGATGCCACTCTCATCCTGAAAGTAGAGCCAAGTTCTTTCAATTCATAAAACACACATCTCTACCTGTTGACAACCTTCTCATACATCTCATCATCTGACCACTGATGTTGCAGATGTGTGTTAAACACACTGTCATTTGTTTCCTTTCATGACACCTGCTTTGACAACTTTTCTTTGAAATTGACATATTAAAAATTGTTGAAAAGGCATCGTGGAGAATATGCTTGTCATGATACGGGGAAACTGAGGCCCAGAGAATTCACATAGAAAGTGAGAGGCTCTGCTCTTGTGCAAAGTACAACCTTCCTTCTTCCTTGTGTCAAGCCTCTTGGTTTATCATACTTTAAAATTTATAAGAACCCCTCAAGGCCACAGAACTTTACCCTTTACTCAAAGTCACCTAAATCCTTCAGGAGATCATCTTCCAGTAAGAACACTTTCTGGTCCACAGTCTTCATGAGAATGATTCCAAGCAATTCTTCAGGAACCTGGGTAGGCAGGAAGCCCAATTATCCTGCTTAAGTGATCTCTTCATCTCTCTTTGCCTCGGTTTCGTCATCTGAGAAATGAATTTACTTAACATGCCCCTTGTAAATCTGTGCTCCGATTAGATAAATTAATCCAATCTGTACTGACAATGGTGTGTTCAAAAATAAGTGGTCAGTTTTGTGGTAAAAGTCCTTCGAGAGAGAATTATTAGGGCAATTTTAGTGAAGAGAGAAAAAGATATCTTAACAAGTAAGTCAAGTCCAAATGATAAAATATATTTTTTAAAAACCTATTGCAAGCCTAGGCAACATAGCCAGACCTTGTCTCTACAAAAAAATAAATAAATAAATAACTGGGTGTGGTGGCACATGCCTGTAGTCCCAGTTACTGGGGAGGCTGAGGTGGAAGGATCTCCTGAGTCCAGGAAGTCGAGGCTGCGGTGTGCTGTGATCATGCCACTGATCTCCAGCCTGGTTGACAGAGCGAAACCCCTGACTTCAAAAAAAAAAAATCTATTGCAGTAATGGTAGAAAAACACTGGGAGATCCTAATACAAAAAAGTGATAGGGAAACAGATTGATCAGGCAGCATTTTTCCAAGAGAAGGCCAGCAATCTTGACATGGACCTGTCACTGGCATAGGCTTGGATAAGAGGCTACATGTTCTAGATGGATATTTTAGGGGACACTCCTCAATTAATCAACTAAACAGAATTGATTAAAAGAACAGATGGAAAAATTCCTCAATATTCCACTCTGCTAATAAAATATCAGAAAAATTCACATACAAAATACACATTTGCTTGAAAGAGCTTGAAAAAGCAAAATAAGTTACCAATTAAATCATAGATACTCCTCCCTATACCTGTAATAAATCAACTTCTTTGAGAAATACTAAAAATTTCAAAACCTGGAATTCATTTGTCCTTAGGAAAAGAGAATGGAATGCTTGTTTTGTACCATGATTTCTTATGTGTCCTTTTCTGTAGGGACAGCATATTCTCTTTTGAGGAGCAAAACCCTGAATGTTTTTGAGCCTCTCTCTGAAAACTTGGTTATGTGCTGCCATCTTGTGGAAATACTAAGACATATTCCTATGTGCTGTCTAAAGGAATCGCCTCTGTCCAGCAGGTGGCAATAGTGGGAGAAATAAAAACATTTTTTCAGTCTCAGACCAGTCATGAAATGCTGCTCTTCAAGAAGAGTCTTTTGCATTAAGATAGACAAGAAAAAAAATATTTTTTTTGCTCTTTATCAAATGAAAAATATTCTTCCTTTTCTAGTGAAAATGCAATCTCCTATTTTGAATAAAACTGCCTTGCTAGGAATTTTATTCCTGTAGAGATTCCCAGGGCACACTCACTAGGACATACCTGGAACCTATAATTTCCATGCCTTTGAGGAAGACTTTTCCCCACGTATTGATCTTGTTTCAGCAAATACACTTAACAAGTAAGCATGGCAGTGCAGCCCTGAAGTATAATTTAAAAAAATAAATCTGCTGCAGCAATACAAGACACAACATTAGTGGATTCTAGTATAGAGAATTGTTCTAGATATTCTCTGAAAGCATTATTATTATATGCTTAGATATTAGTTCCTGATAAAATTTTACAAGGAGGCAATGGGGAAAGGATTTAATACTGGGAAAGGCAAGTGCCTTGACAAATTTATTTATGCTAATCTGTCCTTGACTTTTTACTTTCAGATTCATTAAACCCAGTCACATTGGACAAACCTGCACCATTAAAATCAGTTGGTTCAGCCTCTCACATTGGCATAGATACTATGTCTCCCTTGTTCACGATTGTATCCTCAGCTTGCTATTCCTCTAACATAGAAGTGCCCAGTAGATTTGCTGAACAAATGTCTGAATGCATAAATAGATGAATGAATGAGAGAGTGAATGAATCAATTAATACCTCAGGAGCCACCCTAGCTAAGATTCTAAGGAGGGGAGATTATATTCTCTTTTTGGAACCATAGTGCCTTAACCCACAGGCAAGCTTACTGTACGGCATTCACAGTCATTTGAAGCGCCATATGGGACCTGGAGGTCCTTCCATCAGTCCCCAAATCCCGGCAGGTAGAAAATTTTCTGGAGGACTGAACTTCATTTAAAAATATCCTCACAACTAATAAACGTGTAAATCTTAACAAATAAAAACCCAAGCTTCTTTTTCGTTCAAAGGCCAGAAGATTTATTCTTTCTCTTACCTTTCATCTCTCATTATGTGGTATGATTCGTTCTCTCTCACCTGCCCTCATTCCCCAAATAAAGTGAGTATTGACAAGATGAAAGATGCTTCACTGGAAACTCTATAGAGTTTACAGTTTGGAAACTCCCTCACTGTCTTAGGAAATTTTCATATCTTTGCTTGTGTAAACATTTGACATTTTTGTTTTCTTTGAGTTCTATGATACAACAAATCCGTGAGGAGAAGACTTGTCTCTAATCCTCTATTTATGAGCATTCATTCCCATTCATATATAGGATATGTAGAGTTTTGGGGTTTATATTGTTTGCATAGTTGTCTACATTCCAGGATGTTTACTTGAACATAAATGTTTCATTTTTCAACCTGCTGCAGTCATTTGGAAAATAAAGCATTCTTTCTATATGTGTGACAAAACTCTTTCTATCAGGCCAATCCTCTGATGTGCTGCAGGTTTTGAAAACGCCATATTAGTTAGAGGACTTGAAATAATTAACGACACTTTTTCCCCCCCTGGGTGAGAGGTAGTAAGAATGTGTGTTTGCAGAAAGGGTAGAATCCAAACTCAATTTTATCCTCCAGTTGTTGGACATCGTGAGGCAGGGACAGAGTAAAGATTATCAAGAAACTTAATTTTTAAAAATGAAGGAAAAATGTTTACCTGCTGCCACTTCCTTCCTTGCGATGCCAAGGACCTCAGACACAATATTTGTAAATTTCCTTTATGGGAATGTATGGGTTTTGTCCTCTGACATATTTATTTGTCAAGCTTTTGCAGAATAAAACCTTTATTATTATAGTGGCTTTAAAAGCCACACTTTGAAAGCGATTACTTTCTTTTTCACAGGTTTCTTCACTCTACTGAGAGGCTTTAGGGATTAGTGACTTCTACTTATTATTTTTTTCTTTTGCCATAGAAAAAGGTTTGACTTGTGATTTCTATTTGCATTGTTAGAGCTTTTGATTTTCTCCCATGTACTATATTCAAGCTGTATAAACCCCATTGCCTAATATTTCTGGAATAATGTTCACTAAGAATCAAAGTAATCATTCTTGATCTAGTTAGGATGGGAAAGAGTCAAAATAGTGTATTGGATCTGAATCTTAACCTTAACCTTCTTCCTGTTGTTTTTAGTTCATAAGCTGACCATCATCATAATGACTTAGAAGATACATAAAACTGGCTGAGAAAACTAAGCATTCTTAGCATGTCATTAATAATTGAGAAAGAAGTTGACTTTTCTTAGCTAGATTCGGGTCAAAAGGAATCCTACACTTTACTTTCAAATACTGCTAAGGATTTTTCTTGTTATAATTGATTGTGACCAGAAATGGACTTCAGGTGTTTGATGCTATGCAGGAGTGAATAATAGCATAGGAAGGAGTAGACTTACCAGAATATTGCAACCCTAGACATATGGTGCTAACTCCTTGGGAAATGAATAAACCTGTACTAAAATTAATGCTGGTATAATTTATTATTATAAAATATGAATAAAACATTTGAGCCTCATTTCTTATTTTCATCAATTGGATGACCAAACTTCCTAACCAAGTGTTCTACAATAACTGAAATAAGGAAAAAATGTTTTTAAAATAAAGTCATTGCTTTTAAAAAATCTATAAAATAAATAATATTAATTCACTTTAGAGAGATAATGTCTGAGACTCTTATGGGGAATTTTGGAGATGACCCTAGGGAAATCTCTTGTAAGGTGAATCAGGTTTGCCTTATACCTGAAAGTGCTTTGGGTGGGCTGTCACTGTGGAGAAGACCCTGGCCCCAGAGGGAGGGCTGCTTTTGGGCCTGCCATTGCTACAAGCTTGAGCAAATAACAGAAACATCCCCAGCCTCAGAAAGGGTAGAAAAGAGGAGAGACTTCAGGTTTTTAACCTGAACATTCTAAAGTACACTAACAACCCAAACATTCAGACAAAACATCCATTTATATGATATGAATGGTGTTATCTCTTAGGAGAGGGATTACATATGATCTTTATTTTCTTTTTTTGTTTTTTTTTGAGTTGGAGTCTCACTCTGTCGCCCAGACTGGAGTGCAGTGGCCGCTCCCGGCCACCGCAGCCTCGACCTGCTGGGCTCCGGCGATCCTTCCGCCTCAGCCTTCTGAGTAGCTGGAATTACAGGCATGCGCTACCACGCCCGGCTGATTTTTTGATTTATTGTAGAGATGAGGTCTCGCTGCCCAGGCGGGTCTCGAACCCGCGGGCTCAGGCAATCCACTCACCTCAGCCTCCCAAAGGCGTGGGATTATAGGCTGAGCCACCGAGCCCGGCTTATTTTCTTTTTTATAGTTTCATTTATTTTCAGATTCTTCTATAATGAGAATGCATTACATTTATTATCAGAATAGAAAACTATCCACACAAATACATCAACGCATTTAAAAAACTAAATGTGGAGCAAAGAAAACAATCACTTTCTTATTGTTTGGCATTGGGCTGACACCATTATCAGGAGACTGAATTTTTTTCTTCACTTTTTAGTTGGGTGATACCATGGAGCAAAACAAAAGAGAAGTTGAGGTGGGTGAGGCCTAATTTCTAAAGTAACATTGTCTTAACAGCATCAAATGGCAATGTCATTTTAAAAAAATATGGGTTTATGAGGTCCTTCTGACCAGAGGCTTGATGTTCTGGGTAACTGTCATGTAGTTTAAATGTAGGTGCACGACTTGACTTTAACTGCTGTGGGCTCTTCTCAGTGACAATACAGATACAGAAAGTGCAGTCTCACTAAACACTCTCAACATAAAAAGGAGACTTTATTAACTCTCTTACACCTAGTCAGCTTTCTCACACTGTGAAAGCTGCTAATTCAGCCTGAGAGATTTAATTTTTAATAATCAATGAATTAAAATGTTCAAGAATTCCCAAGAGACTAAGTTTAATAAAGGGGTTTCCCTGGGCTATGCTACCTTAAAATGTGTGTAAGATAGAAAAATTCCAGAGGTAAATTTATTTGGATAAGCTGTGAGTAAGGTACTTAGGGCCATACATGTAGATTCTGTCTTAAAAAAGAAACAAGTGTCTCTGCCCTTGTGCCTCAAATGTGACATTGCGCCTATAAGTACAATCCTGCTCTTTGCCTCTTGTTAAAATTAAGCGACCAGTCAACTCATTTGATCAAGAACTACCTTTCAGCCCCAAATCGACTTAGTTGTTTAAATATAAAGTAGATTACATTTTTGTATTTAAAAATGTTGTATTTTATAAATACTTTAAAGCCTGTGTACCTCTATTTATCTGACTTGGTAAGAGGGATTAAAAACACAGATTTTGATAGGTCTCTGGAGATATTTGTCCTTTCTGGTCTTACTCCTCTCTTTCTATTTCCCAGCCCTAAATTGTGAATTTCAGATCCATTTAGAATACATTTAAAATTCAGAATCCTAAGAGCAGCAAGACTGTCTTTAATCAATGTAATGTGCATTTTCATTTTGTATGTTTTAAAATCAAAACCATTCAAATACCATGAAACGAGGTAACTAGCCTGCGGAATTTGAATGCAGAGATAACAAGTAAATTTGTGAGATTTCCTGGGGTTTTAAAGCTCCTGGAAATTAGGAGATAAGGGATTAAAAAGTGTTGGTATGCTCTGAGTTACCTTTGGACCATCACACTAACTACCACAGTGCAGAACATAGGAAATGCAGTTCTGCTTTGGACACTTTCCAGTGATATTATTCCTCGGAGTTCCAGGATGCCTCAATAACAAGTGTGGTTTATCTGTAACTCCTGCTGTGTCACCGACTCCAAATCCAACATTATAACCAGGTTCTGGTGCTACGCTCTGAAATTAGAGATGGCAACTTACAACCTGACTAGTCCTACAATGAAAATAAAAACCTACCATCAAACCCACTATTGAAAGGCTCTAAGCTTTCTCTAGGTGTTCTGTTGAATGTTAGGCTCTCAGTATCCCCAGAAAACTAACCCCTAACAGTGCCGCCTACCATATAATAGTATATAGTATCAATGCGTGTCTATACACTTAAGCCAACAAATGTTCCTCCTTGTCTTAAGAATGTGGATATGCCCAATCCCTAATCTTTATTTTTTTCCCTAGAAATGTTCTTTATTTTTAAAATTTTGATACATTCATATAATGTATAAAGATCAGATCAGGGTAACTGGGATATGTATCACCTTAAATATTTATCCTTTCTTTATGTTAGACACATTTGAATTGCTCTCTTCTATTTTGAAATGTACAATAGATTACTGTTAACTATAGAAATCTCTTACCTTTAGCTCCACAGATTATCACATCTCTTTTTTCTCATATTAAACAAGGCAGATGCAAGAAAGGAGAAGAAACTATTAGGGAAAAAACATTTTTTTCTAGATTTTAAAAATTAATTGAACTTGATATTGAATTCCTATCAGATGAGCTCTTTCTGGATTCTAGGCTTTGTATGTACTGCTCCCATCTTCTGTTTTTCCTTTCTGTGTTTTCAACTTGATTTTGCCTAGAAGCCTTCCCTGACCAGCCTAGGCTAGCTACAGTGCCCCATTCTGTTCGCTCCAAACACCTCACAGATATCCTAACATGGACTTAAAGTTGACTGAAGTTGCTTAATTCATTATGTACTTTTCCATCTGGTCTATAAACTATTAGTGTAGAGGCTGTACCTGGCTAATTCTCCATTGTCATTCCCTAGTCTAGCAGGTACAAAAATATTTCTTTGCATAAATATTTCTTTAAATGAATGGTGTCATCAAAATATTGTGCATGTCAAATAAACTTAACCTGTGCCCAAAACTGGTGTCATCAAAATATTGTGCATGTCAAATAAACTTAACCTGTGCCAAAAACCGGTTTTAACTGCTCACCAAGAATGAAAGTTCTTTCTTGTGTACTTTACCTGATGATTAGAAATCATACGGAAAAGAAAAGGTGAACTCTAAAAGAAGCTCTACAAAGCAAAGGCAAAAGCAAGTGGAGAGTACATCTAAATGCAGAACAAGAAGTCACACCGTTAATGAGTTAGAATGGGAAGGTCGATCCCTCAAGGGAAGACCATATTCCAGTGAATGGGATCATACCTCCCCTTTCAGCACGGCTACACTTAACAGTTTGCAACAACGAACTTACCTGTGTTCTGTAACTCCACAGAGAAAAATAAAACAAATTTCCCAAGTTACTCTAGCTCGTGATTCAACAGAAATACAAGTTACTGCCTGGATTTTTTTTTTTTTTAGTTGTTTCTGCTCTTGAAACATCCTTTGCTTGCAAGTCATACAAAACCCACATGTATAGTTGAGAAATTATGGTAGAATGGCAGCAACTTTCCAACATGGAACATGGCTGGGAATGCGTGCTGCTATGTGAGTTCAAAAGTATGAGATGGTAAACACAGTGGACACTCAGCCAAGGCACAGTTACCAGTTACCTTGCTACCTTCTGCTTCTATTGATTTTTTCCCTCTCTTTGCTACAGGATGCTTCTGTTGCCCCAAGCAATGTCCTTCTAGGCAGTTAACATAAAGAGATACTGGAACCAAGGTTTAGAAGGTAGGTGGTTAAGTCAGAATCTTCACTGTGAGTATTGGGAAGTTAAAAAGTAGAATGAACTGATAGCTGTGATTTATAGTTAAAGAGATTGTGTTAGTGGTAATGTCTAGGTGCTAAACGTGTATATGTGTTTCAGAGATGTGGGGAGCATTTTCTTTTACAAACAGCACAATGATAAGCAAAACAGTATAGGGATCTATGGCAGAGCTTGGCTCCCCAGGGTCCAATTAGGAAGCATGATAAATGGCTTGTAAGGTCTCTCCCCCACTGATGTGTGGTGGATATAAGCTGACAATTCTCCGTGGAGTCCTAGTGAGTAGTCTGCCTACTCCTGTCATACATCTGTGTACGTACGAACACCTTAAATTGGAATTCCAAACTCATTATGCCATGCTGTGTCCTTACTTGGCAGGTGTGCTTCTTCACAGCAGTCTACAAGGGGAGGTGTATGGTGGGATCTCTTACACTGATTATTTTTTTCCCAATAAAGGTGCTTGTTTAATTTAATACCTACAAATAACTTGAGATGATGTAACAACATTGTGAGGCTAGAGTGACTGTATAAGGGAAATTGTTACTAGGCATTTTAATTTGTATCTTGCCTCTTCAGAAGTTGATGTTTCCTCCAAATAGATGGGATAATGGCTTCGTGGTGCTTCCATGGCTAGGAACCAGAGTTCAGAAGTAAATGTTAATATTATCAAAACTTCTTTTTTTTTTGGTTTTGTTTGAAGGATGTCGAAGAGAACATGTATATGCAAAGCAAAATGAATATGGTGGAAAATGTCAAGAAAATCAAGAAGTACAGCTATCTGGAATAAGAATTTCAGGTGACAAAGAGAGAACCAAGAAACAGACCATGACACTAACTAAAATTAAGGCTTATACTTTTGGGGCTATGATATGACATTTGTCAGAGGCTAGAACTATCTTGCTGATTTAATACTTGGAAGAATATGCATTCTTTTTGTTTGTTTTGACTCTAAGTACCACTTAAAAAAAATTTTTTTGAGACAGGGTTTCACTCTGTTGCCCAGGCTGGAGTGGAGTGGCACTATCATGGCTCAGTGCAGCCTTGACCTCCTGGGCTCAAGTTGATCCTCCAACCTCAGTCTTCCCAGTAGCTGGGACTCCAGGTGTGAGCCACCACACCTGGCTAATGTTTTGATTTCTTGTAGAGATGAGGTCTTGCTATGCTGCTTGGGCTAGTCTTGTACTCCCAAAGTGCTGGTTCATTTTTTTAAGGGTTATATAGCTCCATGCCGTGTTCCTAAACTCAGTGCTAAGCTCCCAAAGAAAGGCTTTCCTTCCTGTCAACACTCAGCAATGCTTCTCACAGGAGGCTGCTACCGTCCTGCTAAATGGCACAAGATGCTAACACCAAGGCAAATTCTGCTGGGGGTGCACTCTAGAGACTAGAGAAAGCTGCATCATTTTCCATCCATGCCAGATCCTGGTCTTCTCACCCTTTGGGGCAGCATGCCAACATTTTTCACTGCAAATCTCATTGAGCTCGTCTTAGGCAGCTTTATTCCTTTTAATTAAAAAGACAAGACTGCCAATTACTTAAACTTAATCCCCAAATGTAATTGTTACTTTGAAAGATTTTTTCCCTGTAAAGCTCATAGAAGAGCAATATTTCCATCAAATTAAAATTTAGCAGAAGCTTGGATTTTTTAAAAAAATACTCATCTTCAAATCCCTTCTGGCTCTAGAAATCTAAATAGCACAGCAAAGCATAAGCACTGGAAGATCACCAGAAAAGGCCAACTAGTGTAGGCAAATCCAGACTAGGAAAACAGAAAAAGGCATTAGAAAAGAGTAGTCCTAGGACTAAACATTCTCCTATCTTTAAATTGATACTGTAGGATTTTTAGCCATTTAGCTTGAAGCTAAATGTAAATTCTGAGAGAAACTCCACTTCTAAGGCCCTGTTGGACATTTAAATAATGGTGTGAATACATTTTGGATTTATCCTTGCTAGCAAATTTTAGCAGGGAGAGAACAAGAACAGTTTAGGAAACAGAGCAAAGGAAGAGTAGAAAGGTGGGGAGAGGTAAGACACAGAAGACCACACCTATGACAGCTGGGGCAAAATCATTGGATTGACAAGTAAACTATGGATTCCACAGGAAATATTGATACAATTATCTCACTTGATTCTAATCACTAAAGAAAATCGGGAGGAAATCAAACTGTTGTTCTTAATAAAGGAGGCAGGGGATTGGGTATTAAGGTCTCTCTAAGTTTTTTTCATGTGCATTAATTAGGGCCAGCGATCTCGCTGTAGGTTTGTATTGACATGGTTGCCTAAGTTCTGGCAGGAGAAATGAAATCCTTGTTTCTGCCACTCAGTGGTAAAGAAGAAATGTATTTAAAAACTGAAATGCAGGTGGCTGTGGTGACTCAAGCCTGTAACCCCAGCATTTGGGAGGCTGAGGTGGAAGGATCACTTGAGGCTAGGAGTTCTAGATCAGCCTAGGCAACAAATAGTGAACCCATCTCTACAAAAAATAAATTAAAACAAAAATAGCCAGTTGTGGTGGCATGTGCCTATAGTTCTAGCTACTTGGGAGCTTGAGTCAGAAGGACCCCTTGAGCCCAGGAGGTCGAGGTTGCGATGAGCTATAATGGTGCCATTGCACTCCAGCCTGGGGGACAGTGCAAGATCCTGTCTCAAAACAACAACAACAACAACAACAACAACAAACCTAAAAACCAACAAACAAGAAAACAGAAACACTGTTTAAAAAGCTTTATTTCCTTGGCCAGCAAAAAGCCCAGGTCCTTTAGGCTGATGACTTTGGATAAACATGATGTGGCAATGCACATGATAGGCATCCACTAAAAGTGTGTGAGAGTATGTGTGTGTGTGTAGGGGTGGCACACGATAGGGAACTGTGCAATTTTGCAGCTCCTCTTAATGTAATATTAGGATACTGATTTAAATAAAGAAAAATTTATTTGGCCTTTGAATGCTTCTCTATTTAAACTTCGTAGTAGTGTGGGCATTTCAAACATCCTTAGAATCCATAATACATCAAATTATAACAAAGGCACTCTGAACTTATATCTAGCTAATGTCCATGCAATATGATACAAGTATGCCTCTAAATATCAGTGCTTTCAAAAGTTATAAGAAATATATGTATCTGAAAACGATTATTTTAAATTCAATCTGCCTTCTTTCTAGGAACTTGAAGCTCTCTTTTGTATGTTATTTAAAACACCACTTTGCGCTTGTAGGCATGAAAAATATAATTTCTTTCCCATTTCACAGTTGGAAAAACTGAATTACAGAGAACAATGCTAGTAATTATCCATGATTAATAGAGGTGTGTATGTAAATCAGCCTGAATAAGTGTGTGAAATTAGATGTGCCAATGCCAGATAGCTCAGCTCATGTTTCTAAAAGATGAATGCTTTCATATAAATCTGTGTGAGTTGGGTATACATCTTTCTCTGTGTTAAGCATATTTGAAAATGGACTTTGTAAAAAGGTATGAATATTAAAGTAACTGAGTTTTATGTATTATAAGCATTATAAAACATAAAATAAATTAGGTGAATGTTTAACATTCACTGGACAGATGCATATCTAATGAACATGAATATAAACATAATGGTTATTTATAATTATTATAGATTTATACATGTGCCTGGGCAAGCAAGGTGTAGATTGAAAATTGGGTGTCTTTTGATAATTAAAAAAGTGTTGGAGAGGTTGTATGTTACTTTATTAGGGTTTTGGGGGTTAGTTGGGTTAATACATGCAAAATACCTTGGAACTCCATTGGTACATAAGAAGCTCACTATATATGTTAGCTATTGTTATTATTGTTAATATTACCATTATTAGACAAGGTGAAATACTGCTATATTAAGGAACTGAAAAGAGGCATCTTTTCGCTAGTACTTAGGATGGTACCCTGCAGTAAATGAATGAAACTCTAGAAATTGCCCAGTGATCGTCACAGCATAGGATATGTTTAGGATTTTTCTCTCATTTTTCTTTTCATCACATGGGTGTCTGATTCCAAGAATCCATTCCTGGGAGTACTAGGTGAGGGCAGGTGTATTTCCTCCTCCTGCATAGACAAAATTGGACTGTTCTGATGTCAGACCGCCCATATGAACATCAGTCTCCCTTCAGGAGGAAATGTGCTGGGCTGACTTCAGATTTCTGCAAGCCTGGTTTGTTTGTGGTTTGGATTTTAATTTTATTTTTTTAACTTTAATTTGGGAAGGGGGTTGTTTTGTTTTCAGAAAAAGCTCTGGACAGCTGTATTAATCATGCAAACCCAGCCATGTGCAATGCGTTTTATCAATGGAAAAACAGGGACGGAATGGCAAGCAGCTGTGAACAAACCCAGTGCCATGCCTGAACCTGGAAGATAATCTCGACATTTCCCAAACCCACTTGCCACACGGGGTTAGTGAATGGAAAGGCTGTTCACTTGGGATAAATAATCAGATGGGAGGCAAACAAGTGAGACACATTCCAGCATTTGTTTTTTTGTTTTCTTTTAAAGTGGCAGTGATCAGAAAAGGATAGGCTGAAGGAGCCTGGAGAACCCCACATTCAAGGGAATTCTTCATTTGAGAGTTTTATAAACAAAACAATGGTTGTTTGTCCTTGTCCTTTCCCCTTATTTCACTTCATTTTAACTTTCTGAGACTGGTTTTATCACCTCATTCTGAACCTTCTCAATGTGAGGGCATCTCTGGGTGCACTTCATTTATGAAGAAAGACGGTGCTCTAGTAAGCTCAAGGGGGAGAAACGCTATCCTTGCCCCGTATTCAGGGCCTCGGAAAATGACTTGAGCCTAATAAAGTGAGAAAAGTTCCCTTAGATGTCTGGAGCTGACTCTTTTCTAATTTTACAATTCAGTGGATTTTCTGCAGCAATAGAGTCAGATGTATTTATGTAAATTTATGCAATTCAGGACTCATTTCAGAATAAATAAACCTAAATTAAAATTAATGGAAAAAACACCTATCAGAAACAGATCAAGGATGGAAAACCATTTTATTTATATCTTTTAAACTAAGGAGCAAGGATGCAAGCTGGTTTTAATGTTTTGTTTTGTTTTGGGCAGAGGGGGAAAGGACATTTGAAAATTTCTGATTGGCCACAGCCAATACAGATTACCCTTTGGTGTAATTCCAGTATTATTATTATCATTGCAGAAAATCAAGCAATATGATGAAGGAAACCCAGGGGAAATGCATTTGATTTATTGGGCCTTGTTTTTGTTTAATCACAGCTTGCAGGGGTTTAGAACTGCATTCCTGCTGCGACTGCTGTGCATACCCAGTCAGCTTGATGAGCCCTGTCGAGTGGGGCGAGGAGGGGGGGACACTCTGATGAGGGACATTAACAACGAAACAGCTGAAATGAAAAAAAGCTTAGGAGAGAAAGTTCTCTTTTGCATGATGAGGGGCCAGAAAAGCATCTTTATGGCTTTCTCCCACTTTCAGAACACCTTAAGGAAATTAACTGACTCAAAATGCTTCAGGCCACTTTTTATCAGCCAATTGCTAAGAGACACGTTAATACTTGAGGGATGAAATTTAGGATTTCACATAGATGATGACAATGTATGATATTTAATTAAATGAAGGTGTCTTGCAGTATAGTTATGACCTCAGTGAGGCATGCTTTTCATAGATGTTTGGGTACTCAATTGACACCAAAAGAAGGGTTTAGCATCCTATTGTCAGTGTTTCTTTCCATAGGAAACTGCATTTCACATGGGTTGTCCTCTTGATTGGAAAGAGGAGAAGAAAAGTTATTCAATCCCTGGGAAGTTAAAGTTGTTATAAAGAGTAGGGAACTTAAAAGGGGACTATCCTTCTACAGCAACCTCTCACACCAGCTATCCCAAGACTCAATGAACAGCTTTTCAGTTTCCACTAGCAGAAGCCCAAAGTATTAGTAGTAAGATAAACTATATTCTCTAAGAACTATTGAAACTAAAAAAGCTAACTACAGTCTACCTATGATGTAAAATCAAACTAGGGTCATTCTCCAATCAACAATTCAGTTTGTGGGAAATATAAGGTTCAACAAAATCCCACATGCTCCATCCCTAGTCCAGACTGTTTTTAAATATCTGATAGCTGTCCTTTGTGAACAGTGTCTGGCTTCACTTTGTTCAGTGTTACATATATCATAATGCATGATCAGATAAATATTTGAGTTTGTGGCTACAGAACTCCCACACAAAGGATACTTAGAGTCGCAGTGATACCATACAAAACTCATCTTGGATGGGGCATGGCCTCTTTGAAAATGCTATCCATTGGGACAAATGTGTATGCATGTGTTTCATATCAAGATATTTGCAAGATGGCAACATGATAAAATGGTGTCAATCTCTACAGCAACATCAGTGCATAAATGTCTTAAAATAATTGTGGCATGCCAGGAATTCAAAATGGGATAGTGTCCATGAACAGTAAATTTCATGTCAAGTCTACACAACAGGCACATTTTAACAGTCTTATTTTTAGTGCCTGGGATTAGGAACAGATTTCATTGTTTTAGGAAAGAGTTCTTCTAAAATTTCACACTAAAAATAGTTTGAACTCTTTTTAAAAGTTAAGAATAACTCTTTTATTAAGCTGTCTAGTTGATCCTTGAAACTTTACAATTCCTATTTCAAATATAATTAAAATAAGTTTGCATATATGGGACTACACATATACATGCAAAACATTGCATTATTGACACAATATCAACACACAATTTTGCTCTAATTTTTAGTTTGACAAGTGTTAATGAAACATGATTCATCTTCAAACTTATAAAACAGTAGCTTTCTACCTTTAATTCTGAGCACATTTCCTTTATAGTGTGTATGATAATCTTGTTTAATTGGATTTATTTTTTCCACAGTAGGCCCCGCATGGCCTAGTTTCCATTTTTTCTCAGGTCTTTGAGTGCTATTTGCAAATCACTTTTCTGGAATTTAATTTCAATGGTAGGTTGGTTTCATTTCAGATTTTTTTATATTGTTTTAATTTTATTTGCCAATTTGCCTTTAAATAGCCTTAAGCTAGAGAGTCATGGCTGCAACTTGCATCTAAATGTGATGTAGGAGGTAAAATTTAATTTGAGTGTGCAGGAAATTTTATGAAAACGAATACACAATGTCTATTTTATTTGTGTTTTCTAAGATAGTTATATTTAAAAGGAAAAAAAAATAACATGAATTGGCCAAGATTTTAAGAAAATGTAATGTCCTTGTTATAATCTGGCTGAGTTAACCTTTGGCAATATATATATTCATTTTTACAAGTAATACCGGTAACTTCAGATTCAGATTGTATAAACCTCCAGATTTGAGGGTAGTCAGTCAGAGGATTTGTATTTTTATGGACTAAAGAATTTAACTGGCTGTGTTCCAAATACGTGAGTTCATAGTTAGATGCAATAGTGATTTTAGAAAATATGCTTTCTGGGTTAATATTGTCTTCCCAGCTGCTGACCAACTTGAAAGTTAGGTCAGATGGCATATCTGTTACATGCCCATCAACTGATGTGAGGGCAACTGATTGACTTTCTTTTGAAGGTTTAAGGAAAAAAGA
The DNA here is from genome assembly GCA_027257055.1 of Cephalopachus bancanus. NCBI lineage: Eukaryota > Metazoa > Chordata > Mammalia > Primates > Tarsiidae > Cephalopachus > Cephalopachus bancanus. The sequence goes on along the minus strand of JAPVLO010000022.1, from coordinate 9,225,171 downwards.
TGATTTATATTATATATGAATTTTGTGAATGTGTTTTTCCCCTTTGTGTGCACACTATAGGTGATGGAGAATGACCCAGCAACAGAGCTACAGTGATAAAAATCATACTGACCTTGAATGGGGTGGGGAATTGTGGGTAAAACACGCTCTGAAGGGGAAAAAATAGTAAGCATCATGGAGATTTTGCATATATATATATATGTGTGTGTATATATATATATATATATATATATATATATATAAATCTTTCTCATGTTTAGTTACTCAAACAATTATAAAACAGATGAATTTCCATGCTTACAGGATCATATATCCCATAAAACATTTGTCTGGCCCTCCTGTTAACACTAAAGTATCAAGAGAAAGCTATTATTAAAAGGAAAAAAATTAAAGAGAGGGACAACAGCAAATTGTGATAACCCTACAAACAGGATGTTACCCTCCACTGAAAAATCACCACCAAGATTTTAGATCTTTTAGAGAGTTGGAGTTGAGGGTGCTAATAGTAGTGATCAAATTCAGGTGGTGCATACTGGTCTACGTTCTTGTCTCTTTAGCTCATGACAGATGGACTTTTGGTAGCTATGGACATCTTTCCTCTCCCTAAACCTGACAGCTCATATCAGATTTAGCAAAACATCTGGAAAATTTATTTAGGGAAATACTAACACAACTTTTCCCTCAGGTTTTTAGTTCCACATTACTGATACCAGTTCACGAGTAATGTCAAGGTAATAAGTTTCTTGGCATGATATAATTTGATTTTTAGTCTATTCCTTAATCTCCCCCTCTTTTTATAATACAATCTTATCCGAAATTTGATCAACCAAAGTTACTTGATGATACATCCCGCTGAGTAATAAGAAGTGTTTTTCTTTTGAACATTGGAATTTTAGCTTAAAAGTTTCTCAGTCTCCTACCTAGCTACTGACAACTTGAATGTGCTGACAGAGTTCAGGTTTTGAGGTACCCTTTCATCATTTACCTCATTAAAAACCCAAATTTAACTCTAGATCCTCCTCCAAGGCTCTTTCAGAAAGTGACAATGTTAGAGATAGAATGCATTCTTTGCTACTGCCAAACATTATGGTGTAACATAATTAGTCCACACTTTTCCACGTTTCTACATTAAATAAAGACCAGTGAGAAATGAAAACCAACACAAATCAAAATCATACAGAGAAAAGCATATAAGCATATGTGCATATTCGAATTTGACCTGCCTATCATCTTGTACCATAAGCTTAGGAGGAGTAAATTTTACCCGGACTTTGGGCACTTGATATATCTGGAAACTGAGAAAACCCAGTCTCCTTGCAGTGTGAGCTTTTTCCTAGCTTGGCTGAAAGCTGTAGCTTAAATGTGAAAGTTTCCTAAGTCCATTAAGAGGCAGCAGGTCAATAATAGCCCAGTGAACAATTGTGTCTTAGTTACACAAGTGTCAAGTAGAAAAATGGCTTAAATCTTTACTTGTTATTTGGTATTAAGTTTCCAGCTTTGAAAATAAATAGCTAAACTGCTTTCAGCATTTATGTAGCAGTTGGAGACCACTGTCCCTTATTATACTCTTTCTACTGTATTTTATTTTTATCATTACTATTATTATTCAGACTGTTTAAATGACTCAGCTTAATATTTTATCATCACACTGTTCACAGCTGGGTATAGGCACTCTGCCCTCGTTTCCACATGACCATTTATATTGCTAAGCCATCTCACCCACCCTCCCTTCATTGCCTTTCCAGCTGCTACTCAGCTTGCTGTTACCATCTTAGCTCCACCCTGACCCTGTGATCATCAATTTAGGCCTAGCCCGCCCCATTATGATTCTCATTCTTTTAATTCCACCCTATTGACTTATCTTTTCTTAGAAGCTTCCCTCTCCCACTTTTTAATTCTTATCCTTCCCCCATCATTCTGCTGTTGTTTTATAGTTTATGTCAGGGTTTGTGGGTTCCTGTAAAAGTGTCAAGTGAAGTAAATACCGCTTAAAATGAAAATGTCCCGACTTTTGATTTTCAAAAATAGGGGAGAGCAGAAACCATAGTGCTATGTGCTGTGTGCTTCTCCTTTGGCTGCTTATCCCTGAGGAGGTCAACATGCTTAGCAATTGATTGGGAGGCTTTAGGAACAGAACTCTAAGGTTGGCCCTAGTACTATAAGCAGTGGCTTTTAGCAAGTCCTTTGACTCTGAGCTTTAGTTTCTAACCTGCTAAATAAAGTGGGGGTGGGAGGGGGCTAATTCTGCTGGGAAGCAACTAAAGGGGCATTAACACTTTACAAGAAAACCCTTGCCTGAGCCCGCGGGTTCGAGACCCTCCTGGGCAGCGAGACCTCATCTCTACAATAGATCAAAAAATCAGCCGGGCCTGGTAGCGCATGCCTGTAATTCCGGCTACTTGGAAGATGAGGCGGAAGGATCGCTGGAGCCCAGCAGATGGAGGCTGCAGTGGCCGGGAGCACTCCAGTCTGGGCGACAGAGTGAGACTCCGACTCAAAAAAAAAAAAAAAGAAAACCCTTTGAATTAAGGGCACCTAAATGGCAAAACGGGAGTTGAAGGTAGAGTGTGTACATCGAAGTTATATGTTAACACAGATGTGAGTTTCTTTTACTTTCCTATGAGTATTACAAAGATTCAACGGGCTTTCTGGACATCAACATATTGGATGCCTATTTTTGAAATGAAACTAGTCCCAGTGCCCCACCTATTTCCTTTTGTATCCACAGAGAGCTTATTTAAGGAATTTGCAGTTAATTTTTCATACACGTGGGTAGATAACAGTTCCAGTTGTTTTATTATGGGACATCTAAAAGTAGCTGGTTAAAGGATAAAAGGCTTTGCCAAGTCTTAAGTAGCATCATCAAGTGGTGTATATTCAAACACCAAGCCCTTCAGATAATAACTTAAAATGATTTGTAAAGAAAAGGGAGAGACCCTCATTATAAAAAACCTTGTTGAATGCTGAATTGTTTAGGTAGTACTTGAAATTTAGTCAACTATAGGTTTACAAGTTAGTGATATTTTAAAATTTAAAAGAAAATTAAAAATACCTCCTACACACTGTTGTGGCAAGACCCAGTGTAGAGTTCTTTGTGTGTTTATTCTTCTGTACTCAATAGCCTCAAAATACCTTAGTAATCCATACATTTATCTAAAGTACATGGTAACTGATCAGTAGAACTGTCTTTTACTATGTGGGAATATTTCCCTCCTAGAGCCCACCGCTCGCCACTAGGCTGGAATATTAGTTGAGAACTTCAACACGCAAAGATAAACCAATAGTGTAATTACTCTGGTGGACCCAGGCTACTGTGGGCAAGAGGAAATGGAGGCGGCAGATATAGTGCTCTTGAGTGGGAAGGGATAGAGCTGTACAAAGTCATTGGAAAGACCTCACTAAGAAAAAAAAAGGAGAAAAAAAATAGATGTCTGCTCACCTACAAACTTACAAAACATATCTTCTAACATTTTTGCCCATTTACACAAATGCAGATAATGTGTTGGTCTAGAGTCTGGAGTCTTGAACCAGAGTACCCAAATTTAAGTCTCAAGCTCATCTTTACTTAGTTACACTAGACATTTAACCTCTTGTGTATTAGAGAAACATGAGTACATAGGACAGCCCCTTCGGGTCCCCTCCTACTACGGGAGCTTTTTTGTAGATAAATCCTGCTTTCTAAAAAAAAGAAAAGAAAAACATGAGTACATAGTAGGTTGTTATGACAATTCACGTATATGATCACGTATATGAAGCATGTAGTACAGTACATACTGCTGCTACCTTGTAAGCAATCACTTGAGAAAAAGTGACAACATTTAAATCATCACCCTTATTCTTCCTTTATATCCATTGGTTTAAACGAACTCGGGCCAAGTGGAGTGGCTCATGCCTGTAATTCCAGCTCTTTGGCACACTGAGACAGGAAAATTGCTTTAGGCCAGGAATTTGAGACCAGCCTGGGCAACACAGCAAGACTCTGTCTCTTAAAAAAAAAAAAAAAAAAAAAAAAAAAAGCTAGGGGTGGCAATGCACACCTGTAGTCCAAACTACTCAGAAGGCTGCAGTGGGAGTATTACTCAAGTGCAGAGTTTGAGGCTGCGGTGAGCTGTGATTGTGCCACTGCACTCTAGCCTTGGTAACAAAGTGAGACTCTGTCTCAAAACATTAAAAAAACAAACCAAAAGAAAAACTAACTCAACATGAGTATGAGATAAAATAAACATATTATGTTTATTAGTGAAGTTCAGTTCAGTCATCAGTGTGAAAGCAGAATCTGTGATGTGACATGCAGACAAAGGAACTTCTCTTGGCATCACTCAAAGTTGAAGTCTTCATACATGTGATAGATATTTTCCTGTTTGACAAGGATCGAGGAGCTGAATCCTTTGCCCTGACACATTGTGCCATTGGAATAATACGTTCCAAAATTATGTAACACTTAGCCCAGGGATGAAAAAAAGATCTAAAAGGCATAACTTTGGCTATACAGCTTGAGGTGGTTTGGGTCTTTGGAACAGTGCTAGAATGTGTGGAGAACAAGATGGCTGAGAGAGGAATGCTTCTACTGGCTTAGGAAAAATTTCTATGAACATAATGTATTCTTGCACTCTCGTTCAATTATTTTGACCCCTTTGGAGATCAATATTTGAATAGAGAGTGGAGAAGTGTACATACGTATGTGACCGCAAATTGACACCATGTGAAAAGTCAGCATATCACTGGGGTGGACACGGCTGCAAATGTGCTGACACACCAACAAAGATGAATAATCGTGAACTCTTCAGGGGCTCTGGCGTTGGGTCTCTACCTGCTGCTGCCTCTGGCTGGCAGCAGCTTGCCAGCTGCCTGTTCTGCTCTCGACTGGCTTGGTCAGCAGAGCACCCTGCTGGCCACACAGTGCTTCTGTCATGGCTGCGGCCTAGACACCAGCCCCCAAGCAGCCTCCCCTTCTGACACTTCTGTGAAAAAGTACCACCACCGACACCTGCTCAGTGTCTCCCCCCCCCATTAATCCCATTTACTTTGAATCTAAGTAGTGGGTAATGTACCCACACACACACTTTTGTTTTTCTGTTTCCTCCCTCCCTCCATCTCTTTCTCTTTCTCTCCCTCCCTTTCTTTTTCTTTTCTTTCTTTCTTTTCTTTCTTTCTTTCTTTTTTTTTTTCCTTTTTTGGCCCTGTGTGAATTATGCTACCATAGGGCCTCATCTTGGGGTTCTAGCTATGCAAGTTATAACAATGCACCTCTCCAAACTAATTGGTGATGGGGTCTAGGGAAGAGTGCCATTCCAGTTACAAAAAGAAGCAGAGCTTTCCCTTAAAATGTTCAAGCTTAAGCCTTGGGTCTAAGAAATGGGGAAGTAGATTTGCCACCTTTCTGCAATGTTTACAGCTCCTTTTCACCTCAAAGCCTAATGACCTTTTGTGCGCTATTGTTCAGTAAGTATCATACCTCCTAACGTTTCCTTACATAAAGGTGGGAAATCAATTCCAAACCAAATGTTGATGCATATGTTGCCTCTGCATGCTGCTAAATGTAGACCCATAATAGTGCCTGTGTGGGCTTTTCTGGAGAGGGTAGTGTGGGCCCACCGGGAAGTAGTACATCATTAATCACTGCACTATGTGCTTCCCAAATATGTAATTAAGGATGACTTCTACCAAATCATAAAGGGCAGTATAACAGGAAACAATAATCTGATTCCCTGATTCTCAGTTTACAAACAGATTCTGTAAGATTCTTGACACTTCTCAATTTTACTGGGTTAAGTCCTTTCAACAGACTTTTGTGATAGGGCGCCAGCATGATAGGGCTTGAGATGACCTTCCAGGCCCTCTGGCCGTATCTCCATTGTCTTTGACCTAGTCCGTGCTCACTCTCTCTACTCAAGTATTCCATCATTCCACCTCTTTCCTTTTCCTTCTCTTAGTCTATAGACAATTTTTATTAATTAATTGAAATATATTATTAGCATACTTAGTCTAGGTGGGGGAGGAAAAAAATGCCATAATGCAAATGTAAAATTGTTCACTTTCTCTAACTAATCTAATTGTTCCATTTTCTATGTTTGAATCTCTATAAAGCCTTCTTGTTAAGTATATGTTGTCCTACTGAACCAGGTCACCTTAGATTTGTTGGAATCTCAAATTCATAGTTGAGGCTGGTTTTCCTCCCTATTTATGGAATCCCTAATGTTAGGAATGAATTAGGTAACTACCTTTCTTAATAAATATCTTCTCAAGTATCTCGGGGATATTAATATCTCTAGTTGAAGCAAAGAATACTGATGTTTGGTCTTTGGAGACAAGTAAACAGGTTATGAATTTTAAACTTCATATTGAGGCAGCATTAGTATAGTTGTGTCCCATCAAACTGTCACAGACCGAAGTCAATGAGAGTTATGAATGAGAAACTGAAGGCCAAATTTGGAGTAGTTTGTGGTTGTTGTTTTTGATAAGTGCAGTCGGATCTTGAACAATTTTTAAATGGCTTTACCACTGTATTTCAAGAGAACTCTCACTTAAATTGATTTTTGTTCTAAAATCTGTTTTTTTTTCTTAAAGTCTCATCCAAATGGAATAAAGCAAGAGGGAGACATCTCTTTTGGTCATAGTATTTCTAGTTTTTTCCAAATGAATCTGTACAGGAAAAACAAACAAACAAACAAACAAACCTCTTAGTGGTTTGTTCTTCCAAAATAATGGTATATTTTTTGGATTTTTTTTCTCTTTAGTCCATCCAAATGAACTTTGACTCAATATGGGCTAACTTTTTTGTTTTTCTTGTTTCAATTCCAAATGTTATCATTTTCCTGTGATATCATTCTGCATCCTTCTGTATCCCAGAGACATTTGCTTCTCTGCTCATAGTCACCTGGCCATGAAGGCAGGTGACTCAGAGACCTGAATATAATATATTCCTAAAAGGTAAGACTCCAAGGTGGGGTGAGCTACTAACATCAGAAACTTTAAAAGGACTGCCTCCTCCTCAGTCGACTTTTGGGATCTTCTCTGTTCTTCAGAAATGTTCATCTTTCCTACCATTTCCATCTCTGTTCCAAAAATATATCAGAAAAGTAATGTCTCCTACTGTCATATGGAAACCTTTCTGCAACCATTTTTCCTCCTTTAGATTTTATATTATGTTTTAATCATTCATTCCACACTTCCTCTTGTGTTGTTAAAAATACACTTTCTTTTTCCAGCCTCTCCCTTCTCCTAGCACCTTATCCATTCTCACTGAATATTTCTTCCTCAATCACTCTTATTACTGTCACTTTGTAACTGCTATCCATTTCCAGGCTCTTACATCACCTCTGCCTCCTAAAGAGACCGCCACCAAAGAGATCTGTGTTCTCTGAATAGTTTTTCAGCTTAACCAACCAGGACAAAAATGGACTAAAGAAAACAAAAAAGGCAATTATCAAAAGTAACATATTTACAAATGTTGCTTCGTTTGTAAATTTCTCCTTATGCACAGGGATTGAGGACACTGCATTTTTCATTCAATGAGTATATCCTTATTTTTGTATAAGTTTACCTTTAATAGATGAGGGCATGGTTTTCAAGTTTTCCATGTAAGAACTCGATTTCAGTTTGCCCTGGTTTGTCATACTTACTGAAAAGGACTAGGCTGGCATTGGTGACCCCAAGCTTGTTGGCAGCCACGCAGGTATAGTTGCCATAGTGCTCCTCAGTGACATTGGTCACCGTCAGGGAGGACTGGCCCTCCGTGCTCTTGATCTCAAGGCCATTGGCACTGTTTATCCTAAGAGTTCAAAGAAAAGAAGAGTAAAAAGAAATACTAGTGAAGATTTTAGTTTAGTAATTCTTTCCCCATCCTGACATTGGAGGAAAAGGAGAGAAAGGAAGTAGCTAAAGTTTGTTGTTCCCTGCTCCATTCCTCATTTTAATTGCACAATATCTTATTATCAGAATCAGCAGAGAAAACTCAGGAATGGCCTTGAGTTTCTGTTATAGGGAAGAGAGACATGCAGGTGGAAACTACAAACTGAACCATTTTTACATTTTACCTGAGTGCTTTGGGGCTTCAGTTTTAGAGCTACAGGCTCCAGAGCACTTGATAAAAATATATTAAAAAGGAAAAGTTCTAAACTATAGTTCTACATCATTACAGCTGGCTTGGTTTTGTCATGGGACTTCTGGTACCTTCAGGCCCACCTAGTGAAGAAGTGGGACATGATAGGTTTGGAACATACCTGGTATCATCCCGGTACCACTCAAAGTCAGGCGCAGGCACTGCTGAGGCTTCACATTTGAGTGAAGCTTGTCGCCCTGTGGTGGCTTCATTGCTCTTGGATTCTGTGATAGTAGGAGGATCTGTAGGAAGGACAGGCACATGGATTTATATCACAGTCAGAGAGTGCTCCAGAATTTCCACTCAAGAAAGAATTAGTCGGGCTTGGTGGCTCAGCCTGTAACTCTGCGCCTTGGGAGGCTGAGGTGAGTGAATTGCCTGAGCCTTCAGGTTCGAGACCCACCTGGGCAACTTGGTGAGACCTCATCTCTACAATAAATCAAAAAATCAGCCGGACATGGTGGCGCATGCCTGTAATTTCGGCTACTCGGAAGGCTGAGGTGGAAGGATCACCGGAGCCCAGCAGGTCGAGGCTGCAGTGACCCAGAGCGGCCACTGCACTCCAGTCTGGGCGACAGAGTGAGACTCCAACTCAAAAAAAAAAAAAAAAGAATTAAGGACAATTTGATTGGACACAGGTAGGAAAGGAACAGTCTTACAGTTCTATTTACATGAATTATGTGATCAGCTGAATGGGATTGATCACTAGAAAACTAAATACAGATAAGAAATGATTACTGAAAGCACAGATTTGGTTTACTTAAATATGATTCTTAACAGGGTTTTATAAAATTGGAACCTAGATTTCTTTTTCCCTTCTCTAGTAGATCATCAGTTATCCCAACTACAGATTGCTAATATTTGTATATATATTTTTTCTTTTCATGAATTAAGTGATGCTATCAAAGGATTTTGGAATTTAGATGTATAATTTGACCATTTTTGTTTTTTTATTACTATTATCATCATCATTATTATAGACTGAGATGGCTTTGAGGAGTCTAATGAAAATAACAGACAGCTAAATTCCTCCCAGCCCAAGTGTGGTTTGATATTGTTGCAGAACTCAGAAACAAACAAACAAGTATAAGTGATTTATCTTCTTTTCTCTTATGTGTTTTCTTATCATTATGACCCAGGTAAACTTTGCTTTTATGTGCGGAGGTGCAGTTTGAATTCAATGCTAGTGCATAGAAGGCTTCCTGATGTGACAGTCTTCTACTCTCTCTGACAGCTGCACACTTGACTGTTATGCCCAGGAATGAGCCTAAAAAAGTATTATAGGCTTGAAGTGAGCTCAGAAACACATCTGATGTTCTAATTTGCGATGATTCATTCAGACAATGAATTAAATGTTGAGGGTGGAACAAGTGTTTACAGGTCTACGTGACTGTGACAGGACTGTAGACTTAAACTCCCGTGCTTAATGCCGCTGTGTGTGTGCAGGTTGTGTACCTTCCAGCAGAGAAGAACTTTCCTGTCCAAAGGCCATTTGACAGAAAAAGGCAACTTGGCTGTGTACACATGGGAAAAATAGGCTCAAACAATCTTTTTAGACAATAGAGGAAAAAACTTATTTAGGAAAATGAGTGAAGCGAACTTGAGCATACAAACTAATTTAAACCCCTGCTCTTCAGCACCTGGTCCATCTTCCTTGTTTCTGAGATTTTGTCTTCATGTTCAAAAACTATTTTCCAAGTTTTCCATCTGTAGAAAACTCTTATCCTCTGATTTAAAAGTGATATACAAAAGCATCAGGTTTGTCTACAATTTCCTTTCCCATTTTATTTTCCAATCAGCTTGGAAATGTTTAAATCATAGAATGAAAGACTTTCAAATGAAACTTTCATGATCAGTTTAAGTTAGCTCCTTTTTTTAAAAGATGAGAAAGAAATGGCTCAAACTGGTAGAGATGCCTGCCCAGGTCACAGATCTGGTTAACCGTAGAGTCAAAATCAGACCTTGGGTTTCCTATTCCCAATTGCTAATTTTGATTCCTATCCCATGGAATGGGTCAGAGAGGAAAGAGTTTTGTTTTGTTTTGTTTTGTTTTTTGAGTTGGAGTCTCACTCTGTTGCCCAGGCTGAAGCACAATAGCACACTCATGACCACTGCAGCCTTGACCTGCTGGGTTCAGGTGATCCTTCTGCCTCAGTCTTCCAAGTTGCTGGAACTATGTAGGCATGAGCAACCATACCCAGCTAATTTTTTCATTTATTATATTAGAGATGAGATATTGCCAAGTTGTCTAGGCTGGCCTCAACCCCCTGGACTCAGGCAATCCTCTCGCCTCAGCCTCCCAAAGTGCTGGGATTACAGGTGAGAGCCACTGCATCCAGCTAGGAAAGAATTTTGAAAAAACAATCGTATGTAAACAGGCATGCCAGAGCAGGGTTTTGTTGTTGTCGTCTTGCTCTAGACTTTTCTTATTTTCACATAAGCACAAAATAAGATGTAGTGGAAAGAACCCTGGATTGGAAACTAAAAGTCCTGGGATTCTATCTCAGTTTGGCTGGGCTGTGTGGACCTTGCATTATATACCTTATCTTTCTGGGCCTTGGTTTTATCACCTATAAAATGAGAGGACACTACACTTTAATGATCTATAGCATCCCTTCCTGCTACAAAATATCACAATTCTAGTTTTAAAATGTCCATTCTTTTTTTTTTTTTGAATTGGAGTCTCACTCTGTCGCCCAAACCGGAGTGCAGTGACCGCTCCCGGCCACCGCAGCCTCAACCTGCTGGGCTCCGGCGATCCTTCCTCCTCAGCCTTCCAAGTAACTGGAATTACAGGCGTGCGCTACCACGCCCGGCTAATTTTTTTTTTTTTTTGAGTTGGAGTCTCACTCTGTCACCCAGACTGGAGTGCAGTGGCCGCTCTCGGCCACCGCAGCCTCGACCTGCTGGGCTCCGATGATCCTTCCGCCTCACCTTTCCAAGTAGCCGGAATTACAGGCATGCACTACCACGCCCGGCTGATTTTTTTAATTTATTGTAGAGATGAGGTCTCGCTGCCCAGGCGGGTCTCGAACCCGCGGGCTCAGGCAATCCACTCACCTCAGCCTCCCAAAGGCGCAGGATTACAGGCTGAGCCACTGAGCCCGGCTTAATTTTTTTTAAATTTATTTTAGAGATGAGGTCTCGCCAAGTTGCCCAGGCGGGTCTCAAACCTGTGGGCTCAGGCAATCCACTCCCCTCAGCCTCCTAAAGTGTGGGATTACAGGCTGAGCCACCGAGCCCGGCTAAAATGTCCATTCTTTACAAATGGGCAGTTGGTATCATTATGATTCAAGTGTATTTTCATACCCTTAACTCATTTAACCCTCAAATTGCTAACTTACCAAATTAGAACTCATCTCTCCCATGGGTTAAGAATCTGGATTAGCAGTCAGTAACAGAAAACCTGAGGTTCGATTTTGACTCTACTCTTAACCAGAGCTATGGCCTGGGTAATGTAAACCAGTTTAAACCTTTCATCTTTCATCTTCTAAAAGAAGAAGCTAGCTTAAAAGGATCACCACCAATTCCTTGAAAAGTTTTACCTTCTATGATTGGTTACATAGCTCATTAGAACATATTAGTTCAAAGGATAATGCAATGACCGGTGGTAGTGGTGTTGTGGGGGATATATCAGAATAGGGTTGAAATACAGAAGAGTGGGGGTTAGATTTATAGTTTGATAGGGCGGAGCTCAAATCCAGGCCCTGTCCGTCATTGTTCTTCCTCACCCGAGAGTTTAGTACTTTGCCCAGAGTCTCATTGCCTCAATTTCCTCATTTATGAAGTGTTGACTCCAAGGCAGGGAGGCACATTTAGAAGCTACTGAAGGAATCCAGAGGATGTCCTAAACTACATTGGTGATAAAGAGGCTGGGAAACAATGGGGAGATTTGAGATATATGAGACCTCAGAATAGGGAAGATTAGCAATGGATTAGATGTGAAGGGGGAGAAAAAGAAAGAATGTTTAAAAGATAACAGTTAGGTTTCTGACTTGGGCATCTGGGTGATATTAGTTTCCTCTCCTCACTTCTTTTCACTATATTAGGTTCTTAAACTGCCAGTCTGCAGCACAGTGGCCCATTAATGTTGGCTGGAGATATAATTTTGCTTATGATTTTTCCTGTTTGCTCAATTACATGACTTGTAAAAGGAGTTTTAACCAGTGATTGTGAGTTTCTGGAGCCACACAGTTATAGCTGAAAAATACTTAATGATGAGTATTGTTTTGCTGAACCTGTCCCCAACCCAAACCAGATTTCACGCTTGCTACCATTACCACCTCTGGGGCTCATAGCTGTGGCACCTCACTATCACAATGTCATCACAGATGCCTTCAAGTCCCTCTACCATGGGACCAGGAATGGAGCACCAGTTGTACAGTTTCACACAGAGTTCTTGCTAACTCTGTATGTTTCCTTTGATAAGGCAGTTGCTTATTTTGTGTACCTACTGCTCCTGGGATCCATGGGGAATAAATGATTTTTCTGATTGAGAAATTTGGGGAGAAGAAACTGGGCCTGTTTGGCTCATCTCTTTCCCTTTTTCCTCTTGGGGCCAAGTTACTGGCAGGAAGCTGAGGTTCTCCTCTGTTTCTCCATGCTGGAAGTCTTACTTGGACTCTATCCTTTCTGCTTTTAGGAAGATAGGCCAGCCCCAGCCCAGGGCTGCCATAACTGGAAATGTAAGTTGACCACACTAAACTGCTCTCCCTAATAACATTCATCTCCAAAGACGGAAGCATTTAGATCTCCCAGACTACTCCTTTACTTCTCAATTTGGTTCAGAATCTGAGTGACTAAGTAGTAAGATATTTATTAGCCCCTCAAAAACCCCAGCATGGGGAAGCTAGCAGTAAACTAGGGTTGAGCACTTATATGAGAATTAATCTTGGGTCAAGAGAGGACAAGATGGCTCTCGTCAATTACAATGGCCAACCACTTGCTTCTCTGAAAACTTAGATTCCTTGTACCAGGGTAAATCCATGAATAATGATAAATGCACAATGAGCTCATTGTTCCTAATATTTCTCAAATGACACCATGGTCCCAGTCTATTCTTGCATGGCTTATTAGAATGAGCATTTCAAAATTCATTTGTAATGAATTCTGTATAGGTGAGGCTAAGAAAGATTATTACAAATCATATTGCAGCATGCCTGTTGCAGTTAAAATAATAGATGTCCTTGCTCAAAATATGGTTATAATAAAAATGTGGTTTCATAAAAATGCAGCACAGAGTGGTCCATTGTTATTCTTTATGTGACTTTGAAATAGCCTACAATTGGCAAAGGACTTTTCCAGTTTTTATTACTTCAAAATTCCACGTTCTGAAAATATTAATGGGGTTGTCTTCTTCTGACATCACCGGTCACAACACTCTTTCAATCCACATGCATAGGATAACAACGACAGAGTCCCAGGAAACAAAATGTCATTCATTTAATCTCACTAACACTGGGAATAACAATATAAAAGAATACAATTTGGAATCAAGAATTTATAGGCTTTTACTACAGGCCATCATTCTACTGGCTTTAGATATTTTATTTAGATGTTCTCTTCATTTAAATAATAGCACTAGGAGGTAAGTATTACTAGCCCATTTTCTGAATGAGGCCTACAGAGGGTTAGTAACTTATCCAAATCACATAGTCAGTATTTGGTGGAGTATGAATTTGAACTCAGGTTGATCATATTCTGAAATCCATTCTGTGAACCTCTCTTCCCTGGTACTTCTATTTAAATTAGTCTTTTTAGAGAACAATTTATTCCTAAAAGAAAATATGTCATTCAGGAGACTGTGCTGGAATAGTAAGTTTTGCATATTTCTGTTATTTCCAGGATGCCAAAAATGGCACAGCATGCAAGGACACGGAAGATATAAACTTACATTAGAAGTCAGGAGGTACAGGTTCAATTTCCACCTGTGCCATTTAGGTTGTCACCAATAGACATGATATCTTCCTGCAGCTCCTCACTTGAAAATGTTAGATGATGACACCTGCCTACCTGTCTCACAGGTTTAATGTAAATATCAAATAAAGCCATTCATATGAGAGTACTTGTTAACATCTAAAATGACTATATTTGTTATTTTATTGTACAATTCTTTACTTGGTGTCACAGAAGGAGAGAGGACTCCAGAGTTAGACCTGGGTTAGAGGCCCAAGTCTACCACTCACAAGTTCTTTGATCTTGTGGCAGAGAATAATGACATCTACTGAGCTTTGTTTTTGTTCTCTCAACATGGAAATGATATCAGTTATCTCCCAGGGTTAGTGTACAGTGGTGAAACAAGGCAACAGAGGCAGAGGGCGGGTACAAGCTATAAAAAAGGCATTGTCTCTAGAGAACTTAGAAACAATAATAAGACTGACTTAAAGTTGTCTTTAAAAAAAAAAACCACAATGTACCAATAAAACCAAACTAAGCAACACTAAATGATGCCAGTGATAAAGTAAATGTTTCTCCTTGCTGGAGCAGACTAGGACCAACCCGCCTGGTTGGCCACTGTTGGTATGGTGATTCAGTGAATGGATATGAAATCTCTAGGATAGTCTTGATACTCTGAGGGTACTCAGAAAACTATGGTTCTTGTCCATATTGTGAAATTACAGTAGAAAATTATGGCACTCTGGATTCCTTCTGGGTATTTCCTCTGAAGAGCTCATAACAGATTTATAAATATTAGCATGTGTCCTTCCCAAATGCAAGAATAAATGAAAGATCAGCATAGAGACTAGATAGGTGTCTCTGTGAATAGCTAGAGAAGATGGTCATTCTGGTTCCATATTGAGTAGTTATTTTCCCAAAGTTTCCTCATTACGTAGTTTTGAATCAAAACACTGAAAACTCAGTTAAAACACATATATATTATTTGGAGGCAACAGGCATCTTGAGCCCCAACTGTGTACTCTGTGGTAACCTCTGCTTCCCCTAAATAAATGGCTATCAAATATAAGGGAGAGCTTACATTTAGAAATGTCAACATTCCATGTCCCTCACTATTTGTGTTGGTTGGGTTGGCTAGCTCTGGAAACCAAGGTGGAGAAAGACAAGTACAAGAAAAAGAAGTTGTAAAGAGTGACATTGTGAACCTGTTTGGAGAGAGAGCTGTGGGAAGGCTGATGACAGGAACATTAGCCAGTCAATGGAGCATGGGGCAGGCTTGAAAGCTGTAAGTAGATTTGGAGAAGAATTTCTCCAGGAATAGCCAAAAAATTCAGTACAGAAAGAGTCCAAATACACTTACTAGTCTGTGTTTATTAAACATTTACTATGTGCTAGATATTAACCTAGGTATACTGGGCACTAGTGTGAGACAAACTCAAAAGTACAGTAGTTACTTTTAATGTACTATGATAACTAGGATTGAAGAATTACACCTAGAACCTGCAATGAAAGAACAGATTGCCCCAAGTCTTATATCTGAAAGAAATTAGCAGCTATACCGCTACAGAAAGATACAGAAAGTCCTGTCTATTGCATAAATTCTACTGAGTTTAAATTGAGGAGATTTGGGGTGAATATTTTAGTTTTCTGTAAATTTCAGGACCTCCTAGAACTTAGAAAATAGATTTTGCATGTAAACATGGCTATGTGCAATGCTGTAGAGCTGCTGCGGAGAAGGGTTATCCAAGAGAAGTAAAAGGAGAGACTATAATGAGCTCAACAAAAGAAACTGTTACGTCTCCTGTTTACTGCTCCAGTCTCAGGGCCCTGCAACAAATATCTTTTGGCAACTGAATACATGAGTCAATGAAGTGTTGTTGGGAGAAAGTTACCAGCACTGGATTTTCTTTCTTTCTCTTTTATTAAAGTAGTACTCAGGGTCTGTTCATTACAGTTATCTATTCAGGAAGTAATCTTAGCCATCCTGATCCTCTGACAGAATTCCAAAGCCTCTGTTTTGAAAAGGAAGATAAACCATTTTAAACAATGGGACATTTCACAGCAGGCAGATGTAGATGAAGTGGCAAAGATGATCCTGGACATTCCTCTGTATGCAAGAGTCTTGCTAGGCAGACCTAGTTCCATAATTCAATCTTGGAGACTTCATCTAGTTAATGCAACCATATTTAAGTAAGCTGAATTGTTTGAATAGGACAACTGGTGGGATGACTAGTTTTAATATAATGTAAATACAGCTTAGGAAGTCTTGGTAAAAAGGTGATTTCAAAGGAAATTGTTATTAGAATATTCTTCCTGATTTGTGATCATATCATTTGAAAAGTTTGGAGAATGTTAAGAGGAAAGAGTTTTCCTGTGAGTTTTTCACCTACTTCAGTAAAAACTTATGGAGCATTTTGTTTAAAGTCAGGCACGTTCTAGGTCCTGCTGGTTAGAACTTACTGTTTGTTTGACTAAACTCATTCTAGTTTTCCACACAATTTGTTACAAGGTGTCATTTTAGAATCTCAAAGCTCTGTCTCTATTCTTCTGCAGCTCACTCATCACTAGCAAAAGCTCACATTTTCATATAAGTATTTTCTTAAAAATTATTTTCTTCTGTTCTAAATTACACTTTGGGGACAGTCAAAAAGGAGGAATGTCAGACTAATTGTGCTAATAATAATAGGGCTCAGACGGTAGCTTTGATCTTGGGAACCATCTGCAATCCAGACCACTTTGATGTTTCACACAATGGAAGCATAAATATTTTCTATGTACTCCATGGTTGGACTTTCAGAAATCTAATTAAGATGAAGGTCAATTAAGAGAAAATGAATCTTGACTCCAAAAGTCAGGAAAGAGATGGAAGATGATGGCATGGTTATGTGTACATAAAAGAAGCTAACCTAATTATAAACTTATACAAACATCCAGAGAAGTTGCCTTTCATGTGAAAAAAAGGTCCTAAAGCATTTTATAACGTTGCGATCATTAATGTGTCTTTGAAACACACCCAGCACTAGAAAAGAATAGTAATACCGGCATTTCTATTAGTAAAGAAATTGAAGACAGCTAGGGATAGAAGCACTTCAGAGCTCATGAAATGCAGCCCCTTGCTTCTCAGAAATAAGTGCCATGAAGTACAGCAGAGTCTTATCTTTGGATTCTTCTAGGTATGGTGGGAAGGAGATTTTGCTGCTTGTTTTAGAGGGTCACAAGGCTGGAACAAGGCCCCAGGTAACAGTGCATCCCAGCACAGGCTGGTCACCTTTAGCAAGTTTCCTCAGCTCTCTAAGCTTCAGTTTCCAAATTTCTAAAGTAAGACTAATGATGCTTATCTCTTTTTTTTTTTTTGAGTTGGAGTCTGTCACCCAGGCTGGAGTGCAGTGTCATGCTCACAGCCACTGCAGCCTCGACTTGCTAGGTTCAGGTGATCCTTCTGCCTCAGCCTTCCAAGTAGCTGGAGGTACAGTTGCGCTATGACTCCTGGCTTAAATGCTATCTCCTAGCTTTAAATGACTATGAGGATTAAAAGACAAATGTGAATCCCTTAACCCAATGCTGCACATAGTCCCTATGAAGAACTGAAAATTCCTTCTTCTTTTCTTCCTCCCAAGAGCTTTAGAATCAAATGGACTTGATTCTGAATCCCTTTTCTTACCTTTGTTTTCTGAGTTTCTTTAAATACACAATTTTACCTCCTTGGGCTTCAGTGTCTCAAACTCTAAAATGGATTCAATTATATCTATCTTGCCAGAGTTGTTGAGAAGAACAGAAAGAATTTATACAGAATCTCTAGCACACAGATAACTGCATGGAGAAATTGATATGACAGAAAGTAATTCATTACAGAATAAAGGATAAAAATACAGGTTAAGATGTTTGTGAATATCTGTATACCTACGTGTGTATGTAGGGTGTGTATGTGTTTAACGCACAGAGGGGAAGAGTAGTCAGAACATCCCTTTGTCCCTGTCACTAGCCACAATTGTGTGAGGTGGGAACTTGAATTTGAATGATGTAGAAAGTCACTCCTAACTGAACAGTTTAAACGAATTCTCTTTATTCCTTTGCTGGGTGACACACATCATATGATTCCTCCCCCCACCCCCTTTTGAACTACATCTAAGAATCCTTTCATCTGAGAAGTTCAAAGTATGCCCACTTACCTATGCATCTTAGTGAAATCTTTCTTTCTAATGCCCATACTTTGGGACAAATAGATAACTAAAATTAACTCATCAGGCATCCCTGTTAGACATCAGAGACACATGGTATCTGACCACAGTGACTTAAATATGTTCCCAAGACCAATTAGTTAAATAGTAAAGGATAAAATATAATCCTAAGTCATTCCCTTCTGACAAACAATGCATTAAGATGGAAATTCCAGTTAAAGCAGATACAAATTATTGCTTTTTCTAAAGTAGTATGACCTTGATTTCCAGAATACTGACTGCCGGAAATGTTAGTGCTGTCTGCATGTTTTCTTAATTCTTTAGTCTGAGTAAAAGACAGTGTATTGTTGAATGTATTATGGATTATATTTATAGTTGGTAGAGCTGATTTATCAAATTCAAAGGCCAAGTCCTGCCCTTGGATGTGTTCAATGTATAAATGTGTATCTCTGGCCAGAGGAGTGTTTGCTTGCTGCTTGAAATACGTGCTCTTTTGCTAATGGGATCCTCAGAGCTCACTGGAGGTGGAGGTGTGCCCTGGGCACATAGCACCTGCTGGCTTCTGCCATACTCACAGTTCACAGTGACCTTGACTTGCTTAACATCCGCCGAGGAGACCTCATTGGCAGCTTTGCACTCATATTTGCCTGACTGCTCCCTGGTGATGCCGAGGATCTCCAGATATTCTTCTTCTCCTTCAAATTCTCTTCCTGAAAAACAGAGGTTTGCATGATTGTTTTTTACAGTCTAAAATATGCAGCAGAGCCCCTCATTTTTCTTTTTAAAAGCAATACATCTGCATGGCTTTTCAGTAACTTGGCAATGTACTGTGTCTGACATTAGATTTTACAGAAGCAGGCCCCCCAGGAATGTTATTGTGAATGTTATTAAGCAGGAAATGTCCCCAGGAAAACTGGTAGGAGAGTGAAAAAAATGGAACCTGGAGGAGAAAGAAGTCAAGTCAGGGTGCAGTGCCAAGCTAAGTCCCACAGAGAGCAACATTGGCTCAATCTTTCAAGAAGGTTTGGGGATAGCCCAAGTTCTACTTTAACATTGTCCTGACCATGATACAAGGAGCTGGAATGTTTATGTGGCCACACCCATCAGTCATTGGTTAAGAGTTTGGAACAAAGTGGTGGCGGGGAAGAAATATGCAAGCTGTAAAGCTCTTTGAGGGGATATGGGTAAAGCACCAGCATCAATTATACTATGCGGCAAGGTGCTCTTTACACAAAAGTGATTATTAGAAGAAGTGACTTTTTTGAGAACCTACTACCCTTTTCCACATTATGTGGGATTTTGTTCACAAGGATCATGGGATAAACCCTGTCTTGCAGTTGTAGTTTCTTTGCTCTGTATCAAATTATGTCGTCATTGAGGCTGTCAGGCCATGAGTCAAATCCATGAGAATGTGCTGCTGATTGTGTGTTTTGTGTTACCTGGAGCTTAGGGTAGGAAGCTGAATGTTACTGGCTTAAAGTTGGGATGAGGGATATGGAGGCCCTGTTTGGAAAGATCTACAAAGTAGGATTTGTACATTTTAGTAGAGAAATCTCAAGGTAAGCAAGTTTGTTTAAATTCCCCTTCATGTGGACTATAATTGATTGAATGATTTTCTTCCAGAAGAGACAGAGAGAGAAATAAGGAAGAGGAAATGGAGGGGGAGAAAAAGAAAAAGCAGAAAGAGAAAGTGAAGAGGAAATGAGGTTGGGCAACAGAAAGAGCTTAGTCAGAGCTTGAACAGACATACCCATGGACTTTAACTCTAGCTAAATTGAACTCCCCTCACCCCCATATTTCAAACCTCCACTGCCACTTGGGTTAGGATAGAGCAGTTGTGGACAGTGTAAAAGAAAACAGTCCTGCCACCATAATGGGATCTTGCTCCTGGTCATCCTACACTAAATGGTACCAATTATTAGTTCTGCTCAGATGCCACAAGCTGTTTTCATTTTCTGGAAATTCCCTGATGGCCAAATCAACATAACAGCCAGCCAGCAAAGAGACAAATTTACTGTCTAAATACGTCAACTAAGCCTGTTAACTAGGCTCCCAGTAGAATATAGGGCCTCTTTGATAACATTCTATAACACAACAGTTTGGAATACTTTAAGCTTCAAGTCTTCTCTCAATTGTCAATATCACTACTTCAGAAGAAACTTTGCAATCCCAACAAAAAACAGATTATAACATTAACATTATAGGATTATAACATTATTTGGTTCTGAAATTCTACACATTATCTAGCACATGCTTCTACTGAAAATGCTTTAAAATTAGTCTATAGTATACAGCTGGGTATGATTTATAAAAGGTTAAATTTTTTCCTGTCTGTATTTTTCCCTTCTCAATATTCAAGCAAGTGACTGGATCTAATTGTGCATGTTATGGAAGTGGAATGTAGTAGGCAATAACACAGAAATCTCAGAAAGGGTAACTTTTTCGATTAACTGGGCAGGATTGGAGCTTGAAGCAAAAAAAAATCTTTCCTGTATACTTGCATCTATGGACTGAGAACCAAGTCAAAAATTTGATGCTAAGAATCTCCTAGTAGAGTGTAAGCAACCTAAAGGCTAATGACAAATTTGACCATTATTTTTTTATTTAGCAGGCTGAAATAGGTATATGCTCACTAAAAATTTGAAGTGCAGAGGTTAAACAGAAAGTAAGATCGTATTATTTATTTTGAGAATAATTGTAGATTGTTATGAAAAAATAGTTAATGATGATTTCAGAATGTTTTAGAATCTCTTTCTCCCACCACCACCTTTCCTATAAACCTTGTTCCCAGAGGGGTAAAGAGGCCAGTAGAAGAAAGAGAGAACAAGGATAATCTTAGGGATGGTTACAAAACTGAAATATCTAGAAATGGTGGGTCATGGGTCTCTACCTTGCATTTTGAATTTCTAAAAGAGATAAACCAGTTGCAGGAGAGAGAAAGGTTATTTCAGCAGCACCAACTAAAGCCCTATTCGTGCTAAAAGATGGAAGTTGGTACTTATGAAAGTAAATATTAAGATGGATGAGAGAAAATAAAGCAATATTTTCCGACCAGTTTGACAAGAATATAATATATATATATTATCAATATTTTTTATTATGGTTTTATGGGGTACTGTTAAGGGTTAGGTGTACAATTACGTTTCATTCAGGCACCATGTTGATAAGAGGTGTTTCCCCATCCCCAGACAGATATTTGCTACTGTTAATCCCATCCCCCTCCCCCCCCATAGTTTCCCAGTACCGTCAGTCATTTTCTTATAGTATTACATTGGATGTTCAAGGTCCATTATATGAGTGAGAACATGTGATACTTGGATCTTTGTTTCTGTGAGAGGTCACTCAGTATTATAGACTCTAGTTCCATCCAGGTTGCTGCAAAATTCATGATTTTGTTTTTTTTATGGCTGCGTAGTATTCCATCGTGTATATGTACATTTTTTTAATCCAGTCCTCTTTTGATGGGCAGCATGGTTGTTTCCAGGTTCTTGCTATTGTGAACAATGCTGCAATAAACATATGTGTGCAGGTATCTTTTTTATAGAGTGATTTGAGTTCTTCAGGGTATATTCCCACCACCTACCACTGGGGAGAGGAGAACCTATTCAGTAAACGGTGCTGGGAAAACTGGCTGACCACATGCAGAAGATTGAAACAGGACCCCTATCTATCCCCATGCACAAAGGTTAACTCCAAATGGATCAGAGACCTAAATGTAAAACCTCAAACCATAAGAACCTTAGAAAATGAAGGAAATACCCTCATGGAAATTGGAATTGGCATCCAATTCCTGAACAAAACCCAAAACCCACAGGTCATAAGAGAGAAGATAGACAAGTGGGACCTTATTAAACTGACAAGCTTCTGCAAGGCCAAAGAAACCAACAAGAGAGCAGGGAGACAGCCTACAGACTGGGAAAAAATATTTGCCAACACCAGGTCTGACAAAGGCTTAACATCCTGGATCTACAAGGAACTAAAACGTGCTGAAAAGAAAAAAACAAACAACCCCATTAAAAAATGGGCAAAAGATATGAACAGACACTTCACAAAAGAGGACATCCGAGCCGCCAACAAACACATAAAGAAATGTTCAACCTCACTAATATAAAATATTGAACAACACCTTTTGGCCCTCTCTGTTGTCATTCTTCCCTTACTTATCCCTTGAATCCCTCAGTTAAAATTGCATTCCCTGGCACTGTCTGCTGATCTGTTCTACTCACACCCACAGGGGATTTTTTCCACAATGCATTATCTATACGACTTCATTTGAGAATTCTTCACCAGTACACAGTAACTTGGTAGGAAATGGGAGCTTTTCTGTTGCTAAAAAGCCAAAACTTCAGATTGTAAGCTTTGAGGGGACCATGCCTTACTCGTAACATCCCCTCAAACTAGCATAGCATTTAGCACAGGTTAGTCACTCATTAAATTGTTGAGTTATCTTTTTATAGACCAAATGCTTGTGCTTCTCCAAAATTCACATGGTGAAATTCAATCTCTAAAGTATTTTGAAGTGGGTCTCTTGGAGGTGATTAAGTCATAAAGATGGAGCCCTCATGAATGAGATTAGTGCCTTTATAAAGGAGACCCCTGAGAGGTCCTTTGTCTCTTCTACCATGTGAGGACATAAGGGGAAAAAAAATCTATGAATCAGAAAGTGGGCCATCACCAGACACTAAATTGGCTGACACCTTGATCTTGAACTTCCCGGCCTCCAGAATGGTGAGAAATACGTTTCTGTTATTTTGTTATAGCAGCCTGAGTGAACTGAGACTTAGTTGAACTGAATTAAGAAATTCAAGCAAATACTAAAGTCAGATTCAACCCTTCATACGGCTTAAGAGAATGGAGCTAAAAATCGAAAAGCAGCTAAGTATTTCTGTAAGAGAAGCTGGCGTAAAGATTCACTCCCTTTTTAACCATCCTAATAGAATACTATTTTCCTGGGGAAGAAAAGGTATGCTGAGTACTCTGCTGTGGAAGGGCTGCATAGGGGCATCTCTGGCCATGTCCTAAGGATTTATCCACCATGTGGAGTTATTGTTTCAGCAACCAACAGAGCCCCCAGTGGACACAAGCACAATATGATGCCATTTCTTTCATCTCAGCAAGTTCAGTTTCTCATTTCAAGGCATGAAATGTATCATATGAATCTTGAGCTTCAAAATTCTAAATTGCACTTAGTTTCTCCTGTTTCATTCCTTCCCTTTTCCCCAATGTGTCCTTCTCCGTGGAGGCACCTTTTTACCCCCCAGGTCTTTCTGTTCACGTTGCCTGGCTGCTCTTAACCCAGGGATCCTGCCATCATTTCCTTTTACTCTCTCAACCCTAAGAAGCTCTCAGGCCAGAAACTGACATACAACTTACTGCTTCAGTTCTCCCATAGACTAGTTCCTTGGCTACAATTTGGGTCCTTTTCTTGTTATTATTTATTATTTTCTGACCTTGCAGAAATATTTACTTGAAATGCAAATTTTACTATTCTGGTATTTTAAACATCTTAACCAATTACCACAAGCTTGCTCACATCACCAAGTAGTATATTATTCTGGGATCGAGTGTTTAGTATAAATCTCCCTTTGCTTAATGTGCTTTTGTGTTGCCTGGCAATACTCAGCTACCAGGCTAAATAACTTCTCATTCTCCTCAGTGTATGTACCTTTTAAACTCTTGCACATAATTAGCATTTCCCCTCTTAGTCACTGTTTACTCAAGTTGTACATATTAGTTCTTTTAATATTTCTTCATAAGTCAGAAAGAAGGGCCTAGGGCAAATGGCAAGAGGAAAGTGTTCTCTTCTGTGTTCCCCAATGTGGAAGCAAATCAGCCAGGAATAACTCCAATTAAAGTATGCCAGGTGCTGCCTTCTGAGCACAGTGCCTTCAGAGTTCCCTACTTTGGTGAACCCTACAGTTCATATTCAAAATGTTGACTTAGTTAGATTTCCAGGGTCAACCAGGCACTTATGAGCAAGCAACCATTTGAAATTAAATTTATTTCCTTGATACTTACCTCTCTCTTTCCCTTTCTTTCTTTTCTTCTCTCTCCTTCCACCCTCCTCTCTCTCTTTCTCTCTCTCTCTCTTTCGTACACACACACACACACACACACACACACACACACACACACACCCCACAAAGAGCTATTTATTTACATACAATCTCTTACTCTTAATGTTTAGGAAACAGCATACATATTTACTCAACCTCAAATATTTGCTCACTAAACAGAGTAGTCTATTCTTAAAAACTCCCAGGACATGACAAGGAGTCCTCTATTTGAAATTTTAAAAAATTGTTTTAAGACTACTACTCTAATAATCATTAGGGTATCTGTCTTTCTTTCCTTTTATTTGAGACACAGAAAGTACAATATAGGAAACTGGCTAAATTTGCATGCTTCATGATTTTTAAAATTTAGAATGCCAAGGACTCCTATATGTTAGGAAATGGATGAATCATTTTTTTCACTGTTCTGAGAAGAATCTTATAACATCTCAGTAGATTAATGTTTCACAGAAAGGAAGATGTGGATTGCTATTCCCTTTACTCACCAAAATTTGAATATTTACACCTAAGTGGCTGTAAACACATTAGCTATAAACACACACAGTTTAATGAAAATCAAAGAGCTGGGATTTATCTTGCAGGGTATGTGTGTATGTATATTTGTGTTTGTATGACTCTGTGATTAGAACTGAGAGTGAAGAAGGTAAGTAAAAAAGGCAAGCTATGAAGTTCTACCTACACAAATTAAAGAAAAAACGATCACGAATCAATGATGCCATTTGAAGTTTCCTGTGCAAACTTCAAATGCTGTAACAAGTTTCTGTTCTTAGACTACGTTTCATGTTTTCTTCTTTTTCCCCCTAAGGACATTAAGAAAAGGAAGAGACACGAAAACTAGAAAAGCTGCCTGCAGTAGGGTTCTGTTGATTTTTCTAGCCATGTCTCTCTCTGGATCCTCTGAAGTTTTTGTTTCCCAGTTTCACATTTCACCTGAGAAATCCCTTAGTGTTTGACAGTGTTGCTGACCAAAAGTTGAAACCACTTCTCACCCCTACTTTTCACCACCAGAAGGGAGGGGTGAAGTATGATAAATGTTCTATGATTGAAAGAAGATGGGGAAGGGGCAGATATAAGTGGCAGCTGCAACAATGGCAAGAGGATAAGGAGACACAGGGAAGAGCAACGTATTGAAGGGATGAAGAAAAAAAAATACTGAGAGATGTGGATGATTTTAAGGAAGAGTTGAGAAATGGTAATGAAATGGGAGCGTTCTCTAGAAGAAGAGACTTCTGACTATTAAGATATCCAAGCTGCATAGAAGGAAGGGGTGGATTACTCTGCTATAGAAATGTTCCCTATTTGAATCGTAAGACACAACAGGGTGTAGATTATGCAAATTGGCCTCATGCCTTCTGCAGCCCCAAAGGGTGTAGTTAGTACCCAGAAACCGGTGACAAGTACAATGCCAGGGAAGATTCTCAACTGGCTTTGGCTCTATGAATGAGCATGGGCCAAATGGAAAAGAACACCCTGGCATTATTTTTCCTGGCATCCAGAGAGATCCAATTCATTGTGATTTGCATTTTGCTTTCACATATAAACAATAAGCTAGCTGACATAGTTTGAGCTCAGTATCCAACCTGAGGCTGCCATCCACGTATCTTTTTCAGCTCTGGGCATGACATCTTTTCATTGTATTCAAACTAAACCATTACCCCCTACTTGGTGTCAGTTTTTAGAAACTGTTCTGCCTTTCTAAATGCTATGCTTGAAGTCAGGATCCCTTATATTTAGTTTTCTGAAGGGAATTGTACTGAGAATAGCTATGGGTACATTGTAAGGCTTTACCACTGTAGGGACCACATCTGGTTTTGATCATCGCCGTATTCCTAGTGTGCAGCACAATGCTGGAACCTATTAAAAGTTCAAGAAATACTGTAGAGTGACTGTTGAATGAGCTCAATAAATATTTGCTGGACATTGTGCTAGGTGACTCAGATATATTATCTTATTTAATTCACAATATTGCTAAGATTACTTACAGATGTGGAGCACATGGAAACACAGTTTATAGTGAACAAGAAACTTGCCCAAGTTTACAATGTTACTAAGGGAGAGATGGGGGTTGACACACACAGATCTGTGAACTTTTGGAGTCCGTACTCCTAACTAGGCATGCCTACTTTTATCATTAGAATGTAGGGAATGCTGGAGATGGCTGAACTTTTTAGCTCTCAGAATCTGCTCCGTTTCTTTCTTTTAAATAGAGAATGGGAGATTGACAATAAGACACTTGGAGAATTTCAAAAGCAATGCAGCTCAGTTATAGATAAAGAAAGTAAAAAGAGGCTGAGTGTGGTGGCTCATGATTGTAATCCCAGCACTTTGGCTAAGGCAGAAGGATCACTTGAGCCCAGGAGTTCAAGACCAGCCTAGGCAACATAGTGAGACCTTGTCTCTACAAAAACCAAAAAAAGTTAGCTAGGTGTGGTAGAGCACATCTGTAGCTCCAGCTACTTGGGAGGCTGAGGTGGAAGACTAGCCTGAGCCCAGGAGGTTGAAGCTGCAGTGAGCCATGACTGTGCCACTATACTCCAGCATGGGTGACAGCATAAGACCCCCAACTCAAACAAAAACAAAAAAGGAAGAAGAAGGTAAAAGATAGTCTTCATCTTTTATGAGGTTTGTCCACTTCATTTAACTTCCTTATAGTGAGACTCAAAGCGATACAAGAGAAAAAAAAAAAAGTTGGTATTTAAAAATTTAGCCTCCACTTATTTATTTTTAGAAGCTCCTCCATTAGTAATATAAATTCACTGGTTCACAAAAATGCCAACAACCAACAAAGGAACTACAGGGACAGTGTAGAATGACGTCACATTAGGGAAGACTTTCTGGGAGAAATGAAGTTTCAGAAGTTAAACACAACTGGAGAGAATGAGAGTTGGCAAATTATAGAAGGGTGCGGTAATCTTATTAGCCCGACTAAAACAGGCCTCCACACAGAAGAAATGAGGATCACAATAAGTGAGTGATAAGGATATTCACTAGGGTATGAGGGGTGGTTTGAGGACTCTTGACTTGCTGTGTTAGGTATCTCTACATTTCATTTCAACCTTCCAGCACCCATAGGGCACCAAGCACAATGTCATTACTTTGTAATTTGTTTTCTTTCTCCTCCTTCTTTCCCTCTGTTCCCCTTTCTTTCTCTCTTTTCCTTTTTTCTGTACAAAACATGGTGTATAATCATGGAATCTTATGAAAATTCTATTAGTTTCAAGTCCTTTATATACCAACACCATTACTGTCAGGGCCAGTTTCTTGGCACTGGGCCCCAACACTTGTTGTGATAAACCTTCTTGTAAATTACTGTGAAACTGAAAAATGTCAAAAAATAAGCATCAACGTTGTTTAATTGACAGTGGTTTTGAGACTGATGTTAAGAAGGATTCTGAGGCAGTGTCTGGGCTCAATGGAAGAGAATGGCAATGTTCCCTGAGAGGTCAGGAGAAGGAATGTGAACCCTATACATGGACTTTCACTGGGTTTCCTGTAGCCCACTTGATTTTGGGGGGTATGAAGAAATGTATTCTCAATGCAATGTGTAGGTTGGAAGTTAGTGACTTCCTAAGTGTGAAGGCAGATAGTACCACTCAGGAAATTAGGAAGGAATGCTTATTTTAAAGTAATGAGTTCCATTTTTGATATGGTTGGTATCAGGTTTTCTTGGGACATTGTGAAGTACATTGCACAGGTACTTCAAAATATGGGGTTGGTAAGAGAACTGGTCTAAATGTGGATTTAATCTACACATGGCTGGTAATCCAAACCATTGGAGTAGAGAGTTCAGGACATTTGTCTGATACAGCATTATTTCATAAAGCCAGTACTCACTGTCCTACTCCCCTACATACCCTGGGGTTTGGGGAAGAATAAGGAAAACTGAAAATAAAAATAAAAATAAAAAAGACAAGGCACACCAAAATACTTAGAAAAGTTCCTTGGGAATAAAATAGAAGTAAATATTCCTGCAGACGTTGATTATTTTCCAGACTATTCCCTTAAACAAGGATGTGTGTGTGTGTGTGTGTGTGTGTGTGTGTGTGTGTGTGTGTGTGTGTGTGTTGGTTGGGGAAGATTAGAATTGTTGGACAGAGTCAGCAACAACCAAGATCACTCACCATTGTCACCAAAACTGTAGGGGAATTACCAGGCCTGTTATTAGTGATTCTGCTGTGGCTGAGGATTAAATATCAAGAGAGACAAGAGCAGCGGTTGCTGTTTTTAAGAGTCACATAAATCAATTGGCATTTAGAAAGTGAATGTATTAAACTCAGCAGGGCAATTGCACTATGGGAGGATTGCTAGGCAGAGTTTTGTGGCTGCCCCAGAAGTCTTCGAAATGTAATTAAAACAAAGCAGAGGATAACCCCATCTGGCCCTTCACCTTTTTTTTTACAGGCCCAGATGTTGCAGTGACCTCATCTGGGTTCACCCCCAAATCCCAGCTCCACTTCTTCAGCTAGGTCCAGAGCCGAATGAGCTGTTCGATCCAATTTAGAAAACTGTTCTTGCTTAAAGTCAATACATAAGCAATGAAAAGAGGGGTAAGGCGTGGGAGGAGGGAAGAAAAGGAAAGGTCTAAGTGTGAACTAAAGTGATGTTCTCAGAATGTTTTCATGTAACATAAGGTGGGCAGTCATCAGTTACTTAAGGGCCAACAGGAAGATTTTGACCAAGATGTATAAGCTAGAAATTTCCCCATCGACATTAATTTTGAGTTGCAGGCCTCTGTTTACCAGCAACCCTCAACCTGGGCCCAGGATTTTTAGCCTTTCTGTGAAGCAGATGGATCACAGGGGGAGTGGGGTCCCAGCTGCAGTGTCCGGAGCACACGCAGAGGTAGAGTGGGAGAGAACAGGAGAGAGCACGTGCCTGCTCTTGAAAGCAGTCACTCTCCCAGGCTGAGCCCACGTATTCCTTTAAGGCTAAGAGGCCAGTGGGCCAAAGCTTAATAGGAAAACAGCAGCGATTTGTCTCCACTGCTATTTATGTTTCAAGTGCTCGACAGGCTGTCAGTGCAAGTGAGGGTCGCTAAATTTACTGCCTTTCAGATCACTGCTACAGTCTCTGGCTTGACAAGTCACTTCATTTAAAAAGCGCTGCATGAGGATGTTTCCTCCATTCCTTTTTAAATAAAAACATTCCTTTTTAAATAAAAACAAAGAGGAGAAAGGCCACCGCAGAGGTTTAAATGGTTGAAATGAAGAAAGTTCACAAGACAGTCTTGTCCTAAGAGGTGGATGTCAGAAGGCAGGTGCTACTCCCACAAACTCCCCTCAAATTAAAATGGCAAGTGAGAGAAAGGAAAGACTCCAAAGTGTTTGGTTGGACTGATCCATGTACTGCCAGATATTTTAATGGGGGGGAGTAGCGGGGTAATAAAATTAGTTTTTGTTATCTGTTGAATTTGAATACTTAAGGGACTTGCAAGTGGAGATTCTTCTAAATAATGGGATACAAATAAAGAATAAAACTACTAGCCGGGCTCGGTGGCTCAGCCTGTAATCCTGCGCCTTTGGGAGGCTGAGGTGAGTGGATTGCCTGAGCCCGCAGGTTCGAGACCTGCCTGGGCAGTGAAACCTCATCTCTACAATAAATCAAAAAATCAACTGGGTGTGGTAGCGCATGCCTATAATCCCGGCTACTTGGAAGGCTGAGGTGGAAGGATCGTTGGAGTCCAGCAGGTCGAGGCTGTGGTGGCCAGGAGCGGCCACTGCACTCCAGTCTGGGCGACAGAGTGAGACTCCAACTCAAAAAAAAAAAAAAAAAGAATAAAACTACTTACTTTTACACTTTATTTCTTTACCTATTGATTTATTTTCTGACATCTTTAAAATCAGAGGAAAAAAATAGAGGCCGGGTGTGGTGGTTTAAGCCTGTAATCCCAGCACTTTGGGAGGCGAGAAAATTGCCTGAGTCCAGGGGTTTGAGACCAGCCTGGGCAACTTGGTGAGACCTCATTTCTACAATAAGTTAAAAAAAAAATTGCGCACTTGTAGTTTCAGTTACTTGGGAGACTGAGGCAAAAGGATCACCTGAGTCCAGCAGGTCGAGGCTGTGGTGGCCGCAAGTGTGCCACTGCACTCCAGCCTGGGTAACAGAGTGAGACTCCAACTCAAAAGAAAAAAAGAAAAGAAAAGAAATCAACCATCTAGGAGTAAAGGAGATGAAAATGGGTTATCGCTGAATACTGAGTATGATAATAATTCAAAATATAAATTTTTAGTATAAAAGTCCTAATACATGTGCAAGTGGATTGTCATCTGAATAGTAGAGCATGGCTTCTCAGAATAAAAAGTCACTTGATGACTAGCTATTGCTACCATGTGCCAGCCAATAATTTAAACAGAAAGTATAAGAAATAGAGAAGTGGTAGAAAGATATTGTTTCTGGCTCTCACGAGACTTATGTTCTCATCAGGGACAAATATAATAAAAAATATCTGAAAGACCTTGTCTGTATTTCATATGAGTAGAAAATGATTAAAGGCTTCAGGAAAAATATTTGAACTTTCTCTAATAGTTTCTATTAAAAACTATTAATCATATTTTCCTCAATGGTTTTAAATGCTACTCCTAATTACAACTTGTTCTGTTTCTTGATTCTGCCCTGTTTCTTGATTATTTTAGTTGATTCCTGTCAGTAACCTACTGTTTTAATTACCATAGCTTTATAATCCATTTTAACTATTGATATTAACAGTCATTTCTCGGATTTTTCCTGACTGGGTCTACATACTTATTTCCAGTCAACTTTAGAATTATTTTATAACTCTAACAAAATAAATATCTAGTATTTTATTGTGTTTATGTTAAATTTATGGATTCATTTAGAGAGAGAAAGAGAGATCATTACAATCTTGATTCTTTCTATCCAAGAATAAATTATCATGTTTAAGTCTTTCTTATTCATCTACTGATTATTATTTCTTCTTTGTAAGTCCTAAGAATTTTGTGGTAAGCTTATTTTGATATATTTTATATTTTCCAATTAATAGCAACTTTTCTGCCATTGTCTATCTGTCATTAGTCATGTTTAAAAAAGCCATAGTTGTATGTTTATGTTGTAACTACTACCAACTGGAATATCATTTTCTCTTATTGTTGCTGAAATGGTGTTGGAACAACAACCTATTCCATTTTGAAAAAAAAGAAAGATATTTCCACATTATTTATCAAAACACATTCAAATAAATCGCAGGTTGGAACGTTAAAAATTAGACTATAAGAGTACTAAATGAAATGTCAAGGCAATAGTTTGATAATATCAAAGATAATACCTTTCTTAAGAAAGTCATGATATACAGAAGACATAAAGAAAGAGAGATTTGTTAGTCTGACTACATAAAAAGTAAAAATGTTTCCATAGCACAAAACCCCTTCATCAACAAAATTGATACAATGACAAGATGCAAAATGCATTTTAATAAAAAATGACATAAGATGGCTGAATTCCTTAAAGTTGAATTTTCTTTTCTTTTTGAGAAAACAGGATTTATTGAGAGGACAGAAAAGTTCCCACATTGGGAGGGGACTCAAAGGGGTTGCCCCTTGAATTTTCAAAGCTACTAGGATGGTCTGACCATTCTGGGAAATACTTTGGCAATATCTACTAAAGCTGGAGACATGCGTAAGAGCCAGGAATTCCACTACTATGTGCCGTGATACCCACAGTGGCATCAGAAGCATCCACTTTGTGAAAAGGGTGAATACATTGTTGTACATTCAAATAATGGAATACCATACAGCGAATAAAATGAACAAATGACAGCAATAAGTGGTACCTTGAACAATCTCTCAAACATAATGTCATATAGAATAAATATAATATCAATGTATCATATGGAAGTTACAGATAAGCAAAAATAATCAATATTTTCCAGAGATGCTAGTTGGAAAAACCGTAAAGCAAAACAAGAAAAGAATGATCACAATATATTTAGCATTGTTATATCTAATATTTATTAGTACTTACTTTGTGTCATGCTGTTATATAAAGCAGTCCACTTAAAATTTAACTTCTGTAATGTAAAGTTATGCTATCTGCTCGTAAGGAAGATATATTGTTTTTCTATGAGTACTATCCTTTTAAACACATTTGCTTGTATCTATACAATGTCTGCAAGAGGTTGCTAACAGTCTTACTTCTTGGTTATAGAACTAGGAGTGCCAACTGTGTGTGGTCAGGGAATTTCTTTTCATTTTATGCCCTCCTATACTGCCTGGATTTTTGACATAGATCATATATTACTTTTATAATAAAATATTTTAAAATGGAATTGAATTTAATTATTTCAGTACAGGGGAAAGATGTACCCATCCTTGTGGCTATATCCTGAGGGCAGCTTTCTCATAATGAAAAAGAAAATCTCGGAGATTTTTCTATCTCTGGCTTAAGGGCAGAAGAATTAATAGGAAAATAAGACACCAATTCCAAATTACAGGAGGAATAGTAGCAAGCAAGTTGCTACTATATAAAATCAGAAGAACTGTCTAATTAGGTGGATAACAAGGAGCCTTAATGACTACATATGGACATTGTTCCAACCCACCCCATGTACTATCCAACTGTGTCTATTAAAGAACTGCTACCACAGGTTCAGTCTACTTGATCCCAAATCAGTGAGACTTGAGCCTGGGCAACTTGCAAACCCTGAAGGTGGCAGGTCCCTGTATGGGCACTCAGATGCATTTTTCTTACCTGCTCTCCACTTTATGACACCAGTTTTCCTGTTGCTCTTTGGCCTATGTAACTGGCAGTCAGATTCACTCCAGTCCATTAGTCCTGGGGCTAAAGTTGAGCTAAATTAAACTTGGCTCATCATCTAGCTGTCCCCATCACCTTTCCTCTAGGGTTGAACCCTTCTTACTGTATTTCTATTGCTGATGAATAGCCTAATAGCATTGATACCGCATCATTACCCAGAAACTTCTATGCTTTGCTACTGTCATATCCCTTTGGATTTGAATATTCTGAGAATGATCCCAACCCTAGTTTCCTTAATGATATGAACTAGGAATCTCACAGGAAAAAGAAAATGTTCTGAGATGGGGGATAGAAAGAATTCACACTTTGTCCCAACTCATGTCTTCTTTTATGCTCCTTCAGCTCAAGATAAACTTTTCCTTTCTTACTAGGAAGAAAGGAAGTTCCCTGCTGCTTAGCACCCTACCCCTCACTTCCCCCTGACACCAGCTTAGCAAGTGTGAGCCCCAGGTCATTTCCTCAGAAATATACAATTTATAGAGTCTATATAGAGAATTTTTATGGTTAGAGAGAGCCGGTGATAACTAACACCTGACATACAAAAATATCGGGCTGTATAGTATTTTTCTATTATATATAGCACAGAACTTTGGATCTCAAGCACTTAAATGTACTCAATCATGCGTTCATATCAGAGAAAACTGTTGTTGTGCAACTTCCCAGCCCTGTGCTGAGGCCATTTCATCTTACTCTGGGTGACTGACCATTCTGCCTACGAGATTTATTCCTTGACCCTCCCACACAGGGCCTCACTGCAACCACATAGAATAACGATCTAGGACACAGTCGCTAATGGATTTCAACCTAGAACCTATCAAATGGTGTTTAAGACACTTAATAATTGCAAGGCATATCTACTTGAAATGCTACTATCAGTTTATTTAAAAGTCTCTGGATTCTATCCAAGAATCACATATCTAGAATGCAAGCCATTTGGACTATAATTATTTCAGCACTTCCTAGAAATGGCTTCACTGAAGTGAAACCATGGGCTTTTCTATGAAGACTATTTTAAAAATTCACATTTGCACACCTTTTCTGTATACTTCATAAACTTCAGTCAAGCATATTGCCTAACACATTACTCAATACCCTTTATAAAAGGAATCCATGCATCCTTTTATTTTCCAGGAAAAAAAATGAATCTTCAGATGGTTTTTCAAGCTCTTGCTACATTTTTAAAAAAGAAACTAGGTAAATTATTGTATTTTCCCTTTGGCTTTCACTTAGAAAAATTATGCAAATACAGTGCTGAGGTATAGTGATCAGCTTATCTCAGGTTCTGGTCAGCATCCATTTCAGTGTTTCTCAAAGAATGATCCATGGACCACCTATATAAGGTTCACACTGGAAGTTGCTGATGCATATCCTGGGCCCTTGCACAGACTCACTGAATTAGAATCCCTGGAGATGAGGCTCAGGGGTCTATGAGTCTATAAAGGCCCCTTGGTGATGCTTCAGCACACCTACATTTGGTAACCATCTATCTGACCTTAGTGGTCTGACATCCAGAGACACATTCCTTCTCTTTTCTCAAGAAAATTCAATTAACTCTAGCTCACAGGAGTCAGTTTAGCCTGGGATCAAGCATCAGTCTAGTTTTTAGTCAGGGGAGATTGAAGGAGATGAGTTAAATTATCACGAGGAGAATTAACATTCTCCATTGAACTCAATTCATATTCCTTGAGCTAACAATTTAGCCTCCATTTGGTGGATCAACTTTTTGTCACATGGGGTGCTTACATATGCCAGTTTATCTATATGAGCTTTTTTTTCTTCTCCCTCTCTCTTTTTTTTCTTTTTTAACAAATGAAGTAACTGAAGTTAAGCAAAGTTAAGAAAATTTCCTAACATCACATAGAGAGTAAATGGAAGAACCAAGATATCTGTGTAATGCCAGTGTTTTAATTCATTAAACCATATTTTAAGTGTCTCGGCTCTTTTCCTGAGATTGACCTTCATCTTGTCTACCAGTGTAGGCACTAGGTTCATGACAAAAGCCATTGCTGACTACCTTCTGGCCTGCCTGGAATTCCAAAAAATTCTGGGTCCCGAATCCCAATTATTGTTTGCTCTTTCCTTTCCATCCAACAGTCCCCTCTGTGTTGCCTGGTATGGTCACTAGATTTTCTTATTGTAAAAAAATCACTGAGAATTGGTCATTTACATGAAAAGTGGAACAAAAACAAATTTTTAAAAAATCACACATCACCTTTCTTAGTTTCATTATGCATGAATTTTGTTACAAAGTCACCTTTGATGGGTCGATAAGCTATTGGCGAACTTGGAGAATGACAGAGAGAGGGCAGCTTACCTTCTCATGCATTGGAAGATCCTCTAAGAGTAAGTTAATTTGTCAATAGGTAAAAGGCTTAAAGTTTGTTTGCATCAGTTACATAGGATTCTGAACTATTCACCCTTCACTTTTATAGTCAAGTTGAAGAGTGACATTGAAATTGCATGTGGTCAGCCAGGGTGTAGGCAAGGAAGGTGATGCAAGGTAGGAGCTGCCTGTGTGAGGAGATCTAACAGGTTGCCAGGCAGGATAAATGACCTCAAAGATATCAAACTTTAAAGCTTAATTATTTTCCCATTAAGACTCCTTTTGCAATGCAAATATTAATACAAGTGGTTATACCTTTTATCAGCTAACATCTTCATTCTCAATTAACACCTAAGGGACTTCTCAGCCTGCAGGCAATCAGGATGAGTACTTGTGGGAAAAGGTTCTGCAGTAACTAGAAAGACTAAAATGAAAAGAAGAGGACACTGCTAGGGGAAAGGTGGAGGGTGGGGGGAGGTGTCACAGATTTAGATGTCATATTTTACACAACTCTGGCTAAGCGTATCCAAATGTTTGGGGTAGCTAGGAAGTGAATAGCAAACACCAAGACAGAAAATCATTCTTACATATGTAAGTCTTGGTGGTCTTTTAAACTTGCTGACCCAAATCTTGATAAGCACAATAATGACCCAGTTTTTCCAAAGATAATTGGGTAAGTTCTGAGCAGAAGGACTTGGAATATCTTCCATAAATTGCTAGGCTTTGAAATCATCTCAGTCTTCCCTACCTTGTATACTAATCTAAAATGCTGTTGGTTTCTGGAAGGGTAAACTTGATTGTATCAATATCTCAACATATCATGTACTGATGTAATTTTAATTTTCTAGTCTAAAAAACTTTGCAATTTCAAGGTGAAAAAAGTTAAGCACCTCAAATCATTCCTTTTTGACAGATAGCTTCACCTGAAAGCAAAATTAGCTGTGGCTCTCAGGCAACGCTATCTGTTATAGGGCAGAGGAGATGGAGGGAAAGATGTAAGGGCAGACAAGCATGAGGGAGAAGTTCTGAAGTAAACAACACAGAAACAGAGTGGGGTACAGGAAGATCATAGACAAAAATCAAGCAAATGAGACCATGGAAGAGAAAGAAAAAGAGCAAGAAGAAAATCCCATCAGAATTGCAACAACCTTAACCAGACACAGATGCCTCCAGAAATCAACCTCGGGTTGAGTGTTCAGGGTAGACAAAGAGTTTTGTTTTTGTTGGTCAAGACTGAAGTCTATTTGCCAAAAGGCTTCATTTAGTTATGACACACAATAATCATTCTAAGAAGCGTTCCTCTGGCATTCTACATATCTGAGAGTGAGTCAATGAGCATGTGATTGCAAAGGTGGTTGACACTGGAAAACTTAAGATTTACAAAAGTTTGAAGTTTCCATTCCTGACAATACACTGATAGTTTTATTCTTCTTTAAAGCCCAAAACATGTTTGTTTGTTTTTAACCAATATCCCTTGCCCTGATATAGTTCCAGGTGGTCTATGGGCTTTAGATTTAGACTTGGGCAGGTTATAAAGGCACTTTCCGTACAACAGGGATAATTATAAACTTTGTCCCTATGTTTAGCTTTTATCTAATGTTGTGTCTACCCAGAGAACTGTTAAGTGCTATCACTGTGGGCCATCAGCATGGGAAATACAAATCCCAATGTCTAGGTTGGATCCTCACTAACCCAAAGAAGGCACAAATCCAATACAGTCAGATGCTTGACCTCCCACTCCCTGAACTCAAGCAGTGACCATTGAGAAATCTATCCCCCTCCATCAAGTAGTCAAAATACAAATATCATAAAGCAACTTATGGATGAGAAGTATTTGAAAGAGAATAGAAGTGTATGTATGTGTGTAAAATATGTTCAGAGCCAGTTAGAGAAAGGGTCATGACTGAACTTAGGTTAGCAGAAACATGGAATTATTCTCTAAACTAGTGGAAACATATTTTTCACCAAGGAGTTGAAGACATACAACTTAAGACATTCATATGTAAAATGAGGTTTAGTTGAAGTACAGTTCTAAAGTAATTTCATCAAATTTATTCAAAATCATATAGACTCAATCTTCCTTTTTTAGAAAAGACACTACTAACTTTTCCAAATTACAGTCCAGGACAGATTCTCAAAATTATTCCAGTGGCAGATTCAAATGCAAGAAGCAAAATAATTGATTATGTGATTTTGTGCTTTCCTACATTGGATTCTTATATTTTAATTCAAAAAATGGTGCAGGCACCAAAAAAAATCTAATAATATCTTATGGGAAAACCTTCAATCAACAACCTTCTACTCAGTGATATTTTCCCTCTATAAATCAGATTAAAATATTCCAAATATTCCATGTTAGTGGAAAGACTGCTAAGTTCAGCTTTTGGAACATCCATGTTTTCTAGCACATAGTTTAAAAACTATTTAAGTAGTTTCCAGAAAGACAAATCAATGCACCTATGCTCAGTAAATAAGCTCAACTCAAATAATACAAAGGGATGATAAAGAGTGTGGCTGTTGCATAAAACAACTGTCAATTGTCCGTATCTTGATAGCTATAAGTAAACAGTCAAATCAGTCAGCAGATCATTTGACATCCCTTCATAAAGAGCTGAAACTTTTTATCGTGTGTGTGTGTGTGTGTGTGTGTGTGTGTGTGTGTGTGTGTATTGAGTATGAAAGAGGGTGTGAGGGAGAACAGGGGAAGAGACTGCCTACAAATACAGAAGGAATGACTCTCCTTTTGTAAATCCCTCCTTAATGAGTAGCAGCTCTTTGGAATAAAAAGCATAGTAGAGAATTTAATTTGACAACAATTATATGTCCAGCACCGTGCTGGGAAGATACAACGAAACATGATAAGACAACACAAAAAGGTAAAGAGTATGCAATTATCTAGGAACCCATGGTTATACTGATAGCGATTAATTAATAAGAACTTAAATTTGATCTTACTGTTAATATTCATTGCTTTTAGATGTTCTAGTCCTTTATTTTTGAATATGATGAATAGTGTTCAGACACAGCAGGTGATCATTAAATGTTCATTTCTTTTTAGAGTCTTTTACTCTTTCTGCTACAACCATCTTGAAGTTTTTACCTCTTAGACTCTGAATAACCTTTCCTACATCTGGTGAATCCCTTGTAAAGTATAAGATTAGAGATTAAATACATATGTCAATTCGGAACAAAAATCTTGTATTGCTGAACACAGGCATTTATAAGGACACACACACATACGTATGCATGTACTTGCATATATACAAAATTATTACCTGAGGTTGTTATTTATTTTGTTTATTTTTTCCAAATTCATCTTAAGTTAGAACGAAGAGAGCTGCAGAGCAGAGTTTGACAATCCATGGCCCATGGGCCAAACTGACTGGCTGCTTCATTTTATGTAGCTTACACCTAAGAATGGGTTTTGCATTTTTAAATTGCTAAAGAAATAAAAAGAGTAAGATTATTTTGTAACACATAAAATTGTATGAAATTTAAACTTCTGTATCCATAAATACAGTTTTACTGGACATAGCCATACCCATGCATTTACTTATTGTCTGTGGCTGCTTTCGGCTACACAATAGCAGAGTTTAGTTGCAACAGAGATTGTATGACCCACAAAGCTTAAAACATTTTCTACCTTGTCCTTTATAGAAAAAGTTTGCTGACCTCTCGTACAGAAGAATAAACTCTAACACGCAGTTTTGAAGAATTGTATTTATCACTGGGCTGCTGTGTTTTCCGCTTTTGTAATTGAGGAGTATAGTGAATGACAACAAAAGTGGATTTCAGAAGTAACATTCTATGATCTAGGCTCAAATCAGTGATTTTCCAATAATTACAATATCAAGGTCTATCAGTACATTTTCATTTTTAAGTCTTCCTGAATATCTTTCTAAGGCTGTGGCTCCCAAACTAGGAAAAATCACCTGAGAACTCCTTAAAAAGATGATTCTTAGGCCCATCTCAAGAAATTCTAGGCTGGGTGCAGTGGCTCATGCCTGTAATCTCAGCACTTGGGGAGGTGGAGGGGAGAGAATTGCCTGAGTCCAGGGGTTCAGGACCAGCCTGGGCAACATGGCGAGACTTCTTCTCTACAATAAATCAAAAAATTAGCTGGGCATGGTGGTGTACGCCTGGAGTTTCAGCTACTTGGAAGGTTGAAGCAGAAGGATTGCCTGAGCCCAGCAGATGGAGGCTGCAGTGGCCATGAATGTGTCACTGCACTCTAGCCTAGGCAACAGAGTGAGTCACTCCAGTCATTTTGACACTCCATTTGTGATTCTGATGTACAAAATCTTCACAAAGGCAGCCCAGCTCACTGGATCCTTTGATGTCATCTCAACAAACTAGCCATGCTGTAAAGAAAGTTTTAAAGGTTTTGGCTGCTAGTATGAACTAAACTATTTTAGCATACATTCTGAGACTTTCTAGGGAAGAGATTGCTGCATTTGCTATGGAGTTGTTCCCAGGAGAAATGTAGTAAAAGTTTGATTCAGACTTACAGCCTTACACTTGCTTCTTTCTTAAAAAAGCTGAAAAGGCCTCAGGCATTTCATTTGCTTGCTGGGTAGACAGTGATCACAAACCAGTAAGGTGCACAGTGTTTTGGGTTCCCACAGCAGAAAGAAGCCATTATTTGAAATCATACACAAACGCCCAACAAGATGGGAGAGAAATACATAAGAATCAGTCATGGAGCTTTCAAATTATGAAACTAGAAATTATATTTGCAATAATTGAACATTTTTTTTCCTCTGAGAATAGTATTATCTCAAATTCACAATAAAGCTCTTTCTCATTTTATTCTGACTGGGAGTTCTTAAAATTGATATACCATAGAAGAAATAGCCTGGCATTCTCATAGGGATTGGCAGCCTAGAGTGGCCATATGGTACAGACCCTGAAACACGGAGATATTCATTTCTCCCTTTCCTTTAAAATGGTCCTCTTTTCCCTGGGTCAAGGCTCAAGACTAAGATTAGGTCTATTCAGCAGGGACAGCAGGAAAAAATGGCTAGAGGGAAGCAGAAGACAATCATCCTTAGACAGGTGTAGCTTTAGGAAATCAACCTTAGCATAGAAGGTTCTAAGGCCCTTGAAGGTCTCAGGAAAGGCAGAGTCAAAGGAAAAAAAAAATATTAGCAGTGCAGTGCTGAAACAAAGAAGGGTAAAAAGGTAAGAAACCCCTGTTGAAAGAACCACGTCACTAAAGAAAATCAACATTTATCGTGTGTGTGTGTATGTGTGTGTGTGTGTGTGTGTGAGAGAGAGAGAGAGAGAGAGAGAGAGAGAGAGAGAGAGAGAGAGAGAAAGACAGAGATAGAGACAGAGAGAGACAAAGAGATTTCCAACTTCTTATTTTTTCCTATAACCTACGTATTCACTTATTCACCAGATAAATGCTTCTTGAGAACTTATTGTGAAACAGGCATGTGCCAAGCAATTCCATACATACTACCTAGTTTAATTGAGGAAATATAATATTAAGATATATATAAGAGTACTCTACTGCTCGACTTTCCTGGGATACTGTGGAAGTTTTGTATGATTCTAGGAAGCATTAACCATCTATGTGAATGAGCAAGCAGGAATAGCATCTGAGCTATACAAACTAGAGAAAGTATGACATACACCATCAATCCTTTTGCCTCAGGATATAAAGTAATCACCAACTGGATTTGGAAACACCCCTACACCATGAAGCAGAGAGCCTTGTGGGACAGACAAAAGGGTTACAAACTGCTTACAACAAATATACAGCTTGACTGGCGAAGTTAAGAGGGTGCTGATTCTAAGAGAATTAAAATGTTCATGTCTAGTTGTCATTTATATCTCAGCATTTCCCTTTTTATGCCCTTTTTCTTTCTTCTTAGATTCCTGATGATTTACATATTCAATTATTTTTGATGCTCTGAAAATAAGTGAATCAGAATTAAATACAAATATAAAGATAAAAGGACCCACAAGAATGGGTAAAGAAGTGATCGGAAGCATAATTCTTGGATAGGCTTTTGTGTGTGTGTGTGTGTGTGTTGCGCGTGTGTGTGTGCGCGCGCGCGCACACACGCGCCGATAGACAAGATGAGGAATTAAGAAGATTTCTTCTGTGAAATATATTTCTTAACTCTATTCTCCCAAATCAAAGATCTCTAAATCATTTATCCTTAGTGATTACAACAGCTTCAAGAGTCCTCTGTGCAGATGAAATGGCTCCATGTGGCACCCTGAGGCATCACCTGATCCTTACTCTAGTGTTCAAAAGCAAGAAGAAAGGCAGCAGGGAGCAAAGCGGGGAAGGCCAGAAAAGAGTCCAGGGGAAAATAGGAAGCAGGAGCCTAGAAAAGAGGAGAGGTGTGAATGCCAAGAGAAGGACACCCATAAGAATGGGGAAGAAA
Source organism: Cephalopachus bancanus (assembly GCA_027257055.1). Lineage (NCBI taxonomy): Eukaryota > Metazoa > Chordata > Mammalia > Primates > Tarsiidae > Cephalopachus > Cephalopachus bancanus. The sequence goes on along the minus strand of JAPVLO010000022.1, from coordinate 9,183,430 downwards.
ACAGAATTGATATATCTGAGAATGAAAAAATGGAAAGAAGAGTTTAAATGGTGTGCAAAACAAAATTACGAAAAGAAAAAGGAAGTATGTTTAGGGAAAACTATGAGTTTCAAATTCTCACCTGAGTTGTATTATTAAACCATTTTGAAAATTCCGTAATACAAGTATTTCTATCCCTACAGAGAGGCAACTGAGGCTTAGAACTATTAAGATGGTCACAGATAGTGGAGAAGGAGAAGAGAACTAATCTCATCCATCAAATAATTGTTTCTTGAGAACGTATTATGCCAAGCAATTCTATACATACTACCTAGCTTAATTCAGGAAATATAATAAGATGTATATGTTATATATGTATATATGAAAGGAATATATGGTATATATATAACCATTCCTATTTTTAGATGTGGATGAGACAGAGACCTGAATTAGTTTTTCACAATTATAAAGCTATAAAATGGTAGAATCAGGATTTGAATTCAGTTCTGCCTAGCTCAAAAGTTCATGCTTTTAAAGTTAGAGCAGAGACTTTATTTCAGAAAAAGAAAGCAAGGTCTAGAAGAAAGGAGATCTATGGCTCAAGATAGAACAAGTGTAGAATTAAAAGGAAAAAAAAGAGCAATGTATTCTAAAATATGAGCTATTTAGTAATTAGATTTAACAACCATTTAATATAGCAAGAGATTAAAATGCATTTTAACATTTCCATTTGATTTTTCTAGTCATCTACCTTCTTTCACTGTTTTTGTTTTGTTTTACAAAATTATTAAGCCCATATAGTATAACGAGTACTGGAACTGGATTTAAGGAACCTGAGTTCATAGATTGCCACTAACTTTGAGCAAATCATAAAAAAAATCTGAAACTTAATTTTATCATCTGTAAAATAGAGGTTAAAATACCGGTCTTGATGTCCTCATAATGTTACTAAGAAGATCAAAAGAGGTAATACATGCAAATTACCAAGTGCTATATATATATGTAAGTAAATGCACACAGTTAAATTTAATAGCTTTCTTATCTTCACCCGCTGGAGAGCCTCTAGCTTGCTTCCCCTTTGTCCCCTCTGCAGAACAACCCAGGATTTGACCTTCCACTTAGAAATCAGTCCAAGAAGATGCATGCCTGAAGGAGCTGACCACTACCCATCTGCAGGATGCCAGAACCTCATTGTAATTATATATATTTTTTACTCTGAGCTTCCACCATCTTGTAAGTTTATTTTCCCTCTTGTAGTCTTTTTAAAAATAATTTTTTATTGTATATTTAAATATAATGAAGCCTTAACTATTGCTTCTGAATATTGCAAAACATCAATTTGTTTTGTTTGACATAATGGAATTGGAGCTTTTAGATTTCAGTGCATAGATTTTTTTTTTTTTTTTTTTTTTTTGAGTCAGAGTCTCACTCCGTCACTCAGACTGGAGTGCAGTGGCACGCTCATGGCCACCGCAGCCTCAACCTGCTGGGCTCAGGTAATCCTTCCAACTTAGCCTTCCAAGTAGCTAGAACTACAGGCACATGCCTCCACGCCCAACTAATTTTTTGATTTATTGTAGAGACCAGGTCTCACCATGTTGCCCAGGCTGGTCACGAACCCATAGGCTCTGGCAATCCTCTCGCTTTGGCCTCTCAAAGAGCTAGGATTACAGGCATGAGCCACAGTGCCCAGCCTCAGTGCATAGATTAATTCAAATAGTACAAGCTGTCTCTCTTCCTCCAGAAAAACATTCCTTTCTCTGTCTGGGTTCCTTCTACTCAATTTTCAGGAACCAGCTCAATGTCACCTCCTTTATGAAGTCTTTCTCAGTATCCTCCTTTCTCCTGTCTCCTCTTGCTAATAGCTGCTTGAAACTTTCCCTGTTCTCAAACCCAAGATCGTGTGTGCGTGTGTGTGCGTGTGTGTGTGTGTGTGTGTGTGTGTGTGTGTGTGTGTGTGTGTGTGTATGTCCCTAGTCTCTCAAAGAATTTTTATTCATACAGTGATTGTGGCCTAGAGCAGGCTGTACTGTCATTTGTATACATTTCTGTCTCCCCAGCTATACAATGAGGTCATAAGGTCAGAGCTTCAGGCCTATGAATCTTTATATCCCCCATTCATTCATTGACTTGTACATTTATTTACACATGCAACCAAATGTATTGTTGAGTGCCTATGACAGGTCAAACACTGCACTAGGTGCTGAGTGAGGACATGGTGAATAAAGCAGCCCATCTTCACTTTCATGAAGCTTCCATCTCAGACATATGTATGTGTGATTATTCAATGAAGTCTAAGTTACAAATGTGTTTAGTGTGATGAAAGCAAGATAGCTGGTATGAAAGAGAGTGTATGAAAAAGAGAGTTCATCTGATGAGAGTGGTTCAGAAAGATTACCTAAGGAAAAGCCACTGAAGTTGAGATCTGAAGAATAAGTTTTTTGTAACCAAGTAGCAGTTTTAAATTTTTTAAAATATATTTTATTTTAAAGATGTGGGGTACGATTCAGGATTCGGCATACAAGTGGACATCGTATAGGTAAAGTTTGTGCCTCCCTTTGGTCCCCACTTCACCTGGTTTGAGATCAGGTACCCTTATTGATGTTGTGTCCCCACCCCAACCCCGGCAGTATTCCACTACTGCCAATCCCTTTCTTATAGTATTATGGTAGCTGTTCAGGGTCTGCTTATGAATGAGAACATATGATACTCTGTTCTTTGTTTCTGTGATAGATCACTGAGTATTATAGACTCTAAATCCAGCTAAGTTGCTGTGAAGTCCATATGTTTGTCACTTTATGCCTGTGTAATATTCCATCGTGTATATGTACCAGTTTTGAATCCAGTCCAGTTTCAGTGGGCAGCACAGTTGGTTCCATGTTTTTGCTATTGTGAATAATGCTGCAATAAACATGCATGTACAGGTATCTTTTTTGTAGCAAGATTTGAGTTCTTCTGGGTATATTCCCAGTAGAAGAATTGCTGGGTCATATAGAATGTCAATTTCTAGTTCTTTTAGAAATCGCCACACTGTTTTTCAATAGAGGTTGAACTAGTTTGCATCCCCACCAGCAGTGTAGAAGAGTTCCCCTTTCTCTGCATCCTTGCCAGCATCTGTTGTTTGTTTTACTAATGATGGCCATTCTTACTGGGGTTAGCTGGTTTCTCAATGTGGTTTTGATTGGCATTTCTCTGATGATTAGTGAGGCTGAGAACTTTTTCATGTGTCTGTTGGCTGCTCATGTATCTTCTTTTGAGAAATATCTATTCATGTCTCTTGCCCACTTTTTTGGAGTCTCACTCTGTGGCCCAGACTGGAGTGCAGTGGCCGCTCCCGGCCACTGCAACCTCGACCTCCTGGGCTCTGGCGATCCTTCCGCCTCAGCCTTTTGAGTAGCCGGAATTACAGGCGCGCGCTACCACGCCCGGCTAATTTTTTGATTTATTGTAGAGATGAGGTCTCGCCTGCCCAGGTAGGTCTTGAACCCACGGGCTCGGGCAATCCACTCACCTCAGCCTCCCAAAGGCGCGGGATTACAAGCTGAGCCACCGAGCCCGGCTTCTTGCCCACTTTTTAATAGGGCTGTCAAGTAAGGAGTTTTTAGCACAGAGTAGGTGCTATTAAAAATGAATAAAAGGGCCGGGCGTGGTGGTTCAAGCCTGCAATCCCAGCAATTTGGGAGGCCGAAGTGAGGGGATTGTCTGAGCCCACAGGTACAAGAACAGCATGAGTAACTTGGTGAGACTCATCTGTACAATAATTTAAAAAATTAGCTGGGCATGGTAGCACGTGCTTGTAGTTCCAGCTACTAGGAAGGCTGAGGTGGAAGGATCACCGGAGCCCAACAGGCCAACTCTGGGTGGCTGTGAGTTGTGCCACTGCACTCCAGCCTGGGCAATGGAGTAAGACTCCAACTCAAAAAGAAAAAAAAAAAAAGAGAAAAGAATAAAAGGCATCCCCAAATGAAATAGATAAGTTTAATAAAAATAGATTAAGGCTTTCTACATACATCAGCGTGATCTCAGGTAACTTTCACAACCCCAATATGAGAGAACATTGTTTCTTTTAGCTTTTATAACATATTTAAAATAGATAGATTGGACAGGGAGTAAAAGTTAACACAATCTGCTACTTTCAGTCCTAATCACAAATTAGTCTAGACATACTTTCCCAAATATTTTTCTCAGAAAAGATGTTATCTTTTTCCTTTCCATCAGAGGAAGTAAGCAGAGTAAACTTAATCTAACATTTGAATTTATTTATCCCAGTTGTATTCTTCAGCTTCTCTTCCTGCATAAGCCTTTCTTCACACCTTCATTTATTTCTGTACTGAAATATTTAATTGAGTGAAATATTAAAATAAGGGTTTGATAAGTGATTGCTGCATTTCATTTTCACAAATGTGATGGGTTTTCAAAATTGCTGCACTCTAGACAACTCTCTATAAATAGAAACCTATTCCTAAAGGTACAGTATAATTATAATATTATCCCAAATATCCCTATATACTAGGTCTATGACAGAGTAGATACTCAGTAAATGATGACTTCTTAATGATGAATCTTAAATAATTTTTCTTTGACTATTGCCATTGTGACTTCATAGTCATTTGAGGGGTCACTTCCAGGGTTGAAGACTGTGGCCAAAGGACAAAGCAAAGCTTACTAGATTATGGAAACTGTCCCTTGTTGTTCTGACCTCATTAGCATCATTTCTAGAGTTCTTGAGCTCAATACCAAAAATAAGCCTTGCAACTACATTAATAAAAACTGTAGTTCCTCTTTATATGAGCACAAACAAAGAAGAGTGTGGATAGGTATATATTTTGAAATAACTTTACAAAATGAAACACTGGATGAACTTTTCACAACAGTATTTTCCTACTGAAATTTAAAACTCCATTTCTAATGCCGTAAGTAGCATAACAACAGGCTGATGGTCTACTTTTAAAAAGGCAAAATTCTCCCCTAACTTCCGCAAACAGGTAATTTGATTTTTTTTCTTTTATTTTAATTCTTAGTGCACTGAGAAACTCCTTTCTGTTCCCAACTATAATGAGAGCTCTGTTCAGGAGATTTGTCTCTGCAGCTGATTTTTTATGCTAATCAGTCATATGGTTATCTGCATTTTAACACCCTTACTGATTCAGATCTTTTGCATGAATTATCTGCATTAGTCCTGAAGAGGATTTCAAGTTTGCTCAGTAATATCTCAAGTTCCTCATTCACTTTTGCTGAAAGAGAAATTGTTCTGATAAAGAAAGTTAGTTATTTTTGTTTTAGGCAACACGTGATAACCATAGTTTGCATAGGACTTTTTAACTTTACCTTGATGGAGTTTTAACATCCATCAGACATTTTACAAATACAGCCCCTTAATGCATTCAGACTCACCAGCCAGTCCTGCTAAGCAATGAATGTACTGGTAGTTTTTAACTGCAAGGGGGACCAAGAAACCAAGTGTTTTCTGCCATAAGGCATAAAGTTACTATTGCTTTCTCTCCTACCCCTTTGCTCCACTGATTTGATTTCTGTTGAAATTCTGCTATAGGTTCATTTGCTGAATCAAGACTCTCCCATCTCAACCATTTGCAGTGACTCCACCCAGGTTTCTGTCATCACCATCTCACTCTTAAGATCTCATCCAGCGTTTTCCAGTCACTTTGTACTTCTTGTCTGACCACCGCTCACCAGGTTTCTCTATCCCTCCCATTTCATTTCTCCCCTTTCTTTATTCTTCTTTTCTCCATTGAGATCATAAGTGTGTGAGGAAAAATATGCTGGATTCCAAAATGCTATATAAGTCTCTGAGATATGATTCTGAGAAGACATGGATAGTTCTTCATCATCAGGAGAGCAATTTTAATGAATTCTTTCTTCTTACAGTTTTTCCTCATAAGAGCTGTCCAAACTCTCTCCCCTCCCTAACTCACCCCTTTCTTTTTGGAAGCTTTCCAGCAATAAAGCAGAAGGAGACAGTCTGAGAAAGGTTAGACAAACACGACAATATTACTGGAATAAGTAACATATTGCTCATTAAACATTTAAAATCAACAGTTGCTCGCTCGATCTGCCAATATTTTGAGAAATGCCAGTTTTACTGCTAGGTGCCACTTGGCTTGAGCTGCTTAATTCATGATTTGTGAACTGACATCCGGGATAACAAAACTGTATTCCAGTTAGAATTTTGCCATCAAGAGGAAAGCTGAAATATCACAACACAAAGCTCCCTGTTTCCTTCTCCTTCCTGCCTCCTTTCCTCCCTCCCACCCTCATGCCTCTGCCTTCATTCCAGAAACAAATGGATGTGTTAAAACAGTGAAATGTGTTTGTGGAAGATAAATAGTTTATCTTAAATATACCGTTGTAGTGTCAAACTGAGTCTCAAATACATGTACATATTTTATTCACAGACATAACATTTCAAAATGAGTAGATTTTTTTTCCTTTTTCAAACATTTATGCATGAGTGCAATGCCTACAAAAAATAAATAAATAAAAGCAGAATGACAATGTAGCTCTGATCTTATCAGCATTATGTGCTGATCTCATCAAGATCATGAGCCCAGAGTGTAATCTTTTGTTCCACAAAAGGCTTCACTTCCCTACTGACAGCAGAGGGAAGGATCTGGACTTTTATACATCCCTCCCCTTCCTCCCATGTTGAAGTTTTGTTTTGTTTTCATTTCGCACCACAAACATGTGATATCCTGGCTAAGGCATCTAATCACATGGGCATCCTCTCTGTGTCCTTTAGCATGGGAATTCTTTGGTCAGTTGGAGTATCAGTAACTGTATGTTAGGTGCTGGGCCATTTTGGGGAGGGGGTTGCAAAAATAAGAAAATGCGGCTCCCATCCTTAGGCAGCTCACAGGCTACTGAAGAGATAGCTCAACAAACAAATGATGACATGCAGTAATAAGGGCTGTAACAGAGCTGTTTTGATCTTCTGTTACAATGCAGGATTTTAAACTCAATGGGAAAATATATGTGCCATTGGGCAATTGAACTCTTTCTTCCTGGGTCATACCCAGAGGTACAGTTCCCCAGAACATATGAGGTGTGTGACCTGCCAATGCTGATGTGCTGAAATGAGGACTCAACATCCATAGTCATGAAGTGATCAACAGGACTTAGAAAGGGAACTCTCTCTCACAGAAAAGTGAGACTCTTAATGAGTGTCCTCTCAGATTGATAACGACTCAGCATGAAGCCTCCTAGACAGAAGGCGACCAAGGAAAAGGTGATGTGGGCACTTTGCACCAAGTCTATTTCTATAACGCTGTATTTTTAAAAACCCACCAATGATGGCTGGGCGTAGTGGAACATGCCTGTAGTCCCAATACTTTGACCAAGGAGAGAGGATTACTTGAGCCTTAAAGTTTGAGGCAGTAATGAGCTGTGGTCACGCAACTATACTCCAGCTTGGATGACAGAGAGAAACCCTGTCTCAAGGAAAGCAAAACAATAAAACACAATAACACAATGATCAAGTTTTTTTTTTTTTCTGGTTACATAGAGTGACAAACAAGGGAGAGGCAAAAGAATGCATTTTCCTCCAACATGATTAGGCAATAAAAGATTTACTTGGTACATAAAAACATGCTATCCTAATAGAATTATAATAATGACAACAACAATAGTAGTGCACACCACCAATTCCAGGAGCAAAAATTACTTAAGAATGTATCAACATGTGTGGCAGCTCAAAAGAATTGGATGAATCTAACTAGTTTTGGTGAATTATGGGCTCAATTGAGTAGTAGAGACTGATGCTTCTGAAGCCTTGGTGTCTGTACTATCTGTAAGCTGAAAACATCACTCCAAATCTGCAGTACTCATGTCTCAAAATTTTGATGAAAGTTACATGACAGCAAATTTATGCGAGCCCATACATAATCACTCTTATAACTTTGGGGCTGCAAGTTTAATCAAGTTTGTATCATTATTACCATTCCTTGGGCTTACAGAGGACAAATTTTATGATCCAAGAAGTACGAATCCAGCCAAGCAGGTAAATGGGTTCAGATTTATTGTGCAGATATACTTATCTACCCTTTTCTGTTGCTCATGACACAGAACTACAGATGTATACATTTAATAAAATTAATGGAAATTGTCAATTTCAAATTACCTAAGCTATTGAATATTTTGTATATCACAAATATACAAATAAATCCCGAAGATAAAGTTTAAACTTTATCCTGCTAAAGAATTTCAAATACCACTTCTGTCACTGAAACATTTATTAGTTACTATCAGGTAGAAAAATTGACCAATATGGATTTTATAAGTTTATTTAGATCTTGTATGCCCAAGTTTATGTTGTAAATAATAAGTAAAAAGCTGACATTAGAAGGAAGGAAGGAAGGAAGAAATGTAGTCATTCACGTTCCGTTCAACATGCATGTTATCAGTGTCTACAATGTGTTCCACTAAACACGGGCTATTCTGATGGAGGGCAAAGTTTCTGCCCTTCAGGGGTTTGCATTTGAGACCATTTTAAGACTAGACAGCTAGTCCTCACAATTTAAAATTGGCTAATTGGACAAGCCAATTTGTAGATGAGAAATAACAACATTTTATTAAGAAAGGGGCCGACTTTTCAAAATAAAGCCTCAGTAAAACTAACAGTCATAGAATATGAGCACTGGGTACCACAGATATAGCCTTTCTTTTCTGGTCCTTCATGGAAAAAATGTTGAATGGTAATCCTTTTATCACAAATCAAAACTCTTAATGTGAATTAAAAATGTAAGCATGAAACATAAGCTTGGTGCCTGTGAATCTAAATTCATTCAATTCCACATTTTAAAAAAAGTTCTAACTAGGTGTAAGCCTTAACACCCACCAAAGAAACATAAAATAAAATTAAAAGCTCTTATGGATTTGAACACACTGATAACCAAAGATATTCTGGGAAAAAACTCTAATGCTTATGCCAATATAAACTGGGATAGCTGAGTTTCTCCGGCTATCTGTGATTTCTCTGGCAATGACTTCCACGTCACTTTTCTCTGGGCAGACTGATTGATCCAAAGGGAAAAATGACTTAGGCTAGGCTAATAAAACTCTCTCCTGAAAATGGGAAACTTGAATGGAGTGTCTCAGAAAATGAGATGAGTTTTGTTAATGGCATCATGTTGTAGAGAAAGTCCCCAAACATTTCCTGCTCAATAGTTGCCATATTTTTTCTTGCCAATAATATATTGTTCAGTTTTTCCTTTAAATATATGATTTATTCCTTCCAATTATTAATAAATTTTCTGTTTTGCCCTATGTTAGGTTAGTTTCTGTTGCTTACAACCAAAGGACATCAAGAGAGATAAATATTTGATAACCAACTTTTCCTCTTGATATGCTCTTGATAACAACTTTAATATCTCAGAGTCTCTATTTTGATAAAGAGTCACAACTAAAATTCTGTTTACTTATCAAAACTTCTAAGCTATTGGGAAAAATCTATGGTCGGGATTATGAGTAAAATGCAAGTAATCACTTAGTAACCCATGGAAAATGTTTTTAATGGGTTAGAAAATCAGATTAAAAGATCATGATTAGATTGAATAAGATTGAGTTTAAAACTTGTTCTATTAAAATTATGTACATGGTGCTTTATGTACCATTTTCAGTGAGAGTCTATCATCATTAGACCCAAGTTATTAATGTCATACCTCAACAAGTAGCATTTTAATAGTTACCACTTACATTTGTAAATGCTGCTACTAAAGGAGGCTCTCTGCCTTTGTTCAGGTAGACAAACACGCACACACACACACACACACACACACACACACCCGCTCATGGTTGGCCTGAGCATTCTTTAAAACTTCCCCAGCATCAGTAAATCAAATTGTCACTCCTGTGCCTTCTACCATCTGAGGCCTAGAGTTGGGACTATTTAGAAAGAACAATCCATATTTAGGTGTTACTTATCTACTCAATATCTCCAATTAGTCTTTTGCTGAATATTATACAGCCATTTGCATTGTTTTTGGTCTTACTTTAATGTGTTCTGCTAGTATTTCCTCTGCCCACCTTGTTAATTATCTCACTCATCTAGTAGCTTATGAATTGTGTTGCCGTCCCAGTCAGTATGAACTATATTAGAAGCAAACATTCATTTACTGCTTCTTGATTGGTTGTATTCTTGGTAGTTGTTTATATTCACTTGCTACTTAAGTGTGAGTTCTAAAATGACACTGATTAAGCCAGATGGGGCATGAGTATATTGAATTAGATTCATTGCCATAATGAAAAATTGGAAAATAGCACTCTTCCTATAAAATGTGAACTTAGTTTAGAGTCTGAATGGGTCATATCCATCTCTTCACTAACCTAATAAATATTTTTTGATTACTGCAGTAGATACCTTAGGTACCTAGTCCAGATTCTCTTTCCAGAGGATGTACCTATCTCTCAACTTTTCAGAGAACTGCTGTTAGCAGCATATACCTGTGGCCCTGTCTAGAGAACTGTTGGTGACAGGAGTCAAGATGTCCAGAAATTCCTGGCTGAAGTTCCCAAGTGATTAATGACTGACTGATTCAGGGTTTAAAAAGCCAATCCCCTTTATTTCATGCTGGGACAACTCTGAAGTGCTATTTACAATCTAGAGGGTCACCACCACGCTCCGGGACAAGGTGAGAGTCTCCCTGAGGCAATATTTCTTTCTTGTGCTTTCCTCTTCCCTATTCCACTTATCTCTTGCTTATGGGTTTTTCTGAGGAATCATTTTCAATGTATCATATGTACCTAAATCCCTGTCTCAGGCTCTGTAGCTATGAAATCTGACTTAAGACAATTATCTACTTTGTGCCAGTTACTAGTCTAAGGCTAAGAATTTTAGTTAGACATTGTCTAACCTCCCTGAAAACCATCGCTGCCCAAGTGTAAGTATGCACGAAAGCATTTATACTATGAAGTAAGAAGGCTCTTCTGTATGCCTTATGATTGATTCCACTCTCTGTTCCCAATCATTTTTTCTTCTATTTACTTTCCTACTTATCCTCTTTCCTCCTTACTGTCACACTCCCCATTCCCCTTAATCACTTCTCTAACCTAACTGTGGTCTAATAGACTGCAGTGTACAATAACTTCTGTTTAGATTTCTCAAAGAACTAAAAGTAGATCTATCACTCAATCCAGCAATCCCACTACTAAATATCTATCCAAAAGGACAGAGGTTGTTAGACACCTGCACTTGTATGTTTATTGCAGCACAATTCACAAATGCAAAGATGTAGAATCAACCTAAATGTCCTTCAGCTAATCAGTGGATAATAAAAATGTGACATATGTGTGTATTTGTATATCACATTATATATATACAATAATATATATATATTATTGAGTATGACATTTTGAGTATGACATTCACTCAAAAGATGGCATTAATCAAATGAATGTTAGTCTCACCGTGCAACAGGCAGGACAGTCACATTGCTACCTAATTCAATTCAACTTCGAAAAGTTTATACACACACACACACACACACACACACATACACACACACACTCACACACACATGCACCATGGAATAATATTTAGTCATAAAAAGGAATGGAACAATGTCTTTTGCCGCGATTTGAATAGAATTGGAGAATATCATTCTACATGAACTAACTCAGAACAGAAAACCAAACACCACATATTCTCACTTAAAAGTGGTATGCTGGACACCAGAGACTCAGAAGGAGAGGGTTGAAGGGATGAGGGGATGAAAAGTCACATATTGGGTACAATGTGCACAGATAGAGGTGATGGGTACACTAAAAGACCAGACTTCTTCTCCACTATACAATGCATCCATGTAACTAAAAACTACTTGTATCCCTTAAAGCTATTGAAATAAATAAATTAAAAATATATATCCTCTGTTTAATCAACTTAGATATTTCTAAGTTCTAAGTTCTAGCCAGTGGCCTACCTGTTACCAGTGGTAATTGATGAAAGAGAGGTTTAAGAACTGAAAAGAATATAAATAACTCTTTGGAATTTAGTGGAATAAGAATTGACCTCGAGCCGGGCTCGGTGGCTCAGCCTGTAATCCCGCACCTTTGGGAGGCTGAGGTGAGTGGATTGCCTGAGCCCGCGGGTTCGAGACCTGCCTGGGCGGCGAGACCTCATCTCTACAATAAATCAAAAAATCAGCCAGGCGTGGTAGCACATGCCTGTAATTCCGGCTACTTGGAAGGCTGAGGCGGAAGGATCGCCGGAGCCCAGCAGGTCGAGGCTGCGGTAGCCGGGAGCGGCCACTGCACTGCAGTCTGGGTGACAGAGTGAGACTCCAACTCAAAAAAAAAAAAAAAGAATTGACCTCTAGTTCTCTTTCTCATTTTCTCATTCAGTATGTCTGCTTCATTCTCTTTCTTCCATATAGCCATCCACCACATGCCCAGGATAAGAAAGCAAGGGAAAAAAGTTGTGTTTGATCAGCGTGAAGTAAACTCAGCAGGATAGAGAAGCATTGGGGCCAAAATTACAACCAAGAAAACAGGGATGGGAGTCCAAAAATAAGAATGAGGTAGGCGAGAGAGGCGAGAAAGGGAAACTGCCTATAAATTCCTTTGGTACCAATACATTACTGAGTACCTTCTTTATGTCAATGTGACAATGAAAATTGCTGATTGGGTTGGTCCTCAAGCAAGCACTGAATCTGCAACTGTATGTATCCTGGATCTGAATCTAGTGAGGGGTAGTGATCTTGACTGTTCTCTATTTATTCACTCTTAGAACTGCTTTTTATACTGCAATGATAAGGTATTATAACTTAGAAATTTTACTTAAAAAAGAACACTTTAAATGAAGAATGAGTTAGGGTTTGATGAAGATTGTTAAAGGTAAAAATAAGTATTTTTAAAACCCCATGAGGGCATACAGTGGTAGATAAAATAATGGAATAAAAATAATTGAGAGACATGACATTAATGATAAGTCCCACAGGCTGAGATACTTAACTAATTCATTAAACCTTGCTTTCATAAGAAAACAATTACTGTATATGATTAAGATATAATTAAGATTCTGCAAAAACAGCTTCTAAAAGCACAGAATGGAGCAATTGGAAAATCTGGACATTAACAAATCAATGACTCTGGGAATATGATGCCCACAATTGACTTGATAGTTGGGTGTCACAGTGATTGAATTTGATTTTTGCAAAGGTATGAAGAAAAGAGAGAGCTCTATGTATATCTCAAAGATGTAGTAATAATGAGTGAATGGAACTAATCTTCCTAATAGGTATAGGGAATGATTTTGGAGGCTTACTTAAGCAGTTTTTAAAAGGAACAGATGTTCTTAGAGAACAATCTTAAACATCAAGATGACAGGTAAGCAATATTATCTCAAAAAGAACAAATGGTGGACATCATTTCTGATAGCTTGATAGAGAACAGAATTATAAGCAAGTAATAAAAAGCAACAGAGGGCAACTCATATAGTTGACCTTCAATAAATAACATAGACATTAAATATTCTAATTCAGTTCAAATTTAAACTGAAATTAATGCTATTGGCTTGGTAATTAGTAAAGATAGATCATAAATGATCAAAGATATAGTTCTGGTGATCTGTGTAGTGAGGCTGTTATAAAGTTCATCACTTTATATGGAAGATGACTATGACAAGTTTGCCCTAGATCTAAAGATATTGCACACGTCCATAAACAGAAATAATGCAAACAATGCCAACACATTTACAAATATGAACAGAAAACATCTAAAATAAGACTAAGCTTAGAAAAAACAGAAGCTTTACCCATGATAAAACAAACTAACAGGCACACTTATTCACTAAGAAGATGAACCTGGAAACCAGCAACATCAGAAAAAGAATAAGTATAAATGGTCAGGCATGGTGGCTCAGCCTTGTAATCTCAGCACTCTTGGAGGACAAGGCAAGAGAATTGCTTGAGCTCAGGAGTTTGAGACCAGCTTGGGTAACATAGTGAGATCTTCTCCATAAAAAAAAGAAAAGAAAAGAAAAAAAACCACAAGTATATTTTGTGCACAGCAAATACAAACAAAAGAGCTATTCCTTTAGATGTTGAATGTAAGGAAGCACTTTCCAAAGGTCAGGCAAATTGACTTAAAAAGAAATGTTATTTAATAGGTAGCATTTGCAAAATACTAAAAAAACTCTAATAGAAGAAAGCGTATTAAACATAAAAAGTTGAATTGGATATCTTTATGACCCAGATGTAAACATTTAGGAAATTTACAGAAGAGAAGGGCAAAACCTAATGAAAAGGAGAAGCTAAAAGAATAATGCAAAGTTATTCAACAACTACTTAAATTTAACATCTGCAATATGTAATGCCATGTTGTTGGTGTTCTGGGGGAGAAAAAAGCAGAATTTGCATTTGCCGGATCCTGTCCTTCAGTGTTTTATTCTTCTTTGGGAGGTAGATTTATAAATAGTAGAACCTGCCTTGTGTTCAAGAATCTTAAGAGTTGTAAACATGGATCCTGGATCTGAATCTGTGAACAGCACAATAGAGTGAGAAAGACCTAGGATTCATTATGTTTAAGTGCCTGGGAAAGATAATCTCAATCTCCTTCTATATTACAATTCCATGGTTTTTAGTTCTGAAGAAAAATTTGAAGACTAGAGGGCCAGCTTTGTTATACTAACCAATAAAGTATAAGACCAGATTGAAGGAGGCAAGTTTAATATCTAAAGTCTTGTACAGCTAGTCGGAATCCAAACTGAATTCATGCAGCAATCATCAGAAGTCAATTTGGAAGGTACACACATTTTTTGTGGGGACAACTGTCTGACACAGAAAGAAAAATATTTCTTTATCTCATTTAGGTACAATTTATCAATCAGGATCTTGAAAACAACTTAGAAAAGCATGGCTTAAGTTAATGCCAATAATCATGCAGGCTGATGCTGCCGGGATTTCAAACAGTACCAAGGAGAGCTCCCATGATACAGGAGAGCCTGGAGAAAAGATTGCCCTCTTATCTCAACTACTAAGTAAACACTTGAGCTCTTAAAACACTCAATAAAGGGCACCTTTGTAGTTTTCATCTGCAACAGGGTTTTTGCATGTCCAAATAGGACTTCAAATGGAGAATTGGTTTTTTTAAGTCTTCGGCAAAGACTTATTCTTTCACAGCACAGATTCTTTCCAAGGTTAGAGAAGGAGTACTAATGTCTGAGGGCAAGGAAAAATGCATGTCCAAGCTCAAGAAGAGAGAAAGGATTTGCCCTTTCTCTGCTTTTTTGCTTTAATTTACATTGATAAGGGCAGGTTTTTACTAATTGCTTAGTATACAGATACAAATGCGAATTTCTTCTATAAATACCCTCATAGACACACCCAGAAATAATGTTTTATCAGTCATTTGGATATCGCTAAATCTGGTCCAACCGACACTTAAAATTAAACATTATACCAGGTGTGTATGTTTATGCAAACATTTATTCTCAATTTCTATATTTATCTAATTGTGGATCATTGATAGTTTGCCAGCTGATCATGGTCCAGTTCATGGATCTCACTTTGAGTAGCAGTGATGTAAAGGACAACATGCACCATTTGAAATTAGAACAGCCAGAAATGGTTATGGAGCAAAAATACACTATGTCCAAGTAAATGAATGTCCAAAATTCAACTCTAAATTCTCCATTTTTTTCCCTCTGACTTGAAATATTGGTAGCATTTTATTCCTAGACTTTCCCTAAACAAAACTGCTACTATTGCTTTCAATGCTGACCTTTAGTGCCTCTAGCTAATCTAGTCCTAATCCCCTATTGAGTGGTTGTCAGAAACAAAGTGGAAAAATAGAGCTGGTTGAATAGACTAAAGCCGCATTTTCACAAACTCACTTTACTTGTGACCCAAGATGAAATGGAGCACTTGTTTCTGAAGATGGGATATCATTTTTAGGTTAACAATGTGTTATCTTTTCTTCTATGTTTTGAAAATTGGAAACCACATTTAGATAGTAAGTCAACTTTTTTTGTTCAAATGGTTGAATGTTTCATTGCTGCTTATGTAAACAGAGCTCAGCAATAACGTTCCCTTGGATAAATATGCTCAACTTTAATTATTTTTTAAAAACCATTCTCCTGTGACAGAGGCCTAATACAAAATGCCATGCCAGCATCAGCAATAATTAACATACATGGCACTTTATATGTTCTTGATATTAAAACATCAGTGTTTTTTTTCCATCTTGACCTTAAAACATGGGGCAAATAGATTGCCTAAACAGAAATGGCCTTTATAAAAGCCTAAACAATTTTTAAATTCAACTTTTCAACACATTTAATTGGTTTTCAAATCACTCTTAATACTTCCTAATATCAAATAAATACTCTATGACAAGGATGATTATGACTTGAGGGGTCATATACATGAGCTCCTTTTCTCTTTCCCATTATATATATCATTTGTATAACTTTATGATATCTACGTATTTATGCATATATCAAAATTATAAGAACAGCTTGTGATTTTTACCTTAGAATATAAAAATCAAAGTAGAGATAGATTTTATTTGATTAACTAGTAAAAACCAAAGTTCTGCATATATATTAAGATCACTTCACTGTTCTAGATAGAATGAATAAAATACTTTGTAAGTGTCTGCCATTTAATAATTTATTTTACTTAGATGTTACTCTTTGGGTTTTTGCATTAAGTAGAACAACTGCATTATGACACGTATTTTAAATACATTTAACCTATATCTTCAAACTGTAGTCAATCTGTGGGGGTAAGGATGAGATGTGGATTAAACATTTTTTGAAATGTGTTGTGCTTTTCAGAGCCATGGGCAGAAGCTGAGACTACTCTGTCATTTAATGAATTATCAACTCAAGAAGCATATGTTATCTATACATATCCATATGCTAGTGACAAGAAAGAATGTGTAAAAAAATTGGAGAGGGTGGGGAGGGAGAGAGAAGAAGAGAGAGAATAGGAATTTAGAGACTTAGAGCAGGTACCCTTGGGAAGATTGGTAATTCCAGGATGTGCTTCACCTGGCTACAGTGAGCATAACAATGCTTGGAGATCATAGAGTGAAGTATTCATTGATATTTCTAAAGTAACAAGTACTTTATCATATCTTTTAACCATTAAACCTAAAGTCTTAACCTATTTCATGGGCAGTGAGGGCAGTTACATCCTCATGTCTCAAAGGCTAAATAGTAAACATATTTTAGCAAAGTACAGTGACATCCATCTTGTCATTTGATTGACTTTATGTCAGGCATGGATGAATAAGAAACAAAGATGTGTCCTTTCATATCCTCACTCAAAATGCATATATATGTGTGGGGATGTATGTATAGCTATTTATATACACAATTCTGTTGATTTAGAAAGCAGCATAAAAATCAACATTCCATTTTCTTCTCATAAACCAAGAAATACCACAGCAAGAGTTCAAAAAGTAAAGGCTCTTACATGACAATTAATTATCTTGTCACTATCACAACTATAGTAAGAGACCCTTCTCTTAATACATTACTGTTTGTTTTCCTATAACCACCCCAGGTCTTTTCTACTGTTTCTAGTCCCCTCTGTTGCCAAACCTAACTTTTATTTGGAATACAGTTGTAAATATCTCTTTAACACCTCTCTGCTACTCCAAAGAGCACCTGGTCTCACATCATACTCAGTGTCTCCTAGTAAAAATTATCCCTCCTAGCCGGGCTCAGTGGCTCAGCCTGTAATCCCGTGCCTTTGGGAGGCTGAGGTGAGTAGATTGCCTGAGCCCGCGGGTTCGAGACCCGCCTGGGCAGCGAGACCTCATCTCTACAATAAATCAAAAAATCAACCGGGCATGGTAGCACATGCCTGTAATTCCAGCTCCTCGGAAGGCTGAGGCGGAAGGATCGCCGGAGCCCAGCAGGCGAGGCTGCGGTGGCTGGAGCGGCCACTGCACTCCAGTCTGGGTGACAGAGTGAGACTCCAACTCAAAAAAAAAAAAAAAATTATCCCTCCTATTGTTCAGAGTTCCAAGTTTCTCCATTTTCACTCCTAAATCAGCATTTTCCAAACACACTTAAAAAGAAAAGTGAGGAATACACTCAAATTGTCCCTAAACTACTCCAATATATGGCTCACTGTTTCTCTTAGAATCAGAATTGCATGCTTACTGCTTGGTTTCTTGAAACTTACAACTCTTGTCTTTAGTGTTTTTAAAAATTCCCCCAAAGAATGCATAGACTGAACAAATCTCTGTTTCTTTATACTCCCTTCCCCCTCTGCCACCCTGATCTCAGACTGTTTGGAAATATGATAAATGTAGAAGAAAGGGAAGTCAACTATGTGGAAAAATTGGATGGTTGAGATTTTTTTGAATGGAATCCTTGCCTATTGTAAGCATGCGGCTAGATGAAATGAATTCTGAGAAATACAAGACAGTTGCCCCACACCTGACTTCTGAGCCCTGAAGATCTTAGTCTCTCTCAGGACTGGGCTCTTTCACCACACAAAGAGTACAGACAGGGAGGGAAAAGGTAACAAAGCAGGACTCTGCCTTGTTTCCACCCCATGTTGAGACTCCTGGCTCCTGCGAATATTCTCACTCCCTCAGTACATGATCCAGTTGGGTGGGTACTTAAGAATCCTTCTCATCCATTCTGGGTACAGCAATCTGGGACTGATAGGCTGAGCCTGAAGATGGGCAAGGTTCTTGTGCTGAAAAACTGGAATGAAGTTGTCCGTCATTCTACTAATGGAAATATTACTCTTTTGGAATGAAATGTAAAGTCTGAGGTTGAATATCTATATAATCTTGATGCACTCAGTGCCAGATGTTGTGTTGGTAAATTTTCAGAGACTTATGTGCTGCAAGGAGTGGATGAGTGTGCCTGGGTTACTTAAGAACGAAACTTGGATTCTGGTGCTCAAATTGGACTTACATTTAGGTAAGACCTAAGAACTTGAGAAGGAATCATAGGGCCAAATACATGTCCAGGAAAAACAAGTATTCTTTTTTTTCCTTTTCTATTTATTTATTTATTTAGAAAGTGGGATTTATTAAGAAGACAGAAAAGCTCCCACAGTAGGAGGGGACCTGAAAGAATTTCCCCTTTTTATTTTATCTTTTAAGATAAATGGTCTTTTTTTGTTACCTAGGCTAGAGAGCAATGGCATTATCATAGCTGACAGCAGCTTCCAACTCCTGGGATCAAGTGATTCTCGCACCTAAGCCTCCCAAGTAGTTAGGACAATATGTGTGTGCCACCACACCCAGCTAATGTATTTTTATTTTTATTTTTGTTGAATCTGGGTCTCCAATGTTGCTCAGGCTGGTCTCAAATTTCTGGCCTCAAGCAATCCTCTTACCTCAGCCTCCCAAAGTGCTGGGATTACAGGCATGAACATTCACACCCAGTCAAAACTGATATTCTAATATGAACATAATATCACTGGATAAAATCTCAGAAAGACTAGTTTTCAGTTCTGCTTTGGATCCCCAGTTAGATAAATCACATAAACAGAGAGGATGGCATTGGAGTATCAATGAAATGAACTTAGAGAGTAAAAACTGGTAATGACCTCAGAGATTAATATTATATCACTCATATGATAATCTTATAAGAATAATCTACTTCCTTACTATATCTGAACTCTCCATAAACACTGTGGCACTAATATTTCTGCTTAGCCTATTGACAAAGATACAGTCTTAAAAATTGAACACCACAAAAGGAATCCTGTCTGTGCTTCTGTCACTACTAAATCATTGTATAAAACATACCAATCATATTAAGAGCATCTTATATTGTACTTAAATATAGCTACAGTGGAAGAGACAATTTTAGTTACTCCCTCAGAACTGGCAGGAACATACTCTCTTGCATCTCTCCCATTTGTTATTGTTTACAGACACAGTGCATACCTAACACTTGTTTTATGTAAACAAATAAAAAACTCAATAAACAGTACATCCCTTCATACTCTGTAGCAGTAAACTTCCATTTTAATGGGATTTGAGTTCAATACAGCAATTTTGATTTCTCTTCAAGTTGGTTAAATAAGATTTTATCTGAATTCTTAAATCTCAAGAGCACCCATAGCTCTATATGCTGGCTCAGTACAGAGAACATTAAGGTGCTCTTTCTGAGACATTTTGCAAACAAATTCCTGAACTTGTAGAGAAGATATTGGAGCAGCAGTTGACCAAAATTATCAATGATCTACCAAATAGCCATATGGCCATGTAACTGTATGTTATATAATAGTCACATAACTCTACATGCTAATCAAATAAGAATAATTTCATTCCTACTATGTCTAAATTGTCTCTAAATTAACAAGGAACTACTATAGTAGTTCAGGTCAGGAATCTCTTACAGACTACATTATTAATTTGGGATAAGGATATTCCTCACTTTTCAAGTTAAGGATAAGATGTTCTCATAGCCAGTGGGAGCCGAAACCAAATTATGAGAAGAGTTTGCCTTCTAAGTGCTTTCACCTCCTATTGACTCTTTCCTCTTTACATTTCCAAAGCATCTCTTCTTCTACTCTTTATTGCTTAACGTCTTCACATGTCTCTCTTTCTTTTTCCCCAATAATCAAAACAAAAATGAAAACTCAATAAAAGATGTAGCCTGTAAATCTTTAGGCACTGACATGTAAATGACTGTGGAGGCTTATGTCACATCATCCCAGAGATGCTTTTATATGGAAAGAGTTTCATACACCCAAAGGGCAAATACCTAACGGCAAAACCCTGAGTAGTCTCAGTCCTCAAATAGAGACCTTCCTAACTGGTGTGCTGGATGACACAGATATGACAAGAATTGGTTCTGGGTATAGAGAGATATTGATTGAGATCCTCAGCCCTCAGAGGACTCAACCAATTTGCTTCTCATTATGAGCAGCTCATTTTAGTATGATGTAAAGATATAGTCATTTTCTTTCATGCATGCCTTGATGGGAAAATGTTTAGGGGGAGTCAGCTAGGAAGAAGGTAGATATTTTCGATGGTGAAGGAGTGTTTCCTTTTTTTTTTTTTTTTTTTTTTTGAGTTGGGGTCTCACTCTGTCAGGTTGAAAGTTAATGGCACAATCATAGTTCACCATAGCCTTGACTTGCTTCTCCTCAAACTGGTGAGTAGCTGGGACTACAGGCACACACTGCTATGCCCAGCTAATTTTTAGATTATTTTGTAGAGACCTTAGTAGAGATGATGTTGCCCAGGCTGGCCTTGAATTCCTGGACTCAAGTCATCCTCCTTCCTTGGCCTTCCAAAGTACTGAGATTATAGGTGTGAGCCACCACACCCAGCTGGTGTTTTCATTTTGACATAAATTATAGTTTAGCTGTCCCCTCTGTAAACTTTGCTCATTCAGTCAATGATACTTCAGTTGTGTGTGGAGGGAAGGCTGGAATCCAGAGGCAGATTTACCAGACATTTAGTTGTCACACCATGATGGCAGGAATGACCTCTATCTTCCTGTTTCCATTTATCCACACTTCTTGCCATGAAATTTTGTGAGCCTCTTTCACTTCTGACTCTAGGCTTAGCCTTGTGATTTGCTATGACATCAAGATGTTAGTAAATGTGATACAAACAGAGGCTTAAAATGGGCACACACATTGAAGTTTTTTCTCCTCATGCTTGCTATTACTGTCATGAGAAGTGATGAGCCTGGGCTGGCCTGATGGAACGTAAAGGACATGAGAAGAAGGGTTGAGTCACCCCAGGTCATCTTAGTCAAAGTCCTCCTGGGTCAGCAATGTATGGGTGATCTCAGACAAGATCAGCAGAGTCACCTGACTAACCACCAGCATGGACACATGAGCAAAATAGGCTTATCCTTGAATGCCAATAAAGCAACAGATAGTGGATATCATGAAGCTTAAGTTTCAGGGATACTCACTTGTTTAAGGACTTTTTCCAAATCCCTAGGAGAGGACTTAGCTATTTGTTCAGTTTGGTCAGATATTTTGTAAAATTTGCAAAAATAAGACATTTCAGTCATAATTGATTATAACTGTTGCTTTTTTCCAACTCTCTTCTCTTACATCACACTTCTCCTAGTAGTAGGTGCCATTTTGGTTGCTTCCATTATTTTGGGAATCCTCTTAAAAGGAAGTTGAGTTGGAGCTGCATACAACTAGACTGAGTGGGATATGATGATGAGGTTCCCAACTGATTCCTTAAATAGGTAAGTTATTATCATCCCAGTAAAGGCATGTCCTTACTTCTCATTGTGCTGTCTCACCTAGCATTGTAGGGACAAAGGTTATAATATGATATGAACATGTCTTATACCATCCAGAACTAGGATTATATGATGAGCAGCCAAGGACAGTTTGAAATATATAAAACCAGAAACTGGTCAATGAACCAATCTTTCGAAAATCAGACCTATAAAATTTAAGCAGAGTGGTTCAAACACTTGGGAATACTATTTGATAGAACCTACTTAAGCAGAATATTTGCCTATTTTAGAATCCAGTAATCCCACTCCTAAAAGCATAACCAATATATGGGTTCATATGTTCATTAAATTACACGTATGAGAACATTCTTAACAGCACTGTTTATGACAACCCCAAATAGAGACCATTCAGTGTTCACAAACAATAGAATCGATTCTTAAAGATTGTGGTACATTCACACACTGGCAACTCTACAGTATAAGAATAAACTGTCTAACCACGTGTATATCACAAATACAAAATTGGAGTAGTAGAGGTATGATATCATTTATGTAAAGTACAAAAGCAGACAAACTGTGTCTCCATTTGGGGGGGGTAGTCACTGGAAGAAGGTATAAGGAGAGCTTTAAGAGTGCTAATAGTGTTCTATTTCTTGATCTGGAGGACAATTTCATGGATGTAGAGTTGTGAATCTTCATTGAGCCATATAATTTATGACATGGATACTTTTCAGTACATATATTATTCAAAGAAATATTTGAAAAATTATATCTGAAAAGTTTGTGAATAAATTTATGTATCAGATGTACTGTATATCAGAATAAATATATACATACAGAAATGTATATCAGAAAGAAATTTGAAAAATATTTTTAAAGGTATAAACAGAGATTCAGCTATCATCAAAATGAAAAAAAAACCTTTCCATTCAGGAATATATCTGTTAAAATAGTATATATAACGGTATATATAATAGACATCAATTATATATTTTACATAATAATGTATATAATATTTTTATTTAAACTGTGTGCAATAGCATTTATCAGCATCTCTTTTTAGGGCAGAAATCTGTCACAGCACTACCATCATTGGCTATGGTGACATGATATGTGAAGTTATATGTAAGATCTCACTATATCCCCTAACCAATAAAGACTTTAATTTTTTTCAACTTCGTACAAAACATAAAAATTGACAAGAATAAATTACTCTTAATTTGCCACTAGAATGAGAACATTGGCAACAAACTGGTTAATGAATGTTGTCAACTCAGAGACTATTTAAGAGAGTTACTGTACCAGAAAACTCGGAATGTACTTAGATCTTACAGATCATAAACAAAAGAATCCTAAAAGAGGTTTCTTTTCCCCCAAATTAACAACAATCCTAAACATTTGCATGGTATTGCCAAGAAGAGTCATGGAAATCAAAGAAACTTTTAAAACTATCAATATTAAAATACAATTTTTGATCAACCATAGTACAGAAAAAATTGAGTTTTTTTTTATATGCTGTATGGAAAATATTACAAACACATAGCCTTATGAGGAAGCAACCAAAATATATTCAAGTAAAAAAAAGTGGGGATAAAAATGTTAGTTGTATATCAGGCAATTAATTCATAGAATTATGATGATGGTCTCTTGATTTAATATTTATGGTATGTACTAGTATCCAAAGTTTATCATTTATTGTAACTTCTATTGTTACTCTAAATGAAAGTTAACTCTTATACCCAATTTGTAACATTTTTTTTCAAGCAGCTTCCAAATTGTAGAACTTTCGGGCATCACAGAATCCAGATGCCCATGCTGGATGTCAGCATGCTTACTTCAGAGTTGTGTGCTCCAACTACAAGGCTGTCTTCTGGCAGGCAGGTTATCATCACTTCAAATTCTCTTTTACCATCTGACCTTTCCCATGCCACTCACAGATCTGACTTCCTTTTCTCCTTTTCCACTTCTGTTTTCTCTTTCCTATTCTTAATTTAGACTGTCCCATTTTCCGTATGATCTGAATTAGAGAAATATGTGTGGATAACTCTTTATTACACTAACCCTACTGAAAAAATTGAGACCATCCTTCTACTAGCCTGATTAGACAAAGGTGTATGATGCCCCTATCTTCATCCAGGGCAATCTTGTCCAGATCGCTGACTCATCCAATAGAGCCCTAACATTTCCCCCATCACTTACAATTCCTTGTCTCTGGCCACTGTTTATACCATAATACTCCCTTCTGCTCACATTTTTATCCTATTTACATGCAGCACCCAAGAGCAAATGTAAAAAACTAAAAAATGAAGTATGTGCTGACCTTACACGAACTTGTCCAAGACCCTCAATGCTTTCTGGATGAGTGATTTCCTTTTTATTAAAATGCTGTGTAAGTGAGGTAGAGAATGAACTCATTCTGAACTCTCTATCTTTATGCTAGAATTTGGGGACAAAGAAAACACAATAAAGCAAAAAGTAAGGACTTCTTTGGCAAACCATCTTATTCAAAAATGCTATCTTCTGAGTTAGGACCACTATTTAAGCATTCAGATTTAATGCACTGTTCATGAAAAATGAAAACCACTGGTACATATTTTTTCTATGAAGTGTTCAGAAAAAGTCTCAAGCCACCGAAAGAAAAATTAATTTTCCTGTAATGAAACTGACATACAGGAAAAATTCAAAATCAATCTCGTGCTTAAAAGCAGAACAGTAATGGTGCCTTCATATTTTCTCCCTCTTCCCACTGCTATCTTGTTACCAGTGAACACATATTATGCATATTACCCACAAATCTCTTCTCTATTTAAATTAAAAAAAGAAACACCATGTTTTTAATCAATCTATTTGCACTTGGCTGTCAAAACTTACAAAGGCACTTTGATTTCCTTTCATTATTCTCAAGAGAACCAAATGCAAATGAATAGAAAGGAGAATAAAAAGGAGGGGAAATCAAGGGTTAATACACCTTGCTAAATTCAGATAAATATAAAAAATGGATGTGTTTATTCATGGCCTATGGAAAAAAATCAGTGCAATGCTTCCTTCCCATTGACAATTACCAGAATAATAGGTATAAATGTAGGCTTTTGTCCTTTAACTATCAGACTGTTCTTCTATGGTTCTTTGTTTATTTCACAAGTCATACCTCTTGTTATCAGAATAACCCAATTTCTTGACTGTGAATTTCAGGGCTTAGAGCATGGGTAGGAACATCACTATGGACTTCAGAGATGCATCATTTTGGTATTGTTGGTCAAAGCATTTCCACTGACAGTAGAGAGACCAAACGTTCATCAAAGGATGAGGCAGATGGGATCAGCTGACTCCTAGCAAGATTCAGGCACTGGGAGCAAAGGTCTCCAGATAGAAAGCAGAATCTCTGTTAGTTATACAAACTGGCTGATCATCAGAACTTCTTAAGTGTGGTTTCCATATTTAGTAAATAAAATTACAGGATGCCCAACTAAATTTGGAATCCAGGTAAAAAACAAATACTTTTCCAGAATAAGACCACTTTCTGAAAGTACATCAAGGGGAAATATTTCTTTGAATGGATCTTTGGAAAACGAGGGGCAGAGTATGAGGAGGGATGTGGGTGTTTAATATATGAAAATAATATGTGATGAATTTGTAATTTCCTTTCAGTGTATTTACCCCTGGAAGTATACAAAATGTATCAGTAAGACCATATTTATTCAGAACTCTTTGGAAATGATTTATTCTGGGAGCCAAATTTTTTTTTTTTTGAGTTGGAGTCTTACTTGGTCACCCAGACTGGAGTGCAGTGGCCGCTCCCGGCCACCGTAGCCTCACCTGCTGGGCTCCAGTGATCCTTCTGCCTCAGCCTTCCGAGTAGCTGGAATTACAGGCATGCACTACCACGCCTGGCTGATTTTTTTTTTAAATTTATTGTAGAGACGAGGTCTCGCTGCCCAGGCGTGTCTCGAACCCGTGGGCTCAGGCAATCCACTCACCTCAGCCTCCTAAAGGCATGGGATTACAGGCTGAGCCACTGAGCCCGGCTTGTTTGTTTTTTAATAGCTGAGAGGTTACCTCTTTTAGCATTAAGGCGTTTTACATTCTAACTTCTTAAGATAGAAATCTTCCTTAAATGTGTGAACACATATTTTTGCCATTTCAAAAAGAAAACACTGCTATTAATTCCATTTTTTTCCTCGAAGATCCAGGGTCATTATTATGAACATCTATTATTATAAAATGATGGTATCATTAAAATTCATTGAAGGATCTATTGGGCTATTTGTCCTTTCCCTAAATGTCTCTATACTGCTGTTAGTTTCACATTTCTGCATCAGCTGTTGTTTTTTTGGTCTTCTTCTTGGTCAGGCCAGCCTATTAACTGTTATTCTTGTTCATTTCTAATTTTTCTAAAATTCCTTACCCCTTGAATTTGATTCTCCTCATCTGCTATAATTTATGAATAAAACAACAAGACCATAAATCTAGTTCTTAAGACAGGTTGGAAATTTAAAGAGTTCCATATGAAGGCCCTAACAGAGTCTTCTATGACAAAAGTACACTGGCAGCTTAAAATAATGGTCTTAAATTGTTAAAATAATTACCATATAGGGATTCAACTGAAATTAACTGTTACCTAGTTGCAGGTAGGCCTAGTTATAAGATGGCCAATTCCCAGGTGGATAAGTGAGGTGTAAGATACTCCCTCTGGATATACATACTGGTCCCTGAGATACAAATTATCTTAAAAGTAGAAAAAGATGGTATCAGTGGCTGGAAGGCAGATGGTTCTGGGTCCAAGAGGCAGTAGACACCCGGGTTGTTCTGCACTGTCAGAAATAGTATAGAGGGAGATCATCTGGTCTGCCTCTCACCAGCTTATATGACCATGTGTCATTCATTTAATCACTTGTGCCTTGGTTTTTCTCATTTGTAAAACAGATAATAATAATAAATATCACCTTTATGAAGTAAGAAATATTTCTGCTGTGCTCATTTTTTCTGTACTGGTCATATGGGATGCAGTTTTTACTATTTTCCCATGTGGTTCACACCTCATTAGCCTCCATGGAAAAACTTTCTAATTTCATGAAACAGCCTCAGTTTTTTACAGTCATGATTTTCAAGTGCACGATTTCTAAGCCTTGATTATGAGTTTCTAAGTTTCACTGTCTCCTTGGCACTACTGTGTTCATGCATAGAGGACCTCTTGTACCCCTTGGAAACACATTCTGAGCAAGGTCTGCCCTTTGGAGTTGGACCATTCCCACTCCTTGTCTCTGTCAATGGTAAGCAAATACAAACCTAGGCATTTATATGTGGAGGGTAGTGGATGGGGACAAAATAAGAAGTCTAACTTATGATTCTTAGCCTAAGCTTCCCATTGGTGCCCCTTATTAGAGAAACTCTGAACAAGGTAGGGTTAGGCTATGGAGTGTGTGTATTGTGGGAGTGGGGGAAGAGTATTTCTCAGATGCTTGCCTAGCTATCAAGAAAGCTATGAATAAAGCTGATCACATGCCCCCTCATTTAGCCAGGGTTGCTGTTGCATCTAATTTTCTCTTTAGAAAATTTGAAGGAAGAAAAGCAGGATAGAGTGAATCTCACTAAGTTTCATCAAGAAATCTTATTACTCTTAAAGGATTATGGTGATTACCTGTTTTTTTAAAAAAGCTTGACACACAGTAGGCCCGCAATTATTTAGTTATTTACTTTTCTCTTCTCTCCGTGAAGAGAAGAGGGGAGGAATTGAATGTAATGAACTGAATGAGTGTGAAATGGTAAAAATGGCAAATCATAGTGCTCTACCTAATGAGGAAGCTCGGAAGAATAACTAATGAATAATTTTGTAAAGCCTTTTGGAAAGATAAAGTCTATAGAAATGCAAAAATAATAATATCAGGGAAGTAGAGATGTCAGTTGAATATAAAAAAGACAGCTTTTATTCTTATACAAATATCTTGGTCATCATCAGCAGCGGTGAAGAAAACAGAAAGAAGAGTATGTGACAGTTTAATAGTGTTTTGTTAAAAATAGAACATGCTTTAAGAGTGTCTGGACTTTCTTTAAAATGAAAAGATGAGTACTGACTCACTCCTGGCTAGAATAGATTCAGAAGTGCCTTTGGCAAAAATCACTGGCTTTCCTGCCTCCAATTTCGTATGTTAATTAAATTGAGAAGGCAAATTTGGTGTAGAAGAATAATGTCAGGAAGTCGTGCTGGCAGGCAAAATGCCACTTTATGTAGGCGCAGTTTGTAAGCTCGGGCCAGCTCAGCCTTCCACTCTGAATTCAAATCTCACTCCAGATCCAAAATGTTGGTCCATACCATCTCTCCCGTCCTAGTAGTCTAGATAAGCTCAAGGAAGATCACCAGCTTAAGGACTTACATTCAGGAACTTGGGACAAGAGAGAACTTTTGGCTCTTTCTCTGAGTGTTTAGGGCTTAGTGATTCTCAAAAATTTGGATGATGATAAATGCTATGCAAAAAATAGTTTCTACATCAAGATAAGTTTGGGAAAAACTGGATTTTAAAAAAAGTTAACAGATTATTTCTCAATTGTAGGAGTTCTTGAAACCGTTACTATCTTAATGCGCACTGTGGGTTTCCAAAGGATAAAGGCAGTGTGTTGTGTTTTCCAAATTTTTTGAATATGGAACTGTTTTCCAGAATCTTTATCAAGACAAACCATAAAACACTTTGGGAAATACTCTTGTAGGGCCTCCTACATACATTTCCCCCCACCTTGGGCTTCCTTAGGATTTTCTAGAAGAAGTTGAATCTTCAGAAGAGCCAAGAAAGTAAATGTGGTTCAGTTGAAATCTGAACAAGCTATTTAGGTTGCATCTCAGTCCACTTTAGTACCAATATACAAGTCTCTAAATTTGTCCCAGGGTCTGCACACAGATGCATCCACACAAGCATCCAAAAGAGATTTCTTTGAGTTGAATAAGATACAATTAGATTGAAATTCACATAGCACCCAGCCATGGTCCATCCTTCTAGACTGTGTTGAATCAGACAGACCTCACTTAACGTGTAGCAAAAGATGGGAGATGGGGAACACGGTGCTTTCCTGTTTGAAGGTTTTGGGCAGTTTCCAGTGGTGACCATCTCACTAAATAGCCATAAAAGAAGCTAGAAGCAGGACAAGGAAGGAACTAGGGCGTGGTAAATTCTTTTTGGTCACTCTAAGCACACTTAAATTCTGGGCTGCAGCGGTGGCAAAGGGGCTGGAAAGCAATGGTTAATTGAAGTCACCCAATATAGCCATGAGTGACTTGGATGGTACTACGGTATAAATACAGGCAAATTATTTCAATATCCAGAACTCACAGGAAAGAATTGTGCTGAAATCATGGAAAAGGATAAAGAAACCTCATTTTAATATGTTAAACACACACACATAACTAAGGCAGCCAATCTGAAACAGAAGCAGATGCATTCAGGGTATAAAGAATAACATTTTTAGCTAGCTCGGCTTCCTTTCAAACAGTTTTTCTCAACAGTGAGAGCTTTCTGAGAAATGCATTTATATAGGTACAAAGCATGTGTCTCTGTGGCAGCAGGAGTCCTTATCTGCATCAGATTTTCTTTAACACCTGTTTGTTTCAGAGGGTACTGCCTTCCTAGGAAACACTCCAGAAAAGGAATTACATAAAGAAAGAATGCTTTACTTTGGAAAGAAGAGGAAGAGCAGAACATTTTCAATTCCTACAAATCACTGAGTTTACATTCCTTGGTGAATAAGAGAGTGGTACTTAAAAAAAATTATTATCATGAGAGTTGTGATTACCCTTGTATGCATAACTGCCTGATGTCTATTTTTAAACCATGTCCTTGGAGCACAATGAGTATTCAATAAGAGATGGAGACTTAACTCTTCCAATAACTCAATCCTGCACATCCACCAAATCATACATGTCAAATTGCCATGAAATCTAAATGCAATGTTGTTTTATTTTGTTGATTAGAATGATTTTTGTATCTATCTCTATACATAGTCCAAACATCAACTTTGCACAGTCAGCAACAATCTAGATTCTTAAATATCCTGAGAAGGGGACATGGCATCTGGCTCCACTTTAAATTGTGCTTACTGTCGACAACAGAAGTATCTAAAAATGGCATCAGAGTCTATATTTATTCATATATAATTTATTTCAGAGGGACAGACCCAGTTTCCAAACTGAAAGATGGTCTTCCTGATGGCCATTAGGGATGACCTGCTTTCTTAAGATGTGGAGGCAAAAAAGAAGATGAATGGCCTCTGTGCATTATAATCTTTCACATCCTCACAGTGGTGCTCTAAGCATGATAAATAATTTGGGTGTAGAATGATACATATTTACTCTTAGGATATTTGTTTTCTACTTGTCTTTTGAGACTCGGCAGATCAGAGAATTTCGGGATGGGTTGTGATCTTCAAGATGCTACTTTTCAAGCCCAAATTCAACAGATGAAGAAACTGAGGCAGGATAAAAATAAGAGTTCCACCTAAATTTAAATTGCTATCTGACATCAGAGCCAGTTTTTCCTATAAACTCTGATCCTTAAAGACCAGAGATTTGAGGATCATCTACATTTGCTAATGTTCTACATTATGATAGGATGGAAGGGTAAATGAGCAGATATAAAACCCAAAGGAAAAAAGTAGGCTGCCACACTAATTTGATTCCTGTCTCCTGTCTTCAGCATCAAAGGAAACACTAAAAGTAAATGAAAACTGGCAAATTGGAGAAAAACTTTATCTGCTTTTAGATGCCTTCATGGGCTGGAGTGAATTATGCATCAGGATGAAAACAGCTGATTTGAGCTTACGGCTATAGATCCTGAAATTTAAAATGACCAGAGCAATATAAACTGCTTTAAAAAAAATTTTATTTGAAAGTGTTCTTCTTTGCTGAGCTTTTTACTTTCTTCCCTCTCAGTTTTGGCAAGACAAAAAATATTTCCATGTCCTCCACCCACACACATTTTTGCTGCCCTCCTTGTATTCACCTTTACTTTAGTAGTAAGCTATAGGGCTCCTCTATACAAGCTTAGTAAGAGAAGCTAAAGCAGCAGGAACGTGCTTATAGATGCATCCTCTGCTATTAGCTGCTCCGGACAAACCTTGGGAGGATCTGCCACCAGAATAATTCAGAGTCTGAGAGTCTAGGCTTAACCTGTCAGTTATAGCAGCCAAGAGCAACTTACATAATCAATACCTTTTGCCAATTTAGCAGCAAAATACTAGATAGGAAGGCATGCAGGGAGGTAATATGTATAATAATACATTTTTGTAGGTTTCAAAGTGTGTCCTTGGCTGCCTTCTCTTCTCATTCTATCTACTTCACTTGGGCTGCAATTACCCCTTGATGTGGATACCTCCCAAAATAGTGTTTCAAGGCCAGGTCTCTTCACTGAGCTACAGATACCTATTTTCAACTGTCTCCTACACATATTAACCAGGATGACACACCAGCATTTCAAAAGCAACATGTCAAAACCCAACTTTTCATTCCACTCCCACGAACCACCCTATCTCCCTGTATTGCCTGTCTCAATGTATAGCACCCAAACCCACTCAATAACCTAAGTTAGAATACTGTTAAACCATCCTAGATTTTTCTATTGCCATAACCTCTAACATCCAATTAATTACCAAGTAAAATCTTCAATATATCGCACCAACACAATCTCTTCCTTTTTCCATTATCATGACTTTAGTTCAAAACCGTATCTCATAAAAACAACTAAATCTAACTCCTGGGCATGCATGGAATATCATACTTTACAAGTAGAGAAATCAAATTATCTTAATCACATATGGGCTATTTATAAGAATTAATGACATTCAGAAATTAATAAAAAAAACAAATCTCAATAAACAGGATTGGTAACTACAGACTATAACTTCTGGTCAAAATGCAAATTAAATTAGCAATCAATAACAAAATGTAACAGGGGGAAAAAAATCCTGTTCATTTAGAAGTTCGAAATAACCCAAGGGCAACAGAAATCATAATAAAATAAGAATGAACAATAACTTTAAAAAATACAGATCAACTTGTGTGTTCTAGTTAAAGCAATTGTTAGTGGATCATCTATAACTGTTTATGTTATAAGAAATGGTGAAAATTAATGAGCTCAGCATGCATTTTTAGAAGTTACAAAAATTTCATAGTAATATATAATATTATTATCATTTTATAATAAACTCATTGAAAGTAGGAAGGAAATAATAAAGAGCCCACATTACTGGTAAAGAGAACACTAGAAAAACCAACAAAACTAGAAGTTTATTCTCTTTTTTGAGTTGAAGTCTTACTCTGTCGCCCTGACTGGAGTGCAGTGGCACACGCCTGGCCACTGCAGCCTTGACCTGCTGGGCTCTGGCAATCCTTCCACCTCAGCCTTTCGAGTAGCCGGAACTACAGGTGCATGCTACCATGCCCGGCTAATTTTTGATTTATTGTAGAGATGAGGTCTCGCCAAGTTGCCCAGGTAGGTCTTGAACCTGCAGGCTCAGGCAGTCCATTCACCTGCCTCCCAAAGCACTGGGATTACAGGCTGAGTCACTGAGTCCGGCCAAAGTTTATTCTTTAAAAATATTTAAAATTATCTTCCAAGAGTGGTCAAGACCAAGAAGGCTTCATCCTGGGATTCAGGGCTAGATCAACATCCTCCAGACCATAAATATAATTAAATACATCAACAGATGTAAAGACAAAGACCACATGATTATATCATTAGATGCAGAAAAAGCTTTTGATAAAATCCAGAACCCCTTCTTGATACAAATTCTCGAACATCTAGGCATAGATGGAACATACTTCAAAATAGTAAGAGCCATCTATGAGAAGCCCACAGCCAACATACTGCAGAACAGACAGAAATTGGAACCATTTCTCCTGAAAACTGGAACAAGACAAGGATACCCACTCTCACCCCTTCAGTTCAACATAGTATTGGAAGTCCTAGCTTTAGCAATCAGATAAAAGAAGGAAATCAGGGGTGTACAAATAGGAAAAAAGAAAGTTAAGTTATTCCTCTTTACAGACAGCATGATCCTATACTTCAAAACCCATGAGAATCTGTCAAAAACCTCCTTGCACTGATAAAGGACTTTGGCAAAGTCTCAGGGTATAAAATAGATGTTGCAAAAGTCAGTCTCATTCCTATACACCAACAATAAATGAACAGAAACTCAAATAAAAAGCACAATCCCATTCAAAATAACCACACACAAAAAATGAAATACCTTGGCATCTTCCTAAACCAGAGAAGTCAAAGACCTTTACAATGAATATCACAAAACACTGCTCAAAGAAGTCAAAGATGAGACAAACAAATGGAAAAATATCTCATGCTTATGGATTGGAAGAATCAACATTGTTAAGATGTACATCCTACCCAAGGCAATCTACAGACTTAACGCAATACCCATTAAATTACCAGCAACATTCTTCTCAGACCTGGAATGGACAAAACAGAAATTCACATGTAAACAAAAACGACCACGAATAGACAAAACAGTCCTCAGTAAACAAACAAAACAAAGCAGGAGACATCACGTTCCCAGACTTTAAGCTTTATTATAAAGCTACAAAAATCAAAACAGCCTGGCATTGGTACAAGAACAGGCATATAGACCAATGGATAGAGATTCCAGAAGCAAAAGCAACTAATCTTCAACAAAGCTTCCACTGCCAACCACTGGGAAGAGGAGAACTTATTTAGCAAATGGTGCTGGGAAAACTAGCCGACCACATGAAGATTTTAAAACAAGACCCCTACCTGTCACCATACACAAAAATCAACTCTAAATGGATCAAAGACCTAAACATAAAACCTCAAACTATAATAACCTTAGAAAATGCAGGAGACACCCTTATGGAAATTGGAACTCGCAATCAATTCCTGATCAAAACCCCAAGTGCCCATACCATAAGAGATAAGATAGACAAGTGGGACCTCATCAAACTGACGAGCTTCTGCAAAGCCAAAGAAACCATTGAGAGAGCAGGAGACAGCCCACAAACCGGGAAAAAATATTTGCTGACTGTATATCTGACAAAGCCCTAACATCTAGGATCTACAAGCAACTCACACATACTGAAAAGAAAAAAACAAACAGCCCCATTAAAAAGTGGGCCAAAGGTATAAATAGACACTTCTCAAAAGAAGTCATACGAGCAGCCAACAGATACGTGAAAAAATGCTCAGCCTCACTAGTCATCAAAGAAATGAAAGTTAAAACTACACTGAGATATCATCTAACTCCAGTCAGGATGGCCATCATCAATAACTCAAAAAGAACAGATACTAGAGAGGATGTGGCAAAAAGGGAACACTTCTACACCATTGGTGACAGTGCAAACTAATACAGTCTCTGTGGAAAACAATGTGACGATTCCTAAAAGATCTAAAAATTGACCTCCCATATGACCCTGCAATCCCCTTATTAGGAATATACCTGGAGGAACTCAAATCATTCTGTGAAAAAGATACCTGCACACGCATGTTTATTGCAGCATTATTCACGATAGCAAAAACATGGAAACAACTGTGTTGCCCATTGAAAGAGGACTGGATTAAAAAAAAAAGTGGTACATATACACAATGGAATATTACTCAGACATAGAGTAAGACAAAATTATGAACTTAGCAGCAACTTGGATGGACTTAGAATCTATAATACTGAGTTATCTATCACAGAAACAAAGAACTGAGTATCACATACTCTCACTCATAAGTGGAACTTGAAGAACTATTGGATTACTATAAGAAGTGGATTGGCAGTAGTGGGGAACTGTCAGTGGGGAGGGCATACCTCATCAAGAAGGGTACCTGCACAATGAACATTTGTATTCCTAATCCTGAATTATGCCCCACATATTTAAAATTTTAAAAAGTTAAAAAGAAATTTTTTAAGTGGTCAAAAAAGAGAGAGAAGCAACAAATATTAGAACTGATATAGTGGACATGACTATAGATGTTAGTAAAAAACTGGATATCACTACAGATTTAAAAGACGAGGAACTATTATACAAAATTTAGGAATTATTGGAAAATTAGAAATATCTATATCAAATAATTTTTTAAATTTAGATGAAAATTTTGAATTTCCTATAATAATATTACTTAGAAAAAGTACTATTCAAGAAGAAATAGAAAATATTTATAGTTTTACAATGATTTAAGAACTTTATATGGCAGATACAAATCTTCCCATAAAGAAAACACCAGACCCAGACAAATTATAGAAGAGATATACTCAACAATGAATAAAAATTATAATAAAAATAATCCAGGCCAGGTGCAGTGGCTCATGCTTTTAATCCCAGCACTCTGGGAGGCTGAGGTGAGAGAATTGCCTAAGGCCAAGAGTTGGAGACCAGCCTGAGCAACTTTGCGAGACCAAATCTCTACAATAAATCAAAAAATTAGTGGGGTGTGATGGCAAGCGCCTATAGTTCCAGTTACCTGGAAGGATGAGATGGAAGGATCACCTGAGCCCTGCAGGTCGAGGTTGCAGTGGCCGTTAGCGTGTGCCACTGCACTCCAGTCTGGGTGACAGAGTGAGACTCTGACTCAATAATAATAATAATAATAATATTCAAAGTTACCAAACTACTCCTGCATTTATAAAAATAGCAAATGCTTTACAATTTATTTTATTGGAATAGTAAAATTTTTAAATTACTTCTTAACCTGTGTCTTTGTCCCTTCTCTTATCTCTCCCAGATCTATACTTCACTTTCAGTGGGATCTTTATTTTTTGTAATTTAAAAAAATAAATTTCATTTTTTTCCATTTTGTAGAAATGGGATTTCACTATATTGCCTGATACCAAACTCTGGCTTCAATGGATCCTCTTGTTTCAGCCTCCCAAAGTGTTAGAATTACAGGCATGAACTACCATGCCTGACCCAGTGTGATCCTTCTAAAATGCAAGTCTGGTCATGCCAGTTCTTTTGGGATGCTCGGAGGTTCTTCATGACCAGTAAAACAATATGTCAGCTTATCTGTCTCCTCACTCATTTCATTTCATGCCTGCCTTCCTAACCCCTCATTCACCACTTTCCATTGTGCTATTGCTAGACCCTTAAAAAGATGCCTCTGCCTTTTTACTTATTGTCCTCCAACTTCACAATTTTGCCTTTCAAAATTAAGTTTGGTTAGTCTCTCTCATGAACCCCTAGAGAACTTTTGCCTGTCTTCTTCACAACACCTATCCTGCCTTACTGAACTCTGTTATAATAGTCTGTTGTTTTCTGATGTGAAATTTTTGAGGGAGTTTATTTGTGGGTCCTCAGGGTCCAGCACATGCTTGGCACATTGTGGGGTACATACTCCATGCATGTCATGGATGAAATGCTTTTTGGTACATCTTGTCAATCGTCAAATAGAATCCTATTTCTATGAAAAAAATACATCCCACGTTACAAAGAACACACAAAATTGTACTTTTGGAATACAACCCATTTCTAAGTCAGAGTCTGTCTCCATTAGTGTTGAAAAGTTTCTTAAAAGTTTGGGATATGAGGAAACAATAAAAACATCACCTTCCTCTCCTAGGTACTTTCAAAAGACAGGAAACTCACAGTTGCTCTAATATGAGATACCAATGATATTGGGAAACATTCTTTAGTGCTCAGACACAAGGCATCCTGAAAAAAATCAATGTTTTACCTTCCTCCCTGCTGAGTTTCATTTCACAATAGAGAACCATCATTATAAGCCCCCAAAATATACTTGTTTGGTTTTTTATCTGTGAACAACATAACACTGATTTCAATTAAATTCCAAAATAAATACCCCAGAGTCCTCCCTAGAATTTTTAATATTTGGCCTTTAATATAAATTGATCCTTTGCTATTGAGTTAGTAACACAAAACCAGGAAAAGGCTTTGAGAATTATTAAAGTCACAGGCTGTGCAGCTGCATGGGGCATATTTGAAACATGTGTTGTAGAAAATACAGCCTCACATAGAGAAGTCACTTAACGGACCCGACAAAAGATGCCAAGATGCTCATTCCCCTCACCTGCATTGGCAGCTACTGTTCACAACGAAAAAGGAGGTCGCATTCTGGCTGCTTTTCAGGAGGATCTCTCATCCTAGGGTGTCAGAAACTCAGAATCCTTGAGGACTTTTTTTGTGAGGGGCTCTGGTAGTGGTAAATTACTGGGTATTTCTGTTTTTGGAGAATGCTGGGGAGATGGGGCAAGGTCAGGGAGCACCACAATGCCAAGGTCATGCAGCTAGGGCAAGACGAAATAGAAAACACGACTTTTGGCATTCAGTCTGTTCATCTGACCACTGGACCCTGGAAACAGGTGCTGGAACCTTATGGAAAGCAATTAGAGCCTCCATCCAGACTACAGGCATTTGCCAATGTCAAAAGGAAGAAAGAGGTGATGAGGTTACCAGCCCAGGGAGTTTCACACTGCAGCTCTCTCCCTCAGTATTATGCCAGAAATGCATTTAATGATGGAGTTCTGCCATTTATAACATGTGTCACTTTGGGAGAGCAGAGGTGACTAAGTAAAGTTACTTTTATTTATGCCATTTTATCTATCTGAGACTAGCATTTATTAAGCACAGTACTGAGATTACACTTGATTTCCCTTCAGTTTTCTTTTATTGTTTTTGTGTGTAAGCCTTGGAGAGAATAATATTGCTCTGGTGAGTAAATGACTTAAATGAATCAGATGTTGTCTGGGTATTGGTTTTGCTACAAGACTAACTTTATTATTAGTTGTTATCATAGTTATTGCAACATCTAGCTATCTGCAGACTAGCCTTCAAAGAGCAGACATTTTACAGCTCTGTAATCCAGAGAAAGACCACCTAGAAGAGCAGAAAGATCATTGCTATGGAGTCCCATTTCTCTCTCCTACTTAGCTGCACTTCCAGGAGCCAGTTACTTCAACCATCAAAGCCTTAATTTATTCATCTGTAAAGTAAGACTACTAGGTTTGTTTGCCGAAGGCTTTAAATAAATTACTGTTTATAAAGAGTTCGGCACAGTTTTTGGCACACAGCAAGTACCCATTGCATGTTAAGACCTGTTTCTTATTCTACAGACATGCTTTTCTAAGAGAGCTCAGAGATAAGATATAGTCCAGTAACCAGGTATTATATATTAAACTGAATTAGTGCTAATTATATTTTTGTTAGCTTGGTTTCAGATAGTGAGCAGCATAATTTTAGGGGCTTATTTGAATTCTTAGTCAGTTTCTACATAGACAACTCCAAGTAAAGAGGTAAACAATAATCCTAATAACTTAATGTTAGCACTATATCAGAATAAATAATCCTTAAAAACAAACTCTCTTTCCTTCAAAAACTGCCCCAGTCGATCGGTTTCCCATCTCAGCCCTGTACTGTTAAGCAACTCCAACACACCCAGGGTTATTTGCTGTAGTCAACCTCAAGCCTTGTTGCTTGCTTCCAGCCAGTTCCCACTTGGACCCAGTACCTGCTTGGTTTCTGACATCAGCTCCAGTTTTTCTTCCGATTCTGCTTATTCATTGCTAAGGTCTGAATATTTGTGTTGCTTCTATCCCAAATTCATATGTTGAAACCTAATTCTCAATGTGGTGTACAGTAAAAGGTGAGGCCTCTGGTTGCTGAGGACTTCACCTTCATGAGAGGGATTCTTACCTTTATAAAAGAGACCAGATGGAGCTTATTTGCCACCTTCAACCATGTAAAGATGCACCAAGAAGATGTCATTTATGAAGCAGAGTGCGCCTATACCAGATGCCAAATCTGCTGGCATATTGATCTTGGACTTCCCTGTCTCCAGAACTGTGAGAAATACATTTCTGATGTTTATAAGTCACCCAGTCTACATTTTTTAAAAAAAATAGTATTCTGGAAAGACTAAGACACTCATCTTCTGACCTTTTTCTCTTCTTCAAGCTCACTGCAGGCTACTTCCCCTGTCAGACTCAACTGGCCCTGCATGAAAGAAAATTCACTTAGGAACAGCAAAACAGCAAAAGGTAGTTCTCAAATAATAGGGAAATGGTTTGTGAGTTTTTGGTAAACACTAAAGTAAAAAGTTTTTCACTTAAATGATTTACCTTGTAATCAAAGTAAAATCACAGATTTTTATGTAAAGCATTTGCTGAAGAAAATGAGAGCTGTATGTACCAGCAATTGCTGAGTAAGATGTGGCATTGTTTTGGGGTTTCTCAAAGCTTTTTTATCCTGAAGATCAACATGACATTTCCTGGGCATCTTCCAAATGAACAACATTGCCTTGTCTCGTGTCACAGCTGACTTCAACTGCCTACAGGTGGATTTTTGATGCTAAAAATTTTTGATAGCACTAGTACCTACACTTAATTCATGGGGATATTTGAGCCCAATGTATGAAATACTGGTGTTTAATCATGAGGAGAAGATAAGAAAGCTCTTAAAATGTTTTCTTCGGAAAACAATCACCTAACTACCACTCAAAACCGACCCCTCAATATCCAACCAAATGGTTTTAGTTTTCCTTATCCCTTACAAAAAAAGGTAGCAAGCTGATTCAACTGTCAACTTAGAATCTCTCATGAGGCTAACACAAAATTTCTAATACATCTGCAAGGCTCAGAACCAAACATTACAGACAGCCAGATTTGCAAAGCCTTGAACAAAGGAACCCACCTTGGCATTTAACAAAGTGAAGGATGAGCTGGACTCTTGTTCAGATCCTCCAAAAGCCCAATTCTGATGTTGCTTATAGCCTGACCTTTTTTGCTCCATCATTTTTCAGATATGCTGCCTCTAATATTTATACAGATTTATTTCTTCTGTGATCAGAGCACAAAAGAAGAATGTAGGGGGGAAACACAAGAGGTAGCATTATTATTCTGATTGCTGTTAATATTATACCTCTTTTAGTGCAAAAAGCACTATTTTTGTATCATCTCAGACATGAAATTTGCAGGAAATAAAATATTGGTGTCAGAGACTTTACAACTTCCTTTCTGAAAACCTCTCACTTACAGCTCGCCTGTCTTCATCTCCAAACTTCCCTAGATGTGCAGCCTTGCTTCTGGCACGCCTGTCCTTAGTCAAGAGTGGCATAAGGTGTTCTAGCTCACTCTTTAGGATTCTAGACCAAGGCATCCTTGCTGCTTATCTTGGATCCCATGACCTTGTACTTAAAATTAAGTGACATAACTTCTGACTTTTTTCTTAAAAGTCTCACCTTAGACCCTAATTGTTAAAATAACTAAATTCCTGTTATTACTATATACTCCCCTGTCCTAATGGCCTGTTCGGTTTCAATAACTGCTTAGGACAGGGAACTGGCTTTATTCTACGCAGTCTTATCTCCTCGTCTAGTCTCAGCCTTGGTCTCATTTTAGCCATCCCAACAACACAGATTTCTGTTGCCAACTGCCTTTGGAATTCCAAGTGTATTCATTCTAGATTTTTGATTCTCTGCCTACTTGCCCAGGTGCCACATTTCTGCTAGTTCCCCACTGTGGCTTCTCTGAATCTGCACATTCTTTCAAGTGGTCCTTTCATGCTTGTCTTTGTCATGAAATATGAGTGTAAGAGCCCGTTGGAAGATCTCCAAATGAATGTCAAATGCTCAGGTGTTTATTTTCCTTCCTGTTTGTATAGTCATTCACCTAATTAACATAATTACTTGTCTTTTTTTCCCCTTCAGCAGCAATATAAGATTCCCAACCTCCCCTAACTCCACTCAATATAGCTTGATTTGGAAACTCCTATTCCTAGGTATTGGTTTACTCTATGGTTTTTAAATCAAGACATAGCATTACTTCTTAGAATAGGCAGCATAAGTTCAATAGTTTGAATGCCTTCCTCTATTTGCTTTTTGAGTGATGGTGCCACAGGATAAAGCTTAAACTTTTCTAAATAGCTAAAGAGATATCATCTGTGTTCCACCAGTTTTGGGCGGAAAGTAATAAGAGAATAGGCAAGATAAATATACTTTAATGAGAAGTTTGCTTTATTGGCAAGGAGATAATTTTTCCTTAATCTGATTTCTTTTACATATGTTTATAGTATCTGTGTTTCACCCTTCTAAAAGGCAAACAAAAATATATTTATTCTGTTTGCACAAATGTGTTTATGCTTGTTATATATTTCTTGTTAAGGCAAATGTAAGTTGTTGATACAATGTGCTCATATAAGTGTTGTTTGTCCAAATGACAACAATAATTTTCAGATTACAGACAAATATATATGTGTGTGTGTCACACATATATAATATATATATATATATTTTTTATCATTTGATCCTTATAGTTACTAAGGGAGGAAGGTAAGAAAATATTGTTATTATTTCCAGTTTACAGTGGAGGGGTAGAAGATAAAAGAAATTAAATAAACTGTTTAAAGTCCCATAGCTAGTGAGATGTAGAATCTGCCAGGTGTGGTGGTTCATGCCTATAATTCCAGAACTTTGGGAAGCTGAGGCAACCGGATTGCTTGAGTCTGGGATTTTGAGATCTTTTGTGTTCTCATTTTGAGATCAGCCTGGGTAACATAGCGAGACCTTGTCTCTACAAAAAAAATCAAAAAATTAGCAGGCTCAGTGGTGTGTGCCTGTAGTTCCAGCTACTCAGGAGTCGGAGACAGAAGGCTCACCAAGCTGAGGAGGTCGAGGTCGTGGTGAGGAATGATTGTGCCACTGCACTCCAGCCTGAGCAACAGAGTGAGATCCCTGACTCAAAATAAATAAATAAATAAATAAATAAAGAGTAGAATTCAAGTACTTTGCAGATCCTCTATTTTTTTTTTTTTTTTTGCCAAACATTCCTCAAGTTTTTCACCCAGTTATACCTGGGAAACAGAGTTATGCAAATTTTTGTTCTTAGTCTGAAATACCGTTTGAAAGGTCTGTTTTAAATGTGGAATTTCTTTGATATTTTATGTCTTATTTAAAAAACCAGACAAATTTGCATTCAACCTGTAATATATCAGTGTGCATTTTAATATAAACAATGCTTCCTCTAACCACTCTGCCCCCACATTTGATTTTTTAATTAAATTCCTATTTTGAGATAATAAAAAAGGGACAAATTCACATGAAGTTGTAAAAAATAATGCAGAGATCCCTGTGTATTCTCCACCTATGTTTCCCTAATGGTAACACCTTGGAAAACTATAGCATAATATCAAAATCAGACATTGTTATTGACATAGTTAAGACAAAATCAGAACATTGACATTGACATTGGTGTCAGCATGTGAGGATCCCACATGCTGCTCTTTCATAGCCACACCACTTCTCTCCTGTGCCACCCTCTCTTTAACACTAGAAACCACTACTAATCTGTTCTTCATTGCCATAATTTTGTCCTTTCAAGAATGCTACATAAGTGAAATTATAGAGTGTGTGACTTTTGGTATTGACTTTTTTCATTCAGTGGAAGTCACTGGAGAATCACCTAGGTTGCTGC
This sequence comes from Cephalopachus bancanus, assembly GCA_027257055.1. NCBI lineage: Eukaryota > Metazoa > Chordata > Mammalia > Primates > Tarsiidae > Cephalopachus > Cephalopachus bancanus. The sequence goes on along the minus strand of JAPVLO010000022.1, from coordinate 9,140,889 downwards.
ATTTATCAATAGTTCATTTTGTAAGTTCTAATATTCCATAGCAGGGAATGTTGATTATAATTAACAACAACACATTGTATATGCCAAAATAGCTAGAAGAAAAGACTTATAATTTTCCTAACACAGAAATGACAAATACAGTGATAGATACCCCAAATACTCTGAATTGATCATTGCACTTTCTATGTATGTAACAGAATATCACGTTTCCCATAAATATGTATAAGTATCACATATCGATTTTTTTAAAAAAAGAACATGTACTTTGGACAGTTGTAAAATTCAGTGAAACTATATATAAAGCATTGAACACATGGTAAAAGGTCAATAAATAGTAACAATAGTAAAAAAAGGAAACATAGTTCATTCTTTTTTTATTGCTGAGTAGTGTTTCATGGAATGGATGTACCACTGTTTATTCATCCATTGAAGGACACCTGGGTTGTTTCTAGGTTTCAGCTATTATGAATAAAGCTACTATATATACACTTGTGGATGGTTTTTTTGTGTGTGTGAACATGACTCTTTTTTCATTTCTATGTGACAAATGCTCAAGAGTATAATTGCTAGAGCATATAGTGCTATATGTTTAATTTTTTTAAGCCTAACTTTTTCCAGAATATCCACACAATTTTATATTCCTACCAGTAAAGTATGAATAATTCAGTTTCTCCACATCATCACCATCATTTGGTGTTGCAATTTTTTTTATTTTAGCCATTTTGATAAGTATGTAGTGATATCTCACTATGGCTTTACTTTGCATTTCCCTCAATGGCTAGTGGTGTTAAACATCTTTTCATGCTTTCAGGTAACATCTATATATCTTCATCAGTAAAAATGTTCATTTCTCCTGATCTTTTAAAAATTAGATTGTTTTTACTGTTGAGTCTTGAGAATCCTTTATATATTCCAGATATCACTCTTTTGTCTGATACAGAATTACTTTAACTCTGTGGGGCAACCCCTTCAGGTCCCCTCCCACTGTGGGAGCTTCTCTGTCCTCTCAATAAATTCTGCTTTCTCAAAACAACAACAACAAATCTCTGTAACTTTTCTTTTCATCTTTTTTTTTTTTTTTTTTTGAGTTGGAGTCTCACTCTGTCGCCCAGACTGGAGTGTAGTGGCCACTCCTGGCCACTGCAGCCTTGACCTGCTGGGCTCTGGTGATCCTTCCGCCTCAGCTTTCCAAGTAGCTGGAATTACAGGCATGTGTTACCATGCCCGGCTGATTTTTTGATGAGGTTTCACCAAGTTGCCCAGGTGGGCCTCGAACCTGCGGGCTCAGGCAATCCACTCACCTCAGCATCCCAAAGCGCGGGATTACAGGCTGAGCCACCGAGCCCGGCCTTTTCATCTTTTTCACACAACTTTTGCAAAGCAGAAATTTTTAATTTTGATGAAGTCTAATTTATTGATTTTTTTTCCTTTTATAGATTATGCTTTTGATGTCAAGTTTAAGCACGCTTTGCCTATTCCTAGATCACAAACATCTTTTTTTCTACAAGTTTTATAGTTTTACATTTCACATTTAAATCTGTGATTCATTTTGAGTTAATTTTTGTATCAGATATTAGACTTGGGTCAATTTTTTCTCTTTTCACTTGTGCATGTCCAACTGCACCAAAACCCTTTGTCTGACACCATGCCAACTGGGATGAGGAAGGGCCTCTTGTTGCTGCTAGGTAGGTGTGGAAGTCCAGGTTCTTCATGTGCACATCACCGATACCCAGAGAGTGAGATAGAGTTCATTACTGACTAGAAGATATAAAAATCTCAGCCCCTTAATTGACCTTCTCTGAAACCACCTTGGTATTGTGGTGTCTCATTACAGCCACATGAGTGTAGAAGTCTAGGCTCCCTACTTGACCTTTCCTGTCATGAGTGGAGTTGCACTCAGTGTTTTTTTTTTTTTTCCTATATTGTTTTTGGCTGGGGTAGAATGGTTATTGTTTAAAAGTTTTCTTTCTTGCTATTCTGCCTTTTTCTTGTTCTTTTGGCTACAGAGAGCAAGCTTTTGTGGAGGCTTCCTTTGTCTGTATCCACTGACATTTTCAGGTTACTGGCTTCTTCAACTCCAAGTCTCAGCTATACAAGGCAAAAAGAACACCAGGAACTTACAGTCATGCTGTTCCTCCCACTCCCATTCTGAGGTCCCTACCTGGTCTGTTCTTCTCTCCAACTTTTAGAATCTTTCTAGGTTTGTTTTATATGCAATATGCAAAGTTTTTAGTTGCATTTTTCTAGAAGAACAGGGACAAATATATCTGTTTCAACTTCCCAGAAGTGGACGTCCCCTAATTTGATTTTTAAGTAAAACTTGATGGTCTAGAAAATATGTCATGTTTATTCTGGCAGGCAAACTGTATTATTTAATATGCTCTTCAAAGTCCATAGCACAAAGCTACAGAGAGAACAGATACATCAATAAATTACAGGATTTTCATGTTGATGATTTTAAAAAGAGAAAAAAACTTTGTCTTCATCAGTTGTGTAATCTGCCCACATAATAAACCATAGTGGAGAGAATATAATTGATACTATGTCTTTTTCCCTCTGATTCCATATTCCTCTAGTGTTTTTTCTCTATTCCACTCTGTTGGTTGTAATGCCATCACCAGCCCACCTAGCTGTGTGACAATGCCACAGTGTTTCTGACCTGCAGGCTTCTGTCAGTCTACACATTCTTATTGAATGCCCGTAGGGGTAGAGACTTTTTTGCTGGGTGCTTAGCAGACTGGCATTAGCCAGTGTACTTATGACCCTCAGCCTCCCCAGGGCAAGGTTTGTCAGACAGCTGAAGGGTACACAGGTGTTTTCGGTTTTAAAAAATGCCCTAAAAATGCCTTTCTTCAACAAAGGTCTTTTGAAGCTTGGTCTGAGTATTATCTTAAGAAAAAAAAAGGAATCTCCCTTTTCCATTGATTAGGAATTTCTCTTTGTCATGGAAATGGAGACCTGAGTATTGCATCACTTATGTGGGTACTGTCACAAAACATCAGTGTTTCTGTGAGTTTTTTCCATAAGAGCATCAGTTATGTCTTTCTCATGCATGTTTCCCAAGTGTCCATCACAGTGCCTGATGCAGAGTAAGGGCTGAAATCCATCTATGTCACACTGAGCCACAATCATTTATTAAAACTCTGTATAGACTTTGAGAAGAGAATGCTCAAGGACCTGAATTTTGTAAATCCTAAAGCAAAATTAAACCTTTAAAAAAAAAAGAAGAAAGAAAAGATACAAAAACTGAAGACCATTAATACAAGTAAGTCTTACAAGAGAATCATATAACTGTGGCAGCTCTGCAGATAGAGTGATTTTTAAAATTATTAGTATTTATTATAGAGATGTGGGGTACAATTCAGGGTTAGGTATATAAACATTGATCATGCAGTTTCCCTTGTTGATGAGGTATGCCCCTCCCTCCCCTAGCAGTTTCCCTCAACTGCCAATCGCACCCTGCCTTCCCTGAAAGTTTCTACTACTGCCAATCACTTTCTTATAGCATTATAATTGTTCAAGTTCAGCTTATGAGTGAGAACATATGGAACCCAGTTCTTTGTTTCTGTGCTAAATCACTGAGTATGATCGACTCCAAATCCATCCAAGTTCATATATTTGTTCTTCTTTATGGCTACATAATATTTCATTTTGTATATGTACCACAATTTTTTAATCCAGTCCAGCTTCGATGGGCAACATGGTTGGTTTCATGTTTTTGCTATTGTGAATAGAGCTGCAACAAATATACTGTGCAGGTATATTTTTCATAGAATAATTTGAGTTCCTCCGGGTATATTCTCAATAGGGGAATTGCTGGGTCATATGGAAGGTCAATTTCTAGTTCTTTCAGAAATTGTCACACTGTCTTCCAAAGAGGTTGTACTAGTCTGCATTCCCACCAGCAGTGTAGAGGTGTTCCTTTTTCTCCACATTCTTGCCAGCATCTGTTGTTGCTTGTTTTATTAATGATGGCCATTCTTAGGGTTAGGTAGTATCTCAATGTGGTTTTGATTTGCATTTCTCTGATGATGAGTGAGGCTGAGCACTTTTTCATGTGTCTGTTGGCTGCCCGTATATCTTCTTTTGAGAAATGTCTATTCATGTCTTTTGCTCACTTTTTTTTTTTTTTTTTGAGTTGGAGTCACACTCTGTCATCCAGACTGGAGTGCAGTAGCTGCTCCCGGCCACCGTAGCCTCGACCCGCTGGGCTCCAGCGATCCTTCCACCTCAACCTTCCAAGTAGCCGGAATTACAGGCATGCACTACCACGTCCGGCTGATTTTTTTGATTTATTGTAGAGATGAGGTCTCGCTGCCCAGGCGGGTCTCAAACCTGCGGACTCAGGCAATCCACTCACCTCAGCCTCCCAAAGGCACAGGATTACAGGCTGAGCCACCGAGCACAGCTTTGCTCACTTTTTAAAGGGGCTGTTTTTTTCCTTTCGGCACGTTTGAGTTCCTTGTAGATCCTAGATGTTAGGCCTTTGTCAGATATACAGTTGGCAAATATTTTTTCCCATTCTGTGGGCTGTCTCCCTGCTCTCTTGGTGGTTTCTTTTGCTTTGCAGAAACTCGTTAATTTGATGAGGTACCACTTGTTATCTTAATTCTTAAGGTATGGCATTTAGGGTTCTGAATAGGAATTGGTTCCCAGTTTCAATTTCCATAAGGGTCTCTCCTGTGCTTTCTAAGATTCTTAATAGTTTGAGTTTTTACATTTAGGTCTTTGATCCATTTAGAGTTAATGTTTGTGTATGGTGATAGGTAGGAGTCCTGCTTCAATCTTCTGCATGTGATCAGCCAGTTTTCCCAGCACCATTTACTGAATAGGTTCTCCTCTCCCCAGTGGTTGTCGTTGGAGGCTTTGTCAAAGATGAGTTGGTTGAGGAACTGAGGCTTTGCTTCCAGAATCTTTATCCTGTTTCTTTGGTCTATGTACCTGTTCTTGTATCAATACCGGGCTGTTTTGATTACTGTAGCCTTATAGTAAAGTTTGAAGTCTGGAAGTGTGAAACCTCCTGCTTTGTTTCTTTTACTAAAGATTGTTTTGGCTATTTGTGGTCGTTTATGTTTCCATATGAATTTCTGTATTGTCATTTGATTAAAAAAAATAAAGACCCTCAAAGACATGAAGATTCAGAAGTTGTCAAAGACTTGTTCCTTGATCAAACGTATCCAGGCTTCATTGAGCCCTCTCCTAGACTAGACCTAGGCTTTGCTCCTCCACCCAAATCCTCTCTTGTAGAGCCTGCAGAGTCCAATTTTAGCAAGAATCTTGCTAAGTCAGTTTAGAGGGAATCCACTAACCATTAGATCATCCTCAATATCCGACCAAATTTCTCATCTCTCACCATCCCAACCTCGATATCAGATCACCCTGGCTTGCCTACAGCAGGAATCCTGTTAGGTTAGTTTAGCAGGAATCTCCTTATCCTGAATGTCGTCTCCAAATAATTTTCCACCTACAGACCATGCTCTTCACCCTCTGCAACCTGGCCCTTGTCTATAAATCCCAACTTGTTTCTGTTGTATTCAGAGTTGAACCCACTCTTTTTCTCCTATTGCAATAGTCTTGACACTTTTTAAACAAGTGCCAGAATAATGTTTTATGCCACAGAGGACTAGAGAGGCTGTTTCTTTTCTCCTCTCTCATTGCATTTCTTTCTTTTACCTCTAAGAGTTAGAAAAACTGAAGAGATGAGTATCTCTCTCATAGGCAGTCAGAACCACTTATTGCTACTCCCTGATCTATTCTTTTTTAGCTGCATACTACATAAAACTCTACCTGTTGAGACAGGAAGAATGGGATGCTAAGTGCTCTCAGGCACATAGATCTTAGGGGCTTCTTCAATTTTCCTAACCTTTTAGGATTCTTCTACACTGCTGGGAAGATGGAATTGGGAAGTACATTTTTATACTTGAAAAGCCTGTGTCCTGGGTTAGACTCCAAAGGGGGTGAGAGAATAATCAATTTGAAAGGGTGGGGTGTAGAAGGAACTTCTTTTATTTTCCTGGATGCCAGAGGCAGTCAGAGGCTGGCACCTCACTGTGATATAGAAACTGTCTGAAAGAGATGTCCTCTTACCCTTTCCTTGCTGTTATATAAGTTAAACTGAAATTGGGGCACCTGGAATTTGCTGCATCCTTCTTTTTCCCTTTGGTTTTTTTCAGTTGTAACCAAACATGCGAGTGAAGTTTGACATTCTTAACTTTTCTGAGACAACTCCCATGTGATTAAATATGGCCAACTCAGCTCACTTATATTGGGCAATGTCTTGTTGATGACTGAAGTGATAAATATAGAAGTGGAGAAATGAGATGGAGTTTCTTCAGTGTCTGCTTGCTTAGTTGTAAAAGGTTTTGCTGACTACAGAACTTTCCTGCTGGAAGAGACCTTTAAGATCAACTAGGTCAGATCCTCCCCCACTCTTTTTTTAAAAAATAGATGTGAACAAAGGATTTTAGAGGTGATACAATATGACTTAGGTCTCCCAGCTACTCAAAGGTCAGAATGGATGGAGAATCTACATCTTTTCCCTCCCAGCTATTTCTTCTTCATCATTGTATATAAAGCACCTAAATTTACTTTCTGCAGCCTTTAAATATCAGTCTTGGGAGGTGATCTGGGGATGGGAATCTCATGTACTAGATACAGCCCTTAGAATATTAGGCTGACTCTGACCCAGAAGAAAGGACAGTTAACACACAAGTCACCAGAAGATACGTCTTGCAAAGACCACCCTGTTCTCAGTCATTCTCATTTGGCAGAGCATGAGTGAGATTTTGTTACTTTATAGATGAATGAACTATATCTGAAAAGTCGAATATTAAAGCTGAAGGTCTAACACCAATTATCCAACAGAGAAGTAGATGCAAGCCCACAAAGGAGGCCACCAAGAATGTTTGGCCCCCTCGTTAGGGAATATCTCTAACCTGCTTTTTCGCTTTAAAGCCTGCTGCTTAATCAGCTGGGCTGTGAGCAGTAGACTTAGCAGCCAAGAAAAAAAAACCTAGATATTTATACAAGAGGATATGAAAGTCAACACATCTGAAATATACAAAGCAGAAGAAATTTAACTTTCTATAACATGGCTGTCAAATATTACCCCTTCACCTCAAGTGTAAATCCCCATCATGTAACAGATCTTAATTACTCTGTACAGCTCAGATCAAGAGAATGAAGGCCCAGTCATTTATAATATTGGTGTATAAGATTCATCAAACGAATGAAAATATCTGTGGTATTTAGTGGTAGCTTCCGTTATCTTCTTTCACACTGATTTCATTTATGTATGTATGTGTTGTGTATTCATTCATTCATTCATTCATTCATTCCTTTGAAATCTGACTTTTCAGTTAGCCTATAGGAGCTTAAAAATATTGAAAATATTTCTAGGGCAAGGAAATAGATGAATAAAATTTCATCTATTTCTCATGACAATAATCTGATGAAGATACTATTCTTCTATTGCAGATAAGGAAACTCAAATTATGAGATTTTAAGCCACTTGCCCAAGGTCAGTAATTATATTCAGGTCTGTCTGTCATCAAAACATTATATGTACTGCCTGTATGCTTTTATATTTCTGGAGGCCTGAGGAGGATAAGGATAGAAAACAGTAGGATAAAAAGTGACGATAGTCTCCTTATAAAGGGTAAACTTCACTTGTCTATGAATGAGATCCCCAATGTGTATATTATTAAAAGTCTAAGTAAGGGGCCAATAGTTCTGCAAAATACCTAGTAGAGGAACAAGGGCCTCTGCTAATGATTTCCTGAAACTTGCCTCGGGCTTGCAGCTGGGAAGAAGAAAATGATTGCATCCCAAGGCACACAATGACTTACTGCAGATGGCTTCAGATATTTCCTAGGTTGGGAAACTTAAGAGAAAAATAAAATATTAAGGTGAAGGTTGAACTATGACATTAAAAAATACTCAATAGCCTTAGGCAATCCCTAGACACTTGCTTCCATACTTCTAACTTGCAACCAACCTTTTCCTTTCTACCACTTTAGCTTATTGTTTATTATGTACCTTTGCTCCTATATTGTTGCTGCCTTCTGAAATAAAATGCTTCAATCCAGGCATGATGGAACTTCTGTAGCAACAGGACCCATCTCTAAGCGATTTCCTCTTTATCACCTTTTCAGTTTCAGCGATAGCTCCCAAAGTACTGCTATTATCACCCTCTTTTTTTCCCTGATACTTCTAAAATGTATTCCTTTTTACTTTTCCCCATTCTCAAAAACCACATAACCTTTGCCTCTTTGTTTTGCACTGTCCCTAAAAGTCACTATATTTTTTACATATTCTCCTATTCATGTTTTCTATTCCTCCTCATTGCATAAAACACTCTTTTAAATTAATGAACTTTTTTTTCAAGTTCATTATAACTACTAAATAGCTGAAAGCTTGCTTTGGAGGATAATAGTATCCCAGTAGAGAGACAAGTTAATTTGGTGTCTTTCAGAAACTCAAAATGGAATGGAATTTTCTTCATTTTTTCCATTTTTACAATTTGCCTTAGAAATTATAAAAACACGTTATTTGCTTTATTGAGTACAGAACATTAACCTTGCAAATATGCTAATGACAAAAAATCTGCTGCCTCAGCAACTTCCTTAAATATAAAAATTATCTCTGTTCATCAGAGAGATTTTTAATTACATATTATTATTTTCTAAAAGCATCTCCTGTTCTAAATTGAAGCAGTCTTCAAGATACAAGTATCGTTCAGTAAAAGCTGCACAAGGAGAGCAGAACTTGGGGCCAACACTGTAGCTTGCAGGCAGGGGTCAAGTTCAACTGCACATTTCTATCTGTTGACCTCTTTGGCTCTCTGATCGTTCAGGTCAGTGGCCATTGACTCTTAGTGGGAGACAAAGAAGAAGTTTTATTTTTTTTAGTGCCATTAAGACCCCGGGTCTATTAGTAGCTTCTTATGTGAGGAGATTACTAGCACGTATCTATGATAAAATCACATTATTCCAGGCAATACAAAGGTTAGGGATTATTCCTTTTGACCTTAGTTTAAAAAAAAAAACTGCCAAATGAAATCAAATGCAAAAGATTTCTCCCAAAGCTGAGAAATGAATGATGTTATCTGATATGAAATTACATGTTCTTTGGGTAAAACAAATCCAGATTTAATCACTCAAGCAACACTTGCTGAAATCACGAACATCTTTTAGGATAGCCTGCTAAGTTTTGAGGTGGGAAAACGGGGTGTTTTATTATCTTTCTGACCAAGACTCTTAACTACATCAGTCTCCCGCTGGCATGGCTGTGATGGAAGGCACAGGAACCGGCCCACAGTCAGCTCAATTATTCTGGTCCTGACTGTGGCTTTGGCTCAGTGATGATGAACTGCAGCTCTCAGTGGCTGCTTTGCTGAGTAAATCCCCTGATTGCTTTATTTTTAGGTTAGGGACAAAATCCTTAAAGACAGTATTTGGTCTCTACTTCACTGTGCTTATAGCTCAGAGAGATGGGAGGTATTTTAACTGTCTCAGAAGGAGTTTGGAATGAGTTAAATTTGACCAGATTAGATAATAGCTATCATTTATTTAGTGCTTTCTATGCACCAGCCATTGTGCTAAATTCCTTACATGCATTATCTCATTTAATCTTGTAACAATCCAATCAGGTAGAGGTTAAATGATTGCCTAAGGTTATAAAACTGACAGAGGGAAAACTCAGACCTAATGGACTCAAGCCTCCAATCTGAACACTATCTAAAATGTCTTTGGGGATAGAGGAAGAGAGGTGAATTACCTGTTCTAGAAGAGTGGATGCTTTTCTACTTCTCGTAGCACTTGAAGAATATTTTTTGAATTTTTAATTTTAAATATGGGATACAACTCAGGGTTACTTATACAAATGTTCATTATGCAGGTACCCCTATTGATGAGGTGTGCCCCTCCCCCCCACCTTCCCTGGCAGGTTCCCAGTACTGCCAATCCCGCCCCCACCCCCCCACCCCCCAGCAATTTCTAACTACTGCCAATCCCTTTCTTATGGCATTATGATAATTATTCAAGGTTTGCTTTTGAGTGAGAACGTGTGGTACTCAGTTCTTTGTTTCTGTGATGGATCACTCAGTGTTATAGGCTCTAAGTTCATTCAAGTTGCTGTGAAGTTCATAATTTTGTCCTTCTTTTTGGCTGAATAATATTTCATTGTGTATCTGTACCACATTTTTTTTATCCAGTCCTCTTTTGATGGGCAAGCATGGTTAATTCTAAGTTTTTGAATAGTGTTTTTTGATTAATAATGTTTTGTGAATAATGCTGCAACAAACATGTGTGTGCAGGTGTCTTTTTCATAGGGTGATTTGAGTTCCTCCAGGTATATTACCAGTAAGAGGATTATGGAATTGTATGGAAGGTCGATTTTTAGATCTTTTAGGAATTGCCACATTGTTTTCCACAGAGGTTGTACTAGTTTACACTCCCACCAACAGTGTAGAAGTGTTGCCTTTTCCCAGCATACTCTTCAGTATCTATTGTTTTTTGAGTTATTGGTGATGGCCATCCTGACTGGAGTTAGATGGTATCTCAGTGTAGTTTTAATTTGCATTTCTTTAATGACTGGTGAGTCTGAGCATTTTTCATGTATCTGTTGGCTGCTCTTACATCTTCTTTTGAGAACTATCTAGTCATATCTTTGGCCCACTTTGTAATAGGGCGTTTGTTTTTTTCTTTTCAGCACATTTGAGTTCCTTGTAGATCCTAAATATTAGGTCTTTGTCAGATATACACTCGGCAAATATTTTTTCTCCAATCTGTGGGCTGTCTCCCGCTCTCTCAATGATTTCTTTGACTTTGCAGAAGCTCGTCAGTTTGATGAGGTCCCACTTGTCTGTCTTGTCTCTTATGGCATGGGCACTTGGGGTTTTGATCAGGAATTGGTTGCCAGTTCCAATTTCCATAAGGGTGTCTCCTGCATTTTCTAAGCTTATTATAGTTTGAGGTTTTACGTTTAGGTCTTTGATCCATTTAGAGTTGATTTTTGTGTATGGTGACAGGTAGGGGTATTGTTTTAATCTCCTGCATGTGGTCAGCCAGTTTTCACCGCACAGTTTTCCCCGCACCATTTACTGAATAGGTTTTCCTCTCCCCAGTGGTTTCTTCCCTCCCTACTCCTTACTCCCACTGTCCTGCTGGCTATTAGGTTGTCAATAGGACATTCTAAATTTAGCTTCCTGAATCTAGAAATTAAATGCCAACATGATCCATTCAAAGTCCTGTTTTTGTACACCTGGGCCCTGAGGGAAAAAAGAGCTGCAGGTGACCTTTCTTTCTTGTACTTGCTAGACTCATAAATACATAGGTTATAGTTAAAGCAGCTCAACCACACCAGTGGAGAAAGAGGATGTAACTGCCTCATAACAGGCAAAGGACTCTGCTGGCTAACATTTTGCTTATCACTGTAACTCTAGAGGGTTTTTTGGGGGTTTAGTGTGTATGTATATGGATATATGTGAATTGTATGTATGAGTGAGTGTGGTTTGGGATCTGGAATGCGACCATCTCCTTTGCTTATTTGTTTCTTTTTTTGTATCTGAAAGTGTCATAAAACAGTTTTTGCTTCCCACCCCCAATCTCTTGATTTCTATGGAGTTGCAAGAGGTAGGCTCTGATATGACTTGAAGTGGGTGGGGTCACTGGAGAGTCCAAATCTGAGGTTTAAAATTGGGTATAGTATAATCATGTATTCCTGAAAAAAGGAAAATGCCTCTTTTTCATATTTATGAGGGGAAACTTCCCCTCAAACAGAATTTATTTATAAAAAATTGTGGATTTATTCTTACATGTTTAAACTTCAGTCACTTTCAAAGTATCCTCTGATTGATGCAATACGCATATCAAGACACTTTTTCCACTCCTCAAAATAGTTTTTGAACTCATCAATTTTGATGTCTTTTAGTGCTTCTGCTGTTTTTTGTTCCACTTCTTCCACATCAGCAAAACGTTTCCCTTTGAGGACTTTTTTTCATCTGGGGAAACCAGAAAAAGTTGCTCAGGGATCAATCAGGTGAATAGGGAGGGTGGGGCATGAGGTTCATGCCAGTTTTTGGTCAAAAACTGCTGAATACAGCATGATGTGGGCAGGTGCATTGTCATGGTGGAAAAGCCAGTCACTTGTTTGCCATAACTTGGGATATTTTTCCCACAGATGGTGAAACACAACAACATTAGCTGGTACACTGATGCAGATGGGTTCCTAGAAAACTCACCTAAGTGATAGAAGCCTGTACTACAGGGAGCCCACCTTCCAAAAGATAATTCTGTTGTTTCTGGGAGTCCTCCCTTGTGTGTGTATCATATATATTTCCTATATATAAAAAATATATATAGCTTATATATAATATCTATAACATATATATGTTAAATTTGCCTCAATCTAAAGATTCAATGATTCTTTAAAAGTGCAAATTCCTTAGCAAGGCATATGTGATGCTTCATAACAAACCTTTTAAAAGTCTTTTAAATAAAGGAGAATAGCATAGTGATCTAAAGCATGGATCCTGAAGACTAACTGGGTGTACATCCCAACTTCACCACTTGCTAGCTGTGAGACTTTATAAAATTTAGCTTAAGCCTTAGGGTCATTACCTGCAAAATTCGAGATAGCAATAGTTATTTGTAGGGTCTTGGTTATCATTATTATTAAGGTAAAAATACACAACATGATATCTGCCCTCTTAATAAATTTAAGTGTAGAATACAGTATTATTATCTATAGGCATATCATTATGTGGAATATCTCTAGAACGTTTTCATTTTGCATGACTGAAACTCTGTACAATTGAACAGCAACTCTCCGTTTTATTCTCCTCATTGGCCCTGGCAACCATGTTACACTTTTTATTTCTATGAATTTGATTACTTTAGATACCAAATGTAAGTGGAAGTACCATTTGTCCTCTTGTGACTAATTTTACTTAGCATAATATCATCAAGATTCTACCATCTTGTAGCATATAACAGAATTTCTTTCTCTATGACTGAATAATATTCTGTTTTATGTATATACCACATTTTCTTTATCTATTCTTGCATCAGTGGACATTTATGGTGTTTCCACCTCCTGGCTGTTATGAATAAGCTTCAGTGAACATAACAGAGCAGATATCTCTTAAAGGTTTTGATTTCAATCATTTTGGCTAACTCCTCATAAGTGAGACTGCTGAATTATATGATAGTTGTATTTTTAATTTTTTTGAGGCACTTCTATACCGTTTTCTATGCTGACTGCATTGCTTTACATTCCCACTGACAGTGCAAAAGTTTTCCAATTTCTCCACAAGGTTTCCAATCCTCTCCAACATTTGTATTTTGTTTTCTCTTTCTTTTTTTAATATGGTCATTCTAACAAGTGTGAGATGATGTCTTATTTTGGTTTTGATTATTGGTGATGTTGCGCATCTTTCATATATCTGTTGGCTACTTGTATGTGTTCTTTAGAAAAATGTCCATTCAAGTCCTTTGCCCATATTTTAAATCAAGGTTTTTACTATTGAATTCAATATTCTTAAATTTGTTAGGACTTGTTTGTGAACTATCATGTGATCTATCTTGGAAAATGTCCCATGAGACTTAAAAAAAGTATATTCTGCTGCCGCTTGGTGGAATATTCTGTATATGCTTGTTAGGTCCACTTGGACTACAGTGCTTTTCAAGTCCTCTGTTCCTTATTCATCTTCTAAGTAAATGTTCTATCTATTATTATAAGTGGAGTATTGAAATCCCCTACTATTATTGTGTTGCTATTTCTCTCTTCAGTTTTGTCAGTATTTGCTTTATATATTTGAATGCTCTGAGGTTGGGTGCATAAATATTTTTAATTGTTATATCTTCTTGGTGAATTGACACTATTTTCATTATATAATGTCCTTCTTTGTCTCTTTGGACAGTTTTTGACTTAAAAGTCTATTTTGATTCATCTACGTTCTCTTTTCATTACTATTTACATAGAATCTTTTTTCATTCTTGCATTTTCAGTCTATATGTCCTTAAACCTAGAGCAAGTCTTTTGTTGCTAGCATACAGTTAGATATTGTTATATTCAGCCACTCTGTGTCTTTTGACTGGTGAGCTTGATCCATTAACTTTTAAAGTAATTATTGATATGAAAAGACTATTGTCATTTTACATTGTTTTCTGCCTCGTAGCTCTTTTTGTCCCTCTTTTCCTCTTGTGGTCTTTATGTTTCATTGATCTTTTTGTAGTGACATACATTGATTCCATTTTCATTTTCTTTTGTGTATCTTCCAGAGTTACTTTTTGTGATCGCATAAAGTATGTTATAGTTATAACAATCTATTTTAAGCTGAACAACAATTTAACTTTAATTGCATACAAATCCTCTACACTTTTACTTCTTCCCTCTACACACATTTTTATGTTACTGATGTCACAAATTACATCCTTTTACATTGTGCATCCATTAATTTATTTTTATAATAGTTATTTTTTATACTTTTTAATAAAAATTAAAAAGTGATTTTAGTATCACCATTACAGTACTACAGTATTCTGTATTTACCTATATAGTTACCTTTACCAGTAAGCTTTATACTTTCATATGCTCTTGTGTTGCTATATAACATTATTTCATTTCAACTTGAAGGAGTCTCTTTAGTATTTCCTGTAAAGCAGGTCTGACAGTATTGAACTCCCTCAATTTTTGTTCATATGGGAAAGTCTTTATTTCTATTTAATTTTCAAGAGCAGTTTTACTGGATATAGTATTTTTGACTGATACTTTTTTTCTTTAGTATTTTGCCTAGATCATCATCTTGCTTCCTTCTGGCTTGCAAGGTTATTGCTAAGAAATCTGCTAATAATCTTATAACTATTTCCTTACATGTGATGAGTTTCATTTCTTTTGCTACTTTCAAAATTCTCTCTGCCTCTGACTTTTGGCAATTTATATATATATATATGTCTCTGTGTCAGTTTTTGTTTACAATATATCTCAGTGTGGATTTCTTTGAATTTATCTTTGTCGGAGTTTGTTGGGTTTCTTGAATCTGGATGTCCATTTCTTTTCTCAGGCTTGGAAGTTTTCAGCCATTATTTCTTTAAACAAACTTTTGGCTCCTTTCTTTCTATATGCTCCTTCTGGAATTTTCATAATCCCTATATTAATGGGAGTCCCATAAGTTCGTTAGGCTTTATTTGCTTTTTAGAATTCCTTTTTTCTTTTTCTCCCTCTGACTAGATCATTTATAATTACCTGCCTTTGAGTACATAGAGTTTTTCTTCTGCCTGATCAAGTTTGCTGTTGAATATCTCTAGGGACTTTTCCATCAGCTATTATATTCTCCAGCTCCAAAGTTTCTATGTGTCAACATTCTCATTTTGTTCATGCATCATTATTTTAAGTTCATAGAACTTCATAATGCTTATTTCGAATTATTTTTCAAGTGACTCATTTACTTCTGTTTTTCAAAAAATGGTTTCTGAAGACTTATGTTGTTTCTTTCTTTGGGCCATGTTTCTCTGTTTCTTTGGACAGCCACCTCACCCAGCTTATAGATTAGCTTTTGCAAGCTAATCCTTACTAGTTAGTTCAGGCTGGAGATGTCAGAGGGTCTCTGAAATATTTTGTGGAGGGAGGAATACAGCTTCTCTGTGCTTGTGAGTACAATTGTGTGCTGGTTTCTGTTGCAGGAGTTTATAATCTCTTGCTCCCTCTGGTGTCTGTCAGTGGCACTGCAAGTTCTCTGATTCTATAGTAGCAAGTCACCAGCTTTCCTCTGTTCTCTCAGCAGCTATCAAACATCCAATGCATGCTAACTCCCTGTCAGCACCCTGAGTCAGGCAGGACAGCTACCAGTCCTTCAAGAAGTTCTCTGAAAGCCTTGAACAGTGAATGCAAACTCCATTCCTCTTTCTCTTCCTCCCAAAAGATAAGCCTCAAATTGTGTGTCTTCTGATCATGCTGAGCTGCAAAAAGCTGCCTCAACTCGAAAGTGTTCTCAGCGGCCCTAAGGCATTCAAGCTGTGTCAGTTCTCTCAGCACTCTAGGCGAAGTGAGACAGAAACCAGTCCTCTGAGCAGCCATCAAAAAGGCAGAATGTTGGACATACGCTCCACTCTTCTCTTTCTTCCTTGATGAAGAAGTTACAAGTCAGTGTGCTCTCTCCTGATTCTGAGATGTGTTGGTTTGAGGGCAAAGGCTGATATAGATAAAGTGAAATTATTCTTCTTGCCAGTTTCAGTGCAACAATTTTTGTCTTTGTGCTCACCTGGCGTACTGCAACTTCTTAAGTGGATTCTGAAATTCTCATAAAGATATTTTGGCATACATATCATTGTTAAATCAGTATTTCCGTTGGGGGACACGAACTGAGACTTCCTATGCTGCCATCTTGCTGATGTCATTCTTCCGTATGTCTTTATTTAGATAAATTCTTTGAGATGCTTAACATATTTCTCATGTATATATATGTATACAAATATATATGGTATATGCTTAATATATTGGCTGTTACTATTATCACAAAAATTTATATCATTCCCTGAACACATCATAATTTAATTTCTTATACTGTCTCTTCTGCCTGGAATGGCTTTTCCTTCCATTTCTGGCTCAGCGAACTCTTACTTAGCTTTCTGGAACAAGCTGGAATGTCATCTTCATTGTGAATTATCAAAGAAAAACTTCCCCTTCTAAAATATTCACAGCAGTTTATTTTCTTTTTTTTTAAGTTAGCACATTAGAACCCATATAGCATTGTATTATAATAGGTTTTAGCATTGTATGTCTCCAAACTTTTTCAGGAGAGAACACTACCTAAATTTATCTGTGTTTCTATTCATAATGCCTGTCTTTTCTGGTTTTAGTCCAACTTCTAGCAAAGCAACCAGTGTGAAGTGCTCATTGAATGTTTACTGATTGAATTGTGCTATGCTTCTTTAACCTGAATTTCTAGAAACCTCATCCTAATTCACATAACAAGAGATTAAGTTTTGGAGGTTTTTGTTTGTTTATAATATAAATTTTTTTCCTAACTAAAATTTTTAGCTGGAATGAAATGATGCGCTCCTTGGCCCTATTCTCGACATCTGTGCAACTTTATTCTAATGATTGTAGGTCCCTTTCATTGGTGCGGTCTTATCTTTTTTATTTGAGTCACAACTTCATCATACACAGTTTCCATTTTCAGATTCTGGTTCTTCTGTATTTCTTCTAATGTGCCTTTCACCGAATTTGACAATTGTCAACAGGCTTCTTTTATAGGCACCTAGGAGAACAGTGAATGCTTAGGGTGACGGAGAGAATGTTGGATCGGAAGGGACCTTACAGGTTGTCCAAATGTTGCATTCTTATACACCAGAGAGTTAAAGCAACTTGTCTAAAATTGCTTGATTGTTTAGGGATAGAGAAGATCTTGTTTCATTGTGTGTTTGGAGGAAGGCACATTTGAAAGATCATTTAATTGTACCATAATCCTAGGCTGATAAAGGAGGGAAGAAGTTTTCTGTCTTGCAGAATTCTTTTGAGTTTCTTATGATGGTACTATATGGATTGCAATACCTTTTTAAAACACCTACATTATCAACCTGGGTAACATAGTGAGACCTTGTCTCTATTTAAAAAAAATAGTCAGGTATGCTGGTATGCACCTTTAGTCCCAGCTACTTGGGAGGCTGAGGTGGGAGTCCAGGAAGCCAAGGCTGCAGTAAGCTGTGATCATGGCATTGCATTCTGGTCTGAGTGACAGAGTGAGACCCTGACTCAAACAAGCAAAAAACTACATTAAAAATGAAGAACTGAGTATCACATGTTCTTACTCTTAAGCAGACCTTGATCAATTATATAATACTATAAGAAAAGGTTTGACAGTAGTAGGAATCTGCCGGGGGAGGGGAAACACACCTCATCAACAAGGGTACCTGCATAATGAATGTTTGTATACCTAACCCTGGATTGTACTCCACATCTTTAAAATAAAAAATTAAAAGAAAAATTATGCTTAAATAAATTTGGGGTCAAATTTGGGTTAATCAGAAACCCATTTTAGTTTTTGCAATTAAAGTCCTTCTAAAACATGGAATCCTACTTCTTGTTGCTTAGAACTGTGCTACACTTGGACCCAGGCTATGAAATCCCTCACACTTTGAAAAGCTCTGTTTTGGACTTTCTCCTGTCATGTTCCTTTTCACAAGATAAGGAATTCATGGGACCACTGGAGCATGCTCTCTCAGAGCCAATACCTACCCTTCAGTCATCTAGACCATGTTCTAGGTATATAAGACCCCAAATTTCCCTGCCCAAGTGGATCTTAGTCCACCCCCTGCTTCTTCTGCCTGGGCTTCTTTTCCAGTCCACTCTTTGGAGGGTGGGTCATACTCCAGATGTGTGTGTTCTTAGGACTAGAGTTTGAACCAGGATCCAGAATTCAGCTCTTAACAAGACTACCTTCTGCCACAGAACTTGAAGGTATCCAAGAATTCTAAATTCAAACCTGGCTTTTATGACTTTTTGAAATAATGCTGTAAGTTAGAAGATATAATTTTTTAGCTTGTTTTGTAGCTTTTAAATACGTACGTAGGCTGGGCTCGGTGGCTCAGCCTGTAATCCCAGCACTTTGGGAGGCCGAGGTGAGTGGATTGCCTGAGCCCGCGGGTTCGAGACCCGCCTGGGCAACTTGACGAGACCTCATCTCTACAATAAATCAAAAATTAGCCGGGCGTAGTAGCGCACGCCTGTATTTCCAGCTACTTGGAAGGCTGAGGGGGAAGGATCACCAGAACCCAGCAGGTCGAGGCTGCAGTGGCCAGGAGTGGCACTCCAGTCTGAGTGACAGAGTGAGACTCCAACTCAAAAACAAACAAACAAACAAAAAAAGTATGTAGCTATAAGGTTATGTGTCTCCATTTACACTTTTACTCTAAGACCCACAAATGTTAGGGTAGGCCCCGTCTTGGTAAGGATTATAAAAAATACTATATTTGATATTGCAGCCTATATCATAATAAAGTATTGGAGAATGATGAATCAGAGACCTTGCAAAAGTTTTTAGATTGTAATGAATATAAATTGACCCTGAAACATACCCTGAAAGTACTTTTTAATTAAAGCCTTGCATATTGGCTAATTTATTTAAAATTTCCTTTTTTATTCTAAAAGTTGGATGTGACTGATTGAGTGTTCCAATGAATTGGATCAATCAACATTTTCTGAATAATATTATTGAGGAATGAATAGAAGATGTTGATATGCCTAGTGTAGAAAAACAGGATGAGGATGAGCTAAATCAATGAAATGGGTGTTATATGGCAAACCAAAAGTGTTTAACATTGCTATTTGGGGGAGAACTTCAGCTTTAAAGGGAAAAATAATGAAAGAGAATTGCACTACATAAATGATAAGTATATGAGATACAAACAATAACAGAGAAAAACCACAGTACATTCCAGAGGGCATTGAAAAGAACTTGTAATGGAGTGTGCTGAACTATTTATTATGTGAGGAATATGAGGAAGTGTGAGAAGTATAAGGAAATAGGTACCTGGAGATAAGCTGATGCTGCCTCCATGATCATAAATGGAAATTTTGTGTTAATTCTGGGCACTGCACTTAAGAATGTGGACACATGGCGTACATCTGGATGAGAGTGAATGGAATGGAATGGTAAAGAGTCTGATAGCTCTCACACAGAGCGATCAAGGGAACTCATTGGAACAAATGCTATCTTCAAATACCAGGAGAATCACCACATGCAAGTGGGATTGAATTTCTTTATAGTCCCAGAAAATATAAAGGCAAAGAACAGGAAGTCACAGGAAAATGATTTTGAGCCAACATAAACATAAACAAATTTCTAGATTTAGAGCTCACATACAAAGTTCCATAAAGACAAATAAATGTTTCCTCCATTCACAGCTGGATCCCCAGTGCAGTGGTTCTCAAACATGAATTAACATCTGATGAAGCCTTTTGACAATTATAGGAGTATTCTTTTTCCTTCCCTAGAGATTCAGATTTAGGAGGTCTTGTGAGGTGTGCTCATCTGGAGTTCTTTAACGTTCCATAACGATGCTGACATGCATCAGAGTCAAGAACCAGAGTACTTCTGTGGACTACAAGGCCTGGCACATGCTAAAAGTTTATTTTATTTAGTTATTTATTTATATTTTTGAAGAAAATTTGACATTCCATTTTTTATTTTATTTTATTTTTACTTTGGGAGATACATGTGCAGGTTAATTACACAGGTATATTGCATGATGGTGAGGTTTGGGTTTCTATTGAACCCGTCACTCAGTTATTAAGCTTAGTACCCAACAGATAGTTTTCAACTCTTGCTCGCTACCCCTCTTTAGGAGTCCTCGGTGGTTGTTGTTCTAATCTTAATGTCCATATGTCTTGCGTGTTTAGCTCTTACTTATAAGTGAGAACATGTGGTATTTGGTTTTCTGTTTCTAGGTTAATTTAGTTAGAATAATGGCTTCCAGATGCTTCTATGTTGCTGCAAAGGATATGACTTTGTTCTTTTTTTTATGGCTGCATAGTATTCCATGGTACATATGTACCACATTTTCTTTATCCATTGATAGGCACCTAGGTTGGTTCCATGTGAATAGGGCTATGATAATCATACAAATTCAGGTTTCTTTTTGGCCTGTAATGGGTTTGATGAGTCAAGTAATAATTCTATTACTTGAATTATTATAGGTACCTCTGCTTTCCACAGAGGCTGAACTAGTTTACATTCTCACCAGCAGTCTTTTTTCTGCAGCCTTGCCAATAGTGTTGTTTCTTGGCTTATTAGCAATAGCCATTCTGCCATGTGTGGTGGCTCACACCTGTAACCCTAGCACTTGGAGAGACCAAGACAGGAGATACTCCCATGTTGCTGCAAAGGATATGATTTTGAGCCCAAGAGTCCAAAACCAGCCTGGGCAACATAGCAAGACCATAAATTAGATGGGCATGGTGACACATGCTATAATCCCTGCTACCTGGGAGACTGGGAAGGGTGGATTCTTTCAGCCCAGAAGTTTGAGATTGTGGTGAGCCAGGATCGTGCCACTGCACTCCAGTCTGGGTGACACAGAGAGACCCTGGCTAAAAAAAAAAAAAAAAGAAAAGAAAGAAAATAACCATTTTGACTGGTGGGAGATGATATGTCATTATGGTTTTGATTTCTATTTCTCTGATGATTAGTGATGTGGAGCATTTTTTTATGTTTGTTGGCCACTTGTATGTCTTCTTTTGAGACGTCTTTTCATGTCCTTTATCTATTTTTTCTTTTTTTTTTTAATGAATTAAGAAAGGTAGATTTATTAAAGAAAAGATATATCATGAAGGGCACAATGGGCAGGACAATAGTGAGTGTCGGCTGTCTGATGCTTCTCTGCCTCCTTCTTAATGGGGCTACTTTTATTTTTCTTATCAAGTTGTTTAAGTTTCTTACAGGTTCTCCCTTTTGTTGGATGCATCCTTTGTTGAATGCATAGTTTTCAAATATTTTCTCCTATTCTGTAGGTTGTCTATTCATTCTGTTGATTATTTCTTTTGCTGTGCAGAAGCTCTTTAACTTAATTAGATCCCACTTGTCACATTTTAAATTTTGCTGCATTTGTTTTTGAGAACTTGGTCATAAATTTGTTGCCTAGATCAATGTCAAAAAGAGTATCTCCTAGGTTTCCTTCTAGGATTTCTATAGTTCAAGTTCTTACACTTAAATCTAATCCTCTTAAGTTAGTTTTTGTATATGGTTAGAGGTAGGAGTCCAGTTTCATTCTTCTACATATGGTCAGCCAGTTTTCACAGCACCATTTATTGAGTAAGGTGGCCTTTCCCTGTTGCTTATTTTTGCCAACTTTGTTGAAAATCAGTTGGTTGTAGGTTAGTGATTTTATTTCTGAGTACTTTATTCTACTCCATTAGTCTATGTGTCTATTTTTGTCACAGTACCATGCTGTTTTGGTCACTGTAACCTTGTAGTACAGTTTGAAGTCCAGTAATGTGAAGTCTCCAGCTTTGTTCTTTTTGCTTAGGATTGCCTTGACTATTTGGTATCTTTTTTGTTTCCATATGACTTTAAGAATTTTTTTTACTAGCTCTGTGAAAAATGACATTAGTCATTTGATAGGGATTGAATTAATCATATTGTTTTGGGAAGTGTGGACATTTTAACAATATTGGTTCTTTCAATCTATGAGCATGGAATGTTTTTTCATTTGTTATGTCATCTTTTATTTCTTTCAGCAGTGTTGTGTAGTTCTCATTGCAGAAGACTTTTACTTACCTGGTTAGATATACTCCCAAATGTTTTACTTTTTGTGTGTGACCATTGTAAATGGGATTGTGTTCTTAATTTAGTTCTTACCTTGAATGTTGTTGATGTATAGAAATGCTACTGGCTTTTGAATGATGATTTTGTATCCCAAGATTTTATTGAAGTTACTTATCAGTTCTAGAAGTCTTTGGTGGAATCTTTAGGGTTTTTTAGATGTAGAATCATATTATCCGTGAAGCAAGATAATTTGACTTCCCTCTTTTTCTGTTTGGATGCCCTTTTATTTATTTATCTTGCTTGATTGCTCTGGTTAGGACTTCTAGTACTATGTTGAATGGAAGTGGTAAGTGTGGTCAACCTTGTCCTATTCCATTTCTTAGGGAAAATCATTCCAACTTTTGCCCATTCAGTATGATTTTGGATGTGGGTTTGTCACAGATGGCTCTTATTTTGAGCTATGTTTCTTCAATATCTAGATGATTGAGGGTTTTTATCATGAAATGATGTTGAATTTTACCAAATGCTTTTTCTGCATCTAATTGAGATGTTCATATGGGTCTTGTTTCTAATTATGTTTATATGGTGGCGCATGTTCGTTGATTTGCTTATGTTGAACCAACCTTGCATTCCAGGAATAAAGCCCACATGATCATGGTGAATGTTCTTTTTGTTGGATGAAATTTGCTAGCATTTTGTTAAAGCCTTTTGCATCTATGTTCATGAGAGATATTGGCCTGTAATTTTCTTTCTTTGTTATGTCTTTGCCGGATTTTGGTATCAAGATGATAGAGTGCTTTAGGGAGGAATCCTTGTACCTCAACTTTTTGAAATAGTTTCAGTAGGATTGGGGTGAGTGCTTCCTTGTATGTCTGGTAGAATTCAATTGTGAATCCAAGGTTTATTAAGTTTTTACCTCTGGACTTTTGAACTTGCTATTCTCTATGCCTAGAACATTATTCTCCAGACCTCTGAATGTTTTACTCCCTTATTTCACTCAGATCTAAAATAGTCTCATCTTCTATCATTTCTTCTTGCTTTGTCTCCTCTTTGCACTTACCCTTTATCTAAAATTCTATGTTTATCTGTTTATTGGTTTATTTGCCACAATAATATAGGTTCTATAAGAAGTGGCTTTCTTATTCTTTACTGCATATTCAGTGCTTAAAATGAAGTCTGGGAAATAATATATGCTTAACAAATATTTGTTAAACTAATGGATAAATGTATACATGAGTGTTTATTTGTTAACTGTTTGGCAGATTGAATGGTATCCCTCTTTATCCCTTATGGGGAAGATATTCAAGCCAGGCTTGCTTTTTTTTTTTCTTTAGGATACTTTTGGAGAAATCATGCATGACCAAGGAAACTGAACTCAAAAGTTTCTTCCAACAAATATTAGATAGGGAATGGAGGGAAAAAAAAGCTGAGGAGAGAGCTGGCATAAAAGACAGTAGAATTAAGAAGGAAGTAGAAAGCACTGAAGTGGAACAGCCTGCTGAGAAGCTAGCTATGGCAGCTGACTTGTTGAAATATTCACTACACTCTGAAATAACAGATGTGCATTGAGGGATCTGTGCAAGCATTTGTAATCTGCTGCTTTCTGGGCCTCCTCCTCCTACCTGCCTCCTACGCACAGTGGCTTGCTGCCTGGTCATCTATTCCCAGGAAGCCCTTCTTCCCCAAAGAGACAACCAACCCCACTCCACTTAACCATGGTTATGTATTATTTCATTCTGGTGAAAAGGATCTGCATTTCCCTTCTCTTAAATTTTTGATGTCTCTCCCCCCCCAGTACTCCTGCCCTTGCTCACTCAGTTTCCTGATCTTCTCTAAACTTTAGGGCACATTCCCACATGAGGGCTTTGCACAGGCTGTACTCTTTTCCTGGAAAGGTCTTTTTACAGAAGGCTACTTGGCTTCTCCTCTCCACCCCCAACAGATTCAAGTCTTTGCTTACATTCCACTCTTTCATAAGGTCTGACTTAGACAATTCTATTTAAAAGAACTTGTTCCTGCCAGGCTCAGTGGCTCAGCCTGTAATCCCACGCCTTTGGGAGGCTGAGGTAAGTGGATTGCCTGAGTCCGCGGGTTCGAGACCCACCTGGGCAGGTGAGATCTCATCTCTACAATAAATCAAAAAATTAGCCTGGCGTGGTAGTGTGCACCTGTAGTTCCGGTTACTTGGAAGGCTGAGGCGGAAGGATTGCCGGAGCTCAGCAGGTTGGGGCTGCGGTGGCCAGGAGCGGCCACTGCACTCCAGTCTGGGCGATGGAGTGAGACTCCAACTCAAAAAAAAAAAAAAAAGAACTTGTTCCTTCTGCACATCCCTGAGATCATTATTCAGTTCTACATTTTTCATTTTTCCATGTAGTTGCAACTTGATAATATACTTCCAATTTTTATTTATTGTGTCTAATTTATTTTTATCTGTGTTCCCACATCACCTCCTCCAACTAGATTGTTTGTAAAGGCAGTGAGGAATTTTTATTTTGTTTAAAATTGCATTCCCAATGTACCAAAAAGTGCCCAGCATATAGTACATGCTCAATAAACATTTGCCGAATAACAAAATGAATGAATGATATGTAAAAAAATAAATAAAACCAAGAAGAAAATTCATTAAATAATGCTCATCCCAATGAAAAAAATATGGGAATTCCTGGTCCTTTTGAGTTTTGCTTCCACCTTGCATTCACATTTGCTTCTCTTCCTCAACAATTAATTTATTTTAAAAGCACTTATTTAATATCACCGTGCATCGAACACTTCACTAAGCTCTTGAAGGAGGCAAAAGCAAGTGAAGACAGTCCCAAGTAGCTCATGATGCAGATATGAAGAGAACACATGGATAAAAATATCCCCTTCCCAAAGACTGTGGATTATAAAAAGGGTTTACACCATATTCCCTTTGCTAAAATGTACATGTGAGAAACTTAGTAGCTTTAATTGCTTAATGGATATCAGGGATTGGGGAGAGATAGGAACTTCCTCTAAAATGTCACATGCATATTATAAATATCTAGAGATGTTTTTACAGGATATGTTTAATTATGTCCAAGTGAAACGACCTCTGGTAAAAAAAAAAAAGGGGGGGGGACTACAGAGTCCTGTGGAGTACTGGGTGGGTGAAGAGTGAGAGAAAGATGGGCGGGCCTAAGTCTAGAATATTCAGGAAACTTAACCCCTGGTTGTTGAAATTATATTCTGTAATCATTAATCCTAGGTCCCAGGTCAGCTAAAGAAAATGAAGAGAAAACAGGAATTCTGAGAGACTATTAAGGTGTTTTCACTTGAAATGCTAAGGACAGAAAGAGGAATATAGAAGCAAACATTTACAGGGGAGAAGACCAGTGTCATGAATGTTGGGTTGTTAATATACTTTCTTTTTCCTGTTTAACTTAAGGTTTATTGTGCAGCTTTTTAAATATCCATAGTTGTGCACTACTGGAAGTTAAAAAGGGTTAGTTAGAGATCTCTTTGCTATAATAATCTTCTATGGGAATTTTTGTTTGATTAATGTGGGCTCTGAATATAAACAGATAAAGGGGTGTCACTTGAACCTATTGGGAAAGCATCTTAATCTTCTAGTGCACCAAATGAAGAAATAAATATAATCAATTAACTAAAAAATGGAGAATAGAAAGCAGCACAGACAAATCAAAACCAAAGCCAAAAACACCTGAATCATGAAGAACCAGGAAGAAAGGTGCAGATATTTCAAGAGGCATGAAGGATCTGTAAGGATTGGTGAGAGCTATAAATCTGGGCAAAGCCAAAGAGGTTACATGAGACTTTACTTGTGAAGCTTCTTCGATCTTCAGTCCTCAAATATGTGATATTTGAACAAATTGTATATTTTGCATGAAAGTGAGAAAATGAAGGAACCCCCTCCTTTGGTTTCTTGGTGTTGACTCGAAAAAGAAAAAATTCTTGATTTACTGAGCAGACATGTACAAATACTCACAAAACAGGGAGCATGGTACAGTTTTTAAAATGTCTTGGCAACAAGTCAAAAAATTTTGCGTTCTATAAAAGCTTGTATATTAACGAGTTATTCATTAAACTTAAGTAAGTAAAGTTTACCTGTTGAATACATCAACTATAAATTTTTTAAGTGCTATAAAATTCTGGATATGTCTTATAAAAATTTCATAAAGAAAAAAGCTACTCTTGAAATTCACAGAACTAGTTCTTATAAAAGGAGCAAATTTCAAGATAACTTAAAAAGACCAAATGGTTCCCTTCTGCAATCCTCTAGCTTCTTGAAATTCTACTGCTTGTTTCAGTCTTTTTTGATTAAACGTAGTTCATCTTAAAAAAAAACAACAAAAACTAGCACTTCTTGACAGTGGCTGACACATAACAGATACCACAATAAATGTTTATTATCCATATCTATAAATTTAGCAAATTTTTCATGAGTGATCATAAGATACGTCTTGTGAAGTATTGGAACCTATGAGTATGAAATTTAGAATAGGGAAAGTATCAGCTACATGACCAGGGACTTAGGGTGGGACACTATACCAGTTCTTTCCATTTTATAGTTGGGACTGATGCTATAAAGAAAGACAATGGTTGGCCTATCTCAACATGTTGAATAAAGAAAATAACTTTATTCAGTCAAAATTACAGATATATTTTTGAGAGTCAGAATACAGCCCTTCCTTCCTTCCTTCCTTCCTTCCTTCCTTCCTTCCTTCCTTCCTTCCTTCCTTCCTTCCTTCCTGCCTTCCCCTTGTACTTCTACAGCTAAAATAGAAGAATGAAAACCAATAAGCACATATTATGGGGCAGGCACAGTATTAGATGTCTTCACTTTTGGTTTTTGAATACTTCCCCTAAGAGGGATATTGGGAAATTCTAGAGAAACCATACAGATATGATGTTACTAATTTGCTATTAGTGAAAGGAGAGAGGTTTTCTTAGCTAAAATCGTCTTCTAGTCAGTATATTCCTAGGGATATCAGATTGGGAAACCTACTCTACAATAAGTCAAAGGAAGAAGTATATGAAGGAAGAAAACTCACTCCAATCAAATGGGACTGTCATTTATCATCTTTCCTTTTTAACTCTGTATTTCCCAACAGGCTACAATTCAATTGAACCAGGAACCTGCATGAATCTTTAGGTTTGAATGGTTTGGAAGTGCAGCAAAGCATTTCATTAGTGGTCAAATGCTAACCTTTGCATTTTTCCTGTTGAAAGATGAGAGGAAATTAATGAATTTTGTCTTTGGAAGTTCCTCCACCTAACACCCTGGTACCACAGGGCTTTGCCTGGTTTTTTTGTGGAGGTCATCTGGTCTTCCATGTCTCAGTATACAGGATGAGGATGTGAGGCTGAAACTCTTAATGGCATATCTGTTGTACTTTTAAATAATTACATTTTATAAAAACAAGATAAAGATTATATAAATTGAAAACAAATACCCTTAAATCAAAGTCAGTCTAAAGTTCATTAATGAACACTTCTATTCTTACAGAAAATGTGATAAGGTCATTGTCGACCGCAGATGATGAGCAACCCAGTTGGGTGTTTATTCTAAATATATCACTGCCAGTATCACCCTTGGCAGCACCCGGCTTCCTCCTTCCACCCGGGATTTCCCACCAGATGGGGAGAGAGCTCATTACTAACCAGGAGGGGAGATGCTAACACCCACAGCAGCAGTTCAGTCAACCCCTTCATTACTCTTCCTTCTGCCTAAACTCCTAGCAGCCTCTGGTGAAAACCTTGGCCATGGCACGCTGCAAATCCCAGGGCCCCTCACTAATGCTTCACTTTTCATGGAGGTCATGACTAAGCCGAGCAAGACTTTCTTTGCCTGCCCCCAGCTGAGTGACCTGCTTTTTCAGCAGCATGATTTCTCTAATGAGATTGTTTCACAAAGAGAAGAATGAAATCAAGTGTCAGGGGGTTGGATCAAAGTGACTCTTACGCTCTGAGGCACAGGGTCAGACTGCAGGTATAAATGAGCCCTTGGACCAGAGAGGGTCCTGTTGTGAGAACACCCCCACCCCCATTATGTCTCTTATTTCTCCTTGTCACAACCCATCTTTAAAATTATGGAAAGGATCTCTCATGCAAACACTTGAATTGATTTCAAGAAAGATGCATAGAATATCTAACGTATAACTATTTTTTTGAGCACATAGCTCATCTTATATACAGTCGGATATCAATCATCCAGTACAAGTCACTTTACTTGACGATAATCCCATGAGGTAGACGATTACTATTTCAAGTTTATTGAAGAAGAAAATGAGGTTTAGAAATGGTGAGTAACTTGCTCCAAAACAGAGTATTAGTAAATAGTAGAATAAAGACTTTAACCAAATTTTATATCCAAATGTATGAACTCAACTCCTATGAAATAGCAAGTAATAGATGGCTGGCACAGAGCTGGGCAATGTGGGAGATTCAAAGATGAAACAGGTCAAGTCATGACTTTGAGCAGTTTACAATGTTGTTGTTGAGACAGACATAAACTTAAATTACAGAAGGACAATATAAGGGAGACTGTGAAACGTGTTGTACCACACAGTGGTACAAATAAACGTTTTGGTAGCACTAAGGTGAGGGTAAGATGATAAGACAATATTATTAATAATATGAAACATTTATTCTGTTATTTTAAGCCTGATAACAACATATAAGAAAGATATGATGACTATTCTCATGTTATTGATAATGAAATTGTTTCTCACCCTAAATCACCCTAGAGTGAGAAACAATTTCATTATCAATAACATGAGAAGTGGAAGGAATAGAATTTGGGACTGCATCTTCTGACCTCAATGCACACACTCTTGCATTATACTAATTGAGTGGCAGGGAAAAAACTATTCTATAGAGAAATTGTAATTTTAATGGGGCATGAGTGGATACATTTTTAATGTTTTTTTTTTTTTTTTTTTTTTGTGAGAAGGGTGAGTAGGTCATTCCAGGCAGTGGATAGGATATGGGATAGGATAGCAGGATAGATTCCAGAATCATCGAATAGTCAGTTAAGGACAGAGAGGAAAGACAGTCCATTGCTGAAGATGAAGTTTAAAAATGACTATATAGATCTTGTTTTGTACACATAGTACAGCTTGCACATTAGAAAAATCCTACAGTAGTCAACTTGAAGGAAAAGTTATAATATATGGAATGGTTCTCTTGACCATCTGTAGAAATTTTATTTTTACTAGTTGTATTGGTCTTTTCTAATATGGTGGTAATTTAGTAAAATTATACTTATGCTATGAATTCATTTAGTAGAGAAATATTATTCAGTTGAAAATGCTTTTCTTGGGCCAGGTGCAGTGGCTCATGCCTGTAATCCCTGCACTTTGGGAAGCTGAGGCAGGAGGATTGCTTGAGCTCAGAAGCTTGAGACCAGCCTAGACAACATAGCAAGACTTTGTCTCTACAAAAAAAAAAAAAAAAATTTAAATAGCCAGGTGTGGAGTGCACACCTGTAGTCCCAGCTACTTGGGAGAATGAGGCAGAAGGATTGCCTGAGTCCAGTAAGTCAAGGCTATAGTAGCTGTGATTGTGCCACCACACTCCTGCTGTGGCACAAAACACATCTCAAAAAAAAGAAGAGTTTTTCAGTTACTAATAATGTTCAAGTCTCTGGAAAGATGAGAGGAATATACAATTCAAATGAAGGGATAAAGCGCTGGCATAAATATGTCTTCAAGCTGAACAGTGAGCATGTTGTGGGAAAAGGTGGTGACCTGAATGCTAGAGGAGGAAGGCAAAGCTGAACTATCTATTGAGCATACCTTCAACTAATAATGATTTGGGGGAACAAAGAGAAAATACAGTGAGAAAATGGAGCCAGCAAAGTGACACCTAGTAGTCAAGGAGGTTGGAACACAGAACTCATGAGAGGGAGTGGCTTGTCTAGGCAAGTATGGGGAGATCTTGTCATGGTCGTGCATGTCAAGCTATTAGGAAGGTAGTGGGAAACCACTAATGGTTGTCCATAGGACAGTGACCACAATGACAGATAATGACAGCAGAGCATTAGAAAATTTGACTTGGTGGCAATTTTCTATGGTTTGGAGTAAGGAGAGCTTGGAGATTTGAGAGACTGCTGGAACTCTACAGTACTTGTTCAGGTAAGTGGTAATGATAGTGACAATACAAAGAATAGGATGGGTTGAAAGATACTACAGAGAGAAGATCCACAGGCTTTGTGAATAACTAAATTTAGGGAACAAAGAGGAAAAGAGAAAAAAGTAATATTATATTTAAAAATTATTAGCATAACTGTCATGTTAAAGAAGAGCTAATGGCCACATTGAAATTGAGGTGCCTATAAGACATCCAAATAACAAGATTAGAATGCAGGAAAATTCAGGTCTAGGGCCCAGGGCAGCCTGCTTTTAACTTCTAGTTAGTATAGGTTAAGGAGCATCCTTGTATAGTGGTGTACAGACAGAATAAGTGGCAGAAACATGAGGAATATCTCTTTATTCAGGTGAGAAGAAGAGCCTCCACCTACAGAAACAGTGGAACCTTAATAATGTGTTATAGAAACAAGGAGAGGAGAGTTAGTAATGTCCAATCTGCAGTGCCATCAGTGAGGATGTGTCATTTAGTACTGTGTTTGGGATGGTGTTTGGGGTAGAAGTCAGCATGTATGATTAACATGGGCCAAGGAAGGAGAAGCCACAAATGCAATTCATTCTTTTCACAATGGTGGCATTAAAAAAACCTGACACTGATAAAGAAAAGATTTTATTTGGAAAACAATCTACCAATATCTTTTAGATGTGACCTTGCAACTAAAAAGTTTAAATTTATTCACCTTAACTAAATGGCTTCCGTGAATGTATAGTTCATATGGTGTTTTCAAAGTATTCTTCAGGTCGGGCATAGTGTCTCATGCCTGTAATCCCAACACTTTGGGGGGCTGAGAGAAAAGGTTTACTTGAACCCAGCCTGGACAACAGAATGAGACCCTGACTCAAGAAAAAAATATTAGCTGGGCATTGTGGTGTGTGCCTGTAGTCCCAGCTACTTGGGAGACTAAAGTGAGAAGATTGTCTGAGCCCAGGAGGTCAAGGCTGTGTTAAGCTGGGATCATGCCACTGCACTTCAGCCTGGGTGAAAGAGTAAGACTCTAGCTCTAAATAAATAAATAAATATTATTGAATTGGAGAAAAATCTTATGTAAAATACAAAAATACTATATTTGACCTCTAGACCACAAGAAATTGAACACCATAATATGTAAGATAGCAGTACCTGATGAACAAATGATTTGAACAGATAGGGTATGTGTTTTGGCATTAAGTTAGAAAATGGATTTTCTTTTCTGCTTACATTTCTTATGTCAGCTTGCTCCATATGTAGAAGAACTGTGTAGGTAATGATTCTTGCTTTGTCATTGACCAGCTTTTGAAACCTGGAGCAAATTAATCAACTTCTCTGGACCTCTATGGCATCTTCTAAAAATAAAAGTTTCTAAAAATTAAAGTTGATGATCTCCTAAGCAAGGTAATGTTATATGTCTTTCTGTGCTCTAGCTCTATTTTGGGGAAGGTTTAAAAAAACATTGTTCACATATGATAGGTAGTATTAGAGTTTAGTCAGGCTTTAATTAAATAGTTGTAAAAAGTGAGCACTGAATTGTTTATTTGAAAATAAAGGAAAGGCATGGATGAGTTCAAATACATAAATTCCCCAAATCAGAAAAAAAAATGATACTTTCTTAGACATTAAATATAATCTAGAAAAAGAATAAAGCAATGAGGTAATCTGATGAATAAAATATGGAAGCACAATAGTTCACATAGTCATATAAGACTCCCAGTCATAAGTTTTCTTTTGGCTTTCTGAATAATAAACCCTCTAGTAGTCTTCTAACACACAGTCATTTTGCCAGACACTTGCTAGTCTCTGGCTATATCACATTTGTGAGGTGGAAAAGAAGAGAAGAGGAGAGAAAGATGAAAGAAATGGAGGAAGGAAAGCTCATTTAATACAGGCAGTTTTGTACTATGCTCAGTTTCCGATGGGAGGAAGGCTTGATTCTGAGAATGATGAATTTACTAGAGGGACCAGAGGCCCCGAGGGATGATTTCTTTGCTTTCTAAGAGTGGTGTGGGATAAAGAGCTTCTTGAAATAGTCAAATGGAATGAACCACACACAATGACAAACCTCAGTCTTGCCTCTGTGGTCCCTGAGAACAGCGGACAAAGCTTGTGTGCTGTACTTCATATGCTGCTGGTCCCAGCAGGCTGAAAATCCATTAGGCATAGGAGGCTCTGCTGTTTTCTACGAAGTTATCTCATCCCCTTCTGTACTGTCTTGGGAAATGATTTAAAAGTCCTACCTTATGAGAATTGACTGGGCAGTTGCCACTTTATTTCTTTCTGGTTGTGAGACATAGCTCTGTACCTATTGTATTTTAGATGAGAAGAAGCTCCCATCTCAGAGTTTCAGGAGGGGAGGATGTCTTTAGGGAAGTAGAAAAGGAAGAGACAAAGATTTTTCACATCATGACAATTTCAAGAAATAGCAAAATGTTTTAGTGTCTGTAAAAGCTAGCAAGGTGTCATGACACTTCTCAACTGTAAATAGCACTTTTTCAGAATCTGGAACATAATTTGAGGTGTCCTGCCAATCTCCTCCCTTTCCTACCCAACACACATGCTGTAATACCTGTCCCAGGCAATACTGTCAACTGCGACTTTGTGATCTAGCCACCCTTCCACTATTTGGGGATTAAATTGGATTTGAACTTGGGTCTCAATTCAATTCAGTTCAATTAACATATCTTGAACACCCATAAGACAAGGTCTTTAACCTTCTCTATAAGTCACATCCAAACCTCTCTAAACAAGCAAATCAATCTGGAAGTCTGAGATAACCACACTTTCTTACAGCACTCCCAGCAACTTGCTGCTTAAACTATTTCAGGTTTGCTGTAGAGAGTCAGTATTCTTTGGAAGCTGGAGTAGCTAA
Organism: Cephalopachus bancanus; assembly: GCA_027257055.1. Classification (NCBI taxonomy): domain Eukaryota; kingdom Metazoa; phylum Chordata; class Mammalia; order Primates; family Tarsiidae; genus Cephalopachus; species Cephalopachus bancanus. The sequence continues at coordinate 9,107,653 of JAPVLO010000022.1, read as the reverse complement.
GACACTGGATTTCATGTGGACCTTTAGTGCAGCTGAGAGAGTGGGTTCTCAAAAAGATTCTGAGAATACATTTAAATTGTAAGTAAAGACTAGCATGAACAAAGATTTAGGTTATTCTTCCTGGCACTTCAGAAATTCTGAACAAAATTAATCCTCAGTTTGAGTGTTTTGTACCTTTATTATTATTATTATTATTATTATTATTATTATTATTACGGTTTTTGAGTAGGAGTCTCACTCTGTCACCCAGCCTGGAGTGCAGTGGCATGCTCATGGCCACCACAGCCTTGACCTGGTTAGGCTCAGGTGATGCTTCTGCCTCAGCCTTCTAAGTAACTGGAACCACAGGTATGTTCCACCACACCCTGCTATTTTTTTTTTTATTATTTATTGTAGAGACAAGGTCTCAAACGCCAAGTTCCTCAGGCTGGTCTCGAGCCCCTGGACTCAGGTAATCCTCTCGCCTCTGTCTCGCAAATTGTCTTACTATTTGTTAATCCATTCTGAAAATGCAGAGTCATGGAAAGAGAAACCCAGATCAGCCACGTAACAGTGGCAGGACTCTAGAAGTGATGCTAGAAAGTCATTTTTACTTGGGGAGTTGGCAAAAACCTGCCACTATTCCCCAGAGTTAAGGAGGAAAAGCGAGACTTGTAGGTGATAAGGAAAAGCAGCAATGTAAAAAAACAAGCCTTTGAGAGCCTGGAGGAAATTTTTAAGCCAGAAAAGATGTCATGTCTGAAGTTCAGTTTTTTCAATTCATTCATTAAAATTTATTAGATTAAGATCTCACAATATTCTGGGCGCAGTTCTAGGTGCTGGAAATATGTATCATGGAGCATACAGCAGAGTTGCCACATTACAGTCAGTTAAATTAAATAAGAAAATTCTGATTCTAGGAAGGAAGTGTGGAGAAACGTACTGACTAGATTTGAGTAACCTCAGACTTAGATACAGCTGCAATTAATAGGAGTTGTCATTTAATTAAATGCTTAAACTATATTCAATATTTCAATTAATTTAAATTTTTCTATACATTCTATGCTGTATCTCTTTCATATATTCATGAATTATACTAAAGGTGCCATTAAAATTGTGCTTTTTTGCCGGGCTCGGTGGCTCAGCCTGTAATCCCGTGCCTTTGGGAGGCTGAGGTGAGTGGATTGCCTGAGCCTGCGGGTTCGAGATCTGCCTGGGCAGCGAGACCTCATCTCTACAATAAATCAAAAAATCAGTTGGGCGTGGTAGCGCATGCCTGTAATTCCGGCTACTTGGAAGGCTGAGGCGGAAGGATCGCCGGAGCCCAGCAGGTGAGGCTGCGGTGGCCGGGAGCGGCCACTGCACTCCAGTCTAGGCGACAGAGTGAGACTCCAACTCAAAAAAAAAAAAAATTGTGCTTTTTTTTTGTTGGGTTCTCACTCTGTCACGCAGGCTGGAGTACAGTGGCATGGTCACAGCTCACAGCAGCCTCAACTTCCTGAGCTCAGGTGATTCTTCTGCCCCAGCTTTCCAAGTAGGTAGGACTACAGATGCATGCTGTCACACTCAGCTCATTTTTAATTTTTTTTATTTTTTGTAGAGACAAGGTCTCACTATGTTGCCTAGGCTGGCTTTGAACTCCTGGGCTCTAGCTATCCTCCCACCCGGGCTTCCCAAAATGCTGGATCACAAGTGTGAACCACCTGACTAAACTATTATTTTAAAAGAATGTTTAGGTCACAACGTGTAATTTACCCTGAAAACATGTGCTCTATCTATCTATCTATCTATCTATCTATCTATCTATCTATCTATCTATCTATCTACCTATCTATTCATCCTACTATCTATCTACTCTTTATGTTTTGTACATAAATTTTTTTTTAGAATAATCTACCATTTAATCTACTGAACCATTAACAGTAGCATGTAGTGTCAGATTCTGGAATTTCAGGTGCATTGAATAAAGAATATATTCAATGCGATATAATTTTGTATATATTATACTTTAAACATTGAAATATGGTGGCATAAAAATGTCATGTCTTGCATTATGTTCACATTTTTGTTGTTGTTTTTGAGTTGGAGTCTCACTCTGTTGCCCAGACTTGAATGCAGTGGCACACTCATGACCATCCCAGCATCGATCTACTGGGCTTCAGCAATCCTTCCACCTGAGCCTTCCAAGTAGCTGGAACTACAGACATGTGCTACCATACCCAGCTAATTTTTGATTTATTGTAGAGATGAGGTCTCGTCAAGTTGTCTGGGCTGGTCTCAATCCTGCAGGCTCAGACAATCCATTTGCCTCTGCCTCCCAAAGTGCTGGGATTAAAGGCTGAACCACCAAGCTTGTCCATGTACATATTTTAAAATACAGTGTTTTATCTCTTTACCAGCTTTTACTTTACAATTTCTGGCTTAACAAACATTCTGTTCCTCAGTTCAACAGGATGTCCACAGCATGCTGAATGGCACTGGCTATTCTGTATGGAGACTTATTTCTTCTGTGGTGAAGTTGTATGCTTACTATGTCATGGTTGTGTTCACCAAACTTTATCACAGTTGTACTATTAATTGTGATTAAGTAATTTACTTGAGTATTGTGTAGACCACTGAAAACTATGTGTGAAAGCAAGGGGGTTTTTCTTTAGCTATATTTAATACTTCAAAAATATTCATAAGGAAAGTTGTTGGAAACGTACCATAACATTAAATTTGGGTAAGACAACTATAAAAGAAAGAGAGTAACAAAATATAGAAAACATGGCATTCAGATTACTTTACAAAGGTCTAGATTTTCATTGCACTTAAAGGAGTCTATAACAGAAAATTGGAGATAATTTATTATGGGTGTGGTTTATTACAGAAAAATGACTCAGAACTCTAATGAGCAGATTACAAAACTACCTAAATTCAAAATCACAAGATAAAGGTATGTATGTACACTATTCTGTGTACACTGAAATACTGAAATACTTACAAATACTTTTTTATAATTTCTATGTTTGAATGGACTTTTCCAATCATTAGCTATTTAGCTTTCCTACTTCATTCTTTCTATAATGAGTTTCTTCTATAATGAGTATAACTCAACTTACTCAACAAAGAGTCAAGCATCATTTTTAACAGAAATGACACACTGAATAAGCTGTAATCTGTGTTTAAGCAGTTATAAAATGGAGGCAACACTTTAACTTGACAAACTATCTATTCCATCTTTGGTAGAATTAGTCCTGAATAATGTGAATTAGAGAAGGTTTTTTAAAAAAAACTCCCATTACTCAAAATGCAGGTACAAAAGAAGATGCATAGTAACAAATTAAGTTAAATCTTATAGGAAGACTAGTGTATTTCAGTATGCCAACAACTGCAGTCATATAAGGTTTCCATAGCAAGCATTTGTACAAACCTCCAAAGTGAAATGCTATTTTGTTTATGTAAATATCTTTCTACGAAACACAGAATTCATCCATTTTAGTACCATGTCCATTAAAAAAAAATTCCTAGCACTGGAAGAGCAGGTGATTAGGCAACATTAATTTATTGTAAGAACACAGGACTTGGTGGTTTTTATTCTTGTGCTTCATTGACTTTCAGATGCTGGGTCTTTCACTTCTGGGATTTGTAAAAACATATTGGCAAAGGGAAGACTCTTTGATCCTCAAAACGGTATTTGAGGTCACCAAATTACTTGATACCTATCACAAGGTTACTTTATTATATGTAAGCAGAGATGTTCTGATAATGAAAAGCTGGTTCTCACAAACAATAAAATAAATTCATTATTAAGATGCTTGTATTCCATGAAGCTTCAGTCTTAGTTTTCCTATCTTAAGAAGACATAAAATAAAAAGTGAGGGTGTGTGTTATATATATATATATATATATATATATATATATATAGAGAGAGAGAGAGAGAGAGAGAGAGAGAGAGAGAGAGAGAGAGAGAGTATGTGTGTGTGTATGTGTGTGTGTGTGTGTGTGTGTGTGAAAGCAATAGGTTTATATATATATATGACCTAAAGTAGAATAAAACAAGCAGGCATTAACATTATCTTAGGACTCCTTTACTACATCAGATTGCTGCCTAAAGGGTAATGTTTTACTTCTTTTTTAAAAATCTATTTTTTGTTTGATGTAGTCCTGCTTGTTTACTTTTGCTTTTGTTGTCTGTGCTTCTGATGTCATATCCAAAAAAAAATTTGCCAAGATCAGTGGAAGGTGCTTTCTCCCTTTTTTTTTCTGCTAGGAATTTTATGATTTCATTTGTTACATGGACATATTTAATTGATTTCAAGTTAATTTTTGTATATGGTATAAGACAAGGGTCCGATTTCATTCTTTTGCATGTAGATATACAATTTTCCCAGCATCACTTACTGAACAGACTTTCCCTTTCTTATTGTATATTACTGTTGTCCTTGTCAAAGATTACTTAACCATATGTGTGTGGGTTTATTTCTGGGTTCTCTATTTTATTGCATTGGTCTGTGGCATCTGCTTCTATGCCAGTACCATACTGTCTTGATTACTATAGCTTTGTAAATAGTTTGAAGCCAGGGAGTGTGAAATCCCCAGCTCTGTTCTTTCTCAAGATTACTTTGGATATACAGGGTCTTTTCTGATTGCATAAAAATTTTAGGATTTAAAATTTTGCACATCAAAGAAAATAATCAACAAAAAGAAAAAGAAACCTAAGGTATGAGAGAAAACATATGCAAACCAAATTTCTAATAAGGGGCCAATACCCAAAATATCTAAGGAACTCACACAACTCAATAGCAAAAATCCCAAATAACCCAATTAAAACAATGAGCAAAGGACCTCCTGAATAGATATTTTTCTAAAGAAAACATACAAATGGTCAACAGGTATATGAAAAGGTTCTCATCATCACTTATTATCATGAAAATGAAAAACAAAACCAAGCTGAGATATCATTTCACATGTGTTAAGATGGCCATCATTAAAAAAAAAAACAAGTCAAGTGCTGGAAAAAGTATGGAAAAAAGGGAACCCTTGTACACTGTTGTTGGGAATGTAATTTGGTACAGACATTATGTAAAACAGTATGGAGGAGTCTCAAAAATTAAAAATATAACTAATATATGATCCAACAATCTTGTCTCAGTATATAATCCCAAGAAAATAAAACCACTATCTTTAAAAGATATCTACATTCTTATGTTCATTGCAGCATTGACAATCACCAAGATATGGAAATAACTTAAGTGTCCATCAGCAGATGCATGGATTTTAAAAAATGGGACTTCCGGCAAGATGGTGATGGGGCAGCATGGTCTGTGAGACCCTCTGTGAAAGAGAACACTCATAAAGACCCTAGCTCTCTCCCACAGGCTGTAGCTCCCATCTTCGGCAGCCTGCTCTTCACAGGGAGCACAGCCGCCACCGCTGCCACCGCTCAAATATCACGGTGGTCTAGGCCACTGCCGCAGCCTTGGATGCCGCCGCTGCAGTCACTGCCCGCCCAAGCCTGAGGTGACCCACGACTTCGGACTGTGAAGGTCCTACAAGCAGGATCTTCTGAGATTGCCACTGCCCGGCTACTGTTGCCACTGCCACTGCCATGCCATGCCCCTCGCTTGGAGCCAGGCCTGTGGAGCTCCCACCGTGTTCAGGGAGGTAGCCACCTCTGGCACACATACTGACACCAGCTCCCTCCCCTCTGAACTGCAGGCTTCAGCAGCTGCAGATAAAGGTCTACTGGATTACAGGCTAATTGGCGAGACCTCATCTCTACAATAAATGAAAAAAAATTTAGCCAGGCGTGGTAGCACGCGCCTATAATTCCGGCTACTCGGAAGACTGAAGCGGAAGGATCGCCGGAGCCCAGCAGGTCGAGGCTGCAGTGTCCGGGAGCGGCCACTGCACTCCAGTCTGGGTGACAGAGTGAGACTCCAACTTAAAAAAAAAAAAAAAAAAAAAAAAGGTCTACTGGAGCCGTGGGATAGCACCACCTGCTGGGGATCCAAGGTAACGACATCAAAACAGGAATGACAGATGCTCTTCCCTCTTGATAAATAGACAAGGCCAGATCTCAGTAACAGACTGGGCAGGGAGCCCATATCTGAATTGTTCTTCACAGCAGGCCAGAGGCAACTAACCTTAACTGTGAACAATTCTACTAGTCTGCAAAGACAGCTAGAAATCAGAGCTGAAAGGACACTGGACTTAAAGGAAAAGTCTCAGAGTGTGCTTGGTTGGTTCTGTTAGTTTACTGACTTTAATCAATCCTTTTCTTTTTTTTCTTTTTTCTTTTTTTCTTATTTCTCTGTAAACCCCATCTTTGTATAGAGGAATAGCACACCAATAAGGAGGTTGGTTAGCTTGTATGTTAGCATCATTGTATGTTTTAGTTTTTTATATGGTTGTTGGTTAGTTTTTAGTCATGGTTATTATTTTTCTTTTTATTTGTTTCAGTATTTGTGTCTCTTTTCACTTGCCATTTGGTACACTCATCTGTTTTCCCTCTCACTCTCAATCTCCACCCCCGTCTTCCCCCCACTGCCTGCTCCATTCTCTTCCCTCTGTTAACCTCATATTGCTTTCAAGGAGTAAATCTACAAACCCACTTCAAGGACAGATTCCAAAGGAGTGGGAAGTGGGTTTCAGACTATCCATACACCTGTTGGCAGATACCAAGATCTGCAGAGAGATTTTGAATCACAGCTCCCCCCTTAATTAAATCTCAAAACTGCAAAAAGGACTGCCTTCAACCTACAGTCTAACTCCAGAACTGAACAAAGCAAGAGGAAATGCATTAGGAAAAAAAGGAGATTGAACAAACAGAAGTAAAAGCAATCCCTCCATCCTGAATAACAGAATTAAAGAAGATGGGGAAGTGGAGGGAAGGGAAAAGTAGGGAGGAAAAATCTGCACAAATGAAGAAAAACCAAAAGAAGAATATAGGGCTCACACAGATCCTTGGGAGGTCAGACACTGAGAAAACAGACTTCAGAACACAAACAATGAAGAGCCCCCAGAATGACTGGACACATGCAACAAACACAGACATCAAGACATTAATAGAAAGAATTAAAAAAATTGAGGAGAGACAAGAAGAAGATAGGAAGGAGCTGATGACAGAAATAACAGCAGTAAAGAATACTGTGATGGAAATAAATAACAAACTAATAAGCATGGAAAGCAGAATTAGCCAAGCAGAAGAAAGAATCTCAGAACTTGAAGACCAAAATACAGAACTAACCCAAACTGTCAAAAACATAGAAAAGAAGATTAAAAAGACAGAACAAAACCTTCAAGAGATGAATGATTACTTCAAGAGACCCAATCTAAGAGTAATTGGCCTTTCTAAGGCAGAGAGAGAGAGTCAGAGGCCACACTGGAACAAACATTTCATGAAATCATTCAAGAAAACTTCCCTCATCTCATCAGTGATGCAAAGATTCAAATACAAGAGATTCAGAGAACCCCTGAAAAACAACAAATGATAAGACCAACTCCCAGACACATAATAATTCACCTAAAAAAGTATAAAAGAAAAAATCCTAAAGACAGCAAGAGAAAAAGATCAGACTACCTACCAGGAAAGACCAATTAGAATAGCAGCAAATTTATCTACAGAAACACTCCAGGCTGGGAGAGCTTGGAGCCCTATCTTCAAAGTTCTAAAAGATAAACAATTTCAACCAAAAATACCCACCCAGTCAGGCTAAGCTTCATCAGTGAGGGAGAATTGAAATCTTTCCCAGATATCCAATCCCTAAAAACCTACGCTGCCACCAGACCACCTCTACAAGAAACACTTAAGAAAGTACTGAACACAGAAGAAAAGGAAAAAAGAACAACAACGTTCTTCACAAGAGTACAGGCAAAAGATTAAAAACACACATGAACCAACTCTAAAACCGAAACAAAGACAACAAACAAATAGGAACTACAACTCTGTAAGAACCTTATGACAGGGATCAACTCTTGCATTTCAATAATTAGCCTAAATGTGAATGGACTCAATGCACCACTGAAAAGACACAGAATGGCAAAATGGATAAAATATCACCAGGTAACAATTTATTGCCTTCAAAAGATTCACCTCACTAAAAAGGACATTCACAGACTCAAAGTAAGAGGATGGGAAACAAACTTTCAGGAAAACGGAACACAAAAGAAAGGAGGAGTCATGATCTTAATCTCAGACAAAACACCTATTACATTATCAAAAATTTAAAAAGATACAGAAGGCCACTACATAATGATAAAAGATTCAATCCATCAACAAGAAATATCCATCTTAAACATATATGCACCCAACATAGGAGCGCCAACTCTCATAAAGCAGCTTCTACATAAACTCAAAAAAGATATCAACTCTAACACTATCATAGCTGGGAACTTCAATACCCCACTCACAACCCTAGACAGATCATCAGGACAAAAAATCAGTAACGAGATCCGGAACTTCAATGTCACTCTTGACCAAATGGACTTAATTGATACCTACAGAACACTCCATCCAATGACCACAGAATATACATTCTACTCACCACCACATGGAACATACTCTAAGATCCACCACATACTTGGCCATAAATCAAACATAAGCAAATTTAAAAGGATCAAAATTTTACCATATACCTTCCTGGACCACAGTGGAATAAAAATAAACATCAACACGAACAAGGTCCCCCCACAACCCACAAAGACATGGACACTAAACAGCATGATGACAAACAATTCCTGTGTCAATGATGAAATCAAAACAGAGATTAAAAGATATCTGGAAACAAATGAAAATGAAGAAACATCTTACCAAAATCTCTGGGATGCCATGAAAGCTGTAGTAAGAGGGGAATTCATATCTCTAGAAATGCACATGAAGAAAATGGAAGGATCACAAATTAATAGCCTAACAAGCCACCTAAGGAAACTGGAAACACAAGACCGCCAAAACTCTTACTTCAACAGAAGAATCCACATCACCAAAATAAAAGCCCAAATCCAGGACTTAGAAGATAAAAAGATAATACAAAAAAACAATAAAACGAAAAGCTGGTTCTTCGACAAGATAAACAAGATCAATGGTCCCTAGCTAGACTGACCAAGAAAAAGAGAGAAAAAGCCCAAATAAATACAATCAGAAACACAAAAGATGAAGTCACATCTGACCCTGAAGAAATACAAAAGATCATTAGAGACTACTATGTACACTTGTATGGAAACAAAATTGAAAACCTTAAGGAAATGGAGGACTTTCTGACATCACACAACCTGCCTAGGTTGAAACAAGAAGAAATTGAGACCCTAAATAGACTAATAACAATCAAGGAAATCAACTATGTAATAAGAAAACTACCTGCAAAAAAAAGCCCTGGACCAGATGGCTTTCCAGCAGAATTCTACAATACATTTAAGGAGGAGCTGATACCGATCCTACTGAAGGTATTCCAGGCGATTGAGAAGGATGGAACTCTCCCCAAATCATTTTATGAAGTTAATATCACATTGATACCCAAGCCAGGTGAAGACCCAACAAAGAAAAAGAACTATAGGCCAATATCTTTGATGAACATAGATTCTCAACAAGATCCTAGCAAACTGGATTCAACAACACATCTCAAAAATCATTCATCATAACCAAGTAGCCTTCATCCCTGGGACACAAGGCTGGTTCAACATTCATAAAACCATAATTGTAATTAAATACATCAACAGATGTCAAAACAAAAGCCACATTATTATATCATTAGATGCAGAAAAAGCTTTTGATAAAATCCAGCACCTCTTCTTGATAAAAACCCTCGAACATCTAGGCATATGGGGAGCATACCTCAAAATAGTAAAAGCCATCTATGAGAAACCCACAGCCAGCATACTCCTAAATGGACAAAAACTGGAACCATTTCCCCTGAAAACTGGAACAAGACAAGGATGCCCACTCTCACCCTTCCTGTTCAATATAGTATTGGAAGTCCTGGCTAGAGCAATCAGAGAACAGAAGGCAACCAGGGGTATCCAAATAGGAAAAGAGAAAGTCAAGTTATCTCTCTTTGCAGATGACATGATTGTGTACCTTGAAAACCCAAGAGAATCTGTCAAAAACCTCCTTACACTGATAAAGGATTTGGCAAATTCTCAGGGTATGAAATAAATGTACAAAAGACAATTGCATTCCTTTACACCAATAATAAACAAACAGAAACCCAAATAAAAAGCACAACTCCATTTTCAATAGCCACAAAAAGAATGAAATACCTTGGCATCTTCCTAACCAGAAACATGAAAGACCTTTACAATGAAAACTACAAAACACTGCTCAAAGAAATCAAAGATGACACAAACAAATGGAAAAATATCCCATGCTCATGGATTGGAAGAATCAACATTGTGAAGATGTCTATCCTACCTAAGGCAATCTACAGATTTAATGCAATACCCATCAAATTACCAGCAACGTTCTTCTCAGACATAGAAAAAACAACACAGGTATTCATATGGAAACACAAATGACCAAGAATAGCCAGAACAATCCTCAGCAAAAAAATCCAAAGCAGGTGGTATCACCTTACCAGACTTCAAACTTTACTATAAAGCTACAATAATCAAAACAGCTTGGTATTGGTACAGGAACAGGCATATAGACCAATGGAACAGAATTGAGATTCCAGAAGCAAAATCTCAATTTCTCAACCACCTCATCTTTGACAAAGCCTCCACCACGTACCACTGGGGAGAGGAGAACCTATTCAGTAAATGGTGCTGGGGAAACTGGATGACCACATGCAGAAGACTTAAACAAGACCCCTATCTATTCCCATCCACAAAAATTAACTCTATTATGGATCAGAGACCTAAATGTAAAACCTCAAACCATAAAAGCCTTAGAAAATGCAGGACACACCCTTACGGAAATTGGAACTGGTATCCAATTCCTAAGCAATACCCAAAATGCACGGCCTGTAAGAGATAAGATAGACAAGTGGAACCTCATTAAACTGACAAGCTTCTGCAAAGCCAAAGAAACCATCAAGAGAGCAGGGAGACAGCCTACAGACTGGGAAAAAGTATTTGTCAACTCCAGGTCTGAGAAAGTCCTAACATCTTGGATCTACAAGGAACTCAAATGTGCTGAAAAGAAAAAAACAAACAACCCCATTATAAAGTGGGCAAAAGATAAAAACAGACACTTCTCAAAGGAAGATATCCGAGCGGCCAACAGACGCGTGAAGAAATGTTCGACCTCCCTAATCATCAAGGAGACGCAAATTAAAACTACACTGTGATGCCACCTAACTCCAGTCAGAATGGCAATTATCAATAACTCAAAAAATAACAGATGCTGGAGAGGATATGGTGAAAAGGGAGCACTACTACATTGTTGGTGGGAGTGTAAACTAGTGCAACCTCTGGAAAGCAATGTGTTGATTCCTAAAATCTCTAAATATCGACCTCCTATATGACCCTAAATATCGACCTCCTATATCCCCCTGCAATCCCCAATATACCCTGAAGAACTCAAATCACTATCAAAAAGATACCCGCATACGAATGTTTATCACAGCATTGTTCACAATAGCAAGAACCTGGAACCAACCATGCTGTCCATCAAAGAGGACTGGAATTAAAAAATGTCGTACATATGCACGATGGAATACTATGCAGCCACAAAAAAGAACAAAATCATGTCCTTTGCAGCAACATGGATGGAGCCAGAGAGCATCATCCTAAGTGAACTAATTAAAAAACAGAAGACCAAACACTATATGCTCTTACTTATATGTGGGAGCTAAGTGACCACAAAGATGGAATTAATAGACCCTGGGGACACTAAAAGAGAGGAGGAGAGGAGGGGGTCTAGAAGTTACTTATTGAGCACAATGTTCACTATCTGGGGAGTAGGTCACCTAAAGCCCAATCCCCACTAGTCCACAATATGTCCATGCAACAAACATGCATTTGTACCTCCTATATAAAAAATGAAATAAAGAAAGAAGCCAGGCATATAAAGATAAATACTGTATGATCTCACTTATATGTGGAATCTAAGTAAATAGAACTCATAGAAACAAAGAGCAGAATGGTAGTTGCCAGGAGTTGGGGAGTAGGGAAAATGAGAAGATATTGACCAAAGAATGAAAATTTTCAGTTGTAAGATAAACAGGTTCTGGGAATCGAATATACAACTGAGATGGTGATGGATATATTAATTAATTTCATTGTGATAATCATTAGACAATATATACATATGTAAAATCATCACATTATACTCCTTAAGTATATATAATGTTTGTCAATTAAATATTTTTAAATTGTTTTGTTTTTATTATATTTTACCTATCAGTTGTGTGATAACTTGATATTTGTTAAATAAATTCTACTAAAATGAACATATAACAAAAGAGAGCCAGTAATCTGTCTAGTTGATAAAGGAACAAATAGCAGATACCTGCTACAAAAAGACCAAAATGTAAGGAGAGGTTAAGGATGAAAAACAAGGAAATGAATAGCTTTGAAAATGAATGTAGTGTCTCTTTTGAGTTCCATTGTAGGTGTTGTCTAGCTTCAAATGTGTGTCTTTATTACTTTCTTTTTTATACAAAAACGTATAAAAGTGCAAGTATTTCTCATCACCAAGGGTCATAATTCAAACGAGTCAAAGGTGTCTACTGTAAAAACTTTGTCATCAAAGTCAGACCATGATGATTGAGTCAGTTTCTTCTCTATACGATAATAATCACATCTCACACTGTTCAGTACAAAAGCTAGGGAAGAGTTCCATTCTTCTGTATATACAAAACTGAAATTGCAGTGTTTCTAGTTTCTCTCTCTCTCTCTCTCTCTCTCTCTCTCTCTCTCTCTCTCTCTCACTTTACAACCATAAACACGATGGTCCCATCCTCTCACGTTTAATATGTGCAAGAAATCCTTGATCTGTTAACATTATTTACATTTCCAGGTCCTAAACCTAGAGATTCGGATTCAGTAGGTCTGCAGTAAAGCCTAGAAATAAGTATTTTTAAAGCTGTTCTGCAAATTTTCATGCAAGGATTTGTAGACCACATTTGGGAACCTGGATAAAGACCCATCTTGAACATTTACATTTATGTTAAAGGTGAAGATAGAACCAAGCTAGCATCCATGGCTTTAATAGACTGCTCATATACAATGGGTAAATTTCAATGCTTCAACAGATCAATTTTATAGTTGACTGGAAGGAGATGAGCACAGACTTGAATAAGAATGATACAATGCATTAGCCAGGTGTGGTAGTGTGCACCTATAGTTCTGGCTACTTGGAATGCTGAGGCGGAAGGGTGGCCAGAGCCCAGCAGGTCGAGGCTGCGGTGGCCAGGAGTGTGCCACTGCACTCCAGTCTGGGTGACAAAGTGAGACTCCAACTCCAAAAAAAAAATAATAATAATACAATGCAATAAAAAGGTACTCAGGGATTTGCATGAATGAACAGCATATGTTAAGATAAACTTTGAAGAAGAAAAATCATTTTCAGTTATAAGGTTCAAGAGATAAATTTATTTAAAATAGTATTTAAAAGATGAACATTTGGGGGGGTAGTATTTCGGTAACAAAGAAAGGTATGATAATAAAACACCTGGGAGAAGTTTCATCTTGCGGTGCAGCCGGTGATCAACTCAGCAAGCAGCACTAGACTCTTGTAAGAGAAGGTTCACTAAGCTTAGTGTTACTTGACAGGTCTATTCTCATTCTTCCTTAATTTGACTCTGACATCTCAGAATACTTCATCTGGATTGGCTCTTTCTCCAGATCTGCTACATGCACCTTTGTTGGGAGTGAGGAGCTAACCATTTCCCCTCTTTCATGGGGAAGTAAAAATGAGCTTCTGTTCACCCACACTGAGGTGTTCACTCTCAGTTAGAGAATAGGTCAGATGCTGGTTTCTTACTCCTCACTCTTAATTGTTTAACTGGCTGTTATTCTTTAAAATCAAGGAGAATGTGAACATAGGACTGGCAGACTGTCTGCTTTAAACTCTCTTGGATCTTACTTTCTAAACCTCCACGGAGGAGATTTTTCTTAACGAATAGACATCTGCATTTTCTGATTAAGCCGTTCCCACCCCAATGGGCACTTGCCCAAAAGATGCTACTTCACCTTCTCAGGTCTAATCTGAAACCGGAACTAATCTGCACATGTGTAGATTTAGAGCTTCCTTTTCTTCATCTTCCCTCGCCACTGCCTCCAGAGAGCTTTTGGCAAGATCCGGGGTTGTAGGTAGCTCTTAGAGGATCCTACTTTGCCAAAAGTGTCTGAACCAATCCTCAAATAAGCCTTTGGGGAAATCCTCAACTGCTTTTGAACCGCTTCTCTCTCCCTGTGGGAAAATACATCCCTTTGTAACAGGCTTATTTAGGAACAAGTTCCCAGAAGTTATTCCGATAGCTCAAAATCCAGGGATTCCTTGAGAAGAAAAAGATACATAATCAAATCCATAGATTTACAGCGCAGCATTAAAAACAATCATTAATATAGTTTTCCCACAGTACTTAATGAGGATGATGGCTGGTGGTAATGATAAATTTCTGACTGTACACTCTTGCCAGGGGCTCTCTGGGGAAGCAAGAGGCTGCTAGCTGAGGCATTTCGAATTTGTGCTAAACTCTTCTCAGTAGGAATGTCCTTGCTGATGCTGCCGAGGAGATGAAGGACTGAAGGTGAGGTATTAACTCTCATTGAAAGTAAGAACATATCGACCCTAGGCAATTAAAGACAATCTCTTTGGATACATGCGTTGTTATCAATAACTTGACAGTTGTGCCTATTTGAAATTCAGCCTCACGTTTCACACTGAACTCTTGGGTGACTGTCAATTCAAAACTTTAAAGGGGACTACACCAGCTAAGTATTCAGCTCCCTGCAACTTCACCCTCTTATAGTTCAGTTGTTTCTGATGGAAACAAAAAATGATGGATTCAAAAGTCTCTGAGGTCCCAGTGTATCCTGTTTAGACAATTCAGAAATAATTTTTGTTATTATTTATGGAGTATGTACCACTTACTCCATTTTAGGGAGCAAGAATAAGTATGTTTAATATCATGGCAAATACTTTTATCTTGGTTAGTAATTGTAATTGTTTTTTGTCTTAATCATCATCATCATCCACGCTTTACAAATAAAAAAATTGAGTTAAGATACCGTTCAAGGTCACTTATAGGAATTTGAGCTCAAGAATATCTAACCCCATTACCAGAGCTCTTTACCTCTATGGTAGAGTACCTCTCTCCAGTCTACTGGGTCCACGCAGGCTCTCTTCCACAGTGCTTTAACTCAGATTATTTGTGACACTTGAGTAGTTCCTTGCTGTACATTCCTTTCCTTCCCCATATCTGCCTATCACAAGTTTATATATTGCTTCAAAGCTGATCTTAAATACTATTTTCTCCATGAAGACTATTCTAATTTTTCTTTCCTCTTCTTTGCACCCCTCTAACCAGATTTGGATTCTATTTTTGAGTACTTTCTGTGCCTTCCATATAGCTCATATCTTATTTTGCCATATCTATTTGACTGTTCAACATAAACTCACAAATTGTGGCTCACGTCTATTCCTGAAAGACTCAATCAAATATTTCCCATATGGTGGTGCTCAATAAATATCTGCAAAATGTAATTTGCCAAAAGTATTTCTAGGATTAACATTGCTCAGAGCTCAGACTAAGGACTTGTCCTAATTAGCTATTCATATAAGGGGGCCTGGGGTCATGGGTCTGTCCCCCATGTGGAGGATGCAAGATTGTGATATCAGTTTCTGGGCTATAAAAGGTCTCAGATATTGTAAAGGGGTGGTGGATGAGAGGTAGGAGAAAGTAAATTACCAAAGGTCACACAACTTTGAAGCTTCAGAGGCACTGAACTGTGATTCAGATCACCTTCATACTAGTGCAATATTCTTCTTACTACATCATGCTGACACAAACAGAACGACCAGTGACATTTAAAATATCTTGCCATCAATTTTTCTGGTCCTAGCATCCAACAACTTTTCCCTGGTAATGTGACTGGAAACTTTAGAAGTAATAGGACCTTGGCTTTAAGAAATAAAGTTGTTTAACAGCATTTAAAAAGCAGTTTCAATCTAATAGAGTCTGTACTGTCATAAGAACTCTGCTCAAGTAGACACCTCTCAATTATTCACAGATGGATTATCAAGAGCAAATTTTACTTTTGAGTTCTTATTGACATTATTACCTATTCATTTCAGTTAAATCCTTTGTTAAGGCAACTCTAGTGCACTTTTCTTCTGAAGTTTTTAAGTACAAGTAAGAGTTTGAAGGAAAGACTGTTTTAAAGTCAAACTCTTAAATAGAACATCCCCTGAAAACTCTGCTTACATATTTAACACATTTTGATTGAACAAAGCATCACAATCAATATAAAAATTAATACCATAAGGAGACTTCCTATTTTTAGGTATGACAAAGCAATTGGAATTATATTAACCCTCCTGCTGAGGAAAACTATAAAAGCTTTTTTTTTTTAACATTTCACAATACTGCATAATCTCATGAACATGTGGAATCTAAAAGAGTTGAACTCAAAGAAACAGAGAGTAGGATGACGGTTACCAGGGGCTTGGTGGGAAGGATTGGGGGGACTAAGGGAGATGTAGGTCAAAGAATACAAAATTTCAGTTGGACAGAAAGACTGAGTTCTGGAGACTTATTGTACAACGTGATGACTACAGCCAATAACAATGAATTGTATACTTAGAAATTGCTGAGAATAGATTTTAAATGTTCTCACCACAATGGATATGTTAATTAGCTTGATTTAACCATTCCACAATGTGTTGTATATTAAAATATCATGTTGCACATCATAAATATACACATAATTACAAATCTTAAAAATAAAATCCCTACAAAGCTCTATAAATGCATCAGAAAGCAACTAAGACAGCTGGACTTGGGAGGACAAGATCTCATAAGAATGGAAAGCCATTGAGGTAAACATTTGTTGACTCACTCTGTGGGACAGAGAAACCAAGAGCAAGCAGTAGTTTCTGAACAGGGGAGAGGAGAGAAGAAACTGCAGTGCTGCCAAAGTAGCCAGGGCATGTGGGACTCTAATTCTGGGATCTGCAAGAAATTTTCCCTATAGGCAGATGTAAATTTTCATATACATGCATGGGCAAGATGCCAATAATTCAGGCAGAAAACAGCTGCTAGAAAATCTAAGCAGAGACTTTGTGCCAGTAAATTTGAAAACCTGGGTGAAAATAATGTACTCCTTGAAAAACAATTTACCAAAACTGGCACAAGAGATACCAGAAATTCAAATAGCCCAATATCTATTTAAGACATTCAATGCATAAGTAAAATCTTCCTACACAATAAACTGCAAGACATTAATTGGTAAATTCTTGCAAACATTTAAGCAAGGAATAAAAATCTGAAAAAAACAAAACCTCTTCCAGAGGATCATTTCCAAAATTACTTCTTTGAAGTCATTATAATCTTGATAATAGAGCATGACAAAAAATTGCAAGTGAAATAACAAGCCAATTTATCTTATAAATGTAGATGCAAAAATAAAATATTAATCAAACATATATATGTTTGTATATACATAAATTACATATTTATGATATAGATATAACAAATCAAATTAAATTTTTTCTAAGAAATACAAAGTTGGTTTCACATTTGAAAAAATTCAGTGTAAGTTACAATATTAGTAATTTTTGAAAAGATGTGGGGTACAATTCAGGATTAGGTATACACGTACTATACTAGTATTAACAAAATAAAGACTACATGATTTTTCTCTGTACATGCAAACAATGATCTACTAAAATTAAATGACAAAAACCCTTAGCAAATAGTAATAAAAAGAAATTTCCTCAATATGATATAAGGAATTACCCAAACATCTATAGTAAATATTATGTTTGAAAGTCTTCTTTTAGAAATCAAAAAAGAGACAACAACATCTACCATTCCTTCTAATAATTTATACTGAAGTTCTCAGATAATGCAATAAGGCAAGAAAAATAATGAAAGTAAGAAGAATTATAAAGGTCGAACTAAAACTCAATATTCTCAGATGGCATGATGGTGCATATAAAACACATACATAATACTGAGCTATTTGTCAAACATGAAAGAGTTCATACTATGGAATCCCATTCGTATTAAAGGAAAAGAAAAGGGAAAATCTATCTCTGGTGAAAGTATTCATGATAGTGATTACTTGAAGAGAAGTAATACTGAGCACAAGGAGGCATCTGGATTTCTGGTAATGATTTGTTTCTTGATATTGGATGTGGTAACACCAGTTATGTTTACTTTGTGCAAAATAATTAAGATGTATATGATTTTTAATCTCTATTATATGCATATTATAATTCCATAAAAATATTTACAAAAATATTTTTTAAAAATTATTGCCATATAACCCATGCCTAAAGCAGGCTTAGACACCAATTGACAAGTTGGCAATTAAGTGTCATACAAATTTGTGAATGAACTGATGAAAGAGTGAGCGAAGGAGGAGCCAGTCACATGGGTAACATATTGCCAGCTGTGTTTCTGTGTCATATTACAGCTTACTTAGGAACTTCTAAGCAGGTAGCTGACTGACAGGAGGTCTACTTTCAGGGGACTGTCCCAGGACTGCACATTTGGAAGAGTATTAAGGAACAAGCTTAGAGAAAAAGTGCATCTATGTGTAAGTGGAAACTGAGTGAGCAGAAATATGATGCTCATTTATGAGTATAAAATAAATAAAATTTGGGACTAAATATTTCAATATCTTCTGAATCATGTCTTAATACTAAAGATGCCCTAGTTGAAATGATATAACATTCATCCTCATAAGTAACAAATCATACTACAAAGACAAGATATTATTGATGGAGGTTTCATTCATTTGGTCCAGTTCATTTCTGCCTTCTCTCTTCCCTGCTTATTTAAGAAGTCCTGGTGTTTTATTGGGCTCAAGTTTGTTTAGGCTAGGCATGGTGGCCCGCACCTGTAATCCCAGCATTTTGGAAGGCTGAAGTGGGAGGATTGCTTGAGTCCAGGAGTTCGAGACTGGGTAACATAGCAAGACTCTGTGTCTACAAAAAAAAAAAAATTAGCTGGGCCTGGTGGCACATGCCTATAGTCCCAGTTACTCAGGAGGCTAAGGTGGGAATACGGCTTGAGCCCAGGGGCTTGAGGCTATGGTGAGCCGTGATCATGCTACTATACTCCAGCCTGGGTGACAGAGTGTGATGCTGACTGAAAAAAAAAGTTTGCTTAGGGTCTTATCCCTAAGACAAGATTTGGGCAGTGGATAAGGTGACAACAAAATATATAAAAGTAAAGAACAACAGACACAAGCAGTTTGAGACATAAGAAAATTTATTGTAATACTAAAAACCATTACTGAACGCTTCTTGCATACAGTCTCTGTATAAAATGCTTTATTATTTAATTTAACCTTGCCTAAAACACTATGTAAAATGTACCGTTAACCCCATGTTACAAGTGAGGAAAATGAGGTTTAGAGAATTGAAGTAATTTGCCCAAAGTCATAGAGATTGTTGGTAATTGGTAGAACTGGGATTTGACTTTCTTTCAGTCTGACTCAGAGCCTCTTCCCAACCATGGCATCTCACCCACCCTCCAGAAGAGAGGGCCACAGGGCATATCCCTTGTGTTTGCATCTCAGATCCCCTCATCTAATAGCTGTCCATTTTTTCCTCATGCACACTTCTTTTGTTTTATTTTATTTTTGCAAAAGTAGCACAACCAGCTTTGATTATTCGGTTGATTTTTCATGGCCAATTCTTTTTTTTTTTTTTTTTGAGAGATTTTCCCAGTCATGTATGGATGTATGTAATGGAACCAGGCCAATGTTAATTAGCAAAACTGATTAGTGAGACGAATTTAATAGGATGAAACAAAATGTAGTCTATTTATATACATATATATATGTATCTATGATAAGCCAAATATAAATTCCTTGTGGATCAGCAATTTGGGGTTTTCTGCGATACTATTTGTAGTCATGCTTTCCCTTCCTCCAACTTTTCCCTCACCAGCATAACTAAGCCCAGTGACCTATTGAGGAAAACACTGGTAACCAGCAGCGATGCTGCTATAAACATGACCTAAAGAAAACTTGGAGATTTAAAGGGTAAGGTTTTAAGGAATCTAACCAAATAACAATACCCTGAAACATTCAAAATTCTCTACCTTGGCTACCTTCTTTTACGCTGCAGAATCTGCATTCTGTCTACACTTCCAAAGTCTTTTTATGGTGGGGGTCCTTCTCCCACTGGGCTTAACCATATTGTCCTAATTTCTATCTCCTTAGTCCTTTCCTGCTTTAAGGTCTTTTTGGTCCTCTTGATGCCTCTGCCTGGAATGCCCTTTGCCTTGTTCTTTCTATGGTTGGTAGATTCTTACTTTTAGGTCTCAGGTTAAATGTCTCCTTCTGTGAAAGGTCATCCCTCACCTTCTTAGCTAGAGGAAATACCCCTTCCCCTTGATCACCTCTTACATCATCCTAGTTTTTTTATTTATTTGGTTTCACATATAATAATCTAAGAGTATCTAGTTCATTTTCTTTTTAATTATTTGTTTTCTGCCTTCTCCAATACTCCCTCTTCCTAATTCCCAATTGGCATGTTATATCCATAAGGTACTTGATAAATATTTATTGAGGGCTTATTTATTTTATTTTCTTTGACTTTATTTTCTGATCTTGTCTATTTGGATGTCTGCAACATTTCCCTATCCTGGTCTGGCATCTAGGCTGCCATGGACAGCTGGCCTGAGAGCACAGCGTTACTGCAGACAGCTCACATTGGATCTGCTGTTTGCTGAAGGACTGTGCCCTACCTCCATTGCCCTGCCCTTAGGAATTTGTGTAGTTAGCTCTGTGAGACCATGCTGATAAGATGAAATTGACCTATCTCCTCCTTCAGATAGGTACAGAGATACTACGATAGAGAGTATAAAAAAACAAATTCTGGGAAATCCCCTCAGGTCCCCTCTTGCTCTGGGAACTTTTCTGTCCTCACAATAAATCCTGATTTCTCAAAAAAAGAAAAACCAAGATTTGAAAGTGCAAGGATTTTTTTCAGCAAGGAGCTGGAGAAGTTGAAATGAACATGGCAAATGGAGAGAGAAAGAACTGGGAAAATGCAAAGTTCTGATACATTTCTTTTGGACACATCAGCTGCAGCACTGAGATAGAACATTCCTTTGTACTAAAGCCAATTCTCTTTCAACATTGGGACCAAATATAGATTAGAATAAAAGGGTAATGTGTTTTTAACCAAACATGTGATTTTAAGATGGCTGGCAAAGAAAAGGAATGATCACTCCAAAGCCCAGGATTTATTAGATGCCACCTTTGTGATAATCTTTAGTCAGAGAGGAAGACATTGGCCCAATCTTTAAAATAGTTTTATAACCATTTCTTCCTCAGTGCACCAAGTCCTGTTACCAAATTGACTGCTGTTGGTTCTTGACCCCTGGGTCCACTTAGTCCTGAATTTGTGCCAGGGCTTCTGTACTTAACTTGGATAGCACCCTTACACCTTTTTTCTTCCAAA
Organism: Cephalopachus bancanus; assembly: GCA_027257055.1. Lineage (NCBI taxonomy): Eukaryota > Metazoa > Chordata > Mammalia > Primates > Tarsiidae > Cephalopachus > Cephalopachus bancanus. Next base: position 9,086,106 of record JAPVLO010000022.1, on the reverse strand, counting down.
TGTTTGTAATATCTTGCAACTTGGTGGTAAACCTTGACCTCATGCTCATTCGTTGCCCCTTAACTGTACATGCTAAATCCTTTAAATAGGAGTTCTCTGGTTTCCTGCTTCTCTAGAATTATTTATTGTTCCCATGCCCCTGGTTTAGTCCTGATAGTTTCTTTTCTAAAATATCCCAGCAGGCCATGGTTCCATCTCATGAAAGTAGTGGTGGTATCAGACTTCATTCCTTTACAAATATTTATTAAGCACCTACCATATGCTAGACAGGTACTAAGTGCTAGGGATACAACCATAAACAAAATCAGCATGGTACTTGCTTTCAGAGAACTTACAGTTAAGTGTGGGAGACAAGTGACTGTATTAACTACCAATGGGAAAAGAAGTGGGGTGCTACTAACCCAACAGGTAGCTGTGTGTGTGCATGCCCTTATGTGTGTTATCAGATTAAATTTTCTAGCCGAGTCTGGGCACCGTGGTTCACACTTGTGATACTAGTGTGTTCGGAGGTCGAAGTAGGAGAATCATTTGAGGCCAGGAATTGGAGAGTAGCCCAGGTAACATAACGTGACCTCGTCTTTACAAAAAATTTAGAAACTTAACTGGGCATGACAGGGCATGACTGTAGTCTCAAGTACTTAGGAGGCTGAGGCGTAAGGTTACAGTGAGCTATGATTTTTCCACTGCACTCTAACCTGGGTAACAAAGTGAGACCCTGTCTCAAGAAAAAAAAATCTGAGGAAACGCTAGCTAAGTTGAGATATAAGGTATAAGTCAGATTTAGCCAGGTCCTTTTAATAGAAAACAGCAAAAGAAAGTATGTCTGGTTGCTATTCTTATGGCACCCACACCCTGCCTGCTGAGCTGGGCAGGGAGCTCAGGAGTCTCTAGAATTGCCCACAACACAAATCTCCAACATGAATGCTATTGGTCCTAAGAAGGTCAGTTGTATCCTTCACTTGACCATTTGGACAGATTCATCTGAGGTCCTATGAATAAACACTCAAACCCCTCATTAGACCAGCATTGAGCATTTTTTTCAAGAGTGTTTATAGACTGCCAAGAATAAAAACTTAAACTGAGTCATAGAAGAGATTCACCAGGAGTGTGACCCAGTTCACATGTAGGCTACCATGATTCATCTCTGCCCAAAACTTCACCTGGAGACATACTGTCCTTTATGAAAACTCTTAGAAAGAGATTGTAACCTCTTCAACAATTATTTATGGCCCTCTAACTATATTGGGAAACTTACAATCTGACTGGAGGGGAAGACCTGGAAAAGTGTTGGGGCATCTGAGATCCTCAGGTTGGGGCCTAAAACCAGCACATACAGAGTTCTGCAAGACAGATCTGATCTAGGAGACCTCCCATTCAAGAATAAACAGCTGTGAATTCTGACCAAATGATCCTTAGAGAGAGAAGCTTCTATTGTAGTCCAACCAGTCACTTCCCAATGACCTTCATGCCCACAGAGGAGAAATACTCTCGCTTGACAGACCTACACAGCTGAGAATACCACTCTTTCTTCACCATGTATGCCAGCTGACTCTTGATATCCAGCAGTCTGCCCACCTCTATTCTTAAAACAGACTATTCTTTGGGAGAAGATACTCATGTTCTAAAGTTATCTCCCATAAGAGTTGAGAAGAGCACTTATCACCCCCAAAATAATTCACCAATAATTTGTATTTAGGTCCATGTCAGTTTGTTTCCATTGATAGAAATCCAAAAGACAGCAAGTGAAAGGAAAAGCAGTGAGGTTCTATAGCTAAAATCTTTACAATTCTTTATTTCTCAATAAAAGATAACAGTATATGGCAAGTCCTCACTTAGTATCACCAGATAGGTTCTTAGAAAATGCAAATTCTAGCAGGTCCTAGAATAAGTCATTGTTTTGTTATAACATTGATGAAAAAATGGTTTCGTTATACATTGTTTCATTTAAAGTCACAATTTCCAAGTACCCATTGGCAACATTAAGTGAGGATTTATAGTATATAACCTAGCACATTAAAGAGTCACAATGTTCTCTTGAATTTAAGATTTTAATCCCTTCAGACCTAATCTCCCTTTATAGGCTTCTTGAAGAAGTCATTCCAATGTTTTTCAGATGCCAAGAGCCTTCTAGAACTTGAAAGCCTATTTTCTTCAGTCTTGTGGAGAGGCTTCATTTAAGTATACCTCTAACAACTATTTATGGTCAAAATTAATACCTCAAACTTCTATATTTATTCAATTTTTTAAAAAGTATCCTGATGCTATGACCACTCTTCTTTGTGAATATCTTATAAAAGCTTAACTCAAATTAACAGAATAATTTATGTAGGATAGAGATGCCCATGATAGGCATAACAATCCTGACATTTTCATTTGAGGAAGCCTAGTACCCAGAAGATATCAAAACTTACATCAGACAACAAGAAAACCCCACTTATTATAAATGCAGGAGTCCTACCATACCTCATTCATCTCCAAGGGATAAACCCACTACACAAATGGCTTATGTTGGGAAACAAAGCCTATTTGTTTAAGAAACTTTTATAAGCACTATGTGGCCATAGATCAATATTCAGTGATGCCTCATCAGTACTATCCTTGTCGGCTGGGTCTGGTGGCTCAAGCCTGTAATCCTAGCACTTTGGAAGGCTGAGGCAAGAGGATTGCCTGAGCCTGCAAGTTCAAGACCAGCCTGGGCAACATGGTGAGACCTCATCTCTGCAATAAATTTTTTAAAAATTAGCCGGGCGTGGTAACTCATGCCTGTAGTTCCAGCTACTTGGAAGGCTGAGGCAGAAGGATCGCCGGAGCCCAGCAGGTCAATGCTGTGGTGGCCGTGAGCATGCCACTGCACTCCAGCCTGGGTGACAGAGTGAGACTCAAACTCAAAAAAAAAAAAAAAAAAAATACTATCCTTGTCCAAAACTGCATCCTGAGTCCCCATCACCAAATATGCCTAATTTTACTTTTAATCTCTTCTTTGGGAAGACCAAAATACATCTGTGACAACCTAATGGAACTATGTGACTCTCAAAGGGACATTCACCAGTTTTCTTGCTAATACATGATAAGTATGTCACCACTCTGTGTTCTATGCCAGGACCAAAGAGATAGAGAACTGGAATCTTCCACATCAGCTTCAAATATCTACATGGTATAATTCAATGAGTGTAATGATTCTCTTGCTTCCATCTCCAAGCCCTTTTACTGTTATTGTAGTTTTCATGTATATAGCAAGACCATGTTGCATATTTTATTGGAAGATATGGTAACCCTCTTATCCAGAAGAGCTTTCAAAAACATGCTCCCATAAATCATGATTTCCAACTATAACTGAATTATCACCTTGTTTTGCGGGGGTTCGTCTTCTACCTATATGTCATGTTTATCTTTTGTCTACCATTTTCAGGTTTGTGCTGTTCAGGTTTCCCAAGAGTGGAGTAAGGCAGAGAGGAAGCCCTTCTGGCCCCTGAATGGGAGGGGACAGAAAAAAATTCTACTTCCAGCAAGAATTTGATTATAACCAATTCTGAGCCTCTTATATTTTTTGAGATGAACATAATTGCATTTTAAAGAATTTTTCGTATATATGTATATATGTATACACATATACTTGGCTCATTTTATAGAGTATTTGAGGTGTTGCATACAAACACTGTAATAGTGTTGCATGGTGCCTTTCTTGATGCCTTCTCACTTATATAAGATTAATTTAACTTGAATTTTAAGTGGAAATGACTACTGTAAGTACTGGGGTGTTGATTTTAACAAATTATATTAAAATATGCCTAGTTTTCCAAGTAGATTGCAAATGACTATAGAGTAAGGATCATTTCTTTAAGGCTCTTTGTCAACCCCAGAACCTTGTTTTTAAATAGAGGACATTTAAAAGTTTCAAAGACGTTTGTGAAATTCCATGCTGATATTGTTAGTATTTCTTTTCAATTTGCTCAGACATTGTAAGTGGTGTATGAGAAGTGAGAAGGAAATGGAGGGTGATGTGAGGTTGATATAACTTCCCCAAAGGTCAGCCAGCAAGCTGGGGGAAAGGACAGAATTAGAACTCACACCCCTCAATTTTCCAGGCTGTTACTTAGCCCACTGAACCCCACTACCTCTGACTCAGTGTATTAATATAGACCGTGAAACACAGATTGCTTGAACATATGGTAGAGAGGATGAGAAGATAATATTCTGTGGCAGGATTCATGCCTGCAGACGGGTGGCTGCAAAGGCTGTTTTTCTGTACAAGATTCAGCAAGTGAAGCGTTAAGCACTTTTCTTATTTTTGTCTTCAAATAATACAACTTTTCCCCTTGAATGAGATCAATTTCTGGGCATTCCTATTGTCAGAGGAAGTGTGTGGAAGTGAAGCCAGGAGGGTTTGGCCACCCACAGGCTGTGGGGAGGAATAAGTAATATCCATGCAGAGTATCCAACATTGTGCCTGGAGGGCGGGGTGCCTAATAATCGTTAGTTCCCTCTCCTTCCCCAGCAAACTACATTTTGTAGTTAGGACACAGATTCTACATTTGTCTCCTGACTTAGATGCTTCTATCCTCTTTGGCAATAATCTACAGTAGTTTATGCTATGGATATGCTTTAGTTATTCATGTCATCACTAGTCACCTAATCCAAAGACTTCATATAATGTATTGGGCAAGTTATCGTGGATTTTATTCCAAGATTCATTCTTGTGAGAGAGACAGCAAGATAGGGTTTGTAAGGAGGAGACAGGGTTCAACTTATCCAAGGCATAGAGTCTAAAAGTGCAAAGACTTTAGGCATGATTTAGGGCTATTGTTTCCACCAAGAAGGAAAAAAATGGAAGATGCTGCATGGGCAGGATTCAGTACCCCTCTCCTCTACTTATAAGTTGTATATCTGTGTCACATAATAGAGTTCAATGTAAAAGCTTGGCTGGAAAAAATAGATGTTGGAAAAATTTTATAACTAAAAGACAGTTCTAAGACCTTGATTTAGGAAGCAATTGGATCTATATGATAAAATGTAGTCATTCAGAGCATGGGTATTGGTTAGAAGGAAAATTTAGCTTTGCATCTTATTAAGTGTGTGACCTCAGACAAGTTACTTAACCTCCCTGTGCCTTAGTTTCTACACCTGTGATAAAGAGATATTAATTGTGCCTACTTCACAGGCTTGGAAAGAGATCTAAATGAAGTAATACACAGAAGCACTCATTATTGAGGCTAGCACCCACTAAACACTCACGAAAAGGTAGCTGCTGTTATAACTTTACCACTACTATCACTATTACTTTTGATACACTAATTATATCTATTCCAAAAGTTGGATTCATTGCCTTATTCTAGTTTGGAATGTAGGTATAATGGTATGGGAATTCAATGATCTGGTAGGACTCCATTCATGGAGAAAGAGCATGAAATGTTCTGGTGGCAAAGGGAATAGAGAGTCCAAGGGCAGATGGTGTCTCAGGGTCTGGGCCATGCTGACTCACTAAACATGACTTCTACCAAGGTAAAGGTTTGTGTCCCTGACTCTTGTAGGCTGAATTGTGTCCCTCTAAATTCATAGACTGACATCCTAACCCCCAGTACCTCAGAATGTGACTGTATTTGGGAATGAGGTCTTTCAAGAGGTAATTAAGTTAAAATGAGGTCATCAGGGTGAGTCCTAATTCTATATGACTGATGTCCCTATAAAAAGAGGATATTTGGACATAAATGCTTACAGAAGAAAGGCAATGTGAAGACACAGGACAATCTATATGTCAAGGAGAGAGGTGTGAAGCAGAGTCAGCCTTCAGAATTGTGAGGAAATAAATTTCTGTTGTTTAAGCCATGCAGTCCGTGATATTTTGTTATGGCAACCTTGGAGAGTTCATATTTTAGTTCAATTCAGAAAAGAGGCTCTTCTTTGCCAATCCAAATGCAGGGAAAACATCCTGGGACTCAGGATGCCTTTGGAATTGTAGCTCTGTTCTTCTTTTTCCCTGAGTATAATGCTAATGGTCCATGTTGTATCTTTCAGACACCCCTCAAGTCAGCATTATAATTTTTTAGCCAGTTTTTCGTCTGGCATGCCCCACCACTGCTATCCTTTCAGAATAATTGAAATGGCATCTCTAGCATGTGGTTGGCATTTCTTTCCAGCCACACCGTGGAACCTGGCACACTCACCACCTAGAAGAAGAACTTAAAGAATGATCAATCCAGGTTATCATCAGACATGATAATGCCTGCTAAGATAATGCCTCTCGAATACCCTGAAATTAACTGCTAATAAAAGGTTAACAAATAAAATCATTAATTTTTTCCCCTATGGAGAATTAAAAAAAAAATTCAGTGCACCCAAAATGAAAAAGCTATCAAAGAAAGTTCCCCCATGAGCTGTCAGTTCACAGCAACTTCAATCAGCTGGTGTGCCTGAGCCTGCGGTAATATCTCCCCAGCATCCTCCCACATGCCCAACTTGACTGCTCTGTGCAAGCCACATTAAACCTGTCTACCATCAATCCCCGGGTCTGCTTACAGCAGCAGCTTAACGAGGTAAGGGAGCTGGCATCACCAAGAGGCAAATGCTATTTCAGAAGGGACCGAGTGAAGCTGAAAGAGGAGCCGTAGTGGAGAAACGCTAGACATAGGCCATTAAGCAACAGGGTTTTTCTCATAAGATCTTCTCATATTGTCATTTCTATGCAGATGTGTTTTCCAACCTCCTGAAGTCAGAAGAGGCAGTGGGAGATGAGTTAGAAAGCGCCAAATCACAACAGGCTGGCCACACTCACACAATTTTATCTTATGGAAAAACTAGAGGACACTATGCCAATTCTCACCTTCTCCCAGAAGAAGCTACAGTTTTAGGTTTGGGGCTTCCTTTTGAATTCATAGCAAGAAACATTTTTTTTAAAAAGTCTCTCTCTCTCTCTTTTTCTTTCTTTCTTTTTTTTTTTTTGCCCTCTTAGACAAGTCTGGCTTGAAGCATATTCACAGTGTATATCCATCACTGGGGCAGCTGATCTAACTTTCTCCTGAGTGCTGCCAATGATGGGGGGGCCTCAGCCCCTGGCAATAGGAGGAGAATGAGAAGTGACTCAGTAACCAAATTGAAAGATCAACCAATTCCCTGAGCACACAGGGAGAGCACCACGTGGGGGTTACTCAGCCTTCTCCCTCCACTCTCTTCTGAGAGGCCAGTTTCACAGATTGCTTAAAGACCGCAGCAATTCTGGATCTGGTAGAGCTTCTGGGAATAGAAGCTGAACTTCTATTTGAAATGCCTCCCTCCTGCTGTTCTTAAATAACACTGACAACAATAATAGGCATTTATACCAAGAGGGTCCTTCAGAATCTTTACTAAATCCTTTCAAATATACTCTCTTGCTTCTATCTAGCAAAGATAATATGCTTTGTGACAGGTGCCCAGAAGATGGCTGCATAGCTTTTGGCTACTGGAACTACCTGTTGTCAAAAATAATTCCCTTATTTGTATCTAGACTCTAACAAATGCCCAGCAAAGGCATTGGCCTGAACATTTCTTTGACCTAGCAAAGTGGTTTGCTATTTTTTTTCAAAATCACATAAACTCAGCAAAGGGACCTTAATGATCAACTTGCCCAACCACACAGCTGACGTTTGAATTAGAACTGCAATCAAATGGCCATTCAAGTCTCAGCTTGAAATCCTGAGATGAAGAATTATAGAAGTTACTATCTCCTGCATGCTGGCTTTTAAGGAACACGATTTTTTTTCCTTCGTGTGCTTAAGCTTTCTTTTTTACTAATTCCATTTGACTGACCCATTTCTCCAAAGGCAATGCTTATAATAGTAGTTTGTACAGAATAGGGCCAGCGTTGGAAGAGTAACCTTTTCTTTGTGTCTTTTATTATACAATTTGGGATAATTCTCTAATGACACACCATGGCATAGTGAAGATAGCGCTGACCTTGGAGACAGAAGATCCAGGTGTGAGTCCCAGCTTGATAAATTACTACCTTGTAAATTGGGAGGCCTATCAATCTCACAATGTATTTGTATATTCTCAGGAGGGTTGTGAGAGAGTTAAACAGGATTATATATGCGAAAGAAATTTTAAGCGGTAAATTGCTACGTATACATAAGCTGTTTATTCTTTTTTTAACTTTCAGGTTACTCCTTGGAAAATTGTGCCAAAGTGGATAGAAAAGGGAAAGGGGCAAAAGCACAGTGATTTAATTAGATCCAGAGGACATTGTCTTCACATGGGTAGATGGAGCCCCCAGCCCTTTGGATTTCAGCACACTGATATGTGGTAACTTAATATGCAAATGATAGGCCGCAGAGGGCACCCAGTCTCCACATGTGCCAATTAATCAAAGGAAACAGTATCATCCTCTAATTCCACTAATTAGAGGATCATCCATAAGCTACTATGTTTCTGAGCTACTGAGGTTTAATAAATTTGCAATACATTATGAGTAATACATTAGCCAGGGACCAAATGACTACTGAGCAATAGATGAGGGAAGGGCTCAAGTTATCTATATATTTAAAGGGTTTTTTCTTAATTTTTTTATTATTTTCTATTCTAAAAAGTTCCAAATAACTTGGTTGTGTGGGGCCACAGAATCCTCATGTTTTATTGTAACAAAGAGTCCAGAAATCATATGTAAGTGCAACTATTAAATAATGTGATTAAAATGTTAACAAATGTACCAGAATTAATTCATCCAAATGGTTGGTTGCTTCAAAACAGTCTCTTGGCAAATTTGTACACTTGTTCTTATGATACTCCTATAGCCAAAAATTAAGGAATCCTTAGATAATTGCCCTCGCATATTCGTGTATTCTTTCGAATCATCCCAGAGGTGGCAAATAGTCCTCTGAGGTTAGATTTGAATTTAAGGGCAGTTAAAAGATGTTTGGATGCACTGTACTCTGATAATTAAGATAGGTGATCAAGCGGGAGAATCCTATTTGTGGTCACTTGAAGGACCCACCCATCATCACCCATATGCTCGTGTGAGGAAGAGATAGTGCTAGAGCAAAACTCTGACCATTAGATTTGACTCCGGTATATGAGGACATCTGATTGAGGGTATAGTGGATACATCTATTTTAAATCTGTGTGAGAAGCTTTTAATTTCACTCGAAATATAGATGTAAGAGGTGGAGGCCTTTGTTCTTGCTATCCCTATGACCAACGTTTTTTCCAGTTCAAACTCTACCCATTCTTTAATGTTAGTTTAAAGCCATCTCAATTACAAGGACATTCCTAATAATCTCCAATTGGCAGTTTTTGCTCTGTCCTTAAAGTTTTCATTGTACCAAAATTGAACTCCTCTCATGGTACTTATTACTTAGTGCGTATTGCATTTGACTTTCCATAGTTTTTATTGCTTCTTAGAGGTAGCAAACTATCTTGGTAGTTATTGTGGTAGGATGGGTATGTGATTTATCTTTGAATCTTACATATCAACTGAAGTAAGCCTTGGACATTATAATTACTCAATTAATAATAGTTGGATAAATGAGTTATAGAGCAGTTTGGTTGTCAGCATATAAATACAGCCACAACCATATATACAGAAGGACATCCAAGTAAGTACCCAGTTTATTTACAAAAAATATTGCTCTTAATGGTGAAGAGTGAACAAGCTTCTTTTAATTTTAAAAAGAAATTTTAAAATTTCTTTTAAAATTAGAACAGTACAAGAGTGCATTCTATCACCACTTCTATTCAGTATTAGGTTGGAGATCCCAGCCAGTACCATAGGACAAGAAGAAAAAGAAGCATAAGAATAGGAAAGAAAGAAAGAAAGCATTCATTATGCACAGGTGATAAAATTATCTATATAATAACCCAATAAAATCTACACATTTTGAGAAGTAAAAGACATTAGAAAATGGGATGAATACAGAATAAAGAAACAACAATCAACTGTATTTCTATAAGCAGCAAAAATCAGCTTGAAGAAAGATATTTCTAAAAAGACAACATTAACAATGGCAACAACATTATATTAAATGTAGGGATAAATCCAACACATTATGTGTGAAACCTTTACGTAGAAAATCATAAAACATTTTTGAATGTCTTTAAAGAAGACCTCCATAAATGAAAAATATATCATGGTTATGAGTAAAAATGCCTAATATTATAAACATGTCAGTTCTACTCAAATTGACCAACAGATTTAATGTATAACCTTTTTTTTATTGTTGAACTTGATAAACTGTTTTTAAAATTTATGTGCAAGAACAAAGGGCCTAGAGTAACTAGCAAATACTTGAGAGCAAAAAAATAAGATGTGTGTGAGAGATTTATTAAATAGCAAGTCTACTTATAAATATTAGGCAAGTATGCATTTAACATACACAAAGAATAGATAGATATAGGAATAGATAACTAGTTCCCAGAAACAGAGCTCGACATACAAGGGAACTTACATATGACAGAGTTGGCATTTCAGATCAGTGGGGAAAGGTTAAACTATAAGAACTGTGTTGAGACTAAATTTTTAATTTTCCAGAGAGAAACAAATAAGATTGTAGTGTTACCCAAAAAGTACAGAAAATATAAATTCGAATCTATTGAATTGCATAAGCAACAACAACAAAAAATTCAAAGTTTTTAGAAGAAATCTTAGGAATATTGTACAGTCATGAGGAGAGGAAGGATTTCTCAAATAAGACATAAAAAGTATAGTATAAAGGAAAAATCTGATTAACTCAACTAAATGAGACAAAATAATCTCCTTGCATCAAACAACAATTTGAAGAAATGAAAACTATGACACTAGGAGGTTTTTGTGTTTTTGTAATGTATATAACTAGTAAAGGGCTATTATTCAGAATAAATACAAAACTCTTAAAATCAATAAGATAAAATAACATAAAAATGGGAAAGCTATGAGCAGGCAACTTATAGATCAAAAAATCCAAATGATTAGTATACATTAAAAGATAAAATTTTAATCAAAACTGCCTGATATTGGTACAAGAACAAGCATATAGAACAATGGAACACAATAGAGATTCCGGAAGCAAAACCTCAATTTCTCACCAACTCATCTTTGACAAAGCCTCCACCACCAACCACTGGGGAGAGGAGGACCTATTCAGTAAACGGTTCTGGGAAAACTAACTGACCACATGCAGTACAATGAACCAGGACCCCTACTTAAAATCACAAAAATCAACTCTAAGTGGATCAAAAACTGAAACGTAAAACTTCAAACTATAAGGACCTTAGAAAATGCAGGAGACACCCTTATGGAAATTGGAATAGGCAACCAATTCCTGATCAAAACCCCAAGTGCCCATGCCATAAGAGATTAGATAGACAAGTGGGACCTCATCAAACTGACAAACTTCTGCAAAGTCAAGAAAACATCAAGAGAGCAGACTGGGAAAAAACATTTGCCAACTATATGTCTGACAAAGGCCTAACATCTAGGATCTACAAAGGAACTCAAACATACCAAAAAGAAAAAAGCAAGTAGCCCTATTAAAAAGTGGGCAAAAGATATGAATAGATACTTCTCAAAAGAAGACATACTGGCACGCTTAGCCTCACTAATCATCACCACCAAAGAAATGCAAATTAAAACTAGGCTGAGATGCCACCTAACTCCAGTCAGGATGACCATCATCAATAACTCAAAATTTAGCAACATATGCTGGAGAGGATTCTGGGGAAAGGGAACACTTCTACACTGTTGGTGGGAGTGTAAACTAGTACAATCTTTGTGGAAAACAGTGTGGCAATTCCTAAAAGATCTAAAAATCAACCTCCTCTATGACCCAGCAATCCTCCTTCTGGGAATATACCCAGGAAGTCAAATCATTCTACAAAAGAGATACCTGTGCATACATGTTTATTCCAGCACTATTCACATTAGCAGAAACATGGACCAAACTGTGCTGTCCATCAAAAGTAGACTGGTTAAAAAATGTGGTACATATACATGATGGAATATTACGCAGTCATAAAGTCGGATAAAATTATGAACTTCGCAGCAACTTGGATGGATTTAGAATCTATAATACTCAGTGATCTATCACAGAAACAAAGAACTGCGTACCACATGTTCTCACTCATAAGCAGACCCTGAACAAAAGTATCATAATACTATAAGAAAGAAATTGGCAGTAGTGGGAAACTGCCAGGGAAAGAGCTGGGGTTCACACTTCATCAATAAGGGTACCTGATCTCAAACCAGGTGATGTGGGGACCAAGGTGAGACCCAAACTTTACCTGTACAATGACCATTTATATACTTAACCCTGAATTGTACTCCACATCTTTAAAATAAAAATGAAAAATAAATAAATAAAATTTTAATATTAATCAGAGACGTGCACATTTTCAGGATGGCATAATATTTTATACCTATCATTTTGACAAAACTTAAAGTATCTGATAATTTTTAGTGTGGCAAGAATGCAGAGAAACAAAATCTCTCTAGGTGGATATATAAATTAGTACAACCCTTGTGGCAGAAGCTGTTAGTTATCTACCCATATTTGTCTTTTCTTTCTCAGTAATAAGAACTCTTTATTTTTAGCTGGGTCCATGATCACTTGGAATAAAAACTGCATTTCTCAGTTTTACCACATCCACATATGGCCATATAAATTCTGGCCAACATGACGCAGACAAAAAGTTGTCTTTGCATCTTTGAGGAAGAGCTATGCACCTATTGGTTCTTTCTCTAATTGTCAGCCCAAATGTGGATAAACTGGCTGGAGTTCTATAAACCATTTTGGACCTTGAGAAATGGCCTTGGGAATAAAAATCGTTTCTACAAAGTGACCTGTAAGTAGGCAGGGTCTGGATCTCTGATAATGTGGAGTGCCTTACCATAATAACCTTGAGACTTCTTGAATCTGAGACAGAAATGTGTGGCTATCTTATTTAAACTATTGTTTAAATAGTAGTTTAAAAATTTCTGAAATTTTGTTACTCACAGCAGTCTAAACTAATCCTAACTAATACAACCTCATTAAGGAAAAAATCTGACATTCTTTCATAAAGTTAAAGATGTGCAAATCCTACAATCCAGCAATTTACTTCCTAAGTGTATGCCTTGAAAAACCTTATTTTTATGTGCATCAGGAAGCATGTACAAAACATGTCATAATAATGTGGTTCTAAGAGCAAATATTGGAAATAACCCAAAAGTCCATAGATGGAACCATAGATCATTTCATTGCAGTGTTTTCATTCCAGAAACTACTAACATACAGCTAAGAATAAACTCAATCTCTAAAGAATTCGTAAGCATAATATAATAAATAACATCATAAATATAACATATAAATATATAATAAATATAATAAGAATTCAACAGCAAATAAGTCTAAATAATGTATTATGTGGGAATGCATACATATATGCAATTTATAAGTAAAGCAATGTAATGATAAACACACATCTCAGGACAGTGAGTGCCTGTAGCATAATCATTATTCAGAAGGAGAGAGTGGCAGCCACCAGGGAGAAACATTGCAAGAGCTTCAAAGATTGGCAAGACTTTATTTTTCTTGTGCTAGGTGCTGAGTACAAAGTTATTCATTTTATTATTTCGATTTTTATTTTACTTTTAATTTTTTTGTAGAGACAGGGTCTTACTTTGTTGCTCAGACTGATCCCAAACTCCTGGCCTAAAGTGATCCTCCTACCTCAGCCTCCCAAAGTTCTGGGATTATAGGCATTAGCTACAAGTACCTGGACCTTCTATTTTTAACTTGCATGTATGATTTAAGTATCTTTTGAATGTAAGAAAAATCTTATAATAATAACTGAAAAAAGAGTAGGCAAGGCAAAGTGATACTTAGATTCTGGTATGTGTGTGAAATAAATCAATCTCCGGGGCCAGGCATGGTGGCTCATGCCTGTAATCCCAGCACTTTGAGAGATGAAGGCAAGAGGATTGCTTGAGCCCAGCAGTTCAATGTCTTCTTATCAAGATATTGTCTCCACATACACACAAAAAAATCAAAAAATTAGTTGGGCATGGTGCACACCTGTAGTCCCAACTATTCGGGAGGCTGAGGTGGAAGGATAACCTGAGACCAGGAGGTTGAGGCTGCAGTGAGCTACGATCATGCCACTGCGCTACAGCCTGGGTGACAGAGTGAGACTCTGACAAAAGAAAAGAAAAGAAAAGAGAAAAGAAAAGATGAAGAGATTTAATCCTGACCGTGACATTTATGCTGAAGTGCAATTGACATAGCAGAGCACCTCTTTCTCTGCTTTTTAATATATGAATGAGAATCAGGGACTCACAATTCAGATGGATGAAAGTGACCCACCTTCTGGTAAAAAGACTGAAAGCTTGTGTCTACAATCACCACTATTACAGCTGCCTCCACCACTGCTACCCCTTTACCACCATTTGATATTATTAATTTGTATTACATACTTTTATGCTCCTGACATTTTACTAGGTGTTTTATGTCATTATTCTCAATTAATCCTCAACTATCTAGTGAGCTAGATATTATTCATCCTTCATAAGATCTGACGGATCAGGGGCTCAGCACAGTGAATGGCCTAGTCTTATAACTGTTAGTAAATGACAGTTCATGGGTTCAAATACAAACCTGTTTGTTTCCAAAATGTTACTTTTTAACCTCTACATCATACTGCCTCATTTCAAATATGTCGGTTTTTACTGTCATCCCTTCAGTCACAATAAGGGGTACTATGGCTTCTCTGAAGCAATATTCATAGAGATGTTTTAAAGGAGTAACAATAAAAGAAGAAAGTGGTGAATCTATGACTGATTACTGATAATACTTCTGAGAGGTTAGAAGATGAGGCACAGAGAAAAGATGCAGGGCGTTCTCAAAGATTGAGGGCGAAAGGGTAGAAACAGAGTAAGACAAATTAAAACCAGGGAAATAGGCAGGGTGGGAAAGAAGGATCAAGAGAATGAACAGAAAATAATAAGACCATCCTAAAGAATTTATTTTTTCTTTTCCCCAGAAGCCTCTTTCCTCACCTTGGAATAGGTGTTTCATCTTTTGAAATGAGTTGGATAAATAAAAAGAAAAGGTTGAAAAGTAATTTCAAGTCCACAGAGCAAACCCTAGGATAGATTGTTTTTCCCTTGCAAGTCTTTCATCCAGAAAGCTAAGGTCTCATAGTTTTGGCAATAATTATAGGAGTAATAATAATACTGCCTAGCTGGTGTTTTCCCTTTGGCAGCATATCTATACCAATCAGTTTGTCATGATAATATCTTCAAGTTCACACACTAATTTGCATGAATCTGTTTGTTAGTCTACAAAAGTGAAGGCTCTTTCATGCCCTTGGACCTTAGCGTATTTGGGGCTGTCTATTTTGGACATTTGTGCTAACGAGGTAATTTTAGGTCAGAACAAAGAAGTTCTTGCTTTGACTTATTATATATATTTGAATATTTTAGCTGTGCATGTGAATGTATATATCACAGATATATGTAGAAATTTCTATGGGGTGTGAAAACTCAGATTGTTAGGGTGGAAATGTGACACTTTGTACTTGCAAAAATTCTTTAAAAATAGGGTATTTTACCTACTTATTTTAAAAGATAATTTTGTTACTGCTGGTTAGCAGGTAGAGTGGGTGAGAGAACTTGCCCTCCTCTGAATTCTGTGATATGTGTTTTGTCCTGAGACCTATTATTGATATGTGTTATATGGTTTTTATAGTAATCACTGTACATTATAATTCATTTAATCCTTTTTATTTTAATGACATGTTATGGGAGCTGAGGATGAGAGAGAGGAAGGTGATAGACAGAGTAATGGGAACAGTTCACTCAGCCTCTCCAAAGCATGCCACAGGGCCAGAAAATCCAAGTACTTATTCAGATTCTTTGCAGTCATGAGAACTTATCCTAGCATGAGAAAGGCAGTGTGTATGGGCCAGAGGAGTGGCTGTGGAGCAGTGGTCTTAGAGTGAGGAAAGGGCTATGAAACAGGTTTCTTACTTTTCCTTTTGAAAGTTCAAAGTTGTGCCTGTAAAATTAATGAGGAATATATTATGATTGGTTATGTCTATACATGTTCTTGCTTGTTTCCTCAAAAATTTCACAATAAAAAGAGAAATTCCAAACAAGATGATATAGTTATACTATAGTGGCAGGAAAAACTATCGTTAGAACTTCATGATATTGTTTTATTTATTTATTTATTTATTTAGAGTCGAAGTCTCACTGTTGCCCAGGCGAGAGGGCAGTGGCATGCTCAAGGCCACTGCAGCCTCAACCTGCTGGGTTCAGGTGATCCTTCCACCTCAGCCTTCCAAGTAGCCAGAAGTATAGGCATGTGCCTCCACACTTGGCTAATTTTTCTTGATTTATTGTAGAGATGAGGTCTCACCAAGTTGCCCTGGCTGGTCTCGAACCTCTGGGCTCAGGCAATCCTCTCACCTTGGCCTCCCAAAGTCCTGGGATTATAGGCGTGAGCCAAAGCGCCCCCGGTAAAGTTTTTAAAAGGGCTTTATCTCATCTCTAATTTTCAAAAGCCCTCAAGGTGAATATGGTCTCTTTTGCTTTCACAATATTCAAAGAACTCTTGCTTTTATATGAAAACTAGTTCTCTTATTTCTAATGCACTAAATGACCCAATACTCATGAAACTTTGAAACCATTCTTGGCTTTAAACCTAATTATTATTTCATTGCTGCTGAACATCAATAATATGATAGATATTATTGTGTTAACTCTTCCTAGAAGTTCATAAAAACCATAAAACCTTCTTTATCATTTTGGTGATTCTGACACTTAATTAACTTAACCATTAACTACTGTTAAAGTGATTATCACCCAGGGGAATTCCTCTACCTATTGTATGTAAAGTTGTCAATTAGAATTTTAGACAATTAGAAATTTACCATTAGGTGGTAAGCTGCTTAAGAGAAAGTTTCATTTTCACATGGTAGTAGGTGCTCAATAAATGTTTATTTAATGAAGGAACAAATAAATAAACTATTTTCATTGGTTTAGCAGAAATGTAGCTTTTTTTTTTTTTTTTTTGAGTTGGAGTCTCACTCGGTCGCCCAGACTGGAGTGCAGTGGCCGGGAGCCTCGCCTCGCCTGCTGGGCTCTGGCAACCCTTCTGTCTCAGCCTTCCGAGTAGCCAGAACTACAGGCGTGCGCTACCACACCCGGCTGATTTTTTGATTTATTGTAGAGATGAGGTCTCGCTAATGTAGCTTTTGAAAAAATTGATTCCGTTCTTATATTTGTCCTTTTGATTGCATTTGGGATTGCATTCATTTAGCTATCATTTAGAAGGTAAATTTTCTAGATTTTTGTTGCTATATAACATTGTAAATCCTATAAATGCTGTGCATCCACTAAATAAAGATTAAGAAAATAATTTTCAATAATACAAATTTCATAGGTTTAGGGCACTAATAGGATAAATCTAATAGTGGAAAATCTATAAATTCTGGCTATAAATATAGACAGCTTCTCTTTCTATGAGGAAACTCCCAACTTTTCATATTATGAACAAATTCAAGTTCTTAGAGAAGATTTAGAGAATTACTGAAAGCAATATTGATAATATCCAGCATTTCTAAAGAAATAGTAGGTTAAAACTAAAGCCCAAGTTTGTTGATACTATTTCAAACTACTCAGCAGAACTGCAAAAATTAATCCTTTGACTCTAAAGGGAGAACTTAGGAAAAAGTTAGATATACCAAATTAATAGAACATTAAAAAGGGTGGATTTTACTATGTGTAAATTATATCAATAGACTAAGAAAAAGACATTTCTATATCATTTTAAAAAATCATTACTATAGCTCCAGTGAAACCAAAAAACTCGTTATTCTACATGAAGGGGTAATGATAAAATTCAAAATATTTGGGTTAAGATTAAGAACACTGACTGACTTTGAGATCAGACAAATATGGAAAGCTAAAGTTATGTTACTTTGAGCTATATAAACAAACCTATATAAACATCAGCTTATTCACTGATGAAATTTAGAAAGCAGTAGATGTGGTAGGGTTATTTAAGAATTTAGCAAGATAATGGATATAACACACAATGTATATTCCAATATATTTTGAATTACATATTATTTTCTGCTGGGACAATCAACAAAGGTTTCACCAGGGTTAGAAGAAAGGACATTACTGGCAAAAAGTGTAGCATCCCATGAATAAAGGAATAGAGACAGACATGATGTGAAGGACATGTTGTAGTTTAAATTCAGTATTGGATCTTTGAAAGGCAGAAATGGGAGCTACATCTAGAAATGCAGGATATCACCAGATGGTGGATGGTGTTAAATGTTATTTTAAGGAGTTTGGATCTTATTCAATGGATAATAAAAAGCTATTAAACATTTTGTAGTAGTAGAATGACATGATTTAAATTGTACTTTAGGAAGATTAATTTGGCAGCAATCTATAAAGACAAATTAGAGATGAGAATGAGTAGATGTGAGAGGTCCATCTAGAAGAATAATAAAGGTGGACTATCTCTTATTCAAATGCTTGGGACTAGAAGAGTTTCTGATTTTAGGTTTTTTTCAGATTTTGGAATATTTGCACATATGTAATGAGATATCTTGAAGATGGAACCCAAGTCTAAATAGAAAATGCATTTATGTTTTATGTACACCTTTCACACATAGAATGAAGGTAATTTTATGCAATATCTTAAATAATTTTGTGCATGAAACAAAGTTTGTGTTAAGCACCTGCGTGTGAAATTTTCTACCTGTGATGTCATGTCAGCACCCAAAAAGTTTTACATTTTTGAGCATTTCAGATTTTTGGATTAGGGCTGCTTAACCTGTATCACAATGAGGTCTGGAATTAGAATGGTGGTAGTGATGAAAAACCTAATGCTAAAGGTATGAATTTGGAGTATGTCTTGTGGGCAAAATTGATAGAATTTGGACTTAGAAGTGAATAGTAAGGGGCAAGAGAGAGGAATAAATCAAAGCTGTTTAGGAAGTTGACTACCGGGGCATCTTGAAATGTTCCTGAGCTAATAAAGATTATGAGTTCTATTTAATATACTTCATGTTTGAGATACAAACATAAGAGACATCAACTGGACTTTGTGGGACTTTGCCTGTAAATATAGGTCTGAAACTAATGAAAGAAGTTGGGGTATAGTTTTAGCATTTTTTCAATCTCCAGAGATGATTGAAGCAGAGACAGAGCTTTGGGAGATTCTTGTAGTTAGAAAATGAGAAAAAGCAAATGAGAGAGAATATAATGTTTTCTGAGAAATCAGCTTCAGTAAATCTGTAAGACCTGGAGTCTGATTAATGAAAGTTCAAGAAAGAGAAAGGGGAAACAATGGGGTGGAGGCAGTAAATAGAGACGACTCATTCAAAAATAATCACCTTATGGGCCAGGTGTGGTGGCTCATGCCTATGATCCCAGAAATTTAGAAGGCCTAGGAAGGTGGGAGGATTGTTTCAGGCCAAAAGTTATAAACCAGCCAGGGCAACATACAAAAAGTTAGCCAGACGTGGCAGTGCATGCCTGTAGTCTCAGTTTCTCAGGAGGCTGAGGTGGAAGCATCTCTTGAGCCCAGGAAATCGAGGCTGCAGTGAGCCCTGGTTGTGCCATTGCATGCCAGCCTGGGCAAGAGAGTGAGACTCCAACTCAAAATAATAAGAATCATTTCACTCTCTTGGCTTCTGTACTTCTGTGTCCTCCAAATAATCCCACATTTCTAAACACAGAGATTTGACCACGAAGCCATTGGCTTTCCTCAGTCATTATTCTAGGTAACCTCCCCACAATATCCTACTTTATTGACCTCTTAAAAATCTTTAACTAATATTCTTCTGCATAATTAAAACACAAATTTTTATTTCTACTTATCTCTTTCCTAAGGTCTAGCCTACCATTTCTAACCATCTACACAGTCATCATCACATGCCTATACACCTGATATTCAAACTCAGCACATCCCAACAGTCACTTCCAAAGCAACTTCCTTCCTTGGTTTCACCATTTTACCATTCTCCTAGTCACTATGGATGGAAACCACACATGAAATTTTGATTTTCCTCTCTCTATGCTAATTAGTAGTACAGGGCTGGGCTCGGTGGCTCAGCGTGTAATCCCAGCACTTTAGGAGGCCAAAGCAAGTGGATTGCCTGAGCCCGTGGGTTCAAGACCAGCCCAGACAACTTGGTGAGAACTCATCTCTACAATAAATCAAAAATTAGCCAGGCATGTTAGCGTGCACCTGTAGCTCCAGCTACTTGGAAGGCTGAGGCGGAAGGATCATGAGAGCCCAGCAGATCGATGCCAGGGTGGCCATGAGTGTGTCACTGCACTCCAGTCTGGGAAACGGAGTGAGACTCCAACTCAAAAAAAAAAAAAAAAATAGTAGTACATTCTGTATCTTCTGTCACAATGCTTAACATTCTTCTTCATTTTTTTTTTATGACACTCTAGGAGGCAATTGAAGACTCCTCCAAACTGCATTCCTGTCTCTCCCCATTTTAATCTGTTTTATTTGTGGCTGTCATATGAATCTCCTTAAAAATAATTTTGGTAATGTCAATTTTCAGTGGCTTCTCACTGTCTACTTAATTAAGTGCAAATTTATAAGCCTTTCAATAAATACTCTCCACAAAGTGTTTCCAGTTTGTCAAGGGAATAAACACTCCTTTATTGGAGTATCAAGCAATTAAGTGCACAAGGACAAGATTAGGGAAGATGAAAAAACAGTAAAAGGCAGAAACTGGTTTAGCAACTGCAAAACCAAGTCAACTAATTTCATTGTATTTATTCCTTTTTGAGTCGGAGTCTCACTTTGTCATCCAGGTTGGAGTGCAGTGGCATGCTCATGGCCACCGCAGCCTCAACCTGCTGGGCTCAGGCGATCCTTCTGCCTCAGCCTTCCAAGTAGCTGGAACAGGTGCACGCCACCACACCTGGCTAATTTTTTTGATTTATTGCAGAGAAGAGATCTCACCAAGTTGCCCAGGCTGGTATCGAACCCCTGGACTCAGGCAATCCTCTCACCTCAGCCTCCCAAAGTGCTGGGATTACAGGTTTGAGTCACCACACACAGTCAGTCACTAATTTTACTGGAGACATAATATATACATGACTATGTGTATACTCAATCTTAATCAAAAGGGGCTAAGCACAAACAAGAAACAAGAAAGGCCATCACTGTTGAAGGGATTTCTATATGTTTGAATTAAAAGAGTTCAGGAGAAATTTCAAAAAGATGATTTCTAAGTGGGGGTATAGGATAATATTATCCTATTTGGTTAGGATTCATAGTGAGTATTTCATCAAGTGTTAGACATTATCTTTTAGGATAGAAAAATTGGAGAATGTTCTTAGGAGAAGGAGCATAATGTTGAGTGAAGAAAACTGAATCTATTTCATATTACACAAAATATTATTGAAAAGATAGATATTTGGCCTGAAAATGAAAAGATTTGGCATGACCTGAGATGCCTTTTAAGTATAGTAAGAATGAGCAAGAAAAAATATATTTTAACATATTCAGTATGACATAGACTAGCACACTAGGAACAGAGAATAAAAAGAAGATAGATTTATGCTCCATGTAGAAAATAAAATTCACATAGTCGGTGCTGTTGAAAGATGGATGAGGTTGTGTCAGGAAACAGTGAGTTTTCTGTCATCTCAGGTTTAAAATTTATTCTGAGTAACAACTCAGAAGAAATACTATAGAGTTAATTCAAGCGTCAAGGGTGGGTATTGAACCACATGATCTTCAGAGTGTTTTTGAAATTATGGTATCTGGGATTCTAGTTTTTTTAAAGCAGATTTGGTCCAATCCCTTTAAATTGACCACAGGTTCCTGCCAGTGCGAGACATGACCACTCACTATCACTTGTGTTTCTGCATCTTCTTGACTCAATGTCCTTTGCTCCGATTTTGTCCTTCTCCTGAAATCCTTCTTTGTCTCAAATACTCTACTAGCTGGTATTGTATTTATTCTTGAAGGTTTAACCTAAATGATTCTTTCTTTCTAAATGTCTCCCAACTTACATAGCTCCTCCTTATTGCCTAAACTAGGTATGATATTTGTTAAATGACAGGGCAGAAATGAATATAACAGAACATTGGGGAAAAATTTATAGTATTTTCTTCTCTCTTTTTTTGTCTTCCAAGTTTAAATGTGATGAGATGTGAAGTTTCAGTGGTTCTGTTTTGAAGGAAGTAAAGAAGACTAAACTAAAATAAAATGAAGACACAGTTATTATGGCCTTGAAGAGTTGAATAAATTAAATTTACCCTAGGTTATTTAAGAGATTGGTAAATGTTATGACAGACCCAATAGCTATTATTTTTGAGTAGTTACTGAGGTGAAATCCCCAAGGAAATAGCTCTGGGAGATGGGAGGAATTTAAAGGGGCACAGTCTTCTTTCTCAAGGCAAGAAGGTTTTAGCTATTTCCTCCTCATAGTAGAGGCAAAAGCAATGCCCTCTATAAAAGACAAAAGTAAAGGACTACTTTGGTAATACATGAATCTAATTAACATTGGTTTCCAGTAAGAAGACATAATAGATTAAAATAATACTATAACATTTACACGGTTTTTCATATACAATATATCATTTGATAATCACAACAATAAGAGAAGGCAGACATTATAATCCCCATTTACAGATAAAGAAAGTCAAGGCCAAGGAAGCTAAGTGAGTCCTCTATCACCAAGATCTTTAACATTCTAGTACAGTAATCTTCCTGCCATATAAAAAACAATTCATTTGTTAGTTACTATGAATTTTAGAATAACTACAGTGCCACACAAGAAATTTTGCTTCTTTTTTGATAGTGACAAATCACAAGGAGAAAACAAACTTAGAAATGCATTATTAACAGTATTCCTACTACATAAACAAACTCTTTCCCTTGGGGATTACTTACAAGGTAACAAAGAGATCCCATCCCATTTCACAGATGGGAGACTGAAAAAGAGTCAGTGAAAAAAAAATTGAGAGTAGTCAGAAAGAAAAAAAATAAAAGGAAATAGGGCAGGCAATCTATCAACTTTTGGCCTCCTAGAAGTGGCTGTTGAATACTATCATGATAAAAAGAGAATTAAGATGATGTCAAGACCATTCGATTTTGCAATTAGAAAGAGACTGGCAATAGCCAACTTTAATTGAAAGCAAATAAGGTGAGTAAGAAGATGAAGTAAAATGTTTTGAGAAATTTGGCACCAAAGGAATAAGAAATTCATTTATTGGTAGAGTGGGAAACACTGTAAAGTAGGGGAAAAATCAATAAAACCCTGTTTTTTGTATTTAAGGCAGAGAGCTAAGCATGAATAAAGAGATACTGAAAAGGCAAAAGCCAACAGCTGAGAGCTGATGGCATATTTAACCCTTTACCCATTAAAAAAAAGAAAGTGCAGCTCACTGCCGTGCTTATTTAATTTTACATGATCATGCACTTTGAGGGTGAAGCAAATCTGACTGTCTTTCAATGTGAAAATAAAATATAAAAACTTCTTTGGAGTTATTTCTAAACAGAATTTAACCCTAATCCTAACAAGAATTAAAAAAATAAAAAGAATTCCATAATAATAAGTAATTTTTTTTTCCTTAAATCTCAGAGTAAACGCTGCAGCCACAAGCACCACCAGTGAGTATCCTTGGGTTGAATGGAGAAAGGGTTAAAAGAAAAAAGAGCACACAGATGGAGAGATTAGACATGAGGAAGAAGGGCAAGAGGAGAGAGAGGGAGAAAAGAAAAGACTAGGTTGGTCATATTAGAGATCCTTCAACCATTCTAGAACAATGGTTAGCGTCCACTAATATTTGTTTTAGGAGGAATAGTTTAAAGAAGATAAAAGGAAATGAAAATGCTGATGGCTAAGGGCTCTAACTTATATGGCAGAAAAACGTGAGAAGAACAAGTATTTTGTTGGATTTAGAAGTTTGAAGAGAATGACACACTCTTGTCATATTCGTTATGAAATATATATGAGATATTCACAAAGAGCTATGTAAGTACTGCTTAGCAGCAGGATTCAGTTGATATTAGAAAGTACAGCTTTTATTATTCTATGATTTTTTTCTTTAGAAGTACCTTTGGACCCAGGAATATAAACAGAAATTAGACAGTGGCTGTTATCCAGATTGGAGGCGTAGAACACGGTTTCCTAATATAACCTTGGAATGAGCTTCCAAGGGAGATTGATGAATCTCTATTCCCTAAAGTCCCCAAGAATAGAATAAATAATAAAGTCCCTTTGAGTATTGTGATACTGTGAATAATAATTTTGATCACCATACATCAGGTTTCTCTTCTCTAAGTAAATAAAGAGCAGAGATTATTCCTTCTGATCATTGTGCATCCTCCATTGGTCCAAATACTCATTTCTGCATACAGTAGTTGCTTAATAAATGTTTGCTAATTTTAAATGCAAATAGGTTTTGGAGAGACTGGGATACCTTTAGTGAGGCTTACAATTTTTCTACTTAAAGATGCCTTCTAGCCATTAGCATATTTTCTTATGTGGTCTATTAAGTTAAATTCATATGCTACTTTTTGGCTCTAAAGCCAGCTTGTATTTGAACTACCAGTAAGATTCAGTACCTACAATTCACTGTACTTTTTTAAGTTAAGCTTTTCATAGAAAATATGTAAGATATCCCATTAGACTCCAAGAGTTTATCTAGGAGAATTGGGAGAGGTTTTGACATACTGCAAAATATTCTTTCAAGTTTTCAGACTATTAATCTTTTGCCAATTCATTTCCCTCTTAAAAATGATCACTTAATTTAAATTGTAGGTTTTTTATCATTTTGAGAGCTCCATAAAAATATTTAAAACATAGATTATAAGTTGCTTTCGTTAAATGTAGCTGTTGGAGTTCTTATAATTTTGAAAATTTCCCTAGAACTTCAAAATAGATATATTTTGCAACTCCTCAATCTTTTTATATAAAGGAAAAATAACCCTATAGTGATCTCTCAATTTGGAATTTGCCTTTCTGTTAATGCAGAAAAAACTAGTCGCAATTTCTACTTTGAGACTGCAGATAGGAGTAAATATTTCTATGTTAATTTTCACACATTCCCTTTTATTCTGGATTTATAAAAGCATAATGGAAAATAATGAAATATAACAAGTTGGCTGCCCATTTGGGAATTCTTAGATACCTTGAATAATTATTGAGATCTTTGGATTATTATCTGTACAAAGTCTTTTGAGGTTCATCTACCTCTATTTTCCAGCTAAAGGAGACCTTGGTCCTGTGACTTCAGAAAGGACAAGCCCCAAGGTCCCAGCTGTGTTCGCCTTTTATCTCCTAATCTGAGTCATCTCACTCACCTCCTAAGGCCATATATCTTTTGCTGTTCTCTGTTGCATGAAGTGGCCTTTATGCTTCAGAAAATTTAAAGGTCATTTTCCTTTCTTTGAAACCTCACTACGTTTTGTTACTTACAGTGTCAGTTTCAGTAAAAGAAAACAGAGGGGTGAATTGTCATTTCACTGGTGATAACCAGAGCTTTGGGGAGTACTTCCAATAGTTGTTTTCACTCCCGGGTCACAATGCCAGTATCTCAGACTGAGTTCTCTTCCCATTTAAACTTCATAAACTATAACCCAACAAAAGCATGGTACTCCTGGTGTGAAATGAATGCTATTTCATAAGAAATTGCTGCATCATAGCAAATACACTTCAAAAGAAAAAAAGAAAGTAAGCTCAATGATCAATCAGAATAAGAATTAGGATAGAGCTAAAAGGTCCTGCCCTCCAAAGCTGACTTCTCAGAAGGATGTCAGGAAACTAATACCCACTACAGGTTTATTGTAAAATTATTTCCAAGGCAGATCATTAGATATTCATGTAAAGTTTGGCCTTTTGCAAAAAAAGAACGCAACAGGTGCTATGTTATAAATTCCTTTTTGTTTGTTTGTGTTGAGCTTCTGTTTTTTCCACTGTTGACAGTATGATCTTATTAAAAATTGCATCTTTTCTAAAGCAACAAAATACATTTTCCAATCCTCTTAACCCTGTAGTTTTTTTGTAGAGTTGCACTCTGATCCATTATTTTATAATCATATTACATACCTGAATGCTGCCTTTCATCCATATTCTGACATCAGCAGATTACTAGTCACATGAAATGAATACTGATCGGATGTTGACTGTATCTACTTGCCATTAATTCTGATTGGCTAGCTGTTCAGAAGCATGAAGGTCACTTGCTAAATTGTTTTGTGCTTTAGTCAATATTGTCCCATGTTCACTTGCAGACTTGATTTCTGAAAGCATTATTTAACAATAACAACAACAAAACAACAATCAAATCCATGCATCAAAATTCTAACTAACAGCCCTGTTTCCTTCCATACTCGAA
Organism: Cephalopachus bancanus; assembly: GCA_027257055.1. Taxonomy (NCBI): domain Eukaryota; kingdom Metazoa; phylum Chordata; class Mammalia; order Primates; family Tarsiidae; genus Cephalopachus; species Cephalopachus bancanus. The sequence continues at coordinate 9,059,795 of JAPVLO010000022.1, read as the reverse complement.
GGCAGAACTCCAGCCATGAAAATCGCATTATTCTTTTATGACACCTTCTTTTGAATGGTGTCATAAGAAAGCTTCCGCATAGGTACCTAAAGAAGCCATGTGTCTAACAGTAAAGATGACAGAGTCACTAACCATGGGAAAGTGTAAATTGGAGGTCAAAGTGTACCCACCTTAATCACTTGCATGGGTCTCGGTCAAAATCTTTTTCTTTAGAGAAGATAGACAATTTGAAGACATCAAGGCATCCACATTTTATTTATCTTTGAAAGAGATAGGAGCTATAGAAGAAAACGTAATCATTATTATCAATCCATTACACAGACAGAGAAGGAAATAGAGTGGAGATATCCTAAAGCTTTCATCAACTGTTATTGATGAATGAGAGTTATGCAACTGATGGACGTTTGAGGGTGAATTGTGCATAAAGGAGATATTTACAGGCAGAAAGTCAGGGATAGGCAGCAATTGCAAGAAAAACAGACATCATGACTCCTGTTCAAGAGATGTTTGCCAAGTTCTTTAACTTCCTGGTTTAGTAACTGAGTTTCCAAATCATCTGGATGCCTATTATTAACCCACACTGATTCAGAATTTTGTCTCATAAGACAGAGATTCTTGGCAGGGTCTTGTGGCTTACAGCTGTAATCCCAGAACTTTGGGAGAGTGAGATGGGAGGATCACATGGGGTCAAGAGTTCAAGACCAACATGAGCACATAGTGAGCTCCCATCTCTACAACATAAAGTATATGTAAAATAAAAAAATGAAAAAGAGATTCTTTCTTTAAATATTTATTTTAAATAAAAGGGAGGGAAATCCTTCAAATTGTCCATTATTCTTCTGGTACAGAAATGAGAAATGAGATTTAAGAGGATCTCAGTGCCTTGAATTTCCATTTTCCACACTCTTTGACTATTTTCTTGGTTTTTAAAACCTATTCCTCTGTTCCTTTTTCTCCCGGTATTATATGTTCTCTCTTTGCTCTTCTTCCACCCTCTGAGCCACCATCCCCCATTCCTCCAGCCTTTCCAATTACCAGCAGTGCTGATTGTTTTTCTCCTCTTTCTCTTTTTATCTCCCTCACTGTCTCAGCCTGGACTTTTCAGTTATCTGAGGTTTTTTATTTTTAACCGCTTCCTCCTTCTCTGTTTATCTGCCTGTCACTGTCTTTGCTTGCCTCAGCCTCCTCCCGTGGGCACATCGTTATCTCCTTTCTCTGTCTTAACCAACCATTGCCCATGAAGACTGTTTACAAAAAAAAGTATGAATACCTTGCCAGAGAGGTCAGTTGAGAGTCTATTTAAAAGTAATGTTATTGAAAACCAAAATTTTCTGGATCACACTACTTCCTTGCCATCCCTACCAACACCAAAATACAACAAAAAACAAACTCATACTAAAAACCTGGCTTTATGAGATACAAAAGAGAAAATGGCAATGGGTCACTTGGGTCACTACAGGAAAATACAAACGTCCAAGGTAGCATTTAGCAGTGCCAATTAATAAATTAATGACTAAATTACAAAGCACAGTCTGTTCTTAGGTTTTGTGCTCTTCTGTATTAAGATTTCTGTTATTCAGTCAATGAATCAACAACTGCTCAGAGAGGAATGCCCGTAAGGAAGTTTTTCCAGGAGAAACAGTTAACATCTAGTCAAATAAAGAGCCATACAGAGGGAAGGGCAGAACACACAAGAGGACAGTACTTAGTAGAAATGGCAGGTTGGGAGTGGTGGCTCACGCCTGTAATCCCAGCACTTTGGGAGGCCAAGGTGGGAGGATCACTTGAATCCAGGAGTTCTAGACTAGCCTGGGCAACATAGTGAGACCTCATCTCTACAAGATAAATAAGTAAACAAATAAATATAAACTGCAAATTATTAAGAGAATTAGGTATGGCTTCCCACACTGGGGGCCTTTAGTGAAAAGCAAAAGATGCATCTCCAAAGATAAGCAAAGGCCAAACCACAGAGTTCTCTATGATGGCCCAAAAGTGGCAATGTTAAGGTAAAGAAAATGCAAAACTACTGATACCATTTGAACAGAAATGACAGATGGAAAATGTATATTATAAAGCAATCATTTGACAGCAGTGTGGAAAATAAACTGGAGGAGTACTGTGCAGAAGGTAGAGAGGCCTATTAGCAGGCTCTTGCAATATTCTAAACAAGATATTCCAAGAAGGTAAGAAAAAGTAGAGAAATAAAAATAGTTCAAGAGATATTTGAATAACAAGTTCAGAGATAAATTGGGTTTGGGGAGCAGGTAGAAGAGTTTGGGATGACAGCCACACTTCTGTCTTGTCTGAATGGGGGTGGAATTTACAAAGAAAAAAAATTTAGGAATAAAAGTGGGCATGAATGTGAAACATGATAAATTCACTTTGTATATATTGAGTTCATGTTTATTTTGGGAAATATTAATGGAGATTTTCATCAGAGAGTTATAGATATATAGACCTAAAACTCAGGATATAGATCTGGGCTGGATATATGCTTAAATTCAATCATCCAAGGAGAACAGGCATAACATAAAGAGTCAATAATTTTCATCCAATTTAGTTGTTAAACATTTTTTGAGGGTCTGCTATAGGTACAAATTGATTAGGGAATTTGGCAACATGGTGAGATTAGAAAGAAGGAATGATCCTTGTCAATTCATTCACATATTTATTTCTACATTTAATAAATGCTTATTATATTACTAAAGATTAATTAATATCCTAATTAGTGAACAGTCATACTATTATTGAGTGCTAATTAATACTAAGAATCTAGTAAATTAGGAAGTAAGATTGATAAAGCCTCAAAGTGGTAATGGAAAGTAATCTCTAGTGTAGCTTCTTTGAGGAGTGCATGCAGTAGTGCAGGAGATATAATTCATTGTAAAACGTGTTATAGTAAAGGTATGTACACATTGCAATGGTAGCATGAAAGAAGGAGGGGCAGGAGGGTTTCATACAGGTTTGAGGAGAAGGCATGTACTCCTAGGTAAAGAGATTGGCATGTATAAAACACAGAGATGTAAAAGTGCTTATTATATTCCACAGACAGTGAGTAGTTTTGTGATTAAAGCTCAGAATATATATGAAGTATAATTGGAAATGAAACTGGAAATACAGATTAGGGTGAGATTATAGAGGACCTTATGGGCAAGAGTAAGGAAAGTCACTTTATCCTGAAGGCACCAGAGCCAAAGAACTTTCATGAGTAGACTGATGTGCTAAAACATGTATTTTGCCAAGGAATTCTGGTCACTTTAGGGAGGAAGGATTGGTTATAAGAAAGCCTGGAAATAAGAAATATATTGAATAATTGAACATTTACTGTGACAGTTATTATTAAATATCTTAGTTAATAAAAAATCAGTACCAGGAGTAGAGTGCTGCTGTAACAAAATATAAAATATGATATTGGCTTAGTCATTCATTGGTGAGCAAACTGAAAGGTTGGTGGCCAGTTAAAGACTAGGCATTTGACCTATCACAAGCAGCAGAAAAATATTTGGTTAAAAAAAAAAATCCATCACCTCTGTTAATTGTGAAGTAGGCTACATGCTTAGCTGAATGAACAGATTGAAAAAAAAGTAAAAAACATTGTGTTTTCTACTACAGGCTGCCTGTGGTGAGCAGCCTCAAAGAACGTCCCCAGTAATTCTCATCTCTTGGTATTTATACCTCATAACCATGTTGTCCCTGGGAATCACATAGTAGGTCACTTCCAAGATTAGATTGTAAAATACTATGGCTTCAGTTTTGGTGTTGTCTTGCTCTCTCATTGTCTTTCACTCTTTTTGGATCCTTCATACCCGAGGAAGCCCTGTCATGAACAGCTTTGCTATTGAAAGGTCCTCATGGGGAGAAACTGAAAACTACTGCCTAATATCTACAACTATGTAGATGAACTTGAAAGTAGATTCTCTGCTCTACTCAGGTCTTCAGAGACTGTAGCTGCAACTGATAGCTTGGCCACAATCCCACGAGAGACTCTGAGATAGGACCACCCAGCCAACTTTTTCCTGGCTTCCCAGCCCACAGAAACAGTGAGATAATAAATGTTTGTTGTTTTAAACTGCTAATTTTGGGATCATTTTGTCATTCAACAATATGTAACTAATATGGCTGTCTTTAGAAGAGATGAAAAGGAATCACCAAGTTTGCAAGAAGAAACAAAAGATAATAAAGTCCAGAAATGTAGGATTAAGAAGGGTTTAAAAAGCCAACTGCTTCTTGATCACAAATGGTGAGACATGGGATTTTAAAAGACTTAGAATGACAAAGGGCCAATAAAATATTTGCATTGGTTAAAGAAACTTAAGAGTTAAGATTATATTAAGGGTGGAGCTCAGGGTAGCTACCATCAAGTTGGTTGGAGAGGTGATGTAGAGGTGAGAAGTCAAAATAAATAAAACATGCTTGAGAATTATTTCCAGAAGAACACTGACATAGTTATTAGCATATGTTGTTGATTACCACAGACAAATAGATCAGAAGCTTACAAAGATGATGAGGGAAACAAACAAACAAATCATAAGCCCAGACTAAAAAAGCTAGAATTTATGGGGGGAAAACAATAATATTTCATTTGAATTTAATTGAGAAACTAACTGAGGAATGCATTGTTAAATATATAGGTTTTATATCCCTGCACCACCATGAGAAGGTGAACTGAAAATTTTGTGCAGCCTCCAAGAAGGGCATATTTCCAAATACCTACTTCAGATGTGATCACGAAAATAGTAGGTGAGTGATAAACCCAAATCCCAGAGGGCAGATCTAGAAGTCAGTGAAAAACAAAAGGGGCGAGGACACAAAATCAAAGGCTCAACAATCACCTCTCACCACTAGGGTGGAGGAGAGAGTTTTTACAACATCCAGTGGAATTTTGGAACTGCTTTGGACCAATGACGGCTGTGTACCTCCCATTCATTCCTTTTTCCAGTGAAAGAGTGTATTGAAATTATATCATCTTCATTCCATCATTGTATACTAGGTATATATGTGATGTAGGGAGGGGAGACAGACAACTACTTATCCTTTTATTTTCTTATTAGCTGGACCAAGAGGAATAATACCTGGACCTTATGGGTGAGGCTGTGTATTTCAGGTAAGGCTGTGGAATTGGAGGTGCATGCAGTTACTGGGCTTTCTTCCTTAGGGAGAAGGTGGTGTTATTCTGTGTGAAGGAAGAAGTATTAGCTCTCTGGAGGCCAAAGGGCTGACTGCAGCAGAAAAAAATGTTTTGGATTTACTACATCTCATTTCCTTTTTTTCTTTCTAAGCACAAACAAGATCACATTTCTAAGCCTCCCCTGTGGTAGGTAGGGCTTCATAAGAGTGAGTTCCAGCCAATGAGTTGTGAGTAAAAGTGAAGTGTGCTTCTTCTGGCTCAGGTAGTTATGAGCTAGAGACTTCCCTGTTCCCTCCCTCTTTCCCCATCACAATGACCTTGGAGGCCATGTTTTTCTGATGGTAGAGCTACAAAGTAGAGTGATACACATAGGACTATAATGTGAAGGAGGAATACATTTTTATTGTGTTAAACAATATATGCTTAACATTGAGATTTCAGTGACTACAGTGGCAGCTAGGATTAATTATCCTGATTGATTTAAATTTTCTTCCATGCCATATAAAAACAGCAAAAACTTCTACTAAATAAGTAACACTCTTTGGCAAAAACAAAAATAAGTGGAACTTAATTAAACTAAAACGTTTCTGCACAGCAAAAGAAATACTCAACAGAGTAAATAGGCAACCCACATAATGGGATAAGATATTCACAAACTATACATGTGACAAAGGACTAGTATAATCTACAAAGAATTAAAACCAATCAGCAAAAGAAAAGTGAGTAACCTCATTAAAAAGTGGGCAAATGACATGAACAGACATCTTTCTAAAGAAGACATACTAATGGCCAACAAGCACATGGAAAAAATGCTCAACATCATTAATCACCAGGGAAATGCAAATTAAACAACAATGAAATACCACCTTACACCAGTCAGAATGGCCATTATTAAAAAAATCAAAAAGCAATAGATACTGGTGTGGATGCAGTAAAAAGGGAACACTTATACACTGTCAGTGGGAGTACAAATTAGTATAACCCCTATGGAAATTGGTATGGAGATTTCTGAAAGAACTAAAAGTGGAACTTCCATTTGATCCAGCAATCCCACTAACTAGTTATCTTCCCAAAGGAACAAAGTTATTATACTACAAACAAATAAACAAACAAAACACCTGCACTCGGATGTTTATTGCAGCACAATCCTCCATTGCAAAGATGTGGAATCAACCTAACTGCCATCAACCAATCAATGGATAATGAAAATGTTTATATATAATGGAATATTATCCAGCCATATAAAAGAATGAAATAATGTATTTTGGAGGAACTTGGATAGAATTAGAAAACATCATTCTAAGTAACCTAACTCAGGAATGGAAAACCAAGCACTGCATTTTCTCACTTATAAGTGGGGGCTAAACTAAGCATCTGCAAAGGCATATAGCAGGCTATAATGGACAAGGAAACTCACAAGAGGTAGGTTTGGAAGGGGTAGAGTGATGAAATAGCACCTATCAGGTACAATGTGCACAAGTGGGGTGATGAGTACACTTAAAGTCCAGATTTCTTTGCTACTATACAATGTGTCACTATGTAACCAAAAACTATTTGTATCCCCTCAAGCTATTGACATAAAAAGAAAAAAGGCAAACATAAAAATAATACAAATAAAATAAATTACATTGTTTGAGTCAACATCCTTAAGTTTAGAAAACATTCATCAGACAGAATAGTTTTACAATGTTTCACTTATAGAGTGATTCCTTGAATGATGTGTGGATTCATGTAAACGATATCATTTGATTATGAAACAGGACTTATCTATATGCTGAGTTCTGCACCACACCTCCAAATAATACCTCTGATATAGGCCTTTAATACAAATATATTTTGCTGTTAGTAGAAAATTCCTGAATACAAACTTTCTATTTAAAAATTCCATGGACTCTTCAAGAAAAAAAAAAAAAAAACGTCTGGAGGCATCACACTTCCAGACTTCAGACTTCAAACTTTACTACAAGGCAATAGCAACTGAGACAGCATGGTACTGATACAAAAATAGACACACAGACCAATGGAACAGGACAGAGAATCCAGAAATAAAACCAATGCACCTCCAACAAAGCTGATAAAAAAAATTGGGGAAAAGATATCATATTTAGCAAATGGTGCTGGGAAAACTGGTTAGCCACATGCAGAAGGATGAAACTGTACTTCTACCTATCACAAACAAAAATTAACTCAAAATGGATCAAGGACTTAAATGTAAAACCCCAAATTATAAGAATCTTAGAAGAAAACTTAGGCAACCCCCTCCTGGATGTTGGAATAGGCAATGAATTTATGGCCAAGTTCTCAAAAGCAAATGCAGCAAAAGCTAAGATTGACAGTTAGGACCTTTTCAAACTAAAACAGTTTGGTTTTTTTTTTTTTACAGAAAAATAAACCAACAAGAAAGTAAAAAGATTACCCACAGAATGAGAAAAAAAAATATTTGCAGGCTATGCATCTGACAAAGGCTTAACATCCAGGATCTACAAGGAACTGAAACGACTCAACAGGAAAAACAAAAACAAAACAAACCCATTACAAAGTGAGCAAAAGACATGAACAGACACTTCTCAAAGGAGGATATCCAAACAGCCAACAAACAATGAAAAAATGATCAGTTTCACTAATCATCAGATATATGCAAATCAAACTACAATGAGATATCACCTCACACTGGTCAGGATAGCTATCATTAAAAAGTAAAAAAATAACAGGTGTTGGCGAGGGATTGCTTCTACAATGTTGGTGGGAATGTAAGCTAGTTCAGCCTCTGTGGAAAGCAGTGTGGTATTTTCTCAAAGACTGAAAAATTGAGCTACCATGTGATCCAGCAATCCCACTTCTGGGAATGTACTCAGAAGAACATAGATTGCTCTACCAAAAACGACATCAGCACATGTATATTCATTGAAGCACTATTTACAAAAACAAAAACACGGAACCAACCCAGATGCCCACCAAATGTGGACTGGATAAAAAATGTGGTACATATACATAATGAAACACTATATAACCATAAGGAAGAACAAAATCATGTCCTTTGCAGCAACATGGATGCAACTGGAAACCATTATTCTAAGTGAACTATCACAGGAAAACAAAAACAAAAACTGAATACCACATGTTTTCATTTATAGCGATCCCTAAACACTGGGCATGCAAGCACAAAGGTGGAAACAACTGACACTGGCACTACTAGTGGGGGGGAGGGGGGGGAAGCACATAGCCACCCATTGGGTACCACGTCCACTACCAAGGGGAGAGAGGGTTTGCTAGAAGACCAAACATGCAACCTACTTATATAGAAAATTCTGACACATACCCCACTACTCTAAAGTAAAAATAAAATAAAGAAAAAACTTGCATGAAATGGCTTTGCTTCATTGCATATATAAAATTCCTCAAATTCATTCAATTGTTCAAACTTCTACTTTCCTTCTAAGCTTTTCTGTACACAAGGGCAATTAAAATATATATATGAGTGTGATTTGTCTAAAGTCAAATATGTAACTTCTCTTTAATCATTCTCTAACTTTCTATTCTGGTAATGTCTTCAATATTTTATCTCTGCAAATATGAGAAGATTCATCTCACCTCGAAGCTTACTAACTACAAGTAAACCAGAAAAAGGTAAACCACTACAATGGATGACTTCTCATTTCTTAATTTTAGTGATAAAAAACTACATAAAAAATTTCACTACAAATGCTTCCAAGTATTGGAAATATATAAATGATTATATATATATAATTATGATTATATATGTGACTATATATAATTATGATTATATATATATAATTATGATTATATATGTGACTATATATAATTATGATTATATATGATGATATAAATGACTTATTTCCATTCTACTATATTTTGCTACTATATTTCACTTAAAATGACATAGTTAACTTTATATAGATTTTAATTTATTTTCATGTGCATATTGAAACAAGCATACCTGAAGGAGTAGCACCAGGGCAAGAAACAGTGCTGTCTCAAGATTTCTTCTGAAACAAAATTTAAATATTGAATATTGGCTATTAGGGCAGGTAATAGATGCCGGGCTCGGTGGCTCAGCCTGTAATCCTGCGCCTTGGGAGGCTGAGGTGAGTGGATTGCCTGAACCTGCGGGTTCGAGACCCACCTGGGCAACTTCATGAGACCTCATCTCTACAATAAATCAAAAACTAGCTGGGCGTGGTAGTGTGCGCCTGTAGTTACAGTTATTTTGGAAGGCTGAGGTGGAAGGATTGCCGGAGCCCAACAGGTTGAGGCTGCGGTGGCCGAGAGTGGCCACTGCACTCTAGTCTGGGTGACAGAGTGAGACTCCAACTCAAAAAAAAAAAAAAAAAGAATATCCACATTTTTTTTTTTTCCTATAGAGACGGGTTGTTGCTATGTTCCCCAGGCTGGACTTGAATTCCTGGGCTCACATAATCCTCCTGTCTCAGCTGTCTGAAGAGCTGGGATTACAGGTGCATGCCACCATATCCCAGAGAGTATTTGGAGAATAATTAAATGTGAATGGATATAATATGAACACTTCAGAATGGGAATAATCCTGAAAATTAGAGAACTACAAATTTAAACACATATTTACTTCTTTCTTTTCTGATTTCTTTCATTTGTAATAGTAACACTTTCAATTTGTACGCTTTCAATTAGCAATATGGCTGATATTTCATAAGCCTTGAGTTGATAAGGGTCCTTGCGGTTAAGTTACAAAAAAAGTAGTCCAAATGTTATTGTTTATTTTCATCAACATCATGTATTTTGTTCTTTTTCCTATGTTGTTAGGAAAGTCTTAAAACATACTTGAAAACAATTAAAACTATTTCATCCTTCAGGAAGTTTTGACTCTCTTTCTCTCACTATTTTTCCTTCTCACCAAAAAAAACCATAGCATTTGTCTAAATGAGAGGAGCACAGTGATATCAAACACTGACAATTCATTTCTTAAAGGGCATTCAATTTTCACACTAAATGAGTTGCTCAGAGGATGAGAGTATAGTTCAAGTTATGTGGTAAATAGAATTGAAGAAAGTGAAAGAAATTCATAGGGAGAGAAGAAAAAAAGAAAAGAGAAATTTGAATAGCTTATGTTCTATGTACATTATAAATAGAGAAAATAAATGCTAACTACATTTCTAGTAATTTTCTGTTTCAAAGAAACATTGACCACCATAAGCATAATTCATATTCTGCCCCGTACCACATTCTTAGAAGTGCCATCTAATTTAAAAAAATGATTGATAATTAGACAAGTATTAGTATTCCCTAAACAATACTTTATTTTGTACTCATGACAAAGCATGACACTACAGACAAAGCTCAGTAATGAACGTTATGATAGTATTCTATGTAGCTGCTAACTTCCAAAAGAACAGGAAGTCTTCTTGATTAAATCCTCTTTCCATATTTTCTTTATCCATCTGTCAATAATTTAAAATGTATTTTATCAAAAATGAAATTCTTATGATCTACTATAGTACTAAAGAAAAAATGTTTGTCTGAGTCAAGTATATTCTTAATGCTAGTAATATGGGCATATTTTACAAGGGTTTTTAGTGTGTATATTTCCAGGCAGGAACCATTGTCTTTTTGCAATATACCTAGCCTCTAGAGTTATTGTTCTCAATTTTGGTTTGGGTTTTTTTGTTTTGTTTTGTTTTTTTGAGTTGGGAATCTTACTCTGTTACCCAAGTTGGATTGTAGTGGCATGAACACAGCTCACTGCAGCCTCAACCTCCTGGGCTCAGGCCTCCCACTTCAGCCTCCTAAGTAGCTAGGTATACAGGCATGCACTATCATGCCTGGTTAATTTTTTGATTTATTTTTTGTAGAAACAAGGTTTCGCTATGTTGCCCAGGCTAGTCTCCAACTTCTGGGCTCAAGCAATCCTCCCACCTTCACCTCCCAAATTGTCTTGGATATAGAATAATCTAGATAGGACCAGATTATTTTGTAGTCCTCCTTTTTGATTATTTCCATTATTTATGATAAATGAATCAAATGAGCACATCCAGGCTGAGGATTTGATTTACAGCAATTTAGAGTGACTCAAAATAAATCCAAGATTCTCTTAGAGGCACCTGATACTTGGCAAATGCTCAAAAAAGAGCATCCCATGCAAATTCAGGGCTAAAATGTAAGTGGAAAGAAGTTGTTGCATAGGATTGACATTTAGGATCAGAGTTAAGATCTGGAGACGTTTCTGAACTGAGTGTGTTCAGATGATGTACAAAGGAGATTTGTGGGAAGATTAAGAGAATCCAGTTCTTAACCAGCTTCCACACAGCTGACAGTGGTTTTAAAAACATTCCTTCATTGATTCTGCCCTGAAATGTAATCCAGTCAGTGAGATAGAAATCTCTCTGCACTTGAGTCTTATTTGTCATAATTATGCATCTTTAGGGTTTCATAATGACCAATTTAATCATTTGCCGTTTAGAGGGCTATAACAGCCAATCATGATAATAGTTTTGGTATTTGGGAGGAACCATTTAATGCCCAAGAGCCCTTGTTCTGAGCCTCTTGATGCTACTTCATCTTGACAGGCAGCTTCTGATTAGCACACGTTGCAAAACCTTTGGTAAAATGTTCATTTCTTTTAAATAAACTCTGTGACCTACTAGTAAGCACCTTAACTTGCATACAAGGTCACAACAAGAGAGAAGTTTTCTCCAAAATGCTTTTCGCCCCAGTCATCCATTGCAACACACTGAACACACCAATCAGCTTCTACTTTTGCAAGAGTCCCAAATGAAGCTTAGTTCTAATTGGCTGCTGATATTGCATCCGAACTTCCAAAATGAGCTCTGTTAATCTCATTCATTAAATGACATTGAGAAAATCTCGGACTAATATCCACCTAAAACATACCTTCTTCCTATCATTAACCACATTGTTTAATAACTTGTCACACTAACATAAAGAGAAATAACACAAGGTCTTAGGACATTTGTTCTCAAACTTTAGTGGACATAAAAATCACAGAGAAAGTGTGCTTTAAATGTAGATTACTGGAGCTTATTCTCAGAGGGCTTTTCTTATTATGACTTGGGTGGCTCCAGGAAATTCCACTTAACAAGGGCCCTAGTGATTTTTGATATAACTAGCCCTGGATCACATTTTGAGAAATATTGTGTAAGGTCAATTACTAGTAGATTGGCTACTACAGATAAACATCTAAATGTCTTTTTTTCTGTCTGTATCTTCATTTCTTTTAAATAATCACTTTTTTAAAGTATTTGGTCAATGCGTGACTGCATTTATTTTTTGGAAATTAAAAAAATACAGAGCTTTGTGTTTGCATAGCAAAATTTTAAAAATAAACAGAAATTAGACTATGGAATGCTTTGCCAAGGTCATAACTCACAATATAGTAGTTTGAGCATAAGATGGAGGCTTAAATACCATCTACAGTACTTATTAGATTTTAGTTATTTAATCTTTGAATCCTCAATATCCTTATCTGTAAAATAAGGATTGTATACATATGTTTTAGAACTCCATAAAATTAAATACAACTATATATTATACATACACATACATGAGCATGCACACACACACACTCACACAGACACACACATGGTTTAGCAAGTGTCTGGCCCGAACTAATCTTTTTTATTGTAATTTTTTTTGTTTTTCCTTTAGAGAGATGGAATCTTGCTATGTTGCCAAGGCTGGTGTCAAACATTTAACCTCAAGTGATCCTCCCATCTCAGCCTCCCAAAGTGCTGAAATTACAGGTGTGAGTCACTGTACCTGGCCTCTTCTTTATTGTAAATTGACAATTGATAATTATATAGATTTATGAGGGTACAATGTAGGATAATTAAATCAGTCATCTTCTATTTTCATTGTAATCATCAATAGGCTACAGGGAAATATTAATATCTCCAAATATCTTTATCTGGGAAAAAGAAAATGTGGCTTCTAGGCAGTCTCTCTAACTTAGTCTTCCTTACAGGTAGAATAAGAGCAGCAATAACTCAAAGAAGAAAAAAGTACCATTTAAAGACTCTGAATACAATGGGACTACACTGTGGGTGGCTAAATGTGCTGGGGTTGGCTTATACACAGGAATGTTGTTGCAAGCTCAGATGGTAGGAATAAGGCAAAGCCATGTTGTAGGGGAAAACAGATCATCTGGAACTGTCTTCTCTTCCCCACTCATGTTTGCTCTCATATAACTAGGATTTTTACCCCAACAGATATCCCAGGGTCTTGTTCTGAAAAGGGGAGGGTGAACAGCATGGCTATAGGAACTAAGTTATTTCTTTGCCTCCAGTATAGCATGAAAAGAAAATGTGTGATGCACACAATTTTGTTATGACACACTTGACAAAGAATTTCAGCTGAAGAATAATACCTTGGGTTGCTTTCCCCAGATCGATGTCCCCAGCTCCTAGCTCCAACTTTGCACCAGCAGCAGCCTAGTGTGACACAGATGGGGGCCCAATCAAAATGGTGGCCCACCCCCTCCTTTGCAATGACAGCTGTACTTAATGAGGGCCAGAAGGTTGGCGAGGATGTCCTAGTGATCATTCCCACAACTGCTACTCTCCCCAGGACCAAGTAATCTTTTTTGCTGCTGTGGCTGTTGATCTTCTTGCTCTGTAGTTTTGAAGATACATATTTGGGCTCCTACAAGTGAGGCAGATGATCAAAGTCATCTTCCCTACTCTTTTATCAGGATTACAATCAGCATGCAAATTAGATGACACCACTGAGAAGCTTTGGTCATTTGAAATCTCAGAGTGAAATCTTCTCATATAATTCATATATACATAAAAACAAGATTTATTTTACAAAATTTTTCTATAGAAAATTTTCAAAAATGCATTCATTTTGCATATTGATGGACTTTTTTCCTTCATAGAGAACTATGAGATAATGTTGATATGGATCATAAAAGATGACTAAAGAATAATAATAGAATAGACTGAAGAAAAAGGAAATTTATGACAAAACAACAAAGCCATCTTGAGATGGATAATTAAGAAGCTGCCTCGATGTGACTGCTCATAAATGTATCTCCTGCTCTAATTAATGCTGTCAGGGTAACAGTGGCCTCCCTTGGGTGCTGGCTGTCTCTTCAGTCATGGGATTTTGAGGGCTTGTAAGAGGCCTCTTTTCTGCTTCTATTTCTTTCTCCTGGATGATGGCAGTTTCCCTGCATTTGTTTTCAGGTTTTTAAAAAAATATTATTTTTATTTTAAAGACGTGGTGTGCAATTCAGTGTTCAGTACGTAAGTGATCATCATGCAGGTAAGATTTGGGTACCCTTGTTGATGTTATGTGCTCCTCCTCCCCTGGCAGTGTCCCACTACTACCAATCCCTTTCTTATAGAATTATGATAAATGTTCAGGGTCCACTTATGAGTGAGTACATGTAGTACTCAGATCTTTGTTTCTGTGATAAATCACTTAAAGTTCATGTTGCATGCAGACATCTTGCTTCAAAGCTATGTGTGCATCAATACTTTTTACTCTGTCAGCTGGGGATAATTCTATACTTCCCCTATATACTCTATATGGTAACTATTATTTATAAGACAAATGTCTATAAAGCACAGAGATTCTTAGGAGTGATAAATACATGCTTTGAAAAAAAAAAAAACGATGCTCACCCTAAATTTTCCCAGTGGTGGTGTGGATATATGACACAAACCTGAGATCAGACCCACTGTCAAATCCTACACATCCTCCTCACAGTCTTGAAAATATTAAGAAAAATTCATCTTCTGTTTTTCATTTTATTTCACCTGTGGTGGTGTTTTCATCTGATCATTAGTGCATCTGGGCATCAGGGAGAAAGATTTTAGTATTCCATAAAGGAATCAATTTCTCAAAATTTCTGATTATATTTCACAGGTTCAGATAATCTTATTAACATTTAATGATTATGTAAACTAAATTCACCTATTCCTCTTTTGAAATGTGTTCATAACTTGTCTACTCAAAGTTTTCTAAATTATGACACCTCATGCTAATTTGATTTTTGATTTTTATAATTGTTTACCCCGTGTTCTTAAAGAAACAGACCTTAGTTTTCATTATAGACACAAACATACTGTTTTCAACCTTTTGCCTGAAAATTACGACACTTCTACAATGGTGCTTTAAAAAAATTAATGTAAAAAATAAAGTATCTGTGCAAAATATAAGATGGTCATGTTTTTTCCCATCTCTTTATATTTCTGATCACTTTCCCTTCTTTTATTGGCATGCAAACCGACAGACAAATGTATCAAGAGGAAAAAGTTGATTTACCTCAATAAACACATATTATACCTAAAGAGGATGGTGCTGTTGGATCTCATCAGTGCACACTCAAAAAAATGCAGAGATGTCTTCCAGGTTTGAACTTTGTTGTGAAAAACTAAAAATTAGTGGTAGCTCAAGTCATAGTGCTGTCATATGGCAAAAGCTGGAAAAAAGAAACTTCAGATATTTTTTTCTCTACCTTTGTGATTTGAATCTAGCCTTTAGAGATGATGACTGACATCTCAGCATTGCAGCAGTGACAATAGGACAATAGCAACAAAGAGAGTGACTTCCAGGATGTCAGTATGACATCAACATCAATTCCTCAACTCCCACTCTTCATAGTGGCACATTCAGAAAAGAAGAAGAAAGAGGAGGAGGAGGGGAGGGGAGGAGGAGGAGGAAGGGGGGAGGGGAGGAGGAGGAGGAAGGAGGAGAAGGAGGAGGAGGAGGAGGAGGAAGGAGAAGAAGAAGAAGAAGAAGAGGAAGAGGAAGAGGAAGAAGAAGAAGAAGAAGAAGAAGAAGAAGAAGAAGAAGAAGAAAAGAAGAAGAAGAAGAAGAAGAAGAAGAAGAGAAGAAGGAGAAGAAGGAGAAGAAGAAGAAGGAGAAGAAGGAGAAGAAGGAGAAGAAGAAATAAAGCACTTAAGGGCAAAAGGGAGGAACCAGGATGGAATTTTATGAGTCAAGGACCTGGGGATTTGTGATGAGTGTCTCTAAAAAGGAGAACAGTCTCACTATAGGTAAGAGAGCTACAGTCGTTATGATAAAAAACTACCGCCACCCACCAAATGCAATTTTATTTGGTAATAACCTGGGGAGTGGGTCATGCCAAGACATGTCTCACTCTGTTGCCCAGGCTGGAGTGCAGTGGAATGATCAAGGCTCATTGCAACCTCAAACTCCTGGACTTAGGCAATCTTCCTGTCTCAGTCTCTGGGGTAGCTGGGACTACAGACATGCACCACCATGCTTGACTAATGTAGAAACGATGTCTGTTTACATTGCCTAGACTCAATTCATACTCCTAGACTCAAGCAATCTTCCTGCTTCAGTATCCCAAAGTGCTGGGATTATAGGCATGAGCCACCAAGTCTAGTGAGTTATAAAGTTATTTAATTAAAACTAGTCAGGATCCTTCTGATTCTTTCATAAGGTTTACTTTAGTTTAATGCTTTTTTTTTTTTTTTAGTTCTTATCTATAACTGAGATATCCTGTAGTTGAATAATCACTATAGTGGCCTCACTTGTTTAAGGTAGTCTCACTTCCGCAAAGAGTGAGTGATCCCTGTATAATGGTGATGGAATGTCTTGGGATTTTGATGGATAAGAGAAACAATGTAGAACCATTAAGAATGAATCCTTGGCCTGGCTTGGTAGCTCATGCTTATAATCCCAGCATCTTGGGAGGCAGAGGTGAGAGAACCGGCTGATCTCAGGGGTTCAAGATCAGCCTGAGCAACTTAGCGAGACCCTATCTCTACAATAAATAAATAAATTAGTTGGATGTGTGGTGCATACCTGGGTTGGAAGGCCGAGGTGGAAGAACCGCCTGAGCCCAGGAGGTTGAGGCTGCAGTGCAGTGGCCGTGAATGTGCTACTCCAGCCTGGGTGACAGAGTAAGACTCTGACTCAACTAACAAACAAACAAACAAATAAAATAGACTGAACCCTTAATTTGAGAGGTTTATTTTATACTAGAATTTAAAGTGACATTTGGCTTAAGTGCTTCCCCTCTTCCTTTAGCCAGTCTGTGGCCCCAAAAGGAACTACAGTCAAGTTTAGCAATTCTCTTTGCATTCTACAGGGACTGAGATTTGGTTGATAGTAGGCGTTTGCACTTGAAGATGCTGGAATGGTAACCTACAAGAGAATGGCTTTCTCCTCATCCCCCCCGAAAAGGATGTACCAAGTTTGATATGGTTATAAGTGAGAATATACGTGCCTGGTTACCACGTAATGCCCATGTTGTCAGAGACAAGTGTAAATAAAGGTTTGTGTAAGGCATTTCTAAAGAGTCCCTGTAGTTGTATACCTACCATTTTTAGTCTTCTAGTCTAAGCTTGTCAATGTTCCACACACAGACTTCATTAAATAATTTTTCCATACATTCTTTTTGTAAAATAAAGAAATAAGCCTGTCCTCCCTCCCCCACCCCCCAGGGTACCCATTTTCTGTGTGATGCCACCGTTATTCCAATGAATAGTCAGGTAATTAAGGATACACATGATCAATAGGCTTGTCTCTTCCAGTGCTTTGTTGCATCTTCACCCAAAAATGCCTCTTCATAGTGAAGGTCAGTGTTGATCCCAGACAAGGGAGCTTTTCCCTTTTATTTAGTGTCCTTCCCCTCCTACAGTATTCAGGATCTAGTTTTCTGCTTGGCGTATGATAGAGGTTACTCAGGGAATATTTGTTGATGATGATGGTGATAATTATTCCATACCACAGATTACTAGTGTCTTCTCTGATTAACACCATACTCCTTAATTTTTGAATTTATGTTGTGGTTGTCAGTAAATTTAAAAACTATGAACATTTCAGAGGATGTTCACAACATGATTAGTTTTAGGCTCCTCCCCCACCGAATCATCTACTTAATGACCAGTGTTGTACTAGATTTAAGGAGATGGTGATAAAAAATAAAATAGGAGGATATATATTTTAGTTTATTTGACTTTACATGTTAGTAATAAGGCACACATGTCACTTAATACAAAATTAAGAAAAGCTCTAAATGTTATAGTTGATCCCCAGTGACTTATCTCCATATCAAAATTTCCCAGAAAATTCATGGACATTTATAAGAAGCTTGTGAGGAAATCTGTGTATATTATATTTTTCCTGGGAAGAATCAGTGTCTTGTTTCTAGGGGTATATGGATACTCATTAGAGAAAGCTTAGCTTGAGACATAATATATTAACAATCAGAACCCTAGATTGAACAAATACCTGGGATTAATGTACTATGATTACCTAACAACTGGTTAAAGGAGTACTTTAGAATATATTTTAATTTAAGCAAACATTTGCCAGGACCCCATCATTGAAAAGTCAAAAAAACAACAGGTACTGGCATGGCTATGGAGAAATAGGAATGCTTCTACACTGTTGGTGGGAATGTAAGTCAGTTCAACCTTTGTGGAAACCAGTGTGGTGATTTCTCAAAGAAGCAAAGATTGACCTTCCATACGATCCAACAATTCCTCTTCTGGGAATATACTCAGAGGAAATAAATTGCTCTACCAAAAATACACCCGCACACACAGGTTTATTGCCACACTATTATAATAGCAAAAACAGGAAACCAACCTTGATGCCCACAAGAAGTGGACTGGATAAAGAAAATGTGGTATATATACATGATGGAATATTATGCAGCCATAAAAAATAATATTATGCCCTTCTAAGCAATATGGACACACCTGGAGACCGTCATACTAAATGAACTATCATAGAAACAACTGAAAACTCTCATTCCTCAGAGGGCCCTGATCACTGGTCACAGTAGCACAAGGGTGGGATCAGTAGACCCTGGACACTGTTAGGGGATGGGGTGGGGCAAGTAGCTACACACTGGGTACCTAGTCCATTATCAGGGGAATAGAGGGTAAGCTTGGAAACCCAAACTTCACCTGCATGCAACTTACTTATGTAGTAAATCCTCACTTGTACCCCACAACTAAACCAAAATAAGATATAAAAACATTTTCCAGAACCTAGCTTTGAACATAACATGGGATATGTAAACAGGATTATGGTAAAATAGAAATATAACTGATTAAAAGTTTTTCCTAGAGAGTGCTAATTAAAGGATTGATATTAGTTTGAGAGACATAAATCCCCACTTGTAACCCACAACTTTACAAAAAAAAAAACCCCAAATATATAAAGTTTCCTCCCATAAAAAAGAAAAGAACATGATAATCAAATTTACTGATAATAACCAAATAAAATAGCCAAACTACAGACTAGCAGTAGTAATAAGGATCACACATTGAACATTTACTGTGGGTTAGGAATAGTTAGATGGTAAAATAGTATCCAAAGGGCGAGTTCTACCTCAGAACTGATATATGCAGATAATCCCTCCAAGTATATTTTATTTTAAGAGAGGTCTTCATGGAATTGGTTTTTGATCTGTTAAAATGACAACAACAACAATAATAATAATGATAATAATAAATACTAATAAAAATAATAATAGTACTGTACAGTACTATAAGACTTCAGCAATAAAACAAATCTACTAAGATTGCATGTGACAGAGGTATTAATAGATGTAAAGTCTTTCCCTTACATAAAAAAAGAGAAACAATTATGTAAATTCAAGATGGGAACACAGGGCTCATTAGCTTTGTGTGTGAGATGACTCACAAGTTTTGGTTGACTGTGGTCTTACAGCCTCTGGTATGGCTGTGGGCAAAATAACCCAACAACTTTTTTTTAGATCCTCATGAAACTCATTATTTGAAGTTAAATTCACATAGTTTTTGCTTATCCTTTCTTCTTTTCTCACTTTATTACCATTTGTTCAGGAAAGGTCATTTCCTACCCTCCTCCCAGGCTCCCATCAACTTTGAAGGAAAATAAGCCTGGTCTACTCAATTTTAAGAATGGATTAGATCCTGGTCAGAGTCACATTCCAGACCTTACTTTCAACCTCCCACCCACAGATAAAAAACTAAAGACAGGATACCTTGCCTTTTTCCACAAAGAACAGAAGAGAAGTAGATCTGCTGACAAGATCTGTGTATAGGCTAGGGAGTAAATAAGCGACTCACTCCCTGTGAGCCAGAAGATGTAGTTATTTGTTATCTAGCCCAGTGGAACTCACACTCTACTGTGTGTAGAAATCACAAGGAAAGCTTGTTAAAATGTAGATTCCCAAGGTTGTGCTTCAGTACATCTGGAGTGGGCTTAGAACTTGATATTTTCAAAAATATGCACCCAAGTAGAATCACTTGTATGTTCATTCATTTGCTAATCATAATAATTCAACCTTTATCTGTGCCCAATAAATATTCCATGATCACCATTCTAGGGTATAGCAGTATCACTGAGGGTAAGGCAGTGAATTAGATAGAGTACAATCCATCATGGGACTATGGGACTTATTTTCTACTATGGGGCTACAATGAAAATCTCATAAATAATAAACTTTCAAACTGTGACTACTACAAGGAAATAAAATAGCACAATGAGGAAAGAATAGCAAGGGAGGGGGTGTGAGCTAAGGTGAATAGAGGCAGCTTTATTTATATTTCAACTGAGGCCTTAATTGTGAAAAGAATATGTGTATGTGTATTGTGTGTGTGTGTGTGTGTGTGTGTGTGTGTGTGTGTGTGTGTGTGTGTACATCTAGTGGATTTGGACACAAAAGGTACAGCACTGAAGGCACAGGAGGTATAGCAAGTGCAGAGGCCCTGAGGTAGTTATCACCTTGGTGATATTGAGCAATACAAAGCAGGACAGTGTGGCTAGAACAGGGTTTCTCAACAATGAAACTATTGCTATTTTGGGCTAAATAATGTTTTTGTGGTGTGGGGCTTCTTGGTGCAATATAGAATTTCAGCAGTGACCTTGGCCACAACTCATTAGTTGATGGTTTTACTCTTTCAATTGTGACAACCAAAAATGTCTCTTGTCATTGCCAAATGCCCCCGGGAGGCAAAATCACCCCAAGTTACACCCCTAATGATTACTTGGAGTAATTTAGTGATCACCAAATTACTAATTTAATTAATCATTAATTAATCACTAATTTGCTAAAGATACTTTAGTGATCACTAGATTAGAGCATAGTGGGAGAAAAAGAATGATAGGAGGTGGTAATGAAAAAGTAGAGTAGTTAAATTATGTAAGGCCATAATAATCCCTGGATTTTATTCTAAGGATTCTGGAAGTCACTGAAGGATTTTAATTAGAGTTACAGGAGTGATAAGACCTGATTTATGTTTTTAAAAAGGCGCTATAATGGCTGGATGAGGAATAAAGGGGCATGGGAAGTGGAAGCAGAGATACAGTTGATGGATTGCAGAACAGTCAAGCAGAAAGAGAATGTGGTTGAACTAACTAGTGTTTAGCAACAAGAATGGTGAGAACACGTTGAATTGCTTATCCTTTATTCTTTTCTCACTTTATTACTATTTGTTCAGGAAAGGTCATTTCCTACCCTCCTCCCAGCATCCCATCAGCTTTGAAGCAAAATAAACATGATCTACTCAATTTTAAGAAGGGATTGAGTCCTGATCAGAGTCACGTTCCAGACCTTACTTCCAAACTCCCACCCACAGATAAAAAACTAAAGACAGGATCTCTTGCCTTTTCCACGTAGAACATCACAATCCAGGGATTATTATGGCCCTGCATAATTTAACTACTCTCTACTTTTTCATTACCACCTCCTATAATAGAAGGAGCACTGGAAGGACTTTAGGTGGTCATGAGCCCATACTCAGAGAAACAACATTCTCGACCCTCGCTACTCAAAGTGTGATCTATGGACCAGCAGCATGGTCATCATCTGGGAGCTTAGATGCACCATTCCAGCTTCCCCCCCCAGCCCCAAAGATACTGAGTCAGAACTGACATTGTAGCTAAGATCCCAGGTGATTGCTATGCGTGTAAAAGTTTGAGAAAGATATATCTAAGTTTCTCATTCTACTTATTAAAAAGCAAGCAAACAAAAGACACATGCTTTGAGAGGAAGATGATCTGTCCAAGGCCACACAGAGGATCAGGAGCAGAGTCTGAATCAGAACCAGTTCTCCCTTCTCCTGTCAGTGTTCTAGCAGTCTGCTTGGTATGACAACATGCATCTCCTCCTAGGGTCCTTAATTAGACAGCCAGGAATTGTAAGTTTGCCCCTTAATTTTCATAGGAGGAGGAAAAGTCACCCTTCAAAAAATAAAAGATTGAAATTCCTCCAGGGAGGAAGAACGAAAGACCCATGGTATCAATTTAAAGCAAAAAGCATTTAAAAACCAATTACCAAGCTGTGCTGCTGCAGCTCAGAGGGCTGGCATCCTTTCCCAGCTCAGAGTGTTAACACTGAAAACACAAAACAAATCCCTTGAAAAGTGATGCCAGGATTGGTGTGTGGGCAATGATGATGAGGCTTTGAGATCAGCCCTTGCTCAGAAGGCTGCTCAGCTGCAGATTCAGTGACAGGAATCTTCCGGATCGCAAGCAGCAGGATTTGCAGCTTGAACAATGTTTCTTTTCCTTCCATGCACAGGGAGATTTTGGAAAGCTGAATATCTGTCTGTGTTCCCCCTTGTCATTAGCATTTTTTTCTCCAGCTACCCCACACTTGCAGCTTTCTCATCCCCAGGGACGTGGACCATTTGTCAAACTCGCCTCTCCTCAAAACCTAAAGCACAAAACAGCTACTGTCCTTTTTGGCAGCTCCTGCAGAGCTAATATGCTGTGCTTATCCTAATATGTGGGCCCGATTATACCACAAACTAGAGAACCTGGTTTGGAGGATGAGCTTATGGGGAAAGGAGAAGCAGTAAAATGATTCAAAGCCTTGAGGCGACCATTCATGGGACAAGGCACCTATCCTCCACCTCTAAGCCTTGGAAGTGTAGAGGCAGCCCTGCCTCCTTAGAAGCCTGCAAGTGATTTGGTAAACTAGTCCTGCCAATGGGGTTTTTCCATTACCTGAAATTTGCAAGTTCCTAAACCAACCGCTGCATGAGCACAGTGGTTGGTGGGCAGGGAGACCACTACAGGCTCACACGGGAAGAAGGAAAAAGCTGAATGCCTTTTTAGGGTTGGGTGTGAAACTGCTCCTCTCTGTGGGGGACTAACCCCGGAAGCACATAGCTTCTGTCACTGCACAGCTGTCAGCTGCCATTAGCAGGTTCCTGACAAGAACATGCGGAGTTCCTCAGCGCTTATCCCCAGCAACCCAAGCTAGGCAATAATGCAGGTGTGTGTGTGTGTGTGTGTGTGTGTGTACATGCTGGAAAGAGACAAAAAAGAAAAAAAGGAACTAGATTAAACAATGGATTCTAACTCAGATGTCTACCCAGTTTAGAGGGAAGAGAGCAAGATTAGAGTCAGATTTTCCCTTTTGATACAGGGACTTTGGGTAAGTCATTTTATGCCTCTGGTTTTTATTTTCCCTCTTCACCAATTGAGTATAACAAAATCTACAGTTTATAGAATCCTTCTTACATGCCAGGCTTGATACTATAGCACATTGTGGGGACCATCTCATTTAACTTTCACAACAACCTGATGAGACAGGAAATATTATTATTTATTTATTTTGGAGATGAGAAACCTGAGCTTTGAGAAAGTTAAGGAAATTTTCCTGCACCTCCTAGACAGGGGTGATGAAGGCAGGATTCCACGGCAGGTTGGGTGACTCTGAGTCATCATGCATCAGCACTGTGCCTCCTCACACACTGACCGCCACCTCATTGTGTGTCTGGGCGGTCAACCAAAGCAAAGTGTAGGAGAGCACCTTGTACACTGAGGGCTTCACCAATGTTAACATCTGCAACATTGCTTATTTATTCATAGACTACTTGCTGTGGATCTGGTTCTAGTCTATGAGGTATAGTTAGTTATAACATGGAGAAGGGAAGTGAGAAAAGAAGATATTTTCTCTTCCCTCAAGTCACTTATATTTTAATAAGTCCTGGCAAGAAAGATACTGTATCTGCATGGCAGATGCATAACGCTGAAATCAAGGACATCTCACTTGCTCACCAAATGAGATGGAAGCAAAACAACTGGCTTCCCCTGTGCTAGCAGAGGCTACTGGGATGAGGGAGGGAGGGGAGTTTTCATATCAGCATTTTAAGAGCTGCCCTTAATAGTAGCCATGGGACCTTCTTTTATCCCTCAGTCTTTCTCTCTCCATGAAATTTCAAGGCAAATACCTGAAATGAGTAAATTTTAATTCTGAAACAGTTATGTAGCATTCCCAAAGTTGTAATTTAACAGACATAATCTAGGCACTATATCATAGTAAATGATGGTTTATCTAGTGTTCGTCACCTAGAAATATTTCTATTAGCAGGTGCTTCTGTACTTCAATGGTACAATGATAATTGATGTTCACATGATTACCCTGAGGCAGTGCAAGCTCCTGAAGTGCTTTGTGGATCATAAAAAAAAAAAGAGAAAAGCTTCCTTTGTTATATTTTTGCATTACATTTGATCATATAAAATTCTTTCCATATTAGTCACCAGTAATAAAAGATATGATTGATAAGAGCACCTCATTTCTCCCATTATACTCCATTCTGCCAACAAAAGGAATTCTATGCAGACATAAATGCTCAGTAACCTTTTTTACCCCAAAAAGCTCAAGCCAATTTTACATAACTCAGTGTCTGTCTATGAACAACTCTGAGGGGACATTTCTTGTGTTTGTTTACTTTTTATTGCTGTACAAATATAGTGGCTTAAAATAATACAAGTTTGTTTTTCACTGTATTTGAAATAAGAAGTCCAAAATTGGTCTCTCTGGGAAAAAAAATCGAAGTGTCAATGGGACAGGGTTTCTTCTGAGAACTTTAGGGAAGAATCTGTTGTCTTTTCCATCTTCTAGAAGCTGTCTGCTGTCCTTTGCTTGCAACCCCCTTCTTCATCTTCTCACCAGCAATGTAGTATCTTCAAATGTCTCACATCCCCCCAACAGTAATTTTCCAGCACAATGGTATCTACTCTCTTTCCCCTTTGACTTTGAATTTTTGAAACAATACAGTCTTTCTAGAGGTGACTGGTAGTGTGATGCTGAAATGAAGATTATGGAATTCCATGAGGTAAAGGGATACAAGTTTGCACAGACACTGTACTAATATTCGTCAGATTCTCACCTTGCCCTGGTCAAGTCAGCAGGAGAGTGGCATACTTGGCAATTGTCCACTGTACTGAGTGTGGACTCCTAGCACTTATTCCCCGAAGAGGGCAATTACTCAGACTTCTATTTCCTAGAGCTTTGACTTAAAGATGAGAAAAACTTGAAGTTAGAGCCTGAAAGAAAAGAAAATGATGGAGAATATTTTCCTGGTGCCAGACAGTGGCGAACACAAGAGGAGACTAGGAAGGATAAATGCAGAGGCAAAAAGCCAGGCTGAAAGAAGTTTTGGATGCCATCTGACAGGCCTTTTGAATGTGCAGATTTGGCTGTCTTCCCTGCTGCACCATATACCCCTACATCCCTCTGTATATCGCTAGAGAAGCAGGAAGGCATCCCTTGGAAAAGAAATTCCCAGTGTGCTCAGAGAATAAGAGAAAGTCATGACTAAGGTTATAAGAGAGACACTAGCCAAAGGGTAGTGGAGGTTACAGCTGTGTGGACAAGATGTCCAGACAGGAAGAAAGTACATGCAAGTCGAGCCAAAATGGGCTTCTGTTTCTCAGCTGTAGACAAATGTCCTCTCTACTAACCTTTTGCTCTCAACTCACTTTGGCTGCTTGCCTCTGAATTATGTTGGATATTTCTCTTTTATCTCCTATTTGGGTGTTTCATAAGCCTTGCTATTTGCAAAACTATTAGGGTTTAAATAGGATACCTGACACATCTATTATAAGCAAAGTTTAAAGGAACAAGATCTATCACTTCACTGTGTTCAAACCTGGTTAAGATATAGAAAATTCCCCTATAAAGCACTAGGATGAAGAAATGATAAAACATGTCATTGTTAACTGTGGTGGGCTTTTTTTCTTCTTTTTTGGGGGGGGATCTTTTTATAGGTATAGTCATCTTTGGGTTATTGCCTTTGTACACAGACCACACTTTTTCCTCTAGAAAGCAAATTAATTAATTAATTATTTTTAAAATTTTTTTGTAGAAATGAGGTCTTGCTATGTTGCCCAGGATGATCTCAAACTCCTAGTCTCAAGCAATCCTCCTGCCTTGACCCTCTAAAGTTCTGTGATTATAGGCACGGGCCACCACACTCGGCCCAGAAATTTTAATGGAGCAGACAATATATCAGCTATCTTTACTAAGAGTTTAACAGGTCAGGTATATGGAAAGTGCTTCAGGAACATTATCTCTTTAATTTGTACAACAATAATGAGAAACGTCTACAATCATCATTTTGTAGGTCTTTCTATGGCTGAAGGAAGTCACTTTATTATGGTCACACAGTTAACAAGTATTCAAACACAGGCTAGCCTACTTTCTAATTTTATCCTCTTAGCTACAATGCATATTTCCTCTCTGTTTTACCTAAAAAGACCTTTAACTTTATAGGTAAACTCAGATAATTGTGTAGTATATAAAGTATCTTCTCCTCAGGTTATTTGATAAAAAAGGCAATATCTAATTACATGTAGTTTGAATATGGCAATAGTTTGAGCTCCCCACACTTTGCCTTTCAACTGTCATTTAGATTTGTTCCACTCACATTTCATTAATCTCCAATTTTTTTCTCTGCAGAGTAGGTTGCAGTGGGTTGGATGGTAGTCCCCAAAGTGATATGTCCAAGTCCTTACCCTCAGTACTGGTGAATGTGACCTTATTTGGACAATGGGTCTCTGCAGAGGTAATTAATTTAAGGATCTGGAGATAAATCATTCTGGATTTAGGGTGGGCTTCAAGTCCAATAACTGTTAATAAGAGAAAGAAAAGGAAGTTTTGAAACCTACAGATATAAAGCCACAAAAGAGAAAGCCACATGAAGATAGGCAAAGGTTGGAAATATGCTGCCACAAGCTAAGGAAGGCCAGGAGACACAAGAAGCTGGAAGAGGCAGGAAGGATACTCCCCTAGGTCCCTCAGAGAGAATGAGGCTCTATCAACACCTCCATTTTGGACTTTTGGCCTCCAAAATAGTGAGGGAATACATTTAAGCCACAGAAGTTGTTGATATGCTGTGGCAACCCTAGAAGATGAACACACAGATGTATTTTGATGGTGCAGATGTCAAGATAATCTGACAAACACTACTGAAGAAAATTGTATGATTCATGACTGCAACTAGGTCTCAGTGATGCAATTTTTATACCTTAGTTTCTTACTGATGTAAACTGTGAAATCATTAAGTATTATAATATGCATTATTAAAAACCTGAAACGTCCAATTAACATTCATAGTTTCAATATAATGGTCAGTGTGGTCCCGAATAGTCTTTTTCCAGGAATGGAATGGAAATTCAGAGTCCCTGTGCTCTGAGGGTGAAAAGTTAGGCCAAGACTAACAAATCTTTCATTGTAATTGAATATTTATAATCATAGAAATACATGCAAAACGTTTCAACTAAAATTAGTAATAAAAATATCTAGTTCATACAAACAATCTAAGCAAATGCATATATATACACATACATACTTACACACATACATACATATATATATTTATACCACTTGTTGCACATTTGATTAGTATTTTATAAAAGGTCAGCAGAGAAACAAATGCATATAGAGTCCCTACTAGTATCTGGTAGATTTTGTTCTTTCCTGATCAAACCCAGGAAGGCCTATTGGCAATGGTCTCCGGTACCAATTCATGACCCATAGGTGACTGCCTGTAGAGATCTGGGCTTGGGTTCTGAAAATTCACAGAATCAGGTGCCTGGCTAATAGTTCTGACAAATACTAGAAATTGTCAATACAAAGTAACTTGGACATGAATGGCATGAAGTAGACACCCCATCACTAAAAACAGTGTGGTTTCTCTATGATGGTAGTATTAGTAGTAGTAATAATAACAATAGTAAAGGTATAGTATCTTCATATAGATACTATAGTGGGAAAAGACCTGAATAACCACCCTGGCTTTTTCCAAATCTTACAGAATTCTTTCATATAAGAAAGAAGCCCCACAGAAAGGGAACTAACTTCTTATCTTAGTGTGTCTATGGATATCAAGAATCTGTTTGAACCAGAAAGGTACTACTTCAGGCAGCTGAGATCAAAAATAGATTCTCTGGATCTGCTAAAATAACTCTTAGCCTATCTTCATATAAGGATTCTATTTACAATCAGGTCAGCGGTAAGATTCAGTCCTTACAGTCTGGCCATGGTAGCAGCCCTTTATCCCTCCTCAGCCCCATCACCTACCCTTACACAGCATGGATAGAATAAGATTATGGGTTACCCCTGCTGCCAGACATTTTCTTGGCAGAACCACACTTTTGACAAGAAACAGAGCTGAGTGAAGATTCACAAAGGCTTAGCTACATCGCACGCTAGCCTCGGCAAAGCCCCTGATCCACTCTGACACACAGCAGCTGAGTCAGCCTGCTGTGGAGAGCTTAGCGTGCTTAAACGTTCCTGGGGGAATTATCTCCTCCAGCAACAATCAGTAAAAGAACTGCCAAGGGTAGAAAGTTATAGCTACTCACACATGTGTAAAACAAATTTTCCTTTCAGTCAGACCTTGATGTGTTACAGGAATAACCCAATGGGATGTTCTTTGGGTCTCCTTCTGGTTCTTTGGCATTACAGAGGAAACAACCAGGTTGGCACTATTGATAGGACATACAGACAGTGGGAGGGGAGCCAGCAATAGAGGGGTAATGTTGTTCCCATTTGGCCCTTGGTTTGTGACTGCATACTCTGAGTTTAAAAGAGAGGGTTTAACTCCAGGGTCTATTCAGTCCCACAATAACAGGGCAATTAAAAATAAAGAAAGACAGATGGGCCAGAAGTCCCAGTCAGCTTCATGAGAGAAGATATATGCTATGGACTGAATTATGTCCCCTCCAAATTCACACGTTGAAGTCCTAACCCCCAAAGTGATGGTATTTGGAGATGAGGCCTTTGAGAAGTAATTAGGTTTAAAAAGATGACGACATGAGGGTGAGGCCCTCATAGTGGGATCAGTGCCCTTTTAAGAAGGAACACCAGAGAGTTTGTTCTCTGTGTACATAAAGAAGTTGTACACACATAGAAGAAATCATGGGAGGACACAAGGAGATTTATAAGCCAGAAAGAGAGCCCTCACCAGAACTTCACCATGCTGGAACCTTGGTCACATGCTTCTAGCCTCCAGAACTGCGAGAAAATAAATCTCTGTTGTTTAAGCCCCTTAGTCTATGGTATTTTATTGTAGTAGCCTTGCTGACTGATACACTATAGTGACTTATTTTAAATATATGAGCTTACTTAATTTTTTTTTTTTGAGCTGGAGTCTCTCTCCGTAGTCCAAGCTGGAGTTCAGTGGCACACTCACGGCCACCCCAGCGTCAACCTGCTGGGCCCAGGCAATGCTTCTGTCTTAGACTTCCAAGTAGCTGGAACTATAGGTTTGCACTAGCACACCTGCTAATTTTTTGATTTTTTATTGCAGAGTTGAGGTCTCACCAAGTTGCCCAGACTGTTCTTGAACCCGTGGGTTCAGACAATCCCCTCACCTCAGTCTCCTAAAGTACTGGGATTATAGGCTTAAGCTACCACACCCGGCCACTTAATTTTAAATAGGTGGGTTTATAGAAGGCATTATATATGGAACAAGCAGAGTTACCACAATTTACTACTTTACCAGAAAATAAAAGAGGTTTGTCTCTGCTCTCTTCATGAAACAGTGTGAATCCATCCATCTTCTGCCAGATGGCTCTAAAAGCAAACCTGTTTAAATTCCAGATTTACCCAAAGAACTGTCCTGTGCCTAATTTTACGTCTACATAGCACAAGTGACCCTAACTAAGCAATGGGATACTAAGTTCTCAACACTATGTGTTACAATTTAAATGACTTTAGTTCTCAGGTGAAATACTGGAATACATAATTTGTTGCCACTTGAAGTCATTTTTCCCTTGGCTCCTTTTTGAATGGTGGGAGGGCAGTTTTTAAGAATGTAAAATATCTCCTGGGTTGTCCTATGAAGACTGTGAAGACTAACTTGCTGTGACTATTTTCCCATCTGCCTTTCAAATCCCTCATTCTCTGATCTGGATCTGTCTTCCATAGCCAAAACAGCACAAAGCCTCAGTGAGTAGGGCCAAAAATTTTTTTAAAAAAGAATTGATGTCATTCAAAAACTGACATTTTAGTTTTTATTACTAGAATACCTTAAAGCATTAGATCTGATTTGCATTGATATTTGCCAACTGAATTATTAAAGTTTTTTTCTTTTCTTTTTCTCTTTCCTTCATCAGATTTTAACACTCCAGTCAACTGCAGACAGTCACAATTTAGTAATCATACAACTTCACAGAGCCTCTTGGGTTTCTGAGTCATTGACTAACTTGAGAAAAATTCCTTATTTGATTCACGAAATGAAGGTAGGTGACATGTAAAGAAAATGGCAAGATTTTTCTTTCCTTTTTTTTTTTTTGCAAAGGAGTTTGCGTCTCACAAAGTTTCTCAAGTGACATGGGATAATTTTATTGGCATGTCTTTTGTGGGCAGGGTGACCCCATTTTAGTACCTATTGAGATTTCTCTGTTTTATTAGAATGAATTGCAGCCTCAGTGTACTGGGAGACTTGCAAATGAATATGCCAAAAGAATGATGAGGATTTCAGAAATGTGTGCACATTTTAAGTGATATGTTAGCCTCAAACATCATTAGAATGTAGATAGAAAAAGACAAAGTGGGAATTTCTGTGCAGTTGTTACTTTTAAATCTCTTCATCTAAAGTGATAGGTGAAATTCTAAAACAAATGTGATAGTACATTGATATATCAGATAGTTTTATACATACACACATATATACACACACTAGGTCAATGAAACATTTTCTTTTGGTTTCTTATTATTTCACAAAAAGAATCTCAAATGCTCCCACATTTGTGCTTGGTAGACACAGCACATAGACATATTGGAAAGATATATTTTCTTTAGTGCAAGGGTTCTCTATATTTATTATGCATCAGAATCAACTGAAGTCCTGTTAAACTACACATTGTTGGGCCACACACCTGCCTGATATGTGCAGGCAGGACACATATTACACGTATATAGTCTCACTATATACATATATGGAGTCTTTTTTTTTGTAGACATGAGGTTTCTCTATGTTGCCCAGGTTTGTCTTAAATTCCTGAGCTAAGGGGTTTATCTTTCTTGTCTCTGCCTCCCAAATTTTGGGCATTACAGGAGTGGGCCACCACACTGGCCTCTGCATAGCCTTAAAGTTAATTCTGTCATCTATCTGCAGATGTCACTATAATTTAAGCCTTTATTTTGCTTTGTAGAATCTAAGGCAATAATAACAACAAACTACACTTGAATATTGCTTTATTGTTAATAAATCACTTCCATATAGATTATCTTACTTGAGACAACACAGGAAGCCTGGTAGGTAAGCAGGCATTCTATTACTCATATTTTACAGATGTAAAGTGGAAAGTTTAAAAAACTTATTCAAACACCCATAAAAATAAATTATAAAGAGCAGGGACTCGAACCCAGGCTTTCCGATTGTAAAGTCTGTATTCTTCCTATCAAATCACTCTTCTCTCAATTCTTTACATTTATAGAGAGCTTTACATTTTTAAAAAGTATTTTCATATTCATTATCTCATTTGAGCCTCAAAGCAATGGTGTGTAGCAGGCAGGGCACATATTATTGACTACATTTTGCAGATAAAGCTATTACAAAAGATGATGAGGAAAGTGGCTACTTTCATTCTGTGTCTCTTCATATATCAGCCTATATTTTCCTGCAATAGTTAGCAGTAGCATCTGATGTAGCAGATAGAGCATTAAATTCTCTTCTTTCCAATAATAAATATTCAATGGCAAAGTATTGTAATCCCACTCCCATCCCTACAACATTTTTTTCCCTCTCTTTTCATGGTAGAAATTCCTTTGCTGGGAGGGGATGTAAAGATGAAATTTGGGGTTATTGGGTTGGTAGGAAAGTGGGAAAAGGCCCTTTATTTCAACACTTCTGAATATTAAAGAAATGAGACTTCTCTGCATTTGAAGACTCTTCACTTTTAGCTCATGGCTTTTCAGAGTTTAATGTATATACAAACTACCTGGGGACCTTGAGGAAATGTAGATTCTGATCCTGTGGGTCTGTGATGGGGCCCAGTATTCTGTATTTCTATTTTCCTCCCTCTTTACCACTTCTTTCAGGAGCAATATTCTTTATTTCTATAAAGCACCAAGGTTATGCCATTTCTGATTATCAGGGTCCAACTTTGATAAGTAAGGGACAACCCTATTTCCCAAAACCATAATTATTTTTATTAACTCTGAACCACCTCTCAATCTCTAGGTTGGAACAAAAAAATTGAAACTATAAAACATTATAACAATATTTGGAGAACACTACGTACATTGTGAGACTTATCTAGGTGTTTCTCTGTGCTAGACTATTTACACAGCCCAGTATCTCCCAATCTCTTCTGTTCGTAAGATCCTGGATTATGCTCAAACTATGGTCCATGAACTATTAGTGCTAATGATACCTGGGTGAATGTTAGAAAAGCAGAATTTCAGGCCCTATCTCAGACTCACTGAAGAAGAATCCACATTTGAATAAGATTCTCCATACCATTCCCCAGCACGTGAGAGTTGAAGGAGCAGTCTTTTCCACCTTCTTGCCCCTGTGCTTACAGAGCCATCATTCTGCTCACTTGGTTAGTCATCTGACTCGCTAGAAAGCCTTCCTTCTACAGAATCCTGGAAGTCATCCAAAGAGATTATTTAAGTGTGGGGTGAGCTATGGAATCTGTATTTTAAAAAATCTTTGTTCTATTCTTAGTAATTCTGATGATCAGCCAGATTCGAAAATCTAAGATCATCTAAGAGTGGCCATGAAATTTACACTAGAGGTGGTTACCACCAGCAGGGGTATTTTACAGTGTATCACAGGAAGTATTATCAAACTCAGAGTTCTGCAATGGGGGCTCCTTTTCTAGATGAACTCAAAGTATGATCTCTCAGGGTGGGCCTTGAACCCTTCCCTGCCACATCCCTACCCCCAATACAGTACAAGGTCATTGGAGTGGCAATGCTGAGATCTTTGTCACTACACATACAAAGGAAGGAAAATCCTTCCCCAGGTATAGCCATTTGCAATAGATATTTCAGAGTGTCTTAGGGAAAGAAAATGTCTTATATTTTAAAGATTTATATGACACGGTATAGCAAAACTATAGTTTATGGAAACTCTGCTCTTTAAGCTTTAAGCAGGTTACAACATAGGGTCTGGCATCTCTCTAGAATAAGTAATGCATTTACTAATTCAACAAATATTGATTGAGCACTTAGTGCCAGGCTATGATGAGAACTAAAGATATGTAGGCATCTGCTTTCATGAGAAAAATGGACAGTAAAAAAGCAAACAAATGTTTAAGACAATTACCAATTGTAATAACCACTGAAAAGAAAAGAATAATTGCTGATAATAAATGAGTGACAAGAGAATATCAGAGGATTAGATACAAGAATGTGAAGATTTCCAAAATTCTCTATAGCACAGTGGATAATAATACAAGTTAGATGGAAGTGAATCAGCACGTCACGGAAACTCAAGGAGGGAAGAAGCTGAATAGGACCTAAACAGAGAAATTTCCTAAAATCTCCAAAACCTTCTCAGCAATATATGAACGAAACTATTAGTTGGATAGTCTTAGTTCTATAATTCTATTGTATCATTTGTAGTTTGCTTTCTGTTCACTTATGCTTTAATTATTTATCAGACTGTTATTAGTTTACAATTCATGATATAAGTTGGGTTATTTTCCAACAATGCTCCCACTTTTCAAAAAATAAAATCCTTAATTGACTAACTAAATCAGTTGGTGGATTAAGCATTTAAAATATTCCAATTAATGTTCTGAAAATATACGATGAATGAGGCATAGTTTTTTGCCTTTTTATAGATCTTACAAGTTAGAGGGAAGACAAATAAGCACACAATTAAAATGTAATTTTATTAATTTTAGGATATTGCTTCTTGGAGGAAGTGTAATCTTGAAGGTTTTGAAAGAAGAAATTATACTAGCAAAATGACAGTATGAATGGCAAGAACCACCCATGTTTCAAGCAGAAAACCAGGAGGTATGAAGGTCCAAAAGAAGGGAACAAAGCACGTTTTAAAGATATTAGGAATATAGGGTCAGGAGAATAAGTTGAAATAGGGTTCTTTTTCTTTGAGCTGGAATCTCACTCTGTCGCACAGGTTGGAGTGCCGTGGCACACTCAGGGCCACAGCAGCACTGACCTGCTGGTCTCAGGTGATCCTTCTGCCTCAGCTTTCCAAGTACCTGGAACTACAGATATGTGACATCATGCCCCACTAATTGTTCTTGATTTACTGTAGAGTTGAGGTTTCTCCAAGTTGCCCAGGATGGTCTTGAATCTGTGGGTTCAGGCAATTCTCTCACCTTGGCCTCCCAAAGTGCTGGGATTATAGGCGTGAGCCACTGCACCTGGTCTTGATAAGGGTTTTAATGTCATGCTAAGTAGTTTTAATTTTATTTTGAAAGTATTGGGAAATTAAGGAAAATTAATTTGACCATTTTTATATTTAGAAATAGTAGCAATGGGCCCAATTGAAGTGGGAGGAAATCTTAGCTGCACTACGTTATGACAATAACAATAAGGAAAGGTGGCTGGGCTCAGTGGCTCAGCCTGTAATCCCAGCACTTTGGGAGGCCAGGTGAGTGGATTGCCTGAGCCTGCGGGTTCGAGACCCACCCGGGCAACTTGGCGAGACCTTGTCTCTACAATAAATAAAAAAAATTAGCCGGGCGTGGAAGCGCGTGCCTGTAGTTCCGGCTACTTGGAAGGCAGAGGCGGAAGGATTGCTGGAGCCCAGCAGGTCGAGGCTGTGGTGACCGGGAGCGTGCCACTGCACTCCAATCTGGGCAACAAAGTGAGACTTCAGCTGAAAAACAAAAACAGAAACAGAAACACCAATAAGGAAAAGTGGACACATTAGTAGTTATTAAGGAAAGGAATCAAGATAACGTGTCAAATAAAACACTGCTAGGGCAAAGGAAGAGAAAGAGGCCAGGAGCGCTCTCACATTTCTGACTTAGACAATTTTTATCTCTATCCTGAGCAACTCTTGGAACTTGTCCTCTGGTCCCTCTGCTTCTGATTACCCTGGGGAATGCTTTGACTTGTGGGCCCTGGGATTGCCCCACTTAGTAAGGATCAAAGTTGACCAACTCTGGCATCTCGTGGAGGATACTAGGGTAGATCCTAACAGCATTCATAGTCCAAATTCACAGATTCCAAAGTCCGTTGTGGACAAATCCACAGAAGCTATACAACCAAACGTGCCTATTTCTTATATAGATGAGTCACATCAACACAAGGTGAGTTCTCATACACTGTTCCTTAGTGGCTTGTTTGTCTCCCAAGTCAATCAACCTGCACTTATTCCGATGGATTTTATTTTGCAAATATCTGCTCAGCTCAACAGTTTCATGATCACATAGAGTTTTTGAATATACTCGTCCGAGAAACTAAAATGTACTATTTATGTATCTTTGCAGAACCCTTCTGTTACTATTCAATGGCTCACGCTTCAACACTGCAGGTGGTTTTGTGTGTGTGATAGCATAATCATCTTCTGAAACATCAGTTTTGAAAAATAAAATAACAAGGGTTGTATTTTTACCATTACAGGTTTTCTCTACAGCTATAGTTAATAAAATATTTGCTGTTGTATAACCAGGTCTGGGGAAGAATATGCCCTCAGAAAAGGATGGACACATGAACAAGCCATGCTAGAAATTCTCTCTCTAGCAAAATACTGTTGTAGTTATGTACTTTTTAAAAAAGGGACACTTAAGTAGGTATGTTGGTGTGGTGGCTCATGTCTGTAATTTCAACACTTTGGGAGACTGAGGTGAGAGGATTACTTGAAGCCAGGAGTCCAAGATTAGCCTGAGCAACATAGAGAAACCCCGTAACTACAAAAAATAAAATAAACATAGGCAAGGTGTGAGTAACCCCAGAAATTTGGAAGGCTGAGGTGGGAGGATAACTTGAGTCCAGGAGTTCGAGACCAGCCTAGGCAACATAGAAAGACTTCATCTTTACAAAAAATTTAAAAATTAGCCAGGTGCCTGGCACATGCCTGTAGTCCCAGTTACTCAGAAGGTTGAGGCAAAAGGATCACCTAAGTACAGAAGGTTAATGACAGAGTGAACCATCGACTCAGTAAGTAAGTTAATAAAAAAATAAGTGGTTATATTGTGATGCTGTATACGATATAAAATATTAAGACTAGCCATAATAACAGCATTTTTAAAATTCCTCTGGTTGCTGTGTTGTGATAAAGCATATAGACCTAGATAAAGAAGACTCTGAGACTGTTTTCCATTAAATTATTAATCTCACCCAAGATGATTACTATAGACAGCTAATGTATAGATAACTAATAATTACAATAAATTACAATAAATACTATTACTAATAGCTACACCTTACTAAGAACTTTGGCTACATGGTCTTTTAATTCTCATGATAACATGCAATACAGATTCTATATTTGAATCTATTTAGAACAGATTATTTGGACTAGTGGCAAAAAATGTTTGAGATGAGATGCTGAGAGATGTGGACACTGAATTTCTGTTTAACTAGGCCATGTGCAAAGTTTCTGATTAAGTTATGGCCTCTCCCCCACCCATGGTTCTACCATCTCCTGGGAAGTTGAAGTCCAAGCTAGTCCCCCAAGAACACATCTAGGCTGATTCATTTCTCTTCAGGCAGAGTGCTTTGGAGATCTGATGATACATGTGGGTAGGGTAGGAGTGAGACTCCAGGGTGGTGCTCGGGCATTTTTCCAGTTGCCAGAATAGCCAGCACATCAGAACTCGACAGTGTCAGCTATTGTGAGTATCTCTAGGATTTTTATCTTATCTATCTATCTGTCTATCTCTATTATTTATTATATTTTTGAGACTTTGTCATCCAGGTTGAAGTGCAGTGTGATCATAGGTCACTACAGTTTTGAACTACTATGCTCAAGCAATCTTCCTGTCTCAGTCTCCCAAGAAGCTGTGACTACAGGTAAGCACCACCATACTTGGCTAATTTTTTTTTTTTTTTTGAGTTGGAGTCTTACTCTATCACCCAGACTGGAGTGCAGTGGCCGCTCCGGGCCACCGCAGCCTCTACCTACTGGGCTCCGGCGATCCTTCCGCCTCAGCCTTCCGAGTAGCCAGAATTACAGGCGCGCGCTACCACGCCCAGCTGATTTTTTGATTTATTGTAGAGATGAAGTCTCGCTGCCCAGGCGGGTCTTGAACCCGTGGGCTCAGGCAATCCACTCACCTCAGCCTCCCAAAGGCGCGGGATTACAGGCTGAAGTTGGGAGTCTCACTCTGTCACCCAGGAGCGAGTGCAGTGGCACATTCACTGCCACCGCAGCTGGAATCAGGTGATCCTTCTGCCTCAGCCTTCCAAGTAGCTGGAACTACAGGCATGTACCACCATGCCTGGCTAATTTTTTGATTTACTGTAGAGATGAGGTCTCGCCAAGTTGCCCAGGCTGGTCTCAAATCCCTGGACTCAGGCAATACTCTCACCTCGGCCTCCCAAAGTGCTGAGATTACAGGCTTGAGCAACAGTGCCCAGCTTATACTTGGCTAATTTATATGGGATTGGCAGTAGAGGGAATCTGCCTGGGGTTGGGGGGTGGGTGGGGGGTGGGGAATATCTCATCAACAAGGGTGCCTGCATAATAAACATTTGTATACCTAACCCTGAATTGTACCTCACATCTTTAAAATAAAAAAATTAAAAGTTAAAAAATAAATATATATATATATTTTTATAGAGACAATGTCTTGATCTCAAACTCCTGTTCTCAAGGTATCCTCCTGCCTCAGTTTCCCAACATGTTGGGATTACAGGGATGCATCACCATGCCCGGCTGTCTCTAGGATTTTTAAGGTTTGGGTTGGAAAGCCTGATAATCATGTGGTTAACTTTTGTTTTGTAGTCATTTTCTAAATCACTCATTTATTTCAATGATAAAGTTACTGAAAAAGAGTTTGTGTTTTTTTGATGAGGCTATTATGGAGGCATCTGTATTGGGAAAGAATATGTTTCTGACCTAAATTTAAGATGTTTATACACACAAATAGCTGTCTTTATACCTGTTACTGTTACACTGGGACTATACTGGAAAAATACATAGTAGTGTGCATGTGTGTGTATGTATATTGTATATTTTACACACACACACACATACACACACACACATATATAATGCAGTATATACACTGTAGTATAGACAGTAAAAAATATATGATGTATACAAACGTTTAAAAAACACTGTTTTTGTGCCTTTTGAAAGAGAAAATGGGAATATTAAAAAGTAAAAAAAATAGTATGTGTTTTAAAAAAGATTTGAATATTAAAAGAAAAGTAGCATAAAAAAACACTAACACTGCAATTTCACATAAAGATGCTTGCCTGGATTCTTAAATGCATTATCATTCTGGGCCTTTACATGTACTGTTTTCTCTATCTGGAATACTCTTTCTTTCCCTTTTTTCTTGGCCAGGTTCTACTCATTCTTAGGCTTTAGTATAATATACCCTTGGGGAGCTTTGCTGGTCTTGCAGATTTTGCTATATCATGAACAATCTAGTTAAAGGGTTATTTATGCAATTACAGACATTCTGACTTACAATGGAGTGACTAAGAATTTTTCAACTTTGTGGTGGTGCAAAAGCCTTATGCATTCAGTATGCTCCTTGACTTACAATGGGGTTATGTTCAGATAAACCCAGTCTAAGTCAAAAAACATCTGTAGTAGTTCAATGCTTTCTTTCTTGTTGAACTATAAGCTCAATTTGTGCAAGGACCATGTCTATCTTGTTCTTCGTTGTGTCCATTTACAGAGTGACCATTCTATAAATAATTCTTGCCAAATAAACAAAATGACATGGAGATCAAGATTAATCTGAATATAATTCTGTATTGATGGATGACATATTTTAAAACCAATATACAAATGAGACACTGAAGAAGAAAACCAAATTTTTCTTTACCTATTTTTCCCTCTTTACAGAGGAAAAATGGGAATATTAAACAAAAATGCAAGTGATAAATGAAAGGAATTAATAGAATAAGTTAAGCCATCATTCTCCTTTGAATTGTTACTGTATGGTCAACGGCCTTTACTTGTAAAGTGCACAGGTTTGATTCTTCCATATCTATATGCTATCAAGTTTGACTTACAGAATCTTCTGGAAGGTCCATACAAGAAAACCTCAGAGAAATAATTTCCTGAAACTTAAATTGTAGATGATATATTCTTTGTGTTAAATATAAGCTCATACTACTTCTAACATGCTAACTCAAAGGACCAGAAGATAATTATTTGCAATATGTACTTCTGGAATGCAGCTTGGAAAAGAGGTTAGCTTTACATTATATATTTCTCCCAAACTCATGAGGTCAGAGTCTATGCTAGTCATATTGAGTAAGTTATATGATTAGAAGCAAGACAGTGGCTTATGCTTGTAATGGCATCACTTTGAGAGGATTACTTGAGATCACCTGGGCAACAGAGCAAGACTCTGTCTCTACAAAAAACAAAAAAATTAGCCAGGCTTGATGGTATGCATTTGTTGTCTCAGCTACTTGGTGGGAAGATCTCTTGAGCCCAGGAGTTCAAGGTTGCAGTGAGCTATGATCATACCACTTTATTCCAGCCTGTGTGACAAAGTGATACCTTATTCTAAAATAATAATAATAATAATAATAGATAGCATTAATAGAATTCAAGGGTACCATCAATCAAGAGTACTATCAGCTGGAAATGAATTGAAAGAAGAATCTCCTATCAAGTGATTAAAATCCAATATCCAATTAGAAAATGGAATTTCAGACTCTCTGGAGTCACTTAGCTTTTCCCAGAATATTTTTCTGCTTACCATGTCAAAATAGAAAGTATTTTAAAAGTAATATTTCTATACTCCGTGTTGATGTCAAATCTGGCTTCTGGCTGGATAAGAAAATTACACAGTAGCTCTTGAGTTGTTCTCAGTCTAAGGGGCTAAGTCCTCAGTGTGCCTATTGAGTTTTTCAGATAGAAAGCTACTAAGGTTGTGAAAGCCTTTAATAGGAATGAAATGCACAGAAACTCTTTTGGGGACCCTGAGCAATCCTGACACCACATGATGCACATTTGAGAAAAAGACTTCCTCATGAATGCGAGAAGAAAAATTTAGAAACAAAGTTAAATGAAGATAGGAGCCACATTGCTCACAGAAGGAAGATCAAACACTCCATAGAAAATACATGTTACGGTGCAATTGCCCTCTGGGAGTCACAGGATTATGAAAGTCTAACTTAATTAAGGGAGAAAATAGGTCACATTTAATAACCACATATGTGACACATCATTCTGACTATATAAAATAACTAAAGAGGAGAGGAAAATTAAGAAATCAGAAATATAAGAAAGGCAC
This sequence comes from Cephalopachus bancanus, assembly GCA_027257055.1. NCBI lineage: Eukaryota > Metazoa > Chordata > Mammalia > Primates > Tarsiidae > Cephalopachus > Cephalopachus bancanus. The sequence continues at coordinate 9,019,075 of JAPVLO010000022.1, read as the reverse complement.
CCACGGAATGCATAAATGTCCTCAGCTTCATCTAAGTCATGTAAGTGTTTTGATTTTGTATGTATGAAAAATTAACCATTCTTCTAATTTGCCTCTTTAAAAACACTTGTAGTATACTTGAAAATGAAACTTCAAATGCAAAAATAAAAAGAAGGAAATGGCCTTATCAATTTTAAAAAGATGAAATTAAGAGGTAATAAATATTCTCCCTGAAAAAATATACCATGCACATTTCTTTTTTTTCCTCCCTCTCATGTCTTCAAATGACAGGTAATCAGGTATTTGTGAACCCTGTATAGAATCTTCCTCCTTTCAGGGCTCAATGTCCCTGTGGGGTCGAGCTAATTACAGGTACATTTCCTCTGCAAGGCAGTCACACTCTGTACAGTTGAAGGCACAATTAATAATTGAACAAAGCTAGCTGGATTTTTTTTCACATGGCCACGGTTTGCAGGCAGCTTTTCTGTCACACAGGGAACAGTCTCTTCTTTGGGTGTCTCCAAGAAAGGCTTCACTGAAAAGAATCACCTACTATTTCCAAATTTTGGAAAAAATAGAAGAAATAATCCATGAAAACAAACAAAAATCCTAGTTTCCTTTATAAAATAGTAAAGGTGAGTTCTCTTTCCTGTCACCAGGAATATGATTATGATCAGGTGGCTACTTAGGTCAGATGTGAAAGAGATAAAACAGAAGTGTTGGAAATATAAGGGAGAATAGTTTGCCCTTGAATCTGTAAATGCATCTAGTTTTGCATGTGTCAGAATAGAAATTGACCTGCAGAGTGGGCCTACATAGAAGACTATAAAAGAGTAAAGCTCTTTTTCTTGCGATGTCTGAAGAAGCCTGGTAGAGGATATCCCCAAAACCCTACAGGGCCATAGAAGAATGCAGCAAATCCTTTTCCTGTATCCCAAGCCATGGTCTCAAGCAAGGGTCTCTAAACTTTTCTGTTCAGGGCAAATAGAAAACATTTTAGGCTTTGTGGGCCAAGTGAGCTTTGCTGCACCTACTCAGCTCTGCTGCTTTAGAACAAAAGCAGCCGTAGGTAATATGTAAATGAATGAGTATGGTTGTGTTTTAATAAAACTTTATGTATATATGCTGACAATTGAATTTTATATACTTTTTGCATTTCAAAGAAATAGAATACTTATTTTATTTTTGTTTTTCCCAACCATTCAACAATTTAAAAATGATTCTTAGCTTGCAGGCAGTATATAAATGGGGCAGAGTGGGCTTGACCCACAGGCAGTAGTTTGTTGATCTCTGGGTTGACTGTTGGGAATCCTTGTGAGTAAACCTACATTCCTAGTTGATTTTGAGTTCTCCAAGGTTCTCCAAGTGTATGTTAATACAGCCTTTACTCTGAAAGATATGGCTGGTCCTCTGGTTCTTTGTTGACTTGAAACATCATAGGAAACCAGGTTATTCAGGGTTCAAATCAAGCATTCAGTTGTACCCCACATCTTTAAAATAAATAAATAATTAAACAAAAATGTTAGCCATGAAGACCTAAACCCCTGGGAAAGGTGCTGAAATTCTGATTCTATCTTAGAATTGTTTTAGACTCATGGATAAAAATGAATCGATCTTTGAGTTCAGGTCTGCAATAGCATTTTTTTCCTGAAAAGATTATTTTCTAGTTAATATTGTACTAAAGGAGGAATAATGTCTTTCTACTAATGCAGTTTATTACTTGATTATAACTTGAATATAATCTATTTTCCTTTGTCTCTCTCATTTTTGATTTTTTTAATCTACCACCTTGTTCAGCAAAAGAGATTGAGATTATAAATCATATCTTTTTATATATATACTTAAATTAATTTAAAAAGACAAGACAAAAAAAATGGTAAGAAAGCAGGATAATAGCAGAAGTGTGGTCTGAATGTGAACTTGATGCCATAAACTCCTATGTGGTTTATTTGAAATCAATCTTAATTATGTAGAATCTAAGTATAATAATTTATGTATTTTTATACACAGTCCATAAATATGGCTCTAAGTTTGCTAACAGTCAGTACAACAAAGAAACACAACCGGGTACACAAATTGACTGGGCCCATTCTTAAAAAAACAAACCATTGCTTAGGAAAAAGACAGTAGAGATATTGAAAACAAAAATAAATTTCCTCAAAGGGTCCTTTCAAAGGAAAACTATGTAAAAAAATTAATAGTCTCTCAATGACATTACAGTAAACACAAAGATTTTAGAATGTATCTTTTATAACAACCTTAAATATGAGCCAATAGCTGCCATACCAAATTGCCATTCAGTAAAATAGATGCTACTTGGGACACGAGAGTAGGTGGTGTGGGAGTGGAGCTAATATAAAACCATTTAAATAGATTGTGCTCTGAAGGCTTAATTTATTTCAGAAGAAAGGTATATGATATCTGCAAGTTCATACTTCAGAAAATCCCCGATATATATCTTTTCCATGTGAGGTCTAACGTGAGTCTGTGAGGCAATGACTTTGATACTGGTCTCTTAAATAAGCATAGGTATTACCAATAAATGATGAGCTGCATATCCAAATAAGATTGAGTTTTTGGTGACATTTTCTTAAGAAAATGGAAGCTTCTAATAAGAGTCCCTGCCTACATATAAAACTATTCTATAGATTGGTCCAAACGCTACCTGAGAAATTAATTTAGGGCCTAATGTCACATAGAGGCCCCATATACTTACACCACAAAATGCAGAAATTTTAAATACTTTATGAGCAAACACTATCCTGATCTTTTAGAACTATTTCAGGATAACTCCCATCATATGTCTAGCTTTGCACAATATTTTTATGGCATTTATTCCAAAATGAATATGCTGTGAATATGAGTAATTTAAATGACTATGAATAACTTAAATATCTAGGTATTTATATGAGAAAAATTTAAGAGACTATCATATATAAATCAGTTCGTTAGGGGTACTCTATGAAAATAAATATTTTCTATGAATAATTGATCCATAACTCCTCTTTCTGGAACAATTAAATAGCAGGCTTCATTCTATAAAGACTGTGCTATTTGCAAGGCATGATTTTGCATCTAAAAAATGTAACTGATAGAGTAGGGGAATATATATTCAGCTAATCTTAAATAACTTGGTCAAACATTTAAATAAAGTTCAAAAAGCAAGAAAGCCCAGAACCTAGTTATGGTATTGGTGGTGAGATGGGAGCAGAAAGAACACTGAAGACATTCCTGGAAAATTATTTTCTGATTTTCCCTGAATTGGTATCAATCGCTGGGATCCTTAATGAGCTCTGCAGCTTAGTCCATGTCTGATGACCATCACAGAGCCAGATGCCAAGGGCAGGATGTTAGACGTCAGGAACAGTTTTGTATTATTCCTAACAGCGTTCTTCACAAGGTGCTACATATTAGGACACTATAGTTAAAAGTAAAGCAAAAGAAACAAACATACAAACAACTATGCAAATTTAATTCATACAAAACTTTGCCCCAAGTTACTCAAGCACCCAACTGGTATACGTTTTACATATAATATCAAGTCATTTAATGCTTCTATATTTGTTGCCTTGAGGAGCTGTCCTACTGAAAGTGAAATTATATGTATATTCAATACTATGGATTCAATATATATTCAATATTATGGCTGTAAACTTTGTAGAGATGAACAAATCAGCCAAGACCACGAGGACCCTAAAGAGACCTATGCTGAAATTCTTTCAGAAATTTAATAACAAGATCCATGCTTGCCTTTCCAATCCATGGGATCTCAGGAATATGAGGATATCTTAATCTATATGTGGCACATTGGAAACAAAAGGTTTGCTTACCAGTTGGTGTGAGGTGTCTCCAAGTGATAACAGGTTCAGGACGGCCATTGGCCATGCAGACCAGGGTCACATTACTGCCCTCATTCACAGTGACATCTGAGGAGATATTGGAGATCTTTGGTGGGACTGTAAAGACAAAAACAAATGGAATATGTAATCATGCCAGTAGGATCAGGTCTGTAGCACTGGCCCATGCAACTGGAAGTGGCAAACTTCAGTTTTTATGACAATTTGAATTTTGTGTTAAGAAGCCAGAATGCTTTTAAGTCCCATGCTTGTCATCGGCTTACCAAATCTGTAAGAAGATTCTAAAGAGCATCTACAAGATAAGATAACATCCCACTATGGCAGTCTGAGTGCTGTAGGAAGTGCACAGAGTAGTATAATGCAAATGTCATAGCTTTTTTTCTGATTGGAATAGACTTTATTTCAATATTAGAAAGCAAGCAAATTTAAACAAATTAATAGTACTTTTTTTTATCACTGTTACTTGTTTATTTTCTTATATATGTAAAATAAATACAATCCAATCTCTCCTCCAAATACCAGGAAGACAAAAACAATGTTATTTAGTGTAAGATTTCACAGTTTCTTAATAAATAAACCACATTTATTAAGATGTGGTTATACCTGGTGACTTGTAATCCGGCCACCTAAGGAAACCATGAGTTAATCACTACAATAGAAAGCCTCTCATCTTGGTTTGTAACAGGCTGAATGACATACCTTAGAACTTAAAAACAAAAGTAATAAGGCCTATATCACAGACAGGCAGACATTACCAAAGCACTACTATTACTTCCAATGCGACCACCACCACTACTATTAATAATTTAATAATATCTAACTTTAATTAAACATTTATTATACATCAGACCCCATGTAGGGTATTTAACAGGTATCATTTAATAAACTCTTATAAGAAATAAATGCTATCATATGAGGATCTTATTTATGGGTGGAAAACTGAGGTATAGAGGGCGGTGAGGTGAGGGGCAGAAAATGAGTTTGAATCCAGGCAGACTCCTGGCCTTTGCTCTTAAGCACTACTTGAATGAAACTTCATCTTCACAATCCAGGCTACCAGATGGCTGCAAATGACAGAAATTACTTCTTGGTGATGTGAGAAATGAGTCCCCAAGGGCAAGCTGCACTGCCGTCTGACTTCCTTCATTAGTGTTCAGGGTGGCAACATTAGATCCCACATTGGTAAGCTCAAGTGGGAAGTGAATTACTCACAAATTTCATCACAGAAGCTATGCACTGATTACAAATAGCAGGGTTTATGGTTTGACTATGATTTTCTTTTTTTTTTTTTTTACTCAGTTTCTTAAGCTGTCCCCGAGAAAGCATGTATCTAGGGGAGAGAAAAAGACAAAAGAGCATGAAAAAGTTCAATAATAAAATAATTTTCTTTTTTATCATTCTTCCTGCCCATTAGGGACTGTGTGTAGTGACAAATGAAACAGGAAGATTCTCTGCTTGCAGAAGCAAATGCCTGATAGTCATGCAATCCCTGCAAATCCTTGTTAGGAGGCATCGATGGTATCTGGACAGCTGACCAGTTGAGAGTGTCACAAGGAGGAAGTAGAATGAGGACTCTCTTGACCTTAGCATCCCACTCTTGTAGGACTCTGGGTAGGACTGGTGATTACAAACCAAACCCAATGGCAGATGTACACAGTACTTGAGTCCCAATATTAAATAATCACCATTTATAGAGTTTCTAATTCTCCTTTTAGCTATTGGAGTTAAGGGTCATTTTCTTATATTCACACACAGACTTGCCAGTATGTTCTAGACTTTTACAATGAAGGTCTGAAAAGTCATATGCACTGAATAGGAAAGAATGTGAGGCACAGAGATAAATAATGACTTGTCAACAGTGAACTCATCAAGAACTACAGCTGTGCTTAGAATTCAGTGCTTCTCAATGTCAAATTGTTCCACTTTCATATTAACACTTTTTAATTTCCAGCTGACTAGACCAGTGTTCTGAACATCTCTAAAACAACTTTGATAAAATATAAATCAATGATGGTGTTCAAGATTAAGATTTAGACATAATAGTTGCCATACTAAACAATCTAAAACCTGTCACTGGCAGCTGTATAGTAATTATAAGAGCCCACAATACTCAAGTTGTGGTTATCTTGGATTTGCAACACTAGACATATATAAGGAGAAGAAATATATATGTGTTCTGACAAAAATAATAAAGGGTTCCATATCCCTAATATAAAACCATGCAAATGTTTAAAACATAAAAAAAAAAAAATCTTGCTAGGGGAGGGAAGGAGGAAGGAGGATGGGGAGCACATAATAACACCTGGTCCACAACCAGGGAGAGTGAGGGTCAGCTAGAAGCTCAAACTTCACCTGTATGAAGCCTACTTATGTAGTAAATCCTCACTTATACCCCACAACTCTATAATAAATAAATTAAAATGTAAAAAGAAAACTATTCCCAGGGAATTATTACCTATGGTAAATTTACTCACATTAATTCTTTTTTAGAGAAGAAACACATACCAATGACTTTGTGTTAATACATCATGCAAGATACTCTATGTGTTCAATGTTACATAGACAGGAACTGATAAAATTTGGAATAAAATCCAGAATAACTGACTGCAGATCTATGCTCTGGCCACCAAACCATACTGCATCTCCTAATTAAGGACACCATAATCAGGTCCTGGATCTCAGAGACTGAAGCTACAAAATGCATGCTGAACAGTTAGAAATGTCACCACATCGTATTATTACTATATCCCATTAGTTTCTGGATCACTCCCAATGGATTTCACTGGCTTATTTATTTTTCTACTGTTTTTATAATTTTGCACTAGCTTCTTCACATAGGCATTTGCATATAATGGAGTCTTTTTTGCTCTCAAAAAGAAAAAAAAACACTCTCTCAATCCTCATGTTATCTTTTTATTAACTTTCAATCTCTTTACAAATCTCTTAGAGGAAATTGTTCTACACTATATCTTCATCTCCCATCCACACTTCAATCTTCAGTGCAATCTGGATTCTCTCCTTAACTTTAAATAAAATTATTCTTAGGAAGCTCGCCAATGACTGTATTGTTTCTAGGTCTATGGACAATTTTTGTCATTTTATTTTTCTCTTAAGTATTTGACTTGATTATAACCTCTTTCTTCTAGTTCTTTTTTTTTTTCCTATTATCTTTCTGGTCAGTTTCCCAGTTTAACTTTTGAGCTCATCTTGACATTTTTCTTAACTATCTGTATTTAAGCATTTGATTACGTCTTCTTTCTTCATCTCAATCTATACACTCATTGAGTAATCTTACCTACTTTCTAGCTTCAGAAGCTAAAGCAATGCTGTTGAGGACTCCCAAATCAGTATTTGCAGCCCAGATTTTTAACATGATAGTTATACCCATGTTTCCAATGGACTACTCTATATCTCTATCACATGCCTCACAGATACCCAAGATTCCACATACTCAGGACTGAAGTCATCATCTTCTTTCTCACAAAACACTTCTGTTTTACTGTCTTAGTTAACATTGTCATTATGCACAGTTGCCCAAGCCAAAAAAACAAACAAACAACAACAAAAAAACAAGGCATCTCACTTAACAGCTTTCTTTCCTTCACTACCCTCATATGAAATTGATCCCCAAGTTCTGTGGCTTATACCTTATATATCTCTCAGATTTGTTCATTACTCTCAGTCCCTACTCCCATTAGCCTTGTTTCAGACATCGACATTTCTTTTTCGTGGTGTGAATTACTGCAAAAGCATTAAAACTGGTTTGTCTCTAACCTTCCTCTCCTCATGCTCACTGCCACACATTCACCACATTACATTCAGTTTTTTTTCCACTAGACTGTAAATGTGAATGTAATATCTCTTGATTAATCTCACTGCCCTCCAAGATAAAATCCACACTTTTTAATGTGGCTTAATAGGTCATTCATGATTAGCTCCTGCTTATCTCTCCAGCCTCATTTCCTTATGCTGCTCATATTGCATCATCCTTTGGATCAAACAACTTTTGGTTTCTGGAATATGGTCTCCTCACTTCTATTCCCACATTTGACATTCATTTTTTTCTACATGAAATATTCTTCTTTCAACTCTTCCTGCGGTTAGCTCCTCTCCCTCTTCAGATTGCAGCTTGTCAGTTTGCCTTCTTACTGTTTGCAGGAAGACTTTCCTGTCATTGTCCATCCAACTCCCACCCTACTCCTGACATTGCACTGGGTGAAGCTCCCGCTGTGTTCTCGCCTCGTGCACTTGTATTTCACCGTCACAGCACTGAATCATAACTGCTGGGTCACTTACCTGTGCCTCTCACTAAACTGTAAGAGGCAGGTGGCAGAGCTTTTGTTTTCTAAACCACTGACTCTTATAGAGCATAGTGCTTAGAACACAGTAGGTGCTCAAAAAGTGTTGGGAAAAAAAGTTTTTAGTTTTTCCCAACTCTTAATTTTGCTAAAGAAATTTATCTCACTTAATTTTTGTAAGAAAGGAGGAAGGAAGTACTTTTGAACCAGCAAACTATAGCTTTTATCAATATTTCTTTAGCTACCTCTTTAAGTCATTTATTTCACTATCAACTTCTTTCACTCAATGAAAAAATTAGCCATGGGACAGAGAAGTGTTTGTATATTTCAGGAACATAGGAACTAGAAGAACTTGCTGTCATGCTTCCTCAATTATAGAATTTTCTCAGTTTTAACTTATTTCTTTTCTATAAGGAGAGATAGATAGATGCAGATAAAGATATAACTTTTTTAGTCCAATGATTTACTAGTTCATTCCTAGCATCCTGTAGCAATTTATATAATTTAAATTTAGATAATCATTGATAACATCAAGGCAGCAATTCAAAGATTTTATTCTGTTACCTAATATTATCTTTGTAAAAATTCTGGGAAGTGAAAGGTATTATTATTATTATTATTATTACTATCATTTCACAGATGTGACAGAGGGAACAAAAGATGAGTAAAAATCACACAGCTAATGCATAATAGAGCTAGTACCAAAACCCCAATTCATATATTTCAAAAACTTTACTCTTCCTCTAGATAATACTCACTTCTGCAAAAGTGCTACACATAGTATTTTTTCTTTAGTTTAATTCTCAGTAGAAAAGACTGCCTAGGAAGTGCAGTTTAACATAATAATCGTATTTGAATCAGCAAACATAAATTGTTTATTTTACAAAATCACTGTAATATTGATTTATGCTCAATTCTTGGATTATCATATTACTGTAGGTAGTTTTTCTCTTTCTGGACTATCCCCTAACAATTCTTGTTCACAAGATATTAGTGTGATTTATTATATTTTCCTACATGTAATGTCATGAGCCATTTATTTGATGTTTTCAACCTATTCAGTTTCAGTGATCTCTCCAATTTGTCTGGGTTATTTTGTTTTTCTTACTGATTAATGAGAGCTACTTATATTGTAAGGAATTGACCTTTTGCTGTTATGTTGCAATTTTTCCAATTTATCCCTTTGCTCTTAATTTTTGCTTATGATTACTTTTCTTTTGCTGAAGTCCAAGACTTCTTTGTTGTTATATCTATTGATCTTTCATTTATTATTTCTTCTATTGCTTTTGTGCATAGATGGTCCTTTGTCAACATAAGATCAGTTAAACATATGTTTCTGTTTCGTCTTTTTCTTTTGATTTAAAAAAAATTTTATATTGAATTCTTTGTTTTTTATTATTTATTTTTACTTTAGTTTACCATAAAGCTGTGGGGTACATGTCAGGATTAGGTATATAAGTAATGCTTTTTATATTGAACTCTTTAAATCACCTGGGATTTATTTATAGCTTAGAGGTATGCAGAGTTTTTTTTTTTTGTTCTATCTCCATAAATTTTTAGCCAATTTCCCCAAAATTGTTTGTTGAATGACATAAAATACATACCTTATTTTTGGTTTTCAGAATCACCCTATAAAATGCTACCAAACTGGTCAGTCTAATATTTCCGGGAAACATATAAATACTAGTCTTACTTATCATGGCAACTAATTTTAGCAAAATATGTCACTAATTTTCTGGATACCATCCTATTATGTATTAATTTTAAAATCAGAAATACTAAATAGGCGAGATTCTTTCACTCAAATACACATGCAGTCTGAGTTAAATAAATGTATATTTTTTTCTGTTCAGTGTAAATTTAATGGTAATTTCTAAAATAATGTTGAAATCTAGGTGCACCTTATAATGGGGACTCCTTCAGCAGTGCAATGAGCCAGGCTTAAATAAAATTATGATACAGCTAAGCTGGCTCTGCCATTCATGTTTTTCTATCACTCCTCACTCCGTGATTATTTTATCTACCCTCCCTACTAGATCTCTGGGGTCTGCCGTTACTTTTGTGGGCTCACTGTTGTACATTTCTCCGAATTCCAACTTATCTCTTCTTTTTATACAAGACTCACGTCTCTTATATAGGTCAAAAGGTGGAATGCAAGCAAAATCAGGGACATAAATGGAGTAGACATCTATGGTTTTACCTACCCAGGATCCATGGTGCTTTATTCTGGTCGGACACTTTGGTTTTCCTTTGCAAAAAACACTGCTTACCCACCACAGCTGTTGGTTTGTTGGGACTGTCAATCAAGTGACCAATTCTTGGGTAAAGAGTGAGTGAATAAGCTAAGCTCGACCATTCAGACTTTCCACCCCTGGAACCTGGTTTTCATGAGAAGTGACTCAAGAGGAAGATATGGATACAGCCTGTAGTAGACTGTGTTAACAACCCCAATTCTGCACCCCTTCCCGTATTCATGTCCTTTGCCATATTCATGCTCTCCTACAGAGGTGGCACATACTTTTTCATTCCTGGACCATGTTGCTTGTTTTTGCTAATAGGATGTCAGCATCTGGAACATGAGCAGAGTTTTGAAAAGTGCTGGCACAGTTGGACTCACTTGCCCTTATGCTTCTGCCACTGCCATAAGAAGAATGTACTTAGCTGAGCCTCTTGGTCCCAGGAGGAGATAGGAGATGCCAGACAGAATTGTCAAATGTATTACAGGGTACCCAATTGAATATGAACTTCAAACAAACAACAATTTTTTTTTTTTTAGTATAAGGATGTTGCAAATATTGCATGAAACAAACACTTACATGAAAAATTATTTGTTGTTCACCTAAAATCCAAATTTAACCGGGCACCCTATATTTTTTATTTGGTAAATCTGGTAAGTCCAGGAGCAGAGTCACTGCTAGTGAAATTCATCTTAAATCATCTGAAGTGCACACTTGTGAAAAATAAAGAATAACTATTGTTTTAGGTCCCTGAATTTTGGAGTGGTTTGTTCACCAGCAAGAGTTAGTTGATACATATCAAAAAAGGGCAACCACACGAAAAAAAACATTTGTCACTCGTTTCTGTAGCCTGAATCTCTAAAGATGCGTAACTTCTGGTGAGATTTTTCTGTTTTCCTTTGTTTCTGTGAGTTATTGTGCATTCTTCCAATGAATCATCCCCTTTTTACATCAGATTAGCTAGCCAATTATAGTTGCTTAAACCAAAGAATCCTAATGTTTCAAGTTGGAAAAGCTGTCATGATAAGGGGAAAATTTGAAGAGCGACTTTTCCATAGAGGTAAATTGTCATCTCTGCTTAGGTACTCCTTTGGCTTCTACATAACCAGATGAATTGCACGTTTCACATTTATTTTATCTGTCAGTTTAGTTGCTTTAAAAATAACCCTAGGTCCACAAAACCATTTAATTCTCATTATTAAGGTTTTAATGCCTTTATCCTTGGTTCTTAACTAATCAGTCAAGAAAAGGAAACTTATCAGATTCAGAGCAGGAGAGAAAAGTGGTCAGTTGGCTCATTTCCCTAACCTCTAATAATTAGCAGTTATTATTTGTACTCAATTCAGATTGCCATTCCTAATGGTACAAATTAGCAACAAATTAGTCTCATTAGTCATTGTTCATTCAAGTTGGAGGAAGTTGTATATATTACTGTGTATATGGTGATGGTGGTGTGCTATAAAAGAAAAGAACACTATCAACTCCCTAATTTTTAGCTTTTCTTTGGTATAGCTGGAAGAGCTTAAGCACTATCATTTGCATATGTAACAGCTATGAAACAGTATGGTGTGTCTATGTAAGACTAGAGTTCAGAAACCTTCAGGATGTTTCTTGAGCAGCACTTGGCTTTAATAAGTATACTCCCAGGCTTTAACAATCAGAAGAAAAAATATATAAAATACAACACATAAATGCCATCTTGTAAAACATCAAACATCCATCCAGCCTGGCATTTTGCTTCTGAAAATGCCACTAAAGCATGTTTTTGCTGCATGGTGTGGGAGTTTCCAGGATGAATGACAAGATTGGGAAATGTAGCACAGTGTACTAGATTGAGAGCCAGGGGATTTTGGTCCTGCCCGACCACTAGCTCACCAATGCAACAGAATATTCTCTCTGATATTCTCTTCTGAATCTCCTTCATTAGAAATAGTGTAAATGCTTAACCAATTTGGAATGAATAAATAAACAGACTGATAAATTATCTCAATCTCTCTGAGCCTCAGTTTTCTCATCTGTCAATTGGAAGTAATGTACAAGGTTGATATTAGACAACATTACAGAATTGATACTAGGGTCAAATAAGACAATGCATGTAAACTTGATCTATAAACTCTAAGAGGTTCTATAATTGTAGCTATTATGTATTACATGCTAAAACAAATAAAGAAGTGCTGGCTTAACCCCTCCTAAAATAACTTTATAAAATAGCTCATGCATTTCTATGGCTAATGGCATTCTAGTTATATTTTTGCAGACTCCATTATTGCCAAGAGGTGTAGTTGATTACTACAATTTATAATTAGTCATTAATTTTGGCATTAATAATAAATCACCCCAAAGATATGTATTGAGTTTTTTTCTACTAATAGGCAGAGCTATGCCAATATGTTCAGCCATTTATTCAATGTCTAGACATTTTATACCTACAATAAAAAGTGACAAAGATGCAAGAGTGTACAACCATGAGTGAAATAAGTTTCATCAACATTTTTAGTAACTTAGCTGACTCTTGGGCTTCCAAGATAAAGGTACCACAATAAAATTTTGTCACCATAATTTGTAATGCCTCAATAAAAAAATAGATCTTCTTTAATTTGTTGTCCTCGTAAACAACAGATGATGGCAGGTGTTTTGTGGTTGCAATTTGAGTCTCTGAAGCCTTAGACTCTATAGTAGAATACAACAGCTAGCAGTGATATCTTTTCCATTAGCACTAGTTCCCACTCTAATAGGATCCCTTTATGAAGCAAGAAACACCAGTCTCTAAAGTAGGTATTTGAATCACGTTCTGTAAGAACATGATTTCATTTAGACACAAATTTCATGGACGACCTGGAAAAATATGGAAACTATAGATTCTTTGAGTGTCAGGTGAAGCTGAGGGTAGAAAAAAACTCATTATAAGTATCAGCTACTCAAATTTATCTGCCAGGAGTGATTATAAATGCAGCACTTGTGCATGCATTAAATGATGAACCAAATAACTTAAAGTACGAGGGATAATATGCTTTTCAGAAGAAAAGATAAAATGTAAAATGTATGTTCAAAACCAAGCAATGCTAGGTGCCAGGCATGTGATAATGTGGTAAAGTCAGGGAAATTGGAGCAAGGAAGCTAATAAAAATGACATATTAAAACAATGTATGGTCAAGAAAAAGTCATCTTCTTTTAATCCTCTTTTAATCAGACAGGAGCAATTTCTGAACTGCATATGTAACTAAAAGTTAGTGCCTAAAGCCTCACTTACCACAGTCCTCTGAGATGTAACTGCCATTTTACTGTGCTGGCTAAAGGTAGAAGCTGGATAGAACATACTCGTTTGGGCCTTTGAGTCCTACATTATCACATTCTCAAGTGGCCCTATGAATCCTAAGCACTGTCCTAGGAAGTTAGATTTACAATAAAATGGTCCCTAGAGACTCATCCAGACAGTTGCCACCATCAAAAAGGAGGGTTAATTTGAATTAGACTGCTCTAAATAACTCAAACATGGTAGTCATGGGACAAAGAAATGTTATGTAGCTCATTTATATACCACTCAGTGGTTAATGTGCTCTTATGGTGATGCCTGTTTGGTATGGATACCTGCAAACTAAGAGCCCCTTAGTCTGCCTTTAAAATGGTACATTATATTGAACTTTTTCTATATTTATTAATGTTCATGATCACCCCAGAATCAAAGTAATTGGGCTAGTTTAGAATGGGGACAAATTATCCAGACACCAACATGTACCTTCATAGCCAGCTGACGGTGTCCATTGTTGCTGCTTCAGCAGTAGGTACACTTTGTGGGATGTCAAGTGGCTGTTCCTACGAACAGGTCATTGCCTTGCTAAATAAAAGCAAATGGAACCCTTCATATTCTGCTCACTGAGGCTGTAGTTACTCAGCAAGTCAGCAACTTCTCTAGAACCTCATATTCCCAGACTCCATTCCAACTGTTTGGATATTTGCTTTTGCTAATCTGGGAAAGCATCCAGATGCTGATTTAACTGAATGCAAGGAATGAAACTGCTATCTTCCCTTTACCTAGGCAAAATATCTTTTTCATTTCTGGTACTCACAGAATGGGCTCTAGATACTGTCCAACCAGAGCAGATGGTTTTATTTGGCAGAAGTGGGGGTATCAAACAGAGGGAAGCTAAAAAATATCAGGCTACCTTGTGTAGGTGGCAAATAGCAATTGGGTGAATTCCAACGTCCGAGAAGTGGCACCCTGAGACTTTACCAGAGAAAAGAAAAGTGTATCTTTTCCCACTTTGTACTCTAAAAGATGTATTTTTCTATGTTAAAAGGAGTTTCTTGGTATAATTCTTAGGGTAGATAAAAATTCATGTTGCGTTCCTGCCATCTACTAAAAATTCACTCCTTACTCCAAGATTTAACCCTAAAACATGACATATTTAAAAATTATATAGTACTTTATGGCAACCAAAATATTTTTCTCTGTGCTCCATTAATTTTCTTAAAAAAATTAAATGTGAGAGAAATATTGTCTATATCCTATGGATGAATTATTTAGTTATTAAGAGAATACAATAAAAGATAAGTCCTTATATCAAAAGCAAAAAGGATTTTAAATCAGAGAGAAAGGACCTATAAGTGAATAGAAAATAGGTTCAGAGACCAATCACTTGTCTCTTATGCTTAAGGATAATATAAACCAATATTTATCGAGCACCTATAACACATAAAGGCATTGTGCTAGACATGAACAGAGGTTAGAGGGGATAACACAGTAACAATTATGACTTAGATCAACCTGTTTTCATTGTTTCAACAGATGTGCCAGTAGGAGGTTATCATGAAAATAATAATAGTTATGCTTACATTTCAAAATGGCTTTCTGTTCATCTCATTTTTCATTTCACTTTGGGAATCAGAAATATGTAGGGGTAACCGGTGCTTGTAAGAACCTCTTAAACTTAATGATTTCATGTCCACATTATCAGGCTAAAAAAAAATTTTTTAGCTGCTTAAGGCATATAGTGTTCTTTGCATGTGGGGAAGGAGGTAGATTCTAATAGAAACCAACTAGGGTGAACTAAAGTATGCCTAGAATACAATGAAAATAATAAAAGTTGTTTCCTGCCACTGCTCAAGGGCCCAGAAGATAGAATATTTAGATAAAGAATAGGATTGACAGGAGGTTTTAGAATTTCTTTCTTTGCATTACCCCTGTTCAAAGCTCACCATGAATCATTTTAAACAGAATGTGGAACACTCACACTATTTCCTTCTAAACAAATGGAGTTACCATTGTGAATTAATTAATACATTCATGTCAATTATAATTTTTCAAAAATTATTATAACAGTAGAAAACACAGCAGTTGTTGCAAAGGTTAAGCATAGCTAGAAGAGATAGAATATTTTCTGCAATTCTAAGTAGGCTTAAAATTCCTGAGAGGTACATAAAGTTATGCAGGGTTTGAGATGGGAGAGGGAATCACAAACAAAGTCTCGGATTGATGAATATGAGAGAGATTCTTCCTTTTCGTTTTCGTTTGTCTTCTTTTGGAGAGGCAACTGAACATTAAATAATTAAAGAAGACACAAGCAAGTGGAAAAGTGAGACGAAATAATAAAAAATAATAATGATAATAATAATAAAAGTATCTAAGATAGCATATCATTATACAGTTTGTAAAACACTGGTATACACCTGCCTTATTCAAGCTGTACTATATCCCCATGTGATAGCTTGGACATATATTATTACCACCACCTTTTAGCCTTACATTGGTTGAATAGCTGAGGCTCAGTGAGGTTCATTCTCTCGGCTAAAATCACAAAGCTAGAGAGTGAGATTACTGAGTTCATAACCAGTTCTTTTGATTGTGATTAGAAGAGCCAAGGAAAGTTTTGATATTTCACAAACTAAATAACCTACTATTGACAGGTGAGATGCTGCCACAATGAATGAATTAAGTGGTTGCCAAGATAATCAGGGCACAACTGGAGATAAGAAAGTCAGGCTAGGTGAGCAGCTGAGCTTGGCACAGAGAAGGAAATGCCAATGATCGTATAGAGACCATGGGAGTTTTGTTTACTGAAGTCAATTTTTTTCTGCATTATTCAGTTCCAATATTATGTGGTTAAGAAATTGGCTTTCTGGTTTTGAGGTATTTTTCTAAATAATGATGATAATCTTCATATCAGTAACTTGAAAATCTTGAATGATTTTGCGATAGAAATTCATTTCTATGGGCCTATTACTATCTGTAGCACATTTCCTTTTCTCAATTTGGCCAATGTGAAATGGTATTTCTCCTCTCTTCCTTCTTTTTAAAATTTAGGAGGGAGGCAGGGTTATGACATGAAAGAAATGCTCCCTCTCTGCTCCTACAAATAAATCCCAAACGGTTTGAATCCCTCATTAATTTTGAGCTAAATGTGAAGTTAGACATGGAGGGGCCTTGGATCCCACCTGTGCATTCAAAGCCCTGGGCATGTTATGGAGAAAAGGTCAAAGATTTCTCTTTTCTTACTTCCACACCCTGCCATGATGTTTTATTCAAACCTCTACGTCCTAAGGAAACAAACACTGCCTGTAGAAATCTCCCCCTCCTAGTCCCCAGTCTCACACAGAAACATGCACAACACCTGTGTTTAGAAAAGCTGATCAATTTTCACAAAAAGCAGTCTCTGGATAACATGCTGTGGGGCCGGAGCACTCTAGCGAATGATTTCTGAGACAGCTATGACCCTCAGTGACTGTGTTTGTATCCATCTCGCAATACTTGTGCTTATGCAACATGATGTGTCCACTGACCCTTCCTTCCAACAAGAGATAGTTTTAGCTTCCACTGGAATTCTCTTCATACAGGAAAAAACAAAAAAACTGGGAGAAAATAGGACTGGGTGGGAAGAAGGTGACGCAGATGCGACAGAAGATGGGTCAGAATCAGCAGCCTGTTCATACGGGAAGCAAGGAGGAATTTATTTTGCTTGGCTCTGCATTGGCTCTATATTTGGTATTGCCCTGGTGGCCCGCAAGGTTAGTAGCTTTTCCACATGGCCTGGGTTAGAACTCTATTGAGAATGCATTCAAGTTTCTATGGAAATTCTATGGAAACTGAGCTTTAGAGAAGGAAAGTAGGCAATGCCCACAGTCTCCAGTCATGATGAGCACATGAGTATGGTTACAAAATAAAAATTAGGACAAGGTGGTCATGGTGGTCATGCAAATGGATGCACATTGGCACAGATAGTAAAGGCACCTGACACCATGGATCCTTTGTTTTCCATAAACCACAGACTGCACAAGGCAGAGAGACGCATGCTGCAGCAGCGAGTAGGATTCCTGTGTTTTGATCAGTTGCAAAGAGCTCCAGATGAACTGAGAACCAAGTCTGGTGGCCACCAGGAGTATTCTTGATTTTTAACCCATTTCTCTCTTTTAGATCCATGGAGAAAAGGTGAGCTGCTCCCTGACTGTTACTCTGTCCACCCTCTCTCTGCCTTGGACAGGTCACTTAACCTTGACTGGAAAATAACTTGGTCCCCAGAGACTTTGGCCATTGGGTCTGCTATTTTCATAAATCATTCATACTCATACCTGTTCCACCAGCAGAAAGCAGGTGCCCAGCTGTATGTGGCTTCTCTGTCATTGTGTAATAAGGGAGAGACTGAATAACTTAATGAGTCTTCAGTACCATTATAAAATTACATGGAGACAACACTCAGGGCCACTTGTGATTACTTGGCTCTCTTAGCCTTTTGCTAATGTGTTTCCATTAATTATACAGACATCACATTTCTCCTGATGGTAAAATACCCCAAGTGGCCCAACTCCAAACTGCACATTTTAGCTACTGTCCCTTCCTTTAATGATTAGCAGCTATGTGAGAGAACATAATATCAACCTCTTTCCATTTCATGTAAATTGAAGGAATGCCCCAAGTGGCCAAAGGTTTAAGTTTAAAAGAAAATCTTCTCCAACATAGTTAACATAAATATAGTGCTACCAAGCCGGGCTCGGTGGCTCAGCCTGTAATCCCGCGCCTTTGGGAGGCTGAGGTGAGTGGATTGCCTGAGCCCGCGGGTTCGAGACCCACCTGGGCAGCAAGACCTCATCTCTACAATAAATCAAAAAATCAGCCGGGCGTGGTAGCGCATGCCTGTGATTCCAGCTACTTGGAAGGCTGAGGTGGAAGGATCGCCGGAGCCCAGCAGGCGAGGCTGCGGTGGCCGGGAGCGGCCACTCCACTCCAGTCTGGGCGACAGAGTGAGACTCCAACTCAAAAAATAAAAAAAATAAAAAAATAAAAAATAAATATAGTGCTACCAAAAAAATACAAAAGAATGTAACCCCTCTCCTCTGTGTTCACTTTCCATGAAGCTCTACAATACATTAGCCTGTGCCTTATGCTGGCCCCTCTGATGGCTTTGGGAGTCAGATCAGGTTTCAGCGATAAACCAGCTGGTGCCATCCATTTAAGGGAAAACAGTTATTTAAGTGAGCAAGATTCTAATCACTAAGTCTAATTACAAAGTAGAGTAAATTATTATAAATGTTTTAAAAAGTATCATAAAACACTGTAAAAAAGAAAAATTGTCAGCCAAACCAAAACCAGTTATGCTAGTAATTGATAACATTGTTTGGGATTAGGACATTCATGTGTGTAAATTTTATATGCTATGGCTATTCCTGACACCTGAATCCAGCATTTGCACATTAAAAACTTTATAACCTTTCTCTTTCATTCAGTCAGATGCTAAATTGTTTGGCTCAAAGTACACCTTAGTTTATAGGGCCTCATGGGAATAATAGGAACATTTCACGTACACTTGACTGAAGGAAACTTCAAATTGCTCCACTAAAATGGTAGTA
Organism: Cephalopachus bancanus; assembly: GCA_027257055.1. Lineage (NCBI taxonomy): Eukaryota > Metazoa > Chordata > Mammalia > Primates > Tarsiidae > Cephalopachus > Cephalopachus bancanus. The sequence goes on along the minus strand of JAPVLO010000022.1, from coordinate 8,999,866 downwards.
ATCAGTCAAGAGAGGAAAAAAGGAGAGGAAAATGAAAAAGTGACACTTAGATGTGCAGATTTCCCAAGTTCAGATCCAGCCTCTTCTACTTAACATCCTTCATTAAAGTATTTCAAACGCAAAACAAAAGACCAACACGTTAAAAAGTAATCCTTGGCTTCTACACAAGTCGTCTGCCCAGACATTTCTTTTTCTTTCTTTCTTTCTTTCTTTCTTTCTTTCTTTCTTTCTTTCTTTCTTTCTTTCTTTCTTTCTTTCTTTCTTTCTTTCTTTCTTTCTTTCTCTTCTCTCTCTCTCTCTCTCTCTCTCTCTCTCTCTCTCTCTCTCTCTCTCTCTCTCTTTCTTTCTTCTCTCTCTCTCTCTCCCTCCGAGTAGGAGTCTGACTCTGTTGCCCAGGTTGGAGGGCAGTGGCACACTCAGCCATCGTAGCCTTGACCTGCTTGGGCTCAGGTGATCTTTCTGCCTCAGACTTCCAAGTATCTGGAACAGGCATGTGCCACCATACCCAGCTAAGTTTTTGATTTATTGTAGAGACAAGGTCTCACCAAGTTGTCCAGGCTGGTCTCGGACCCCTGGAATCAAGCAATCCTCTCGCCTCAACCTCCCAAAGTGCTGGGATTACAGGCATGAGCCACTGCACCTGACCCAGACATTTCTTACGTGAGCCCGGTTTGTACTCTGCCCAGCAATCATGGACCTCACTTTTTAATCCATCTGCTTCCTAGAGGAATATGTGTGTATGTGTGTGCTCTTAACTTTCAATGTTTCAGAATTGCATTCACAGTTGATCGTCTATTATGTCATTGGAGGGTGTAGAGAAGACTGTTAGTGCTCACCAAGTATCTATGTGATTTTCTATTCTCCCAGACCTCCCGGGGTTCCTGTGGGACCATATCACTGGCTAAGAAAATGTGGGGAAAGTGAGGTAAGCCACATGCAGGTCTAGCCTTTAAAAAAAAGTCAGTAGATTGTTCCAGCCCCTTCCTACCTGTCATGGAGTCTGTGGTGGATGTGTCATCCAAACGGCATGGCTACTACATAACAGAGGGTTACCTAACCTGGAGTGGACTTCATGAGCAAGAAATAAGCCATGAGAGCTTGGCAGTATCTACTGCAGCTGCTAACATGAATTACTCAGACCAAAACAATATTAAAAAGAACCATATAATTTTTATTTAGAAGTGTACTGTCCTAGAAGTTGGAAACTTGATATGATGTCCTTTCAGGGTCTCTCATGTGTCATGATTATGACAATTGACTGGAAAACTTCTGCTCCATTCAATGGATACTTTGATTCTCTGTTGCTAATGAGTACACCATTAATCTTCCAGTCTGTCCATCCATTTGTCTTTTACTTTCTGACCAGTTGTAGCTTCCTGCCTGGCATTGGGCATCGCCTTATAAGAGGTATAGGAACTTGTCTTCCGCTGAAGCCAAAGTTGAGTATCAGAAATTAATGTATTTGCCTAATTTTGTGACTCAGTTTTGTCTTTGTCAGATAAAATGTTTTACCTGTCAGATATTTCCTACCTGGACACCTATACCTGATTATAAACTTGGTGCTAAGAACTTGGAAGTGCGTATTTCCAGACCATTGATCTGTAAGTCATATATCCTGGAAATTTGGCATTCTCAATTTGGAATTTTATAATTTCATATAAGATGTGTAGTGTGTAAGTACTCTACAAAATCTAAATAAAAAATAATATTATTATCGTTATTTTTCAGTTAGGGATCTCATTCTGTCACTCAGGCTGGAATGCAGTGGCACGATCATGGCTCTTGATCATTCTGCCTCAGACTCCCAGGTAGCTGGGACTAGGTGCACACCACCATGCCTGGCTAATTTTTTTATTGTTTTGTGGAAATGAGGTTTCACTATGTTGCTCAGGCTGGTCTCGAACCTTTGCCTCAAGTAATCCTCCTGTCTCGGCCTCCCAAAGTGCTGGGATTATAGGCATGAGTCACCATGCTGAACAAGAATATTATTTGAATTAACAAAACAGCATTTTTCATCGAGAGAGTTACAACTTCTATTCACAACTATAGAGATAATTAAACAGTACTAGATATTTCTAGAAATTGCCTGAGGAAATATTATACTAAAAATTCTTATTTTGTAGTCCAGTTATTATAACTAAGTTTCTCTCTGTTTTCATATGCTTACTAGTAAAATAGCACAGCTGCAAGAATAAATGAGTCCTGGGTTATATTTTTGGCTTTCTCACTGTCTTGCTATCTTTTGTACCTACAGGGCTTTTTTTTTTTTTTTTTTTTTTTTTGGTCTTTCTTCTCAGCTGCAGGAGGAAGACAATGCCTCAGGAATTATTTAAGGAAACTATGTTACATAATCAATGCAAGGACTCGGGGATCTCTGTATTAGTTTCCCTTACTGAAATGTAAAATTATACTTTATCAGAACAAATAGGGTCTCTAACATAGGTTGAGTATGTTCTCATCTTTCCTATAGTGAAACGGTTCTATATTTGGCATTTTGCAGGTCCCCTTATTACACAATCACTTCTTCATAAGAAAAACATAAAGGAATTTCACTGAATATATTTCTAGTACAGGAGTTATTTTTAAGGCCAACCAGGGAGAATTTCAGGATAACAGTGAAGGGGACAAACTGAAAATGTGTGCCTCTGAATAGAAAATAAGCTCTGACCCACATAAGTAAATAGAGTTAGATATCTAAGAGTCGCCCCATTCACTAAACACAAGGCTTCAGGAGACCTAGATTTTGTGCCCTGTACCTCCTCTGACTCTCAGTAGGACTCCTTCGTGCTATAGAATCTCTCCATAGCTCAGTGTCTTTACCTCTAAAGAGATAAAAATAACATATTCCAATTTTCTTGATTCCAGGACAGATACAAGGATTAACTAAATCATTTAGGGAAAGTATATTGGGTGTATATGCTGAGAATGTTTTCTTTTAGGTAATCTTCTTTTCAGAAAGCACAAAAGGAGATAAGATTGAGTCATAATTGTATGGTAACATCACTGACTTTTATGTGAAGCTTGCAGAATATGTCCCATGACTGTGTAGTTATATTGGCCTGACACGTGTTATAGCACTAATTAGGCAGCTAGTGATTAACGATTATAATTTGTATATGCATCAGTAATGTCCTATATGGAAAGATTGTACTCAGCCCCAGTGGTATAAGCTTATTCTATTGAGAAAAGGGCTTTAGAAATCAACCAGGAGGACTGCTCCTTGAGCCAGGCCAGCATAGTCCCATGGTTATGTTTTCTTTTATCAATGAACTTAAGAAGTCAAGGGTCTAGCATCAAACACGTGAGTGAGAGCAATATTCTGAGCAAAGGATATGTAAGGATATGGTTGTATGGGGACAATCCCTTTCAATATGTATTTATAGAGTATAATTTAGTGGCTAGACACTGTGCTCCAAAACTGGGCTTCGATCCATTTCTTCAATTTACTAGCTGTTTAATTTTGAGGAAATTATTTCGTTTCTCTTGGGTTCAGTTGTCTCATCTGTAGAATGGGGAAATTAATCTACCTTATAGGATTTTACAAGTATTAAATGAGATAATGCATGTGAAATACTTAACATGAACTAGAATATAGGAAGTCCTAATAATAAATGTCACTGATCTCTGAAAATGCTAGTGCCACCTGATTAGAATGGCAAAGACAATGATTTTAATCTTTTTTTTTCTGTAACACATGAAGGAAAAAAAAAATGAGTGAATGAATCAATGAAAGTCAGAAGGCGTCTTTCTAGAAATGGACTTTTGGTAGGTAACGAATAACCAGCAACTTCTATTTAATTTGTGACATTTCTGTCGTATAAATTAAAACATCTAAACTGTATTTATTTATTGAACAGTAGAATGCCTTGAATGTTTTCTTCCTATTTCTAATTCCTTTGTTCTCAGATGAGTCTGAAACATATACTATAGTTGCTTAGTTGCCCATTTGGTAGGCCAAATATAAAGTAGAAAAGGGCAGGTTAGACAGTCCTGGAAGGGCAGGACAGAAATGTTGCCCAGATGCTTGTTATTTTCTCCATCTCCTAAGACAAAAGACTGAGATCTTCCCTTATATTGGGTAAGAGTTACAGTTGATTGGGAAACCACAATTGAATAATTTCTCTTTTGTGCAATTAAAATACCAACCTTAAGGAAGCATTAGACTATTTTGCATTTACCTCAGATTTTCATGAGAGAGGGGGAAAAAACTGCATTTGATGCAGTTCCAAGGTCTGTCTTTCTTCCCTGCCGGTGTTTGAAATAGCCTATATTTAAATGTATAGAGGTGTCTTCAGAGAACCACAAGCATAGAGAATTAAAAGTCTGTAACGGGAAGCACCTTTTGGGGTTGAGAAATGTAAGCTATTGTGAAAGCTCAACAATACATGTTGAAATAATTAAATCTTTTGGAAATGATTGAACTGGATGTTTTCAAATAAGCAAATCTACATTTGTCATTCTGAATTCTTTTTATGGAAAGATGGTGTTTCTCCCTCCTGTTTAGGTAATTAAAAATAGTCACTTGATGATCATTCATTATCAAACATTTCCACAAATGGGAAAAAATGTTTTGGGACTGAGACCTTGCTTATAAAATTTCATCCTTCAAAGGAAGTCTTTCTCCAGAAGCTATTATTCACTCTCTGAGAGTAGGTTTAAACACATTCCTTCACACCTAAGTAACAGTCACAGCACAGAGCATATCTCCCTTGGTGGTTAGGTTCCAGAGCCTGCATTTTAGGGAGGTGCTGTGCACCATCTTGAAAAGCTGGACAGTTTCCAGTAGCATTAGGATTTAAAGGAAAAGTTGTTGCTCCTTAGAACTTTACTTCTCTTGCAAATATTATTGTCTCAATTTATTTTAATGCAATGAGTGGGAGAGAGGGTGGGAATAAAATGCATACACAGAAGCCTATCTAACAAGCCTGCTGGTTTGGGCATCACAAAGAGAGGCACAGGAAAACCTTTGAGAGTTTGGAGCCTGCTGCGTGAGAGAGATAAAAGTAGAAACAGCAAATTGGCTGCAATACAAATGGCAGGTGCATTTGTTCACTGGAGGCAAGTTTGGCAATTTAGTTTTCAATGACCAGCTTGTATCTTTAAGGTTCACCTTTCAAAGTCCTCCCTTTTGCCCTCAACGTACATGACCAAAGCCCTGTCTCATCATGAGACCCCCCCAAACCCCGGGTAACAGTGACTCTTTACCCTGTTTCTTTTTGGAAAAAAAAAGTCCTGGTCCCCTTTTCTACTTCCTGAGAGCAGAATTTAAAAGAAGGTAGTGGAAAGCTCACTGAAGCTCAGTGCACAGTGGAATGACATACCCAAAGAGAAAGCAAATTCATGTTATGTGTGGATGGTTTTGTACTACCTAGGTAAACACAACTAAGGGGAGGAGAACTCTCAGGCAAAACAGTGTGATCCTGACCTTGCTCCAGTGTTTCTACAGATGGAAAAGAATTGAATGCCTTTGTACCACTGCCAGGAAGGGACTTCAGAGACGCAGGTCAGGGGAGGAGAATTCAGAATGGAAAAGCTGATGAGAGCAATCTGTCTTCACTGAAAGGAGATGGAGGGAGGTGACAGTTGTCCAACTCCCTGCCTCAGATAAGCAAGGAGAAATTACTGCTATTTGGGCACAGCTCATCTGAACAAAAAAGCACACTCATTTTCTCTTTACATAAAAGCACACATAACCTTGAAATGCACATGATCTAATATGTCAACCCTTGCCCTATTTTTATACCTATCGTTCTTATTCTTTTATTTGGTTCTTCACCTGTGTATTTCCTTCTCTATTAACTACCTTACCGATTCCACAAAAGGCAATGATAATCCTCAAATCAAACAATGATGATAATACTCTTTGAAACACCTTTGGATAAAACTCTTTGAAAAACTTTTGGTGGAAATTTAAGTGGTCGACCGGGTGGAGTGTTTCAAGCTTATAATCCCAGCACTTTGGGAGGCCAAGGCAAGAGGATTACCTGAGCCCAGGGGTTCGAGACCAGCCTGGGCAAATAAGCGAGACCTCCTTTCTACAATAAATCAAAAAATTAGCCTGGCGTGGTGGCACGCACCTGTAGTTCCAGCTACTTGGAAGGCTGAGGCAGAAAGATTGCCTGAGCCCAGCAGGTCGAGGCTGTGGTGGCCATAAGCATGCCACTACCCTCCAGCCTGTGTGATGGGAGTAAGACTCTTACCCCTCCCCCAAAAAGTAAGTGATCATGGTAGGGTCTCCCATGACAACTTCATGTTAGAGACTCTAAAGTGGCTAGTGTGAACAAAGTTACATGTTTTTGAGGCCTATTCTAGTCAACAAAATGGTAAATTGATTCTGAGAAACAATCAAAAGAAGAGAGTGTAACAAATAAGTGATTTTTGAATTGCACAGTTACTTGCTAATAAACATCAATTTATCAAACATGGTTGTCCAAGGTTTAGTCAAAGATGGATGAAACACAGCTCTCTCTCCCCTCTTATAAAATCAAAGCCCCCTGAATTTAGGCAAATGAATATGATTCATAATCACAATTCAGTCCTTTTGCAAATGGATGACTGAACTTTGAGTGTACCCAGGGCCCTTCTTCTGCTTGTTCCTACAGAGAGCAGAAGGTAAAACTTAGGTGTTGCACTTTTAAAAGGACATTGATCATGCCCTAGAGGTGTGTACCATAAAGGATAAGGCAGTAGAAGTGGCAATAGAAGCTAATGCTTGATACCAACCAAAAATTTTTCTGTACTCCTAGTACATACATCTCCTGAGATACCATTTCATTTTAATTCAGCAAGAAGGCAAAGTTATTCATATGTTTTGAGTACCACAAAACGATACAAAGTAAATCTTGACTTTTAAATAGACTATATCATTCTGTAGAGCAACCTGTTTTGAAAACTTCTTGAATATGGGGTCATTTTTCCTGTGGTTTACTTGGATATACTTGGAGGATCAATTTATGCTTGAAATAAACTATACTACTTACTTTTCTTTGACATTGACCAGCACACTGCTACAGTAGAACCAACACATACACACACACACACACACACACACACACACACACACACACACACACGTGTTATGTGTGGATGGTTTTGTCTGTGTGTGTGTGTGTGTGTGTGTGTATTTTGCAATTCACTTAGATTGAAGTTAATTGTACATTAAGTTCATGTATAATGTTAGGGGATGAACAGGACCTTTACTACTTGAAGGTTTTATATACTATCCAGAAGCATGTGTGACTCTATCAAGATTAGGATTACCTATTCTTTTTCTTTCTTTTTTTTTTTTTTGTAAGACACAGTCTTGCTCTGTCATGCAGGCTGGAGTCCAATGTCATGATCATAGCTCACTGCAGCTTTGATCTCCTGGACTCAAGTGATCCTCCCATCTTAGCCTTCTGAATAGCCAGGACTATAAGCATGCACCACCACACCTGGCCAGTTTTATTCTATTTTATTTTATTTTTGTAGAGATGGGGTCACACTATGTTGCCCAGACTGGTCTCAAATCCTGGACTCAAGCAATAGGGTTGCCTATTCTCATGATCCCATGGCGATAAGATACAAAGGGTTGCAACAACTCCTAACATTTGTTGAACACTTACCAAGTGTTTTGTGCATATTTATTTATTTAATCCTCTTTACTACTCTGGAGCTGTTAATGATATTCATGGAAATACCATTAATATTTCAATTTTATAGATGAGAAAATAGCCTGGGTTAAATCCTAGGTCTGCTACTTTTGTCTTGAGACCCTGTGCACTTAACATTTCTGTTTTCCCTATCAGCATCTTCGAGTCTACTTATGAGCGGGTCTAAATCCATTAACCAGACTGCATGATTTTTCTTTCCAACTACTCTATATGTATGTGTTTTCCTCAAACATGTATACTTGGGAGCAAAGGATGACCTTACAGAACAAGGTAGGCAATCTTTTAGTCAAAGTTGTATAAACAGCCATGTTCCCCTTTTAGAAATTCCAGCAGTGTGATAATCTAATGAATTTTTCCCCCTCAATTCCTGATTGATTTAAAAACATCACACCTCTCTATATATTGTTCTAGTGCAGGGCTTTTCAGCTTTAGCACTATTGATACTTGGGGCTGAATAATTCTTTGTTGTAGGAGTTTTTGCAGGATGGTAAGCCTCTATTGGATACTAGTTGCATCTATTGGATACTAGTTGCATCTACTCAGTTGGGACAACCAAAAGTGTCTTCAGACATTTCCAAATGTCCTTGTTGGTGGGGAGAGGAGAGGTGGGATTATACCTGTTGAGAATCACTGCCCTGCAGCATTGTATTAGATAGGTTAGGGAAGATATGCCAGGCTCCTAGTAAGTGTAGATGGCATGCTCTATCTTCTCAAAGACAATGATAGCTTTCACAATAGATAGCTTGAACCAAAATCTAATAACTCATATACTTCTGGTCCAAAAGTAAAAGTAACTTGGAATCAGGTTTGCAACAACTCCAAAAGGTATATTAGTTTCATACCTTGAAATGCTACTTCACTTAATTAAAATCTGACAAAGGATAGTTTCAGCTATTACCATTACTTTTTATCTTATAAACATTCATTTCTGGTCACTGCACTTTAAAAAAACAACCTGATCAATTAGTTTAAAACTTTCTAATTTAGCTCCTTGCAGACAAGATTCTAAAAAAAAGCATTGTTTACCTTCTTCCACGTAAAATGTGAAACATGAGAATGCTGGCAACATAGTACATACTTATTAAAGTCAGTTTAATGCCAATAGATAAAGAAGTTGCTTCTGATTCCCTACTCTGCTTGAGGAAGGAGTAATAGCACTATCTACCCAACTCAGAGCAGATGTCACCACAGCACAAGGCAACAACATGGCATTTCCTGGGCAAGGAAGTAGTATCACAGTGTGAAATGCTATCTAACAAAACTTACCAGGGACACCACTAAGTTAGTTTGCTTCTCCGTAAGGCAGGCCTGCCAAGAACACCTGGCCTGTTGCATGCAAAGGCTCTGTGTGATTGGAGGGAAAATGAAAATAATCTGATTTTCATGTTTTTCCACTGATGCTTTCAAAGATTCCTCTCTTCTTTCTCCCTGAGCCCTCTTTACCAATGAATACAGAGGTGACATAATTCCCCTTTTAATTAATATATTACCTAGTAAGAATGCTTTGGATAGATGGACAAATAAAATGCACTCAGGGAACATGCTCAGGGTTGATGACCTGGCAGTATGTTGTGTACCAAGAGAAAGGCTGCCTTGCTTTCTGGATGGAAAGCAATGGGAATAATAATATGTAAATTGATGTATCAAAATTTCTGAAAGCTCAGCTTTATTTCCCCTTGCCCAAAGATTTCACCTCGCCTTATTAACTATTCTAACAACCCTGCCTCTTTTTTTTGTTTGTTTGTGTAATTCTTGATTCCTCCCATTTAGCACATAGAAAAAAGCATTAGTAACACTCTTGGTTTTAAATGAACCCTATTAATATTCGTCTCTGTAAGGGACTCTGGGATAATTTTGATAAATGTGGCCATGAAGCTGATCTGACAGAGCTGAGTGTGATGTTTGTGTGTTCATGGGGAACTGCTTCATACACAAAAAGGGGACCTACTGAAATGGGGAGTCTGTCTCTATTTCTAAACCACAGCTAGCAGCCTAAAGTAGAAATGTAATTGTTCTTGGAAAAATAAAAGAATGCAAAACAAAACAAAATAAGCAATTCTTCTGAAGATAAAACCACCCCACAAGTCTCTGATTAGGAGATTATTCACGTATCACAATCCTCAGCTCTCACAGCCCCACTTGGCCAGATCTTGAAGGCTGCATAGGAGGGTAATGAGAACAAAACCTATGTTTGTAGAAGAAAATGAGGTGAGTATGGGGTACTCAGACTGCATAAAGTGCCTTCCGTTTCTTACACTAGGATTTCCCCCAGCAGTGGGAGTTGCCCCTAAAAAGAATAGATGCCTTTCAGTGGTGATTACATTTCCTGAATGAAAAAAAAAAAAAAGACAGGTTGCCATTTCTGAAAAAGCTTTATAGCAAATGTCAGAAGTTCTTGAAAATAGGATCATTCCATATACATGGGTTGCCTGAGGTGGGCCTCACGAAGGTTGTTAGCTTTAAAATGGAATACATAAATAAGCAGTGTGGTATTGAAGAATTATGAGCAGCATAAAGACAGTTATTCAAAATGTTCAAAAGGATCTTCTAGTCTAAGCAAGACAAAACTCTAAATACGGGCATGCAGAATAAAAGAGAAAAAATTTAACTTCTTTCTACCATTGCCTCTAAACATTGCATGTTATTCTTTTTAGTGTTCCTTTATTAATTTTTACTATGAGCATTGGTCCTCTTTCAGCAACAGGTATCTATTTCCTCAACATAAAAGTGTACAGAAGATCACAGTGAGCATCTTTGAAGAGGATGTAGCAGGAAACAATCACAGAGTGAAGGCAGTAGGGGCAATGGTTGGAGCTCTGGCTATTGTATTTTGCAAAGAGATGACAAACCTGGGAAAAGATGATGATAGTTTTTTTTAAGTATAAAACCACAGATAGCTCAAAATGATTTTTCCTTGGGTGGAGAGGGTAAAAAAAAGGTCGAAAAGTGAGAATTCTTCATAAGTTGGATGTTAATTAAGTGTTTTTAAGAAACAGAATATATTTTTCCTTTCAGCACATTTGATGGGAGTGTAAATTAGTACAACCTCTGTGGAAGACAATGTGGCAATTTCTAAAAGATCTAAAAATTGACCTTCCATATGATCCAGAAATCTCCTTTCTGGGAATATACCCGGAGGAACTCAAATCATTCTACAGAAAAGATACCTGGGCACGCATATTTATTGCTGTACTATTCACAATAGCAAAAACATGGAACCAACTGTGTTGCCTATTGAAAGTGGACTAAATAAAAAATATGTGATACATGTACATGATGGACTATTATGCAGTCATAAAGAAGGACAAAAAATTATGGACTTCACAGCAACTTGCATGGATTTAGAGACTATAATACTCAGTGATCTATCACAGAAACAAAGAACTGAGTACCACATGTTCTCACTTATAAGTGGACCCTAAACATTTATCATAATACTACAAGAAAGGGGTTGGCAGTAGCAGGTCACTGCCAGGGTGTGGGGGAAGGTGTAGAGGAACATAACATCAATAAAGGTACCTGATCTCAAACCAGGCAAAATGAGGACCAATGGGAGGCTTCACCTGTACGCTGAACTTCACCTGTACGTTGACCACTTATGTACCTAATCCTGAATTGTATCCCACATCTTAAAAATAAAATAATAATACAAACAAAACAAAATAAAACAAAAGGATGTATCACAGAATGTAAAGATCGATGATTATATAGCTATCATTTATTGAGCATGTACTACATAATAGGACTTGTTTTAAGAATGTTTTATTTAATTACTAGATTCTCCCTGAAAATGATTATACACACTTTACACATAATTAAACTGAGGCTCAAAGAGATGAAAGGTATGCCTCAAGATAAATGGCATCTCTCTTAAGGTCAACCTTGGACTCAGTTTAGGACCTCCCAAGGTCCCACAGCCTACAGGGTCAGAGTCCAGGTCTTCCTAACATCAGAGTAGAGCCTCTTTTTTCCACTTACTCTTGTTCTTGATTATTTAGCCCTTGTATTTGGAGATGGGAAGTAGAAGTCCCTTTCCATAAGCTAAAATAGGTGTACTGGCTACTCAAGCCATTCTCTATCCATAAAATTGTCCATCTTTCTCTAAAGAGTAGCAAGGTAATTTGGTCAACACAACATTTCTTAGAATTTAAAACACATTTCAAAGCTTATATTTTGAAGCTGACATGAATGGGCTACATTGCCTTTGGGGTGATGCAGCCCTCCTGTTCTTAACGTGTTTACTGGAAAGTGCACCTGGTAGAGGCATCTCCATCTGGTGGCCCAATCAGAACCCATTAAGCACAGAGGCAGACTGCCTGAAAGTGGAAAATATGGAGTAGGGAAGCTAGACCTGAGCTACATGACTTCACCTTTGGAAAAAACAAAGAGAAAAAAAAATACAGCCCATATAGCCTACAGAGCAATTGTTCCTGTACAGAACTCTCGTCTAATTGATTTGGACACCACAGCTAATTTTCCCTCAGACATCTGTTAGCACACATTAGTGGATGTCGTTAGGTAGGGAGGTGCAGATTAGATAGGGAGCAGAGCTCAAAGGCCCCAGTTTGGAAGGTTGGAGCAGACGGAGGAATGACAACAGATGAAGTTTTCCAACATCCAGCAATGTCAGATACTGCTGCTGCCGCAACCCTGAGAGGAACCGTCAATGGCTAGAGAACCATTGCAGTTGAACAGAATAGTCTGATCCTTGATGCATTTGCCCACATAACAAGTGCTTTCTGAATTTCCAAGAGCAAAACAAGGGTACTTCCGATATCAACAGAGCCAAAACACACATTAAATGAAGACAAGCATTGTCAATACCCCTTTCTCTTTTTCCCAAATCTCATTCGTTCCTATCTTTTAGACATTAAGATGTGGTGACGATTCCAGAGGCTCACTAGTCCACAAGTCAGGCAGATGATGAAATGTCCAATCAGGTCAGAGCTTTCCAAATCATCTCCCATTGCAAAAGACTGAGAAATGGGTTCTGTTTTATTTTTTTTCTTTCGTATGCAGCCATGCTCAGATATTTAGCTGATGCTGGATTGCAGTTCCTTTCCTTTGGGACATGTTTTTCAGTTGAACAAGTCAGAAAAAAAATCATCTGATGCCCTCAAGAAAATCTTCCATGAGCTGGTCTACACTGATGACTACTCTCTCAATGAATACATTTAAAAGATTATGATCCTCTTTCAGAAGCAACACAATGTTATGCATCCCAAATAAGGTGGAAAAAGAAAAGACTGCATCTCAGTTCAAAACCGAAAAATGCTACATACAAGCAAATATTTATATGGGTGGCATAGACTCAATCTTTTCCTCACTGATCCTAGCATCATTTATAAAATATGATTCTTATCATTTCACTTTGCTTTGAAAATCCTTGCCCTAGGCTGCAAACTAAAGTCAAATATGCTTCTTGAGGTGTTCAAAGCTCATTGTTCTGGACTCAACTGATTTTTCCAGTGTCATCTCTTCAAATTCCTCTCTGTGCTCTTCTCACTGTATTTAAAACAGACTATTGTTCCATGAACATCCCAACTACTTTCACTTGTGTGCATCTCTTTTTTTCCATTCCTTTTTCCTCCTTGGAAAACCCTGGCTTCAAGGCCCTGCCCCCATCTCCTCCTCGGTAAAATCTTTCCTATTCCAGGGAAAGAGCCATTTCCCTCCGTGTGTCAACTGTACTGTACTCCCATTTCCATATATGTTACTGAACATTATAATTTTTTATAATTTTTTAAACTGACAGATAAAATTGCATCTATATATTATTTACTTTCTGGTACCTGATATATAGAAGCAATTTATATATCTATTTATAAATGATATATAGATATATCATTTATATAGATGATATGCATATGCATTAGATTATAGATTGAAATATAATATTCTATAGTCTATATATATCTATAATTTATATATCCATATATAGTCTATACTGTTTTGAAATATATCCACATTGTTGAATAGTTAAATCTAGCTAATTAACAAATGCATTACCTCACATGGCTGTTATTTTTTGAGGTGAGACCTCTTAACATCCAACCATCTTTGTATATATTATCATTCACTATAGTCCCCGTACTGTACAGGGCTCTCTTGAACTTATTTTTGCTTGCATTTCTGTTCTCCCCCCTTCCCATCTTTCTTTCTTGGCATCCATGCACATTTAGCCCTTGATGGAAGAGCAATGTTTTTAGTCATCTTTGAATTTCCAAAATCCAACACAATGCTTGGCATATGGTAGAGCTGTAATAAATATCTGTTGAAGGGATGAATTTATGAATAAACTTTGCCACTGAATACAACTGCCATGGTAGCAAATGATGGAGTAATTCATTGTTAGAGAAGTGTCAATGATAGAATTTCTGAAGGACCATGTATATTTCACTTAATAGAGTTGACAAATATATTAAAAAACTTTGTCATATTTGTGCATTCTTTAAAGAATGGCAAAGAATCACCAAACAATGTCCTGGAATATCACCAATCTACCAAGGAAGGAATATTTTGCGCAGCATAGCTTTGAGAGCTAAGTTATGGTGAATTATATCTGAGATCTTGAAAAACAATTAATTAAAGTGTGGTGACAATAGGAAATGCATAAAGTACCCACAAAAGCACACTTCTGAATACTATGACTTAGCTATGGAGTATGAATTAGGGCAACCAGAAGAAGTAAAAAATAAACAGAATCACATGACTTAACTTGTGAGTAAAATGAACAAATATAAATCTAACAACAGTCTTTCTTTTGAATTGCTTTTTCATTCCTACTACCTTAATGATAAGAGAGGACAGAATCAAATTGAAGTGTCTACTTAGCAGTTATTATATATTAGACATAATGCTATGCACCTTCTTGTTATTTTAAACAAGGGATTAGTATCGTTTCAATACTAAAAGATTGGCAACTGAGGTTTAGTGAGAGGATACAGCTCCCCCAAGTCATAAAGCTAAAGGTACAATATCAGAATGAAATCAGTGTTCTGGTTTCAAGGCCATGACTCCTTCCACCATGTGATACTTTCTTTTTCTTGGCCCAGTCACAATATTAGACAAAATGCGAAATAGAGAAGACACAGACATTAAAAATAAGGAGGTCCAAGGCACTTCTGGAGTGGAAGAGGTGAAAGAAACCTATAGGAATGGTTGAGGTGAGGTTTGCTGCTGTAACTCTTAGCTGCTGATACTCTAGAAGTTCAGCTGAGCACAGAACCTCTTCTAGGTTCACTCTCAGACAATGATGAAGAGACAGTAAGTACAGTGTCTGTGTTATAGAGGATGCTTCAATGCTCTACTGGAGCTTGAAGCCAGCGGTGTCCATCTGTCCTAGCTTTAATGGGATTGGCTGGGCTTTGCTATGTCTGCTTTCTGCCAAACAGAATCAGAAGGCATCAGTGTTAGTAATTTAGGAGCAGTTTTTGGCCACATAAAGGGCTGTTAGTAGAATTTATGGACAGTAAAGCTTGATTTGGGGCCAGTCTGTAGCAAAACCAAGGAGAAGGTCATTCATCTTCAGTAGCCTCTGGGTTCTTAAGTGTTGCAGTCTTCTCAGTGACCATTAGTTGGGAAAGAAAGTATTCGAAACTTTCCAGTAATTAATAGCAAGTTGTTAGTGGCATCTACCATCTGTCTCCTCCACTCTCACCTAAAAAAAGATATTTGCCTTTTAAACTCCATCTTAAGTTCTGTGTTTGTGGGGGAGTTACACTGGAGATTACAATAGGATGTTTACTTATGTCATGGGGGTTACCTTTGCTAACTACCCATTAAACTGCTATTTTTTCTTTTGTTGAATAGGTATAAGGGGGCTCTAGCTGCCTCATGTATGACCCAATTCATATTTCCTAGATCAATTAAATATTTTTCCTGAAGAATAGTTCTCTATGCATAAAAATCAATTTGTGGTATGAATTATTAGCTTTCAGAAATTAGATTAAAATGTCTATGTCTTTACTTCCTTTTTCTATTGATGTACCTCTTCATT
The DNA here is from genome assembly GCA_027257055.1 of Cephalopachus bancanus. Classification (NCBI taxonomy): domain Eukaryota; kingdom Metazoa; phylum Chordata; class Mammalia; order Primates; family Tarsiidae; genus Cephalopachus; species Cephalopachus bancanus. Next base: position 8,984,215 of record JAPVLO010000022.1, on the reverse strand, counting down.
AACATCCATTGGTGAATCAAAACAGACACACAAGTTTGAGTTAGGTACTACGCTTTGTATTTGAGGAAAAGCTAAAGGTCTTGCTCACTTACACCATTTGACAGATAATCTGTCTCTTCAAAGAAAATGTATAGGTTTCACAAACCCTGGGAATCATTCTTTTGCTGGATGTCATCCATGAACACACTGTGCCCCATCCCCAGATATCCCCTGCTCTGTGCCCCTGGAGGCTGACCACATGAATTATATCAATGGCATCCTTGCCTCTGGCTTCCAACTGGAGTCAGTCAGAGAGAGACATTGCAGAAAGATCTGAAGGGAGATGCAGTGTGAGATCTGGGTATTTATTTCCCTGGCTCCTATGCCTGAGCATCTCCATGGCCTGCCTGTGGTCTCCCGCTACATGTCCCAGCTCTCTGCATACAGTTTTCTTTTCCTCTAGTTTCTAGTCACTGCTCCCTCCCCTTACCCTCTTCAGACCTAGAGGTATTAACAGCTTACTGATGTTACTAGCCTCAGGGCACTGTACTATCCCCTTTGATTTCCTTACCCCCTGCCTCTTTTCCAAATATTTAAAAAATATTTTCTATTAAACTCCTCCAACATTATCCAATTTAAGTTTGCCATCTGTTTCCTGCAGGGACAGTCATTGAAAAAGCCCTGTAGCTCAGGTTTACCTTTATTCTGAAGCCTGGATATGGTCCTTGGGGAAATTAGGAAAAAAGTGCATCCTCTAAGTCACATGATCAAAAATGGGTGGTTTAGCCTAGAAAAGCACCAGGAAACCAGATGATTTTCTTAGGTCAGATACTGGCCGTTATGATGTGGCTCACATTCACCCACTAAAGCATGCTTCCTAGCCAAGGTTTTAATAGCAAAATAAAAGGTTTGGAGTCAGCTTTGTGCTCCCCAGGCCAAGGGCATATTTCCCAGTTATTTCTAAATGACTTATTTCTTAAAAGATCCAAGATATAAGTTACTATGAAATGCTGTCTTTCATCCAAGAACCATATAATTCATTTGTATCAGCAGTGTGATCAATGACATCTTGTGGAAGATAAATTGTGCCTTTCGAGGCCATAGTGCAGGGCACACCAGAATGCCAACAGGGCTTGAGCAAATTCCAGAATTCCAGGAAAGTGTTAAGTAATAAAAACTAGCATAAAGTATTTGAAATGGTGACATAATAAAATTAGCCTCGTGTCCGCCTCCAGCAGAAACCTAGTGGAAGTAGGAGTGAGGGACATATTTGGTAGCCTCATTTCCCTCCACCAGAGGTACTAGAATCTACAATTGAAAAAAAGGGAGGGAGGAGAAAGAAAGCAAGCACTCGGTACCTGGCACAGCTAAAAGTTGTGAATCATCAAGGCCAGCCCAGGAGCAGCAAGGTGAATGACGGTGACCTCCCTTGTCAAGTTTTAGCCTCCTATACATTTGGCACGCAAAACACGGGTTTAAAATAGCTTTGCTGCAGGTTCCATGTGACTCGTCACTGGACCCAGACAGCACAAAAGGGTTGATTAGTGAGGCAAAAAAAGAGAATCTTCTCCTGAGATGACTTCTAAAAGCTGCTTCTTGCAGCACAAATCTCCTTTTGAAAATGCAGAACTTGCTAGGAAAGGCAGCAGCCCTCTCCCCTTCAAATGATTTTTTTGTAGGAATCCTTTATTATTATTATTTTATTATTATTATTGTTTGTTTGTTTCAGGAGGATCACCTTCCAGTTCCAACAATCTGTACTTTGGGGAAGATATCAGGAAGTGAAAATTCAAAGGGCTATCCCCAAAGCCGTCACCCTAGCTTTCTTTCCTACTGGACTTGAGCAGATAGAATCCAGCTCCTTCTTTACAGAAAACAGAAAGGTTTGAGTAATAGCTTTTTGACCAGCTCTGGCTGCCAGCAGAGTCTGAGGGATGTCATTTCTAGTTTGGGTGCCCACACAGAATGTGATGAAGGCCCCCTCATGTCATGGCTGCCAGTTGGAAGGCATGGGCAGGTGCTGAATGCTGAAATGGTGCAGAGGGCTAAGGAGGGGGTGATTCAATTTTCCTCTCCTGATGGAGTAAAATTACTCCCTGGGGGAATACAAGTGGAACAGCTGTCATGCTACCACCAACTGTTTCAGAACTTCTTTGTATCCTGTATTATTCTTTAAATATTGAGCAAAACAAATACAAGTACTAAGATGTGAAGTAAGAAAGAAAATAGAGAAAGGTAAGATTTAAAATAAGAAAACCGAGCAGTAGGAAGAGGAGCAATGAAGTTGAAGACTTGCCACTTCTGGCTGGTCAGTGATGCAAGTACTTCAGCACCATAGACAGCAGGTCAACAATGAATGCTTCACAGGGTCTCCTGATTGATAGCTTATGATTATAAACAAAATCCTCTGTGTTCAGAGTCAGCAATGAGGAGAAAGGAGAATAAAAAGAAGGTTGAAGAAAGAAAGAGGAGAAGATTCAAAAAGAGGAGGAAGAGTAGAAAAAGGAGAAGAGAAAGATAGAAAAGGGGATGGAGAGATTAATGGCCCAATTAAAAATTTGGAAGAGCCGGGGTTGGTGGCTCAGCCTGTAATCCCATGCTTTAGGAGGCTGAGGTGAGTGGATTGCCTGAGCCCGCGGGTTCGAGACCCGCCTGGGCAATTTGGCGAGACCTCATCTCTACAATCAATCAAAAAATTAGCCGGGTATGGTAGCACGCGCCTGTAGTTCCAGCTACTTGGAAGACTGAGGAGGAAGGATCGCCGGAACCCAGCAAGTGGAAGCTGCAGTGGTCGGGAGCAGCCACTGCACTCCAGTCTGGGCAACAGAGTGAGACTCCAACTCAAAAAAAAAAAAAAAAAAATTAGAAGAAAATAACCAGAAGACACATTTTTAGTGCTTTTTTAAAAATTTCCCCTTTAACCTCTTGAACCTTTTTATTTCCTCTTTAACCTACAGTCTATTGTTGTAGCTTTCACAAATGAGTATTTATTTTAAATTAAGGAGACACTCATATGTAATTTATATTTTCTGTGTAAATTTCTTACAAGGACTTCTTCCTCCTGAGATCTTGTAAAGGAAATTCTTGGCTGGTTTTATGCCTCTAGGTCCCTAGTTGGTACACTCTGTCCCAGTGAGACCATGAGGTTTCAAGTTAAAGGATGATGGGGCAATAGGATGAAGTGTTCTTGTGTTTAACCTCTGTTAAGAAGAAATTATTTGCCTGCTAGCTACTAGTTCCCAGGCATTTGGGCTCAATTACCCAAGAAATGTCTTTTAGAGAGGACCTGTACTTGTACATTCTGGTAGCAAACAAGTCAATGTGATGTTGTTCAAGGTGCTCATGTGCTCCCAAACCTATTTCACATCTCATTGCTTAGTTGGATGGGATTTGATTGTTCATGCTCTCCGGACTCTCTAACCCAGTGCAGAGAAGCAAACTGTTCTGAAGCAAAACTCAGTTTCATTAAAGGGAACAGAGTGGAATGCAGAGTGAAAAGGCTGGAAATAAAACCAAGGTAAAACGTTTCTATTTACAAGTTATCCAGGCTCTGAGGTAGCGGACAAGGAAGGAGGACATCCACTCTTAAGCCCAGTGACAATGGCCATCATCTGTTGTTCATTGTCACCCAAAGTAGAAATTCTTAATTCACACCTGAAGCACCGATCTCCATATTGTAACTGAGAACTAAATATCCCAGTTCTTTATCTGCAGCCCTGACTGCAAAGGTCAGCTTTTCAATTCAACTATATCATAGTTATTGAACTACTAGCTGAAGGCACTGCAGAGAAAAAAATAGGCAATTTGCTTATCTTTCTTTCCTGTCCTCAGTGTTCTTACAATCCAGGAAAGGAGACAGGCATAGAGTTGACCTGGCACAATTAAATGGGTAACACCATGGAATAAAAACAACAAACCAAATGAGTTTTTAGAAAGGAAAGATAATTTATGGATGCTGGAAAAGTCTCTTTGATGACGTAGCATTAGACTGTCCTTAAGGACAAGTGAGGTAAATAGAAATGTTGAATTAAAGGGTGAAGAGGTAATTCTAGGCTAAGGATCGCCTTGTACAAAGGTTCAAAGGTGGCAAACTTACATGAGTTTTCTGAGATTGGTAAGTAATTTGATATAACTGAAACATGGAGTGTGTAAATAAGTGAGAGACATAGTTAGAATGTAAGGTTAGAGAAAGTTCATGGGAATGATGAATGCCAGCCTAAACTGCAGTACTTTATTTAATAGGTTTTCCAGAGAATATACCCTGAAGAACTCAAATCACTCTATAAAGAAGATACCTGCACACGTATGTTTATTGCAGCATTGTTCACAATAGCAAGAACCTGGAACCAACCATGCTGTCCATCAAAAGAGGACTGGATTAAAAAAATGTGGTACATATACATGATGGAATACTACGCAGTCATAAAAAAGAACAAAATCATGAATTTCGCAGCAACCTGGATGGAACTAGAGTCTATAATACTGAGTGATCTCTCACAGAAACAAAGATTTGAGTATCACATGTTCTCACTCATATAGTGGACCTTGAACATCTATCATAACACTATAAGAAAAGGATTGACAATAATGGGAAACTATGGGGGGGTAGGGAGGGGAAGGGGGATGGGATTAACAGTAGTCAATATCTGTCTGGGGACGGGGAGACACCCCTTATCAACAAGGGTGCCTGAACGATGCATATTTGTATACCTAATCCTTAACTGTACCCCACAAATTTTAAAATAAAAAATATGTTTAAAAAAAATGAATTTCCCACCAAGCAGCCACTCCCAATGGATTAGATTAGGCACCCAAGATTTAATCTTTTTGCCATCCATGGCCTCAGATAATAGCAGTTCCTAAATAAATGAGTAAATTTATCTTTTTTGAATAACAAAGTCTCTTCTTTCTTGCCCCACTTCTCAAAAAAGCAGAAAATAAAATTGGCCATATTCTAAAGTTAAAAAAAAATAGGTTTCCCAGAGTCATTTACTTGTTTTGTACAGGAAAGTAACAGCCGTGTGTGTTTTTGAAAGGTGGCTTGAATGATGAAGTAATAGGTGGATTGGAGGGTTTTAGATGAGAGGAAATGGGTAAATCCTTTTTTCTTTTAGTTCTATATATTTAATGTTTCTTTCAAAACATTGTATTAGTTTCCTGTTACAACTACAACAAATTAATGCAAACTTGGTAAATTAAGGCAGCTCAAATGTACTATCAGAAGTCCAAAACGGATCTCACTGGGCTAAAATTAAAGTGTGGGCATGACTGTGATTCTTTTTGAGGTTCTACAGGGATTCCATTCCTTTTTTTTCCAGTTTCTAAAGGCTGCCTGCATTCCTCAGCTCCTGGCCACCTGCCATCTTCAAAGCCAGCAGTGTAGCATCAACAAATCTCTTACTGACTCTGACACTATGTTTCTGTCATCACACCTCCTTCTCTGATTCTTTTAAGAATTCTTGTTATTACACTGAACCAACCTGGATAATCCAGGATCATCTCTCCATCTCAAAGTCCTTAATGAATCACATCTGCAAAGTTCTCTTTGCGATGTAAAGTAACATATTCACAGATTCCCAGGATTAGGAGTAAACATCTTCAGTGTGGGGGCTTTATTCTGTCTACCACAGACATACTTAGCTGAGAGAATAAATCAGAAGGTGAAATGTGATGTTCCAAGCATGGACTCCTCGAGACCTGTTCTAGGTTTCAGCCAGTTAAAGTGGCCTTATTCATGGTCTCTTATAGGTGATTCAAAATAGCCAGTAAGGAAAGGGTTTCAGTTAGCATTTTTCTGCCCCACCTACATCGTCAAACCATTTTATATTACTTCTGATTAACACTGAATAAAGATTTAGCAAGAATATAAAACAGTACATGCCCTTGATGTAAAGGGAAAGTCAAAAATAATATTTTTGCAAAAAAAAATGGATTAAACATTTGGAAAACCAAGCTCATTTTTTCTGTCCTTGATTGAAAATGACAACACATAGTTTGATGCCTACAATCACATCTGTCATCAAGTGTGCTAGATTGAAAAACAATAGCCCTCTGTGTTTGGGGTACTCCTTTCTAAGGCTTGATGCTTTGGAAGGTTTGTCATTTTTCTCATTCTTTATTATATTTTCCATGCTCTAAATACATAAAAATGTATTGGAGTATAGATGATATAAGAATTCGTAAAAAGACTTTTGACCTGGAATTCAGGCAAATACTATATTTGCCTTTGATTTGTTGTGAAATTAGGAGCAGACTAATAAACATTATTATGCCTCAATTTTTTTATGTGTTCCTCAGATATTAAAAAACAATTTTCCTCTTGGTACACTATAGAGATGTTGTGGTATGAAAAGAGATTGCATATGTGAAAGTCCTTTGAAAAAAGTTCAAAACTGATGGTGGTTACAGTCTATTTGTTGACCATGTGCTATTTCTTATGCTCTGTGGTGCACTGAGAAACAGTGACAGTAATATGTAGCATAAAGCCAAGGGTGGATAAGAGTGACCTGGAAACAAGGACAGTGAGTTGTGATCATTGCCATAAAAGAGTTATATACACTGTGTGTTCACTGAGTCAGTTGAATGATTAAAAACAAAAGTGATGATTTGAGGAGTCTATTTAGAATGATATAAGCAAATTTTTTCTAGAAGACTCAAGGAGGCGCCTTGCCCAGACTTTGGAAGATGCTGCTCTACCTCACACTCACCAAGATGAAAATGACTACATCTGGCAGTGGCTTCAGCTTACAGGTAACATAATGGAGAGAAATAGGGCTCTTTGGAGCTCATCACAGACCATGTTTCCCAGTCCTGGCTCACCCTGGGACCTATGCCAGGATCAGTCATTTTTGTAATCCTTCAAATGTGTGTGGAAGAAGTAAAGAATGATTGGGGGAGAGTGACAGTGAATTCCATATGCTTTATTTGTAAATCACTTACATAGCAAATTTGCTTAGTCTATATGTCAAGAGAGAATTTTTCGAGCTAGGGTTGCAAATTCCATGTAGGTTCTGAAATTTTGCATGTTCTTACATCGTCATTATTTTCAGAGTTTGCAGTTGGAGTATAACTAGCATTATAACTAGGCAAAAGATGGAAAAGATGGATTTCTTTTTTTTCCATAGCTCTTTTGATTCAGAAGGAATATCGAGGTAGCAGCTTCATTAAGCCTGGAGGCTTGCCTTTTGTAAAATAATGTTTCCTATTCCATGTTATAAAGAGAGATACTGGCTCTGAATCCTCACTCTGATGCTGTTTTTATCTATTTTCATCTCTGGAATAAGTTATCTGCTACAAGAAAAAGTATAACCTTGGAGATGGCAATGCATGTCCTTATAGTATAATGTTCTGCATATTGACACAAAGGTGGTCTACCTTACTTAACTATAATGACCAGGCCATGTCTTTCTCACATTAGACATGGATCCAACTGGGTCATCCACATTCCTGTCCATTCTCTTCTGTGATTAAATGTACACGTTGAACTAGTTTGGGCTAAAGTGACATCTGGTATAGACCCAGCTCATTTAGGAATAGGACCCCTGACTAACTATATGATTCAGACAAACTGGCCTAACTAACCCAGAAACAGACATTCCGGAAGAAGACTAGTTCTAATGAATTCTCTGAGCATAAAAATTATTTTTCAATACCAAAGTTATCTTCAATTTCAGACAGCCAACTATGCAATATGCTTTTAGCATTCGTGTCTTCATTTTCTGTGTTTTCTTTACTCTGTCAATGTCTCCTTTATCCATCAGAGATTCTGAGTGCTCACAGAAGATCTTTCTTTTTCTGTTCTTGAAAGAAAAGTAACCAAGAAACAAACTCTTGCCAGGTGCAGTGGCTCAAACCTGTAATTCCAGCACTTTGGAAGGCTGAGGTAGGAGGATCACTTGAGGACAGGAGTTTGAGATCAGTCTAGGAAATATAGCAAGAGCCCATCTCAAAAAAATTAAAAAAAAAATAAATAAATATATATATGCACACACACACACACATATATCTCCTCACTAAGAAATTGAGATATAGATACACCATCTTCTGAGAAGTTATTATTATTTGGTAGATTGCAAATTCACTAAGTCAGTCTTTGGTGAGTTGCTACTATGTATTGAGCAGCATGTCAGACAGGGCATTTGTAAAGCAAAAAACAAAACAAAAAATGACCTGGTGTGCAATATAAAGGAATGCTTAGCAAAACTGAGCCATGAAGAATTGTGCCTTTACAAAGTCAGCATACATCATTCATACGAAAGCTGACCCTGTCTATGCAACTGCTGTGACCTCCTCTCAACTGCTTTGCCACCAAATATCACAATTTATTGACGAGACTATTTTGGTTGTTGCAGAGTCACTAGTTCTGAAAAACCCTCACTTTGGATACTGCTTTGCTTAGTGGCACTTTTACCAATAAAGTAACGATGAAACAGAAAAGAAGCTCAAATCAGTCAACCAGGTACTAGATAACCAGTAAAAGAACTTCAGTGAGTAAAAGTCTATTTTGGCATTTTTAGCTATATATTCATATGTGATCTACCTTCTAAAAGTTGAACTATCTTCTAAAAGACAACAGAAATCATCTTTTACTTTTTATCTGCTTAACTTTTTTTTTCAAGAATTGTACTCGATGATGTTGTCTGTCACACAACCTGACCTCCCCTCATACAACACTGCTCATCTGCCGCAAACTAGCCAATTAGAGCACTGTTCTCTTAGAAAGAGTGCTTGATTAATAAAGGGGCATGTGACTGAAACAGGGCCAGAGTCTTTCAATAGATGGAAATTGCTGAATAAAGAGAAAGAAAGAAGGAGAGGAGAAGGATCGACAGACAGATTAATTCCTTCTTCTTCTGAGACCTCATACATATGTAGTCTGGAATTTCCAGGGTCACCATTTTTATTGTATGTAGAAACTCTGAGGTACAGGAGGAAATGTAATTCTTATGACATTGTGTGAACTTCTAGATCCAACCATTCCTGAAGTTAAACCAACCATGTTTTCTGGCTACATGAGCCATACCTTCTACTTTCTACTTAAGGTGTTCTAATATGCTTTTGCCATTGATTCATTTACTCTAAAAATATTTTAAAAGACTATATGGCCTGTGGTTTGAATTTCCTTCACCTTGAAATTTAGAAACAGACAGTAGCTACACACACACACACACACACACACACACACACACACACACACACACGAATGGCATTTATTCGAGTTTATCTATAATAGAATAGCATGGCACAGAGAGAAGAATATTCTACCAAGAATTTGAAGTGACAAAGTATGCAGAATTATCTACAATGAATGTATTTTACCTTTAAAATCAAGAAAGGAGTGAAGGCAGCTCTATTATAGAAGTAAAACAAGGAAAGTCTGGGTTTTAGCTTCAGTTCTCCCACAAGCTAGCTCTTTGGTTATTGGAAAATCATTCTAATTTTTTAGTCTTCAATCTTCCCTTTTGTTCAATGAGTGTGTTGGAGCAATGGTTTTCTACTAGATTCTGATGATCCATAGCTGTTTCCTGAAGCACCTTGAATTTGAAATGTGGTAACAATGGTAAGACTCCACACCCTTCCACCCTACTCACTATACCAGAAGAGGAAAAACATATTTGCTTTATCTACTAAAATGGAATGCTGACTTTTAAATGAGGAGTTTCAGTGGTATAAAATTTAGGGGAAAATAGCTTTAAAATATTGGGCTTAATTTTTCCTAAGTAGTTTTTAGTTTAACACTCTTTGAAGTTAATTCTCAAATCAAATTTTCTACCAGAATACAGTAAACATACAGAAAATAGACATGTTCTATAATTGCTTTTACTTAATCCAAGCCTGCTGGTCACGTTTGACCATTCAGAATCCTTACCTTTGTGAAGTATGCTGTATAAAAGTTAAGAAAACTTAGTTTAGGAGTTCAAGTAGTTAATTTTAGATGCTCAGATTCAGAACACTTAATGATTAGAAAAAAGCCCAAACCTGCCTTATATCACTGGAACATAAAAGATAAACTGAGAAGCCACTAGGCAAACAACTAAACACAGATGAATAGTGTTCATAAACTAGTATAAGAGTTTTCTTTGTCGGTTTGTTTTGTTTTTAGTGTTTCCAACAAACACTGGCTCTATGTTCATGCTGTGCCATATACCAAGACAGATACCTGTGATATATAAAGGGCTATGACACATTTCCTATCAAATTAAAAACAGATGTGAACTTAAACATAAATATAGCTGCAAATGGTGAAATCTCTAGAGATTAAAATTTCTATGCCCAAATAAGAGGGTAACTCATTTAGAACCTGACTTATTGAAGTTTCAAATGATTTAGACTTCACTCTAAAATCTTATTTTATGCAGGAGACTCTCTTATAGAAGTTGGATCTGGCAACCAATTCCTGATCAAAACCCGAAGTGCCCATGCCATAAGAGATAAGACAGACAAGTGGGACCTCATTAAACTGACAAGCTTCTGCAAAGTCAAAGAAACCATCAAGAGAGCAGGGAGATAGCCCACAGACTGGGAAAAAATATTTGCCAACTCCATGTCTGACAAAGGCCTAACATCAAGGATCTACAAAGAACACAAGCATACTGAAAAGACAAAAATAAACAGCCCCATTGCAAAGTGGTCAAAAGATATGTATAGACACTTCTCAAAAGAAGATGTACGAGCAGACAACAGATACATGAAAAAATGTTCAGCTTCACTAGTCATCAAGGAGATACAAATTAAAATTACACTGAGATACCACCTAACTTCAGTCAGAATGGCCATCATCAATAACTCAAAAAATAACAGATGCAGGAGAGGATGTGGTAAAAAGGGAACACTTCTACACCGTTGATGGGAGTGTAAATTACTACAGCCTCTGTGAAAAACAGTGTGGCGATTCCTAAAAGTTCTAAAAATTGACCTTCCATATGACCCTGTAATCCCCCTACTGGGAATATGCCTGGAAGAACTCAGATCACACTATAAAAAAGATACCTGCACACATATGTTTATCTCAGCATTGCTCACAATAGCAAGAACATGGAACCAACTGTGCTGCCCATCAAAAGAGGACTGGAGAAAAAAATGTGGTACATATACACAATGGAATATTACGTAGCCATAAAGAAGAACAAAATCATGAACTCTGCAGCAACCTGGATGGAATTAGAGTTTATAATACTGAGTGATCTTTCAGAGAAACAAAAATCTGAGTATCACATGTTCTCACTCTGAAGTGGACCTTGAACAACTACTGTAATACTGTAACAAAAAGATTGACAGTAGCAGGAAACTGCGGGGGGGGGGGCGGGGAGGTGGGATTGACAGTAGTAGAGATCTACCTGGGGAGGGGGCATACCACATCACCAAGAGTACCTGCACAATGAATATTTGTATACCTAACCCTGAATTGTACCCCATAATTAAAAATATATATATATATATAATCTTATTTTACATCTTGGTGGATTAAAGAGGTAAATTCTTTTTATTAGAGGATGTTTGGCATTCTTCAGTGATAAGGCATCAAAGCCTTTTACCTTTCCCAACTCTTCAACCACTCATATTTTTTAATGTATTAAAGCAAGAAAATATAATTAGGAAAATATGTGATCCCTTAACTCTGCTTCATTTGGATTCCCTTTCTTTTCTATTTTGCTTATCAAATTGGAAGAGTTGAGGGAAAAGATATCCAGCATCTTAGAATTCTGAAGAAGAAATAATTATCAGCTTTGTTCTACTTTTCTGAGCTATCTTCCTTCTTCCTCTGCTATTTTCCTCACCAAACAGCCTAGTTCCCCTGGGTAAAGGAACATTACAGCTCCACGGAAGGATTCAATAGGCAAGTCTTTTCCACCACACAGCCCTGATACTGGTATCTTCTAACATTAGGAGTTTTCATTGAGACCTCAGCTTAGCCTGTCTATGGGTCTTGTACACATAAGTACTAAACAGATGTAAATCAGGGCTTTTAATTAGGTGTCTGGATTTACATCTGCTGACTTGGCTTCATCTCAGCTTTAGATGATGAAAAATCACCTGAACCCTCTCTAATGAAATACCCTTTGCCCTGGCATGCGACTGCTGTGTGAGTCACCAGGAAGGGTAATAAGGAGCCCTCACTCATCCAGCTGTATATGCAGCCCTCCTGCTGGAGGAGTGGCTTGTTTGCCACCACCCCTTGGAGATCTCCTTGAGTTCCCCAGTTCCTGGCTCAGCACAACCATTCTGTGATTGATGTTACATAGCAACGCCTCCAGGCAGAAAATGCTGCCAATAATTGCTTGCTCTGGGGGACTAGGAAAAGGCAAAGGTTTTCTTTGAGGTTTTCTTTTTTCCTCTTTTCTCTTTCCTTCCCTTTTCTCCCTTCCCTCCTTTCTGCTTTCCTTTCCTCCTGTCTCTTGTCTCTTCCTTTCTTTCTTCCTCTCTTTCTTACCTAAATCTTTCTAGCAATATGCTTGTTTGCTAGCAGAATTGTGAAGGTAGCCAAATGAAACCGAATTGTGAATTCTTCTTCCCCTCAAATCAAAGTACAAAGTTGGAAAAACACATAAATACATCAATTCTTCTTTAAAGAGGTAAAGCAAATATTCAGTGAAATCTTAATAGCTAAGAAAACCCAAGTGCTAATGAATAGGTAGTTTCAAAATCTGAGAGGTGTAATCTCTACAAAGGAGAGATTTCATTTTACAAAATTTTATACCTATCATATCCAGGGCACTGGGTTATAAGAAATATGCAAATAAAAAATCACAATATAGAAATGAGGAATAAAAATAATAAGTTTCTAACATTTTAAAGCTTACTTTCTAGTAGAAATATATCAGAAGAGATGAGACTACTCAGCATCAAGTTGCTGGGCAAATGTGTACATAGAAAATGGAGTCAGGGACTATGAAATTGCCAGGACACCTAACATACTTTCATCATATTTCATTTAGTAGCACTTAGAGTCTCATGATAACTTTTTAATGGTAATATTTCTATTTTGCAAATGAGCAAAAAGAAGCTTTTCTGTATTAAGCACAGAGCTAATAATTAGCAATGTCAGAATTTGAATCCAGGTCTCTCTTCTCCAAAATTCACACTCTTTCTAGCAAATCACACAGGAACAATAAGTGTGTATAACTCACTTAATGGGATATGATTTTAAGTAATAAGTATGCAATTAACTATGATAAACTGCCTAAGTCCCTTTTCCTCATGAGGTTAAGGGAATAACTGCCTGTCATGGTCAGGCCTTAATTATCTTCTATGCATGGACTTGGTGCTTCTGTGATACAGCCCAGCCTGATGTGGTGAGGGCTGGTGGGTAGTGGTAGTGGTAAGTAAACCATATTCATCCTCATCTCCTTCAAGTCTTTACTCAAATGTAGCCTTAGCAGGGAGGATTTTTCCGTCATACCATTGAAGATGGCAAGCAGTCCCCACCACCAACCTCTGACACCGTTTATGCTCTCCCTCCTTCTCTTTCTGTGCAGCACTATCATCATCTGATATACTGTGTATTTTTCTTTCTTTTTTTATACTTTATTTTATTTTAAAGATGTGGGCTACAAGTCAGGATTAGCCATAAAGAAGGACAAAGGTATGAACTTCTCAGCAAATTGGATGGAATTAGAGATAATCATTCTGAGCGATCTACTGTGTCTTTTTCTTGTTCATCTTCTTTATTGATTGTCTCCTATCTCGAATCTAAGTTTCATTAGGGAACGGTTCTTGTTTTTCTTCTGTTTACCTTAATTATTTGTATTCACTGCTTTATCTATTCCCAGCATTTAGAAGGCATATAGAAAATGTAAAACAAATATCTATTGAATGTGTTAATCTTTACTTATTTTTAGGTAGCAAAGTATAAGAAAAAAGAGTTCAAAGATATTATTCCTATTCCTATAATCTGTTTTATGTGTTCTTTGGAAGAGATAATTTGACTATGTGACTTAAGGAAACAGACTCTAAACTGGTGACAACAGTTCCTCCTAAGAGGGAAACTGGACTAAAAAGTGTAGCCAAGGGAGCTTCCAGTTTATCTGTGTTGTGTGAGCATTGTATGAAAAATATATATTCATAAACTACTTATAAAGTTAGAAACAAAATAAGTAGGAGTAAGTCAATGACATGAAATCAGTTTTATTACCTTACTGTTATTCTCATTTGCTCTAATGAAATTTGCATAGAACCGTCAACATGATTTGCATATGACTGGCACTCATTCAGTTAGTTAATAAATGACATTTTAGTCAATAAAAACAGGAGTAATGTGCTAAGCACAAAACTACATTGTAATTAAAAACATAACAACAAGAAACATTGAGATAAAAGATGTATTGGGATATAACATACTATTAATATTTTTACAAAGTCCTTCCCAAAATTCAAATGACATAAATATAATTTCATTTATGCTCTAAAGCCCAAGATATAAGAAAAGTCTTGTGTTATTAATTCTCTCTTTTAGAGAACAATAACATAACACTAGTAGGGATAACACTAACAACCCTTATTATGTGTATGTATTTTATGAGGCATTACACAAATCATACATACTTGTGTGGACATGTGTAAAATTTGATCTCTAAAATAATTCTAGATTTCTTGGATCTGAGATTTTTATATTTTACCAATTTTGGAAAATTCTTAATGATTATCACTTTAAACATTTCTTCTGTTTGTTCTCTCTCCCTTTCTTTCTGGGGTTCTTACCATTTCATTGTCATACACATACATCTAGTATGTTTTGTCCCATGTTTTTCAACTCCTTATTTTCTGTGTGTGTTCATTCTGGATAATTTTTACTCATCTGCCTTATTGTTTATTGACTCATTTTTCTCCTGTGCCCATTTTGTGCTGCTGGATCATCCAATTAATTGTTTGTCTTGATATGCTTTCCATTTCTTTTGGCTTTAAAAAAAATACTTTCCATCTCTCTGTTGAAATTGCTCATCTCTTCTTTCATGATGCTGATCTTTCCCACTAATCCTTTAACATATTTATCATAGCAATTGGATTCTTTTCTGATATTTCTAATATTTGGGTCATCTTTGGGTCTATTTCTATTGACCATGTTATCTCTTGGTGATGAATTCTATCTTCTTGCCTGGTATTGCCCCATAATATTTTATTATATGCCAAAGTTGAGCATAAAAGAATAATAAATACTAAGACCATGTATTTGCACTTAGACAAAGATCCATTCTGTTTATTTTGGGGCTGCTGATGTCAAGAGTTGGGTCAATAGAGTCTGTAGTTAATCTGAGTCTGAGCTTTGTTGTTTTAATTTTCTGTAGTACAATACTCCTTATACATTCTCCCAACAATAAGCTGTCAATGCTTTAATATTAAGGAACGATCTAGAGCGCAAGAAGGCATTTCTCATTTTCATGTTTTGCTCATACTTACACAAGACTTGTATTCTTTCTCCTTGATGTGTGGGAATGGATCTCAGCTCTATTCCCCTTATTATAGATTGCCACTGATTTATACTCAATGTGAAACCCAAAGTTTCTCTCTCTCTCTCTCTAGATAGATAGATAGATAGATAGATCTCTCTCAATATATAACCATTTCAAAATTTTCTTTCTTCTGACATAGACTGGCTCTTTGCCAGTTAAATAAGTATAACATAGTCAAATGTGAGCTTTCCAGAAAAATTTTTTAGAAGAACATATCCTTATTTCAATAATGTAATTATTGTTCAAATTATTTCTGGAACATTTGTTAAATTGACTTGGAAGACCTTAACATCTTGATACCAAGACAGCAAATACTTATTCACCTAACCTGAGTTCAGATACTAATAGTTAAATTGCATAATATCAATGGATGATATTGTGTTCAGTAAAGAAACAAAGCCAACATTCATAAAATGTAAAAACTTATTTCTTATTATTTATAAACTTATCAGTAAACGAGACATTCTCCAAAAAAGTGAAAAGACTACAATATTGAAAGAAAAGTAATCCATTACAATAGTATTATGAGTTATTTTGGAGGATAAAACTTATTTGAATTTATAAACAATATAAAAATATAAACAATTATTTTTGTTATTCATTACCATTCCTTTTGTCCACACATGGTGTGTGTGTGTGTGTGTGTGTGTGTGTGTGTGTGTGTGTGCAAACATAACTACCTTGAGTTCTGAAGAAGCATGTTTTCTTGTCTAATTCAATCTAAACACTACATCTGGATATCCACTTATGGTGTCTTCATCCTTGGATTTGACAATCCTCATTAGACATTTTAACAAGTAAATTGTTGTATGGCTTCTAGTAGACCTTCTGAATTAGATACAGTACAATTCTTTGGTGCTTTAGCAATTAAGCTTGTTAGAACACTCTGAAAGAGCAAAACATACAAGATGAAGCCTAATACTTTTTTTTTAGTGAAAAAAAATTTATTCTCATTCATTGTCAAAGGCAACTCAATTCATATCATATTTCCCAAAGACGGGTCATTGATCCTATAGGAAAAGAAACCAGGATAATTGTATATCTTACTTTCAGAAAGCCTAACATTTCATTGCAAATATGAATATAAAACAAATTAATTAAAGATTAATGCTATTTTAAAAGTTAAGAATAAATGTTTCATGTTGAAAGACTCTCGTCAATATAATTTTCAATACTGAAAAGTTCTCATTTATTTATGTGTTTAAAATTGTTAACTACTTGATCATGGTGATGAGGTACAAAGATTATCAAAAATTATCGTCAAATAAAGACCTCTTAGGAAATTTTTTTTTTTTTTTAGTTGGAGTTTCAAAATTCAAAAAAGTCAGTTTATGGACAAAGTAAAGATTATTTTAATACAGACCTTCAAGTAGGTGTCTATTACAAAAAAAAAGAACAACTTTTTCTTCAAAAGACATGGTACTCAATCAAAACTATTATGTTGCTTCTAAATCCCTTTCCTTCCAAATATCTGATTTTTTCTCCTCCACTTTGAAGTATCCTTTAATCTACTGTTATTTTCTTTGCTTTTTGCTGTCTCTTTGTCCAAACTCTAGATAAGCACAATAAATAAGTGGTAGAGAAGAGAATTAATGGATTTTTTTTTCCTCTTGTAGGAGAGTTTGGTCTTAGGAGAAAAGGTTCTAATGAAAGTCAGTAATTTGTTAAAGCAAATTTTATGAATAATTTTCAGACAAATATTCTCTGCCTCTTCAATGTCATAAACTCAATGGAGTTTCTTATATAAGATAAATATGAAAACTTTCAGAAACACAGAAAATGATTCTGTCCTTTTTTTTTTTTTTTTTTACCTCTATGGAGAATAAGACTGATGAGTTAATGAAAATATTTTCGTAGTGCAAAATAGCAGTAAAGCATAGCCCAGAAGTGGCTAACATGTTTTTAAAGTAGATAAAATAAAAATAAACCAATAGTAACAACCTAATACTTATTGAGCACCTACTATATGTCAGGCAATGTGGTAAAGACTTTAGATTACATTTTTTTTAACTTTTAAATTTTTTACTTTAAAATTGTGGGGTACTATTCAGGATTAGGTATGCAAATATTCATTATGCAGATATCCTTGTTGATGAGGTGTGTCACCCCTTCCCCAGGCAGATTCCCACTACTGCCAATCGCCTGCCACAACCTCGCAATTTCCCACTACTGCCAACCTTTTCTTATAGTATTACAATAGTTGTTCAAGTCCACTCATGAGTGAGAATATATGATACTCAGTTCCTGGTTTCTGTGAAAGACCACTGAGTATTATAGACTCTAAGTCCATCCAGGTTGCTGCAGAGTTCATGATTTCATTCTTCTTTATGGCTGCATAATATTCTATTGTGTATATGCATCACTTTTTTTTTTTTTATCCAGTCCTCTTTTGACAGGCAGCACAATTGGTTCCATATTCTTGCTATTGTGAACAATGCTGCGATAAACATACATGTGCAGGTATATTTTTTTATAGAATGATTTGAATGATTTGAGTTCTTCCAGGTATATATATATATATATATATATATATATATATATATATATATTTTTTTTTTTTTTTTTTTTTTTTTTTTTTTGAGTTGGAGTCTCGCTCAGGCGGGAGGGCAGTGGCCACTCCTGGCCACCGTAGCCTCAACCTGCTGCGTTCCAGCAATCTTTCCGCCTCAGCCTTCCGAGTAGCCGGAATTACAGGCGCGGGCTACCACGCCCGGCTAATTTTTTTATTTTATTGTAGAGATGAGGTCTCACCTGCCCAGACAGGTCTCGAACCCGCGGGCTCAGGCAATACACTCACCTCAGCCTCCCAAAGGCGCGGGATTACAGGCTGAGCCCCAGTAGGGGGATTGCAGGGTCATATGGAAGCAAAGCCAAAGAAACCATCAAGACAGTAGAGAGACGGTCCACAGACTGGGAAAAAATATTTGCAACTGTATGCCTGACAAAGGCCTAACATTTAGGATCTATAAGGAACTCAAACGGGTTGAAAACAAGAAAACAAACAGCCCCATTACAAAGTGAGCAAAAGATATGAAAAGACAGTTCTCAAAAGAAGATGTACAAGCAGCCAACAGATACATGAAAAAATGCTCAGCCTCACTAGCCATCAAAGATATGCAAATTAAAAACTACAATGAGATACCACCTAACTCCAGTCAGAATGGCCATCATCAAGAACTAAAAAAATAGCAGATGCAGGAGAGGATGTAGTGAAAAGGGAATACTTCTGCACTGTTTGTGGGAGTGTAAATTAGTACAGCCTCTGTAGAAAACAGTGTGGTGGTTCCTAAAAGTTCTAAAAATCGACCTTCCATAGATTACATTTTCTCTTAATGTCTACTCTTGCACACAATACTATAAAAGTGTTACTGTCACATACTCTTTTTATAGAAAAGGAAACTCAAGCACAAAAAGTACTATAATTTGTACAGAAACACACAGTTAGTAAATGAGTAAGGCAATAATATAATTCATAAAGTTTAACATTAAAGCTACTATGTACTAAACTTTAAGGCTAGATTTGGGATTTTGGAAAATCCATAGTCTTACATGTTCAATGTCAAGTTTAATGTAATACAAAATAATATTAATTTTAAAAAATTATTTATCATATATGAGCTGATTTTTCCCATGGACATTTAACATATGCATAAGAATGGGATTCATTGGTAACACTTTGTCAGATATTACTTAGAAGATGACACTTCCAAAAAAGAAGTGTTTCCTATAAAGATGTGGATCACATTCATTTTGGCATTTGTAACCGAGCCAGCAGAGAATTCTGTGAACAGCTGTTCCCTCAGACTATATGAGCAGTATGCTGAAAGTGGGTCTGAACCATGCCTATGCCAATCCTGATAAAAGAGAAATAATGATAATTTAAAAACAATTTGGTTTATTTATCATTTATGACATTTATCATTTCATAAGACAGTAATATCTAAAAAAAAGTTATACTTCTAGTGTTTTTGCAAATACATATTTAATTCTGCTTTCTATATTTGGTCAATATTTGTGATAATTGTTGTTTGCTGTCTAGACAATCAAAATGCTTTTCCAATGATGTGTACTGTACCAGAGAGTTATACTTGGCATAAATATAGACTAACCATGTGGAACATCCTCACTTTCAGCACTTTTAGCATAAACTAGTTTTGTTATCACAACCCACTCCATTTCTTGTTATCATAACCCACTCCATTTCTCTTAAATTGCAAAATAAGGACTGTAGTACCTAACACCACACATTTCACAGGTATGCAGAGAACAAATCCAGCAAGTACTTTGTCTAAGCAACTTCTCCAGATGGCTCCTTTCCTATCAACTCAAATTAAATATGCCCAAGAGAACTGTTCACTGCTTTTTCTTTATATATTCCTCCTCTGTGTCCAAGGAAGCAGAATGTTAGGAAAACAGGAAAACAAACAAAAATGACTTCTGGAATCCAACAGACTTGAGTTTGAACCATGGTGCTGGCCCATATCAGTGACATGAACTTGGGTGAGTTATTTATTCTTTTCTATTGCCATTATCTCATCTATAATAGGATTGATAATATGCATCATAGAAGCTTTGTGTAAGGCCTATGGAGAATGAATGTATTTGGTACGTATAATAGTGTCTTAGTTTCTTCAGGCAGTTATAACAAAACACTATAAAACAGGGAACATATAACAACATAAACTTATTTCTCACAGTTCTGGAAGTTCATAAGGCCAAGATCAAGATGCCAGCAGATTTGGTGTCTGGCAAGGACCCACAACCTCATCCGTAGATGGCTGACCTTTTACATGGTGGAAAGGGGAAAGGATCTCTCTTTTACAAAGGTGCTAATAAATTCATGAGAGCAGACCACAGTCACCCCCAAAAGATCCCACTGTCAAATACGATCACAGTGAGGATAAAGTTTCAACATATGAATTTAGTAAGAACATAAATGTTCAGTTTATAGTAAGTAGGTTCTTCAACATGAGAGCTCTTGCATGAGCACTATACTCCATGTCACTATAGTAAAACAAGCTATAGAAAACATCTTCAGTTCACTTTAAAACTCTTTATTGTTCTTCACAAAAATTGGAATATTTCTGCCAAACACCATAGCCTTCATTTGTTGAAAAATTGCCCTGTCCTCTTCACTCATTAAAATTCTAGCCTGGTTACCTTTTTCTTGATACTATTTTCCAGAAACTGCCTCTCTAAACATCCTACTTCAGATAATTTCTTCTATATGAAGACTCTACCCATCATTTTTACCAAGTTAACACCCTCAATTGACATTAAGAAATGTTCAGTCTCACACAAATATCGACTAAGTTTTTCATCAACTACCTTAAATTTCTTTATATGACACTCCCACCCTAATATATCTCCTCTTAATCTATTTACCACTCTCTGTTCCTAAGACCGCTGTCTTTCTTCATATACACTATTTGTTTATCCATCTCCTGTTTCCTATAAGCTACATTCTTTTTATCCAAAGTGGCTGCTCCCATTTTTTTATCCAAAGTGGCTGCTCCCATTTTTTTTTTTTTTTTGCACAATAAGTATTCTACATTTGATTCTTCAAACAACTGTGGAAATCTCATTTGTTACAGGATCCCTGTGATATTACTATTTAGAAAGAGAAGCCTCATCTTAGTTCATTTATCTGACTTAGCAGAACAATTCTTACCTTCCTTATATCCCAATTTAAGGAAAAATATCAGTAACTCCCTTCAATGTGCAAATCCCACAGTTTCCACTTCAGGCTTCTACTTGACCCAATATATTCCTTTAATGTCTTTCTTTCTTTATTTCTATGATGCCTTAATATCTGAACGTGTACCCTCCTAGACAGCATAAAATGTGTCTGTTTCAAATGGTAGCCCATGCATAGAGATGCTTCAAAAATATTACTGAAGTTGTTGAAGAAAGAGTTGAATAAAAATGTGGCATTACTAGCTAAGTTGCAAAACACAAAAACCTAAAATTCTCATTTTACCCAAACCAATTCTACCATCTAATGTCCACAGGCTCTCAAGCAGCAAGGCTGTACAGCTTATACACACTGCTGTGAAATGTAGACCTCATACAGCAGCCGAGGTGTATAAATATGCAAATCATAGATGTATACATAAACAGCCTTCCAATAGAGAACGCCAGCTGTCACAAGCAGCAAAATCACTCTGAGGACTTGGCATTGGTGAATTGGCAGATACCCCCTGGTTGTTGTTGCCCCATCAATCATGGGCCATTTGGCTGGGCAGCATTCTTGAACAGGTTTTCTCCCCTTTTCAACTCAAATGAGAACATTATTTTAAGGTGATGAAATAAACTGCTATAAAAGTTGATCTGAGTGTCTAATACAAGAGAGGCTATTGTTCATCTCCAGACATATACTTTGCTTTGCCTTGCCATTGTTTAAAATAAAAATCTATACCTCCTCAACACAACAAAAGCATCAAGTTAATGTTTTCTTTCTCTTTATTAAAAAAAAAACTATTAGAAAATATTTTGCCGATATATGAGTGGTGAGCAATATGCAGAATTTAATAGTTTGTTAATTTGTTGTTCAGAGACTATTGAAGACTATTGACTCTCAGGTTATCAAAAGTGATTATAAAATGGAAATGGAATAAGGAGGAGGATGAAAAAATAGACTGAATACTGATAGCCCTAGAATACCCCAAAGTCTATGGAAACTCCTGTTTAGTGGGAAAATGAGTAAGAAATTTACTTCTCAACAAACAACAAATAATGGTTTATAACCATGGAGGCATTCTGAGAGAAGTAAATATGTCATCGATTTTAAATAGTGGTATTATCCAGCAGAGAGCAGATCAATGAAAGTTGCATAGGTTTTCAGATGCTTCAGGATATTAAAGAACAATCCCATTTCCTCCCTTTATAAACCATTCCATCCAGAAGAGTAATTTAAAATGTGCCATAAATCATTATCTGTTCAGTAACCAATCAACAGTCAGAAAAGTTCTGTCTACCCCTATTCTTCTTCCTTGGAACAATCTAAAATGCTCTCATTTTTGCTAGCTTGTAGGCCTGGTACAGTTCTTCTAACTGGCTACGTGGTAGAAAATAATAAGTTTTCTTTCAGATTTAATACAGCAAATACTAAGAGAGAAAACTGATGTATTTTTCTTCAGAAAATTTAAAGAACTCAGTGATTATTAGTTGGGGGATGTTTATTAGATCCTTGTAAATGAGCTGATAAGATTTACTGCTGTTTCAAAGATAGAGTGAATAGGGTACAGATACTTACAAAGACTTGCTCCATTTGTACAAAGGTAGAATGATAAAGAATCTCAATGAATAAAGACTAAGATTTTCAACAACTGTCTCAACATTCTATATATGATCCCATCCTCTCCTGTGAACCTGAATGTTACTGTTAGAAAGTATGACTATTCATTCATTATTTAGTATTTTCTGAAGTTTTGTGTGGTTTCAAAGGGAAACAAGGAACATACTGTGCACTCTAGGAGCCTGAACCAGTAGAGGAGATAAGATGTGTAACCAAACAGCTATGTTATAAAGTGGAATGTGATATGTTTTAAGAGCGAGATAAATGTATTTCTTATGTTAGAGAAGAAAGAATTTGCTTGTGGATAGCAATTTCAAGTAAGCCATGATAGAAAAATCACTTTACATAAAGCTTTGTGATACTTTTAACACTTCAATGGGAATGCATTGTTACTTCCCTGCTTAAAAAAAAAAAAACAAAAAACCTTCAATCGATTGCTGTCACACTTAGAATACCCACATACCTTGAAAATAAAACAAACGAAACTCAACCCTAACATGGCTACATGGCTGTATACCTCAGCAGCCCCTCATGTTTCCCATCCCTTGTTCCCCATGCACCAGCCACTGGCCTAGGCCTCTTCAAGTGCCCTAGTTCTGCCTGCTATCTTCTTTCTCACACTCCTTGACTAACTCTACTATCACAATACTGGGGAAAAGTCTGATTATCCAGGATATAAGGCATGCACATAGAAAGGAAAAAAGTTGAAACAATATATTGAGAGGAAATCACTCAAGCCAGACTATTCTCTGTAAGCAGGAAATCACTACTGTGAGCAGTGAAAAGATTTCAGGACAAGGAATTTTAATAACAGTACTATATATCACAAGTATCTTGAAGTGATGTCCAGGACAGTCTAGAAGATGGAAACATGGGGGCAAAAATACAACTTTTCTTGAAAAACATTCTGGAAAAGAAGTAATGAGAATATACATTAGAGAAGGTAAGAAAGCATGGGTTACTAAAATGTTGTCATTGAAAAGAAGACATAGATGGAATGGAGAAGTTAGAAATAATCTTGCTTTCAGAGAGATCAATTGTACCATTATCAGAAACAGGGACATCAGAAAGAAAAGGTAGGAATGCTTTGGAGGGAAAAATTAATTTTGACTTGAGCACAATAAATGAGAAGTGGCTGATAGAAAGAAATGCTTATAAGGTATTTCTGGGCTAGAATTCAGAAAAATAAAGGGCAAGTCTGGCAATGGAGACTTGGAATCAAACTATATAGATGTTACAGTTAAAGATGAGGTCATTAATGGACAAAATCGGAAAAGGAAGGAGAAACAAGGGCAGCTCTGATGAGACATACAGAAATGTGAAGATCATACAACTAAAGGAGATCAAGTTGACACAGTCTGAGAGATAGAAGGAACATTAGGATAGTGCATTATTTCAGAAAAAAAAGAGAAAAGATATTGCAAGAAAAGAGAGAATTATTAATAGTGTGTTAAATAGAGGCCAAAGAGAATGACATGAGAAGACTGGCTCATTAAAAAGAGAGGGGCAGTGGGAGGTTGCAGATAGAAAATATGGGACACACTTAAGTTAGGCAATTGAGTTAAAAATTACCAAGCAATGAATGAAGAGATTGACAGAAAGCGTAAGGCCTCAACTAAGGTTAGCATGACTTTACAGGTCTTCAATAAAATGTTATGGCATCCATTTCCTAGCAACATTTAGCACTCTTTAAATAGAGAGAAAAGGGATTGTTGGAGTCAGTTATGGTTAGAGACAGAAGAGGGCAAAACGAGGTAAGATGGAATAAACTTGAATTTTCGGTTCCAATAAGGGGGCCATAAAATGCGGAACTACATGGTTCAACTTGGGTAGACAGGCAAATGAAGCAAGTAAATGGTTAAAATAGCATCCAGATACTGATTTAAGTGTTTTTAAATTTAATTATAAATGTTATCCTGGAAATTGTATATTCTGCAATTCTACTTGAGTTGAGATTGACAAGGTTCTACCCACACAAAATCCCTGTCCTCCTTCCTCCTTAAGACTTTGTTTTGTGTGTGCCTGCACACATGAAACATTATATTTATGACATCTCTTGAAAAAGAATGTATCTTTGCAAGTTGTAATAACTTGATAGCTTAGGATATGAGTCTGCTTCCTTCATAAAAAGCAAAAAGACAGGATATTAAGAACACTCAGGTGAGGAAATGATGGACAGTTAAAGAAGAAAAAAAATAATGAAAAGGGAAAGAAAAAGGAAGATGAAGGCACCAAAGAAAATTTTACTCTCTGAACATTTTTCTGAAAGTCTATCCTTCAATAATCACATTTATTATTTTAACAACTTTTGTTGAGCTATTCTCCAGATAAAACACACACACACACACAAGTTTAAAAGCTATATAATCTAAAATTTTAGCTGTAAAGCTAACACCCAAAAAACACTGTAAAAATTATTTTGATATATTGTATTCTATTTTTCCTCCCACTGGATGTATGAGTCCATATGATATGTGTATTGACCATAATTTACAAAACTGAGGTTATAGATTTTACTGTTTTATGAACTGTTCATTTCACTTTAATCATGCATTGCAAATATTTTTATCATTTAATAAAATGTTTTTTAAAATATGGTAGTTATGGCTACTTAATTGTACAACTCAGAGCTTTTATCTAGAAGAAATAGAAAACATCTCTAGCTGTCTTCTGTAGAAAAGGAGCTCATTGCAATTCATATCACTTGGAAGGGTGCAAGATGAGAATCATGCTAAAAAAAAAAGTATGAGGAGGACATGACTGTTGGTGAATCTGAACGTGAATGCCATGGGTTTCCCTACCACCAATATTGCCCCGGATTCAGGTCTTAATTGGAACATCAGTGATATAGCCACTCCCACCTAAACTCACTAGTACAGGTGCTGCCGATTACTTGACTAAATTCTGTTTTTGAGTTTCTTTTACCAATAAGATCTATTAATAATTTCAAGTCTGAGGCAGGTGCACTGGGATCTTAAGGTCTGGATCTCATGCCCAAGCCTCAGTTTTGAGGATGTCTGGGTTTTATTTCAGCGTTTATATTGGGTGGTAATGTCTGCATCCTAACAATGTTAACAGGGAGGAACATCTTCAAATACAAAAAGAGGTTTGAATGCAGGGCAGCCACTAACATGTCCACTCTAATCATATTACTTATGAAACAATCCCTAATGTAACTTTCCTACTCCATATTCTGAATATTTATAGCATTCCCATCATTTTCTTTCAAAGTAATTCTGTAATGACCACTTTGTACAAAAATCTGTTTACCTTTCATATGATTTTATTTCTACACATACATGGAAGTGAAATTATTGGGTCAAATGATACAAATATATTTCAAAACTTTGATAGACATCCCTATGTTACCCTTGGGAAAAGATTTCATTAATTTACACTCTCAACAGGGAGATATAAAAGTGTCAGTTTTCCTACTGACTTGCCAATTCTGGCTATTCTCATTTTGTTAACACTTTCCTAGTATTACTGGTTTAAAAAATAATTTATTGCTGTTTTACTTTGCATGTCCTTGATTATCAGTAAGGTTTCAACAATTTTCCATATGTTTGCTATTTTCATGTGTTCTTTTGTAATATGGAAATGTATGTCTTTGACAAATTTTAGTCATATTTCCTTTATAGATTGTGTTCAAACCTATTCAAATGCCAATAGCACCAAAGCTTTATGTCACCTATTTTGTTTTTAAATAACGTAATGACTTCTCTTAATTTTATAAATGTACAATCAAATTTACCCAATTTTTTTTTCCTCTATACCTTTTTCACTTTCATGATAAGAAAGCCTTCTGGACTCTGCTAAGAAACATTTATTGATATTTCTTCCAGAATTTAGTTTTTATTTTTTACTTTTGAATTCTTAAGACATTTGTTGTTAATTTTCATAGATGGCTGTTCAGTAAAACTTTAACTTTATTTTTTATTTAATTAATTCATCCAAAACCATTTGTTGAATAATCACACTTTTTCCATTATTTTAAATAAGCCTGTATCATACGCGACATTACCATACACAGTAGTGTTTTGGGACTTGCATCTAGATCCAATGACTTGATCATTCTTAAATCAAAAGTATATTGCTTTGATTACTTTATCTTTACAAAATATGTTAGCGTCAAATAGTACAAAGAACCAGTTCTTTCTCCCCAATAAAATGACTATTTTTTTAAGTTGACTATATGTGCCTGGCCACTCTTCATAATTAATTTTATAAGTTAATTAAACTTAAAAATTCAACTTAAATAAAAACATTTCAACTTAGAATTGTCCCAAAGTAGTTTTTAGATACATAAAAAATTCTATTTACCTTGGGGAAAATTGTCATTTTACAATTTAACATCTTTACATCTTTAATGTTATTTGTGTCCACATTCAAGAATTATTTTATTCTATTAAAAACAAAAACAACAAATAATCAAGCAGACAGCCAAAAAACAAAACAAAACAAAACTGTTTTCTTACTCTCTTCATGTCTGCACTTAGGCTCTCTACATTGTTTATTTAATTTATTCTCAAATGTTTTTATATTGTTTCAGCTTTGAGAATGCCATTTTTTATATGTGTTTATTATTACTAAATGTAAAAACTACTGCTTTTACATAATTCTTCAGATAACTGAACAGTTTATCAAAATATTATTAGTGATCATATATCTTCTCATTAATTCATAAGGGTTTTTCTAGGTAGTTACCATATTAGCTGAAAATATTGAAAAATGTATTTTCTTTTCTCTCATAATTAAATCTTTTCATTCATCACCTTATTCCATTACATTGACTAGAACCTCCAAACTAATGTTAAGTAACAATAATGATTGTTAGTATTCTTGTCTTGGTTTTGACTTTAATTACTGTTGAGGTTACCTACCTTTTTCGTGTTAAGAAGTATATCATCTAATTAGCTCATGAAATTTATGAGTATTTAAAAAAATGAAGAATAGATGTTGAATTATATCCTATGTATTTTGTTAGTCATTGGAATTATCTTACGGTTTTTCTCTTTTGATTTCTATGTGTATATATGTATGTAGGTAGGCATGTATTTTGAGCCGAGGTCTCACTCTGTTACCCAAGTAGGAGTGCAGAAGCACGATCACAGCTCACTGCAGCCTCACTGCATCCTGGGCTCAGACAATCCTCTTGCCTCAGCTTCCTAAGTAGCTGGGACTACAAGCATGCACCACCATGTCTAGCTAAATTTTTTAATTTTTGTAGAAATTAGGTTTTGCTATGTTGCCCGGGCTAGTCTCGAACTCCTGGGCTCAAGTGCTAGGATTACAGACGTGAGTCACCATGCCCTGCCTCCTTTGACTTTTTATTATAATATATTTTATTTATACATTTCTTTATAATGGATTATGCTTGAAAAACACTGCTTATTTATTCTGTTTAACATTTGTATAATTTTTTATTTAATTCACTAGTTTTAATCCTAACAACTGTTTTAATTATTATTGTGTGTTTGTTTTACTTTTATTTTGAAGTAATTTAAAGTTTTTAGAAACATTGCAAAACTAATACTAAAACCTCCAATATACCCCTCACCCCTAGACTCCATTCAAGTTTGGTCAATTGCTGCATCATGCCTTTCCTAGTAAAAGGGTCCAATATAGGATCACATATTATACCCAGTTGTCATATGTCTGTAGTCTTTTTCAAACATGGGCAATTCTCAATCAGTCCTGATTTTCATGATCTTGACATTTACAAAGATCAGAGGTCAGTCTTTCTGTAGAATGTCTTTCAACTTAAGTGTGCCCAATGTCTTCTTATGATTAGACTCAGGTTTTGGGGAAAAAATTTCACAGAAGTGACACTTTGTTCTGCTCATTGTCTCCTATCTTTTGGTACATGATGCCAAATTGTCCCATTAATGGTAGTGTTAACTTTGATCACATAATTAATATGGTATCAGATTAGTTTTTCTGCTTTTTTAAAAAGTTCTTTTTTCCCTTTGTGCTTAATAAATATTTCCTGAGGGGCTACCTTGACATTACGTAAAAACTTCAATTCTTATTTCATTTTCACCTACAAATTTTAGAATCCATTGATATTTCTTGCTTTGATTAACTGTTTTTGCAATGGTTGCCAAACAATATTTTTCAAAGTCCATTATTCCTTCTGCATTTATTAGTCAGCATTCTAAGAATGGGCTTTATATTTTCTTTATTTAGTAACTATCATTTCATTTATACCAGTACTATAATATACCACAATCCTTTATTTCGAGATCCAAATTGTCCCAGACTCCCAGACTTGGCTGGTGGAAGTCCCTTTGGTCCCCACTTCACCTGGCTTCCATGTACTTTTGGCATTCCTCATCATTTTTTGAGTACATCCTTACTTTCTGGCACAAAAGATGCCCCAAGTCCATATTATTCCTTCTAAGTAACTCTTGTTCCTTTTAGTGGATAGTGATAGTTTAAAGCCAACACCTGGATGCTGGCTACTCAGCATATGCATTGCTACTGGGGAGACTGTGCTCCAGGGCCTCTCAGTGATCAAGGAACACCAGGAAATATATATATGCATATATACGCACATCTCTCTCTCTCTCTCTCTCTCTCTCTCTCTCTCTCTATCATTCTCTCTCTCTCTTTCTCTCTCTTCTCCCCTTTCTTCCCTCCATACCTCCCGCCTATGAAAACTAATGAATAAGCACTAATGACTTCAATTTTCATCCAACACCAGAGTTCATTTTCACTTTCTCCTCTTTGTATTTAGACTTCTCTTCTCCAACAATAAGAAACTGGTTATTACTATCTTCAATATACTTATTTACGTGCTCAATTCTCTTCAATGAATCCAAGGTACCAACCCTCCTGCATGTCTTCCCTTGAGATGCTCTCTTGTGTGGGCCCTGGCCCTTCAGATATGCCCACTACTCAGAAGCCCTTCTTGTGCAGGCCTTAACATAGGCTGGGTTGCTCTTTACTACACTTTAGTCTGCCTAATAGCGTCTTGACTAAAAAGAAAGAGCTCTCTATGATAAACCCACAGTCAACATATTGCTAAATGGACAGAAATTGGAAGCATTTCCCCTGAAAACAGGATAAGACAAGTCTGTCCACTCTCACCCCTCCTTTTTAACATAGTGTTGGAAGTCCTAGCTAGAGCAATCAGAAAAAGGAAATCAGGAGTATCCAAATAGGAATAGTGGAAGTTAAGTTATCCCTCTTTGCTGATGACATGATCCTATTCCTTGAAAACACACAAGAATCTGTCAAAAACCTCCTTGCACTGATAAAGGACTTTAGAAAAGTCTCAGCGTACAAATAAATGTGCAAAAGACAGTCATATTCTTATACACCAACAGCAAACAGGCAGAGAACCAAATAAAAAGCACAATCTCATAATAGATACGCACACACACACCACACACACACACACACACACACAATTAAATGCCTCAGCATCTTCTTAACCAGAGAAATGAAAATCCTTTAAAACGAAAACTACAAAACACTGCTCAAAGATATCAAAGAAACCACAAACAAATGGAAAAATATCCCATGCTCAGGGATTGGAAGAATCAATGTTGTTAAGATGTCCATCCTTTCATATTTTTAAAAATACATTTTTAAGGTAACATATAGAAAACAACTGCTACAGATGATAATGATTTACAGTGGCTTATCATGCTATTCAAAAGTATTTGAGCCGGGGTGGGTGGCTCAGCCTGTAATCCCGTGTTTGGGAGGCCGAGGTGAGTGAACTGCCTGAGCCCGCGGGTTCAAGACCCTCCTGGGCAACTTGGTGAGACCTCATCTCTACAATAAATCAAAAAATTAGCCAGGCGTGGTAGTGCGCGCTTGTAGTTCCAGCTACTTGGAAGACTGAGGTGGAAGGATCGCCAGAGCCCAGCAGGTCGAGGCTGCAGTGCACGGGAATGGCCACTGCACTCCAGTCTGGGCAACTGAGTGAGACTCCAACTCAAAAAAAAAAAGTATTTGAAAATGCAGATATCCTTATTTTAGTAGTTAAGGTAGAATCTCTGTGTAAAAACTAGCACCCATGTGAGTATCCACATGTGATATTCGTAAATATAAGTAAAAATAGCCTGTTAGACCAGATGTAGTAACAATATTTAGCAGACACGGATCCAATATGGAATAATTCTCAAATCTCCCTAATAATCCTCAAAATTCTGACCATAAGGTATTAAAATTCTCATAGACAAAATGATCCAGTACTTGAATCTAGCTGAACATTCATTAGTCTCTGTCTTCAAGTAGCTTTCTTCCTTGTATAAAGCCCAGGTTTTTATACTAAGCAAACTCTGGTGCCACTACTGGTACTCAGATAACTTTTCTCTTCTTTATTTTCTCTCATCTTCAAAAAGGTCAAAGGAGTTTAGATTAGAAAGTATGTGGATACAGTCTGGCATGATTCCTCATGCCTGTAATCTCAGCACTTTGGGAGGCTGAGGTGAGAATATTGCCTGAGCCCAGGTATTTGAGACCAGCCTGGGCAACTTGGTGAGACTTCATCTCTACAATAAATTTAAAAATTGGCCAGGTATGGTGGTTCCTACTTGTACTTCCAGCTACTTGGAAGAGTGAGGTGAAAGAATTGCCTGAATCCAGCAGGTCGAGGCTGTGGTGCTGCACTCCAGCCTGGGTGACAGACTGAGACTCAAAAAAAAAAAAAAAAAAAAGTAAGTGGATGTAAGTGGTTTGTTTAATAACTAGAAGGTGAACTGCAGGTATATAAAAAGAGTTTAGAAATAATAAATTATGCATGGATGGGATTGATTCAGATGAAACTTGAAGTCCTTCCTATTGAGAGAATATCAAGTTAAAAATACATGAGGTAATGTTCCCAAATATTTTAGCCAAAAAGTTTTATTTTCCTTTACATTAGCTGTTTCATTGCTGATGTGGATAGTGATGTCTTCCAAGTCTGAACTTGACCTATTAACAGCTAATCAAGAGGCTATTGTCTGAAATATTAAGCTTAGGAGTAGGAAAATTAGCAGACTTCCAGCATATAAAATTCAAATGAGCAAATTCCAGTTAATCATTAAGATTCTCAATAATCAACAAAATTAACCCTAATAACAAATCTAACTAATGAAGATTTCAAATTCTTATTTTATTAGAATCCCTTAAAAATAAAAAGAGCTACAGGCTATATTCAATTACAATGCACTGGAGAAACTTTTGTATGAAATTTTGTAAGCAATGTTCAATTATTGAAAAAATAATCAATGCAACATGTTATTTATTAAGGAAAAAAGGAAGAAGGGAGGGAGGAAAGGGAGGGAGGAAAAGAAGGAAGTAATTAAAGATGGAAAGAATAGCAAAAGAATGAGCGAGAAAAAGGATGCCTTCTTAGAGTTCTGAGTCAGCATTAGGAATGCTAAACAGGATTATAAAATTTGCTTCTAAAAATTTAAATCCTAGAACCAACAAGTTCGAGACTAATTTTCATTAAAAACATTTAAATTCATGCTACCTAATATTTGACTTTTCCATTATTAAGTTTAGAGGGTATCTACAGACATTACAATTGTAAATCAATACAAATAATCTAGGACTAATGAGACACAGGAAATGAGGCTTTTTAAGTGTGGAGATTTGAAAAGAAACACCATACATGTTGAGAGTCCCATTCTAATATCTTTTTTTACATAACAAATTTCCTGACAACTAATAGATTCCCACAAGCCATGTGTGTGAGTTGAGTCATAGTAGTGAGAAAAATTTCTGAGATTCTGTTTAACACTATAGTGAAATTTAATAATTTATTTAGAAATACATTTCAAAACATCACAATATCAAAAAGTTACTTCCAATTTTAGTATTTGCAGGTTAGGCTATTTTTTTAAAAAAGTTAACCAAATTACAATAGTATAAAAAAAGAGCAAAAATCTCAACATGGAAATGATTACTCCAGTATGGCTACCACGTTAACAATTATGCAATACATAAATTAAAAATATGTTAAAATTTGTGTTGTTAGGTATGGCAAATGGGGTATTCAAAAAAAAGATTCACATTTTTGTTTTTTTGTTTTTTGGGGTTTTTTTGAGTTGGAGTCTCACACTGTCGCCCAGACTGGAGTGCAGTGACCGCTCCTGCCACCACAGCCTCGACCTGCTGGGCTCCGGCAATCCTTCTGCCTCAGTCTTCCAAGTAGCTGGAACTACAGGCGCGTGCTACCACACCCAGCTGATTTTTTGATTTATTGTAGAGATGAGGTCTCGCCAAGTTGCCCAGGTGGGTCTCGAACCCGCGGGCTCAGACAATCTACTCACCTCAGCCTCCCAAAGGCGCGGGATTACAGTCTGAGCCACCAAGCCCGGCAAGATTCACATTTTTAAAATATTGTCTTGTCAGAAATTTCTTTGTATTCATATATCCATGGTGGTTCTTAATGTATCATTTAACACAAATGTCCAAGTTTTTGGCGCTAATATTCCCAGACCTCAAGCACATGAGATTAAACTCCCGTGTGTGGGTTTTTTTTTAACTTTTAAATTTTTTTATTTTAAAGACGTGGGGTGCAATTCAGAGTTAAATATACAAAAGTTCATTATGCAGGTACCCTAGTTGATAAGGTGTGTCCCCGCCTCCTTTGGCAGTTTTCCTCAACTGTCAATCACACTTTCCCTTCCCTGGAAGTTACCCTACTGCCAATCTCTTTCTTACAGTATTAGGATAATTGTTCAAGGTCTGCTTATGAGTGAGAACATATGGTACTCTGTTCTTTGTTTCTGTGATAGATCACTGAGTATAATAGACCCTAAATCCATCCATATTGCTGCGAAGTCCATATGTTTGTCCTTCTGTATGGCTGCATAATACTCCATTGTGTATATGTACCACATTTTTTTTTACCCAGTCCAGCTTCGATGGGCAGCATGGTTGGTTCCATGTTTTTGCTATTATAAATAGAGCTGCAACAAATATGATTGTGCAGGTATCTTTTATGTAGAATGACTTGAGTTTCTTGGGGTATATTCCCAATAGAGGGATTGCTCTGAATATGAAAAGTCAATTTCCATTTCTTTCAGAAATCGCCACACTGTCTTCCAAAGAGGTTGCAATAGTTTATATTCCCACCAGCAGTATAGAAGCGTTCCTTTTTTCTGCATCCTCAACCAGCATCTGTTGTTGCTTGTTTTATTAATGATGGCCATTGTTACTGAGGTTAGGTGATATCTCAATGTGATTTTGATTTGCATTTCTCTGATGATTAGTAAGACTTAGCACTTTTTCATGTGTCTGTTGGCTGCCCATATATCTTCTTTTGAGAAGTGTCTATTCATGTCTTTTGCACACTTTTTAATGGGACTGTTTGGTTTGTTTTCTTTTGGCAATTTGAGTTCCCTATAGATCCTAGATGTCAGGCCTTTAAATGACCACCATAGCCAAAACAATACTTAGTAAAATAAACAAAGCAGGAGGTATCACACTTCCAGATTTCAAACTTTACTATAAGGCTGCAATAATCAAAACAGCTTGGTACTGGTACACGAACAGGCATACAGACCAATGGAACAGGATAGAGATTCCAAAAGCAAAGCCTCAATTTCTCAACCAACTCATCTTTGACAAAGCCTCCACCAACAACCACTGGGGAGAGGAGAACCTATTCAGTAAATGATGTAGAGAAAACTGGCTGATCACATGCAATAGATTGAAACAGGACCCCTACCTATCACCATACACAAAAATTAACTCTAAATGAATCAAAGATCTAAATGTAAAACCTCAAACTATAAGAATCTTAAAAATGCAGGAGACAGCCTTATGGAAGTTGGAACTGGCAACCAATTTCTGATCCAAACTCAAAGTGCCCATGCCATAAGAAATAAGATAGAAAAGTGGGACCTCACCAAATTGGCAAGCTTCTGCAAAGGAAAAGAAACCATCAAGAGAGTGGGGAGACAGCCCACAGAATGGGAACGCCTGTGTTTTTTGTATTGAGTCTACAAGTTTAGTTTATTTTAAAATTTTATTATTATACGGTTTTAGTACTTGCTCTGTAAAGTTTGATAATGATTAGATGCAATATCATACAAGAACATGAGCAAGAAAGCAGCACTAAGTCCCTCTCAGTGATTGCTTGGATTCTTAGAAAAGTAGTTCTTGGTTTGTGTGTTCATCTGAGTCACCTACAGACATAACAATTTGCAAGTTTAGGTCCCATTCCTGAGGATTCCAATGGAATCTACATTTTGACAAGTGTCATAAACAAAAATGTTGACTTTGCTGCAGGCCATAAAAGGATCACATCTAGAGATGCTGGTCTAAGAAGCCCTCTAGAATCCTAAGGAATTAAAACTAAAGACTGGATGCTAAGGAAAAGGACATCTGAAAAATGGGTTGGAGATACCCAAATTAAAAATTAAAAGAGGCACCTGCAAGGGTAACAGGCAATGAGGAAAAGCAGATGTTAGACTCTGGGAAGCATGTCAGGACAAGAGTGAACTTTATAGAAATACAAGAGCACCAGCAGCATCATGATATTCACTGTTATTATCGTCATCATTGTCGTCATCATATCAACATGATCATCAGTCTATTGGGTGAGAACACATGATCTCCAAAAACAAGGCAAGGGTTTTACATAGGTCATCTGATTCAATCCTTATAACAAATTTAAAAAGAAGTTAATATTTTAAATTTATCTCTATTCTACATATGACAAAACTGAGCTTTAGAGAAGTCAAGTGGGTGATCTCCAAGTTTATTTAGATTGCAAGAATAAAAACAGATTTAAATCAGACAATGTGACTGTAGAGCCTGCCTTTTTTTTTTTTTTTTTTTTTTTAGTTGGAGTCTCACTCTGTCACCCAGACTGGAGTGCAGTGGCCGCTCCCCGCCACCGCAGCCTCGATCTGCTGTGCTCCGGCAATCCTTCCGCCTCAGCCTTCCAAGTAGCTAGAACTACAGGCGCGTGCTACCATGCCCGGCTAATTTTTGATTTATTGTAGAGATGAGGTCTCGCCAAGTTGCCCAGGCGGGTCTCGAACCCGCAGGCTCAGGCAATCCACTCACTTCAGCCTCCCAAGGCGCAGGATTACAGGCTGAGCTACCGAGCCCGGCTAAGCCTGCCTTTTTAATCACTATTCTTTAGTGACATTTCATAGCACCTCTGAGCTAAGGATGGCTTCACCATTGGATAAGGAAAAGGAAAACTGCATTCATTTAATGACTAATTAAGTTGAATTTGTAGAAACCATGGAGGATAATCAAAATAGAACTTTAAAAAATCAAAGGCCCTTAGAAGGAAAGTGCTGTGGGGTTGGGGGCAAAGGGAGATATCAGCCAGACCTAGGAGCAAAATCTTTGATAATTCAAAAAGCATGTAGAGTTTGAGGCCTGGCATAGAAATTAATGGGAATACTGTGAATGGATGGAACCTCTGACAAGCTGAATGTTCCAAAAGGAAGTGACTCAGCACAGTGATTCAGTGATTCAGATCACTGGGAATAGAGATCAAATTATCTAAAATGTATACAGCTGTCCAAAAATTCCTCTCAGTGACTCAGACTCAAGGAGGGGACAATACTTTCTTCATCCCCTTGTAACTACAGGCTTTGTTACTCATTTTCACTGTTGAAGCAATGTGGTTTATACAATTGTGGAAAATATAATGACATCTTAAATTAGACAGATATGGGTTCGAAACCCTGTCCTAAGTCAACAAGGAGCCTTGAGTAGGTTACTTATTGTCTCTGAACTTTAAGCTTTTGCATATATATACACATATGTATATATATATATATGCACACACATATACACAAGTTATTAACATCTACTTAGTAGTAATGCTATTAGAACTAAATGAGACAATTAAAAAACGATATTTGACACTTAGTACATTCTTCTTCAGCCCTTAATATTAAGTTAAATTTAATTTCACTTGCACTACCATGAAGGTACTCGCAGCATGGTCTAACCTAGTTCTAGTTCTAACCCTCGCGAGATGGACATGTTTATAGCTTAAAAGTATAATGACAAATAAGAAAACATTGGGCATTTGGTGCTAAGAGCATAGATTTAAGTATAAATCCTTAAAGTAGTACTTAAAGTCATAGCAAAAACATTCCATTCCAATGCTTTAGATTTCCAGGTCTGCTTGGCACTCAACTATTCTCTAAACTCTCTGTGTATCTGCGAGTAAGTAATCTAAATGTAATGGACTTCTCTTGGCTCATCTAGAAACCAAGGGATATAATATTCACACTCAGTATAGGACAATACACAATTTTCAGTCGTGGTTGCTCATGGCTTTCTTTAGTGAAATCAAAGTTTATAAAGTTACTAAAATTGTGTAGAAATGTCATAATATAATCAAGCAGTATTTTTCAAGCATAGTACATTATACAGAATATATGGATATTTATTATATCAAAAATGATATATTAGATAAAAAACCAAATATATGAAAAATCACAAGATAATTTTAATAACTGGTCAATAGATAAAATCTGTTATAAGATAAAATCTGTCCTAAATAAACTAGCTATCTTTCCAACCACTGCCATTAAATTCGGTAAAAATTCTCCTTTTGTTTTGATGAATGTTGTGTGTATGTGTGCTTGTGTGTGTCTGTGTGTGTGTATGTGTGTGTGAATGTGTGTGTGCTTGTATTTATTTTGAGGAAGTTGGCAAATTAACCCACTGATATATTTACTTATCTCTAGTTATGTTTACACATTTAAATAGGTTGCCTAAAATCCATACCCTGGTGTGTCTCTTGTTTCAGAGCTCAAGTACTCTCTACATGAATAGTAAGTATCCTATGCTTTGACTGTGATTGGAACTTGCAAGCCAGAAGACATGCTTTTTACAAGCAATGAAATGAAGCTGTCAGACATTGCAAATGGATCAAGATAGAGGTCACGTGACTAAAACACCCCTGCACTAGGCAGTCTCTGATGTATTTTATTCTGGTTTCAATATTAATCAGATGAGTTGGGAGAGCAATAATTTAAACGCTGCAATAATCAGTTCCATAACACATTAATAGAAGCTACAGTCAAACTTTGCCACACCACTGACTGCATTGGAATCTTGACAGGAGCCCTAGGGCCATACCTAATTTGCATTAGATTTACATAAAATTGTAAATCAAGAATACACGAACACAGCCCTAATATTTGTTAGTGCTTAGATCTTTCCTGATAGATGAATTGAAATTGCTGGACTTTGAAATTGCTGGTTGGACTTTGCTTGCAATAAAATTGTGCAGCTGATCAGCTCTGTTCTCATTCTACGGTTACGGGGAAAGGAAGCCAATAGAGCCATAGTTTGGGGGCATGTGTGTGTCTTTTAGGGTTTTTATCACATAAAACCATGAATCAGGTGTGACCTTGGAAACATTACTCTACAAGCAAATTGTCCCCAATGACGTTGCAGATCCATGTCACTGGATTTGGAGCTCTGAAACACCTGGGTATAGATTTTAGGAAACCTATTTAAATGTGTAAACATAACCATATTATATGGAGCTACAAACACAGAAAGGTGGATAGCTGAGAAGACATCAAGTACTCTGGAAATTTTTACTTTTCCAAAAGGCTTTTGCTATCACAAAAACAGATGATTCATACTAATCTTCAGGACGAGTACAGATAAAACCAAGCTTTCTTAAATTCAGCAAAGCATACGGTATCTAATAGGGAGAAAAAGTGGACTTCAGATTGTTCTAAGCATTCTGTGTGTTCCGGTGTCCTTGTCCTATCTTGTTCCAGATGCTGTGGCTTTTCCTGTGTGTTTTCACACTCAGGGCTAGGAGAAAACATTTTCACCAAAGGCACAGACTCACAGTAACAAGGGTACTCTGTGCATTCTCCTTAGTCTTCTTATTTTAAGTCTATTTCTTTAGAAACAAAATATAGCCGGGCTCGGTGGCTCAGCCTGTAATCCGTGCCTTGGGAGGCTGAGGTGAGTGGATTGCCTGAGCCCGCGGTCAAGACCCGCCTGAGCAACTTGGCCAGACCTCACCTCTACAATAAATCAAAAACTAGCCGGGCGTGGTCGCGCACGCCTTGTAGTTCCAGCTATTTGGAAGGCTGAGCGGAAGGATCTCCGGAGCCCGGCAGGTCGAGGCTGCAGTGGCCAGGAACGGCCACTGCACTCCAGTCTGGGCGACTGAGTGAGACTCCAACTCAAAAAAAAGAAATAAATAAATAAAATATAGATACTTAAGTACAATAATATGTTTGAAAGTATTATTTTCAGAAAGAATGTTACCAAATACGTAACATAACCTCTTCTTTACTACCTATTCATCTATCCCACCACCTCCTTACCTTGCACGATCAAGTAAACTTGGGAGGTCTTGGGCTCATGCTGTGTCTGAACTGAGCAGGTGTAGGAACCCTCATCATAGACATCCACCTTCTGGATTCGGAGGCTGTATTCCAGAGAATGGCGTTTCTCCAGCTCAACCCTGGGGTCCAGAGACCACTTGTCATGTCCAGCGAAAATGATGCCAGAACGGTTCAACCAGGCCACCTTTGAGTTCTTATCTTCTACAACGCACCTGACAAAGCAAAGTGACAATGTTAGTGCCTTCACCATAACTATTTCTGCTTTTCTGCTGTACATGATTGGACCCAACATGACCAACAAAGGAAAAATAATACATTCATTTTACATGCAAAATGAATCATTTCCATGCCATTTCTTGGAGTCTTAAGCATTTTCACTATTTCCTTTAAGATCTAATTACCATCCAACGGATGGAGGTTATTATATTAGACTCAATTCAGCAATAATCAATCTGAGTATGAGTAATGAAGACAAATATAGTTAAATTAGTATTCACTTCCCACTGGATTATCTTCTTCCTGTTTAGGAAAAGGCCATTCACCCCAAAATCCATCTGTTTATTAATTTTGAAAATTTACAATTGATATTGTGTCACTTTTAACCATCTTGAGATGTATTCATTGTAAGTATTTCCTATAGTCTTGTGTGTTGGTAGATTCAAGTTATGTTCCAACACCATAAGAATTAAACTAGATTTCTGAGTTTACTCCTATTCTTTATGAGTTTGGAATGCCCACTTCTGGGAGTGAAAAGTGTGTGAGCAGGTCCAAGAATATATGGATAGATGCTGCATCAAGGAAAGCAAAACAAGCATCACCAGGCATAAGGCTAGTCCCAGCTGTTGAGGGCAGTAAGTTTGGTGGCAAAATAGCTTGCTACCAGCATTTTCAGTCATGTTGAATGAATACAATCTTTTATGAAACATGAAGAAGCCAATTTTGTAGTTCATTGTTTTAAAAAGGTAAAGAAAAAAATCCTTATTTGAATGACTACTTAAAAAAAAAGTCTCTTCAGAAACTTGAAATAAAGGTCAAAGAACACGCATTAGTGGAAAAGGAGTAAATACTTCGTGAGAATGGCTTTCTTCTTCAGTTCCAGCAAGAATCTGGCAATGAAAACTCTAGCAAAAATAAAAAATAAACAAACCCCCTCAAACTTTCTGAGTATCTTTTTGGCAAGACTTATATCTACCCTACATTGAGATTGTCTCAGGCCCTGTTCACAGCTATAGAGCCAGTTGGTCAACACTCTGGGGCATGAGGGGAGGAACAGAAAGAACAAGGAACATGGCAGCAGAACAATTAAGACACTATGCTCCCCTGCACTTTCTAAACCGAGTCAAATCTTGGTTGTCTCTCAGGTCAAAACAGCTAAGCCTAGACAGAAAGTTGATGCATAATCCCCAGGCTGTTCACGAAGGGATATAGAAGCCAAGTTGCATCTCTCATAAGAGAAAAGTCTAATTTTTTTTAAATACCTCATCTACTGTACAAAGACTTCCTCATCCCATTATTTTTAGGTGAATTCTATATTTCATTTAGAGTGAGAATTTGTTTAATAAGTTGGGTGCCAAGATACACAGGTCTTACTTTTCTTCTTTACCTATTCGTTTTCATAAACATGCTAGATTTAGGATCATCTCGTAGCTCCCTTCCTCCATATGTTATAGTTTCTTTGCCATGCAGATATTTTTGGGTATAATGTATGTTTTTGATCATTTAGAGCTCCTCCATGAGGAGCACAAAGCTAATTTCATGGATCCTAGCTACTTCTTTCCAGACTCAATTTCACTTTTCTTGTTCCACTCATTTGTGGCAACATTTCTCTGTCCTTGGTGGTATTTGCAGCACATCTCAGCTTAGAGTTATTGATGAATTAATTATTCTACATTATTAATAAAATTGTTGAATGCAAATTTGCTGTTTTCCTATTATACTAAGAATAATAGAAACTTACATGTGTAAATCTACCTATCTATCTAATCTATCTATCTATCTATGTTGAGATCTCATTCTGTTACCCAGGCTGGAGTGCAGAGGCACAATAACGGCTCACCACAGCTTCTGACTCCTGGGCTCAATTGCTCCTCTCACCTCAGCCTCCCAGGTTGTTGAGACATGCCACCACACCCATCTTTTGTGTGTGTGTGTGTGTGAAGACAAGGTTTTGCCCAAGCTGGTCTCGAACTCCTGGGCTCAAACAGTCCTCTCTCTTGGCCTTTGAAAGTGCTGGGATTATAGGTGTGTGCCATCATGGCCTCCTGTGTAAATGTATTTTCAATCTTCTATCATGTTTCCCTTTGTATTTTTCTCATATGTACAGCTTAACACAACAATGACCAGATTTGCTACATCACAAAGATGTATTCTGAATGCCTTTTATCCCAAAATATGATCCTGAACTTCTATATAGAAAAAAAACTTTATATTTTATATAAGTGTGGCCTGTAAATCAAATAAAGATAGATTTTGCCTAATTTATTTAGTTATCACCAAAAACTAAACTGGGATAAAAACAGGTATTTGGCAAATTTCTGACCAGTGGCCTATCAGGGACACACATGGAGACAAAGGACATATGATTACATATATTCTCCATCTCCATTTCAAGCCCTGCAGCATCCACAAATAAATCAGACAAATTTCTTTAACAGTAAAAGATAGAGTTTCTAAGTTGGGTCTTTAGGGTCCTCTGTTATTTTAACAATGTTTTCCCATGGAAAACTTAAAAATCACACAGATCATTATTCTAAATTATTTTCTGAGAGTGTTCAGATCTATCTTACCTAAAGAAGTAATTGACTATTTCAGCAAAATTGCCAGACCCATAAAACTGCATCTAGTGAAACAATACATTGTGTGGAAATTTTGTTATGACAATCGACATAACATCTTATTTTTACTTTGAGTTTCATCCATATTTATCTTTAAAATGTATCTTTTACTTACGAACAAGTGAAATGTATATTTGAATACACATACACTGTTTATTGACTCATATAGCTAGCCCAACTCCAAGCACCAGAGCACAATACGGTACAGTGTTTTTAACAAGAAAACCACTTCTCCACAACTTTGAGAGTAGTTTTTTAAGTAGTCAGCAGTTCCAAAGTAAATGCATCGGCCCTATAATTCTTCTACAATGTGACCAAAACTTTCCTAATGAAAAATGAGTAAAGGTATAATGCAATTTCAGAACGAATTTAACTTATTTTTAATTGTAAAATCTTGATTTAAGGTGGCATTGATTATTAACCACAAAAAGTGTGCATAAAAAGATGGTAAAAGCAAAATAATAGTCACAATTTGTAGAATTCTATGTTTAGTAAGTGAAAATGACCAGTCATGCAGTGCCCTCACAGACCACCTGTCTATACAGAAATGAGAAATAATTAATTAAAAGCAGATCCAGGTTCCCTGCATTCACTGACGCGCCAATATGCATCGTGGGCTTACATCTAGGAGGGACGTTGGCTCAACTGTGCATTAGGCAGGCCTGAAGGGCTAAAGAATTCTTGGGCCATGCCATCATGATATAATTATGATGAATTATTGTTCATCTAGAATCCTGCTTCAATATTGGACAAATTAGTTCTTAACTGAATACCTAATGACTATCTCTAAAATCAGCCTTGGCTAAAGCAGGAAAAGTGTGAAGAGGTATAATTTTTAAAAACCTGTTAGTGTTATGAGATGTTTTATTTAATAGACTGTGGCCTTGAGGAGCTCATGATGATGCAAATAATTCCAGGCATAGAAGAACTGGACCCTAAAGGGAGTGGGTGTTAATGCCAGGAGGAGAGGGTCAGAGAATGCCCTTCCACTGTAGGCGGGATTTTTGGCAGGTAGCTGAGAACACGGGTGTATGAATACCACCTCTCCAGGAAATCATCTCTCATCCATGTCCCATCCTTTTATGGCCTTCTTAAAACCTCCTTCTTATGACCTCATCATATTCTACATTGCATTAGAGTTATTTGCACTCATCTTTTCTCATAAGCTTATTAAAGACAATGACCTTCTTGTAATTTACCTCTGGATCTCTCACTGAGCCTAGCAGCATAAACATAATCTACACAATAGATAGCTGCTGGAATGTGGAATAAACTGAATTTAATTTAACAAATAGCTATTAGATCAATCATCAACTATTTGTTAATTATCTAATAGGTGCATAATAGATGGCTAATTATTTTAACATTTCTTAAGAAATAATTAAAATTATCAGATACAAAAGGAAATTTAAAGAGAATTATTGAGTGTGCTATTAAAATGAAAGCGAAGGAGAGGAAAAACTATGCTCATCGTGTTCACTAAGAAGAATCTTCAAGAACTAAAGAATCTAGAGTGAGTGTGAAAAACTATTTTTAAAAGGTACAAGTTACTAAATAAACATTTAGTACATTACTCACTTTAGCCATGAAACCTCAAATATTGAATGGGTTACCTACCTTAACTATAAACCTACCATTTTTTAAAAACCAGCTTTAAAAAATAATAGGAAAGCCAAGCAAATGAAGTTTTATCTTTCCTTTTCAGTATATTTGATTCTGTAAAACTGTCACAAAAAATCAATGCATCTATAAAAATCTCAAGCATTGGATCTCTGAAAACACTTTACATCAAGTATATTATGCACACTTATACAAACAGGTGCATTGACAATTCCACTCACACTGCACAAGGGTGGGGATTATGCTTCTAAAATGATGAATATAATTGGAGTTAGAAAAGAAATGCTAAATTCAGTTTGTACCAATAGATTACTTAGTAGCATATTTATTGACAGGATATCCATGGGGTAAATGATTCATATCTACCAGATATTAAGTCCGATCAATTGCTGCTGGACACAGCATTTCATATTTAACAAGCATTACTGGTTGCTAGAAAACTTACCACCTTGGCATTCAAATTTATCCATATTTAGCTTTATACAAATTTCCTCTATTTCCTAAGAGTATAATCTGGTATTTATTCACTGATAACAAATAAATGTATTTTACATAATCTCTCACAAATTATACTCATACTTTTACATTGCAGGGTCTGGAAGCTGTGGAAATAGATGAGTAAGAGATTTATTTGTTTCTTTTTTTTTTTTTTTTTTTGGAGTTGGAGTCTCACTCTGTTGCCCAGACTGGAGTGCAGTGTCATGCTCCTGGCCACCACAGCCTCGACCTGCTGGGCCCCGGCGATCCTTCTGCCTCAGCCTTCCAAGCAGCCAGAACTACAGGCACGCGCTACCATGAACGGTTAATTCTTGAATTATTGTAGAGACATGGTCTCGCCAAGCTGCTCAGGTGGGTCTCGAACCCGTGGGCTCAGGAAATCCACTTGCTTCAGCCTCCCAAAGTGCTGGGATTACAGGCTGAGCCAACGAGCCCGGCTTATTTGTTTCTTTTTTAAAATTTTTATTTTATTTTAAAGTTGTGGGGTACAAAGTAAGTTGGATAAGCAGTTCCCACATGGGGGCAGTGCCTGGCAATATGTACAGACATTTTTGGGTGTCACAAGTGGGGAAGGGGAGTGCTGTTACTG
This sequence comes from Cephalopachus bancanus, assembly GCA_027257055.1. Lineage (NCBI taxonomy): Eukaryota > Metazoa > Chordata > Mammalia > Primates > Tarsiidae > Cephalopachus > Cephalopachus bancanus. Next base: position 8,939,645 of record JAPVLO010000022.1, on the reverse strand, counting down.
GCATGTAGTATGTAGAGGCCAGGGGTGCTGCTGAATATTCCATAATGCACTGGACACCCGTAAAACAAAGACATATCCCATCCAAAATGTTGATAAGGCCAAGGTTGAAAAATCCAGACTCAGAGTTCTATCTCTTGGTTTAAATATCCAGAAGCATAGGGCAACATCTACAGTGCACTGGCATGTTTTCATAAGCATATGTTTCATAATTTATAGTCACTCAATTGTCACCAGTAAAGTTCATGACAAAGGCTCTACAGTGAGGCCTAGTGATGCTCTGGTTATAAGTTATTAGTTAACGAATCATGTCCTTTCATTGTTTTATTGCAGTATCATAATTACACAACAATGTTATCTTGCACACTTTTGACAATGAATGAGAAAGTTATAATTTGGTTATTTCTTGATTTAATGCTGGAGAAATAACTTGTCCTTGGTGTTTGAGAATTTTTTTTTCCTCCTATGTAAAAAAGGGTCAGTAATACCCCAGATAAGTAAGGGATAATCAACTCAGTTGAAGAAAATTATTAGCATTTTTTCATGGAATAACTTTTTAATTTAATTTTATTTTTACTTACTTTTTTTTTTTTTTGAGCTGGAGTCTCACCCTGTAGCCCAGGCCAGAGTGCAGCCTCGAATTCCTGGGCTCAGGTGATCCTTCTGCCTCAGTCTCCCGAGTAGCTGCAACTACAGGTGCATAACACCATGCCTAGCTAATTTTCAAACACTTTTTGTAGAGATGAGGTCTCGCTTGTTGCCCATGCTAGTCTTGAATTCCTGGACTCAGGCAATCCTTCCGCCTTAGCCTCCCAAAGTGCTGAGATGACAGGTATGAGCAACCATGTCTGGCTTGGAAAGACTTTTTTAAAATCAAGTTTTATTATTTTTTACATTTGCAAATCTCCCTCTTATGTAAGATGTGGAAAGATTCAATATGTGGATGGAAAGGATGTCTTTAGGAATGCTGTTTTGGACCAGGCACAGTGGCTCACTTTGAGATGGTGAGGCTGGAGGATTGCTTGAGGCCAGGAGTTCAAGACCAGTCTAAGCAAAATAGCAAGAAGCAGTCTCTGCAAAAAAAAAAAAAATGAAAAAAATTTTTGAGCATAGTAATGTGAGCCTATAGTCCTAGTTACTCAGGAGACTAAAATGTGAGGATCATTTAAGCCCAGGAGCTCAAAGATGCTGTGAGCTATGATTGCACCACTGAACTCCAGCCTGGGCAACAGACTGAGATCCTGTCTTTATTTAAAAATATATATATAAGATTGTTATTTTGATGCTGTTTGCTTTGTAACTTCAATCTTACAAATAAAACACTTAGTGAATCAGCAAAACCATCATAGAATCATTTCACTCTACAAGGAAAGATAATTGGTCTGGGAAGTGATGCTATATATTCTCAGCATTAAAATGTGGATTCAGAAAAAGTTCTAAGCAGAGAATGGAATAAAGTATGAAAATATCCCAGATTCTCCTGAGTCAGAAGTCCTTAGTCTGGTTTTATAACATTATTTTAAGTATAATGAATTCCAAGAACTATGCAAACACATCAAAAAAGAATAAATACCAAGTTAGTTAAAAACCAAATTTAAAGAATTTTAAATTATCAATCATTTTGGATCATCTCTGCTTCATTACCATGTTCTAAGATTAGACTCAGTTAGAAATAAAAAAAGAACTGTGGGGATTCACTGCTGCCACTCAGGAGCCCTGTTAGCCTTTGCCACAACAAAAAGCTTCTGCTACCTTAGCTTATTCGCACCCAGCTATATGTCCTTCCAGCCTGACTTCTGGCTTAGACCCTGCCTGCCCTCTTGGTCTCGTTCATTGTTTTTGTGTATCTTCATCCCCTTGAACCAGACATGGGTCTTAGTTTGATAATGGCTTACTTTTCTAGATTCACACCAGACTTTAGCCCAGTTAACACCATGACAGCATCTACATGATAAGATAATTTCTCTTCACCCTTGTTCCTTTGCTCACATTTGAGTACAAATGCTTGCATGCACATGTGTTCATGCATACACATGGAAGTTACAGGCCCACATGGAAATCATAATGGATTTTCAGGGGAGAGTGAGAACACAGAAGTAGTAGGACTTGCATGAATATATCACCAATCACAATGATTCAGAAATCTGTATACTACTGATGTGGCACAAGGGTAAAAAACACATGGTCTAGATCTGAAGACATTGAGTTTAGTTTTGGTTTTCAGCTTATTTACCACTGGAACACAGGTCAGTCATTTAGCTTTTCTGTATCTTATTTTCTGTATACTTATTTTCTTCATAAGTAAAATGGGGCTAATAATACCTGCCCTAACTTCTTAAAACTTCTCTCAGGTTAGTTCTGTAACTCAAATGAGGTGATAAAGATGGACACATTTCACAAGATGTGAAACAAGACATAGGCTTAAACTCATAGTCTCTCACAGTAGACTATGGTAGATGAAAAGGAAACAGTCACATAAGAGATAACTAAAAAGGAAAAACACCGATTTCTATTGGTTGCATTCAAAAAGTTTATCTCTTTAGAGTGTAATGACACCCACTAAATATATGCTATTACCCGGAATCTCTGATCAATCACACATTTCCTTAAATCTTCAATTTGTATTAGTTATTTGCAAGTGCTATATTACCAAAACACCCTTTCTGTGATTGGATTACCACTTATTAAATGATCATCACCTAAAGGTGCAAAAAAACTTCAGAATGGCAGATGGTAAAGCCAGGATGGGTTGTGTCATTTCTGGAGCAGTGAAGAGGTCCCTTCTACCTGCTTTGTCTCATACTATCACTAAGGAACACCTTGTCCAGCTGTCGATGCATTGTTACATGTGCATATGTATGATATATACACTGCTATGTTTCAGAATCTTCTTGAAGAAGAATGCATGCACATCCATGTAGATAGAATTGGTAAGAAGGGCAGATAGGAAAGGAGTGGGGCCAAGAATTAAGTGTTGAGTGGGTCTCAATAAACTGCCTATTCTAGGACTGATTATGTTCCTATTATTGTGCCATCTCTACATTCACATAAAATAAATAAATGGGAAAAATGAAGACAGAATTTCTTAAAAGAGATAAAAATTGAGACTGACACCAGGCGAGAACTGATTTCTATCCCAGTCACAGTCAGAGTTAGGACCAATCCCAGGAACATTTATAAGTGGTTGATTGTTCTTCCAGTATCTTTCCAAGAGTGTAGATCACAATAGAAAATAAATCATTACCTTCTTAATTACACCACAAGTCAAGATTCTTCAGTATCATGACCGTGATGAAGTGGAAAAGTTATGGGTTCAGTATTTTAGTAGCTTTAGGCAAGTTACTTAGGAAAGAACTGCAGTAGGATGGAGTGGCTATGGATTTAGACAAACGAGCCAATTTCCTGAATGGAATTCTAAGCTTCATCACATATTTGTTTGTAATTGTGAGACATTTGCATACTCTCTCTGTGCCTGTGTTTCCTCATCTATAAAATGATGATGATAATAGTATTCACCTCATTGGCCATTAGTAATGTTTAGATGTGCTTTTTAAAAATGGGTACACAGGGTAACTCCCTCAGGTCTCCTCCCACTGTGGGAGCTTTTCTGTCCTCTCAATATATCCTGCTTTCTCACTTAGAATAAAAAGGTACACAGCAATGCCTGGCCCCAATGTGTTCAATATTATTGAAGAGCTTCAGTGTTTTTCTTCTGTAAGGCGGGAATAATAACTACTTCCTCAGATGGTTTTGATTCTTAAATGGGTTCTTGTATTTAGAGAACCCGGTGAGCTATGGAAGAGCCTGATACATGTTTGTTCCCATATCTTCCCATAATTCGAGTGTTAGACATTCATTTGCAGAAACCCCATTATCGGGCTAAATCCAGCAACTCACAAATATTGTGTTTTAACCCAATCCTTGCTTACTAAGAGGAATCTTCAGGGAAAGCCTCTTTTGGGGGATTGGGTTTTTTTTTGTGTATGATATCTCCTTCTCCCCTCTCACAGCAATTGGCCTCTAGAATTTAAATTGAAAGTCAGATGATGCAGCATGGTTACGGTGTGACAGTGTAAACTGAGGCTCTAATGTAATCTCTGGAAAATGTTTAAAGGTATTTTGAAATACCTGTGCATAGTCAGCCCAGGCCTTAATTGTTTCACCACTTTGGATCACATCCACTTAGTACCAAAAAAGGCAGAGCACACACACGACTCTTTTTCCAGGATTACCAGAATAGGGGACAACAGCAGATCCATGCAGTGCTTTGTGATCTCCTGAGATCCACTGGCAGAATTGAGGTACCTCTTACATTGGATGAGGGATAACCTCTGCTTTGTGAACCTTCAGGTTGCAGAACAAGGCCTATTCCATCTTGTTCTTAGTGAGCAAGTGGCAATTATACCCTTACTGAAGTAGCAAGCAGTCACAACTCTTTCCACTCCTTTGAACTTCGAATTCACATCTTTCCTCCCCATATATTTCAGAGAGGATGAGAAGCAACTTTAAATCCTGCCTTTGTTTTGATTTTCCCTATGAGTCTTTGTTCTCTGTGAAAAATCTCTCTCATTTAGAAGGAGAAAAAACTGCCTTTGGTTGTACCTTTGAAAAAGTAAAATTAGTCTTAGAATCCTGGCTCAGATTTGTAGTTAAAAACCTCACTCCCTGTGCAATTAAAAACAATTTCAGAGCTATTTGAAGACAATTGTGTTACCTCTGCATCATTACAAAGTAAATATCAAAAGTATGCTAAGTTCTAGAAGGAAAAAATGTGGTTTGTACCATATACAGCTTATTCTTTATCTCATTCCAGCAGTAAGGCAAAATAAAAATGCTTACAATAAATTATAATGCACTTTGGATAAGCATTCTGATGTATAAGGCATGGCTGTAAAGTCAGAAGACTGTTTTCCATAAAACTCACTTGAAAATCCAGCCCCTTGCTTTATAGTTTTATCATATACAGCACTATGTAAATATGTTATCACTGGAACAGAAAACATTATAATATGACTCATCATTACATTAGATATAATATGATTACATTTAGATATAATTCAGATCAAATCATGCCTTCTAAGAGGTGGCAATTAATAGATACAGCATGTATGCTATAACAGAGTTAAGACCCAGCAAGTATGGAAATAAATAAAAAAAGTAATGAGCTGGATGTGGTGGCTCATGCCTGTAATCCCAACACATTGGAAAGCCAAGGTGAGAAGATTGCTTGAGCCCAGGAGTTTGAGACCAACCTAGGCAACATAGCAAGACTTTGTCTCTACAAAAAAAAATCCAAAAATTAGTTGGGCATGATAGTACATGCCTATAGTCCTAGCTACTCCAGAGGATGAAGCTAGGAAATTGCTTAGGCTGCAGTGATCTATGATCATGCCACTGTACTGCAGCCTGGGCAACAGAGTGAGATCCTGACTCAAAAACAAAACAAAAAAAGTAATGAAAATATCAGGGCCACTACTAGAACACAGCTCTATTCTCTAGTTTGCCTTCACTGGTAGAGGTAGAGGTAAAAGAAATAAAGATAAAGGCAGATACAAATAAAGAGAAAAAAGTATCTTGTAGATACAAATGAGAAATAAGGGACTCCAGTAACTGCAGACTGAAAGAGATATTATCAAACACATCTATCACAGGTGAAGGAAATATAGTGGTCCCCTGCCCCAGATGACAGGAAGCCGATAGATCGTTGATGGATACATATAAATCACAAGGACACTTCTAACATGGAGAATTAGAATCAAAAGGACTTTTCTGACTTCCATGTTTGCTTTTCCATCATTCACTTTCCATCCTACCTCACATGCTACATTACCTATCACCAAAAGTAGTATTTTTCCTCAGCATTCCAAAGGACAGTGATAGGAGAGGACTTCACCCTTGTATGACAGCCTATGTTTATAGTTTTTCTTCTGTCTCTCCCTATTACTTATTCCTCTCATCTAAACCTTTTGCTGAAGGCCTTTCTCTCTTGAACAGATCAACAATCAGGTCATAAATGGGAGTTGAAACTTCGTGATCAAAAAGAGCTTTAGAAGCCTGAACTTTAGAAGACTAAAGGCAAGAGTTGATGAAAGCCCATCTGCGAGAGCTCCTGTGATAAACTCAGCCTACTCAAACCAGAGGATGATACCTGGAGAATAATTACAACTACAACCCTCAACCTATGCAAAACAGTGACCCTAGCAGGGTGACGGAGGTGAGGGGAGGTAACTGATATCTGGATTTTGGGGAGATAATTCAAAGGCTATCACCCCTTGGACTACTACATCCACCATGTGTTAACTCTGAAATATCACAATCGGTCTGAGTTAAAGAGAGGTGAAGGTCACACGCTGAGTTCTAAGAATTCAAAAGGAGCATCTTCTCAGTCCAAGAGTAGTTGTATATCACCTTTTTACCCTCTCTGTCCCTGGGTCAGTTTAGCTTTGAAATTGTATAGAAGTATTTTCCCTCATAATGACACCCAAAACATGACTATTCAATGAAAAGATAGGCAGAGAGAGGGAAAGAACTGAATCTAAGTGGAGATTAATAAGGCGTTGTTTTGATTGTTCCTTTTTTTCTGAATTAATTATCACCATTTATGATCAAGACCTCTTGACATGGCATCAAGAACTCTGTTGAAATCTTAGTATGCCCTCAGGAACCCGACCTGACTAGCAGCAGGAATTATGTTGGCTAATTAATGATGTCCACTCTCCCTCAAGGACATGTCACCTTTGTCTGGCTCTATCAAGACCACTCTTAGAAGGATGTTGGTGCTCTACTGATTGCCAAATCCAATGAATTTATCTTAAGTATTTGTCCTATTTAATCTCTTCAAAGCTTTCAACACCATTTGCCACCCATTCTTCAATTTTTTCCCTCTCCTTCTAACCCTCCTACCATTTCTCAGTTTCATAATTGTCTCCACTTTATCAACTCACATTTTTTTTTTTTTTTGAGTTGGAGTCTCACTCAGTCACCCAGACTGGAGTGCAGTGGCTGCTCCCATCCACCATAGCCTTGAACTGCTGAGCTCTGGTGATCCTTCTGCCTCAACCTTCCAAGTAGCTGAAACTACAGGTGTGTGCTACCACGCCCGGCTAATTTTTTTATTTATTGTAGAGATGAAGTCTCACCAAGTTGCTCAGGCGGTCTCTAACCTGCAGGCTCAGGCAATCCACTCACCTCAGCCTCCCAAAGTGCGGGATTACAGGCTGAGCCACCGAGCCCAGCATTTTTTTATGTTATTATTCTCCAGGATTGCACTTTCTTTTCTTCTGATCTCATAAAACATTCCTCATACATTTCATCAGTTTTTTTGGCTTTAATTGTATTTCATATGATTGGAATCTAAAGCAGCATTCTCAGTTGCTTTATGTAGATATCTGAAGGCACTTCAATTCAATAAGTCCTTAGCTGAAACTCATCATCTTCTACTTGACTCTCATTCTTCTAAATTCCCAGTTTTCGTTAATGGACCCATAATTCATCCTCAAACCTAAGCTAGGAGCTACAGAGTTATTTTTATTTCTTTCTTCTTCCTTCTTCTGTTACTTATGCAATCACATATTATTTTACTTTTCTTTTTCTCCCTAAAATTGACCTCTACTCTCCATCATCACTTCCACTACTATAATTCAGTGCCTCGTCATCTATTACCAGTATCATTACATGGATTTCCAACTGGTGTTTTGACCTGCAATGCTATATCCTCTACCCACAGTTATTGCATCTACTTTCATAGTGAAAAGAACATAGATCATGTAATTATCTTGTTTAAATGTTTATGGTCTTTTTACCTGTTAAAACCACATATATGAATAAAACAGAAATTCTCTCAACCTTCCTTTCCAGCCTGATCTCTTGACATTATATTCTCTCTACTGTGAATTTTATTCTTTATTCAGATTCCAATTTCACTCTTCCTGGCTTGGTTTTTTCCTTTTATCTGAAATGTCTTTTACATCCTTTTACATTTGCAAGCTCCTGCTTACTATACAAAATCCATCTCAGATGTGCCCTCCCTTGTGAAGCATTCTCTTATTTCCCTAGTGGGTTCCCAGTTTATGCTAGCATTTTAACTGGTTGTTTTTCTGTGTAACATCACTATTTTAAGAGTGAGCCTATACCATGTCTCCTCAACCTTTGCAGCTCTATTGCCGCACACAAAATGTCCCTAGATAATTATTCAATGGATGAATGAATATACCAAGAATCTTTTACCTATCATCTTGCATTCTCAAGGGTGTCCGCTTTCTAATATAATCTTGAAGGTGGAAGAAACTTACTCTTCTAAGTCATTTTGAAAGTGAAGAAATTGTGACAGAAAAAGATAAACTTTTCTTATCTAAACAAGGCATCTTATTTTTCTTACTCTTTGTGGTAGAAATGATGACATCTTATCTATGATACATTTATGTTATACTACAATAGATGTATAAAGGTAATTTTTTATTATCATACTTAAAATTTTTAAATTGACATAATAATTGTATATATTTATGAGGTACATAGTGTTTCTATACATGTAAGTATATTGATCCAAGTAATTAACATACTCATAATCTCAAATATTTATCATTTGTGTTTGGAACATTCAATAACCTCCTTCTAGCTATTTAATACAATATATGATTATTAACTATAGTCATCCTATGGTAGTATAGAACACTAGAAATTATTCTTCCTATCTAGTGGTAATTTTGTATTCTTTAATAAATCCCTCTTTATCTCCTCAAACACAAATTTAAAAGGAAATAAATAAAATGTACAGGGAAAACTTTGTAGTTCAAATAATTTCTAAAAATATGCTTAAGAGTGAAAGCATAAAATGATATCAAATATACCAGTGTCCCTTCCCTAGATGGTAAACTTTAATATGAACTTTGAAAGTATCTTGTTGGTGTCTCTTGCCCCAGAGGCTCATATTTAAGGATCCAAATAGACATTTTAAAATCTAAACTCAGATATCACATTGAGGATTAACCACCTTCAACAGCGTAACCTACTTACTATGAGTTTATAGAGAGTATGTGATTAGATCATAATCAATTTTCTCACTGCTCATATCTAGTTAAGCAGGTTCATTTGGTGTCACAGAACTTTAAAAAATTTTTTTCTCTATGTTCATTTGCCTGTGGTGTTAGCAATTATTTTTTTCCTTCAAAGTAATAATATGCTCAAGAAGAAAAACAAGAAGGATGATAAAGCTATACATAGAGTGGGATCTTTTTTCCCGATCCTTTGTTGTCTGAGAGACCACTGAAATTTAGGCATTCTAGAGTCTTCCAGTCAATAGGAGGCACTGTAATTGTTCGGATAAGACTATGTTTCATTTCTTAATATTGGTAAATTTTGCCCTACATATATTTTTTATTATTATTATAAGATGCAATCTCAGCATTCTTTTTTTTTTTTTTTTTTGAGTTGGAGTCTTACTCTGTCACTCAGACTGGAGTGCAGTGGCCACTTTTGGCCACTGCAGCCTTGACCTGCTGGGCTCCGGCAATCCTTCTGCCTCAGCCTTCCAAGTAGCTGGAACTACAGGCGTGTATTTTATTGTAGAGATGAGGTCTCACCAAGTTGCCCATGCGGGTCTCAAACACGCGGGCTCAGGCAATCCACTCACCTCAGCAATCTCAACATTCTTAATGTCAATTTCTGAATCTAGAATCAGGATTAAGCAAAGGAAAAACTTCAGAATGATAGTTCTATTTCTCTGAAAAACCCAGACCAATACATTAGGTATTAATGAAACATTTTTTTTAGTGAGCTAAACTTATCTCAATCAAACAAATAATAATATTGCCTTTTATAGCTTGCTTTTTAAAATTATTATTATTTTTGCATTCTAAGGACAGAGTTCTTATTCATTATCCTCAATCATAGTATTTTCCAAAAGAACTCTACTAATGGAAGTAAGTATAATAGCTCATCATGGTATGTCCTTTTATTTAAACTCCAAGAATTTTGGTGTGTATAACTATAGTCAGAGGTGAATTAGCTAGTTTTTTTTTCTGTATTAATTATTATATTATGTTTTGAGAGTAGATATAATGACATAACAGTGTATAAATCATATATTTGTGTTCATATTTTCTGTGTCACTTCCTCTCAATCCATCTCTTTTATGCTACACTCTGCTTTGAGGACATGAGTAGTCAATGTAAGAAAATGACTTATTTATATATCTTTCCCTTTTTGCTCTTGTACAGTGTGAGTCCTTTAATCTTTATGAACATTCTCCTGTCTAAATAAGACCTTGTGCCATGTCACATGATGCTTCACATTAGAATTATACCTCTGCCAAACTATAAAATTAAGGAAGTCAGAGTCCCTAATTTCTCTGTTCTAAATATATCATCACAATAATGATTTGAGTGCACAAAAATCCTGTGGCTATTCAATAAAAAATTCTCTAACAATAAAGATAATTTCAAAAATACAATTTCTGATGGATCATTCTACTCTGCATAACATCTGAATCATACAATACTGACTGAGGGTAACAAAATAGGAACTTAAAAAAAAAAAAAAAATCTGCCCTGAGAGAACAGAATCAGAGCACAAGAAGGCAAAGAATGTATTGTTTATCAAGTAGAAAGCTTCTTCTAAATGAGCCTAAGGTGATTTCTTTCCCAGTTACTGAGCTCTACACAGAGCCTCTACGGTCCACATAGAACTCAGTGACCACTGGCCAGTGAGTCCTATCTGATCATTTCAAAACCTTTTGGCAATTTTCACTTACGGATTTCTCCTAATCTTCAGCTCTTAGCAGCAACAAAATGGCAAGAGCAACATAAAGAAAGATCAAAAGATACATATTCAATGCAAAACAACTTAGCCTGTTAGCCCCAAGCATCAAATAAGTAAAGAACATTCTCCATTGTGTAGTAAAGTGTGTTTCTGAGAGACTAATGTCATTAGATGCAAACTTGCCCAAAGCAATGTAAAAAAAAAACCTCAACAAGCCAATAACAAAAGGAAACCAGGCCTGCATTTTATGCTCTTTCATGAAACTCACCCAATCTTTGCCAATCAGGGAAAAAATCTAATATTATTATAATACAAGAAAGATCGGAATAAATTAACAACTTGACACCAGATATTAACCAACCTCTTCTATTACATTATTTTTGTCCAAATCAACCATTTTAAATGTCATAAAAAGTCAAATAACGGGGTTGCAAAGAACAAAGATATTGTAGAAGATAATATGTTTATTACAGTGTGATCCTTTGCAAACCACCTACTTGTAAACTACTGCACATTTCTTTGTAATTGGGAAATTCAATTTCCCCTGTGTAACAACACCACAGTACAAAACCTGCACACTCTACTTCTTTAGGGAGTGGTGCTGGTATGTAACCATTCCAAAATCTTTCAAAAAGACCTCCCAGCCCTACCATTCCTTCTCTATGTCAGATGAAAAGTTAATAAGAATATAATGTAAGCTAGAATTACTGTAGACTTATCAAGCATATTTTTACTTAATATTCTTATAAAACATAGTCATAGCAGGAGCATAGCATTAGAAGAGGAGTGTTACCTTGGGTTTACCAGGAATTTAAAGCAGACAACAGTGTTAAAAACAGGGCAGAACATGTGCTTGAGTATCAGCAAGTACTACCATACAGAGTCAACTAGATTCTATAAGCCTTTTGAAAGTTTGGGATATAGGATAGTTAGCATGATGGAGGCATTTATAGAGCTCTTGACTACAGAAGAGATATTTTTCAATGTAACTAGAAAAAAAAATATTGCCACAGCTGGTAACAAATAGTCCCAGGGAGGGGAACAAGGATTGCCAGTCAATTCTTTGAAACTCTGTTCTAGCCACAGTAGAAGCATGACGCAAGAGGACTAAACGGTCACAAAGACCTCCCAGCTTCTCATGCAGTCTACTGACTGCCAGGTATAGTCATTGATTTTTTGTTTGTTTGTTTAACAGTTTTATTGAGATATCATCCACATACAATATAATTTACTTATTTAGAATGTATAATTTGATGGTTTTTAATGTCTTTATAGAATGTGCAACCATCACCACATTCAATTTTAGAACATGTTCATCACCCGAATGCAAACTCTGTGCTTATTAGGATTTTCCACCCTAATGTCCACTCTCACCCCCAGCCCTAGGCAGCCTTTACTAGTCTATTTTTTGTCACTATGAATTTTCCTATGCTGGACATTTCATATAAATGGATACAAACAATATGTAGCCTTTTGTGGCTAGTTTTTTTTTCACTTAGAATAATGTTTTCAAAGTTCATCCATGCTGTAGCATATATATCAGTACTTCATTCCTTTTTAACGGGAGGATAAATTTATATTATACAGATATACTGTATTTTATCTATTCATCAGTTAATGAACATTTGCGTTATTTCCACTTTTATACTATTACTAATAGTGTTGCTATGAACATTCATGTAAAACATTGTATGAGCATATGTTTTCATTTAAGATGGCCATCCTACCCAAGGCAATCTACAGATTTAATGCAATACAGTCACTGTTTTTGTTTCTGTTTTTGCTTTTAGTCAGTCTTACTCTGTAGCCCAGGTTGGAGTGCAGTGGCACATTCACGGCCAACCCAGCGTCGACCTGCTGGGCTCAGGCGATCCTTCTGCCTCAGTCTTCTAAGTAGCCAGAACCACAGGTGTGCACTACCACGCCGGCTAATTTTCTGATATATTGTAGAGATGAGGTCTCAGCAAGTTGCCCAGACTGGTCTAGAATCCCTGGGCTCAGGCAATCCTCTCGCCTCGGCCTCCCAAAGTTCTAGGATTACAGGCTTGAGCCACCGTGCCGGGCCCAGGCAGTTTTTTTGTTGTTGTTGTTTTTGGTTTTTTTTGGAGTTGGAATCTCACTCAGTCGCCCAGACTGGAGTGCAGTGGCCGTTCCCGGCCACCGCAGCCTCGCCTGCTGGGCTCCAGCCATCCTTTCGTCTCAGCCTTCCGAGTAGCTGGAATTACAGGCGTGCGCTACCACACCCGGCTGATTTTTTGATTTATTGTAGAGATGAGGTCTCGCTGCCCAGGCGGGTCTCGAACCCGTGGGCTCAGGCAATCCACTCACCTCAGCCTCCCAAAGGCGCGGGATTACAGGCTAAGCCACTGAGCCCGGCTGTTTTTGTTTTTTAATTTTAAGTTTTAAATATGTGGGGTACAATTCAGAGTTAGGTATACAAATGTTCATTATGCAGGTACCCTTGTTGATGAGGCAGTCACTGTTAAAAAGATACAGTTTTGGAGTTGACTACAGGACAGCTGACTGTCAACTGCTGTATAGCCAAGCAGGCACTGTCATTGAGAAATGGTAGCACAGGTAGTAAATGTCTTCTTTTTGATCAATAGTAAGTTTTATTCCCTCTGATTGGTGCCTAACAGAAGGCACTTCCTGATACTTGCGGCTTCATAAATTTTCACTCAGACGTGAGTTAATTCTTCATTTCCCTCAATGACATTAGAGTGTTCAAAACGTTTATTTAGAATCACTTAATAAATTTCAAAATGTCTCTATTTTGAAGCTTGGACCTATCATACCATGCAAAAGTAGATTTTTACAAAGTGATATGGTTTATAATTTTAGCAGTCAGTAATTTTTCTTTTCTTTCTTTTTCCTTTTTTTTTTTTTTTTTTTTTGAGTTGGAGTCTCACTCTGTCGCCCAGACTGGAGTGCAGTGGCCGCTCCCGGCCACCACAGCCTCCACCTGCTGGGCTCCAGCGATCCACCCACCTCAGCCTTCCAAGCAGCTGGAACTACAGGCGCGCGCTACCACGCCCGGCTAATTTTTGATTTATTGTGGAGATGAGGGCTCGCCAAGTTGCCCAGGCAGGTCTCGAACCTGCAGGCTCAGGCAATCCACTCACCTCAGCCTCCCAAAGGCGCCGGAGTACAGGCTGAGCCACTGAGCCTGGCTTCTTTTTTCCTTTTTTAACAATACTTTTTTTGTCACAGGTTACAAAAAAACTTATTTAGCATATTATTGCACAGATTTGCAAGACTATCTGTTTCTTTTCTGTTTCATTAATTCTGCTAATTTATCAATTAATTTAGCCAATGACATTTATTCCCTTTTTGCCATTTCTCTAATAAAAGTTTTCTAATGAAGAAGCTATATTGGCTAGCTATTCTAAAATATGTTTTCAACAAGGTTAAGGTGGTCGTTGTTACAGATGTTGGCACAAAAACAAGGGGACTGTAAGCTACAAGTTGGTGGCATTTGAAAGTCACTCTGCTTTCAGCTAGCCAGCTCTGAATTGTCAGAGGCAAAAGTAGGGAGACAAGCCGGGCTTGGTGGCTCAGCCTGTAATCCCGCGCCTTTGGGAGGCTGAGGTGAGTGGATTGCCTGAGCCCGCGGGTTCGAGACCTGCCTGGGCAGCGAGACCTCATCTCTACAATAAATAAAAAAATTAGCCGGGCGTGGTAGCACATGCCTGTAGTTCCAGCTACTCGGAAGACTGAGGCGGAAGGATCGCTGGAGCTCAGCAGGTCGAGACTGCGGTGGCCCGAAGCGGCCACTGCACTCCAGTCTGGGTGACAGAGTGAGACTCCAACTCAAAAAAAAAAAAAAAGTAGGGAGACAAATGGAAGGGTTTAGATAACATAGGACAGCTCCTTCTTCAGTATGTGAGAGATAATTACTCAGTGGTATTTACCAGGACAGAAGCCATGTGTTCTTGATGAGGCCTGCTTACTTGTAAAGGTAAGACTTCCGAACTGAATAACACAACAGAAGGTTTTATTTTAACCTGGAATATTGAATAGCTACAACTGAGAAACTGGAGTTCTAAACATGCTTATAAAGTGGAAGTTCAAAATCGGTAGAGAGATTCCCTTTGAAAATGTGGATCATGGGACCACAAGTGATAAACCAATCAGTAATAAAGAGCATGCCATTATGTGCACTTTAACGAAAGGACACATATGTATGATGAAAGGAAGAATGGAAGAGAAGAAGCCTGGCTATGTGGTTTAAAACAGCTAGTACATCCGTTTCCTACAACTCAAAAGGAAAGTGTGGAGATAGGTAGTGAGCTTCCAAATGGCTATGATAAAAAAAAACTAAGAAAGACCTAAGAATTAGAATGGCTCACAGTTTATTTAACAATTAAATGTTATAATTGTATCTATTTTAATAGATGGCTGGTTTGATCAATGGCTGACACATATCTTAAAGTTCTTAGTAGCATAAGATAAAGGTTATGAAATTTGTTACTGGAAAGACTGGATCTGGCCGAAAACACAATACAGGTTTGGGATCTCCTGGGAATTATCAGTAATTGTACAAGGAAGGAAAGAGAGTTTGGTTTAAAATGAGAACAATTAGGGAAGTTAACTATGCTGTCTCTCCAGGGAAATTTCTCACAAATCCCTGGGCTAACCTACCAAACAATACCTATAGCTGCCATACCTTTACCCTTGACATTTAAAATTTGAGTTTCAAGCCGGGCTCGGTGGCTCAGCCTGTAATCCCGCACCTTTGGGAGGCTGAGGTGAGTGGATTGCCTGAGCCCGCGGGTTCAAGACCTGCCTGGGCAGCGAGACCTTATCTCTACAATAAATCAAAATGAGCCGGGTGTGGAAGCATGCGCCTGTAGTTCCAGCTACTTGGAAGGCTGAGGTGGAAGGATCGCCGGAGCCCACCAGGTGGTCGAGGCTGCAGTGGCTGGGAGCGGCCACTGCACTCCAGTCTGGGCGACAGAGTGAGACTCCAACTCAAAAAAAAAAAAAAAAAAAAAAAAAATTTGAGTTTCAGTGTTATAGATATATCCCTGAAAATTCTATTCCTTGAGAATTCTATTCTGCCTGTCCTGAGAGCAGATTCCAAAATATTCTAAGTACTAGTGAGTTCATGCTTCTGGCATTCCAGTACTCATTTTTTTTTTTCTAGTAGACTCAGGCAGATGGAGAAAGACAAAAATGTATCTATAACACAAAGAATGAGTAAAGGAAGCATAAAAAAGAATATGAGGCAGAGGCAAAGATGTACACACAAACTAAGTGTGAGGAACAGTGAGAAAGAAGGAAGTGGGTAGAGAGAGAGGCACTATGAGCAACTGTTAGAGAATCAGATAAACAGAGATGATATAAAAAGCCAAAAGGAATTCTCTAATAAACATTCAGAATGGCTTTTTAAAAGTATAAGATACAGAAAAGAGAAATAAGAATCTCTATTTGGAAATATTGTCATATTTTCTATCACAAGCCACACTCTACCTCCCATTCTCTGTAAAATGGCAAACCTGAAATCGATAAACAATGTGGGTTAGAGAAGTCCAGAAACTCATAAATATTTTCATTCTATGTTTTATGATTATAAATATAATCAGCTCTGCATAAAAATTTAGAAAAGACAGAAAAGTATGAATAAAATACAAAGAATCATAATATTCACAATGTTTATCTTTGATGATTCATTTTAAAAGGCATACTTATATTCCATTGGCATAACACTGAGCTTATGATTGAAATGTTTATATACTTAAATAAATGCATATAACATTGAACTCTTCTTTTAAATACTATTACATTTGATAGGTAAGGCAGATAAATCATAATATAATTTTCCTCTTACCTACTTATCGGTAGCTTTTAAAGGTGTTCTTATGAAAAATAAAAATTCTGGCCAGGTACAGTGACGTGTGCCTAACACTTTGGCAAGCTGACACGGGAGGATTACTTGAACACAAGAATTCGAGGCCAACCTGGGCAATATAGTGAGACCTTGTCTCTACAAAAAATAAAAAAAATAAATCAAACAAGGTGGAGCACACCCGTAGTCCCAGCTACTTGGGAGGGTGATGTAGAAGGAACACTTGAACTCAGGAGGTCAAGGCTGCAGTATGAGCCATGATCATGCCACTGCACTCCAGCCTGGGCAATAGAGTGAGACTCCAAATCAAAAAACAAAAAAGTGGAATTTTGTGACAACCTATATTAGTACCTATATAGTATGCCATGGGCGAGGTTAGACTTTGATGTCACCTCTCTGTGTTCAGTAAAGTTAACCTTGGCTAGGAGGATTGTTTCCTTAAACCAGCAGTGACTCTCCCTCACTCCCACTCTCAGGATTTATAAGTGATTCCCAGGCTTTCCCTAGCTCATGCTTGGCTATGTTCCCAAGGTACCATTTTCACTATGAGGCAGGATTCAGAGATTGGTGGAGTGTTATGGGCAACAGTACATTTAAGAAGTTCAAATCTCAGCTATGTAACATATCAGCTGTAATCATTTAGGTAAGGTAAACGATTTCACCTCTCAGTTTCTCCACTGAATTGCTTTGGGGCTTAATATGTTATTATATGTAAAAACAGAGTAATATCTGGCATATGTAAACAACTGATACTTCTAACATATTATTACTAATACTATCATTACTATTGTCTTTATTATTGTTGCTATTATTATGCTTACCGGTCACAAAAATGGAATAAGGAAGACTAAGATGGAGAGGTTTTTTTCCTCAAATGAGTGGGTGAATAATTGCAAGATATGAAGAGCAATGAGTGGGTCAATAATTGCAAGATACAAAGAGCAATGAGGGAGGATCTCAGGAATGTCTACTTAGATAAAGACACTGGGAGAAGTATACTTTATTGAGTTGAACTTCTAAAGGGGAAGAAAAAAATAGTAGAACTCCAGTCTGGGCGACTGAGTGAGACTCCAACTCAAAAAAAAAAAAAATGTTGAATTTTATTTAAGTCTTGTGCTCCCAGATATCAAGGCTGCTAATAAATCTGTTAAACCCGAGACTCTAATGAGAGAGAGAGACCACAAAGAGCCAGCTCCAATGCAAACACACGAGGGCCTTTATTCAGGCTCGAGTCTGGGCTCACGCATGAAGCCCGTAGAGGCTTCATGGACCAGAGCCCCGATTCACAATGGCAAGCAGTTTTTATGCACAATTACAGAGGGAGGGGAAAGAACTTTGAACTTGATTTTACATGATTGGGTAATTTTTCCTAACGGGTACGGGAACACTTGGTATTGGTGGGTGCTGCCCGTGATTGACAGAAACCACTTAATGGGCAGAGTGGAATGTTAGATAAGTTAGGCCCATACAGTCCCTGCATATGAAGTAACCGAGCCGGCAGGCAAAGGGTTACATTAGCCCTTTAAGTTTACTAATCCATCCCAAGGTATGCTTAGGAAAGCTTGTTTGCTTAACATTTACATAACATAACATGGTCATTATGGGACAACAAAAGCCAAACTTAACAAAGTTTTAAATATGAATGCTGCAAACACATACAGTGAATGTGGGGCAGAAATTCATATACTAATTCTGGGAATTTATAAAATATCACAAGTGTTTTATAGAAAGGCGGTTTTTTTTTTGTTTTGTTTTTTATAAGTCTTTGTTCCCTTCAGGTTTACATAGCCACTACGTGTAAATTAACACTGGCATGGAAGCAGGTGGCTTTAAATCAATTTAAAGCCCACCTAGAGAGGAGCTAGCGCCTCAGAGTCTGGTGATAGGAAAGGAATGTCTGAAAAGGGCTTATCCCTTTAACTTTTACATCCCGTTGTAAAAGCAGAAGTCTGTATGGCAAATAGGACTGACAATGCTTAACCTAAGAGTTCTAAATACAAACACCACTTAAAACATTTTTTTTTATATAACTACACGATCAGTCACGGCATATGCCTAATTCTACAGGGTCTGAGGTAGGATTTAAAGTACTAAGATTTCATAAAGTACAATGAACATGAGGTAGGAATACACAAAATACATAGTAAACATGAGGTAGGGATATATGAAATATAGTGAACTAAACACTACTTTTACAGCAAGTATGGCTTTTTAAGTTTCTTGATTTCTTGGGTCTCTCAAAGTCTATTATTGTCCTCTCAAATCTCTCATTCTTAAACTCTTAGCCATTCCAGAAAATGGCTAACCATAAAGGATCCCAGATCCCTCATAAAACTTGAGATGATACCTACCTCCATACTTCCACATGACTCCCACAAACTCTGATAAATCTGTCTTGATAGCACCCTATACTCTCTTCCCTTTCTTTGAGGCATTCCTCATTAATGAATGAATGCTCATTAATGAACATTTTTCTTACTGCAATAAACTGAGTAATTCCATTTCTGTAACTATCTGGTGCCTTTGCTATTTTGCAGTGTGTGCCATACACTGTGCTAGGTTATCCTTTGGAATCATGGCTGAGAGCAGTGCCCAGAGAAATCTTGGGCAGTGCATGGGTCAGGAGGAAGAAGAAAGAAAAGGAAGTTCTTATTCCTATTTGGGTGAGCCCTTGTCCATGACATTATCCCTTATTTCACAAAATATATGCTTTCCAAAAATGCAAGTTTTTTTCTGGTCTTAGGGAATGTTATTAAAAAGCCAAAGATTCCTTAGTGTAATAAAATCATGAGATATAATAAAAGCAGTAATACCACTTTTTACACTCACATATTTAAAAGAAATAATAACTTTGCTTTGATAAAACACTCTCAATATTCTTAATGTTTATAATCTTGTGATATCCACCAAATAAATCACACAGTGAAAACACTGAAAGTGAATCCCTTGGGTAGATTTTAGACTCTACTAAGTCTGCCTACACTTTGGATCATTCCTCCATGTAGGTCATAAAGTTAGGAACTTCATGTTTCTTGTCTATTCGGTTTAGTTATTATGTCAGTGAGATGCAGAGTCTTCTATATTTTATTATATTTTCCTTTTATTTTATGCCATAGGGTTAACAATCGAGGATGATAGCTCTTAGTATCTAGGATAACTTGAAAATGTAGATGCTTTTCAATAGTATTTTATGAAGTGGAAAAAATTGTTTTGCTTATTATTCATCTCTTTATAATTGTTTGCAGGTTTTGCAAGTACTTGGAAACACTTTAAATGGAATTTTTAGTCTGGTTCAGGTTTTATGAAATGATAAAATGGAAACTGAATGTTGCTTGTATTTGGGGAACTTATTATCTTTTCTTGAAATAAGTTAATACATTTGTACTACTTTTAATACAAATTGAATGCATACAAAAGCTGGAAGGGGCTTTAATAATAAATGGCAAAGACCAATATTTGTTGAATGTCTATTTTGTGTCTGGTACTCCTCAAATATATTTACAAGTGTTGTCAGATTTAATTATCACAACAACTTATGTAATGTCGATACTCTGATGTTCCCCATTTTCCAGAATAAGAATGTCGGTCACAGGTCAATTACATTGCTCAAGGAATTCTTGTTAGTAAATAAATGGTGCAGTCAGAATGGAATCTAGTTCATTCTGAACTGTTTGCTCTCTATGTCTGTGCAGGGCTATAATCCAGGGACTTCCCTTTGCTTACGACCTGTGTCAGTCTCCTGTTTTCTCTAGACCATATCTTTTTTTTTTCTGTTTATTTAGTTACATTGGTAGAAAGCATCCTCCAGTAATTTCTTGTTTAAGATGTGTAAGATATGTTATTTTATGAAGTTTATGTTTATCAATTAAATGTGAGAGCAAAAATATTCAACTTTGAGTAGAGCTCTAGATTAAAAATAATTTTCCTCCAGAATTTTGAAGGCATTTTCCCAATGAAATCTAAATCGCACTGTTGCTATTAAGAAATCCAAAGTGATTTTTGAGCCTTTGAGTGCGATTTTTTGTTGTTGTTCTTTTCCTTGCTTGGAAGTTTCTTGGTTCTTCTCCTTATGCCAATATTCCCAAATTTTATGCTGAAATGCCTTAGATTGGGGCTACTTTCATTTTTGCTTTCAATTTTTTCAACGTGGAAGCTATATTCAGTTTAAGAAAGTTTTATTGATCTATTTAATTGTGAATTTCCCCCCTTTTTTCCCCTCTACTTTTGTTTCTCAGTAATTATTAGTAATTGGATGGTAGACCTCTTGCATTGGTCTTATAATGTAAACTCTTTTCTTATTTTCCATCTTTTTGTCCTTTGCCACAACTTCCAAAGAAATTTTCTCAGCTTTTAATGTCAATACATGTACTGAGTTTTTTATTTCTGCCATTGTGCTTTTAATTTCTAGCACCTCTCATTTTGTGGGTGCAATATCTTTCCTTGCCAAAGAATACTAATAATGTGTATACTGAATCCTGAATAGTAACCCATATCCTTAAAATTTTTTTTTAAAGTGTAAAAATTTTCTCCTGCTCAAATCTTCCCTTTTTTCAAGTTGCCTTTATCATTTATTTATTTTGGTTTCTTTCTTTCTTGTTAGAGGCATTCCTTAGGTCTCTGGTAATCTTTATATGTTATTCTTATTTAAAATGGGGAATAACATGTGTTTTCTTGGTAGACTCTCTCTAGAAGTCATGTCAAAAATTTGACTACTATAAAGCCACCATACTGGAAAGGCTAGACATAGATACTCTGGCCAATAGATACAGCTGAGTCCAGCCTTTTCATCCCTGTCAAGATGTTAGACAAGTGAGTGAAGCCCACTTGGACTCTTCAGAATCAGCCCACTGTGGGCTGAATAGCAAGGAGATAGCCTCAGTCAACACCATGTTGAACAAAAGAATCACCTTATCAAGTTCCATCCAAATTTCTGGATCCTGAGATGTAGCAAAATGGTTTTTGCCTTATGCTACAAAGAGTTGAGTAATTTTTTTGTGCAGAAAAGGACGTCTATGGAATATCATAAAAAGGTGACAGCTAAAATACTGGTAAGTTTAAATAAATGCAACTCCGTCAATGATTTAAAACATGGTGATTGGAAATTCTGAATGTGTGTCAGACTTCTTGACTATGGGTTCCACTGAAAGATGACCTGACAGTGCTGTTTATTGGAGATCTCCTCATGTCTCCCACTCCTCCCATTCTCTCTCTCTCTCTCTCTCTCTTTCCTTCTTTCCTTCCTTCATTATTTTAAAAATAAGATTTATTTTACAACAGTTTTAGATTTACAGAAAAACTACAAAGATAGTACAGAATTCTCCATAAACTCTACACCAATTTCCCCCTTATATTGGCACCTTACATTAGTGTGGTACATTTGTTACTATTACTAGGCTATTACTGACAAATTCTTATTAACTAAATTTCATACCTTATTTATATTTCCTTAGTTTTTACCTAAGGTCCCTTTTCTATTCCTAGTCAGAATATCACATCAGTCATCATGTCTCTTTAGGTTCCTCTTTGCTGTGACAGTTTTCAGTCCTTCCTTGTTTTGATAGTTTTAAGGATTACTGATCAGGTTTTTTTTTTTTAGGTATTTTATGAACTGTCTTTCTACTGAAATTTGTCTAATGTTTTTCTCACAATTAGACTCGGGTTATATGTTTTTGGGAGGAAACCACAGACATAAAGTGCCATTTTATTTTTTTATTTTTTATTTTTTTATTTTTTTGAGTTGGAGTCTCACTCTGTCGCCCAGACTGGAGTGCAGTGGCCGCTCCCGGCCACCGCAGCCTCGACCTGCTGGGCTCCAGCGATCCTTCCGCCTCAGTCTTCCAAGTAACCGGAATTACAGGCATGCGCTACCACGCCCAGCTGATTTTTTGACTTATTGTAGAGATGAGGTCTCGCTGCCCAGGCGGGTCTCGAACCCGCGGGCTCAGGCAATCCACTCACCTCAGCCTCCCAAAGGCGTGGGATTACAGGCTGAGCCACCGAGTCCGGCTAAGTGCCATTTTTATTATTTCTATTAAGAAGGATATATACTATCAACATGACTTATCACTGTTGACTTTGATTTTGATCATCTGGCTGAGGTAGGATTTGTCTGATCCACTATGAAGATACTCTTTTTATCTTTCTTTTTAAAAATGCTATATACAAAATATATGCCATGATATGTAGCTCTGGGTAGTCAGCCCCAAAATAGTACATTATCATTCATGTAAGACACTAGGCTAAAAAGATAATTTTTTTTTTTTGTAGAGATGGGGTCTCTCTATGTTGCCCAGGGTGGTCTTGAACTCCTGTGCTCAAGCAATCCTCCAGGATTTGCTAAGAATTATTTACTAATAAGATGCAAAATACATAGTGTTTTATTATTTAATTTTTCATATGAAAATTCAGTTAATGAGGATACCAAACAAGTTAGGTCTATTCATATACCCCACCTTCAACAATATCTGGTATTCCCCATTAGAGAGACTTTGTTTTCCTTTTTTCTGAGTTGGTGTCTCACTCAGTCGCCCAGATTGGAGGGCAGTGGCCGTTCCCGGCCACTGCAGCCTCAACCTGCTGGGCTCCGGCGATCCTTCCGCCTCAGCCTTGTTTTCTTTTTTCCAAAGAATGAACCTAAATTCTTTTGCTCAGTTTAGTCAGGAGAGTCAGCCAGAGGCATGGGGAAAGGACAAGATCTAGGGACTTAACTGACTCTTAAACATCATTCAAACCATTTTTCTATTTTTATTTGCTTCCCATTCCAATCCCACTCTTCTCCCTATCTCCAATAGTATATAGTGCTGCCGATTCCTGAACTGTTTGTGGGATAAATTGGTTTGGTTCTCAGCTTTCCCCATTACTGGCTTAGGCTTCAGCATTTTCACATCTGCTAAGTCAGTTTTACTCATCCATCTGCCTTACAGCTTCCAAAATTGTTTTTGCTGTGCTCTTCTCTCTTGTTCTCGCCGTCCTTGTATATTTGTCTTTAGAAAAAAACAAATCCCTTTACAGCAAATTTAGTAGAGTTTTTTGGGGGAGCAAAGTTGGATGTGTGTTTGATCCATCATCTTTTCACAGATTTGCTCAGGATTACGGAGTTAGCTTCATGAGACCAGAGGCTCTATCTTACTCATCTTTGTATACACATCACCCACATGCATGCCTGATAGAGAGTAGGAGGTAAATATTAATTGAATCTTGTATAAATGAAAATAATAAGCCAGGTCAAGACTCAAATACAAATATGAATTCAATTTAATTTTTCTTTTATATTACACTAAACTTCCACGCCTCATCAATTGTAAAGTTTGTATTTTCAACATTTAAAATCAAATGCATCATCCATAAGATAATGCAAACTAGTGCTTTTCAAAATTTTTATATGTATACAAATACCCTGGGGATCTCTTAAAAAGCAGATTCCGATTCAATGAGTCTGGGTGGGTTGAAACTGCTGGTCTGAGGACCGCATTTGTATAGCAAGGATGTATATCACTGAAATGTTTAGTAATAGATTTATAGCACTATATATTCTGACATTATAAAATCCATTTCTCATTTTATTTCTATTGTAGAGATACTATTTACATAACAACTTGATCAGGACTTAGAGAGCAATACATTGAGTTATTACAGAGAAGAGGAGGACTAAGGACTCAGGTCAACCTAAAAGTTAAGTAAAAATGTAGAATGAAATATAAGAGTGCAATGGCTTTTTAAAAACTGTATCTTTCTTCTTCCAGTGGGAGTAGATTCTATTAAATAGCTATAAGATTGTTATCTGTGTTAAGATTGTGAATTATTACATGATCATATACATGTATGTGTTTATATCTATTTTTATATTATAACTTGTACCAACCTGATTTAAGATGACTTAACCATGCATGCAAATAGTATTTATTAAAAGAGGTAAGGACGTCAAGGTAAAGAAAAAATTGCCATAAGAAACTAAAACAAATATTGAGGTTTGTACACAAAATATATACCACAATATATAGCTCTGAGTAGTCAGAATAAAAATAGCTACATAATCATTTACATTAGTCACTAGGTTAAAAAGATAATTTCTTTAGTTTACCTTTACAAAGAGGAGGACATTGATGTTCCAATATTTTCAAAGACAACCTTAGAGTCCTGATTTTCAAAGATAACCTAGATAATATATATTTGCTCAGGCATGGATTTAGATGTTGATGATGGAGAAATAAGGACACAAGGAGCTCAAGGATCTCAGTTATATGGCGAGACATACATAGCTGAGAAATTGCAAATAAAATGTGTTATAACAGAAGTAGAAGGTATGGTGATGGTCCCAAGGAAGAACAAATTAGTTCAGCCAGGGGAATGGTGGTAATGGTGGTAATGGTGAGCAGGTCATGGACTGGTTTATGGAATAAGAAATACAACCATGGCTGAACAAATATTATATATTGCTAAAATCTGTAGGAGTACAAGAGCTTATTATAAGTAAGTGTGTTCTGTGTTGTGGTCTGTAGAAGAAAAAGAAAAAACAGAAAGAAGGCAGGAAAGAAGGGAGAGGCGGAAGAAGGAAGAGAAATGGAGGGAGAGAAATACAATTAGGGAGTTCTGGCAACAAACGTGTGAAACCCAGTTTCTCTCAGAGACCGAAGTTCAGGAATGGAGGATGGGATGTAGAGACAGTACAAGAGCCCAGTTAGTCTTCATCTGCAGTAGAAGTCAGAAGAGCAAGCTTCTGGGGAGCCAACGTGATGACAGTCCCCAAAGTCAAAATTCAGTACGGTTCTGCAGCAGTTAAGTAGGCTAGATGAGTAGTCTTTAACCTGCTTTGGTTCCCAGATACCTGTGAAAATATAACTAAGGCTATCTATTTTCTGCTTAGAACATCTTCAGACATACACGCAGGCTAAGTTTGAGTTTGAATTTAGAGGTTTTAAGGATATCACAGATTGTTTTAAGTTTTCCGTAAAAACAAACAAACTAAAAGTTGAGCAAAATAAACAACCTAAAATCAATGGATGCATCAGGCTATAACTTGAAGCTGGGAGCCATTTAGATATTCTTGCTAACTCCCTTTACTTTAACTCTACGCTCATCAAGTGACCTTCTGATTATAGAATGTCAACGATTTCAGGTGGATGACAGACTCAGTGAAGCCCATTACGGGAACCCCAGGTTAAGAACACTCAGGCTGGGGGCAATGTGATGGCTCCGAGTTGAGAAGGTCACAATATCTTCAATTTTTTCACCCCAATCACATTTCATTTGTGTACATTTTTCTCATTACTTGAACTCACTGGCCTTTCTGCAGACCTTTTCACCCAATAAGAGTTGCTTACTATAAGACCTAAGCTAAAAACCGAAATACTGCAGTCTTGGTTAGCATTGAGACCTCAGTGAGCAAAATATAAGCATATTGTCAACATACAAATATTTCCCCCAGAAACAAGCTTGCAAATTTTCTGACCTTCCCAGAAAATACAACCCTGAACTTCATAGGCCATGGAAATGTGTTTATTCTTGAGTCAGTTCCTAGAGGGATATAGTGGGTTGTTTTTTCCAATCTACACAATTTAAACTTTCTCTATAGACTTTCCTATACATCTTTTAAAATAAACCATAAACTTCTTCCATAATTAGGATACTGGCAACTTTTGGTTGGCAAAGTACATTTTATTATCTACTAAGTTCTCTAGAAAATAAACATTTCAGCTCACATTTTGTGATGTGCTCAGGGGACAACAAGCATTTCTCCTTACACAATACAAGTACTAGCTCAATGAAGTGTCCTACCAGTAAGTTTATGAGATAGGTACTATTATTATGCCCATTTCAGAGATGACAAAACTGAAACAGAGGTAGGGTAACCAATTCACCTAACGTCATTCACCTAGTAAATGATAAACCCAGGTCAAAACTCAGACAAACTGGCTCTCCAGATTAGGCACTGTTCATTATTTCACCATCCTCTGTCAGAGGCTAGGTCTGTGCGAAAATAAAAATCAAGGTATCAACACATTGGAGACAAGATACGTGAAAAAATAATAGAGGAAGGCTGATAAAATAATTTTATTTGCATTCTATAGCATTCTATGTAAAATGTATGTTGTAGAAATAAATTTTATGAGCGGGTAAAATGTTCACAATATATTGCTGAATAAATAAAGCAAATATATTTGATAAGTAGAATCCATTTATACACACACACACACAAACACACATGCAAATAAAGAATATACATCAAAATGTTAATGATGAGAATTACCAAGTGGTTTTTAAATAAGTTATTTTATTTATTTTCTCAAAAATGTTCTTTTCCTGATCTTTGCACAGCTGGTTCCCTTTTGTTTTCTAGAGCTCAGTTTAAATGTCTCCTTATCAAAAAGTCTTTCCTGAACTCCTGTCTGAAGAAGACACCCAGTCACTCTCTTTATATTCCGGTGTAGTACTTATCACCTTTTAATAGTTATTACTATTATTATTTGTTTCTCTCTCTCTCTCTTTATATACATATATATATTATTTTCTGTCATATTTTCTTCAAGTAACCTCCTTGGGTGTGAAGAATATGTCCATCTTACTCACTTTTGATTACCATGACGTAGAAAGTTGCCAGGCTCGATGGCTCCCGTGCTTTGGGAGGCTAGGTGAGTGGATTGCTTGAGCCCGTGGGTTCGAGACCCGCCTGGGCAACTTGGCGAGACCTCATCTCTACAATAAATCAAAAATTAGCCGGGCGTGGTAGCACGCGCCTGTAGTTCCAGGACTTGGAAGGCTGAGGCGGAAGGATCGCCGGAGCCCAGCAGGTCGAGGCTGCAGTGGCCGGGAGCGGCCACTGCACTCTAGTCTGGGTGCAAAAAAAAAAAGGAAAGTTACGTGGGTGCTGTGTAAATATTTATTAAATGAATGAGTAAATGAGTGATAAATAAATAAATGATAGCTCTACTTTTTAATGTACATTTAAAAATATGATTTTACCACAGCAAATATCAACTTCAAATTAAGCCAAAGGAAGCTCACAGGTTCTCTTCCTCCACTCTATCCTCACATTCACTCATCTTATCACATGTAACTGGGGATCCTGGATAGACTCTGGGCTGATAGCTATGGTATCCACAGGGGCGAGCCTCCAGATCATCCAAGGTTATGTCCTGCAAATTTGAAAGACTTTAAATAAATAACTGTAGAGTGATAAAAGATATGCAAGAGGTCATATAAACTATAGGTACTCAGAGGAAAGACTTTTCTTTAGTTACTTTCTGATAAAGAGAAACTAAAATGGCTCATTGGTTTTTAAAAATTATTTTTAAAAAATTACAAAAGCAATTCTCATGGGAAAATTAATAGAAAAAATCAGTAAGCTATTAATGTTTGTTCATAATGTTTATTCTTATCTCCTCCACCCACATGAGAAAAGATATAGTGAGTTGTCTTTTCTTTTGGATCTTAGTGATCCAGGGCTTAACAGAAGCTTTGGGGAAATGGCCTGTAACACCTCCTCCAATCATAGACCACACACAGTCAAAGCATTTTTCCCTCAGAGATATAGTTTATACTCTGCACATATTCTGAACTTAGCTAATGCTTCTGACAGTGCATACGGAAAGAAATGGCAAGGAAAGTCTAGGTTTTTCAAATTTATTGTCATTACAACAATAGGCAAGGCTATATTGTACTGAAAACATGATGATGTATAAGAAAGTTGGGGATGAAAAACAATGATTGGTTATAGAACCTGAAGAACAAAAGCTATTCTGCTTTAATTACTGCACTCTTTCTTTTACTTCTTTCATTAAAACTATTATGAATCAGAAGTGTTTCTTTGGATATTTTTATTTTAAATGAATAAGTATACCCATGAAATTAGGTTTGACATGGTTGAACTTGAAGGAAAAAAAATCATTATCTACCTTAAGATTTTGTTAACACAGAATATATTAATACAGTTTCTACAACCCCTCTTTGGAGTATATTCTAAGTGCCTTGGCCTTGATGCTGTACAATAACCCCATAAATATTGAGATGATTTAATTAACTGAGTTCCAGATAATAAGGTATGATTTGGATAAAAGACCTATTCACTAAGGAACTATAGCAATAGTATTCTGGAACAAGGGGACATAAACCTTATTTACTACCAAGGTATGATTTGGAGAAAAAGATCTCACCCAGGAGCTATATGAATACAGTTTGGGGTCAAGAACTTTCTTAACATCTTCCATGACTGGCCCACCAGGCATAAAAGCAACAAGTATGACATTCTTTTCATATGCCCACTGATGTGCAAAAATGTGAAGTACCAGAGAAACATGGACAGAGAAAGGTTCAAAAAAATTGTAAAACTCCTCACCCACTGAAATTTTCTCAGTTTGAATAGAAGATCTACCACTCTTACATACTCAGAGAATCTAAGACATCATTGCTTCTCACTCTGTGGACTCTGAATTGTTCGAGTCATACCACAATATTGCATTCTTGTCTTAGACTGATCCAATCTTTGGATAAGTATACAGCATGTGGTCTTTGTCTCAAATCTTGAAAAGTTTATTTGCATTAAGTCATTTGGGAGAAACCAAATCTAAATATATATCCTTAGCATTTAAGCATTTTAAATTCATTAAAATGTAAATAACTTTGAAAACATTTTCAAGACTGATTTTACCACCAACCATATTTATAAAAGTAAATTACAGTTGGGAAAACGTTTCTGGCCAGGAGAGATTTGAAAACACAAAATGAAAATGCAAAAAAAGTGGGAAAAAATATTCTCCATTAAACTTTAAAACTGCAGAATACATGGAATTAAGAACGAGTTAAAGAAATGAAGCTGTTTGCAGCAGTCAGATTGCTATAGACACAGACATTGTAACACACATACTCAAAGAAGAAAACAATTGGGGTCATAAATTCTTGAAGGTTTTATAAAAATATTCATTTTACACAAGCAAAAGGTTATTGTTTTCATTTGAAGACTTCGACCTCTAATCTTGCAAAGCTAAGAACGACTGGCTTTTGCTGAGTTGGGATGGACAAATCAGAAAACAGTGTCTGGAAGGGTGCTGAGATCTAGGGTTCTGAAGGGACAAAGTTAGACAAAAGATTCCTCTCTACAGCACTTGAGGGCCCTTTATTTCCCAGGGACTGCTGCCTTGGCCTGATGTGCTCCCATTGTGTGTGATGTCCCAGCCCTGTTGTCTCCCTCCCCACTTGAAAGCAGAGAATGGCTTCTATTACAGGGAACAAGACAGTGACAAACTCATTTCCCTATCTAAAGCCATCTCTGAAATGCCATCATACAACGAAATTTTAACAAGAACAAAATAAGGCTTCATCTGTTTTGTGCTTATTTTTTCCCAACAACAATCAAGAGTCTCTTTTGGGATATTTTGTTGCTTCCTCTTTCTCTACTTTTCTCCCTTTCATGTTGTAATTATTTGTACCAGTTTTTCCCCTTCTGCTTTTCTGTTCCCCCCACCCAGCAAATTCCATTATCTTTTCTTGGTTCATCTCTTGCTATCCTTCTTTCCTGGTAGAGAGTTTCATCCAGTGTCAGTCTCCTACATTTATTCCCAGTTGTTACATTGATTATCTTTTCCCCTTTTCCACCACTCTCTCAACCCTTTTTGATTTCCTTCAACTTTGCTGTCCTAAGTTCAACAGGAATTAGTTATCCACAAATTGCATTCATCTACTGCCCTATTTCAGTGGGATAAACAATAAAATACAAGAACGTTTTGTACACTAGTTCTAAGAAATTTTGTTCTGAATTTACCTTCAATCCACTACTCATAATGGGCTTTATAAACTAGGGCAGTTCAATAAATAAATAGAGAAAGAGAAAACAACTCAGCAGAATGTACTTGATGGTATTTTTCCTGGCAACAATGAAAACTGGAAATGATTTATAATTGGTAACCAAAAGAGAAAAGATAGTATGGGTTAGGGAATTAGGATCTGTGTTTGTGCCTGGGATCCTTGCTCTTTCATAGTAAATAATATTCCTTCACACACTAAGAAATATGCCACTGTGAAAAAAAATGTAGATAATAAAATCTGAACTTTGAGTCTTTACGTCCATGCTGCAGCATTTTATATCCATTTGCAGACAGGATTTGTCTGTACTTCTCAAGGATGAGGGGAGTGGTTTTTTTCTATGGGAGGTGGTAATAAACATGGCTTTAGACTCCAAATATATTGATCCAAAGCTTCTAAACTTTTGTCTACATGGAAAAAAACAAAAACAAAAAACATGACCAAACAGGGAAGGTCAAACAAGCATTTAACACATCTGGATGTCAGACTGAATTTTCTGTCTGGCAGTGTGTAAACTCAGCCTGACTCTCAGCCACATCAGCATGAGTCATGGTCACCCTAACTGCCACAATGAAACAGATAAGAGTTGAAGGTATATAGGAGCAGATACGCCAGAAGACAAGCTCCTCTCAAGAGCACTATCAATAGGATATGCCCAAAGACTATGGAAAATTTCTCTCAGACATAGGGAAGGTCGGTTCAAAACCTAATGAATGATAGAAAATACTACCATGGATTATGTTCTTCATTTTTATTTGTTAAGTATCTAAGTCCAGAGTCAGAATACTATGCTGAGTATGTACAGATTTATATAGCTTTTTGATCTATCCCTTAAGGGGTTAAGAATCTAGCTGGGGAGATGAAGGGAGAAGGTCAGTAAACTCTAGTACTTACACTTGATATTTGTCTGGTTCCTTACTCTTTCTTGTTGTGAAAATACTTAAGGCATTTTGTGAAACAGAAATCTGTCTAGACTAAGAATTGCAGATTCTTATTTATTTCTGTAAAATTTTCAGATACCTTGATTGGTGTAAGGTGGCTTATTTACAGGGAAGAACCAAAATGATATGGTAAGCATCTCCAGGATTTGCTAGGAATTATGTACTAATAAGATGTAAACTATATAGGATTTTATTATTTAATTTTTCATAAGAAAGTTCAATTCATGTGGATACCAACAAGTCAAGAAAGTTAGGTTTATACTCTCAATTATGTTGTGGTTGCACTGATTATTTTGAAAATTTTCTGTGAATACTGACATCATCATCCAAGTGACACATATGTGCCTTGGTCAAAATACATGGACTGACTCTTCCCATCCCCTTTGCAACTATAGAACCCACCTTTGTTAAATAGTAGGAATCAATTAATGTTCTTTCTTTAATGCAGTAAAGAGATTTTGACTGCAGTGCAAGAATGCCTATCAGGTGAGAGAAAGGTAGAAAAAAAAAAAAGAAACACATGTTCAAATTAATACTATCAGAGTACATTTGCAAGTTTTAAATCATTTTCAGGAGATGTGCAATTTCACAAGTACAAAAATACTCATATTTAAAAATAAAAGCTGAGAAAGTTCCTTTTAAACATACCTTTTCTCAAAGTGGAAATTAGTGTCTCTAGAAAGGCTAAAAGCTGAGTAGGCAAATGTTTTCTTTTAATGCTTGTAGATGTTTCTTATAGAGATGTTGGCTTATGAGGCAAATAGTATGGAACCTTTTGACTTTCCTTTCTTTATAATGGAGACATTTTTTAAAATGGGACATTTCTCTAATTCTGCTTTTTATTCATTAGGAGAGCTAATTCAATTTTAAGCAACATACATTTCCCCTAAAACCACTATTTTTTTTTTTTACTTTAAATTTTTTATTTTAAAGATGTGGGGTGCAATTCAGGGTTAAGCATACAAATGTTCATTATGCAGGTACCCTTGTTGATGAGGTGCACCCCTCCGGGCAGATTCCCATTACTGCCAATCCCCACCCCCATCCTCTGACAGTTTCCCATTACTGCCAATCCTTTTCTTGTAGTATTACAATAGTTGTTCAAGATCCGCTTATGAGAACATTTGATACTCAGTTCTTTGTTTCTGTCATAGATCACCCAGTTTTATAGACTCTAAGACCATC
Source organism: Cephalopachus bancanus (assembly GCA_027257055.1). Classification (NCBI taxonomy): domain Eukaryota; kingdom Metazoa; phylum Chordata; class Mammalia; order Primates; family Tarsiidae; genus Cephalopachus; species Cephalopachus bancanus. The sequence goes on along the minus strand of JAPVLO010000022.1, from coordinate 8,907,122 downwards.
CAAGTTGCTGTGAGGTTCATAGTTTTGTCCTTCTTTATGGTTGTGTGATATTCCATCATGTATATGTACCACAATTTTTTTTCCAGGCCCCTTTCGATGGGCAGCACAGTCGTTTCCATATTTTTGCTATTGAGAATAATGCTGCAATAAACATGTGTGTGCATTCACCACATCACTTAACATCTCTAATTGAAGCTTTCAAATCTTCACTGTCAATTGTTAATATTTCAAGTATTAGTTTTGTCTTCACTATCACAACTGGGTCAAATTAACTGATCCAGGCCTTTGGAGTATTTGTATTGGTGTGCTTCAGTTTTTTCATTTGAATCTCTCGTATGAGTGGCTATAATTGACACATTTTAACATTCACTCTTATTCATTCAAGCAACACTTATGGACTAGTTTCCATGTCCCAGAAAATGTCCTAAGTTCAGGGGGATACTGAGGGTAAAGATAGAATTGTTGTCCTAGCAAGAGCATAACACTGTTGTTGAAGAACAGTCACATTGGTTGAACAACTACGGTGATCTATCCTTTTTATAGACATCTCTTCATTTAGTTCTCCCTCCCACAAAAAAAAAAAAAAAAGAAGATGCTCAGAGAAGATAGTTGGACAGAAGTAGGAATTGAATTTAAACATCTGAGTTTCTGACTCCAAAAGCCATACTTTCCCTAACTAAATGATGTTCTTGGAAGTTGGTACAGCAGTTTCTCCTATTTATGCTTTGCAATCACACACACTCCCATATCACATCCATGGGTGAGAGGTTAACTGGATTTGTTCATGTTATTCACCCTCAAAGCAAATTCACGTGGTCATGGCTCCTATGATTGCATTGCGGTATGCATCACGTTATATAATGGACAAAATTCAGGGGACAGCTGCGCCGTCACTTGCTTGGATTGCATGTTGGGACAGCCCTTCAGTATTCCAAAGAACAACATCATTCAAGCGAGCATTGTCACGGTATTTGAGGTTTGTGTTTTATCATTACAACTGTGTAAAGCCCTTTTCCCACTAATTGATAAGCAACTTAGAGAAAAGATCCAATGTACTTCTTCAGCTAAGATTAAGAAGTAAAATAAGGATTCAATGCAGGAAAAGAAGGAAAATTTTAATCCTCACTTTCATGTGGTCTCTACAAAGAAAAAGAGCAATAAAATAATATCTTTAATATTTTTGCTCAATGACATTAATATATCACCTAATTAACTAAAAATCATTCAACAATGTGACAACATTTCTGGGTATTTATCAAAAATATATGTTCAGTTAATGAAAATATAAAATAAAAAATAGACTGGATTTAGTGGGTTCATAAATGTGTATGTGGGTTCATAGATGTGCATGGAATGACAAAAATGTGTAAACATATGTGATTACATTTATATTACATTCACAATACCCTTTGAAAACAACAAAATGTGAAGTCACAGGACTTTGATATTTGACAATGGGAAGTGTTGATACAAATTTATTTGACAATACAGAGGACTGTCAGATAATAGACTAGGTACACAATATAATTAGAAATACTGAACTTTCTTTTGCATACACAACAGCTTTTGGCAAAGCGCTGAGTAAATCATGAACATTAGAGTGGTACTGCACTGCACTTCATAGAACATCCTCAGGCCAAAAAAGACAAATAGGAGAGGTTCTGATTAAATATTTGCTCAGAAAATACCCTCTGATAATATACTGCCAATTTCCTGCCTTGGGTAAATAGCATCCCCCTGTCCCAAGGTAAGTAGGTCTCTGCTATATTAGATTTTATTTACCAAAAGGAACTCTGGCCACAAAACACACAGCAGTTATGTGAAGGGTATGGCCCAGCTTGTCTCAAAACATTGTCAGTGTGACCTTTGGCAAGGACCCAGTAGAAAAGCACTTGCCCTAAAAGAAATGAATACCACTTTCCCTATAATCCCGCTAGTGAGATCGGGTGTTAATGAAGCAAGCCCTGCTTCCAGTAGCCATAGCACAAATTACCTCATTTGGCTTGGTCACTGGAAGAGAGAATGCCAGGTGGGTATGTGCACTTATAAGCATATGCAATGTTTCCATGGAAATGCTACTTGTTCTGCCTGAATAGCCTTGGGGATGCATCCAGCCCTGAAGGGGTGTGCCATCTCTTTCTGGAGTTCAGCCCAGTGGAAAGTAAAGATTTGAGAGATGCACTGGACTCTGGATTCCAGGTGTTCATCTGGAGGGTAATTAGAGGGCCTGAGTTATCAGTCTTACTTTTAATGTTTACTGTATTCTAGATACCAACTCCAGAAACATCAGCTCAGTATCCTTTCATTGCAGTCCAAATACAAAGATGACAAGCTTTATCAGGAATATGAGGGAATACTCTCAGAAGTTTTAAGGACAGTATTTTAAGGACATAAATATTCTGTGTAACTATGCTGAAAACTATGCTATTCTATCCCATTTCATGGCTGCCCTACTTAGTTGACTTTCTCTTTCCCTCTGCTTCATACATCTGCCAGTGTCCTCCCTCTCTTCCTCATTACCTGTATCCCTTATTTACAAAATTGTCTGTCTATGTCCCCTGGAATCCTTTGGAAGGTCATTTGGCTAATTAAAGAGTCCCACATGCTGGTGGGTGATTTAGTATACAAAGGCCAAGGATATAAGCATATGAATAGAAAGCTTAGGTTGATTAAATCTCAACTGTAAATGTACAAATATAGGTAGCAAAAGTTCTTACAGATGATTTGTCCTTTCAAACATCGATCAGACATCTAATTTCTGATTTTAAAAAAAGTATTCAACCCAAAAAATGGACCATAATTGTTGCCATTTTTATTTATTTATTTTTTATTTGTCTGTAAACTTATGGGGTACAAGTGTAATTTTCTTATATTGATATATTGAATAGTGGTGAAGTCTGGGCTTTTAGTGTATTCATCACTGAGTACACTGTACTCACTGAAGTAATTTCTCATCATCCATCCCTCTCCCACCCTTCCTATCCTTCGGAGTCTCCATTGTCTATATCATGCCACAGTCTACTTCCATGTGAACACATTTTTAGTCCCCATTTATAAGTGAGAAGGCCTCCCTCAGAGCTGCAAAGAGAGAGACTTGTAATTTTTCTCTACATCATTGAATGGGTGCATTGGAAATAAAATTTGAAAAGGGGCATATTTTTTATGGTAATGAAATAATATGGTCTTATTCTTACTTTTTATTCTTGCTGTCCCTCTTTTTAAGCATTTTGTCAAGATAATTTTTAAATAAAGTATAGAAAAACATAGTTTTATATATACATATAAAGTATAGTTACAGGTTCTTCCACAGAAAGGAAAAAAAAAACAACAACTCTCACCTAGCGAGAAATTCTAAATATATTCCTAGTTAGAGATCATGTCGCTATAGAAAATTTTCTCCCTTTTTCCCTTCTCTCCCTCTCTTCTCTCTCCAAATTCTTCTACTTCTTTCCTTATTCTTGCTCTGATGAATGTTCTTTAGCCACTCAGGATTCACTCACTTTGCTTTAGGTAACAACCTTTTAAGGATCCACACTCACATCACTCTCAGCCTTTTTGGTTGGCTAAGAATGACTTGCTGACTTCAGAGATGGCACCAGGGTCTAAACTGAGTTAGAGATAGGCATGTGACCCAATCAGTCAATGAAATAAAATGAGATGGTATGGGACTTTTATTGACTTTTGGAATAAAGATCTTGTTCTTCCCCAAAATATTTAAAGTTCAAAGGACACAAGTACTAGAGCTGCTGCGTGGCAGGGTTTTGACCCTATACAGAGAGTCTATCTGGGAATAAAGTCAATAAGGAAGCAAGGAAAGCAAGGCATAGAGAATGAGGTCAACCTACATTTGTAGATAGCTCTTCTCTCTCTCTCTTTTTTTTTTTAACTTATATGAACCAATAATCTTCCTCATTGCTTAGACCAGTTTAAGTCAGATTTTCTGTTTGTATCTTGTAACCAAAAAGTCATTCACGGTAAACTCACCCTACAAACAGCACCAAACAGATAGAGACTGAATCCTATGCCAGTAGTCTCCCAGATTTTTAAGTTCAACTGTTGCTTATATACAGAGAACCACTTTTCTAATACTGTGTTGTTCAACAACAATAACAAGGAAACTACAAACTATTCAATAAAAAAATAGTCCAAATGGCTCTGAAGTAATGTCCCTTGGGGCCTTGAAAGACAAGCATCCTTAGCCTGGACACACATATCATTCCCCAGAAGATACTCAGTAGCTGTGATAAGCCTTAACCAGCACCACTTGGCAATAAGGAGTGGGATGAAGCAAATGCAAATGGTCAGGCTGCCTTCATCTCGCTGTTCCACACCTGATGAATTATTTGTAATGAGACATGGTAGTTCATCTTTCCTCATGAAATAGTTACTATAAGAACTTGAGCACAAATAAAGAACACAACCTAGGGCATAATGTGTTTCTCATGAACTTCACATGAGTAAAAAGTCCACATATTTTGAAGAGGAGGAGAGACTCAGGCAATAGTCTCTCATTTAGTTTCTCTACCAGTGCCCCATTTTTCTTCTTCTCTCCTTTCTTCTTTTAGTCCTCTCCTTTACATCTCTTACAACATTTTAGCACTTTTATTTCTCTTTAACTGGAATAACTAGAAAATAAGTCAATAATAATAAATGCTTTGGTATGATTCAGTGAATGGTTTCATAGTTGGTGCTGGTATTAGGATGTATATCTCCTAAAATATATGTACTTGAATTACCCTGTAATGTTCACCTAAGAAAGCCTTCAACCCTCCCTATCAATCTATTCCCTATTCCTCTACAGCATCTCCTCCACCCCTTCCATGGTGTTATAAATGTATCACAAGGAAGTTTGACAAAATAGAATGAAATCTTAGTTATAAATAGTTTCTCAGATCACTAAACCAAAGTTTTGTGACAGCCAAGCCTCTTCTCTGTTTGAATGAGACACAGATATTTTCATAACAGGAAGCCTCTGAATGAAGATTTGAAAGATTAGTACTTGCCTTCTTGTCCAATTAGCTGCAGGCAGTACAGAAAATGAATTCAGATTCAGCCTCAGTCACACAACCTATGAAACTCTGAGTAGTTTGTTTAAGCTCAGTGGGTCTCTTTTCACATTTAAATTGAGGAAATAATACCTATCTAGTAAATTAATTCAACATATATGATGGACCACGTACCTAGGCATTGATCTAGTGATCTCTGATACACTTTGATTAAAATAGTCAAAATTCTGTTTTCTTAAAGTTTATATTTCACTTAATAGCACTTTTGAATAACCTAAATGATATAATTTAAATAAATCCAGAGCATAGTATCTACCACATGGTGAAATTCAATACATGGTATCCAAGATGAGATTTCCTTCCCAATTAGAGCATTCCTACCTCTTCTTTCTGTTACAAATTCTTCCATGCTCTTAGAGGTCTTTTGAAAAAACTGGATAGGAGGATTAGTCTTGTAATGAGCCAGAACATGATCTGAATAAGCCAGACATTACCTTGAATAAAAGGCTGGGTTTGATTTGGATTGATTTGGTCCAAGTTGAATAAAATAGAAGTCAATATTGCTTTAAATAGATAAACATTTTCTTAAATAAACTACTTTCAAGTCATAAGCAAATCTTCTTCTCTTTATGAAATTCATCAGCACATGAGTAACCAAACTATATTCCATGCCTATCCAGCCCATCCACTTCCCTTCATCTCTACTACTACCTCTCTTGTATAAGCTCTCACCATCCTTTTTCTTCTCAGCAGTCAGAATTACCTTTTTTAAAAAAAGAAACCATACTGTGTGGCACCAATCATCATCAGCTCCAAACATCTTCCAATGGCTATCCGGAGCACTTAGAATAAAATCCAAACTCTTATTATAATCTACACAACCCTTATATGACCTTGTCTCTAACTAACTCTTAGACCTCACATTCTGCCAATCCATCCATTTCTCATCATGCTCTAGGCTTGTTTCTGCGTCGGAGACTTTGTCCTTGTTTTGTGTGTTCGTCCACCTCCTTCCTCAAAATTTGCATTGTTTCTTTTTTCCTAGTTCAAATCACAGGAGCCTGCACTGACCACATAGCTTTTTCCCATCTACCAATTACTCTCCTTCACATCACCCTCTTTTCGTTACTTTAGAACAGTACATGTCTCTCTTCCCCACTGAGATCGTAAGATCCATGAGCAGAGAACTTGTTATCTTAGCTCTGCCCTATATCCCCAGTGTCTAGCTATAGAAGGTACTCAATAAATATTTGCTGAATAAATGCATAAAATCTATGAAATTAATAATTCTCTGGGAATGCATAGTGACATTTCTTTCTAAAATTTTGCTAGGCTCTCAATAATTGTATAAGAATATTATTGATGGACTGTTCATAATGTGAGAGGCACTACAGGCATATAGAAAGCACTCAACATACATTACCAAAATGAATTTTCCATTTGGTCGTCACAACAACTTTGAGGGGGTGGCTTTATTATGTTCATAATCATTTACGGAACTGAAACTCAGGAAAAGTAAATTTATTACTCAAGTACTCACAACTCATAAGTGGCAAAACTAGGATTCAAATCTAACTCTAACACTAAAATCAGTGTTCTTAATCTAACAGATATCACCATCAATGTATTTTTTCATGTCATTCCTAGATACCCAACTAGAAGTGAAAACCTGTCAAAATTAACATTAATAGATGGCATTCATTGAGCACTTTCTATGCACAAGGCATTGTCTATGTTCATTCTCACAACAGTACTGCAGCGTAGATCCCTTGTGATTCAGATAAGAAAACTTCAGCTCAAACAGGTCAGATGGAATTTGAACCCTGCCTTGTCTGACTTTGGAGACTGAACTATTAGCTACTATGGAATAGCATTTCCATGACCTGGTGAAATACAGTATTACTTGCCAAGTTGCAGATGACAGGAATTACTAGTCTGGGCCTCTGCTACAAGCTGGGTACAGCCCTATTGCCTGACCAGTACATTCATCTTGGTCAAATGACAGATGCATTGTGTCACTAACTATGGAAACCAGGAATCACTGCTGGCTGACCACCAACTCTCTGTCAAGTAGGGAAAAAACAATCAGAAGCCTAAACTTTCATTATTACATTAGTAGTACCTCCTTCATTTATTTTATAAGCAATAAACTGTGCTTGTCCGTTGTTTTGATTAGAAAGTTTCAAATGAGATTGAAGATAATGCATCCCATAATTTCTCATCCTTCTCTGTTCCACAGGTTCAGGCAGACTGATTTCAGGGTGATATTTGCACTTTCTTGATTGATGAGGCTAATAAAGCACCTTTATTGTGATATAAATAGCCTTAAAAATGTCCTAGAGAGTCAATACCCATACTTGATGGCCTCACACAAGCAAGGTCCTTGTCTTAAGTAGCACTAAAGCTTAATGAGTTATGTTTTTGAAAAAGTTTGTCATTAAATTTGGATATTGACTTGTGAGGCTACGAGGTGGCAAAATCCACATTAGTGACACAGATGAAGTAAACTATTTGAAAACCACCCATTTCTTTCACACATCTAATATATCAGTAATTTTAATACCCTGCTGGATCACACAGCTTTGGCAAGGAATTGGAGCATGTATAGAACAAACCATACAGATATTCATTCAACCGGACCAATGGCTACTTCCCTACCTACATTTTGATTGTAGAAGAGTGAAGCGGAGGCATTCTAGAAGATACGAGTACACTTTCAATTTTCTATCAGTCACACATGCATCCCCCCACCCTTACACATACATACAGAAGTCAATCCAGGTACAACAACAGAACAAAATGCTATAACTCTAAAGACTTCAAAGTCGCTTGGTTAAACTGTGATTATTAAACTAAATACATTAATTTAGTTATGTATTGGACATATCATAAACCAAAGGTGACAGTTTCTATAAACACATCTATTCCAGATCTTTGATTCCTTTAAACTTCTCTCTTTCCATTTTCAAAAGTTGCTTTACAATTTTTACTATGCTTTTCTCTTTTCTTCCAATTTTCTCATTCTAAGTAGTATCATTTCTTCTTGTCCACTTTTTATTTTTTACTCACTCTTCATCCATGTGTGCGGGTGTCTTGCCTTCTGTGCATATGTATGTTTCTCTACACTTGCAGAAACGGGATAGGAAGATAATATATGAAGTCAGGAAAGCACATTATAATGTCAAGTAAAGACATTATAATGTCAAAATCACTCATTCAGTCAATACTCTACCAAACAGTGGGTTTATTTAGCTCATTATACTAGTTTCTTAGGAGTTGAGGTAACAAATTATCATAATCTTGATGGCTAAAGCAATAGAAATGTATTTTATGAAAAATCTGGAGGCCACAAGTCCCAAATCAAGATGTTAGCAAGGTTCCAGAGGTTTTAGTGGATAATCTTTCCTTGCCTCTTCTGGCTTCTGATAGCTGCATTCAATCTTTGGTACTCTCTGTTAGAGACAACAGGACTCCAACCTCTATTAACTTCTTCTCATGGCTTTGTTCCCAGTATCTCTCTCTATTTTCTTTTTCTTTCCCTTACAGGGACACTTGTCATGGAGGCTGAATTAGGCCTACTCTAATCCAGTATGATCTCATTTTGAGATCTCTATCTCAATTGCATCACCAATGGTCCTTGTTCCAAGTAAGATTACATTTTGAAGTTTCAGGTGGACATCTTGGAAGGAGGGTCATCATTCAGCTAACTACACCTATTTACAGCTTTTCAATGTAATTAAATAAACTCTACTGAGAGTGCTTTTTTTTTTAACAAGCAATAAACATTTGATTTGGTAATGACATTAATGCTAAAACTAATCAAAAGTATAAAAGTTTGGCTAGCGACATGGACATTAAGAAACTACCAACACTAGGTACTTTTCGCTTTATTCTTCCAATGAATTTACACATACCATATACATCTGTTGAAAAATAGTCAAATACAATATTTCCTGCTGAAAACATATTGCCAAGATTAAACTGATTTTTTTTATGGCTGCCTCAGCTAATCAATTTATTCTGAAATTATCGATTGATCTTCAGTAGAGTTTGAATCGGGACAGATAAATCTTGAACACTTATAAAATAAGGTATTTTGTATTCTAGAGATGAGACCACTGTGCTTTGTGTTAGAGAAGATCAGGCTGATATTAACCTAGATAATGATGCCCTTACAAAGAATGATGAATATCAACAAAAAGGGGAGAGGGATATGTTTTTGTCTATTGGCAAGGAATATAGACAGGTTCTCTCTGCCCTTTTCAATTAAGGATCCTATAGGAATAACAGAAAATCAAAAAAAAAAACCACTTATAGAACAAGAGCTTAGGAAAACAAAGTCTGAACATCCTAATAAAGGAATAGGACTTATAAAGAAGCAGTATTTCTCACATACAAATCACCTGGGGATCTTGTTAAAAAGCAGATTCTAGTATAATACGCCAGTGGTAGGCCTTGAGATTCCATATTTCTCACAAATTCTTAAGTAACAACCAAGAACCACACTTTTAACAGCAAAGTTGTAGAAGATCAAATTATTCCAACAGGACTCTCAAATAATTATTATGTCCCACACCTACAGATTATATGGCTTACAGTCATTCAACAAACATTCGGTGAGCTCCTATTCTGTGCCAGTTGTGGTAAATACAAAGATAAATGAATCATAATTCCATACTCAAATGTTTTTCCCTCTCAATTGTGGGTTTTTATTTCCCAGTCATAACATTTGGCATCAACCTAGTGTTTCAAGTAATATTGGGGAAATAAAAGAAATTTTTATAAGTAGGCAAAAGTTAATTTACCTTTAGGAATTTTCTAAAAACTGATGGAACTGGTTGTTTCTAAAAGATATAACTGCTCAGCAGTGAGGACAGTACCTTCCTTAGGGACTGTTGTCAGAGAAGAACCTAGAACCTTGCTTGGGCTCCAGGAGTGACACAGTGTGCTGTGTGGCTTCCAACCTGGAAGTGGCAGGAGGTGCAGCGACGAGTAGGGATCACCCACAAAGAGAAGACAAAACACTCCCAGATGAATGCCATTAATTTATAGAAAAATCAATAGGTTCTTATTTTTTATTTTATTTAATTTCATGCATTGCCAAAGAAATGTGCTAGAGAATAATGGCTCTAGCTACTGAAGTCTTAACTTATACAATTGCCTTTTTATTTCCTTTTCATTTTGGCTTGGGTTAAGATTGGTGAGTTTGTAGGCAGGCGGCAGCCAAGGCAATTTGTTTATGGTTGCTGTTGAATCATTTTCTTTTATTTTTTTCTTTTTATTTTTTATTATAAAGATTTTTTATTATAAACCCTACAATTCAGAGTTAGGTATACAAACATTGATTATGCAGGTACCATTGCTAAGGAGGTATGCCCCTTCCTCCCCTAGCAGTTTCCCTCAACTGCCAATTCCACTGCCCCTCTCCTGACAGTTTCCCATTACTGTCAAATGCTTTCTTATAATATTATACTTGTTGAAGTTTCACTTATGAGTGAGAACATATGATACTCTGTTCTTTGTTTCTGTGATAGATCACTGAGTATGATCAACTTCAAATCCATCCAAGTTGCTGCAAAGTTCATATATTTGTCCTTCTTTATGGCTGCATAATATTCCATTGTGTATATGTACCACATTTTCTTTATCCAGTCCAGCTTTGATGGTCAACATGATTGGCTCCATGTTTTTACTATTGTGAATGAGCTGCAACAAACAGATGTGTGCAGGTATCTTTTTTGTAGAATGATTTGAGTTCCTCCATGTATATTATTCCCAATAGGGGAACTGCTGGGTCATATGGAAGGTCAATTTCTAATTCTTTCAGAAATCACCACACTGTCTTTCAAAGAGGTTGCACTAGTTTGCATTCCCACCAGCAGTGTAGAAGTGTTCCTTTTCTCCACATCCTCGCCAGCATCTGCTATTTGTTTTATTAATGATGTTCATTCTTACTGGGGTTAGGTGGTATCTCAATGTGGTTTTGATTTGCATTTCTCTGATGATGAGTGAGGCTGAACACTTTTTCATGTGTCTGTTGGCTGCCCGTATATCTTCTTCTGAGAAGTGTCTGTTGTTGAATCACTTTTAGTGAGAATCCACCAAAAACTATCCTGACCATGACAGTAATCCAAATATTTGCACTGTCAACTAAAAGTATACATTAAGTATTGTGTACATACGTTATATATGCATTATATACACTATATAATATATAATACATATATAAAATGTATATAATATATAATATATGTATCTATACATTGTAGATAACATGTATATATAAATATTACAAATATATGTATATGTGTAGAATATGTATAATATATATGTACAATATTACATGCACACATATATGTGTATATGTATTTTATATATATAATATGCATTATCAAGAGGGTCTTTTCTTCAATTCAGTCAGAGTCTCACTCTGTCACCCAGGCTGGAGTGCAATGGCATACTCATGGCTCACCACTGCCTCTACCTCCTGGGCTCAAGCAATCTTCCCACCTCAGCCTTCCAAGTAGCTGGGACTACAGGCATGTCCACCATGTCCAACTAATTTTTTTATTTTTTGTAGAAATGAGGTCTTGCAATGTTGCCTAGCTTTGTCTCAAACTCCTGGGCTCAAGCAATTCTCCCACCTCAACCTCCCAAAGTGCTAGGTTTACAAGTGTGAGCCACTGCTCTTAGCCTGGAGAGTCTTTAAAGAGTGGAAAAAACAAAAACAAAACAAAACTTGCCCTGTGAGGAATCTTCTCACAGGCTTCTGCTGCGGAAAGTAGCAGAGACTTTTTTTACTTTCAGACCTGAAGATTTAAAGAAGGTTGTATCATAACTTTTACCAAGTAAATTCTCACAAAAGGGCAACTATTATGCACCATGACAAGCATGGCCCCAGTTTTGAAAGAATGACTGTTTACATTTAAACTTGTTTTGATCAGAAGCACTCAAGCCTGCAAAATATTCAGTCCTGACACTAGTCATGAATCTTCATCAACTAATGAACCGAGGGGTTCTGAGGCCAATGTGGAATTCTTCATCGGGACATCAGTGAAGATAGCAAATGACTAGTTTTACTAACATAACCAAATCTCACAGCATAAGGTAAAGACTGTCTTCAAAATTTTAACTGTTCTCTTTACCCCAAAGCAAACACAGTGGTCTAAAACATCTGGACTTGCCATCTTCCCTGATCTAATGAGCTAGTTAATTGCCAAATAGATGCTGCAGATTTATTTCACAGCTGTATTGCTTAAGCCATTCATTATCAACCTATGGGCCTTTATTTTTCTCCTTATTGCAGCACATATGGAACTTATTTTTAGAACTATAACGTTTCTCATGATTCCAGCTTTGGGGGTATGGGAACGATGTAGCAAGAGACAACAAACTGCTTTCTGTTCTCTGGTAGGCAGGCGTTCTATGAGTCATTTCAGTGTAGAGAGGGAAGCTTTGTCCCTGCAGACAGAGATTTCTATGGAGCTACAGTATCTTCTTGCCTGTGGTTCTTATAGAATGTATGGCCTACATTTCACAAACTAGCAATGGAGCACAATAATGCAAAGAAATAGTTTTATCAGTCCAAAATGTTACCAAGATTCCTCCAAGTTTTTGCAAGTTACAAATTCATGTGATAAAAGACACTAATGGGGAGACACAAATGCTCCCTAAAAGATACATGAGAAACAGTCTTAAGCCCTAGAATCTTACAGTCTTATGGCACAATAGAAAGCGTTTGGGTAGTTCTAACTCTGAACAACACTTAGTAAATTAAAATGTGCTGTATAATTTCTTAGACATTGATTCATTTCTCCTCCAGACATGGATGTAGAAAAAACTTGAGGAAAAGCCAAGTGCAATAACTCTAATATACCACCAGGTGACAGTGTTTCTAAAATTAATCTTTGATTCCAGAGAACCCAGATTTGATTTTGTTTGTGGGGCCACATTTAACAGAGAGGCGAATGGACAATCACATGATTGCTTTTTGTACAGTAAATCAAACCATTATCCAAATTTTTTTTCATGATTACAATTATTTAAACGTGATGAGATTATATACTCAAGTGACAGTAGTGGAAGATTAATCTTGTTCTGAATTGGCCAGAATGACTGGATCATCTTAGAAAAATATAAAGTAGTTAAGCAGTTTGACAAACTAATAGTCAGCTATCCATCTGAAGCTCTTGATCAGCTAAACTGAATTAAGAAGGTGAAAAATGTAATTCATATTTTTTATATGACAGCAGCAAAATGCAACAACATTGAGATTTTAGGGTAACAGGTGGTGATCAACTTATAGCAAAATAAACATTCATGAAGTTTTTTCCAGAAGATGCATCTGCTCAAGGGCATACATTGACTAATACAGATAAAATGAGTATTTGAGATTCATTTGCTAAAATGCTAATAGTTTTGAGAAGGTAAAATTACAGAGGAGGAAAATGTTTAAACCAACTCAAATATGGAAATTCAGGTTATTGGAAAAAAAGAGTAGGAAGAAAAGGAGAGGGAGAAGGATAAATGATCAGTAGTTTTCTGCATAGGGGTGGGACTTGATAACTAAAAGGGGTTTTCCTTGGCCTGAATGGAGGAGACATAAAAATAAAACCCACTGGAGCTAGCTTAAGCAATAAGGCATCCCTTCATCCAGGAAGAAAATGCCATTGCCCAGTGGGTTAGAGCTAATGACTTAAGTTCTGCTCATTTCCACTAAAAATGTCTCATCTGCATTGACTCCCAAGGTGACTGAAATTTTATTTATAGTTTATTTGAAACTATATATATTTTATATGAAAATGTATTTACAGTAAGTGGCAGAGCTGAGATATATATCCAGACCTGCTGATTATAAATAGAACTCTCCTCATTGCACTCCATTCAACTGTGATCTACTACTTCTATTTCTGGGCAGGTGGAAGAGAGATGCATAGAAGGGGCTGGGGAGAAGAGAGAGAAGAAACAGAGGGAGGGATGTTCTAGAAAGATGCGCATTAGTAAAGAAAAATGAAAATGTAATCATAGCTGGAAAAAGAAATAGCACATTCTCAGTCTTCTATTTCACCTTCCCTCTCCCTCTCCTCCATTTTCATGACATGCTGTTATTTTCATTATTACTTCTTCCCCCAAACCCCAAGTAAAATTACAGAACGTGACAGAAAAGATCTTAGGTCCTAGATCTTAAGTCCTCCTTAACGCTGCTGACTGACTGTCGCAATACTATCACCACAGAATCCTCATGTGGTCATGAGTCAGCTTAGTCCACATACCATGAAAAGGGACAATGAAGACTCACACTGTGTTTTCTGAAGACACGGAGCACTCACGCTATGTTTTCTGTCTGGTTCCCCAGAAAACAGTCTCAGAGACTGAGATTTGCTTGTAAAAACTCTGGATGTGAAATGGCCTTTTAGAGTTGTGCCGTCTTTAGGCCAGAGAGCCTCTATACAATTTATCAAGCAATCATTGGACGGGACTATCCTCAGGGAGAATATAGGATGCAGGAAAGTGGCTGTCTTTGGTTGAAGGTAATTCCCAGAGAAGGAATCAATTGAGAGTCATAGTCATCAGTATTGGCAGCAGCTGGGGCATGAGTTCCTCAACCTGAAAAGGGGATCTGGAGAGTGCACTGCAACATCCATCGCTAATACCTGGATTCCCTCAGTGAGGCAGATCACCCTCACTAGTACAGTGGTAGTTGAAATGGTTATGACTGAATTAATTCTTTGGGATTTAAACACTTACAGCATCGATACTAATAACTGTAGAGGTTTAGTCCCCTTCCTCCTGCTGTGGAAGTTTAATACATCCATTCCAGACATTTAATAGTTGTCAATTTCATAGTGTGGCTAGATATTTAGTTTATATTTGTCTATGACAAATCATAAATTAGCATGGGATGAGTGAGTGAAAACAGTTTCCCAGTAATGTTCCACTTTAAAAAGCCCAGAAAGTATCATTTTTAGGTTCAAACAAGTGAACCCAAAAGGATATCTTGTCCAATCTATGATTTGATGCTTTTGCCCCCTCTGCCACATCCTCCCTAAGTGACCATCCAGTCTGTGCACACATGCATCTTCAAAGTCAAGAAAGTCATTATCTCCAGCAACAAGCCATTCCATGCTCTGATGGGTTCGATTGCTGCATATTAGCCCAACCTGAAGGACTATCTACTCATTTATCATTTTCATACACTGATCTTGGTTTTCTTTTCAGGAATCACCAGACACATATTTAATTCTTCTTCTGCACATTATCTCTTCAGATAGTGCCGGCAGCTCATGACTCATGAAATGGCTTAAGGTTTCCTCATCATCTTAGTCATTCTCCTTAGAATATATTCCAGTTTGACAATGGCCCTGTTACAGGGTGATATTCACAATACGATAAAAACACTAGCTTTCATCTGAATAATAACAAATTCAGGTGTCATTCTTTCATTAAGACAGCTTGCAGGTGATATCAGCCCTTAAGGCTGCTATATCATGATGGGTGAATCACAACTTTTTCATATAGTTTGTGTCTTCCATCCTATCCTCTGCTGTTATTTCATGATAGGAGTCATATGACTACCTGATCTTTTGTCATCTGAAGTTTAACATTATGTAATCATAATCTATAAAATATATTTATTGTTTTTCCAACATGATATAACATGTAAGTATGGGTATTGGATAGCACTGGTAGTGCCTTTTTTTTTCTTTTCAATCAATTGCAAACTCCTTACAAGCAGAGTTCCTATTGACCACACTGAATAAAATGATTTTTTAAATGGTAAAAAAATAATTATAACTTCTCATTTCACTTTGGATCAGTTTGCCATTTAATTTTGGTTCTAAGAAAGTCCATTTTATCAAATGTTGTCAAATGTGTTGGCATTGAGTTGTTTATTTAATGCCCTATGCTCTAAAATTTCTTCTATATTTTAATTATGACACTGTTTGCCTATCAAGAACTTTTCTGCCTTGTCTTTTTTTACTTGATTAACTATTATATAGGTATTCTATTTTATGAGCCTTTTCAAAAAATAAGCTTTTGAATCTGTTGGGCTTCTCTATTATATTATTATTCATTTTACAAATATGATGCTTGTCTATTTTTTCTTTCACTTATTTAAGTTAACTTTGTTCCTTCATTACTATACTTTATAATTCAATATTGAACTCATCAATTTTCAATTTCATTTCAAAAATATATTTATTATGCATGCCAAAATTTCCTTCTAAAATTTCAACTTCATATTAAAATATTTGATACATAGTGTTTTCATGAAGTCTAAATATTCTAGACTTTCCATTATAAAGTCTGCTCTGATGCATTATTTATTTAAAATGTATTTTTTAGTTTTCAAGCATATCAAGTTTGGAAGTTGGAAGTCATTGCATTTTTATCAGTTACTTTTGAAACTTTTTATGTGATCAGATTTTGAAACAAATCATTCCTACTTGAAAAAAATATATATTCTCCAGTTGCTGTGTGCTATACATGCTCATACATAAGCTCATAAATTCTGTTGTTTAAATTCTCTGTTATCACTTTTTTGTCTTTTTCATCTACAAGTTTTAAGTGAAGGTATATTAAATTTTCTACTGTGTTTATATTTGCCATTATTTATCATAACATGGTCAAATATATCTGAATATAATTTAAAGTTTTTATTTGGTTAATTTCCAGTTCAAGTTTACTTTATTCTGTTAATGAAAATCGATTTGTCATATATCATTATTACAACGTCCTATTTTTTAATTTAAATTTGCCTGTTTTTTTAATTGCTTTGCTTTTAAACTTTCTGTGTTTTAGGTTTGCCAATGGTTTTTAAAAATCTATATTCACACACAAAATATACACAGGCTCAATTGAACTAATTACGCATAATAGTATAGTTGGGTATAAAATTGCAGAAAAATATTATTTTCTTTCATTACTTTGAAGATAATACTCCATTGTTCTCAAGTCTATATTGTTGCTAATTATAAGTCTCCTTCAATTGAACTGATGTTTCTTTTTAGGTATTCTGTTTTTCTTTTGTTTGTTTTAAGATTATCTCTTTTTCTCAGTGATCTTTAGTTTCACTACAAGGTGGCTTTGTAAATTTACTTTTGTTTATTCTGCTTGAGACTTTTGTTATTTGAATCTTAAGACCTGTTGTTCTTTATCACATTGAATGTTTCTTCCTTCTTTTTTCCTCTATCTCCTTTTTCTGATGATGCCTAATAGAACAATTTAGGAATTCTTATTTTATATCATCATGGTTCTCCAGAGAACTAAAACCAATAGCCCATATATATGGAGACAAAGAGAAAGAGAGAAAGGATGAGAACACAAAAGAGAGAGAGAGCAAGAGAGTGTGAGAGAGAGAGGTTAATTACATTTAAAAAAATACCTTCTAGACTGTTGCATAACCAAGCAACTGGGCACAATAGGCTACTCACATTGACACCATAAAATTAACCATTATACTTTGTACCTTTTATGGAATGCATAAATAAATAAATAAATAAATAAATAATACTAGTATTTTATGTGATTTTTTTCAGATATAACTTTCAGTTCATTAATTCTACATTCAACTGTGTCTAATCTATAGTTGAATTTATGTATTGATTTTTTTAATTTGTAGAGATTGTTGTTGTTGTTTCAAGTAATTGTCATTGTTACTTTTTTACATAAATATCTTCCTTTATCTTATGATTTAGGTTCTGTGCAATCATAACCATTTAAAAATATTTATAATCATTTTTGACTACTGCATTATCTCTATTTGTTATTAAGAATTGTTTAACTTGGTGTAGTCTTGGATTCAATTTCATAGCAGAATTTTTTTTTTTTTTTTTTTTTTTTTTTTTTTACTGTGACTCAGATAGGTGGCTAGCTTTAGTGCTGCTTTTGGGGCCAGTTAGCAGAAGTTTTATGGCCTTCTCTTCCCAGGGAGCAGACTATTTTCAGCTTCAGATTTATTCAGTAGTGACTCTCCCTACCTTCTAATTTACATTGGCCCATAAAGCCTGACTCCACACAAGTACCCTATAAATCTCCACACAAGTATCCTATAAATCATATGCCTCTTGTCATATCTTGACATCAACTCAGGTTATCCTCAGGCTTTGAGTGTCTTCCTTATTTCTCTCACCTGAAGATTTACATTTCTTTCTTTTGATGCAGCAATTTATTACTTTTGAAATTGAACTTGGAACTGAACTATCTGTATGAGTACAATGGCTTAGCAGCTGTTATTATTTACAAAAGCAAAAGGGGCTTTAGAGATTTTAGCAGATAAAATATGTAAATAATATCTGTTGTCTCCTTTTAAACAAAGCGCATCTTTGAGTACGGAGAAAAATTCTCATTTTTCTTTCTACTACTAATACTGGTATACCAGTTGGAAAAGTATCTATGTGTTGCAGGACTAAATGGTAATACTAACACAAGAGAAGATGCTGACAAGATACTGTATATTTCACAGGGAAATACTGTCTGATAGGGGTAATGAAGGTTGTTCTCAGTTACCTAAAGAGTTGTTAAATGAAAGATAGGTTAGGGCTTTCCGGTGGTTCAAGAGAAGAGAGTCATATATGTTCTTTTTGGTCAAAGTTATAAACCTATCAATTTGACCCTAAAAGAAAATATGTATCACAATTTTTACTAAATAAAAACAAAATGACCTGTTCTTGTGATACTAAGGAGACCAAAATACTGCTATCAGAAGAGTGGTTGGTTATATGGATCATAAAAACATTTGAGCAATATGACCTTTAAGGGTCCTTCCAAACTAGGTGTCCTAGGATTTCATGGCTAAGAAGAGTCAAGTTGGATCACTGTCTCCTTTAATTCTAATACAATTTGTTTCCCTTTATTGTTGATATAACGATGTCAGATTATTGATTTGAGTTGAAATTGCAGTAAACTGTCACTTTTTTTACACATACATAAATCCTCAACTTGACATATTTCTATATTTTCCCTGAGATTTGTATCATTATTCTAAATTCCTGAAAACTTAAAATTCCAAGTCTGCTGTTCAACATATTATATGCTTATTCATATTCCTGTTGCACACCTCATCTCTATGCTTTATATCCTCATACAACTCATTGATAGAAAGATTGATCCCTATAACATGCCTGAAGGAATTTCCCCTAGGTAAACTCAGCTTTATTAAGATTCTGTTCATTTTTCTCCATCTGTCACCAATGGTATCATGGTATATATTCTCCAGTGTCTTGCTACTCCATTCTCCTAATCAACAGTCTTGTAAAATGGTTAAGAAAGTACAATTAAGTCTGACATAACATAATTTTTAGTGGCTCCATCCTAACTTATAGTGATGATCACTTTCTTTTTTTTTACAATCAGGTTAGCAATTGATCCATAGTATTTTTCAAGAATTGACAACAGTCCCTATATTATGCAGTTGAAGCACCCATCCACTCACTCTTTTTTAAAAATCAGGGCCTACTTTCCCCGTCTTTAGTCTTTTGGTTCATTATCCTTGATTTTTCACAAATCTCAGATAATTTTTATTTATTTTATCTGCAGACACTGGAGCATATTCCAGCCGGCTAAGAGCAATTGAACTTACATTAGTTGGATGTGTTTTTTGCTATTTCTATATGTTTTAAACTTCATCTTTTGCAATCTGAAAGCCTTTCTCTTTTACCCAGATGACAATAGAAAAAAAGTGATTCTATTATTTTCATCTAAGTCTAGTTCTTTATTTCCTTCACTTACTATGAATGAAACTAATATATATTTTTTGTCCCTAGAAATTATTCCCAGAGTTCACCTAATTCTATATCAAGACTTTCAAACACTATTCTGGAGATTTGTGCTATTTTAAAATATTTGTCCTTCATCATGTCTAATCCTTGATATTTTTCTTCTACAAAAATGTATGCACCTTTTAACCATTAAAAAAATGGTATCCATTTTGATTTGTACTCTGAGGCTACTAAAAACAGCAAGCAGCAGGAGACTGTGTTTGGTTCATTGATTATTTATTTTTTATACAAACCAATTATTTAATCAGTGTCCATATAAATGGGATAGGGAGTAACTTTGTGGATCTGGATTAACACGTATAATGTCACATAGATGATTACTACTCACCTCCTCTGAGTTATGATTAATAAGAAGAGCTCAAGTTAGTAGAATAAGAAAATGCAAAAAATGTACCTTCATTTTTCTATATTTTGAAGTAAAAACTCTACCTGTTGCTACAACATAAAAGACATTGGTCATAATACTTTTATAGTCATACTCAATTACAAATAAAAGGAGTTGCTTGGGGGCACAAACCAGTGATCAAGAAGTAGATATTGAACCCCCAATAAGTTCAAGGCAGTTTCTAGTCCTGTGGGAAATTCATGGATATATGAGTTCCAGTGAGTTAATGACACCAGAAGCTAATGATAAGCCATCCAACATCTTTGTTCCATGTAATCGCAAAGACTAAATTTACTTGCTTTTTAAAATGCATCTGTCAGAGTAATTTAACATGTGATCCATAAACAGAGAGGGGTCTATTCCAGACTCAGAATAAATGAGTAACAATATTGTACAATAGTCTGCACTATGTTTCAAAAGAATGTCAGTAGTTTGCATTTAACAAACTACTGATTTTGGACAACAGCACCTACTCTCTGCTATCTGCAATCACAGAAGTCAATAGAGAAAATGGCACAGGCTATGAAAAGACTATATAATAGGAGGCCTACTGCTATGCTGGGACGCTGGGGTACAGCCACAGAGCAACTGATTGCATAAGATCATCTATTCAGCCCTTAATGAGCTGTTGTTAGCGCTCCGTTCAACCTTCCACTAGTCACCAATTATGTTTACAGTTAGCAGTTTGAGTACATATTTACTTCTCTAGAGAGTGGGCTCATGTGCAGAATTGTGGTGAACAGATCACAGTATGGCCCTCATGCCCTCAATGTTCAGTCTCCAGGAGACCCTGCAGTATACTTAGATTTCTACTAGAAAAAAAAAAAATGAAAAGAAAAAAGGAAGGAAAACAGTATGGGAAAGAGGGCTGGAAATGAGGGCAGGGTAGGAGTGGAGGGTGTGTACAACCTTTGCTGTCCCTAACAGGAAATTACAACAAATCCAAAAGACTTGCCCTGTGACTAAAGAAGCATTTGTTCTCGACCATTAAACCTGGCTTGCTCGCCAGAAGGATTTTACAGTCCCTTTGACCATGTTGAAAATTTGAGGATGGAGATAATCCCTTTCACTCCTGTTTTTGTTGGTTTGCAAAACCGTTTGAGAGATTGAACCTTGGGCATTTGTCAGCGAGGTCTAATGCACAGTTTGCTCTCTTTCAATGGGTTTCAGCAGATTTCAGATCTATAAAAATTCGACTAAGTTGTTGCCTATTTTCTGATCTATGGGGGCTGGGAAGCTCAGCGTTATCTGAGAGGTGCCAGCTGTTGCTATTACAGACAGCATCCAATGGCTCATTTATCTGAATATGTACTGCTACTTGGCAAGATTTCAGGGAAGGAGACTTTGTTGTAATGGTGATGCACTTCTTTTTTGATGAAGCTCTTGAATAAATATCCTTTTAAAAAAGGCTCTCTGAGTGACTGGAAGCATTTCTTATACACATACTGACTTCAGCAGCTGAGAGACGTATGAAAACTCCTTGTATAACCACACCCCTCCCAAAAAATATATATATTGTTGAAACAGCAAGTATCTTTCTAACTATAGCATTGAATATTATTCAGCATATGTAAGTAAAAGGCAATAACTACATTCATTAATCTGATTGCAATTAACATATCCAATTATTAGATGACTTATAAAATGTGGAACTGCATGTACAAAGCTGATTCAAAAGTATGCGGACTTCATTAAAGCTATTTAGTGTGTTTTAATTAGTAAATTACACTCTTATGACCTCCTGAGTGTTAGAATTTCACACACTTGCTTTTCACAGCAGGGGCCTGAGTTTAGTCATCACTTTCATTTAAACTAACATAAAAAATCAAGCCCTAGAGTTTACTTAAGTCAACAAATTATTTTTGCTTGAACTCCTAAGGTATAAATTGATCTTTAATTCATAAAATAGCTATTCTTTTCTATTGTGGATCTTAGCAATTGTTTGATAATTATCTCTAACATCTGTATCTGTTGATTTAAATATCCTTAGACATTTGGTTTAAAGAAACTTTCAAAAGCCTCAGAATAGGAAGTTACTATTATAGCATTTTTACTATGAATGCATGCTTTAAATGAAATAATTCAAATATCAACTATGCAGGAGGAAAAAGAAAAGTGTAAATGGTGTTTCTATTATCAATTTTAAAAGACTGACCAAAGAAAAGGCAGAGATGGGATAAAAGATTCAACATCTGAATAAGGCTGAGGGACAAGAGAAATTTTAAACAGGAGTTTGATGAATGTTACTAGGGTGTCAGAATTACCAAGGATCCAAGGAAGCAAGGTATACAGCTACCAAACTAAAGGCCTAAGAATCAGGACAGGCAGTTTTAACTTTACTCCAAGAAATGTTAAAAGCAAGTTTGAAAACAGGAATTTTAATAATGAGGATGTAATAGGATAATTAAAAACTACTAGTTTTTAAAAAAGAGAGAGAGGAATCTGCTGAAGAGGTAAAAATCTAAGTTGCAAATATATTAAAGAAATGTAATTCCACTACTTTGGCATTTGTAAAGTAAATTACCTCTGGATAATAATGTGTTTCTAGGTAGTGTCCTATTGGATCTGCTTTAAGGATTGGATGAGTCATTTCACAGAATCTTTGATGAAGGAGGTGTCAGAGATCTCACCCGTCTTCCATGCTTAACCAGTGCTTATAGAACTGTTTGCCACAGCCCATGTTAAGCCCTTTTATTTAAAAATTCTTTCTTACTTTATGCAAAGGTAGGCACCTGGGAAACAGAGCTGAAATGCAAAGTCATTGGCAAGAGAATCTTACAATTTAATAAGGAAGACAGAAACGTAATAACAGAATTTATGACTATGAGAGAAATATGCTCAGAGTACTTACACTTGGGTTTCAAAGGAGGCAGTTTTATACATCTGAGTCTGAGTAGAGGTGGAGAGATCATGGGAAGAAAGGGCTTCATGGGGGTGGTAACATGTGAGCTGAGGTTTTAGGAATGTGTAGGGAGAGTGAGAAGCAGGAATAGGTATCCCACACAAGAAAAACAATATATTCAGAGGCCTAGAGACCTGAGGAGATTGCTGTGGTTACTGACCACATATAATTTACTATGACTCTAAATACAGTAGAGAAGCCAGCTATCCTCTTCTGCTTTAAATAACTCTTTTTCTTTAATTAAAAAATATATATGCTTCTTCCATGCATTCATCTGTTCTCTTCTCTCATGGTGCTTAGAGCTGGAGCAAGGGGTGGGAAAGAGGTAGGGAAATGTGACTTTGCTATTGAATGTCAAATGGGCACAACATTTGGCATGCCTGTGACTTGTCTGTGAAGCCCAAACAGGGACTGGACCAACTCTCCTGCAAAGGAGCAAGTCCTTTGTTCATTATAAGGCAGCCAAAGAACTCTCTGTCATTTGTTCATTATAAGGCAGCCAAAGAACTCTCCTAGCCTTCCCACTCCACAAACTCCACTAGAT
The DNA here is from genome assembly GCA_027257055.1 of Cephalopachus bancanus. NCBI lineage: Eukaryota > Metazoa > Chordata > Mammalia > Primates > Tarsiidae > Cephalopachus > Cephalopachus bancanus. Next base: position 8,883,505 of record JAPVLO010000022.1, on the reverse strand, counting down.
ACTTGCTTCTTGATACATAAAGAGAGCTGACCAGGTGCATGTTCCTTTTCAAGTGAGATACTCCAAAGTAACACAAGACTCTAGTCACATGAGACCACCAATTAGTTGTGGAACAAAATAATAATAATTTCTGTTCAATGTTTTTTTTTTTTTTACTGTGTATCTGATCTTCTGGACTTGACCTCAGGCCTACCTAACTCAGCCTCTACCTCCAGCCCAAGAAAATTCTTCCTTCCTATGCTCGTTTAGTTTGGGCTTCAGATTAGGTCTGACATTCTTAGAGGCAAAAGTTATTTTAATTTTATGTTTTACAATTTGTCCATGCCAATACATTCTGGGGCTTATTCTCATTCTCTAATCTTGCAATACACTCTATTATTAAAAGAAAAAAAAAACTCATTGAGGTCTTACTATGTGCCAGGCATCCTTCTAGTGCTTTACATGTATAAACTCATTCATTCCTAATAATCACTCCATAATTCATCTGCAATTGCTGCCCACAATTTATGATTTACAAAATAGCTTAAAAGCTAAGGAGAGCACAGAAAGTCACACAGCTAATAAATGGTGGTGCTGGGCTGCACATCCAGGCAGTCAGACTTCAAAATCTGCCCTCTTAACCATGACACTGCACCACTGCAACCACTTTGCTATATTATGCCTCAGTTTGTACAAGTTGAGCTTGTATAATTTATAAAGGTTATGGATTGGTTATCTACTTGGGTCCTTTGTTGTAACAATTAATTGATCAACAAATATTTATAAGCAATATCTATGTGCTCAGCTCACTGTTTTAGGCATCCAAGTACACACATAGAGAAATCATACGGTTGATGCTCTTATGTAGATTCAATTCTAATGGTAGCAATTAAAATGACAGAAAATTATGTGCATTGGAATCTGTAGGTGATTCAAATATCATCAAATCCAATACACTCATTTAACAAAACAGAAAACTAAAATCCCAAATAAAATTTATTACAAATATGTGCACACAAAATTTATCTAAAGGTATAACCATAACAGCAGAAAAGCAAGGACTAAATTCCAATGTCTGTATTCCATTACATGGGTTTCATTACTTACACACTGTGAAGAAAACAAGAAATGTCTTTATTAAAGAAGAGCCTGTAAGGATGGTCTCAGCTATAGAAACATGTAACTAAGTACTTAGAAGAGGACTAGAAGTAAGTGCCAAAATATTATCAGTGTTTACTTTTCTATATTATAAATGACTTTTTAAAACCATCATTGATCCTTTAAAAAGGATCTACATTAAGAATAAGAGAATAAAAATAAACATTAACACCAACAAGTTCCCCCCCAAAACCCACAAAGACATGGACACTAAACAGCATGATGCTAAACAACTCCTGGCTCAACAATGAAATCAAACAGAGATTAAAAGATACCTGGAAACAAATGAAAATGAAGAAACATCTTACCAAAATCTCTGGGACGCCATGAAAGCTGTAGTAAGAGGGGGAATTTATATCCCTACAAATGCACATGAAGAAAATGGAAGGATCACAAATTAATAGCCTAACAAACCACCTAAGGAAGTTGGAAAAGCAAGACCACCAAAACCCTAATTTCAGCAGAAGAATCCAGATCACCGAAAAAAAAAGCCCAAATCCAGGACATAGAAGACAAAAAGATAATACAAAAAATCAATGAAACAAAAAGTTCGTTCTTTGAAAGGATAAACAAGATCAATGGTCCAAGAAACTGAGCTAGACTGACCAAGAAAAAGAGAGAAAAAGCCCAAATAAACACAATCAAAACACAAAAGATGAAGTCACATCTGACCCTGAAGAAATACAAAAAATCATTAGAGACTACTATGTACATTTGTATGGAAACAAACTTGAAACTTAAGGAAATGGAGGACTTTCTGTCATCACACAACCTGCCTAGGTTGAAACAAGAAGAAATTGAGACCCTAAAGAGACCAATAACAATCAAGGAAATCGACTACGAAATAAGAAAACTACCTACAAAAAAAAGCCCTGGACCAGATGGCTTTCCAGCAGAATTCTATAAGACATTTAAGGAGGAGCTGATACCAATCCTACTGAAGGTATTCCAGGCAACTGAGAAGGATGGAACTCTCCCCAAAATCATTTTATGAAGCTAATATCACATTGATACCCAAGCCAGGTAAAGACACAACAAAGAAAGAGAACTATAGGCCAATTTCTTTGATGAACATATATGCTAAAATTCTCAACAAGATCCTAGCAAACCAGATTCAATAACACATCTCACAAAAATAGGCATATAGACCAATGGAATAGAATTGAGATTCCAGAAGCTAAACTTCAATTTCTCAACCAACTCATCTTCAACAAAGCCTCCACCACCTACCACTGGGGAGAGGAGAACCTATTCAGTAAGTGATGCTGGGAAAACTGGCTGACCACATGCAGAAGACTCAAACAAGACCCCTATCTGTCCCCATACACAAAAATTAACTCTAAATGGATAAGAGACCTAAATGTAAAACCTCAAAGCATAAGAACCTTAGAAAATGCAGGTCACACCCTTATGGAAATTGGAACTGGCATCCAGTTCCTGAGCAATACCAAAACCCACAGGCCATAAGAGAGAAGACAGACAAGTGGGACCTCATTAAACTGACAAGCTTCTGCAAAGTCAAAGAAACCATCAAGAGAGCAGGGAGACAGCCCACAGACTGGGAAAAAGTATTTGCCAACTCCAGGTCCGACAAAGACTTAACATTTTCAATCCACAAGGAACTCAAATGTGCTGAAAAGAAAAAAACAAACAACCCCATTATAAAGTGGGCAAAAGATATGAACAGACACTTGTCAAAGGAAGACATCCAAGCAGCCAACAGACACATGAAGAAATGTTCAACCTCACTAATCATCAAAGAGATGCAAATCAAAACCACACTGAGATACCACCTAATTCTAGTCAGAATGGCAATTATCAATAACTCAAAAAATAACAGTTGCTGGAGATGGTGTGGTGAAAAGGGAACACTCCTACACTGATGGTGGGAGTACAAACTGGTGCAACCTCTGTGGAAAACAGTGTGGCGATTCCTAAAAGTTCTAAATATCAACCTCCCATATGACCCCACAATCCCCCTACTGGGAATATACCCTGAAGAACTCAAATCACTCTATCAAAAAGATACCTGCACACGTATGTTTATCGCAGCATTGTTCACAATAGCAAGAACCTGGAAACAGCCATGCTGCCCGTCAAAAGAGGACTGGATTAAAAAAATGTGGTACATATACATGATGGAATACTACGCAGCCATAAAAAAGAACAAAATCATGAACTTTGCAGCAACCTGAATGGAACTAGAGTCAATAATACTGAGTGACCTCTCACAGAAACAAAGATCTGAGTATCACATGTTCTCACTCATATAGCGGACTTTGAACATCCATTGTAATACATAAAAAAAGGACTGACAGTGGTGGGAAACTATGGGGAGAGAAGGGGAAGGGAGGTGGGATTAACGGTAGTCAATATCTGTCTGGGGACGGGGAGACACCCCTTATCAACAAGGGAGCCTGAACGAAGCACATTTGTATTCCTAACCCTTAACTGTACCCCACAATATCAAAATAAAAAATATTGATATAAAAAAATAAAATAAAGTGTTTATAAGACTGCTCCTCTGTCTATAGTTGTGGTGGGACTGCAAAGTAGAGGAGAAGGAGGTTGTTTGTCATAAAGCTGTCTATTGGACTTAGCTGGAAAATTTATAACTGTAGTTATTTGGTAATGCTTTCCAGAAGCTGGTTTCTACTTAATCATAGAAAATAAATCATTATTTTTTATCTAAAAAAAAAAGAATAAGAGTTTAAGAATTAAGAATTTTTATGAATTTTAAAGCAACTTGGATGGAGTATATAATACTGAGTGATCTATCACAGAAATAAAGAACCGAATATCACATGTTCTCACTCATAAGCAGACCTTGAACAACTATCGTAATACTATAAGAAAGGAATTGGCAGTAATGGGAAACTGCCAGGGCAGGGGAGAGGGTGGGATTGGCAGCAGTGAGAAACTATCAGGGAAAGGGTGGGGGGGCACACCTCATCAACAAGGGTGTATATATATATATAACATTTGTATATCTAACCCTGAATACTTAAATACTTAACCCCACATACTTAAAATAATTTTTAAAAAAGAATTAAGAATACTGGTGGTCAGAAAAAAATGTTAAACTGAAAAAAATATTTTTTTCCTTAAAAAAAACCCCCAAACCTGAATATTTAGAGCCAGTATATGTGCTGTTACAAAATTACTTAGTGTTTGATTTCATGTTTTACTCAAGTTCCTCCAAAGCTGAAGCCCATTCCAGACCATCTGAGAACTGCAAAGGGATTTCTTAGACTATACCTACATGACTTAACTATGACTCAACCTGACTATAGGAAAATAGAGTGATTCCATATTTAGGAGCTCAGCTCTGCAGGGTTTCTTCTGAATAACGGCTCTAAATTATGCCACATGCTATGGAGAGCTTGTTCTTCCTAAGAAAAGATGACTTATCAAACTGTGCTATCTTTTTAGTAAACTGACTAGGCAAAATAACTCAAGGATGAAAATAGCTTTGGTGCTGGAAAGACCATACAAATCTCCCAGTAGTGATTCTAGTGATTAAGGAGGAAGAATAAGATCAACTAGGAACCTCCAAATTGTCCCATTTTACTTAACACCACAATGCATTTTCTCAACTTTAGGACAGCAATGTATACAATTATCTTTTTCATTTTTATATGGAATGATGATTGTACATAAAACTAATAGTGGGAGCCGGGCTCGGTGGCTCAGCCTGTAATCCCGCGCCTTTGGGAGGCTGAGGCGAGTGGATTGCCTGAGCCTGCGGGTTCGAGACCCGCCTGGGCAGCGAGACCTCATCTCTACAATAAATCAAAAAATCAGCCGGGCGTGGTAGCGCATGCCTGTAATTCCGGCTACTCGGAAGGCTGAGGTGGAAGGATCGCCGGAGCCCAGCAGGTCGAGGCTGTGGTGGCCGGGAGCGGTCACTGCACTCCAGTCTGGGCGACCGAGTGAGACTCCAACTCAAAAAAAAAAAAAAAAACTAATAGTGGATTTAATTGAGAATAATAGGAAATTTTATAGGATGGCAATCATAATCTGTTCACAAATTTATAGAAAGCTATTGGAGTTTTGTTATACCATTTAATGGAGAATCAGCATTAGTCAATTAGATGGTCTATCCTACACCTTTTGCTTAGGACGGAGAAAAAGTTCCGGGGGCAAAAGTGCACTCTACCTAGAAACCCCTTAACTCAATCTTGTGAAATTAAAAACATATATATAGTTTTAACTCTTTGACTTTAACTAAAACCTAGTTTAAATTATAATATCTACTTAGCAACTACTCATTTATTCCTTTACCAGATGAGTTCTGATGAATTTGCTAAGCAAATAAGAGAAATAAAAAAAGATAAATTTTATATAGAATTGTTGTAAAAAACTTTGGTTTTAGAGCATCAAAACCAATCAAAACAACTAACTTTTGTAAACTAAGCATTCTAAGTCTATGTTCACTTAACAAAAAAATCCAAATATACTAGTGTTGTTCCTACAGCATAATCTGTAACAGTCGCCTATAATATAAGCAAACTAAGGATTTTCCTGAGCCTATATACCTCACAGAGTGATTGTGAGGATTAACAGAGTTATCACAAGTAAAGCACTTTCTTGTTGTTCTATTAAATATTTTTAGACAATAAAGTAAGTATGCCAGGATAAATGTGATTCAGAATGATGACAATGATGGGCACTGTCAGGGCAATTATCAGTCGCAGATATCTATTGGTCTACCCTTGAGGAACTGAGAGACCAAAGATTTAATTATGGTCGCTATGCTACTTGGTACATCATGTACTTTGACTAATTTAGGATGGCATTATCAACAACAGAGATTGAAACACAGGGAATATTCTCATAAACTTTAATTTACTTAAAGCAAAATCAGTTGCCCAAGGCTTAACATGAGCTCTTAAAATGCATTCTCTACAATTAAAAATGATATTTTCACTCTAATGGAATCTTCTCATTCACTGATTAAATACTTCACAGCTTTTCATTGGTGCTAGGTGAATGATGTGACTTTACTGGGTTCAGCAATGCCCTGGCTGCTCTGGAACCTAAGATCTTTTTCAGTCTCATCTAATGGCATCCATCTTCTCCCTCCCATCCACGCTCAGCCCCACTGGGTTCCTTTCACCTTTTCAAACATACCTGGCTCCCTCCTTCTTCAAGGCCTTGACGCAGGCTTACCCCATCCCTATTCATTTTACTTAGTCATCCATATCCTCATAGAGCTCTCCAAAGTAGAATGTGAGCATCATTTGAGGAATGCAGTACAGTCCATTTGGGAACTGAAAAAAAAAATAGACCTTTTATTCTACTAACTTTTACCTAAACTTAAAAGTAAATTATGTCATAAAATATTATAATATCCAACAGTAAGACTATATACAATTTACATACAAACGTAACATATTTGAGTATATTATGAGGAAAATGTTTTTAGTTCACTACCTCAGATCTCAGCTCAACTGTCATTTCTTCATGAATGTCATCTTTTATAAGTTAGAATAAGACAACAATTCACATTGTAGACCTCCATAACACCAGACACTTCTGTGAAGCATTATGCTAACTATACTTTTACACTTACTCATTTACCCTATTTGATTAATGTCTCTTCTCACTCACTAGACCCTTTCCCTAGGGAAGGCACTAAGGTCTATTTTTGGTCACTTCTGTATTCATAATGCCTACCGTGTTGCCTGACTTACAGCAAGTACATGACTGTAGAGGTATATATGTTTATATAAATGTGGGTATATGTATACATATTAAACATATATACATATACAATATAAATTAGCCAATATAAAAGCTACCTAAATGGAGATCTTATTTTTTCTTCTCTATTTGTAGTCAATCAACCCTTTCTCAATTTACCTAACGCCTTTTCCACAGATTTCAGCTGACTATCTTTGTGTCATATGTTTATTTGCTACAGACTTGTCAGGACAAAGCTCAAATATCAGCTGGGTCTATGATGCCCACAGTAATTGCAAAACTGTTTGCTGTAAAACAGATTAAGAGGCCCTACTCAGCAAGCGCTGAGCCAAGTTCTTCCCTGGTCGCTTCAGGAACATGTGGCAGGGCTCTGTAATGTGATGGATAACATATGAAGTGCAGGGGGTTGCCCATATGCCGCAGCAATTTTCCTGTACAGGATGTGCTCTTTGGACTTAATAATGGTGATTTAGGACACTGGTGAAAATTCCACTTCTCTTTAGGTCTCATTCAGAGTCCCCAGGCAGGGGGTGGTAAACCTATAATCCCACACTGCAGGAAAGAAAATGAAAGAAGGGAAAAGAGACCTCCAGGTCTGACTTATATTAGAACTGGTCAGATCAGTTTATACCACCTGTCACAGAAAGGAACAGATACCACTGCTGAAATCCTAAAAGTTGAGTAAAAGAATGCAGAACATCACATAAAACCCTTCTAATTTGGGGTGGGGTCAGATGAAGGAATACTACTTATCCCTGTTTGAATGCTTACTGATACATTTAATCAACAGTGAAATTAATAAAACACATGTTTGGGATTGGGGAGGAATGACATGGCAAACAACAGAGCACATAGAGGGTGCCTGGGTTTCAATGGGCATAAAGTATGACATGATGGGGATATTGCTACAAAATATTACAAATTAAGTCAGGCTTTACTGACAGAGAAAAATGGTTCAGAGTGCTACAAGTTTTTCTATATCTCAATACTATATTAAATACTGTATCAACCTTCTACACAGTAATCACCACAGAAGGCACATTTTAAAATGATACAAGCAAGCTAAAAAGTTTTTGGAAGAGAAGGACCAGTGTGATGAGATGACACAATACCCTACCTAAAATAGAATGGCTACCAAAAAAGCAAGTCTTAATCAGGATATAACCAGGGAAAAAGCAGGCGCTGGATCATTGTGTGATCAGTGGTCTCAAGTTGGAAAACATATTGTGTGAATGAAGTAGTAGGTAGAAAATTAGGCATGTTCTGTAGTGTCTTAAAGGATAGCATTGGGACCTATGGATAGATGCTTTCAAGATGAGCTTAACTCCATATAATGAAAGATATTTTATAACTCTGATAATTAAGTAGAGAGTCTCAGGAAGGAGGTTAAATACAGAACACTGGAGAATGATTGGTCATAGTTCAGATTGGTGGTTTCAAATCTCTCAGATTATCAGAATTACCTGGGAAAACTTCTTAATCATGCGAAGACCCAAGACCCAAGGTGATTATTATGACTAGGCAAGGTATGGAACAACAGGGATAGATGATCACTCTGTGATGGTATAGACATAAGTCAAGCAGGAAGAGGAAGATGATCTCCAAGAGTCTTCATCCCTGAGACTATGATTCCATCTTCCTTTAAAATTTATAGGGATAGCAATATGGAAAGAACTGACAAAGAAGAGGAGCATCACTAATAATTTACAAAACTTCATGATTTATGAGGTTTTCAGTGGAAATTTTAGTTTCCTCAAGTGTTCCTATGTTCAGTACTTTACTCTCTGGTCACATTGCTAGTGCTGCAGTCACTGGCAATAAGGAGAAATAAAGATTCTTGATAGTTACACCAACCAAACTATACAGAAATTATTCTCCTTATGACAATTACTTTATGACCCCAAAATACATGGGAAAAGCATATCTCAAAAAAAAAAAATACAAGAAAAGGTAAAATAGAAATAAGCAAAGAAAGAACTATTTTAAATAAAATATGCCTGAAATATACTTGGCAACACTTTGGGGACTGGCATGTAAATGTGTAATGGATGAGAGGACATATGCTGTGAAGCACTCTCAAACTTCACTGCCCGTAAAGTTCATTTGAGAAGTTTCTTGACATGCATATTTTAAGGCCACACCCTAGAGATTTTGATTTAGCAGGTCTTGAATGAGGGCATAAATTTGCATTTTTAATAAGCAGAAGGAGCAATTCCATAAGCTACATTTAGGAAAATAGTACTTTACAGTGTTTTCCAATAGAACTTACTGCAGTGATGAAAATGTTCTATATATGTGCTGTTCAATGAGATAGTACCTCACTACATGTGCTATTGAGTACTTAGAAAGTAGCTTGGGAAGGTGAGGAACTAAATTTTCAATTGTATCTAATTTTAGTTATTTTAAGTTTAAATAGTCACATGTGGCTAGTGGCTAACATCTTATAGAGTTCAACTAGAATATATTGCACTGTTTTGGGACAAGGAACTTGTTAAGTTTTCTTCTGCATTCTATCCACCACAGTGAGGAAGCAAGAAATACTATACATATCTCAATAAGAATAGCATAAAATAAAATTTTCTGCAGAATGTTTCCATCAATCCATGACTACACACAGCAGTATGATTTTACATTAGCATCCAGAATTATCAGAGTAAACATTTTCATTTCTATCCCACTCTGTAAATAGCGAGTAATGCTGCAGTCAAAGGGTGAAATAAATGTGCCATCTGTGGTTAACTCCATTTATTTGTACTTAAAGTGACTGAACACTGAGCAGTGAGTTTGCCATTAGACCATGTGGCAATCTCAAGTTAGTCTCATGACTGTTCAGCCTGTAACTGATCAGATCAGTGCATGAACCTAGATTAGAGGTTAGGAATGGCTATGCTATGGGCCTAAAGAACTTCCCAGATCCAAAGGCCTCTCTGTCCTAAGCAAACACTAGGAATGCTGACTGCCAAGAAAGTCACAACAGAAGAAATTGAGATTCCATACTGTCAAACAGGCTTAGTGCCAAGAAATATTCTAAATCAAAGGGTATCAGCGTGTAGCATCTATGCACCAAAAAGATATGACGCAGCAGTTTCTCTTCAAAAAATAGAGTCCTATGTTAAGCTTAGCAGAGATGGGAAGCCTTATCTTTATTGGACCTGTGCTGAGAAACACTTGAATAAAAAGGCTACAAAATGCACACACACACACACACACACACACACACAAACACACAAATACATCCATATACACACTGACTCAATAGATGGAGGTTGGCAGGCAAGGGTGGGGAAGAGTGGATTTGGATGCAAAAATGAGAGTGCATAATCATGTCAAAATAACTCACCCCCAAGCATAAAAGAAAATGAAAGGGAAGTAGGGCAGAAAAGAAAGAACATTAATGGATCCACCGCCTCCTTTGCCCCTGGAGACAAAGGTTCTTTCTGCACATCCACATTAGCATTTTGGCATATGAAAATGAATTCTAGCGCTAGCCTATAATAAATTACTCCTCTCCTAACCAAAATCTTAGACAAGCTCATGTGGTTGGTAATAAGTGGTCTTAAAGAATTGTTTTTAGAAATTCTGTGGTTGGCAGTACACATGTCTTGTACATGGTTTGGTGTGGTTGATTGATATTCAATGACCTGCACAGCTTGGTGAAGTTTTCCGGTTCTTGGGGAGAAGCTTCCCTAGAAAACTGGTCCTGGCCAGAAAATAGGAAGGGGGATAGATTCTGGTATGAACACTTCTAAATCTCTCCTAAATGATGGTAGGATATGGTGAGGACTCAGTTCATCAATTTGTTCCTCTAGTTACAAGGACTCACTTTGTATACAAAGTTAGGAAATTATTCCCCACTAGAGTGTTTCATGAAACACTCCTCCACATGGCAGGTCTCAGCTTGCAAACTTTTACTGGCTCAGCTTTTCTGATTGTCAAAATTCTTACAAAAACAGAAGTTCCTATTGCAAAAGTCATATAATAAATCAGTCGCATATTTGGAATTAAAGCCTGCCTTTTCTATTACCCAATCCTAGGCACATTTTATAATGTCACACTACCCTGCATCTTAATGCCATGTTTCTAAAAAATCTAGCAAAAGAGATTTCCTTTAGAAGAAATAAAAAGATTAGTATTTCCTGGCTTATGTGTTAATTTTGCACTCACAACTTCATCTTTTTGCCTATAGAGGTATGTGTGGCGGGCGGGGAGCTATGTATATATGTGTATACTTTGTATTCCAGGGCTGTAATTCTGCTGGATGTCCCAGCCTTGAGGAATCTCTGTAACCTACAGTTCTGGTGGAAATTCTAGGCTTTGTTCTCCCTGTTGAGTTGCTCCCTGGGCAGGATCAATTGTGGCTGTTGTACTTAGCCTTCAGCCAACATGTTCCCCCATTCCTGGACTTATTGCTCACTAGCCCTACTAGGACCAACAGAAGGACATCGGGGAAGAAGAACAACAGTACACAGAAAAGTAAAGGAAATGGAAGAGGTTGGCCATTCATATATTCATCACAGTTTTCAAAGGCTTCCACACTTGAAATAAGAATCATACATGCATTTGGAGAGTCTCTGAGTTATCTAGACAGAATCACAGGTGAGGTTAAGGTTTGCTAGTAAAGGTTTCTGTATATTATTGACTTCTGTTTTGTATTTTAACATTATGCCTGATAAATTATCAGCTTGAGCTGGGTCCTTTGAATCATGAATATGCCAAATATTTGTACAAATATTGAATAATAGTGCTTTTTAACCCAACCGTGCACCATGCTTCTTAAATCCTTGTCTTATTTACTGACTCCAAATGGAGTTAACAAGAAGCATCTGGTTTCCACAGTCAGATTATTTAACATCCACCATTGCACAATTAGGATGGATAGAGCGATAGAGTAATTTGAAATTGTAGCCCATTTTCCTTCCCTTTCATTCCTTGCTCTATCATATAAGAGTTATATAAAATGTTAAATAAAATGAGTGAGGACAAAGAAGAGGTTTAGAGGGGAAGATCTGAGTAAGGAGAAGCTGTTTTGTAAATAATCTTGTCTCATTTCAAATCAACATGAGGGTCACTAATCCAACTATATAGACATACATGAAGTGCCTTTCTGTTTCAGATCTTCTCCTTGTTACTTCAGATATAAGTATGAACATGATGCATTCTTTATCCTCAAAGAGCAACTAGCTTAGTGAGGGTGATAAGCAGGGAACAGTGTCAGTGCCAAGTGTATAGTGTTAGGGGAACTTGAAGGGACTGTCCCTAGCTAGTACTGAGGTAGCAGTGAAGGCTTCTTATAGGAGGGAATTAATCCTGCCTATTACTTCCAAACTAGATGAGCTTTATCAGGCTAGCTGCCTCTCTGAGCCTGACTTCTCACTGGAATGTACCCGGAAGAACTCAAATCACTCTATAAAAAAGATACCTGCACACGTATGTTTATCACAGCATTGTCCACAACAGCAAGAATATGGAACCACCCGTGCTGCCCATCAAAAGAGGACTGGATTTTTAAAATGTGGTACATATACACAATGGAATAGTATGCAGCCATAAAGAAGAACAAAATCATGAACTTTGCAGCAACCTGGAAGGAATTTGAGTCTATAACACTGAGTGATCTTTCACAGAAACAAAGAATTGAGCATCACATGTTCTCACTCATAAGTGGACCTTGAACAACTATTGTCATACTAGAAGAAAAGGATTGACAGTCACGGGTAACTGCAGGGGGTGGGAGGAGGGCAGGGAGGTGGGATTGACAGTAGTGGAAATCTGCCTGGGAAAGAGGGGCACACGTCATCAACAAGTGTACCTGCACAATGAATATTTGTAATACCTAACCCTGAATTGTACCCCACAATTTTAAAATAAAAAAATTTAGAAGTTAAGAAAATAAAATGAAAAGTTCCCATAGCTCAAAGAGTCAAAGATATTTGACATAAACATTCACTGAATCTACTTTCCCCTATTAATCACTCAGTACTTCATCCAGGTGTAAAGTTAGTATGTCTGAGCTGGGAATGATTTTATACTCCTAGCATATAAACCATGTCTAGCTTCCTTCATCCTTGGGCTGTGGGCAGGGGCTGGTCTCAGATGCCTGGGCCTGTCTTGGGGCAGTCACTGCTGCCCTTTCCCCAGACAGAGTCCAGCTTTACAATGCAGTTGGACCCCATCATTGCAGCTTTCTCCTCTTGTGTTAAATCAGTAGCTTATGACATCTACAAGGGAAAGCTGTAAATTTAATTTTGTCCCCTACAGTGAGATTCCTATCTTGTTTGCTGGCAACATAATGAATGTGTTTGCCCTCCAGACCCCCCACCCAGTGGAGCAATTGGAGAATAAAGAAAGAGAAAAATAGCAAAGCACAATTAGGTAGATGGATTAAAACTGGGTTAATCAGAAGCTCAGTTATAGATAGACAGATGTCTTTTGTATATACAAATTTTTCAGAAATCCACCAAAGAGGAAGCGATAATTAAAGGAAATTGGGTTCTATCTGTGCCTTGGAAATTAGGGGGAGACCCAAATAGGTTCTTTTTAATTGTGAGGAAAATGTAATCAGAGCAGACGGGTCTTCATGGGCTAGCTTTTCTCCCACCCCCAATCTTGGGTCTCATTGGCTGTCACTCCCCTCTTGCACTTATGCTGCAAGCATGCCAAATTCCTTATCACCAGGGGCCTGCACTGCTGACCCCTGGAATGTCTCTCCCTGGCTGTATGCATAATTGACTTCTTCTCATCTTTGAGTTCTCATCTCCCTTCTCACCCCATCCAAGCTATCTTGATCCCTTTAGTCCTGTTGCATAATCTCTAAGCCTTTATTATCATTCGAAAACATCGTGTGTGTATGTGTGTGTGTGTGTGTGTGTGTGTGTTTCCTTATTCTTGGTTTCTCTCAACAGAAGTTAAGTTTGGTGGGGACAGAGAACTTACCTCTTTTATCTTCTACTGAGCCCCAGTGACTACCATAGTATTTACCACATGTCATTGACATGCTGAATCAACAAATGAATGGTGTATTGAGGTAGTAGTAAATAACCAGAAAAAAAGAAAAAAGAAAAAGATCTTTAGCAGCCTCTGTTGGAACAATGCCCCAACTGATCTCTTCACAGCTGCCCTCTATGTAGCATTTGTCATGTGCCAGGCACAGTTCTAAGTGCTTTGCATACAAACATATTTAATCCTTACAAAAATTTAAGGAGGCAAGTACTATTATTATTATTTTTTGGATAAGAAAACTGAGGCACAGAGACCTTCATTAACTTGTCCATGTTCACAAAGTTCCTAGTGGTAGAACTAGTATTTGAACCCAGGAAGTCAGCTCCAGAGCCTACCCTATTAGGAATTATGTTATACTACCTCCTCTGTGTTACTGGAAGCAACTACAGACATTTTTCATTAGTAAAACAACACCACCATATGTTTATGTGTGTCAGTATGTGTTTATGTATGTAAGTACATATGTGCATATGCATTCTGTATAATTGCATTGGATCATGGGCTCTCAGAACACATAGTTATTGCATCCAGAAAAAAAAAAACTAGTGCATACAGTGAGAGTCCATCTGCAGAGTCATGTGGTCTGAAGTTACTCATCAAACCCATCCAGCTCAGAATTTGAGTAATTCATGCAGTTATACTGCACATGAGCAAAGACATACACTTCTTTACAGCATCATTTGGACTGAAAGGTTGCTACACAAATTCACTCACCCCCAAAAAAAAGGTAGAGAAAAAGATGTGTGTGTGTGTGCGTGTGTGTGCACACATGTGCACGCAAACACTATGGAGGTGAATTCAAATGAGAAAGAATTCAATTCATAAACAGGGTAGAGAGAAATCTGTGTGAGTGTGAATACCAAAAGCAAAGCAGGAACAGAGGTACAGCCATCAGGAGGATGAGTGCTCGGCAAGGGGTGAAGGGGCAGTGGGAGGAAAAGAACGAGTATGAAACCATGAGATGAAAGCAAGGGGCCCGTGGAAGAGTGGAATCAAAGAAGGAATGACAAGTCTGTCCGGCAAACTCGGCAGGGCGAGCTCATATTTCTAGGACAAGTAGGATGGTTCATCTTAAAGCATCTTTTAAAAGCATTTTAAGATATACTGGTGGAAATAAACAAGTTGTTCACATTGATCCTTTTTCTAAGGAATACAAAGGACTCCACCAGCTCATCACCAGTGTGTTTGTTTTTGGAAAGATACTCAGAGAGCTTTTGTTTATTTCTTACTGACCAATGGATCTGTCAGGTATAAGAGTTGATATCCCTGGAGGGGAACTCTCTGTGCCATGGTGGGAGGCAGAATTATGGCTGCATTTCCCAAGAATCAAAGCACATTCATTTACATTTGAAACAAGAGAGAAAAAAACCCATCATTTTATTGTCAGTTTTGTTCCAATCAATCCACCCCTCGCCATGACTGCCAAGTTGCCCTTTGATACAAATTCATCACAGAGATGGGATATAAAATTTTAATGAGATTATTTTGATGTTTACAACCTCTAAGAATGTCCCCCAAAAGTCTTGTGGAGGAAGACACTTGCTTCTGCTTTTTCTAGGCATATATCTACTCCCTGAGCATTTAACTTACAGAGTTCTGAAACAGATTGATTAGAATACCTCCGGCTATGCAATATGTTTTTGCCCCCATGGTATGAGTTGACAGGGTGCAGGACAGCCTCAATGACCTCAACACCTCACTCACTGATTCCTACAATTCCACCATTAGTGATTAATACTTAGGGGAAATCAAAGAGCTGTTAGGAATTAAATAAGATATTTGTAGGTACAGTTTCTTGATTTAATTACCAAAAAGCACAATGAAATTCATTATATATTTCCCAACACTATATCTAGCTCTGCCGACTTACTATTTTCCTTTTTAAAAATATAAATTATTTTGAGAGGGACAGAGATATAATCCTTTAAGACTAATGTGTTGATAAAATAGCATTACTTCCTAACTAGAGAGTTGGGATAAGACATATGAGAAAGAAAAAAAAAAAGAAAAAGGAATTTTAAAAAGTAAGAAACACCAAACTTAAATTGCTTTTTCCCTAAGCTGGCTCTAGTGAATCTAGCAGTGGAACCGCAATTCTTGAAGCCCTGTTTTTATTTTCCAGTTTACATCCTGACCAGACAACAAAATGGGAGAGACAGGCTTAGGTAAGGGATGAGAACCATAGATTATGCTAAGGTATTCACCGTGGATTAAGCTTCCTGAGCCTATTTCCCTCCCATTCACATAGTCTCCTTTTCTGTCTTCTGTTAATGAAGGATGTGGCAGAGAACAACACACAGCCCTCATGAGTGTGTCCAGAAAGTCTGGAGCCCAACAACGGCAACAGAACAATCTCTATTACTCAGAGAGAAAACCATCACTATTTACAGGAAAGGATCTCCAAAAATTAAACTTCTTCCTTTTAAAAGGATATCCTCCAAAGACAACTTTATTTTTTTAAACCCATTCCATTCTTTGATGCTTTCAGCTGAAAATATTTTTTAAACTTAGTTTATTTTTCTCCCCACTCATGCTGTTGATTATTAACAACGGGTCTTGTGAGGTTAGATTCAGCCATTTTTGATATCTTCTATTTAGCACACTTCTAAAACAAATGGGTATGAGTTTGAGTAAGGCTTGTGCCCTTTGTTACCATATGTAAACACCAGTGGTGGGTGCTGACAGATTTTTAGCCAAAGCCTATAGCTATTGATAATTAATATGCTTAAACATCATCTATGAGAAATCATGATTATGTGGTCAGTTCTCTTGGTAACCTTTAATCCATTTATTGTGTTTGTCTGAGTGCTTTGCCATAGTGTTTAGACTTTTAAGACACCAACATATTTTTTAAGTTCCTTTTCAATACAGCAATGCAATAAAAGCATGTCTACATTTAAGACTAGATATAACTAAATAAAATTTAGTTATGGAATTTAGCTATTTGAAATTCTTTTTCAGTATTCATGAAAAGCAAGACAGAAGTAACAAGAGTCAAAATGCTAGCTATCAATTGCCTTGACTTGTTTTATAAACCAATCAGAGGAAGCCAGTATTTTTTGTTTATTCCATCTAATTGCTTAGTGACAGCATAATACATGTACTGCAGTTGTTATTTGGCTACTCTTTGACAAATTTAACAACTAAGAAAATCCAAACTTTATAATTACCTTTCCTATTACAAAAGGTAAAATTTGTTTTGTGTAACAGTCATTGTTTTAAAAGTTATTATAGAATAATGGTTATCATTGAGGAAAATAGAAATGGTTCGGCAGGGTGTTTAAGAACATGAGTTCTGGGAGAGAGGGGGCATAAGAGGCACATAACCACTCTCTGGTCATTGTGTCCACTACTGGGGGAAAGAGGGTTTGCTAGATGTCCAAACCTCATCTGCATGTAATTTATTTATGTAACAAATCCTCACGTGTACTCACAACCGTAAAATAAAAATAAAATAACAAACAAGTTTAAAAAAATGAAAAAGAACTGGGTTCTTGCATCTAGCATCCAGCATACCAGTCTCTGCCACTTACTCACTATGTGACTGTGGCAAATTGGTTAACCTCTTTAACCCTCAGTATGGATAGGGTATAATAAAATCAATTTGAGGTTGTAAGGCTATATATGATACTATATGGAGCACACTAGCTATGTGACAAGCAGTGGAATTAGTATGCAATATATGAATAAATACTTGGATAATTTGGGCTATAAAAAAATGAACATCCTGACTCAAACTGATTTTTACAATGAGGACATTTATTATCTTATTTAGTAAGACGGGCATAGGTCAGATAGGCTCCTGGGTGATGTGTCTGGCCAATTACCTTTGGTTCTTTGTGGTTCCAGGCTCTTCCTTCCTCCCTGTGTTGGTTCAATCTTCAAGTGCAAGCGAACTCTGAAATATTTCCAACAATTTTATTCTTCTCATACCTCATGGACCAGAATTGGGTTGTGTGCAGGTTAATATAGTAATTACGAGCATGAAAACTGAATAAGACGACTTGAGTTCGAATACCAGCACTGCACCTTATAACTGCTTAACTTTGGGTCGTTGCTTTATTTCTCAGTGCTTCAGATTCCTTGTCTGTAAAATGGAGGTCATAATGTTGCATTCCTCATTGGATTGCCATGAAGATTTCATGGGCTAATACAAATCAAGTGCTTAGAACAGTACCTGGCACATAAAAAAAGTTTAATAAGCATTTGATTTTAAAATTCTAAACCAATTGCTGAGAAAGGGAACAGAATGACTATTATATTGGTTTAAGCTAATCAGACTATATTAGCTGAAGATAAGATCACATTTCATTGAATCAAGTGGGAAGATAAAAGTCTTACAACAAAATTGAGTTATATTAAGTAGGAAACCAAGTCTGATGATCACACTAAAGTATTACTACTCTTACTACTGCTCCTATTATTTTGATAACATCATCTTACATTTCACTTCAAATAAAAATCAATAGACTAAACTGTGAATTCTGTCTGATAGCTTAATTTTGTATCTATTAATTTGAACTTAGAATATATTTTTATCAACAAGTGTTTGAAAAAAAAATTGTACAACTCCTTGTCACCCATGATGTCAGTATGATAGGATTTTGTTTTAGCCTTGAGATGCTTCTGAGCACAAAGGATCCAGAATCTCCGGCACCTCTATCCTCTGAGGAGCCATGATCCATGGGGCCCTCATTAGGTGAAGTTTTAACAAAAAGGAACAATGAGAGATGGAGGTATAAGGAGCAGGTAGAAAAGAGAGGTCTATTCCTAGAGAGAAGTGAAAGAGATTATTTAACTGTATCTCTTTGGATTTCAAAACAGTAACCAGTTCATTGTGTTTCTTCCAAAAATGACTGATGGAAAAAGTGAAGAATGAAAGGGCATGCATGGATCCTTTATGAGGAAAGCATCTCTTCATTCAAAAACTTTATTTACATACAATAAAATTAATTATTTTAGTGTGCATTCCTATTAGTTTTGACAAACACATATAGTCACGTAATCACAACAAAATAGAGAATACCTTTATCACATCTTCCTCCAAAAATCTAAATAAATAATTACATTTATTTGTAAATTTAATAAATATTAAGTTTGCACACTTAATAATATCAATTGAGCTTCTACATTATGTCAGGTACTGGGCAAGTGTCAAGGTATAGGTTGGTGACTAAAGAAGATATGACTTCTGACCACATAGTCATTACAGCTGCTTGTTTATATGTCCACAACTCTCCATAATTTGACAGCAAAAGGGGTTAAAATTACAACAGGGAGAACTGTTGAGAAGCAAAACTGGATCAATTTTATTATATTAAGACTTGCCAGCTGGGCTCGGTGGCTCAGCCTGTAATCCTGTGCCTTTGGGAGGCTGATGTGAGTGGATTGCCTGAGTTCGCGGGTTCGAGACCCACCTGGGCAACTTGGTGAGACCTCGTCTCTACAATAAATCAAAAAATCAGCCAGGCGTGGTAGCGCATGCCTGTGATTCCGACTACTCGGAAGGCTGAGGCGGAAGGATCGCTGGAGCCTGGCAGGCTGTGGTGGCCGGGAGCGGCCACTGCACTCCAGTCTGGGCAGCAGAGTGAGACTCCGACTCAAAAAAAAAAAAGACTTGCCTTTTTTTTTTTTTTTTTTAACTTGAAAGCTCTTAAGTTCTTTCAGCCTAATTATCAGTGTCTCTTACTTCTGCTAGAGGTGAGAATATCCATAGGAGCTCAAGACAAATATCTGGAATTTGCTACTGGGGCTTTCCAAACAACTGATATATTTCGCTTTAGCTTGTGACAGAAAGTAAAAAATGCAGTGAGGATAAAGGCAACTTCAAACTTAGGCTTAAGAGCCTTTGAAAACTCCCAAGGAAGATGGTAGCAATATTGTTGAGAGGATCTGGGATAGAAATGTAAGCAGCTAGTTTCTCTCAATTATTCTCTCAAGAAGGCTTGCTTCCAGAATCATTAGTGTAATCGATGTTGTGTGTCATGATTCAAGCCTTGCTCAATAACCTAAAAGTGAGGATCGGTTCACTTATATTGGCATCGCTGAGTGAAGTGCTTCTTCCCTATCTTCACAGTAGGAAGTAGAACAGTCTCCACACCTACAATGACTACAATGGAAATAGAGAGGAAAATGATGGAAATGAGAAAAAGCATCCCACCTTCTCAAATATGACACAAAGAGTCAAGCAAATTGTAAATACTGCTGTCCACTAAATTCTTAAAAATCTTAAGATCTATATATTTCCACATGCATGAATTTTATGTTAGCTAAAAGAGCCAGGTTAGTATTCTTGCCATGTTGGAATTTTTTTAAGATTATGGGTATCTTGGTCACCACTGTAGTCTTAGCACAAAAATAGTGTTAGTACAGAAACAGGCATTCAATAAACAATGGATGAATAAATGAAACAAGCAAACAAAAAGAATCAGATTAGCTGTCCTGGACACCATCATTGACCTCATGCAACAGAGGAAGCCTCTATTTGGGTAAATCCCACTACATTTGTTTTAACTGCTTCTTCTAAGTGTCGGTACAACAAAGTATGACATAGTCTGTGGCCTTTTCAGTCCGTCAATTAAATGGCTGAACACTGATCAACTTGTGGATAACAAAGATCCATTAGAAAAACATTAGTCGTAACTCTAGAATTTGCAGTCCAGTGCCAAATGCCCACTAAGAATTCAAGAGTTAAAAGGTGTATAAATCATTTACTGTCACCTTCTCTTACCACTTTCTTTATAACAGGGACAGGACTATTAAAACTTACAGATGGAAAACACACACATGTGTGCAAACACATACACACTCTAGATTTTTATGATGTGTTTAGTACCTCTTTGAAATCAACTATTTTGAAACCCTAGAAATTTGGATCAGAGATTATAGAAGAATTTCAAAGGCAAGTGTTTTAATTGAAGGTAAAGATAGAGTTTCTTTAACAGTTGACGTTTTGTCTGGCATAATAGATGAAATAGAAAAAGAGGGAAAAACATTTTCTTTTCGTTAACAATTGGGAAAGCAATCTCCAGTTTCTCTTGCCTTCTTCCTCTTCTTCCATCTCTCCTTGTTCTGAAGATGCATTTCACACAGCTACATTGTTATTGGACAATCTATTTCCTACCCCTTTTGAAAAAGTATCCAGCACTTTGATTAAACAGTTTTTGGTCCTCACATTCCCATACTTTTCAACTCTGACAGTTTAATTTCCAGACTCAGAACTTTTCCAAATCAGAAAATGCCAGATTTGTGCATTGTCACAGGTAAAAATCAAAGCAGTCTCATTTATTTTCAAAGGCTGTTTAGCTGCCTTTAGACATTTCTAATATTATGTCTCAAAAGACTATTTCTTATGACTGCCGTATGTGCTACCATCACAATTAGTTTTTATAAACTTCCCAAGACAACAATAACACCCAACACTGTTACAACTATTGATAACGACATCTTGCATTTATACAGTGCCTTATATATGAGCTTATTCCTAAATATTCTAAAAGCATATTCTTGGGTATCACTTCACTTGTCTTTGGGATGCAGCCACCTTAGGGTAAAAACCAATAGCTGTGTAACATAGCACTGGTCTGCAAAATACTACATTAAGATTATTATTCTCTCTACAAATCTCCAAAGTGGTATTATAATAATAGTAGTCATAATAGCTCTGTCTTTTATTGTGCTCATTCTTTTGTCCTACTCATAGACCAGAGGCATCATTCAATAGAGAAAACATGATCATTTCACTAAAAAGAATCTGGAGAATTAGCCTATAAAATTATTGGTTATCAAATCCAGTCATATCATATATTTGTCCCTTAACCTTCACTTCAACCATAATAGTAAGCAACTTATTACATCATAGGAGATTTGTTGTGACCATCTTTCGTGACTTTCTTGTCTCTGTGCTTCCTCTCTACATATAGCTAAGTCTATACTAAAAACAATATTCACTCAATCGAAATCATGTACTGTGGCTCCCTGTTGTCTACCATACCATACACAAGCTCTACCAATTTCCTTTTAAAATCACTCATCATTGCACCCATCCATCACTCTCTTTTCCATCCTTGTCTTTGAAGTTGACTATGTGTTACTCTTTGCTTTAACACATTTCCCATCAACTGGCCTTATTCATTTGTATTTCACCTTTCTGCTTTGGATAATGCCAACATCTCCACTGCCTACCTTCCCAAATGCCTCCTCCATCAATATAAGGACAAGTCTAAACTGTAAGAATTATTCTATAATAAATATATTTACCACTGAAACTATCCTTTTACCTATATAGTGAGCCTGTACTCATAGCATATTGCACCAGTTTGAAACAGCTGAGATTACTCTTCTCTAGTTATTTTTTAGGTTTCTTCATTTAGACTATTATCTGCAAGGCCAAGGGTATGACTGCTTCTTTCTTTTTTTCCTACTTCTTTTTAGCTGGGAAATATACTTTTCATTTTTTAAAAATTGAATTGGCATATAAAAATTGTATATATTTATGAGGTACATAGTGATATTTGAATATATACACGTGTTGGGAACATTCAATATTCTCTTTCTAGCTATTTAAAACTATACAGTATATTATTGTTAACTATAATTATCCTACAGTGGTATATAATATTAGAATTTATTACTTCTATCTAGCTATAATTTTGTATCTTTCTTTGACTTGACCAAAGCATCCAGAGCAGTGATGGGAAGCCAGGAAGTACTCAATAAATATTGATTAAGTGACTGTAGGAGATGTACGTGCCCAAGGAAAATGAAGAAAGATCTATGGCAACATATATGCATACCTACATAAAATCACATATGCATACATCTTAGAATCAATTGTTTCTTCTGAAACAAAAAGGACAGATCAAAGTGGGTGTTATAAGGAGACAAGCAGACATATTTGTAGGATGACATATGATAAAGGCATTTCTGTGCTAAGATGCAGAGCCAAGGTTCCTGGTACTTTCAGTACAATGCAGAGAACATTGAGCTAATGGTTATAGTAAATCCAATGAAAATTCACATTGAAAGATGTAAAAGCCTACTACCCAAAGGCAAATTTATTTTTCTGTTTATAAAATTGCATCCTTGTGCAATAACATAGAATCATTAAAAAAAAAAAAAGAGGTAGGAGAGATTTGGAGGTCACCCAAATCACCTCTACCTCTTATTTGTAACCCTTTATATCATACATACATTCTTGATATGATATTCCTGGTAAGAATAGTCTTTCATCTTGATAGAGCTTAGTATGAGGCTCAAAAATACCTGCAATAGTTCAATCATTACCCTTACCAATTGAGCTAGAAATGCAAAACCATAATAACTGGCATTTTCAGACATTTTACTGAGTGCCCTATATTTGCAAAGAACTGCACTAGAAGCAGCAGGGAATAGAACAGTTCATGTGTGGGTAAAATAATCTCTGCCCTCAAAAGAGATGGGTAGGTATTTGTTTGCAGGAGAAAATACAAAAAATTAAATAAAATAAACATTTTGAGTATGGTACTAGTATAAAAATTACTATTCCATATTTAAAATTGGAACATAATGCATTATTTTAAAAGATCACTGCATAATGAAGAACAATTAGCACCATTTCATGAGCTTGCCCAGCTTTGATGACTGACATGATCTTATTTGTTAAAGTAATAAAAGAAAGAAACAACCAACTAAACCAGTAAATAACTAACCAAGCAACCAAAGGTTCTTTGTTAGTACCAGGATGATGACTATCAAAACACAATCACTGTTACATAATAAGGTACTGGGAACCATATCATGTTTTTGTGTTCTTTCAAAACGAGTTGTTATAATTAGCATCATGTCTAATATCAGGCACAAAAAGGGACTTAGTAGATATTTATAGGAAAAATAACTTGAGTAATTTCTTTAAGGGGAAGTAGTGTTATGATCATACCAATAGGAACAGAAAGCAATTAATTCATAAGTGATTTTTAAATGGAGAGAGCACTAAGTAAAATAAGATATGGGTGTTTAAAATCTTCCAATTGAACAATTATTCAAGGTTGTTATCCTGTTTTTATACCTTTATATTTATCCATTAGCACAGTTAGTTTAACTTTTTTTTTTAAGTTTTAAAAATTTTGTTCCTGTAAATGTTGGTTTTCCAAGTGAAATCTTACTTGGAACCCAAATTATATAAGATAGACAAAAGCAAAATTGGCAAAAGTTGCAGCTTTTCTCATAGGAAACATCTTGAGAAGTTTCTTATGAATACTCGAAGTCCTTGGAACACAGTTTAAAAACCACTGCCCTGAAAGATTTGATAAGTGCATTACCGTTGTAAGGTACAGTGTTTGTGTACTTGTGTTAGGGTTTTGTATGTAACACTGATTATAGGAAGGAAAAATAATTCCCAAGGCTGACAGCTCTGAATTATAATATGTCCAGAAGATTTAGGACAAGGAATGTTTGAATTCCACATTTTATAAGTGACAAGGGAAACTAGCCCCAAAATCAACTCAAAAGAGACACCTTGCTCTGATGGAAGTTCATAGGAAGCCATGTACTATAGAGAACATGAATACTCTACATAAGAAATATCACATAAGGCAAGCATGATATAGGTCCCTTAAGATTCAATACACGTGCCGGGCTCGGTGGCTCAGCCTGTAATCCCGCGCCTTTGGGAGGCTGAGGTGAGTTGATTGCCTGAGCCCGCGGGTTCCAGACCCGCCTGGGCAGGCGAGACCTCATCTTTACAATAAATCAAAAATCAGCCAGGCGTGGGATCGCCTGTAATTCGGCTACTCGGAAGGCTGAGGCAGAAGGATCGCTGGAGCCCAGCAGGTCGAGGCTGTGGTGACCTGGAGTGGCCACTGCACTCCAGTCTGGGCGACAGAGTGAGACTCCAACTCAAAAAAAAAAAAAAAAAGATTCAATACATGTAAAGTAAGTCTGTGAGTTTTAATAAAGTAGTCAAAGAGATGTTGTGTGCATTTTACAATGTGAAATGCTACATGTGAGTAAGAACAGGAGGCAGTGAAAAGAAAAGAAAATAGTAACATAAAATAAAATAAAATCAGTTCCTTCAGAATTATCCAAGGATGAAACATGTACTAGATTTTATGGAAAGATTTTTGTACAAATTCATTCCATGGAGGATAAAAGAGGCTGTGGTGGGAAATGTATTTTTTTATCAAGTTTTTTCTTTTCTTTTCCTATTTTATTTTTTTGAGTGGGAGTCTCACTCTGTCGACCAGGCTGGAGTTCAGTGGCTGGCCCTCACGGCCACTGCATCCTCTTCCTGCTGGGCTCAGGTGATCCTTCCACCTCAGCCTTCCAAGTAGCCAGAACTACAAGCGTGTGCTACCACACCTGGCTAATCAAGTTTCTTCTTCTGGTGTAGATAAAATTGCCGTGTCACGGAAAGCAGTCACCCAATTCATTTATTAGCATTTATTGAGCACCTACTAAGTACAAATCACATCTTAGTTATTGTGAGGACTCAGTAATCAACAAAATGCACCTCACTTGTGGAAGTTCACAGTCTAGATGGAGAGATATAAGCTTCTAGAAAGCAGCTGCTTCTAGAAAACAAATGGCAGATTGTGTGAAATTCTATCAGAGATGTTTGGAGTTAATCAATAGGCAGTCTTGAAAGTTGAAGAGAGGAGTTTGAATTTTAAATAATAAAACACTGAAGGCAGAGTTAGTACATAATAATAGGTCTTTGAGGACAATCATTCTGACAGTCCTGTATGCATATGTGCATGTGTGTGCATATGTGCTTTCACATACTTTTGTGTGCAAAAGGTAAGAGATTTAAAGCTGGCAGATCATTTAGGAAGCAGTGGTAAATTTAGACCTTATTACCTAAACTAGGGAAGCGATAATAGGGAATAGAAAGGCAGGATGTATTAGAAGAAAGATACCATGAATGCTAAAAAGGAATAAGATGGGTTAAGTCATGAAGGTAGAGAATTGTTGGGAGCCAGTCATGTGGAGGCCCACTGAGTGTTAGGGATCAGGAAGGGCTGTTGACCCTGAGACCACTAGGATGCGTTCGGGAGCTATTTGACCCCATTTCTACTCAGCACTAACCTGATTAAGCTCCTATAAGCTCAAACATAAAAACTCTGAGACCGAGACGAACACAAGCTCACTTTAGAAGCTCATTGCTCCCATTCTTCCACAAACTGCAGTTTCGGCTTTCACACAACTTGCAATTCAAACTTGGGTCACATCTAAGAGCCTTAGTATTGGTCACAGGCTTCTGGGTCATGATCTTAGGATTCATTGAAAGTGTAAATTGTAGAATATAATTTTAGAAGATAGCCATTTTGTTGAAAGAATGTGGCTGGGTTACTTGCAGGTAGCCCACTGTGAACTTTGGACTGGGCCACATTCTAAACATTCTGGGATGGGCCACTTTCGTTTGTAAAGTAAATACTTAAGCTTCTATAGAATTGTTTAACTTGGCATAAATCAATCAGTTTAGGATGAAAAAGGTTTATAGAATATGTCAGTCACAGATTAGGTTATCCTTTGTTATGGGATTTTAAGATTATCATATGAAAAGGGTTTAAAGGCAATCATTGATTAAGTTTTCATGTATTAAGGTTTCTGGTGGGTGGGGGACGCCCCTCCCACATCTGACTTTGTGTATAAAAGACCTGTTGTAATTCCCAAAAACACACATCGCTTCTGCACTAGACTGGAGTCCAGTCTCTTTCTTTCTCTCTCTCTCTCTCTCTTCTTCCCCCCAGTCGCCGACACCGTCTCCACCTTTGGGGTACCCTGAACCCGGCTGGAGCAGGTCTCCGGCAGAGAATAATCTGCTTCTCTAAAAAAATGCTACCAATGACAAAAAAACACATTCTTTTCACTTGGGAGCCGAGGATAAACCAAATCCATTTCTTATCTGTCTTCCTAACTTAGCCTTCAAAATAGATAATAAAAATAAATGAATTTAAAAATTAAACAACTAAAACATATTAAAGGGACTTTTTAGATAAAACTGGAAGTGCTAGCTTGGTGAAACCCCCTACTGGAAGCTCCTTTAGTGCTAAATGTTCTCACTATTTTTTCTCTCCACTTTCATCTCTTCTAGCAGTCTCAGTCCTTGGGATTTTATCGAATTGGATTATAATCACTTTACATTTCAAAAAAAGATGTCATGTAGTATCCCAGTGCCTCTGAAAGGGTCTCAGTGACCCAACTTTTACTACAAGAAAAGAAAAAAAAAAGGCTTTCACAGCAATGACCTCCTCCCACTTTCTGCAGAAAGACCCCTATGATTGTATCACAGTTTAAATTTCCCCAAGAATATAATCAAACGGGATGAAAACAAGAACTTACAGACCAAGACTTCTTTCTGCCTGCTTGTGCTGCTCCCTGCAGTACATCAGTCTCCACAAATCATAAAAACCTTTGCAGGTATCTCTTGGAAGCAGTTTAATCTATGATCAATTGCTCAAATAATTCCTCCACTTATCAAATAAACACACTAGTAAGATTATGGGGTGCAAAATTTCAGTACTCAAGCCCTACCATGGGAAAATATCGTCTAGGCTTGATACCTGAGCAGTGAAAGATGAATTTGGGTAAATGGAAATAGATAGAGAGGTGAGCACGATGACAGTTCTCAAGGATATTAATGGCAGAAAAATGTCAGAAAATGGACCTAACCATTTGCTGCTAGAAAAAAATACTTTTGATCTCCTAGTCTCTTTATTATTATTATTTTACACTTGACCAAATAAGTAGTATTCTTTTTTAAGTACATGCAACATGTTTATAACAGCATTATTACAAACAGCTTGGGCTCAGATCTAGAGATGTCTGTTCACTTTTAATCAATAATTTTTTCAAATGACAAGCTTTAAAAAAAGATTTTACCCATAGATTTAGTTTCCAGGGCGTCAGAGGCAATATGTACAATAAATATATGTCAGGTGCCATGTTTTGTGTTGGGGATACATCCATGGATCAGATGATCATTTGGGGTAACAGACATTATACAAATAATTGCTCAAAGGAACGTATGACTGCAACTACAAAAGAAAAGCAAAAGACAAGACACAATGAAAGTGTATTACCCAAATGTAGAGATATAATTATTTAGATTTTTCTATCCCAGACATTTTATCATTTTTTTCTTAAAAGTTAGAGCATTAGACATGATATTAAATCAGTTTAAGAAAAGAAATGTCCCAGAAAAAAGATTTCTGGAAGGGTAGAGAATATGGGTGGTATAACTTGCAACTACTTTTGGTTATTATAGAAAAAAGGGGGGGGGTCAAACAAATCCTCTTATAATGTAATAAATTTCTCATCCTCATGGCTGAGAAAGTGGAGGAGAAGGAGTAATTGTGAGATATGACTGGATTTGATGACCAATACTTTTATGGGCTAATTATTTTGGTATATATAAAAGTTATGCTTTCTTTACTGAATCTTACCTCTAGTCTATAAGTAGGGCAAAGTAACCAGCATCATAAAAACTTAGCTATTATAATTTCTATTATTATAAAATCCCTCTAAAGTTTTGAAGGGAGAATAATAACCCCATTGAGATGCTTTGTGGGCCAGTGCTATGTTAAACAGCTATTAATTTTTATCCCCAAAATGGCTGCATCTTTAAGATGGGCAAAGTGGTTTCATGAATATGATTTGTTGAACACTGAGAGAGCTGCTCAAATAAAATCAACCAACAGATACTGTAAAAATCAGCCAAGAACAGTCCAAGATAATTTTCGTAGTATTTTGAACTCCAAATTATTTTAACCATTAGTTTGCCATTTATGTAGGAATTTTCTAGTTAGCCTATTTCATCCAGTTATAGCTTATTTGTGAAAGTCAGAACACTGCCCAGTAATCCAAACACCCTTACTTGAGTCATTATGTTTGAGTTTGTTTGATCCTTCCTTTACTAGAGTTATGCTGATGTAGTAACAAAGGGCAGATTTCCAGCCCAAAGTGAAAGGTGCTATTTACACATAATTCCCCAGTTGTCAGCCCAAGTAGGATGTTGATGATGAGATTGAACTGGTATAATTATTTTTTAAGGTGTTTGATTCTAAATCTACACAGAAAGTTTATGCCCGTAATGACTTAGGACATCCACAATGCACCTCAGTTCACTAAGCATGCACTTTATTTACAGTATCAGAAACCCTTGCAAAAGTTGCATAATGATGACATCTGTATAACTTATACAAAATAAAAACCTTAACATATTCCTAAATACTCAGCATTTATATGATCCCTTATTTTCACAAAGCACTTTCAGACAAATTAATTTTATTACTCATCATAATATTCCAAGGCAGGCAGTCATTATTGTTCAAACACCATACTCCCATCTCCATAGTCACTGTGACTCAAGACTGTGATTTCCCAATCAGATGTCTATGCATCTGATTTCCTTAAAATGAGGTTTAAAAATTTAGATTTACAGATTCTACCACACACTTACTGAATGAACATCTTTTGTGGGACCCAGGAATGTGCATTTTTATAAAGATACTGAAAGTGACTGTATTTCAGTCTATCCAACAATTGCATTTAGAAACCAGTGTTGTGAAACAGTCATGGAAGAAAAATTTAAAGATGAAAAGATATAAGTTTTATTAAAAATGGATAGAACATGTTGTGTTTTAGCTTTAGCAGGAATTGCTTGCCTGATATGTGCAGGAAGTCTCCAAATGTGTTATCTTGAAAAGCTCTTTTAAATTAAAGAAACTAGAAATCATTTTCCCATGGAAATACTTGGTAGATACTGGTTGATTCCAAAAACATTCATGAAAACTTTACAGCCAATCATGCAACCAAATACCAATGCCATGATGGTAATACTTCAGTTATTTCTAAGGTTCTTTTTACAAAATATATGTTCTACAGGAAAACAGATACCATATTCTAGAAATTAATTGCTTCATATATTTGTTCATAAAACATTCAATTTTTATTAAATATATATTAAACTTCATATGTGTTAGGTAAGAACTAGAAATAAGACAAGCAACAAAATAAAAATAGTCTAGCTCTCATGAAACTTACAATCTAATGGAGAAATCTACCAATTAAAACAAGCAACTATAGTATTAAAAGTGCTATGACAGGATGCTATGGAAATGCCTAAGTACAGGAACTGATCCTTTCAAGGTACTTGTTTATATGTTTGAAGATAGAGTAGAGACAAGATTAAAGAAAGTTTAAAGGTACTAGAGAAAACCTTCCCTAATATCATTTCTAAACATAAAGGAGAAACAACATTAAAGAGTCACTTAGGGTTTTGTGGTTGGTGTTGTAACTTGTTTGTCTTTTTAACAGGGATGTCTAAGTCTCACATCAGACTTATTGAATTTGAGTATTGGGAGGGCAGCTGAGCCTGGTAATGTGTATTTTATATATTCTCATAAGAAAATGTATTTCTTGAGTTTTAAATTTATATTAGGCACCGTGCTATATATTGCTAACATAGAGAAAAGATGCTCCATCCTTCCCATTACAATAATGATTATAGATTTACTGAAAGAGACTGTAAGCAAAGAACACAGAGTGAAGTCAGAACATAGGTCTAATTGTTGGTCTCTCTATGTTTACATCTGCATCAAATAAAATATGATCAGTATTTCCTTGATCAGTATCTCCTTGGAGTTTCTAAATTTGGCTTTCTTAATGGATTTTAGATTTGAGGCAGATGTGAGCTATTAGTTTTGGTGTATAGTGAAGTAGGGAATTATCTGTATGTAATCTCTAGGAATACAGTGATTGAAATAGTTCAGGTAAAACTAAACTCATAGGGTAAAACTAAACCCAAATTTAAGACCAAAGAAACAAAATATGCACAATTTTGGAAGTACCAGGGAAATTTAATTCAATTATTCAATATGATTGTATGTTTATTGCATGAAAGAAATGCATAAAGTGTTGCAAAATATGTAGAGATAAGACATTGACCTTAAAGATATTTTTAAGGTCAGAACAGTGGATAGTATCATATAGGAAATAAACACATACACAGGTGGTAGAGTATAAAAGGTTAAAGCATATGGGCTCTCCAAGCAAATAGAACTAGGTCTGCATATTAGTATCAAATTTCTAGTTTGGTGATTTTGAACAAGCTATTTCACATTTTGAAGCATAAGTCTCCTTATCACAAAAATGGTGATAATAATAGTGTGTTAACCTCACAGGGTAGAATTTCTGGTATGGTGTTAACATTCAAATAATGAATGACCATTGCTGATTTTATTATTAACATGGGTATCATTTTTCTATTTTAAGAGAACAGACAACATTTCTGACCATAAGCCCCAAAAAAGATTGTAATAGGCAAAGATTAGATTAAGGAGCATCTCCAATAATGAAAGTAGCAAGAATAAAAACAAAGCAATTCTAAAATCTGAACACATTTTGAAGAAGAGCAAGTAAGATGTTTCCAGGGTCGGGAGGAAAACAAGAAAATGAGCAGAAGGAAAGTGGTAGGACACTGGGTTGATTGAACCCAAATAATGGAGGACTTTAAATGCCATGTGAATGGACATGAAAGTCATTCTGTAAACAACAAGGCTTTTGAACAGGTGGGAAAACATCATCAGATGCACTGGAATATTCCAACTTTGGTAGAAGTACAAGTTTGAACTTGAGAGAACAGAAATCTGGGATACCATTATAAGACTGGGCCTCATAAAAGACGAAAAGTTTCTAAAATCATCATCATCATCACTGGCATACTCATCAACATCATCATAAATATCTTCCTCATCACCATCATTATCATAATTATAGCCATATTTATCAAACTTTGCATGTATCAACTAATTGAAACTTAACTACAACCCCATATGTTTTAATACAATTATTTCCAGTTTATAGATGAGAATACTGAGGCACAAAGAGGTTAAGTAATTTGATAGCTCTAAGTGGAAAGATAAGGGTTTAAATTCTGGCAGTCATCTCCAGAGTCTGAATTCTTAAACACTATATTACATAGATTCCTGGACAAAAGTGAAGAAGTTAAGTATAGTTTCAAGATAGAATCAGTATGTCTCAGGTAACTGAGTGGGGTACAGAAATGAGAACAAAGGGGGAGTCAAAAATAACCTAGATATTTTGTACTGTAGTAACTGAGATTTGTGGGTATCTTTTAAAAAATTGGGGCAATCAAGGTTAATTTTTAGCATGAGAGGTTTGAAGACTGGATTGCAGGTATTCCTGCAGGCTCATCCATGAAGACATAAAAGCATTAGAAATGGGGCTGAAGAGAGATAGAGATGAAAGAGAGGTAGAGAAAGAGTTAGAGTTAGAGAAAGAGAGAGAGAGAGAGAATGAATATGCCAAACCAAAACCAAAAATAAACTTGTTGAGCTGAATCAGTAGAGCTTGGTTCCCAGATATTTTTTTCTGTTAGTGTTCCACATCACCTGAAAAAACATCTTTCAACCATGTTACTACAATCAATCGATATATTATCTAATCTGTCATCTATCTATCTCATCTATATCCTATCAAATGTATATATTGCAACATCACATATGTATTATATTTATTAAGTTACAAAGAATCCATGTCATCTTTTCATGTTTTGGTAGGATTTTCTGTTATGAATTTGCTAGGGGGATGTCCAAAATTATTGGCTAATTTTGTACTTTATACCATAAAGGCTGAAAATTAGAAAAGACGTTGTCATAGTACAGAAGAATATATATAAACTATTCTCATTTGTTAAAGGAGTCCTCATCACCTTCACTAAGCAACATTTTTGAAGCTTCATAGTGTTAGGCATCT
Source organism: Cephalopachus bancanus (assembly GCA_027257055.1). Lineage (NCBI taxonomy): Eukaryota > Metazoa > Chordata > Mammalia > Primates > Tarsiidae > Cephalopachus > Cephalopachus bancanus. Next base: position 8,850,907 of record JAPVLO010000022.1, on the reverse strand, counting down.
GACCTTTTGATATTTTTCTACTACTTCTTTAGATAGTCAAGCCTCCGCAATAACAAAACAAAAATAAAATCTTATTTTTGTTTTGTTTTCTCTGGTTCAAGAGGCCCATTTTTTCTAACTAGCATGGGATGGGCTTTCATCCCTCTGGTTCCTTTCCTTACTTAGTTTCCACTTTCTACAGTTCTATTTTGTCACAAGCAGTTCAGATGAGAAAGAGCAAGTTTTACTCAAAATTAAACAGCAAAAATATCAGATTTATTCTCATCTGATGATGTCCAAACTTGGAAAACTTTACTGATATCAAACTCAAATGTTATTGATATAAAAACAATATATAATACCTTCTATATCCTGCTTAACACTTAAGAGTTTGTTTCAGTTTATTTCCATTGAACTGGCATCCCATGACCCAGGAAAGGCTAGCTCTATTAGATTTTACTAATTGCTACTGCTTTTACATGTTTCATACAAAAAAGTGTAATGTATATGTATTTGTATTGAACCAATTTTTGGTTTCATGTTTTACTTCTAATTTTTAAGATTCATTGGATCTTTAAAAAAATTCCAGTATCAATTTCAAAGTTTTTTAATTAAAAAATTATTTAAAATTTAAATATAGAGAAGTTTTAGTAATTTTGTTATAAATTATTTTCACTTAAAGAAGCTGTGCTGTTTTACTCTCCACAAAGGAAGATTTATAAGTAGTTATTGAGTCTTCTCCATTAAACATGCCACTAGTAAGACTAGTATGGAAGTGATGAAGACAGTGATTTTATCATTACTTATCTAATTACTCTAAGTGGAACATTGGTGCTGCTCAGAGATTGATTGACCTATTTAATAAATAAAGGAAGCCAATATTTTAGTCAATGTCCCTGATTTTCCTTTTTTTTTCTCGTAAGTTCACTATTCATACACTGGCCATCAAATTGTTCTTTAGAGTCACTAAAATTTCTGTCCTTTTAAGTGTGGGCCTAGTTAGCTTTAGATACAATTACTTTCCAACAAACTCAGCTACCTGATTGAAAGACATTTGCAGTGCTATATTTTTGAGTACGTTTCATGAGATCCTATTATGTGTAAAGGCCTTCCAGAATTCTTGCTTGCTTAGTGCTTGCTCTGGTTGGTTGATTTTTCCAGTTCATCTTAATTGTTCTTCTCTTCCCCAAAGATTTTTTTTCTCCTCTTCTAACAAGAGATTCTTTGACTTCACTAGATATTCAGTTTCTTTCACCAACCCTTGGTCTGTTTGATCCTCAGACTACCTTTATTCTGAATTTCCAGTGAAATATTCTAAATGTTCTAATGAAATATTCTAAATGTTCCTTGTGGTTTAACTGCAGATTTTTCCTTTAATTTCTTGTTTTTTTCAACTGTCACATTTTGGCAGAGTTTTCTTTCTTAGAGGTTAATAGCTGGATGATAGATCTCTTCATTATTTTTCTTTCCTTCTAGAATTTTGATTTTTCTTTTTACACATTTACACCTATCTCCAGCATCAGTTTTTGTTCAAATCCAGGGATAAGATCCAGACATTTACTTTCTACTTGAGTTCTAAACATTCATTGTAGAATGCAGTCACTTATCCCATCTGAAAATCTCATCCTTTTTCCCCCCGTGTATGGTATTTAAACACTCCATGTATGTATGGAGTGCTACGTAAAAGGAAAATCACAGGTACATATATATACAGTCAATTCTCACCCCTTAACATTACTATCTGCTCTTCTACAGATGCTCTGGGTTCCTCCGTATTTTAAGATCAAACTCATTGTTTTGAAGACAGTCTAGAATGTATCCTTATGGCCACATTTTATTAATGAAGTGAGTATTTCTGCACACAGGAATTCTATCATATAGTGTTTCCTTTGTACTATAAGGTTTTCACTCTACTTTCATTTATACCCCCCTTCACATATTGCTTCAGATCTCTCATGTATCCTTCTTATAGATGTTGCAGGCTCCACACATTAGACTTTCTCAGTGACCTTTCCTCCTTAACACCACCTAGCTTAAACAAAAACAAAAACAAAAAACCTTTCTCAACCAATGTGGAACAGATGTTGAATACAGTGCAATGCTTTAAAACATCCTAATTATCTATTGTCATTGTTTAGCAGTAAATGAATGCTCAGGCTCTTTTATTCACTGTAGTGGCATGAGAGCTTTCTAGGAGAAAATTATTTATCTAGCTGTTTCCTGCTCCACACCTAGTGCTATTACTTACTGCTGAAAATGGGGGAGCTGGGGTGAAGGATGGGAAAGGGGAAAAGGATGCAGAAAAAAATCTCTCTACTTTCTCCTTTAAAAAAAAATAATGATTTTCTCTCGGAAAGAAATCAAAGACTGTATGAAATGTCTGCTCCTTTAAAAAAAAATGTAAGCTGATTTTTTTTAATGCCAGGCACTTTTATCCTTGTAGCTTAAAGGCAAAGAATGAATGAAATGTGGAAAATGAAGGACATGTGACAGCATCAAAGAAGCAAAGCAAAGCTGAAGAGCGAGTGCTTGGTTATGTCAGGCCAGGGTGGGCCTTTTTAGGCAGACCATTAAGGCAATCTGGCTGCCAGATGAAGTCTTTATGAAAGGGCAGAAAAGATGTATAAAGTCTTTTTGATGTTTTAAAGGAACCTCTCCTTTATACGTCCCTCCTCCCTTTCTTCCTCCATCATCTTGTCCCAACCAATGCCATCCCTCTTGCAAGGTAAACCACAACCATCTGTAGAAGTGTTTTATGTTTTAGAGCATTTGGATCTTGGCTTGATCTCTATCTTGAGAGATACTGGGGACATTTTTAGTTTCTGCTGGAAGAAAATAGTGAATTCCTGTGTAAAATTGGTAGAAGTCTCTAGGACAGTTTGAGAAGCAGTGGTTAGTCAGTGTGGAATTAATCAAGTCTTATTTACCTAATCAACAGAAAGATAATTTCTTGAATAGACTAAATTACATCACATTGGTACCATTAGAACATCATGACAAATCCTCTCATTTTATACAGAGAAAACTAAGCTTCAAGGACTAACTAGCAGTCCAATAAAATTACAGGACTGTAATTCATTTCTGTACAAACTATATAATCTTTCCCTTTACTTGCAGAAGACCTAAACTGACATTTCCACTCACAGCTTCTCTTCCTTGGTATTTCACTCCATCCCTCTGTTTGGAAAAGTTATTTGACCAGCAGGGTTTGCATCAGCTGAATATGCCTCTCACAGTATTCAAGTCTTTGGCTTTGAACATATAGCTGGGTCAGCATAGAAGAAAGGTCCTATCCATGAGGGTGTTTCTAATGGTGATGGGAAGGGGGCATAGGGGTAACCTGGTAGGGGAGTTCTAAGTAATAATGATCATGTTCCCCAGGTATTATAATATAAACCACAACTAAGGGTGTATCATACACTTACCCTGACCTCGCTGATCTTCTGTTTTTCTAAATTAGTATCTCCAACCCACTTATCCTCCTACTCTATGTCACCTCCTTGGCCAAGTTCATGCTCTTTTTATACCATCCTTGGTATGTAGGTGGTGCCACACTAGCTTAGCTGAATATCCAAGTTGAATGTAATGCAAACATGGACTGGCTTAAGGAGAAACCCAAGACTTCCTAGATTCAAGCCCTAAGGGACAATAACCATCTAGGCATCTTCGGACAAATTGCAAATAGTAAATCTGGCCCAGAAAGATTGTTTTAACAAAGATATTAGCTTTCATGACTTTTAAAGTGGTTTTCAATAACCAAGTTTCTCAAAGAACCAGAAAATAAGTAAAGAAAAGGCAGCTTTCTCTTCCTTCTTTGCCTAGTCCCTATTTCTCACTCTCTCAATTACAGTGATCTTTTTATTGCCTCAAATGTCAGCAGTACATTTTTTTCAAAGTATCAAGGACTCAGCAAACATGAAAGCTTTGTATTCTTCCTATTCCTTTCCCTCTTGAGAGAAAAGCTCTTCCTTCACAGTCATTATGCAGTAAAGTATTGAGGCATGAGATCTCCTTCTGACTCACACAGAATCCTTCCTTTCCCAGTATACTACTTCTGCACAATATTCACACCAAAGGGACATCGCATGCAGAATTTTCTAGAACATGGCTACAGAAGGTATACATTTCCTTTTGTACACATTTTTCTATGAAAACCATCCCAACACATGAAAATGGCAGGCTCTTTAAAAGTTCATGGGTGTTCCTTGTTAATGTCAAACATCATACCTACATGTCTTTAAATGCTCTCCCCATCCTGAACACTGGTTGACGGAAGTTCTTTGCCTCATTTTGTGATCCTGCTGTGTAAAAGGAAAAGCACACATCCAAAGGGCTTCCTGTCAGGCTCATGTTTTTCAAGATGAATCTCCAGGAATAGTTAACTTTGAGAGCATCATAGGTAGCTCAATTGATTGGAGGTCTAATATATAACATATATTATATATACATATATACAACATATTTAGAAATGGCTGGTACCTGCATGTTTTTTGAGGAAAGCCCTATGGGAGTCAATAATCTGTTAAGCCTCAAGGCTTCTTACTTGGCCTAAGATTCCAGGAATTTTGCTGCTTTCCATTGGCAGCTGCCAAAATTCACTTCGTCCTCTGACTTTCTAGTCTCCCTCTAACCTGTTTGTGGAATAAAATATAGTCTCTTTATTGGCTCTCAAGTTCTTGCTGGCTCTAGCAGACACATACAAGCTTCTTTTATTCCTATCTAAGAATAGACTGTGAACCATTCTTGGAAAACAAGGGATGAGAATAATAGAAAAATGTGATTAGTTTATCCCCTTAGCATGTATTTATTGAGCTTCTACTATATTTCAGGCATGGCAAATTCATGAGTAAATAAAAAACAATGCCTTCCTCCAAGAGGCTCCTAGCCTAACAAAAACTCATATATACTCAACAGATACTATGGTAGAAAGATGAATATGGAAGGGGAAAGACACAGTGAAATGGACAGTTGATTCCCCTTGTTATATTAAAAGTTAAAAATATTCCAGAATTATACAGTCTTTGCAGTCTTCATCTCAAGGTACAGATTAATCGTATAGTTTACTCATTAAGTCAACAATTATTTCTCAGCACCTACTACATACCAACTATATTCTAGGTGCTGGAGATAAAGTAATAAAGACCAACTAATTCCCAGCTCATAGTCTAGTGGGAGAAACAGACAATACCCGAGTCAATACTTAGTTTCAGGTTATGGAAAGTTCTATGAACAAAAAATGGATGAAGATGTATGGCCAGTGAAGGCGACTGTGAGGAAGGGGCATATCAGTGGAAGCCTCAAAGGAGTAGAGATAACTAGATGGTGATCTAACTAAAGAATTTTCCTGATGTAAGGAGAAGCAATGACAATGCTTATGAGATGAGAGGCATGTTGGCATTTTGGGAATCATGAAGAAACCCTGTATAGATACAGTATAGCTTCTCAATTTTCCACAGTAAGAATATTTACACCAAGAAAATTGGCAAGTGCTACAAATCAAGGCTCCCCCTGGGTCTGGGTAACATTCAGGAAATACTATGTCTGGGTGATACCACATATCCAGAGAAAAATCCGACTGACTTTTCAGACCTCCAAAACCAAACTCACTTTTGTTCTAGAGAAGGTCTTCAACAGAATGGACAGTAATAGTGTGATAGACTATTGGAAAAACCTTAAGGCTGTGGGAAATTTCCAAGTCTACTGATATCTGCAGCAGATGATGCAAAACCATGCATGCAAGCAAGATGGCCTAGCTGTAGAAAACTTCACACCTAACTGCTAGTCTTATTAGATACACGTGGAACACAGTAGTGTGTCTATCCAGAATGCTTGTGGTCAGGAGCCAACCACCAAGACAGGAACTGGCCTAGAGACCACCTGGAGCATGCACATCAATAGTCAAGCTTGAAAAATGTTCCTGACCTACTTTTTACCTTCATTATAATACTATTAGCATAAAATACCCTAGGGAGTCTCCCACTCCCATCATATGCCTAATGCCATGACAGTACCAGTACAACCCAATAAGGCCTGAAACTCCCCCGACCAACGTGAGGGAGAAGTAACAGTAACCTAGCCCAAAAGAAAAGACCACCCCAGAACATACCCCTCAGTACCCCTAAGAACAAAAGTTACAGCTCAGCCGGGCTCGGTGGCTCAGCCTGTAATCCCGTGCTTTGGGAGGCTGAGGTGAGTGGATTGCCTGAGCCCGCGGGTTCGAGACCCGCTTGGGCAACTTGGCGAAACCTCATCTCCACAATAAATCAACAAAATTAGCCGGGCGTGGTAGTGTGCGCCTGTAGTTCCAGCTACTTGGAAGGCTGAGGTGGAAGGATCGCCGAAACACAGCAGTTGAGGCTGCGATGGCCGGGAACGTGCCACTGCACTCTAGTCTGGGCGACAGACTGAGACTCCAACTCAAAAAAATAAATAAATAAAATAAAATAAAAAAATAAAATTTATAGCTCTGCAGTAGTTGGGGGCAGAAGCAGCATCTATCTGTTGGCTGATTTTGCCCACTCTTCCCTCTTGAAAGTGTACTCTTCTTTGCTTAATAAAGCTACTTCAAGTTGTGCTACTTTGTGTGTCTGTCTGCAAATTTTTTCCAGACTTGAACACAAGAACCCAGTCATCGACATCAATCTGTCGCCCCATGCCGGGTACCGCACCCCTTCTCCTGGTGACAAGAGAACCTCCTGTGGCTACAGTGCCTAGCAACTTCTAAACTGCTTGATTCAGGATAGAAGAAACAAATAGAGAAGGTACTTGGAGGTATTTTGGTGTAAGTTTTTAAATAGCCTGTATTATTATGATAGAAGTCATAATCCCTTCTTTTTAATCAGTGTAGAAAACGCAGTTTGCTTTCTGTACTTTGTGTTCCTTGGAGTGACATCAGATATACTTCATGTAAATGCTGAGTACAAGAAACATCAGTCAGTACAAAAATGTGAACACAAAGAAACTGAACAGAAAGACAAAATAATCATTTTTTAGTTTAAAAATATGAAGAACATTTCCTAATTTTAACCATCAATGAGAAATCAAAAAACCAGACACCTAGATTTAGTCATTCCACAATGTATATATTCTTTAAAACATCATGTTGTATATGGTAAATATATATAATTTTACTTGTCAATGTAAAATAAAAGCAAATTAAATGAAGATTTGAAAAAACAAACACCAGAAGAGCCTCAGGTGCAGTCATAGAAATAAACATACATACAAATTTATTAAGCAATTCCTACAATTATAAATACTTATAAACCTGCTGGACCATCTCCCCACCTCCATGCCAAATTTCTGGATGGTGCAATTGTCACTCAAGAGACTGAAACAATTATATGTGATACTTAATTAAGCATCTATACTTCCAGTGAGTGGCAGATTTACCTTCTTTCCCCCCCTTTTTATTAGAGGCAGCCTAGAGATAAAACCTTCAAGTTATGAGTAATTATACCCCGCTGAGAAAAGTGATAGAGCGCTACACTCAGAAGGACTTATCAAGCCCTGAAAATGTGAAGTCAACACTTAAGACTTTTTTTTTATTATTATTTTCCCCAACACTAACAGTTTTCCAGCTTGTTCCCAGAGGGAGATAAACAAACAGTGTACCTGAATTTTAATGGAAATAAACAGGACTGGCTCATTCACTTTTTACAACACTGGCTTCATGTTTCCAAACCAGTAGAATGTAGTGAAAAGTGTAAGCATCATAGACAGTGGAAAGCTACAAGAAAGGTCATACTTTCTATTATTATAGGTGTCATTTTGGAATAAATGGGACCATAACGTTTTGTTAACAAGCCTTCGTAGGGGCTTAGAATACTCTTTCAGTAGTGCTAGGCAATAGAGAATCACCCTCAGATGCCTTCTGAGGCTCATGCCAAGTCAGATGCCCTCCCACTTTGAGTACCTGTGGTGGAGAAAAACGCAAGAACAAAGAACCCCTGGTCTTTCTAGAGTCATGTTCTATCCCAGCTTTAACATCAGTGACTTTTCAACATTGCTTAAGGGGGAACAGGAGTGTTTAGTTTGTGGGGCAGTATTAAATTTATTTTTCTAAGACTAATGGTTTTAACTAAGCTCAGTGGACACTTAAAATATTGGCTCTCAAACTTTAGTCTGTGTAAGAATTAGGGTTATTGCTTGTTTAAACGCAAATTTTTATCCTCCATGCACAGAGACTGTTTTGATTGGTTTGGGAGGAGAGTCAGGAATCTGCATTTTAATAAGAAAGCAGCCTAGGAGGTTCTGATGAAATGGTCCACAGGGCACAAATTGAGAAACACAATCCTAAGGAATCTACAGATGGGTTTTAGGAAGCCTGTGGATGCCTGATATTGAATGAAGCATTCATTGTGTGAGTTCTTGGGACTGCACATTTTTCTTGGGATTCCCAAATGAGTCTGCTGTCCAAGGAAGGTTAAGAGCCTTTCAGGGGACAAGATGATTTTAGGCAACTGAGAATTCCACTCAACATTTGGATCCTAGCCAGCCTCACTGAGTTCTAGGACAATTCAGCAGCTTGGCTTAAGAAATAGAAACCATTTCCTCTGATCGTCTAGTTTCCTGATTTAGCTCTTCTAGCTTGAATCTGGTTTTTTATGCCATCTCACTGTTCCAGCATTCCTGTATGATATTCCTGCAAGTAACCAATGGCTTATTTCAGGTACTTAATGTACTCTCTAAAGTCAAGTTTTCTAAACTATAGTCGTTTATAAAAAAATAATAATTAGTGCGCCATAAATGTTCAAAATGTACAAATCACATCCCTAGATTCTGTTTACCCATGTCCTGATTATTGGGTTCAAGTTTCAAATTTAAGTCCTGTATCACTTAGAGAAACATGATTAACTTTGATGTGTGAGCTCCAATAAATTCCTTACTAGCCACAGGCCTTAGCTTCTCCATCTTTATATTAGGGACACAAAAATTTGTATAAATTTCTGAATTGTTCAGTAAAAAATGAGATAATAGACATGAACCAACCTACGCAATAGTTTAAAATATTCTCCGTTAGCAAGGTATTATTTTTGTAATTAACACAGTCATATGACATCTGTGTTGGCTTCATGATTGTTAAATCCATGAGAACAGATATCATTGTACTGAATATTGATACAATAATTCATGAGCCAAACAAGGGCACACACACAAACTATCTGATTATTCCTGTTAGTGAAAGATAGTTTGAGAACTACCTCTTGTTAAAGTGGTGACGTACGAGTAAACATAAAAATTTGAAAGAAATGGAACAACAGTAGATGTATAAGAAACGCCAGACATCAGTTCTAAAATCCAATATTTCACCGACTTCACTTGTCTTTCTGCACTGCGGTCCTCATAAACTTTTTTTATTTTTATTTTTGAGTCAGAGTCTCACTCTGTTGTCCACACTGGAGTGCTGTGGCACGCTCGTGGCCACCGCAGCTTCGACCTGGTGAGCTCAGGTGATCCTTCCATCTCAGTCTTCCAAGTAGCTGGGACTACAGGCATTCATCACCACACCTGGTTGATTTTTTATTTATTATAGAGATGAGGTCTTGTCAAGTTGCCCAGGCTGGTCTCGAACCCATGGACTCAGGCAATCCTCTCACCTTGGCCTCCCAAATTGCTGGGATTATAGGCGTGAGCCACCACACCCGTCTTAAATTTTTGCATTCCACTTTTTGCTTTCTTAACTTCTCTACCTTCTTCAATAAACCTTTGTTTCCTCGTCTTTCTTCTATTTGAATCTTTTTCGGTTTCACTTTTTCCGTTTATCTCTTAGTATGCTGGGAGAATGGGATCAGAGAGAATAAATTGGAAAATGCGAAGGCATATGAAAATACTACTAATAAGTGATACCTGAAAAGATGGAAAATTTTTTTTAAAAATTAGGTGGCCGGACTCGGTGGCTCAGTCTGTAATCCCAACACTTTGGGAGGCCGAGTATAGTGGATTGCCTGAGCCCGCGGGTTAGCAACCCACCCAGGCAACTTGGCGAGACCTCGTCTACAATAAATAAAAAATCAGCCGGGCGTGGGAGTGTGCGCCTGTAGTTCCGGCTACTTGGAAGGCTGAGGCAGAGGGATCACCGGAGCCCAGCAGGTCGAGGCTGTGGTGCTGGGAGCGTGCCACTGCACTCCAGTCTGGGCGACAGAGAGAGACTCCAACTCAAAAAAAAATTAGGTGACGAGTTAGCAAAAATGGGCAAAGGACAAGGTTTGTTGCCCTATTCCAAACCACTGCTGCTACAACCTTGCTAATGGTTAGTGCTGTGCTACTCTCTCCTGGTTTCCAGTGGTTTTTCTTATGGAGCAATTAGATTATTGGAATAGATGATCTCTAAGAACCTTTTCAGCTCTGAAAGGCTAGCTAACGAGCAGGGAGCTATCCATGCCAAAGACTAAACTTCCAGTTTAATTTCCTTTACCTGGTAAATGTGATTGGATTACACTGGTACTGGAGGTGCTTCAAACACTTAATTAGGTAGCTTTTATAGGGATACGCCAACACTGAACTGTGCTAGAACAACTCCACACAAGATGGATAGTTTTCTGTGCAATTAAAAATAAGGATAAGGGTAATGTTAATATTCTTTACTTTTATAAGGCTTTGTTTATAACGCACTTTCATATGCATTAATTCACTAAGTCCTCACTAAAATCACGAGCTAAAGGTACTACTGCCACATTTTACAAATTAGAGTGATGAGTTTGCAATTATTGGATTTGTTCAAGGTTAAACAGGGACAGTAAGGCAGACTTCCACTGCTCAAAAAGAAAATTAATCAATTCCTGATGATCTCAACTTCTCCTCTGGTGTTATGGCAACTGAAGGATTTGAACTCAGGTAAGCTTTTCCTCAAAGTTTCCATCTGTGACGTTATTCCAGTAGACATTACCCACAGGGCTTGGAATCATTAATTCCTCATAGAGAAGAAGTACATAAAAGCATTTTTTTAAAAAATTAGGGTATCATTTGTCTTATAATATAATGACTTATCAGATTTATTATTATTATTATTATTGACAGAGTCTCCCTCTCACCCAGGCTGGAGTGCAGTGGCATGATCATAAGCTCACTGTAGCCTTGAACTCCCGGGCTCAAGGATCCTCTTGTCTCAGCCTCCTGAGTAGCTGGAACTATAGGTGCATGCCACCGTACCTAGCTAATTTGATTTACCAGATTTAAATGAAATGCTCCCCATCTGAAAGATCTGGTGAACCTTGTTTAGAAAATAAAGGTATACACTGCCGGGCTCAGTGGCTCAGCCTGTAATCCCACGCCTTTGGGAGGCTAAGGTGAGTGGATTGCCTGAACCCGCGGGTTTGAGACCCGCTTGGGCAGGCGAGACCTCATCTCTACAATAAAATCAAAAAAATCAGCCAGGCATGGTAGCGCATGCCTGTAATTCCGGCTACTCGGAAGGCTGAGGCGGAAGAATCGCCGGAGCCCAGCAGGGCGAGGCTGCGGTGGCCGGGAGCGGCCACTGCACTCCAGTCTGGGTGACAGAGTGAGACTCCAACTCGAAAAAAAAAAAGAAAAAAAAAAGAGAAAAAAAAGGTATATATTTACAAACAAACAAAGTAACACTGAAATCCAGATACTGTGCTAGAAAATGGCTGATCCCATTTTGCAACACTACGCCTCATTTTGGAATTGAAACTAGCTCAAATTCATATCAAAAACAAGCTGGAGAAGATCACAAAGCCTGGCCACCAAAATGTGAGAATATACACATAGAACTTCCCATCCTTCTACTCATACATCTAACTAAATAAAACATTAAGGTGAAATGAAAAAATACAAAGCCATGGAAGCAAAACATTAAAGCACTAGCTAAAGCAACCAAAGAATAACTGTAGGACTTTTGAGAAATTGAATCAAATACCACACTATTGCCAGCTCTACAGTCATCATCTCTTTGCTGACCCTAGTTCAGTCACACATTCACTCCTTTAGTGATACACAGTGTTTGCTAAGTCATGTTGAGTTTCAGATAGAAAGCTGAAAGCCTTTTGTAGCTGCAGTCAAGGAGAAATTGGAACTGGTTATCTAAAGCTTACCAGTTAAAGCAATCCTCCTCCTACAGGAGATAAATAAATCAGGGTTAAAAGCACAATATACTAGTAAGAGGTGGCAGAATTGAGAGAGGGGTAAAAGGTGAGATGTAGTGATCGTCATTAGAAAACGGATACCAGACCTTTCTCCATAAACTAGGAGATAATAAGCTGAAGATGGCCAAATGTACATGGCTTCCAAATGAGACCCTAGAGAGAAATGCAGAGAAGACTTTAGCACAATGCAGGCAGTGAAAGAGACAGACAGAAAGTAGATTTGGGGGAATATATATCTCCATGATGGTCCTTGGTCTATTACTCTAAGAGTCATTTCCCTTCTCTTCTGAATCACTGTGGAGCTGACTGGCACAGGCTGCATTTCTCAGGCTCCCTTGTCACCTGGATACATTCAGTGAGATGCATTGACAGAAAACTAGAGGATGGGAGCAGGGGAAAAGCTGGTGTATTTCCCTTTGTTTTTCTCTGCCTTGGTCATTGTCTTTGACAGTGGCTATATCTCCTTTGAAGATCAGTTCTTGGGCTCCTATAACCCTAATTCTTTCCATTGTCTCTCCAGATGATGCTAATTATGGAACTGCCTCAGTGCCCTCTGATTGGCCTCTCAAAATTCTATCACCAGTGTAACAATTTCTTTGAATCAATTTTTTTTAATTTAAAAACTTTGAGTAGGCCAGGTGCAGTGGCTCACACCTGTAATCCCAGCACTTTGGGAGACCCAGGTAAGAGAATTGCTTGAGCCCAGGACTTTGAGAACAGCTAGGATAGTACCACCATACTCCAGCCTGGGCAAGAGGATGAGACCCCCAAGTCAAAAAAGCAAAAACAAAAAAACTTTGAGTGATTTTTGTTTTCCTTGGTATGGCTTCACTGATATTATCACATTAGTCAATATAACACAAATATAATTAAACAGCCAATATACGCAATCCAACTATGTCTCTAAACAGTTTTGTTAAATTTTCTCCTGAATTGGTACGAAAATAAATCAACATCAGCTTGTAATCTACCACAATTAATATGAACAACAAGCAAAATAAATCAACAGAAAGAAAGTTGGAATTGTGCATCTTCTAATGCTACTTACTCAGTTTTGGTAAGGATGAAAAGTCAGATAAACATGAATATTTTTGAAAAACTGTTTCTTACAAAGACTTTTTAGAAAAATTGATAAAACATAAAGGTTCCTCCATAAAGAAGTGTTTCTCAAAGTATTGCTCCTAGACCAATTAAATCAGAATCACTCAGGCTGTTTGTTAATATTAGATTGTTTCTAGTCCCTACTACAGATATGTACTAGAATCATTGGTGTGTTGACTCTAAGAATTTATTTTTAAAATAAACACACTTTGTAATTTTTGCATGCATTAAGTTTTGAGAGTCATTGCCCTAAAAAAGCAAGTGGAATATTATTGGTCATTAGAAAAGATTTAGCCTGCTGGGTTCAGTGGCTCAGCCTATAATCCCAGCACTTTGGGAGACCGAGGTGAGGGGATTGCCTGATCCCGGAGGTTCAAGACCCACCCGGGCAACTTGGCGAGACCTCGTCTCTACAATAAATCAAAAATTAGCCGGGCGTGGTAGTATGCACCTGTAGTTCCAGCTACTTGGAAGGCTGAGGCGGAAGGATCGCCAGAGCTCAGCAGGTCGAGATTGCGGTGGCCGGGAATGTGCCACTGCACTCAGTCTGGGTGACAGAGTGAGACTCCAACTCAAAAAAAGAAAAGATTTGCCAATAATAGTTTGATAATTGAGGCAAAACTCATACTTCGGAAACGTAATTTTTTTTTTTTTTTTTGCAAAACAGATGTAGCCATAATCATCAATTCCTTTCACCCCACTTTCCCATTGACCTTCCAAAGACTACCAGAAATCTTCAGAGAAAATTTTATATTCTGGGATCTTTAGATAAATTTAGATATGATTTTGACTAAGATTAATAGCATGTATTCAAGGGAACAGATTCTGATCCTCGTTAGAGTGGTGTTAGGCTTCATTTTACTAGAGAAACTAGAATAATTCCTGCCTCAATTAAGTCCTCTGTAAATATTTGGTGATAATATTAATTATCATATTCATCTCTTTATCTATAGAACCTAATACAGTGTCCAACTATCAATATATTTGTTGGCAGTAACTGATGGGAATTCCACTAAGCCCACTCATTTTATGCAAATTTATCTGTGGCCAGATAGAAGCATTTAATTCTGTCTCAAGGAGATCATAATCAGTAATGGTATTGATTTTATTTCTCCCCGATATACTATCTAAGCTATGCATTCATTTTCCAAGGATTTTTACTTAAGCTATCTGTTGCTAGTATAAGAGTTCAATTTTCTAGAAAAACTGTAGGAGGGCAGAGGAATAATTTAGATTTTAAAATGTAGCAGAAATTTTTTCCCTCTAGAAATCTGCCTTATCATGTGTACTCAAAATATAAAGCTAGTGCCTGTCATGGGTAAAATTGTACAGGGCTGAAGTGTATCTTTCTTTGACAGTCTCACCTTGCTTCACACTTTCATTCATTGCTCTTTCTGGGTCCTCTCCTTGGGAGTAGCCTGACCCAGGCACTTCCTTTTTCATCCTTCTCGGGCTCCCACCCCCTTTCTGGCCAGATCCCTGCTTCTGATGATTAACTCCTGTAAGCATCCTGTTGTCCCGGTTTTTCATCACTATGTCTCTCATTGTTATTCTCTTCATTTTGGAAGTAAGCTGTCTTTCCAAAATATTCAATAAACTAAAGGAAAGACTAGAAGCTATTCAAGATTCTCTTTCAAATAGTAAGTGCTTTTTTTAAGCAGCAGTCTCTGAAAAAATGGGGTCTTCTGGCCAGCCCTAAAACAAAAGTAACATCCCTCTTACATGCACAAACACATACACTTTGTCTAGGTCTGCCACCTGCCTCCTGTTGTTAGCCTTCTCTGTTTGTCCTCTGTCTTTCCAGGATGACTTTGGGAGAGAGGCAAAAGAAATGCATAAGTGCCGACTATAGGCATAGAATTTATAACTTTGTCCTTGTCACTCCTCCTTCCAAACGTCTCACCTCCAAAATTCAGATGGAGCCAGCTGCTTCAAGATGCAGACAACATCATCTTTTTCTAAACTTACAGTGCCAGGCAATCATGGTTTACAAACTAGTTTGAAGTATACAAACTCACCTTACTCAGCTAGATCGGATAAGTTACAACTCTACAGACTCAGCATATTAAGTTAAAAATTGCTTAAAGCACTGTGCCAACTCTTCAATGTCTTCCCTATTTCACTTTCTAGGCCGGGCAGCAGATTTTGTAACCCAATCATTTGAATTACTCTCTTTTCCTGTCATTATAATCTTAAATCCTCTATTCCAGGATCAAGCCATCTATTTCAAATTATCCTTAACAATGAGAACCTCTGGCTCTTTAGAAGAACAATGAAAAACTGAGAAAGTCAGCATATCTATACTTTCATGCTACAGACATGTTTTCTGGATGAAAGGAGGTACCCATAGAAACCTAGAATAAACTTAGTTTAGTGTAGTCTTTTTACCTCACCATATCCATTTTTGCTTAGACTTTTCCCCTGACATGCTTTGACTCTAGCACAGGTTAGATATAGATAAACAAATTTCCAATATGCAGGTTTTAGGAAGCATTTAGACATTCTACTGCAGGCCAAGCTGGCAGCCTATCCCACTCCCTCAGCAAATCTCCATCAGATGCAAGACAAGGACAGAGCCATAAAAATGATAATAAGACCACCTTTTAGTCAAGGAACTTGTGAACTGAAAACGTCTGACCTATGTGACACAAACAGACCCCACCATGGTAGCAATCCTGTGACTTCTGTCTATCACCTGACATCAATACCTGCACTTCCCTGCCCCTTCGTGATGATGTGGAACAGACCACCACCCAATCACCCAATCACCTTATTGACCTTTCCTTATCAAAGGGATACATTAAAAGGACTCAACCATGAGCAATCATTTTGCCATTGCCTTACTAGACTCTTGTGTGACCATGTGCTCTTTCAGCTATGGCTGTTGCCATGTTTCCTGGCTTTGGCCCTCTTCCCTACCTTGGGGAGGTGAATCTCTCTCTCTCTCTCTCTCTCATTCACTTTTTAAATAAACTATATTTTGTAATCTAACTTCTGTGCAATTCTTTGTGTCTCTCATGCAGCATCAGATTGTACACCAGACACCCAACAGCTCCAGTGGGTCTGACCTAACATTCTTGAGGCCCCACTGGGAGTGTGACCCTAACAGTAGGAATAAAAGAATGAGGAAAGATGAGGTCAAAAAGGTAATGGTGGAATGATATGCTAAAATTGCAGAGACTTTTTGTTTGTGAGCATTTCTGTGGGAAATTAGATGGGGAACCACTATTGTTCATAGTGAGAAATAGTGAAGACCACAACTATAGGGACAAAAAGGAGAAAAGATCTTTGATGTTCCTTTGGGAAATAGAATCTCCAGCAGTTGGTGACTTATGTAGCTTCAGGGAAAAGAATGAGAACCTCAAATTGCCTCCACAGTTTGGTGTTTGTGAATGAATAAAGAGTTTATTATAGCCGGGCTCGGTGGCTCAGCCTGTAATCCCGCGCCTTTGGGAGGCTGAGGTGAGTGGGTTCGAGACCCGCCTGGGCAGCAAGACCTCATCTCTACAATAGCGCATGCCTGTAATTCCGGCTACTTGGAAGGCTGAGGGGGAAGGATTGCCGGAGCCCAGCAGGTCGACAGAGTGAGACTCCAACTCAAAAAAAAAAAAAAAAAAAAAAAGAGTTTATGATTAACTGAGACTGAGTACTCCAACCAAAAAGATTTCTAGATTGGAGTGATGTTTAGGTGTGCTACTTAGAGAAGGAAATTTAAAGAGATTTCCACTAGGATGTTAGAAATCTTGGTGGAGGCTGGGCGCAGTGGCTCATGCCTATAATCAGAGCACTTTGGGAGGCCAAGGTGAGAGGACTGCCTGAGCTCATGGGTTGGAGACCAACCTGGGCAACTTGGTGAGACTTCATCTCTACAATAAATCAAAAAATTAGCAGGTGTGTTGGCACGTGCCTGTAGTTCCAGCTACTTGGAAGGCTGAGGTGGAAGGATCATCTGAGCCCTGCAGGTCGAGGCTACAGTGGCCATGAGGGCCAGTCACTGAACTCCAGCCTGGACAACAGAGTAAGACTCCAACTCAAAAAATAAATAAATAAATAAATAAATCTTGGTGGAAATGTCTCTGAGAAAATCAGAAGTCAATAGAAAAATTAGTGTTGGGATGGCTGCCTGAAAATCTTTGTATTTATTTATTTATTTATTTAGAATAACAGATATAAGGAAATCTGGAGCTGGGTGGGAAGACTGAGTAGGAAAACTTGGTCAACACCTACTTTTAAGAAATACATGGTTAATTTGTTCTTACTTTTAAGAAATTGTATTTCAATAGCTTTAGGGGTACAAAAGGTAGTGGTTTTGGTTCCATGAATGTATTGTATAGTGGTGAAGAAATCTGGGCTTTAAGTGTACCGTCACCCTCATTAGTGTATATGTTACCTAGAGGTGATATTTCATACCTTCCTTCCTTCCTATTCTCCCTTTCTGAGTCTCCAATGTTCTTTATACCATCCTACATGCCTTTGCAGACCCTTAGCTTAGCTCACACTTACTAGTGAGAACATGCAGCATTTGGTTTTCCATTCCCTAGTTACTTTACTTAGGGCAATGGCCTATAATTCTATCCAAGTTGCTGCAGAGACATTATTTTATCCCTTTTATGGCTGAACAGTATCTCATGGTTTGTGTGTGTATGTGTGTGTGTGTGTGTGTGTGTGTGTGTGTGTGTGTGTGTGCATATTTTCTTTATCCATTGATCAGTTGATGGGCAATTGATGTGCAATTAAGTTGATTCCACATCTTTGCAATTGTGAATTGGGCTGCGATAAACATGTGAGTACAGGTGTCTTCACTATATAATGACCTCTTTGAAATAAAAGTAATTTTTTTCTTAAAACTTTAAAACTCAGCTCAGTTACCACCTCATTCTGGATGCCTTCCCGAATGTTCAATCCCAACAGTTACATGTTCTTTTTCTCTGTCTTATCATATTCTTCATGTGTCTGACATTACACTTTACCAATGTATTACGTTAATTCATTTGCATTTATTTTATTCCCATTAAAGTAAAGTTTTCTTAAAATTGTGACTGCATTATCCAGCTTTGTGGTCCTAGAACATATCACAGTACTTAGCACAGAATAGAAGTTGAATGCAAGTCTACTAGGATATGTGGATGCTTGAGCAAGAAAATGAATGAATGAATAAATAGAAGAAAGAACAGTGAGACAGAAATATTAGACAGATGTGTAGACTAGAAGTAGAATGAAGACAAGACAAAGCTTCAAGAAGTTTAACAGTATGAAATGCTGCAAAACAGTCAAGAAGAATGAGATCGGTAAAAGGACTTTATTAAATTAAGCAAAACATATTTCATTGGATGATTTTTTTTTTTTTTGAGTTGGAGTCTTACTCTGTCGCCCACACTGGAGTGCAGTGGCCGCTCCCGGCCACCGCAGACTCGACCTGCTGGGCTCCGGCAATCCTTCTGCCTCAGCCTTCCAAGTAGCCAGAATTACAGGCATGCGCTACCACGCCCGGCTGATTTTTTGATTTATTGTAGAGATGAGGTCTCACCTGCCCAGGCGGGTCTCGAACCCGCGGGCTCAGGCAATCCACTCACCTCAGCCTCCCAAAGGCGCAGGATTACAGGCTGAGCCACCGAGCCCGGCTGGATGGTTTTTTAAAAGAAACCCATTTCGTGGATCAAAGAACAGAATATGAGTCTTTGATACATTTATGGAAGGGAGGAGGTGGTTGCAACAATCATCCATTATATGCAGATAAATTCAGAAAATTAAGGTGAATGTGTAGATATTTACATTGGGTGTCAGAGCTTGTATTCTTGGAAGAAAGGAGCTTGAAAATGACAAAGATTTGCATGTGAGAGAAACTGAAAAGGTATATAGAAAGAGCCAGTAGTGAAGGATATGGTAATGAGATATTCAAGAGTGGGGAGAAAGCAAAACACACATTTTGCTCACAGCCTCACTTTTCATTGTGTGTGCGCACATGCGCGCGTGCGTGCACGCACGCGCACACACACACAAACACACACACACACACACACAGCTACATGCAAAGCAGGTGTTTTCTAACCACTTTTTGATCAACTAATAAGAGGTTGAAGAGTTAACTCTAAATTCTAGGCAGAAGAAAAGGCACCGTTTTCTATGGATACTCTGACATTTCAGGAAGCTTCAACCACACTATTGAGAAAACGGGAATGGCAACTGGCAAGATGCAAAAGGTGATTTTTTTTCCAGTCACATGCTCAAGTTGAAAACAGCATCATCTGGGTATTGTTTCCTGAGTATAATGATGTGGAATGTGCCATTCCCAATTAAGAGCCTGATGCATCCTGTTCTGATAATGACTAGATGTTTCAAATGCAGGTAGTTGTGATATTCTCATATGCCACGCAATTCAGTTTATCAAAGACCAAGTCTAGCTTTCTGGCCTTGCTTCACTCTAGCTTCAAGACAATCAGCTCATGACCACAATCAGCTCATGACCCCGAACAGGAGACATATAGCCCCAGTGGCTTCAAATGTTATTTGCCACGAAATTACCCAGTCCCCTTTAAAATCCTGCCTGAGGGCTTGGTTCAGTGGCCTTCTGCAGCTGTGAATTCAACAGGTTAAAGCTACATCTTGTGAAAGTGTTCATTTGTTCTAAATTTACCACCCACTAATGCCATGGAGTGACCCTTTGTTCTCCTATAAAGCAATGGCAGAAAAAAAAAGCAAGGGAAAGCAGCAGCCCAGCTCAGGTAAGCCTCGTGCTGCAGTGTTATTCCTTTTCTTGTTCTCTTCTATTTGTAGGTAAATAAGCATCCAGGCTCCCGTCTGAGAAATTCAGTCCAAGCTCCCACCACCTTGTCAAACTCTTCAAGGGAAACATTATTGCCTTAATTGCTTAAGCCCAATTTGCATAATATGGAGTTCTGACAGCCACAAAAACAGGGATGCAAAAAGGAGATTAACAAGTGAGGTGCACGCTTAGCCAACCCTGCACAGTTTGGAAACGAGAGCAGAGAAGAATTCATCGGATGGGTGGGTTAGCTGTTTCATCTGCTCTCTGTCCCTCCCCCCTGTACCTCCTTCTCTCCATCCCACCTTCAGGTTTGTTTGTTTTTCATTTGCATGCATTGGTTCCTAGTGTGTGCCCAGACTGTTAATTGCCATTTCTAGCAGAGCCTCCTTCAGGCCCTGGTAAAGCTCAGCCTGTACCAGCCAGTAGAGATTTAAAAACAGCCTTGGAGCTTTATACCAAGTTCGTTCAAACATTCAAAATGTTAACACTTTTGGGGAAGCAGCAACAGTGTCTTAGTCATCTTTGTGCCTTTAACGTCTTTTCACAAAACTACACCCATTTCTCTCTGGAAGAGTCCTTTAGTCAGCTCCCATCAGAGCCATCTTGTGCATGGTTGGCAGACTGGCCCAGCCCCCAGGGCAGAAGTCTGCCTATTCCCTTCTCTCTTGAAGTATTTAGAACTCCTTGTTGACTATAGGTTAACAGACCCCTTAAAATAGCCTCAAATCTAGATCCAGCCACTCTGCATCCTTCCATAAAAGGAGACTACTATTCCACTAAGGCTCTTGCCCAGGAGATACAGAAATTGAATGCTGCATTTCACTGCCATTCATTTAACCAGCTGAAGCTATTAAAGTAGACTTTGAGCTATTCCTTTCTCCCTAGTACTTACACCTTGATTGGACCTAACTGAAGACTTCCCTGAATAATGAACAGTGGGATTTATTTGAACCAGTTGTGGAGAGACTGATGGGCTCATTCTGCCTACCAAGGCTGCTAGCTTTTCATTTTAGTTAGCATAAACACCACTAGTGTTTTCCGTTCCATTACTCAGAAAACTTAACATTTTCCCCTCAGTAAACTACTCAGTGGTGCTGCCTGACAAGTTAGAGTTCTCCTCCTCCTCTGCTGTCTTTGATTTATTCTCTGGCCCTTGTGATTCCAGTTTTGCCTTGGCCTCCATCTTTTTGTTACTTGTCACTTTAGTCAAGACTGCCCTTGTCCCAGCCACCCACACCTTTGCTTTGACTCATTCTTAAACATATTCAATACTAGTTTCAGTAACTCCTGCTCCAGAGAGCCTTTCCTACCAGCCAACAAACTCCCCTAGGACGCTGCTATTTTTGTCTTCTGGCCTGTAAATCCCTGTTCCTTTACAAGGTAAGCATCTAAGCCCCCAGTCATTATAGGTAAGTACCACTAAAGTTACCAAAGGAGATGCACAGAAATGTGTTCTTTACTTGTTGCTGAAGTATATTAACATAATTGATTTTTGTATATAGATTTTTATATTCAACCACTTTCTTAAACTATTTTATAGGATCTAAGAGTATACAAATCTTCTAATTTTAGAGAATCATATTTTCTACAAATAATAAGAGCTTTATTTTTTGCTTTCCAATCTTTGTCTTTTATTCCTCTTCCTTGTCTTTGCTGCATTGACTATGAAGTATTTAGCATGATGTTGTAATATCAAGCATCTTTGTCTCATTTCTGATATCCAAGGCAATATTTAACTTCACCATTAAATCTTTTGCTTTTTTTCCCCAGTAGATTTCCTTTATGAAGTCAGGAAGTTCTCTTTAAAACTAATTTACAAAATTTTTCCATTATTAATACATATAAAATTCTATCAAATGTGTTTTCTCAATTATTCGAGAAATTACATTTTTCTCAATTATTTGAGAAATTACATATTTCTCAGTGTCTCAAATTTCTATACCGTTTTTAGAAGTTTGTGGTTTTAAAAGTATATTTTATTTTGTTCCTACACATAGTTTTTCAATCTTTTTGATTATGCATGATGGTAAGCCAGTAAGGTTTAAAACTGAGGTGTCTTTTGTGTATACTGTGATTTCAGCAATTGTGCATGTGTGGGAAGAGTGGAGTTTTGATTCTGGAGAGAAGGTAGAGACCAAAGAAAAGCAAGCAGTTATCAAGTGAGTTGACTGGTATTTTGTCCTTAGTCTAGAGTCTCAAATTGAACACACATGTTTTGAGATTTTTTTTTTTTTTGAGTTGGAGTCTCACTCTGTCGCCCAGGCTAGTGTGCAGTGGCCGCTCCCGGCCACCGCAGCCTTGACCTGCTGGGCTCCGTCGATCCTTCTGCCTCAGCCTTCTAAGTAGTTGGAATTATAGGCGCGCACTACCACACGCGGCTGATTTTTTGATTTATTGTAGAGATGAGGTCTCGCTGCCCAGGCGAGTCTCGAACCCGCGGGCTCAGGCAATCCACTCACCTCAGCCTCCCAAAGGCGTGGGATTACAGGCTGAGCCACTGAGCCTGGCTGAGATTTTTTTTAAAAACCATTCATCTACTAGAAAACTATCCAGAGATAAATAATATGCATTTGGTTTTGGTGTCCCATGCTTTACTGGTAGTGATGTTGGTGATGATGATGATGATGATTTGGAAACATAATTACAGTAGTATACAATAGAAATAGGGAGAACTCGTAACAGTGAGTGACTAAATGAAAAGTCAAGAGACAGATAATAAAAAAATCAATAACCAGCAAAAAATGAAATCAGTATGTCAAAGAGACATCCACACTTCCATGTTCATTGCTGTGCTGTTCACAATAGTCAAAATACGAAATCAATCAAAGTGCCCATTGACAGATGAATGGACTAAAAAAAGTGGCATATATATACAATGGTATACTATTAATGGTATACTACTTAATAAAAGGAAAAAAATTATCAATGACAGCAACATGGATGAACCTGGAGGACATTATATTAAATGTGTGTGTATGTTTATGTGTGAAAGAAGAGGGAGGAGGCTTTGATTTTTGTAGAAATCAAAATCAAATAAGCCAAGCACAGAAAGACAATACCACATGATCTCACATGTGAAATCTAAAAATGCCAAACTCATAGAAGCAGAGAGTTGAATGGTGGTTACCAGGGATTGAGTGGGAGGATTGGGGAGATGTTGGGCTAAGGATACAAAATTTTATTTAAACAGAAAGAATAAATTTAAGAGATCTATTGTACAATAGTTAATAACAATGTATTGTATACTTGAAAATTGTTAAGAGAGTAGATCTTAAGCATTCGCTACACAAGTAAATGATAAGCAAATGATTCAATGTATATGTTCATTAGCCTGAATTAGCCATTCAACAATGTATACGTGTTTCAAAGCATCATGTTGTACATCATAAATATATACAATTTTTGTCAATTTAAAAACTAAATAAAAAAAGCAATAATCAAGATTGTATTACACTAATTTAAGTTTATACTTTGCCAACCCCAAAATACAGAACATCCAAAGAATTTTCGGATACTTAAAAATAAATACTGAGAAACTGAAAAGGGGATAAAGTGGGCTAATCGATTAATCACAGTTTAAATATGGTAATGGACAACAATGTGCTGATTTTATGTGTTTATGATGGTGCTTTTAATAGATGCCCCATATTTGGGCTCTGGACATAAAAGAACTAGTCAGTCTGCCAAAACAATAAAAAGTAATTTGGGGTCAGAATTTATCTCAAAGGAAGAGGCTCATATAGCTTCTTGTTTAAGCCATCTTTTAGTCTTCAGTTTCAGATATAAACAAAATGTGAGGATTGGCCAGCAGAAAGATGATAGCAGGAAACACTGGCTTCATGGGTTAAAGCTTGTGTCAGTATCCTGATTGTGCTTCCATACATGTAAGAGAAGAGAAAAGTCAGGTTACAATTGGGTTCCTATTGTGATAAAGACTATGAAAGAACTATTAAGGCAGGAGGCTTTTACCCAATCCAATGACACAGGATTTTATTGCTTGACACAGTTTGTTGAGCAGCCATGAGGCAGTTCACAGACTAGTACTTCTGAAAAATAATGAACCATGTGTGCTGTGATATCAAATAAATGGAGTTGGAATTAAGAGAATGCGTATGATCAGCCAATTGGAAAGATGCACAAAGTTCAGTTCTAGGTACAAAATGATTCAGGAGTAATGAGTTACCCTCTGAACAAATTTCAAAGATGCTAAAGGTGAAAATTTTTTTTCCTATTGATAAAAATGCCATAATGTTTCCTGATAAAGATCAGATTAAAAGGAAAAGCTAATTTTAAAGAGAATAGAGAAGAAAGTAATTGAGAAATGAGTCTATAAAGACTGACATTCTTCTGAGCATATTCACTTTGCAATTTTACTTTTATCATTTATCCTGCTAAAGCAGAGATTTAATTTAGAGAATTTTGTTTAGAGACAAAATAAAACTTCAAAGAAACTACAGAAGTAAAATGAGCTTCAAAGACATCCTTCTGAGTTGATTAGATACTACAAATGTTTATTTAAGCATTTAATGACCATCTAACTAACGTTTAAAGCTTATAAAAATCATCAACACAGGTTTTAGAGTTACAGGTTTATATACATGCCAGTTTCTTGTAGCATTCTTCCCTCTCTGTCAGTTGGGATGTATAACCCTATGCACATACATATATTTAGGTGGGCGGATGGGGGCTTCAGGTACCATGATACCTGATTTATCCTAAGCACCAAATTCTATTGCTTTACCGCAGTAAAGGTATAACCTTTGTAAAAATGTAAAGATCTTAAGTCTCATCAGTAAGTGAGAAGTTCCAATGGCATGAGAATTTGCAACAGATCACTTTGTAATTTGTGCATTTATAGATGTTAGTCAAAGAGCCTGAAGCTTCACTGTTCATGACCAATTCTTCTTACCTTATAGTATTAATGGATAAATACCCAGAAGTGAGATAACTGCATCATATGATATCTCTATTTTTAATCGTTTGTGAAAACTCCACACTGTTTTCCATAACAGCTACATCATTTTGAGTTGAAATCAGAGTCACCAAGCTATATCAGCACTCTCATGTTCATTGCAACATGATTCACAATAGCCAAGATATGGAAACAACTAAATGTCCACTGACAGATGACTGGGTAAAAAAAACAAAATGTAGTATATACATACAATGAAATACTATTCAGCCATAAAAAAAGAGATCCTGCAATATGATACAATATGGATGGATCTTGAGGACATTATGCTAAGTGAAATAAGCATAATTCCATGTATGTGAAGTATCTAAAATATCTATCCAATTCAGAGTATCAGAGAGTGGACTAGTGATTGCCAAGGACGGGGATAAGAGAGAAATGGAAGGTTACTAATCAATGGGCATAAAGTAAAGTTTCATTTGAACAAGATGAATAAGCTCTGGAATCTGCTGTTCAACATTGTACCTATAGTCAACAATAACACGTTGTACACTTAACATTTGTTAGATATCTCACAATAATTTTTTTAAAGATTTGAGGAACATTTGAAAGCATAGAGACTTCATACTGAAAAAAGAGAATGTCAAAACTATTAAGCAGGGGCTAAAATTTTAAAACATATATTTCATCTCTAAACATGTAATGGCAAATTATAACTCAAAATAAATTGTTTACTTTCTAAAAAGCTTGTCATTATTTCCGCTAAAGTGTAAATTAAGCTCAGCTCTTTAGGTCAGGTCCTGTTCAAACATTTGGTCATATTACAAAATGCCCTATAACTCAACTCCAGTCCAAAGTGAAAGTGCATTGCTGATTCTCTATGAGAAAATATTCTGCTGCTGAAAGGACAGGAATCAGATTGTATCTTGTGACACAAGGCCCTGAGTTTTCTGTTTAGAATGTGAGCCCTCATGTAAAGAGTAAGAATGTGTCTTTAAAAATATATGAAGAAGTCAGCAGTGGAGAAGCATGACAGAGACATCTCTAAGCAGTAGAAAGAGTAATGAGAAGAAGAGAAATATTGAATCTCAACAGACTGTGAAAAAAAAAAAATATATATATATTCACCCCCAAAGAAATTATTTTTGGGAGGATGGGCCCCTTTTAGTACAGGCTTCCCCTGCTAGGTCAGTGTTCAAGGAATCCATCAGCGTACCAGCTAGCATTGCTGTGAGAGGCTGCATTGGCCTTCAGTGAATTTTTTTGGAGAGTCTTTCTACACATTTGCCCATTTCATAATGGGTGATTTATGAGTGCACCTACCCATGCCACGCTGGGTGTTTAGCAGTTTTTTGACCAACAATGGCATGGTCCCTTTGCCCCATTCTCCCTATTCACCAGATTTCACCCTGAGAGACTGTTTTTGTTTCCCTGAGGAAGAAAGGCCTTAAAAGGAAATGCTTTGCTGCTGTGAAGAGGGAAACAAACAAATGGCAGTAACACTAAGGCATCAAAATTGATGAGTTCAAAAACTGTTTTGAGCAGTGAAAAAAAGCACCTCAATAGGTGTATTGCATGAAACAGAAAGCACTGTGAAGGTGACTGAAGTTTAAACATGTAGGAATAAAGACACAATTATTTGTAAATAAGTTCCGAGTTTTAGGGATCCCCCAATTCCACTGTGGGGTGTGTGTGTGTGTGTGTGTGTGTGTGTGTGTGTGTGTGTGTGTGTGTATTTATTTATTTTTTTGAGTCTGGGTTTCACTCTGTTGTGCCCAGGCTAGAGTGCAGTGGCACGATCATGGCTCATCACAGCCTCAACCTCCTGGGCTCATGTGATCCTTCCGCCTCAGCCTCCAGAGTAGCTGGGACTACAAGAGGGTGCCACCATGCCCGGGTTTTTGTTTTGTTTTGTTTTGTTTTTTAAGAGACAAGGTCTCGAACTCCTGGGCTCAAGCAATCCTCCTGCCTTGATCTTCCAAAGTGCTGGGATTATAGGCGGAAGCCACTGGACATATGAGGGATGGATGGATCAAGAATAGAGGATATTATCCATGTCCTCTAGAAGCTTACAAAATTTACTGTCATAAAAAATAAAGAAACAAATAAAGGAACAAATTGCTTATGTTTGTTCTGGCCAACTATGATATGCTCTTCAATACCCATTCTCCTGTTCATCTATAATGAAGTCTTAGCTGGTCTTGAGTCACTTAGGGAAGACTGTATTCCCCATTCTTTTTTGTAGTTGGGTGTAAACATAAGACTAATTTCTTGCTAATTCAACATAACCGTAAGTGATATGTGCCACTTCCAGCTTTTCTCTTTGAAGTGTGGAGCACTTGCTGCCTTGGTACCTTTCTTATAGACTCCTGCTGTAAGAAGATGAGAAAAAAAACAGCTGCTTGAGTCCTAGAGGCCACTTACTAAAAATGCAAAACCACCTTCATCAAGACCACCTACTTCTGAAACTTAACCTGAGAAAAACAAACTTCTATTGCACTTATAAGGCACTGTTTTTTATTTATTTGTTTTTCTGATATATTTGTTACAGACTGTTAGCCTGAATTTTACCTAATTTACCTCCCAAGCAATCATAGAGGTGAGTTTAATTAGAGAAGACTCCGTGAGTTGATTTTTTTTTTTTTTTTGAGCAGGAGTCTCACTCTGTTGCCCAGACTGGAGTGCAGTGGCACGCTCCGGGCCACCGCAGCCTCAACCTGCTGGGCTCCAAAGATCCTTCCGCCTCAGCCTTCCAAGCCAGAACTACAGGCGCGCGCTACCATGCCCGGCTAATTTTTGATTTATTGTAGAGACGAGGTCTCGTCAAGTTGCCCGGGTGTGTCTCGAACCCACGGGCTCAGGCAATTCACTCACCTCGGCCTCCCAAAGTGCTGGGATTACAGGCTGAGCTACTGAGCCCGGCCTCCTTGAGTTGATTTTGACAAAGATGGTGGGCATGGATTGTCCAAAGGTGGTTATGTATGTACAGTGGCACAGTGATAATCAGGATATACCACAGAATATGGTGATAACTGAATTGATTAAAGTAAAAGGATTAACTAAGAAAGTGGTAAATAACAAGATTTGAATTATAACAGAATCACAAGTCATTCAGCATTGCAGAGGGTTCTAGGAGTCACGTGGTCTATTTCCCTTCCCTATACATGAATATTGCCTACAAAATTTGAAATAAGTAACCATTCAACAGCTGCTTGAACAGGGAAGTCATTACCTCATAAAGATGCACATTTCTTTTTTTATGGCTCAAAACATTAGACAATTCTTTCTGAACTCCACTTATGTATAGCCTTAATCAGTGGTTCAAGTTGTATTCATGCAAGTGACACAAAAATAAGCTTAAACTTCCTAATATGTGACATTCTATTAAATTTTAGTTTGTCATATCTTCTTTTAGCCTTTTTATTTTCAAATAAACTTCCTCGAGGTTTTTTACTTGTCCTTCCTCTCAAATGACTTCCAGGCCCACTGCTATCTAGATCACTCTGTAATGGGGCCTCTTCAGTTTGTTGATGTTCTTGATATACCAGAATTGAACATGCTACTCTAGATACACTCTGCTAAGAACAGAGGAGAAAAATGACATTCACTGTCCTTGTTCTGAGCAGCGTACATCTTGTAATAGAGCACAGGATCAAATTGGTTTATTCTCCTTGGAAGTACTGCTTTAATATCTAAAACCAATTACTCTTACATCTTGCATGAGATGCTATGGGCATGAGAGAACCTAGAAGCAGGGGAAGAGGAAAAAAAGATTTTTGTAATAATGTAATGCATAAAGTGAAGAGGAAGTGGGAGACACCAGAAACTGTTTAGGAAAAAAATTAGCAGGCGTAGTAATGAATTAGATGTGAATAATAAAAAAAACTTCACTGAAATAACTATGAGTTTAAAACAGGAGGTTTAGAAAGAAGTGTTAGAGAGGAGGTATTAGAAAGGGGTGGAAATTCAGTTCTGTTGAAATATTCACAGCTAGTTTCTGCTTTACTTGATGGGGAAAGGAGAGAAATAAACTACTTTGGAAATAGATCATGTTCAGATGCAAGATGGGACAGGAAGAGGAATGCTTGTTCTTACGTACTGCTCAGAACCATGATGGAAGAAGAACAGATGGCTTGGTGGTTAAGATAAGCACTTAAAGTGAGGCTGTTCTTATCCTAAGCTTATTCCAAACACCCAAGTTTCTTGAATCTGCAATATGACATTGGAAATATCACAATCAGGAAGCTTTTAAATGAGATTTCTGGCTCTTCCTGAGGCAGTGGTATTCTCCAAGGACTGTTTTAATTAAGACTCAGGAGATTAATTCTCACTGCTGGTGGCTGTTGTGGTATGAGCCCACACCTTTACCAAACAGATAAATTCATGCAGGTAATTGAGCCAAAAACACTTTAATATCAAGTCCCAAGGATTTATGACTGTTTTCATCACCAAGCTTATAAAGCTCAAAGAATCATGTTTGAGAAAGCAATAACCAACCCTCCATAAACTGAAGAAATGGAAGAAAGCATTCATGTTATGGAAGAGTGACTGGTAACATAGAAAAAAAAATACTATATCTGGCCTCAAATTCTAGCTTTTCTAACAATAGCTGGCTTTGGGGAAATTCTTTGATTCTCTGGGCTCTGGTTTTATGATTTGTTCACAAATACATGCCTTCTTGCATTCATTTCTTCCAAATTAATGAAGTGCCTACTATGTTCTGCATAGATGTTAAGACACAGTGCTGACTCAAGGTATCTGACAGTCGAGTGGAAAGAAGCAGTTTTGGATTACAGTTGTTTCTTCACTTATTTTAAAGTGCTGCAATGTGCCAAGTACTGTGTTAAACATTTACACACTCTTTGCTTATTTATTTCTCACAACAGTTTTATGACAATATTAGTGTCTTCAATTACAAATGAGAATGAGAATTAGACTAGAGGATTGGAATGTTTGAGTAATTTGCCCAAGTTAATGTTTTAAATCAGGTATTTCTGATCCCAGCACCTTTGTTCTCAACCTCTATATCCCACTGCTTATATCTGGATAATTTCTGGAGCAGGAAATACAGAGGGGATTTGTGGAGATCCCTGAAGGGCCCTCCCTCAGGTTATAACCCTCTATAAATTTGGAAAAGGTTTTTCCCCACAGTGGTCCAGGTGAAAGAAACTACACCTTAAAACCTGGTGCAAAGCATATCTAGTCTTAAACTCTTTCAGCATATAAAGTTGCTGTTAGGCAGTCTGAATATGCAAGAAAGAATAGAAGCTGTGGATTATTTGGTCCTGGTACTCAGGAATAAGAGGCATGTACATTGCATGTATATACTGTATTTTATTTATCCATTCATCTGTCAATGTATATTTTGTTTTTTGCCATGTCTTGGTTATTTTGAGTAGTACTGCAATGTACATGGGAGTGCCAGAGTTTCTTTTGGATATATACCCAGAATGAAATTATTGCTAGATCATATGACAATTCTATTTTTAATTTTTCACGGAAGCTTCATATTGTTTGTCATAGTGACTACACCATTTTGCATTCCCACCAACAGTGCACAAGGGGTCCAGGCAACAAAAACAAAAATAAACAAGCAGAACTACTTCAAACTAAAAAGCTGCATAGCAAATAAAACTATCAGTGAAGTGAAAAGGCAACCTACAAAACAGGAGAAGGTATTTGCAAACCATATATCTGATAAGAGATTAATCTCCAAAATATAATAAACTCATACACTTCAAAAAATAATGATAATAACCTGATTTTTTAAATGGGCTAAAAATTTGAACAGACGTTTCTCCAAAGAAGACATAAAATGGCCAACAGGTAAATGAAAAAAAATGCTCATTATTATTAATATCAGGGAAATGCAAATCAGAACTACAGTAAAGTATCATTTTGTACCTGTCAAATGACTAGTATGAAAAACAGAAAGACAACAAGTGTTGGTAAGAATGTGGAGAAATTAGAACTACATATATTTTTATAAAGCATCTTACCCTGCCATTTACATATGTATGTGTGTGTGCATATATACACAAACACAAAAAATGATTACTTCTAAAAGGAACAAAGAACTAAAGGAAGAATGACAAGTGACTGAGGAAACTGAAGTTGAATGGAAGCTATAAGAGGGGAAATGTATAATAGTGGATAATCTATCAGTCATTGAAAAAGAAAGTATTGGGACTTAGGGACATTTTGTGTTGCCAAGTATTAGAGACAGTACACAGTTTGAAATACCAATTTCTTATTCTCTCAGGTGTCAGGATTTGTTGTATGATGGAGCAGCCATTATGGTTTCTCAAGCACCATGCCTTTAGGAGTTTCAGGATTTGTATGTATCAAACTGGAATGGAAGAATGAGATAAGGGATTTGGGGGCCACTTATCTACTGCCATAATCAAGCACAGTGGATAGAAAAACAATTTTGACATGGTCAGAATAAGCAGCCATTCTGTAGTCAAAAGAGCATTAAATGAGATTCAACAAGCATAGTTCCAATCCTAGCTCTGAGACTAAGAAAAAAGAAAGCAATAAAAATAATTCTAACATTTATTTAAAATACACAAACTACTTGTTTATATATCTACTGCTTCATTTTATATTAAAATTAGTCTATTAAAAATGTAATTAACCCAATTTTATAAACAAGAAAACGGGGACTCTGCAAGTTAACTCTTGCCCAAGTTAAAACATGTGATGATCTAAGACCAAGAACCTCAGGATACCAAACTACAACCCTCTCCACTCTCCCACCACTCATCCTGACAAGCTAGGGAGGTCATTCAGCCATTCCATCTGTCTGAGGCTCCATGTGTTTGTCTAGACATTGAGATAGCTTGTCTAAATCAGTTATTTCCAAATGCATGTGTTTGTATACATGCCCATGTGTGTCTTTACATCTTTATGTTTGCTTGTGTGAGAGAGGCAGAACCTTCATGAACACAGAATCTTACACAGATCTTTGCTATATGTAATGTATACTGGTAGAGCTGTGCTGATTGAGGCACCAGTGAAGGCCCCGGCAAGTCACTCTCTCCGTTTCCACTGTCAAACTGGAGATGCCAAGGGGCACTTATATTTTTACATAGAACAATTTGAAACCTCCATGTGTAACATTCTGTGATGAAGAAAAGTGTGTGTGTAGTCTGTGTGTGTATAGGTGAGGGGTGACAAACATTTACATAGAATTTTTCTACTGATCCTTCTCAAATGGTTTTTTGAGCACAGTATCATAGTGTGGCAAACCAATCAAAATACAAGTATTCAGCAGTTATTATGAACTGGGTCTCGAGAACAAGTCTTACTTAATTAGGCTCACCTGGGTCTCTTGATATGAGTGACTGCTTTTCTTTCTGAGAGTGAGATCCCTAAAGATGGGATTACACAAACCCACTGATCTGGGTCTATTCCAGCTTCAACACTGTGTCATCTCGAAAATCATGTTGCCTCTCTTAAACATGGTTCCTAATTTGTAAAATAAGGGTGATACCAAAGACTTCTTCCAGCTTGGATATGATGTTATGCCTGTTTTATATGACTTCAAAAAAAATAATTAGACACTTTTTTTATTCTCACAGTGCTGCATCCTATGGGCTGACAGTTGCCTGCCATGGATGAAATTGCTTTTTAATAACTACTTATTTGGTGCTCATTTTAAATTTTTTAAAAATGTCCCCTTCGGGGCATGAACACATTTGTATATCTACCTATTTAAATGTGAGGTAGGAAAAGGCTTAAACTCATAATTTTCCATCCTAATTTTTCTAGTTGAACTTTTGGTCTGTGTGTGAAGCCTGTAACACAAGAGCTGTGTTTGAGAGTTTTGTGCTGTGAACCAAAAGTGTAGCTTAGGCACAGCAAAGACCAATGTGTGCTATTTTTTAGAAGCCAGGGATGGGCTCTGTGAAGAAACTGAACATCTTCCTTGCACTTCTGTTTGTCGTTCTCACCTTTCATCTCCACTTCATTTATGAATATCACTTAAATATCTGCAGGATTTTTTTTTTTAAAATCCTCTTTTCAAAATACATAAACTGCACAAAGGGTAAATCATTCTTTAATATTATAGACATGATGAACAGCAAGCATAACAAAGGAACCATTAGCTCAGATTCACTTTTAAGTGTTTAACACTTAAAAAATACTAAAGAGGTTGAGACCAAAAATTATTCATACTATTTGGTGAAACTGTAAAAGTAAAAGTATATGACCCTTTGAATATATAATAATAATTTCAAAATCAGAATGACATTTCCGATAATACTAGCCAACAAAAGATAAAAATAATTGCACTTACTCCTTTACCAAATATTTATTGAATATTTACATTATACCAGGAGCTGTTTTAACTGATGAAAAAATAGTTACAAATTTATCTATAGTAATAAAAAATTAGAACCAATCTAAATGTCTAAAAACAGGAGATTGACCTAATATGGCTTATTCATGCATTCAAATATTATGAAGCCACTTCAATTGATATATATATAAGAATATGAAAACGACTGAAAATATTTAGATGATCATTCTAAGTAGAAAAACAGATTATAAAATGTTTTTCATGTTAGTATTTTAACCACGTAAACTATGTGTTCACATAAGCAGAGATTTGAAAAAAAAATATTAAAAAGTGAAACTAACTATTTTCATTAATATTGTGATATTGTAGGTGCTTCTTTTGAGGATGGTATTTAATGTTGACACAGTAGTACATTTGTTTAATGATAAAAAGGACCAAGTTCCCTAATGGCATGTTGTTTGAGTGTGACAGTATTTAACTACATGAGAGTCTTCTTAAGGTTCATGGTGATTCTAGTCCCACAATGTTGCTGCCTGAGGTCTGACCCTTTATGCATACAAACTATACAGAAGATTGTATAACCCTTTGGAAATTGCTGATACTTTCACAGCTCTAATTCTTCCTCTAGGGGAATATTTTAAAGTGGCTTCTTTGCTGATTTAATAAATTTTCATTTTCAAACTTTTCCCCTCAGTCTCCTTTTAATGAACTTTCTTTTAAAAAAAAAATCCTGAAGTTCTATGCCATAGTACTACCTGTGGGTCTGATTCCCCATGTGAGTATGCCAAATTTAATTAGATTGTGCTCTTGGTTACTTAATGACTCAACTAAGGCATACAAGTTCAAGATCATAACCTCCATACTAGGCTGCCGAGTTAGTTATTTCAAGGAACAACTACTCATGTTCTCCAGCCATAATTATTTTACATCATGCCCAGAAAATAATAAAAATAGTAATGCTCTCTTAATTAGACCCTTCACCCAGGAATCCTCAAGCATTTTATAAGATTTCTTTACTCAGTCATTTGCATAACACATCCAAGAAACAGCAATATTAAAAATCATATTTCTGAGGACTTCTTTTAAAAATGGCATAGCCTTCTTTCTTCCTATCTTTCATTCTTATAAAATAGCTTTCCAACTCACTGGCAGATTCCAATGGAAGGATACAGAACTCAGAATTAGGGAAGACAACTAACATTGGTTAAAAAAAAGAAAAAGACAGACAGATAAAGGGGATATATTTTCCTGGGTCTAAAACTGTTGGGTTTTTTTTCTTCTGAATATTTTTTCACAGGCTGTTCACGTTCTAGTTCATAATTGACCGTTTTGGTCTATAGAGTGCCCATAAACATGTAACCAATGAAGCAACACATGACAAAGCTTTAGACACCTGAGGAAAAGGCTTGTCAGCTGGGCTCGGTGGCTTAGCCTGTAATCCCGCGCTTTGGGAGGCTGAAGTGAGTGGATTGCTTGAGCCCATGGGTTCGAGACCCGCCTGGGCAACTTGGCGAGACCTCATCTCTACAATAAATCAAAAAATTAGCCAGGCGTGGTAGTACGTGCCTGTAGATCCAGCTACTTGGAAGGCTGAGGTGGAAGGATTGCCGGAGCCCGGCGGGTCAAGGCTGCGGTGGCCGGGAACGGCCACTGCACTCCAGTCTGGGTGAAGAGTGAGACTCCAACTTAAAAAAAAAAGAAAAGAAAAGAAAAGAAAGGAAAAGGCTTGTCAACCTTACACCAGTCAAAGGTACAACAGAATAGACAATCTTATATCCCTGCATGAGAGCCACAGTCTTTGAGCTCATTCAGCTTGAAGCAACACTTGTGAGGTCACGTTGTCTGTGTTAGTGCTGACAGCTCTAAAGTGATCTTCTCAATGACTCCCTGTCTATTTTGTTCATCACTATATGCCCAACACCTATGAGAATAAATCTTGCCTATAATAAGTGTTTGCCTATTTATTAAATGAGTGATCTATATATTTTTGATTTATTGATCAGAAACATTTTTTTTCAGATTATAACTTAAATATTTTGTCCAGAGAATGGACCTTGACAATAATTTTAGCCAATCAGCTGTAAAGAGCATGCTGGGGAACATTTGAGGGAAATTTAAATACAATGTAGTAGGTTCACTAGTGACCCCCAAAGAGATATAGGCAAGCCCTGCTTCCAACTACTGGCAAATGTGATCTTATTTGATCATAACCTTTTTGCAAGTATAGTTAAGAATCTTGAGATGAGATAATTCCTAAATCTAAAGTTGGCACTTTTAAAAGAGAAGATGAGAAGCCATTTGAAAATAGGGACTGAGATCAGCTCTATACTGCCACAAACCAAGGGATTCTTGTAGTTACCAGAAGCTGAAAGAGGAAAGTAATAATGCTCCTTTGGAGCTCTCAGAGGGAGCATGTCATTGCCACATTTTGATTTTTGACTTCAGCCTCCAAAACTGTTGTTTTAAACCACCCAGTGTGTAGTAATTTGTTATGGCAGCTCTGGGAAACTAATATAAACCTTTTAGTAGATGGTATTAAAACATAAAGGAATCATTGTTACTTGTGTTGGATGTGACATGGTATTAAGGCTATGTTGAAAAATATACTTTGTTGAAATTCAAAATTTTATTATTTAGTGGTGAAATACCATAATATCTTTAATTGTCTTTAAAACACATCATCAAAAATATAGATTATATGACAAAATGGCAACAATTGTTAAACCTAGGAATTCAATATTGTGTATTTGCCAAATTATTCTCTCTATTCTTTCCAGTGCGATTAAAAAAAATTAAATAAAATGCTGAAAACAAGTGTTGCCCTAAGCGTTCTTATGATGTTTGGTTCCTTTACTGACATAACAATCAGCTTTCCAAATAGAAGCTTAATTTTACAAATGATCTTCCAACATTTAAAATAAAAGCTCTAAACCTCATAATTTTCTTTTCTATGCCTTGTGACTGAGACTTTTCACAACTATAGTCTATGCAACTTTCTGTCTGGTTTTCAAAACCAAATTGAAAGCTTTTCATGGTACCTCTTCAAATCTTTCTTTTTCTCAGGTTCAAATTATTGATTTAACCAGTGAACTCTCAATAGGTTTCTCCCAAATTCTATTTCTAATTTTCCTCCAAAACTTGGTAAGCTGCTATCAAAAACAGCAACCAAGAATCCCCTACCTCCTAACCCTCAAACTACCTCTGTTTTCCTGGTATCCAAAGATACCAGGCTGTGCCATCCTCATGCTCACGATCCAATCTTCCCCTAAGATGATAGTATGTCTCCTCTGTTTTTGAAAATAGTGGATTGTCTATCCCAGGGGGCGAGATCAAAGTTTGACAAATTCCATTTATTTCACTTCTACTAGAAGGTGATCCCAACAAATAAAATTTTATTTCTGACACTCTTTGTTTCCCTTTCATCTCATCACTGATCTTTGCTAGAGTAATAGAGCCATCTATTTGCTCTATTTTGTCACCAGAAGCTGTTCTCTCTCAATAACAACATCCCCTTGCCTATAGAACTTATTTGTTGATCACTGGAATAGAACTCAAGGCCCCAGAAACATGGGCAGTCCTCTCATCTAGAGTCAGTGACACTGACTATTGGCTATTCTTCATCTTTTTATGGGTTGCATCCTTGCAGAATTATATATTAGATAGTTAATCCCTTGAAGGGTTATTTTGCTATGTAGACATGTTACAGATGGACTTCCTAAAGTGCATGGCTGGCGTTATTCTGATAGGAAGGCTACTGCTTCAATCTCTCTAGCAGTGGAGTCTCAGGAATCAGACTCTGTGAGTTCACCACAGCTTCCCATGCACCCCCACTGAATTGGTTTTACAGTCCTTCCTTCCTTCTCCCTCTACTTTGTGACAAGCTGGAAATCAGAATTTTTTTTTTTTTTTCAGAAATATGCAACTGATGTTCTACTCTGAGTATGTCTATCTTTAGCATACAAGTAATTAAAGGGGTTTTTCTTGAAAGTCAGCTTTGGTTTTGCCACTGTGCTTCAAGTTCCTCTAAACCCAATGCCACTTCATAATGAAGAATCTAAATCATCAACATTACTTATTTAGTATTCAAGAAATGACTCTGCAGCATCATGAACACTTTCAAGCAAAACCTAGGCATATGCTTGTAAATCATACCTATGAAGCTTTCCTTGTGCTACTCTACACATAGGCAAAGCCTATTCATCTTTCTGGTCTCAATGTAGTCACTTCTTGGAATGGTTTACCTGACTATAAAATTTTAGGAATATCTCCAAGCTATATCTTCATCATAGCACTAATCTGAATATATATTTATATCATATTTGTGGCTTAAATTTCACTTCCCTTACTTGGCTCCAAGCCATTTTCTATGTCTATTTTCTTCATTGTAATAGATTTAGCACAGTGTCAGACACATATCAGATAGTTAATAATTATTTATCAAATGAATAAGTATAGCATACATCCAAAATCCAGCTTTACCCTATTCAAGTGATATCTGATACATATTTTTCAGTCCAACTCATTTTTCCTCTCAGAATAGAATTTCCCTTTACCTTTTCCTATTTTTCTTTCTCCTGTCCTCTTATTTCTCCTACTTTTATTGTGTTCCTTATTTCCTCTTTTTTTTCCTCTCCTCTATCACCGTATTAGGGAATTTATGGGTGAGAACTCACATATGCAAAAGATACTCTTATTTAGTGTCTATTAAAGAATAAACAGAAAAATTTAAAAGTTGATTCACATTTTCAATGGTCATAAATTTCAGTCACATGATTTTGTCTATTATCACAATTACTGTGATTTTAAATGTCTTATGGAAATTCATCAGATTGATATTGGTCTAAAGAAGACTAAAGATAAAACATTCTATATGCGACTGATTAATATTAATCATATATGGGGCTACAGCTATTTGAACACATTGATATATGCTTGTACATAATGAACACAAGCTGAGAATTTTTTTTAAGTTAGTGTAAGACAGTCCCAAAATATGGGACATAAAACATTAGTAGATTTTGCCTGAGAGAGAGAGAGAGAGAGAGAGAGAGAGAGAGAGAGAGAGAGAGAGAGAGAGAGAGAATACCATTCTTGTTGATTTCTCTAAAGCTAATTTTTAAAAATTTCTTGCAGGGCTTGGTGGCTCAGCCTGTAATCCCACGCTTTGGGAGGCTGAGGTGAGTGAATTGCCTGAGCCTGCGGGTTTGAGACCCTCTTGGACAACTTGGCAAGACCTCATCGCTACAATAAATCAAAAAATTAGCCGGGCGTGGTAGCGCTTGCGCCTGTATTTCCAGCTACTTGGAAGGCTGAGGTGGAAGGATCACCTAAGCCCAGCAAGTCGAGGCTGCGGTGGCCAGGAGCATGCCACTGCATTCTAGCCTGGGTGACAGAGTGAGACTCCAACTCAAATAAATAAATAAAATTTAAAAATTATCCTTATTATATATGGTTCATCATTTTTCTTCAGTATACCAAAACTCTTCTTGTAAAGGTTGCAAAAATTAGAACAGAATTTTAATAGTTTTCTGCAGTAGTACTTAATGATAAATCAGTATTGCCAAGACTAAACAATGCATTAATTGTTCTTAAAGAATATGCCGATGTGGAAAAGACATCCCTGTGTATAATTAGTCAACATTAGTATCATGAGAATAGTTACAACTCAGACTCTGGAATATGAGACACTAAATTTGAGTTTGGGTTTTACTTCTACTAATCATTTCACATTGGACAAAACACTTAATTCTCCGCACCTCCATTTCCTGATCAGTAAAATGAGGGTAATAAGAGTATAAGGTATCAGGTAATAACCCTGATATGAGGATTAAATGAGCCTAGAAATTGGTTAGTCCAATACAGTAGAAAGTATGTGAATACCCAATAAATGATAGCTGTTATTACTGCAATGATTCTCATCAGCATTGCTATGTTGTGGTGATGATGGAGGTAGAGGACACTTTGTTTTTATTAAATGTGAAAAGAATTTGGCTAAATAAGAGAAGCCAATCTAAGTAGTCATATTGAAAATATGTCAAATAAACCAAATCTGGGTACCAAAGGAAAACTAGCCTAGACTCTCTAAAGGAGATTAGCGCTAATCCCCTCCTTACTCATGAAGGAAGCTAGAGGCATTAGGGAAAACAGGTGGTATATTCAATATCTCATCTAGTCTTTCCTACAGGTTTTCTCAAATGATAACTTGAGGAACCACTTGGGAAACATCACTCTAACATAATTTTCTAAGGATCAATGAATCCAGTTAGATTAAAATAGTAGTAAAACCATTTGACAAATTCAGATCCAAATAAATGTCATATTTTATTAAAATTAGAATAAACCCAGCAATTAATTTTCTCTAATTCGTTTTCTATTATGGTTTGTAAGCTTTTTCATGGGAATTTCACAAAACAAAAGGTACCAGAACTTATCTTGAAAGTGTTTCTTTAGGGAAAATGATAGTGTTGTTCTACCAAATTAAGATATTTAGAGAAAAATTAACACTAGCCTTTCTCTCACAACCCTTAAATAAGAACACAGAATTAATTTAGCATGTACCCAATCCTGACTTGTACCCCACATCTTTAAAATAAAAAATTTAAAAAAGACAAACAAAAGGAAATCTAGAAGTCTTAATATACCTGTTGTGTAGTTATAAACAAAATCTAAATTCAGATCACTGCAAAAACCATGGAGATAAATTAGTTGAAAATCCCTGCTTATTTTAAATTTTGATTGGCTAACGATACATATGCTAGTAGATATCACTAGGTTGAACTCTTGAAGATGAACACAGGTAATTTCCAGAATACAAAGCAGATATTCCAAAATTTCATTTATAATTCAGTTGCTTGGAACTGATAACACATTTCCCCTATACAACACTTACAATTTTTGTTTACATTCAAAGTTAAGACTACAAGTACTACTTTTACATAAAATCACTGTGAAATATTTAATATCTGCAGAAGAAAATTAGTTAATATAAACTTGTACAAAAATAAAAATAAAAATCTAAAATGGAATAAAAAGTATTATTTATATTTCACAAATTTAGAAAAAAAGATGACAAAATTCAAAAAGGATCAGAGGTGTCTTTGGGTAGAATTTCTTTAAAAGACCTTCTTTCAAAAAGAACACTTACAAGGCCTTAAGAAGTTATTAGGCCAGATTCTCTTTTTTTCCTAAATAATTTCATTTTGTACAGGTGGTAAAGTTATGTTTTCAGAAGTCTATTTAATTATTATCAGTTATTGACTAAAACTGAAATGGAGAGAGAGAAAGAGTTGGTAACTGAATTACAAGGAGATGGGGTGGGTGGTAGGGATGGACAAATTATAAACTAGCAAGTAAAAAAAAAAGTGGGGAACAAAGAAGAGTACTTTAAAAAAATAGTGTGCTGTATGCAGAAAAGAGATGCAGAAAAAATCATTTGGCAGAAGTAGACAGAACTACAGGGGCAAAAATAGGGGTCCACTCATTCTATAAGTTGTCCATAAAATGGCAGGGACATTTCTTCATAACATTTTGGTTGCCAAACCAAGAATGCACTAACATTGCAAGAAAGCAGAGGTCCTGTTGTGATACACTTACTGAGCCTTTCAAGTACGCGGGTAGCATAACTTGGCTCGTCTTTGGCAGGTTCATATGCAAGCCTTCTGACCTTAGAAACACTCAGCATTGGCCAGTCCTCACTAGCCATGTATTCGATATTAGGTTTTAGCATTTTAGCACATCATGAGATTGATTCTTAAGTGTTATAGGAAGAACTAAGTGGATGGTCAACAGAAGATTTGACATTATATTTATACATACTCTAGCATTCTGTTCTTGCAACTGTTCTTATATATTTCAAAACTTGTTTAATTTCTTGGTTCCCATCTGACAGTAGACTCCACAGGAAGTCCAGAGAGACTCTGTATGAATAACCTTTTCCCTGTAATGCAATAGTGCTGTCCCTAGTCCGTAGGCTATGTCACCTTCAATTAAACAGTGGCTCAATCAGTGTGAAGACAGACTTCATATTGTTACCACAGAAAGATTTCTCCTTTTTGACTAAGCCTCTTCCAGTTGTTGAAATGTTCACCAATTGCTGCCTCAGCTCCTTGGAACCCACTCGGCTTCTGTGCACCGATGCATTTACTGTACTAGTAATTAATGCCGTTAGCTTTGTAATTAAAAAAAAAAACTTTCTGCCTTTATACTCAGGGTGATAATGCTGCAAGTAAAAATTAATTAAAATGAGATGAATTGCCTTCAGTTAAACGAAACGGAAAGAGAAAGGGAGGGGTAAAGGAAGGAGGAACCTGAAAAGGAGTTTGCAGCCTTATTAATGAAGCAAACGGAGGAGGTTGGGCTTTAAATTTTCTCCTGACTCTTTTTCCTTTGTGTTAGAGTCTGGGTTAATGGAGCCAAAAGCTATCAGTGGGTGACAGAATACAATGAAGCTACACTCTTCTTCAATTTGGCTATGGGTCACTATAAGACCACAAACATGAACACCCATGTTTGTTTAAATCCCCCTTCAAATTTGAGTACCAACCTGCTTGAAGTAATGGGCTGTGAAATTGGCTTTTATATTATTATTAATTAGATCTGATGCCTGATTTTCTTTTAACACTTGATGATGTGAAAAGGTCTGGTTCTTTAACAGGACACAGTCCTGGTAAATTCAATCACTGATTGTGACAGAGCCTGAGTGAGAA
The DNA here is from genome assembly GCA_027257055.1 of Cephalopachus bancanus. Lineage (NCBI taxonomy): Eukaryota > Metazoa > Chordata > Mammalia > Primates > Tarsiidae > Cephalopachus > Cephalopachus bancanus. The sequence goes on along the minus strand of JAPVLO010000022.1, from coordinate 8,809,035 downwards.
AACCTGATTCTTTTCCATCTTGAAGAACGGGCCTACAAACAGCCAAGTTCTTCACCTTCTGCTGTCCATTTTTCTTTTCTTTCTTTCTTTCTTTTTTTTTTTTTTGAGTCAGGTGATCCTTCTGTCTCAACCTTCTGGGTAGCTGGGACTGCGGGTGCATGTCACCATGCCCAGCTAATTTTTTTTTTAAAAGAGAGACTAGGTCTTGCTATGTTGCCTAGGCTGGTCTTGAACTCCTGGGCTCAAGTGATCCTCCAGTCTTGGTCTCCCAAAGTGCTGGGATTACAGGTGTGAGCTACCACATTCAGCCTGAATTTAGCTTTAATTTTTTCCAAGGGACACAGTTTCTTTCAAATTAGTGATAATGGCTAGTGTCCTAAAGTTTATAAAGGAATAGCAATCAATTAATCAATAAACATGTGCTTAATGAGATCGTAATGTATACTTTAGGATTATATTAGTTGCTTTAGGACCTTAACCCTTGTCTTTAAACAAAACCCTTGTTTTCTGGTGAATTGATATAGTCACCAGAGAAACCAAAGCTAAATTGCATAAACCACATGGAGATGGGCAGATTAAGGGCTAAAGGCTCTGTCATCCTGAGTGAAATAAGAGTTCTGTTAAAGAGAAAGGACACCATGGAGAGGTCAGTAATGACTTCATGGAAAGAAGAAACCAAAGGAAAGGGACAGAAAAAGGATACAGTTAAGGAGAAAAGAATTTTCATTGCAGCTAAGAATATTATAATCTTTATATATCACGGTCACCAGTCAAGGGGAGAAAACATTGCCAGCAAATAAATAATTGTAAATTTTTCCTTGCATTCTCTTACACTTTAACAATATCCAGAAGATTTCTTTGGTTCTGTTTGGTGTACCATAGACTGACACACCTTGGGAATTTTATGTTGTTAAGTCTTGTATCTCTGATATACCTCTGTTCCATTTCCATCCAGAAACATATTTCCACAGCTTATAAATGGGAATCATTACATGTTTCATCTTTCAAAGTTAGGGCTCTAGTCTTCATGTGTGAACTAAGCAAATTTAGAGAAATGCACATTAAACTAGCAACTCTGCATGGGTTTTGATGGTAATACAAGAAGAGAGTCTGGAGAGCTTTCAAGTAATCTCTGGAAGTACTAAAAATAGTTCTCCAAATTCCACAGCCACCCCATGTTTGGGGCCATTTCACTGGCACCGCCCGGTGACAGCTTTCCAAGAAAACGGTAGTAAGTGTGACCATATGACTTACTTCTTCTCCTTCTGTTCTCAATCCCACAGATTGTAAAATTAGACTCCTTCGATTTAAGGACTAAGTTGATATTCTCTTAGTAAAACCATCTGTATTTGTACGAGGGGAAGTTGTAAAAGTCCTGTCGACCTAAGATGTTCAGAGAAAAGTGTTCACTTGGTCCATTAAATTTCTAGACAGAAAGCCTGCTGACAGTCTTTTCAGCCCTGTAGAGCCTATCTGGATGCTTTATAAAGGTCTTGACTTGGCTGTGTAACATCTGCAATTTCCAAGTGAGGAAAATCAATCCTCGCTCCAGCTACTTCAGCCTGAGAGACAGTTTGAGGAACTTTTTTTCTTTTTTTTTCTTTTTCAGCAGCTGTGTAGACGTGCTGCCAAAGGCAAGGAAGTTTCTAGTCTCAGATGAACACCGATCTTAAATACCGAAAAAGTCAAACTATTAGGGTAAATGAACTTACCTGGGCTTTGATGGGTGTCAGTCAGATGGCCTTCCAAGGCAGCTGCTGAACTACTCAAACTAGAGAACGGTCCCTTCCAGTTGCAAGAATCCCTTAGCTGCTTTAGTAAGAAATTAGCAAGCAAAGGATATTAATTTCTTAATGTTCTCCAACCCCAACCTGACTTTATAACGTATGTCAATGTACTGTTAAGTTTTGTGGCATTGACCAAGGTAAAGTACACAGTTGATGCTTTTTCTAGTTGCCTTTAATCATTCCTCAGAATCTTGTGGAAAAGAAATTGCCATTATGAACATCTGAGAGCTTGCAAGGAAAAATTGCAGGTACACTTTAATTAAGAAGTGATGGACTACATAATACTTATGATATAAGAAAACATGGGCCAGGCTCGGTGGCTTGGCCTGTAATCCCAGCATTTGGGGAGGCCAAGGTGAGCAGATTGCCTGAGCCTGAGGATTCGAGACCCACCCGGGCAACTTAGCAAGACCTGGTGTCTACAATAAATCAAAAAATTAGCCAGGCGTGGCAGCATGCGCCTGTAGTTCCAGCTACTTGGAAGGCTGAGGCGGAAGGATCGCCGCAGCCCAGCAAGTTGAGGCTGTGGTGGCCGGGAGTGTGCCACCGCACTCCAGTCTGGGCGACAGAGTGAGACTCCAACTCAAAAAAAAAAAAAAAGAAAGAAAAAGAAAAAGAAAAGATGGCCTTGAAGTATTGAAGCAGTTTGGGGGGAAATGGGCCAGAATAGAAATGGAAGTAAATTACCAGTTTAAGGTGAATTACTGATACCCTTTGACCTCTATGAATTCCACAGTATGGTTCGATTTTTAATGATCACGTGGTTTACTTGGTTCTCCCTCCTTCTTCCAGAAGGCATAACAACATGTTCTATAAGCAGCAGAAAATTCTCCTGCTGACTGGTTCGTAGACTCTCCACTTGAAGTGCTGGACTTACAATCTGGTTCATGCAAAAACTGCTGACTGGCAGCTGGAACCTGCACAGCTACTGGCACGAATACTTTAAGGCTTGGCTCTTAGAAACAAATACGGCAATATCAGGAATCATGGAGTTGGCTACGCAGGACATAGTCGGTCTCTCTGCATACTCTTCTTGAGCAAGTTCTGTCTTTTAATGTTATATATGTTGAATAGGGGTTTTTCTTAGGTTTTTCCAGGTCTGATCACAGATCCCATGGATTGGAGAACACAGGCTCATTCATTTTTCATGTTAACTTCTCTTGGGATACGAATGTTAGGAGAAAGAAGAAAGAATGAAAGGGCATACACAGAGAATAATTCATGAAATGACCAAATGCTGCCTGATAGTTAAGAAGATGGAACTTGGCAAGAAAAACATGGTGAAAGACACGGGAGCCAGTTTAGGGACTTCATTCATTCATTCATTCATTCATTCATTTATCAATTTATTTATTAAAATAAGAAATCCCATAACCACCAAAGGAAACTATTCCTGTTTAAAATTCAATCATAGGCCAGGCCAGGTGCAGTGATTTACGCCTATAATCCCAACACTTTGGGAGGCTGAGGTGAGAGGATTGCCTGAGCCCTCAGATTCGAGAACAGTCTGGGCAATTTGGCAAGACCTCATCACTACAATAAATAAAAAAATTAGCCAAGCATGGTGGTATACACCTGTAGTCTCAGCTGCTCGGAAGGCTGAGGTGGAAGGATAGCCTGAGCCCAGCAGGTCAAGGTGACAAGGCTGCAGTGGCCACGAGTGTGCCACTGCACTCCAGCCTGGGTGACAGAGTGAGATGCCAACTCCAAAAAAATAAAATTAAATCAAATTAAATCATAAAATTAGCAATAGAGCTGACAGCATTAGTACTGACAGAGCAGTTTCAGTAGAAGAGAAATAAATTTTATTCTGAAGATGTTCAGTACAAGATAACAAAAATGAGTCCTCTGAAAAATTAAATTTATCTGTTCTTACCATTTGCATTTTTAATCTCTGCTCTTGAATTGAGAACCTAGAGTTCTAGAAATTGCAAATGGCAATTTTTTCCAGATTTTTTTTCCACTACTTACAATCCTAAAGTGAAGTGTGCATCCCAACATTATGTATCATAACACATATGGGTTCTTTGTGAAATAAATTTGAAATATTTAAATAATAATATATTTGTGGAGAAATTCATAGTTCATATAAAGATATTAAAAGCTCTGAGAAGTCTTGTAAGAAATAATTAAAATCAGTATCTACCAAACTTTTTGACTATGAATATATTTTTAATGTATCACAACTATATTTCCATAGAACACATATTCTAAGACACATAATTTGGAACATATCATTATAGTATATAGAAAATGACTGACACTCAAGTAGGCCAACATTCAAATTCTTGTTTTTCTGCTAAAGTGTGTCCTTATTAACTTTAAAAATCACTCGTACTCATGCACTAGTACACAAAGGGGAGAATTGGAAGGAGAGAGGAAGGAAGAGAGAAAGAGATAGAAATTATGCTCAGAGTCTTAAATAATTTAATCTCCAAACCTTTGTTTTAAAATCTGTAATAGTGAAAGTAATACTATATGTCAATAAAGAAAAAGGAAATGGCATTTTAATATATACTATGTGTCACTCAATTTTTCAGGTGCATTATATGTTATTTCATGAAATTAGTAGGATGATTGTTGCAAAAAATATATGTTTTTCTCTGAAGAGATCAAAGTAAACCAAAGACATGGACTTACTATAGAGAGAAAAGAGCATGGCTCCAATTCCTGAAACTTTGATATTCTTTTCTTACATTTGTATCAAATAAAGAACTGAAGAATAAATCTTGCCTGCATCTTTTAATCCAGATACCGTGATGGAGAATTTAGATTAAAATAAGACACCTTACTTCCATGTCTTTTAATCTCACTTCTGAGCATCACTCGTTCATACGTGTCAACATATGTGAAAGTACCAGCAGGGATATAGTAGTAGGTGCTCAGCAAACTTATTTGGTGCCTTTTATTGTTGAAATTGGTAGTACATATGCACACTGCTTGTTTTTCTCATACTATATTGATTATCATCAAAAAGTAAAAGATAAGATGCAGTGGAGACTGATTCTCTAGTAACTAGGAAAAAAAAAACTTCATAGTGAAACTTTTGTTTTCATTTTATTCACAAAATATATTTTTATTGTTTTAGAGACATGTTTTGCTTAGAATCGGAAGTTTCTGAATATTGTTAATATACTATTTTATATGGGCTGTGCATTTTCATAAAACACACAAAACGAAAATGACCAAAGTTATACTAGTCAGAAGACTGAGCAAAGGATTCATTTCCAGTTCAGTAATGTGCAGCATAAAGGCTTAACTATATTGTTTCCAATTTCTATGTGTTAAGATTCATCTAAGAGATGAATCTAAGAGAAAAGACTACCAAATGCTAAAAAAAAAATGAAGAAAATGATTCTCAGCCGGGCTCGGTGGCTCAGCCCGTAATCCCGCACCTTAGGGAGGCTGAGGTGAGTGGATTGCCTGAGCCCGCGGGTTCGAGACCCACCTGGGCGGGCGAGACCTCATCTCTACAATAAATCAAAAAATCAGCCAGGCGTGGTAGCGCATGCCTGTAATTCCGGCTACTCAGGAGGCTGAGGAGGAAGGATTGCCAGAGCCCAGCAGGTCGAGGCTGCGGTGGCCTGGAGCGGCCACTGCACTCCAGTCTGGGCGACCGAGTGAGACTCCAACTCAAAAAAAAAAAAAGAAAATGATTCTCCATGCTCCTTACCCCTTTATCTGACCTTGCTGGTGCCCACCTTGATTTCACTGCTGAAATGCCAAACCACATAACATTGAGTCATGGCTTTTTTACAGCTCCAGGTTATATAATAGGTAAGATAAAAAGTATCCTAACTAGAATCATAATGAAGGATTATAATTGAACAAGTTATTGTATACTGCATAATGCTTAGTTAACACCTTTTGGGCTCATACGTTGCCTTTAGTGTTATGGTATTTGGAAAAAGTCCATTGTTTAAAGTTCTTTAGCTTGAATTATTTGAATGAAACACAATATATGAATTCAAGAAATATTCAGACAAATGTTCCCTTAAGCTAGACTTTAAGCTTGCGAATATACCTATCACGAGCCTTAGATTCTTTATTTATATAACAAAAAGGGGTATACTTAATGATTTAGAAGGTCATTCACTATTCCAAATGCCTCTAAAATTAAGCAATTTAAGCAATATGTATATACATACTGTATATACATGTGTTGGTATATGTGTGTGTATGTGTGTAGTTTTGTGTGTATACATATACATATGTATATACAATAAATTATATGTATATATAATATGTATACACAATATGTATATACTGTGTGTGTGTGTGTGTGTGTACATATATATTATACATAATGTTTGAAATAAGCCATTTCAAAGTCTGGAAGGTAAAAATGAAGACACGAAGATGATTTTCTGATGATGTCAAAAACATGCCTACATGCTTATAATTTAGTTGGAATACAAGGTTTAATCCTATCTTATCATGTTAGTAAAATCCACTCTCTATACTCTTCCTCACAAAGAGTCAGACAAAACAAACGTGATCCTCACATCAGTATTAGTAAAAACACATGGCTATTCTATAAGTAGTGTTTCTTTTCATATGAGCAACTCAATGTTCAGTGTGTTGGAAAGCAAGTACAACATTTAAATCAGGAAGAATTTTGTAAATTTTTATCATTGTTTTCTTTCTTTGTTTACCTCTATAGTGGCAATGCTAATGAATGTTAATGAGTGAGCAAGGCAGGAGAAAAAGTGAAACTTTAGCAATATATACAAGGTAATGAAGTGCCAAGTAATTGAGTTTCATGCTTGTCTGCTGACCCAATAATACAGAATAATAATAATACTGTTGTTACAGAATATCTTCTTTCATTCACTTCATTTATTTTCATCACCATTTATTGAAGACTGACACTAGCATTGAGTCCTCAGCACAAACCTTAGCGATACTGTTAGCTCTGTTTTACATATGAAGAAGCTGGGGTTTAAATAGGACAGTAAGTGACCAGAAGTCGCACGTCTTATTAACTAGGACTCAAACGCATGCCATTCAACTCCAAAGCCCATGCGCTTAATCACTGTATAATTCAACAACACACTTAACCAAGTTCTTATGCATGGTTTAGAATTGATAAAAGAATAGTTTCAGGCAGTACAAATAAATCTCTCAAGCAGGATTTTCAGCCTTGGAACAATTGACATTTTGGGATGAATAATTCTTTGTCGTGAAGAACAGTCTTACGTAATGCAGAATGTTTAACAGCACCCTTGGCTTCTACTTATTAGATGATTGTGGCATCTATCTCTATCCCTACCACCTGTAGAAGCCAAACATGTCTCTGGATATTGCCAAATATTTCCTAGTGTGCAATATCATCCCACTTTGAGAACCTCTGTTCTAAAGGAATAATACATTTCCTATGACCACCCGAGTAATCAGTCCTTCCTTGGATCCCCACATTTATTGCTAGCCTTTCTGGGACTTTTTCCTTTTTGATTCTCTTCTACCAAGTGGTTAGTTAGTTCCCTCAAAGGTTTACTGAACAATAGTTTGGCCGTCACCAAACTAATTAACCTTTCAGGGTCATTTCATCATCACTTGGATTCTGCTGACATTTTTGAAAAATGATTGAGATTCCGGAACAGGAGCATAAAATAACTGTGATTTTGACTTTTTTAAACTTTTTAATATTAATGCAGAATTGCGATCCACTTAAATACAGGTGGGTAACTCTGGCTGCTGCAAGGGACTACTTATATGTGGGACTATGACCAGGCAGACAGCATGTTCTAAGTCTACTTGCCTGGAGCACTTGTCTGTGACCCACAAACTGGGTGCAATATTTCTAGGAGGGGAGGCCATGAAAAAGAAGAAGAGTCACCTGTCTAACACCGGGCTCGGTGGCTCAGCCTGTAATCCCGCGCCTTTGGGAGGCTGAGGTGAGTGGATTGCCTGAGCCCGCGGGTTCGAGACCCGCCTGGGCAGCGAGACTTCATCTCTACAATAAATCAAAAAATCAGCCAGGCATGGTAGCGCATGCCTGTAATTCCGGCTACTCAGAAGGCTGAGGCAGAAGGATCACCGGAGCCCAGCATGCGAGGCTGCGGTGGCCGGGAGCGGCCACCGCACTCCAGTCTAGGCGACCGAGTGAGACTCCAACTCAAAAAAACCCAAAAACAAACAAAAAAAACACCTCTATATAAAAGCTATTTAATGATGGTAGTACAATCCCTTCCTCATGTTGTCATGTCAGTTTTCTAATCTCTCTCTCCTATGCCCAATAAAATCAGCCCAAAAGATTCCAGTCCACCTGCCTCTCCTCTAAAATTAGCTAAGAAAAGATAAACCAGTTATCAAAGCATGCCATTGGTGTTTTCTGACTTCAGTTGAATATGTACTTAATACAAAAGTGAAATGATGACATAGGTTGTTTTTTTTTTTTTTAGGTCACAATACTAAATCACTCTACCTTCAGTCTGAGAAAAAGACTAGGTTGTGTGCTTTTATTTTTCTCTTCATACCATGCATCAACAACACTATATGCTATAGCCGTAACCCAACTGACAAGGTTTTGGTGATTCACAAGGGGAGAGTGAATTCAGCTTAGTTCTCCCCATGTGGCTAGGCATAGCTATGCTTTTAGAAACTATGAGTAGTAAACATGCATTTGTGTCCTGTCACCTGTGATAGTCTAAGCCTAGTAAAGGGGATCTATTCTAGCTTGTCTTCTGTGAGGAGTGCTGACCTCACCAGACGACTATGAAATACACAGAGTCCCCCACGGGGAAAGCAAAGGGGATGACTTGGTGTCCTAATCAGTAGATGCTGCCAAATAGCCAAGTAGGAAGGCACATGAAAGCTCACGCACACACACTCCCTTGTATACACACGGAGCCATATGTCTCTGTCTTGATAAAGTTCACTTACTAAAACTATAGAAAACTGACATGACTTCCTGGTTCATAAAGCTTTGGAATTACAACTTGAGTTACAAAAATCCTGTAGTACACTATACAGAACATATGCTTAAAGAAGGAAAGAAAGAAAAAGATTGGTGAAATAAAAAAGATCTATTGAAAACCAGGAATCCCATTTTCAAGTCCCTGATTAAATATCAGACAAAATATTATATTAGGGAATATGTTGTTTGATTGAGTAAATAAATTAACAAGTTGTACCCTAAATTCAAAAATTATTTAAAATCTTAAATGATTGAAGCATAGAAGACAAATTAATTTTCAGGAAAAAAGGGAGGTACCAAAGAATTAAACAGCAACAAAAAATTGACACACCACCATTAGTGGTAGAAAATAAAGTATCTGTGTTATAACTTCTAGATTTGGAATAATTTAAAAAATCTAATTATTATTTCACCCAAATGTAGAATGCATTTAACAGACTTCCTGATTAAGGATCATCTTATCTCTGCTTGAATTCTTCCAGGGACAGAGAGCTCACTACTTAAAAGATTCAACATTGTTGGGTTAGACATATCTGCTTGTATAAGAACATTCTGATATTAATCTGATACCTTTTCACTCCACCTTTACATATATCTCATTCTCAGTGGACATTGTTCTGGCTTTGGAGCAATGCAAAATAAATATATTTCCTCTTTCCCATGCTCTTTTTTCATGAATCTGGAGACATGTCTGTACTCTCTTCTCTAAGTGAGATTTAGTCAATTAGATTACATTCCATGTTTCCTTGTATGAACAAGCTTATGATCTATAAACTCTGCTATTTAGGTTCCCCATTGTTGGATATACTATAGCTGTCATTGCTCCCTTCTATTACAAAAATTGTTATCATAAAGTATGTACATTCAATTTTATATAAAACATTTAGCATCACACCATAAGAATTTTTCACATTCTTATAAAATCTTTATTCATATAAAATATTTTCAGGTCGGGCTTGGTGGCTCAGCCTGTAATCCCAGCACTTTGGGAGGCCGAGATGAGTGGATTGCCTGAGCCCGCGGGTTCGAGACCTGCCTGGGCAACTTGGCGAGACCTCATATCTACAATAAGTCAAAAATTAGCCAGGCATGGTAGTGTGCCCCTATAGTTCCAGCTACTTGGAAGGCTGAGGCGGAAGGATCGCTGGAGCCCAGCAGAGTGGCCACTGCACTCCAGTCTGGGTGATAGAGTGAGACTCCAACTCAAAAGTAAAAAATTAAATAAAATAAATAAATAAAATATTTTCAAATTGGATAGCTGATAGTATTAAGAAGTTAGGTTTTGAGAACGGTTCAAAAAGTTTTGTAGAAATAAGTATCCCTTTATCTTTTTTTGCAACCTAAATAATATGAATACTTGACTGGACAAAAATGATATCTATCATGCACACTATTTGTAAGCTATACGGAGGCAAGGTCTCCTGGAGCTTCCAGAAGATGGGAGACTTTAGTGAAGACCTGGACCTGTTGTTCTGTGGGTATAAAAACAAAACCTCAGCAGTTTGCTCAAAGGGAAAAGGGACAGGGAAGCAATCACATGAGCAAGAGTCAACAAAGACAATAAGTAAGAAAGCTGTGTTATAAATTTACATAGAGATATAAGTCTGCCAAGCAAATCAAAACGTTTGTACTAGGACTGGTTGGCACAATCACTCCCCTAGAGAAAACACTACAGGAGAAGAAAAATTGAAATTAAAAGTTCACTTGACGAACATGAGATTAAAACAAAGCCAAAGAGAAAAATGATCCACATAGCTAGCAGCACCAATTACAGAAGCTGTATCAAGTATTCTCAACCTCATGGCCATGGACTCTTGGGCTTTACAGCATCTGTGAAAACCAAGTTATCGTTAGAAAAAATTATGTGTATATGCACATATTTATTTTTCAGGAGTGAGAAGGAAATCATTTCATCAGAATCTCAAGAGGGACTATAAAACAAATAATGCTAAGCATTAAGTAATATACCATGCCAGGTGAACAGGAAATCTTATGTCATCTGTATAAAATTGATTTTCCCTAAACAACCTGCAAACATTCCATTTTTTTCCTCTTCTGCCTCCTGTGTTCTAGGTTTCATACAGGCCACTGTTTCTGTTAATATATTATTTATGCAGAAAGTTTCTTAGCGTGTACCTTTTACTATTAAAAATTCTACCCATCAAAATGAATAAAATTATAACACATACCACACTGTTGTTTCCCAAATTCCCTAGCCACATGCTTAAGGACACTTTCTGAGGACTGAGTGCATTAACAATCGGCAGACATCTCCACAGCATATCCCTATGTTCTAGCAGCATCATGGAGAAGCTTCCAAATACCACTCTCACTATTAGAGATGGAACATTTTCAAGGACATAGCTATTGGTTTTGGGGACATTACCTTATGCAAAAAAAAAAAAAAGCTGATTTGCATGCATTACCTTTCATCTTTGCCTATCATTTTTGGTGATGTGCAATCCTAGAGATCTGACACAACCACCAAACATGCAGGGCTTTTTCTTTAGACTCAACCACATGGGTGGAACCTCCATTCTACTCTCTAATATTCAGACTTCACATTCCCTCCCAGTGTTATTTCACACAGTAGCATCTATCTCTGTGAAATACAGGAACAGAAAAACCAACAAATAAAAGAAAAGCAAAATAAAACAAATTGCCAAAGAAAAATATCCAAACATCCATCACAGAAAGAAGGGAAAAATCGAGGTCTCCACAGATGAGTGCTTTTAATTAGGAAGAGGGCTGAACGGCAGAGAGCTTATGCTAATAAGCAGCCTCTTTTAATCAGCTTATTAGAAAGAAACATTTTTAACAGCCAAAATAGTTTAAAAAATGGTAATTATTAGAAAAGCATTAGCAGGATGATGGTGGGGGAAGGAAAGGGCTGGTTATGAACTGAAATTAAAAGGTTTCCTGGATACTCTCGGCAGGCCCAGTTGTCCTGAAGAAGTGGGAAAGCATTCATTTGGGCATGTTTTGTGTCAGCTTCATTTAATTTCTTCTATAAAAGACTCTTTTTTTCCCAGGTCCCTTTCTTTCCCACTATTCCTTCTTTCACTTGGATTTTTTTTTTTTCCTCTCTGCTACACTTGATCATTTCTAACATATTTTTCCAAATATTTTTTCTCTTCCTGCTTTTTTGTCCCAAGACTTTGGTTCTACTTTCTTTCCCCTAATAAATATGCTTCTCTTATGTACTGATCTTTGCATCCCTGTTCAACCTATCTAACTTGCATTTGAACATGAAAAAAACTCTATTAAGATGGGCTTAAAAGAAAAATTGCAACACTCTCATTTTGACCTGCATAATAGATAGAAAACAGTATCCAAACAGCTACTGACTTCAATTCCAATATGGATTAAAATACTTCAGATCCCTTATCCTGAAGTAAACTCCTGATTTTATTGAGTTTGTCAGGCCTAATCAGGGAAACATAATCCTCTATAAGTTTTTTAAAAAGAAGGAAATTAATGTAGGAACTTGATAAACAGATGTTGGAAAAGAATGAGAAGTCAACCAAGGGACGCTAAGATAACAAAGCGATCAGTCACAGCCAGAAGCTGCTTCCAATCTTTAGTTGTAGAAACAGAGAAGATGACATTACTTGAACCCAGAAACAAAAGCTGGAACCATGAAGGTCTGTCCTAGGGATCTGGAGCCATAGAAGAGATTCAGCAGCTCCCCAAGATACCAACAGAGGTAAAGAGGAAAGAGAGAAATACTCTGTTTCTTTCCTCCTGCTCTCTAAATCCCACCATGACTTCGAATGGCTGAGCCCTGCATGAGGCCCGCTTAATAGAGGAGTCTGGAAACCAAAGTTGTGAAAATTAAACTGCTGGACAAAGAGAGGAGCAGGGCAGTGAGAGGACTAGACCTAAGGACCAACTGCCCTGGGGTCTGCACATTCTAGCTTTTTAGCATTAGAAGAAAGTCGATTATTTTATTTTTCATATTATTTTAGTTTCTATTTTCAATATGTTAGCATATTGTCAATGCCTGGGTCAAATTAGAAATCAAATATCTATAAGAGATCCAAAATCTAAAATATTTGAAAATTTCTAAGTTCTTAAAAGTCCACTACTCAGTGCGTATTTTAGCTTTGAACTGGCTGCTCTAAAACAATGAGAACTCAAGAATTCCTATGCTTGGGGACAAAATTTTCTCTGTACAGTATATCCATACAATTTGAACAGTCGGGGCTAAGAAAGGGTATCTGTGCAGCCACAATATTTATTTCACATATCATATATTGTTACTGAACTAAATAGCTACAGAGATGAGGCAAGGAGATATGTAAGAGTAAATGAAAATAACATTTCTGATAACTATCTTTTTAAATTTAAAGCCAGATTTAATTTATCAAATATTATTTGAAGAGTTACAATTATAAAATTTGTATTTACATGTTATAAGTCTGAGGGATGAAAAAAATTAGGGTAGTCTAATTTCAGTGGAATACTCTATGTGCTTGGCCAATCTTTTATTTCTCTCTAGTAAATTCTCTTGTGACTCCCTGTAAGTAGATTTCCCAAACTTTTACTTCTCTGTTTTAAAGTCCACATCCCAGTCACTTTCATAATAAAGACCTCCAGGTGGGCAATCTTCCTTAGCTTCCCTTCCTTCCACTGTAACACTTACTGGCTTATTCACTTCATTCTCTAAGAAGCACTTTCCTCCCTTGAGTTCTACATTTCCTCGAATTAAGTCCTATTCTTTCTCAACTCTTCTGGCAATTGGTTATATCACTTAGGTCCTTTCTTTGAAATGTTCTACTTTATCTCTTTTTCAACTATAATATCATTTCAATTTCCCTCTGTATTATGGTTACTCACACTTATGTACATTGACCTAATCCTTCATCATGCAGCCAGATATATTTCCAAATGCCTACCAGGCAAATCCATGTCCCCCACCTAACATGTCCTTCAAACATCTTCCCTTCCAAACATTCTCTGCTTCCTTTATCCTTACCTATTTAAATTCCAAGATAGGAACCTATCCCTGTGTCTACATTGTCCCTCCTCCTAATCTTTGTGTGACTGGATTTTTCTTATCAATATCCCCTTTGCCACCGAGACTTACTTAAGTACAGCATATTAAAACGGCTGCTCAGCTGGGCCTGGTGCTCAGCCTGTAATCTCAGCACTTTGGGAAGCTAAGGCGGTGGGTGGATTGCCGTAGCCCGAGGGTTCGAGACCCGCCCAGGCAACTTGGCGAGCCCTTGTCTCTACAATAAATCAAAAAATTAGCCGGGCATGGTAGTGCATGCCTGTAGTTCTGGCTACTTGGAAGGCTGAGGCGGAAGGATCACTGGAGCCCAGCAGGTAGAGGCTGCGTGGCCGCGAGTGTGCCACAGCACTCTAGCCTGGGCAAGGAAGTGAGACTCCAACTCAAAAAAAAAAAAAACACCAAAAAAACACCAAAAAAACTCGGCTGCTCAGTGGCTCTTACTCAGCATCTTGCGTTATTGACCTGCAGAACAATATCATCAGATATTGTTATTTATTTGTTTATTTCTGTATTTTCTATACCCTCTCCAACAGGAAATAAACTCCCCCAAAACAAAGACTCAGTTTTATTTACTGCTGACATATAGTAGTTATTTAATAAATATTCTTGAATGAACAGATAATGACCTCATTCTATTAGATATTCAGTCAGTAACTGAATTTTGTTGATCTCACCTCAGAAATATACTTCTACCTTTCTTCTAGTTGAGCTTACAATTGTTTTCCTAGCCTATTTCAAATGGTCTGAGTTTCTAGCTTCTGTCCATGTGAAACACTCTATATTATCATCAAATCATATCTATAATGTTATGAGAGATTAGGACACAAATCTGCATAGAAAAAAACACCATGTAAAGATAGCCTCCTACAAGGCAAGAAGAGAGGCCTCAGAAGATACCAACCCTGCTGACACCTTGATCTTGGACTTTCAGGCTCCAGAGCTATGAGAAAATAAATTTCTGTCATTTAAGTCATTCAGTCTGTAGTACTTTGCTATGGCGGTCCTAGCAAGCTAATACATACTGCAAAACAAATAATCTGATCATGTTACTTAGTTCTGTCCAATAAAATAATTGCTGAGATTTCTTCTAATTCTAATATTGTTTGATTTATCTTTCTAGGAGAACTAGAGCTAGTAAAGCAATAATGTAGGCCACCTACCTTTTGGCCTACTTTTGTGCCTTTTTTTTAACTTAAAAAATCATAGCATGAAAGGAGAAAAGAACATAATGAAAATGTTTTATTGCATCCCAAAAGGTGAAATTCAAATGTCTTGGACACAAATACAAAACCATTTAACATCTGGTCCATATTTTCCTTTCAGTCTTTAATTCCTGTCTTTCTCATCTACAGCGTATATTCAAGCCACATATAATTTCCCACTTTTCCCCAAATCTGCCAGACCTTTTCATGACCCTGAGTCCTAGTGTATCTTCTTCACAGGAGAAATTATTAATTCCACTAAAGCCAAACCCAACTTTCCCATATCTTCATAACAAAATTGGTTCTGTCTCCTGCGCTTTATTTGAACACCTATTACATCACATTTCCCCTATGTGTAGTCTGTATGTCTCCCGCTGGACTATCAATTTTTGTAGGGCAGGGAACATACTCTATCCATTATTATATCCCTATAGCCTATGCCTATTGCTTAGAACAGAATTTGTTGAATGAGTGAAAAAATAATTAGCTAATTCAAACACCTGAGAGACTATAGCCATTTTCTCAGAAGCTGTCCCATTTTCACAAAGGGAATAAAAACTGAGGCACACATGAATTGATTTTAAGGGAAGAGAGAAGGAAGAAAGGGAAGAGAGATGGAATGTGCTTTAGAAATAATATGCATAGTGAGTCCTATGGCCATTTTCATTATGTTCTTTTCTCCTTTCATGCCATGATTCTTTAAGTTAAAAAAAAGGCACAAAAGTAGGCCAAAAGGTAGGTGGCCTGCATTATTACTTTACTAGCTCTAGTTCTCCTAGAAAGAGCAAATCAAACAATATTAGAATTAGAAGAAATCTCAGCAATTATCCAGTTCAAACTCTTCACTTCCCAGTGAGAAAAATGATGTCAAATAGATTTGACTTGCTTAAAATCACTCAGTTAATGAGTAAGAGAGCCTTAGTTCAAGTTTCCTAAACCAAAGTCAATTCTACCTTTATCATATCATGTTTCTTTCCCATATCTTCTTAACATAGAAGAAATTTGTTCACAACCAGTAACAGAAAACTCACTACCTTATTTAATCATATTTATCTTTCATTCCTTTTTAGTACTTAGAGTTTAAAGCACAATTTTATTCTACCATTTTTTCCCTATTTTTTCAAACATTCTCTATATGTTTAAATGCAATTTTCTGATATCTCATTGCCCAAGTACATTTACGGGAATACATGGGAACATAAATGTACATTTTTAAATCTTCAAGTACAAAATGTTGCTTGACACAAAATATCAGAAGCGCAACCATGTTGACTACACACAAGAGTCCATGATGCTTAAGTGCATATAATGTAAAATCCCCATACATTTTCTCCAAAACTATCTTATTTTCATTGCTATGTTTTGATGTGAAAGACTATAGCAGGCAAATGCCAGCATTCACAGCCTTAGTCCTAGTTTGTCTGAGAAAACTATGCCAAGCGTGCAGTGCCATCTGCTCCTGTAGTGATGCCATCCTTCCATTTTTCAGCACCGTGATAAACAACCCAACATCACGTCATTCTCTGAGCTTCACAACCACCTCAGGGCAAGAGGGGAAAGAAAGTCATCCTCCTATGTCACATCCAAAGTGATGCATATGGCAGGGTGAGGAAGGAAGAAGCAAAAAGTGAACACTTAGACCAATGATGAATGGGACAGCAGGCCCAGAAATTCAAAACAGCCACAGGACAGAAAGATTTTTCTCAGACTTTGTAAATGTCCTGGTTGTGGTGATGATAAGCCAGAAGAGGGGAGGTACAGGGCGGAGATGATGATGTTCATTTCAGAACACTTTGAAAACAACAAGGATCATGTCAGCTTTTCCATTCCCATGTGTGTGTGTGTGTGTGTGTGTGTGTGTGTGTGTGTGTGTGTGTGTGTGTGTGACTATGGTCATCTTTCCTCTAATAAAGACATGGTCAGAAAATGAATATGTGGTTAGAAAACAAGATGGTAAAATTATATAGGAGAGGCCGGGCTCGGTGGCTCAGCCTGTAATCCCGCGCCTTTGGGAGGCTGAGGTGAGTGGATTGCCTGAGCCCACGGGTTCGAGACCCGCCTGGGCAGCGAGACCTCATCTCTACAATAAATCAAAAAATCAGCTGGGCATGGTAGCGCATGCCTGTAATTCCGGCTACTTGGAAGGCTGAGGCGGAAGGATCGCCGGAGCTCAGCAGGCGAGGCTGCGGTGGCCGGGAGCGGCCACTGCACTCCAGTCTGGGCAACCGAGTGAGACTCCAACTCAAAAAAAAAAAAAAAAATTATATAGGAGAGTATGGGATTAATAATTCATGCAGGGCTTACATCCCATTTTCAGTTAGACATAGAAGTGAGGTCACAGAATTCTGATCTTGACAAAGTAATGTGAAAGCTGAGAAAATAATAAATATGGGAGTGACCATTATTTAATATTTAAATTGCTTCTGCTAATATCCCAAACTCTGTAGTGTGCTGGTTTTTGCTTGTCCATATCAGTGACAGAAAACTCACTACCTTATTATATCAGACCTTTCTGTATATATATTCCTACTGTCC
Organism: Cephalopachus bancanus; assembly: GCA_027257055.1. NCBI lineage: Eukaryota > Metazoa > Chordata > Mammalia > Primates > Tarsiidae > Cephalopachus > Cephalopachus bancanus. Next base: position 8,791,575 of record JAPVLO010000022.1, on the reverse strand, counting down.
AGACCTTTTCCAATCTGCATCCATTACACAGTTTCTTAGTTTGTGAATACCGCAAATTGTTAAATAGCATCAATGTATCTCCTAAAGGATTAACAGGTTACGGAAATATTTAAGAATGTTAACATGTCAAGAGACGTTTGGCTAATTTGAGAATAAAAAATCTTAGAAATATGACATAGAAGAATACAATTATGAATATTCTGAGATATTTTTGAAGAATTGTGGGAACAAGGTAGATATTCTAGATAGAAAGTAGTTTGGGGACTAGTGTAAGTTTATGAGTATACTCGGGAAAAGTGTAGATGGAAACCAGGGAGAAATATCAAGTTGAATTCTGGCACCCAGAAAGAAGAGATTTCAGTAACTAAGGTTTATCTTTAGTCTTCCATTATTAAGGCACAGGTGAAATGTGTAGTTAAACCTACAGCAAAAATAAAAACCTGACCAGTGGTACTTTGTGTCAGGCCATATTGACTTATCTGAGGCAGGTTAATGTGATTTATTTCTCCTTGCTTCAATTATAATAAAATATCCTGTGTACCTAGAGAATTACTGAATTCGGTGGGTTTGAGTTCACACAGTACAGCAGAGAAATCACAGGAGAATAACAAAGAGAATGGTGCACTTGAGGACACGTTTTCAAGGACATATTCTCTCACAATGACACTATTCATCATCTGGGTGGTAGCAGTTACCCAACTCTGTGCCAGGTGATGTGCTACATACTGCAAAAACAAAGATGGAACAGATAAACGTCCTATCTCTAGAAGCTCACAGATTAGAGGGAAAAATTTATGCACAGGTAACTAACTCACTTGTGAGCAAGGAGGAAGGCCATCTTTTGGAGAATAGTTAGAAATGGTTTCAGAAAGGAAATAGAATTTTAGCTTTCAGGGCATTACAGGATCAATTGGATTTTAACAGCTAGAAAAGGAGCAGGACGCATTCTGGGTAGCTGTGATATTGAAACAAGAACTATGGAGCAAGTTGGGTGTGATAGTGAGTGCCTAGCCTCAGTTACTCGGAGGCTAAGGTGGGAGGATTGCTTAGGCCAGGCGTTTGAATGCAGCTTGGGCAACATAGCAAGACCTTGTTTCTTAAAATAATAATAAAAATAATAATAACTAGCTGGGTGTGGTGGTGAGCAACTGTAGTCTCAGCTGCTTGGGAATTCTGATGCTGGAAGATTGCTTGAATTGATGAGTTGGCGTCTAACTTGGACAACATAACAAGGTTCCATCTCAAGTTTTTTTTGTTTGCTTTTCTTTAGAAAAAGGGCTGTGGGACAGAGCAAGCCTTTTCATTTATAGCCTCCATTTTGCAAATTTTGCAAACAATAGCTTGACTTTTAAAAAAGCCAGGTAAAGGATATAGGGGTGTGTTCTATGCCATGGCCAACCTGCTGGATTTCCAGGTCAGTCATTTTGAACCCTTCAGGTCTTCATCTGTCACCTGCCCTGCCCTTGCCACACTGGGCTTCCATAAACAAGAAGCCAGGCCTAAGATGCCTGTGCATATATGTGCAGGCATGAGCAAAGCCACATGTCTGTGTAGACTTACGTGTGAAAGGCTGGCATTTGATCCTCAGGCTTATACAATTCCCATCAGGTTTATTAAATGAACTAAACTTTAATACACACTTTTGACACTGAGACAGGAGATATATTCATCTAAGGTATGCCCCAAATAATGACTCTTCATTTCAGAATTAATAATTCATATATTCCTTTTATCTGATATTCTTTTTGCCTTGATGCCTAGATGACAAGGTGAGTTTTCTGCCTAATCCTTTGAACCAGTAATTCTCAGAAGCTTCTGGAAACTAGTATAAGATTATTTAATACCTAGACTTCCATACACTGCATACCCAGGAAAATCCCAGAAAATTCGTATTTTCAGTAAAATCACTAACAGGTCCCATAGATCATACTTAGCAATAGCTGTGAACCTGTAGTACTCTACAGCATAAGTTTATTATTATTATTATTATTGTCATAGTTATTACCAATAACAATATAATACTGTCAACAATACCTGTCATTAGAATTCTAATTTAGATTTTATAAAATACTTCCAAGTGCATTATGTCATTTAATTCTCTCGTGAACCCTAGGATAGGCATTATTATGAATCTTATGTTATAAACAAGGACCTGAGATCCAGAAGAATAACTGACTTGCCCAAGAGATCACTCAGCTATTACAAAGCAATGCACAAAAAAATTCAGATCTTCTTCTAATCTCTATGCCTTTTGTTGACCCAAGTTGATGAGTTGTGCCACACAGAATCAGATTCGATAAAGTGAATAACAGAGTGCTTAACAACAAAACTCATGCTGTATTTACTCTTTAATCTTAGTTTAAATAAAGATGATCATGTATTTTTATCTTCCCTACAAGTACTTGTTTCAAGAAAGGTAAGGTAACATCTGTGCTGTCTGAAATACAATGTCAGATACAGGGTACCGGGAGTTTCTGTGACTTTGTATCGATTGATAGAGACTGTATTCTACTCTTGACTATGCATTTGGTAACACTTCCCTTATTGAAGGGTTGTCTCATTTACCCTGATGGCCATTCATTTTCAGTCCATTCCTTCCTACAAAATATCCAAGAAAGAACCATTTCTATATAGTAATTAAAATACAATTATTATCATACTGGAACAATTATTTCAACCTGCTCCTTAAATTCTTAAAATTGTGATGAGAAAAACAAAAGCAAAAAGAGGAAAGAAAATGATCAAGAGAAAAGGGTATGATAGTCCATTTTTCATCGCGAGAAAGGAATTCCTGAGGCTGAATTATTTACAAAGAAAAGAGTTTCATTTGGCTCACAGTTCACCATGGTACCAGCATTTGCTTCTGATGAGGCCTCAGGAAGCTTACAATCATGGTGAAAGGTGAAGGGGAGCAGGCATGTCACATGTCAGGAGTAAAAGCAAAAGAGAGAAGAAAGGTACTAGGTTTTTTTCACACAGCCAGCTCTCACATGAACTAACAGAGCAAGAACTCACCAAGCCATTCATGAGGGATCCACTCCTGTGGTCCAATAACCTCCCACTGGGTCCCACCTACAACACTGAGGATCACTTTTCAACATGAGATCTGGACAGGGCAGACATCCAAATGATATCAAAGGAAAGGGAAACTAATTGCTGTCCACAGGCCTATGTCTGTCTTAGTGGCAGGACAAAATTTTCAAGCAGAGCATGGATGACTGACCTGTCCTTTTATCTGGCACCTGTTGAAGGGGCAGAAGGTTAACTATCCATGTGTCCACCTTCATCCTGTTGCCATGAGTTCTCTAACCTCTTTGCTAGAACATGTAGCCTCAAGCAAGTTTCCTTTCCAAATATGCCTCTGCCATTTCTATAGATTAACTAAAACAATAAACTGTTGGAATAAATTACTGTTAATTTAAGATAGAAACATCTGATTAAGTATTAATTTAACTTTTGATTTATCTGATGAAATCCTCATTGGAATTTCATAATCTAGAATCTGGAATTACTAATTTGGCCACAAAGTTTAGTGTTGATTTTTGGAGGAGGCCATGATTAGTACAAAAGGTAGAAATGAAAAAGAAGCAGGAAATGCCTCAATGCCAAGAAAATCTTTCTAATAGGAGTCTGTCAAGGTGACCAAAGCCACCTAGCAAATGCTTTACCCATAAGGTTAATTTCACAGAAAGCAGGTAAATTCATTAGCAATGTACAGGTTAGGAATACAGACATAGGCAAGTAAGATAAGATAGTGAGGGTCCAGTGGGTCATTCCCCTACAAGACTGTAGGGATCAGCCTGCTCCTTTAGAGAAACTGAATTAGGCAGGGCAAAGTATTCAACAAGAATAGAATATGAACCCATTCTCAGAAAGAATTCCTGCAAGGAGTGCAAGATTAGGTTGAATGGCATCTAAAAACAATTCCAGTGCCTAGATTCTATGAAAGGTTTCAATTTGCAAAGATTTTAATTTTATCTTTCCTTTTCTAGACAAGCCAAAATTCAGTGTGTATCACTTAAATCATGTTGCACCTTTAAATTTAAATGGATGGTAAACAGAATTATTTGCTAAGCTTTAAGTCCTAGAAGCTGAAAAATTCATTCTGCTTCTCATACATTTGACCAATAGTGACAAATCACCAGCTGTAAGCAGCCCAAGAGGCCAATGTTTATTAAATGTCTCACTCAACCCCAAACCTCATGAATTGTTTAACATACAAGAGACAAAAAGCCAGTATTTCTCCTGGTGTCAGCTCTTGTTAGGAGCGTCCCTGCTCCGCTCACTGCTGGCTAGGAATGACATTAACATTCATTGTTCTTAAACACATGGGGGACTTGGGGGTCTCTATACACAGTCTATCCTGTGCCAAGTATCTACAAATGCACACCCATTCTACAAACACAGAGGCAAATGTGAGAGCCACACTAATGGTACCCACTTAGGAGGGCAGGGCAGTTGGCAGAGTGTTCTGCCACCACTGGGAACAATTGCGATGTGCTAGAGAAAGAACCCAGTAATCTCACACCAAGAGCATGAAACCAATTGTACAGACAAAGTGAGACTTTTCAAGCCTCCGTTTAAAGCCATAAGAGAACTGGCTTTAGGTAGCCAGTGACCTGCAAGGCAGACGCTTATCTAAACTTTGAAGATGCTAAAGAATTTTGTCATTGCTTTTTCCTCCTGCTGCCTACCTCAATAATTTATTTTTTTAAAATGGAAGGCACAATATCAGGGTAGTGAGTGGTTCATTTGGAAAAGCTCTAGAAGCTCTTGTAATCTTATGAGTGAGTCCCTGTGATTCTAAGTGACTAAACATTTTTAATGAATAACAATTTTCTCAGATAAGTAAATATTTCAGCATTATGGATGTGAATAACTCAAGGAAAACCTTATTGCAATAAATGTCTACTTAGGCATTCAACTCCACCATTTCTAGAAATAGTGTGGTTTCAGTCAGCCTCATAAATGTCACTATGAGCTTAACCTTAAGGAATTTGTTTGCTCTTTTACAACAACCTCCAGAAAGACCAATTCTATGACACCCATTGTCAAGGATTAGGAGCACACTAGACTGAACTACGGGCATAAAGTCTGATCAACAATGGAGAGACCTAGTTGGTCTACAATGCCCTGATCATCTTAAGAGATTTCAGATATTGAATCAATCTATCCCCTTTCTTGCCCTCTTTGACAAATATGTCCTTGAGCTAAAGTAGCAGTCCTAAAGTTGTTCCAGCCTTGGATAATGATCAGAGCTGTGAAGTCCAGCACATGGCCCCACACTTACCCACTTCTTTGTTCCTAAAGGGAAAGCTAAGAGTCTTCTTGGTGTATTACTATTGCAAAGGGGTCTAAGAAATGTATACATTTTGCAGATAGCATAAATACAGAAATGACACCCTTTTTACCATCTGCACATACCAACCAGTCATATAATGTTATTTGTAGTAATCAGCTGTCATCCATGGAAATACAGAAAATGGGAGGTGGCATTCTCCATTAGCCTCATCCAAATCCCAAACAAAGAGTTTCTGTGGTGGTTGTAAACATCAGTTCAACCCCCTGGAGAAACACATTTTTCTAGAACATTGCATTCATGTGATTCATAGAACATGTTTTTATTACTATTATTTGTCTTTTATCCTTCACATATCTTTGCCAATGACAATTCATAGCAACCCAAAACAAGACTATAGGGGCAAGGGAAAAGAGTCCTAGATAATGTTAAGTGTAATAAACAATCATCCTCTCTCACTTGCTCACATAGCTGAAGCAAGGCTACAAGAGGGACTATATAGGTTCCTTTTGTAAGCATGACAATTTCTCATTTGTTCTATACTAGAAAACATCAGTTGCTGTGCTCTAGTAAGCTCAGAAGTTTTAAAGCAAGAAGAAAGAAAATAAATAAACCAAACAAAGTTTGAAATTGAAGAGTGGAGGACAATTACAGGAAAACAGAGTCGAGTCATCTGCTTCAAGCTGCTATAAGGTCAAGGTGATAGCTCTCTTTCCTTAAAAGGGTCCAGAAAGCTCATTCTTGTTCCCCAATAATCACAATATTGTATGAACTACATATGCAATTTTAGACCATCAAGTTCTTCCCATTTTAAATACCATGTGTTTCTTCATATCACTTCCTGCCCCTATAGTTCCATGATGGACTTTTATCTTCTAAAGTCCAATAGTACTGACTGCACACCCTTATGAGACTTTTAATATGATAACCAGTAAAGTACCTTTTAATACACCCTGAATATACATGGAATATTCCCTAAGGACAGGAAGATTTGCTTGATATCCCAAACTCCTTATACCACCCAACACAGAGATGGAGGTAAAAAGTTATCTGTTGATGATAAAAACTTCTGTATCCATGCTACAACCAGCAGTCTGCCCACAAATCAGAACTGTATTTAAATAGCTCGTGTATTCATTCATGCAACATATAGATTTATACAGAATTTAAACTCATCACTGCTTACTAGCTTTTCGAAAAGTACTCTGACATAATGAGGCCAAGAGAAAAGGAAGTGAATAGGCTATTAAAGAGAAAGGGCAAAGGGAGAGAGAGAGAGAAAGGAGGGAAGAGAAGGAAGAGGAAGAGGAGAAGGAGGGAAAAGAGGAATGGGAGAAGGAGGAGGAGAAGTAAATTTAATGTGCCATAGTAAAGATGCCTGTTAGGGTGGTTCCTACCATTTCTGCCTCTCATGGGTAAACAGAACCAGTTCTGTCTATGAATACTCTGTCCTTTCAGTAAAGTTATATCCTAGTCCTACTGGAACTCAAGCTTTAAGCAAGGGCCATTGATTTCATCAGAACTAGAAAAAGCCAACTTTCATTTGTGACTTGATCCAAACCTCTGACTACAATTTGTTTAGTGATTTGACTGCATAGATTTAACTTTTGGGAAGAAACTCCAATGGTTGGCACTATTTCCAAAGAAATTTCCTAGAATCTCAAATTTTCCTATAAAGCATTTTTACATAAAACTTCCTTGACAAAAACTCACAGTTTTGCCAAGAATATTCACTTTTGTATCAATTGTTGTCCAGTCTCTCAGACATTCCCTTTCTATTTCCCTGGAGAGGATTTCTGATAGCAAATATCCCCCCATGCTTCTACAAATTAAAATGGTACTCTTCACCAATTACTGAGGTTAGATATTAGGAAAGCATCTTTCTCTTTTGCTCATTGGCCTTAATGTATCTTTCTTTACACGGTACTTCTTCCTAAGTGATGAGACTACATTTTCTTCACATTCCCATCTCATTTCAAAGAGTTCTTTTCTAGATTTTTGTGGGCAAGGCCTTCCTCTTCTCGGTCCATCCATCATCACCAGTGATGCCTGTTTCAGTAACATGCTTATGTGCTGACATGACAATTACTGACCTAAAAAGAATTTAACAACCGCATGCACTACTAACTAAAGAACAAAGTCTAAAAGTATAATTATATTTTAGCAAATAAATTCAGAAAAGGAATATGGGCCAGAGAGCTGCAAAATCATGCAAGAGAGAAAAAGAACATGATGCTTTAAATGTGAATTTATTGACAACGTTGCTACAGCATAAAAGTCTTTGGTTAGAGCACACAAAGTGTAGGAGACTGCAAGCTGGAACAGTCAGATTACATGCCAGAAGTCTCTTTCAACAGCCATTTTGAAGCACGTGTATTTATAGACAAAGAGAACCATAAAAATTGCATATGGTTTTCTGACCGCTTGAGCACTTAACTTTAACTGGAGAAGTGAAGTGGAAGCCAATTTAATCTTTTTTTCCTCTCCTTTTGTAATACTTTGGTGGCACAATATTGCACCTACTGTTACAATTTACTACTTTTAGTTAAATTCCTGAAGGCCTCGTGCTGAAAATCCTGACTACATGCTTGAAAATGTAAGGAGAAGGGTTGAGCTTCTATGACAATTAGACAATAAATCCAAATCAGCTTGAGCTTTAGGGGGAAAATATTTGTGCTTCCAGGAAAAACAAACACAAACAAACAAAAATCAACAACTGTGCTACTAACATAGCCCAGAGGCAAAACCATACTTCAATAGGAGATGCTGCTATCAGAGAGGTTCAAGCATTTATATAGATATATATTTTTAGGAGACGCATTGAGTGATAATAGAAATAGTCAGACTCCACTGGGTTGTGAATATTTGACCATTTTCTGTCTTTTTGGGTTTTCCTTTTTCTTGCTGGTCCTTCCTTGTTTATCCGATCTAATGCAATAAAATGCGTAATTAATTTCTAAACGCTTCCATTGAGCGGTGCAATTTGTCAAGTCGAGTTGTTAATAGAATTAAGCTTTTTATCAGCGATTAGCAAAAGAAGGTTAAAAAAAATTAATTACGAAATTGTATGCCTCCCTGGTTCAAAGCCAGGTTTTGGATTAAATGTTCGATAAAGGTTTCCTGACACGTTATAAAACATTTAGCAAAAGCTGCTTTCCCCTAGTGCATTTAAAACCCGTCTCTGTGCAAAAACCAACCACCAAGGCAAGAACATTTTTGTGCAGACCTTTGTGCACAACAGCATGGAAAGATAGCATATCACTTCTACAGAATGCTGAGGAAAACACTGATTTTCCTCAAGAGAAGGTACAAGCTATGACCTCACGACTGTTTTTCATCTTTAATTTTTGGATAGTGTGACTTGCAGTTTGAATAAAATTGAAGAATGGTTGAAGGAAGTACTGGAACAGTACATCGATGACATAATTAATATATAATATGACTTTAACTGTAATTATATACAGCATACCCACAAAGGGTAGTAAGTAAAAAGAAAGTAAAGAGTTGAAAGCCTACTCAGAACATCTGATGTCCTCCAAAAATTGCTAATATAATTTGCCCATTGCTCCCATGCTGGTTACTCTCTTTTCTTCTTTCTTCTGTGTGTCTCTGTCACCTCACTTTTCTATGAAGTAGAATAATTCAATCCTCTCACTCTATCACTTTCTCCACTCCAAGTGAGGAGGGAGGAGGAGGGAGAAAAGGGATGAATCTGTCAGCTCAGACCCTGACATCCACCGAGTTACTTGTCATGAGTAGCAGGAGCTGCTGTTTCACATAAGAATCAAGTCCTATTTTACCTTTTTTCAACTGCAGAGCTCAGGTGCAGTAAGTGCTTCTTGCCTGCTTTTCACAGCTGTGACTACTGGGCTTTGCTTCTAAATCTCATGTTGGGGGCACTTCAGAGCAAGTCCCAGGACGTGGTTTTTCACGGGAAGGTTTGTACTCTTCAAAGAAGGTCCACTCTGGATGGCTCCCAAGCTCTAAATTTAGAATGGGAGGTCAGAGGTTGCTCTTCAGTCTGAAAGCCAAGTTGTGTTCTCTAAACTCCCTTTAGCATGGAGTCAAGCATTAGAGTTACAAAGAAATTTAGACTAAAGAAATTGGTACACATTTACAAATGGAGTATACCCAATCTGTGAATGTATACTCCATGCTTCCTCAGAATCCTGGGACGTGAAAAAGTAATAGGTCAGCCACTCACTATATACAGAGCCTACCTTTTTCTATTATGCATGCTCATTCTTTTCTTCTCTTTTTCTTAGTCTTCATTCTTTTCTGCTTTCCAACATTCTCTGGATTATTTTATTGAGTAGTCACGCAGAATACAATTTGTAAGAAGCTTTCAAAGAATGGTGCAGTATGACAATTTTATGAAACAAATTTGGATTATAAGAAATAGTAGTGCTATTGCACTTTCCCATATAAAATGAAAGATTTGTTCTGAATATTTTCTGCTAATTACAAAACAAACAACAACAACATAACTAACATAGAATCAGATTAGAAATCTGATTGAGAATTAGAGTGAGCAATGTAATTTTTCTAGTTGTTTGAATTTAAGCACCATGATCTCCAGTGAAAATTTTTCATCTTGCTATAACCCCATAACCTCTAGAAGTTCTGATACATAGTAGGTACTCTACAAGTATTAGTTAAATCAGTGAATGGTAAAGTGGATGTTATTCTTTGTGTCTTTTGTTCTTGTTTCACCTCATCTATTTTTTTTTTTTTTTTAAGTTGACTAGGCACAGAGACTCACACCTATAATCCCAACACTCTGGAAGGCCAAGGCCAGAGAATCACTTGAGTCCAGGAGCTGTAGACCAGTCTGGGCAACATAGTGAGACTTCACCTCTACAAAAAATACAAAAATTAGCCAGTCATGAGGTACATACTTGCAGTACCAACTACTCAGGAGGCTGAGGTGGGAGGATCTCTTGAGACCATAAGGTTGAGGATGCAGTGAGCTGGCATGGCACCACTGCATTCCAGACTGGGAGACAAATTCAGACTCTGTCTCAATAATAAATAAATATATACATACATAAATAGAGAAATAAATAAATAAAATTAAAAATAAGGAAGAAGTATAACTTGCTTCCTCAGTAAACATGGAAACATATTTTGACTTTCCTTAATGACTCAGAATTTTGCAGTGCCTCATTAAGTATGAGTAATATTAATTAACACCATAAAATTAACAACCTGACAATTATCAGGTAAAATGGGAGGAATTAAAACTGATCTTTATCGACCCTAACTTGTCACCCTGTTTGCTCTTGACTGATTCTTTGATTCCAGCTTTTCTTGTCCCTCATCTCATTCTCATAAAAAAAAAAAAAAATTAAGAATGTGTAATTCTATAGCCTCCTAAACTAAATTTAGCATCGTTGCCTTTCTACAAAATTAATGAGCAAATCTAAAGAGGAATCCATCTTCTCCCAAATTGTTTTCCAACCCTCATTATAATCTTTTTTACCATTTTTATCAGTCTTTGAATTTTCTGGTAGCTTTCAAGATATCTTTTATTATATGAGCATTACCAACATCTTATTTAAATATTGAAGCATCACTTCACTTTCCTGTGTTTTTTTTTTAATTAAGCAAGAATCATCTCTATTAAAAAAAATTAATACTAGGCTAATACATTTGAGAACCATAATTTTTAAAGTACTAAGTGAATTGTCAGGGATAAAATTCTCCAAGTTTTTTTTAAAAATTAAATTTTTACAGAATTCTAGGAGAAAGTAACATTTTAAAAAATTTTTGCTTTATAATTGTGTACTATATTTAGGTGGCAAAAATGTCATTTAAAGAAGTGTATCGTATTTTAAGTAACAGGTCCATCATTTGAATTAATAAAGTTAATAGTGGCCAATAAGAAAATTAATTTTTTTTTTTTTTTTTGAGTTGGAGTTTCATTCTGTCACGCAGACAGGAGTGCAGTGGCTGGACCTGCTGGGCTCCAACGATCCTTCCATCTCAGCCTTCCGAGTAGCCAGAATTACAGGCATGCGCTACCACGCCCGGCTGATTTTTTGATTTATTGTAGAGATGAGGTCTCGCCAAGTTGCCCAGGCGGGTCTCGAACTCACAGGCTTAGGCAATCCACTCACCTCAGCCTCCCAAGGTGCAGGATTACAGGCTGAGCCACAGAGCCAGCTTACACAAATTTTGCCATTTTTTAAAAGAACTTCCACACACAAATGGAATCATACTGTCTTTGTTTCACAAATTCTGTAGCTATTAGAATAACTTGACTCTACCTAAGATTTTTTTTTTTAAACCAAAACATATCAGTTCATTAGTGCTGTGATGCTGTTAAACATATTCAGTAACTAGGACAACAGAAATTCTGTATAATTGTTCAGTTGTTTTGTAGTCAGCTTTGGATTTTCATAACATACCTTTAGGGATCCAATAATACATCAGATTTAAAATCAATTAATAGCATTTATTTAAAAACCTTTTTTTAGCTTATTCATAAGACATTGGACCAGTGGTAATAGTTAAAAACACTCAGATAAACTATGATTTGTGTTTTCTAATATTATCTATAGTACTAGACAGTATTCAGTGGCTACAATTTGTTCACAAATGATGAAGAATTTAGACTGATTCATTTTCAGTTACAACAGTCTACAAGAAAAACTAAAATTGGAAAATTTCACCAAGGCTTACTTACAAGAACCTAAGCCCAAGGCTCACATCCTGCGGGAGATTTCATTATTTTTTATAATTATTGAAAGATACCTATAAAAATCTAGTAGAAACTTAGCTTATTCTTTAGTCTTTGTGCCTCAGTGTAACCATTAGAAAGCATTCAGACATTCTACTGCAGGACAAACAGCAGCATATCCCATCCCCCCACCCCAGGCAAACCTCCTTCAGATGCAAGACCAAGACAACCCAACCATTCATGGTTTAGCATAATAATCGGTAGTAAACTTTTAGGTTCCTTGTCAAAGCTGAAGATCAAAGATGGCTGGTCAAAGTCATAAGAGTTTGTGAGTTGCAAATGTCTGAGTTTGTGAATTGCAAATGTCTAACAAGTCTCCTGCAGGAATCACCCCCCCACCCTACCCCCCCCCCCGAACCAAATCAGCCCTCTGTGAACTATGTGACACAGATAAGCCCCATGGCAGCAATCATGTGACTAACCCACCCATCCATCCGCCTACTGTCCATTATCTGACATCATCAGTACCTGCGCTTGCCTGCCCCTTTGTGATGATGTGGAAGCAGACCACCACCCAATCACCCTAATGATCTTCCTTCATCAAGGGAGATGGTTAAAAGGACTCACCCACAAGCAACCAGCGGCCATTGCCTTACTAGAATCTGGTGTGGCCATGTGCTTTGAGCCATGGCTGTTGCCATGTTTCCTGGCTTTGGTCCCCCTCCCCCACCTTGGGGAGGTGAATCTTCTCTTTTCCTTCTCTTTCCCTCTCTAATTTATTTCTAAATAAACTTTTATTTTTTAACCTATTTGTGTGTCACAATTCTTTGCAATTTACTCGCATCTCTGTGTTCCCAGCCGTGTACCTCCGGCTTGCCAGCCCTGGCGGTGCTGTGCACCTCCCTGCACCTCTCCACTCTCCATCCTCACCCCATCCGTACCCTAGCAATTATATGCGTCTGTTTTCCTTCTAAGGCTTATATCACTTTGACAGATTACTTCTCTTATCATTCACAACTAGAAGCCAGTGATGATGTGCATTATGGGCATAAAACTAATGATGTGCATGAAACTAATTTTTAATTTAGAAAGCACTATATAAATGTATGTGGTGATGGTGCTGATGGTGTTGGTATGCAATGATGGGCAGAGTTTCCTGTAAAAATATGTTTGTCTCCTTGTGGTTGAGTATACAAATGCCTAGCTAATAACTTTGGTAACAGATCCCCTCAATTTAAAAAAGTTTTTGAGTCCTTTGTCTTCATAACCACAAACTTTATCCTCTGCAAAAGCATTACTGCTTGTTCTCTCCTCTTTTTCCTCATTTTACTTCATCTCAAAATCTTTTTCCCCCAGCCTGTAATCTCACACCTGAGGTGAGTGGATTGCCTGAGCCCGCGAGTTCGAGATCCGCCTGGGCAGCGAGACCTCCTCTCTACAATAAATCAAAAAAATCAGCCGGGCGTGGTAGTGCATGCCTGTAATTCCAGCTACTTGGAAGGCTGAGGCGGAAGGATCGCCAGAGCCCAGCAGGTCGAGGCTGAGGTGGCCGGGAGCGGCCACTGCACTCCAGTCTGGGTGACAGAGTGAGACTCCAACTCAAAAAAAAAAAAAAAAAAATCTTTTTCCCCATGCCATGCCTCTTCAGTATTCTTTTTCTTTTTCTACAGTTTTTTTTTTCTTGGTCTCCTACCTACAATTTCCCAGGTATGGGGTTGTTGCTTGAGAAGTCACCTTCCAAGATTCAGTATTTGCCTCAGCAATAGGGCTAAATCTTCCATTTGCATTCAGGAAGATGGTTTTTAAGGAAAGAAATGCTAAACTTCCCCTCTTTCAAATCCTTTCAATAAGAATACTTCTTTACATTTGTATAGTATACTTAACTTTCCAAAAGGCTTAAGCAAACACACTTGATCCCATTTGATATTTACTGACACTGCCTGGTGGTTGGTAGAACTCTTGAATCTCTAAGAGTCTTCCTTCTCTCCAGTAATGTACAGATTTTATAAAATAATAATAGTTGGGTGCCGTGGCTCATGCCTATAATCCCAGCTCTTTGGGAGGCCAAGGTGAGAGGATTGCCTGAACCTGCAGGTTCAAGACCAGCCTAGGCAACTTGACAAGACCTGGCCTCCACAATAAATAAAAAAATTAGCTGGGCATGGTGGTGCGTGCGTGTAGTTCCAGATACGTGGAAGGCTGAGGTGGAAGGACTGAGCCCAGCAGGTCAACGCTGCAGTGGCTATGAGCATTCCACTGCACTCCAGTCAGGGTTACAGAGTGAGACTCCTACTCAAAGAAATAATAGTAATAATAATAGGCACATGACCTCATATATGCATATTTTTCATTTTCAAATAATATACATGAATTGCTAAACCAACATATTATAAAGTGTGCTAATATATTATAAAGATAAAATACATAAAAATAGAAATTAAAATGAGTTAGATTAAAAATATAGAGCGTTTCTAATCATTTCTTCACAATTTCAGCACATAGTCTTACGATCCTCTTTAAGACTACTGTGTGATCTTGCAGGGCTTTAGTAACTATTTGGACACATACCATGAACACTGATCACCTGGGGGAGGCTGAGGTATTGTCGTAGAAACTTTGATGGCTCTCATGTTTCTAACTCTTGTCCCCTTTTCTCTGGCTTGAGTCATCAACATATGTGAGTCAAAGAAAGATAAAAGCCAATTAGTGTGCAACTGTGCTTTGGGTATATAGAAGGAGAACTTAAGCCCAAGGTCCAAAGTTCTAGGCATCATGTCCTGCGAGAGATTTGGCCTTCAGTTAAGTGCTTCTCCTTGAGTATTTGTTTACAGGGGTAGAGGTGGAGGCAGAGATAAAGTCTCTCCTGGGATAGGATGCAGCTGATTAATATTCTAGGCATGTAAAACAGTTTGTGCACAATTAACTTTTCTAAAATATATTCCTAAGCTTTCAAATTATATTTTGCAAAGTGTAATTCTAGCCTATTACCCTTAGCCACATACACCTTGGTATCACAGTCCTGTAAATTATTCTTTTGCCTACTTAGTGTTTACAACTTTCTGATACAGCACTTGTAGATAGTGATCATGCATATTCCTTCCTAGTTATCACAGTGAAACTCGAGCTATTTTATTCTTCTAATCTTTCTTCATGCACCCTAAAGTTCTTTAATCATTTTTGTTGTTGATTTCTTCTTTCATTTCCAGTTATCAGCATCTTTCTGATCCTGAGGCACTCAGACCTAGAAGGGGGATGCCAGATAGCAGCTCACCTTACCTTATAAATAGGAGCTATAGGCTACAGCTTTCCAGTTCCATGATAGCATGTGTCTGTTTATGAGACCAGAGCTCTTCTGCATTTTTATTATCTCAGCATCACATTGAAGTATCAGCATGTCACCTGGCTATTTAGAAAGCTATCATCTGATACTCTCTTCTTTATAGCGTCCTTTCATTTTGGCTCAATCTTTCTCATTGCTTTGAATTTTTCTTTTTCTCCAGTGTTGCTTTGCTCAAAGTTTTCTGTATTTTATATCATTTCTTATTTAGGAAACAATTATTTGTCTAAGAAATTAGCACAGTGTACTGCATCCAATCTTTCCAAGACTAAGTTCTTCAGAAAATTTTTAGCCAACTGTGAGCAGATTAACAGAATGTGGCAGATCTTGGAAATTTCCTTTCCAAGTGTTCTATCTTAAGTCAATCTCTTTATCACATTAATGTGTTGCTATTTTCCATTACAGTATATTTTTTTGTGTATAATATTATATATGATATATGTGATTAATATAAACAAAATGAAATATAATAAATAATGTAATATATTAATAATGTAATAATAAATAATATAAAACATGATATATCATGTGATATATTAATAATATATTTATATATTATATAATACACATATAAATATATATATATCCATTCACATCTTTTTCTTAAAGTAAGAAACCAATTAAGCAGATTGTTTTTTCACTCCTAATTCTCCTAACTGACAAGTATTTTAATACTCTATGTGGCTGATATATATAACCCAAGAATGATTTAAGAATGTAAAAATTGCTAAATCACTTCTCTAATGAGTATAATGGATCCTCTTCTTTACCATTTTCTTATCATTTTCCTGACTCAAATTCAGATAGAAATACTCATATTCTATTTGCCATTTTAGAACTTTTTAACCTTAATGCAAGGACTGTTGTGGTAAAAGACATTTCAGTCTCTCTTCCATTTCCTGTGAGAACAGAATTAATAGTTACTACCTGTTGTGCCTATTGCTGTTATTGACTGGGTAATATTGAATCTGAAATCTGGCTTTAAATATCAGGGAAGTAGAAATCACAAAACTATTGATCCCACATTGTAAAGTATGAACATTTCCATCTTCTTGGGGTGGGGGTGGGGGGGTTGCGGGGGAGTGGGTAAGGTTTCTCGATTTTAGGGTTAAGTGATACAAGTGCTGATAAATTTCTTCCCTATGAATCAAGGTTTCTTTGTTATTTATTTATTCATCCATCTATTTGTCTATTTGTTTATTTATTTGAGTCAGGATCTCACTCTGTCACCCAGGATGGTGTGCAGTGATATGATCCCTGATTACTGCAGCCTCAACTTCTGTGGTTCAAAAGATACTCACTCCTCAGTCTCCCAAGTAGCTGAGACTATAGGTTCTTGGTCCAGTTAATTTCTTTATCTTTTATAAAGATGAAGTCTCAACATGTTGCTTGGATTTGTCTAGAACCCCTGGACTCAAGCGATCCATCCACTTTGTCCTCCCAAATTGCTGGGATTACAGGTTTGAGCCACTGAGCCTGTACTGAGGTCTTGAATTGTTCTGTAAACACATTTTTGCATATTGATGTTTTATCCACTTTTGAATATATAAGATGCTCAATCTCTGTCTGGGATTCTAGGCTTTTGGGCTAGAGGCATGTGACTGTATTGATTTTAGTGTTCTTTGTGGGCACTAGATAGGTGGCCAGAACTTGCAGATATATGCAAAACAGAGCTACTAAAACTTACCTAGACTATTGCATTAGAGAGGCTACCATTACATAGAAAAAAATGCAATAAATTTCAGGTCATAAATCATTCAGCACATCTTGCTAGAAGAGCAGAGAAAGAGTTCAAGAGGATATCATGTGCTTAAGAAGACAGAGAGAAGGAGGGCAAGGACATTTATCAGAAAAGCATGAAATCATCAGAAACAAAGCAAGTCACATTACTTGCAATTTTTTCTGCTTGGAATGCTCTTCTGGGTCCCTCATGAGGCAGTTGAAGGGATTGAGGACCTCAGATACATTCATAGAAACCTGTTTGGTGAGTGCTCAGTAAGGAGAAGGCCCAATGATCTTGTTTCATAGACTCTAAGAGTCAAGTTTTCTTACGGGAAAGGGAGAGATTCTATGGATTGGGCTCTGTCACTGACTCACTGTCTCTGGGGAAGCCTGTCTGCTCTCCAATGGTCGAAGGGAAGATAACACTGTGAGGAAAGACAAAATTGTTGAAAAGGCAAAAACTATTTAATTTGTGAATGGCAAAAACAAAGAATACAATCAGGACAGAGATAGAAAGGAGATCATAATGAACTATGTGTGCTCTCAATTTCAGGAAATAATTAACCTACCATTAAAAAGATTGATATTTTTATAGTAAAGTATGTGGTAAGAAACTGTATATGGAAAGTCAGGCACAATGGCTCACACACTTTGAGAGGTGGAGGGTGAGAAGATTGCCTGAGCCCAAGGGTTCAAGACCAGTCTGGGCAACTTGGTGAGACCTCGTCTCTACAGTAAATCAAAAAATTAGCCAGGCATGGTGGCATGCACCTGTAGTTCCAGCTACTTGGAATGATGAGAAGGAAGATCACCTGAGCCCAGTAAGTCAAGGCTACAGGGTCTGTGAGCATGCCATTGTACTCCAGCCTGGGTGACAGAGTGAGACTCCAACTTAAAAAAAAAAAAAAAACTGTATATTGAGTGGCATGGTTAAGTATTTTCAGCTTCACTCCTATGAAAGTACATATCAAGACTACACCAACTTTTATATAGCTTCTCACTAAAGAAACAGTTTTATGTTTTTGAGTACAGATCAAGTATGACTTTGCATTTAAAAGGTGAGACTGAGTCCACACAATAATGATTGTATCCACCACTGTCACTAATATTAATCTGCATAGAAATACATACTCTCTTGGTCATATCCCTTGACTTCTAAGAAAATATGACAGCATAGTTTTAAAGCTAGGATTTTTGCTAACAGACTCAGGGAGTCATCTGTGACTTCTTTACTCAGAAGAAAAAGGTACACACACTAGGTGCTTGCAAGAAGAATAAGAACCTCTTGTGAGCCAGGCTCGGTGGCTCAGCCTGTAATCCCGCGCCCTTGGGAGGCTGAGGTGAGTGGATTGCCTGAGCCCGCGGGTTCAAGACCTGCCTGGGCAACTTGGCAAGACCTCATCTCTATAATAAATCAAAAAATTAGCCGGGCGTGGTACAATATATCAAAAAATTAGCTGGGCGTGCGCCTGTAATTCCGGCTACTCGGAAGGCTGAGGCAGAAGGATCGCCGGAGCCCAGCAGGTCGAGGCTGCGGTGGTCAGGAGTGGCCACTGCACTCCAGTCTGGGCGACAGAGTGAGACTCCAACTCAAAAAAAAAAAAAAAGAACCTCTTGTGGAGGAAAGTATAGATCACTTCGTAGAGGCTCTGTTTGAACATGATGGTATGCCACTACAAGGCAGGATGGCAAAGGACTTGGTTATTACCACCTGCCTGTCCCATTTAAGGCTTAGAGGACATATCACCTTTTAATATCATGTTGTCTCTAGTTCAGCAGACATTAATTAGGTGTGCTAGCTCATCAAATTAAAGTAGAAGATACTAAATATATCTGCTATCTCCCCCGTTCTCGTCTTCTGTGTCTGGGATAACCCCAAAAATGTATTATTCTGAGATAAGTAAATAAGAAAGCTCTTCCTTCACTCTTCTTCCAGATCGCATTCTTAATCTGGACTTTATTTTGTTCCAAGTTGGAGAGTTGTCTGGAATTGCTTGCCTGCCAAACTTGGGCAGAGTGACCTTGTGACGTTTCCCATATGCTAGTAGGAGTCAGCTTCCAAGACGTTAAGTTGTGGCTCTAGTACAGTCCAATCAATTTCTGCAAAGTTCACCTTCTGCCAGACTCTCTGGGAGGCTCAAAGGAGCTGGGGAGGGGGGGTGGTTTAGTGTTCCTGCTTTGCTGTGAATGTCAAGGAAACAAGAGGACAGGATAGAGAGTTAGAGAAGAGAAGATAGTGGCAGTGATGGACAGGCATAAAACTCATCATCCCTGCTCCATTTTGAATCCATCAATTTCCCACATCTCTATTTGAGAACCACTAATTTCTTTTGGCACTATTTCTTTGACTATTGTTTTCCAATGTCCATATGCTATGTGTGTATTGCTAATTCTCTGCATACTAATTTTCAGTTGAAGAAGGTTGGTTTGCAAATAATCTCCTATTTCAAAAAACTTAATGATATTGCACACGTTTTACTGAAAATCAGTGTTGACATATCTGATGAAACACAGTGAACACATAGTTTCTTTTATGCTTACACAACACCTCTGACACCACGTGTATAAGTATCTTTCTTCACCAAGCAACCCTCTGGACAGTAGCTGTGTATTCTATAACATAATTCAACTCTGACACTGTCGACCTGGAATGGGCATCAGATCTTACAACTTAAGGACTAAAGCCCACAAGACTGCCCCTACTTTAGATGCCAATTACAAGTCTGGGCAATGTATACTTCTGACTGACAAGCTATAAACCTGATGTTCTCCCTGGCCCCTTCCATGGGTTCAATAATTTGCTAGAATGGTTCACATAACTCAGGTAAACACTTTACTTATGTTTACCAGTTCATTATCAAGGATACAACTCAGAAAGAGCGAGATATCGGAGATATATAGGGCAAAGTACTATGGGGGTGAAGAGGTACACAGAGCTCCTATGCTCTCTCTGGGTTTGCCACCCTTCCAGCACCTCATGTGTTCACCAGAAGTTCATCAAATCTAGTAGCTCAAGAGCTGGGTTTTTTGTTGTTGTTGTTGTTGTTTTGAATTGGAGTCTCACACCCAGGCTGGAGTGCAGTGACATGCTCACGGCCACCCCAGCATCGACCTGCTGGGCTCCAGAAATCCTTCCTAGTAGCTGGAACTACAGGCACGTGCTACCACACCTGGCTAATTTTTTATTTAGTGTAGAGGTCTCACCAAGTTGCCTGGGCTGGTCTTGAACCTGTGGGCTCAGGCATTCCACTCGCCTTGACCTCCAAAAGTGCTGCGATTACAAACTGAGCCACTGAGCTTAGCCGCTCAAGAGATTTTATAGAGCTTAGTCTCCAGCAATATCCCCCTTCCCTGATGTCCAGAGATGGGGCTGAAAGTTCTCAAACTTCTAATTACTTAGCTTCTCCTGTGAGCAGCCATATCCTGAGGCTCTCTGGAAGCTCCATCCTAAATCACCTCATCAGCAATAAACTCATATGTGATCAAAAGTGGCATGTTACGAATAACAAAAGACATTTCTATCACTGAGGAAATTCCAAGGGTTTTAGGAGGTCTGTGCCAGGAGTGGGGACAGTGGTCAAATATTTTTTATTATGTCACAATATGAAAAAGTATATGCTCAAGAACACCAGAGTTGTTGATTCTGCTCTTCCTGAGAAGGGGTAACTTAGAGAGAGGCTATAGATCATGTTGGATTTATTTTTCTAATTGGGAATTTGGTGCTTGTTTGAAGTTGATATGGTTTCTGAGAGATTACCAGACAGTATTACTATTAAGGCTCAATGTGGAACTACATTTGGTGCTTTTTTATCATAGCAGGTTTACATCTGTCCTTTTGACGATGTAGTAACTTTTCAAATCTACATATAGACGGTTCATAGACCACCATCTGCTCTCCCATCAGAAGAAATTCAACAGCATATACTCTGCCAGAATATGGCTTCAGTTTATATCCTGTTGCTCTGGCCATAGTAATTTAAATACTTGTTCCAGTGCGATGGAGTTCTTGAGAAGGGCAATTTCTCCCTGTGGTGACTTGAGTCACACTAATAGCATGACACTTGTGGTATATCATCTTTCCCACAGGTGAGAAGAAAGGATTCGATTTAATGGTATAACTATCTTGGTTAATCTCTGGGGCTCACAAGCTTCCTGAAATGTTACTGTGTTGAAACATCAAGACCTCATTACTGTTCTTTAGTCAACCTAGAAAGTTGATCATTTTCTTCCCCTCCTCTGTTTGACCTGGACTAGCCTTATAAAGTAAGTAGAGCTCTCATCTCAAAAGACATATTTTAAAAAGACATTATTTGGCTCTTATTCATATATTTTTGTCCTTGATTTAAATTTAAAAAGTTATTTTCCTTCAAATAACTACCAGCAAGAATAGAAAGGAAGATTTCTACCTCTTGGATTTTTTTTTTTTTTTTTTATATAAGGAAAGTATTTTATTTTTCTCCCCTTGAGAGTTTGCTGACTATTTTGTCTCCAGGGTCACAATTACTTAAAACTTTATACTTAAGCTTGAACATGCCTTTCTGTCACTAGCCAACCTTTCCCCTCCCTTTCTTTCCACACAAGGGGAAACTGTAGAGAAACACTACTTAATTATCACACCACGTAACTAATTAAAGGCAGGATGCTTGTGTATGGTATGCTAATGAGCTATTAGAGATCTAGCATGCTTTAGTGACAAGATATGGGTTCCTATTCTACCCTTCACCTGGCTGTGGATTTCTAGTTGACAGTTAATGATGATGAGATGGGAATTTATTATGCTGCTTGCAAACCAAGAACTTTGAGAGGGGGAGGAAAGGTCAAGCAACGGAATCACTCAGAGGAAGCAACACCTGACATATAACCAAGAGACAAAATAATAATAATAACAACAACACACACACAAAAAACAAAACTCAGCATTTGATTTACAGGAGACCATGAAGTATGTAAAGTGCATGGCAGAGAGTGTTCAATAAATAGAGAACTTTCATGATTATTTCTGGAGGGCCCAGTGACGGGAGAGGAACCTATTGGAAATGAACTATTGATCAGCAACTTTACATATGCCGTATGTCCAGCTTAGAGTATATTAGTTTAGAAGTTACCAAAGACAGCCTGAAAAGATTGGCACTTCATGCAGAGGCAGGATCATGCTGAAAATTGTATATAGAGAAAAGAAAGACGATATAGTAAAAGGGAAAAATTGGAAAGGATCAGTTATAACTACTTTAGTCTGCTTGTGAGAAAAAAAAGATTACCAACAGTAAACAGGAGTGTTAACAAAAGGCAAGAATATAGCAACACTAATAATAGCCAACACACCAATTCTTTTTTTTTGAGTTGGAGTCTCACTCTGTCGCCCAGGCTGGAGTGCAGCGGCACACTCACGGCCACCCCAGTGTCGACCTGCTGGGTTCCTGCGATCCTTCCGCCTCAGCCTTCCATAGCCAGAACTACAGGTGTGTGCTACCATGCACAACTAATTTTTTGATTTATTGTAGAGATGAAGTCTCACCAAGTTGCTGGGGCTGGTCTCAAACCTTCAGGCTAAGGCAATCCACTGGCCTCAGCCTCCCAAATGATTATATACAGGCTGAGCTACCAAGCCAGGCCCACCAACACCAATTCTAAAAATAATGGTAACCAACACTTATTCAGCGTTCCTTTTGCGTGCAGCAGTACCTGCTAAGTACTCTACACTTTGCCTCTATTATCCTACTCTTTATGACATCCCAAGATGTCAAGTAGGACACTGTGATAAGATCAGTGCAGGTTTCTGAAACTAAGTGCCTCTAACCACCCTGTCTAAGTAGGGATTTTAAACTAAGACTATGTGAGACAGAGCAGGAAGAGTGGACTCCCACTATGTAGATTGAACTGGGACACAAGGCAGGGCATGCATCTTTTAATGTTGGTGTCCCTTGCATCCAGAATATAAGGGGTACTCATTAAATAGGAAATAAAACACAATGGAATGTTAGTAATGGAAGTGAACTTTGGGGAGATTCGTCCCTTTTTGTTACAAATAATAAGGGAGGCCAAAGTAGGAGAAAGGACTTTTACAAGTTGATGCCATACATTTTGGATCTATTACTTAACTTGTAGTGAGGGATGTATTTTTGAAGCATTATTATCAGCATAGCAGGGAATTTTATGTTGTTGTTTCCCCATTGCATCTGCACAGTGTTTCCTATGTGCTTCTACTGGTGATTCCCTTAAGTCAAGAAGAGCTACATTCCATTTTTTCTTAAGTCTTAGTATCAACTGACAGAAGAAAAGTAGCAGTCAGAATTTATAGAGAAGTTTCTTACTTGCCAAGTAGAGAAGACACTATGCATGCCCTACTTCTGCCCTCTGGGAATTTCAGAGTTGAGGTAGCAAAAAAACTGTTACTAGAGCAGCCACTGCCTTAGTGAACTGCTCATTAGGTTGGAAACTTTCGTTTTACTGCTATCATGTGCTTTTTAACAATAAAAATGTAATCTCTATCTGCAGCAGACTTGACAGTATTCTCCCCAATATTTATTCTTCCCATCTTCCTCTGTAAGAAAATATCTGTATTATTGAGTGAGCAACAAACCCAGTTAAATCCTCCAGTTTACAGCCTCCCATGCAGATGGAATGGGCAATGAGATGCAAGTGCAAGTCAGCAGAGAGCCTCCAGGAAGATTCTCTGAAGGAACATTTCAGAACATTCTCTGAGAACATAGGTGGAAGCCACACATGAAAGATGACAAAGTTGAATGATATGTCAGGGTATTTCTGATATCATTTTTGCCTTGGATATCCTTTCTGAGCTCTTTTATATTCAAGAGAAAACAAACCCTAAATTGTTTAAGGCACTTAATCTGAGATTTCTATTATATGCAACTAAATCTAATCCTAACTAAAACATCGTGTTTCTACTTTCTTCTTACAACTTCTAAACAAATATGAGTGGCCACTTCAATCAAGTGTGTGTATGTGTGTGTGTGTGTGTGTGTGTGTGTGTGTGTATGTGTTAGATAAGACACAACCATCCCTTCTCACTCTTGTTGATAAAGGACTGGTCCTCTAAATAAGTAGAGTGATAACGTCCACTATAAATGTCTCTCTTACCCAGCCAACGAAAATACCTTTTCTTTGCTATAAATAAAAAATTAGGTATAAATCCATATTTTCTTCTTCATGTAAGGTATGGATTTTTTCTTTCTTTCTTTCTAAGCTATATCTGAGGAATGGGGGCTGCAGGGAGTGAGAAGGGGCAGAAGACAACCAGCTGTAATATGCTGTTGTTGCCAGATGGGAGCCTGCAGGTTCACACTACTTCTTTAACATCCTTAGAACACTAATCTGTGGGGCTATCAGAAAGAACCATTGCTTTTTGGGAAACTTGGCAAGCACAGAAGCCTTCCCTTTGGAGAGACTTCAGTATTCTATTTGTGTTTAGGAATTCTAAAGCTTTAAAAAAATTTGTTTCCTATTTTCTTTCATTTTTGTTTCTTTTGGACTTGACTCAATTTTATAAATAGTCACTCATTAAAAAATATTATTCTTCTCTTGAAGGATGAAGGACAGGTTGGTAAGAGGGCAGGAATTTTTGTAAAGAAAAGAAACAGATCTGACTTTCCTTAGGATTTAGACGATTGATGAAATGGCAGTCCAACCAGATAGAAGAATCTATGTAACGTCAGATCACTTGGTAGGCCTGAGACCCACACTGTCCTGTTAGTGAATCCACAAGGCATAATTTTCCTGGCAGGGCCTAGAGAAGCCCTCCAGTTGGGTGATCTTGATCACTCAGAAAGCAGACGAAATGAGTATCAGTCTACCTATTTCTTTGTCATCATCACCTCTGTTCATTCCCTTCCACATCCCAAGCACAAGGTGCTCTAATAAATCTCTCAATTATGCCTTCAAGGTAAAATGATGAAGGGATAAGTGTGAGAATTTAATAACAAATGACTTTGATTTTCAGCATTGTGTGTAATCCGTGTGATAACAAGCAAGATTTGAAATATCTGCAAACCCATTTCTTCATTTATATAATGCTAATGGACAACTTTCCTATTAAATGTGAAATAAAATATGCAATGCACATATTATGTACTTTGTTCACATTTGCAATCTACCTTTCTCATGAAAACATCTAAGAGTGTACTCACAGTTGAATCTCCGGCATCCTACACATTGCCTGACACACATTGCTCAATAAATATTTGATCAAGTTTGAATACTACATAATAATCTAATGAATGAATGATGCTAAACCTAATAGCACTGCTGTGAGTGCTGGCTGAATTGTATTTGTGTAATTCCACTCTATATTCAAGCTAACATTGGGCTCATTCCATTGTGCAGCAACTGCACCAATAACTGACCATATAATTTATCATCCAAACTAGGACACTTCTGAGAGTGAAGAGGGGCACTATTAATAATTACTACAGGGCAACTGGTATAAATTTGAACTGTCCTGAACAGATGGGGACATTTATGTGATCACCTTACTAAAAAGCACATGGTTCTTTTCTTGATCTATTGGTTGAGATCACATACGAATTTGTGATTATAAAAGCACACCTGGGTTCAATTCTCTCACTGTCTAAGCTAAACATTTATAAGTATAGCTTACATTGTACAATGGATTGGTTCCTAAATAACCAAGTTTATTGGATTTTTAATAAATGAATGTACATCTACATTCCCATGAGGGCATTCTATTTAAGGGTTCTTTCAGGCCAAATCATTTTTACATGACAAATTCCTCTAAAATCGAAATACTCACCTCCCACCTGAAACTGTTACCCAAGTTATTTCTTTATTAATTAAATTAAATGTTATTTTGTTTTGTTTTATGTTGTGTTTTCAAAAGCAAGACACATTTTTAGAGGTCAGGCATGGTGGCACACACCTGTAGCCCCAGCACTTTGAGAGTCAGAAAACTATGACCTGTTAAGGGGGCTTTAATGTTTAATGTTGAAGGGTTGGGAAATCCTTCAGTTATAGCTTTTATAAGGGTTTCCTATTTATCCTGTTCAAGATGTAAACACAGAATATCACTTTATAGAAAACATTAAAGGTAAACCCAGCCCTTCCATACCAAACCTAATATCCTACTTGAATAGTTACACATATGTATACATGTGTGTGTGTGCATGTGTGCATGTGTGTGTGTGTGTGTGTGTGTGTGTGTGTGTATTACAAGCAGTAAAAATATTTTAATTTAAAGTCAGAAAATTTTAAAATGCATTATAGTCTATGTTAGTCAATTAGCTCTGAGGCACTGACAAAGTTTGTGTACTTCTCCAGAATTCAGTTACTTCATATATAAAATTAGAGGATTGAACCAGATATGCCACAGATTCCTTTTAAACTAACATTCTAGAAGTGACTCCTTAAACCCTTAAAGAAATAGAAACATAGGATATACAAAAGTCCATATGAGATAATGATGTTATGTTCTCACTTTAAAAAGTTGATGGCCAAGAAGAAAATTATCCTAGTACTTAAGGCAATAAAAAACATAATTCAGCTTTTTAAAAAATATGACAACTTATTTTTAGTATACAAAGTATCGTGCCACTGTTAGCATAATATTTTTTCAGTTTGAAAAGTACTCTCTAGTATATAAATTAATTGTACTCCTTATTGTTCAGAAGATAAATAAGACACACATGGATTAAAATATCTTTTCTAAGATTGCAAAAACTTGAGGTAATTTGGATTGCTTACTCCCGATTAGTTTGCTTTAAACTTTAAATTTCTTCAGATGGACAAAGGAAAATAACAACAAAGCTGGGTTATGTTAGTAAACAGTCAGGGTCAAATGCTTTAGGAATATTTAAAAAGAACATTCCACTTTATGAACAATAGGAAACAAATTGAAACTTCCCATCTTACACGGTAGAAGTATAATCTACTTTGTGGATAAAGCATAAAATGCGACTTGCTGAGGCACAATGTGCCAGATTGCAGTTGATCTCAAAGAGAAGCTGGACTTTCATTGCTGCTCTGTAGGAGGAGTAATCCAAAGGTCTGCAAATTCATTTTGGTGCTCCTTTCTGCAATAGAGGAAAATAGCTAGACACTAAGAATAAAAATGGTAGCCGGGCTGGGTGGCGCAGCCTGTAATCCTGTGGTTTGGGAGGCTGAGGTGAGTGGATAGCCTGAGCCCATGGGTTCGAGACCCGCCTGGGCAACTTGGCGAGACCTCATCTCTACAATAACAACAACAAAAAAATTAGCAGGGTGTTGTAGCACGCACCTGTAGTTCCAGTTACTTGGAAGGCTGAAGCGGAAGGATAGCTGGAGCCCACCAGGTTGGGGCTGCAGTGGCTGGGAGTGGCCACTGCACTCCAGTCTGGGTGACAGAGTGAGACTCCAACTCAAAAAAAAAAAAAAAAAAAAGGTAAAATGGAGTATTTTCCTATGTAGTCTATATGAATTGAAAATGAATATGGGTAAGTATGCAATTGTGAAGGGAAAAAGAAAAAAAACAGTGATGAAATGAAGATTGGATTTTAGGAAAGCACGTAGAATGAAAGAAGAGATTGATGTAAAGATGGAAGGGATTTTCAAATCCCTTTTCATCTCTTCATCTTTGGAAGCAATGGCCACCTATATATGCATATGTCTCACTCGATTACAGTTCCACAAACAAATTTCTCTGTATATAACAAAAACAAGTACAGGAAACATACAGATTTCTGCTCAGCGACATATTTGTGTATGAACACAGACTTATCCTGAATCCTGTTTTATCATGGAGGTGAGTCCTCTAATTCAATATTTACAGAAAGGCAAAAATAACACTACCAAAAAAAAAAAAAAGTATAAGACTGTGAGTTGGCATTCTGTCACTGGGCAAGGTAAGTACCATTGTTTGATAGAAAGGCCATCTTGCTGTACTCATTGAATGAGTATTCCCTGGTCAATCCTTTGATAATGGCTAAAGAGGTTGCAGTTCAACACAACTCCTCAAGTTTGCCATATGATGCCCACTGGTTAATGGGGAGATGCAATTTCTCAATGAAGAATTAATCTAATTTGTCTTGACTATTGTTGAAGCAAAAGCCTTGAACTACGTTGTTGATTTATGATGCTGTTAGCCATGGTGTTTTCTTGCTTTTGCTTCGTTTTTATCAAAGACAATAAGAATAATTATTTATCTCCTGGATAGTCCATTATTTCTGCATGATTTTGAGCCCCACACATTCAGGACACACAAATAATGTTATCCTGTATGTGTAAGAATATGTCCTAAATAAGTGGTAGAAGAAACTATTAACATGTTAAAAAAACAGACAAACAAAAAAACCCCAAACAAATGGAAACTGGTTTGCTATTTGGTTTAAATGTCTTAGCTACAATAAACTAATTTTTTGTTGCTTAATTTTCTATTCTTTTATGAAAGCAGCACTTTGGGTATAAATAACCTTCTAGAGCCAGGTAAATTATTTCCAGGGCTTATGACATGCTAATATGTTCCCTTGGATTTCCTCAGTCCTTCTGGTGTTATTAAGTGCTGTCATTCATTCTTTGAACACTATTTAGAATTGCTCACTGCTCCCCCAAAGGTCATCAAAGCACTTAATAATTTCAAGAAGAAATAAGTAGGACAGAAGACCTTATCTGTATATCAAATGTGAGTTCATGTGTGACCTGCTACACCGGCCAAACCGCTGTCCCTATCCATCCTATCTTCACCTCACCTTCTCCTTGTCTAACACAACACTGGATACAAATTCTTAGGACTTTTCCAGTCTCATCCTGGCTTCTAAATTATTTTCTGTGCAAACTCTTACCAGTCACAGACACTCTACCTAGCTCTTTCTCTTTTTTTTCTATCTTTTCTACTATTAAGCAAGAAAAACCCAACTCCATCTTAACAGAAGAAGAAATTGAAAGAAGCAGAATACTCATGTAAGAAGTATTTAAAGACAGACGAGTACTCATCTCTAAAATAAAAAAAAAGTAACCCCAGAAATATTTACGGGCTTGTAGTTTTGGTGCAAGAAATAAAAATCAATTACTGCTCTTCTGGAATAATCTATTTAAAATCTGAAATTTTGACCTTATTTTGAAATGCATATATGTCTTCTTGCTCTCTCTTGCTCTCTTGCTCTGACTCTCACTTACTCTCTCCCAACCCTCACCCCCCAATCTAGAAGAACTTTGAATCTGAACAAGGTGTTTGACCATGGGTTAGAAGAGTAGCCCCAGATGACCACTAAGATTTCTTCCAAGTTTAAGATTCTCCTCAGTTTCCTATCTTTAACTTTCTATCTGCAGTACTTCCTCTCTATGTTCTCATTAATGTCATCTCTTTATTATAAGTTATTTCAGAAGAGTTTTCTTGCTTGTTCTGGCTCACATTTAGGATATTATTTTTGAAATTGCTATTTTTCGCCTTCTGACTGCCTTTGAACTTCTCTCTCAGAGCTTCTATACTTAGTTCACCTGATAGAATTTGGAAGACATGTAGTTTGTGTTCGAATATGATTAAAAATAATTGTTATTCTGTTGTGTAGTTTGTACTTCTGCTTTTTCATTATTATCTTCCTACTTCTGTTACTAGGGCTTAGGTAATGAAAGAATAAATAAATGACAGGAGCTCTCCAGAGCTGAGACTACAAAGGAAAAAATGTTCATAAAACTGTTGCTTTTTTATATATTAAATGCTATCTGACTGAAACCAATACCACTGTATTCTTTGGTTTTTTTAAATTCATTTTTTCTTATGCTTTACTCTGCCTAAAATATGAGTTCGCATGAAATAAACATCCTCAATCTATGTATTATAATTTCAGTAATTCATTTAAAGCACACTAACTGAGTACTTACTAGGTACTGCACTAATATATTTTCCTCATGTCTCAGGCTACTTAAAACCATGGCTTCTCTGAGGTTAAAAATGATGAAGATTATTTGTCACTAGACTTGGTAAATAAATTTTATTTTGGTTTTTTTTCCCCAGAGCGCAGACGTTTCTTTCTGAATTGCTTAAAACATTTGTTGTCTATCTTATAAATATGGACACAAAAAAATGTTTGTTTCCCCATTCTTCTCCTTAAAATAGTATTTAAAAAAACAAAATACAACCGGGCTCGGTGGCTCAGCCTGTAATCCCATGCCTTTGGGAGGCTGAGGTGAGTGGATTGCCTGATTAAGATTGTCGAGACCCGCCTGGGCAGCGAGACCTCATCTCTACAATAAATCAAAAAATCAGCCGGGCATGGTAGCGCATGCCTGTAATTCCTGCTACTGGGAAGGCTGAGGCGGAAGGATCGCCGGAGCCCAGCAGGCGAGGCTGCGGTGGCCGGGAGCGTCCACTGCACTCCAGTCTGGGCAACCGAGTGAGACTCCAACTCAAAAAAAACAACAACAACAACAACAAAAAACACAAAATACAACTATGTTTAACCAGGTGGGTCATTTTTGTTGAAAAAAATCCCATGTTTGTGTATGGCAGGTGGGCCGTGAGGAGAAACCACAATTTAACAGAAATGCTATTTACCTAATTAATTATTAAGCACGACAGTAATAGAAAAAAAGTTACACAGCATGTCACTGCATTTTCCATTAAAAAAAAAAACCCAAAAAACCTCATTCTTCAGGCTTTTTAGACTAGTATAGAAAAGTTATCAGGCAAAATAATATCCCAGACTTTTGAAGGTGGGATTGTGAGCACAAATTCAAAATCTGCTTCTTTTGTTTCATTTATTTATTTATTTATTTGAGTTGGACTCTCACTTTTTCACCCAGACTGGAGTGCAGTGGCCGCTCCCAGCCACCACAGCCTCGACCTGCTGCGCTCCAGCGATCCTTCCGCCCCAGTCTTCCAAGTAGCTGGAACTACAGGCGCGCGCTACCACGCCCAGCTAATTTTTGATATATTGTAGAGTCGAGGTCTCACCAAGTTGCCCAGGTGGGTCTCGAACCCGCGGGCTCAGGCAATCCACTCGCCTCGGCCTCCCAAAGTGCTGGGATTACAGGCTGAGCCACTGAGCCTGGCCCAAAATCTGCTTCTTAGAGGACTAAATTAAATCATCAGTGGCAATAATGAAGTTGTAACCCTTCCATTCTATCCTTGCCTACCTCTTATTCCTGCCTCTCCATTCTCCCAATTTGGGACCTATGTACCAATTAATTTTATTTTATTTTCATAATGGACAAAATAGTATGACAAGTGGTAAGATCATTGTATACTTAAGTGAATAAAACAAAATCAGGGAATGATAGAATGAGTGATATCATGTAGACTTAAAATTTTTGAACTGTATATTAGCAGATGCCTGAGGGGATAGAAAACAATCCTGAAGAACAACAGACTCTGTAACCAGTCTTAGAAGGGGCTGTTTGCTAATTGATTTGATGGATTCAGCAGGCTTTTCCTTGGATGTCCTTAAGGAAGTATTACTTTATATACTAACTGCTCTACTTAAGATCTTTTTTTTTATCTTGAGAGAAGCTGGTGCAATTAAAGAGTGATCTATAACTAGTCAATACCGGCATAGGAAAGAAAACAGATGTATCCACCTGCTTCATTCACGTTAGGATTGAGTATATCTCTTCAACGCCCCCAAAATACATTTGGAATAAAAAGTATCTATTGTATACATAATTAATCAATATACAGAATTTATAGATTAAGAGTAAGTGTAAGCTGAAAATAAACAGTTCAAAAATTTAGGAAGTTTCATAAATAATAGATATTACAAGGTGCTACTAAGAGAACAGGGGCTTTGCAGTAGCTGTTTAAGGTTAAAGATTGAAGTCTGTTAAGAAAACGTATAAGAAACAAGAGTACTTGGAAGGCAGGTGGAAGGATCCCCTGAACCCAGTAGGTTGAGGCTGTGGTGACCGTGAGTGTGCCACTGCACTCCAGCCTGGACAACAGAGTAAGACTCCAACTCAAAAAAAAAAGAAACAAGAGTTTGAGTTCAACCACATGGAGCTGGCCTAGTAGGACAATTCTTGTTGAGACCATCCTAGACAGTCTGCTGAGAAAGGCAGTCAGACAGGGTGACCAATACTGAATAAATGACCACCAAGAGTCCCCAAGGAGGAGCTTTGGAATGAACAGGACTCTAGCACACTTATGTTTCTCATGTTTGTTGACAGTATGATTGTGGCAGATCCTGTCTACCTACAAGTTAGTTCACATGGAGCAGAAGATAAGAACTAGACAGATCAAGAGTAGAGGCTGTAGTAGCAGCAAGACACTCAGACTGTGCAACAATGAACACTTGAGGAACTGTCAAACAACGTGTAACAGAACATGGCCCTTGATAAGAGGGGTCAAACAATACCAGATCTATAAACAGAAATAAATAACTATAATGTCCATTTGGGTATTTCATGTGGCCAGCATGGACTGATATTGCCTAATTATTTTCAAGCAATACTTCTTGATTCAGTCAAATATTGAACTTTCCAAGTATGTAGCACCATTCTATAAACAAGAATTTCCAGGGCTGTGTGATCCGGATACTTGCCAACATTTTCTTTTAACATAACAATTCATTTGTTCTTCTTATTTTTATACAGCTGATAAAGAGTATAATCATAGTCTGCCTACCCATCTAAATTCTGCATGTCAAAGCTATAACAGTGACCTGGTGTAAAGGTTGCAGCTATCCCTGGCCAAATATACCAATTGTTCAGAGCATCATGTGAGACTCAGCCTAGTCTTATTTTCATCACACAAAAGAAGAAAATCATGTTGCTTTATCTAGGAAGTGTCTGTCTTTTGGAAAACTACAAGACATTGGTAATATGATGTACAAGATGTTTCTACAATGTTTAATAATAATTGTAAAACTATTTAACATTATTTATCTATATATGATATTGTGCTGATGAAACTGCACCTTTAGGGGAGAAGCTGAAAGCAATAATCCTATAATAAAAGTGAAGTGTATTAAAGATGGAAAGCACTGTTACCACAGGTAAAATCCTTTGAAAGTGCTCTTATTTATAATTTAGTCCCAGCAGGACAACCCTTCTGTGTGCTGATTATCAGAGCAATTCTAGCTTTGGGGAGCAAAAAAAAGTCACAAACACACCCAGAAGCTGAAATAAGCTTTTCCTTTCGTGTGATTTAAGAGCTATTGTCACTCTATGGAACTCTGGAAATTATTCCATTCGAAAATAATTCAGCTCCTAGATTATATATTGTCTAGGTTTCTTTTCCTGCTCTTTACTGCTAAGGACATTTAAATGGAACTATTAGTTGACTTTTTCTACTGCTTATTCCCCACCTGAAGTTATTATCCTCAATTCATAATATCATACTCATCTGCAAAACAACCAAACAGGAACATGAAGTCATTTGGGTGAAATAAACAAGTGAAGTGGAAAGCAGAAAGAGCCAGGAAAAGAGGGGTCTCCAGAGAGACACGGGCATACTTTTGTCTACTTTCACCTCCAAATTGCAGACTTTATTTGGGTTAGAAATAACTGAAGTTTACTTCTGTGACGTAATCATGGCCCCAGCTAATGACAGGAACTCCCTTTCTATCCCACAAATATCTAGCAAAATTAGCTTCTTCAATGATAATGCTACCAATAGTTAATGTGAATCAAGTTAAAACAAGTCAACACTCAGCACCAAGCCTAGCACATTGGTGTTGTTTAATAGATTTTTGTTGAATGATAGTTGATAAATACAACTTTATTAAATGGATTAGAATAAATATGTCAAATTGAATGGTTTGCTGATACTTTTATTTTATCTCATCTGCCTCATAGAAGACGGGTAGCTATTCAAGTCTGAGGTCTCCTGCTTCAGGGATCGCCAAGGAAACCCCTACTCAGCTAATGCCCTGAGAGAATGTATGTGAGGCTTCATTCCACAAAACTGTCAGCAGGTTTTTGTACCTGGTTTTGCTTTTTCTGTAGGAGAGTTTTCATTAAGATTCTTTTTTGCTAGTGCTTGCCATTTGAATAAAATTTGGACATGAGTCACAGGATGCATTCTTCAATTTTTTTTGCCTTGTATTTAAAAATTACATTAATTTTATGTGTCCCTGAGAAAGAAAGGTACAGAGGGAACCCTGAGCGAGGAAGAGAGCCTTTGCTTTGCCCTCAAACAATACATGTCACTCCTTAATAAATTACTGGTCACAAGAAGTCTCTCTTCAGAGGAAAAAGTAGAATCACACAAGAGCACTGCCTAAAGCAAAACCGTCTCCCCACTGAAAGGGCTGACTTCCAACCAGTCTTTCCAAAATGATAGCATGTCCTGGATATTAGTTTTCTTGGTTATCCAGAAAGAACACTTCTCTCCTCATATAAATATCACCTCTTCAGTTTAGCTATAGTTTCTGACTAAAATCAGGTACAGAAAAGCAGGAAGCCTATTAGTGATTTATCTCTCTCATGTGAAAGATATTCTGCACTGATTTTTGCTTGTGCTAGTCTCAAATCCTGGAAAGTGGTATACATTTTTCATATTTTAAAAAAGAATTATGTGCCTGACTAAAGAAATAATATTCCTAGTTATTGTGTTTTATTGCTTGTAATTATTGCAGAAATAAAATTAAGTTGAATAATACTGTTATGTGTGGATTGCTGACTACTGAGTATATATTATCTGTATTGAATCTTGGAAATCTGTTTTTACATAGCTGAAAATTTCATCTAAAATGGTATTTCCCCCAAATTCCAAAAGTTAATGATTATTGAACTCTACTGTAATTTTTTTAATACTATGATAGATTAGCTGCATTTGTCCATTTTTTCAAAGCCATTTGTTCTAGTAAATGTCAAGAATACATTTCAAACATTTAGCATCATTTAAGTCAAGTCCTGGCTAGAAAATAATTCAGAAATCTGAGTTTGGACCAATTATGAAAACTGTAATATTGACATTTAAATAGGATTCTTTATATTAAAAAAAATTAAAACTAGTGGTTTTAGTTACCGATGATGCTTGTAAAATTTTTGTTTCAGTATGACAAGACAAAACAGAATCTGACGAGAAACAGTCACACAACAGAAAACAAAAGAATAGAAAGTGATAATAACATTTTCAATTTTAATAGTTCACCTAAATCACACTGGTTCCCACTATGACAATTGAATAAGGAAAGCGTGGCAGATATTTTCACCATAGAGGTGAAGAGAGGAAGGCTCTGACATGTGAAGCAACTCAGGATCACATGACCCACTAGTAGACCTGACGGGACGAAGACCCAGCTTCCTAAACCTTAGTCCTCTGCTTTCTTCCTTTTACTAAACCAAGAAAGAGAGGCATTTTCAAGGACTTGGTGATTGGAACTTACAATTGATGTGCACCACATTGCCCTCCTTTCCTTAAGTAGCTTGGCTGTGGGTCAGGACTCAATTGACTGAAAAGAGACCCAGTATTGGCATCTATTTCTATGGTGCTGGCCAGGAAGTTTTTAAAATGCTGTGCCATTGGATGACACTTAGGGCCTGGGGCTTCTAAACAAACTTGCACAAACCTGGAAATAAACATCTTTTGAGAATGCCATTCACTTACCAAAGAAGGCAACTGACAGCATTTGCTAGACCACTGGCTATTCACCAGTGGCTTATCTTCTTTTCCAACAGTCTTGCTTCCCTCTTTCATGATTCTCAGTTTGTTCTTTTCTACCCAGTGGAAGTGATAATCCAGCACAACTTTCAGGAGTAGATTGAGAATGATTTGCTGCATCTTATGGAAAGTCCAGAAAGGTGTTTTTTGTTTTTTTTGTTTTTTGTTTTCTGACAAAATACTCATCTAATGGGTAAAAGAAATAATTCTATCCTCAATAAACTGGAAGACATTGACCATACAAATGAAATAGAAAGGGAAAGGAAAGGAAGAGAAGGAAAGAGGAGGAAAGAGGAGAGGCAAGAGAGAAGAGAGGAAGGGAAGAGAGGTGAGTGGAGAGGAGGGGAGGGGAGCAGAGGGCTATGAAAGAAGGAGGGGGTAGGGGAAGGGGAGAGATGGGGACACAGAGGGAAGGGGAAGAAGAGGAAGAGGAGGGGAACAAAAAGGAAATGCAAATGGCAGAGTAAAGGTAAAAGAAAAGCTGGCTATTGTAAGCTTTGAAACAATATAAGCATAAATCTAAGGGATTCCTGAAATAAAGAAGGACCAAAAGTACAGAAAATTAGACTGAGGATACTTTGTAAAGGAGAATTTCGAAGATGTTTGAGGAGAGAAAAAGGACATTAAGGATGCATGGAAATAGAGTAGAATGGATGCAGGGGAGAATAAGTTATAGCTCCTTCGAAACTCTTGCAATTTATTTTTCAAGTTTCACATGGGCTGACATCTTGCTGTTTTTCAAAAGAAATGTTTGTTAGTAAAGTTGGTGAGACAGTTCATTTCCTTAATATTCATGACAATTACCCATTTTATAATTAGACGAGAAAGAATGACAGTTATTATAACTGATAAATGGAAACAGAGGAATCATAATTTCTCTCTGCAATTGCCAGATTTAAACATGGTAGTCAGAACATGCATTAAACCACCACCTGGAAAAACAAACATTATTACATTACCTTACAGGACTTTTGTGAGGACTAAACATGATTATGAAAACCTTGTGTAAATATAAGACACTACACCAATAACAAAATGCTGTTCCTCCTATTAGTTTTAGCATAGAAGCAAATCTAAGGGTCTATCTCTTCATGTTGAATAGATACTCTGTTAAATCAAAAGCTACTAGTTACAGTTTTTGAGAGACAGACGGTTTCATTTAGAGTTTCACAGCATTCTGAAGCATGTCACCCTTCCTTTTTGCATTTAAGTTTAAATCTTCTGTGGCTATTGGGTATTTCCCCACATTGTCTCTGACATCTTTCAGTACTAACCAATAAATGTTAGTTATACTTACATCTTGAGAGGTACCAATCTGAAATGAAAACATCCATCTTCACATTAACAGCTTTTTAATTAATCTTCTGACACGGTCAACAAGAAAGTTCACTGTTGTTGTGGAAAGGGATGCTGTTTAAATGATTATGCATGTGCTGCTGCATTGTTTATTTTCTATAAGAAAATCAAGATGCTCTTTAAAAACATCTTCACTTCTTACTAAAAGTGAGGATGATTTTGATAAACTTCCATGCTCAGAAATTAGGGTGGGCTCATGCTGGGCAGTGCTTAATTGAAATAGTAACAATTTGTTTTGATGTTACAAGGACAGAGGAATAAGTCACACAGGGAAACGTATAGAAGTGAGCATCAGAGTCAGTTGCTTTTGGTTTCCCAAACCCCAAATTTGTAAGAGCAAGAAAACTGTGTAAATATACAAAATATATCTTGGGGAGTTGGCCCCTGGAAACAGCTTATAATTTGAGGATTTGAAATAAAAATTCTGTTCTTTTAATCAGTGGCAATTATTTACAAGTGATTTAGTAGACATCAGTCTGCCATTGTAACATTCTTTTTTTTCTTGATATGTTCTTTTCTTATAATCACTTCCTTGTGCTTATAAGCTTACAATATAACTTTCTAAAATGGCTTCAGTAGAGCAGCAATGGGGATTGCATTTTCCACGCCCTTTAGTCTATATGTATGGATGCTTTTAGTCTCTGAATTTTACATTTTCTGGCATGTGGATTTTAACCATATGCTAAGCAGACAACACTAGAACAACAAAAAATGTCTGGAATGGAACTAAGCTAATGATGTTGTCATAAACCTTTTTA
This sequence comes from Cephalopachus bancanus, assembly GCA_027257055.1. NCBI lineage: Eukaryota > Metazoa > Chordata > Mammalia > Primates > Tarsiidae > Cephalopachus > Cephalopachus bancanus. The sequence continues at coordinate 8,753,877 of JAPVLO010000022.1, read as the reverse complement.
CCAAACAGGTTTCCTGTTAACTCAGGAATCCCAAATGATATTCCTGTGAAAAAACATCAAAGGCACGTAACCCATTTTACAGTTGGCATTGAGACCTAAATTGAAGCTGATGTCTTTCTTCTATACAAGTCAAACCTGAGGTAAATTCATGAAAATGTTGTACTCCCTGTTAGGGTCCTTTTCAGTGCCTCAGTCTCTCTTCTGCTGCCTCTCAGTCAGTGAGTTACTTATTATCCTCTTCCCGCCTTTGGTCACTCATGACCCTATCATGTTCCATAATAATTTTCCTTTCCTTGACAGTTGGCCACCTTCTAGATGCATCTTTCTACTCTTCCACCTATAATAGGAGTGTAGTACTAACATCTGTAGTAGTAACAACAGCAATAGTAATAGTAGTCATAACAACTTGCATCTGATGAATTATTTAAAGCTTGTATTACCCTTAAATGTTCATCCTGCTATTTAATCTACATGACAAACCTGAAAGGAAGATATTTCTGACGATATTTTTTAAATGAGCGAATTAAAATTCAGAGAAGTTATATCTTGCACTCTAGGTAATAAAATCTTACCAGTGTTGAGTTGGGAAGTGGATATGGTATGAGCTCAGATTTTCTGACTCTTACTCAAAGCAAATACTCTTTTATGTTGGATTTTCAAAGAACACACATATTATTGGTAGAAGTGACAGTATGAGAGGACAGTTATCAGAAGGCATAAAGATCTTCTGAGTCATTAAATCTTGCCACTGATCCAAAATGTTTATGAATAAAGTCATGCACACTCATTCCTAAGGTCATCCACTCAAGTAGATTAGGTGAAATATAATAAACATTTTCCAGTTACATATTTTGATAAAACTTAAAATCCATATTACAACATATACAAGAACCCCCAATAAATGAAACAATCCAATGAATAATTTTCTAGGTGGCTTTTACTAATATACAGCTTACCACATGTTATATGAGATATTCAGAATACTACAATGGAAGATTTAGTAGAGAGAAATGTCAAATACCTTAGGAATAACTTAAAACAAAATAAAAAATTTAAAAATATCAAAGGAAGTCATGAGATTTATGGTAAAACAAAAAAATGTTTTAAGTTGGTTAGATAACTTTAAAATCTCTGATCAATTAAAAAAAAAAAGCCCCTAAAATTTTGAAAGTTGAAGGATATGGAAAGAGAAATTCTTTGGAATATGTTATGCTATGATTCCTAAAGAGATGGAAATGGCTCCCAGTCACCTCAAGAGAGACTTCAACAAGACTCAGAGAGTTTTATAGGCAATTAGGGATTACAGTAGACTTGTACCTGACTTCCACCTGAGCATGCAGAAGGTTAAGAGATGGGCTGAAGTTGGAGCTAGGGTAAGGTGGTTATATTATATAGTATTCACCTCCCAGGAGCTGCAAGATCTTTGGGTATTTTCTGTGTACTAGACATATGCTCCACATGGCAGAGAGCCAGAATGGTGACCTCTCAGGTCCCTTTCAACAGAGCAATCTATTCAGGTATGCAGAATTAGGCACAGTCAACAGAAGCTATAGAACTTGGTACTAGGCCTTCAGAAGGAGTCAATCATCCTTGGGAGTGTGGATGTATTCAATGTGGTCAAAAGAGCTGCAAGTGAGTGTTCTCCAGAGATGGAAGGGGTCACCTAAGAACCCTTGAAGGTTTCCATTAGAGAATGAGTTAGTTCAAACTTTTTCCAAGATTAGAGAATGTAAAACTGCCTTATGATAGTACAAATAAGGTAAAATGTTACTGGTTCTTCTCACCCTTTATTCCCCCCAAAGCTCCAATCCCAGATTTTTTTTTTAAAGGAAGGAAAGAAGAAAAAAGAATGGTTATTAAGTGAGAAGGATGGGAGTAGCAAACAAAAAAAGAGGCTGATACCCTTTTTCTCTGACTGAAGCAGACCTTAACATGGAATAGAGGAGAAACCTTTGAATGAAGAAAAAGCTGTTGACTAATAGGGTTTGGCAGTTTACTTTTCAATCAAGTATGTGTTTTGTGCTTAAAGTTACCTTAGGGCTTTGTGTTATCTAAGAGGGACCAGAACATTCCTGGGCAGGGGCAGAGGAAAACAATCTTAGTGAATTAATTTTAAAGAGAATCTGAGAATCAAAAAATAAAGATGGCTTATAATAAAACCCAAGAGCCTTGTTTTTACAAGAGTCAGACAGAGGTTATGATGGTATGTTCCTAATGAAAAATGGCAAGTTCTTTCCCAGACCTCCTTAGTTTTTATTTTTCTTCTAATTAAGATTGTCTCAACCTACTCAAGATATTTCTTATATATAGGTTTGTGATTTTTTTATATGTGGTCAGGAAAAGGTTAGAAGAATGGGATAAGTGTGTGGAAAACATTTTCCCTATTTGTGCCATCCAGAAATGAAGATGGAAAAGGTGATTGGGAGGCTGATTTTGGAGCCCCATCACTGAAAAGTCAGTTTTCATACCTGGAATGGTTACTCTGTTGTCATATTTCCTCTTGCAGAGTAATTTACAACCTGGATCTTTTAACTTCAAGTTTGTTGATTTTTTTTTTTTTGAGTCAGAGTCTTACTCTGTCATCCAGGCTGGAGTGCAGTGATACACTCACGGCCATCGCAGCCTTGACCTGCTGTGCTCAGGTGATCCTTCCATCTGTCATCCAAGTAGATGGAACTACAGGCACATGCCACCACACCCGGCTAATTTTTTTGATTTATTGTGGAGATGATGTCTCACCAAGTTGCCCAGGCTGGTCTCAAATCCCTGGACTCAGGCAATCCTCTAGTCACAGTCTCCCAAAGTGCCGGGATTGCAGGCTTGAGCCACCACACCTGGCCTATACCCAAAAATAGTGCTTTTAAAAAATATATATTGATCTCACACATTAATAAGTATAGATTCAGAATAGTTTTGTTATTTTCTTATTTTTAAATTTTTTTTCTAGGAACTAATGCATATATTTTTCAGACCTCAGAAAGACCTCAGAAGGCACATAGTTTGCTAACAGTGCATTTGCAAAATTCTGGTTTAACAATTTGAAATTAAATTTTATCTTTTCCAAGGCTATTCCATCATAGAAGCTGTGAACAACTTCTGAGAAATTCAGCCTATCTTCTATCTCCCCATCAGGGCACTGGCACTTTGGTACTGAAAGAAGAATAATTCTGGCATCTAACACCCCAGTGGCCATCACTCTGTTGTGTATAAGACAGCCCATCAGCAAGTCACTTCTATCTCATTGACTCCCAAACCAAGGAACCCAAAAGACTGTTTCCAAACTTCAGAATCCCTCTATGATCCATTCCACTTGAAATTCAACTACTTGATATCTAAAATGATTCCAAAGTAGAATTCCAAAGTACCTAGTTATCTACTTATCAATGCTATTTGAAGAAATATAAAACATGATACAATTATAAAACGATAATAAATCATGACAAGTACATATCCTAAGAATTATTCACAATGTAGTAAAGTATCTTTGCTTAGAAAATGGCTGAATGATCTAGCACTTTCAAAGACAAATGCCGGAAAGCATAAAGAAAGTAAAACTGTGATCTCAAATTCAAGACTGAAATCCTTGATTCCGAGTAGGGCTAGTTTGAAGCTTGAGAACTAGGGCTGGCTCAGGTCCAAATCGGCTGAGTGCTTCGGGGAAGTCCCTTCAACATCCTCATCTCCAGTTGCATCAGGTGATCTTTAAACATGCAAATGAACTTATATCACTCTCCTGCAATGACTTCCCTTGTTACATAAGTTAAAATCTCAACTCATGATTGATTTATGGCACTATAGGAGGTGATCAAGACCTATGGCAGGAACCTTACCTCCTACTGGCCTCTGCCTTCCTCTTCCTCTCCTAGATGCATGGTGAGCCCGTCAAGCCTCAGGCAGCCCAAGCTTATTCCAGCCATGTGACCTCTGTAAATGTTTCTTCTCCCCAGAATGATTTGCCCCAGACTTCTGCTTGACTCATTCCTTCTTCTTTCAGGACTCTGCTCTAAAGTAACTGCTTTGATAAACATTTTTTTTTTTAAATAGGATACACTTTCCAAATCACCCATCATCCCTTGAGCCCTTACACTGCTTCATTTGTCATCCTAGAATTTATTTTTTAAAATCAGGGGTGATATTTACTGTCTTTTCTCACTAGAATGTAAAACTCGCAAAAATAGTGACTTTGCTTCCATATCATGGCATTCTCTGTATCTAGAGTCAAGCCAGAAGCATGGTAGGTCCTTATTAGACAACAATGAAAGGTAAAAATGAATGCCTTCTCTTTTTACCATGCCCCACCCCAGCACATACAACTATTAGCTATAAAACTCTTACAAGAGAAAAGGCCTGTGTATTTGTGTGTAACTATCAATAGAAATCTGGTAGACAGGAGGCTATATCCCACTCCATTGGGGAAAAAGTCTAGAAGGGAAAGCATCCTTTTTAAAGAGCAAAGGAAAGCAGGGTTCATTTCTAGAGCTTACAAAAAAGAGGGAAAAGACTACGGGGAAACCAGTCTAGGTCTGAGACATGACCCAGAGGACGTAACTGTAGAAAACTTCCTGTGGTTAGCAGCAGTCCTAGCCTCACTTTGAAATTCCAAGAGAAGAGGGGCATTTGAGGTGATGTCCTTTTTATGTCCTAGGAAACTGGGGAGCTTCGTGATGCATATGGAATATACTCTGCAGCCCTGGCAGACATCCTGCCTTGGGTATGACTTTCTTACTTAAGCCAAAGACCTTGAAATGGAGACCTCATGTGTAAATATGTGCAAATGTTAAACTAAATTTATCCCATAAAATTTTTAGGAAACAACCTTGCCATGGATACAAGCTGTTGAATACATTATCTGCCGGGGTTAACAGGGTTTTCTCCAGCAGAAATAAATAAATTAAGAGGAAGCACTGAAGGGTTGACTACTCCATATTTGTCTTTAATAACATTCCATTAGAAATGACTGAAAGGCTTGCCTCTCACAGTAATTCAGGCTCAGACTGATGCTGTTCTCTTTCAAGCTCATGTCCGCAGATGAGGCTTCTGTGGTTTTAATCACTTCTCTTCCTTCATCTCACCCTCCTCTAGCTTTTTTTTTCTTTCATTTTTTGGTCTGTCTTTCCATCTATCTGACTATGGCTCATTTACCTTGATTAGCAGAGGAACTAGTACTACATTTTTCAATAAGGACCAGCAATTTTTAAACTATTTAGATCAAAAGTTACATAAATCACCTGTACCATGCGAAAACAGAGACTGGTGATGAAAACTTATATTCTGTTGGCATCTGGCTAGTTTTTATTAGTACAAAATCCTAATATTAAATGTTAGTGTCAGAGAATTTCCCAATTTTGTATTTCCTACCTCCATACCATATGTATTATCTCTAAAGTTAAAAAAACAATCAGTAACTAGGGTCTAAAAGGTCTATGAAAAAACACTGCCATCACCAGCTGTGATTTTTCCTTTCCTTTCTATGTAGACACATCTGGAGAGAAAATGGAATATTCCTCTCCAGTCTCTCATTGCTTGCCTTATCATAGCCACTTATAGCAATAATTGAATGAAGTTGATAATGCTTTCTTAGATGCTTGTGTGATTTTTTTTAAGTTAACTGTTTATGACTTGATGATTTGTGCATGTATGCGTGCATATACGTACCTTTATGCCTATGTGTGTATATTTTATATTGGGGGGTGGTGTGTCACATGAAGAAAGAGTCATACATTAACATAAATGTTGGTGTGGTACTGTTCGCATTTTGGAGGTCAGGTCTGAACTGCTTAGCACACTTCTATGATTTCTCTCACCTACAGCTCTCACAAAGTGACCCTGTAATATGAGAAGATGCACTCCCAAGCATGAAGACTTGATTTACAATCCACACAAATCCTTCTGTCCAAGTGGGTTGAGGGCATAATAATCAGGCTCTTGTATAGTGACGATGAGCCTGTGTGCATTTAGAAGAGCAGCTGCCTGTAAAATGCTTATTTCTTATTGTGTGCATTAAATCTTGCTCTATTACCACAGCCTGATGGATTTAACATTTTCCAGAGACAAAAAGGTAAAGACTTAAAATATTAAGAACTCTGAAAGCAAAACCCACTAGAAAAATAAACCTGGAAAAAATGAATGTAGAAAAGGGAAAACATTTTAGAACATTCTTTTTTATCAGATGAAAAAGATAGAAACCAAAATAGTGGCCATTTATATAACTTTGCCATCCTTTTCACCAGCGTGTCCCAAAGTCCCACCTCCAGTCTGATCATTTCATGCTCCAATCACTAGCCTCACAATGCAGATTTCTCTGCCTGCTTATAGAGCTCTTAGCTTGACTTCAACCACAAGTGTTAATGGGCATCCTCCCTGGCTAAAAACACTGCACAAGTCTCAGACTTTATATAATTCCAAACCAGCTGGCTTAGACTCAAGAAGCGTGATATTTCCTCTTCATTTCTAATAACTTTGACCTTGAAAGAGAACAAGGAGTGCTGCCTCCCCAGATGAGAGGCAGGAGAAAATTATGTAAGATACTATGACCATATCAAAGAAGGCAGGTATGTTCTCTCATTCTCTCTCCCTCTCTCTCTCTCTCTCTCTCTATTTTAGGGTGAAGAAGGTAAAGCCTACAATTTATCCTAGTGTCTTCAGTGTTTTGCCTATATGAGGTGGAGGAAATGAGAAAAATGAGGCTGGTTAGGCAAGTCAAAAGAACCTAAAGAGTGTCACATCACACGCTACCTTGCATCAAAAGGAGTAAGAAAAGATGCACACAAAGGCATGTGAGAAGTGGCACTCATGATCTCTTTGGAGTGTATGCAAACTACTCTTGAGTACCGTCTCTGTCTTTCAGCCCTTTCACAACTTCTGCTTCTTCTGTTTTTCTCTCTTCATGGGTTCTTCAAAGAAAAGAGAGATGAAAGACACCAGTTTTAATTGTGGGCAACACAGAATAGTTGTTGGAGAAATAGCAGAACTGTCATTTAGTCTGAGCCCTCACTCTCACCATGACCATTACAAGCAGTGGATTAAAAAATGTGTGTTGCTTCACAGGTGGTTTCCCTTACATTTTTGATTCTTCACTAGGGACCTGTAGAATGAAGGTTGGTAAAACTTCTAAATCTTTAACCTTTAAAAAGCAGATTGAAAACTTCACTCTTTTATGTTTCTCTCTCCCTCACAAAGTCTGAAGGTTTCTTGTGTTGAGGCCTGAAAATATGGTGAGTTTCCATTTGCCACCTTCCACAAACACAGTATCTAAATTTTTTCCAATCCCCTTGGGTCTTCAGCACAGCATTATGCATTTTTTTGGCATAAGGCAGTGAAAAATTCCTTTTTGCTCCCAAACTACCTGGTAGAATGTTTTCCATACTAGGACCTCAAACAATAGCTGTATTCTTCCATTATTATCCTAGTATTTAAGACATGTCAAGGCCAAGAAGAGACAAACAAACAGCACACCAATTCATTTGAGAATAAATAGAGTTAAGATCAATTTTCTATAAATATTTAAACCATTTCACACATAGTAAAAGACATATCTGTGCTTTCCCAGTTTTAAATCCTATGGGTTTATTAGGTTGGTTTGAAACGATTTACTTTAAAAAACAGTGCACACTTAGAAATGAAAACTAAACCTATAGAATCATAAGTCTTGTTTATTTACCTATTTTATAAAATTTCATGAAAGAAACAATCAGAAGCATCTACAGTAATCAGAGAAAGTCTAACATATAATAAAACACATGGATTTATAAGAAAAAGAAGCACATCAAGACTGATATCTTCCTGGATTCTCAAAAATTGAGGACAGGAGCTTTTATTATCAAATGTTTGAAAAATCACTGCACATTTTACCATTTTTTAAGATGTTCATAATGTGTCATAACATATGAACGTCTGAAAAACTCTGTCTTTCTGAAACCTGTATAATTTGATTAACTTGTTTAAATACCAGTTCCTACCAACATTTAATTCAGGACAGTTATTTTTTTCTTAAATAAACAGAATACCCACTAACATTTATAGGATGTCCCAGTTTGTCATAACAAACATAGAAAATGTCTGGTTAGGTCAATAGCCAAATTATGGAGCAAAAGATGATTTTGTGATCAACTTCCTCTACTTTTCTACTCTGTTTTTCTTATATATGTCACTTCCAAACTACAGGTCCAGAAAAACCTTCTATTTGACCTTTTTGAAATCAAAGTGGCTCAACGGTAAGTCCCTATAAGTAAAATACATCATTCAATAGACACTTGGTGGCACATTTAAAAGGAAATCTTAGTTCGCTGTCTTCAACCCAAACCTCACTTATTAAGTTTTTAATTATCAAATTGGCAATATTAAAAATTAACTCCATATGCTTATCAGTTGCTACAAAGAAGAGTGATTCACTCAGGCTATCTTAAGAAAAGAGGATTTATTGTAAAGACATATGTAGCCTGAAGCTAAACCTGGATTAAAAAGCTATCACACTACAAAGCAGCTGTATGAACTAGTTACTTGCCCCATCTCTCTCTCTCTCTTTGGGTTTCTTCTACTTTCTCTTTCATTACTTGCTGGCCTATCCTCTTATATTTCTTAGGATAAATATCAGAGACAGCTACTCTGATTAATTAGCAAATCATTATTTACCCTATAGTATAGAGTTTTCTGTGTCAATCAATCTTCTGAACGCTAGATTGGCACTACTGGGTTGTGTGAACAACTTTCTCTTTTAGTCAGAAAGACTTCTTATTCAAGCAACTTATGGTGACCTTCACAGTAAAAGATCGGGGCGGTGGCATTTGTGTTCATTAGAGACATTATGTGTGACAGGTTCTTTCCATGGCATGTTCCTTGCTGTATGATATGGGGGAAATATTAAATTTTACTGTCTGTGCTATACTACATTCAAAAACAAGTGAATATTAAAAATTGAAATCTGTAAGCTGAAGAACTTTTCTCATCTTCCCAAAACACATGTAAAATAATCTAGGCATATAAATACTTCCCTACTTGGTCTTTATGCCTCTAAATACTCCCTGATATAAACAGTTCTACTGTCAGCTATCGAATTAATCTAATTAACAGTGGTTAAAACAAGTCATCATTTTCTTTAAAAATCTCTAGAATTTCCCCTTGTATGCAGGGTCCTATCCAAACTCCGAAATTTTACTGAGGATCCTTCATCTCCTGACTCTGAACCACATCTCTAAATTTATTTATATGTTCTTTCTGTCCAAAAAGAAACTGTTAATCTTTGCACTGGTTGCTAAGGATACCAGCCAGAGTCATATGTTTATGTCCTTTCTCAAGTTATGTTCCTGATGGGCATGTTCCTCTTTACCTCCGTACCCTAATCTAACCTACTTGCTCTTCTGAATATACATGCTCCAAATCATAAGTCTGTGCATTACTATGGGTTTGACATATATGTGTAGGCGAATTGAAAACAGAATTGAAAAGAAAAGAATGACTAGCTTAGATTTTCTGGGGGCAGAGCTAGGTCTTTGAGGACTCTGCCATACAGTTTAGCTAAATGGATAGACTACATTGAATTTGACCAAAAGCACTTGCCTAGCAGTCATGAGATCTGGGCTCTAATCCCAGATATGCTACTAACAAACTCTTTAACCTTGGGCAAGACACTTAACCTCCTTGGATTTCAGTATCTTAATCTGCAAAATAAGTGATTTGGTCTATATGGTGTCTATATGGTTTTTAATTCCTTACATTCTATGATGCCAGGATATAAATAGATGTTTCATTCTAATTATGAGTTAGCTTCAAATGGTTTGCTACAAAAAATATTAGGTTGGGAAATAACCTGAGTTAGAATTGAGGGGTAGGAATCTATCTAAAGGCCTACCTCAGATATATACGCAAACTTTGATGGTTTCTTTCCTTCCTCCCTTCTAGCCTGGGTGTTCTTGATACTCATTGTAACATCTCACACCCACCATGACTTTAGTCAGACTCTAAGGTAGTTGAAACATTGGCAGAGGCCACCAGTTGTGAAACAGACACATTCATTTTGAGACCACACTTCAGAAGTTGCAGAAATCTACAATTTTCTTGGGAAAATAGTCCTTGACTCACACATGAAAGTGCCTGGCAAATCTCCTGTTGTTACAGAGGAATCTGCCAGGCAACAACTCTAAACGCTACACTTTTGCTCGTTATCTCTCTTCTTATTCTCTTCCTCATCACTACAAATTTCCCAAGCATTGAGGTCGCCATGTAGCAATTTTTTTCAAAGTGAATTCTGTAACAGGAAGTCTAGTAAAAAAAAAAAAAAAAAGTGGACAAATAAATCCCTGGAAAGACATATTTTGCCACCTTTTGAAACATACTCTTTCTGGGAATATCATCCATGTAAAATGGCACTACTCACAAAAGATGTATAGGAAACAGCATTTTCTCTCCTGGCCTGCAGAGCAGTGAGTTCATTTAAAATTTATCTTTGATAATCTCCCCTATTTCTTTTATTTATTTCATTTTTGCAGTTTAGATGGAATGTACATTTTATAATTAAATACAAGTAGGAAATAATATCACACTGACAAAGCTCCTAATCTCTTCAAGATATTAATAGTCAGTGCATCAAGTCAACTCATCTTTAATCCTGGGTCTTGTTATGCAAAAGCAGCATATAAGAATAAAAAGAAGATGATTTCAACCATAACTTCTCAAATGGTGATTACAGGACACAAACTGTGTATATGTGATGTAAATAAATTATTCATATGGATAGAAGACATTGCGTAAACGTGTGTGACTGACGTCAGAGGGCAAATAAGAAAAAAATCATATTAGGAAACAGAAAATCTGGTTTCTAAAGTCAACTCAACCATTATTTAACTGTAAGATCTTGAGCGAATGCGCCCGATGAATTTTTTAGAGTTGTCCTGAGAAATCAATAGGGTAAGGGGATCATTTGAGTTTATAATCTGTAGTGTGATTTAAAAATGTAAGATTTTGCACATAGATCTTTTACTTAACTTGATGTATCTTGATTGATCCGGCTTCCTGACTTCTGATCCACAATATCAAATTTAACACCAAAAAAAAAAAAAAAGACTTTACAAATGATTTTGTTCCCTATCTTCATTTTCCATGGAAGATAACTGAAGCTCAAAGGTTAAATGGTTTGCTCACATAGTTTCTGTTGTCCTGAAAGTGTTCATTCACAACATAGTGAATCTAAGGGCCTGTATGGGTAAAACTCAAAATAATATAAATGTGCAATAACCCAAAGGCTATGACATTAACCTTGCTAAAGTCTATATTCTATGGGAGGGCTACCTCTTGAAACCTCTTGTGTCAACCTTAACAAAAGGAAGCAGAAACTATTTCTCAATTTATTTTCTTTCCTTGGCATGAAAGAATACCAGCTTAGAGGTCTTCATTTTTAACATGGTCACCCTCTTATATGCACCACTATTTTCTTCCAAGAATGTTCATTTTTTGCTTTTTTTCCCTGTGAGCCCAGTAACAGTGGACATCTCTTTTGCTAAAAAAAGATGTCCACTGTTACTGGCTCTGCCACCAAGGTGATTTCTCTTTCAAAGGACTTAGTACTCAATACTGGTTCCCACTTGTAATCACATTAGGAAACTTTGAGAAGGATGTAACTAACATCCATGTATGGATACGCCTTCATTTTAAATTCCAGTGGTGGTCATCAGCATTCCTGAAGGTTACCCCTTCAACCTAAAAACTTTGATAATGATGATGGGCTATACAAATATAGGATGATAATGCTTTATTATTATTATTATTATTTACTTTCATTAAAAGACACTTTTTTTGTTTAAGGTAAGAATCAACCTAGAGGAACAAGCAGAAATTCAAAGGTTTTTAACTTATAGATGAGGGTTAAGAACATTGTTTATGGTGCACAGAACAAAATATGGAGGTTTAAATTTGGCTACAGACAGTTCATACATGGGTGACCAGTAAGAGAATTGAGAATAGATTTATAATCATATTGTGTTGGGAAAATGAGGGATAATTTGAGTAAGCCGAATTGTTATCTATTATAACATGGAATCAATAGATATTGTCTAAATTTAATAAATCTATTAATATCAGCATAAGCATTATAGTGAGATATATGGAACTAATAAGCATAATAATGGAAACAGAATTGAAACTGCTAAAAGAAGGAAGTAAGATTATGAGAGGAGCGTAAGGTAGGGATTGTTCTATACTTTGATGTTTTTAGTTATGTGCATGTATTATTTTTTATGAACATGCAAATACTAGAAAGCACACCTTTTCCTCTTCCATATGACTTACAACATAAATCCAGAGCTGCCCACAATGTTCTCAGTACACATTGGCTGGTTACTTCATTGGTTGTCTGAGTCTCTAGCTGAAGAGTTGAATAATGAATAATTGAATACATGATAGAATGAACAACAATGATGATGATACTACACACACATTTACTAACAAGAGGGTGCAAGAACCTAGACCGATGGTACGTCGTTGAGGTACAACTACTTGACATCGAACACTGGTTACAATCAATCGACACACTGCATTAGTCACGTGAAGATTACCAACTATTAATGAATGAGTTTCATAAACAGAGTGAAAGGGTGATGTTTAGGAAATAATATTTCTAGGCAATTTGGGGTCTTGATTTTACTATAATTATTTCAAATGTTGATTGCCGAGTCTTATTACAGTTTACTAAAGCATTTGAAAGTTCTAGGATTCAAAAAGAACAGTCACCCCTCTTTCAGAAAAGTCATTTTATATGAAATGAATTAAAGCATGTGAAAATCAATCTGAAGTAAAAAGAAATCCTTTAACAGGTTCTTATAACAAAGAGCACTTTTTTTTTTTTTTTGGTTACCATAGCAGCAGTGATTTTTAAATACTATTCATACATATTTCAGCATTATAGTATTCAATGTTTTCTATTGTGCTTCAAAGTATTAAAAGTAACATACAATGTAACAAGCTTAGATTGCCATTTAAATTTAAATATTAAGAAATGTTATGAACCTAAGGTTAATTTGTATGTTCTGTGGATAATATCTGATGTGGATATTATAGGGCAGTCATTTCACCATTAAATCAAATACCACAGGAAATCTGCACTTAACTTTTAAACCTGCAGCGATTGGGTATGGGGGGAAGGCTAGTGAGGAGGGTGACAGAGAGTGTAAAAACTCAATTTGTTACCAATCAAACTTACAGCATTTATACTGACTACAGGCCAGATCAGGGAGCTACAACAGTTGCATAAGTTCTTCCTGTAATATTTTCCCAAAGCTCAATTAAAACTCATTGGCATGAGAGGAGGAAATAAGAAACAGATAGAACTGACTTTATCTCTTGGCTTTAGGGGGTACAAGAATGCCCCTGTGTGGAACACAAAAGATTGATGAAATACTAAAGGGAAGAGTATGATAAAATAGGGCATGAAAATCATATCTCTATAGTTGAGAGGAAAAGAAAAAGTGTCTGGAATTGACATAGCACATTTGTCCTACTCTAGGGGAATCATACATCTGGCCAACACTAAAGGAATTTTTAATTCTGAATAAAAGTAATGCCGAGGGGAACCTTTTCCCCGGCTTCTATTTTCCACCTGGAAGAACTTCCAGTACAGTAATATCTTGGCCTCCTGACTGTCCAAGATTGATTTATTTCAATATTGGGTGATATCCATGGATCTATATTTTCTGACTGAATGGAGCTAATCTATTTAAAAGTTGCAAGCTACAGAAATTTATTTGTCTTCATCTTCAAAAGCATAAAGCTATAATTCTAGGTAAATGGGGATATTCTATAGATTTAAACTTTCTTTTATGTGGTTGATTCCAATGCCTAGATGTCAGGAACAAAGGAAATTGGAAAGGGACAGAGAGTGCAGAAAGTATTAGCATGACTTATAGTCACAATTCGATAGCTTCATTCTCCAGTTGGCATTATTAGTAATGAAGAAATTACCATCGTATCACATCAGGAGATAACTTGTTTTCCAATGTCTTTTTTCTTAATTGAATCAGAACTTAGAAGGACAACAAAAAGGTAAAGTGTATTGGCCCTTTAAGCCCTAAAAAGGAAGATTCTGTGATTATTTTGCTATGTAAACAGATGCAAAGATAAGACACCACATGAGAAAAGATAATATACTCCCAAAGTTTTAGACCTCAGATCATGAAGGGGACTAGAGTATTATTTGTGCCTTCAGAGTAGCACATTAGGAAACCTATATACCTGCTTACATAAATTTTGATGGAACATTAAGATCTAGGTTAGAACAAAACATCCATTCTTACTAAGTTTACAAGTCTATGTCTCTGTGCACATTGTAGTATAAGTATGGTCATTGAAGACAAATCATGTAAAGAGAAACCAAATCAATTGCTTTGGAGCCTGAAATGAACAGATATGCTTCTGCTCTCTCTACTCCCCGAGCTAATTACCTCATAGACTTTGAAACTTTGAGTGTAAAGACTTGGTTATTAGGTATACAGAACAAGACAAAGCTGCTACATTTTGTGGATTATTCAAATCCTAAAGGCTTTAATTTAAAAATATCCTACAAACAATCCACACAGCAAGGGATTTGATAAGAGCAGCTCAGAACTCTACTGTTCGACTTTAGCTGTGTATGCTTTATTCAAGCAGGGTAGTATCTAGAGAGTTCTTTAGGTGTCTTCAGGCTTATACCAGACTAAGGATTTCTTTTTAGGAAATTCATAAGTATCTACTGAGTTTCTATTCCTATGGATAATATATTAGACCTAGAATTGTGGGACATTCAAAGACATTTTTTTTCTTTATATCTCTTATGCTTGGCTGGTCATAACTCTTCATTTAAAGACATTGAAGACAAAACCCTTATGACATAGAGGACCTTGGAATCTGTAACCATGCAAAAATCTGGAAAAATAGTTCAAATTCCTCCTACAGATAAGAGAACAGTCCTGTAGAACTTAAGTGACAAGTTCCAGATCATAGTTTTAGGGGCAGACCTGAATTAAAAACCATACATCCTGAAGACACTCAGGATTTTTTTCCTCATATCTGTTGCCTGTCTTTGTAGAGGTAAAAAATAGAACAATTTTCTACAAAGTTTGCAAACAAAACTAAATGCAGTGCATGGATTTCTTGTGGATCCTAGTGAAAAGATGAATTCTGTACCTAAATTGAAAATGGGTAAAGGTGAGACATATAGATAAAAGAGGCAGAGGCAAAAAGCAAAAACAACTATAAGACTATAAACTCATAAGAGTTATTAATCATATTCTAAAAGAGCTCATTAAAATCCTAGAGAGAGCTGGGCTTGGTGGCTCAGCCTGTAATCCCGCGCCTTTGGGAGGCTGAGGTGAGTGGATTGCCTGAGCCCGCGGGTTCGAGACCCGCCTGGGCAGCGAGACCTCATCTCTACAATAAATCAAAAAATCAGCTGGGCGTGGTAGCGCATGCCTGTAATTCCAGCTACTCGGAAGGCTGAGGTGGAAGGATCGCCGGAGCCCAGCAGGTCGAGGCTGCGGTGGCCGGGAGCGGCCACTGCACTCCAGTCTGGGCGACAGAGTGAGACTCCGACTCAAAAAAAAAAAAAAAAAAAAAATCCTAGAGAGATCATTGAACTTCTCAAGAACTGTATATTATCAGGGTGGTCAAATAACTGTGCCTTAGTTAACAAGGGGCAGTGAGATACCTAGCTGACATTAGCGGTATGACACAAGTATTTTTTTTAAATAAAATACTGCTTGATAATTTTAAAAATATATTCTCTATTTGATATATGAAGCCTTTATGTTATTCCTTTGGGGACAAAATGACAATTTTTCTTGTATAGGTGATATACAATACGATATTTTTTCCTATATACTGTACCTAAAGTGCTATATACTGCACCTAAAATAGCTCAGCTTAGAGTTGAATATAGACCATGTTACCTTTCATTCTCTTTACCTTGTTCTTTCTAGTCTTATATTGGAAATGTTTCTTTGGATAGACTGAGAAAAATGAAACCACCACAACAAAAAGAACATGGGATTATTTTGCAATGAACTCAGCAAATTGATAAAAAGCAACTAACTTCTCTATATATTAGTTTATCTGTACTCATCTATAATGAGAATAGAATAGCTGAGATTTTAAATTTTGGGGAAATAAGCATTTATTCTTTGAGCTCATAGGAGGTATGAAAAAATAGTATTCAGTTTTGCTCATGTTTTCTAATTTCATCTTCATAATTTTTCTTCAGTGATATCCTGCCGACCATCACCCTTTTTCCTCTTCCAGAATCTAAGAATTCTGTAGTCATAATAGATTTCCTGCTTCTTGGCTCTATGTCCTTTATCTTCCTTATGCGTGGCATCTCTGGCAGCCAAATAATCTTCCAAAAGGCAGGCTTCTTCAACAATTTCTCAACGTATGTTCTGCTTCTCTTTATCATCCATCTAGGTATCTATCTATAAATCCATCTAGCTATCCATTGTGCTTTTGTTGCAGACACAGACACCTAAAATATAATACAACAATTGACTTACTATCTCTTGGAAGCTAAAGAAACCTTCTGTCTAATTCTTCTCTTCTGGTTCCAACAGAAATCCCTGCAGAGCCATGGACAGAAGGGAGAGACCCTCCTTCTGTTTCCCTCTCTAGTTTTCTGCCCAAAATCATGCCCAAAATCATGGACTTAAAAACCAGCAGCTTTATATCTACTGGCTCAAACATGTCTGAATGCATTTGAGAGATGTGTGTGTTCAGAAGTGAAAATAAAACTGGGAGTTAGAAGGCTTTCCTCTGATAGAGTTTGCTGGAGAAGAGGAAGAGGAGGGAAGAACACAAAGACACAAAGGATCTTGGGCAATATTATTCAGTACAAAATGTATGTGCTTTCTTATCAATCTATAAAGATGCAGTCAATAATCTGTGGCATTAGGAGAAAAATAGTTTCACAAAATTGTTTTCTTATCTATCCTTTAAAGTGTGTTGTAGATGCTTTGATAACTAATATCAAAGCACAGTTTCACTTTATTTCTATTCTTCTTCAAGTTGGAGATGGAAAGAATTGCCAAGTTGGGCTTAATTAAGCACTTGGAATTTTTTAATTCACAAAAGTCTGTCTAGAGATACTGGTTTATTTCCTGGTACCCCTTCCTGTGCCAGGTTCTTGTGGCAAGGAGCAGAAACGGACACAATCTACCTTTGTAGAGGCTTTCAAAATTGAGCAATGTCTATCCTTCCATGTGCCAATCGCTTGGGAACTTTTGAAGAAAGGAGTGTTGAGAAAGTGGAGAGAGAACGGATACAAGACTTTTGTTTTTTTAATTTTACCCTGCAGAAGTGACAAAGTAATGCGGTCTTACGCAAATGTCTCAGAACACAGTCTTGCTAAGTAACAAAATCGAAGTAGCTTTTGTCTTCATCATCCAAATATTCTGCCCTTTCATTAGCCGTAGGGAATGACCACCCACAAGACCTTGAACTGGGGAATTGGGAGAAGAAGAAAAAGAAATGACTAAATTCCTCTAAAACATCAGCTGTGGGTGGGGGAAGGATTACTATTGACATGCTAAAAGGTCACTGATGTATAATCTGTGACAGGTAGAGCCTAAAGGAGACAGCATGTCACATACTGGAATAGGATTGATGGAGAACGAATTCTTAGCAAATATTATGAAAACACTGTGAAAGGACTCTGCAGATCCACAAAGGACCATGGGCATTCTTTCATTATCCACTGATTGAGAAAGTGCACAATGACATGAAGTTTCTATAAATTCAGAATTTTTTTTTTTTTTTTTTTGCGTTGGAGTCTCACTCTGTCGCCCAGCCTGGAGTGCAGTGGCCGCTCCCAGCCACCGCAGCCTCGACCTGCTGGGCTCCGGCGATCCTTCCACCTCAGCCTTTCAAGTAGCCAGAATTACAGGCATGCGCTACCACGCCCGGCTGATTTTTTGATTTATTGTAGAGATGAGGTCTCGCCTTCCCAGGCGGGTCTCGAACCCGCGGGCTCAGGCAATCCACTCACCTCAGCCTCCCAAAGGCGCGGGATTACAGGCTGAGCCACCGAGCCCGGCTCAGAAATATTTTTAATGAATTTGAATTGTATTTAATATAACATGTACTTACACTGGAAAACAACAGCAATACAACTATGAGTTGGGCCTGTTCTTTATTCTACATGCAGAAAGTTCTGGGTGTATATAAGGCTTGTTAGATTCTGCAATATTTTCCCAGCTCTCCAGGTTTCAGAACTACTGGACCATTTAACCAGATCAGCGCTGGACCCAACCCTGAAGGGCAGAGATTCAAAGATCCGCAGCCGCGCCTAGTTGTGCACAAGGCATGCAATGTGATGAGAAACCTACGGCTCAGAAAAGAAACAAACTGTCTACGGAGAAGTCCAGCCCTGCTCTGGGAAGGCCCAGAGAGACAAGGCCCTTAGCATATCTCAGGAAACCAAAAGCCTGTAGGGAAACTAAGACCTTGCTGCAACTACAGCCACAAGTCAGGTAAGCACTGAGCCTTACAGCACAGGAAAATGACCCACTTCTTGCCGACTCAGACAAAAAGGCTTCACTTAGGCCTAGGAAAAGTGTCTCTAATAAGACCATCCGTTAACCGAGTCGCCTGAGTCCCTCTCTGCAATTCCTCATTCCTTCCCTTTCTACCTCCTACCCTGAAGCCAGCCATTAAGGCAGCAGGGACTGAAGAAAATGAAGCTGTTGGGCTCAGTAAATATTACTGAGCTCCACGAGGAAACACAGTCACATTATTTAGGCTCCTGTGTCCAAGGCACATTTTGATCACATTCATTTAGCAGAAAGGTGAAGGAAGAAAGCAGGCTGGCTGTGAAGCAACACTCAGTCCTCCATCTACTTGCTCAGAAAAAGCCATCAGAGAGAGCAACAGAAAGAGCTTGGCCACTGTGCCCAAAGGTTTGAACCTGGAGCACACAGAGCATGAGAAACCACATAATCTCACGGAGGAAGCACTGAGCAAGTATCCAGAGACCTTAGAATTTATTCTCTTTTCTCCCATTGGCTTAATTTCTAACATATATAGGGTCACTTAAACTTCTAGCAATGATCTGTCATGTCTATTCATCTCATGACATACACTTGTATGCAAAATTCACAAGATAAAAGACCAATCCATCCTCTGGAAAAAAGATGCTCATTTTGGGGAAATGACTTAACTCTTTCAGGTCATATGTGTCTGTTTAAAAAAATAAATAAATAAATAATATTTTTTACTACCTGGTTACTCAACCTTAGAATATTATTGTACTCTAAATTTAATACACTGAGTAAATTTTTCACATATTTGGGGAATCAAATGAAAGGGAAAAAAGAAAATTTGATATCACCAAAACTAGAATCATATCCATTTAAGCATATCTATACTCATTTTCTGTAGAGACCAAGGCAATTAAATGAAAAAAAAAGTATGCATAAAATAGAAATATGCAATAAAAAGCTACACCCATATGGCTGAGAACTAAAGTATTTTACCAAAACTGAACTGTAGGCCATCAAATGACTTGTAGGCTGCAGCTGAAAACCAAACTGACTTTTAATGCCAATTGATACTTAACTCAGGAGAAATATTAACTCCATCCTCTGCATCCAAGGTCCAAAAAAAAAAGACAAACAAAAATAAAACAAAACTGACAACAGACACTTAGAACACTTATAACTCAGTAAAGGAGACCAGGGAAGATGATAGAAGATTGTGGCAATAACATATTTTAATATTCTTTTACCCTAAAAAGAGGTAGATTATTTGCTTTAAGGAAGACTGTACCTCTTCCCTAAAACTGTTTCTTGAGAAAGCTGTCCACCCTGAAGGGAATGGGAGATATTTTCAATAATGGCCTGAAATTTATGCATTTCATTGGATGAGTCACTGGAGATATAACTGGGCCCCTTTCCTCATACATATATTCATAGTAAAATGTATTCCTGCCAAACCATGAAATTAGGGCTTCAGAAGGTGAATAAAAAATTACAATACAAATACAAAATTATGATTTTAGAAATTATAAAGATAGATAGCAAGCAAGATATTTTCTTGGCACAAATCTATCACAATAGATTTGGCAATCTGATCCTAATTGGTGGCCTTCCCTCCTCCCCAGTGAAAAGATACCTAAAGAAAAATGGTTGATTGTAGCTGCGAGGACATGGGAAAAATTCACCCTCATTTCCATCATCCAGAGCAGCTTTCCTGGGCAAGGATAGGTAGCTAATCTAGCTCAGATTCCTCCTTTGTAGCAGACACTGCTCAAGGGCTTCAAATATTAAATCAATACTCATTTACTGTAGAGACCAAGGCAATCTGTCAAGAAGGAAGAAGGTATTCTGAAATGAAGGCACTAATAATTGTGACCCAATAATGCAATAGAAAAGGTCCACTTGTTATGGTAATCACCAGTGGCATTCTAAATAATGTGTTCTGTTTGCTTATCGTAGCACACTGTCAGAAAATTTTCCCTTCCAAAGAAGCCTGCCTGGGGTGGCTCTAGGCAAAATTGTATGTACGTAACTTTTTCCCCCTATGACTCACTATCCACCTGCAAATATGCTCATTTTACCTGCTTCCCTCTCATTCTCTAGTTCTCAGTCTTCATCTTTCTAAGCCCCTAAAATAATTTTCCCAACTGTTGTTTATAACAGTAATCACCTCTATAAACGCCTCCTCCTAAAGTCCAATTTATATAAAGACTACCTCCATTTTGCTAATTTCCTAAAACAGGACAAATAGCACATCAATGCTAAATGCAGTGTCTGACACATAGGAGGTACTCCATAACTTTTTGTAGACTATTTTGTAGACTGTTGAATAAATACTGCTCACTAAAAATATGAACAGTATTTGATTTAGTCTGAATGGCTATGATATTTTATCATGTGTTTGCTTTGCTAAAACATAATATTTATTCAAACTTACAGGTTTGTTTTCTTTTCAGACCATTCTTTTAGAATGTCTATTGTGCACGTAATACAATAGGAGACCAATAACTCTATGTGGTATCAAAAGAATATTTAGATAGATGGATGGTTGGATGGGCAGCTAACCTCACTCCAAGTTGAAAACTGACATTCTAGGAGCACTGATCTCCCAATGTTTCCATTAGTATATACAAAATGAGAACTAGTCTACAAGTTAGTAATACACATTTTTGCCAGTCTTTTAAATAAACTTTTTTAAAATCAGAGAATCTAGAATTATAAACTTTTGTGACATATGCTATCAATGATTCTAAGTTCTAAATTACACATATCCTTTATTTGTGTTTGTTTTTATTTTTTATAAGCTCCGGAATTAATGTGTTCCCAAGAACAGTGAAAAATGAAACAACTAGAGAGGACTTCTCAATCTCACGCAAATGCCTGGTTTCATCTGGAAAGAGGGTAAATAATAACCGAAATGTCAAGTTGTCTCTGACTTAAATTAAGCAAACTACAGAAGTCTTACTTCCCGTAGAAGATATTTGGGAGAAATAAAGATTTTTGGAAAATTGTCATATGTCATTAAAGTTCAAAAAAGAAATTAGAGACGTACATCACTTTGCTTATTTCAAATTTCAAATTTCAAATTACAAACATCGAAGAAGCAGACTTTAAAAGGATTGGCTAGCCTGACACCAAAGAATTGAATGTCTGACTATGAATACAGAAATGTTGGTATGTAGCCATAACATAAGTAATCTCAAATACATTTTTTCTTTTCATTTTGGTTTCTGATTCAGTATCCAGTATTTTGGAGATGAAAACAAATAGAGCTAGAAAACAAATGCTACTTTGATTCTCCTTGAATTTGAAGAGCACTGAATTATTCCACACTGGTAAAAACTATGTCAACAGATATTCAGCAACATCTCAGTGATTTAGGGCATCTTCATGATCTGAACATGACCCAGAGTAAGTGCTTGTGAAGTGTACAGAGAGGTTAATCAAAAACGTTACAGTCACTAACCCTGCGAGCGAATAATCTGTATGTGCAGATTGGCACAGGCATACTCAGAGCACAACAGATTTAACAACTGGATGCACAGAACAATCTTTTACACGGTGTGTGATATTTGGGTTGTTATCCCTTATATCACTGTGAAAAGTAAGTGTGAACTGATGGAAGTGTTAAAGCAGCCCAAGGAATTTCAAGGATAGCATCTCTTAAATGACATGGCTGGGGTAATGTCTATGGAGGAATGTGATGTGGGGTCGCAGCAGGTATAAAACCTTTCAGGAATAATCATGTAGAGGTCATAAATTATTTTTACTGTACTAAATGTGACGTGGTTATTAACATGCATATTCTCTCATTGGCTGCTAACTCGACTCTGTCTGCTTATCTGATAAGTTGTTCTAAGCACTGCATCAAAGGTATTAAACTACTATGATGTGCCACATCCTGAGGACTTGAGGACCAATAAGGGACAACCTCTGCCCTCAAAAAGTTAAGAGTTAATTGAGGGGAAAGCAGAGGTGTAAAATATTTGATCCAATATGTTTATAATCACAGAAAAATGAATACATTATAAAAACATACAGAGAAAGAAATATTTAATGATGTGGGGCTTGGGGTGAAAAAAAAGTTCAGAATCAGGAGGCTTCTATTAGCAGGTAAAAGCCAGATGGACATTCAGACAAGATGAAGTTGTTCCAGGCAAAGGAAACTATTAGGACCATGTCATGAAACAACGTGGTATCCGTGAAGAAATAAGTGAGCCAGAGCTGCTGAAGTTCAAGGTGTAGGGATGAACATGAGAGAGGTATGGGAGAGAAAACTGAGCAGAGTGGCATGGGCCAGGATAATATGCATGTATTCATCCAAAATGAAGACAAAACAAAGGGTTTTAAGCAGGTGCCTGGGAAGGTTGAATGTATATTTCAGAAAGACTTCTCTAGCAGTAGTTAGGAGAAATGAACTTTGAGGCATGGAGAACATTAAAATCACCCTGGTGACGCTGATGTGGACCTAAACTAAGGCAATGATGCTGATGGCACCTAAGGTGAATGCACATATAATGCTGAAGTAGGATGAACTTATGTTAGGGTGTTATTCATGGGAAAGGAGGAGAATGGAAAGGTGGAAAAGAAAGAGCAAAGTGTCACTTTTCTGCTTTAAATGATTTATTTATAGAAGAAAGAGAGGAAAGTCCCAAGCTGAATTATAGAATCCAGGATGAAGAGAAAGAGGAGTCAAAGTAGTCCACTTAAATTGTTTTAGGATATCAAGATGGCAAGTGATAATTTGGTATCACAAGTTGGTCTTTTAAAGAAATACCAAGAACAGGGCAGCCTCCTTTTCTTTGGGTGCATAACTTCAATGTCTTCCCTATCCCCAAAGCATTACAAAAGGTGATGCAGTCTTGTGCATAATTATATTAGAGTTTCCTCATAATACATCCCCCTTATAGTTTATAGTGTTTATTGGAAAGGCAGACAGATTTCATTTCAGGGCCAGTTCATTTACACAAATAGGTCAATAAAGGGGAACAGATATGAAGTGAGAGCAAAAATATAGCCATGAGTCTTCTATGGTTCTAAAATCTAGGACCACAGTATTGTATGGTTTACTCTATCCCAACTCATTTAATCTTGAATAAAAAAATCCAGGAAAACTCCAGTGTTTGAGGCAAGATGACCTTGGATCAAAAATTATCTGACTCAAACACCAACTATCAGCTTTAGTCTCATTTCTCTCTTCCATGGTAATCCTTCATCTCCTTCAAGTTGAAATAAACTAAGAGCCAGCTCACAAGAAAACCAACAAGTAAAAACAAATATAAAATGCAAAAACCCAACTACTTAATTTCACAAAAATTACACTATTTGTATTCATCACGATTCTGAACGTACTTCCAAAGTGCATTTATAAACTTATTTCACAATAGTGTATTCAAGATTGAAATTATTTAACTTAGTGAAGACAACAGAAGAATAGCTTTCCAGGAAAAACAGAAGTCAGAATAGTTTGAAGTATGATGCAAATACAACACAGATACAAAACTTCTCTCAGCTCCCAGCTAGAGAGAATTTAAACTTCTTTAGAATAATATTTTACCACTGTTTCTAGTACTGAACTTATTTCCTCAGTGTTTTTTTTCTATATATTCATTTTTTTCTTCAGTTACCATTTTGAATTTTTACTCTGTGCCCAGCACATTTCTAAGCTTCCATATGAGACTATTATTGCTTTTAGAATAAAGCCTATTTATAAATGTTTATTTATTCAATAAAGATTTATTGGAAGGCTATCATGTACCTGGAATTGTGCTAGACCTTGAAGAAATGTGAAGCAGGTACAATCTTTGTCCTCAAAGAGTTTGAAGTTGGGGCAGGGGTGGAGGGAGTGAAGGAATTATTCTTAGATAGAAGGTAGCACATTCTTCCTTCTCCCCAGTGTAATAGGAGGTGAGGGACAATAGAATGAATAATGGTGTAGTTAGATTGAAACGTTTTAGAGTCAGGAAGTAAAGAATGTTCTTGTTATGCAAGCTTCTACAAGAGAGAGTTGGGGAGGGCAGAATCAGCATATTTTATTCATGTCTGTATTCTTGGCAACATGTAGCACAGTTCTTAGCACATACCTAGTGCTCCTGAAATGCTGACCTATATAGATGATTTTTAATAGGAATGAAGGAATGAATAAAGGATTCCTGCATTTGTACTTAGGGGGTCTGATACTGGTAAAAAGTTAATGAGGGCTTCAGAAAGCTAATGAGGGTTCTGTAACCTGAGAGTCATCCCTGGGTTTAGTGAAAGAAATGTCCAGAGGATTCTGTTGTCCGGACTCCATAGCTGCAGGGTAAACAGACAAGTTGGAAAAGAGAACTATAAAACAAAAGTCATAATATGCGATAATAGGATCACTGTTTTCTGCATGTCTCTTGTTCTATTTTCTGAACGCAGGCACATTTTGAGTGAAAACTGGTTTTATGTCCCAGCAATAAAGGGGTACAACTATAAAAATATATGTCATATCAGCAGGCATGTCTCTAAATAGAATGTTTTACCAAGTTTCCCAAGAGGCGTCTGAGGCCCTTTAAATTATAGGGTATATGAGCTTCCCTGCAGGGCAGCCTTTGAACTACAACTCATTGTCAATCTAAAGCGGGAGTGGGAAATGAACCTTCGGAAATGAAGGGTATGTGTTCTTGGCTCAGCATTTCCAGATTTCTCCCTTAAAAATAGATACCACCACTAAGCCAGAAAAGAGATGTATAATCAGTATGGGTCAAGTGAAGCTTAATAATTTTAATTGCATTCATTTAGGGAAAAACATTCTCACATTTTAACCTAAACCTTCACATTTCTCTCTGCCAAGTCTGACTTGGGCCAAGGCAGTCGAAAAGTTAAATGGACAGAGCAATTTGATGGTAAGAGCAAATAATCCAAAGATCACCTCCACTCGGGTTCATAGTAGCATTTTCAGCTGATTTACTTTTTTAATTATACTTTTCTTAAGTTAATATTAAAACTAATTTGCAACATTTTAGAATATAGTAATGGAGTAGCAGAGGCTTAGAAATAAACCCTTCAAATGGAGCCAACGTGGGTTGTTCAATGCACTGGGGATAATTCCCAAAATGAATAATCCAAAATAGAGTGCTCCTATTTAGTATATGCTCTTGCCTTCTAGGACTTCTCTCTTGCTTGGAGATAGTACCAGAGTAATCTCAAGGGGCTTTCTCCTTTAGATTGAGCCTATGAAGAAAGTCCAGATTCCCAAAATTATGCACTGTTATTCAAAACAGTAAAAAATTGGAGACAACTTAATGTCTAACAATAAAGGACTAGTTAAACAAATTTTAATACATCAGTAAGATGGCCTCTTGTACTATTGAAATAGTATTTATAGATAATTTTAATGACTTGGGAAACAGCTTATAATACACCATAAAAAGAAAAAAAAACAAGTTATAAAATTGACTATACAGTATTATTACCACAATTGCTGGGATCTGGCTGTGTACCTTTGAATTCTGCTTGTGTCAGTTATTACCTATTTGACCTAGAGTAAACTATTTCACCTTTCTGAGCCTCAGTTTCTTGATTTCTAAAATGCATATTATAAAATAATGCATACAATAATAATACCTATCTCATGGTGTTGTTATGAGGATAAAGACATGTTTAATGCATTCATAAAATGCCTAGAATACAGTAAGCACAATAAATGATACTATTTTTATTTGTTTTAAATCAAGGGGACCTTGCTCATGCTATTTCTTCTACCTAGAAATCCTTCCCCCACCACCTTTAAAAATGTAACTCTAAGGTCCTACTTGTCCTCTAAGATCCAGCTCACATGTCATTTACTCAAAGTATGAAGCTTTTTCTCATGACCACCCCACTATAGACAAAATTAATTACTCCTTCCTTTGTATTGTCAGATCATTGCATGATAAACCTTTTTTTAGAAGTTATGCCATAAGACGCTAATCAATGTGTGTTTCTTTCCTCATAAGAATGTGGATCTTGCTGGGCTCGGTGGCTCAGCCTGTAATCCTGTGCCTTGGGAGGCTGACGTGAGTGGACTGCCTGAGCCCGCAGGTTTGAGACCCACCTGGGCAACTTGGTGAGACCTCATCTCTACAATAAATCAAAAAAAGTTAGCTGGGCATGGTAGCGCAAGCCTGTAGTTCCAGCTACTTGGAAAGCTGAGGCGGAAGGATCGCTGGAGCCCAGCAGGTCGAGGCTGTGGTGGCCGGGAGCGGCCACTGCACTCCAGTCTGGGTGACAGAGTGAGACTCCAACTCAAAAAAAAAAAAAAGAATGTGAATCCTTCAAGTTCAGAGACTGTCTTGTTTTTCTCTGTGTAACCACAGTCTAGCAAGTGTGGTATACAATAAATGTTCAATCCACATTGGATTAATGAATGAATGAATGAATGCAAGCTAAATTCTATGAGTAAAGCAGGTAGGAAGGAAAAATGAAATACTAGTTTCTTTCCCTGCAACTTGCAAAGGCTCAGGTGTACTCTTTTGACCTGGAGGAAGAATACTCTTTTTCTGTATTTCAGGACTCCAAATTCTAAAAATTCCTATTTTCTTTCTATTGTTGCCTTTTCTAAAACATAATATTTGTTCTGATAACTGAAGCAGCGTGGTAGAACAAAATTAAACTTGTACTTAGGAGTCAAAAGCCCAGGCTCTATTGCTGACACTACAACTATAACCTTGAACAATCAACTTAGCCTCTTTGAACATGTAAAATAGGAATGATAACATATTACTTCTCGGTTATTTTAAGTATCAAATTAGAAAACGCATATGAGAATTTCAGAGAAACAGCATACAAATGAAAGTATCAAAGATATCATCATTAGTTCTTCTGCAGGTAAAGCTTTGCTCATTTAGATGTTCACTTTAGTAACAGACATTTGACAAATTTACAGTGGCCTATAATTCTTTGACAGGGTTAAGGACAATCTTTCAGTATTTCCCTTTGTTTCATTGTACAGAGAAGTTTTTGGAAAGATAGGCTTAAAATCATTAAACAGAGTTCCTATAGATCACATTAAAAATAGGAGTGTGATTCACATTGTTATTTATTTATTTATTTGAGTTGGAGTCTCACTCTGTCACCCAGACTGGAGTGTATTGGCCGCTCCAGGCCACCGCAGCCTCGACCTGCTGGGCTCCGGCGATCCTTCTGCCTCAGCCTTCCAAGTAGCTGGAACTACAGACATGCGCTACCATGCCCGACTAATTTTTTAATTTATTGTAGAGATGAGGTCTTGCCAAGTTGCCCAGGCGGGTCTCAACCCCGCGAGCTTAGGCAATCCACTCACCTCAGCCTCCCAAAACGCTGGGATTACAGGCTGAGCCACCGAGCCTGGTTTACATTAATATTTAAATATACAAACACTCTTTGTTCTATTTAGAAAGCATCAATTAGCAATTACATTAAAGTGCCCACATAATTCCTATCTTGTTGACAGCATCCTTCTCCCATTTCACAGACAAGCAGAGGCACTGCTAGGTCTAAGAATATTATTGCAGATTACTAAATATAATCTGGTAAAGGAATTAAGAATTACTTTCTAATCCATATCTGCCCAATAGAACTTTCTGTGGTAATAGAAATGTTCAATAATCTGCACCGTTCAGTACAGTAATCATGAGTGATGTGTGACTTTTTAGCACTTGAATTGTGATTTGTGAGAGTTTAATTTTTAATTTTGTTTAATTTTAATTAATTTAATTAGAAATATTTGACTGGTGGCTACTTACTATTTTGAGCAGTGCAATTCTAATCAGTTACTGTATTTAGCACGAGAACTTCTCTTCCACATGCCATCCAAATATAAACTTTATATTTGTTCCTTGACCAAATTAATACTTTTAAAAGAACAATAGTTTTCTATTTTATAATGTAAAAGAAAACACCTTACAAACTGTCAGCATGGCCAATGCCTTTTCTCTGTGAGAAGAACGTTATGATAAGAGGTTGGTTTAGGGGGCAAAAAATTAGGACAGGTAAGGTGATTCGATGATCGAAAGGTTTAATGGCATCCAGTTACAATACCTGGCCAAAGAGATAAACTGATACTATTGCTAGAATACTCAGTTCACCAGCCAAGACTTTTATTGGATATTGCTTTAACAGCCATTGCTACCCTTGCTTTGGTGACTTTCCTCTCCCTGGTCAACCCATTTTGATCAGCACATCCTTCCTTCTCTTTTTCTCCAAATTCACACTTGCCATGAATCGGGAGAGAGGAAAGTTTGTCTCATTTCTTTGAATTTGCTTCCCCATAACTCTCAGTCTAACACACACACATCTCCCCTTTTATCAGCTAGAAAAATGCTAGGAAGGTATAGAAGGGAAAGAATATTTATTTTAACCCTTCTGATAAGGAAAGAACTCAACCTGTCTGGGAAGTCGTTTCTTCTTTTCCTTCAGACATACCGTCAAGAGCATCTTAAGGTCAGACTGTAAATCATGTAAAATATCTTTATCTTTCCAAGACAGTTTTTCGCCTATATTATCATCAAGGACAAGAGAAGTCACAGAATTCTGGCAATACAAGTCCTCGCAGCAGCAGGTGAGAGTGAAACTTTTAGCTACTGAAACTGCTCTCACAGAACTGAGCCAGGTTCTGGAAGGGGCCCATTCTCAGTCAAGATGCCATCCTTGGCTTCTCCATTTGGTATATGAGTGATTTTGATATTCATTAAAATGACAGACTGACAGAGTGAGGCACAGGCAACCTTTACCCACTCACCAGCTGTCCAGTCCTGAAATGCTCTGGACTATTTCGATCCTCTAGTTTTTCTGTATATATAGCTTTTCAGATGCAAGCCTCAAATCTGCCCAGAAAGATTCCCAGTTATTCCAGAATTGCCCTTTGAAGTTGTGATTCTATGTTTGCTGAATGATGAAGAAGTTTCCCCATAAAAGAAAAATTCCTCAACACAATTGAGTACCTAATAGATGATGTCTAAAGGTCTTAAATTCATGTTTTTTCATAAGATTAAGGTTACTAAATCCAACTCCCTTATTACAAAATTGGAAAAAATTGGATCCAAAAAAGTTAAGTGACTTAATCAATAACATAAAAATAGTCTAAACAAAATGTTGACAGCTGTAACTTAAAATGATGATGATAATGATAATAAGTTGTTTTCCTTTTAAAGGATGTATATAAATTCATATATGAATAGTTGATAGCTAAATTGCTAGAATGAGCTACCTGAAAACCAAATTATTGAGTTTTATAGATAAGTATGTCAATCTATTTATTCATGTATTTATTTATTTATTTATTTATTTTTTAGTTGGAGTCCCACTCTGTCGCTCAGACCGGAGTGCAGTGACCACTTCCGGCCACTGCAGCCTCGACCTGCTGGGCTCTGGCGATCCTTCCGCCTCAACCTTCTAAGTAGCTGGAACTACAGGCGTGCGCTGCCATGCCCAGCTAATTTTTTTGATTTATTGTAGAGATGAGATCTCGCCAAGTTGCCCAGGCGGGTCTCGAACCCGCGGGCTCAGGCAATCCACTCACCTCGGCTTCCCAAAGCCCTGGGATTACAGGTTGAGCCAACGAGCCTGGCCTATTTATTTTTAAAAAATTTTTATTTTAAAGATGTGGGGTACAATTCAGGGTTAGGTATACAATTGTTCATTATGCAGGTACCCTTATTGGTGAGGTGTGCTCCCCTGCGGCAGATTCCCACTACCCCATAGGTAATTTCTGAACCCTAGCCCTTCTTCTCACCTCCCCTCTTATTGATGTCTCTAGTGTCTATTATTTCCATCTTTGTAATCATTTAGCTCCCGATATGAGTGAGAACATATGGTATCTGGTTTTCTGTTTCTGGATGATCAGCTCCAGCTCCATCCATGTTGCTGCAAAGGACATGATTTTATCCTTTTTTATGGCTGCATAGTAATCCATGGTGCATATATACCACATTTTCTTTATCCGGTCAACTGTTGGTGGGCATTTAGGTTGGTTCCCTGATTTTCCTATTGTGAATAGTGCTACAATGAACATACATGTGCAGCTATCCTTTTAATATATTGTTTGATTTTCCTTTGAGTAGATTCCTAGTAGTAGAATTGCTGGGTCAAATGGTAATTCAATTTTTAGTTATTTGAGAAATTTTTATACTGTTTTCCATAGCGGATGAACTAGTTTACAATCTCACCAACAATGAATGAGTGTTCCCTTTTCTCGGCAAACATGCCAATATCTGTTGTTCTTTGACTGGTGTGAGGTGATATCTCATTGTGGTTTTAATTTGCATTTTTCTAATGATGAATGTTGTTGAGTACTTTTTCATATATTTGTTGGTCACTTATGTATCTTCTTTTGAGAAATGTGTATTCATGTCCTTTGCCCACTTTTGGATTGGGGTTATTTGCTTTTTTCCTGTAAAGTTGTTTGAGTTCCTTATAGATTCTTGATATTAGCCCTTTGTCTGGGTGTAATTTTCAAATATTTTCTCCCACTCAGTAGATTTTCTGTTTACTCTGTTGATTACTTATTTTTCTTTGCAGAAACTTTTTAGCTTAATTGTTATTTGTCTATTTTTGCTATTGTTGCAGTCGCTTTTGGGGTCTTTGTCATAAATTCTTTGCCTAGGTCAATGTCCAGAAGAGTATTTCCTGGGTTTTCTTTTTTCTAGGATTTTCATCCACTAAATTTTAAAGTAGAGAACAAGGTTTGATTTTATTCCTCTTTGTGTGTATATTTGAGCTTTATGCATATTCTTTTCACAGAGATCTGTATGAGTTTAAAACCAGACAAACAGACCTATCTCAGTTCAGATTCCAGTTCTGCCACTACTAGCTATATGACCCAAGAAATTATAAAACTTGTGTGAATCTAGTTGCTCATATAATTGTATACCTCAAAGGTTTGTTGTAAAATATGAATAAGGTGATTCACCATAAAGGCAGCCTAAAACACTATGAGACCAGTGGTTGCAGTGGTAGAGACAGTAGTATTACCAGTCACAGCAGTAGCAGTGGTAGTATTAGCAGTACTTTCTTAATAAGTATCTTTTGTATTAACTAAGGAAGAAACTAAAACAATCTGTTTCAATAATTCAGAATAAATAAAGCCCTGAGCAGTGATGAATGTTTATATGAAGAGAAAACAATGCCAAGCCAATTAATTTTCATCTCTGATCTACTGGCAAGCCATATAGAAAAGGGAAAAGCAATCAATGCGATCTATCAATCAAAACTGCTGTTGATTCATTTCTATTTGGTGTGCTCACCAGTAAGCTAGGAAAAGGTATAGCACCATGTAGCTAAAAATCTTTTGCTTCATCCCAAATTCCCATGTACATCCACACTCCCCTTTCCTCATTCCCCCAAATCGAACAAACAATTCATTGTGGTAGATCATAAAAGATGTGTTTATAAGGAGGTTGGGTACAAATGGTAGGTGAATCAGGCAAAAAGGGCTCCTTAGAAATGTTGACTCAGCTACCTTGACTGTCTTTGGACTTCTCTTTGACCTCTCTAGAGGCAATGGCATAAAACCTGAGCATTAATATTCTAAGATCCAGTTTGGACACCCTTGATACAGGTCATTACTGTGTAGTACCAAAGATGATGGTTAATGGCTTGCTCACCTCCTTCTTTCCCCTCCTTTCCACTCCTCACCTTCTTTGCATTTTTTAAATAACCCATTTATATTTGCTTTTCTGTTTTTTCTCTTTCTATCATCTATGTCTTTAACCTATACACAATTCTCACAAGCATTTCTTAGATACATCAGAGCACACAGGGCTAAGCAGCTATCTACACTTCTTTCAAGAAGGTGTATGAGTCTCTGGCTTCATATGCACATCAGCAGATGCCTCTCAGGAAACTAAGGTATTGGAGGTGTGAGAGAAGTCACAATAATCCAGCAATAAGAGAATAAGATTTTTATTCAAATGATCTAAAAAAATCTAATATGTCTTTGTAGGTGTGTGTGTGTGTGTGTGTGTGTGTGTGTGTGTGTGTGTAGTCACACATCTCACAGAATGCATGCATTTCACTTATGATGTTGCTCTCCAACAAAATTATCTAAAATGTTACTTCCTGCCTTATTTTGCAGTGTTCATCTTAGTCAATATTAAGGAGAGAGTAACAAAAATACAGACTCTAAGCTCTTTGGAAGAAAAGTATATTCTAGTGAGGAGCTCATACTTAAAAACACTTTTGTGAACATTTTTATTTTTGACAGTCTCAGATATACTCTTTAACCTCCTAGTTTGTTTACCCCACGAAGGACTGGTCATGGGGACAACATATTACTCCATGACTTTCTAATTTGTCCTTCAATTAATCACCATAGCTCTGTAACACTTGCCAGTACTCTGCTGGAGTCACATGAAACAAAATGTGCCCTTCTGCTGATGAAACTTTGCTGTCTGTGGAGATATTTTAGCCTGCTGCCTGGATAATTACATGTGTAACTCACATTAGCAATACAGAGTGACTCTAGGCGGGTGCACCCAGCATGGCCGCATGGGCCCCGCACAGATGTGATGGCCCCTTGCCATCATCGGTCACTGAAGTGACAGCTACAATGACCCTCACCCAGTTCTGCCCTCTCAGTAGTCATCTGGTGCTGCCTGTGTTTTCCCTTGTTCAAGCGAGGGCAAGCACCTTCTGCCCCATAGAGGTTGGGCACAGATTGAAACAGGACGTCATGTGCCTTAGAAAAGTCAAGGTTGGTTTGCAGGCCTCTCAGAGCAAAGGAGGGTAAGAAAAAAAAACTAGCATTATTAAAAATGTAGACTGTACCAGATCTTGTGCTAAGCACTTTCCCACATGCCATATAACTTAATTCTCACAATAATCCAGTAAAGGAGGTTTTACAGATGCTATTTTATACATAAAGAAATGAAGCACAGAGAAGTTAAAATAATTACTTAAGGTCACCCAGCTAGTTTGTTGCCAACCCAGGACTAAAGATCCAGTGTCCTAGTTTCCAATCCAGTCTACTTAATAATGGCAGGCTCTGGAATTAGATTGAATTGAAATCCTGGCTCCAACATCTACTAATTGCATAACATGGATTTTCTTACTCTCTCTATACATCAATTCCCTATTTATAAAATGGGAATAATAATAGCGCCAACCTCAGAATTATTAGGAAGATGAATCCATGTAAAACCCTTAACACGATGCCTGAAATATGACGGAGATTTCAAGGAACTCCTGGTGGAGCTCATAGGCTGATAAGGAAGACGGATGCAAAAACAGATAAATTATAGGATGACATGTCAAACACTTTTAAATAAAATTAAAAAGAAAATGACGTGAGAGCTCAGAGGAGAATTTACATAGTAGCTCCCAGCCTAGAAAATGTGAAATGAGTCCACCTTTATAAAAGGAAAACAAAACTCACTATGGTGTCTGTGGAAATGGGCTGTGACACAATATAGCTATGGGTCTAACTGGTAAAGACAGATAAGGTAGTTCCAGGAATCATTTTTTCACTCAGAGCTCCCTGCCCGCTTCTGGAAGCCCTTTGGGGTTGCTGTACCAAGTGCTTAGCTTGACCATTAGTACTGCTGTTTTTAGAGCTGTCAACATTTATATAAAACTGAACTCATCTTATCCAAGAAGACCATATACAGAGCCTAAGAATAAATCACTATTCTCTTTAAAAAAGAAAAATGATCCCCCAACTTCCCAGAAATTAGAAGGCAATATCAGTTCTTGTTTTTAATCTAATAAACTGATGATATTGAAGCAATATATGAATGAAAACATCATTTGCCCTTAAATGAAATGGCTCTCGATTTCAAATTAGAATGTCTCGTGAATCTGGCATACCACTCCAATTTTCAACTTTCCTCTTCAATATTGTTCATTGACTACCAGTTAAACTGAATGACTTTCAATTTCCTTAAACATACTTTCAGGTTTTCTAGCTTCTGACTTTTGCTCATTCCATCCTCTTCATCTGTACCTATATCTCAATGTCTATCTTTCAAATTCTACCTACCATGACTCCGAGATACACTCAGAGGCCTACATTTTCCTGAAGCCTCTTTAAGGGATCAGAAATTTCCCCCCATGTAATAGGGGCCTAGTCTCATCCATGTTGTTTTTTTTCAAAGTTCCCTGGTCCTGTACAGTTCTAGGAATTCTTTTAAATTGAAACACACAGCATGTGACACAATTATTTTTAAAGGAGAGGGGAAGAAAATCTACAAATCTTTGTTAGAAATGAGGACAGAGTCAAATGGGAGGAAAAATAACTGTTAAATACTTTAATCAATTTAGTATCCATTATATGATAAGGACCTAGGCAGCTCCTCACTGATTATGGAAAAAATAAAATATAGCAGCTTTGTCTCTAAATAATTTACACTTTAAGAAATGAGACATATCTAGAAAATAGTTATTTACAAATGTAAATGTAACATATCATCTACCATTTTTTTAACATTTGCTGTGTTTCAAGGACTGTACTAAGTGATAAAGTGATATTTATTATCATCTATCTACCTATCTCCTGACTTTATCCTTTCAATAACTCTAGGAGGTGAGTACTATTATTATCTCCATTTTACTGAAGAGAAAATAAAAGCATGGAGCCATCACTCAATTGGCAAGTGAGGGCACACTGACTCAAGAATTTATGTCTTGGATGTACTGTCTTTGGTATATGATAAATAGCTACATTTTAGAATTTCAACTACATGTTCAGAAACTAATGGCATTCAGAGGGGAAAAAATCAGTGCATTCAAATAAGAATCCATGTATTCAGACAGAGGGGGATTAAAACAAAAAGTACAGCTTGAATAGTTAGAGAAGGTCAAGTGTGATATTTTGGATAGAGAAAGAAACTTCAACAAAGTCATGGGAATGAGAAATTTATGATTTGTGTGGAGGTACCTAGGGAGAAATAAGGACCAACAGGTGAAAAAATAATATTTGATGCAGGGTCTAGACCATAGCTGAAGTGTTGAGATGTGACAACTCAAATAATTGGGAATCATCATAGGGTCCCTATGAGGGTTCAAATAATTGGGAACCATCATAGGTTCAATCATGGGACTGAAATTACCAATCATTAGGAGTTACTTGTGAGTAGGATTTCACAATGTATTACACAACCCTATGTTCTTTACAAGGTTCTAGTCTTGGTATGCTCTTTGGGTTGTTTTAGGAATTATCATTCATCAAGTTACCCTCCAGGTCTAGCAAAGTATCTGACAAATAATAGGTGATCATAAATGGTTGTTGAATGAAAGAACATATATAAGACGAAAATGGGGGGGTGGGGTGGGATAGGGCAGTGTAGATAGGCAAAGAAAATAAGTGTGGTTTAAAAATGAGGTGGCAAGCATAGGCGTTAATGCCAAAATCAAAAAGGATGAAAACTGAGAAGAGGTAACTCAATTTGGCCAGAGGGATATTTGGATGATTTTCAAGAGTACTATTCTTGCGATATAAAGAAATCTCAATTTGGTCTGCATGTTGTTAAGGGGGAAAATGAAGGCAGTTGTTAATAGTTCATGATTTTTGTTGTTAATTAGTCACAGGAAAAGAAGTTTCTAAGTGAGCAATCGCATCAAGAACTCATCTATTTAAGAGGCCAGAGGTTTCTTCATTTAACCTGTTAATGTAAGTGTCTTACATAAAATCAGTAATAAAACATTCACTCTTCTCTCTGATCATGGCAAAGCATGTCAAATCATTTGAGTTCCTTGGACAATCTACATAACATTATTTAAACTCAGGGGTTGTATAATAGGTTGTATGAACCAGATGTTGAGAAATTAAATTATTCATTTAAGGATTTTACAAGCAGGTCATAAATAGACATAGAAGTTAGTGTACCAGTTAGTCTCCACACCAGGAGAACAAAGGAGTTGGGCACAACCATCTATGAATCCTTCCAGTCAGACATTCTCCAAGTCTACACAGTGTCTCTCCCAACTGCCATTCCCTACACCGTAAGTCTCTTGCTTCTCCCAAGCCAACTGTCTGCCTGACCTTTACAAATGATCCTTAGTCATCTAATTAGCTCCAAGAGAGGTTTCTATCATCTCACGCTTATAATTTTAACAAACTGAAAATTACAAGAAAAGTTAAATAACAAAAGTAATTAAACATAATGCAGTTAGCATGTATGCATCTAATGAACAGCAATGCCCACATGAAGGCAAAATTCAGGAAAATAAAAATTGATGCAATATATTACATTTGGATTCTCTAACCATGGCCTCTTTAAATATTTTCTGTGAAAGCAGAACGTTTTGGATGATAAAGATAATTAAATGCTGTAAGAGTAGTGATCCATTTGACAGAGAGAATTAAAACTATGAACAATTTCTAATAGAAACATGAACTTCCAACCTCTCTTCTATCAAGCTGACACTCTTTCCACAAGAAGCAGGAGTGGAGAATAAGGAAAACAATAGGAATAGAAGGCTGAGTTCAAGAGGCTCAACATTTTACATCCTGAGCTAGTAGGCGACTTCCTTTGCTGAGACAAAACAGTGTTGTACAGAATCAGAGGAAGGTTAGGGAATAACGCAAACAGTAATTAGTAAACTGAATTCATGGATCATAGACCACTTTTCTTTAAAGAGTGGTATTTATTTAATGACACAGAAATATACTTGTTTTACAGAAAAGTCATATGCAAATTAGACTATGCTT
This sequence comes from Cephalopachus bancanus, assembly GCA_027257055.1. Classification (NCBI taxonomy): domain Eukaryota; kingdom Metazoa; phylum Chordata; class Mammalia; order Primates; family Tarsiidae; genus Cephalopachus; species Cephalopachus bancanus. Next base: position 8,716,767 of record JAPVLO010000022.1, on the reverse strand, counting down.
TCTTTCCTCTATAAAAAAGTGAACAGATTAAAGAACGAGATTTTTCGGTAATTTGGGCATACATATTCCCAGTTGCAAGAAGTATTTTGTCAGCCGTGTTGGAGTGATTAGTTTCACTATGTCAGGCATCACCCCACAATCTCCATTCAGTAGTATCATGTATAAGAATGGTTATGTGAATTCGATTTTTAGTCTAAACCTTAAATCAGCACCATCACTGTTTATATCATATGAGGAAATCCAGCCATTCCAGCCTGAATAGCACTCGGTGGGGCTTGTATCCACCTAGACAATCCATTAGACAAAAACATTACCAAATAATAAACTGTCAAAAAAAATCAAGCATTTTTAAAATTTAAATAATTATATTTAAAGGAATACTAGTTGGAGAATATGTACATGAGAAAGAAAAGTGATGTGTTTAAATTCCTCTCCTCCCTCTGGATTGGCACCCCTCTAAAGGTCAGCTCACTAGCCTCAGGTTTAATTCCCTTTCTTGCTGCTACTGTTCAGAGGTAAATGCTCGCTTTTTATTAAAAATCAAAAGCACAAGCGCTTGTAATCCTCCAGACTCAAAGTTGTTGTTTTTTTTAATAAAAATGGAAAGTTTAGCTCAAAGCAATAGCAGCTAAAATTAGAGTGAAATCAGCAGCTGCTCCCCAGGGAAGATGGAAAACCAAACAACGGTTTGTTTTTTCTTTGACTACAATTTATGTTGTATTTTTTTCCATCTTTAACTTTGGAAGACTTTCCAAACATTTGCATATGTCAGTAAAACAATATGTCATGTGTGTAACCCCCTACCCCCAAGTCCTACCACCCTCAATAATGTCAGACACCAGTTTTTCAGATAACTGTAGGAGAAAATTGTTATTGCATTTCTGGGGTTGCAGTCTTTGGAAATAATGGCAGTAATTAATAGCATTTGTGAGGCATCAATCTATACCACCAGTTAAACTTTCCTCCATTTCTCCCTTTGTAGAGTTATGTCACTGTACATGACAGCTGCCACAAGTCAGAAGTATTGGATTCTCTTAGAGTACTGTGCCTTGTAGCTGATAGTGTTGCTCAGATATAGGGTTAGAATGGGTCAGGAACCAAATATTGAGACAAAGCTCAAATGTCATTTATTCTCACTTTCACCTGCATCTTCACTCTGCCATCTGCTTCATTCATTCACTGTTCTGTTGACGTATTTAAGGATTATCTAATTTTTCTCTTCCTCTCACATTTATACCCCAAACCCCACCCTCATTACAGTAGCAACATTGGCACAGGGACTGACATAGCATAAACAAACAGCAAATGGAGTCCTACACTTGTGTAAATTTACCTATAATATTTTTTTCTTTATATGTCTTCAGAGTTTTCTCTTTCTGCATTTAGGATTATTCTGAGAGCATTTTTCTTCCAACCTACTTTCATGTAAGGGCATCCTGCCCCCAACCTATCCCTTACCTTTTTCAATGACCTCTTTGTGAGGGTGTCTGTGCATAGGAGATTTTAAAACAAACAAAACAAAACAAAAGAACAAAACCTTCTATCTGCTTACATGAGAAGGTCGAATCAATGTGACTAGATAAAAAATTGTAATGATTGTTTTTGGATATTCACCTTTGCCCAGTGCTTTGTAAGTGCCAAGTACTTTGTTAGGGACCTCACTGCATCTTCGCAAGGCCCTCACAATAGAAAAGAAGGTACTATTATTGTTTTTCTAGTAGGGAAACTGAGGGATTAATTGGCCAAAATCAAACAACTAGTAAGTGTTGAAACCTGGGTTCAAATGTGACTTCCACTCTTTTCTATCAGTGCGAATGTCTCTGAGCCTCTCTGAAACACACACAAATATACATGCACACACACACACTCACATAGTCATTCACAGAACCATGAGAGAAGAGAGAAAATAGATTCTATACCTCACCTTCTCCTCAAACCCAATTAATTGGGTAGGGTCTGGGGCTGGTGGTAAGAAAGAGTTTGGACTTTTGAGTTGTGTCCCAATTACTTTAAACATGCTTCCCTGCTCTGAAGCCTGGTTCATTTTCAATAGTTGTTTCCCAAAATTCATTTTTTATATGGTTTAGTGATGTCTAGTTAATATGTGAAATAATGATAATAGAAAATAATTTGAGGAAGATACATGATGAATACAATAGTAGTTCAAGGGAAGGCATAGTATTTATAGGACGATAAAAGAGATCTGTAGTTGCATTATTCACTGAAGCAAAACTATGTTATAAGGGTCATCAACCCGTATGTCTTATAACATAAACTGATCAACAGAAAGGGTCAGGAGAATACTTCCCTTGGGTGTACAGCTTGGGATAATTAGACACATCTGAGGGATTTTATATCTTTCTCAGTATCCTACACTAGCCACTCTAAGAACTGTTAAACTGTTGGCCACTTTTGGTGTAGTAATTTTATGACCACATATAAAAATAAATTTTATTATATTGTATTATTGAAGTGGCTATAAGCATTCCATTGAGTTGTTATATGGAAATAAGCCATGCTTATTCAACTAGGGACATCCAGGAACTCAACCAGGGACATCCAAACATTTTTCCTTAATACATTTTTGGGTTCTGTGAGCAGAGTTATGCTTTTTTTATTTTTATTTTTTAAAGAAAAGATTAGTGGTATATAGATTCTTAGTACACAAATCACATGCAAACACCATCTCTGTTTTAACATTATCTGAGTATGTTTATTTTATGTTATACATGGAAACATATTGTTTACCCAGAAGATTTAGGCCTTACATATTTGGGCAGGCAATTTTTTTTTTTTTTGAAATTGACTAACATTTCTTTTGATAGGTGGTAACTTTAAAAGTTATTATAGGTAAATAAATCTTAAATTCAAAACACACTTGGGGGAATTTGCTGGCAACTTACTGGATCATATTCTTCCTATTCAAATATTTTAAACTTTTCATCTTTATTTCTTTCAGTTTTCTTTTTTCCTCATTTTTTCCCTTTATCCCTCCCTTCCTTCTTCTTTGCTTCTCTCTTTTCCTCCTTCCTTCCTTCCTTCTCTTTTCCCTTCTCCCTCTCTTCAAGTAGTATTAAGCTAACTAAGAGCATGGGATTCATAATTTTCAAACCACGAATAGAACCAATGCCACTAGTTGTGCATGAACAATGGGACAGAAAATCTCAAACTGAGAATGTGCCAGTGAAAACTAGCTTAGTTACTATACAAGCTTTAATGTAGTGGTTTGATCATAAAATAGGTTTATCATAAAGGATAAATGTCAGGGCTGGGTGCAGTGGCTTAAGCCTGTAATCCCAGCACTCTGAAAGGTCGAGACAAGAGCTCAGAGCCTCAGCTCAGGGGTTCGAGAACAATCTGGGCAACTTGGTGAGACATTGTTTCTACAGTAAATCAAAAAATAAGCCAGGCATGGTAGTGCATGCCTGTGATTCTAGCTACGTAGAAGGCTGAGGCGAAAGAATTGTCGGAGTCCAGCAGCCACTGCACTCCAGTCTGGGTGACAGAGTGAGACTCCAACTCAAACAACAACAACAAAAAAAGCCGGGCTCGGTGGCTCAGGCTGTAATCCCAGTGCTTTGGGAGGCTGAGGTGAGTGGATTGCCTGAGCCCACGGGTTTGAGACCCGCCTGGGCAACTTGGCGAGACCTTGTCTCTACAATAAATCAAAAAAAATTAGCTGGGCATGGTAGTGCATGCCTGTAGTTCCAGCTACTTGGAAGGCTGAGGTGGAAGGATCGCTGGAGCCCAGCAGGTTGAGGTTGCAGTGGCCGGGACAGAGTGAGACTCCAACTCAAAAAAAAAAAAAAGAATAAATGTCTTTTATAAGGATATGCTTTCTAGTGAATTTCTTACTGTAAATTCAGAAAGAGCAGGAATTATAACAGAGCAAGGGTGACGAAAGAGCAGGTATTGGCTAATTATCTGTCTACCACAAACATGGTTTAGCAATCCACAAATCTCCATCTCTGAATATCCATTTCTATTCCTCATTCTAATTAGACTATGAATTCTTTCTTCTTATTTTTGCACTTTTCCCCCCCAACTACGTAGTATCTGATTAATCACAGCTTCTATTCTCTCACAACTTAATCTCCTTATGACTAGTAACTCATGGGTTCTCTGCATGATACAGCTTCAATACTCTTTTCTAACCATTTTGTATAAGATCTCCATTCAAAGTCCAGGGAAAATCTCTTCAGCTCAATGTATCATTTTACATTGGCTATACCCTTGTCCAGAGTATAAATGAGTTTCTCTGTTGGCA